>OX369304.1:9475507-12040507 GCA_947284805.1 Coleophora flavipennella | reverse complement strand
ATTTAGAAAAGGACAACAATACAAAAAATACTTAGAAACTAATTACATACATGAACATTTAAAACAATGGAACATAAGTGCTTAAAAACATTATTTACAAATTGGAGGGTTTATTTCCTCTAGTCGCTTACAGTTATGATTCCTCATTTATTATGCGGACAGCGAAGGAGTGGAACTCCTTGCCTGCATCAAATTTCCCGATTCCTATAAATTGGAGATCTTCAAGGCCAATTGCATTATTTGAGTTTGCGTGCATCCTCGATTGCATCATAACTTTCCATCAGGTGATTAGCAGTCAATGCACTCAAATTTTTAACCAAAGAAAAAGACGACCTGGTGAAGGCAGCGGGAAGAAGCTGGATGCGGGCAGCTCAGGAACGGTCGTTGTGGAAATCCTTGGGAGAGGTCTGTCTTTTGTGGATATTTTGGCTGATATGATGACGGTAAATACATTTAGATGTTTATGTAGTAACTTTGTTATTAAATTATTAATTGTACACGACTTTTTGTAAATAGTTTGTGTGATAAAGTTTTTGTTTGTTTTGTTTTTTAGGATCCTTTAAATAGTTATTTTAGTGTTATTTAATAATAAAGGCAGGATAAACCTTATAGGGCCTGTGCTGGTCCTTACCCCAGCCTGCATGAGGCTGAAGAGGGTGAAGGCCTCATGAGTCTGAAAACCTGTGTCTTAGTGTCTATTTGATCGTCTAGTTTATTCTGAAGTGGATCCTGCATTAAGCTCCTTTCCTTACTGATGGAAAGTTATACCTATGGAATATAAAGTTTCCACGAGATGCATTACATCTATAGTCTAGTATCATATCAGCTCGTCCCCATCCCCACCGAGGGGCTCAAGCTTGCCCTATTGCCGATCACTTAGTTTCGGACAGTTCAGAAATTACCAAAGTGCGAGTTAATTATTTTTTTTTTGTTTTAATTCTAAGTGAAGGGAATTCGTGGGCTGCCTCAGGAAGCCTCAACGTTGCATGCAGAGGGTAAAGTAAATGAAATAACTTGGTTGAGTCATAGATGAAGTAACTGATATATTGGACTCAGTTTGTGGAGAAACCTTTGTTTATTTAGGCGTAAAACTCCACGTTACATCGATTAATTAACGATATTGTTATACAGATTATTGCAAAAGTTGCTTCATCATCATCATATCAGCCGAAGGAAGTCCACTGCTGGACATAGGCCTCCCCCAAGGATCTCCACGACGACCGGTTCTGCGCTGCCCGCATCCAGCGGCTTCCCGCGACCTTCACCAGGTCATCGGTCCACCGAGTGGGAGGCCTGCCTACACTACGCTTTCCGGTGCGTGGTCGCCACTCGAGAACTTTACTGCCCCAACGGCCATCTGTTCTACGAGCAATGTGCCCCGCCCACTGCCACTTAAGTTTAGCAATTCTGAGAGCTATGTCGGTTACTTTGGTTCTCTTACGGATCTCCTCGTTTCTGATTCGATCACGCAGAGAAACTCCGAGCATAGCACGCTCCATTGCCCTTTGGGTGACCTTGAGCCTTCTTATGAGGCCCATAGTAAGCGACCATGTCTCAGTTCCGTACGTCATCACTGGCAACACACATTGGTCGAAGACCTTGGTCTTAAGACACTGCGGTATCTGGGACGTAAAGATATTGCGAAGCTTCCCGAACGCTGCCCAGCCGAGTTGGATTCGACGATTGATCTCTTTCTCGAAGTTGGACCTACCTAACTGGACTGTTTGTCCCAGGTATACATATTCGGTAACAACTTCGAGTGTAGAGCCTCCAACCTTCAGAGGAGTAGGTATGACACGGACGTTTGACATAATTTTCGTCTTGTCCATGTTCATTCTAAGACCCACTTGTTGAGAGGCTCTACTGAGGCCATCGAGCATTGTGCCTAAGTCGTCCATAGTCTCAGCCATGACCACGATATCGTCAGCGAATCGAAGGTGGGTGATGTACTCGCCGTTGATATTGATGCCGAGTCCACCCCAGTCCAAAAGCTTAAAAACATCTTCCAGGGCGGCGGTGAACAGTTTCGGAGATATAACGTCTCCCTGTCTCACCCCTCGCTGCAGCTGGATAGGTTCCGAGTTTTGATCCTGGAGGCGAACCGACATGGTGGCGTTTTCATACAAACACTTCAGCACTTCGATGTATCGATAGTCAATTTGGCACCTCTGGAGAGACTGTAACACAGCCCAGGTTTCGACCGAATCGAAGGCTTTTTCATAGTCCACGAACGCCAAGCATAGTGGCTGATTGTACTCTTCGGTCTTCTGTATAATCTGCCGCAGCGTATGTATGTGGTCTATGGTACTAAATCCTTTTCGGAAACCGGCTTGTTCGGGAGGCTGGAAGTCGTCAAACCTGCGTGCGAGACGATTCGTAATGACCCTCGAAAACAGTTTGTAGACATGGCTCAGAAGTGAGATGGGTCTGTAGTTCTTCAGCAGGGTATTGTCGCCCTTTTTGAAGAAAAGCACGACCACACTTCTGTGCCATGCCTTAGGCGTTTGTCCTTCAAGTATAACGGAATTAAATAATTTCTGAAGAGCTTTAAGTACCGGTGTTCCACCTGCTTTCAGAAGTTCAGCCGTAATTCCATCATCACCCGGTGCCTTATTGTTTTTAAGCTGTTTAAGAGCCATTCTAATCTCGTACAGGCTGACGTCCGGGATATCTTCGGTATAGTGTCGGGTAAGTCTAGCTCTTGGGTCTTTAGCCAGATCGCTGACAGGCAGACGTGTGGTCGTGTACAATTGTCCGTAGAACTTCTCAACTTCTTCCAGCAACTCAGTCTTAGACGATATGATCCTGCCGTCCTCAGTCTTCAGCTTGGTCAGTTGACTTTGACCAACAGACAGATCTCTCGCGAACACTTTTGAGCCTTTGTTGTTCTCAATCGCCTCTTTAATACAATTTGTATTATAGTGGCGCAAATCGCGAGTTAGAGACTTAGAGATCTGCCTGTTTAGTTGCCGATACTGAGTAGCGTCTTCAGAGGACTGCAAAACCAATCTTCGTCTTTCTTCCATGAGGTTGCTGGTCAAGTCAGAGATTTTTTTGGTTCTGTTTGAACGGCGAGTTTTGAAAATCTTAGACCCGACCGTTTGGACAATTTCCACGAACCTGTCGTTATAATCGTCCACATTCTCGCAGTCTCCTAGGCATTCGAAGCGATTGTGCAACTCGAGCTGAAAGTTTTCGGGGTTTTGGAACTGGATGGGCGCTGGTCTGAGTGTGGACTTCATCAGTCGACATCTTTCTAGCTTGGTCTTTAGATTCAATGTGCCTCTTACCATTCGGTGATCGCTTCCTGTTTTGACTGAGTTGATCACAGAGACATCATTGAATATTTGCCTTCTTGTCGACAAGATGAAGTCGATCTCGTTCTTCGTTACGCCATTGGGATGCAACCATGTCCACTTTCGCTGTTTAGGCTTTTTGAAGAAGGAGTTCATCATAAAGAGGCCCTCCTTCTCCATAAAGTCGGCCAGCAGCTGGCCACGTGCATTTCTCTCTCCATATCCAAATTGCCCCACTCTCAGCTCACCATCACTTCGTTTGCCCAGTTTCGCGTTAAAGTCCCCCATAACAATGGTGTATTGAGTCCGGGAGCTGTTATGTAGAGCTCTAGAGATATCCTCATATAGGAGCTCCACTTCGTCGTCGGAGTGTTGCGCGGTCGGTGCATAAACCTGAATAACTTTCAGCGAATACCGTTTGGTAATTCGGAGAATAAGGTACGCTACCCTCGTCGAAACACTCTCGATCCGGACCACATTGTTAATGAGGGACTTGTGGACTAGAAACCCGACACCACCCTCGGACAGTTGGTCGCCCTCCCGGAAATAGAGCAGGTTTCCGGATTTAAGGATTATGGTGTCCTCCCCCTCTCTTCGGACTTCACACAATCCCACGATGTCCCATCGTAACCTGCTCAATGCTTCCTCGAGTTCTGTTAACTTTACGTCGGTTCGCAGTGTGCGCGTGTTGTAGGTTGCCAGGGCCAGAGGTCTTTTGTGTTGGTAGCCTGGCATCTGCCGGGGATTCTTCGCACCCCATGCCCCGCCGTTACCTTGACCGCTACCGGAGCCAGGAATAGCGGGGCCGCCGGGGACTAGGGGCCGTTTTTTATTTGTGTCGGTCATTTGGGGGGTGTTGCCGTAATCGCCACGCTTGGCAGGCGGGTTGGCGATCGCAGTGTTGCAGATTGGCTGCAAGTCACGGAAAGACGCTGCTGCCCATCCTCCGGTTTGAGTCCCTTAGTCGGCTCTTACGACACCTATTGAATGAAATAGGATGGCCCTATTCTAAGCCGGGAGCCATACGGCAAAAGTTGCTTCAAATGCATGATATTAACTTGGATATTTTACATTATAAGTACGGCCATACCTTAGTTACATACTTCTGGCAATTCATTTTCGAATCGCAAGATTCTCCTCTACACAAGTATGACAGAATCGATAGGCAAAGGTTTACAGAGGATTCAGTGTCAATGGATAAGTTATAATTACAACTCCATGTTTCATAGTTAATTATTGGCTCGAGAAGATGTCACATTTCTCCTTGTATCTTATAGAGCTCAGATAATGCATTGAACGGTACAAATTTAACGTGATATTGAGCTATGCAAGCTCTGTGCGATGTCTCGCACTACCTTATGGACGTATATAAATTAGGATTAAATTTGTCTACATTATGTAAGATTAAAAAGTAAACAAAATTAAGTAGACTAGTGAAAGTACTGCAATCGTTCGTCCATGGGCGAGCTAGAGAAAAACTATTAGATTAGATTAGATTAGTTCATTTTATGTTTTATAACTGTCTGTTATGTAAATAAATGAGTTTGTGTATCTGTCTTTCATTGGGAATGACAAAAAAGGCTAGAAAACCGCGAAAATAGGCAATGGTCAGATGTTTGTATGAGAACGGTCGTCCTTATAGTATTGCTGCAACCGTGTGGTATCTGTTATTTATCCTTGTATCTGTCCTTGTCATTTCTACAGTTTTCGACAGAGAAAGTTATATAAACAGACAAAGACCGCGGTAGCGTCATTCATTCGGTTCTGAGTATTCAGTAAATGAATTAAGCAAGAAGCGAAATTCCAAGGAGCTTTTGTAAGCGAGAAGAGACTAGCAGGAACCTACTTAAGAGACAGCACCGTAATTGACCCTTGCAAGGACCTTCGCTCGGTAATAGAATCTCGAAGAAGGAAAGCCTCTCGCGTCTCCCAATTGGAAGCGGTACAGCACAACCTACGTTGGTCCCCACAATTCGTGTTTTCTTCCATTCCGAGGCGTTACTTCCCCTCGCAAGTCAGTCGCAACCATATGATCGACCGTCTCCCCTATAAAACAGTCCACTGCTCTCTCCCGGCTTTTTATGTGGGCTACATTTATAAATTTTTTCTACACTTTATTCCTACTGGCGTACATACTATTTGTAACACCATTAAACTTTTTTGCTTTTTCCTGACTGAGAGGACATTAATACCACAGAATACTAAATATATATACAAAGACTACTTAAACCATTTGTCTACCGGCACTGGAGAAGATTAATATAATTGAGAATCAAACGTTTCGAAATGGCAATAACATTAAAATACTTAGTAGCCACAGATCTATGTACTTTAAATACATTTCTATATCGCGTGGCCACTACAGTGTCTCTCGCTTTAACCGTTTTAAGCATTTGTGTTGCTACCTTAATATTATTTCGATTAAGTCAGGGTCAATTTCATTATTATCAACGCGACGTAGCGCCTTTGTAGTAGATCTGATGAAATATAAGTAATGCTTTCGAAAAGCATTTGTACAGCTTTATTTTTCAATATACCTCTTCAAAATCAGGGGTGACATAGAAACATACAAATGCGAAAATTTCACGCTAAGGGGACAGCGCGGAGAGCTCCCGACGGGAGCGTCCGCTTGGTGATTCACATTAATGTGTTAATGAGGGGGACTGTGTCATTCAAGAAGTGACACTATCGGATCGTCCCTGAGCTGCCAGGAGGCAGTTCAGGTCGGCTGAAATTTGATCGGGAGGATCATGAAGTATGTGTCTTGGTCTACGGACCATATAACTAGATAGTTCGAGAGGTGGGGAATAGTCCGCTGCCTCTCGAATTAACGGATTGGAATGCTTTTCCGAGGACTTGAAGAAGTTCTCGGAAAGGCCTTTGATAAATTGTTGGATGGTCTGTATGTCCATGTCCCGGTGTAGGTCGGCATTTCGGATGTACCATGGGGCGTTAAACGCTCTACGGCAGATTTTAAGAAAACCCTTATTATTTTTGATATACAAATAGAAAACTTATAATTGTCTGTGTCTTATTCTTCACTTTATTTTTATGAATTATTTATTTGGTATGAACTTGTTTTACATACTGAGCTGGTAACTTTTGTTGTACCTTCATTCGTACCGAACTACCGACCTGATTGGGAACAAAATCCTTCACATTCTTCTTGGAAATATATATTCATCCTTACTAATATTGTAAATGTTAAAATGTGTTTGTTTATTTGTTACCTGTTCACGCTTCAACACCTCAACCAATCTTGCTAAAATTTAGCACGCAGATTACAGGTAGCCTGTGTCATGAGGAAGAACATAGGCTACTTATTATCCTGTGAAATTAGCATAGCCTGATACAGTTCCTGAGGGAATTGAAAAAAAGTCTCTTTGTTTGGTTGATTTCTTTAACATTCATAATTGTTGCACAGTTGAGGGGGTGGGAAATGACATAGACTATTAATTAGCATAGCCCGAGATAGTTCCCGAGGAATCTGGAAAAAACTGATTTCGAGACTACGTCGTACGATTGGATTGGTATGTTAAAATATAAAAATGCATTCGTTTTTCACACAGTTTTGGTCAGAAAAAAAAATACAAAAATGAAATGATATTTAAAAAAAGGTGCGTTTCACTGATTGGTTATTTAGAAGTTGTATCTTTACTCATAATATTTGATGAAAGATCGATTTTCGAACAAAAGTATCAAATTGTAATAGTTTTATTAATAATTTTACTATTCTAATTCCTATTTTGTATTTTTTTTGATAAAAAATAATAATTCAAAAAACCGATTCAATTGGCAGCTTCATTTTCAATGTATGTACCCAAATAAAAGGTCGTGGCAGCACGAGATCTGTGCGTTTTTTGTATCGAAATAGTCGAGGGAGTGGGAAGTGACATATGCAGCTAATTAGAGTATCCCGATAAAGTTTCCGAGGGATCTGGAAGATCTTCTCCATGGAGGCAATTAAATGATGGCATTTTGTTGGCTTTTTCTGCAGTCGAGTTTGTCAGATTATGACGTATTTTTTGCCAGTGTCGGGCAGATTCACCATTTCTAAGATGGTCACACTGTAATCTGCCTGCCTCACGTTTTTACCGGGAATTGTTGTGAACGCGTTTGTAGTTTTATTTTATTGTTTTTGCATTGTTTTCTGCTAGAGTTTTGTTTCAAAAAGTGGTGCGTTTTGAAGTAAATTGTCTGGTGCACATGAGCAATGTGGAGAACATGAAAATAAAATGAAGAATGACGTTAAGACCCGACTTGCACTGGGTGCAGTTTTATAGACTATACTTTATACTGTGAGTGACCGGATGTTTCAACTCAGAATGAGGCTGCTGCAAATACTGTCAAGAACTGCAGAGAAGATTTGTAATGCACTGGCACTAGCATTTCTAATCTAAAAAGAAATGAAGGCGAAAAATGAACTCTGTCTCAAAAAGGCTTGTACCCAGAAACGTTAATAAATATTAACCACCACAGACCCTGCCGTGTGCCTGCCTGACTGACTTGTCATTTATTATCATTTAACTTAAGTGCTGTTAGTATCTCTAGTTATTACAAAGTACTCTGTAGTATCTACGAGTTAAAACCGTATTAGGTGATTAGGTTACTGATTAGAGATTGATTAATATGCTGTGGTAGGAGTAGGTACCTACTATGAATAAACGGAAAGTGTTTTATTTTTACCTACCTAACATTGTAACGTTTTTATTAAAAAGTTAAAAACTTGTTATCGATAGCTTACAACACCGCATCGCGGCTAATACGACTTAAGCACAGATGAGATACTAGCACAGAACACTATTACTCCACAAGGGAGGATACTAGTTACTTACGTGCCAATAGGATAATTAAACAAGAGGTAAGTACTTACTCATTTATTGTTCTTAATTCTTTTTTTTTTCAATATAAAGATGATAAGTAGTGCCTACCTAAGTAATTACTGAATAACAAAAAAATCTAATTAAGTAGACATTGGTAGGTAGATATTCTGGTCAATCAGCTGATTGATTTGTATAAATAGTTTTTTTTTTGCGAATTGAATATCTATAGCTCAGATAAATAGAAGCTACGACAGCTCCCTCCCTAGCCATAGAGTAACTTAATATACAAAATAGAAGCGACAGCTCCCTCCAAAGAGTACATTATACAACTGGGAAGCTCCCTCCCTATCCATAGAGTAACTATATTATACAGGTGTAACAAAATTAGTGTAGGTCCAGTTAACTTCCTCAACATATACTGAACAACTTTGCTGAAATCTCTTTCTTTTTTTAACTTCATACAAATCCAGCTGATCAACCAATTTTGTCCATTTTTGTATGGAGGGTCCTATTGTTTTTGAGAATTGAGTATGGGTTCCTTGAAGAAAGTTATTTAGTATTAGTAGAAGCCCCAGTTAATGTGATCTACACCAATTTTGTTACATCTGTTAAATGTCCCCCTTATCGAAACTAAACAACTTTCTGCTAAGAACCTACTGGAGGTTCTTCCCAAAGAGTTGTTTACTTTTGTGAGTAGTATCCACACAGTAGGTACAGAGGCCAGCACATCAAGCTAGACACTTTGGACTTTGTAGGTACCTAGGTACTGTTCTTATGCCGTTTGCTCAGATTCAGTTCTTATTCCAGATCAGAATTGCCCTATACGAGTGTCTAGCTTGATGTGTTGGTCTCTGTTCATCTTTCATTTGCCAGCAAATTTAAAATCACACAGCAGACACACCAGGTAGGTAAATATAAAGGTAATTTAAAGGTTGTAGGGTTTGTGGTGAACCCCACCGTCAGAAGATTTTATTTATTCATTTATTAGCTATTTGGAAGATTTACAGCTAAATATTATATATAAGGTGAGTCGGGGCAAGAGGATCATACTTTGTTAAAAGTTCAATTCAATTTAACTTTGTGACTCAAGTTTTTAATTGATTTTTATGTTAAAACTTCCAGACAATAACAAATTTATTATATTTTTATGTGAACCACATGTACAAAAAACATATACCTAAAACATTGACTTAATTGTAAAAAAAACTAATAGTCGGCATGACTGTTCCTCTTCCTCTTAAAAGGGGGAAGTGTGTCATATATGCCTAACTTCAACTTGTATAGCTTTAGCGGTTCAGGGCTTTTAGTGGAGTCCCTTAATCTCTTAATGTCTCTTTTTTTTAAGGTGGGTCCGAATAACTCCTTTTTTGAAGAATTTGATATCTTAATCCCTTTTTTGGGTTGCGTAAAAAAATGAAAAAATGGAACCCTTATTGTAGGATCACTAGTTTGTCCGTCTGTCTGTCACAGCCAAATCACGTGAAATTGGGTAGGATGGTGTAATCCTATGACCCAAAGGTAATTGGCATTGTACGGAATCCTCTCCACGCGAGTCGCAATTGGGAGGTTTTTTTAGGAATGCCTCCGCTCATGTGATTCGCGTGGCCTCAGTGATGAATCGTTGAAGGCTATATTATAATATTGCTATTTCTGAGGGGCATATTTATTTTAATAAATGAATAAAAAAATTAGCTATTTTTCTATAATTTGCCAATTAACACACTTTCCTGAATTTTTGTGTATGCTCGATGCATCACAAAGTACTTACACGTAATTAAAATGCTAGGTACATTTTAAAAATGCTTGGTTGCGGATTTTATTAAATAAAATTAATTTGTTAATTAATTTTTGGTCCCTTTTTTTTAAAAAAAAAAAGTAGTCCCTTTTTTGTGGCGGCGTTTCTGCTAAAGCCCTGGGATATACATATTTATTAAAATTTGTATATATTTATTAAAGTTTAGCATACCTAGAATTGGGTATGCTAAATTTTTTATAAGCCATGAAAATAAAAAAACCATTTCGAGATATTTTTATTTAAAGCCATATTTTTTCATTTTCCACTCGAAAAAGTAAAAGATTGCGTAAAAAAATCGGAAAAGGACAATAACCTTCATTTGACCCCTATGACGTCACGAGTTTACAATAAAACCTTATTTCACCACTGAACGGAACGTGCACTCTTACTTGTCATATCAATTACGGACCTTGCATTTGAGGACGAGCTTTCGTCGAGCACTGAAAAAGGCACTATTTATTTATCATCCACCAAAAACTACGTTTGAAATAATCAAATATTATTAGAACGTCATTCAAATTAAATACTTAAATGGGTAAGATATTCATTAGAGGTCCAATTTTTATTGTGGTTCTAAAAAACATTTAAACTCTGAAGGCCTTGTCCATACATAGATTATGATGTTTGATTTTTTTTTTTTTTTTTTTAACTTCGCCCTTTTAGGGCAGGCTAAGGCTCATTGGCCATACCGCCTAGTCTTCAGTATATGTTATTCAGCAGTAGAATTCACGTCTTCAGTAATTTTTAGTATATTTTTCAGATTATGTAGTAATTTTCTCCTTTTCAGTCTTCAAGGTCACTGTTCTTCACTTTTTACATCATATCATTGTCTATATACTAACCTAACCTACATACTCTAGCAAAATGATAGCACTTTTGCTAAAGCTTGCTCGGACTTCTTGTGGGAACTCGAAACACAGTATACACACTTTTATTTCATTATCCTACACAAGAAACACATAAATGATACTTCGCTGATAAATACACTATCAATATTACACATCGAAAACCACTAAATGTAATTTTTCGGATAATAAAAGAAAAATGACAAACTGAACGCTACAAATTCCCGCCAAAAAGTCTTATGATGTTTGATGACAAGTAAATTTTGACTTTGACGTTTCGTTGTTGGCTTTGTGATAGTTTCGTTTCGGAAAAGGCAAAGGTTACTAAGACCATACAGCCAGGTCTGACGTATTTAGGCTTCCTTAGCTGTTGGATTTGTAATGCTAGTGCCGGTGCAATGAAAGAACAACAAAATAAAACTACGAATGCGTCTACCACAAATCCCGCCAAAAAACCTTTGGGAATGATTGACTTGAGTGACTTGACAGTTGACGTCAAGGCCTATTCATTTCATCGTCATAGAAATAGGGCTGTTCGTTTCATAGTAATGTGAACCGATGACGTCATCAAGGTTTCAAAATTTAAAAAAATATCAAAAAATATCTAGAGGCTTAAAAAATGAAATATTCAAATTAGTTTTTCAAAATGGTCTAAACCATCAGAAAAAAAATTAAAAAAAATACATTTTTTTTTTAGCATACCCAATTGTGAATAGGCAAGTGCGCGAGTTCGAGGATCAGCGTAAAGCTGACCTTGATATCAAACGCGACCAGTTAAAGGCCCGACCACCTGCGACCATTTCATACAATTACGAGGGTGGCATACTTAAATGCCCTCAGTGCGCGAGGAGTTTCGCTGCGAAGATTGGCTACATAAACCATCTTCGAGCGCACGCGCGGCAAACCGACTAGGAGTCGAAGTGGGCGCCATGACCGAAATCGGTCGGATAGATCATCATCAATAAGGTTTAAAATTACCTGTGTTTTGCTGACTCAGCTGAGTACAGTGGGTAGAAATTTAATAGCACTGACATCAACAGCATAATATAACTTGTGAAGCATGGAAACAGTTGAGAAAAATGCCGCTAATAGTCAAACTCATGCAAGTTATGAAATGACAGTGCTTCAGTTCATGTGCGTGATCGACCTAACCACGCAAGTCTTCCCACTGAGCTACGACTGCTTCTCTTGTCTTTTTACTTGACTACAAAGAAGGTTCCTTTATGTATCTGAGAATATGAGATTTTTTGGCCTCGTGGCATCCAAACTGCTGGATATATTGTATGAACTGATGGATATACTGCATTGTCTATCTTTCCTGAGTATCATGGAATCATCATCATATCAGCCGAAAGACGTCCGCTGCTGGACAAAGGCCTCCTCCAACGAATTCCACGACGACCGGTCCGTGCTGCCATTTCACCAGGTCGTCGGTCCACCGTGTGCGGGGCCTTCCTACGCTACGTCTTCCGGTGCGCGATGAAATACCTAAGTACATTTCCAGCAGTGCTTATGACAATTTTAACCACCTCCGTGGCGCAATGGTTAAGGCCACATCAGGAGGTCGCAGGTTTGATCCCCTGTGGAGCCTAACTTTGTAAGACTTGGCATGGTTGGTGGAAGGGTAGTATGCCTGGCTAGCTACCACCATTTTATCTAAGTCTAAGTAAGTAAGATAGCCAGTTCCCCATTGCGTTGGGGAATCTTGGTAAGCCCACTTCCATCTTCGGCATCATTTTCACTTACCATCAGGTATCATGCAATCATCATTTGGTACTAACATTTTGGAGTCCACAAATTGCCTCCATCTAGTTACTCCTATCCATCACAGAATTTATTAGTTGGTGTCTCTTTCAACTGATCGGTCCATCTCGCTGGAGACAGTCCTCATTGACGTCTTGCCATTTAATTTTCTAAATACTATGACAAAAACGTGAAAAAATTACCTTCTGTCCAGATGCGACCAATCCTGTATAAAGCGGACCAAAGCCCTCCATCTAGGACCGTGATGATGGTGGCGGAACTGTTGGGAGTGGACCTGGACTTACGCGATCTGAATCCGATTCTTAGAGAGCAGCACACCGCTGACTTTGCCAAGGTAAGCAAAGGCTTGTTGTATGTCTTTAAAAAATCCAATGTGTTACATATTGTACGTGTACATATTACTATTTTGAGTTTGAGCACAGATGAGATATTAGTTACTTCGTGTTTGAGGCATGTATTATTATTTGGTACCTGAGTGGCTAAGCGATGCTCGACGTGAAAGGCATAGACAATTAAAAATCTTTTTTGTGTGTAAACGACTTTGAGAATAAAAAGGCTGTATTTTTAGAGACTAATAAGTCGCTAGCTTTTTTTTTTTTTGAAAATATGCGCTATTGTGGTGGATTTAAGCGTCGGTGGCTCAACCGGTAACGACTCGGTCCATCTATCCAGAGGTACCGGATTCAAATCTGGACGGCCAATGTACCAATGAGTTTTTCAAAAACTTACGTACATACTTACCGATTGCTTTAACGGTGAAGGAAAACATCGTGAGGAAACCTACACACGCCTGCGAAGAAACTCGAAGGTTGTGTGTGAAGTCGACCAATCCGCACTGGGCCCGCGTGGTCGACTAAGTCCTAATCGCCCTGATTCGGGGTAGGCTCGAACCCCTCGGTGGGGACGTATATGAGCTGTAATGATGTGGTGGATTTTCTAAAAAAAAATAACTACCTGTTAAATGCAATGTTATTAATAAATAAAATTGAATTGAACAAATAGTAAGGTAAGCCCGCTTCCATCTTCGGCAACATCGTCACTTACCACCAGGTGAGATGTTGTCAAGGGTTTCATCATCATCATATCAGCCACAAATCGTCCACTGCTGGACAAAGGCCTCCCCCAAGGATTTCCACGACGACCGGTCCTGCGCTGACCGCATCCATCGTCAAGGGTTTACCAATTGTTAATTTTAAAAAAAAGTAAGTTAATAATTAAAAAACAAAAAGCATAAAAACTTAACGCCCCTTTTTTGGCCAGTCGTGTAAAAATGTATCCTATGTCCTATCCTATCCCATCGAGACAAATCTAACGACACCTTGCATTTCAAAATGCATCAAGCCGTTTAGGCTACAGAAGGTGCCAAAAAGAAATAAATATACAAAAAAATGTTATAAATAAATATACATACATACACAGACAGGATACTGAGACATGGTCGCTTACTATGGGCCGCATAAGAAGGCTCAAGGTCACCCAAAGGGCAATGGAGCGTGCTATGTTTCTCTGAGTGAACGAATCAGAAACGAGAAGATCCATAGGAACCAAAGTAACCGACATAGCTCTCAGTGGCAGTAAGCGGGGCACATAGCTCGTAGAACAGATGGTCGTTTTGTCAGTAATGTTCTTGAGTGGCGACCGCGCACCGGAAAACGTACAGTAGGCGGGCCTCCCACTCGGTCCTTCCACTCGTTGGACCGATGACCTGGTGAAGGTCGCGGGAAGCCGTTGGATGCGGGTAGCGCAGAACCGGTCGTCGTGGAAATCCTTGGGGGAGGCCTATGTCTAGCAGTGGACGTCCTTCGGCTGATATGATGGATGACGCAATATCCTCATATCTAACTCCAAGAAAGCAATTTTGAAAATATTCAAAATTTTGTATTTTTAAAAATTTTTAATTACCTCATTCCTTAAATTGCAATAGGGTCTTGTTTTACCCCTTAGGTATTCTAAAAATCGACCAAGTGCGAGTAAGACACACGCCCTCAGGGAAACCCTTAGCACACCCTGGACACTTCATACAACGGACCAGAAAATTTCAAAAAAGGAATGATAGAACAAACAAAATGGCGGCGAAATCCTATACGTTCGACAAGCAAACTGTAACCAGTCTGTATCAATCTGTGTGACGAGGGGGTGAGGTCGCAATCTAGAGAGCGGCAGGGAGTGTCCTTACTGTATGTTAGTACTAATATGTATAGTTTGCCCTTAGGGTACAAACTTAGCATTAGCACCGAGCATTGCTCTCAATATCGAAAAGTTCAGTAGGATTGAAGGGCGAGCATCTTGCTTCTGGGGACCGGCAGGCCATAAAATAAATTGTGTTTTATTTTTTAATTTTCAGAAAAATCCAATGAAGACCATTCCTATATTAGACGAAGGAGATTATTCTTTGGCCGACAGGTCAGTACCCAAGTAGATAATATGTTTGATTGGCAATTGATTTTTGTTTATGAATATTGTTTCAGAAACAAAAACTGTATAACAAAAAAATATTTCTGAAGTATTAAATATTCTTTCTTATTCTTTACCCGACAGGTTAGTACCCAAGTAGATATGTTTGATTGGCAATTGATTTTTAATTTTGAAATATTAAATACTAGCTTTTGCCCGCGGCCTTGCCCACGTGGATGTCGTTTTTATGACTGTAATCGAGGGTGCAAGGGTTGATTGGTAATTGATTTTTGTTTATGAATATTGTTTTAGAAACAAAAACTGTGTAACAAAAAAATATTTCTGAGGTATTAAATATTCTTTCTTATTCTTTACCCGACAGGTTAGTACCCAAGTAGATATGTTTGATTGGCAATTGATTTTTAATTTTGAAATATTAAATACAAGCTTTTGCCCGCGGGCTTGCCCACGTGGATGTTGTTTTTATGACTGTAATCGAGGGTGCAAGGGGCTCGCAAGCGTGGAATAAAAGTTAGCCTTTGTGACAATCCAGTCTTTGACCAATGTACCTACTGAATTTAATACAAATCCGTTCAGCCATTTAGGCGTAGAACAAACAAACATATATACTTAGGCGTGCTAAGCTCGGAGTCTCCGAGATATGTAAACTAAAAGTATTGTAACGGATTTTCTGAATTTCTATCTGCCGAGGTACATCTGCTGCTGGATAAAGACCTCCACCAATAATTTCCACGACAACCGGTCTTGCGCTGCCGGCATCCAGCGGCTTTCCGCGACCTTCACCATCGTCATCGGTCCACCGATTAGCCTTCCTACGCTATGTTTTCCGGTGCGCAGTCGCCGCTCGAGAACTTTACTACCCCAACGGCCATGTGTTCTACGACTTCGCCCACTGCCACTTCAGTCTTAGTGGTTCTGAGTGCTATGTTACTTTGGTTCTTTTACGAGTCGATCACGCAAGGAAATTCCGAGCATACCATGCCTTTTGAGTGACCTTGAGCCTTTTTATTAGGCCCATAGTAAGCGACCATGTCTCAGTTCCGTATGCCATCACTGGCCACACATACTGGTCTTCCATAGTCTCAGCCATGACCACGATATCGTTATCGAATCGAAGGTGGGTTAATATTTAAAAAAAATGTCCACCGCTGGACAAAAGCCTCCTTCACATTTCGACGCATACTGCCAAAAACGCAAATTAGCTGATACGTACATGACCATGCCTTCATTCGTGAAGTACCTTATACGCAATAGACCTGAACTCTTCATTCGCGAAAGACCCGTTACGCAAATGACCTGATACAGATACCCAATTTCATATATTGCGTTGCTATGGAAACGCCTCGGTACTGACTAAAATAACCGACTTGGTTCAACATTTTTGTAGTTTGCATGGATGTTAATTTCCACTGATTTGTCTTTTCCTCATTTGTCATACTTAGAGGATATTTTACACTTATTCAATCGAAATAAGGTGAAAAAGTATATGTACCTATTTATTAAATCTACTGTAAGTTTGGAGATGAAAAAAACTGATTAAAACGTAAGGTGAAATAGAAAAGAAACAAACAATGGACGTTTTTATTGTAAACATGTTAGTTGAAGGAAGCGTCGGTGGCTCAACCGGTAACGACTCGGTCCTCCTAACCAGAGGTGCCGGGTTCAAATCCGGACGGCCAATGTACCAATGAGTTTTTCGAAACTTACGTACATATACTCACCGATTGCTTTAACGGTGAAGGAAAACATCGTGAGGAAACCTGCACACACCTGCGAAGAAACTCGAAGGTTGTGTGTAAAGTCGACCAACCCGCACTGGGCCCGCGTGGTCGACTAAGGCCCGATCGCCCTAATTCAGGGTAGGCTCGAGCCCCTCGGTGGGGACGTATATGAGCTGATATGATGATGTTAGTTGAAATTAAACAGAACGCATTAGTACATTTTAACATAAACTAAAATTATAACATATTGGTCAACATAAAAATAACTAGATCAGCCACTTAAAAAAACATTGGTTGAATAGTCAACTTCTTAATAAACACTTTAAAATCTTCACAATTATTAGTTTGCGAAGGTAATGAAGGGAACTTATTTTATTGGCTCGTAGTTTCTTCAACATTTTTTTTATAAATTTTGCGGAATCCGATATCGGCACATCTTCGGTTACTTTTTTAGACGTTTTTCCAATGAAATCTTTATTCTTCTATCACACCATTTAGCTTCTTTTTTAATTTTGTGAACGAATTCATGAGCGTCGGTGGCGTAACGGCAAGGGCCGCTACCTCCTGTCCAGGAGGTCGTGGTTCGATCCTACCACGTACCAATGTGTTTTCGAATTTAGATTTCATATGTACGTTTATGCGACAGTCTTATACGGTGAAGGAAAACATCGTGAGGAAACCTGCACACGCCTGCGAAGAAACTCGAAGGTTGTGTGTGAAGTCGACCAACCCGCACTGGGCCCGCGTGGTCGACTGAGGCCCGATCGCCCTAATCCAGGGCAGGCTCGAGCCCCTCAGTGGGGACGTATATGAACAAATTCACAAAACCCTGAATTTTCACTTATGCGTGTGTTAATCCTGTGATTCCAAGCATCCAACGGGTTATTTGTAAGGTGTCGCGTTTCGGAAACGGTCAAGATCTATACTGTGTCCTCTTTCAGCCATTGGGATTCAAAGTATTTCTTGCAAATTTTGGTATTGTCATCTTTTGGCGAAATATCCAGTATGTCTTGCCAGCAACCATTAGTGTTTAGTCTTTAAGCGTTTCTCTGCACGGCTTTAGACCTGTAATAAAAACATCCGGATATAATGGTATCAGGGAAAACAGTCTTTACTTCTTTAATAGGTGCCGGCTCGAAGTCTGATTTAAATTATTTCATGTTAATGCCCAGCTTATTTTTCAGAAGTTCGAACAGTCGAAAAGAGGTATCATATGATTTGTTGGGCAGTAAGGCAAATACAACTGGAATGACGTCGTCGGTGACTGTATCACTTGTATTAAGATCCATGTGTAATGTATATGTCACCGTAAAATTGTAAGATTATACTCTAACGGGATCTATCTCGCGAGATTGTGAACTGTCGAAAGATTGTGAACCGTATCATACTGCTAACAATTTCACTAGTGTCATTGTAATCTCACTTGTAGTGACATTACAATAACACTAAGCAAACTGAACAACATTAAATAAATGAGCGAGCGAAGCGAGCGATGTTAGGTTCGGTCAGGTTTGATTGATTAAACAGTCAAAGAGCCTCGCCACGCGTGGCTCCTCGCCCCTCCTCCTTGGGTAGCAAGACTACTTAAGATTAGAAAGATTCTACTTTTGCTTAGTGCTGGATAAGTCTTGTATCCCTTCATCACTAAGAATCGAGAGCCGCTTCTCCAGGATTTGTGGCACTGAGCCTAGGTCATCACAGACCTCTTCTTTATTCTGGTTCATTGCTACAATTATCTTAAATTGATTAATTTTCCTTTCGCACAGATTGTTACTACACCGTTTAACGATCCCGTTCGAGTGTAGGTAATAGATGCATTGCAGTGCTCCGTTCTTCGATTGACACATCTCCAGTTAGTCAATGTTTTATTAAATACATTAAAATTATATCGAAATCCATCATGAATCAACAATTTATTACCGGATTGTTTTTTTGTAAAAAAATATGCTTGATTACGATGTCAGTTGATGACAAACATGTGCTACTTACGGACCTTAGATTAATGGCTATCTACTGAAATGTTCTAATGAGTATTTATTGTCGTATACGTGACAGTATACGGGTATAAGTATGATTTAGGCCATATCTATCTAATCTACCTAATATCTTAAACGAGTAATTATTGTATACATATATAATCTAAATCTCGGAAACGGTTTTAACGATTTGCTTGAAAATTAGGGGATTATTAGGGGCGAAAAATCTATTTAGATAGGTCTCAACACTGAGCAAAGCTAGGTCGCCTAGGTACTTACTTACTAATTTGAGCATCCCGATCATTTTCGAATGAAGGTCTGCGTAGCTGGTTATATACGTATTTACAGTCATGGACATCTGCGTGTCAGGTAGTTTGATTTCTGGCACTATGCGTAGATTGATTGGTCTGGTAATTTGAGTATCCAGTCACTAGCCAAATTAAATTCTGGTATTCTGCGTACTACACGTATATTATTATTATTATCATTTATTTTTCAGATAACAACGATCCAGAACTTGTTAATAAGACTTAGCCTATGTTAGTTATTATTATTATTATTTTTTATAATACTATGTCAATAATTAATAGTCGACAGAGAGTATATACTAAAAATTGTCGGTAACTTCATTTTACATCAAATCTTATCAAATTACTTATTGTAGGTCACATTCTATTATGCCATTCTATTACTATACATACTATAAATAAAAAGAAAAATTAAAATAAAATTTCATCATTACAGCTCATATACGTCCCCACCGAGGGGCTCGAGCCTACCCTGAATCAGGGCGATTAGGCCTTAGTCGACCACGCGGGCCCAGTGCGGGTTGGTCGACTTCACACACAACCTTCGAGTTTCTTCGCAGGCGTGTGCAGGTTTCCTCACGATGTTTTCCTTCACCGTTAAAAAAAAAAAAAAAAAAAATTAAATTTTGAAAATTAATTAGATTGCCTTGGTGAGGGTTTTGTTGTTTATGTTTGGTACTACGTGAACCTTACAACAGTGATTCACGTAGACACAGTCTAGTCTATCTGCTATCATATTCAGGACGCTGCTGGAGCTGGACCGCACAGCATAATATAATCAGGTTAATTGCGTTTCTATCAGTATACGTCGAAATGTTGATGCCGAGTCCACCCCAGTTCAAAAGCGTAAAAATATCTTCTAGGGAGGCGGTGTAATTCCTGAGATATAACATCTCTCTGTGTCATTCCTCTTTCGAATTATGGTCCTGGTGGCGAACCAACATTGTGGCGTTTTCATATAAACACTTCAGTTCTTCGCACCCATGCCCCGTGACCGCTACCAGAGTCAGTATAAACGGGACCGCCGAGGACTATTTTCAGAACAAATACTTAATCAATTTTTTTTTCAGTCACGCAATAGTGTTATATCTGATCGACAAATACGGGAAACCTGAGAATTCTTACCTGTATCCTGATGATAAGAGGAAGCGAGCTACGATCAACCAAATGCTGTTTTTTGATTGTGGGGTCATGTTTCAAAGACTGAGAGCAGTCATGGTAAGTTTAAGTTGAAGCCTGCAACTGCTGTAATATCTTTTATTATTTTAAAACCAAAATATAGGTGCTATGAAAATATCTGCCGCCTGAAATTACGCAACTATGCCCAAGTAACCCATAATCTATTCGCAAAAAATTGGATTCTACAAATGGATTAGTCGAAATTTTGGATATTATGTATTTTTGAGAAAGAATTGAAAGTTCACGAATGTAAGCACTTCTTGCAGCGTCGGTAGATATTTTGAGAAAAGTTTTGTCACTAAATTATATCTAGTATTATTCGACACATACTTATCTCTTTAGGATAGAACCTTGTCATATTAAACTGTTTCGATCTATTTGCAACGTTATTTAAATATGTTTTTGTTAAAATATGAACTATGATTGATATTTAAATTATTTTTTTTGTTAAATTTTAAGTATGGTCGATTTATTATTTATTGAAACAAAATTTATTAATTTACGTCACAATGAGTAATAGTTACTCATTGTGACGTAAATTAATAAATTTTGTTTGATTTCTTGATTTCATACCTATTTTGTAATATTTAAAATAGAGAAAAAGTCGTAAGTGGATAGATTGCCGTGACGGTGATGTTAAATTTTGTAAAAGTTTATTTGATTTTAAGTTGTAATTTGTTTTCATTTATACTTTGATTTTAAGTTACAATCTGTTTTCATTTATTTCAAATGCAACTCCGAATTTTTACGCCAGTTTTTTTGCTGTCCCTACTATGTCCCGTCCCTGGTACCTTCAAGTCAAATTTCTTCTCAGTTCTAGAAGGTATTATCCTGAAGAGGTTTGTGTCGAGTAATACCCATAAGTTATTTTAGTATAAAATCTTAGTTCCTGCCTCCACAGGGTCCAACCTACGCAGGTGCAAAGACAGAAATGAAGAATTCAGATTTTGCAAAAATTGAGATGGGTTATAAAATGCTAGAGAATTACCTTTCTGAAACTAAATATTTGGCCGATGACGTCATAACTGTTGCGGATATAAGCGTTGTGACAACAGTATCCACGTTGGATGGCCTTCATCCAGTAGACGGAAAAAGGTAAAGTTATACAAAAATAAGGCGCGTCAGAATAATTTTAGAACGTGGATTTTTTTTACCAGCCGGTATATTAAAAAAATAGATTTTTCAGGTGTGTCTATAGTTTATTTTACATAAGAACTGTGCGTTTGAAAATTATCTTGAGACGCCTTATTTATCCGTATTACTTACTGTAATTTAAAATTTCCCATTAATAACAGCATGAGTTTTAATACTATTCTATACATACAATTTTATAGTTAAAGCTTGCTCTTCTGTTCTAACTATACTGGTATTAAACAATCGCTGCCCTCGGGCAATTAAATGTGGGAGGAGGACGCTAAGTACATAAGGTGTAACAATATTAGCTGAAACTATTTTAACTGATGCTTCTTCCCATGAAACTGAACAACTTTCCCCATGGAACCCATAGTCAAATAGCAAAAAAAAATTGGCTCTCCCATACTAACTCGATCAGCTGATCAGCCAACTTAGTATGGAAGGTTCAAATTTTTTTTTTGAGAATTGACTATGGGTTTCATGGGGAAAATTGTTCAGTTTCATGGGTAGAAGCACAAGTTAAAATAGTTTCGTCTCATTTTGTTAGACCTTATAATATAGTGCGTTCTGTCGCACTTACGGGTCGTATGGAAAGAAATAGTGACGCTCCACGCTCGTATCGATAACACCTAGAAAAGTTTACGAGGCGACCACAGAGAAGGTTTTGTTTACGTCATCGCACTTCGTTCTTTCTTACGAGAATCGATAAGCACAGATGGCTTATTGCCTCGCGTGCAGCGACTGTTTGATACCGGTATAATGCTAGATCTATGTGGCAGGCAAATTGTATGATTAATCATTTACATTCGGTCAGGCAAATTGTATAATTCGTCCGTATGTAAACGGTCAGGAAAAATGTAAAATGCTGTACGCCGATTCGGGCAATTGGTAAAAATTCGCCCGTATGTAAACGGCCAGGCAAAATGTAAAATTCTGTACGCAGATTGTAAAATGCCGAGCCAGGCAAATTGTCAAAATGCCGTACGGCAGATTTTAAATGACCTCGCGAAGCGAGCGATGTTAGGTTCGGTCAGGTTTGATTGATTTAACTGTCAAAGAGCCTCGCGAAGCGAGGCATCCGCCCTCGCCATTATATAATTTGCCTGACATTTGCCCGACCGTATGTACTCAGTTGATAATTATATAGAAATTATATATGAAATGAAAGGCAATTTAATTTACAATACAATTTTATTTACATTATTCAAAATGCCCTCCCCTATTTTGAATACATGCCCTTAATCGAAGCGGCCAATCATCAATCGCAGCACGCACCACATTCATATCTATTTCGGCCACTGCTTTAGCCAAAGATGCTCGGAGAGATTCCAAATTCTGATGAGGTTTAGCACACTTTCTCCTCCAAATGTTGCCATATCTTGTAATCCAGTGGCTTTAAATCTGGACTAGAAGAGGGCCAGAATTCCACGGGCGGTCAACCAGTTTTGCGTGCTTCGTGCCCTATGAGCTGGTGCAGAGTCCTGTTGGAATATCCAATGTGTTGGAATTTTTGAACATTGTTTGAGAAAGAGGTTCCACTATGTTTGTTAGGACGGTATTTTGGTACACCTCGGCACTGGTTTTTACACCTTTTTCACAGAAAAACACCTCAGTTGCCTAGCCAAACCATGAGTGACGAAGGATTATGTCCTCGTTGAACCCTCGGAATACGCGTGCTGGCTTCTTCACTGCTGTGGGCATACACCTTATCATTTTGTTTATTATAACTTTCTTCGATGTTAAAAATGTTTTCATCCGAAAACAAAATTTCGTGGTAATTTTCCCGCGTACCGCCGTAACAAAGCGCACGATCTATCCAGCCTAATTTTTTTTAAACGCTCTTTCAAAAAAATTACCGGTCTTCTTACGATAAACTCGTAGTCCCAAGTCTTGATTTATCACTCTTTTGACCGTGGTTCTACTTAGGCCCATCTGAAAAGCTAAGATTTTTTGTTTACGAACAGGATTTCGTTGAATTCGCGCCTTCACTGCTTTGATGATCGCGGTTGTCCTAACTGTACGAGGTCGGCCGGTTCTTTTACGATCTTCGAAGCTTGAATCTTCAGTGAATCATTTGATAGTGCGATAAACAAATTGTAGGGTTATTTTAAATTTTTGTAGAATATTGAAAATCTCTTTTGGCGCGTAACCACAGCGGTGCAACGCGATAACCGCTACTCTGTCTTCTTTCTTCGACACTCCATATTTGAAAATGAATGTCTTTTTTATTTTCGGTATGCGCAAAGGTTCTATTTTTAAAATTGGTGAAGTTCATCTAGCCAGTATTCGAAAATTTTAAATAATAAGGTTTTGACAGAACCAGTGCTCCGTCACTCGCCTATACCTACTGCAAAATATACCTACGGTTAGCGACCCACTCGGACGGGCTCTGGCGAGTCGGGCCGCCCCATCGTGTGTCGTGTGATAGGTAGGCAGGCAAGCAAACATTATTTTATTACTGTGTGGCCGAACCGAGCCAAGTGGAAGATGGTGGATGGAAGTCTATGTATGTGCTAGGTATGTGGGTAATAAAAAAAATAAAAACAGATCTAATAAAAGTGGCTAAGTGCATGTCGGATCATGAACAAAGTAGAGTTCCTTAGTGATAAAAAAAAAATTAAATGAGAAAAAAACCTAAGTTAATTTTGCAGTTTAGATTTAGACATTTTGTAAGCAGTTGAACTTTTTACAAATATAACTGCACCTCACAACATGATTGGCTAGGCAACTGAGGTGTTTTTCTGTGAAAAAGGTGTAAAAACCAGTGCCGAGGTGTACCAAAATACCGTCCTAACAAACATAGTGGAACCTCTTTCTCAAACAATGTTCAAAAATTCCAACACATTGGATATTCCAACAGGACTCTGCACCAGCTCATAGGGCACGAAGCACGCAAAACTGGTTGACCGCCCGTGGAATTCTGGCCCTCTTCTAGTCCAGATTTAAAGCCACAGGATTACAAGATATGGCAACATTTGGAGGAGAAAGTGTGCTAAACCTCATCAGAATTTGGAATCTCTCCGAGCATCTTTGGCTAAAGCAGTGGCCGAAATAGATATGAATGTGGTGCGTGCTGCGATTGATGATTGGCCGCTTCGATTAAGGGCATTTTAAGCTGGCGCACATCCTAAGTACAATCAACTAGTACGACTGTTACATAAACTAATCAAATAAATAAAAACCATCACTTGTAAAACTTTTATTTTCATTTTCATGAATCAACCCTATGAATCAGCCGCTGCGATTCGCGCGCCGCCCGTGTACGCAAATAAGACCGCTAAGTCGAGCGCCTTAATACCCATGTTTCCGTGTATTGTCGGACAGTGGAAACGAGTAGGTGAATAAATGCCTAGGTATTTTCGTTTTATAAGGAAGTGCAGTATCTGTTACGAAGTAACAAGTATCTCATCTGTGACAGAACTTATGACCCGACTAGGTATAATGACGAATTATACAGTATGCCTGCCACATCTACACGGTATGACTAACCATTACTCATTTCATCAACTAAAAGCGTCGGTAGCTCAACCAATAACAACTCGGTCCAACCAGAGGTACCGGGTTCAAATCCGGACGTCCAATGTCCCAATAAGTTTTTCAAAACTTACGTACTTATACTTACCGATTGCTTTAACGGTGGAGGAAAACGTGAAGAAACCTGCATATTTTATTCCAGATGTGTATGAAGAAATCTAAATGCCCTACACGTGACCGCGGGTGATGCTAAGTGCAACACCAGGCAACGGCCGCCTATCCCTTGGATAGCACGGTTAATTGTGCCATAAGATAAAAGAAACTAAGAGGACCTTATTAGACCTACGGTGGTGGTATAGGCATAATACACTCAGCGGCACAATTACCTAATTTCTCTCAATATATTTTCATACGAAGCAGCTTCCAAACATGTATGAGTTTCCGAGGCTCTGCAGAATGTGCTCCTTGACATATTTTAGTCAGGGATCTAACCTAATGACTGCACTTTCTAGTTTTCTTGATTTAAAAAAAATACAGTTGTCGTTTAGACGCCCCTGAGTTTTGGGAGAAGGTTATCCTGACGTCTGGACAACCTTTGCCATTAAAACTCTCGGAGTGCAGCGGTAGCAAATTAAACGAGAGCAGTGCTGGATAGGTAGTTCTAATTTATCTGATAAAGTTTCTGCTCTTAAAAGTTCTCACTAAACAGAGATTCCACCAGATATTATTAAATCAAGGCGTAGATATGTGACCAAACATTAGCTCTCCAGGTGAGAAAAGGAAAGCGATATCTCACTCTTCCATAGGGCGGTAATGCCAAAGATAAAACAATGTCGTGCCGCCACAGAGTGTAGTATTCTTTGGTACACAGATGCGTAGTTTCTCCTTGTTATTCCTTTGTTTCCGTGTTCTGTGATAAATGTTTATTGTATTTATTATAGATTTTTTTGTTAGTATGAAGAATGTCTCCATCGCGATATAAAACGTTAGTGTGGACCTAACATTGCTTAAATATCTATATATATAAAAATTAACCCCTATTTCTTCTGGTCTTCGCATCACGCGTGAACAGCTGGACCGATTTCGCTAATTCTTTTTTTTTAAGTTCGTTATTGTCAGGAGAAGGTTCTTATGTAGGGTAGGGTTAAGGTGGAACGAAGTTCGCCGAGACAGCTAGTAATTATAATAATTGACAACGTTAATAACAACCGATTTCATTCCGGATATTGCGGCTTTAAACCGACGTGTTTTTCCAGTGATCGATACACACTTAACAGGTCCATCTCATAAAAACTGCTGAATCGCTTTTGATGAAACTTGCACTGTCCCCTAAGTTGAAAGGTGCTTAATCCTATTTACAAAGATCAATTGCATTTCGATCACTAGTTTCCGAGGAATACGTGGACAAATGTACATACTCTTATGTTTGGCACACCTGTTTAGGAAGCCCACATAAACCAACATGCACGATCCAATTCCAACAATATTACATACATAAGGGTCGGTTTGATGACCTGAGGCGGTAAAAATTGTCAACCAATTATGTAGTACAACAGAATTTTGTTTTAATGAAACTCGTTTGTTTAGGTTTCATTAAATAGTTTTATTTAAGATTTATCTATCTTAAAAACACGTGGCCTGAAACAGTTTATATATTTTTTTCAGGTTTCCCAAACTAAGGCAATGGCTAACAAACATGGCCCAACATGAAGTCTGCAGGAAAATAAACGAGCCATATTATAAAGAACACGTAGCTAGACTTAAGTTTTTAATGAAACATAACGCAAAAAATAAACAAAATTCAAAGCTTTGACGTGACAGCTGTCATTAGGGCTGTCAATATCACCGCTCAAAACTCGTTACGGTAGATACCTAATTAGTATGAAGATGATTCTTCACTGTAGCGCGAATTTAAATTTCTTATGATTTTGTTTTTATTTTGTGGCTCAAACCGATATTTTTTTTCTCTTTGTGACTTGCAATGCCGAGAGAATATCTACATAGTTTCCAGTAAATTAAAACACAAATATGTTTGCGGATTCGACATGATAACAATGACATCTAACATGTCGTATTTGCCATGAGTATTGACATATTTTTATACTGTAATTAACGGGAAATTATATTAAATTATTCTTTCGGCATGATGATGGGGTCATGCAACGAAATAATTATTATACAGTGTGTATCGGATAGGGTTACCGATATTTTAAGGGCATGTAATACACCACATTTCATCGACAAAAAATCCCCCATTAGGGGGTCGCATCCTCCTCCCCTCTAAATGGCAGCTATATTTTCAATTGATTTTTTGTAGCTGTTCATGAAAAATGCACAAGTCCGATCGTGTATGGAGTACTGTACTCACCTACGGGATTTATCAGCCCACTATCAGATGGGTACCTTGGACGCCATCGACCAACGCGCCCGGAGACTCATTGGCGACGATGAGCTTGTCAAAAACAAGCTTCAAAGCCTTGAGCATCGCCACAAAGTTGCCTGCCTATCGAATTCATTTCGGAGAGTGTAAACAAGAACTGCACGACCTCATTCCCCCAGCTCCATTCCACCTTCGGTCAACGCGACGCATAGAGAGGTTCCACCCCTTTGTTGTTGATATTCAGCCTATACATACGAAGCGTTACGCTTCCTCATTTATTATGCGGACAGCGTGCAGCGATGGAGTGGAACTCCTTGCTTGCGTCTGTGTTTCCAGACTCCTACAATTTGGGCATCTTCAAGGCGAGAGTGAATAGTCATACGTGTTCCATCCTCGACTACATCTATCACTTACCATCATGTGAGATATAGTCAATCAAACGCACTCAAATTTTTAATAAAAAAAGTTTTCTCTTGAATTTGCAGTCTTCAAATGGTCTCATTTGAAAGGTAATTTAATTTCTGTGGTGATCCACACATTCTTCTAAAACGATTAATTTTAAGCTAAGCTATAAAACGACATCAAATGATGTACCATTAGATACTTACTTAGTGTGCCAATTTATGGTTAATACGCGACCCTCGCGGTTTGGCACTTGAAACGGTCAGCAGGTTGCAGTGAGAGCTACAGCGTATTTGCAGAATGGAGGCACTATGAATGTTAAATAGTTGTTAAATTACAATAGGGATGACGAATGCTAGTCATCGGATTTACTTTTTATCATCTGTCAAAAACGACATTTTGTTCTAAAAATGTTTGAAATACCTAGGCGTGACGTCATAGTTTTGCAGCGTCATTTATGTACTCATTTTGTGATTTTGGTGAATTAAAAATCGAAGACTTGATGGAAAACAAAACGAGTAAAGTTTTCCGAAGTTTAAGTAGGAGGGCAATTTAGCGATCAAGAGTTCATAATTTATTTCTAATGCTGTCGTCATCCCTATTTAAGGATTGTCACAACCCCGCACTAGTCTCTCTTAACCATCAATCTGCATCATTGCGTAAGTAAATAATGTGAGTTAATTTAGTGTCGTTTTGTATCTATCGATTAAGAAGAAGAAAAAACAACTCGTTAACGACCTCGTTTTTGCAGCAGCTCAAAAGAAAAAAATATTTAGTTGCGTTTTTTTTAAAACTTTTTTGTGTTTCACCCTCAAATATTTTGATTAATTTTATGTGTATATCACCAGAAAAAAAAAATTCCTTTCAAATGAGACTATTTTGAAGTCCGTACTGCTGCTAATTCAAGAGAAAATGTCATGCACAGCAAAAAAAAATTGAAAATAAAAATGTCTGCCATTTAGAGGAGAGAAGGATGTGAGGTTTTTGTCGATGAAATTTGGTGTATTAGATGTCCTTTAACCTTATCCGATGCACACTGTATCGTTTCGATTGTATAGACATTTCTTATTTCTAAGCTACAAAGATAGACATAATTATAAGTAATTAAAAAAAAACACGAAAAGCTTGATTTCGCGCCATGGTCGAAAGATATTTACGAAAATAATATATACATTTCTTTTAATGTAAGTCTCAAGGGTTGATTGAATATACAAAGATTTTAAGAATCACAGGTTTTTATTTCAATAACTAAAATGAAATGCAAAGAATTTCTCCACTTTACACTCCAGTAACGTCTAGGGCTACCATATACGGATAACTTTTTTACGAGAAATGAATGATTACAAAAAACATTACACATTAAACATTTCCTATAAGTCTTATAAAGTCTCTTCCGTCGCGCCCATCACTCAGAACATTATAGCACTTAACAATATAGATTAAAGTACACATACAATACTCGATACCCACGAAGCTTTCTCAGTCATACTTCACAACAAACTGACGCGTTACAATGGAATTAAAAGACTATATTACACGCCTCTCACGCAAATATGAGTCACTTTTCAATTTGGGGGAGTAATAGTTTTTTGGGCGTTTCAGACAAATGTTGCACGTTAGTCTTAATTTTACAGCGGCAGCGCGCTATTAGCCGTCCTCCTTCGGCGGTGTGAACCAACCTGCAAACGAAAACAATACGTAAATTCAAATATCTACTTTACCTTACAACTCGGTTCATACGTTTAGTTTGTTAAGGGGCCGTATCGAAACTTATTTTCCATACAAATATACAAATTCATCATATCAGCCGAAAGACGTAAGAAAACGTTAAAAAAATCAGTAAGTTGGCCTGTAGGCCGATCAGAACCACGAGTAGAAGCTAGGATGACAGTCAAACCACAGAGTTTATATCTATAATATATCTATAGAGACGCATTGTCTTTCCATGGCTCGGCTGAAAAATGGAGTCAAGTATTATAAATTAATATACGTCGAACTCGTTAAAAAAACCGACTCCAATCGCAACAAGTACAATTTAACTTTTTTTTTTGTTTTTATTAATGTTCTTTACAAGTATTCAACCGATTTTGATGAAACTTATACGGGACCACCCTGGAAGCATAACCTATCCAATTAAGAAAAGTTATTGAAATTGAACTACTCTATAAAAAGTTATGCGTGGTCAGACAAAAAAAAACGTTGACTGGGTTATGTTCCTTTTTTGAAGTCGGTTGAAAAGATTCAAAGACGTAGCTAAGAAATTACACTATATCTGTATCACTCTCACAACAGCAACCTATGAGAAGGCATACTCAAACGTGGTGAAGCCATTTACGTGACATAGAATTTCCCTCATATTATAGACACTCTTTGACGACAGCTAATAAATAACATTAACTTTGTTCCAATCAAGAAAATAAAGAATGTAAACTAAAAGTATAACTTTTCATAGGTTTTCACTGTTTAAATTACACTTACACATTAGAATCTTCATTGCACTTATCAGTACCATTAATTTTTTTATCTACAATGGTAAGTGACGACGATGCCAAAGATAGAAGAGGGCTTACCAATATTCCTCAATGCAATGGGGAACTGGCTATCTTATCTTCAAGCCGGAACACATTCACGTTGTTGGTTAATATTGACGTTGGACGGCAAGACTTAGATAAGATGGTGGTTGCTAGCCAGGCGGGCTATGAAAATTCCACCATCCAGTCATACGAAGTTAGGCACGACCTCCTGATGTGAAGCTAGTGGACTTAACCATTACACCACGGAGGCGGTTAGTGTTAATACTATGAATATTTGTGGTTCGTCTAGGTACATTTTTTTTATTGGGACAAGGTACAGAGGCCAACACATCAAGCTAGACACTAGTAGTGCGATTCGGATCCATACGTGTACGGCATAAGAAAGTTACAAAGTCCAAAGTGTCTAGCTTGATGTGCTGGCCTCTGTACATATTCGGTACAGATCTCACCGTTCTTCTCGTGTATCTGCACGAGGCACTTGAAGCTCTGCTGCGCGCGCGCTAGACTGTACTGTGATTGCGACACCACCTAGCAAAAAAACAAAACTTTGATTATTTCACACGTTTAATTTTGCTCATACACCAACACCGACACGGTGGGAAGCCGCGGGATGCGGGCAGTGCAGGATCGGTCGTCATGGAAATTCTTGGGGGAGGCCTTTGTCCAGCAGTGGCATCTTTCGGCTGATATGATAAAGTTGGCTTAGCTCAAGGTTTACTTGTTTTTTTTTTATTCTTACAGTTCACTATGCAGATTGGTCGTAACGTAGCGTTGTTAGTGGTCTGTCGATTTTTTTTATGCCAAATACAAAGGATGTATTTACATCAAGTAGAAACAGTGTCAGCTTTTAAAAAGTGTCCAGTCAAATAACGGCGCGCGCCGCTATTTTGTATAAACTACAATTTCAAATGTCAACATAAGGCAGACAACTTCAGTGATTTCGTATGAGACCCGTAATCTATTTGGTGATAACCATAATAACACATCAATGGTAGAATATGATTAACAGGCAATGATAACATATTCATCACACCTATTCGAAAAACGAAGATTGGTTCCCTTGGTTCCTCATGTGTGCACAAAATTCTGATAAGTTCCCTAGAGAGTTTTGTTTTCTCTTTTATGATTGGTCCGAGCTGGAGTTTGAGCTCTCTCTCTTCTGATTGGTCCGCGTTTGAGCTTCTGTTTTCTCATAGGTTGAAAAATTGTGTGTGTCACCCGGGGTCAAAATATTTTTTTCTCGGGCGACGTACATTGAATTCCTCGCTAACCTTTTTACTATAGAATCCTTCGCTTAGCTCAGAATTCACACTAACGCCCTCGGAACGAAATATTACTTTGTCCTATTCAACTCAAACAACCAACAACTATTAAGTTAAAATAGCAATTAGCATATCATATAACTCGCAGAACCTATAACCTATAGTGCTGGATTAACCACACACTTGCTGCGCATTGCTAGAACCCATATAGTTACTGATCATGTTCGACCACTAGCACCAGAATCTATGGAAGTTCGTACGATTGGAAGCACGTCATATAGCACACTTGTACTGTGTAGGAAGTTTTCTTTCTAGCGCAGTACAGCTTATACTGCCATTGTTACCAATAGCGTGTGATTGAATGAAGTTATATATATTTTTGTATCCCAATCAAGAAAATATAGAATGCTAGCTGTCTCGGCGAACTACATTACCACCTTACAACACTACCCTACCCTACTCTACCCTATTTTACCCTACATAAGAACCTTCTCCTGACAATAACAAACTCAACAAAAAAAGAATTAGCGAAATCGGTCCAGCTGTTCACGCGTGATGCGATGACCAGAAGAAATAGGGGTTCCTTTTTATATCTAATGTATTTTCTTGATTGGGACAAACTTTAATGAATAAACGGTGCCATTGGCAATAAGGTTGTAAAAATCGCGCCGGGTAACAGATCTGCGAGCAACACTAACACTGCATAACAGTTATTACCTATTCACAGTATTATCAAAATATTATTATGAAAATAAGTGCCTACATAAAAAGAACAAATACATTTAATTAACACTAATAACTCATACACCAACAGAACTCACCCTTCCATCCCTTTCACAAAATCTCAAACCCTCTTGGAATAGGCCGGCCCAGTGGTCAGCGAACAAGTCGGCGTGCGGCGCCGCCTCGAGCATTTCGTTCAGCATGTGGAGTGCGCGCACGAGCGGCGAGTGACGCCGCGCCACGCGCCACGGTGCGGCACAGCGGCGGCGGCGGCGCGAGCAAGCGCGGCCTACGAAGTGCCATGCGCTTGTCGGGCGTGAATAGACGCAAGAAACTCGTCAACTGAGGGCATTGTATTTCACCCCTCAATATCCGGCAGGCGCCCGTCGTAAGTTCACAGTTTCTTCTTGTTTCCAAGGAGTTAAGGCCAAGTACTCCGAGAAGAAACTTCGTGGGGTACATGAATGGGTAGTACCCAAACTTTTTCTTGTACAGAAAGCATAGAAAAGCTTTCTGGACTTTCTCTAGTTGCAAGATATAATTATCCTCATAAGGATTCCAGACAGTTGAGGCTGTCTCAATAGATGCATTACGTATATATGCCACTAACCAAAATTGCTCTTTGTATATACGGCCCTTGTTGGCGCTGAACTGTACGCGCAACTTGCCCTTGGCGAGCGTGGCCGCGATCTACTTAGGCCACACTGAAAATTTTGCACTCCTGGTCACATATTTGAATTTCGAATTACTGATTATTTTATGGAATTGAATAGTTGTAGGCGGGAAACTGGTCGTCATTTGTTTTTTCTGGGGTTTTGAAGTGAACAATTTGCACTGAAAACGGATTTGACGCGAAAAGATTTTAGGGCAATGATTTTTTACGATTTCAAAAGTTCTCTTTCTCCGCAAGAATGTAGTGCTCGTCTTCAAAATGCTTTTGGGCTTGAAGCACCACATTTAAGCACTGTAAGACGGTGGTACGCTGAATTTAATAGAGGGCGGGTTTCTCTCAATGACGATTTTCGTGAAGGTCGGCCATCTACCGCGGTGACTGAAGAAAACGTAGCTGCTGTCAGGCGACTAATAGAGGAAACCCGACGAATTACCTTTGACGAAATTCATGGACAATTAGAGATTGAGCCAAATACAAAATATTTTACAATTTAAGTTTTTTTTTAATTCACAATTGGTAAACCCTTGACAACATCTCACCTGGTGGTAAGTGACGATGTTGCCGAAGGTGGAAGCGGGCTTACCAAGATTCCCCAACGCAATGGGGAACTGGCTATCTTATCTTCATGCCGGAACACACCAATGATATTTGGCGGCAAGACTAAGATAAGATGGTGGTAGCTAGCCAGGCGGGCTTAGAAAATGCCCCACCACCAACCAAACCGAGTCTTACACAATTGACCCCGCCGGGAATCGAACCCGCGACCTCCTGTGTAAAGCCAGTGAACTTTGCCTCTGAGCTACGGAGGCGGTTAAAAAGTCAAGTCAAGTCAGGAAGCTTTGTTGCCGATGGATTCCCCATAAACTGACATCAACTCAGAAACAAGTCCGTGTTGATCGGAGCCTAGAAATGCTGCGAAAGTATGACCACGGGCGTTCAAATGCAGTATTTAACAGGAGACGAAACATAGATATATTGTTAGGATCCGGAAAAAAACAACAGTCAAGTGAATGGGTCTTTGAAGGTGACCAAAGGCAACAAAAGTGCACCTAGCAAAAGCGTTGACAAACAGATGATCGCTTGTTTTTTTCGAAGACAGGTTATATTTGTACTGTACCACTAGATAATAAGAGAATGGTTAATGCTGAGTGGTACACAACCACTTGTCTGCCCAGTGTCTTTGAAAAGGTCCATGAGACGACCAAGAAGCCGCATTCTCTTACATCACGAGAATGCGTCTGCTCACACCGCAAAGAAGACGAAGATTTTTGCATTCTGAAAAAGTGGAGATTGTGACCCATCCTGCTTATAGCCAGGACCTTGCTCCCTGCGATTTCTATCTTTTCCCTAAAATCAAAGATTAGGACCCCCGAAGAAGCGGTGACGACGTTCAACCAACACGTTGAAAACATGGCCTCAAGTGATTGGACCTCATGCTTCGACAAATGGTTTGAGCGTATGAATAAATGCTTAAAATGTAATGGCGAATATTTTGAGAAGCAATAAATGTATAATTATAGTTATAAATTGTTTTGTTTAAAAGCTACGCAAAACTTTCAGTGTGGCCCTCGTTTATGTTGACGGCCTCTACCGTGTACGCGGACGACCAGCCCTGCTTCGTCAGCTCCATGCATATAGAGCCACCTACAAGCACCCTAATAGGTACTCTTTCGCTGTTTACGCACCTTAGTGGCACCGAACTGTATGCGCGCCTTGCCCTTGACAAGCGTGGCCGCAATCTGCATGATGACGGCCTCCACAGTGTACGCGGACGACCAGCCCTGCTTCGTCAGCAGCTCCATGCATATAGCGCCGCCCACTAGGACGTAGCCTCCTGGAAGAGAAACGACAGATCGTGTTAGATTTATTAACACCCCTTATTTTCGAATTTCGGGATGTTTATGGCGCACCGTGCGTCATAGTAACTTACTAACTTATCTGAGACCCCTGCGCTGCACTAACTGTGTTTCACCCTCTGTCCCCTGTGCACTTTCACAATACATTAACCTAACTAACTTTAAAAATAAACTATTGCAAATGTATTTCTTCCACTCAGAGGATTAAGACGAATCTAACGACATCTCGCACTTCAATACTGATTTTTCACCCTGATGTATAATGATTTTTCAAACAATAATGATTTTTCATGTTTCCTCCACCTTAAGGTTATCTGGATTAGATCGCTTGTTAGCGATAAGACCGCCTGTATGTACAACTTCCTCAATCATTGTATGTTTTTTTCCTCTTATGTTGTACAATAAAGTGTTTTCAATATATCAATTAATCAATTCAATCTTACGACACCGTTTAGGTTACAGGCTCAGCCAAAACAGATAACTCGAAAAACATTACATACTTGGGCTGTCGGGTAAAACCCGTGTCATTTTAACCGTACTAGCTTACGCGTAATGTGTCTAACGACTGAGTTCGACAACGCTCAACTTCCATGCTGACTGAAATAACAAAACAGTCAATAGTGCGATAGTCGTATCTAAAATATCGACGTGCTGCAATATTACATCTATAGTGAAAAATTTGGCGATACTATTGAAGTTTGTCGATACTATCGATTCTATCGGTACTATCGATAGTACCGCGTCAAAAAAGTTGTTAACTTCGATACTATCTACGATCTATCGACGCGATTTGATAGTAACAATAGTTTTGACGACGTATTTTCGTATTTTTTAACCGCCTCCGTGGCGTAATGGTTAGTTCATTCGCTTCACACCAGGAGGTCGCGGATTCGATTCCTGGCGGGGTCAACTTTGTAAGACTCGGTATGGCCCGCCAGGCTAGCTACCACCATCGGCGGGGTCAACTTTGTAAGACTCGGTATGGCCCGCCAGGCTAGCTACCACCATCTTATCTAAGTCTTGCAGCCAAACATTAGTGTTAACAGCATTGATGTGTTCCGGCTTGAAGACAAGATAGCCAGATGCCCATTGCATTGAGGTATCTTGGTAAGCCCGCTTCCATCTTCGGCATCATCGTCACTTACCATCAGGTAAATGTATCGATAGTATTTGTACTAATACTATCAATGCTTTTGATCTTTAGCAATAGTATTACTTATAAGGGTCGATAGTTTCGATAGAACTATCGATAGTATGACTGATTTTCAAGGCCACTATAGTATCGATAGACTATCGCTATCGCAACAACACTACACCTAATCATTTTTGACAACATTCATATTTCATTCAATTTTCATTCCTCTCATCCTGTCACCGGCAGAGGCGTATCCAAGAGTCCGGCGCCCCAGGCACAAAAAAAAATCCGCCTCTCTAAGTGACAAAAAAACGGCCAAGTGTGAGTCGGAGTTGCGCGCTAAGGGTTCCGTACTGCCAAACTATACGTCACTTTAGTGTAACCTTCTGTTTGCATGTTCGTAGTGGTTCGTCACCGTTATTACTGCTAGTCCGACTCGCATTTGGCTAGCTTTATTATTTTTCGGTAAACCAAACGGATTCCTAAAAAAATTCTACTACGACTTTTTCTACTACTACTGGCAAAAGAACAACCGAAACAGGCCACCCCTCACCTACATACCGTAAGTTGCAAAAAAAATGTATGAGCTTGACCTTTAGTCACTTTAACCCCTCTAATTGTTAATAGTACATTATGGTACAAGTGAGTAAGGTTGGTGATTACCGCTGAGACGCCATTGAGACCCGAGCCGTCAGGTGAGGGTCTTAAGAGAGCCGAGGATGGTAATCATCAATACACACGTGTATCATACAACGTTTTTCAACACACTTGCGAAGAAAATAATCATAAAAAATCATTTTATTTAGAAGATAAAAAGTTTATTTAGAGAAACAATTAGTAAATGTGCAGTAATTAAAATTATAATTAACTGTTTTTGATGACATAACGGTCTTATCAGATAGATTAATTACTGAAATACTTTCATGTTCTATTGTTATTTGAGATAGTTCATTATTCATGTAGGTAGGTGAAATCCAATAATAGGGGATCGGACTACATCAAAAATAAATTCTGAAATATAATTTCCTAAATTGCTCTCCTCTTGAAGTTTCAAAAAACCTTACTTGTTTTGTTTTTCCATCACATCTTAAATTTTTAATTGATCAAATTCACAAAATAAGTTCGTCAATGACGCTAAAAATCTATGACGTCACTTGTGGGTATTTTAAACATTTTTAGAACAAAATGTCGTTTTTGACAGATCATAAAGAGTAACTCAAATGACTAGCAGTCCGATCCCCTATTGTTTTAAAGTCCACTCCATTCTTTGGTTGGACTGTACTTTTTAACATTGAGTATATACAGCACAAAGAGCTACTCGTAGGTTTGTACTTAGAAGATAATTCTTTATAGTACGCCATGAAATGAACACATTTTTTGAAAAAGACTGCGTATTATTGTTGTTTTGCCATTGTATGAAATTTTGGTACGCTAATACTTAGATATTTTTCCTTTGAGTTTTCAGGTAGTAAATTTTCCATAACGTTAAGGGCTTCACATCTTATATCGGGCGGTATACAACATAAATCATTTTCTTCATAACTAGTACTCGTAGACATTTTAATTAACAAATAACTATTGTAATTTCAACAGTGAAAACGAGTTGTGAAAAATTTTTCGCTACGGCGGGAAAAATTTATCAGTTTTCCTATGCGCGCGCATCTAACAATGACGATCGGCCATAGACTAAAAGAATGAGGTTTCTTTTTTTTTTTGCTTTCCGCGGATAGCGTTTTAGCCACGTACAAAATGGGGAATTTTAAGTTTTTATTACAGAGGAAACAAAAGTTACATTTGTGTGAAAGTTTTATTTATTAAACATACAAGTTGAAATTATCTATTTAAAAACGAAGTTGCATGAAATGAGTAAGCAATAGGTACATTAATTTATTTGTACTGTTGAACACGATCTTTTTTGTAACGAAACTTTTTTAAGAACAAAGCAACACAATCAGTAAAATTTTAAAAAAAAAACTCTATAACTCACATGTGAATAATAGCAATGAAAAAATCACAGTTTGATTACAGGTGTCATTATGTGCCTAATTGCGGTGAAATTAGAGCCACTTTATGAGCAAGTGTGTTGAAAAGTAGTTTAACCCACCTGATATGATGGGGTAGACGACGCGCACGAACGGCGGCTCGAACGGGTAAGTCTCCTTGAACATAATGTTGAGCAGGATAGAATCCTTGCCCTCTTTCTCCTTCAATAGCAGCAGATCGTTGTGAAGTGGACTGTCGGGGTCGACGGAGCGAAGCCTGATGTTCCACTCGTACAGTGAATCATTCACCAGTTCTGAAGAGTAGAAAAATAAATAGTAAGTTTTTATGCCTGGAAACAGAGATAATATAATTCTAAACTGATAGGTCTAGAAAACATTAGTTTACTTCATATTGAGAATCTTATTCGAATATTTTGTCTTAAAAAGTAGTAGCAGGTTGATTATAACTTTACATTTACCACCTCCGCAGCGTAGTGGTTATTCCACTCGCTTTCAACATCAGAACGTCGCGAATTCAAGTTGAGATTTTGATTGGGATCACCTCCGCAGCGCAGTGGTTATTCCACTAGCTTAACATCAGAAGGTCGCGAATTCAAGTTGAGATTTTGATTGGGATCACCTCCGCAGCGTAGTGGTTATTCCACTTGGTTTTGGTCCCCTCTCTTCTGCCCCCCAAACAGGACAAAACATACTAAAACTCTCCCTTGCCGAAAAACTATGTCGCCACGTCTATATATCAAGTTTTTTTTAGTACCAAATGTCGCTTTTGATAGGTGATATAAATAAAACACAAGTCAACCCCTCTTCAACTTGACTCCCAACTCGTCATCCCCCCTATTTTCGCTCTCGCAGCACGTAAACAGTTGACAGAAATATCCAAAGCGATTTTTCCAAAGCGAAGTCATAGTGTTTGTAACAAAAACATTGAGTTTTTGGGTTTTTCTATTGATTGTTTTTATGTGCTGCGCGTACTCCTGAAGCGCCTTATTTTTGTACCAACCTGTACCAAAATCGAAATTAGTTCTGAAAGCCTTTTTTATGAAATATATAGGTCAGAAGACAGTAATTTCGGCTTTTTTAGAGAACCTTACATCAAAAGAAAAAAACGGATCCATAATAGGATCACTCGCATGTCTGTCTGTCTGTCCGCCTGTCACAGCCAATTTTCTCCGAAACTACTGGACAAGATTGAGTTAAAATTTGGTACACATAGATAAGTCGGTGACCCAAAGACGGACGTGTAACGTAAATAAATGATAATTTAACATGAGGGCCACTTTCGTGGGATAAATTAGATTAAAAAAAAGGTTTGCAAACTGTATCATGTGACATATCAAACTAAAGAGCTTGTGAGAATATCATATACATTTTTTTATAATTTTAAGATAAATAGTTTTCAAATATATTTAAGAAAAGAGGGAAAAATTAACCATTTCCCTTATCTCCAAAACTTTGGGGCCTAAAATTTTGAAAAGAAATACAGTAAAATAATGTCTATGGTATTTAAGGTAACATAGGAAATTTCTCAATCAACGTACGGAACCCTCTCCACGCGGGTATAACTCGTTCTTGTTGAGTTTTTTTTTCTGCAAGATACTGAGAAGTCTACCATTCTAATATTGTGGTTCTATAAGCAAACAATATTAATTATTACTACGTTCAGAAGCGTACCTAGCCCGTCAATATAACGTCGCCTGCTACGCAACAGTACGAGGGCGGGCCGGTCGCCGCCAGTGCGACACAATGAGACAGCAGTTAGCGCAGCTATTAATTCTTGATCCATAGTATGGTCATAGTCTACAAATATCCATAAAGACATCTAGAGTTAGACAGGGCAATCGTGCGGGGAGTCGAGGGACAAGCCCGAGATGCCATACTAACCGTTGTTCAGCCAATCGAGACAATTCGGTGATGTCGGCTTTGACGCTAACATTAAAGGCGTTGGTTGGTTACTGTATGGATTCGCACACTGTTGTATGGTGCTTCGTAGGGCTGCCATAAGGCTCGAACTCACCAATAGAGTACATGTTGTTTTTGAATGAACAAGAGCGGTAGATATCTCTCAGCTCCTTCATTAGACGGTCCGTGGCTTGTAGACTGCCGGACACGCTCCCTGATAGGTAGTCTTGTCGTTGATTTTGCCGCAACCGTTCCAGGGTCGCTAAGTGCTCTGTTTCCATGTCGTCCTGAGGAAAGAAAATTAGAAAACATAAACAATTTTCGTCACCACAAGTTTTTTCTGCATACATGCTAGTTAAGAGTATTGTTTCCCAAAACTGAGAGGCTCGTTATCCCTGCTACTACTATACCAGGAACGAAACACTAGAGATAAAGTTACTGTCTTGTTTACTTAGTATGAATATGTGGCCTATACTCGTATATGTATATTATAATACGATATGACCACATAAACAGTGGCTGGGACTGCTATGTTACTTGGCCAAATAACTATCGTATTTTTATCAAATTTTTGCATTATTTTGACAACCTTCTTCGAGATAAATCTAAATTGCAATACTGGCCAAATACATGCGAGCAGCGGCCGGCAATGTCGTAATTAGCGGCCAAATAAATTACTATGTAGACTCATATCAGTCGTGTAATTTAAAAATGGAACTATATTTTACTCGGAAACATGGCAACCAAAGGAGGTAATTTACCAAAGGTTTTATTTAAATTTCGAACTGACTTGCAAACAGAACGCTGTTTATTGAAATAAAAACAAATGAACACTTAGGAGCGTGAAAAATTATTGATGTTCGTTGTTTGCCATTGATTTTGAAAAGTAATTATTGAAGTTTCAATTTCCGCGCATTATTTGAGAAAAGTTCTATACAAGGATTGGCCATAACTAGGCATTGATGGACTTACACGTTCGTCCATCAATGCATCTTTTGCTGGCAGTAATGTACTATAATTCAATAAATAAAACACCAGGACCCTGACCACAGATGAGATACTAGTTACTTTGTAACAGATTCTGTACTTCCTTATAACTTGATGCCTACTCTAAAAGGGAAAAATTTGAAAATCCTTGTCTTTATCAAGGCTTTGTAATGAAATACTAACCTTGTCACTCCGTGCAGTGACCTTAACGCCTTAATTGCCAAGTTGTCATTTCTATCCGAGTCATCTTTGTCAGCAGTCATCTTTCCATCTGACTCAGTGCCAGATTTTACAAACATTGATACTCTAAAAGCGGAAAATTTGAAAAGGCTCGCCTTTATTAAGATTTTGTAACGAGATACTAACCTTGTTGCTCCGTCCAGCGTCCTCAACCATCTCCATTGGCAAATCATCCTCTCCCTCCGAGTCATCATCTTCAGCTGCCATCTCTTCATCCTCTTCAGTGCCTGATTCTGCACCATTTGAGATCACGCTTGGGACTCTAAGGATAAATTAAATTTATTATTTGTAAACAATGATGTAATGCACAACATAATATGTATTGTGGCCGTAAAAAAAATTGGTGGTCGCCGATGTGCGATCACACAGACCGCAAGTTGGAATTCGGATAAAAATTATATTATTATAGTAAACTAATACTAAATAATTAATGAAAATTCCGGAAGAACGTGGCGGATTGGTAAGCGCCAAATTACCGGTCTGCTACTCTACATGGATCATCATCATATCAGCGCAAAGATATCCACTGCTGGACAAAGGCCTCCAACAAGTATTTCCACGAAGACCGGTCCTGCGCTGCCCGCATCATTGAGAATTAGTTGGAAAAAAGAAAAATAAATGTGACTGACCTTAGCTGTGGAGGTGGATGGACTGGCAAGGATAAGGAGTCCAGGTCCGGCGGTTCTGGAACTCCGTGTAACTTGCATAGCTCCCTCAGTAATATTCCAACCTGATCAAAAAGGAGTCAAATTAACTTCCTAAAAGTGTTAAGTTTATTTGTTAGAAAAAGCGACTTATTATCACAAGGCATTGCACATTAATTTGCAATAAAAGGTTTCATTCATTTATTCTTCTACTTTACCAGTATAAAATGGTTTTAGCAAACCCTTAGTAGGTTTTCGAAAAATAAAATAATAAACCCCTTTTTACATGCAGGAGAGGTACCCCAAAATTATTTTTTAAGGTTTTATTTTACCACTTTATCGGCGCGATTAATATGTATACGCATGCCAAATTACAGCTTTCTAGTACTAATAGTCTCTAAGCTAAGCCGCGGACAGACACAAACATGGCGAATTTATAAGGGATCCTTGTTGACTTGGGAACCCTAAAAATGATAAACTCCCTTTTTTTGAAGTCGGTTAGTAAAAATAGCTTCCATTTTTATAGGGGAAAAGGGTCCAAATGGGGGTTTTTCGTCTATGAAACGTGGTGTATTACATGCCCTTAAATTATTGCTAACCCTATTCCTAACACATTGTATATCTGTGCGATTTGTCCCTGAATATTATAATTATTAACATATAAACATGATTTTATTATATATTATAAATAGCTGTTTGTGTTTCCACAGATTAACTTTGATAATTTGATAAAAATATCAAATAAAAACTAGAGTGCGTTTCACGAAATATTTCCTTTTACGTCATGTTGGCTAACCTGTCTGTTATGCATAGAAAATGTATGCAAAACAGATAGGTTAGCCAACATGACGTCAGAGGAACTATTTCATGAAACGCACTCTACCTACATTTCTACATAAAAATTGAACCATTTTGAATTTGTTATATGCATCTAAAAAAATAAACTTAACTTAAAATTACCTGATTTATAACATGATTATCTCTGCCCTGTGTATTGCTGAGGATCTGGACTGCGTTTGTCACGATGGGATCTTCACTGTCAGCGAACCACACAGGAGGTGTGTTAGGGTACGTTTCCTGTCAAAAGAAAATGTTTACTTTAGGCACACCCCGGACACTGCATACAAACGGTGGGTAAATGACATTTCTAAAAACAAATGACGGAGCAATCAAATCGCGGCCAAATCCCATATGTTCGAGAACCAAACTACAACCAATCTGTATTAATATGGGTGACAAGGGGGCGAGGTTGGAATCTAGAGAACGGCAGGGAGTGTCCTTACTGTATGTTAGTACTAATATATATACTTTGCTTTAGGTTAAATTGTAGATGAGACTTTATTTTTAGCATCAATTTTACTGTTGATTTACTTTTTCGCTAAAATTATTCTGATAACCTTTTGTACCGTCTAATTCACCTACAAAGCATTCAAACAGAAATTTTAATATCAGTACTATAAATAAATAGACCTTGGATATCATAGAATATTTATTTTGTTCTAGATTTTGCCGCAGCTTCGATTTTGGCTGCGTGGACTTCGACTTAATGACAATCTTTGTAGGTGTGTGGTATGTAAGCCACAAGCTGTTCACGAGCGTGGAAATCAGTTTTTTGTATATCCTACGGAAACTTATGTCGGGCTATCAATAGTCTACGTCGATTCCTACTACCTCAAATTATCTCCATGCAAAAAAATCACGTATATAGCTCCAGTTCCAACGAACGCGAGCGTGGAAACAAGTTTTCTCTAGATGCCTCGGAAGCTATGTCGAGCTACACTAATAAGTAGTCTATGTCACTTCTCACTCCCTCAATTATCTCCGTGCAAAAAATCAAGTCAATCCGTAGCACCAGTTGCGACGCACGCGAGCGTGGAGATGAGTTTTCTCCAGACCCCTCGGAAGCTATGTCGGGTCTACACTAATGAGTAGTCTGTCATTTTCCAGCCCTCAATGGTAATTGAGTGCAAAAGATCACGTCGATCCGTTGCCCAAGTTGCGACGTACACGAAAACGGAAATGTGTTTTCTCCAGATTCCTCTGGAACTATGTCGGTTTATGGTATATAGTAGTCTACGTCACTTCCTACCCATTTGAGTACCTATGTGCAAAATAAAACGTCAATTCGTCACTCCGTTGCGACATGAAAGAAATTAAATAAAAATAAGGGTTTTTTTCAGTACCCCGTGAACTGTGTCGGACTATGCTATTTCTACGAGATAAAAAGTAGCCTCTATGTCACTTCCCTTCTCGTCAACTATATCTCTGAGCAAAAAAACAGGTTGATGCGTTGCTCCGTTGCGACATGATAAAAGGACAAAAAAACTTTTATTATTTATAATACTACTAGCTTTTTCCCGTGGCTTCGCCCGCGTGGACATCGTTTTAATGACTGTCTTTAAGGGTGATTAGAAAATTATGTCGTTTCCCACCTACTTAACCATCTCTGTGCAAAAAATCACAACAATCGAGTATTTTTTTAGTTCCCTCAGGAACTGCATCAGATTATGCTATTTTCCCGAGATAAAAAGTAGCCTATGTCCTTCCCCGTGACACAGGCTACCAGCATGCCAAATTTCGTAAAGATTGGTCAACGCGTTGAAGTGTGAAAAGGTAACAAACAAACAAACAAACACATTTATAATATTAGTAAGGATTAAGGATGATTCAATAGACTAGGTCAGCCTGTGACGAAGTCAATTTTTTGGTTATTTTTACGCTCAACCTGTTTTTACATCTTTTTTGTCAATTCTTACTTTTTGTTGATTTTTTTTTGTTTTTTAAATCGTTGACTGCTATTCAATTCCGATACTATACTGTCTACTGTTACATTTTTTTCACGTGTATTTATTTTTATATCATATTTAATATAAAGTTTTGGTGGATTTCCCTATTTTTTTTAAAAAGAACCCTTGGCCCCTCCCTCCATCATCAATTTACCCTATTGTGTGTGCGACAACGTAGTGGAGGGTACGCCGTCCGCCGCAAGCTAGAACCTAAGTGGCCAAGTGCGTGTCGAACCACGAGCAAAGCAGAATTTCAGTCTTTAAAAAAATATTAAAATACAAAGTTATATTTGCAGTTGGTATATAACATTTCTATAAGTAGTTGGTAGACTATTACTCCTAAACTGAGAAAGCCTACTTAGCGGTGATAATTTACCTTTTAAATTATATGTCCTACTTTTCACGTTCCCCGAAATAGCTGTTTAGCTGATATATAAGTATGACCACTTAAAATTTCGTTAAAGAATCATTTTTCGAAACAAAAAAAGAAATAATGCGGACAGTAAAGGAGTGAAGTTCCTTGCTTGCATCAGTGTTTCCCGACTCTTACAATTTGGGGAGCTTCAAGGCGAGAGTGAACAGGCATTATTTGAGTATCCGTGTGCCATCATTAAACGCACTCAAATTTTCAATTTTAAAAAATCATCCTCACGTTTACACAAAAAATACGGATTTTATTTCATGTTTATAGGCGTCACAGATTTGTATCATTAATATCAGCCGAAAAACGTCCACTTCTGGACAAAGCTTCTCCCAATGATTTCCACGACGACCAGTCCTGCGCTGGATGAGGGCATCCAGTGGCTTCCCCAGAACTTCACCAGGTCGTCGGTCCACCGCGTGGGAGGCCTGCCTACGCTACGTTTTCCGGTTAGATTTGTATAACTGTACCAAATTAATAATAAAACGGCTGTGACGTACCGACAGACGGACGGACATCGTGAAACTATAATTGAAAACGCTAAACGCGTTAAAAGAAACGACTTCCATCGCAATAACTTAGTACAATAACTTAGTACAATTTTGCCTTGTCATTTTTGGTTTTTGATAATTTTATAATAAAGTACTACACCGATTTAAAAAAAACTATGGGACCAACTCGGGAGCATACCCTAAAAAGAATTATGGAAATCGGCTCACATTCTGCGAAGATATCGCGTAAGACTGACACAAAAAAAAATACAATCGAATTGTAAAACTCCTCCTCTTTCCTATTTTGACAAAAAGGGTTCCTAGTTTGACAAACTGAACATTAAAAAAGAGCATGCAATAAATATTTACTGTCGATGCCGTATGTTTCTGTGGAACGTTTATAATGAATTAAAAACAGTTGGAGCCAGGCCCAGAACAAACATTACACAAATTTCAAAGGACTTGTCTTTTTTGGGCTAAAAATATTTCATATTTCATGCAGTTAAAATGTTTTCGGCGTTTGAATAAACATGTAAAGCATGAAAAATTTGATCCCTTTTATTGTTTACAAGTCTCCAATTTTGAAGAAATAAATGAAAGTATTAACTTGATTGTTGGCTGTTAGTGCCTAAGCAACTGTTGCTTCAAAGAGATAAAAAAAAGAAAGTCATATAATGTTAATCGAAAAATGACATTGACAGCTACAGCTGACAAACAGACACGGCAAGATGTAGTGTAAAAATAAAATCATTGATAGAAACACAGTAGCGCTTCATATTCAGCGTGGTATTCATGCTCTTCAAAGACCTTAACAGTATGTATTTTTGAAGCAGCAGTCCCTTAGATTAAATCGATCCCCTTCAAAATCTTAACTTTGTTTTTTTTTGCTATCACAATAACTTCTACACTCTTTTGTAGCTCTAAAGTAAAACCGCACATATAGGAAACACAAATAAAAACATTCCACATCAAAAAACAACCTTCCAATAAGTATCCAAATATGGCAGCAAGACACAAATATTATCAATTAGTTTAAAAAACTAAAAAACACGCTTTTAGTAAACACGTTAAGTAGTTATCTTGGATGTCCGCCATGTTGGATTTAAGTCACGTGACTATTTTTTCTTATTCCTGACAGCAAACCCTTTCATTTGATACCCATATCAAGGGAGTGCATTTGAAATAGCCTGTCCGCCATATTGGATTTAAGTCGCGTGACAATTTTTTTCGTATTCCTGACAGCAAACCCTTTCATTTGATACCCATATCATGGGGGTGGATTTCAAACAGCCAGTCCGCCATCTTGGGGAGGCCGCCATATTGGATTTGTAATGACGTTTCTTAGCTAGTCATGTATTGTCATCAGAACTCAGTGCAAAATTTCATCCTAATCGAAGACCGGCAAGTGGGTCAAATTAAGATTTCAAGATTTTCTTACATACATAGTTAGTTGCAAGTGAAGCTGAAAACACGCTTTTAGTAAACGTTAAGTTTATCTTGGATGTCCGCCATGTTGGATTTAAGTCACGAGACTATTTTTTCGTATTCCTGACAGCAAACCCTTTCATTTGATACCCATATCATGGGGGTGCAATTCAAATAGCCTGTCCGCCATCTTGGACGTCCGCCATATTGGATTTAAGTCACGTGACTTTTTTTTTCTTATTCCTGACAACCAACCCTTTCATTTGATGCCCATATCATGGGGTGGATTTCAAACAGCCAGTCAGCCATCTTGGGGAGGCCGTCATATTGGATTTGTAATGACGTTTCTTAGCTAGTTATCTATTGTCATCAGAACTCAGAGCGTGTGCAAAATTTCATCCTAATCGAAGACCGGCAAGTGGGTCAAATTAAGATTCCAAGATTTTCTTACATACATAGTTAGTTACAAGTGAAGCTAATAAAAGCGTGTTAAAAATTACAAGGGCCAATTGTAGCATCAACTCAAAATGTAGCATATTTCTGATTTCTTAACTGTACATCGCCACCCATCCAACTTTTGTTAACTACTTTCAATGTTTTCCAATCTAACTTAAGATCATATTCACAACATTTTTTCCTACACAAACTTAAAATTACTAGGGATGTTCAATAAAAAGTGATAACGAGTAGGACACAATTATCTTTTATTAAATGTTATTTTATTTTTCGATGTAGTCACCTTTCAAGTTTATACACTTTGTATATCTTTTTTCTGAACTTAAAATTCCCTTTCAAAAAAATCTTCTTACTGATCCCTTAAAAAAAATCGTTTACGGCGGCGACTACTGCGTCATCCATCATCTTTAAATTTCTGGCCCCTGAGATGTTCCTTTAACTGCGGAAAAAGGTATAAACTACTAGAAGCAAGATCCGGTGAATATGGAGGATGTTTCAACAATTCGAAGCCAGCTTCTTGAGTGGCAGCCATCGCAACTCTGCACTTGTGCGCGGGGGCGTTATCTTGGTGAAACAAAACAACTTTAGCGAGTTTGCCAAACGCCGTTTTTTGTGTATTTCCTCACGCAACTTTGTTATTTGTCCTGCGTACAAAGCCCTCGTAAGTGGCTTCAGGATTAAGGCATTCGATTATAACCACCCCTTGGCTGTCCCAGAAAAGAGAGTCCATGATCTTACCGATGACTGTCTCTTCCAAATCATAGACTGTTTTTGCATTTCCAGGTCATAATGGTGGTCAGCGCATATTGGCACTAGACCTAAAGTTACGAAGTAACTAGTATCTCATCTGTGCCTAAAGCTGCATCCATACAAGATCCAAATAATTCAAAAATCAAGCCTGAAGATTACATTAAGCGTAAAATTATGCTGAGCGAATGTTGGAAACTTTCCCGGATCAAGTGACTTAGAAGACGTTTATTTCAGTGATGAAGCTCACTTTCATTTGGAAGGTTATGTTAACCGCCAAAATTGTCGGTACTGGGCTTCTGCAACCCAAATCAAAAGCATCAAAAGATGTTACATAGTCCAAAAGTTACTGTATGGTGCGCAATGACTGCAAGATAAATTATTGGCCACTACTGGTACAGTGACTAGTGAGCGCTTTTTTATACCGAAACTGAGACAGGATATCAGTAATTATCCAGAAGTGTGGTTTCAACAAGATGGAGCCACAGCTCACAATGTGGACCGCCAGGGCCTCAATGAGTACAGTTAGATTATTTTTTTCTGGAAAAATCATTAGCCGATTTGCAGACATACCCTGGCCTCCAAGATCGCCCGACCTTACACCATGTGGATATCTTAAGAGCAAAGTTTTTACTGAGCCGCTTGCCAATCTTGAAGACTTAAAGGCAAAGATAACTGAAGAAGTCAACTCTATCCCAAGCGATTTATTGCAGCGTGTGATAGGGGAATACACGCGCCCGACTCGAAGAGTGTGTGCGACGTGAAGGAAAGCATCTTGACGATGTTATATTCCATAAATAAAATCCCAATTTATACTCTTTCTTTTAATACTATTAAAATTCCTATAAGTACAAACACAGTGCTTTAATTATTTTCAAAGTTTAAAATCTGGATTGAGACTCCCTGTATTATAACCGCACGAAGTTCAATTTTATCCTTTTTTAAGAACACACGACGCAATTTAAAAAAAAAATGTTTGCTTTTTAGGGTTCCGTACCACACAAGGAAAAAACGAACCCTTATAGGATCACTTTATTTTGCCGTCCGCCCATCTGTCTGGCTGTCTGTCAAGACCCTTTATCTCGGGAATGCATGGAGGTATCGAGATGGCAAGTAATACCGCCTTATACTACAAATATAGGGAAATATCTGAAAACACATTTGTTATGGTGTCTTTTGTGGGGTATCGTACGAAAGGGCTTCATTGGAACAAGCTTAAACAGATTTTTAATTATTTTTATGATGTATAGTTTTCGATTTATTATTTTTAAAGTTCCTTATCCAGAGATGTGGTGGTATGGAACCCTCGGTGAGCGATTCCGACTCGCAATTGGCCGTTTTTTTTTATCGTCATTTCAAATGTCTGGGCTATGCCAGTATATTTTTTTCCAAGGAGAATGTATCGCATTATCACTATTTATTGAACGCCCCTCATACTACTTCTTGAAAAGATTTCTTGATTGTAGATAAGATTATGTCAAGGGCTTACCAATTGTGGAAAAAAAAGAATGGATGGGCAGATCCTAATGGAACTTTATACACACAAGCAAGTCACGTTATTCTAATTTGTGGATAAATTACATTTTCAAAAAATAATGGTGATTTAAGGATTTCATAGTAATCTTAAAATTCACTAATCTTCTTAAAAAGAAAGTGTTTCAAAAATGTAATCTATCAAAGTGTTCCAAAAATGTAATCTATCCACAAACTAGAATTACTTGACTTGCTTATGTGTATAAAGTTTCATTAGAATTGGCTTATCCATTTTCAAGGAGTAGTAATATTAAGTTTGTATGGGAAACTATTTTGCGAAACCTACAACAAATTAATTGAAACAAAAAAAATTATAATGTATGACAGGACACTGAAAACATAGACCAAATTTATTATGAGTATTATTGTTATGATCACCATTTTGAGTTTGATCAGCTGTTATTGATATGAATTGTATTATAAACAAAAGAAATTCACTGATACAATAACATCACATTTTCCACCACCAAATGGGATTCATTCTTGAATGAACTATTATAATAAATGATTCAAAACAGATTTACATAACTCAAGCTGTAAATGCTTGAGCGGGTTGTACAAACTCTTTATGCATGTGTGATGCCTTTGTTAGATAAAGCACTAATAAAAAAGAAAAGTGCAATAGTAAAAATATGCTCAGGTGTAAAAAGAATCATATTCACCTCATCAAAAAATGTTTACAAATAATTTGCCTAAACTTCCTTTAATTATTAAACCAGTAATAAAAAGTAGGTCAATTAGACTGAATGTTATTATTTACTTTCAAGAAGTAGAACACTGTGACACTGCATTGAATTCAAATGGCTAGGACACGTATTTGAGGATCTAGTGAAGTAGCTTTCCACAACCTCCACCAGATCATTGGTCCACTGAGTGAGAGGCCTGCCTACACTAATTCTTCCAGTGTGCAGTCGCCACTCAAGAACTTTACGGCCATCTATCACTTGAGTTTTGCGATTCTGTGAGCTATGTTGGTTACCCTGGTTGTCCTAGAGATCTACTTGTTTCTTTTAGAAATAGCATAGATTAATTTTATAACCTATGAGTATAGTCAAACATAGTTGGTTGGTTGTATTGCAGACACTTGTTTCTCTCTTGTTGACTTAATTAGTTTTTTTTTCACCGCCATCATGGTATAATGAAATGTCCATTAGCTTCGCTTCACTTCCCACTATAAGACTCGGTTTGGTCGGTGGAAGGGCATTTTCTAAGAACGCCTAGCTAGCTACCACATTCTTTTTGTCTTGCCGCCAAACATCAATGTTGACAACATTGATTTATTCCAGCTTGAAGATAAGGTAATCTTATGAAATATTTAATATTGCGAAGCTTCCCGAACGCTGCCATCGTTGGATTTGTTGATTGATCTCTTTTTGAAGTAAGACCTAGCTAACTGGAATGTTTTTCCCAGGTGTCAGTCATTTTATTCAAAAGCATGTATTTTAAAGAATTAAAATTGCGGGCTATAATCTCACACCCGTATAATCCACTAGAGCCTGCTTTGTTTACGGTCCAGGTTATAGAGTAGAACTGAACTATGTTTTACAAAATGTTTTAAAAAAGTCTTAAAACACAAACTGGACAAAAAATGTGTGTACAGCAGGATTTTTTTTGAAAAAACAATTAAAAACAAAAAATGTGCATACAAAACATTAAAATATATGGCATCATCTTTACTTACAGTCATTATTTAAATTGATCTAGATTGGTCTTATCTCTGGGAAAACACATTTTCCCAAAATTTACACAATGTGTTTTTTAAAACGCAAAACATATATTTTAAATGACTCTTTCATATGCAAGCTTAGCCAAGCACCGAGTCTAGCCTGCAAACCAATTCAGGCCTGGTTCAAACCTCACAGTGGTTGTTTTTTTTGTTTACATCAACTTATTTTTTCATTTTATGGGTTTATTTCAACTTATTTATTCTGAAAATCCATTTCACTCAAAAAAATAATTCACATGCCTAGGAGACTCAGAGCATTGCTTGGTCGCCCAGGTACTAATAACCTAAAAAAAAAAATTTAAAATTACAATTTTAAAAATGAATGAACAACCCCCAACATACCTTCGGGATCCGAGGGGGATGTGGGAGTATAAGGGCGGGGGGAAAGCACGCGGGGCCGACTTGAGGGCGGACAAACTTGGGGGTAACAAATCGAAAACCAGGGGGTAATCCGTCAAGGTCAAGGTCAATCAGTCAAGGTCAAGGTCAATCAGTTAAGGTCATTTCAAGGTCAAGGCCTAAGTCAATTTGATCCTAAAGATTCATAATATGGGGTCCGCGTAGCGGACCCCTAACGGGGGCGTAGCCCCCGTCACCCGTTTACAACCCCCAACATACCTTCGGGATCCGAGGGGGATGTGGGAGTATAAGGGCGGGGGGAAAGCACGCGGGGCCGACTTGAGGGTAACAAATCGAAAACCAGGGGGTAATCCGTCAAGGTCAAGGTCAATCAGTCAAGGTCATTTCAAGGCCAAGGCCTAAGTCAATTTAATCCTAAAGATTCATATAATGGGCGGACCCCTAACGGGGGCGTAGCCCCAGCCACCCGTTTACAACCCCCAACATACCTTCGGGATCCGAGGAGGATGTGGGAGTATAAGGGCGGGGGGAAAGCACGCGGGGCCGACTTCAGGGCGGACAAACTTGGGGGTAAGAAATCGAAAACCAGGGGGTAATCCGTCAAGGTCAAGGTCAATCAGTCAAGGTCATTTCAAGGTCAAGGTCTAAGTCAATTTGATCCTAAAGATTCATATAATGGGCGGACCCCTAACGGGGGCGTAGCCCCCGCCACCCGTTTACAACCCCCAACATACCTTCGGGATCCGAGGGGGATGTGGCAGTATAAGGGCGGGGGGAAAGCACGCGGGGCCGACTTGAGGGCGGACAAACTTGGGGGTAACAAATCGAAAACCAGGGGGTAATCCGTCAAGGTCAAGGTCAATCAGTCAAGGTCAAGGTCAATCAGTCAAGGTCATTTCAAGGTCAAGGCCTAAGTCAATTTGATCCTAAAGATTCATATAATGGGCGGACCCCTAACGGGGGCGTAGCCCCCGCCACCCGTTTACAACCCCCAACATACCTTCGGGATCCGAGGGGGATGTGGGAGTATAAGGGCGGGGGGAAAGCACGCGGGGCCGACTTGAGGGCGGACAAACTTGGGGGTAACAAATCGAAAACCAGGGGGTAATCCGTCAAGGTCAATCAGACAAGGTCAAGGTCAATCAGTCAAGGTCATTTCAAGGTCAAGTCCTAAGTCAATTTGATCCTAAAGATTCATATAATGGGCGGACCCCTAACGGGGGCGTAGCCCCCGCCACCCGTTTACAACCCCCAACATACCTTCGGGATCCGAGGGGGATGTGGGAGTATAAGGGCGGGGGGAAAGCACGCGGGGCCGACTTGAGGGCGGACAAACTTGGGGGGTAACAAATCGAAAACCAGGGGGTAATCCGTCAAGGTCAAGGTCAATCAGTCAAAGTCAAGGTCAATTAGTCAAGGTCATTTCAAGGTCAAGGCCTAAGTCAATTTGATCCTAAAGATTCATAATATGGGTCAATCAGTCAAGGTCATTTGCCCCCTCCCCAGTCAAGGTCCAAGGTCAAGGTCAGAACAAACCTTCAGAATCCGAAGGGGATGTGTGAGATTCAAGGCAAGCACGCGAGTCTGACTTAAGGGTGAACAAACAAAAGGGGGTTTCCAAACCGAAAAGTGTGGGGTAAGCGGTCAAGGTCATTTAAAGGTCAAGCCAGAGTCCATTTGGTCCCAAAAATGTACTGTTTAAATAAACATCCAAATAAATATTTTTTAAAAGTGGTGATGAGATTATGTGGGATCAAAGATGACCTAGACCTACTCCCGCTTCCATTTAGAACTCCCCGTACTACACTCTTCCTACAGTGTTGAGTCGGACCCGCGTGCTTTCCCCGCCCTGATACTCCCACATCCCCCTGGGATGGGGAAGGCGAGCTTCCCCGCACAGTCTCCGAACCTAACGGATCCGAGTCGGGGTGCTCCGCAAGTCCGAGCTCGCTTTGCTCGCTCCCGCTTCCATTTAGAACTCCCCGTACTACACTCTTCCTACAGTGTTGAATGGTCGACGAGGCCCCTTCGGGGCTCCTACTTCTGTGTTCTCATGTTAAACCTAACACTACGACTGTGCGGGAAGGCGAGCTTTATGAATCTTTAGGATCAAATTGACTTAGGCTTTGACCTTGACCTTGACAGATTACCCCCTGGTTTTCAATTTGTTACCCCCAAGTTTGTCCGCCCTCAAGTCGGCCCCGCGTGCTTTCCCCCCGCCCTTATACTCCCACATCCCCCTCGGATCCCGAAGGTATGTTGGGGGTTTTAAATGGGTGGCGGGGGCTATGCCCATATTATGAATCTCTGGGTTCCAATTGACTTACACCTTTTTGTAATAAGCGGTAGCGAGTTTTCCGATCAAAGAGTATATAAAAATACCAATTTCCAAAGGACCAAAGAGTACCTAAAAATACAATTTTCAAAAATTCATAACTCAAGAACTGCTGGTTTCCTAACCTTGAAATTTGGTATGGATGTTCAGCTAAAGCCTATCTCTTACCAAAAAAATTGCGGACTGCCAAAGCAATGGACCCTATTGTACAGTTGAGCCCATAGAGCTGTTAGAGTATAGTAAAATAATAATATGTAACAAGAAACTTTATCATCACACTGTTTATGTTTATTCTAAGCTTATACAACAAAAACATATGCTTTGTTTACATTTTTAGAAAATTCTAATGTAAGCTTCCTTACATACATGAGGGCAAGTTACAAGTATATAGTAAGAATTTCACTTTTTTTTTCGTACGTATTTAAAGGCGTCACAGATTTGTTTAACCATACCACATGTATAGCTATTAGTCTTTCAGTAAAAAGGCTGTGACAAACAATAGATGGACATAGTAAAACCATGAGGGTTCCTAGCTTGACTTTCGAATCCATAATACAAAGGTAGGGCCAGTGAATTGCTACATGACAAAAACCAGACAGAGACAGTGACTAACTGCTTTTGTCCCAAAAACGCGCTGGTTTACCGTTATGTCAACAACAGCTTGACTTTCATGATGAAACACAGGTGTAGTGTCATCAAATGTATAATGCAAACACAACAGAAATGATGAGATCAATAATTACGATTAGCCTGACTGCGGCTTGCAAACTACGAACGCGAACGAATCGATTTTATCAGCAGATTATGGGCGACAAAACAGATCGATTGCAGCTCACTTCGGAGGCATAAACAACACTTTGTTTAGTAAATAGCACGACAGGGAGTAAGCCAAAGTGCTCGCCTAGGAGCAGCGAGGGGCTAACCACATCTTATCAACCTTTTGTTGACAGCCCTGCCCTCATAAACAGCCACCCTTTGTCCTAACCAAACGATACCGTAAAATGGGGTGAATAGGGATCGCGGGGTGAAAAGGGAAAATCAGCAGTTCTAAAATAACCAACGATTTAAACAGTGAATTTTTGTATTCATGATGCAGCCAAATTTTACCAATGTAGTAGGTTCTTTTTTCTCTTTGATCTGGTATCACCAAGTATCCAAATCAGCAAAAAAAAAGGAAAAAACAAAGTTTTCAAGGCTAAGGTCGTGATATGCGCCAAAAACGCTCCAGAAAACTTTGATTTTGTGAAGTTCTAAAGTGAGTTAGTGCAATAAAAGTTATTTAATGAGTGTATTGGGGTTTTGGGCACCCGATAACATAAAAATTAAGTACAAAAATGCACTATATTTTCAGAAATGTGAGGTTTTATATCTGTCTATCGAAATCAAACATTTTGGGGGGGAAAGGGATGCTAGAGGGGTGAATGATATATGGGGAAGAGGTGAATAGGGACTCCTGTGGGGTGAATTGGGACGGGAATAGGGTAAATAGGTACGGATATGAGGTGGATGGGGATTTTTAATTAGGGTTGGCACTTTTATATTTTCCTTAAATTATTTGATGTTTACAATTTTACATTTACATTTCTTTTACTTTGTTTTTTTTGTTAGAAAAATAATAAATGGGCTTCTGTAGGTATATACATAATGCGTTTTTTTATTTGTTTTTTATTTAAATACATTATTTTGATAGTTAAATTCGAACATTTGTTTATTGATTAATATTAAATTTATATTGTTTGATAATTATTTAACTCTGTTGTTTGAAATTATTTTGAAAAACTCATTTATTCACTCTTAATCATCTTCAATAAAATTACTTATTAAGTCTATGAGAAGAGAATTTAAGTTTGTCAATTTTAAATAGTTTGAATTGAACTTAATTTCTTGTTTATTAACCTAATTAAAATAAAAACTTTGTTGTTTGAAATTATTTTGAAAAAACTCATTGATTCACTCTTAATCATTTTCTGCAATGTATCAGCCCTAGACAATTTCCCAAAACACCCCAGTCTCATCCCTTTTGAACCCGTTCAGGGGCGAATAGGGAATGATCATAATTTTTGCATTTTATAAAGAAATCATAGAGAAATTCCTTTTTTTTTTTTATTCTGTAGGTAGTTTAGGTTGTCGGATAGACAGGAACGCCTATAAAACACAGCATTGACAATTTTAAAGAGGTTAAAATCAGCCATAAACTTGGAAACAGTCCCTATTCACCCCATTTTACGGTACCTAGGTAATCAATAACTTTATCGCCCAAAGCTGAAACTCAAGGTTTATATGTTTAGATAGCAAGAAAATTGACTACTTACTGTAATGTTTGCGTGTATTTCATATTTCTTTCCATTTCTGCCAACGAATCTGCAGGTCAGTTCGTCGACACTAGCTGACATTATCTGAAAGCGTTCATGGTTTTTTGGAAACACTTGCTCTAAGGTCTTGATTTCTAACTTAAGAGTATTTAAGCAAGCCATCAGTGTGTTAAAACACTAATTCTAAACTAAATAACTAAAATCCACGATAAATACATAGGAATAATTTTACGTTCACTCCGCGACAAAGCAAAATGGCGGATTGTAATGGCGGATTGATGTCAGTGTTGCCAACTGCTACTCTTTCTACAACTCTTTGTCCAGTTACTTTGTTTGTATTTGGTCCAGTAGCTAGACTAGACATCTTGCGAAAAGTTACTAGATTACCCTAATGTATACTCAAAGAGATTACCCAATTTTTTTACCCAAAAAAGTAGCTAGAAGTAGTTACATACATGTTTCTAGGTAGGTGTAATTTATTAAAAAGAGTTGAAAATATGTAATCGATACAGCGTTTTCCTTGTTTAGTAGAACCACAAAACGCAGAATATAAAAAAACATGATGTCAACTTTTGTTGTTTCGAGCAAACAAAATAAAAATCTGCTTCGAGCACGGAGTTAATGAGGAACTTTCCAGGCTCCGTTCCTTGAAAAAATCATAGATGGCGCTGTCTAGTGTACTTAGCAAAGAGAGTTTAACAAACTAAAGTTTTTACTTAGTCAAAGATGACCTTTTATTCCCCATATGTATTATATGGGTCTAACTGCCTCCTAGGCGTAATGGTTGGTACATTCACTTTACACTAGGAGATCGAGGGTTTGATTCCCGGTGGGGTCAACTTGCAAGACTCGGTTTGGTTAGTGGTAGGGCATTTTATAAGCCCGCCTGGCTAGCTACCACCATCTTATCTAAGTCTTCTGTTAACAACATTCCGCTTAAGATAAGAAACCCAGTTCTCCATTGCGTTGGGGAATCTCGGTAAGCCCGCTTCCATCTTCAGCATCATCGTCACTTACCACCAGGTGAGATGATGCGAAGGGTTTACCAATTGTGAATAAAAAAAAGACTTATAAAATACGTCTTAATTTTTTTTTGGATGTGTGCAAAAAAGATGTATGCCTACACATAATGCAATATGTATGCTGTCTTCGCTGCCGGAGGTGAAATGGTTTTCGTACTCGTTGCCGGCCGAGAGGCCCCTCGGCCATCCATGGCCTCCTCTCCACCACCGCCCCCAATGCCGCCAACACCACCGCCGTGCCCTCCCAGAGCGACCTCCTGCAAGCTCTGGGAGTGATCCAGCAGTTGCTCGCCTCAGCCGGGGCTGGAAAGGCTGCCAAGGGCCCTGTGCCCAGCCCAAGGACCCGCTTATCGTAATGGGCGGCGGAAGCAGCCACGTCAAGGAGGCTACGCCTCAGGGAAGTCTCCCCATCGCCCCTTTCGGGGGCAACGAGAAGAATACCACGGAATACCACTGACGCACACCGCTAGCAGTCCATTATGACCACTAGCACTTGAGCATCACTTGAGGGCGGAACGTCGCGTTGTTCTCACCTGTGCCTACTGTTCTCATTAAAAAAGACCCACATAATACATCATATGGGGAATAAAAGGTCATCTTTGAGTAAGTAAAAACTATTTTGTTAAACTCTCTTTGCTAAGTACACTAGACAGCGCCATCTATGATTTTTTTAAAGAACGGAGCCTGGAAAGTTCCTCATTATATTCAGTAAGAGAGGAATAGAAACAAAGGAGGGCGAATGCATCACTGCGACCTAAAAGATTTGTTGTGATCACTGCCCCTGTTATATAATTTTCTCAAGGCCAATAGTTCTGATGAACTTGACGATGCACAAAAAGCTCCCTGATGACCTCTGGTGCTACCATTAGTCCACCCAGGGAGCGACTCCTGGCTTGGGTGAGTATTTCGCACTCGCAGAGTAAATGAAGAGGTGCTTCCTCTTCTTCGTCTGAGACTGCAAGCTTCATTTGATTTAGGTGTTTATTAAGCTTGCAGTGGCCAGTCAGAGTTTTGACGAAAGCTCCAAGTTCAGACTTTTTCAGTCGCAGTGATCTTGACGTATACCCTCGTAAGAAACCAGATATAAGTATTTTTGAATTCCTTTGGCCTGGAGCATTTGCCCAGATTGCCTTACTCTATTCATTTGCATATACCTTTAACATTCTTTTTGCCGTGCAACGTGGCACTCCCACTATAATTGAACCAGGTCCAATAGCTGGTGTCTCTGCTCCGGTTCTAGCAAGCTCATCTGCAATTTAATTCCCCTTGATGTTGCTATGCCCTGGCACCCAGTATAAGATGACCTCGTTAAGTCTCCCTAGCTAGTTGAGGGTAGTAGCACACTCAAAGGTTAATTCGGAATCAATTTCAGGGGATTTCAGTGCCATAAGGGCCTCCTGCCTATCCAAATATATGACTACGTTTCTCTTTTTATAGGATCTAAGAAGGTTTTCTTCTGCGCATTTTACTATCGCATAAATTTTCGCCTGATAAACCGTTGCTAAACCCTCCTTATTAGAACCATTCGTAAACCATATTATAAGGTCCCTAGAATTGAGGGTTTCTTTACCGCTGTGTTCCATTCGTCCCGCTGCGGAATGAAAACCGTACTCTTTTAAAAGGGAATCGGATGACATGGCCAGTACTCAATTCACGATGAGCGCACCTTGGAGGTCATTCATCACTCGTGATTTACAGTTTACCCTACTACCTCACATTGCACGCAGCATGGCCAACCTGGCCTCCTTTTGTACGAGTATATGGATGTGCAGCGGTTCGATCTTAAGAATAGCCTCCTACGCTGCTGTTGGGGTCGATGAGATGGCATTGGTTGCCAAATGACAAGGAATTCTTTGTAGGCTATTAAAGGTAGCAATGTATGTAAAAAAAAAACTGAATATTTTTTTAGTTACATTATAAAACAGAAGGTGAAGGAAAACATCGTGAGGAAACCTGCACACGCCTGCGAAGAAACTCGAAGGTTGTGTGTGAAGTCGACCAACCCGCACTGGGCCCGCGTGGTCGACTAAGGCCTAATCGCCCTGATTCAGGGTAGGCTCGAGCCCCTCGGTGGGGACGTATATATGAGCTGATATAATAATAAAATTATAAAACAACAAGTAAGAGCCGACTAAGGGACTCAAACCGGAGGATGGGCAGCAGCGTCTTTCCGTGATTTGCAGCCAATCTGCAACACTGCGATCGCCAACCCGCCTGCCAAGCGTGGCGATTACGGCAACACCCCCCAAATGACCGACACAAAGAAAAAACGGCCCCTAGTCCCCGGCGGCCCCGCTATTCCTGGCTCCGGTAGCGGTCAAGGTAACGGCGGGGCATGGGGTGCGAAGAATCCCCGGCAGATGCCAGGCTACCTCAACAAAAGACCTCTGGCCCTGGCAACCTACAACACGCGCACACTGCGAACCGACGTAAAGCTAACAGAACTCGAGGAAGCATTGAGCAGGTTACGATGGGACATCGTAGGATTGTGTGAAGTCCGAAGAGAGGGGGAGGACACCATAATCCTTAAATCCGGAAACCTGCTCTATTTCCGGGAGGGCGACCAACTGTCCGAGGGTGGTGTCGGGTTTCTAGTCCACAAGTCCCTCATTAACAATGTGGTCCGGATCGAGAGTGTTTCGACGAGGGTAGCGTACCTTATTCTCCGAATTACCAAACGGTATTCGCTGAAAGTTATTCAGGTATATGCACCGACCGCGCAACACTCCGACGATGAAGTGGAGCTCCTATATGAGGATATCTCTAGAGCTCTACATAATAGCTCCCGGACTCAATACACCATTGTTATGGGGGACTTTAACGCGAAACTGGGCAAACGAAGTGATGGTGAGCTGAGAGTGGGGCAATTTGGATATGGAGAGAGAAATGCACGTGGCCAGCTGCTGGCCGACTTTATGGAGAAGGAGGGCCTCTTTATGATGAACTCCTTCTTCAAAAAGCCTAAACAGCGAAAGTGGACATGGTTGCATCCCAATGGCGTAACGAAGAACGAGATCGACTTCATCTTGTCGACAAGAAGGCAAATATTCAATGATGTCTCTGTGATCAACTCAGTCAAAACAGGAAGCGATCACCGAATGGTAAGAGGCACATTGAATCTAAAGACCAAGCTAGAAAGATGTCGACTGATGAAGTCCACACTCCGACCAGCGCCCATCCAGCTCCAAAACCCCGAAAACTTTCAGCTCGAGTTGCACAATCGCTTCGAATGCCTAGGAGACTGCGAGAATGTGGACGATTATAACGACAGGTTCGTGGAAATTGTCCAAACGGTCGGGTCTAAGATTTTCAAAACTCGCCGTTCAAACAGAACCAAAAAAATCTCTGACTTCACCAGCAACCTCATGGAAGAAAGACGCAGATTGGTTTTGCAGTCCTCTGAAGACGCTACTCAGTATCGGCAACTAAACAGGCAGATCTCTAAGTCTCTAACTCGCGATTTGCGCCACTTTAATACAAATTGTATTAAAGAGGCGATTGAGAACAACAAAGGCTCAAAAGTGTTCGCGAGAGATCTGTCTGTTGGTCAAAGCCAACTGACCAAGCTGAAGACTGAGGACGGCAGGATCATATCGTCTAAGACTGAGTTGCTGGAAGAAGTTGAGAAGTTCTACGGACAATTGTACACGACCACACGTCTGCCTGTCAGCGATCTGGCTAAAGACCCAAGAGCTAGACTTACCCGACACTATACCGAAGATATCCCGGACGTCAGCCTGTACGAGATTAGAATGGCTCTTAAACAGCTTAAAAACAATAAGGCACCGGGTGATGATGGAATTACGGCTGAACTTCTGAAAGCAGGTGGAACACCGGTACTTAAAGCTCTTCAGAAATTATTTAATTCCGTTATACTTGAGGGACAAACGCCTAAGGCATGGCACAGAAGTGTGGTCGTGCTTTTCTTCAAAAAGGGCGACAATACCCTGCTGAAGAACTACAGACCCATCTCACTTCTGAGCCATGTCTACAAACTGTTTTCGAGGGTCATTACGAATCGTCTCGCACGCAGGTTTGACGACTTCCAGCCTCCCGAACAAGCCGGTTTCCGAAAAGGATTTAGTACCATAGACCACATACATACGCTGCGGCAGATTATACAGAAGACCGAAGAGTACAATCAGCCACTATGCTTGGCGTTCGTGGACTATGAGAAAGCCTTCGATTCGGTCGAAACCTGGGCTGTGTTACAGTCTCTCCAGAGGTGCCAAATTGACTATCGATATATCGAAGTGCTGAAGTGTTTGTATGAAAACGCCACCATGTCGGTTCGCCTCCAGGATCAAAACTCGGAACCTATCCAGCTGCAGCGAGGGGTGAGACAGGGAGACGTTATATCTCCGAAACTGTTCACCGCCGCCCTGGAAGATGTTTTCAAGCTTTTGGACTGGGGTGGACTCGGCATCAATATCAACGGCGAGTACATCACCCACCTTCGATTCGCTGACGATATCGTGGTCATGGCTGAGACTATGGACGACTTAGGCACAATGCTCGATGACCTCAGTAGAGCCTCTCAACAAGTGGGTCTTAGAATGAACATGGACAAGACGAAAATTATGTCAAAAGTCCGTGTCATACCTACTCCTCTGAAGGTTGGAGGCTCTACACTCGAAGTTGTTACCGAATATGTATACCTGGGACAAACAGTCCAGTTAGGTAGGTCCAACTTCGAGAAAGAGATCAATCGTCGAATCCAACTCGGCTGGGCAGCGTTCGGGAAGCTTCGCAATATCTTTACGTCCCAGATACCGCAGTGTCTTAAGACCAAGGTCTTCGACCAGTGTGTGTTGCCAGTGATGACATACGGAACTGAGACATGGTCGCTTACTATGGGCCTCATAAGAAGGCTCAAGGTCACCCAAAGGGCAATGGAGCGTGCTATGCTCGGAGTTTCTCTGCGTGATCGAATCAGAAACGAGGAAATCCGTAAGAGAACCAAAGTGACCGACATAGCTCTCAGAATTGCTAAACTTAAGTGGCAGTGGGCGGGGCACATTGCTCGTAGAACAGATGGCCGTTGGGGCAGTAAAGTTCTCGAGTGTCGACCACGCACCGGAAAGCGTAGTGTAGGCAGGCCTCCCACTCGGTGGACCGATGACCTGGTGAAGGTCGCGGGAAGCCGCTGGATGCGGGCAGCGCAGAACCGGTCGTCGTGGAGATCCTTGGGGGAGGCCTATGTCCAGCAGTGGACTTCCTTCGGCTGATATGATGATGATAAAACAACAACATCAGAACGCTAAATTGTGTGCCTGAGGGGTCACACTATACTGCTATATAGAGAAGTAACCTTAAAGACGAAAAAAGGTAAATTAATAGAAAGACCTATGATGAAACTAGTCCCACTAGTCGAGGCCGCTAAAAATTAATGAATGAAAAAAATGACATTGGTGACAGAAAAAGAAATAGAATGGGCAAAATGCCAGGTCCACCGCGTGGCAGGCCTACCTGCGCGGTCGCCACTCGAGAACTTTACTGCCCCAACGGCCATCTATTCTACGACCTATGTGTCCTGCCCACTACCACTTCAGTTTATCGATTCTGTGAGCTATGTCGATTACTTTGGTAGGTACTCCTGCAGATATCCTAATTTCTGATTGGATTGCGTAGAGAAATTCCGAGCATAGCTCGCTCCATTGCACTATGAGCCACATAAGAAGGCTCAAGGTCACCCACCTTGAGCCTTCTTATGAGGCCCATAGTAAGCGACCATTACTGGCAACACAAAACTGGTCAAAGACCATAGTCTTGAGACACTGCGGTATTTGGGACATGAAGATATTGTGAAGTTATTTGGTAGGTACTGTACAGGAAACCCTACAACACAAGTGTATCATTTTAGACCGGTAGGATTAAAATCCAAATAGAAAATGAACCCTACAAAAGGTTAGGCTTCATTGGCGGAATTGTGCTTAAGTGGCGGGGGTAAAAAGTCCAAGCCCAAGTCCAAGTCCAAGTCCAAGTCTAAGTCTAAGTCCAGGTCCAGACCCAGGTCCAAGTCCAGGTCTAGGTCCAGGTCCAGGTCCAGATCCAGGTCCAAGTACAAGTATAACTCTCGCTTGCACGTTCGGCTCAGGCGTAACGTGACAATGACATCACACTGGCGTAACGTGACAATGACGTCACTCTTTTTCGTTTATGCAGCCCATGTCATCAATTTATAAGACGTTATCACATCAAGAACTCCAGAGATGATTTGTAATGCACTGGCACTAGCATTTCAAATCCAAAAATAAATTAAGACAAAAAATGAAGATTGTCTCAAAAGGGCTTGTACCTAGAGACGTTAATAAATTTCGACCAACATTCTGTTTCTGTGTCAGGACTGTCAGGTGATAGACAGGTCACAGATCTGTGAGACAGGTATAGACACAGATCTACTAATTCAATAGATTAAACACAAATTTAAATAAACCTGCGACGATATTGCTGTGCTGCTTACGCAAACTAACCCTCCATATGAGAAAAGGAGATGACTCTATTCTTGTCAGTATGCCGATTTCATGCCCCGTACAGCCCTAAATGTCAAACTCTGGCCACCAGGGATGTGCCGTACAGATTTAATCGATATCGAAAGAACCCAAAAGCTGGCAGCTACCATAATTTAGCTATGGGCATGTTTTATCCTTACTATTCCTTACTTAATATTTATTATATCAGCTCATATACGTCCCCACCGAGGGGCTCGAGCCTACCCTGAATCAGGGCGATTAGGCCTTAGTCGACCACGCGGGCCCAGTGCGGGTTGGTCGACTTCACACACAACATTCGAGTTTCTTCGCAGGCCTGTGCAGGTTTCCTCAAGATGTTTTTGAAAAACTCATTGGTACTATTCCTTACTATCCTTAATCCTTTATATAGACTATAATCAGAATAGCCCTATTTATATATAAGGTCTAACAAAATTAGCTGAAACTATTTTAAGGGCAAGTTCAGTAAACGAAACTGAACAACTTTTTCTTCAGCGACCATACTGAAATCTTAGAAAAAAATCTACAATAAAAAAAAAGGAAATCTTTATAAATCCGGCACTGGCCATCGTACCGTAGCAGTCCACGCGCTGAAGCGCCTCCGCCGGGCTCCGCCACAGATGATAGTACAAGCCGTGTCTTCCGTCGCGTCGGACACATATTGGGTAGGTATCTAAACCCTATTTGTTTGGAAATAGCCAGACATGTAAACAAAACATGAACTTCAAAATAAACTAGTTTCAATTGGTTTTCAAGTCTTAAATGAACTAAAACACAGTATTTATGTCAATAAAATCCTTGATGTCCAAATGTAAGTGATTAAGCTAAAATGATAAAATGATTTGTTTACATGTTTGGCCATTTCCAAACAAATAGATTTTTCTTTAATGTGACTTGTCCGCAAACAGGCTAAGGCGAACTACCTACCTACTTGCTTCTTATGTCTCCGGTGATTTTCTTGGTTGACCGGCATCTACAGGTCGTAGCATACTCGTAAAAGTACCGTAATCCCGGAATCGCTGCAAAGCACCTATAGTATTGTGTGTAGATGGCATGTAGATGGGGTCTACGGCTATGAAAATCTTGAAACATGTTCCTGGTGTCTATTAAGTTGTGGTTACAAACTTCATATCACACCGCCATGTCCAAATATTGTTGTACATGGCATTTTCACAATAAAACACTTAACTTAGGCACTTAGGTCACAATCTGTAGGTTAGGCTTTGAGAACGTAACTCAATGAGTGCGCGAGAGTAACTGAGATATTTTTTTCGCGCACGCATCGCACTTGTTTGTAGGCGAAATGTACCTACGAGCGAGCAGCAAAATAGTTCAATGGCCTCAACGCTTCAACGAAGCCGCTCAATTTCTTATTTTTCGAAAAGTGTAAATACCTGTTGGGTTGTATTTTACTACCTACATCTAAAAGGGGAACTATAAGGTTTTAAATAGGTAATATTCGTTTTTAAATAAGAATTGATTGAGAGAACTACCAAAGGTCAACGGCCAGGCACAGCGCAGTTTCGTTGCGGCAAGGCACGAATCCAGCGAAAAGAAAGGACCGTACTACAACACGAGAATATTATAGTGGGCAATAATGGAATGTGGCAATTTTTTTTTAGAATTCGGTATGGTCACTGAAGAAAAAGTTGTTCAGTTTCGTTTACTGAACTTGCCCTTAAAATAGTTTCAGCTAATTTTGTTAGACCTTATATATATAAATAGGGCTATTCTGATTAGAAGTCCTCAACCAATTCTATACAAAAAAAACACTTCAGTCCGTAGCTCCGTTGCGACGCTGACGTGCGCGAGCACGGAAATGAGTTTTCCCCAGATCCCTCGGGAACCATGTAAGGATTTGCTAATTATTAATTTTTTCATTTCCCACCCCCTCAGCCATCTCTGTGCAAAAAATCACAGCAATCCATTGTTCCGTTGCAATGTTAAAGAAACTAACAAATAAAAGAGTATATTTTCAGTTCCCTCAAGAACTGCATCGGACTATGCTATGCTATTTTCACGGGATAAAAAGTAGCCTATGTCCGTCTCAATGACACAGACTACCTGCATGCCAAATTTCATCAAGATTGGTTAAGGTGTTGAAGCGTGAAAAGGTAACAAACAAACACATTTTCACATTTATAATATTATACTAGCTTTTGCCCGCGGCTTCGCCCGCGTGGACATCGTTTTTATGACTGTCTTAGAGGGTGCGCAGTGCGCGAGCCGCAAGCGGCTCGCGAGCGTGGACATGTGTATTCTCCAGATCACTCGGGAACTATGTCAGGATATGTGGCACTGGAGAAAATCCATGTCCACGCACCCTCTAAGACAGTCATAAAAACAATGTCCACGCGGGCGAAGCCGCGGGCAAAAGCTAGTATATATAATAAATAATATTATAAATGTGAAAGCGTGGATGTTTGTTACGCTTTCACGCAAAAACTACTTGACGAATAATCATGAAATTTTGTACACATATTCTGGGAGGTACTAGAAGTAACATAGGGTACTTTTTATTTAAAAAAAATTGACAACAAATATCAACATTTTGCTACTTTAGCGCCATCTAACATGGGAAATGACGTGATTTACTAATAAGCATATCCTGACATAGTTCGCGAGTGATCTGGAGAATACTGATGTCCACGCTCGCGAGCCGCTTGCGGCTCGCGCACTGCGCACCCTCTAAGACAGTCATAAAAACGAGCAAAAGCTAGTAATATTATAATTGTGAAAATGTGTTTGTTTGTTATAAAAACGAGCAAAAGCTAGTAATATTATAATTGTGAAAATGTGTTTGTTTGTTACCTTTTCACGCTTCAACGCCTTGACCAATCTTTATGAAATTTTGCATGCAGGTAGCCTGTGTCACGGGGAAGGACATAGGCTACTTTTTATCCCGGGAAAATAGCATAATCTGATGCAGTTCCTGAGGGAACTGAAAAATTACTCGATTGTTGTGATTTCTTGCACAGAGATGGTTAAGTAGTTGGGAAACGACATAATTTACTAATCACCCTTAAAGACAGTCATTAAAACGGAGTCCACGCGGGTGAAGCCGCTGGAAAAACCTAGTCATTAATAATTATTGTAAACATAATTCAACCATTATCATTATGTACATGCCAAGTGAATGTAAATTAATGTGAATGAGGTGAAAAATAGTTACACCAACTGTGAGGTGGGTGTGACATACGCAAGTACATAATATAGAAGTTGTCGATTTTGATAATTGAAATGACTACTTATTACTGTAATATATTAATTTACATAAGGGACGTGAGGTAAAATGATAAAATTACCAAGTTCTAGTTATAAAAGTATTTGTATTTCTATAAAAAAACAAAGTAGTGTTTTTTTTACACAAAAATCAAAAGTATTTAGGAACTATGACTTACTATCTAAAAAACTGAGATATTTTGACAACTGTGCACACGAAATTAAAAAAATACATCTGTCTAATATAATTTAGCTAAAAGATAACATAAAATCAACAAAAAATATTCTAATAACTTATTTTATGAGGTCGTGACTAATGACAGTTCGTAAATTGTATGTTATAAATATCATAATGAAAAAACATGAATCTCTCAATTTTAACCAGTATTTATTAAGTAAAATAAGACTTATTCCAAGACCATTAGAACTAGTTTTGCAAGGCACCAGTACAATACGTTATCAACTTTGTTATATAATACTGTGAACAAAAAAACTTAATATCTACCCTATGACTTACTATGAATGCAAAAAAACACGTGATTGAATGGCTAAAAATTCTAAACTATGAAGAGGTAGAAGATCTACTTACACACATATCCTAATTACAATTGCAAATTTACTCCCTCACTATCTCTTTCCTTGATGCACGCACACACACATACATATACACAAACACTCAGACGCGAGCTCGCGACTTCTTTATATATAATTTAAATTTAATTATTATTATTTTTTAATCTGACTTAGAGTATCAAAAAACTATTTATGTATCCATGTTTTTGGTAAAGATGGGCGAATACTTCTGACACAGGCAGTTATTAACATTTATTAAAAGAAGTATTCAGAAACTGCAAACTATTTTGTAAATTGAATGATGTTATAAACAATATCTTTTTTATACAAAAATCAACAATATTTAGGAACTATGACTTACTATCTAAAAAACAGATATTTTGACTACTGTGCACACAAAATTAAAAAATATATCTGTGTAATATAATTTAGCTTCAATATAACATAAAGTCAACATAAAACATTCTAATAACTTCATTTATGAGGTCGCATATTACGTACCCGCTGTGTTTTCGCAAGTGTAGTTCACTAGATAATGTTTAAATATAATAAAAAATCCCTTAAAATCACTCCTCGCGGCACCCCCTCCGGCTACCGAGCCAGCCGAGTTCCAGGAATCGCGGAGTTTAGAAATATTTAGTGTTTTATGAATTGATGGTTATGAGATACCCGACCTCATCCACGCCGGGTTGCCATGATGCCAAGGGCTTAACCAAATGAAGATAAAAAACCGGCTAAGTGCGATTCCGACAAGCACTCTGAGGGTTCCGTACCACCACGTCTCCACACAACTACATAGTATAACGAAATGATCATCATCATATCAGCCACAAATCGTCCACTGCTGAACAAAGGCCAAATGAAATGAACGAAATGATACCTATTCACATTACAATCAAAAGACATCGACGCGAGCGACAAATGTATGCTTTTTTTGTCACTCAGTTCGGACTTCTTAGCGCAAGTACGACTCACACTTGCCCAATTTTTATTATTTGTTGTGTTACTTCAGTATTAGTACTATAATCACACCAAGTATCACGCTTTTAATGTATTACCGTTTTTACAATAGAGCTAAATCAAAAACCTCTAAAGACCTATAAAAAAACACATTTCTTTGTATGGAGACCCCTTATTTTCTCCATTTTTTAAATCTTTTTTTCTGGTTTGGCAATGCGCCCTTCCTGCACTGCAATGATGGTACTCGTTGTCGTAGTCTCATCTAATAATCCCTGAAGGCAAAAGTTAAACTTGTCAATTACTTCAATCAATGCAAAAATGTGAATGTGCGTTTATCGAATTAATCGTAACACCAATTTCACAAGACCTCTCGGTAATACATTTTCTAATATACTATCTACTACTTATGCTGGACTATGGTTTTTAGTTTTTTGGGAAAACTATGACATAAAAACGTACTTAAATAAACTCATATTAATACTTTACACCTTAATATACATATATATATATATATATATATATATATATATATATATATATATATATATATATATATATATATATATATATATATATATATATATATGTACTTAAATAATTTAATAAGCTCTTTGCAGTGAAACACTGCAAATCGCTCATTATTTATACGTATGTGTCTTATTTGTAAAATAATTAGCCTAAATAATTAAAAATGCTACCCAAAGACATTATTCCACGCGGACTAAATCGCGGGCACAGCCAGTATGATCCTTTCTAATATTATAAAAGCGAAAGTTTGTATGGATGTATGGATGTTTGTTACTCTTTCACGCCATAACAGATAAACGGATCTGGATGAAATTTGGTAGGTAGACAGATGCGGATCTGGATTAACATATAGGCTACTTTTTTCCACGCTCGCGAATCACGTGTGGCTCGCACACTGCGCACCTTCGAACACAGTCATGAAACTATGTTCACGCGAGCGAAGCCGTTGGCAAAAGCTAGTATAATATATAACAATGTCGAATTCAAACTTTCTACGTAAAACAGTATCTGAGAAAAACGGGCGTGACAAACGGACAAATGGACGCGTAAGTAACCTTGTATGGGTTCTGTTTTTCCATAAGGAAAGTATACAACCATAAAAGTCATTAGCTTACCATTGTTGCGGTTGCTTGTGGCGTAGGCAAGCAAGTGGCATTAATGCTATTTGGATCGCCAGCTATATGTGGCATGGAATGCTGAAAAAAAATCAAACTTTCTATGTTAAAAAGTATCTGAGAAAACTGGGCGTGACAGACGGACGGATAGACGCGTAAGTGATCTTGTAAGGGTTCTGCTTTTTCTTTTGAGGTATGTGAGTGTGGTTGCAGTTGGTTGTGGCGTAGGAAGAAAATTGGCATTATTGTCATTTGGTTGGCTAGCTACATGTGACATGGAATATAGAAAAACTTTGAAGTACGATAAAATGTAAACAAAACAGAAATTTTAATGACTATACGAGTATGTAGATTGAAAAATCGAGCACGTGCGATGTTGTCAAAGGCTTACCGTGGTTGTGGTTTCTTGTGGCATAGGCAGCAAAGTGTCATTAGTCCTACTTAGTTCGTTAGCTACATGTGACATGGTTAATATCCTGAAAAATATATTAGACTTTAAAATACGATAAAACATAAACAGAAAACAACTAACTTCAAGTTAAGTGTACATTAAAAAACTGGCATTGTGCGAGTCGGACTCGCGTAAAATAGGGTTCCGTAGTTATTTTCAAAAAAAATATGTTTATTTAAAAAAAAAAAATTTTTTTTAGTTGGTGATATAACATTTTGTATGGAAAATCCATGAACTTTTTATAAATCGAACTGCTTAATATGCCAACAAATCTTTTTATAAATCTTAAGATGGACGACTATTACTCCTAAACTAAAAAAGCCTACTTAGCTGTGATAGTTTTCCCTTTAAATTGATTATATATCCTACTATTTAAATTTTTTTCCACATGTCCTGAAATAGAAGTGTAGCTAGTATTTATTATGATTTTGTAAAAAAAGTTATAATACAGTAAGTGCTCGAATTGTGGAGAAAACTTCCTTCGATTTTTTACTCTACCACTTCATTAATATATATACCCTTGCCAAATTACAGCTTTCTAGTACCTACTAAAAGTCTCTGACTTAGCTAAGCCAGGGGGGACATTGCGAAACTATAAGGGTTCTTCTTAAAGGGTTAATCTTTGTTGACTACGGAACCCTAAAAATAGAAAGCATGTGCTATATTATTGTCAAGAAATTTACCGTGGTTGTGTTTAATTGTAGCCTAGGCACAAAAGGCTCACTACAACTTCTTGGTTCGCTTGCTTTTAACATCGGGAAATCCTGAAAAAAAGTTTATTTAACATTGAGATACCATAGATAAAAATAAACAAAAAAGTAGTGTTAATTGAAAAATTGGTCAAGAGCGCAAGTAGAACTCACACAAACAGGGTTCCGTATCAAAATTTTTGTGACCGGTATAACAAGACCTCTAATTACATACATTGTCTCACATAATCAGAGATCTGCTTTTACTGGACATAGCTTTTATTTATTTTTTGAAAATCTATGATAATAACGATATTCCAGGCAGTTTTCAAGTAATCTGTGATCTAAGTTGTAGTAAACTGTATTAATTTCAAAATTTTGGCTTCAGCGGTTTTGAGTGCGAATAGTGTTTTGGCAGATATTTTGAGCAATATCTCCAAAACAAACAAAGGTAAAATTTGGAAGAAATACTATATGAATGCTTAGTAGTAACCTTTTTTAAACGACACTCAACACGTAAGGGTTCATATATTTTTTTGTGATCACCAAACTTGCCACCTCCTAAATTCCCCAAAAAATATTTTTATTGTTGCAATATGTGTGGGTTAAAACTACAGTTACGTCAAATTTTAACTTTCTGCGTTAAACAGTCGGTGAGAAAAACAAGCGTGACGGACGGATGGACGGACACGTGACTGGTCTTATAAGGGTTTGGTTTTTCCTTATGAGGTACGGAACCCTAAAAATGGAACGCATGTGTCATGTTCTTGTCAGATGCTTACCATGGTTATGGTTGCTTGTGGCATAGATGAAAAAGTGTCATTAGTAATACTTGGTTTCGTAGCCCCATGCAAGATCGTAAAATCCTGAAAAAAAATATCAAACTTTAAAACGCGATTAAATAATAAACAGAAATGATATAAGTAAATGTAGTGTCTTGTATGCATAGAAAGTATGTGCGGATAAAACAGTGATGTAAGAAAAACTCGAAAAACGTTAGATGTATCTTTCTACTAAGATATTAAAACTCAAATTTTCATATTCTCATTCATCAAGTTTCATGCGCCCCATATTTTCCAAGTTCACTTGTTAGCATGTACGTGGTAGTTGTGTGTGTTTTATGTGTGTATGTCCTCTTGGATCATCAAGACCCATGAAGCGTTATTTTATTCTTTTTAAGGCAAATAAAAATGTGGATTTTAGTTTATTTAATGCAAAATTCCACCCAGAACGAACAAATAAAAACATGTTAATAGTTGATGTCCTCTGACATCTGTACTATGAATTCTTACAAAAATATGCCACCTACATACTATGCCACTGGTCACATACCTATCAATCCATACATTTTAACCGGCATCCCAGTATATTCTTAGGAGTTGTATCAATCCATACATTTTAGCCGGCATCCCAGTATATTCTTAGGAGTTGTATCAATCCATACATTTTAGCCGGCATCCCAGTATATTCTTGGGAGTTGTATCAATCCATACATTTTAGCCAGCATCCCAGTATATTCTTAGGAGTTGTATCAATCCATACATTTTAGCCGGCATCCCAGTATATTCTTAGGAGTTGTATGACAAAGCCCCGAGCTGAATGTATGTTTTCTATAGCCATATTCAAATGGTAAATTTTTATTTCAATCCCTCACAGGACAGGCATTGCTTAGTATGCGGTCAGCAGTCTGATCAAAGCGAACACAGCGACATGACCACAGACCGCATCCAGTGTGACAAGTCCTTCAGTGTTGGGGACAGCGTATACACATATCAAATATTGTAAATATCTGTCATGGCAATTGACATTTTATATTCATTTGAGCATAAAAAACTCTGTTCAAATAAAAACTAAAATTGTAATCTATAATTTATACTATAAAGTTCCTTACCACAACTGCTGTCTTATCGGGTAAATTCAAAGTGGGTGCGGCATCTTCTCGTACTTGCAATAAGTTTCCTCGTACAAAGCACTCGGGGCTGAAGTGTCTTGAGCACAATCTCCAAGATTTTTTATGCTGCTTCTCATTTTTGCTAATGGCGTCAAACCACCGCTAGCGAGATTGATCACTTTGGGGGAACCTTAAAGAAAATAATTAAAATGTAAGATACCATTACTATTACTAAGTGAGGTAGGACTTTGTCCAGCGGTGGACGCCTTTCAGCTGATATGATGACTAAGTGACGCACATTTATCGACCATAATTTTCACGTCACTAGTAACCTAAAAACAGTTTTGTTTATTTTTATAATTTTTGTTCTTATTTTCACTCTTAACATTATTGTTTCATTTAGATTTGTAAAATGACCCTTCATGAAATTCTTGTCTCATTGATATCGAAACATTTCGTGGTTCATTTAACGAGAAAACGTATTTCTTTTACTCACGTGTGGAAACTGCTATTATCACTCGAGTTTTCTCTATTTCTCGAATGAGATTTGCAACCACGCACAATGTACGACATTCTCCATGTATTGTTCACTATTCCACAACCAAAAATAAACACTTAACTATTTCTTTTAGATTGTTTAAGGGTGTCAATTAAATGGTTAGCATAGTATTGTTATTTCTGTGAGCAGAAAAATATAATCGGTGAGCAGAAATAGCTAATTGGTCAGCAACTCATGGTCAGCAAACATTTCAAAATCAATCAGCAATTTATGTCATTCTGGATGGCTGTAATTATTTTAAACATCCCCGTACTACACTCTTCCTACAGTGTTGAGTGGTCGACGGAGCCCCTTCGGGGCTCCTACTTCTGTGTTCTCATGTTAAACCTAACACTACGACTGTGCGGGGAGGCGAGCTAAGCTAACGGATCCGAGTCGGGGTGCTCCGCAAGTCCGAGCTCGCTTCGCTCGCTCCCGCTTCCATTTAGAACTCCCCGTACCACACTCTTCCTACATGTTTTTCTGCCGCTCAATCATGAAATCTTGCCGCTCAAGTAGTTATTTTGCGGACTGAATGTTTATTATGCAGATAAATAATATATTTACCATTGTTTAAAACCTTTTTCGTCCGATTAGGCACCATATGACCGACGCAAATGACAACGCAACAAAATTTAAAAGGACTCCGAATGCTTGTTACCCTTTGGGTTAAAAGTGCCTTCTTTATTTGGTAGCTTGGACAGATATCCATAGTTATCCAATTGACAATTAGGGTGGTACGGTTTGACGTCATCAATGTTTAATCTATTGAATTAGTAGATCTGTGGGTATAGACACATTAGATCTGGGGTATAGACCACAGACACAGTATATATATTAGCCACAGATCTACTAATTCAATAGATTAAACACAAATTAACATAAACCTGCGACGATATTGCTGTGCTGCTTACGCAAACTAACCCTCCATAATTATGAGAAAAGGAGATGACTCTATTCTTGTCAGTATGCCGATTTCATGCCCCGTACAGCCCTAAATGTCAAACTCTGGCTACCAGGGATGTGCCGTACCAGTGTTTGTACAGATTTAATCGATATCGAAAGAACCCAAAAGCTGGCAGCTACCATAATTTAGCTATGGGCATGTTTTATCCTTACTATTCCTTACTTATTATTTATTATATCAGCTCATATACGTCCCCACCGAGGGGCTCGAGCCTATCCTGAATCAGGGCGATTAGACCTTAGTCGACCACGTGGGCCCAGTGCGGGTTGGTCGACTTCACACACAACCTTCGAGTTTCTTCGCAGGCCTGTGCAGGTTTCCTCAAGATGTTATCCTTCACCGTTAAAGCAATCGGTAATGATATGTACGTAAGTTTTTGAAAAACTCATTGGTACTATTCCTTACTATCCTTAATCCTTAATATATAATATTATATATAATATATATAATAATATAATAAATGTGAAAGCGTGGATGTTTGTTACGCTTTCACGCAAAAACTACTGAACGGATTTGGCTGAAATTTGGTAGGTCGACAGATTAGGACCTGGATTAAGACATAGGCTACTTTTTACCACGCTCGCAAGCCGCTTGCGGCTCGCGCACTGCGCACCCTCGAAAAGTCATAGAAACGTGGTCCACGCGGGTGAAGCCGCGGGAAACAGCTAGTAATATTATAATTGTGAAAATGTGTTTGTTTGTTACCTTTTCACGCTTCAACGCCTTGACCAATCTTTATGAAATTTTGCATGCAGGTAGCCTGTGTCACGGGGAAGGACATAGGCTACTTTTTATCCCGGGAAAATAGCATAATCTGATACATTTCCTGAAGGAACTGAAAAAATACTCGATTGTTGTGATTTCTTGCACAGAGATGGTTGAGTAGTTGGGAAACGACATAATTTACTAATCACCCTTAAAGACAGTCATTAAAACGGAGTCCACGCGGGTGAAGCCGCGGGAAAAACCTAGTCATTAATAATTATTGTAAACATAATTCAACCGTTATCATTATGTACATGCCAAGTGAATGTAAATTAATGTGAATGAGGTGAAAAATAGTTACACCAACTGTGAGGTGGGTGTGACATACGCAAATACATATAGAAGTTGTCGATTTTGATAACTGAAATGACTAATTATTACTGTAATATATTAATTTACATTAGGGACGTGAGGTAAAATGATAAAATTACCGAGTTCTAGTTATAAAAGTATTTATATTTCTATAAAAAAACAAAGTAGTGTTTTTTTACACAAAAATCAAAAGTATTTAGGAACTATGACTTACTATCTAAAAAACTGAGATATTTTGACAACTGTGCACACGAAATTAAAAAAATACATCTGTCTAATATAATTTAGCTAAAAGATAACATAAAATCAACAAAAAACATTTTAATAACTTATATTATGAGGTCGTGACTAATGACAGTTCGTAAATTGTATGTTATAAATACCATACTGAAAAAACATGAATCTCTCAATTTTAACCAGTATTTATTAAGTAAAATAAGACTTATTCCAAAACCATTGGAACTAGTTTTGCAAGGCACCAGACAATACGTTATCGACTTTCTTATATAATACTGTGAACAAAAAAACTTAATATCTACCCTATGACTTACTATGAATGCAAAAAAACACGTGATTGAATGGCTAAAAATTCTAAACTATGAAGAGGTAGAAGATCTACTTACACACATATCCTAATTACAATTGCAAATTTACTCCCTCACTATCTCTTTCCTTGATGCACGCACACACACATACATATACACAAACACTCAGACGCGAGCTCGCGACTTCTTTATATATAATTTAAATTTAATTATTATTATTTTTTAATCTGACTTAGAGTATCAAAAAACTATTTATGTATCCATGTTTTTGGTAAAGATGGGCGAATACTTCTGACACAGGCAGTTATTAACATTGCTTAAAAGAAGTATTCAGAAACTTTAAACTATTTTGTAAATTGAATGATGAAATAAACAATATTTTTTTATACAAAAATCAACGATATTTAGGAACTATGACTAACTATCTAAAAAACAGATATTTTGACTACTGTGCACACAAAATTAAAAAAATATATCTGTCTAATATAATTTAGCTTCAATATAACATAAAGTCAACATAAAACATTCTAATAACTTCATTTATGAGGTCGCATATTACGTACCCGCTGTGTTTTTGCAAGTGTAGTTCACTAGATAATGTTTAAATATATTAAAAAATCCCTTAAAATCACTCCTCGCGGCACCCCCTCCGGCTACCGAGCCAGCCGAGTTCCAGGAATCGCGCAGTTTAGATATATTTAGTGTTTTATGAATTGGTGGTTATGAGATACCCGACCTCATCCACGCCGGGTTGCCATGATGCCAAGGGCTTAACCAAATGAAGATAAAAAACCGGCTAAGTGCGATTCTGATAAGCACTCTGAGGGTTCCGTACCACCACGTCTCCACACAACTACATAGTATAACGAAATTATACCTATTCACATTACAATCAAGACATCAACGCGAGCGACAAATGTATGCTTTTTTGTCACTTAGTTCGGACTTCTTAGCGCAAGTACGACTCACACTTGCCCAATTTTTATTATTTGTTGTGTTACTTCAGTATTAGTACTATAACCACACCAAGTATCACGCTTTTAATGTATTACCGTTTTTACGATAGAGCTAAATCAAAAACCTCTAAAGACCTATAAAAAAAACACATTTCTTTGTATGCAGACCCCTTTATTTTCTCCATTTTTTAAATCTTTTTTTCTGGTTAGGCAATGCGCCCTTCCTGCACTGCAATGATGGTATTTTGACTACTGTGCACACAAAATTAAAAAAATATATCTGTCTAATATAATTTAGCTTCAATATAACATAAAGTCAACATAAAACATTCTAATAACTTCATTTATGAGGTCGCATATTACGTACCCGCTGTGTTTTTGCAAGTGTAGTTCACTAGATAATGTTTAAATATATTAAAAAATCCCTTAAAATCACTCCTCGCGGCACCCCCTCCGGCTACCGAGCCAGCCGAGTTCCAGGAATCGCGCAGTTTAGATATATTTAGTGTTTTATGAATTGGTGGTTATGAGATAGACACACACACACACATATATACAACACACCACCCTCACACACACCACACACACACACACACACACACACACACACACACACACACACACACAAGTTCCTCATCAACCTCATGCATACATGAAAACCTACATTAACTCGTGGCAACAAACGCAGGTTTTTAGTTCACACTGTATCTGAGCTATTTTTTAATATAAATGTGTAATATCGTAAAATTTATGTGCTGCCTAACCTAACTGTCTGTTTTTTGTGCACAGTGTTTGGCTTATCTAGGGTAATCTGTTATTTGCCTTGCTGTTTCTCTCCTTAATAAGCTTAATGTTAAATAAGTTTGCTGTTGATTGCCTTAAGTAAATAAATAAATAAATACCCGACCTCATCCACGCCGGGTTGCCATGATGCCAAGGGCTTAACCAAATGAAGATAAAAAACCGGCTAAGTGCGATTCTGATAAGCACTCTGAGGGTTCCGTACCACCACGTCTCCAACCAACTACATAGTATAACGAAATTATACCTATTCACATTACAATCAAGACATCAACGCGAGCGACAAATGTATGCTTTTTTGTCACTTAGTTCGGACTTCTTAGCGCAAGTACGACTCACACTTGCCCAATTTTTATTATTTGTTGTGTTACTTCAGTATTAGTACTATACCAAGTATCACGCTTTTAATGTATTACCGTTTTTACGATAGAGCTAAATCAAAAACCTCTAAAGACCTATAAAAAAACACATTTCTTTGTATGCAGACCCCCTTATTTTCTCCATTTTTTAAATCTTTTTTTCTGGTTAGGCAATGCGCCCTTCCTGCACTGCAATGATGGTACTCGTTGTCGTAGTCTCATTTAATAATCCCTGAAGGCAAAAGTTAAACTTGTCAATTACTTCAATCAATGCAAAAATGTGAATGTGCGTTTATCGAATTAATCGTAACACCAATTTCACAAGACCTCTCGGTAATACATTTTCTAATATACTATCTACTACTTATGCTGGACTATGGTTTTTAGTTTTTTGGGAAAACTATGACATAAAAACGTACTTAAATAAACTCATATTAATACTTTACACCTTAATATACATATATATATATATATATATATATATATATGTACTTAAATAATTTAATAAGCTCTTTGCAGTGAAACACTGCAAATCGCTCATTATTTATACGTATGTGTCTTATTTGTAAAATAATTAGCCTAAATAATTAAAAATGCTACCCAAAGACATTATTCCACGCGGACTAAATCGCGGGCACAGCCAGTATGATCCTTTCTAATATTATAAAAGCGAAAGTTTGTATGGATGTATGGATGTTTGTTACTCTTTCACGCCATAACAGATAAACGGATCTGGATGAAATTTGGTAGGTAGACAGATGCGGATCTGGATTAACATATAGGCTACTTTTTTCCACGCTCGCGAATCACGTGTGGCTCGCACACTGCGCACCTTCGAACACAGTCATGAAACTATGTTCACGCGAGCGAAGCCGTTGGCAAAAGCTAGTATAATATATAACAATGTCGAATTCAAACTTTCTACGTAAAACAGTATCTGAGAAAAACGGGCGTGACAAACGGACAAATGGACGCGTAAGTAACCTTGTATGGGTTCTGTTATTCCATAAGGAAAGTATACAACCCTAAAAGTCATTAGCTTACCATTGTTGCGGTTGCTTGTGGCGTAGGCAGGCAAGTGGCATTATTGCTATTTGGATCGCCAGCTATATGTGGCATGGAATGCTGAAAAAAATTCAAACTTTCTATGTTAAAAAGTATCTGAGAAAAATGGGCGCGACAGACGGACGGATAGACGCGTACGTGATCTTGCAAGGGTTCTGCTTTTTCTTTTGAGGTATGTGAGTGTGGTTGCAGTTGGTTGTGGCGTAGGAAGAAAAGTGGCATTATTGTCATTTGGTTGGCTAGCTACATGTGACATGGATGGAATATAGAAAAACTTTGAAGTACGATAAAATGTAAACAAAACAGAAATTTTAATGACTATACGAGTATGTAGACTGAAAAATCGAGCACGTGCGATGTTGTCAAAGGCTTACCGTGGTTGTGGTTTCTTGTGGCATAGGCAGCAAAGTGTCATTAGTCCTACTTAGTTCGTTAGCTACATGTGACATGGTTAATATCCTGAAAAATATATTAGACTTTGAAATACGATAAAACATAATTGAAAGCGTTTTCAAACGTTAAAAACCGACTTCCATCGCAACAAATTAGTACATTTTTGCATTATTATTTTTGGTTTTTGTTAATTTTCTACTAAAGTACTACACCGATTTTGATAAAATTTATATGGGACCACACGGAAAGCACTAGCTTTCAAATAAAAAAAGAATCATAAAAATCGGTTCACCCAGTCAAAAGTTCTGAGGTAACAAACATAAAAAAAACAGACGAATTGAGAACCTAACCTAACCTCCTCCTTTTTGGAAGTCGCTTGATAAACAGAAAACAACTAACTTTAAGTTAAGTGTACATTAAAAAACTGGCATAGTGCGAGTCGGACTCGCGTAAAATAGGGTTCCGTAGTTTTTTTTCAAAAAAAATATGTTTATTTTAAATATTGTTTTATTTTTTTAGTTGGTGATATAACATTTTGTATGGAAAATCCATGAACTTTTTATAAATCGAACTGCTTAATATGCCAACAAATCTTTTTATAAATCTTAAGTTGGACGACTATTACTCCTAAACTAAAAAAGCCTACTTAGCTGTGATAGTGTTCCCTTTAAATTGATTATATATCCTTACTATTTACATTTTTTTCCACATGTCCTGAAATAGAAGTGTAGCTAGTATTTATTATGATTTTGTAAAAAAAAGTTATAATACAGTACGTAAAGGTAAAATTTGGAAGAAATACTATATGAATGCTTAGTAGTAACCTTTTTTAAACGACACTCAACACGTAAGGGTTCATATATTTTTTTGTGATCACCAAACTTGCCACCTCCTAAATTCCCCAAAAAATATTTTTATTGTTGCAAAATGTGTGGGTTAAAACTATAGTTACGTCAAATTTTAACTTTCTGCGTTAAACAGTCGGTGAGAAAAACAAGCGTGACGGACGGATGGACGGACGCGTGACTGGTCTTATAAGGGTTTGGTTTTTCCTTATCAGGTACGGAACCCTAAAAATGGAACGCATGTGTCATGTTCTTGTCAGATGCTTACCATGGTTATGGTTGCTTGTGGCATAGATGAAAAAGTGTCATTAGTAATACTTGGTTTGGTAGCCCCATGCAAGATCGTAAAATCCTGAAAAAAAATATCAAACTTTAAAATGTGATAAAATAATAAACAGAAATGATAAAAGTAAATGTAGTGTCTTGTATGCATAGAAAGTATGTGCGGATAAAACAGTAATGTAAGAAAAACTCGAAAAACGTTAGATGTATCTTTCTACTAAGATATTAAAACTCAAATTTTCATATTCTCATTCATCAAGTTTCATGCGCCCCATATTTTCCAAGTTCACTTGTTAGCATGTATGTGGTAGTTGTGTGTGTTTTATGTGTGTATGTCCTCTTGGATCATCAAGACCCATGAAGCGTTATTTTATTCTTTTTAAGGCAAATAAAAATGTGGATTTTAGTTTATTTAATGCAAAATTCCACCCAGACCGAACAAATAAAAACATGTTAATAGTTGATGTCCTCTGACATCTGTACTATGAATTCTTACAAAAATATGCCACCTACATACTATGCCACTGGTCACATACCTATCAATCCATACATTTTAACCGGCATCCCAGTATATTCTTAGGAGTTGTATCAATCCATACATTTTAGCCGGCATCCCAGTATATTCTTAGGAGTTGTATCAATCCATACATTTTAGCCGGCATCCCAGTATATTCTTAGGAGTTGTATCAATCCATACATTTTAGCCAGCATCCCAGTATATTCTTAGGAGTTGTATCAATCCATACATTTTAGCCAGCATCCCAGTATATTCTTAGGAGTTGTATGGCAAAGCCCCGAGCTGAATGTATGTTTTCTATAGCCATATTCAAATGGTAAATTTTTATTTCAATCCCTCACAGGACAGGCATTGCTTAGTATGCGGTCAGCAGTCAGGTCAAAGCGAACACAGCGTCATGACCACAGACCGCATCCAGTGTGACAAGTCCTTCAGTGTTGGGGACAGCGTATACACATATCAAATATTGTAAATATCTGTCATGGCAATTGAAATTTTATATTCATTTGAGCATAAAAAACTCTGTTCAAATAAAAACTAAAATTGTAATCTATAATTTATACTATAAAGTTCCTTACCACAACTGCTGTTTTATCGGGTAAATTCAAAGTGGGTGCGGCATCTTCTCGTACTTGCAATAAGTTTCCTCGTACAAAGCACTCGGGGCTGAAGTGTCTTGAGCACAATCTCCAAGATTTTTTATGCTGCTTCTCATTTTTGCTAATGGCGTCAAACCACCGCTAGCGAAATTGATCACTTTGGGGGAACCTTAAAGAAAATAATTAAAATGTAAGATACCATTACTATTACTAAGTGAGGTAGGCCTTTGTCCAGCGGTGGACGCCTTTCAGCTGATATGACGACTAAGTGACGCACATTTATCGACCATAATTTTCACGTCACTAGTAACCTAAAAACAGTTTTGTTTATTTTTATAATTTTTGTGCTTATTTTCACTCTTAATCCTAAATTTTCATTTAGATTTGTAAAATGAGCCGTCATGAAAGTCTTGTCTCATTGATATCGAAACATTTCGTGGTTCATTAAACGAGAAAACGTATTTTTTTTACTCACGTGTGGAAACTGCTATTATCACTCGAGTTTTCTCTATTTCTCGAATGAGATTTGCAACCACGCACAATGCACGACATTCTCCATGTATTCTTCACTATTCCGCAACCAAAAATACACACAATTTCTTTAAGATTGTTTAAAACCTTTTTCGTCCGACTAGGCACCGTATGTATGACCGACGCAAATGACAACGCAACAAAATTTAAAAGGACTCCGAATGCTTGTTACCCTTTAGGCTAAAAGTGCTTTCTTTATTTGGTATCTTGGACAGATATCCATAGTTATCCAAGTGACAATTAGGGTGGTACGGTGTGACGTCAGCAAAGTTTAATCTATTGAATTAGTAGATCTGTGGTATAGACACAGAGCTTTGGTGTAGAGTTGCCAGACGTACGATAATCATCTTACATGTCTGATAATTTCAACACTAATATGATAATTTCGACACTAGTACGATGTACAATACTAGTGTTGCAACAGAACTCTGCTTCTGCTTCAGCATCTGCGGAAGTTCTGTATGCCTTTTCACTTTCGTTTCCGTTTCTTTTATAACAGAATTCTAAACGGAAGTCTACAGGAGTACAAGAAAGAGAAGAGACTACATCTCCATGAGGATCCCCTTATGTGGTGGAAAGGACATGCGCACAAATACTCCCATCTTTTGTCAATAGTTCGCCAATACTTATCAGCTCCCCTCAGCAGAGTAGCCAGCGAGCAATTATTTAGCGAGCTGGTTTAATATACGAAGAACACCGAATCGGACAAAGGTGTAAAAGCAGGAAAATTACTTTAAATTATAACTTTTCTTTACTTAATTTTGAGTATTAAAGTACAAATGTAATAAAAAATCTTAAAAAATAAAATTGTGCTTTTTTTCTAAGTAATAATACTTCCACTTCCGATTCCACTTCCGCTTCTGTTAAGATTTACTTTAGACATCTGTTTCCGTTTCTGCTTCCGTTATGACACTTTCGTTGCATCACTATACAATACAATATGTAATAATTGTCATACGTCAAAGTACGATAATTTCCAACCATCCTCCGAAGTGGGGTGAAAAGACTAGTATCCAGTGCCTTAAAATCATCTAGAAAATACAAAACTATGGTCGTGGACTTCCCCTTAAATCTATCAAATTAACGAACGAATGAAAATGATAGTTCCTTTCATTTATTCTTATTCCTTAGATTCAAAGTGAAGTTCGCCGAGTTTAAATGTAAAAATAAATTGTTTAAAATGGTTAGAGTTCCAAATTACTTGGATTACCGTACTTTCAACTTCGATAAATTACTGTGTTTTTTGTTTTGCGAAATAGCGCGTTTTGCGCGGTTCGGGCAGTTGTACGCTAATTTTTTATCTGGTATAGTAATTTTCGAATACCGGTAAGATAATTCACTTGCACTCGTCTGGCAACCCTGTAGAGTACAAGTAACTGAGACAAGTAACCAGTATCTTATCTGTGGTACAAGTAGCTTGTGTGTGAGTAGCTTATATATATCCTCTTTGTAAGAGTAGTATAACAAGTAAGTAGGTACCTACTACATTAGTGTATTATATTCTCTTTGTACTACATAAGCATAACAGAGGTTCTGAGTTTATTTATTTTGTAGAGGTTGTTTTGTTTTATAAGTGAGATGAATAAATTCTTTAAAGCTGAAGCTGGTTAAAAACATGAGTCGCGACAGTCGTTCTTACAAAAGACGAAGGTCTCATTCTCGCAGCCCGGACCGGCGTAGAATAAGAAAAACTAGCCCTACACAATCTCCTTCAAGTGCTTCCAACTTTGATTTTACTTTTGAGCGTTACAAAAGGGATCTTAACAAAATAATCTTGTACAGCAGCGAAAGCAACACTGTGGCTAACAGCCTGGATGACTTCTGGATATTCCTAAAGAAGTACGAAGCGACTTTGAAGAAAGCTGGCAAGCCAATTCTGGACTACCAGAGTCCCGAAAATGTCGACACAAATGAAACGGGGATTTCCAAATCCTTTTCAAAGTTCCACTGCATTAATTTTACAACTAAAATTAAGTATGTTGACATAGTTTGCGATGGTACAGATAAGAGAAAACTGGATAAAAGGATGTTTGAAGTGTTCCTGAATATTATTTCCATTTATATAGATTTTAAAAACAAAGAAAAATTTGAAAAATTGAAGAAACTAAGGCAAACACAGAGGGAGTTGCCTATTGCTAAGTATAGGTAAGTTTACAGTTGGGGCACACTTAAAAGGACTGTGAACCCATGGTAAAAATTCAGACTTTTCATACAAATGGCAAAAGCAACTTTCACATCCTAAAAGTTAGCTGACAATTTTTGATAGGTTGTCAGTCAGAACAAAAGCTAGGTTAATATGTTTCGATTTTATTGTTTAAATATCAACAAATAATGACTGAAATCAGTTTTGTATGAAAACACCGAGACAATGGTGTCGATTCGGTTTTGCACAAATCAACTAAACTAAAATTAGGTTAAGATGTGTCAAAATTATGTTTGCTATTTGGAAAAACTCAACTTATCTGACGGATCTAAACTTAAATCAGAACAACATTTTGCTATTCAAAATGAACATATTTTAGATGTGAAACTAAAATTAAGTTAATTTTAATCGCAACCTTTTTGGTGACCACTTAATTTTAATTGGTCTTGGAAAACCACAAAAGTGGAGATTTTGTGATAAATACCTAAGTAAAGTGATGGTATAAACCCTGATAAGAGGGCTCCTGATCCTGAGGGTCTCATGATGACCATGTTGGTGGCCGATAGCTCTTTAAAACAATCAAAGCTAGCATTTGAACCAAGCATTTGAACTGGCATTTGAACCAAGATGCATCAGCACACTGCACGACTCTGACCGGAAGAATTCTGATCTGAGGGTTTGACTCTGATGATGGTGACCAGGTCAATAAACCAGGTTGGAAGACGTCTGGTCTTATGTCTTTCCAACTTTCAGCTTCAGCAGTTTTGGGAAGCCATCATTACCAACCTGGTTATCATCAAACCTTCAATTTCTCCAGATTCTGACAATTCACAATGCCCCAACGCACTTTTAGGCAAATGCAAACTCCTAAATACTTTATTAAAAAAAACCTTAATGCCAAGCCAAAAAAAATCTGCTGTTTTTATTGAATGTTTCATAGATTATATTCGTAGCATAAATGATATATGGGACGGAGACAGCGCTATAGAAAATTATATCTTATTTTCTTTTTCACTTACGGTAAACAGTTTAATCCTGTCAAACCAGGCAACCAAATTTAGTTCGTGCATAAAACCGAATAGCACATGAAAACGACTAAACTTATTTTAATCGTATTTTAGTTTAGTTTAGTTAAGTCGAGTGTTTTGTTCGAATCAACACCAATTTTTTTTTTCATAATCTATAAATCAGTGAATAAACAACCCACCCCTTACCGAACCCAGCGCAAAGGTGCCCTTTACACCAGCTGCATAACCCTGCAGTAATGGCCAACCTTTGCACCAGGAACGAACCGGAGCAGGATTCACCGCTTATTAAGCCGTGTTCCCAAATATTCAATGAACTGCTTCGCACCTGTCCCCCAACTGCCCAAAGTCTCCACGGCAGAAGGAATGAAACTGTAATGAGGTGCTAATGCCGCATACTTTAGCATCTTCTTGTGCACAGCATCTTCTGTTGCCGAGGACAGTCCTACTCAGTTGGCTGGCGGCGACCGTGCTGACGCAAGTTGCGTCCCATATAAGGAACTTGCCGTTCTTCCAGGGCACAAGAGTCAAACAGTCCAGCCTCTTGCCTTCAGACCTGCACAGACCCGGCAGCTCCAGCAAACACGGCACAATGGCCGAAACAAGTCCTCTGCGGATGATGTTGTTCAGGGCATGGTGCTGCAGGAATCTCCCTGTGCAACGACGACAGCTCAGAGCATAGCCGTCGGCCTCCACCATAGAGCCGCAGGTGCATATGTGGGGTTCACACACCTTGCAGCCCAGACGCAGACCCACCGCCACACACAAAGAACAATCGTCCATTAAAGTGCCCAGGTGAGGCAAAGGTAGTGCGAACAACCACGCCCTGGACTCAGTCTGGCCTTATCTGCTCCCGAAGCACCTTCAGGCAGGAGTTACAGAGTCCTTTTCACCAGAACCTCATCCCACGCCTGCTGTACATAAGCAGCCTCCGGAATCGACGCATCCACGCTGAGAGCCAGTCAAGCCTTAATGGCATCCGACACAAAAGGCAAACTCCCTCTGTCACCCTTGGTTGGAAGAAGACAAGGTTTGCAACCCCATGCGCAGATGCCAGAAATGCCGGCAGGCCCACATCCCCGCGCACGCCGTATCCCCAGACCCCCAAACTGCACTGGATGAGTCGCCTGATTCCATGGGGCTCCTTTAGGGAGACATTGAAGACAGACTCAACCACCGATTTCAGGGTAGCATCAAAGGAAGACGCTTCCTCCAAGCAGCGCCATTTGGAGGTGTTGCGCAGCAGGTAGGTGATTTTAGGGAGAGCAAAGCACATATGCAGCAAAACAATCGCAACGTGGGCCGAAAGGTGTTTTAAGCGTTCCCCAGCGGTCAAGTTAAACTGGGTTTGAGAAGAGATTGCCTCATGCATGACAATAAAATTAACTTTATTGAAACAACACATACCTATTAAACTCGATTTTGTTCTTATCGACAACATATCAAAAATTGGTAATTTTTTTTAACCTGCAAAGTATGTATGTTTGTTCGGGTTAAATCTTGCAAGTTAATTTTGACCCACTTCCCGGTTTCCGATTGAGCTGAAATTTTGAAAGCATATGTATATCGCGTGACAATGCAATATTAAAAGCTTGTACCTAAAAGTTTTTAGGTTTTTCGAAAATTATTTATAGTTGTTTCATAGTATTACAATTTAGTTGATTTTTTCTCACTAGTTGGCGCTCTCAAAAATTAAAACACACTAACATTAGAAATTTTAAATTTTGTTGGTTTTTTTTTTCACTACGTATGGCAGCCTGATAAGGTGTGACTTTTTTCCTCATTGGTAAATCTTGTAACTAGGCCCATTCTCAGATTGAGAATTATGTCATTTGCCAGTTCCCCAAATTTTTCTGTCAATAACTTGTCACAACTACTTATTGAGTACCTTGTTATCACTATGACTAAATGTCATAAATTTTTTGCCACTTATTGACTGAGTAGCATCGCCGAATGGCTTTAAAATTTTACATAAATTTGCACAAAAAGGCCATGTCTAGTTTGTAATAATAGGGAGCTACCTAGTAAAGTAAGTACTACATCAAAATACCTAGGGCTCTGTCGCAATTTGATTGAGACTGATTTTGGCAGTTTGATTAGCACACTAGCGCCGCCAATAGAAATAAGGACTTCAATCGAAACACTCAAGTTTTGGGCTTAAAGGGGGGCAACAACTATTGTTTAATTGTTATTATAAAACTGTGAATTGTAGGAAACATTAACAATATTATCTTGTTCATATTAATGTCCTTATAAATAAGTAAAAATTTTTGTCTATTGGGGGCGCAAGTGTGCTATTCGATCCACCTTAATTTACAAAACATACATAACCTACATTGGTGCATTTGGTACTGTAGTCACAAAGAGAGAAGAAATACCTATGTCAGAGATTGTTTGCTTCTATATTGACTTAATTACTGATAGATAGCTAGCAAAAAGCACATTCTTTATAATTAATAGCAATATTACTGAATAAATGACATAAAAAAAGAATAAAGCACTTAGCATTTCAAGCAAGACCTTATTTTGAAATTGAAAAAAAAATATCAAAATATCCGATAATTACCGAGTAATTATCAAAAAGTCCGATTTTTGTTTTATAAAAATTCGATTTTTTCGAACCCTGTTCAAAATCCTAGAGGTTGCAATACAAGAAACCTCCGAGTAAAAAAAAATTATGGATTGCTGCCTTAAAGTGTATGAATGCATCTAATTTCCTTCTGCTAAAGTCAGCCATAAACAAACCAATTTGTCTAATTCGGTATTTTTTTAAATTTTACGTTACCCCCTGTCGCTGTCAGTGACTGTTTCTTCTTATCGTGTGGCACAATTAACCTTGCTATCCAAGGGATAGTCGGCGGTTGCCTGGTGTTGCACTTAGCATCACCCGCAGTCACATGTAGGGCATTTAGATTTACACTTTACACCTATAGATGTGTGCAACGCGACCTTCATACACATCTGGAATCAGATGTGCAGGTTTGCTCATGATGTTTTTCCTTCACCGTTAAAGCAAACGGTAAGCATATGTATGTACGTAAGTTTCGAAAAACTCATTGGTACATTGGCTGTCCAGATTTGAAACGGGGACCTCTGGTTAGGAGGACCGAGTCGTAACAAAAATAAAAAATCAGATAATTACCGAATAGTTATCAAATAGTCCGGTTTTCGTTATAAAAATTAGATTTTTTCGAATCCTGTTCACATTCCTAGGGGCTGCAATACAAAAAACCTCTGAGTAAAAAATGTATGCATGACTGGCCTTAAAGTGTATGAATGCATCTAATTTCCTTCTGCTAAAGTCAGCCATAAACAAACCAATTTGTCTAATACGGTATTTTTTATTCATTTTACGTCACCCCTATCACTGTCAGTGATTGTTTCTTTTTATCGTGTGGCACAATTAATCGTGCTATCCAAGGGATAGACGGTGGTTACCTGGTGTTGCACTTAGCATCACCCGCAGTCACATGTAGGGCATTCAGAGTTACACCTATGGATGTGTGCAACGTGTCCTTCATACACATCTGGAATCAGATGTGCAGGTTTACTCATGATGTTTTTCCTTCACCGTTAAATATAAGCATATGTATGTACGTTAGTTTCGAAAAACTCATTGGTACATTGGCTGTCCAGATCTGAACCCGGGACCTCTGGTTAGGAGGACCGAGTCGTTACCGGTTAAGTCACCTACGCTATATTGTGACCGATTGAGCACACTTTTATTAAAAAGAGTTTTATAGGGATAAAATATCGGCAGCAGGGAAGAATGAACGAGTGGTAATCTAAAGTCAGCCAAAAACAAACCAATCTGTCCAATTTGGTATTTTTTATTCTTTTACGTTACCCCTTTTTTTTACAATTGATAAGCCCTTGGCATCATCTCACCTGATGGTAAGTGAAGATGATGCCGAAGATGGAAGTGGGCTTACCAAGATTCCCCAATGCAATGGAGAATTGGCTATCTTATCTTTAAGCCGGAACACATCAATGTTGTTAACACTGATGTTTGGCGGCAAGACTTAGATAAGATGGTGGTAGCTAGCCGGGCGGGCTTAGAAAATGCCCTACCACCAACCAAACCGAGTCTTACAAGTTGACCCCGCCGGAATCGAACCCGCTACCTCCTGGTGTAAAGCGAATGGACTAACCATTGCGCCAAGGAAACTGTCAGTGACTGATTGAGCACACTTTTAATTAAAAAGAGTTTTTTGTCATAGGGATGAAATATCGGCAGCAGTGAAGAATGAGCGAGTGGTAATTGTAGCTGGTGACACTGGTTGTGGCAAGTCAACACAGGTGCCTCAGTATCTACATGATGCTGGCTTTCAGAATATTGGTAAGGAATGTTTCAGATTAAAATCTTATTTTTACCCACATGGAAGGTATGGTTAGGGTGAGAGGTTGTTTGAAAATGCAAACAAATGATTTTTCGGGAGAGCCGATAGAAAGTTGTGAAAATTTTTGTGTTTTTTTGTTTTATGTTTTGAGACTTAATTTTTTTTTCATGTTTTCATGCAAAGTCTAGATTAATGGCACCTTCTTTAGAGTGATCAATTCATGCTCTTTGAAATGAAATTATGGATGTTAATGGGTTACTTTTTCACTTACATAGTCGAGTTTAATTAATTTTAACACATTTTTTTAAATGAGATACTTTATATCTCTGGAATTATGGCTCGCACGTAGCGATATGTTTCTTAGACCATCAGAAAGATTATTCACACATGACCTATCTAATAAAATTTAAATTTCTCTTGAGAAGGTCCATAATTCTCTGCCTCACTTTTCACTACAGCAACCTACGAATGGAGTATGTCATACAGCATACTCAAACGTGGAGCCATTTAGGTGACATAGAATTTCATTCTGTAGTTCACTTAATTTTTTAATTTATTTCCAATAGTATCATGCCAAGATAAGATAAGATAAGATCAAATTTATTGTGACACCAAGATATATCTTAACTAAAGCACGTCTAGAAATGCATAGTTTGTAATGTGTGAGCAATGCAGCCACCCAAATAGGCTGCATGAAGTCTGTGTTAGGGTTCATCATCATCATATCAGCCGAAGGACGTCCTCTGCTGGACATAGGCCTACCCCGAGGATTTCCACGACGACCGGTTCTGTGCTGACCGCATCCAGCGGCTTCCCGAGACCTTCACCGGGTCATCGGTCCACCGAGTGGGAGGCCTGCCTACGCTACGTTTTCCGGTGCGCGGTCGCCACTCGAGAACTTTACCAACAGCCATATGTTCTATGAGCTATGTGCTAGGGTTAATCATAGTATTTTATTGCATTGTAATTTTTCTTTTACTGCAGCTCTCCTGGATGTCATTCTTGGTACATGAATTTAGGGTTTTTTTTATTCACAATTGGCAAGCCCTTGGCATCACCTCACCTGATGGCAAGTGATAATGATGCCAAAGATGGAAGAAAGCTTACCAATGTTGTAAACTCTGATGTTTGGCAGTAAGACTTACATAAGATGGTGATAGCTAGCCAGGCAGGCTTTGAAAATGTCCTTCCACCAACCAAACCGAGTCTTACAAAGTTAGACTCTGCTGGAAATCAAACCCGCAACCCCTTAATGTGAAGCTAATGGATTTAAACATTACGCCACGGTACCCATGAATTTAGTCATACTGTCCTTTCACACTTACTAGGCCACAGTGTAAGAAACCATATATTGGTCCAATGCCTTTAGTCCCTGGTCACATCCTCTGCCTCCTCCACCTCCTCCACCTCCCAGAAACAGCTGAAGTTTAGGCTCGACCTCCCATATGTCATCCCTTACCCCCGCACGATTGCCCTGTCTAGACATCTCTGTTGACCGACAGTATGAATGTGCCCGGCTGCTTTCACTATCTACGGATGGTCACAAACACTCTTAGCTCTTAACCACAGGGCAACAGCAGGCCATGTATCAGAGCTGTTACAGGAGCGTTGACGGGTCGCTTTGCTACAAACGCACACCTGAAAAAAATCGGCCTGACCAATGACCCGACCTGCAGGGCCTGTGGTGAAGATATAGAATCAACAGAACACTTACTGTGTCACTGCGATGTCCTGGCTAATTAATATTAAGTAATTAATTATACATCTATACAGAATTATTTAAAAGTAATTAACAATATCACTTACATATTAATGCCTAGTAGTAAATACTTATAAATAAATGAAAAATACTTATATAAATAATAATAAATACAATAAACATTATATAATAATAAATAAATAATAAATATATAGGTACTTAAATATATATAGATATACAAGCTCAGGATTCAGTGTTGGGACTCCACATCTTAGGTTATAGGGGTAGACACGCAAAATCCCATTAGGTCGAAGTGTCGCTGCGACTGCAACCCCCACTTACAAAGACAAGTTAAGCCTAGTGCTACAATAAACTAGGTGTCGCACATTTTCTTTCTATTCCAGCTTGCACCCAACCCCGCAGGATAGCATGTGTGTCTCTGTCCAAGCGGGTTGCCTTTGAGACCCTGGCACAGTTTGAGAGCAAAGTTGGATACCAGATAAGATTTGAGAAGAGCAAGACTGTCGACACGAAGATATGTTTCATTACTGAAGGACTTTTACTAAGACAGGTATGAATTCATGTCTCTATGAAAGTGAATCTAAAAATGTAACAACTAAGAATTATACAGGTGTTTATTTATAACGTGCAAACCATTACTAGCATTGTAATCCTTTGACCTTTTATACTAACGGCGATAGCGATTTTCAACTCATAAAACATGTGGCATACAGAAATCAACATAAATAAAAAACCAGCCAAGTGCGAGTCAGAACCGCACACATAGGGTTCCGTACCATCATATTAGATGGCGCTAGTTTCATGTTTCAAAAACCATCATACTAGATGGCGCTAGTTTCTTCATGTTTAATAAAACACGTTTTTTTTGTATGGAGACTCCCTCTAATTTTTTCACTTTATCTAATTTTTAGTATTTGTTATTATAGCGGCAACAGAAATACATCATCTGTAAAAATTTCAGCTGTCTAGCTATCACGGTTCATGAAATACAGCCTGGTGACAGACGGACGGACGGACAGCGGAGGCTTAGTAATAGGGTCCCGTTTTTACCCTTTGGTTACGGAACCATAAAAACATTATAGTAGCAGAAAAAAAAGGTTTATTATCAGAGTTGATGAAAATAATAAATATAATCTGAGTTTGCATGGGAGGTACCTTATAAGTAACCTGTATAGTAAAGGCCTTATTAAGTTCTAGTAACTCGCAAATTTTCATTAAAATCGTTGAGCCATTTTTGAGAAAAACTAACACACAACTTGGATTTGTATATGCGGTATTTTTCTTATTCCGATTTTCCTGGAGTAACAAACAACCGCGTGTAGTAGGCCATATAAAGTTATACAAAGTTTTATAACAATCGTTGGAGCCATTTTTGACAAATGAAAAGTGTTTTTTTACAATGGTAGCAGCTCTAATAAACAATCAAGATAGGAAAAATTTCAAAAAGGTAAAATGGCTGGAGATATAAAAATAATATTGCCCTTAATCAAATATTGTACTCAAACTCATTCATTAGGTCATTTTTATGGTTCCATACCCAAAGGGTAAAAACGGGACCCTATTACTAAGACTTGTGTAAGAGTGTTACTGCGATGTCCTGGCTAGCAAGCGTATGTACCTCCTAGGTGATGGCCACCCAAAACCGGAGGACTACAAGCACCTTCCAATCAGCGGAATTGCTGCATTAATGCAGCACATCTTCGAGTAGGTTGAGGTGCAAAGGTTATAGGGGTAAACACAAAAGATCCCATTGGGTCGAACTGTAGCTGCAACTTACAAAGTAAGATAAGACTTCGCTGTCCGTCCGTCTGTCACCAGGCTGTATGTCATGAACCGTGATAGCTAGACAGTTGAAATTCTCACAGATGATGTATTTATGTTGCCGCTATAACAACAATGTATCTGTAAATCTTTCAGATGTGCATAGAAAACCTACCTGACTTTTATAGCATTTGTAAACCTTTCAGATGTCCTCGGAAACTCTACCTGACTATGACGTCATAATTTTAGACGAGATCCACGAAAGACATCTTATGGGAGACTTCCTACTCGGTGTGCTGAAGTGCCTTGTGGCAAACACTCGCAATGATATTAAACTAGTCCTTATGTCAGCTACAATAAACATCAAGTTGTTTGAAGATTACTTCTCTGCAGAGTCTGCTGTTGTTATACAAGTAAGTATGGATTAATCCCACAAAAGAGTACCTACATAATAAATTGTATTCTCATGGTAGTACTTAGTACTTTCCATTGTTAATTTACCTACATTTGTGTTATCTTCTACCTAGCAACATGCACCGTTTATGCACAGATGTAAGGGGGAAAAAGTAATATTCTGTTCCTCGAGGTCGTTAGTTTTAATTCAATCGAAGGATCCTATAGTAAAATCACGAGCGTAGCGAGGAATTCTAAAATAGAATCCTGAGTGTATATGCCGCTCGAGAGTAAAATATTTTGACCCCGAGTGATACACACAATTTTTCATCACAATCTATGAGAAAAAGAAACTCATATACAGGATGTAAATTTGAATTCTTGCAATATTCGCGCTGGTTAATATATAGCTGATACTGAATACAAATCATTAATAAAATCGTATTTTTTAAAATTGTTTTTAATGATTTCATTTTTTTAAATCGATAATACTTAGTTTACAACACTTCATTCAGCGAGCGCGTACTTCAAAGACAAAGAGACCGCCTTCCTTTGTCTTCAGTCAGTTGCCGGCGCACCGCCGGGGCGCCGTAAGCACTTGCTTACTACTATCGCTCGCTTGCTTCGCAATGACCCCGCGAAATGACGGAAAATTATTCTATCTTATGTCTAATTAATTAGTGGAGATGGATGGTGTGTTTGTACGCTGTTAGTGGCAACAGCTTGCCACAAGCTGTTGCAATGTTTGTGGAAATGTTTCGAAACAGTTTGAGAGAGGCTGCCACGGAAAGAGTGCGTGATCATCGCCTTACGCAGACAGGCGCAGTGGTCATTTTGACCAGTTACTGCGTACTTGTAAGTTTTCGTAAATTTTTGTTTATTAATTGTGTTGATTTCAGACTTTTAACTACGCCTAAAAGTGCATTGGTTGGTAAATGCCAACAGAAAGTACAAAAAATACTTGAAAAAAAAAAGTGTTTTTGATGGTCCTAAGCTGGTCCTAAGCACCTAAAGTAGCAATTTAAATCCGAATTCAGCTGTGTACGAATGAATAATTGAATGAGGGGTGAACAAATTTTCATTCGTTAGTTGACGTCACAGTCGCGTTAAGTTTGTTCCACTGGGACCCTACACAAAAATGGTTTATTCTTACGTGAACTCAAAAACCATTTCCTCATGTGAAACTTTATATTACTTTAAGATCTTTGTACCATAATCAACAATAAAAACTCTGATTCTGATTCTGATTCTGATCCTCTAAAAACTTATTTTTCAAATATCAGACTCTGTATAATCTGAAGTGATTTGTATTTTTGAAAGCTACCGCCTCCGTAAATAGTTGATGCAAGAACGCAATTTTACACCCTGTATACAGACATTGTATTACAAGTATAAATAAAACACAAGTAATTATGTTTTTTTTTTAAATTTACAATTGGTAAATCCGTGGCATCATCTCATCAATCAATGGCAAAAACGTATATTTCGGATCATCAGAAGGGTTTTGGCCGTATCTAAGAAATAAACTCGTCTTCGAGAAGTTTTGGAGTGTACAATCAATATTCACACACGTTTGCAACACGAGGCTTCACGATGATTCGGATGAAAACCGATTATTTTATAGACTGCGATGAGTTCGGCACGGGGCTGGCTTCCCAAGTTGACAGTTCAGCTGCTCGATCAAAAGTGTTCGTAAAATAATTGGCGCCTCTGTCGTAGCCTCTGTAGGTAGGCTGCATTGTCTTTAATGTTTCGATAATCACAACGATTCTGATTGGCTAACAAACAAGTACCAACACTACCGACTTCCGGGTTCCGGTCTCGCACAGACCATGCCTTGGCCAAAGATGACTATTATTACTACCCTAACTAACCGCTTGACGTTTCAAAATAAAAAACACGGTGCTTCGATGCATGCATAGATGGCGCCACGTCCTTGCGCTCCGACATATACCTTTGTGAACTGTTTTTTTGTATCTTGGGCATCATTTATTTCTAAACAAAAATTTTTCTTTATTTTTAGGTACCTGGTCGTCTGTTTCCAATAGAGTTGAATTACAAGCCAATATTCATTGAGGAGAAACGAACAAGAAACGACAGATTGGATCCTCAACCCTATGTTCAAATTATGCAACTCATTGACAGCAAATATCCAAGTAAGTTATTTTCTATTTCAGAACATTCGTCTGCAACCGGAATAGGAGAAGAAAAACTAAATTAAACCCAGCATGGATGTCTCTATTAGGCACAAGTTGGGTTCAACCTTAAAACCTTGCCGATCACTAACGCCGATACAGCACTAACGTCACCTACCTCGTGCTAATTATTTTTCAATACAGTTGCTCGAAAAGTGGTCCTTAAAATGCCAGTCAAGTGTGCGAAAAATTGATATTACCGCACACGTGATTTTTACTTTTCTACTTTTTTTTAGTTTCTAGACCACATTCTAATCTCTGGTTGTCATTATTTTCAGTCTACAGTAGGCCTACCTTCACTAACTTGCTTAATTTCAAGTTCAATTTCTCATACTTACATGCCTCTTATACGCTAGTAATAAAAAGTCATCTTTGCCTCTTGGTTGTGAATTTCACATAATAACCACCCAACTAAATTGAATTTGATGTTGAAATTGAACAAGTGTAGTAAAACGTATATCCGAGCGAGAGGGAGAACGATATAGTGTTGCACACCTGTTCACACTAGAACACTTACGAATGCGCACTGCGTGGTACGCAAGTTATTTATGGTTATCGTTGGGGCAAACAAATTCGCGCCATTTACGGTGTCAGTGGTACGTGTTTGTTTGAAAAAGTGATTTGCAATGCAATTTATGATTTTACCTGTTTTCTCACAACTGTATTGAAAAACGTCGTATGGTACATGGTTGTAAAAGGTAAATAACAAACTCTTGACCATGGTAAACCCTCGTCTACGGGTCGGGCAAGTCACTCGTTTGTTATTTACCTTTTTACCACCCTTGTATCATAAATAACTAATAAGTGATTTATAATTTCAGTCTATGTATAGTATTTTATGTTTTTATGTATAATATGGGTCTGTATGTTGTACTTTGTTACCTGATATCCTTACTTGTGTTCTGTGGTTGCACGTACATTTCATGAAACTGAACTTTTGAGCCTCCTATAGGATAAAACCAGGATAGTTGCCCCAAGGATATAGTTACCCCAAGGGCATAGTTGCCCCGATTGTTATTACTCTAGTAGCACGGATGAATCGCATACTATTTTATTAATCTATCGAAAGACTCTCCAACTACCACAAATTTTACCATGTCTCATGTCTCTGTACGATTGCATGGAAAGGCAAAATGCAAATGAAGTTTTTGCGGGATAGATGTCCTGTTTCTCGGCGATACATCTGTCCTAAACGTAATTTATATGGATCAGGCAACAAAGATGACCCATAATGTAGTGGCTTGCAAAAATCGCCAATACTCTGGAAATGTTAAAGAAATTTTTTTACTCTTCATAAATTTGTAGGTAAAAAAATAAAGTATCCGCCAGTTTTACAAATTAAATATTTTGCTTTTTGTTCTGAGAGATATAGAGTGATTTCAAAAAGTGTTACCCAACTTTTTTATTTGTGCGAAATGAACAGTATGCCCTGAGCAATAGAAAGATATTCAGTAGTCCCTGTTAAAACATTCTTTGGTTACCTACAATACATTCGGTGTGTTTTATATCTGTTAATAGGTGACGAAAGGGGCGACCTGCTAATATTCATGTCAGGAGTGCAAGAAATTACAACTGTATGCGATGCAGCACAACAATATGCTGAAAAGACCAAAAACTGGATTGTTTTGCCCTTACACAGTGGACTGTCGCTCGCCGAACAGGACAAAGTAAGTTTTTTTTTGCATCTCTGTAACTGAGTTTTAACTTCTCATAACGTATCCCCACTACTGCAGCTTAGTTCCAGTGGCGTACTTAGGGCGGGGCACGTGCCCTGAGCGGCATTCAAAGGTGGGCGAAAAATTCTTTTGATTGCCCCATACGATACGGTCGTAAATAGGTCAGAAAACTCTATAATACGTTCCAAATTTTATCATCTTTCGTCCAGTAGTCTCGAACATATCGGTTGTGACAGGCGTAGGCGTACGGACAGACAAACTCATTAGTGGTCTAATAAGGTTTCCGTTTTCGTCGGATGTACGGAACCCTAAAACAAATGTATTTGCGTCGCAGAAGGCAAGGAAGGTGCATTTTAAGGGACTTTTTAAAACCGACTTCAAAAAAGGAGGAGGTTCTCAATTCGTCTGTATGTTGTTTTTTTGTATGTTTGTTACGCGATATCTCCGCAGATTGTAAACTGATTTTCAAAATTCTTTTTTCATTCGAAAGAGTATACTCCCGAGGGGGTCTCATTGTCACCAAGTCAGGATCTGATGATGGGATCCAAGGGAAATCGAGGGCAACCCTCAAATTTTATAGGCATGTATTACGTGTTTCATATGTTTTCTAAAGCTATTAAAGTATTTGCGTCTGTGAGTCATCATCTCATGTTGATGAGCTGATGAAGGAAGGTACAACTCCTTAACGGTTAGGAGTTTGAGGAGAATTCTTTAAATATTATACGTAGATATATACGTAGTTGCGATAGATCGATACTTGTATTCTTTCAGGTTATTGAGATGAGCTGATGATGGAAAATTTAACTCCTTAACTTTCATGCTGCTGAGATGATGATGGAAGTCACAGGACTTTGACTTGTGTTAATGAAACACATGCATTATGAGTTAATGATTCCTATTGGCGAATAGGTGATTGGGTTTAACGTTGTTAGGTAGATAGCATTATCACTAAAAATAAAGAAAACAAAAATAAATTTAAAAAAGAACTAAAAACAGACTTCAAAAATAAAATTCACTCAAAAGTAAAAATAATATTATTGTACTTAAATACACGATATTAACCAACAATAATAAAATCAAAGATGGGTATGAAATAAATAAGGGGCTTAACATTTTTTTGAGGTCGGTATCAGCAGTCCAGCACACAGTTACTTACGTATCAAATGTTTTAGATTCGACGGTTTGTTGACACCGACCTCAAAAAAAAATTAAACCCCTTATTTAATTCATACCCACCTTTGATTTTGTTATTGTTGGTTAATGTCGGGTATTTAAGTACAATAATATTATTTTATACTTTTGAGTAAATTTCTATTTGAAGTCGGTTTTTTATTTTTTATTATACAGGGTGTAAATGTGCATTCCCGCCATATTTACAGAAGTAGTAGTTTATAATACTACAAATTGTTTCAGCATATACAAAAAATCTGATATTTGAAGGACTACGAGTTATGGTATGAAACTCTTTTGGAGTTCATATAAGAATAAACCAGTTTTATGTAAGATCGCAGTGGAACAAACCGTACGAGAACATAACTGACAGACGCGAGCGGTTTCGACTAAACAGTTCATTCCTTCTTTCAATGATTCATTCATGCGTATAGCTGACTACACAGTCAGCTGATTTCAGATTTCCCTTCCTACTTTAGGAGGACCTACAAAAATACTAAATTTCCGCATTTACACTTTTATTACTTTGAGATAGCTGTGTAAAGTACTTTATGTGCGTTTACAGTATTTTTGGCGTAGTTAAAAGTCTGAAATCAGCATTACACATTATTGTTATTTACAAAAAAATACACAAATTTACAAAAACTTACAGTTTCAAACGCTGCCAGAACTCTTTCACGCAACACATCAACACTATCAATTTCTTCCGTGTACACTAAACGTTTCACGTCGCCCCACAAGCATTATGTCCCGGGTCGGTCTCGGACTGTTCGGAAACATTTCCACGAACATTTCACAGGCTTGTCGCAAACGGCTTGTTTGCACGGCGGCGGCGCCAACGGCGATGCGTAAGCGTGGCGCAGAGGTCACTGAGCGAGAGTCGACTCGACTGTCATTCACTGCAGCGCGGCGGCAACTAAACTGATTGAACGCAGCCAAAGGGAAGACCGACTCGTTTGAACTATGCCGACACAGGCCGCCGCGCCGCGCTCCGCTGGTATTAGTGATGTACGCGGTCGATAAAATGTAGTGCTGCCAACGAAGTAAAAATATGAAATCATTAAAAATAATTAAAAAAAAAATTATTTTTTTATTGATTCGTACTCAGCATCAGATGTATAGTTACCTCTGTAAATATGGCGGGAATGCAAATTTACACCCTGTATAATAGAAAATAAAAATGATTTTACGAAAGGGCGCAATTTGATGCTTGCCCTGGGCGCCATTTCCGTTTGTTACATCCCTGCTTGGTTCTCTCCCCAAACTCGTGAAGGTAAGTCATTACTCCACATATGAGGACTGCGTTAGTGGAAGTAGTAAAGCTAGTGGCAAACCCCACTATTAGAAGTTTTAAAGCCGGCAAACCCTACTATTAGAAGTTTTAAAGCCGCTTATAGGGCCTCTGACTTAGCGTAGATAGACGTAGCGTAGGCAGGCCTCCCACGCGGTGGAACGACGACCTGGTGAAGGTCGCGGGAAGCCGCTGGATGCGGACAACGCAGAACCGGTCGTATTATATGATACTCGTGCACTACCTGTTTTTATGCTTTTGTCTCTAAACACCGGGTTGTCTGGAAGAAATAGCATAAAGAGTATTTATCTTATCTGTGGACCGACGACCTGGTGAAGGTCGCGGGAAGCCGCTGGATGCGGGCAACGCAGAACCGGTCGTATTATATGATACTCGTGCACTACCTGTTTTTATGCTTTTGTCTCTAAACATTTGTCTGGAAGAAATAGCTTATAGAGTATTTTTCTTATCTGATCTTTATTTAATCAGACAAACATAGTCCATTTTGTTAGTAAGTTACTTTTATACTAATGTTAGTAAATCACAAAAAGAAAAAGAAAAACGATAATAATTACGATTTAAACATTAACATTCATTTTAAGACTGTTACTAACACAATATGGATTATGTTATCTGAAGTAAAATAAATAATAATAATAATAATAATAATAAACCATTTTCACATCTCGCAGATTAAAACACTTGTGTTTCTTTCGTTATATTTGCTACCCTTTAATGTGTTCCAGGTGTTTGACTATCCTCCAGAAGGTGTAAGGAAATGCATAGTTTCAACGAACTTGGCTGAAACATCAGTCACCATTGATGGAATAAGATTTGTGGTCGACTCTGGAAAGGTAATCCTTACTAATATTATAAATGTGAAAATGTGTTTGTTTATTACCTTTTCACGCTTCAACACCTTAACCAAATTTGGCATGCAAGTAGCTTGTGTCACTGGGAAGGACATAGGCTACTTTTTATCCCATGAAAATAGCATAGTCCGATACAGTTCCTGAGGGAACTGAAAATATACTCTTTTTTGGTTAGTTTCTTTAACATTGCAACGAAACAATGGATTGCTGTGATTTTTTGCACAGTGATGGCTGAGGGAGTGGGAAATGACATAATTTACTAATTATCATATCCTCACATGGTTCCCGAGGGATCTGGGAAAAACTCATTTCCGCGCTCGCGCACTTCAGCGTCGCAACGGAGCTACGGACTGAAGTGGTTTTTTGTATAGAATTGGTTGAGGGGGGTGGGAAGTGACATAGACTTCTAATCAGAATAACCCGATATCGTTCCTGAGGGATCCGCTTTTTGTCTCGCGCACCACTCACTCTAAATGACAGTCATAAAAACGATGTCCACGCGGATGAAACCGCAGGGAAAAATCTAGTTTCTTGTAAACTGTACTTCGAAATCCAATTTAGTACAATCGCCTCCGTGGCATAGTGGTAAATCCACTCGCTTCACATCAGGAGGTCGCGGGTTCAATTCCCGGCGGGATCTAACTTTATAAGACTCGGTTCGCTTGGTGTTAGGGAAATTCTAGCTAGCACCATCTTATCTAAGTATAAACGCCAAACATCAGTGACATAGCCAGTTCCCTATTGCATTGGGGAATTTTCGGCAATATACTCGACATACTCGTATTACCATCAGTTTAGATGATGCTAAAGGCATTACCAATGGAGAAATTAAAAAAAACTGTTTTCCTTTTCACCCCGACCAATAATGACATAATGTTATAGAAAATACTGTCAAATGTCAATACCTGTCTTCGGATAAATGTAATGGAACGGCCCATGGTTCAAATACAACTGCACGCAAACACACACACACACCACTGTAGTCTACCGAGTCTCGTTCAAATATTTGTATAAACAATGACAGACATAGAGAGACGTACTCGGAATAATAAGTAGTAATAATAATAAATTTCGCTAATTTCGGTCTTCAACTCATTTGGGGAATACTGATCAACTAAGAAGAAATGAGCGAATGCGCTCATTGTGTTAGCATCAAAACCGCTGTTTGCGTAGACCGGTTCATAGATGTTATATTGGTCGAAGGTATTAGTGACATCGACTTTTAGAACTTCATCTAATACCTTTAAACGACAAATATTTATATGGGTTATTAGTCATTACATATTGTAATAATTTTGTAATCGCATTTAAACTTTATATTGATAAAAAGTGTCTATTACATAGTTAATTTAGTTTTCAGCAAAACTTGATAAAATCACGGCGCCATTTAATTTTAATCGAACTGAAACTAGGCAATATCGATCTGCGACTACGATCCTTTTTTTATTCACAATTGATAAGCCCTTGGCATCATCTCACCTGATGGTAAGTGACGTTGATGCCGAAGATGGAATCGGGCTTACCAAGATTCCCCAACGCAATGGGGATCTGACTATCTTATCTTCAAACCGGAACACATCATAGCTGTTAACAGTGATGTTTGGCGGCAAGACTGAGATAAGATGGTGGTAACTAGCCAGGCGGGCTATGAAAAATGCCCTTCCACCAAGTAAACCGAGTCAAAGTATGAAGGCAAAGTATATATATTTAACATACAGTATGGACACTGCCTGCCCGCTTTCTAGATTGCGACCTCACCCCCTCGTCACCCAGATTGGTTATTATGAGATTTCGTTTCGTGCACAAACCATATATCTATGTCTGTGGTTTCGTGCATTTAGCTGGCGATTCAGGGGTACCTGTACATCAGGAGCGTTTCGGGGCGGGCTTTTTGACTGAGGCTTACTTTGTTGTTTGTTTTCATCATGTCAGCTCATATACATCCCCACCGAGGGGCTCGAGCGTACCCTGCATTAGGGCGAATGGGCCTTAGTCGACTTCACACATAACCTGCGAGTTTCTTCGCAAGCGTGTGCAGGTTTCCTCAGGATTTCTCCTTCACCGCAAGAGCGTCGGATAAACGTACATATGAAATCTAAATTCGAAATCACATTGGTACGTGGCAGGATTCGAACCACGACTTCCCGGGCAGGAGGCGGCGTACCTAGCCGTTACGCCACCGACGCTCGTTGTTTGTTTTATATTTTATGAATGTTTGTCAAAATTAGTTGTTAGTCTACTACTATAATATCAGTATTAGGAATGTTTGCTTTTAGGTGAAAGAAATGAGCTACGATTCTACAACAAAGATGCAAAGATTGAAAGAGTTTTGGATATCGAAAGCGAGCGCTGATCAGAGAAAAGGCCGTGCTGGTAGAACCGGTAAGGCATGCCTTTAAGTGGATGTTTGAAAGTTTGTTCGCATCTCATAAGGGGCGGGGGGAGGAGGGAGGGGGGAGGGGGGGGGGGGCGGGGGGCTGTTACATCACTTCCGAAACAGCTTTTTTTAACGAAGTATAATTTAATTCCGCTCACAAATCATAGAATCACTAAACTTAAGTGGCAGTAGGCGGGGCACATAGCTAATAGAAAAGATGGCCATTGGGGCAGTGAAGTCGACCGGGCTGGGAAGACGTAATCAGGCCTCCCACTCGGTGGACCTATGCAGGATGCGGGCAGCGCAGGACCGGTCGTACTGAAAATCCGGGGGGGGGAGGCCTTTGTCCAGCAGTGGACGTCTTTCGGCTGATATGATGATGATAATTTGATTTCTGATTAGATATTATATCGTTTTGTGGTCGTTCATTATTTGTTATTATTCGTGGTAAGTTATTGCTTATTATATCGGAATAATATCAATTTTGTTATGATCTCGTAAAGCGAATCCGCCGCCATTGATTAATTGAGGAAAAATTCCTCTGTGATTTTTTACGGCTCTAGTATCAAGTTTAAGCCAGTCTTCGATAATTTATATCTTCATTTATTTTTAATTTCTCGAACCCGTCTTGGTATTGTTATCGCTATAAAAAAAGTTTTTCCACTTTTCTTGAAAATGTGTTCTATGTCATTAACACATACCGAAAAACCGAATATAGCAATTCCGTCCGTGCGTCCATCCGCCACGCTTGGCTCTGGAGGCTTTATCTATTGTCCGATTCGGGACCAAATTTGAAACTAAGTAGTTTTAAATTATTTCATCGAAGGATTATCAAAAGTTTATTCCTACCATCAAACCGAAGAGTAGCTGTCATACAACAAAAATTGAAACATTTTTTCTCAAAAACGGCTCTAACGATTTTGATAAAACTGTACAATCTCAAAGATGCTTATGTTTACTCATTATTCTGGGAAAAATCGTGTTGAAGATTGCGATTTGCTCACAAATGGTTGGAGCTATTGAATTTTCATGTATTACTTATAAGTATATATTTAGTCATGCAATATGAATTCATTAAAATTATGAAAAAAAAAATCCAATATTTGTACGAGAAAGTTTATTGCGGGCTGCCGTACAATTTATTTGACTTGAAATTCTGGTTCCGGGGCACATTCAGGAGCGTAATGAGCCGACATAACTTGAAATACATTTGTATCTCTACCCCCTGCTTTTTCAGGGATCTCGCGCACTAGAAGTCCACGACCACGACCAGTGGCCGCAGCGACTAAGCTAAACTGTAAAAGCCATATTCACGTGGCGCACTTGGCCTCAACTATTTAAGGATGTCAAACTATGTTGGGCCGGGGTGTCTGCGAAAGATCGTAACCTGGTCGTGGTTTTGGCCGCCTAGTACTCGAGATCTCTTAACGTCAAGTGGGTCGACCCATAATGCATTTTTTATGTATAGAAACCGGCCAAGTGCGAGTCGGACTCGCAAAGAGTAGGGTTCTGTAGTTTTTAAAAAAAAATGTATATATTATAAACAGAATTGTTTTTTCAGTTGAAAATAAAACATTTTGTATAGCAGCATTTTTTAATGCGTCTCGGACTAGAAATGCTTTGAATTACTTGGGGAATAAAAGTGGTGAAGTTCATAGCTTAATAAAAAAATGGTACTGTATGGGAGCGATCCAATAGATCTCTAACTGTACTAGGCATCAAGAGCTCGATTTGAAATATGGCCTCATTTCTCGGCGGTTGTCTTAATACAAGTATTCGCTTGAGCCGGTTCTCAAGAACGACCGCGCCAACCTCTACTGGGACCCATCATCACAGACAAGACGATTCCCTCGAATAAACCTGATGTCGTGTTGATGGATCAGGCGCAGTCAAAAGGGTTTTTTTGGTGGATTTCTCTATCCCATACGACAAACACCCGATGCCGAATAAAGTATCAAGTATCTGGACCTGGCACACGAGGTCACTGAAATGTGGCGATTGATATCCACCGAAATCATCCCCGTAGCCCTATCCGTACACGGGTTAATCCCAGCCGACCTTGAACGACACCTAAGGCGGCTGTGACTCCGAGCCAGACCTATAAATGCGGCAATGCAAAAAGTATTCCTCGACAATGCCCGGATATTCCGAAGCTTGCTCTCCTCGTCGCACTGAACTCCAGCCGACTGTGCTTCCGCTGGAGGTGCTCCTGCCACTTCTCCTCGTGCCAAGTGAGCAGAACAGCTTAAATTTTATATTTTGAAAAAATAATAATTAAGTTGTCCCGAAAGTGTTGCCGGTGAGTACTTGGAACAGCATTCAAAAGGCAGTTATACTACGAACTACTGCAATAGTTCGGGCTCATGCGGAGGCGTTGCGCCGTTCATTTGCGAAGCCGTTATTTAAAAGCCTGGGCATCCTCACACTACCGTCCTTACTAATCCTTCAGCTGGCTACATATGTATATAGCCATCGTGAAGAGTACGTGACGCCAAAAGATCTACACAATCGAAACCACCGCAATATGGACAGACTCCTGCCTGTGCGATGCAGACTCGCCAAGTCAAGTAAGCAGACGCATGTGCTGGGGCCGTCAATTTATAACAAACTCCTAGTAGAAATCACTGAATCTCCCTCATTAATGAGTTTTAAGACTAAACTCAGACGCTGGCTTATCTAGCACACCTTCTACAGTGTATATGACTCCTTACTTCTTACTGTTCTATTTCTAGTTTTTATTTCTTTTCATTAAATTTGTATTATTATTATTGTTGTAAAACTTCATTAGGAGTTCGTCATAGTAAAGAAAGTAATGGAAAGTAAAAAGAGATGTTGGTGGCACTAGTGTTTATATTGAAACAGTAAACATTAGAATATTGAATAAAGGCATATGTCAAATAGAATATGCCTAATATAAAAGAAAAATAACTTATAAGAAGAGTCTGCACAAGAGATTAAATATCTACAACAATTGTATACCCTTTATTTTTAGTATTTTGCATTTTTGACATATTGTTATTATTTTATTCATAATTATTTTGATTTATTCTGTAAAATGACGTGTAAATTTTTTTTTACCATTAAAACGATTATTATTACGATTATGATTATTTAATTTAACCTGCCGTTAACATTTTCACCGATAATGACGGCCATAGCCGATAGCAAGTAAACCTGCCATGTATGCCAATGCCCCTAAATCACATCAAGAACTTTTTGTGTCTAATAGAGTTATAAACAAACTTCCGATTATTTTAAACTTATTTTACACTCGAAGTTATTTCACAAACAAGCTAGTTAACAGCATCAGCCAATGGGTTCCAATGTAATGGTTGTATAGTGGCGTGGAACAGACTGCGCGTTGTCTAGGTGCCGTGGCGGTCAAAAGGTTAACCTTAACGTACGATTAAACATACTCTTGATTTCATGTTGCTCAGCAAAAGCCCATAAAATTAGTATTTAACCCTCTAAACCTTAGAGTCTAAAGTAAAGAACACAAAAATAATAATATTAATAATATCGTTTATTTGAAACGCTTACAATAAATTAAGTAACGTAAGGAACTAAAGAGATTAAGATTATTCTTGTATATTCTTTGATAATACTCCACAGGCCCCGGTGTCTGCTACAGAATCTATCCGGAGCAGCAATACCTAGACATGGAGGACTTTAGTACGCCCGAGGTATCCCGGGTACCGTTGGCGTCACTGTTGCTATTGATGAGTTCGCTAGGAGTCAGCGACGTGCGAAGGTTCCCGTTCTTAGACACACCGCCTGAAGAAGCGATCGAAAATGCGTTATTGGAGCTGAAACAACATGTGAGTACCTCGCATCGATTTAAAATCTGGCGACGCTGGATCATCAAAAGATAACAAAGACTGTTCAGTCGGTTCGATTAGCACATTAGCGCCGCCAATAGAAATAAATAACACAGGTCTGCGATGAATATTTTTTTTAATAATTGCAGTTCAAACGCGTTGATGTTAACGTATATGTTGCAAATGTAATATTTATTTTATTGTATGACGTCACATTTTTTTGCACTTAAGTTGAAGAAATATAACTCTTTAATTTAATGTATTCGCTTGTTTTTTAGCAAAATTAATTCCATAGTCTGTATTTATAATCTAATCTGTGAGCAACCATCCTATACATTGTGGCTGATCATTCTATAGTCTATGACCAACCGTTTTATAGTCGTGACTGTGACTAGGGAGTGCAATCTTGCAGCAAAATTTCAATCTCGGTATTTGCAATATGAGGTGTAATCTCGCAAGATTTCGGAATTTTGCGAGATCTCGCAAATCTAAGAATTATTTTTAATTACCCTACTTATTCTATTGAAACTTGGTTAATTTATTGTTCTAGTGACGAAATAATGAAAAAATATATTATAAACAAATGTACTTAATCATTTATTTCAAAAATATTTTTTTTTTTAATTTTTTTTTAAACTCCTTAAAAACACAACATATCCAGAGTATTGTCAGCTAACTGGCTTCGGATGTTTCGTTCCATATATCCATCAGCGGAAAAGGTCCGTTCTGCCTCTACGCTTGTTGGCATCATAAGAATTGATACGCTGACTGCAGGTGCTGCCCTTTTGCGCCGCCTGATTCGAAGAGATTAATTTCTTGTCAAATATGTTTGTCAAATAATAAACCAGTTGCACGTGAAGGGTGTTCTTGTGGGAGGGCTTTCAAAATCATTTCTAATTGTTCATCAAGAGAGAGAGGATTGTTTGCGGCTGTTGAAGATAGAGGCATGTTTTCATCACTATCTCTATCTGCTGTAGAGGAAGAAGCAGGTGCATTATTAATTTCAATTAAACAGTTTCGGTTTCGTACGTATGATCGTTCGATCAGCTTTTTTATTTCTTTCTTGACCAAAGTTTTTGGTGGCAAATTAAAGGTATCAACATTAACCAGCGATTCAAAATCTTCGTCATATTGAGCAGGATCTCTCAAATAGAACAAGGTTGCATTCATAATTGTTCGACGCACGGATTCGAGTCTACATAGCATCAGCCAGCTTCAGTGCTATAGGTGTTGTTAGGTTTTCTAACTTTCGTACCATGAACCGCAAAGTGGTTTCAGCGGTGATGAGATCTGAATCTCTTCGACATAGTACTTCAACTGCTAATTTGAAACCTTGCAAATCTTGCGAGATCGCGCGCGATGCAGTCTGTGACCAACCAGAGTAATAAAAAAGTAAACAAAAAGGGCAAACAAAAACGAAGCAAAAACTCATAAAAGAAAACCAACAAAACGTAGATTTTTCCAAAAAACGAACGTTATTATTAATTGTTCTGTTTAAATGAACTATTGTTATTTAATTTGATAGCTACAGACATTATAAAACTTAGTAAAAAATTCTTAAATGATTTTCATTCATTTTATCAAATGAGCAAACATTTTTAATCAAAATGCTATATCATCTGAATCTTGTAAATTTGACGTGGTATATTATATGTCTACTGTTTTATATTACTTTTAAAACATTTTTATGAAATAATAACAGTTTTTGAAAAAAACTTTCGAAAAAATTAATTTCAAAGACCTGTGTAATTTGAATTTAACCCAAATAATTCAGTTTTATGCGCACTTACCAGGGGTACAAGGTGTTTTTTTAATTGTTTTTGTATAACTTTACCTATTAGCAACAAGTTACGTTTGTCGTTATTGTCAAATGTGGCCACTTTTAGCAGTTTTTCAAAAACTAATTTGTTGCTAATATTTACAGTTATCAAATAACAAATAATAGTTGTTGCTCCGAAATAATGTGTCACAGAAGTCAATATGACAAGTATCACTTTGCGGCACGTGGATCTGATAAAGTATTTCTATTACGGCTCTTGCCGCCTCTTGAATTTCAGGTGGCGTTAAAGTAAGTTCACTTGAACTCATTTTGTCAAATACAATTACTTTTCAAAATCTATGACAAACAACGTACAACAATATTTTTTACGCGCCATAGTGTTCATTTGTTTTTTTTTAATAAACAGCTTTCTCTTTGCAAGCCAGTTCGAAATTTAAATAAAACCTTTGTTAAGTTACCTCCTTGGTTGCCATGTTTCGGAGTAAAAGGTCGTTCCATTTTTAAATTACATGACAGATATGAGTTTACATAGTAATTTATTTGACCGCTAAAACATGATAGATATGTATTTTCAAACAACTCTTGCCGGCCGCTGCTCGCATGTATTTGGCCAGTACAGCATTTTCGATTTATCTCGAAGAAGGTTGTCAAAATAATGCTCAAATTTCCAAGCATGCTTGAGAAAATGATTTTAAATCTTATGTTTTTGTTTCCAGGGAGCCCTAACCTCGAACGAAAAGCTGACTCCACTAGGCAAGTCACTGGCTAACATACCTGTTGAAGTGTCACTAGCTAAAGCGCTAGTCATCGGAACTGCGACCTTACCACCACATAAAAGAGACTCTGTTCTCGCTTTGACGGCTGCTCTGGGCATCCGGTCAATTTATACCACAAGGGCACATATGGATTTTGAATGTGAGGTAGGTAAACATGCATTTACTATAATAAGCTATTTTAGCGTAAAAAAAAATAATTAAAAAAGTTTTTTCTAAAATAGCAAAAACACTTGCTCATTTGAAAAAATATTTTTTTTAAAATTTTATATTATTAAAAACAGCAAAATAGTTCGTTATATACTATGGAACTTATGACTTACGTTTTTTAAGAGTTGATTAAAGTTACTCAAATGACTAGTAGTAAAATACCGTGTTATGATAATTCTGTTTGATCGTTGAAGTTGTCTAATCGAATATATCAGGAAATCAAAATATTAAAATGCTTTTAGCACAGATTAGCGAATTAACTGACGTTTTGGGTGGGGTTTAGTCTGACAAAAAAAAAAATATTTTTAATTTTAGTCTTTGCTTCTATGACGGAAATATAAAAGGGCAATAGGCAAATTCCACCATTTAATAGTACTTGTACTTGGACTTGGACGGACGTCCGTGGACGGAACCGTCAAACAAGTGTGTCAATGAATTAAAAGTACTAGGCTTCCAGGATCTTACAAGAGGTGTTCTAATGCGGCCGATTTTCAGTGAGGAAAACACGTATCTGTGTGTAACAATGGATTAAAAATACTAGGCTTCCAGGAACTTACAAATTATCTGTGAGGAAAACACGTTTCAAAGTGTGTGTGAGAGCGTTCGCAATGGCCACTTGCCACGGCCGACAAGATTGTACCTAATCGAGTTGGTCACGACGACGTGCATCTGGATGGCCATAAAGCACACAAGCGTTCGGCTTGTGACACGTTATCACCGACGTTAAACCGACTTTACAGACATCCTTTTTTTATACGAAATTATAAATTAGTAGTTGCTATAGTGGTTTCCATGGGCGTCTGAAGGGGTTTATTAAGTATTAGATTTAGCCCGCGGCTTCGCCCGCGTGGACATCATTTTTACGACGGTCTTTGAGGGTGGGAGGTGCGCGAGCCGCTTGCACTAGCGTGGATATTAGTTTTCTCTATTAGATTGGGCTATTCTGATTAGCAGTCTGTGTCATTTCCCACTCCCTCAACCATCTCTGTGCAAAAAATCACAACAAGCCATTGTTCCGTTGCTATGTTAAAGAAATGAACCAAAAAAAGTTTTTTTTTTGAGTTTCCTTAGGAACTGCATCCGACTATGCTATTTTTACGGGATAAAAAGTAGCCTTTGTCCTTCCCTGTGATACAGGCTACCTGCATGCCAAAATTTATCAAGATTGGTCAAGGTGTCGCAGCGTGAAAAGGTAACAAACAAACAAACACATTTTCACATTTATAATGTTAGTTAGGATTAGGGTTATTTAAGTATTTTAAATATATTATTTATCTGCATAATAAACATTCAGTCCGCAAAATAACTACTTGAGCGGCAAGATTTCATGATTGAGCGGCAGAAAAACATGTAGGAAGAGTGTGGTACGGGGAGTTCTAAATGGAAGCAGGAGCGAGCGAAGCGAGCTCGGACTTGCGGAGCACCCCGACTCGGATCCGTTAGGTTCGGAGACTGTGCGGGGAGGCGAGCTAAGCTCGCCTCCCCGCACAGTCGTAGTGTTAGGTTTAACATGAGAACACAGAAGTCGACCACTCAACACTGTAGGAAGAGTGTAGTACGGGGATGTTTAAAATAATTACAGCCATCCAGATTGACATAAATTGCTGATTGATTTTGAAATGTTTGCTGACCATGAGTTGCTGACCAATTAGCTATTTCTGCTCACCGATTATATTTTTCTGCTCACAGAAATAACAATACTATGCTAACCATTTAATTGACACCCTTTAAGTATTATGATTCAAACACAAAGTGATTTTTCACATACATTTGTATGTATCTATCTGTTAATTTGATTTAATCAATGATTGTAATTGTAAAAACCACTTCATTTAAATCAAAATTTACTCATGCCAACAACCCTGAAATGGACTGATCGTATTTCCGCAGAACGCTCGCAAACCTGACGAATCTGACCACGGAGACCCACTAACCCTTCTTTCATTATACTGCGCCTGGCTCACAGTGAAGTCTGAAGGGCAGGGTGCTCGTGCTTGGTGCCGCCGCCGAGGCGTTGAGGAGCAACGGTTGTACGAGCTTACTAAACTGGCTGCCCAACTAAGGAGTTTGTTACAAGTGAGTTTCTATTAGACATGGAATCTTTTACCACTTCTTCTTTTCAAAAGACAAAAAGGTTTAAGTCCTGCCGCTTACCAATGTAATTTCGATTTCTTATGTACGTTTATCCGACGTTCTTACGGTGAAGCGAAACATCGTGAGGAAACCTACACACGCCTGCGAAAAGACTCGAAGGTTGTTTGTGAAGTCGACCAACCCGCACTGGCTCCGCGTGGTCGACTAAGGGCAGGCTCGAGCCCCTCGGTGGGGACTTATATGAGCTGATATGGTGAAAAGACAAAATAGGCTTGCTATGGGTGACGCCCTATGGTATGAAAGCAAAGTAGCTGCGCAAGTACGAAGTTTCTTATAAATAACTTCGTAACACCAGTAGTCAGTACACACGAGAGGTCCCTCATGCGATGACCAGAGCATATGAATTAGTCTTTTTTTAAATTCAGAATTGGTAAGCCCTTGACTTATCACTGATGGTAAGTGACGATAATGCCGAAGATGGAGGTGGGCTTACCAAGATTTCCCAACGCAATGGGGAACTGGCTATCTTATCTTCAAGCCGGAGCACATCAATGCTGTCAACATTGATGCTCGACGGCACTATGGTTGTAGCTAGCCAGGCGAGCTTAGAAAATGCCCTTTCACCAACCAAACCGAGTCATAAACAGTTGGATTCCGTCAGGAATCGAACCAGCGACCTGATGATGTGAAGCTAATGGACTTAACCCTAACGCCATGGAGGTGGTTTAAATCGTCATCATATTAGCCGAAAAACGTTTACTGCTTGAAAAACTCCCCTAAGGATTTTCACAACGATCGGTACTCTTTGGTGAGCAGGATGTCTTAATTTTCGATGAAAATCTATGCACACATAGATAAAAATTATATTAATAAACGCCTGACTACTTCATCATATCAGCTCATATACGTCCCCATCGAGGGGCTCGAGCCTACCCTGAATTAGGGCGGTTTTAGCCTTAGTCGACCACGCGGGCCCAGTGCGGGTTGGTGAACGTCACACACAACCTTCGAGTTTCTCCGCAGGTGTGTGCAGGTTTCCTCACGATGTTTTCCTTCACCGTTAAAGCAATCGGTGGGTATATGTACGTAAGTTTTGAAAAACTCATTGGTACATTGGCCGTCCGGATTTGAACCCGGCAACTCTGGTTAGGAGGACCGAGTCGTTACTGGTTGAGCCACCGACCCATGCCTGACTACTTAACGAATCGAAAACAAAAACGTAACACAGTATTGTGTACAGTATTTTTTAACTGAAAGAGCTTAAAGTGGCGTAGGTTCTACCGGCCTATATCGGCCGTCCGTGGGTCTCTGTTGAAAGCGTCCCATATGGGACGTTCGGGGCTATAGTGGTCTCACAAAAGTCTGTCCCTAAAAATATAATTATTTTGAACTAGCTTTTACCCGCGGCTACGATCGCATGGGTATAGTTTTTATGACTGTCTTTGAGGGTGAATGGTGCGCGACCTGCAAGCGGCAAGCAATCCGTTCCTCACTTGCGATGCCGACATGCGCGAGCCTTGAAATGAGTTTTCTCTAGATCCCTCGGGAAATAGGTCGGGCTATACTAATTAGTAGTCTATGTCATTTCCACCCTTACAACCGTCTCTGTGAAAAAAATCACAAAACTCCGTTGCTCCGTTGCGATGTTAAGGAAATCAACCAAAAATAGTATACTTTTTCATTTCCCTCAGGAACTGTATCAGACTAAGCTATTTTCACGGGTTAAAAAGTAACCTATGTCCTTTTCCGTGACACAGGCTACCTCCATGCCAAATTTCGTGAAGGTTGGTTGAGTCGTTGAAGCGTGAAGAGGTAACAAACAAACCAACAAAAATATTTTTACATTTATAATATTAGTAAAATGATGGTATTTGGTATCGTTGAGCTGCGTATTTGATGTATTTAATTTTTTGTCAGGACAATAACTTGACGGAGACTGTCGCGCCAGAGACCATGTCTTCAGCAGAAAGAGCGATGCGTCATGGACAGCTGAAACAACTTAAAGACATGAGAAGGTAACAGGATTTTTTCTTTGCCAGAAGTTTTAAACAAAATTAGTACATAATTTTTTGGGGTGCCGTAGTAGCAGGTAAGGGTACCAATAGCCTACGCCGTTCTGTCTGACCGTCCATGCGTCCATGCGTTCTGTCTGTCTGTCTGACCTTTAAAAGGTCTTAACGGATCTTTTGAACCGTAATAGGCAGTAGTCGGTTAAAATTTCCACAAAGTATGTGTTATTATGGGAATTTGCTAACGAATGATAAACATTGAAAAAGAACAAAATAAGAGGTTCCCATTCACGAAATGTGTTTTTCAATAGGTTGGTTTTGTTTTGCTCTATCGTAAGAATGGTAATACAAACAAGCGTCAAACTTGGCAAGATTGTAGTACTAACTAATTCTAAAGTAAAATAACAAATAATAAAAATCAGCCCAGTGTGAGTCGTACTGGCGCTAAGGAATCCGATCTGTTTAAAATAAAAAAAAAACATTTTTAACATTGTAAATGTTTTTTCGCTTGCTCTAGTAAGGATACCTTTTTCAGGAAAAGTGCGATGTAACGATTAATCTAAAAGTGTTTGGGTTATCGTGATGATGTAGTGTTAAAATGTGTGTATTAGCAAGGGCCTTATAACGTAGTTTTTTTTATTAAAACTTTTGTAAAATCGAGAAAACTGAAAAATTTTGATCACTTTTGTCTCGGCTTTAGTTCTGATAGGCCCATATCCTTAAAACTAATTGTTGTATTTTAAGGTGTTATATCATGCTATTTTTTAAATGCAATAAAAAATAAATTGGTTAATAAATAAGGGTAGATATTGGTGTCGATTTGAACAAAACACTCGACTTAACTAAACTAAACTTAAATACGATTTAAATAAATAGTCCCCGTGGACTGTTTCTAATACATCGGGTACAAATAATCTACAAATAAAACAATTACTTACACAAACAAATACAGCAATTAACATCTAGCTACTCACTAATATCGAAGCAATGCGACTTCCTCGTAGGTCGTTCGTTTGGTGGCGAAAGTAGGTAGTGTCAAGTGTGTGTGTAATGTATGTGTGTGTATGTATGTTTGCCACAAGGACCTATCCCTCAAAAGGTGCAGCAATCCTATTCGGGACACCTAGGATGGTCGGCAAGTAGATTCGGTTCACAGTCAACAAACTCAAACGTGGTCAGTCTTATAGGTACAAGGCCGGGTCTGTGCTAAGTACAAATCACAGAACGTATAGCTGACACAATTACGCTTAATGTCGGTATTCAAACAAATTTCATAATCCGTTTTATTACACTGCCTACATAAAATAACTATCTTCTGTACTCGATAGGTAGGAATTAGCGCGACACTCCCGAAGTAGCAAATTGTACGTGTCTTCGGAGCCTTAGCCGACTGGCTCGCAAATAAGAACTCACAAGGGAATTGCGGGGCCGCGGGTTGCCGTACTCCGCACTCAAAGGCCCTAACCGACTCACTTCAACGGGCGCGACACGTGTCGCCTCTCAAGGCCCAGTGACCGACTTAATTGCTGAGTCCGGGATGCGTCTGTCCCGCGTAAAAGCTCGCTAACGCACTGCGCTTCGCGCATCCACATGGCGGTGCCATGCTGACGGCGCGCGGGGCGGCGGCTAGTCGCAAGCCGGATCCTTATTGCTGTTTGTTGCTAAGGAGCGCGCGAATTCAAGCTCTGATTCCGAACAATCTTTGTGAAAAATTTCACGCCAGTCCGTTGCTCCGTTGCGACATGAGACAAGCGACATGCGCTAGCGTGCAAATTAGTTTTCTCAAGATCCCTCGGGAATGTCAGGCTATGCTAATTAATAGTGTTTGTCACTTCCCACCTCTCCAACTATCTCTGTGCACAATATCATGACAATCTGTCGCTTTGTTGCGACGTGAAAGAAATCGACAAAAAAGAGAGTTTTTTCAGTTCCCCCAGGAACTGTGTTAGGCTGTGCTATTTTCACAGGACTAAATTTAGCCTGTGTCACTTTCCACCCCTTAACTATGCCGTGCCGAACATCAGGTCGATCCGTTGCGTCACATTTATAATAATAATAAATAACCATGATAAATGTGCAGCTTATTTCTAAAAGAAATTTCTTACCGCAGACCTTGGGCGAACTGAGAGTGACAAAAGAACGACGAAGACGTAGAAGAAAAATTATTTTGATGTACCTGGGAACCGAATTATATTTTATTTGGCTACGCTTCGTTTATCTACATTCAAGAATTCAGAACATTCACCTTTTCCATTTCGTATAGATTCATAATATGAGCCAAAAGGCGTCCACTGCACAAAGACCTCCCCCCCAAATATCCGGTCCTGCGCTGCCCGCATCCAGCGGCTTCCCGCGTCCTTCACCAGGTCGTCGGTCCACCTAGTGGGAGGCCTGATTACGCTACGTTTTCCGGGGTGCGCTCGCCACATGAGAACCCTTATATCCCAACGGGCATCAGTTCAAGAGCTATATACCTTACCCTCTTATAGATGAGTTATCGCGATATTTTTCAGACAATACAAACAAAAAGCTGCCGAAGTGTCCGAACGCAAGAAGCGCCTCAAAGTCGACTCCTGGGAGATAGTAGACCAGAGAGATGACGACGACGCTGGCGTAATGGACATTAGAGATATTGAGTTCCGAATGACAAACGATGCTAAGCGAATACAGGCGCTCATATCGGGATCTAGTGCTTCCAGTGGGAGGGACCTCATTGTGTTAAAGGTAATGTCCTTCAATCGGATACTTAGTACTCGTTGATTTTTGTACCCAAAGGTTTCATCGTACGGAACCCTAAGTGCGCGAGCCCTACTCGCACTCGCACTTGACCGGTTTTCTTTTGTAATCAATGACTGCATCAAAAATAAATTATAAACAGTAGTTTCGTCTTTTACCATTTTAATCGCCCTAATCAGGGTAGGTTCGAGCCTCTCGGTGGGAACTTATATGAGCTGATATGATATTACAATTATATAAGCTCCATCTTGGTAAGGCCGCTTCCATCTTTCGGCATCATCGTCACTTACTATCAGGTGAGATGATGCCAAGGGCTTATCAATTGTGAATAAAGAAAAAATAAAAGTCTCCTTCTATGTTACCTATTCTTTTAAATAGGTGAATTTAAGATTAACCAAGTAATTATTTTTTTTCCCTCCTCATTATATCAGCCGAAAAACGTCCACTGCTGGACAAAGGCCTCCCCCAAGGATTTCCACGACGACCGGTCCTGCGCTGGCCGCATCCATCAGCTTCCCGCGATCTTCACCAGGTCGTCGGTCCACCGCGTTGGAGGCCTGCCAACGCTACGTTTTCCGGTGCGCGGTCGCCATTCGACAACTTTACTGCCCCAACGGCCATCTGTTCTACGAGCTATGTGCCCTGCCCACTGCCACTTCAGTTTAGCGATTCTGTGAGCTATTTCGGTTACTTTGGTTCTCCTGCGGATCTCCTCGTTTCTGATTTCATCACACAGAGAAACTCCGAGCATAGCACGCTCCATTGCCCTTTGAGCCTTCTTATGAGCCCTCCTACTGAATTGAAAAAAATAAAAAACTTACTCGCTTTGCTTTCCGTCAAGCTCACAATCATTAATTCACATCAAAATCATATTGAAAAAAAAGAACTACATATATTTCAAATATTTCAGAATAAAATGTCGTTTTTGACTTTTTTTTCAATTCACAATTATTGGTAAGCCGAATGATAAAAAGCAACTCATATGGCTATCGGCCATCATTCTCATTGGTAAGCCCCTGCATCATCTTACCTGATGGTGTGATGATGATGCCGAAGGTGGAAGTGGGCTTATCAAGAGCTCCATGCTGCAACACATCAAAGCTGTTGACGTTGATGTTTTGCGGCGAAACAGATAAGTTTGTGGTAGCTAGCCAGGCAGGCTTAGAAAATACGCTTCCATCAACCAAATTGAAACTGAACTTAACTCCTTAACCACAGAACAGTAACTGGCAGTTTTTGGCGCCAAAATCTATGTACGCTTAAGGGTCTTACCCCCCCCCCCCCCCCCCCTAAAACTGGGTTTAGTGTTCCGTAAAAAAACTATAGCAAACGCTTATGGTTCTAAATAAAATTGGTAACTCTTGCAGCTGAAATTGTACCATAAAAAAGAATGACTACGTTAAAACTTATGAGCACATCAGAAAATACTCGAGAGATCTATAAAAGATAAGTGATTAGCAATTTTACGTCACAAGAAATTTGGACTTATTTGCAAACTGAACACGATAGCCTATATAATACCGCAGTCGTTCTCTCGTTATGTTCTACTTCATCTCATTTTCTCGCGTGAACATGTAATTTCTCTGACTATCTTCGAGGGTGCGCAGTGCGCGAGCCACAGCGGCTAACGAACGTGAAAAAAGGGTAGCCTATAATATGTGTTAAACCAGATCCTAATCTGTCTACCTACCAAATATCATCCAGATCCGTTTATCTGTTGTGGCGTGAAAGAGTAACAAACATCGCGTTTATAATATTAGTTAAGGATTTATAACCATAAACGTTTACCATCTTTTTTCACAGAACGCCGATTCTAGTAAGGGGTGCCAACCCTTAAAAGTTCGTGGCATCTAATGGAGCCACAGATCCGAGTGTCAATGTCGCGCGCCTGTAACAAGTTCAGAGTGTAGGGGACCTTATCAATAGTGGATAGGGATGACGACAGCATCAGAAATAAGTTATGAATTGCCCTCCTGCTTAAACTTCGGAAAACCTTACTCGTTTTGTTTTCGATCAAGTCTTCGATTTTCAATTCATCAAAATCACAAAATGAGTACATAAATGACGCTGCAAAACTATGACGTCACGCCTAGGTATTTCAAACATTTTTAGAACAAAATGTCGTTTTTGACAGATGATAAAAAGTAAATCAGATGACTAGCATTCGTCATCCCTATTCGCATTTAATTCAACTTTTCAAATAGAAGGCCCCCAGTTAACATACTATAAGTTATTTATTAGACCTCGTATTTTAACTAATTTAGTTGAGCAAATCGCAGGGGGCGGGGGGAGGCATTTGTTCTACGTCTTTTGGCTGATTTGATGATAAAGATGAGTTAAGCAATATCTCTGAAATAATCCAATGGGGCACCTCGGTTATCAGGGTGAAGCATAGCGCCATAAGGAGATGATTCGACTACTCGAATATTATGTTTTTATGTTTTCAGGTTGTATTATGCAGAGCTCTGTATCCACAAATAGCTGTTGCAGACGAATTTAACCATTGCAAGGTTGGTACTCTTTATAAGAAAGCAATATTTAAAGTGCTTGATTTTATAGCTCTTCTTTTTGTGGGGGTTTATTACCCAAAGGATGCCAACGGAACCCTATTACTAAGCCTACACTGTTTGTCTCTCCGATCTCTAATGGGATCTATCTTTTGAACCTTAATAGGTAGTCATTTGAAGTTATATGACGAACTCCCTAACAAATAATAGAAATAATTAAAAGGATGAAATTAAGGGGTTACCATCCAAGAACAAGAAATAAGAAACCTGTTTTTTAAAGTTTGTTTTGTTTTTGGTTTATCGTTAAAATGGTAGTACATGCAAGCGTCAAATTATGGTACATTACATACCCTTCAGCGCTAAGGATCCAGATATGAAAAAATATGCCTTTATATTTTTCTCTCGCTCTTGCTGATTTTTTAATTTTTTTTTTATCCACAATTGATAAGCTCTTGGCATCATGTCCCCTGATGGTAAGTGATGATGATGCCGAAGATGGAAGCGGGCTTACCAAGATTTCCCAACGCAATGGGGATCTGACTATCTCATCTTCAAGCCGGAACACATCAATGCTGTTAACACTAATGTTTGGCGACAAGATTTAGATGGTGGTAACTAGCCAGGCGGGCTATGAATAAGCCCTACCACCAACCAAACCCAGTCTTACAAAGTTGACCCCACCGGGAATCGAACCCGCGACCTCCTGGTGTGAAGCGAATGTACTAACCATTACGCCACAAAGACGGTTAAAAACTTAAATTAATAGGTACGTATCACCACAGTACTAAGACTCAGGCGATGGTCTATCACTGTTGTAGGTACTCGTTGATGTTTTTAAGAAACCCTAAGCCAGAGGTGTGGTGGCACACCATGGAACCCACGGCGGCGGCGAACTTGACCGGTTGTCTGGGTGTCTGGGTTTCCGGAGTCAAACTGGGAGCCCTTAGAGTTTCCTCGTGTCCGTCCGTCCGTCCGTCTGTCCGTCCGTATATCACAACCATTTTATTCAAAGACTTACAGCAAAAAAGCTAAAATTTAAACGGTTAAATATATCTGTGACCCCTATAAAGTTATGGAACAAAATCTTTTACTAATTTTTTAGGATACCTCCCCTACATGTGAAGTGGGGAGATTTTTTTCCTATCGTGTGGGATATCGTTGATAAAATCTTTAAAAACTACTGAGGGTTTGTTAATAAATTTTTTTCAGATACATGATTCATTTACTAAATATTCAGTTTTAAGTGTTGTTAGAGTTATATGTACCACCTACCAGCTAAACAGCTATTTCAGGAAATCTGAAAGTATTAGAATAAAAAAATTCGAGCGAGACCTACAGTACTCGCATATGATGTGTAACATGTGACAAAATACTTTATAAAAGGACGGCAAAGATACGGCAGACTAGGCTGTATGGTCATAGATACCTTTGCCTTTTCCGCGCTTTTAAAGCCTGAAAAAACGCGACTTCCTGTTACACATGGGACACATTTCCGTCCCATTTCACGAAATCACTCCCACAAATTGCAGGAAAGCGAGAGCAAAGATGTTACACATCAAAAAATAAAATAATATTAAAAAAATAAATTAATATTTGTGAATAAAAAAAACATTGCTTATAATGAATTAAAAGAAAATATCACGGCCAAGTAGGCTTTCTTAATAATCGACCAACTTAAGTTATGTAGTTGAGTTTGTAAAAAGTTCATAGATTTTCCATTCCAAATGTTCTATATCAACTACAAATATAACTTTTTTTTTTAAAATATACTCTTATTTTTTTAATAGACTTCGGATCCCTACTTTGCACCGTGGTCTAACACGTACTTGGCAACTTTTTTTTTTCGTTTTGAATCCCACGCGGTCATTTGGCCCTAACCCAGGATTATCTGTATAAGAACCAGAGACCGATACATATGTACTATATGAAAGTATTAGTACCTACATAGATAGACCGATACATGTAAGTCTTAGTACCTACATAGATTAACACCAAACCTTTTCTTAACACGATTTACCCTTGGTGTGAATCGAACTCACGATCGTTGGAATAGCACACAAGAGCGCTGACCACTACACCAACAGGTCAGTCAGTCAGTATAATTTGTACTTTTTCTTATGAATTCCAGTCAATATCGGAACAACTATACCACACGTGGAGTAAGCCTTACGTTTTTCTTCACCCGACATCTTACTTCGGAAAACAACCCCGGATATTGCAACTCACTGAGGCAGATATCCAGGATCCGCCGCCCGGATATAAGAGCAAGCTGCCTCTGTCCAATAAACATCAGTTGTTGTGTTATATGTAAGTACTTAAATATAACGTAAAGTCTATAGCATCGGTGGCTCAACCGGTAACGATTCGGTCCTCCTAACCAGAGGTGCCGGGTTCAAATCCGGACGGCTAATTTACCAATGAGTTTTTAGAAACTTCGTACATATACTCACCGATTGCTGTAACGGTGAAATTAATCGGAGAAGACTGTTCCGAGATATTAACTAGTATGAAGAATTTTTATTTGTATATTTCTAAAATATTTTTTTACACAATATTTAAGTTCTAATTTTAAATAAATATACCACACGAAATGTAATGTTAACACAGTAAAAACAAGGGTTTATATACCTAATAAGAAATTAATGTAAACGTACATATAGCTCCCGCTTTGGTCCCACAGGGGCAGGGGTAGGCAGAAACGATGGAGCGCCACTTTGCCCTATCCTGACTTACCTCCTTCTCTTCTCTTATATCCATCAATTTTTCATACATAACCTTTTATTTTTCTCGCTATATTTAAATAAAAGTTCTAAGTTCGGCTCTGGTTGACCAAGGAAATTCCGATCTCTACGTCATAATACTTGCCATGGTGCGTATACGCATCAGCCAATAGCAAACGAGTTTGTTCGCGGGTTCACATGGCGCGCTATAATTGGCAGGGATGTTTTCGCGCCATGCAAAAATTTGATTTCTGCGCAGTTACATCGGTGTAACTTATAAAAGTGGTAGTACTGTATACCCATTATTACCGTTGGTTTTGTACAGCATTGCCAGACGTCCCGATTTTTAAATCAAAATTAAATGTCCCGCGCGGGACATCTTTCGGTGATAACTCGACCGTGCGTGCAGCGTGCAGCGTGCAGCGTGCAGCGTGCAGCGTGCTGAGGAAGCGCGGCCGGGTGGCACAGCAAGGCCCGCTTGGCGCGTAATGATGATAAGCGCGCGGGAGAGAGAGGGGTACGTCACGCAAATCGGTGCGTGCGGCCGCGACATATTCTCGTTCTTTTTCACTCTTTTCTTATTCCACAGCCTCCTCTATTATCTTATTCCCATTTGTTTATAAATTTCTATTTCGCGAAAACGCACGATTACGTACGAATTTAAATAAAAAGATAAATATTTAAAAACTTCTGATCACATTTCTGATTACGTTTTTTTATTATGTCCCGCTTTTTTTACTCAAAAGTTTTCGAAAGGACCTGGCAAAAAAAAACTGGCAACGCTGGTTTTGTACCAGTATGGCGGTTAGGTCAGGTCGCTGTGTTTTTTTTATACACAATTGGTAAGCCCTTGGTATCGTCTCACCTGATGGTAAGTGACGATGATGCCGAAGATGGAAGCGGGCTTATCAAGATTTCCCAACGCAATGAGGAACTTTATCTTCAAGGCGGAACACATCAATGTTGTTAACATTAGTGTTTGACGGCAAGAGTTAGATAAGATAGTGGTAGCTAGCCAGCTAGGCTTCGAAAATGCCCTTCCACCAACCAAACCGAGTCTTACAAAGTTAGACTCCGCCGGGAACCGAACCCGCGACCTCCTGATGTGAAGCTGATGGACTAACCACTACGCCACGGAGACGGTTAAACAGTGTATTTTGATATATTTTTATTTATATTAATAAATATTATATATATAGTATATTTTCCCTTTACAGATCGCTACTAGAGACAGTCAAGCCATACATAATAAACCCAATGAGGATGCCAGCTGCGCAGACGTTACTCCTATTGGCGCACACCATTGACACTAATATTGGATTTACGAGGTAAGAAAATTAATTTTCAACCGAGAAGACGTTCACGAGGCGAGCCGTATATATTTTTTTTATGTATGATCACGCATATATTTTAACAGAGTAGTCTGATTTTGGTAATTCTTTTTTTTATTGGGTAGGCTTTAGGGTATATTCCCGGGAATACTCGTTCCGGGAATTCCGGGGAAATTTCAGGTCCTTGTTCCCGGGAATTTTGGTTCGAGAAGTTGAGAAATCTCTAATTAACTTACACTTTACAGTTTTGAGAAATATCTTTCTAATGGTTTTTTTGTCATCCACTCTTTGAATAAAAACGTTTTTTCATTGTTTACTTAAATATCTAGTATCTACCTTAAGGGCCGCCAGGACGCTTGAGTTTTCATACAAACGTAGTTCCGCTTTGATACAAAAACACCATGCCAGATTGAATCCAAACTTTGCAAATATATTGAGGAGACACATACTGATGTTTGTAATTAGTTTTCGACGTACTAATATAAAAAGGAAAAAAATAAGAGCACTTTCAAACTTTAAGTACAAAACTAATTTAAGCCTTCTTTTAGTTACGTCACAGTATATATATATTAGTACTAACGTAGTTACGTTAAAATTTACTACGCTGAAAACTAATTACAAACATCGATATGTGTGTATTCAATATATTTACCTTACATATTTATTTTTAATTATTCATTCATCTTAATGATAACATTCTCTCTTATGAACTATGGGTTACGACTTCCATCGAGGATCTGATGATGGAGTTGAAAGGCTGTAAAAAGTAGGTTCAAAATGGACCTCGTATGCAGTTTATTCTTATAAGAGAAATAATAAACCTTGCATCTCAACCTTGAATCCCCTTCTTTTATATAGCAGTTTTTGTCGTTGTCCTGTAAATTACTAGGTCAGCGACTCTGTTAGGTTTGATTCTTAAAGCAACTCGCAAGACGAGCGAGCGTGGCGAGCGGGCCGAGGCAGCGGCCGGCGAAGCGCCGTTAATTATTTAACTTCGCTCGTTGTCCTGGGTTGCATTGCTGAGTCATATGAATTGTAGCTTTTTTCTTAATATAGGGTCGACAAAACACTACTTTTAGACGCTCTTCGCTGGTCGCTAACCTAGTAATTTAGAGAACTATTAAGTTTTTTAGAAGACAAAAGTGTTTTTAAACAGATGTCGCGTAGCACCATTAGTATATTTGAGCCACAAAAAACAAAACAAAAAAGAAACTAACAAAAAAATTAAATCGACGAAAAAAGAAAGTAACTGAAAAGCGAAAAATAAAAAGAACCCTTTTTGTCTAACTGAGCTCCTACACCAAATGAACGGCGACGTGATAAATAAAAATAAAATAAATATTCTGGGACAAATCAAACAAATGCTTACCCTGGGTGGGGATCGAATCCACAACCCTCGGATCAGTAGTCAAGGGCACTAACCACTGAGCCACCGAGTCAGTCAGTGATGTCAGTCAGTGATGCGTCCCTTTGTTGGCATTTTTTCCTTCCTGCTTCTTTCGATTTGGTTGGTAGTAGGTGTAGGGCATTTGGTAGGCCCGCCTGCCAAACATCAATGTTAACAGCATTGATGTGTGCCGGCATAAAGATAACCAGTTCTCCATCTTGGCCTGCTTCCCTCTTCGGCATCATTGTCACTTACCATCAGGTGAGATGGTACCTATTGCGGATTGAATAAATTGTACAGCCACACTGTGCAATCTTTGCATAGTTAGTGTTAACGCTCTTGCATACATATATCATACTACATGGGGTAGTTCATTTGTCTATAAAAATCCTAATAAGTTACCTCCCATACAAATCCAGATTATTTGTAAAAGTCGGATTCATGTCTTTTCTTTGCTACAAGGTAAGCGTGTAATAAAACACAAATGAACTACCCCATGAGTATATGCTCTAGTACCTTACTCATAAAGTTTCATTTAAATCATTATAACAAAGGACCTGGATTTGTATTGGTAGTACCTTGTTCAGATTTTTACTGGAATAATGAACATTACAGTGTAATAGGTCGTATAATATGTAAAGTTGTTGTAACATTAAAAATAAATTCGTTAGCCATTTTTGAGAAAAAGAAGTGTTCATTTAATATATATATATATATTTGCAGTTGGTAGTAGAACGTTTTGTATGGAAAATCTATCAACTTTTTACAAATCCAACTGCATATCTTAAGTTAGTCGACTATTACTCCTAAACTAAGAAAGCCTACTTAGCCGTGATAGTTTTCCTTTAAAATTGGTATATCCTACTATTAAAAAAAATCTGATGTCTTGAAATACCAGTTTAGCTGGTATTGCACTTGACACTAACAAAAATTTGCACTTTAAAGATTAATATTTCGCAAACCAACCATTTTTTTTCAAGATTTATTGTATTACTTTGTCGGCGTGTATAATATATATCCATGCCAAATAACAGCTTTCTAGTACTAATAGTCTCTGAGCTAAGCTGCGGCAAAGTATATATATTAGTACTAACATACAATACGGACACTCCCTGCCGCTCTCTAGATTGCGACCTCACCCCCTCGTCACCCAGTTTGAAACAGATTGGCTACAGTTTGGTTGTCGAACGTATAGGATTTCGCCGCTATTTTGTTTGTTCCATCGTTCCTTTTTTGAAATGTCATTTCTGGCAAGTTGAATGAAGTGTCCAGGGTGTGGCTGCGGACAGACAGACAGACAGGCAAGGCGGAACTGTAAGGGTTCCTTGTTGACGTAAGAACCCTAAAAACGAGGTATATAAATCACATTTACATAACCCAAATTTCATCCAATTCCGATCAGTAGTTCAGGAGCAAGAGCCTGGACACACAGATATTTTTTGTAATTTTTTTTGGCCAGGACAGTAATTTTTTTGTTGTTTTTGGTACCCTATTAGTGCTAAACCATCGATCCCTATCAAAATCTTCACCTTTTTGCCATCAAAATAACTTCACCACTCCTTCGTCGCTCAAAAGTAAAAATAGGTGATTATGATCTTGGCATCATATCACCTGATGGTAGGTGACGATGATGCCGAAGATGGAAGCAAAATCTCCAATGCAGACTTTACCGTTGATATGTATGAAAGGAAAAAGGAACTTATTATGAGTTTACTTGAGGAAAGTTGGTCAGTATAATGCCTTTAATTACGAATGGTATCGCTGGGGGCTGGGGCAACCTAATTCGCGCCATTTACAATGTCAGTGGTACGTGTTTGTGAAAAGTGATTTGCATTGCAATTTATGATTTTTACCTGTTTTCTCACAACTGTATTGAAAAACGTCGTATGATACATGGGTGTAAAAGGTAAATGACAAACTCGCCTACGGCTCGGGCTTACAAAGTCACTCGTTTGTTGTTTACCTTTTTACCACCCTTGTATAAAAAATAACTATTGTACATGCCTTATCAAAAGTATATGTATTCGTTCTAACGTACCTTAACCCTCAGAACGTCCTGTAAATGTAAGACGGATTCCTTAAACTAAATTACTGTATAAAATAAGAATGTACATTTGTGTTTCAGAATTGTATGTGACGCGTGGCTGTTATTAGAATTTCCTTACCCAGAGACTGGTCTAAACCTTCTCCTCAAATCCGTGAAGTTGAGGAAGAAATGGGATGAGCTTATCAATAGACGACTAGCAGGTATACACCAAAATAATTTCTTGTAGCGAATAAGGTAGTGGGCTGCTAGTCATTTGAGTTATATACTTTTTATCGTCGTTCAAAAACTAAATTTTGTTCTAAAAATGTTAGAAATAGCAAGGCGTGAAGTCGTAGTTTGTCTAATGTACTAATTTTGTGTGACTTTGATTATTTAGATCGCATATAAAAGATGATTACGGTAAGCTAGAGTGAATAGGCACTATTTGAGCTTGCGTGTTACATCCTCGGCTGCATCGGCACTTACCATCAGGTGAGGTGCAACCAAACGCACTCAAATTTTTAATAAAAAAAAAAGCTGTCCGTCACCCTTTTTTGCTTACGAAGGTGTATTTGGGCGGTTCTCCCTCTTTGTCTTAAATTGCTATTTAATAATATTTTTGTCCTCGTCTCCTGTCAAGCAATTGTCCAACTCCGGACGTTTTTTGAAGATTTTTTTGTATGGCACCGGTGATCTAGTTCTTATATTCGAGATTCACGATCTTGCGGTCAACTGACCGAACATAAGTCATTCTTTTATCGGAGTTGTACTTGCGCGGTTCTCCGTCTATGTCTTAAGCTGCGTCTCCATAGCATTGTTCGACCGCGGCAAATCTGCATTTTGGCTCGCGCGCGAGCCATTTTTGACTCCACCTTTTGACTAAGCGCAGCAGGCGATCCGTCACGATCGACCAGTTTGTACGTGGGGCTGCCAGTCTACTTTCAATTAATTTACAGGTAGGCCCGTTGCTGCACTATTATCATTTCATGCATCTTACAATTCATTTTCTTACAAACTTTATACAAAATTGGTAATTAATGTGATCAACTTTGTATTGAAAGTCCAATTTTTTTTGCTCCGATTGTATCGGTTTGTTGGGGCAAAGTTGTTCAGTTTCAAGAGTAAAGTATGTCCTTAGTTTGGTTTACGATTTCAATTTCACCCTGTATAAATTAGATTAGATATTTATTTAATATTATCAATGTCATTTTACAATAAAGCTTATTAAAAATGTCAAAGGATCGTCACTATAGTAAAAATATAAAATATGTCAAATATAAATACAGTTTTTTTTTGAAATTGACATATATATGGACATACATATCTCTTTATCCGATCGTAAATAAACTGATCTTTTTATGAAACAACTTCTTGTTTTCAAATTATCAGTAAACTACGATTTGTATGGACGGCCGGCGGCCAAGGAGCGCGTTCTTAAATTATTTATTCTTGCAGACGCCAACGCAACAAAATCAGTAGAATCTGAACTTGAAAAATCCAAACCAAAAGCACCATTCGAAGAGCTCCAACACGAATTATCCTACGAAATCGCTTCCTACATGACTTCAGACGTGTATTATACTATAAAAAGACTCCTGCCAGGGGACTTGAAAGTCCTTTACCAGGGGGCCGAGGAAGCACACGCGATTATAGACCCTAATCCGTTCGATCAAGGTTTCGAATGCAAGCCGCATGAGAAGAAAGGTGGTGTTTATGTGACTGATAATGTTGTTTATAATTGGTAAGTGGACGACCCCAATGGCTGTTTTTCGACTAGCCGGCACGGCTACGGTGAGGTACCGGGGATTCGTTTTTCCATTGGGCCGGTGCCGTCGGTCAGTGGAAAGACGCTCATATATTTTCATACATTTTTGCTACCCTGGCAGCCGGGCTGGAGCCGTTGCCGTGCCGACTTGTGGAAAAACGCACAATCTTATTACACTTCTTGTATGTATGTAAATAAAAGGGCTCTAACGATTTGGATGAAATTTAGTATTTAGGTACTAATATCACATCAGCACATATATACGTATCCACCGAGGGGCTCGAGCCTACGCTGAATTAGGTCGATCGGGCCTTAGTCGGCCACGCGGGCCCAGTGCGGATTGGTCCACTTCACACACAACCTTCGAGTTTCTTCGCAGATGTGTGCAGATTTCCTCACGATGTTTTCCTTCATCGTAAGAGCGTCAGATAAACGTACATATGAGATCGAAATTCGAAAACACATTGGTACGTGGCAGGACTCGAACCACGACCTCCCGGATAAGAGGTAGCGGCCCTTGCCGTTGCGTCACCGACAAACGTACTATACCATTTAGGTATCCGCCGCCGTGGCGTAATGTTAAGGTCCATTAGCTTCACATCAGAAGGTCCCGGTTCGGCGGAGTCTAACTTTGTAAGATTCGGTTTGGTTGATGGAAGGGCATTTTCTAAGCCCGCCCGGCTAGCTACTACCGTTTAATCTAAGTCTTGTCGCCAAACATCAAAGCTAACAACACTAATGAGTGCCGGTTTAAAGATAAGATCTTGGTAAGCCCGCTTCCATCTTCGGCATCATCATCACTTACCATCAGGTAAGATGATGTCTAGGGTAGACTAATTAAATAAAAATGAATTGTACAGCCACGCTGTGCATACTTTTTCTCGCAAAGCCTTCACAGTGTCTCGGAGTCGGGTATACACAAATCAACAATAAAAATTACACTTACTTAGTAGCAAATAATAAAGTTAGGTATAATTAGACTTTATGAAAAATTTACAAACAATTTGTGTTTTGTATGGGAGGTACGTTACCCAGATTTTTTCTGGAATATTTAACTTCATTAAAATCGTTACAGCCATTTTGAGAAAAAGATTTTGAGAAAAGTAACTTGGATTTGTATGGGAGGTATCTTATCCCGATTTTTTTTAGAATAACGAACTACCGCATGCTGTAGACCATGTAAAGTTTTAGTAACATACCAAGTTTCATCAAAATCATTAGAGCCCGTTTTGAGTAAATAAATAATAAGTGTTTTTTACTATGTTGGCAACCCTAAAAATCAAGTTAGGGGAAATAAAATGACTCCTCGCGTGTGCTCCAGCGTTGCGTTTGATGCGCACGTTTGAAGGGTTAATTAGTACATCAACGGCAATAGAAAAAACCGGCCAAGTGCGACTCGGGGTCACACAAACAGGGTTCCGTACCAAAACTTTACCTACCAACAGAACCAAAATACCTCTTAGTACATACTATGCTCTAGGTAAATAGGGGGGTCTACTTATTCTGGACTTTGACATTTTATTTTTCCTGTGGTAACGGAAGGACTAGATTTTCTCATAGATTTTCCTGTGAACGACGTATTCAGCCTCATTTACCATGATTTTTTTTTGTTTAGTAAAGATTGTAGGCCTAGTAGTTTCGGAGAACCCCTCTTGGGTTAATTATCGCCTATTTTCTGAAATGACTGAAAAAATATTTATCTAAAAATCTATTTGAGATTCTTACAACAAGCTCTTTCATTTAATATGTCGCATGATATACTTTCAATTATTTTTGTTTAAATTTTGTAATTTGTACCCCCAAAAGTGGCCCCCATGTTACGAAGTAACTATTTAGTAATCTGTGCCCATGTTTACAATTAATTTATTAACATTGCACATCCATCTTTGGGTCACCGATTTACATATATGTACCGAATTTAAACTTAATCGGTCCAGTAGTTTCTGAGCAAATTGACTGTGACAGACGCACGGATAGACACACGAGTGATCCTATAACGGTTTCGTTTTTACTTTTTAAGGTACGGAACCTTAAAAATATAAAAATCATATTGCAATAACCTAATTTTACTCATATTCGTCTAGTAGTTTGAGAACTAGAGCACTGGACCGACGTACAGACACACACACATTGTTCATTTTTTGTTTTTTAGACTGTTAGTGTAAGACAATCGATCCCCGTCAAAATCTCAACTTTGATATTTTTTGCCGTCACAAAACCTTCTTCACTCCTTCGTCGCTCGAACGTAAAAAAATTGTACAGCCACGCTGTACATACTTTCTCGCGAACCCTTAACCGCCTGTCGTAGTCGGGCATACACAAATTAACAATAAAAGTTACACTTACTTAGTAACAAATAAAAAAGCTAGGTATATCAAGACTTAATGAAAAATTACGAATAATTTGGGTTTGTATAGGAGGTACCTTATACAGATTTTTCCTGGAATAGTGAAGTGCCTTGTGCAGTACGTCTAATATAGTCCTAATTATCCACAAAGTTTCATTAAAAATCGTTGAGCCATTTTTGTGAAAAAGTATCAAACAACCTGGATTTGTATGGGTGGTACCTTATTCCGTTTTTTTTTGGAACAAAGGAATATCGCGTACTGTAGGCCATATAAAGTTATAGTAACATACCGAGTCTCATAAAAATCGCCAGAAACATTTTTGAGTAAAAAAATATGTGAGTTTTTACTATGGTGGCAACCCTAAAAAATAGAGATAGGGGAACTTTGAAAAAAACACCTTCAGATATGAAAATAATATTGCCCTAATCCAAATTTCACCGAAATACGTCCAGTAGTTTGGGAACTAGAGCACCGGAAGGACGTACAGACACACACATGTCCTATCGTGTAATGTCAAAACAATTTTAGGAACTCCGTTGCGATATTGGACAATTTTGTGTGCAATTCGGTATCTTTGTTATACTACGACTATTTTTATTTTAAATTGTAAATAGAAGTGCAACTAAAAATTTTCCTTTATAATTTATTACATTAATCGTACACAATTTAAAATTATTTTTTCGAGTAAACTTGAACTACGAGAGTTATTCATAATAATAATATTCATGGACAATTTCAATACATATTTAATATGTATGTATAAGATATTACACACCTAGACAAAGCAAACAAACCTGTTCATCTCACGGATATTTGCCCTGGGTGATAATCGAACCCACGACTCTCGACCTGGCAGTCAGGAGTCTTGTCAATATTTTTTTGAACTTGCGTGTTGCTGTGATCTTTTTAGTTGGAGTTTTTAAACTTATTATAATGTGTTTCTTGAAGACTTTTAAGTATCTTTCTGTTTTTTTTGTGTACTGTTATATAGTCTTCTAATCAAATTTAAAAAATAAAAAAGTTTTGTCCATTTTGCACTTGGTTCACAATTTTTTTTTTATTTCAGTGTGGTAGATACAGACTGGAGTTACACCAATTACGAAGAAACATACAACTTACCCTGGACTTGCCCCGATTGCAGTCTGTCCGTGTGTCTGTCTCCTCTGGAACGGCTACAGCATAAACAATTCACCTGCTCTTCTAGAATGGAAGAGAAGAAACCAGAAGCGAGCATAGCGCCAAAGAATAATAGACCTAATGCGAAAGAATTTAGGTGTGAAAGTTGTAATGAGAAGTTGTATTTGACGCCTGTAGAAATATTAAAACATAAAAAGAGTTGTAAAAAGAAATAAACTTATGAGGGCTTAGTAATCTTTTATTATTTTAATTTTATTTCCTACTTATTGTTTCAATTTGATAAATAATTCCTAAAATGGTTAAACCGTATCCATGTGGCTAAGCTGGGTATTTTTAAAATTTAAATTAAAGTACTTAAGTAAATAACGGATAAAGTATTAGAGGCGACAGGGTTACTGTTTTTTCTTAAATGTACAATTGATAAGCCCTTGGCATCATCTCACCTCATCAGGTGACGATGATGCCGAAGATGGAAGCGGGCTTACCCAGATTCCCCAACGCAATGGGGATCTGGCTATCTTATCTTCAAGCAGGAACACATCAATGCTGTTAACACTGATGTGTTGCGGCAAGACTTAGATAAGATGGTGGTAGCTAGCCGGGCGGGCTATGAAAATGTCCTACCACCAACCAAACAGAGTCTTACAAAGTTGACCCCGCCAGGAACAGAACCCGCGACCTCCTGATGTGTAGCGAATGGACTATTCATTACGCCACGGAGGCGGTTTCTGTGACAGACTTAGGGCTTCACGACAGATCACGTTTGGGGGGGGGGGGGGGACACCTTACATGTATTTATCTACAGTGAACGAACAAATAAAAAATCAGTCGATAGTTTTTCACGGTTTCATTAAAAACAAATCTTAACTTGTTAAATACTTTAAAATAGCGAGTCTATTTTACGAAATTTTGGCGCGCGTGGCCTTGACCGCGCTTGATCCCGCCCGCTATATACAATACTATTAATCTTAAAATTAGGTTGAGTTAAAAAAATACACCTGAGGTTGTGAGGAGGAGAGGTTAGCCAATCATCATATCAGCCACAAATCGTCCACTGCTGGACAAAGGCCTCCCCCAAGGATTTCCACGACGACCGGTCCTGCGCTGCCCGCATCCATCGGCTTCCCGCGACCTTCACCAGGTCATCGGTCCACCGCGTGGGAGGCCTGCCTACGCTACGTTTTCCGGTGCGCGGTCGCCACTCGAGAACTTTACTGCCTTACAGTTTTGCCATGTCAGTTTGCGGCTTAGCTCAGAGACGATTAATACTAGATAGCTGTAATTTGGCATGGTTATACATATTAATAACGCCGACTATAACATCATAATCTTGAAAAAAATTATGGTACCCTGCCCTTTATGTAAAGAGGGGGTGTTTTTTTAACCAATAACCTCCCCAAATATCACAAGGGGGGAGGGTGGGTCGTAGCCGAAAAAACCTCGAGTGATTTGTGCACAAGCCCTTAGGTCTTCCTGGTCAACCTCGTAATAAACTCACTATCTATAGTCTATTTCATTTTTGCAAGCTAAAATATTTTTCAAATCTTCAAGTCTAAGTACCTAAATCTGCTAACACCAAAAATTTTTGATTTGGAAGTCAACAAGGAACCCTTACAGTTTCGCTATGTCCGCGGCTTAGCTCAGAAACTATTAATACTAGATAGCTGCAGTTTGGCATGGTCATACATATTAATCACGCCGACTATAACATCATCATCTTGAAAAAAAATATGGTACCCAGCCCTTTATGTAAAGAGGGGGTGATTTTTTTTTTACTTACGCGGCTTAGCTCAGAGACTATTAATACTAGATAGCTGTAATTTATGATTTTGATAATGTAAAGTGTCGTTCTCACGAGGCGATTTTGGTTGAATCAGATTAATCGTATCATATTTTGTTATTTGATGTATAAGATGTATTGCAAATAATCAGAAAATTCATTCTTTATTTACGGGTTATGGAAATGGGAAATGGAGGCTTAGTGAATTGAGAGCACATACCTATATTACACCGCAGATTACTCCAATCGGGGGTCCCTGAGGCCCCTTATCACGAATCCGTTGTCAGAATTGAAAAAAGTGGCCGCCATTTTGAACTTTTTAGTTACTGGAACGATTGTTTCCTTATCGATATCTGAGGTTCCTTGAAGTCTATAATCACGAATCCGTTGTCAGAATTGAAAAAAGTGGCCATCATTTTGATATTTTTAGTTAAAGGACCAATTGCTTCCAAAATCGATATCTCAGGGCACCTAGAGGTCCCTTATCATGAAAACGTCAGAATTGAAAAAAGTGGCCGCCATTTTGAACTTTTTAGTTACCTTACCGATTGCTTCCAAAATTGATATCCGGGGGTCCTTGAAGTCCCTAATCACGAATTCCGTTGTCAGAATTGAAAAAAAAACGGTAATTTAAAAAACTAAAAAACTGCGTTTTTGTGTAATTTGGAAATGAAAAAAATCTAAAACAAGAAAGTCGTCATACCCGATTGCACTTAAGAATCGCCAAAGTTGCTAAGGCGATGCTTATAAGCGTTAAATTCATACCAAAAATGTCAATTTAGACCATACATTATAGTCTTTAGGTGCTTTAAGAAGTTTAGTGCAAACGGGCATTCGACTAATAGGGGTAGGTAAATTATAGAACAGCAGCTCATTGTACATATTTTTAACAATATTTTTAAATACAAGAAAAATTGTAGCAGTCGGGACCCATTCTAGAAAGTCAGCCGTCTAGTCAGTAGATTGGAGTAATCTGCGATGTAATATAAGTATGTGCTCTCAATTCACTAAGCCTCCATTTCCCATTTCCATAACCCGTAAATAAAGAATGAATTTTCTGATTATTTGCAATACATCTTATACATCAAATAACAAAATATGATACGATTAATCTGATTCAACCAAAATCGCCTCGTGAGAACGACACTTTACATTATCAAAATCATAAATTACTTTTTGGCGGGAATTTGTAGCGTTCAGATTGTCATTTTTCTTTTACTTATCGAAAAATTAAATTTTGTGGTTTTTGATGCTTATTATTTTGAAAGTGTATTTATCAGCAAGTACCATTTATGTGTTTATTGTGTAGGGTAAAGAAATAAATATACTATTTTTCGAGTTCCCACAAGAAGTCCGCGAAAGCTCTAGCAAAAGTGCTATAATTTTGCTAGTGTGTAGCTTAGGTTAGTCTATAGACTATATAAATAGGTATGATGTGATGAAACAGTCTTGAAGACTGAAAAGTTACTGAAGACGTAAAATCTACAAACACTACTAAAGACAAGGCGGTATGGCCATATAAGCCTAAGCCTGCCCTAAAAAGGGCGAACAAAAAAAATCATAATCAAAAAAATACCAACCTGCCTGAGGACTTTTTGGCGGGAATTTGTAGCGTTCAGTTTGTCATTTTTCTTTTATTATCCGAAAAATTACATTTAGTGGTTTTTGATGTATAATATTGATAGTGTATTTATCAGCGAAGGATCATATAAGTGTTTCTTGTGTAGGATAATGAAATAAAAGTGTGTATACTGTGTTTCGAGTTCCCACAAGAAGTCCGAGCAAGCTTTAGCAAAAGTGCTATCATTTTGCTAGAGTATGTAGGTTAGGTTAGTTTATAGACAATAATATGATGTGAACGTGAAGAAACTACTGAAAATTACTGAAGACGTGAATTCTACAAGTGAATACTACTGAAAAACATATACTGAAGACTAGGCGGTATGGCCAATGAGCCTTAGCCTGCCCTAAAAGGGCGAAGAAAAAAAAAACCAACCTGCCTGACCACAGATCTACTAATTGAATTAGTAGATCTGTGTGCCTGACTGATACTGACAGACACACACACCGAATCAGTGGACACAGAGTACTTTGCAGTGTTCTCGAACCTACCGATTTTTCGGTATTTCTACCGATATGGGCTATGTTCTACCGAAATACCGAAATGAATCGACTTTTCTACGATTTTAGAGTATACATGGAAATTCTCCCGATTTTTCTACCAATTTTTTACTTCTAAGTTGGCAACCCTTTTCATTTATGTTTAATGTTACGGGGAAGCCCTCAATAGTAAGTATGGACCTAGTGCAGAATGTTCCATACATTTTGGGGAATACCCTTGTGTCCTACAACTCGATGTTAAAAGGGGCTTCCCGCTCGGGAATTTACCTGTCTAGTCTATATATACAGGAATTCGGTTTTATTTTTTTCTTTTTCATTAATTTTCTTAACTTTGAAGAGAAAGTAGAGCACCTATCCTAAAGAGTGCCTACAAAATCTTTAAGTTAATAAAATGTCGTCTGACGAGGAGCCAAGCAGCTAATTGTTATGATTTTGAAATTAATTCAAAGGTGACCGCGGCTATGGCCAAAGAATATTGATATAAAAAATTAGTGTGATTGTATTAGTCTGTAAGTTTCTTTTTTTTTCAATAAATAAACGACTTTGATTGAATACCGTGTTTTTTTTTTGTCAAATACCGATTTTGGCTACAAATATACCGATTTTAGCTGACAACTCTACCGATCTCGCTCTATGACGTTCCGTTCGAGACCACTGGTACTTTGTATCAACTAGAGATCAGTGGAAGTGGATCTATCACTGAAGTCTTAAGCAAAGAGAGTAGAACAGTAAAGTTTAACAAACTAAAGTTATATTTATGAAAGCATTTTGACGAATTGCTTTGTAATCATGGCGTCGGAACGTTACAGTTTTTCTCTTACAACTTTTAGGTAAAATAGACTTATTTCATTTATAACTTTTTATAACAAATGATTTATTTAAGTATAATATTTCAGATATTATGGCCATTAAATTTAAAATTCTTGGTGTCTGATGCTCATAATGGTAAATAGTTTTACTCAGCTGTTTCAACTCTTATAGCCCCTCAGGTAAATTAGTGCAGATTGAATATGCCTTAGCTGCTGTGGCCGCCGGCGGCACCTCCGTCGGCATTAAAGGTAAATTTTTGTTACATTTTGAGGTTGTAAAAGTCACTTGAATCGTTTTGTTCTAAGATAATAGACTGTTAAAATCGAAGTCTAACAATACTTTAATATTCTTCATTTTCTCCAACTTGTCACCAACTCATTATTTAGTTGCAGAAAATAAATAATTCTGTAAATATTCATTTCTTGTATTTTGCATAGTCACCTCAATTTTTTTTCTATTTCAGCCTCAAATGGCGTTGTTATTGCTACGGAAAACAAACACAAGAGCATTTTGTATGATGCACACAGTGTTAACAAGGTAGAAATGATTACGGGCCATATTGGTAAGATATTTTCTTAATATTTCTGATGCTTGTATTTGATCCTCTCCAACACTTTACTGGGTGGTACCACTGTTCCCAGTTGGGGTGCACATAACTGGGCTGCCATACTAAACCCAATAATAGGTTCGCTAGGTTTGATGATTAAACTGTCAAAAAGCCTAGTGAAGGAAGGTTCTCCCCCTATGGCAGCTGGGTTATGTGCACTCCAACCCCGCTCCCTGTAATCCTTTACAGGGTAGTGTGTTCCGGTGAGTGGGGTGAGATAGCCAGCAAAATTACTGGCATAAGACTTGTTTACGTAGAAATTCAAACCAGATTACATTTACTTATTCTGTTTTGTTAGTAAAGTGCTTGCCACTAAAGATGAGACTTGACACACCATATAAATTAGGAAGATGGTTTACGACGTGTACACCTATCTAGGCACACAGCTGTGTGTCTGCCAAGTTCAAAAAGAAAAAGGTGACACCGGCCATGGGTTATATAATATAACTTATATTACATGATCCATTTCCGGGCACTTTCGACCGACCTGTAACTAAAAAATCTGTTTGACATACACACTTGTGATTTTGTGTATCTAGTAAGATCCCCTTGATGACCTAGAATCCCAATTTACATAAATATATATTTTAGACTTGTGATTTTGTGTGTCTAGTAAGACCCCCTTGATCACCTAGAATCCCAATTTACATAAATATATATTTTAGGTGCGCACGCGCCGTGGGTGCGGCGCCGCTCATTTCATATTTCATACAAAATTTACAGAAGCGATGGGGCGCGAGGCATACACGAGAGACGAGGCGCGGGCGCGGTGCGGGCGTCGCTTCTATACATTTGTATTAAGGCCCGCACCGCGCCGCCTGTGTTTGTCTCGCGCCTTACCATATCTGAGATATTGACGTCTGAAAAATCATTATTTTTATTACTCGCTGACTGCAGTCAGTCAGTGAGTAATAAAAATAATGATTTTTCAAAATTATTGATGTCCACTTCCAGGTGACTTAGAAACTTGATATTTGGCATCGAGGTAGGTTATTGGAAGTATACAATGGAAAAATTAAGCGTGAGTCGTACTCGCACACTAAGGGTTGCGTATCACCACTACTCGGCAAATATATAGACCACTTCCAGGTAACTTATAAACTTGAAATTTGCCACTAAGAAAATTAATAAAATTAGGCGTATACAAAGAAAAAAGAACGAAAAACTGGCCAAGTGTGAGTTGGACTTGTAAAATTATTAGGGTTCATTACCACTAGTATTTTTCAAAATTATAGACATAAAATTATAAATATTTCCAATTGGTTCCTAAATGATGATTTAGTAACTACTATACTATACTACTTACTACTATATATACTATAGAACTTGGTCATTAAATCGCTGAAGGTTTTTTTATATCGAACTAGGCTCCATTTCACATTTATGCTTTGTTGGGATATATGTTAAAAGAAGCAAAAGATTTTGGATAGCTATTTTGTACAATTCCGACTTTGTTTTTTCAATTATGTTAAGTGGTGTGTCAAGTCTCGTCTTTAGTAGCATGCATTACAATTATTATAAGCCCTATTCTTAGAATTTTATTAACGCCACTAATTGGAGGTGGCTTTGAATGTTTTTTACACTACTGTGTATTCCATACTCTATTTTAATCATAAGTTGTTAAATATATTTTGATTCTTACCTATTTATCTCTTGTATCAATTTTCAGGCATGGTATACTCTGGCATGGGCCCCGACTACCGTCTACTGGTAACACAGGCTCGCAAAATGGCGCAGCAGTACTATCTGATGTACCATGAGCCCATACCGACTGCACAGCTTGTGCAGCGCGTGGCGACTGTGATGCAGGAGTATACGCAATCTGGGTGAGTGCGATCATCATCATATCAGCTGAAAAACGTCCACTGCTGGACAAAGGTCTCCAAGACAAGGATTTCCAAGACAACAGGTCCTGTGCTGTCCGGTCCTGTGCACTCAATCTGTGTTATTTTGGAAGATGACACTTCGATTAGTGCAGGTGTAATAAGTACTTTAAAAGGTATGTGTGCCTACTAAATACTTAACACTTGACTAATCCAAATGTGTAATAAAGTGGCATCTCATTACTGTTTGTTCCACTTTCAAATCTAAGCAAATGAATCAATTTAGTAAAAAATTGAGCTAAAGTAAAAGGTGTAAAAACAACATACGATATTTTTATCCCGGAAAAATGAGTAGTTTCCGAGGATCTGGGAAAAACTGCAGTCCACCCATGCAGCTAGTGGACAGCATACCTTCGAATACTGTATGCGAGTCTCACTAGCACTTGGCAGATTTTTCCTGTTAAGAATTCTTTATCTTTGATCCAGGTCAGTGTGCACAACATCTCGTAGTAAAAGCGATGGTAATGCAAATATAAAAAAATAAGTTGTTATTATTAGCTTAGCCTAGACTGTCCCACTGCTGAACAAAGGCCTCCCCCTTATTACGCCATACATCCTAATACAGAAACACTTCTTTCCATGGATCCTCAAACCTGTGCAACTCATGATGTTGTATATAAACAGTGTTTTTCTGTTTTACAGAGGTGTCCGTCCATTCGGTGTGTCCCTGCTTATCTGTGGGTGGGACAGCGGACGGCCCTACCTGTTCCAGTGCGACCCCAGCGGAGCCTACTTTGCATGGAAAGCCACCGCTATGGGGAAAAACTTCAACAACGGGAAGACTTTCCTTGAGAAGCGGTAGGTGGTTTTTCTAATCAGCCTAATTCGGCGTGTGATAATGATGATTGATGACCATCATCACATCAGCCAAAAGACATCCACTGCTGGACACAGGCCTCCTCTGAGCTGGGAGGGGTTTTGCCATAATCGCTTTGCACTCTTGGCAGGCAGGCTGACGATTGCAGTGTACAGTGTGATGGCACACTATGGGGAGAGGACACTGCAGTCCATCCTCCGGTTTTGATCCCTAAGTCGCGTCTTACGGTTTTTTGTACAATATATAAAAAAATGGCCGCTGCTGCAAGAGGTGCTTCTACTCTTAAAACTGGACAACTTTCCCCAAAGAACTCATAGTCAATTCTCGAAAAAAAATTGGACTCTTCAGCACACCTAATTGGTCAGTTTGTTGATTGATTTGTATGAAGAGACCAATTTTTTTAGAATTGCCTAAAGAGTTCTGTTGGGAAAGTTGTTTAGTTTCATGAGTAGAAGCACCCCTTATAGCGGTGAATAGCAAGCCTTTGTTGGCCTAACTCACTTATGATCTTATATAACTGTCTCAACTTAAATAGCTACCTACTCGTAGCTAAGGCTTTGATGTTTATGTCAAGGCCGACATCACTACTCATTGGACGCATCCTCCTATGCCACCGACTGAGTGAATTTAATCATATTAATTTGTCCCAAACGGTGATTAGGCCAGTTAGGGCAAACTCCCCATTTATCGCCACGCTGAATGCGAACAGTGAAGTGGAGGACTGTTAGTTGTGGAAATCTGGGGAGGCCTATGACCTGCAGTGGTCGTTTTTCGGCTGATATGATAATGATGATCCGCTCGGGAAAGTGCAGTGGCTTTCTAGTGTTAGCATCACCTGTGGACCCTGTGGTTTCATGTAATAGGGCAATTGCAGATTTACACCAAGAGAAATTGTGACATCTGGTTGATTTTTATTCTTTCTTTTCTCAACAGGTACACAGAGGAGCTGGAACTGGACGATGCGGTCCATACTGCTATACTGACGCTTAAAGAAGGCTTCGAGGGCCAGATGACGGCAGATAACATAGAAGTGGGCATTTGCGACGCGTCCGGGTTCCGTAGACTCGAGCCTGCCCATGTCAAAGACTACTTAGCAAATATCCCCTAATTGTATTTTAGTGTTGGTTGGTGAATAAATGGAGGTTTTTCCTTTTTAATCGAATCTATTTTTTATTGTGAAAGATGGCAGAGGCACACTTGATTTAAAGTAGCTGACTGCCTATAACTGTGACACCAAGGACAAAGTGTACTATGATGGATGATTTATGTCTATTCTTAGTCAATATAGTCCAAGGAATGCGCAGTATCTCCTTAGTAGCCTGTGTCCTAGGGGTACTAGACTAGCGGTCCTCAAGGAATTAGCTATAAACATAGTTACCTGATTTAATACATTTTACGATGTCTTTTTTATATTAGAACTTTCTAAGGTGTACTTTGACAAGGACTTCATAAACTCAAGTAAATTATAGTATCTACTATAAAAAATAATAACAATGGGGCATAACAATGCGTCGGTGGCGTAATGGCAAGGGCCGCTACCTCCTGTCCGGGTGATCGTGGTTCGATCCTGCCACGTACCAATGTGTTTTCGAATTTCGATTTCATATGTACATACGTTTATCCGACGCTCTTATACGGCGAAGGAAAACATCGTGAGGAAACCTGCATATGCCAGCGAAGAAACTCGAAGATTGTGTGTGAAGTCGACCAACCCGCGTGGTCGACTAAGGCCCGATCGCCCTAATTCAGCTTAGGCTCGAGCCCCTCGGTGGGGACGTATATGAGCTGATGTGGTAGATGTGTTATGGTTCCTCCACACGATGGGCCAGCAGCAAGATGGCCATGCGATGGTTGAAACGCGTCTACACGATGGCGACGTTCAGTTGTGATCTCGTCGTTTATCGAGATGGACGTGGAATCTAGCCGCTGCGACAATATATCTATTCAGCACATACTATTATTGTCATAATGTGAACAAGAAAAAAGGTACAAATAAAAGAAAATAAATTCAATACTATTTATTATTGTAATAAATTTAAATACTCATTTATATAACATTATTAAGATAAGATAAATATCCTTTATTGCACACCAAATATACAATAATTATTTATTATTCATTATTTAAATACTTAAATTCAAATATTTATTTTCTGATTTTAGTAGCTCTGAATAATACAATTTTTTTTAAGGTTCCGTAGTCAACAAGTAATCCTTATAGTTTCGCCATGTCCGTCCGTCCGTCTGTCTGTCCGCCGCTTAGCGGACTACATATTAATTACGCCGACAGTGTCAAAATGAACTCTTGAAAAAAACATTTTGTTTGGTACCTCATGGCGTGCTTTGCTTCGGGGTTCCGTTTGCGAAATATTAAGCTTTAAAGTGCTAATTTTTGTTAGAGACAAACCACTATTTTATGACTATTGAAAAGCTAGTTATAAATAAAAAACGGTCGATAACAATGCCACTAACAGTCAAACCCATCCAGGTAATGACCGTGCTTCAAGTTAGTTGACCCTACCATGCAAGTTACACTGAGATAACTTCTTTATAGCACTTCATCGCTTGGATAGCTAGGCTATTTTAGCGCATAAAAAATAGATCAAAAATAATAGTATTCAATAAATAGCATTTCTTCTAGAATAGCAAAAACACTTGCTCATTTGAAACATTAAACAATTTTTAATTTTATATTTATTAAAAACACCAAATTAGTTTGTTAGGCTATGGCACTTATGATGTCACTATCTCAGTAACGCGAATAATAGAGATAACGAATGCTAGTCATCTGAGTTACTTTTTATCATCTATCAAAAACGACATTTTGTTCTAAAAATATTTGAAATACCTAGGCGTGACGTCATAGTTTAGCAGGGTCATTTAAGTACTCATTTTGTGATTTTGGTGAATTAAAAATCGAAAACTTGATGGAAAACAAAACGAGTAAGGTTTTTCGAAGTTTAAGTAGGAGGGAAATTTAGTGCTCAAGAGTTCATAATTTATTTCTGATGCTGTCTTCATCCCTATTGCAGAACAAACTTTCATTTTTGACAGTTGATAAAAAGTTACTCAAATGACTAGTAGCAAAATACCGTTAAGAGATAGGAGGCATAGTAACTATGTAGGAGGTTTCAATCTGTTTCTTGCTGTACCGAGTACCTGACTCTTGTCCATTCTCACGAATGTTAAATTCTTACGGTCCAGCTATATAACATCTTCGGCCAATGGAAGGAAATTACAAAAGCAATCTAATTCACAGCTAACCTACCTCTGTTTATTGGCACTTCTGACGCCAAGGCTAGTCACGAGTTTGCGCTCAGCTTTGAAGCATCAGCAAGAAAACAGACGCATGGAAGCTAGGCTACAAATAAACCACTATAAACTTAAATCAAATCATTTAAAAATCAAACTCCGTGGCGTAGTGATGTAGTCCACTCGGTTCACACCAAGAGGTCGCGGGTTCGATTCATGGCGGGGTCTTTTACTTAACCGACGGGGTCATAAACTTATAAAGTAATGGCCGCCTTTGCACTTTATGTACATTATAAATTATAAGTCCTTAGTCGACCACGCAGGCCCAGTGCGGGTTGGTCGATTTCACACACAACCTTCGAATTTCTTTGCAGGTGTGTGCAGGTTTCCTCACGATGTTTTCCTTCACCGTGAAACTTACTTACTTACTTACTTACTTACCAAGAATAATAGTACATTACTGCAGCGGCCAGCAAACGAAGCATTGATGGACGAACGTGTAAATGCCTAGTTGTGGCCAAGGCCTGTATAGCACTTTTCTCAAATAGTCCTCGGAAATTAAAAGTAGGTAGTACCTAGGCAAAACTTTTAATTTGAAAATACAATTACTTTTCAAAATTTATGACGAACAACAATCATTTTTTACGCGCAAAAGTGTTTATTTGTTTTTTTTTGAGGTTCCATACCCAAAGGGTAAAAACGGGACCCTATTACGAAGACTTCACTGTCCGTCCGTCCGTCCGTCCGTCTGTCTGTATGTCACCAGGCTGTATTTCATAAACCGTAATAGGTAGACATTTGAAATTTTCACAGATTTGTTGCCGCTATAACAACAAGTACCAAAAAGAGAATAAATTTAATATTTAAGGGGGACTCCCATACTAAAAACGTGATTTTTGCCGTTTTTCTTTTGAATTAATAACGGCAACAGATAATGGTACGGAACCCTTCGTGCGCGAGTCCGACTTCGACTTGGGCGATTTTTTGATATTTTTTAAAAACGGCTTTCTATTTGCAAGCCAGTTGGAAATTTAAATAAAACCTTTGATAGGTTACCTCCTTGGTTGCCATGTTTCGGATTAAAAGATCGTTCCATTTTTAAATTACACGACAGATATGAGTTTACATAGTAATTTATTTGGCCGCTAACACGACAGATATGGATTTTCATACAACGAAATCACTTCATATAATAAACAGAACATTGCAATTTAGGGCACTTTGTGTGGGCGTAAACGTTTAATAGTAGGTAAAGTTTGGGTATTTAGTAGATTTTTATTCAAATTTAATTTTTAATGTATCGAAAATTCGTTGTAAATCTTAAAAAATATAAGGAACGTTTTCACTTTTCGTATCTTCGTGTACCGCTTTTATAAGTTTTTATCAAATTGAGATTGATTAATTGTATAGCGAATGCGTTACCGTTTATTATTTATTTATTTTTAGAGGTACAAAGTTTACAAAGGATAAGGCTAGTATCTAAAACAGAACAGGATAATGTGTTCCTGAACTAGGTTGTACCTTTGCTTCATTCAGACAATAAAGTGCTTATAAAGTAACTTACAGACTAGGTAAAATATTTATTCTGAGTAAATTACTAGTAGGTAGTGAATTAGTTTAAAATAACATTACATAACTAATAAAATTATTATACCGCCTGTATTGAAGTATTTGGCGCCTGCACATGTAAACTAACGTCAACATTACAATTTTTTTATTTATGATTATTGAAGCCTCTAATTACCACAGTATTACAATAAAGCGGCTTACAGTAGCGCAACGAATGTGCTTACGCAGAGTAACGGAAGGGTACTTGCGGGGCAGCGGGCGGCGGAGCACAGCCTGGAAAACTCCGCGAGTTTGCCAGGCGGACTACAGGCTAGTATGGACTGGTACCTAAGCCGGTGGCACATCGTGCGACATCAAAGACGTTGCGCTACTGTAAGCCATATCGTAATACTGTGATCTTACTATGGTCAGCTTAATTTTAGGGGTAGTTGGTCCGGACAGTGGTCGGTTATCCTAAGGTAAGTATTGCCATAAAACTATTATTTTTTAAATTCACTATTAGTATCTAATATTATAAATATGAAAATGTGTTTGTTTGCTTATTTGTTTTGTTTGTTTGTAACCTTTTCACGCTTCAACACCTTAACTAATCTTGATCAAATTTGTCATACAGGTAGCCTGTGTCACTGGGAAGTACATAATACATATGCTACTTTTTATCTAGTGAAAATAGCATAGTCCGATGCAGTTCCTAAAGGGAACTGAAAACAAAACCTCTTTTTTTGTTAATTTGGAACAATGAATTGTTGATATTTTTTGCACGAGATAGTTGAGGGTGGGAAATGACATAATTTACTAATTAAAATATCCTGATATAGTTCCTGAGGGATCTGGAGAAAACTCATGTTCACGCTTGCAACCCGCACGTACCATTTATACCCTCGAAGACAGTCATAAGAACGATGTCCACGCGGTCGAAGCCGCGGGCAAAAGCTAGTAAAAAAGATAAGCAAATAAAACTGTATAAAATGAAATGACCGTCGTTTTTCAGCGCCCTCGTAGTGTATCGAATTAATATAAGTACTCAGCATGTTTCTTGGCTGGACAATCGACTAACTAAGCCTCTTCCTTCGTGCTTATCTAGATAGGTATACCTATACACCTTTACATCAGCCAGTAGAATTCTTACCAATATTATAAATGTGAAAATGTGTTTGTTTGTTACCTTTTAACGCTTCAACACCGTGACCAATCTTAATGAAATTTGGCATGCAGGTAGCCTGTGTCACGGGGAAGGACATATGCTACTTTTTATCCGGTGAAAATAGCATAGTCCAATGCAGTTCCCGAGGGAACTGCATTTTTTTAGTTCGTTTCTTTCACATCGCAACGGAACAATGGATAGTTGTGATTTTTTGCACAGAGATGGTTGAGAGAGTGGGAAATGAAATAGATTGCTAATCAGAATACCCCGATCTGGGATAGGGATCTGGAGAAAACTAATGTCTACGCTCGCGAGCCGCAGCGGCTCGCGCACCACTCACCCTCAAAGACAGTCATAAAAACGATGTCTACGCTGGCGAAGCCGCGGGCAAAAGCTAGTATCTACATATATGTACAGGACTAGCAAGTACCTAAGTATACCTGCGTATTTTACTTACATTCTTTGTGCGGGCATGTCATTAAGAGCTGCGCGGATCGTGACCCGCCCGCCGCCCGCCGGCCGGTCGGCTGATGGCGCGATACGATGCCCCTTTTAATTCGCACAATAACGCACGCAGGATCAAGTACCGAAGCGACGAGACGCTGAAACAGGAACGCTGATTCACACAAGGTGGTTTTATATTGAAGTTTAATTAAAATTAAAAAGTGTAATCTTAACTTCACAGCTATTTTTCAAAGGTTTTTGGCGAGGATTTGTAGCGTGCAGTTTGTCATTTTTCTTTTTTAAGCCGAAAAATTACATTTTGTGTTTTTTATTATTTATAGTGTATTTATCAGCAAAGTACTATTTATGTGTTTATTGTGTAGGATAATGAAATAAAAGTGTGTAGGTGTGTTTCGAGTTCCCACAAGAAAGTTGTTAGAGTGTTTAGGTTAGGTTAGTTTATCTATATAATGTAAAGAAACAGTGATCTTGAAGACTGCAAAATTACTGAAGACGTAAAATCTACAAATACTCCTGAAAAATATGATACTGAAGACAAATAAGTATATCCAATGAGCCTTAGCCTGACCTAAAAAGGGCGAAAAAAAAATTTTGATAGTTGGAATTAATATTCCAATTTACACTACGAATCTTAGAGAGTTATTGGCGAAATCAACTTTACCAGCCAGCCAAGACAAAGAGCATCTGTTAGTAAAAACGTGTAACTATTACTTAATAATTTTCCCAATTACCTACTTCGTACTTGTAGGTAATGTAGCTATGTAATCTTACATTAAAAGTATTATAAACCTAGTATTAAAAACGCGAAAGTTTGTATGAATGTATGTTTGTTACTCTTTCACCCAAAAACTACTGAACGGATCTGGCTGAAATTTGGTAGGTAGATAGATTAGGACCTGGATTAACACATAGGCTACTTTTTTCCACGCTCGCGAGCCACTTTCGGCTGGCGCACTGCGCACCCTCGAAGAGTCATAGAAAGCCGCGGGAAACAACTAGCCTTTAATACAAGCCAAGAAAAACAAGTACAAGCTTTTAGCCGCTTTGCAGAGGATGCCACATTCTGGCTCCATCATCAGACCTTGGACATCATCTAGGACCAGAGTCCTTGTCAAGACAAATCAAACAACCCCAAGCTCGATTGGCTTGCGTCGTTTTTTTACAGAGTTCCGATGGCTCCATCATCAGATTAACTACATATGTCATAATAATATTGCATTGTCATCCGACTTTACATGTGCATGCAAAATTTCAGCTTAATCGGAAACCGGAAATTTAGCTTGAAAGATTTGATGACATTCATAAGGACAGGTAAAAGTAAATAAAAGTTTATCCCTAATTATAATTAAAGTGGTAAACTTAGTAAGTTTCTAAATGTAACTATGTACCTATGTAAGGTATCAGATCTTCGGTGGCGTAAAGGCAACGGCCGCTACCTCCTGTCCGGGAGGTCGTGGTTCGAATCCTGCCACGTACCAATGTGTTTCCGAATTTCGATTTCATATGTACGTTTATCCGACCCTCTTACGGTGAAGGAAAACATCGTGAGGAAACTTGCACACGCCTGAGAATAAATTTGAAGGTTGTGTGTGCAAAAGACCAACCCGCATTGGGCCCGCATGGTCGACTAAGCCCCGATCGCCCTAATGCAGAGTAGGATCAAGCCCTTAGGTGGGGACATATTTGAGCTGATATAATGATGATGTACTCGTAAGGTTAGATTTACTTATCAGGTTATCTCCAAAACCACTCATCTGATTTCGAAAATTCTTACACCAATATTTAGAATGGACCTTTAGGATCAACATAGGCTAAAAAACGATTGCTTGCGGCTCGCTCACCGATATCCACGTGGAAAAAGGCGCAGGAAACTGCTCGTAACTAACAAATTCTGTTACCAGTCCTATTTTCAAATTAATAATAATAATAAATAAATTTATTTCACAAAAAGTTTACAAGTTAGAAAAACAAGGTCTTAATTCCAGTTGTACATCTTAATTGTTAAACATTTTTGAAGTGAAAACTTCTTTAGCGGCGTTGTGCACTTTTTCGTAATGGGTAAAAAATGTTAAACTCGCGTCAGGACACGTGACCTGATCGAAAAATCGTAAGACGGATGGAGTTGATTTTTTGTTGATTTTTCTGAGATATAAACTTTTTAATGTAATATAAATGCACAACGTTAATATTCAAGTTTTCACTTCTGCTGGCACTCCCGGAGTGCAACCCGTAGGAAACAACACATGAGATAGGTACGTTTTTTTTAATAAAATCCTAATAAGAAAATCCTAAAGAAGCACAAATAAAGTATAAAGAAAACAAACACAACGTCTAAATCATGCATCACTGCGAGTATGAAAACCATTAAACACATAAATTATTTGATAAACAAGGAATTTTCATTTTTTGTGATTAGTGATCGAATCTTTTTAATTGGTGATCGATTAGATGGTTCCCCTTTCTTTTAAAACGACTTCAAACTGTATTTTTTTCTAATGTATGTTACAAGTTTTCTCCATCAATAGTGAACTTGATATCAAAGTTTTTTTTTGTTTGATAGGGTTGTCGCATATTATTATTTATTTTTATTTATTCAGACGTAAACGTTGCTTATAAACTTTAAAACACAAAAAGAAAAGGAACAAACAAATAAGCTGTATCAAAATCGGTATAGTTTTTAGCAAAATAACAAAAAAATAGAGAAAAACCGACCAAGTGCGAGTTGGACTCGCGCAAAGTAGGGTTCCGTAGTCTTTTCAAGAAATAAATGTATATTTTGAAAAACAAAACTATATTTGCAGTTGGTAATAGAACATTTTGTACGGAAAATCTATGAACATTTTACAAATTCAACTGCACACATTAAGTTGGTCGACTCATCATTACAGCTCATATACGTCCCCACCGAGGGGCTCGAGCCTACCTATAATCAGGGCGATTAGGCCTTAGTCGACCACGCGGGCCCAGTGCGGGTTGGTCGACTTTACACACAACCTTCGAGTTTCTTCGCAGGCGTGTGCAGGTTTCCTCACGATGTTTTCCTTCACCGTTAAAGCAATCGGTAAGTATGTACGTAAGTTTTTGAAAAACTCATTGGTACATTGGCCGTCCAGATTTGAACCCGGTACCTCTGGTTAGATGGACCGAGTCGTTACCGGTTGAGCCACCGACGCTTATTAGCCACCGACGCTTATTGGCCACCGACGCTTATTAAGTTGGTCGACTATTACTCCTAAATTAAGAAAGTCTACTTAGTCTTCATAGTTTTCTTTTTAAGTAGCTCAGAGGCAAAGTTCACTGACTTTACACAGGAGGTCGCGGGTTCGATTCCCGGCGGGGTCAATTGTATGACTTGGTTTGGTTGGTGGTAGGGCATTTTCTAAGCCCGCCTGGCTAGCTACCACCATCTTATCTAAGTCTTGCCGCCAAATATCAATGTTGATATCATTGGTGTGTTCCGGCATGAAGATAAGATAGCCAGTTCCCCATTGCGTTGGGGAATCTTGGTAAGCCCGCTTCCATCTTCGGCAACATCGTCACTTACCACCAGGTGAGATGTTGTCAAGGGTTTACCAATTGTGAATAAAAAAAAAAAAAAATTTTTCAAATGTGCTGGAAAAGCGGTTTAGCTGGTGTGGGGGGAGGGGGCACACTTGACTCTAACAAAAAAAAGCACTTTAAAGCTCAAGGCGAGGCACCGGTGGAGAAGCGGAGAAACCCTTTTGCTAGATCAATTTTTTTGGATAATTGCTACTAAATATCGGTCTTGCAAAAAATATTGGACATACTTAAGGATATTGTCTGAAGAATGTGCTTATATGTTACACGATAGTGTGTACTTTGCTCGATCATAAAAAATCCCAAAAACAGGTCTAAAACGTCAAAAAAAAGTTTAAAACGAATTGTTTATTAATAAAATTTCAACATTTGCACACAGTTTTTATATGGAAATATTTCTCTTTAAGTACTACAGAGAATCTGCTAAATTTTAGTTTTTAATTTGAAGTCTTAAGAGAAATAACAACGTAAAACATTAAAAAAGTGCTAAGTGTGGTTATTTTCTTGACTCTTTACACGTAAAGGATAAAACAGAGACAACTGTTTTACAAATGCCTCGCCTTAATACTTTGCAAACCGATCCACGAACGAAAAATGGTTTTAGCAAACCCTCAGTAGTTTTGTAAGGACTATTCAACGATACCCCACACAATAAGGTACGAAAACGAAAAAAAATTCACCCCCTCTTTAAATGTAAGGGAGGGACCCTAAAACATTTTTTCTTCAAGATTTTATTGTACGGTGTACCACTTTGTCGGCGTGATTAATATGTATCATCATATCAGCCGAAGGAAGTCCACTGCTGGACATAGGCCTCCCCCAAGGATCTCCACGACGACCGGTTCTGCGCTGCCCGCATCCAGCGGCTTCCCGCGACCTTCACCAGGTCATCGGTCCACCGAGTGGGAGGCCTGCCTACACTACGCTTTCCGGTGCGTGGTCGCCACTCGAGAACTTTACTGCCCCATCGGCCATCTGTTCTACGAGCAATGTGCCCCGCCCACTGCCACTTAAGTTTAGCAATTCTGAGAGCTATGTCGGTTACTTTGGTTCTCTTACGGATCTCCTCGTTTCTGATTCGATCACGCAGAGAAACTCCGAGCATAGCACGCTCCATTGCCCTTTGAGTCTTTGATTAATATGTATACTCATGCCAAATTAGGTTTCTTGTACTAATCTGAGCCTAGCCGCGGACAGACAGACAGACAGACAGACATGGCGAAACTATAAGGGTTCCTTGTTGACTTCGCAACCCTAAAAATTTTATCTAGCTGGTGGGTTGAAGTCGGTTGTTTTAAACGTGTGTTATCAATTATTGACTGCTTCGTCACCAATACAGTATGGACATACAGTATGGACACTCCCTGCCACTCTATAGAATGCGACCTCAGCCCCTCGTCACCTAGATTGATACAGATTGGTTAAAGTTGGATTTCGTCGCCATTTTGTTTGTTCCGTCATTCCTTTTTTGAAATGTCATTTCTGGCCCGTTGGCCGTGTCCAGGGTGTGCCATGGGTAAGTATGCAACGTTTTAAAGAATGCCTCCATGTGATTAAACAATGCAGGCAAGGGTAGAACGCAGTGCGACCAGCGTTTTCTTGATCGATCGCCGCGCCCCGCCCTCCATTGCGCTGACATTGTGTGCCTACTTTAGATTTAGACTCTGATACACTTAGTCCACTATAGAGTCCTAGTATCTATGTACCTATTATTATTATAATTTCAAAATATAAAACTTAAGCTACTCTGCTCACTTGGCACGGGGCGAAGTGGCAGGAGCACCTCCAGCGGAAGCACAGTCGGCTGGAGTTCAGTGTAACGGGGAGAGAAAGCGTCGGACTATCCGGGCATTGTCGAGGAGGACTGCTTTTTGCATTGCTGATAGGTCTGCGTCGGAGTTCCAGCCGCCTTAGGTGTCGTTCAAGGTCGGCTGATATTTAATTATTATTATTATTTACATAGAGAATAGGACCAAAGGAACGTAATGGATCACCGCGACCTATAAAGATCTGTTGTGATCACTGCCTCTGTTATAACTTCCTCAAGGCCAATAGTTCTGATGAACTGTACGATGCACTTGGGATCAAGCTCCTTGATGATCTTTTTTTATAATTCACAATTGGTAAGCCCTTGGCGTCATCTTACCTAATGGTAAGTGACGATGATGCCAAAGATGGAAGCTTGGTTCCCCAACGCAATGGGGAACTGGCTGTCTTATCAACATTGATGTTCGGCGGCAAGACTTAGATAAGATGGTGGTAGCTAGCCAGGCGGGCTTAGAAAATGCCCTTCCATCACCAAACCGAGTCTTATAAAGAACCCGTGACCTTCTGATGTGAAGCTAATGGATTTAACCATTACGCCACGGAGGTGGTTAGAATCTCTGGTGCTAACTACTTATCAATGTGTACCTTCCTCTTTAAAGTTTTAGTTTTTACTTTCGAGTGACGAAGAAGTGAAGAAGGTATTGTGATGGTAAAAACATTTAAGTTGCGATTATGATGCGGATCGATGGTCGTACACATTAGTGTGACACATTTTTTTTACTATGGTGGAAACGCAAAAAAACTAATATTAATTTTCTTAAATGGCAATACAGGTTGTAAAAATATTGGTGTAGGACCCGTTAACTACTCATCATACTGAACAACTTTCCCCAGGGAACCCTTAGTCAATTCTCAAAAAAAACTGGACCCTCCATACTAAAATGCACAAAATTGGTCGATCAGCTGATCGGTTTGTATAAAGAGTAACATATTTTTTTTTCGATTTCAGCAAACTCGTAGAACAAAAGTTGTTCAGTATGATGAGCAGAAGCCTAAGTTAACTGGACCTACACCACTTTTGTTACACCCTGTATATCCAAATAATATTTCCACAATCCTTACTAATATTATAAACGTGAAAATGTGTTTGTTTGTTTGTTACCTTTTCACGCTTCAACGCCTTGACCAATCTTAATGAAATTTGGCATGCAGGTAGCCTGTGTAACGAGGAAGGACATAGGCTACTTTTATCCCGTGAAAATAGCATAGCCCGATGCAGTTCCTGAGGGATCTGAAAATATACTTGTTTTTGGTTAATTTCTTTAACATCGCAACGGAACAATGGATTGTGTGATTTTTTGCACAGAGATGGATGAGGGGGTGGGAAATGACACGATTTACTAATAAGCATATCCTGACATAGTTCCCGAGGGATCGGGAGAAAATTCATGTCCACCGCACCGCGCACCCTCTAAGACAGTCATAAAAACGATGTCCACGCGGGCGAAGCCGCGGGAAAAAGCTAGTTTTGAATAAATACTTTGACTCCATACAAAATTGGTATTGACTATAGTCAGAGCTGATTTCTTGAAATAAGTTGTTCAGTATGATGAGCAGAAGTCCAAATTAGCCCTGCATCCTTCACCAATTTTCCCTCCTACTAACACGGGCTGATGGTAGGGTTGCCAGATGTCAGGTTTTCGACCGAACAGTTTGATTTTCTTTTTGTTTGTCCGGTCAAGATAATTTTTGTAAATCGGACAAAAGTAGTACTTTCTTAGTTTTCCGTAAATTTTAAACAAAAATTAAAAACTTGTTATCTGTGATGAAAACACAACCCTTGAGAATGTTCTCTCCGTTTTGGTTCAGGAGTTAGAAGGTCTTTTGTTTTGTTTTCTATGAAAATTATGTTTTTTAATTATGTACTCGATCACACGTGGATTTGGTTTCGTCTTAAAAAAGTTCACACGCAGAGCATTTTTTACACTAAAAGGCATTTTTTACAATAATTGATATTCCTCGGAATACCTGTACAGTCCAACCCGCAATCTTCTCATGCACCAAACAAATACCCCGAAAGCCTTTCCATTTAAACTGAAGTAACTGTACTTATTAGTAACTGCACCGATTGTGATGTTTTGCACGAAAACGTGAGCTTTTTTCATTTCATTACGCCATCGGGGGACTAAGGACCGTGACTAAGACATAATGACGCCAACCATAAGTTACATTCGTTGAAAAGCTGGAGCGTTTTCGGAGTTTTTCAGCATGGCGGAATTGGGACTTTTGTCCTTATCATGGACTTTTTACACGAATGCCCAGAAAGGTATTCAGGTATATGATGTATGCATGTATGTATGTATATATTCATGTATGTATGTTTATATATTTTATTTTATTTACAATTGGTTAAGCCCTTGGCATCATCTCACCTAATGGTAATTAGTGACGATGATGCCGAAGATGGGAACGGGCTTACCAAGATTTCCCAATGCAATGGAGAACTGGCTATCTTATCTTCAAGCCGGGACACATCGATTTTGTTAACACTGATGTTTGGCGGCAAGACTTAGATAAGATGGTGGTAGCTAGCCAGGTGGGCTTAGAATATGCCCTACCACCAACCAAACCGAGTCTTACAAGTTGACCCCGCCGGAATCGAACCCGCGACCTCCTGGTGTGAAGCGAATGGACTAACCGTTACGCCACAGTGGCTGTTAAAAAATATATGTGTATGTATTTTTTTCTAGTGTCTAACTATGTTTATTTCTTTGGCTGAGACTGCTTGAACGGCTTGATGGATTTTGAAATGCAAGGTGTTGTTAGATTCGTCTTGATCCCGTGAGTGACATAGGATACATTTTTACCTAACCTGACTGCCCAAAACAGAGGAGCAATGTTTTTGTGCAGTCTGGTTTTTAAGTTTTAACTAAATTGTTAGGTTATTTCATCCACAATTGATGAGCCCTTTTAATTTGTATAACTAATTGAATTAAAAAAAGACATGAGATTCCATTCTGCTTTTTTGATACTCACCAGTAGCTCCGTCTCTCTCTCTCTCTGTTATCTTGTGACACAATATTTAACCGTACTATCCAAGGGATAGACGGCGGTTACCTGGTATGTACTTAGTATCATTCGCGTTTGCGTGTAGGGCATTTTGGACTTACACCTACAGACGTGTAGGTACAACGAGACTTTCATACACATCTGGAATAAAATGAGCAGGTTTCTTCGCGATGTTTTCCTTCACCGTTAGAGCAATCGGTAAGTCGCAGTTTTCGAAAAAAACTGCGACTTACCGATTGCTCTAACGGTGAAGGACATTCTCCGTCCAGAAGCTTTATACAGGTAATGTAAGTACTAGTTTTTAGCCCAATACTAAGAAGTCTATACCTTGGATATTCCTTATAGGGTCATAACTATCACTGTGCCAAGCGGCTTGCTTTTAACCCACCTTTTACTAAAAAAAGGGGCAAAATTTTGTATTTGACATGTATATGCTACTAAAAATATAATAGCAATAAAAAGTCTAATGAATTTTTTTTTGTTTGAAAAAATATTGTTAAAAACGACAGTAGTTAAAAGAGCGTTAAGATAAAATGCAGTTTTTTTCGCGTACTGCTAGTACCATTAAAAGAAAGATTAAAAACAGCAACGAGTTAAACCGTAAATACTTAGTAAGGTCACAGTATATATATTAGTACTAACGTACAGTATGGACACTCCCTGCCGCTCTCTAGATTCGACCTCACCCCCCCGTCACTCAGATTGGGTGTAGATTGAGTACCAAACGTAAAGGACGAGCTACGGCTACGCAAGCACTTTTATTCACTATATTCACTTTGCGCGCCGCTGTGATTTCGTTCACAAGCATAAAAACCAACCAGTTAGCGAACGTAAAGGCCCAACTGAACTCTTTTTTTTTTCATACTTGTCTTATGTTGCAAACAAACACCGCTCGAAAAAAAAAACACCACTTTCCGAATACACCATACACATTATGAGACTATAAAACATTGTAAATGGTAACTGCGACGTGGACGTATGAATTAACACTGAAAATTGCTATTATTTTATACATCTTTTAACACATTTTCCATAAAATTGCGAAATTGATAAAGGATTTTGTCACAGATTAAAAATCGACTTGATAGTTTTGTTGCTTTGGTGTAGAGATGGGACGAAGTGAATGACTGAATGAATGATTTTGAACTGTTGTTGCGAGGTTAAAATTGGGTCATCTTTGGGCTCAACTGTACAATAGGGTACATCGATTTGGCAGTTTTTTAGGTACTCTTTGGTCTTTGTTTTGTGAGTTTATGTAGGACCAAAGATGACTTATTACTGATTGTATAATTTGATTCCAAAGATTCATAATATGGGGTTAAACCCCCAACAAACCATCGGGATCCGAGGGGGATGTGGGAGTATCAGGGTGGGGAAAGCACGCGGGGCCCGGAACCCTAACGGGGGCGTAGACCCCGCCACCCATTTAAAACCCCCAACAACCTTCAGGATCCGAGGGGGATGTGGGAGTATCAGGGCGGGGAAAGCACGCGGGGCCCGGCGCCACCTATTTAAAACCCCCAACAATCCTTCGGGATCCGAGGGGGATGTGGGAGTATCAGGGCGGGGAAAGCACGCGGGGCCTGGACCCCTAACGGGGGCGTAGCCCCCGCCACCCATTTAAAACCCCCAACAAACCTTCGGGATCCGAGGGGGATGTGGGAGTATCAGGGCGGGGAAAGCACGCGGGGCCCGGCGCCACCCATCTAAAACCCCCAACAAACCTTCGGGATCCGAGGGGGAGTATCAGGGCGGGGAAAGCACACGGGGCCCGGACCCCTAACGGGGGCGGGGCCCGGACGTTAGGGGTATGGGCCCCGCGTGCTTTCCCCGCCCTGATACTCCCACATCCCCCTCGGATCCCGAAGGTTTGTTGGGGGTTTTAAATGGGTGAAGGGGGCTGGGCTTCTGGACCCCATATCATGAATCTTGTTAATCAAATTGACTTACACGTTTTTTGGAATAAGCGGTAGCGATTTTCGCCGTCAGAGAAGTGGATGATTTTTTTTTTATCAAGCGCTAATTTTTTTTTATTTTAAGGCAGCGATTTTCGGCGTCATAGAAGTAGATGACCTTTTAGACTAACTAACAAAAAAGATTACCCCCTAGTTTTCGATTTGTCACCCCCAAGTTTGCCCGCCCTCAAGTCGGCCCCGCGTGCTTTTCCCGCTTCGCGGACCCCATATTATGAAACTTTGGAATCTAATTATATAATCAGTAATAAGTCATCTTTGGTCCTTTATAAACTCACAAAACAAAGACCAGCTCATCTTTAGAATCTGAAACACCTCAAATTGGATTGATATTGGGTGGGGGGACTGAAGTGGACCCCTATGAAGAAGGATGCGCGGAGCCTCCTCCATTTTGAGAAAAAAAAATTAAAGTTTTGTGGTTATGTACGAACAAAGATGACCTATAATTATACTGTTTATGGTTTTTGAACCCCTACAAACCTTCGGGAGCCGAGGGGGGTGTGGGAGTATGGGAAAAGCACGCGGATCCGACTTGATGGCGGACAAACTTGACGGTAACAAATCGAAAACTAGGGGGACTCAACTAATTGTCAAGGTTAAAGTCAATTTGAACCCAAAGATTCATAATAAGGGCTTAGCTCCCGCCGCCCATATCGTAACCCAACAAACCTGAAAATGGAAGTGGGAGCGAGCGAAGCGAGCTCGGACTTTCGGAGCAACGCGACTCGGATGCGTTAGGTTCGGAGACTGTGCGGGGAGGCGAGCGTCGTAGTCTTAGTTTGAACATGAGAACGCAGAAGTAGGAGCCCCGAAGGGGCTCCGTCGACTTAGAAACTTATCTCAACACTGGAAAGTAAATGAGCTTTAACTAGGGCGTAATCAGTCAAAATTAAAAGCGACTCCGAAACCTATCTTAAGACTGGAAAGTAGATGAGTCTTGTTTTTATTAAGCTGTAGCGATAATGGAATGGACACGCTGGAAAGAAGAAGAGCTTTTCGTAAGGCGTAAAAGTCGGTGAGCTTTTTTTTCGTAACTCAATAAAGTCAGTGATAATAAGCGGTGGCGATTTTCCGACCAAAGACTACCTCACAAATCCCAATTTCAAAATTCATTTTCTCAAAAAGGAGGGGGCTCCGCAGGGGGTGAGTGACACCAGAGTGTACCTCTAACTCCCCTACCCTCCTCCTCCCAATCCCCACTTTTTGTGGTGTTGCATGGCGATTTTCCGACCAAAGACTACCTCACAAATCCCAATTTCAAAATTCATTTTCTCAAAAAAGGGGGCTCCGCGGGGTGGGAGTGACTCCATTGGGTCCCCCTAACCCCCCCCCCCCCCCCCCCCCAAATCCCCCCTTTTTGTGGTGTTGCATGTTCTAAAGTGCTTCCCAAAGACTAAAGAGTACCTAAAAATACAATTTTTAAAAATTCATAACTCAAAAACCGCTGGTTTCCTAACCTATTGTACAGTTGAGCCAGAAATTATCAAATATGACCCAATTTTTACCTCGCAACAACAGTTCAAAATCATTCATTCAGTCATTCACTTCGTCCCATCTCTACACCAAAGAAACAAAACTATCATGTTGATTTTTAATCTGTGACAAAATCCTTTATCAATTTCGCAATTTTATGGAAAATGTGTTAAAAGATGTACAAAATAATAGCAGTTTTCAGTGTTAATTCATACGTCCAAATCGCAGTTACCATTTACAATGTTTTTTAGTCTCATAATGTGTATGGTGTATTCGGAAAGTGGTGTTTTTTGTTCGAGCGGTGTTTGTTTACAACGAAAAGTATAAAAAAAAGAGTTTAATAGTATTCACACTGTTGCATTCAGTAAATAACTAACAAACATTTCGTGACCAATACCGCCGGTGTGATTCAACCCTACCTGCATTCTAGCCTATAGATACGTCAGTTATATATATGTATATCATTTCTCGCTCGTTTGTATGGAGTGTCCGGGGTGTGGTAAGGTACCTAGATAAGTACAAACTCTTAAAGAAACAACCAATCTTACTCTATAACTACGTCAAGTCATGCATTATTGCCCCAATTACGTAGTAGGTACCATAAGGGTCTCCAGGAGGCTCGAGTTTCCATACAAACGTAATTCCGCTTTATTACAAAAATTACATGCCGGATTTAAACTAAACTGCAAATATATTGAGTAGACACATTTCGATGTTTGTAATTAGTTTTCGTAATAAATCGTAATAAATTTAAACATAACTAAGCGAAGGCTTAAATTGGTTTTGTACTTACTTATTATTTTCTTTTTGTATTTAGTATATCGAAAACTAATTACAAACATCGATATGTGTCTACTCAATATATATGTGTTTGAAAAGTTTAGTTTAATCCGGAATGTAGTTTTTAGTAGCGGAACGACGTTTATATGGAAACTCGAGACTCCGGGGTCCCTTAAGTCCCATTATTTGCCCACATAACAACAATAACAATAGGGATGACGAATGCTAGTCATCTGATTTACTTTTTATCATCTGTCAAAAACGATATTTTGTTCAAAAAATGTTAGAAATACCTGGAAATACCTAGGCGTGTTTAGCAGCGTCATTTATGTACTCGTTTTGTGATTTTAGTGAGTTAAAAACTAAGACTTGATGGAAAACAAAACGAGTAAAGTTTTCCGAAGTTTAAGTAGGAGGGCAATTTTTCAATTCAATTCAATATATTTATTCAAAATAGGTGCAAATTACACTGTTTCTGATAGTCATAAAATAATAATAACAAAGTCGTTTGTGAAGAATCAAGAAATAAACAATAATTAGTTAATAACGTCAAAATTAAATCCTTCATATAAACCCGATTATGTCATTAGAACATGAAAACAATAGTTAACACGAAAAGTTATACATAAAAATAATTGAATGCATTTAACAAGAGTAGGCCAGGCCAGTTCACACGTACAGCACCTAGTCACGAGTATAACGCGAGAGTCAGCCATCGCTCCCATCAACCATATTAAAGGGAAAGGAACGACCCGGCTCCCGATGCGCCACCAGCCGCACCATTTAGTGATCAAGAGTTTATAATTTATTTCTGATGCTGTCTTCATCCCTATTAAGCAAGTACATTCCTATGTACTTACACACATCTGTATTAACTAAAACCTTTATAACCGTTGAACCGATGCATGAGCCGACCTTGTCCTACGTGGCTTCTAATTGGAAGGCAATTCGGGCTATTATTATGCAATTACGATTTTGGCCTCGATCTGTGAAACAAAGTCGACCAATTTGGGTGTCTGGCCCCGGAAACACACGTCCACTGTCGTGTGGAAACGAATAAAAACTTTTTGTATGTAGGTACCTACTGGCTGGCTAAATAAAAAACAAAGCAAGCAAGGAGGTTGTAATGTAGCAATTTACCAAAAGAAAAACAAAAGAAAGCCACATTATGTATGAAACGAAATAAATAAAAAGTCGGCCAAGTGCGAGTCAGACTTATAGCACTCCGAGGGCTCCGTACCACCACACATCTACACACAACTACATAGCATAAGGACAATGATAACTATTCACATTACAAACAAAAGACATCAACGCGAGCGAAAAAAATTTCCTTTTTTTGTCATTCAGTTCTGACTCCTTAGCGCGAGTAGGACTCACGCTTAGCCGATTTTTATTATTTTACTTCAGTATTAGTCATATATTCACACTAAGTTTCACCCTTGTATGTATTACCGCTTTAACAATAGAGTTAAATAAAAAATCCTTTTGAAAACCTATAAAAAACACGTTTTTTGGTATCGAGACCCCCTTATTTTTTTTTACTTATTCCAATTTTCAGTGTTCGCTGTTATTGCGGCAACAGAAATATACATCCTGTGAAAATTTCAAGTGTCTACCTATTACGGTTCATGAAATACAGCCCGCTGAAGGACGGATCTGTCCGTCCGTAGACAGACAGACAGACAGCGGAGGCTCAGCAATAGAGTATCCGTTGGTCATCTGTTGCGTGTACGGAACCCTAAACAATGAAGAACAGTGCATTCTTTTGTTTTTTTTAATTGACAATTGTTTAACCCTTGGCATCATCTCACCTGTCACCTGATGGTAGTTTGATTCTTACTTGAATATTCGACAAAGTTATTAGCATTTGGTAAACTCGTTCGAGTTACTAATAACCGTGTCTGCTGTGGTTTGGCAAATTTTCTTAATAAACTGGCCGAGTGTGAGTCGAACTCGCGTGGAGAGTGTTCCATACTATTTCGTTTTCCGCTTTTCGTTTCGATCTTGCTGTAAACTTTAAAAACGGCCATACTATTCCCTACTTTTTTCAACATTATTTGCTTTAGTATTTTCGGAGATAAGGGGAAGGTAAATTATCAATTTTCGTACATTTTTAGGGTTCTGTAGTCAAAATGGGAACCCTTATAGTTTCGCGATGTCTGTCAATATGTCGCAGTAGTTTTGCTCAAAGACAAAAAGCTGAAATTTGGTATGGGGATATACAAATCTGAGACTCTTTATAAAGTTATGGAACAAATCTGAAGAAAATTAGGGTACATACCTCACCTATACATGTTTTAACCACCTCCGTGGCGTGATGGTTAAGGCAATTAGCTTCACATCAGAAGGTCGCGGGATCGATCTGACTCGGTTTGGTTAGTGGAACGGCATTTTTAAAGCCCACGTGGCCAGCTACCATCATCATATCTAAGTCTGGAGCCAAACATCAATTGACGTGTTCCGGCTTGAAGATAAGATAGCCAGTTCCCTATTGCGTTGGGGAATCTTGGTAAGTCCGCTTCCATCTTCGGCATCATCGTTACTTACCATCAGGTGAGATTATGTGAAGGGCTTACCAATAGTGAATAAAACAATTAAATAATGATAAAGTGGAGGCGATTTTTATTCCGTAACCTGCCATCATTGGATATATTTTTGCGGTAGATGATTAACAAATGAAATAATAAGTAACGATTAATTATTGAGTTTTTAAGTGGTCATTTTTGTTAGTTACAAGTTCCCACCCCTACAGCTAAACCTCTATTTCAGAAATTCCAAAAAGTATAAAAAAAGTTGGGTATAAAATGAATTTACGAGTAAATGGAAAATTATCACGGTCAGGTTGGTTTTTTTTAATCAAAAAATTGAATGCGTTTGACTACATCTCACCTGATGGTGTAGTGACGATGTAGTCGAGGATTGTACACGCAAACTCAAATAATGCCTATTCACTCTCGCCTTGAAGATCCCCAAATTGTAAGATTCAGGAGACACATAAGCAGGCAAGGAGTTTCACTTCATCGCTGTCCGCATAATAAGTGAGGAAGCGTAACGCTTCGTGCGTATAGGCTGAATATCAACAACAAAGGGGTGGAACCTCTCCCTGCGTCTCGTTGACCGAAGGTGGAATGGAGCTATGGTCGTGTAGTCTTTGCACACACTCTCCGAAATGAATTCGATAGAATACTGAAAGACAGGCAGCTTTGCAGCGAAACTCAAGGCTTTGGAGCTTGTTTTTGACAACTTTTTTTTGTTGGGGAATCTTAGTAAGCCCGCTTCCATCTTCGGCAACATCGTCACTTACCACCAGGTGAGATGTTGTCAAGGGTATACCAATTGTGAATAAAAAAAAAAAAAAACTCGTCGTCACCAATGAGTCTCCGGGCTTTCTTAGTTTAGGAGTAATAGTCGACCATTAAGAAGTGAAGTTGGATTTGTAAAAGATTTATAATAGATTTTTTTACATAAAATGTTTAGTTAAACTCATGTCCATGCTCGCGAGTCGCTCGCGCACCACTCACCCTCAAAAAGAGTAATAAAAACGATGTCCACGCGGGCGAAGCCGCGGGCAAAAGCTAGTAAATTTATTTGTAATCCGCACAACGAGCCCTTCCATTTGATATAATATCACACCATATATTTGAAAATCACTTTTTTTTAATTTTCAAATTCAAATAACTCTTTATTGTACATCAAAATAAATACATATGCAAAATTTAAATTAAAACTAAGAGACGTACAATTTAGGCGGTCTTATCGCTGAGAGCGATTTCTACCAGACAACCCAATTTTATACTTTGCTCCTCAAAATCTGACTTTGTTTATTTGCCTTTTTTGATGAGTTTTTTGGAAACTGACAAACCACGGCACAGACATTAGTTTTTAAAAACCTTTTTACAAAATTTCAATAACTTTCATCATCATCATATCTGCCGAAGGACATCCACTTCTAGACATAGGCCTCCCCAAGGATTTCCACGACAACCGGTTCTGCGCTACTCGCATCCAGCGGCTTCCCGCCATCTTCACCAGGTCATCGGCCCACCGAGTGGGAGGCCTAACTTGCTACGTTTTCCGGTGCGCGGTCGCCACTCACGAGCTTTACTGCCCCAACGGCCATCCGTTCTACAAACTATGTGCCCCGCCTACAGCCACTTAAGTTTAGCAATTCAAAGAGATATGTCGGTATGGAAACCTGCACACACTTGCGAAGAAACTCGAAGGTTGTGTGTGAAGTCGAGCAACCCGCACTGGGCCCGCGTGGTCGACTAAGGTCCAATCGTCCTAGTTCAGGGTAGGCTCGAGCCCCTCGGTGGGGACGTATATATGATGATGATAACCAACTGTAGCGTAGAAAGGTAGTTGTTCACTTGTTATTTCAGAAGTTAGTTAAGCACATAGAATAATCTACATGTGGGAGTTTGTTAGCTTAAAATTACAAGTTCTTAACTTAAAGTTACACCTAAAATAATGTTAGCAACTAGTTTCAAAGTCAGTGTAAACGTGAATCAAGCGCTTACCAGATAGTAGTTAACTTTTAACCTCTTGGACACTTACAACTTTACATTTGCGGCTTTAAAATGAACTGCTCCGCTCATTTAGCTGAGTTATTTCGTTCTACTAACTGCAAAATTTTTGTTGTTTTTATCCGAGGAGCCGTCATCCCGTCACTGGGTAGGAAGCAAAGGCATCTGTTCTGTTGTTTAATGAAATTATTTCATAGAATTAAATCGGAGTGCATGCAGCAGCGTTAAAGTTAAACGAATTCGTGAAAATTGTTGATCGTTACTCGTTACTTGCTTTTTTATAATCTTTGGTTACTCTACAGTCCATAGTTAACAGCATAGATATGTTCCGGTTTGAATATTATATAGCCAGTTTCCCATCACGTTGGGGAATCTTGGTACGCCCGCTTCCATCTTCGGCATCATCGTCACTTACGTCATTTACCATACAGGTGAGATGATGCCAAGGGCTTACCAATTGTGAATACAAAAAAATGTGAGACTACATTGTAAGGGTCAACTCTTAAAACTTCGCATCTTTCCCAAATATGGATTTCGCAAAAAAATGAGGATATTTCATACAAATTGTTGAGTCCAATCGGGATTGTTTAGTTTCTTATTTATTATTATATCAGCTCATATCATATATACGTCTCCACAAAGGGGCTCGAGCTTACCCTGAATCAGGGCGATTAGGCCTTAGTCGACCACGCGGGCCCAGTGCGGGTTGGTCGACTTCACACACAACCTTCGAGTTTCTTCGCAGGCGTGTGCAGGATTCTTCACGATATTTTCCTTCACCGTTAAAGCAATCGGTAAGTATATGTACGTAAGTTTTTTGAAAAAACTCATTGGTACATTGACCGTCCAGATTTGAACCCGGTACCTCTGGTTAGATGGACCGAGTCGTTACCGGTTGAGCCACCGACGCTTATTTATAAGGAATGTAAATATAAAAAATCATTTGGAGGTTCAATGATTTTATATTGTATCAAGTAATTAAATAACACTAAATAACTTAATTAATTTTATAATCGTCAATTGAAAATTGTTCTGGGCCCGTTTTTTCATGTACTCGGACCTATGGAGTCTTCACTTATTTACATTTGAAAAATCTCTAAAAGTTATTTTTGTGTTATGTGTGATAAAAGTGATGAAAAAATAAAAAAATAAAAAATAAAATAAATTCTTAAAATAGTCTACATTTAAATAGACACAGACATAGACATTTTTTAGTGGTAAAATAAATTTATACTTCATTACAATATGATACATTAAATCACAATAAAATTTAAATAAAAAAGTAAAAAATAAAAAAGTAGGTACCTTAATATTTTTAAACAATGCCAAATTTGTGTTAAAAACAAAAATTCCGAATTCAAAATGGGTACCTGGGGAGATTTTTTCAGTGTCATTAGTTTTTTTCGAATTCCAATGGGTTCCAGGGGAGTTTTTTCAGTTTCATGAGTATTTTTTTGCGAATTCAAAATGGGTTCTAGAACAATTATTCAGTTTTATGATAATTTTTTTATGAATTAAAAATGGATTGCAGGGTTTTTTTAAAATTTTTGAATATTTTTGTGCGAATTTAAAATGGGTTCCAGAGGAGTTTTCCAGTTTCATGAGTATTTTTTTGAGAATTTAAAAAGGGTTTCAGGGGAATTTTTTTAGTTTCATGCTTATTTTTTTGCGAAATTTAAATGGTTTCCAGGGGAGGTTTTCTTGCGTATTTGAAATGGGTTCCAGGAGAGATTTTTTGCGAAATTAAAATGAATTTCTGAGGAAAGTTGTCTTATTTCATAAGTATTTTTTTCGCTATATCAAAGTGGATTCTTGGGGAAGATTCATGAGTATTTTTTGCGAATTCAAAATGGGTTCCTGGGGAAAGTTGTTCAGTTTCATGAGTTAGTTGTTCTGGCACATTGTTAAAAAAGACCCTGTACTATCTACTAACATTAAGATAGTGCGTAATACTTATGTATGTAAGTATGTCGCCTGTTATCAATAACTATTACCTACTAGCTGTTGCTAGCGGCTTCGCAGAAATCTAACCAATTCTTAACGAATTCGTTATAGCCGTTTCGTTTACATGTATCAAGAATTGCTCGTTTCAGGTAATATTATGATTCTGGCTAAGTCTGGAAGTTGCCTTTTTTCGTTCATTATCTGTTGTTATGAAATGATCAAGTAGTGTGACGAAGTTATTCCTTTTTGCTTGTTTTCAATTTGTTTTGTATTATTTTCTTTTTGATTTGTTTTTATTATGTTTTCTTTTTTTTGTCTTTTCCTTCTGTGTTCATCTTTCTGTCATTCATTTCTCTATTATGATTGCTGTTGTTCACTGTTTTGTTTATCATTTCTGTTATCTTTAAGTATATAGTGTTAGTGGTTATTTTTGTATATATTTTAGATCTAAAAGGGGGGTCCTTCTAGCCTTAATTAGGTATATCATCGTGCGTGCTCAGACGCGACTAGTAGGGGGCGCGTCGAGGCCACAGTTGTAAGTCTATACAATTCTTTACCAACCTACCTACTTTAATTCACAAACTCTAGATTAGATGAGCTACCCTACTGTATCTCTTTAATCTAAACCGCCAGTCTTTGATCTGAGCTTTCTCATTAAGAATGTACAGGTACTTAAATAATTAAATACAGCAAGTACAAACAATGTCCATTATCCGGCATCCGATCTTGCTGACTCGCGGACACGGGCGATCACGAGGTTTTTCAATTTAGCGCTTTAAGCTGCGCTTGCGTCTCTGTCTATAGCTTAAGCGATCTTAGCTCTCAGTGTAACTTGCGTGGTTGCGTCGATCACGCAGGACAACTGACCACAAGCGCGGTCATTACCTAGATGGGTTTGCTGTTAAGATAGTATTCCGATCTTGGCAACGGCGACCGGCGACCCACTGCTTTGTATGAAGCACTTAGTGATGAATGCAAGCGACCGGGTCGCGCGACAGTATCCTTCATACAAAAAAGTGGGTCCCCCCCTACCCCATACAAGTGAAAGTTGGTTAAAGCGGCATGAACAAAGTTTTGTAAACTCTCTCGTGTGGAGTATCATTGAATACTCTTTTTAAGTAAAGAAATGCTTTCAAACAATGACTCTGGAACTTTGCACTATGCGTAGTCCGACACGCGCTAGGCCGATTTATATTATTTTATTCCTGATTCCTTTACATTATACTTAGTTTTAAAACGCCTCCGTGGCGTAATGGTTAACTTCACATCAGGATGTCGCGGGTTCGATTCCCGGCGAAATCTAACTTTGTATGACTCGGTTTGGTTGGTGGAAAGGCATTTTCTAAGCCACCATCTTATCTATGCCTTGCAGCCAAGCATCAATTTTAACAGCATTGAAGTGTTTCGGCTTGGAAGATAAGATAGCCAGTTCCCCATTGCATTGGGGAATCTTGGTAAGCCCGCTTCCTTCTTCACTTACTATCAGGTGAGATGATATCAAGGGCTTACCAATCCTTACTAATAGTATAAATGTGAAAATTTGTTTGTTTGTTACCTTTGCACGTTTCAATACCTTGACAAATCTTGAGGAAATTTGGCATGCAGGTAGCTTGTATCACGGGGAAGGACATCGGCTTCTTTTTATTTCGTGAAAGTAGCACAGTCTGATGACTGCATCAGACTGTGCTATTTTCACGAAATAAAAATAAGCCTATATATGTCCTTCCCCGTCCTGGAACTGTCCTGAGGGAACTGAAAAAATAGTCTTTTGTTGGTTCATTTCTTTAACATCGCAACGGAACAATGGATTGTTGTGATTTTTTGCACAGAGATGGTTGAGGGAGTGGGGAAATGACATAGACTGCCAATCAGAATTATTCTAGCCCAATCTGGGATAGGGATCTGGAGAAAAATAAAGTCCACGCTCGCGCCGCACCTCACCCTCAAAGACAGTCATAAAAACGATATCCACGAGGGCAAAAGCTAGTTGTGGATAAAAAATATCTATTTCATCATCATTATGACATATCAGCCGTCAGCCGAAGAAAGGTTTCTACTTTCTAGCTAGATTTATATTCTTAAAGTTTCTTTCGTCGGCGCACTTCAATAATCACATCATTGATCACTGCAACAGTTTACAATATTCTCAAAGAAATTCAATCACTTCTTTCGAATTGGACACGAATTTTAGTTATATCTTTCATGTCCGTGTCTAGACAATCCAACATTAATCCTGGCTCATTGCACACAACGAAAGAGTCATGGATTTGAAACAATGGATTAGTTATTTATTAAAATTTTCGCTCCGTTGACGCTGTAGCCAGACTCCCTAAATTATTAAAGCCCGCTTTAGACACGACTAAATCAATCAGTCAGGTTTACTGGCCTGTAGACTAGGTAGTGCAGCATAATTTAATTAAAATGGGTTAAATAATATAACAGAGCGGTATTGCTTTTGCCACATTATACGTAGAATTTTTACTCGCTGCCTAAATATGAATTTCGGAAAGAAAAAAAATTTTGGGGTAATATGGAATACTTTTATTTTATAAGATTAGAAAAAATTAGATAAAGACATAAACAAGTGGATGACCGTGGAAATAGACTAAATATAAAAAACAACACATTACATAATTTTAAAATACAAAAAAAAAGGTTAGGTAACGATCGATCGTCCCCCCAGGTGTAAAAAATGATCGAATAAGTACCTAAAACATAAATGGAGTTAATTTATTGGGTGTCGAAATTACCCCCCCAAAGTTGTAGGAAACACTTTGGGTGAACAATACTCTTAATGATTTTAAACTAAATGCAAAATTGTCAAAGTAAACGGAAACAGGAGAACACGCAGGCCAGCAGCTGAGCTTGGAGGAAGACAGCAGAACCTTGCCGGGCAGTAGCAGTGCTTGGTCACCACTCACCAGTGATAACAAAATGGCGCGGCAGGTCGTAATGCTTAATCACCAGTAGTAGTGTTTGGTCACCAGTGGCAACCAACTTCAATGGGCCTTAAAATTAGATAGAAACAAAGGTTCCACTTCCCTTTGAGTAAGCGGCAGGTAGTTGCAGAGCGGCGAAACAAACGCCGGTGGAAGACTAGCAGTGATCCAGGGTTATAGTGAATCGTTCGGGCCGGGTGGAAGACCCTACGAACATAAATAAACATTTAGTTCGCAACGGTAACAAATAAAAATGGATAGCTGTCTCTAAGCATAAATCACTTATACCCCTGTTAAATATAGGAGGTCTTGTAAACAAAAAGAAAAATCACAGAACTTTAAAATATTTTCATCGAAACACCTATTTCGACGGTCATCAGTCATCAATTGTTTCACTCTTGTCAAAAGTTCGCAATCATTTTCAAATTCTATTTTCATAGACGAACAAGATCAAAAGAGAATTTAATTATGAAACGCAAGAAAGAAGATCGGCTTGAATCGATACTTTGCGTTTCAGTAGATACTAATCAGACTATGAAACGCCCGCCATAGTCTCATAGATACGACAGCGCTCACCCAAATGTTCAGTTAGTCAAAAAACGATAGCAAACGTATATGGTACTTAATGAAATCAGTAGTTAAAGAGATGATGTACAACGTAATTAAAAAGAAATGTGGTTTTTATGAACACATCTGAAAATATTCAAGAAATTAATTGAAATGACCAAATAGCATTTGCGAAATTTCGCGTCACAGAAATTTGGACCTTTTTACAAACTGAACACGATATCAAATGATATTATAACTACTGCTGTTTTACTTCTTTATTTTATAGGTACCATGTCTTTGACATGACAAGCGATAAGTTCCTACCGATTTCTTTAAGAACCATGCACGTTTACTGTAGATTTTTCGTATCTCTCCCATGGCACTATCAGTATTCAGTAGAGCCAAAGGTTTCTCTCCCATGACACTACCGGTCTTACTTTAATAACTGTGAGATCCGCCACCCAGTATTCGACAGTATTATTATCAAACCTAACTAAACTCGCTCTCTTCGCTCGCTCTACTCAAATCTGCCGTATGTTTCCCCACCCAGGGTACTGGTAGTGTCATAGGAGTGAAAAAATACCTTTGGCACTACTAGTAGTGCTAAGCGGTAGTGCCACGGGAAATTAACTCGTTTTTTGACGTAACGCCACAACAAGAAAGGGCCGCCTGTTTGTGCTCCTGGCGCCCTAATAAGATATTTGAAAATCGAATAGTTGATAAAATGAATGATTTGAAGCAAAACTGTACCATGTCTGGTATTCATAAAATTTTTAATTAAACTAAGATGCCATTGGTTGCGGTCGTTGACAACGTGTTGACAAAGAGCTTCTTAATTTCGAAGTTGTTTTCAATCTTCTTTTTAACCCCCGACGCAAAAGAGAGGTGTGTTATAAGTTTGACGTGTCTGTCTGTCTGTGTATCTGTCTGTGGTATCGTAGCTCCCAAACGGATGAACCGATTTCCGTTTAGTTTTTTTGTGTCATAGATAATTTTATCCCGAGTGTTCTTAGCCATGTTTCATGAAAATCTGTTCAGCCGTTTGAACATCATCAGCTCCTTTCTAGTTGATGAGGGGATCTGACTAACTTCCTTATGTCCGATCGATTCGAAATTTAGTACCGTGTTACTTCAATGATATTGAAAGTATATGGTTAGGTAACCATGACCTGATCAGCCGTTTGAAGATCATCAGCTCCTTTCTAGTTGATGAGGGGATCTGTCTAACTTCCTTATGTCCGATCGATTCGAAATTTAGTACCGTGTTACTTCAATGATATTGAAAGTATATGGTAAGGTAACCATGACCTGATCAGCCGTTTGAAGATCATCAGCTTCTTTCTAGTTGATGAGGGGATCTGACTAACTTCCTTATGTCCGATCGATTCGAAATTTAGTACCGTGTTACTTCAATGATATTGAAAGTATATGGTAAGGTAACCATGACCTGATCAGCCGTTTGAAGATCATCAGCTCCTTTCTAGTTGATGAGGGGATCTGACTAACTTCCTTATGTTCGAACGATTCGAAATTTAGTACCGTGTTACGGCTGATCATCAGCTCCTTTCTAGTTGATGAGGGATCTGACTAATTTATGTCCGATCGATTCGAAATTTAGTACCGTGTTACTTCAATGGTATTGAAAGTATATGGTAAGGTAACCATGACCTGATCAGCCGTTTGAAGATCATCAGCTCTTTTTTGGCTTCGTTTCGAGCATTTTTGGCTTTACGCCCGAGACCCATTTTATTGCTATGGATTATTTATTTATGCAGCTATAATATTATAAAAAATAACCTAATAGTAGGTAGTTGAAACTTAATCTAGCAAATTAAAAATAATACCTACCTAACCTAAAACGAATACCTACCTAAATTGCTTAAACTAATCACTAATACCTACCTTATCTTTAACCTAACCTTAGAGTAGGTAGTTAAAACTTAATCTAGTAAATTGAAAGTAATAATGATACCTAGTACCTAACTAAGTTACTAACTCAACTAACTAATCACTATAAATACCTTCCTAATATTTATACCTACTTTAAAAAGGACAAAATAAAAGTAAAATTAAAAATTTTAAAAACCCACCGACACAAAAAATGAATTCTAAAAACTAACAAATAATATTTTAAACCTATTATAATTACTATCGTCACATATATTATGTAAGTTCAAATATTTTATTTTCCAAGCGTTGTCGCGTCGGGGGACCGCTAAGTGAGAAAAACAGGTGTAGTCGCAGATTGCAACAAAAGAATTTACTCCGAAAAATTCGCAAAATCGACACCACCGTCAACGTCGTCTGCCCTCACGTGTCTGCCCGTTCGGGTTGCCGCACTTGGTGACGCCCACCCCCGCGCCGCATACCGCACACCGAGCTCGCGCGCAGAGCGTAGACTATATTATATGAAACTATGAAACTTAAGATCGCTCGTATCGTACCTAAATGTAATTAGTAATGATTAATTATCTGTTGTTGGAAAAATACTTTATAAACTTTAGCGGACCCCCGACGCGTCGACGCTTGGAAAATAAAATATTTGAACTTACATAATATATGTGACGATAGTAATTATAATAGGTTTAAAATATTATTTGTTAGTTTTTTGAATTCATTTTTAGTGTCGGTGGGTTTTTAAAATTTTTAATTTTACTTTTATTTATACCAAAGACATAAAAGTTTTTATGCGCAGTATGCGCCTCTATTACGAGCGCCAACACCGACCCTTAATCATTCGATGAAATAAGTATGAATAGCTATGCTTAGTACAGTTACCTACCACATCTATGTACTTGCATTAACATCACTCTGTCTATAGGTAGACGTCCACTAAGCTCCCAATATTTGTCCCTTTAAACCAAAACTTGAAACCTCAGATCAAAAATAATAGGTAGATGTAGTGTTAGCGCCTTGAAAACGGGGTATAAAAAACTGTGCTCCAATCACGACGTCAACATGCCGAAATATGCTGTGACATGTCTCAAATGCACCTGTCTCAATTATACAGTGAAGGATAGGACCTATCAGGTGTCGAAACATTATTCGAGGTCACCACTTAAGGTAAAGAAAGATGCATACTAGAACAAGAATTACCTCACTTTTTGTTATGATTGTTGTATGAAACTCAATATTTACATTGAGCTACAAACTTGCTTTCAGTGCCCACTATACCAAGTCTTATCCAAGTATATCTAGTAAATCCAGTTGACTTGTTTGTGCCATTCCCATTTTCGATTAATTACTTACAAAGACATCAAACCGTATGTAACAACAAACAGTACGTTAAAAAAATATTCATCAATGAGAAGTATAGGTCCAAAGCTGTACATCTCAGTGTGAAATTGTAAATACATTTTTGTTGATTCTATGCTGTAAGTGCCGCTGCTTATCTAGATAACATCTATGGTTCAATGCCAATGGCAGAGGTAGAAGCGTCGCGGTCGCACGGCAGTCGCGATCTATCGCCCAATAGAGCAGTAAATCGTGCGATATCTACACTTCTGCGCGCAGATCGTGAGCGATCGCGCCGGCGCGGCGGTCTACTCGCGTTTCCACTAGCCTCAGATTAAGGCCGCAATACGGTATTTTACTACTAGTCATTTGAGTAACTTTTTATGAACTGTCAAAAACGAAAGTTTGGTCTGCAATTGTTCGCGTTACTGACATAGTGACGTCATAAGCGCCATAGTCTTTAACGAACGAATTTGCTGTTTTTAATAAATATAAAATTAAAAATTGTTTAATATTTCAAATGAGCAAGTGTTTTTGCTATTCTAGAATAAATGCTATTCATTGAATAGTGTTTTTTTAATTAATTTTTTATACGGTGAAATAGCCTGATAAGTATTCTCCATCGATATCTAATTGATTTGAGTATACCAGAGGAACCTAGACTGTTAAAAGCTTAATGAATTTGATTTAACGGTTTTTAAAATTATTGCCACAATTAAGAAAACACTCTGATATTAAAAATGTACGACATGTGCACATTTATATGCTCTGCAGTAGGTATATCCCTCGCTTATTTCTTACTTCTGACACAACATGAACACGAATGATGGTTGCAAACTCTGTAACTGTTGGTTCCCACTCGTACGTGCAAGTTTTCATACTTAAGCATGTCGTCATCTCATATACGGTCCCACCGAGGGGTTCGAGCCTACCCTACATTAGGGCGATCGCACCTTAATCGACCACGAGGTCCCAGTGCGGGTTGGTCGACTTCACACACAACCTTCAAGTTTCATCGCAGGTGTGTGCAGGTTTCCTCACGATGTCTTCCTTCATCGTAAGAGCGTCGGATAAACGTACATATATGAAATCGATATTCGAAAACACATTGGCAAGTGGCAGGATTCGAACCACGACACCGAACAGGAGGTAGCGGTCCTAACCATCACGCCACCGAAACTTTTAGGCATGAACTCGTAAGTATTAATAAATAGTTAAAAACCAATAAAGGAAATATAGGTAACACACAGACACTCGCTTTATACCCACAAGTGCAGTTCATCATAATTCATCACTGCTCTATCATGCCACCTTACATTTGAGGTCCTCAACATCATATCAGTGGAAATAAGTCCACTGCCTACCCGAAAGATTTCCACCACGACCGGTCCTGCGCTACCCGCATCCAGTGCAGCGGCTTCCCGCGACCTTCGCCAGATTGTTGGTCCTCCAAGTGGGAGGTCTGCATATGCTACGTCTTCCCGTGCGCGATCTCCACTAGAGAAAGATTTAGTATTGATTTTCATTTTTTTTATCACCGGTGGAAGTAGGAATGACCCGCGCATTGTCGCTTCGGTCGGGTATGCACCGGGTGCATGATCATTGCCGCGGCGTTCACACGACGACCCGCTAATTCGTTAGCAATCGGACCGGATCACCGATCGGACCGACACGACATCGACCGACAGGACGGGCCGGACCACCTGGCAACCACAGAAATAAGTTTGAGATAGAACGGACGTGTCATCGTAGGTATGTATGTAGGTACCTTCCGGTTAAAAAAATAATTTTTGTCATTTGCCCGGCTTACCCCCCCTTAGATCGGGCCCTGTAGATAGAACGGACACTACAAAAGCACGGAATCGGAAATCGTAAGGTAATGCAGCCGGAGAACCTATCATGGAGCTGTGTGGTCACGCTCGCGGATCGATTTATTGATTAGTTATAATGGGATATTTTGTTGGACTTTTCTCTCGTGATTGATATCAGTTAGCAAAGTGTTTTCTTGTAACCATGGGTATTATAGAACTCTCTCCAAAGATAGATAAAAACAGAAGTAGGTTTTGAAAACATCATATTAGGGGCAAAGTAAAGTAAACATCTAATCTTAGTAAGCTAGTTAAGTTCCTACATAATACGGTTTATTTTTAATAAGCAAATTTATTTATTATCATTTAATCATCAGTTATTTTTTATCAAAATGCGTTTTTTGCGGTAGTTGCGGTACCTAATTACTCCTGAACTGAAGTTCACACTTCAAGTCATCGAGAAATAAACTATAGCTTACTTACATACCCATAGTGAAAAAAAAAGGTACGTAGTGGTATTGCAATGCATGCTTTTTTTATTCACAATTGGTAAGCCCTTAGCAAAGTATATATATATATATATATATATATATATATATATATATATTAGTACTAACTAACGTCCCTTAGAATCATCTCACCTGATGGTAAGTGACGATGATGCCGAAGATGGAAGCGGGCTTACCTAAATTCCCTAAAGCAAACCAGAGCACATCATTGTTGTAAGCATTGATGTTTGGCGGAAAGGGTTAGATAAAATTGTGGTAGCTGGCCAGGCGTGCTAAGAAATTGCTCTTCCACCAACCAAACCGAGTCATACAAAGTTAGACTCCGTCGGGAATCGAACCCGCGACCTCTTGATGTGAAGCTAATGGACTTGACCATTACGCCACGGAGGTACTTAGAATTAATCTATCGAATGTATGTAATCAGCCCAAATTATCCCAATGCTGGGTCTTAGACCAAAATTAAATAGAAGTTCAGATAGAATGCTGCGAACTGTAATTGAAGTCACTCTTTGAAACATATGTGTGGTATCGGTGTGTTATGTGTGTGTGCGTGTCTTCAACGACGTCTTAGCAAATGCTATCAAAGTATTGTTGGAGTGGTTTTGATGTCTATGTGTGCGTGTACAGTGTACGTACAGGTTTGGAGTTGTTTTGATTGGCTTCACATTGAATTTAAGTGAGGTTCTATCTGAACTTTTATTTAATCTGAGTGCTGGGTATAGGTATTTTCTTGTGAAGCCATTTGTCTCAGTCCCTCCCTCCTTAAACAGCGTGTAAAAAACTGAGCACTAATACTTATAGGTGGGTCATCTAACTGAACAACTTTTGTTCTAAGACTTTGCTGAAATCGCAAAACAAATTTGACTTCTCAATACAAATCGATCAACTGGTCGACCAATTTTGTATGGAGCGGCCATTTTTTTAGAGAATTGACCGTTTTCCTTGGGGAAAGTTTGAGTTTGATGAGCAGATGCCCAACTGAAAGGATGAGTGCTCAGTTTTTTCACACGCTGTACTAGACGGTTACTAAAAGAATGGACCTCGCTGGAATGTGACCCCTCTCTCGCTTCCCCGCTCACCTCCCCGCGTTCTCCTGTCGCGTCAGTACGGTTCGCATCTTTGTCATCGATACGCGTTTACTTTCGTCTCTGAAATAACGTTCAGTTTTTTAAATTAAGTTTTTTGTGTATTTGTCAGCCTTATACAGACTGAATAACGCTGTGTTCGGTCTTATTATCATTATTATTCCAATTATGAAGTCTAACAAAACATACAAAACATTTGTTTAAGTTTCATAAATATTCTTAATAGTGATTTTTTGCACACTGTACTCATATGTTGCAGTGACGTCATCTACGCCAGGTCCATTCTTTTAGTAACCGGGTAGTATACATATCTACTATTTAACATGAGCACTGAAATTCCGAGACCCTGGGAACACGTCCGGTGATACCATCACGCACGTGAGCATCTGAAACTTTAAGTCAAGGCAGTAGATAAAGATGTAGATAGCAGCACTGTTTATAGGGTGGCAACACGCGACGGGCTTCCCCGATACTGGGGATTCTACTTAGAGCTTATCAGTTTGTGCTTGCCACAGAGACGTAGCAGGCAGGTATCGACCGACATGTTCAATGTAAGTACGATCGGGCGCACGTCAGTGGTAACTCTTTGATATTGTGTTACTTTAGTCTCTGGTGTCTAATTTTCGTTGCTACGGTTCAGTATACATATACCGGTAAAGTGTTATTTACCACTGACGTGCGGCCGACCGTACTCAAGTCTACAGGTAGTACGTACAGATACAATTGTAGGTAAAGGATAAGTACGCCCTCGGCGCGGCGTCCTGTGACTTGACAGAATACGATTTTAGACATGCTAGGATTACACTAGGTGGATAGGTTATATTTGTATATAAGGTCTAACAAAATTAGTAATTAATAAGCTGAAACTATTTTAACTGGTGCTTCTACCCATGAAACTGAACAACTTTCCCAATGGAACCCATAGTCAAATCTCAAAAAAATATTTGAACTTCCCATACTAAGTTGGCTGATTAGCTGATCGAGTCAGTATGGGAGGGCCAATTTTTTTTTGCGATTTGACTATGGGTTCCATGGAGAAAGTTGTTCAGTTTCATGGGTAGAAGCACCAGTTAAAATAGTTTCAGCTAATTTTGTTAGACCTTATATACTCTCTATTGTAAAAATACATATAGGTACTTATAATAAAAAAAATGAGAATTGACTATTATTTTTGTTGTACAAAGGCGGAGTTGTAACTTCGAGGGGTCTCTTCCAGTCAACCTTTGCAATAATACATATATGTATATACGGAGGACTTAACTAGGGCAAAGAAACACGTCGTAGGTAATCAAGTATATACAAGAACGCAAATTTTCGAAAATCCTAAAAACTTCCAATAAATAAATATGACATTATCCATCAGACAGGTTTTGAGTCTGTGAGTTTCATACCTATATTATCTCCATAGAAAGATTCTTGCCACGCAAATGGCCTCACTTAAAGTATGACTTGCGGGATACTCCACCCTATAGATTGCTGTAGTGATAATGAGACAAAATTTAAAAATTGTGATTTTCTCAGCCGCGTCTTTGAATCTGTTACTTGCCTCACCTTCTCCGTCGAGCAGTGAAAATATATAGCTTCTCTATTAAAAAAAAAATAACCTCATTGTCTTATTTATTGTACGTATGACGACGCATTGGAAACTTTGGTTGCAGGGATCTCGATTTTTCTCAGCAATTACAAAACATATGAAAGTGATATTTTGTAAACTGATTCTTCATTTCAATGAATTCATTTTGTTTCGTTAACTTTTATTAAAGAAGATTCTATATTTTCTTAGTCGATAAGTCTAAACACACACATCAATAAGCCAGTTGGATTACGAGTATTAAAAATTAATTCTAGTTTTTAAAACATTGAAAAAGTGCAAAAGTGTGGTTACTTTCTTTACTCTTTACACGTAAAGAAAAAACAGAGACAACATGGAGACAACTGTTTTTACCAATGTCTCGCCTTAACGTGTCAGAATTTAGTGGAAATTATCTAATTACAAGTGCTCTACTACAGGAAAGCGAAGAAGTTTTTAATGCACTTATAAGTGAAGTATAGATGGGAGATCCGCAGGAGAACCAAAGTACCTAACCGACATAGCTCACAGAATCGCTAAACTGAAGTGGCAGTGGGCAGGGCACATAGTTTGTAGAAGAGATGGCCGCTGGGGTAGTAAAGTTCTCGAGCGGCGACGCGCACCGGAACACGCAGCGTAGGCAGGCCTCCAACGCGGTGGACCAACGACCTGGTAAAGATCGCGAAAATCCGATGGATTCAGGCAGCGCAGGACCGGTCATCGTGGAAATCCTTGGGGAGGCCTTTGTCCAGCAGTGGAAGTTTTTCGGCTGATATGATGATGATGATAAGTGAAGTAATAGGTAGATACATTATATTACGTCTTCATGTCTGCTGCTATAGTTCTACTGTAGGGTATGCTCTTTGTAAGTTACGTATATTATACAGGGCGTAACAAAACTGATGCAGGAAGGACCCGTAAACTGAGGCTTCTGCCCATCATACTGTACAACTCTGTCGCAAAAAGCTTGTTTTAATTAAAAACAAGGTCACTACCACCAGGTGAGTTGTTGTCAAGGGTTTACCAATTGTAAAAAAACAAAAAAAATCAACATGACTGCATAAAAAAATAACCTCTCTTTTTTGAGAAGTCGAGTAATACCTATGTATCCAATGTCACTCAAGGGATCAAGACGAATCTAACGATACTTCGGTCCTTGGCAGTCGCGTAAAAAGTAAATTCTTAAAAAAACCGGCCAAGTGCGAGTTTGACTCGCGGTATGAGAGTTCGTACCACCACACCTCTCCACACAACTATGACAATGATACCTATTTACATGATAAACAAAAAACACAAACGCGAGCAACAGAAAAATACTACTAGCGCTATCTAGTGGTGTTTTAGTGAACTATTTTCCTTAAGTGAACGTATCATATTGAGTTAACCACTTTATTTTTAATTGATAGAATTCTTATAGGTTTTCCTGTAATTTACAAGCAATGAACTATATCTTGTATTTTTTTCAAAATTTTAGGCTCAGTAGTTTCGGAGATCAGGGGGGGGATTGGTCAATTTTCGTCTTCTTTCATGAATAAAATCAAAACTTTTTATTTTACAATAATAACAAAAATATATTTGAGATCCTCATAATGAGCCCTTTCAGTTGATATATAGTAAGGTTTGCATTTTTTAAAATATTTTACTACCAAATTTCACCTGATTCGGTCCAGTAGATTCGGAGCAAATTGTCTGTGACAGGCGGACGGACAGACGCACGAGTGATCCTGTAAGGGTTCCGTTTTTTTGTTGTACGGAACCCTAAAAATAGACGTTTCAAACAAAAATGAACGGAATTGGTCAATCAGCTGGTCTATTTGTAGTTAGAGTTGGTAAAAGTTCAATTTTTAGGGTTCAGTAGTCAACAAGGAACCCTAATAATTTTGCCATGTATTTCTGTCTGTCCGTGGCTTAGCTCAGAGACTATTAGTGCTAGAAAGGTAAGCTGTAATTTGGAATGGGTATACAATATATTAAACCTGCACACGCCTGCGAAGAAACTCGAAGGTTGTGTGTGAAGTCGACCAACCCGCACTGGACCCGAGTGGTCGACTAAGGCCTAATCGCCCTGACTCAGGGTAGGCTCGAGCCCCTCGGTGGGGACGTATATGAGCTGATATAATAATACAATATATTAACCACGCCGACAAAGAGGTACAATAAAATTTTGAAAAAAAAAATATTTTAGGGTACCTCCCCTACATGTAAAAAGGGAGTGAATTTCTTTCGGTGCCTTACCCTATAGTGTGGGGTGTTCTTGAATACGTCTTTCAAAACTACTACAGGTTTACTAAAACCGTTTTTCTATTCAGAGATCCGTTTGCGAAATCATCACATCAGCATGAGCTATATAAATACGTCCCCACCGAGGGGCTCGAGCCTACCCTGAATTAGGGCGATCAGGCCATAGTCGAACACGCGGGCCCAGTGCGGGTTGGTCGACTTCACACACAACCTTCGAGTTTCTTCGCAGGCGTGTGCAGGTTTCCTCACGATGTTTTCCTTCACCGTTAAAGCTATCGGTAAGTATATGTACGTAAGTTTTTGAAAAACTCATTGGTACATTGGCCGTCCAGATTTGAACCCGGTACTTCTGGTTAGAAGGACCGAGTCGTTACCGGTTGAGCCACCGACGCTTTTTAAAGTTTTTAAAAGACGTTTGCGAAATATTAAACTTTAAAGCGCTTATTCAAGTCTAAGTGAAGTTGAGCTGATTGCAAATATAATGTTGTTTTAAAAATATACGTTCATTTAAAAAAACTACGGAAGCATACTTTGCGCGTGTCCCACTCGCACTTGACCAGTATTTTTGACATATTGTAGGATCGGTGTCTCTATCGCATTTGAATTCTGTAGATCTTCGCTTTACGAGTAAGGTATTTCTTATTCACTTTAAATATGTAATTAAGTCCTTACCATATCAGCCGAAAGATGTCCACAGCTGGACAAATGCCTCTTCAAGGATTTGCACGACGACCGGTTCTGCGTTGCCTGCATCTAGCGACGTTCACCAGGTCGTTGGTCCACCGAGTGAAGGGCCTGCTTACGCTAGGTCTTCTATTGCGCAGTCGCCACTCGAGAACTTTACTGCCTCAACGGCTATCTGTTCTACGAGCTATGTGCTTTAACTTGGTGTTAAAAATATCTTAGCTAGAGATATACTAGGAATTACTCTAAACCAACTCTGGAAACAACACAAAATCTGTTATATTTTACTAAGTATTTTGTGTAAGTAGTTTTCCAGAGTTGGTTTGAGACATTTCTAAAATTTTAATTTCTATGGTGGTGATGGGGAGTTGCACAATTTTTTACCCGACTACCCATAAAGGTAGTTAATGTTTTCCGTGTGTACGTGTGTATGTCTGTTTCTTTGGCTGATCCTGTAGCCTAAACGGCTTGATAGATTTTGGAGTGCGAGGTGTCGTTAGATTCTTCTTGATCCCGTAAGTGACATCATCATATCAGCCGAATTACGTCCACTGCTGGACATAGGCCTCCCCCAAGGATTTCCACGACGACCGGTATATATTATAGAAACATACATAGGATATTTTTGTACCCGACTGCCCAAAAAAGAGGGGTAATGTTTTTATGCAGTCGGTATTTTAATTTTTAATTAAAGTGGTTAGGTTATTTGCGAATGCAATATCTATTGCCGTACATTTTTGTATTGATACTAATGAAAAGTGTTTTTTAACACCCTGTTGTCTTCAAAACCCAGATACGGCAGCGGGTTCGTGAACGATGCCTTACAAGATAACACATTGCTTTGTTGCTGTAAAACTCGAAAATTAACATCATTTGCCAACGCCCGATCGCCGCGGTGATACCGACACCAGTTGGGGTTGGTGCAAGGTGGAGGAGGTTTGTATGATATGTTTCGAAGTCGATGAAACTGTAAAAACATATTGCTTTGTTGCTGTAAAACTCGAAAATTAACATCATTTGTCAACGACCGATCGCCGCGGTGATACCGACACCAGTTGGGGTTGGTGCAAGGTGGAGGAGGTTTGTATGATTATGTTTCGAATTCGATGAAAATGTAAAATTAAACTTTGCTTTGTTGCTGTAAAACTCGAAAATTAACATCATTTGCCAACGCCCGATCGCCGCGGTGATACCGACACCAGTTGGGGTTGGTGCAAGGTGGAGGAGGTTTGTATGATATGTTTCGAAGTCGATGAAACTGTAAAAACATATTGCTTTGTTGCTGTAAAACTCGAAAATTAACATCATTTGTCAACGACCGATCGCCGCGGTGATACCGACACCAGTTGGGGTTGGTGCAAGGTGGAGGAGGTTTGTATGATTATGTTTCGAATTCGATGAAAATGTAAAATTAAACTTTGCTTTGTTGCTGTAAAACTCGAAAATTAACATCATTTGCCAACGCCCGATCGCCGCGGTGATACCGACACCAGTTGGGGTTGGTGCAAGGTGGAGGAGGTTTGAATGATATGTTTCGAAGTCGATGAAACTGTAAAAACATATTGCTTTGTTGCTGTAAAACTCGAAAATTAACATCATTTGCCAACGCCCTATCGCCGCGGTGATACCGACACCAGTTGGGGTTGGTGCAAGGTGGAGGAGGTTTGTATGATATGTTTCGAAGTCGATGAAACTGTAAAAACATATTGCTTTGTTGCTGTAAAACTCGAAAATTAACATCATTTGCCAACGCCCGATCGCCGCGGTGATACCGACACCAGTTGGGGTTGGTGCAAGGTGGAGGAGGTTTGTATGATATGTTTCGAAGTCGATGAAACTGTAAAAACATATTGCTTTGTTGCTGTAAAACTCGAAAATTAACATCATTTGTCAACGACCGATCGCCGCGGTGATACCGACACCAGTTGGGGTTGGTGCAAGGTGGAGGAGGTTTGTATGATTATGTTTCGAATTCGATGAAAATGTAAAATTAAACTTTGCTTTGTTGCTGTAAAACTCGAAAATTAACATCATTTGCCAACGCCCGATCGCCGCGGTGATACCGACACCAGTTGGGGTTGGTGCAAGGTGGAGGAGGTTTGTATGATATGTTTCGAAGTCGATGAAACTGTAAAAACATATTGCTTTGTTGCTGTAAAACTCGAAAATTAACATCATTTGCCAACGCTCGATCGCCGCGGTGATACCGACACCAGTTGGGGTTGGCGTAAGGTGGATGAGGTTTGTGTGATTACAAAGGTCTACAAAATATTTTTTTTTTGGGTTTCTGTTCTAATGCTTGAATTCTGTTTCCAAACATCGAAAAACACTCGAATATCCATTTTTAACTCTTAAAATTTGCTTTTGTCTGATTTATGTTGATAAGTACGTTTTGAAGATTTTAATTGATTTTTATGAGCACTTTGATTTATCTTAATTGCAAATTGTGCATTATTTCTGGTGTTTTATTGTCTATTACTATTAAAAAAGTCTATTACAGTTGTAACAACCGACTACTGTTATGTCGTATTTAGTTAGAGAATGGCACCAAGACAGTGTAAATATAAATACGAGAAAGCCCATACAAACATAAAAGATCCACTAAAACATTCATTTTTGAACTTGATTTTTTGTTATTTTCTATTTGTTTGCTATTATTTGTCATAATTCTCGTATAAAAAGACTTTTTTGTTCAATAAAAACTTTTCGTATTGTAATTTTTATAAAATTACAGAGAAAATTTAAAAATTAGTAATTTTTTTTGAAACTCCCTGTGGAAACTCCGTAAAATTGCTCTAGTTTCGACAAAAGCAAACTTTGATCGGAGCAGATATTTTTTTTTCATTTGTAACGTAGGAGAAACCAAAATTTCATATTGAGGAGTCAGACCCAGAAATCGTATTGACCGGTGTTATGTTTCGAAGTCGATGAAACTGTAAACAATTAAACTGTTTCATCTAGACTTTACTAAAATCTTAATTGTTTTGTAATTCTTATACAGGGTGTAAGAGAAAGGTGCAGTGATACTTTAAGGTGGGTTTGTACTAATCAAACTGAAAACTACTTGTTTTACAACTTTTATCAAATGTTTTTTTTTGATAGGTATTTGATTTTGAAAGCTGATTGAAAAGTGTGAAAAATATAAAAAATCGATTTTAGCAAAGATGTAGAACAAAAGTTGTTCAGTTTGATGAGTACAAGCCCCCCTTAAAGTATCACTGCACCTCTATGTCACACCCTGTAGATATTTTCGTAGAGACTTGATTTTGTTTAACTGTTAATTTTGTTATTTGTGGTTTAGGTAGGTAGTAGAAATCTTCTCTTCTTCTTCTTCTTCTTCTTCTAATCTTCAATTTTCTTTTAGTTTTTTGTTAAATAATATGAAAAGATAAAAACGAACCGGGAATCGAACCCAGAATCTACGAGCAGGAAGTCTAACGCTTGGACCACTGGAATATGGCATATATTATGTCTGGTGTAGTGTGGTCACTGATTTTAGTATTTCGCGGAAAAGACGATGTGCGCAAAAATCTGAAATACGCGTTTTTCCAGAGATGAGACCTAACTAGACCGATTTTCTCCCGAAAAACCCCCCAATTAGGTCATGTGGGGCAAGTGTGCGCAGAGGATAAGCGTGCGCATAGTAAATATCTCGAAAAAGATTTAAAATCTAGGATGGGTATACTCCTTCCTATAAGCCCCACGTGATGTGCTACAGAGTGCTTGTATGCCATTGATCGTCGATGCACCGTTTTTTTTCCACAGGTGGTTGAGGTTATTGACAGAAACAATCGTAAAATTTTGTTATATCTGTACCCCTACATTGGGGTTAGTGAACGGATTTTGACAAAGTTTTATTTTATTGTTTTTCTAGAATTATAAGTTTTTTTAATTCTCATTTTTATAATTACAATTTTTATTGTTCAACGTCATAATATAAGTACAGTTCAAATATACAGTAAATCAGAGTTTCTCATAACCCATTGAATTATAAGTAAGTTAATGAGATTTAGTTTTTCGTAATTGTTGAATTAATAAAGGCTTAAAATAAATCAGTTTTTTTCATCGTATTTCACTTGAAATTTATAAATGCGCAGTTTTGCCCCACATGAATAATACGTTTGTATGCAGTGTGCTGGGCGACTCGCGGGTATATCTGCTCCAACTCAATTTAATTAGGTATCAATTATCATTTTATTACTATGCGTTGCTTATAACTAGTTTTTATGATTGATTTGAGGGTGAGTGGGGCGCGAGCCGAAGCGGCTCGCAAGCGTATGCAGAAGTTCACTCTAGATCATCGGAAACTATGTCTGGCTATTCTGATCAGCAGTCTATGTAACTTTACACCCCTTCAACTAGTTCTATACAAAAAATCATCACGTCAATCCGTTACTCCGTTTCGACGCCGACGACGTGTACGATCCTGAAAATTAGTTTTCCCTAAATCCCTCGGGAACTGTGTCAGGCTTCGCTAATTAGAAGTCTATGTCATTTCCCACCAATGTTAAAAAATCAACCAAAAAATATTTTTTTAGTTCCCTCAGAAACTGCATTTGACTTTGCTATTTCCACGGGATAAAAAGTAACCTATATGCTTCCCGTGACACAGGCTACCTCCGTGCCAAATTTCGTCAAGATTGGTTGAGGTGTTGAAGCGTGAAAAGGTAACAAACATTTTTCATATTTATAATATTGGTAAGGATAACTAGCTTTAAAATACCTACACCTTTTGACAAATGTATATCTCTGAGTCATTCACAAGCCTCGATATTTGGTCCTTCATACATTATAGGTCTTCTTCTTGTCAGACTGGTCGTGGTCGTCATTGTGAATCACGATCTTGGTAATACGGCGCCATTCTTCCCGGACTGCAGCTTTCCTATTCGTGAACTGAGCACTCAGTTGCGGCCTTGATCTGATCTGCCCATCTCATTGGTGATCTACCACGTGGCCTGGTGCCTTCAACTTTTCTCTGCACTACATAATATATACACTCCATAATATATATACTCCAAAATATTCCCCGAACTACTCACATAATAGGTAGGTTCATTAATTTAAAATGAGTTATCGCTGGCAGCTTACTAACTGCACCACACACCACCAATAATGCGCTGTTTAGTTTTAATAGTCTCCAAGATGTCGGATTCCGATGGTGTTAGTACATTTGCGCTAACCTAACCATCAGAAGGTAGCCATCGTTAGAGCTGGATTTTATTAATATTGGTTCGTTCACCTCTGACCGGGCCCTGGAAGTTAATGTGCACCTAGACTAAGAGAGATAGGAGCTGGAGAAAAGCTAAAAGTATTTTAAGTAAAGTGCAGATTGTAGAGACCAAGGTCAAAGTTAAGGCTACGAATATTTTCATAGACCCTTTGTCATATGAAATTCGGGGACAGAAAGGATTTTTTATTTCTCTTTGTTCCTGAGTTCCTATTAGGGGACGGACTTGAATTCGTATTACTGTTTATCCCCTCGTAGGGACAGAGGAAAAATCCATTTTTTAGTGTTCCGAAGTCAAATGCATTAACGAACTACTATCGGAAGGACGTTTTCCTGACTCACTCAAACTTGCAAAAGTAAGTCCAATCTTTAAATCCGGCGCTAAAACTGATCCCGGTAACTATAGACCAATATCTGTTCTACCAGTGCTTTCAAAAATATTAGAAAATGTATTACATAACCGTCTTGAAACTTATCTAAATTCAATCAATTTTATTTCTGAACGGCAATTTGGCTTTAGACCCAAAAGTAACACCCTAGCTGCAACTGTAGACTTGATTACCAAGATAAGACAAAATATTGACGGCAAAAAAATTGCCTTAGGTATTTTCATTGATTTAAAAAAGGCGTTCGACACAGTAAGTCATCAACTATTAATAAAAAAACTTGAAAATATCGGAATTACTGGCAGTGCACTAAGCATATTCGAATCGTACCTCAGAAACAGGCAGCAGGTTGTCAAGATTGATGAGCACCAAAGTGATCCCCTTCCTATATCTTACGGAGTCCCCCAAGGATCAATTTTGGGTCCCTTACTTTTCTTGATCTACGTCAATAACCTCAATGAGATAGGGTTGCATGGTCATATAACACTATATGCTGATGATACGTGTCTCTTTTATTTTGGGTCCTCCATCCATGATATTGTTAAATTAGCTCAGAAAGATCTGGATATTCTTTGTAACTGGCTTCAATCGAACCTTTTGACAATTAATGTCCTAAAAACTTCATATATTATCTTCAAAGCTAAAAACAAACCTATAACCGAATTCACACCTATAAAAATCAATGATGTTCCAATAATGCAGAAAAACACAGAAAGATATCTAGGATTACACATGGACAGCCGATTAACGTGGGACGCACACATTAATTACATTAAAAAGAAACTATCTTCACTTATAGGTTCCCTACGTGGCATTACACGTTGTATACCACGGAAAATACGTATGACAGTTTATAACTCTCTAGTTAAATCTCATCTTTTATATTTAATTGAAATATGGGGCACTGCAAGCAAAACCAAACTATCCGAATTGCAAATCATCCAAAATAAACTAATTAAAATGCTATTCCATTACCCCTACTTAACCTCAACTACTAAAGTATACCAAGAAACTAATTTAATGAACATACAGCAACTGTTCTCCTACCAAACATGCATTCTTATCAGAAAGATACTTAAAAAAAACATCCATACATCAATCGTACTTCCCAAACCAAACCATGCATCTAAACGCAGCACCAGACGTACCAGCTACCTTGCATTACCAACAATTAGAACAAACTACGGTAAACGAATGTTTACGTATGAGGGAGTGCAACTTTATAATAGGTTACCCTCATCCATCAAAGAGATTGACTCATTTAGTCAATTTAAGCGCAAATTAGCTATACATATCTTGTCTAACTAAAATAAAAAATACTATTTTCTTATTTGTTTGTTGTGGAGAGCCAGTTTGTAATTATATTTTTAATTATAATCATGACTATGTGTGTGATTCATATTTTTGTGATCTGTGCGGTGTGAATGACTTTAAATCAATAACTTATATTTAAGTCTTCTTCTCATGTAAGTGGCATTTTGTCTTTTATGAGAATAAATATCTTTAAACCTAACAAGGAACCCTTATAGTTTCGCCATGTCTGTCTGTCCGTCTGTCCGCGGCTTAGCTCAGAGACTATTAGTAACTAGAAAACTGTAACTTAGCATGGGTATACATACGAGTATTAATCACGCCGACAAAGTGGTACAATAAAATCTTAAAAAATTTTTTTAGGATACTTCCCCTACATGTGATGAGGGGGTGAATTTTTTTCGTTGACGTCACCTATCGGAAGTAGCTTCCGTCACTTTACGTTCTCATCACACATCCTACTAATTGAGTAACTATTTAGTAATCTGTGCTAATTGTAAGAACGCGAAAGTTTGTAAGAATGTATGGATGTAAGGATGTATGTTTGTTACTCTTTCACGCAAAAACTACTGAACCACAGATTTAAGTCATTGTACTGAACGGATCTGGCTGAAATTTGGTAAGTAGATAAAGAAGGACCTGAATTAACACATACGCTACTTTTTCGCCAGCGGCTCGCGCTCTGCGCACTCTCGAAAAGTCATAGAAACGTTAAAACAGCTAGTTATATTGTGGTTCTCAGTAAGTAGATTACGGGCCTAATACAAAATCAGTTACATATGCAGTTGCATTTTGCAAAAAAAAAAATATACAAAATAACGGCGCGCGCCGTTTACACTGTTTCTTCTTGGTGTGTCTATGTTCTTTGTCACACTACCATTTATAAAGTTTATAGCTAGACCATTAAAAGATTGCTTGTTATTCTACAATAGGGTTGACGAATGCTAGTCATCTGATTTACTTTTTATCATCTGTCAAAAACTACATTTTGTTCTAAAAATGTTTGAAATACCTAGGCGTGACGTCATAGTTTTGCAGCGTCATTTACGTACTCATTTTGTGATTTTGGTGAATTAAAGATCGAAAATTTAATGGAAAACAAAACGAGTAAGGTTTACCGAAGTTTAAGTAAGTAGGAGGATAATTTAGTGATCAAGAGTTCATAATTTATTTCTCATGCTGTCGTCACCCATTATTACCCACGGCCCAGTCTCATCCAATTCAAATGTATATTTATCACGTGAACAACCATTCTAAACCAAAGTTTCGAAACAGAAACATAATAAGTACAATAAATAGTACAAAACATTACAGAAACCTATCCCTAACAATGGGCTCGGAGGCCTTGGCAAAAATGCGAAATGTCAAACGACTTTTGTTACAACAATTATTCACAATAGCTACAATAATTGTAATGCAATTATTGCTTTAAAATATTCAGTGAACAATAATGATCTTTTGATGCACAAAGGGAGATATGACAAGCTATGATCTTCGGACCCCCCGGTATGCGATAGAGGACAACAATATTAAATTTACACCTACTCCACACAACTCATCTATAGAACTTTTACTGGAAACTGAATGATTTGACGGCAAAGTAATCTTGGCGGAGATTATAAAAGTAGCTGGCGCTAGAGAGGCGTCTTAGAAAAAGTGGTCAAATTTCATGCATTTTGAGCTCTTGTTATTTTTTTTTAAATGAGTAGGAAATTACGCTACAGATGTAAATATAATATATAAATCTGGAGTCACGGTGTTTTTGTTCGTATACTCCTCCGAAACGGTATCCTCCAGTACGGATTCCCATGAATTTTTTATGTGTATTTGGTAGGCACGGGAATAGGTCGTAAAGCAAAACAAAATTTGCGCGGGTCAGCTAGTTATATATACAGGGTGTAACAAAATTGGTATAGGTCCCGTTAACTGGGGCTTCTACTCATCATACTGAACAACTTTTGTTCTACGATTTTGCTGAAATATAAAAAAAAAATTACTCTTCATACATCTATTTAATCGATCAGCTCATCGAACGATTTTTGCATTTTAGCATAGTGGGTCCACATTTTTTTTTAGAATTGACTATGGGTTTCTTGGAGAAAGTTGTTTAGTATGACGAGTGGAACCCCCAGTTAACGGGACCTACACCAATTTTGTCACATCCTGTATAACTAGCTGACCCGCGCATATACGGGGTGACTTTTAATTAGTTCTTGATAGCAAGGGATATGAATGTACTCGTGATTACAAACAACTTCCCCAAAGAAACTATATGTGAAATATGAAAAAAAAAAATTTGGTCCTTTATACATTTTTGCCGATTTGATAACTTATTAATCTTATTATGTATCGAGGACCAACATTTTTTTTTCTGATTTGGCACAGTTTTTTTGGGAAAGTTGTTTGTAATCACGTGTACATGTATATCTTTAATTATCAAGTATACTAATTAAAAGTCACCCTGTATATGTGTGCTCCGGTGTGAAAAACGCAGTAAAGAAAAATTACGGAGTTTCGGGTTGTCTTGTCTATTGGTACCTACGCCATTCGCATCTGACCTGACAGTAAGTGACGATGATGCCGAAGATGGAAGTGGGCTTACCAAGAATCCCCAACGCAATAGGGGTCTGGCTATGTCATCCTTATGCCGTAACAGATCACTAGTGTTGATATTGACGTTTGGCGGCAAGATTTAGATAAGATGGTGCTACTTACATAAGTAAGATCCCGCCGGGAAACGAATTCGCCACCTCCTGGTGTACAGAGAATTGACTCACAATTACGCCGCGAAGGCGGTTAATAAATTAATTTAACTAAATTCAATCCAAATAACTCTGTTTCATCTACAATGTGCAACATTTTATCATATAATATCATGTAGGTATATATTAGAGCAATAAAACCTTTGTAATCGGGACTTTCTATGATGGCCGCTATGACATTACTTACATTATTTCACTATTTTTGGATACTCTGTTTTTTTGTTAATTATAACAAAAAAAAAAAGATTCCGACTAATTGAGAGCTGGAGGAGCCAGTTAAACAGGCAGCATATTTTATCAGCGACTCAACCTTAATAATCTCTAAAATAAGCAAATCCTGTTTTTTTACATGGATAGTATTTAAACGCAAATCAAAAAAACTACTTTTTGTCTAATAAAAGAACCCCAATTCCCATCATATAGTTACTGATTGCACAGCAAAACACTTACCTCAAAATATAATTAGTTAAGCAACAATTTAGGTTTGTGGTGCACCACTATTTACCTACAAGTAAAGCGTTTATCTGGTTTAAGCAGAACTGTTTTATTATTTTGTAAGTCAGATCCGCCACCCGCGAAGCGAAGCTCCCCGACAGTTTAATCAATTAAACCTAACCGAATTTATTATCGCTCGCTTCGCTCGCTTAACTCTAGTCCAGTTGAGAAGGATAGATGATTTGATGTGCAATCAGTATTTTTGATATGATTGTCATATAATCGATGAAAATAAATTTTATAGGTGATTAGCTGTTTGATGAGCAACTAAAAATATTCCTATTGATATTTGTTCTTTAATGAAAATAAAAATCTATCTGTCTAACCATATGGTCTTGTTCCTCTTGTCGGACAAATAACGAAGCAGTGGCAAATTGATGTAATACCTAACTGGATGCTTAGCTGCATGTCGTCGTATTTTTTGGCTATTATGTGACTAGAATTATCGTGCTTGATCTTTAGCTTGAATTTTCGGCGGAGCCCTCGCAGGGGCCTGACGGAGCCGTAATAGGGCTCCACGGGATCACACTTTGAGAATAGCTGTCATAGAACGTCCTAAATTAAGTTAAATTTATCTGTGGTTTTTATTCTTGCCTTTTAAGATTTTATTAAGTCAACTCAACTGATTTAAAAGTAAAAACAAAATATTTAAAAGAGCCTTACACTTGTCTCAGCAGAACACTTACCATATCAAGTAAAGAAATCTAACAAACTGCACTGCCCTTGTCTGCTGTCTGGCGGCAGACAATTAGCTGGCAAACATCGAGCGTGTCCAGCACTCGATACGCAAATTGCTGGCGGCTGTTTACAAAGGAAACCCCCCTTCTCCCTTTTCAAATCAGTGCCATCCTCGAGCCTTGCGAAGATTTTAAAATAACATGTGAAAGACTCACGCAGTTGGCGACTTATAATTTTTAAGTTTTGAATGGAAAATCCTTTATTATATTTTTCATGTTCCCTTTCATGCATTTACATTTCTCATCCTTGCTAGTATTTTAAATTTGAAAACGTATTGGTTTGTTTGTTACCTTTGCACGCTTCAACACCTCGACCAATCTTGATAAAATTTGTCATGCAGGTAGCCTCTGTTACGGGGAAGAACATAAATGTAGGCTACTTTTTATCCCGTGATAATAGCATAGTCTGATGCAGTTCCTGAGAGAACTGAAAAACACTATATTTTTGGTTAATTTCCTTAACATCGCAAGGTAACAATTAATTATTGTGATTTTTTGCACAGAGATGGTTGAGAGGGTGGGAAATGACATATTTTACTAATTAGCATAGGGTAAAACCAGGACAGTTTCCCCAGAGGTATAGTTGTCCCGATTGTAAATACTTACTCTAGTTTCGCGGATGAATCGCATGCTACTCAATTAATCAAAGAATCTCTCCAACTATACGTTGACTATATGTCTCTGTGCGATTGTATGGAAAAGCAAAATGCGATCAAAGTTTTTGTGGGATAGATGACCTGTTTCTCGGCGGTACCGGTACATTTATCCTAAACGTAATTTACATGCATTAGGCAACTGCCCCTTATGTGGGATAGATGTAGAGGTTCGCAAAAACCGCTAATACTCTGGAAATATTAAAGACTAGATTTTGCCAGCGGCTTCGCTCGCGTGAAAATATTTTCTATGACTCGAGGATGAAATGAAATGAAAATGTTTATTTTGGCATTTACAAGTTATAAACACGCAGCAAGCGGCTCGTGAGCGTGGAAAAAAGCAGCTTATGTTAACATCCTGATCTGCTAACTTCCAAATTCCATCCAGTTCCGTTGAGTAGTTCCCCCCTCCCTTATAAAAAAATATGAATCCGCCTCGATAGAATCCATACAGTAGATGTACGTACACTCGGTGACGAGCTCAGAAATTGGAATAATATTGGAATAAGTTGCAAGTCAGTACCAATACTTTGACCTTGACCTGACCTCGCTTTGTATGAAAGATTTATTATACCTTAAAGTGCAGTGTATGGTGGAATAATTGTCTTCGCCAAACCACACCTGCATTTTTAACGCCAAAACTTTAAATTCACAGTAATCAAAGCCAAAAAACGGCAAATTATACCTCGACAGTCCAGTTACAGGCTAAAAAATTGATACAGTCTTCCAACGGAGATGTCTGGACAGGGCAATCGGGCTGAAGGGCGAGACGAAGGAGATCGAGCCCGATTTGCCATAGTCACCGTTGTTCAGCCACTCGGGATAATTCATACAATTTAATTACAATACAATATAAATTTAAATAAATTTGGATGTCAAATATTAAAATAAAATAAAAATGAATTATTAATTAAATTAACCATTTAACTGTTTTAACTTATTTTCGCTGAGTCAATTAACTGGACCACGTCATATAAAAGAATTCGTTTGAATTCTAAATTACTTACATACTAGGTTAAGGTAAATACTAACATACCTATATATCGTATTTTATTTACAGTATCTATGTCATGTTATTTTAATAAGTTTTTATAATATATCTTGGGCCTTTACTTTAGTACTAAGTTGCCTGCAAATAAATCTATATCTATATACTCGTATACGAGTATATATAAAAGAAAGTCGTGTTAGTTGCACCATTTATAACTCAAGAACGGCTGGAACAATTTTATGACTTTTGTGTTTTTGCATTTCTCTTCGTCGGGAATAAGAAATCAAATATGAAAGTCATACAAAAAAAATCTGTCAAAAAATAATTAGTTTTAGGGTAGGTTAGGGTAGTGTAGGTGTAGTGTAGTTAGGGTAGGGTAAGGTAGTGTAGGGTAGGGTAGTGTAGGGTAGGGTAGGGTAGGGTAGTGTAGTGTAGTGTAGGTAGTGTATGTAGGGTAGGGTAGGGTAGGGTAGGGTAGGATAGTGTAGGGTAGTGTATGGTAGTGTAGGGTAGGGTAGTGTGGGGTAGGTTACGGTAGTGTAGGGTAGGGTAATGTAGTGTAAGGTGGAACGAAGTTCGCCGGGACAGCTAGTGAATAATAATAATAATATTATAATGCCGCATCAACCAACATTTCCTTTAGTTTAGTATAAAGTTTGCGTAGCTTAGGGGTGTCTCTCAATTATTCAGGCGGTGGTGGCCATGTGCCTAGTGATGTCGGCATTGATGCAAACATCACAAGCGTTGGAACACTGTTCTTACACTGTGGTTGCTTACCATACAAGACTAAGTATAATCACTGGCGGTTCCCACGCAGAAGCGCCGTTTAAGATGCGCAGACGCAACTGGTTCGAGTGAATTTTGTCAATAACGGCTCATTACCGTGTAAAGAGCAGTTTGAGTTGAGGTGAAATGTTATTAGCATATTGCATGGGTAAGACAAGCCATCACAGTTAAAACATTTACCCTGTCAAGGTCAGTCCATTATTTTTCATTTGTTTATATCAGGTAACTGGTTTTAATCGCCTCCGTGGCATAATGGTAAGTCCGTTCGCTTTACACCAAGAGGTCGCGGGTTCGATTCCCGGTGGGGTCATCTTGTAAGACTTGGTTTGGTTGGTGGTAGGGCATTTTCTAAACCCGCCTGTGGCTAGCTACCACCATCTTATCTAAGTCTTACGCCAAACATCAGTGTTAACAACATTGATGTGTGCCAGCTTGAAGATAAGAACGCCAGTTCTCCATTACGTTGGGGAATCTTGGTAAGCCCACTTCCATCTTCGACATCATCAACACTTACCATCAGGTGAGATGATGCCAAGGGCTTACCAGTCGTGAATAAATAAAAAAGGAAGCAAAGTACAAAGTACGGACACATAATATACAAAAAAAAAAAACATACAGTCGAATTGAGAACCTCCTCCTTTTTGGAAGTCGGTCTACTCTCTAATCGTGTGGCACACTTTACCGTGTTATCCAGGGAATAGACGGCGGTTGCCTGGTGTGTAACACTTAACATCACCTGCGGTCACGTGTAGGGCATTTAGACTTACACCTACGGACGTGTGCATAACGCGACCTTCATACACATTTGGAATCAGTTGTGCAGGTTTCCTCGCGATGTTTTTCCTTCACATATATGTACGTAAGTTTCGAAACACTCATTGGTACATAAGTCGTCCGGATTAGAACCAGGGACCTCTAGTTAGAAGAACATGAGCCACCGACTGCATTTCGGAAGTCTGTTGAAAACTAATACAATAATTAAACATATCTACATTAATCATCATCATATCAGCCACAAATCGTCCACTGCTGGACAAAGGCCTCCCCCAAGGATTTCCACGACGACCGGTCCTGCGCTGCCCGCATCCATCGGCTTCCCGCGACCTTCACTAGGTCATCATATTAATAAAATAAAATAAATAAATAAAATAAATATTAGGTCTTTACATATGAAAGTGCTGATTGGATAAAAAAGTTAAAAGAAGAAAATCATCATTATCATCATCATATCAGCCGAAACTCGTCCACTGCTGGACAAAGGCCTCCCCCAAGGATTTCCACGACGACCGTTCCTGCGCTGCCCGCAACCAGCGGCTTCCTACGATCTTCACCAGGTCGTCGATCCACCGCGTGGTAGGCCTGCTTAGGCTACATTTTCCGCTGTGCGGTCGCCACTCGAGAACTTAACTGCCCCAAGGGCCATCTGTTCTACGAGCTACGTGCCCTGCCCACTGCCACTTCAGTTTAGCAATTCTGTGAGCTATGTCAGTTGCTTTGTCCCAAATACCACAGTGTCTCAAGACTAAGGACTTTGACCAGCGTGTGTTGCCAGTGATGACATACGAAACTTAGTTGAGGAAGAATAAATTATAATAAAGTTATTAAAACAGTATTCACTCTTAAAACAGCATAAGACGACTAGTATGAGAAATTAAATTAATTAAAATGTGCTTATGCCTATTGTATATATATTTGGGAGCTCGGTGGCTTTAAACCCATGAAGACAAACAATCAACATTCATCTTAAGAATTTATACATATTTTTATTTTTAAATCTCTAAAATTGTCTTCGTTATTCATTTCAGATTTGGGGAAATCCTGCGTAAGATTTACTCACTTTCAAAAACTTCGAGAAAATTAATGTCAAAAAATTGCCCAATCTGATCACTTCGAAAACACCTTTGTCCCATTCGATGCAATGGTACGTAGCTCCGCCGCCGGGGATAAGGATGAGAAAAACATAACACTGGTCACTAATAAAAGACCACGAGAAGTGTCATTATACTATTTACTATAGTCAATATATCAACAGATTTTTGAATTGAAAACTTATTTAGACGCGTTGAGCACCAGGAACACTCGGAGGGTCAAAACTTATAAAACTGTATTTGAGATAGGAAAAAACCATCGAACTCGCGACACGGTTACCTATATCGTAACCAGGAACACTCGGAGGGTCAAGACTTATAAAAATGTAAAAAAAATCACTTCTGTCGGCACTCCCAGAGATTTTTTTAAATAATTTTGGCATTGAACTTTAAAAACTAAATTGGCAATTTCATAGATCTCTGTCGGCAATCGAACTGGCAACATGTGAAAAATAATTAAATGTTAAATTTCATAGTTAACCTGTAATTGTTGACACAAAGTTTTAGAAGATATTGATGCTTGTGACAGACCCTTTCGATTGGTTTAAAAAAAATAAAAGGTGTATTTTTTAAATTTCTCTACTTCGATTCCCAGCCCTGATTGAACGTGTTGCCAAAATTATTTTAATGCTCTTAATGCACTTAATTTAAAAAACCGGCCAAGTGCCAGCTCTCCACACAACTACATAGCATAAGGACAATGACACATATTCACATTACAAACAAAAGACATCAACGCAAGCGACAAAAATATGCTTTTTTTTGTCATTCATTTCGGACTCCTTAGCACAAATACGACTCATACTGGGCCAATTTTTTTTATTTATTGGTTTACTTCAGCATTAGTACTATAATCACACTAAGTTTCACGCTTGTACGTATTACCGTTTTTACGATAGAACTAAATCAAAAATACTTCTAAAGACCGATAAAAGAACAGGTTTTTGTTTTTTTTATCGAGCCCCCCTTTTTATTCACTTTTGTAGTTTTTTGTATTTGTTGTTATAGCGGCAACAGAAATACACATTCTGTAAAAATTTCAACTGTCTAGCTATTACGGTTTATGAAATACAGCCGGCTGACGGACCAACGGACCATAAAAATAAAATGAGTTGTTTAAAAAAATCCTTAACCTCTTTTTTATCTTTTTTTTATTTTAGATAGCGGTTTTCTCCATAATTTGTTTGTTGCCTTCTCCATTACGAACACTATATCACTGTAGGTACAGTCAAGGATTTTAATTTCCAACCCACCTAAGGTTCAACATCGTATATCAAACTGTCACCATAAGAGCTATTTTGGATTGATACTGACACATAGAAAAGCAAATGATAACTTTTCGCAAAGAGGTTATCTGTACAGTTACTGTAACAGATAACCTCTTGGATTGACACGCTGACACATAGAAAAGCAAATGATAACTTTTCGCAAAGAGGTTATCTGTTACAGTAACTGTACAAATGATAACTTTTCGCAAAGAGGTTATCTGTTACAGTAACTGTACAGTAGATAACCTCTTTGCGAAAAGTTATCATTTACTTTTCTATGTGTCAGTGTCAATCCAAAAAAGCTCTTATGGTGACAGTTTGATATACGATCACAGATTACTAAATAGTTACTTATACGATGTTTAACCTTAGGTGGGTTGGAAATTAAATTTAAAGTGACAAATAATACGTATTGACATTTCATTACTATTACTGAATATAATTTTCGACCTTAAAGCATTGCGAATGTCTAACGATATTTTAACGAAATTGGTAGGGAATTAAATTCTCTGGCTGTACATATAGAGGGTAGGTATACCTACCTACATAATACATAACCATTGTTAATGATACCAACACGCAAACGGGAAGATGCCCTCCCATCCTGGACGCTTCCAGGTCTCCCCGCAATTAGCGCAATTAGTGAGAATTACCGATTGCACCCTCTCATTTAACTGGCACGGCTTAGAAAGACCTTTTTTGCTTTTGTTTACAGGTTACAAGAAATTATAGGACGCTATGGAAGCTGCCGTTTAAATCCTTAAATCTTGGCATCCGTTTGGTCGTATATTTGGGACGGAGATTGAATGTTTTTATTGAAAGCAGTTTCAGCGAAACAAAAGGAAAATACTTATGCTAATTATCATTTTTAGAGTTCCGTAGCAGGTACCGGCAACGTATTACAAGGCCTACGCCGTCTGTCCGACTTTACCATGACCGTATGATCGTGTGTAACTTTTTTTCTGAATGATATTGAGTTACATTGATAAATATGGGTAACCAATTTTAAAAAACTGGCTAAGTGCGAGTCGGACTCGCGCACGAAGGGTTCCGTACCATCTATAAAATCACGTTCGTTGTATGGGAGCCCTTTAATATTAATTTAATTATTTATTTTTAAAGTGAAAAATACGACTCAGTTTTCCGTGAATATTATTAGCGTCTACCTGTTCCCGTTATCAAAATCGAGCAAAAACGAGCAAAAAAATCACGTTTGTTGTATGGGAACCCCCCCTTAAATATTTGTTCTATTTTAATGTATTTTTTTATATTTAAAGTGAATATATAAATAAATATTGTGTAAATATTTCAAGCATCTACCTGTTATTGTTATCAATTTCGAGCAAAAACAAGCGTAAAGGTAACTTTTATTGTATAGGAGCTCTTAAATATTAATTCATTTTAATTTAATATATTATTTTTAAAGTAAATAATACAACTCAACGTTCTGTAAATATTTTAGGCATCTACCTGTTCCCGTTATAAATATCGAACAAATACGAGCAAAAAAAATCACGTTTGTTGTATGGGAACCCCCCTTAATATTTATTTTATCGTAAATTTAATTACTAATTGTTAAAGTCAATATATAAATCAATATACTAAATATTTAAAGTGTCTATCTGTTGTCGTTATCACAATCGAGCAAAAAAATTACGTTTGTTGTATGGGAGCCCCCTTAAATATTTATTTTATTCTATTTTTTAGTATTTTTTAGCATAGCGGCAACAGAAATACATCATCTGTGAAAATTTCAATTATCTAGCTATCACGGTTCATGAAATACAGCCTGGTGACAGACAAACGGACCGACAGACAGACGGACAGCGAAGTCTTAGTAATAGGGTTTCCGATTTTACCCTTTGGGTACAGAACCCTAAAAATACAAAAAGTTAAAATTGAAGGTGGGGTCGCGATACAAACAACGTTTTTAAAGGTCTTTTTTTATGTGCCACTGTAAAAACGGTAATACTTGTACACATTAGCGTAAAACTAAGTGTGATTGATTATAGCGCTAATCATCATCATTCAATCAGCCGAAAGACGTCCACTGCTGGACATAGGCCTCCCCCAAGGATTTCCACGGCGACCGGTCCTGCGCTGCCCGCATCCAGCGGCTTTCCACGATCTTCACCAGGTCGTCGGTCCACTGCGTGGGAGGCCTTCCTACGCTACGATTTCCGGTGCGCGGTCGCCACTCGAGAACTTTACTACCCAAGTGGAAATCTGTTCTACGAGCTATGTGCTCTGACCACCCACTGCCACTTCAGTTTAGTAATTTACTTTGGTTCTCCTGCGGATTATTTCTGATTCGATCGCGTAGGGAAATTTCGAGCACTATTACTAATACTTAATAGCACAAATAATTAAAACCAGCCAGGTATGAGCATACATTAAACAGTATTTATTCTTTGGTCGTGCCTAATCGCACCAAGGAGTTCGAACTAAATAAAATAAAATAAAACAGCCAAGTGCGAGTTGGACTCACGAACCGAAGGTTCCGTACCACCACACCTCCTACCCACAAAAGTAAAACAATGATACCTATCCCTGCAAGCAAAAGACGTCAACGCGAGCGACAGTAAGTGTATTTTTCATTTTGTTCTGACACCATAGCGCGAATACGACTCAATTACCTATAGCGGGTATTTGTACCTACTTGTTGATACACTTTATATTAGTACTCGAAACTCACCTAGTTTCACGCTTACGTGTATTACCGTTATTACAATAGAGCAATTACCTATAGCGGGTATTTGTACTTGTACCTACTTGTTGATACACTTTATATTAGTACTCGAAACTCACCTAGTTTCACGCTTACGTGTATTACCGTTATTACAATAGAGCAATTACCTATAGCGGGTATTTGTACCTACTTGTTGATACACTTTATATTAGTACTCGAAACTCACCTAGTTTCACGCTTACGTGTATTACCGTTGTTACAATAGAGCAAAAACAAAACATTTTCAAAAAACAAGTTTTTGTTTGGGAACCCTTGCTTTTTCACTTTTTAGGGTTCCGTACAACAAAAAAAACGAACCTTTATAAGATCACTCGTGCTTCTGTCTGTCTCTACGTCCGTCTGTCACAGGCAATTTGCTCCGAATCTACTGGACCAGATCAGGTGAAATTTGGTAGGATGTTGTAATCTTATGACCCAAACACAGATGTGCAAAGTATTTTTTTTTAAATAAGGGTCATTTTTGGGGTATAAATAAGGAGTTCAAGAAAAGTTTTGCAAACCTTGCTGTGTCACCTATCAAATGAAAAGGCTCGTTATGAGGATCTTAAATATATTTTTGGTATGGAATAAATAGTTTTGATTTGTTTGTTGTTTTGATTTTTTCATGAAAGAAGACGAAAATTGACCATTCCTCTGACCTGATCTCCGAAACTACTGAGTCTAAAATTTTGAAAAAAATAAAAAATGTAGTTCATTGCTTGTAGATTACAGGAAAATCTATAATAATTCTATTCATTGAAAATAAAGTGGTAAACTCAATATAAAACGTTCACTTACGGAAAATAGTTCACTAATACACCACTAGATAGGGCTAGTAGTATTTTTCTGTTGCTCGCGTTTGTCTTTTGTTTGTCATATAAATAGGTATCATTGTCATAGTTGTCTGGAGAGGTGTGGTAGTACGGAAACGGAACCCTCACACCGCGAGTCCAACTCGCACTTGGCCGGTTTTTTTGATCAGATACCTACTTAGGTATTTTTTCTTACATGTAATAGGTACATACAATAAACTCTACCCTTGCATTTATCATGTCTTTCCATACACCTTGACACTCCATAAAAATAGAATTTACAACGAATATTTTTATTCTCAACGGACCAAGGCTCGTCCCGTGTATAAAACTGGATGCGAATGTCTTCACGCCGGGGGCGGTCCATATCGCACGCCTGGTCACATTCTTGTCATGTCTACCCTCACGAAGCAAAAAAAAAACTTTAAAAGACGCGCTCGAGTCATTTGCCCCCGGGCGGCGGTCGCGAGCAGACTTCCCTTGCCTGTCGCTGCGGTGGGAACGCTTAATGCGACCATGTATTAATGTAATGACTTATGAGTAATGGGTAATAATTTATTTTGTCAATTTGTGCCGACACTCCTCTGTCTTGTTAATACCTAAGTGGAAATGTTCAATCCAATTGTATTGGTGTCGTAGTAATTTTTCGGCTCATTCATTAAGTTTTAACTATTTTGCATAGTTATTGTTAGCTTAGGTTATTTCAAACACAATTTGCAAATTGTTTATGAATAAATGAACTATGAACTAGGAATAGTGACTAAGGCCCAAGTCCGGCAGTGGAACAGCGATTACGAATGCTGGTCATCTGATTTACTTTAAAGCATCTGTCAAAATATTTTGTTCTAAAAATGTTTGAAATACCTAGGCGTGACGTCATAGTTTTGCAGCGTCATTTATGTACTCATTTTGTGATTTTGATGAATTAAAAATTTAAGTAAGTTTGAGTAAGGTTTTCCAAAGTTTAAGTAGGAGGGCAATTTAGTGATCAAGAAATCATAATTTATTTCTGATGCTGTCGTCATTCCTTATAACGAATCCTTCAGGATTTTATGTCTTTGCTAGTTCTAGCGTAAGGACACCCCTTTGAATGTCATGTTCGTTCGCATCGATAAGTGTAACAATAGCGAACACCTCGGGCGTAACCATTGTTGTGGATTACACTATACGCGCGATTTCAAAATAACAACTGTTTCTGCTTTGTGTTGCGTGCGATCGCGGTGCGGTAATGTACACCTAAGTATATACTTTTCTGTGGATACGCCTTTAAAATTAGATTGTTTTGAATCCGTATAAAGGCTTAATACCGAAAGACACTTTCGCAAAACCCAGTTTAAAAGACGCCAATTTATTGAAAAGCTATTTCATCGAAGGGTTATTTGATCTATGGGTCATTTCACCAAAAAGCCAAATCGTCGAAAGCTTGTCTTCGAAAGACAATTAAGCGAAGAGATTGAGGGAATAAAGCGAGCGATTATAGGTTCGTTAGGTTTGATGATGATACTGTCCAAAAACCTCGAGGAGTGAGGCTCCCCCGGATGGCGGTCTGACGATGGACACGAAAAAGGGTGGTGTTGGGCTTTGCTAAATTGTCTTACTACTTAAATAATGTACAATCGGTGACATACACTTTCGACGATTTGTCTTTTCGGTGAAATGACCCATAGATCAAATAACCCTGTGATGAAATAGCTTTTGGATGAAATTGGCGTTGTTGAAATGGGTTTTGCTCAACTGTTTTTCGGTATTGAGTACCTACCCAAATAAACCTAAAACTTGTTTCTAAGCAGGTATCTACTCACTAGAAATTGCAAGTTTAAAACTAAAATCGCCCTGATTCAGGGTAGGCTCGAGCCCCTCGGTGGGGACGTATATGAGCTGTTATAATAAGTTTGTCTCACCTTCCGGTTTCCAATCGAGCTGAAATTTTGTATAAGTACTTACAAATTGTATACTTACTTGTATACTTATTGTATATTTATTGTATACTTAGGTACTTGGATCACAATGTATGGTTAGCTAAAAAAATAAATAAATAAAATTAAAAAAACTAGTACCTAGCTCGTAGAACAGATGGCCGTTGGGGCAGTAAAGTTCTCGAGTGGCGGCCGCGCACCGGAAAACGTAGCCTAGGCAGGCCTCAAAAGTGGTGAACTAACGACCTGATGAGGATCGCGGGAAGCCGCTGGATTCGGGCAGCGCAGGACCGGTTCAGCAGTGGACGTTTTTTGACTGATATGGTGATGATGATGATGGTGAAAAAAATTCTATCTACTTAAATGAGCTTACTTTTACAAACTTTTATCATGTTAGTATAGGTCAAATCTTGCAAAGAATTTTAAGCAATATTTGGTGTGAAGCCGTATTTCCGATGACAAAAGATGCTCTTGGTATTTTGAAGTTGATCTGATGATGAAAGAAGGTGGAATCAAGGGCCCAGGATTGTTTTAAGTATTATATCAGCCGAAGGACGTCCACTGCTGGACAAAGGCCTCCCCCAAGGAATTCCGCGACGACCGTTTCTGCGCTGCCCACACCCAGCGGCGTCCCGCGACCTTCACAGTTTTGAATTTGGAAACATCTATTTACATTCATATTTGCATAGTGACTATTTCGCATTTTTATGCATAAAAACTCTTTTCAAATAAAGCTTTTCAAAAAAAACGAGCGTAGTAACTAATTAGTAATCTGTGAAACGAGGAAATATTATTGTTTTTATTTACAAAAAGAAAAGCAAATATACGGAATTAAATAAAAGCTTGTGCTTAACTAAAAATGTTTAGGTTTTTCGATGTTTTTTAGTAATGTTCAGCATCACTAAATTTTTTTTGGGTTTAGAGAACATTTATTCTTAATAAGAATTTTACAATTCACTTACATAAGAATACAATTTCATATTATAAATATTATAATATTATATTAACTTAAAAAAGGGGGGTAAACAAATTATTTTTTAAGAAAATATCGAAACATGTGGAGGGTACATCAAAATAAAACATAAAACAAAAAAATACAATATCGACAAAGAATGTTACACGGATATACAGCGATCAAACTGGAAGTGATGTCTTAGATCAGGTATGGATGGTTGTAGGTAATTTTGTGTGCAATATAATTTTTCAAGCATTTTTTGAAACTATTTATAGTTTTAGATTCTTTTACGTCTTTTGGGAGCATGTTATATAATTGAGCACCTTCATATAAAATAGACTTTTTGCCATAATTTGTACGCCGTTGTTTTAGCATTTCTCAATCTGATTTTCTGTAGGTATTTGTATTTTTTTTTGTAAAGCTTATTTGTGTATCTTTTTGAAGAATTTTGCGTATTAATATACAAGTATAATACATATATGTTTGCCTTATATTCATTATTTTAGTTTTATCGTAAATTGTTTTAGTGGGTGTCAGAAAGTCGTAATGGAAAAGTACTTTTATTAATTTATTTTGAGCTATTTGTATTTTACTTAGGTTTATTTTTTCCCGCTGCACCCCAGACTTCGATTAAATGGTCAATGTGTGGTTTAGCAAGTGAGTTATATATTGTGTATCGTACTTTTCCTTGATTCCATAGATAAGTTGTCGTACCTTATATAATGGTAAAATATAAAAAAAACAGGCATCTGTCTGCATCCTTTATTTAAGTAAGTACATACCTAACTTACATATGAGAATATACCCACCATTTATATTATTGGTATCCCTTTAAACGGTCGTGTAAGTTTTCTATAAACAGACTGTCGAAAAAAAGAAAGACAACAACATGGTTAGAAAAAAAAACTAAATTGCTTTAAAATTGAACGTTCCGATATAATTTTCGCCATTATTTAAGGCAGTTTATAGCCTAGAAATTATAGTTTTTACGGTGCGGTGCCATACTCGGCACGCGCCATCCGTTTCGTTTTTTTTTTATTTAAAAGTTTTTCTTGCAAAAAATGGCGGGAAACCATTTGATTGCTTTAACGAGGGGTAGGGGTGCCATAAACCACTGGAGGGATGATTGCTCTGTTTTTGTGCTACTTAAAGCTGGCAGTAATTTGAAAATATTTTAAACGTTTGATCATATAATTACGTGCCAAACACGATGCCCTAAGGACATCCCTATAATAACTGGCTTTAGTAAGTACATAGCCTATGTGTAGATGTATAGGTACCTAAGTAGTTGCTTGTAGTTTCCTTTGCACAAACTCACTTATTTCTGTAGGTATAAGGTGTTCATGATAGCACAATAGACTTAAGTTAATTCTATTGTGATGATAGTGCCCATCTTTTCAAATAGATATATATCATGAAGCTTTTACTGTATTTTTATTTTATTTTTTCGTATAGATGGATACATATTTCATTTTTGTAATTTCTTATTTATTTCTTTTATCTATTTGATTTTTGATAACATAGGGTAGATAATTCAGCTTAAGTGTATTTTGTCAGCAACGATAGTAACTAGTACACGGATAAACCTGTAATGGTTTTTGATGTATTATTATATTTTTTTGTAAAATTCTTTTTATCAATTGAATAAATAAAAAATAAAAATTAATAGACGTATGATTGAGTCCAAAGAAATTATACCTAAACTAGCTGTTTCCCGCGGCTTCACCCGCGTGGACGTTTCTATGACTTTTTGAGGGTGCGCAGTGTCTGTGCGCAGTGGAAAAAGTAGCCTATGTGTTAATACAGGTCCTAATCTGCCTACCTACCAAATTTCAGCCAGATCTGTTCAGTAGTTTTTGCGTAAGAGAGTAACAAACATACATTCTTACAAACTTTCGCGTTTAAAATATTAGTAGGATTCACAGACGTTAATATATAAGTCATTGGTAGGATTGGAGAATCAATAAATTCGCTTATATGTGAGTCTGTGAATGAACCCTTTTCTTTAATTTTTAAACACGTTTTGTGCCACATTTATTTCTTTTTAATTTAGATTTTATTTAGTTTTATATATTTGGTCTTTTATTTTTAATCTTATTTTATTTCTTTTTGTGTAATTCTAGAACATGCGTATAGTTTGTATGGTGCGTGCCACTAAAGATGAGACTTGACACGCCACGTAAAACATTAAAAAGACAAAGTATACAGTGTACGAAATAATTACCCATAATATGTAATACGAGTAATATAGTTATCCATAATCCTTTGTTTCTTTTGACATATAGGTGTCCCCGGCGTAATTCATCTTCCTACTTAGTATTTTACCGGGTGTGTCAAGTCTCATCTTTAGTGGCACGCACTTACACCAAATTTTTTTATTTTATAAATAAAAGTCAATTAATAATTATAGTTTCAAATAGTTAGATATTATAGCCTTTCTTTATATCAATTTCCCTACGGATAGTTCTCTCCGTCTCTCTGTCCTTGTCCGTCCATCCACAAAACATGACAAAATCGTTCACAAGGTCACTCCCCCCTGCCTATTTTGACCTAGAATCCTATCTATGTCTATCCTACCTTTAAAGGGCTGTATCTCTTAAACAGTAATGGGAATCTGATTAAAATTTTCACAAAATATGTGTTATTATAGTGAATGCCCTAAGCTCCTAATCAATAACAAATAGTAATAACTAAACGAATTAATTAAAAATTAATAACTGACTGCAAAAAAAAAGACGTTGTCTTTTTAATATTTTACCGGGTGTGTCAAGTCTCATCTTTAGTGGCACGCACTTACACCAAATTTTTTTATTTTATAAATAAAAGTCAATTAATAATTATAGTTTCAAATAGTTAGATATTATAGCCTTTCTTTATATCAATTTCCCTACGGATAGTTCTCTCCGTCTCTCTGTCCTTGTCCGTCCATCCACAAAACATGACAAAATCGTTCACAAGGTCACTCCCCCCTGCCTATTTTGACCTAGAATCCTATCTATGTCTATCCTACCTTTAAAGGGCTGTATCTCTTAAACAGTAATGGGAATCTGATTAAAATTTTCACAAAATATGTGTTATTATAGTGAATGCCCTAAGCTCCTAATCAATAACAAATAGTAATAACTAAACGAATTAATTAAAAATTAATAACTGACTGCAAAAAAAAAGACGAAAAAAAAACCAAAAAAATCTTAACCCGTATTTTTTGGCCATTCGAGTAAAAATTATCATATGGATGGATTTTGGAGAGCGAGGGGTCGTTAGATCTGTCTTGATTCCATGCACTGATGGAATCAAGACTGATCTAACGACACTTCGCTCTCCAAAATCCTGTCGTTAGATCCGTGTTGATTCCATGAGTGCATGGAATCAAGACGAATCTAACGACACCTCGCTCTCCAAAATCCTGTCGTTAGATCCGTCTTGATTCCATGAGTGCATGGGATCAAGACGAATCTAACGACACCTCGCTCTCCAAAATCCTGTCGTTAGATCCGTCTTGATTCCATGAGTGCATGGGATCAAGACGAATCTAACGACACCTCGCTCTCCAAAATCCTGTCGTTAGATCCGTCTTGATTCCATGAGTGCATGGGATCAAGACGAATCTAACGACACCTCGCTCTCCAAAATCCTGTCGTTAGATCCGTCTTGATTCCATGAGTGCATGGGATCAAGACGAATCTAACGACACCTCGCTCTCCAAAATCCTGTCGTTAGATCCGTCTTGATTCCATGAGTGCATGGGATCAAGACGAATCTAACGACACCTCGCTCTCCAAAATCCTGTCGTTAGATCCGTCTTGATTCCATGAGTGCATGGAATCAAGACGGATCTAACAACACCTCGCTCTCCAAAATCCTGTCGTTAGATCCGTCTTGATTCCATGAGTGCATGGAATCAAGACGAATCTAACGACACCTCGCTCTCCAAAATCCTGTCGTTAGATCCGTCGTGATTCCATGAGTGCATGGAATCAAGACGAATCTAACGACACCTCGCTCTCCAAAATCCTGTCGTTAGATCCGTCTTGATTCCATGAGTGCATGGGATCAAGACGAATCTAACGACACCTCGCTCTCCAAAATCCTGTCGTTAGATCCGTCTTGATTCCATGAGTGCATGGGATCAAGACGAATCTAACGACACCTCGCTCTCCAAAATCCTGTCGTTAGATCCGTCTTGATTCCATGAGTGCATGGGATCAAGACGAATCTAACGACACCTCGCTCTCCAAAATCCTGTCGTTAGATCCGTCTTGATTCCATGAGTGCATGGGATCAAGACGAATCTAACGACACCTCGCTCTCCAAAATCCTGTCGTTAGATCCGTCTTGATTCCATGAGTGCATGGGATCAAGACGAATCTAACGACACCTCGCTCTCCAAAATCCTGTCGTTAGATCCGTCTTGATTCCATGAGTGCATGGAATCAAGACGGATCTAACAACACCTCGCTCTCCAAAATCCTGTCGTTAGATCCGTCTTGATTCCATGAGTGCATGGAATCAAGACGAATCTAACGACACCTCGCTCTCCAAAATCCTGTCGTTAGATCCGTCTTGATTCCATGAGTGCATGGAATCAAGACGAATCTAACGACACCTCGCTCTCCAAAATCCTGTCGTTAGATCCGTCTTGATTCCATGAGTGCATGGAATCAAGACGGATCTAACAACACCTCGCTCTCCAAAATCCTGTCGTTAGATCCGTCTTGATCCCATACACTCATGGAATCAAGACGGATCTAACAACACCTCGCTCTCCAAAATCCATCAAGCCGTTTAGACTATAGAGCATTCCAAAGAAATATACTACATCCATACATACACTCGAAAAACATTTCTGGCGCCGTAGGGTAAAAAATTAAAAGGGTTCCCCATACAAAAACTTGTTATTGGAAAGGATTTTGCTATATCGTAAAAACGGTAATTACATTAACAGTCAATACAAATCCTAACGTAAAACAGCTAATAATAAAAACTGGCTAAGTAAGAGTCGTACTCGCGCTTAGGATCCCAAACTGCATAAATTTTCTTGCGCTCGCGTTTATGTCTTTTGATCAAATGAATAGATATCACTGTTGTAGAACTCGTGTGGAGAAGTGGGTAGAACGGAACACTCCTTACGCAAGTCCGACTTCACTTGGCCGCTTTTTAGGGTTCCGTACGTCAGAAATAAAAAGGAACCCTCATAGGATCACTTCGTTGTCCGTCTTTCTGTCAAAATCCTTTTTCTCTACTACGGTCCCTTGATGCAGTAAAAAAATCAAGCTCTAAGTCAAAACAATAAAATATACTTACGGCCATCGTAATGTCAGTTTGTCACATATTTTAATCATCATTACAGCTCATATACGTCCCCACCGAGGGGCTCGAGCCTACCCTGAATCAGGGCGATTAGGCCTTAGTCGACCACGCGGGCCCAGTGCGGGTCGGTCGACTTCACACACAACCTTCGAGTTTCTTCGCAGGCGTGTGCAGGTTTCCTCACGATGTTTTCCTTCACCGTTAAAGCTATCGGTAAGTATGTACGTAAGTTTTTGAAAAACTCATTGGTACATTGGCCGTCCAGATTTGAACCCGGTACCTCTGGTTAGATGGACCGAGTCGTTACCGGTTGAGCCACCGACGATTTAATACTCGCATATAAATAAAAACTTATAGGGTACTTGCCGTTGACCTAGAATCATGAAAATTGCCAAGAAGCAAGGTCTCACAGCACAAGCAAAGGAAAAAAATCCGAAAATCCTAAATTTGTAGTTACATCACATATTTTTTTATGATTGCAAACTTACATTTATAGTTGAAGAATTGAGCGTGATGTTTATGGATGTATGGGAGCAAAATTTGTTCAACTACAAAGTTAACTTTGTCCTTCAGTCCGATTGTTGTATCCACCTACTTGTGGTTTCGTACCCAAATGGAACACTCAGTGCGCAAATCCGACTAAGCCTTTGGTATCATCTCACCTCGCATTTTTAAAGTGAAACTTTTATTACATCGTCTCAAGCTTTTTCGTCTGTGTGTTGCGTGACGGCAAAGAGATTATTACATCGTCTCAAACTTATTCGTCAGAGCAGCCATGATCGTTTCATCCTCTGTACCGTAGCTCCAAGACGAGAGCAGCCATGATCGTTTCGTTCTCTGTACCGTAGCTCCAAGAGGAGTGAAACTTTTATTACACGATCGTTTCGTCCTCTGTACTGTAGCACCAAGACGAGAGCAGCCATGATCGTTTCGTGCTCTATAAATGTCTATAATGAGAAAAGTTTCACTTTTACCATGGTTTCATAAAACCACACACTCTTTTTTGTCAATATAATAAACATATAAATGAAAAATCACTAATAATAAGGCACACCGTATTTCAAAACGAGTCGCGTTATCTGCGCAAACCGCAAACGCATCGCACGTTCCCGCTATCGTCCAATCGCGGGCGAGGGCGGGAACGAACATTGCTTTTGAAAAAAATAACGTTCCATTCGCTCAGTCAGATTTATCTTCTTGTCATCGTATTATGTTGTTGGTACTTATGATAGATTGGTCATTAAGTGGGATATAAGCTTGTTCGGAGCCCACCGAGCCAACAAGAGTATTGTGAAGTTGGTAGTTAGGTATAGGTTCATAATCATAATATAAATAGCTTTGTTGTTAATAATAACGATTCTTCGCCTCACGTCTTTTTGTTCTTGTTTTAATTTTTAGAGTTCCGTACCCCTAAACTTTAGGGCCTAAAGGATGACCAACGGGACCCTATTACTAAGCCTCCGCTATTAGTCCGTCTGACCGTCTGTTTGTTTATCAGCTGGCTGTATTTCATGAACTGTAGGTAGACAGTTGAAATTTGGTGATTCAAAGTTTAGATGCGAGGTTTATTATTTCTCTCGGCAAAACAGATTACATTTAGATGCTCGCAAACAGTCGCTGACCTAGTAATTTATAGGACAACTGACTTATTTAGAAGACAAAATCTGCTATTTAAAAGAAGGCGATTCAAAGTTTAGATTCGAGGTTTATTATTTCTTTTGGCAAAACAGATTACATTTAGATGCTCACAAACAGTCGCTGACCTAGTAATTTATAGGAAAACTAACTTATTAAGAAGACAAAATCTGCTACTTAAAAGAAGGCGATTCAAAGTTTAGATGCGAGATTTATTATTTCTCTCGGCAAAACAGATTACATTTAGATGCTCGCAAACAGTCGCTGACCTAGTAATTTATAGGACAACTGACTTATTTAGAAGACAAAATCTGCTATTTAAAAGAAGGCGATTCAAAGTTTAGATTCGAGGTTTATTATTTCTTTTGGCAAAACAGATTACATTTAGATGCTCACAAACAGTCGCTGACCTAGTAATTTATAGGAAAACTAACTTATTAAGAAGACAAAATCTGCTACTTAAAAGAAGGCGATTCAAAGTTTAGATGCGAGATTTATTATTTCTCTAGGCAAAACAGATTACTTTAGATGCTCACAAACAGTCGCTGACCTAGTAATTTATAGGAAAAATTACTTATTTAGAAGACAAAATATGCTATTTAAAAGAAGGCGATTCAAAGTTTAGATTCGAGGTTTATTATTTCTCTCGGCAAAACAGATTACATTTAGATGCTCACAAACAGTCGCTGACCTAGTAATTTAGAGGACAACTTACTTATTTAGAAGACAAAAACTGCTATTTAAAAGAAGGCGATTCGAAGTTAAGATAGGTACGAGATTAATTATTTCTCCTTTTTGATGACCTAATTTTAACAGCCTTCCGTCTCCATCATCAGACTATTGATGGTAGTTATACATACACAACCCATAAATCATAAGTTAGGTATAAAGTTCTCATTAATATGAATGAATAATCTCAAACATAAGCCTAAACTAATTATGTGTGCCAAATTTCAACAGAATCGCATCCCAGATGAAAATTCAATCATTCCTTATTTTCTACCCTTAGTGGTAAAATTTTGTTTTCAAAGATAAAGACCAACTTCGAAGTATAAAAAAAGAATTATCGAAATCGGACTACTCTGTAAAAAGATATGCGTGATCATATATACGGGTCGATTTGAGAACCTCCACCGTTTTTTTTGTCGGTTAAAAATTAGGAAAAATGAAAAAATACGTTTTTTATAAATGTATTATAGAGCAATTTTTGATTTAGCTCCAGGTAAAAACGGCAATACATATAGGTATTAGCGTGAAACTTGGTGTGATTATAGTTCCTACTAAGCCTTAAGTAAAACAAAACTGGCCAAGCAGGAGTCATACTCGCGAGTAGACCGACCTGAATATTTTTTTTCTGTTGCTCGCGTTGATGTCTTTTGTTTGTAATGTGAATATGTATCATTGACATAGTTGTGTGGAAAGGTGTGATGGTACGGAACCCTCGAAGCGCGAATCCGACTCGCACTTAGCCGGTTTTGCATATCAACCAACGTTTATAATATATCTTTATATTAAAGTCTATTATTAGTAGGTAAGATGACCGATGGGGCAGTAAAGTTCTCGAGTGGCGACCGCGCACCGGAAAACGTAGCGTAGGCAGGCCTCCCACGCGGTGGACCGATGACCTGGTTAAGGTCGCGGGAAGCCGATGGATGCGGGCAGCGCAGGACCGGTCGTCGTGGAAATCCTTGGGGGAGGCCTTTGTTCAGCAGTGGACGATTTGTGGCTGATATGATGATGATTAGTAGGTACCTACTCTGCACGAAAGAATTAAGGATAGATATGCGCATGAGTTTTACGGGTTTTTTCTGTGGAGACGCGTCAAGCAGATACTCATAGGAAGGAACACAAATAAAATGACAATGCTAAAAACGTTAGGAACAAACGAATTAAATCACAAAATTTCTGTGAAACTAATGAACCGATTTTGATGTAACTTGCACTGTTCCCTTAGTTGAAAGAAAAAGAAAGAAAGAAATAAAGTTTATTCGCCGAAAAAAATTAAAAATAATAGATCATCATATCAGTCGAAGGAAGTCCACTGCTGGACATAGGCCTCCCCCAAGGATAAAAATAATAGATACTTAATCGAAATTATTACATTTTGATTTCTAGTATCTGAGAAATACGTGGAAAAACATACATACATACATACATATACACTTTTGAAATTTGGCACACCAGTTTAGAGGCCAACATCATCATTATCATTATATCAGCCGAAGGACGTAAGATATATGTACCTAGGTTTTATAATATCTATCCCTTGTTCTTTCCGTTAATGCAAGTCCTAATCTGTCTACCTACCAAATTTTATTCAGATACGTTCAGTAGATTTTGCGTGAAAGAGCAACAAACATCCATACATCAATATATAAAAACTTTCTCGTTTATAATATTAGTAAGGATATAGGTACATACCTAGGTAATAATACCTATCCCTTGTTCTTTCCTTTCGTACACAATATCTACATTAATTGAGGTACAACATCAAAGGTTGGCTGGAGGAGATCCCTCCTAATCCTCCTTTGTAAATGAGCAAATCACTTTTTACTATTAATGCAATAATTATTTTTAGTAGGTACCTATGAAAACCAAGAAAAAGTTCTAATGTATTGTAACATTTTGTATGGAATAGCTATGAACCTTTTACAATTTCAACTGCACACCTTGTTGGTCGCCTCTTACTCCTCAACTAAGAAAGTTTTCTTCGCCGTGACAGTTTTCCTTTGAAATTGATTATAAATGTCCTACTATTACAGTTTTTTTCAGATTTTCTTAAATAGCGGTTTAGTTGATAGAGGAGGGGGTGGGGAGGGGGACACACTTAATTTTAACAAAAATTAGCACTTTTAGTATCGAGTAGTCTGCGGGATACCCAACTCCTTATAAACTTACAGCAGCCTCTCAGTTCTCGTGCCGTCCCCGCATGGCACATTCCCATGGAAGTGGCCCCTGCATTGGGCGCGCCGGCTATTTCAGTGCGTTTGGTGCAACCCCTCTCTACTTACGCACCCACACCCTTCCCTAAGGGTATGGGTCGCTCCGATGAACGATTTTACAGGTCTTGATTGACCTAAATCCATGGGGGGAGTTTTAGTGGGTAGGTTCAGCCTTCTGCTGTGAGTCCCACATAACCAGTACAGCCGGGCTATATTGGTATGCATGATGCATCTGCCTCCCTCCTTCCGAATAAGGAAAAAAATATATAGCGTTTTTGTGCTGATTAGAATGGTATCAATGAGTAGGTGTTAAATAGATGATGATTATTGATGATCGAGGCCCCATGGTAAAGAAAAAAAAGAGTTAATATTGTCAGCTCGTTTTCTAGCTCATTACGGGTTCTCAGAGACTTAGAAAGTTCTGGCGAGGGAGGTGAGCAGCTTCCACGGGTCTGATCGATTTGAAATAGGCAAGATTTTAAAAACGAAATACTACTAATTTATTTTCATCATCATCATCATCATATCAGCCGACGGACGTCCACTGCTTCACATAGGCCTCCGCTATCGAATCAGAAACGAGGAGATCCGTAGGCGAACCAAAGTAACCGACATAGCTCTTAAAATTGCTAAACTTAAGTGGCAGTGGGCGGGGCACATAGTTCGTAGAACAGATGGCCGTTGGGGTAGTAAAGTTCTCGAGTGGTGACCGCGCACCGGAAAACGTAGCGTAGGTTGGCCTCCCACTCGGTGGACCGATGACCTGGTGAAGGTCGCGGGAAGCCGCTGGATTCAAGCAGCGCAGAACCGGTCGTCATGGAAATCCTTGGGGGAGGTCTATGTTCAGCAATTTATTTTACTACAACTAATTACTACCAAAGACAGGCAACTTTGCGGCGATGCTCAAGGCTTTGAAGCTTGTTTTTGACAAACTCATCGTCGCCAGTGAGTCTCTGGGCGCATCCAAGGTATCCGCTGATAGCGGGCTGATCCATCCCATAGGTGAGAACAGTACTCCATACAAGATCGGACTTGTGCTTGATATAAAGATACTCGTAGAAGCTGTCCAAAGTGTGAAGTACCGTCTCACCATAGAGTGAATACCCAGCGTCATTGCAGCAACTTTGGCCTTGGACTCAGTATATCTACCGAAATTGAGATTAGGTGTTATTTCCACGCCAAGAAGCTGAAGCATTTTCACAGAATATGTACTTCTGTTGCGGCGGACGGCGCAATCGCCGTCTGCGCCGTCGCTCGCACGAAATAGAAGATGAAGAGTTGATGATGGAGGGAGGGTCAGTGTTCTTTTAAAAACATATAAATCCACCAAAACAATCTGAATATATTTAAAATTGGTTATAAAAATGGAAAATATGGAAAAATTGTCGAATCGTATTGATAATGAGGAGGAATCTGTATCTAACAATTTCAATTCAAACAAAATAATAAAACGTAAAAATAGACAAAAAGATGATATATAAAAAGATTAAAAATAAAAAATACCAAAAAGATTGACTTACTGTTGCCGCTGTATAACAACAAATACAGAAAATTTGAAAAAGTGAAAAAATAAGGCCGCAATACAAAAAACGTATTTTTTATTTTTTATAATAGGTTTTTAGAAGTATTTTTGATTTATTAGCTCTATCGTAAAAACGGTGATACCTACATACAAGCGTATAACTTGGTGTGATTGTACTACTAGATGAAGTAAAACAAAAAAATAATAAAAATCGGTAAAGTGTGAGTCCTACTCGCGCTAAGGAGTCCGAACTGTATGATAAAAAAGCATATTTTTGTCGCTCGATTTGATGTCTTTTATTTGTAATGTGAATAGGTATAGGTATCATTGTCATTTTACTATCATAGTTGCGTGGAGAGGTGTGGTAGAACGGAACCCTCGGAGTGCTAGTCCGAGTCGCACTTGACCGGTTTTTTTACTTTACTAATATTATTTGTGTATTGTAGCAATATATCTGTCTTCCTTTACAATTTTCCTTCCCATTGATCACCTCCTATTATCGTAATTGGGTATAATTCGTCTCGTACATACCATCTAAATTATGTTAATCGCATTTTAATTGATACCTGCACCTTATTTTAATAAAAATTATTATTTTGTCTCACGCCCTTGACATTTTGTAGCTAAAACTTCCTCAAGTTATTACAGTACGGACGAACTGTCAGACAACTCCTAACTATGAATAAGGAACATCAATCATTATGTCTTCGAAGGCATTGTTGTTAATGAATGACATAGGTATTTATTAAGTAGATATTTTAGGATGTTTTTTTGAAGCGAAAACTTCTTTAGGCGCTTTGGGCAATTTTTGAGATGGAAAAATACCATTGAATTCGCGACACTGTAACCTGTAATGTAACCGACACTTGCGACACTGTAATATGCAATATAACCGACACTGCCAGGAACATTTGGAGGGTCAAAACTTATAGTACCGTATATCAAATGGAGGTATAGATAGTTTATGAAAAGAGTTTTATTATTCTCTGAAAATGATCAAATCTTTATTTTCATACATGTTTATTTTGACAACAGATATTGTTGGTTTGGCAACCGATTTTGTTTGTAAACAAAAATAAATAGTATCTCTCTTTCTATCTTCACTAATTTATATATCCCTCTTAACTTCCGTTCGCCTCGCCCCCGAACACACTTCCGTAACGCTTTCGTCAAGCATCCACCAGCTTATTCCCCAAGTGAAGCGTGCGTAAAGAAGTTTTTCTTCAAAAACCATTGAACTTGCTGTAATGTAACCCCAGGACCACTCGGAGGGTCAAAACTTATAAAACTGTAAAAAGTTTTCACTTCTGTCGGCACTCCCGGAGTGGTTAGGTTTTTTTTATTTTTTGTCCTAAATATAGATGTGGATCTATAAAATAATGTTCTACTAATATTTACAATTTTGTCACCTTACATTAAAATAAGTAAGTATTAGGCTCTCTCATTTTGCTTCTTTGACATTTGTCGGTTAAAATATATTAACGTTTCTGGGTACAAGCTCTTTTGAGACAATCTTAATTTTTAGTTTTCATTTCTTTTTTGATTTGAAATGTTAGTGCTAGTGCATTACAAATCTTCTCTGGAGTTCTTGACAGTATTTGCAGCAGCCTCATTCTGAGTTTGAACACCTGGTCACAGTAGGGCGTTTATAAAAGTGTACTCAGTACAAGTTGGGTCTTCACGTCTTTCTTCATTTTATTTTCATGTTCTCCACATTGCTCACGTGCACTAGACAATTTTCTTCAAAACACACCACTTTTTGAAACAAAACTCTAGCAGAAAACAATGCAAAAACAATAAATTGAAACTACGAATGCGTTCACCACAAAGCCCGCCAAAAAACTTCGCTTCTTTGACATTTGATCTAGGGTTGTCAGGTCAAGTAAATTATCTAAACCTAAAAGTTTCAACAATCTTAGGGCTTTTTCTGACTCTCTTGTTCTCTGGAATGCTTTAAGGGAGCTTTCTTGACCTACTTTCCTCATCTCTTTGCATTTTGTGGCTATGTCCTATCTAAATGATAATTAAAAACCAACCAGGGTAATTCTCGCGTTTAATTAATGGCGTAGCCCCCATTAGTTGAATGGCAAAATTAACCTTAGGGTTGCGAAAACCATAATTACTTGTAAAGTCACTTATAAAGCTCTATCTGTATTTTTTTAGGCAAAAGTCTGCTCCATTCAAGGACCCTGGGCTTTTTTTTCCACAGCCAAAACTAATACTTTGTTGACTTGTTACAAAAATCAGAGCATGACCTCATTCAGTGGCGGAAGAGACAGAATGTTGTCGATAATCATACGTTTCGTGACACAATCATTAGATTCGACACCTAATAGCTAAGTAAGTACAGTCAGCGTGGTAGTAAAGTAACTATGATGTTTCATCTTATCAGCTCTTATACGTCCCCACCGAGGGGCACGTGCCTACCCTGAATTAGGGTGGCTAAGTCGACCCGCGGGCCCAGAGCGGGTTGGTCGACTTCACACACAACCTTAGAGTTTATTCGCAGTAGTGTGCAGGTTTTCTCACGATGTTTTTCTTTACCATAAGAGCGTCGGATATACGTACATATGGAATCGAAATTGGAAAACAAATTGGTACGTGGCAGGATTCGGACCACGCCCTCCCGGACTCCGGTAGCGGCCCTAACCTTTACGTCACCGACGCTCTATGATCTTTCTATAAACTAACCTCGGAGTTATGCAGGCCTAAAGATATTGTGGGTTCAAAGCAAAGGTGTTCCTGTTACCCGATTTCTGGCCGAAGAGTTGTATTCTGAAAATTGAATAAAAGTTTGATAGTAAATGGTTATGTGGTGACCACATTTCCTGGTCCCATGGAACCCTAAAAAGTTTTATTTTTTGTTGAGACACAACCAATAACAGTTCTTGGATTTTGAAGCCGTAAACACGGACATTTTATATTTTTATATGACTTCATGTAACTAAAGTTTTATTGAGGTACATCCCGGTTACGTTTTGGCGGTGTTGCACACTATAGAGGATTTCTAATCGCTTTCGGCTCTAACTGTTATTACGGTCTACATAGACAGTAGAATGTACCAGACGCCCTATGAGAAATGTAATTTGTGCAAAATACACGCCGACATTTATTAGTTTCTGCCTAGCTAAATGTTATAGTTTTATCATGTATTGTATCCCTGTTTGTTATTGCTGTACCGTACCTCTGTTTTCCCACGAATGTTTGTTATATTTCTTGGTAACTTAGTACCGTTAGGAGAACCCCCCCGAAAGTAACTATTTAGTAATCTGTGCCCCCGATCTCCGGTAACTAGTCGTTATTGAATGTTACGAGACACACCAAAAGAAGTCAACTCTCAGCCACGATATAGATCGGACGTTCTCCTAGGGACTAACTTAGCATACCGAATTTCTGTACCTACTTGTATTTTCCGTGTTATATTTTGTGTTTTCTGATATTATACAGTTATCAGTTTCACCTGAAGTTCTGAACTTTCATTTCTATACGCGACGTGAGTCATTACACCCGACCTTACTGAGAAGCGCAACAGTTACTTTACATTTTGTGTTTTCTTGAGTGGCCCTGCACCTCTCATCTTCTTTCCTCTTTACACGGCCCCGCTCAGCTGAGCTCCGCCCTTAATGCAGCTGCAGCCCTGCTATTACTCAGCACATGGCTGATGTATCCCATCACAGGTGACAATATACCAAAAGATACACGTGTTTTGATACAATATACTGTATTCTCCAGCTGACTGTACCCTGAACTTGGCCGTCTTTTTCCTATTGGCAGTATTCGGCAGCAGCACGCACGAAAATCATTATTCATCGGACTTCCGGCAGCCAAACGACAGTTTAGAAGTAACGAAACACTCTGTTTTTGTATATAATTATTGCGTTATAGTTGAAGTTAAAGGTGATCCGTAGTTGTTTGTTAATTATTTTAAATAGAAAGGGTGGCCATGACGTAATTAAATTGTGATAAACTTGCATTTAACTTCTTACTTCGCGAGTATCTCTAAAACAAAAACGAAGCTGTGTGTTGGTAATATCAAAGAATACTAATGTGTTGAAAAGCTGTACATAATACATAATATAAACTTCACATACATGTTCTGTGAAGAACGAGATGACGTGTGATAAACCATCGCTTGCGCACTAATTCCTCCAAAACCATGGGCCGCCTTAATCAAATTTGAAACGCGTTCCTAATTAAAAGGCGCGTGGCAAGATGGCCGCTATGTCGAGTTAGCAGGTACCCTCAATAATTCGTTAGGTAAATGTGAACTGCTAAACTGATTCGCGGGCAATGAGTGCTATTAGCGTAGCACTGCCAAATTTGGGCCTCTGACTCAGTGACAAGCCGCCTTATACCAGTCAACTTTGACCCCTGTCACTTTTTAATCTACATCCAAGTATCTTTAAACAATGTCTCTAAAAATACTGGTTGTACACCGATGCAGAGTCGCAATTATGATTCATTAGTCATATTTTGTGTTTTCTCACTATTGACGAAACGTGTGTGTTGTTCTTTTGTTTTTCAGTTTTCTTTTTTCGTTGGCGCATTGCAAAGTAGTGTGAATGTTCTAGTTTTGGTCTGCGTGTGCGATGATTTGAAAGCAAAGTTTTGTGCTGCCTTTCCACCAGAAATGTGCCTTAGATTATTGTTATTATATTGGCATTTATTTGTTTCTATCGTAAGATATTTTTATTAAAAGCTTTTATTTAAGTTCCAATGTTAGAATGTATGTAGGTATGTAAGTTGTCCGCTTCAAAATTTAAAAGTTAAATATAAACTACCTATTTCTCGGTGTTTGATTGAGCTGAAATATGGCACACTTATTTAAAGTCAGTGACAATGCAATACTTTGTTACCATCGGGCTGACCTGATAATGAAGCTAAAAATTGGGTACTTCAAAATTTACAAGTTAAGTTTGAAACACTTCTTGGCGTTCGAAAGAGCTGAAATTTGGCATACTTATTTAAGATAAGAAATACCAAATATACAACAATTAGATAAACTTATTAACTAGCAGAACACACAATGATATGCAAAGGCGGACTTACCGCTTTAAGCGATTTCTTCCAGCCAACCTTTGGTGAATGGAGGAGACGAGAAAGTGGAACGATAGCGGTGGGTTGGGTGCAAATGCTACTAAAAATTAATACTTAATAATAAAGATAAATTACAAATACATAAATAAACATATATAGATAAATATATAAATATAAATATATAATATAACAATATATGTATTTCAATATATGCACACAAAGAATGCTTAAGTATAAACGAAGCGAACTTAAGGAGAAACACAAGTTACACTTAAATAGTGTAAGAAAAGTTAAGAATAATTGCAGATTTTGAAGTTATGATCTCGAAGTCTGTTTTTGAAGATGCCTAGGGATTCAGACAGCCTGATGTCTGTTGGCAGTGAATTCCATAGCCTAACAGCCTAACAAAGAACTTGCTGTAGAAATCAGTTCGAGAGATAGGAAAGGATAACAGGAGTTCGTTACACTTATTTAAAGTCAGTGACAATGCAATATTTAGGTACCGTCGAGCTGATCTGATGATGGAGCTTTGTCCGCGTAAATCTCCATTTTATATATATTATCAACAAAATATAATATTGATATTTTTGGGGTAAGGGTTGTAAGAAGATTGGGGGGGAAGGGAAGAGTTAAAATCAAGATTATTTGAGTACTTTTTTCTATCATTTAATGGTCTCTTCTCAAAAACTCAGACTCAAATAACTCTTTATTGTACATCAGAACAAATAAATACGTGTATTCAAAATAAAAGTAAGAACTAATAGACGTATAATTTGGGCGGTCTTATCGCTAAGAGCGATTTCTATCAGACAACAAAAAAAAATTACCTGATCCTTTAATTATCTTGGTTTTTATTAGCTTTTATTTAACTTGCAATGTATGTATGTTTGTTCGGGTGGAATCTTGCAAGTTAAATTTGACCCACTTCTAGGTTTCCGATTGAGCTGAAATTTTGCATAACATGTGTAATAACGCGTGACAATGCAATACTAAAAGCTTGTACCCAAAAGTTTTTAGGTTTTTCGACAATTATTAATTATCACTTTTAAGTTTTTTTACCTATGCTATTGCTACGCTTGGGCAGTCTTCTGTAACACAACACCTATGTTTAGTTACTTTAGCCTAGCCCAGCCCACCGTCAAATAGAGACAAAGTACACAAAGACTAGAGATGTTCAGCCGAAACCGAATTTTGGATTTCACTATAGTTTTGGCCGAAACCGATACCGATACTTACCTGTAGGACATGTTTAATTTTCAACCCGTTACAAAAGAAATAGTTTTTATGTTTTTTTTATGGTAATTTCTTATGGAACAACATTTACAAGTAGTGGTTGTTTAGGGTTTATAGGGTTAAGCTTAGAGGCTATTAGTTCAAAATGCTGTATAGTTGCATGGGTATATTTACCACGCCGACGAAGTGGTATAATCAAATTTAAAAAAATATATATTTAGGAAATCCTTGTTTCAAAAGAAATAGTATTTATCTATGTTTTTTTAATAGTAATTTCTTATGGAACAACATTTAAAAGTAGTGGTTTTTAGGTTTCCATGTCTGTCTGTCTGTCCGCGACTTAGCTCAGAAACTATTAATACAAAAAGCTGTAATGTTGCATAGGTATATTTATCACGCCGACCAAGTGGTATTAACCAATTTTTTTTGGATATCGCCTACGTTTAATTTGTAAAGAGGGGGTGAATTTTTTTTCGGTGACCTACCCTAATGTGTGGGGTATTGTTGAATAGTTCTTTCAGTGACTTATATATTACTGGCGTAAGGACCCGGTCAACGCGCGCGACTAATGGGTCCCAGCGAATTGGTGCGAAAATCGAAAGTTTCGCACACTCGCGACTCAGTCGTCTGCGGGAAATTGTACAGTGCGGTGGAAAGATATTCCATATAAAAATGCCTTATTGTGTTGTTAGAGGCTGTAAAAATCATGAAAGAAAGGCTAAAAAGAAACATGGGATGTTGTATCATCGTTAAGTAACCTATCATTGTATTTTTTCTTGTAAACAAATTAAATAAACGAATTTTAAAGCGACAATTCTACCAAGGTTCTTTTAACGCGGCACTGACGTCAACTCTCGCCCACGCTAGTTCGTACGAGTTATGTTAGATGGCGCTACTTTTTGCTTGTATCAAGAAAATCTGAGTCGAATATGGAGACGGGCGGATCCTTCTATTCAAATCTGTGAGTTCTTTCAAAATTACTGAAGGTTTGCTAAAATCATTGTTCAATTCAGGGATTCGTTTACGAAGTATTAAGCTTTAAAGTGCTAATTTTGGTTCGAGTCAAGTGTCCCTCCCTATCCTAACAGCTAAACCACTATTTCAGGATTTCTGAAAAAAAATGTAAATATAGGTCATATAATCAATTTAAAAGGAAAACTATCATAGCTAAGGCTTTCTTAGTTTAAGTGTAACGATCGAACAACTTAAGACGTGCAGTTGGATTTGTAAAAAGTTCATACATTTTCGATACAAAATGTTCTTTTACCAACTGGAACTATAATTTTGTTTTTTAAAACATACATTTTTTTTTAATATCCGTAGTCATACCCTACTTTGCGCGAGTTCGACTCACACTTGGCCGGTTTTTCATTTTTTGATCCAGTTATTGATTCGCTGAAGCTATGCTATACGCGCCCGAAATAAGCTGAACGTGAATCGAGAATAATACAACAGCGTTAGTTTCGGCAAAGACCAATTTTTGATTAGTTTTCAGCCAAAATGGAAACCATCGCCTAAACTTGTTTTTTTGGCGAAAATGGCCGAAACCGAAACCAAAACTGAAAGTTCGCACGGTCACTAACAAAACACATTGTACGTAGGTACACAAAGAGTACACAAAGAGTACACACTGTGTACGCACAGTCGCCACTGTTTCCTGGCCACGTGTTAATTCGTAATAATTGATTTTCATCCTACGCGGACCACCCGCGTCTCGTAAGCGTTTACTTATTTATAAATTTCAATTTTTTAGCTTACTTTAGTTTTATTGCTATAGTTTGTCTGTATTGTTTGCTTTGAACCGAAAACAATGATAATGATTTAATTAAAACAAGGAGGTTGCCTGGAAGAAAGGTCGCCTTTTGTTTAATATTTCTTTAAAGTGTTTTTATTATTCAATCAGATGAGTAGTTTCGAAAATTACTTCCTCATACAACAAACTTTACTTATTCATAATATTAGTATAGATTCTAGCCGCGATCCATTACTAGCCTTACTATAACTCTGTCACATGAAGGTTGCCTGGAAGAAATCATGGAAAGCCAAAGGCCGCCTTTGCACATTCTAAATAAGTATAACTACATAATTTAAGGCTGATCTGTAATTTAATGTTGGTGAGCAATAAAACGTAATTATTTACTTACTTACAAACTAAATTGTTCTAAGTATTAAAAAAAAATGAAGTAGGTAATAATAAAAGTCATAACATCACAAATAAATAAAAAAACAATAAAACACAAACTACAATCATTTGCGGGGGCGACCGTTTGACAATAACTCACAATATGGCCGCCTCCCTTGTTAACGTTCTTGGTTCCGAAATTCGAAATTTTAAATTCATCGCGAGTCATTTGCTGTTCGCGAGATCACTGTGCACTGTGCACTGTGCAGGACACATTACGTCATTAGTCAAGGGAGGAAATGTAACGTGTGTTAGATCTTGGTACTTGAGGGGAATTCGGTAGTTGTAGCGTCAATGACAACGCTAAACACGTTAAAAACAAGAACTCGATCGCAACGACTATTATTATTATTTTACTATTATTTGGTTTTTGTGAATTTGTTAACGATTATTTATATGTATATGGGACCAAGCTGAAGGCATAATCTATCAAATCAAAATTATAATGAAATTTAAAATGTTTATTCAAAATAAGTGCACAATAAATTCTAATAAAACTCTAATTAATTTTTCTTGGGGGCGTGGTCAGTGGGGAGGGGGGGTGTATGTTTCTATATTATGTTCAAGTATAAGCAAAATAATGATTTGTAGCGAGTATTACATTATTAATCATTAATTTTTAACAAGTCTCTTCAAAATAAAATTATTAGTTTAGGAAGTTTATAAATAATTTCTGATTACATGTTTTCTTTTAATCTTACTAAAAATAATGTCATTATAAAAAAATTAAATCTTACTAAAAATAATGTCATTAATCATTATAGAACTTTAAATCTACTTGTGAAATTATCAAAATTGTTTAGGCTTATTACTTTGCTACATCAGCAGCCGAGTGTCGCGGGCGCGGTGGCGACATGACGAATGGCTGTTCGCGTTCCAAATCCAAATTTAAAATCCGCTGCGTAACGTTCGTTCGGCGCTAATGGCATTGTTTATTGAAGCTTTTCCGCGGGAAACCTGCCAGTGACTTACGAATTTTGCACGCATTGGCTAAACTGACGACGTTTCCTTTGGCCCGCTATTAGTTTAAATGACGCTTGAAATAATTTAAGTGCAGCTGTTAGCAAGGGAGACAAATACAAGATTATTACTTGACACAGATGTTATAAACCGATCAAGTGCGAGTCGAACTGTTTTCCGTAAAGACGTTAAGACTTGTGATTTTTATTTAGGTTGTCCTTTCTTCTTAATTTCGAGTCGACGGCAAACTGAGATAGTCCCATCCCAAAACCGAGCCACGCAAATTGCCTTGTCGGTGGCCTGCATCAAGTCCTCCCGCGTCCTTTAAACTATTTAAATTAAACATTTAAAACCCGACTGCATTAAAAGCTAATTCCTCTTTTTTGGCCAGTAGGGTCGACCACGCGGGCCCAGTGCGGGTTTGATCGACTTCACACACAACCTTCGAGTGAACCTTCGCGAGGAAACCTGCACACGCCTGCGAAGAAACTTTGAAAACGTGAATTTTGAAGTTATTAAAAAAGTGTTTGTATTTCTTATATTAAGCCCTTTCATTTGATATGCCATTTGAAATTTTATTTTTCCAATAAAATAAACCCTCCAAATCAAAATTCTATGATTTACGTTTAATGTCTGTAATTGGGTCATTAAACTCTATGTAGGGTGTCCGGTAAATGGTGGATAATCCGCAAAACATAAAAACTTAGACCATGATCTGTCGTAAAATAAAAAAAAAATACTTTTTATTACTCGACTGCCTCAGAAGGAGGATTATGTTTTTCGAGAGTATGTATGTTCGTAGATTTCTATGTTCCCTACTACAGCCTGAATGGCTTGAAGGATTTTAACGTTTAAGGTATCGTTCGATTCGTCTTGATCCCGTGAGTGATACATTTATAGCACACTGGCAAAAACAGGGGTTATGTTTTTACGCAGTCGGGTTTTTATTTTTTAATGAATTCTTAAAGTTATTTTGATAGCAATTTCTCAGATTTCTTATAAGTAAGTAGCATTTCTTATACCATTTTGAAGATTAAACGAAATGTACAACTTAAAAAAAAAACTCGCCGCCCATACAGCCATAGCTGGTCAATGTTTGACGATAAGAACGTCTCTACGTTCTCGGTCGTATCGATTACAACTCAGTATTTTGTGCCAAATTATATATTTTCTTTAAAAATATAGGTATATCTTTTTCGTTGTTAGTAGAGCACTAAAATATAGGTATATCTTTTTCGTTATTAGTAGAGCACTATATCCTTTATACTGTATACAATTTTTTCCAAGGAACCCATAGTCATTCTTAAACGAAAATTTGGACCTTCCATACTGAAATGCACAAAATCAACAAGAGTAAAAAAAACTTTTAAGTTTTCAGCAAAGTTAACAGGACCTACACCAATTTTGTTACATCCTGTATATCTTCTTAGTTGTTAGTAGAGATAGATAGATAGATAACACGTTTATTTGTCACTGCAATCACACACATATTATTACACTTGTATATGTTATAGGCAATGTGTGTGATGCAGGCATTCTATACAATACCTAGGAAATGTATAGAATGCCGTGGTCGTTCAGGCAATGTAAGAAATGATATTCAATGTTTAAACTAATTTTACACTTTACCTAGGATTGTATAGAATGCCGGTTGAAGCATAGGTCATGTACGTAATCGAAAAAATACGTCTGCATAGAACAAAGGAGTGCTGCGTATAACCTAACCTAACCTTACCTTACCTAACCTAACCAAAAATCTATATATATAAAAATGAATTGCTGTTCGTTAGTCTCGCTAAAACTCGAGAACGGCTGGACCGATTTGGCTAAATTTGGTATTGAATTATTTGTGGAAGCCCAGAGAAGGTTTAAAAGGTGAATAAATATGAAAATGCTCGGAATCAAATAAAAAAAATCCAAAAATAAAAAATCTGTCAAAAAATAATTGGTTTTAGGGTAGGGTAGTGTAGTGTAGGTGGAACGAAGTTCGCCGGGACAGCTAGTTTAAAATAAAAATGAAATGCTGTTCGTTAGTCTCGCTAAAACTCGAGAAAGGCTGGATCGATTTAGCTTATTTTGATATTGAATTATTTGCGGAAGTCCAGAGAAGGTTTAAAAGGTGAATAAATATGGTAATGCTCAGAATTAATTAAAAAAAATCAAAAAATAAAATATCAATCAAAAAATAATTGGTTTTAGGGTAGGGTAGTGTAGTGTAGGTGTAGGTTAGTGTAGTGTAGGTGTAGGGTAGGGTAGGTTAGGGTTGGGTAGTGTAGTGTAGGGTAGGGTAGTGTAGGTGTAGGTTAGTGTAGTGTAGGTGTAGGATAGTGTAGTGTAGAGTAGGGTAGGTTAGGGTTGGGTAGTGTAGTGTAGGGTAGGGTAGTGTAGTGTAGGGTTGTGTAGGGTAGGGTAGGGTAGTGTAGGGTAGGGTAGGGTAGTGTAGGGTAGGGTAATGTAGGATAGTGTAGGGTAGGGTAGTGTAGGGTTTTGTAGGGTAGTGTAGGGTAGGGTTGGGTAGTGTAGTGTAGGGTAGGGTAGGGTAGTGTAGGGTAGTGTAGGGTAGGGTAGTGTAGGGTAGTGTAGGGTAGTGTAGGGTAGGGTAGTGTAGTGTAGTGTAGTTAGGGTAGGGTAGGGTAGTATAGTTTAGGGTATGGTAGGGTAGGGTAGGGTAGAGTTGGGTAGTGTAGTATAGGGTAGGGTAGGGTAGTGTAGTGTAGGGTAGGGTAGTTTAGTGTAGTGTATGTAGGGTAGGGTAGGATAGTGTAGGGTAGGGTAGGGTAGGGTAGTGTAGGGTAAGGTAGGGTAGTGTAGGGAAGGGTAGTGTAGGGTAGGGTAGTGTTGGGTAGGGTAGTGTAGTGTAGGGTAGTGTTGAGTAGGGTTGGGTAGTGTAGTGTAGGGTAGTGTAGTTAGGGTAGGGTAGGTTAGTGTAGGGTAGCGTAGGGTAGGGTAGTGTAGTGTAGGGTAGGGTAGTGTAGTGTAGTGTATGTAAGGTAGGGTAGAGTAGTGTAGGGTAGGGTAGGGTAGTGTAGGGTAGTGTAGTGTAGGGTAGGGTAGTGTAGGGTAGGGTAGGGTAATGTATTGTAGGTTAGGGTAGTGTAGTGTAGTGTAAGGTGGAACGAAGTTCCCCGGGACAGCTAGTATTTTCATAAATATTCAGACTGCATATTCTAGAAAGCAAATGTGTCTATTATTAAGGGGACATACTTAAGTGTAAAAAAAAACTGTAGGTTAGGTTAGGTCAGGTGTTCTTTTTCAGTCGACGCGCGCGAGCCGAGCGAGCGGAGCGAGCGTGCCGCGGCAGCGGCCGCCGAAGCGCCAGAAGAGACATCGCTCACGTATAAAAAATGTTTGGTTAGGTTAGGTTAGGTTAATACGCAGCACTTCTTTGTTCTATGCAGACGTATTTTTTCGATTACGTACATTACCTATGCTTCAACTGGCATTCTATACAATGCCTAGGTATTCTATACATTTCCTAGGTAAAGTGTAAAATAGTTTAAACATTGAATATCATTTCATACATTGCCTGAACGACCCCGGCATTCTATACATTTCCTAGGTATTGTATAGAATGCCTGCATTATACACATTGCCTATAACATATATAATATAAAAACAAAACTTAACAAAAAAAAAAGCAAAAAAAGAATTCAAAAACATATTAAGTGTGTTGCAGTAGTACAAAAGGGCCGTGACTCAGTGTGTTGATTTGCTCTTGCGAGCATACACTGATAATTCGTAATAAGTAGAGAAATAACAACGAAAAAGTTATACCTATATTTAAAAAAAAAATATAAATGTTGGTACAAAATGCTGAATTGTAATCGATACTGCTGTTATTACTTGATTTTTTATTCCAGGTAGATCTTGGCCGAAGCTATCTAAAATTTTCAGATGATCCATTATACAATACAATACAATATTCTTTATTGCATCACAACATAATTGACAATATAGAAGAAAGCCTATACAATAGGCGGCCTTATTGCTAGGTAGCAATTTCTTCCAGGCAACCTTTATTATTTACCGGATCATAGTTACATATCATACAGGGTGTAACGTAATTGGTGTAGGTCCTGTTAACTGGGGATTCTACTCATCATACTGAACAACTTTTACTGAAATTCAAAAAAAAAAAAATAGCTCTTCATACAAATCGGTCAACTGATCGGACAAATTTTGTGCATTTTTGTATGGAGGGTCCATTTTTTTTTGAGGATTGACTTTAGGTTTCTTGGGGAATATTGCTTAGTAATATGATGAGTAGAATTTTGACAAGTCCTACTCCAATTTTGTTACACCCTGTTTTTAGTGCTCTAACTTAGGTATCGTCAAACGGTGAACAGCTATGTTTAATTTGGTATTCCAAATATACAACCTGTTTTCGTCCAAAAGAAACGAACGGACAGACAGACATATGAGGGTTCATAGACATATGAGAGATTATAAGGGTTCCTTTTTTTTTCATCAGGTGTACGAGACCAAAAAATACTCTTTTATAAGTACTCGATTGCGTTGGAGAATCTTGGTAAGCCCACTTTCATCTTCAGCAGCATCGTCACTTACCATCAGGTGAGATGATGCCAAGGGCTATACAAATTTTGGAAAAAACCGATTTCTTTGATTAAATGAGAATACAGATTGTTTAAAACACAAGTGTAAAAACGAATTAAACTATCTTGGTTTAGACCTGTTTTATTACCGCTCGTACAGTTGGCAATATTTTTTTACTAGAAATAAATAATAAACAAAATATTATTTTTATTCAGAAATTCCGAGTGCATTGATCCTTTGGGTTAGTTAAATAAATATAAACTATCCGAATAAAAAAGGTGGGGGGGGGGGGAGGGGGGCGCTACAAGCATTTTAAATCGATGTACTTTTTATCCCGTGAAAATAGCATAGGCTGATGCAGTTCCTTTGGGAACTAAAAAAATACTCTTTTTTGATTATTTTCCTTAACATCGCAATGGAACAATGGATTGTTACCAAACTCTGGATATCTAAATCTGAAATAAAAAGTTTTTATTTATTTTCATGGCATAAGAACTGAAATCGAATAAGTTAAGCCATTGAATCATTTAAGATTTATGAAGGTAGTTTTAAGTAACACTTATGACCTATCTCATTTAGAAAAAATATAAATTGAAACATAATTCATAAACTTTTTTTATTCTCTTATGTTTTTTTATCTCTATAATGTAAACCACGCACCGGAAAGCGTAGTGTAGGCAGGCCTCCCACTCGGTGGACCGATGACCTGGTGAAGGTCGCGGGAAGCCGCTGGATGCGGGCAGCGCAGAACCGGTCGTCGTGGAGATCCTTGGGGGAGGCCTATGTCCAGCAGTGGACTTCCTTCGGCTGATATGATGATGATGATGATGATGATAATGTAAACAGACGTTTATCATGTTAATTATACATAGACTTCCGTGTCACAGGCCTAGCCTGGGGTCAAAGCTAAAGCATTATATTTGATTTTTGATTAATAAATTGATTGATTGATTGAAAACACGTTATTGCACAACTTAAGAGGAAAAGAAAGATACAATGACTGAGGAAGTTGTACATATATGCGGTCCTATAGCTAACAAACGATCTCTTCCAGACAACCTTTAGGTTGAGGAAACATGAAAAATCATTATTGTTGGGTAGTAGTGGGCAGTAAACAAATTCATAGAATATTTAATATTTAATACGCATACCATGTACCATGTTATATTTAATATGCATTCTATAACTATGTAATACACGTAAATAATGATGATATAAACTAAAATACATATACATATACATAATACAAAAAGTATATAAATTTTTATTCTCATTCTTTGTAGGTAGATTAATTAAATTAAAAACATTGTATGGAGTTTAAAATCTCAGATAATAAATGGAAGAATTCACCAAAATTCCAAACTGATGGACGACAGACAAACTTAACACGTCGAGATAAAACTCTCAGTCTCCATAAAACAATCAACACAAACAAAAAAAGTTATTTTCTTTGCTGACTGTACTTCGCCTCTGACCCTGTCCATTGCCACTTTAGACCAGCGCTAAATTTCCCTCCCAGCGGGATACAGATGTGTTCTATTAACTTCCAGTAGGTAAAGCCTGGTAACGGACGGACAGACAAATTAAGAGATCGTGGTTAGTAGAATCGTTAGTTTATTAAATGCATGTAGTTCAAAGACTTATGTGTAGAGTGTACTGTAGTTGGTTACATTGTTACTTAATTGTGAGGTTGAGCAGTGTTGCCAGTGATGACATACGGAACTGAGGCATGGTCGATTACTGTGGGCCCCATAAGAAGGCTCAAGGTCACCCAAAGGGCGAGTTTCTCGGAGTTCACCCACGCGATCGAATCAGAAATGAGAAGATCCGTACGAGAACCGTTAAACTTAAGTGGCAGTGGCCGGGGTAGATAGCTTGTACAATAGATGGCAGTTGGGGTAGTAAAGTTCTCGAGTGGAGATCGCGCACCAGAAGACGTAGCGTAGGTAGGCCTCCCACTCCGTGGACCGACAATATGGTGAAGGTCGCGGGAAACCGCTGGATGCGGGCAGCGCAGGACCGGTCGTCGAAGAAATACTTGGGGGAGGACTTTGTCCATCAGTGGACGTCTTTCGGCTGATATGATGATGTGTGGTTGAGTGTACGCAAGTTTGGTATCAAAAATAAACTACTAGCTTTTGCCCGCGGCTTCGCCCGCGTGGACAGCGTTTTTATGACTGTCTTAGAGGGTGCGCGGCGCGTGGACATGAATTTTCTCCCGACTCCTCGGGAACTATTTCAGGTTATGTTTAGTAGTAAATCATGTCATTACTCATTTCCCACCCCCTCAACCATCTCTGTGCAAAAAACTCAATCCATTGTTCCGTTGCGATGTTAAAGAAATGAACCAAAAAAGAGTATATTTTCAGTTCCTTCAGGAACTGCATCGGGCTATGCTATTTTCACGGGATTAAAAGGAGCCTATTTCCTGAAAAGGTAACAAACAAAAACATTTTCACATTTGTAATATTAGTAAGGATTTGAATGCATAAAGTGTTTTATTTATACAAAAGAGTTCAACGAGATCTTTTTATTTTCATTTTGTGTATTGTCATCATCATCTATCAGCTGAAAGACGTCCACCGCTGGACAAAGGCCTCCCCGAAGGATTCCTGCATCGACCGGTCTTGCGTTGCCCGCATCCAGCGTCTTCGTGTAATCTTCACCAGGTCGTCTTAAAGTTCTCGAGTGGTAACCGCGCATAGATTACGTAGCACAATCAGGCCTTCCACTCGGCGGGGATATCTATAGGGTGTAAAAAATTGGTGTAGGACTCGTTAATTGGGGGTTCTACTTATCATACTGTGGCACGTCACGGGGTAGGTATACGTATGGTAGGGCGTGGGTAATAACAACCGTTGTGTGCACCACAATCACTTTATTTTGAGATAAAAAGACCTTAAAAAAAGTACACAGGAATTTTAAAGTATTTTAGACATTAAATAATTATCACACCACAAAAACATAAAACTTTATCTTACCCGAGATGAGTCTTAAAGAAATAATCAGGTTCTATATACAAAATGTTTTATTTTAATTTAATTTAGTAATGAAAAATAATATTTTTAAAATATTGATGGAAGGAAAGAATTTTTGATTTTGAAACACATGTGTCACACTTTGTTTTCAAAATGTGACACATGGATTCTTATATGCCAGCGCATGAGAAATAGATGAAATATGTATATCAAAAAAAGAAGAACAAATAAGAGCAACGCGTTACCGCGTTACAATACTGAACAACTTTCTGCAAGTTACCCACAGTCAATTCTCAAAAAAAAAATTGGAACCTAAATAAATGCACAAAATTGGTCGATCAGCTGATCTATTTATTTGAAAAGTTATTTTTTGCGATTTCAGCAAAGTCAGAACAAAAGTTGTTCAGTTCAGTATGATGTCTTATGAGATCACCACACTCACTGATTGCCTTGCTATGTCTGACGATTATTTCTTCACTTTTGTACTAAGGCAAAATAAATGGATGCCGCAGTCCTAAGGACCTATTTAAGGTAATCAGTTCATGACATTCATTACTGTAGTAGCAATGACTATGCCTTTTCTTTGTCATATGAGATCACCACACTTACTGATTGCCTTGCTATGTGTGACCATTATTTCTACACTTTTGCACTAAGGCAAAATGAATAGTTGCCGCAGTCCTTAAGGACCTTCCCAAAGTACCTACTTAGATTGTGACATTCATTGCTGTAGTAGCAATAACTATGTCTTTTCTTAGTCTTATGAGATCATTACACTGACCATTATTACTACACTTTTGCACTGAGGCAAAATAAATGGTTGCCGCAGTCCTAAGGACCTATTCAAAGTAATCAGTTCATGACATTCATTACTGTAGTAGCAAAGACTATGTCTTTTCTTTGTCTTATGTGATCACCAAACTTACTGACTGCCTTGCTATGTCTGACAATTATTTCTACACCTTTGTATAAAGCAAAATTCCATATTACATTAATGAGTTCGTGATATTCAGTGCAATGGCTAAGTATTTTCTGTGTCTTACTTTATCGCACTCACTAATCGCTTGAAGATGTTTGACCCCCATATCTGTACCTTTTCGCTAAACGAAAATAAAAGGTTCCCAGCATCCGAAGTTAACCTTCCTAAGGTAACCAGTTAATGATGTTCATTGCGAGAGTGGCTTTCAGTGGTCGCGATGGTTTTACAGCTTCGCGTAAACTTTTATTTGTTCCCCACCATATATGTTTATTACACGCTTTATATATTAGTTTTACCTGTATATCTGTTGCGGAATCTGAACGTGATTTTCACCCACTTTAAGACGTACAATTAAATCAAAAATTGGCACACGTAATTTAGAACCGATAGCTGTACAAAAAAACATAATCATAAAAATAATGTATGAAATGCTTTGTTTTTTTTTATTAATTTGTCAATTATTTACAATGTGTTTAGTAGGTAGATATGCAGGTATGAATTGGTTTGTTACGTGATGCGAGGTAGAGTTCGCGGCATCTAAATTGAACAGTGTGCAATGTCTTATTTTCAGATCTCAATCGAAGTGCGGTACGAGGAAACGACGCGGGGGTCACGCGCATCGATGGACGCCAGCCCCCCGCGTAAACCGCGCTACAACCGCACGTTCCTTACCTGCGCAAAAGACATCAATTTGTGTTCGACTTATACGCCGCTGATTGTACTGTGAATTTCCCTTAATGAAACAGGAAAGGTGTCGTTGAAATTGAAACTCTCCAAATCCTAACTAATAATATTGTAAGAAGGTGTGCTTGTTTGTTTGTTTTTTCCTTCTTTCATGTTGCAACGGAGGAACGGATCGATCCGACTTTTGGCACAGAGATAGTTTCAGGGGTGGAAAGTGACAAGCTACTTTTATCCCGCGATAATTACATTAATTGGCACAGTTCCTATTAGAGGAACTAAAAATCTTTTAATTTGGTTGATTTTTCTCACGTCGCAGCGGAGCAACGGATTAACGTGAACTTGCACAGAGATGGTTGAGGGGGTGGGAAGTGACATAGAGACTACTTATCGTCTTACTGATATAGTTCCCGAGGGATATGGAGAAACTTATTTCCACCTTTTTCATCACCTTTTAACCACCTAGGTCCCGTTAACTGGGGCTTCTACTCATCATACTTGATAACTTTTGTACTATGACATTGCTGAAATCACAAAAAAAAAAATTTAGCTCTTCATACTAATCGATCAGCTGATGGACCAATTTTGTGCATTTTTGTATGGAGGGTACAAAAAGGTTTTTTTTTGATAATTGGCTGTGGGTTTTTCCTTGGGAAAAGTTGTTCAATATGATGAGTAGAACCCCCAGTTTACGGGTCCTACGTCAATTTAGTAACATCATGTATACCTCATTAGCCATTATCTACACATTGGGTAAACCATAAGACTGTTAGTCAGAAAACAGAAGCGACAGAAAAAATCTTTTTTTTCATCCAGTTCAAACTCCTTAGTACAAGAATGACTCACAGTTGGCCGGTTTTTATTTTTTGTTTGTTTTACCACCCTTGGGATATCTCCTTCCCAATAAAAAAAGAATCATCAAAATCGGTTCATAAACGACGAAGTTATACGCAAACACACATAAAAAATATATACGGTCGAATTGAGATACCTCCTCCTTTTTTTTAAAGTCGGTTAAAAAGGTGTTGTCCGGTAGGTACTTACTTACTTTTTGTGCTCATTCTTATAGAGAACTGTCTATAGTAAGAACCAACCCCATTCCTTTTGACTTTATTCTCTCATAAAGGACCTTTTCCTCTCACACATTCCCCTCACATTTGCATTCCATTTCATTTTGCTCCGACCGGACAGTTTTATACCTCTTTTTACTGTATTTTTATTTTTATTTTATCGGGGGGGGGGGTTGCCGTAAGGGTTGAGTAGTTTGTTTTTTCGGTTTACGAGGGAGTTTCAAGTGCAACCACTTAAGGTGGGGTTGCAATGGGCTACAGCTAGATTTACTTACCTTGTACCTACTTACTTATTTTATACATGTAATGTTCCCAAAATAATGTAAAGTTAATCCGTTTAAAAGATCGATACAAAGATTTTTTTAGGATTTTTGATAGGTACTAAATTAGTAGTAATTTTAACGCCAATAATTTACGTTAATTAAAAAAAAGAGATGAAAGAATGTGGAGTAACGCTTTAACTAACTGAAATGAGACCAGAACCACACCTTGGACACTTCATACAACGGGCCATAAATGACATTTCAAAAAACGAATGACGGAAAAAACAAAATGGCGGCGAAATCTTATACGTTCGACAACCAAACTGTAACCAATCTGTATCAATCTGGGTGACGAGGGGGTGAGGTCGCAATCTAGAGAGCGGCAGGGAGTGTCCATACTATGTTAGTACTAGTAAACTTATATACTTTGCCAGAACGGTGACCAAAATCTTTATAAAACTAAAACTAAAACAATTAAATAAATAAATTAATTTGCTTTACATTTTCTTTGAATTTACTTATCCTCTAAGTTTACTTTCTCTCTCAGTTTACTTTTTCTCTAAATTTACTTTAAAGTTAAAATATCACAGTTTATTATTTTCGTTTTGTGTTTTAGGTATAAAAAACGTAGACGTCCTGGTGAAGATCGCGGGAAGCCGCTGGATACAGGCAACGCATGACCGGTCGTCGTGGAAATCATTGGGGGAGGCCTTTGTCCAGCAGTGGATGTTATTCGGCTGATATGATGATAATTATGATTATTTTAGGTAAATGTGCAATGACCAGGATTTAATAATGTTAGTACGCACTTCAAAATACGAAGGTGGGTATAATAGGAATGACGACAGCAATCAGAAATAAATTATGAACTCTTGATCACTAAATTTCCCTCCTACTTAAACTTCGGAAAACCTTACTCGTTTTGTTTTCCATCAAGTTTTCGATTTTTAATTCGCCAAAATCACAAAATGAGTACATAAATGACGCTGCTAAACGATGACGTCACGCCTAGGTATTTCTAACATTTTAAGAACAAAATGTCGTTTTTGACAGATGAGAAAAAGTAAATCAGATGGCTCAATAGCTAAATCGTCATCCCTATTATAAAATATCGGGCCAAGTTGCCCATTGTGCCTTTTTTTTGTTGAAAATTGGCTCTATAATTAGAATCTGCAGAGTAAGTTGGCAAATCCTAGTGGTTCGTTAGAGTTTTAATGAGTCCTAACTGTACTTTACTAATAGGGCCAGTGGGGAGGCACGAGTGGCATGACTTACCTCCTAGAGTACTTACCGGCTATAGTATTTACCGACTTCAAAAAAGGAGGAGGTATTAAGTTCGACTGTGTACAGGGTGTTTGGGAAGTAGTGCATAAAACTGAAAGGGGAGCCAGAGGCGGTCATTTGGAATAGATTTGACATAATACACTTGTAGCCTAAGTCTCACAGTTTTCGAGATATACGCTTTTCAATTTTCAGATTTTGTATGAAAAACGCATTTGTTTAAATATTTCGTGATTTTCCAAAAAAAAGTTATACTACAGTTGAAGTGCAAAATACGGTAAAAATTTCCCCATTTTATCAGCTTTCCAACAGAGTTCCACCTTTGATTTCGTTATTGTTGTTTAATATTTTGTATTTGAGTATAATAATATTATTTCATACTTTTGAGTGAATTTAATTTTGAAGTCGGTTTTTAGTTTTTTTAAACTTTTTTTTTGTGAAGCAGTCAGTGCAAGATTTGGGAACAAGTTAAACAGTAAATTGTATAAAATTAATATGTTTTTTTTTTGTCCCAATTGCCCTTGGCATCATCTCATCGATGATAGGTATAAGTGACGATGAAGCCGAAGATGGAAGCGGGACCAAGATTCCCCGACGCAATGGGAATCTGGCTATCTTATTTTCAAGCCGGAACACATCAATGCTGTTAACATTGATGTTTGGCGGCAAGACTTAGATAAGATGGTGGTAGCTAGCCATCACAGGCTGAAGCAAAGTTTTCAAAGTTTACCCCGCCGGGAATCGAACCCGCAACCTCCTGGTGTGAAGCGAATGAACTAACCATTACGCCACGGTGGCGGTTAAGATGTTTCTTATAAAATTTCTTTCCAATAGGCAATTCTTTTATTTTTTATTGATACCTACTTTGCCTTCATTAAATAGGTTTTATTCAATAGGGATGACGAATGCTAGTCATCTGATTAACTTTTTACCTTCTGTCAAAAACGACATTGTGTTCTAAAAATGTTTGAAATACTGAGGCATGACGTCATTGTTTTGCAGCGTCATTTATGTACTCATTTTGTGATTTTGGTGAATTAAAAATCAAAGACTTGATGGAAAACAAAACGAGTAAGGTTTTCCGAAGTATAACTAAGAGGACAATTTAGTGATCAAGAGTTCATAATTTATTTCTGATGCTGTCGTCATCCCTATTAGTATAAGTAACTAGATATACTTTATTTATAGTAGCGGCATTCTAACTCCATATACAGGTGATATTGATAGTATAAATTAGCCGTCAGCCGTCATTTGTCACACCGAATCGCGCCAGAAGAGTGCCAGCGACGACGACGCGGCGCAATCAATAGTTCCGCGCAAGCCCAACTCGGCCCTGACAAGAGACACGGTCGCTGCTGCAAAATTAAGATAACAGACCAACTTTATACAAGATTTATCCATCACATATTATATGATGATAAGTATGAAAATATTGTTGAAGCTGAAGAAAAAAATGTTTTAATAATAATATGAATAGCCATTAAATTCACTTGATAGGTACATAAAACATTAATAACTATTAATTAAAGAAAGAAGAAAAAAATCATGCTCAATGGCAACTAAAGCGAACAAACAGTCAATGCTTTTCCGATTTTCAATTGAAAAGTGGAACGCGCGGTGGGCGTGGTGCCACAGCCAATAGGAAATGTCGCGCAATGCGACACAGTGACACTTCCCGCCAATGGGACGAGTGCGCGCGTGGGTGGCACTGCTGGCGGTGACATTTTTAACCAACCGTGAATTCCCCACCTACACAGAGTACGTGACGATTTACATAAAAGAGTTTCTATTTTGGTTATGTTTGACTCGCTCTAATGCGATCTCCTTTGTTTCGATGTGCTACCGGGTTTACGTAAATACTAACGAATCTTTCTTCATTTTTAGGGTTGTCGATGAAAAAAAAAACGTTCATAATATTTCAGATCACTCATGTAGACACAATCCTACAAAAGACTAACAAACTGGACGAAATATAGGGCATATAAACTAATTCAAATTATATATATTGATTGCGGGGAGGAGGGGGAAATTTAAATATTTAAGTAGTAGTTTATGACACGGTTGCATAAAATATAGGTACCATGCAGTTTCATACACTACTACCTATACAACCTACATTTCCTCAAAATTTGTTTGATCAAAAAAATTTAAGAATTTTTAAATATTTTTTTAAGAATTTTATGTTCTTTAAGAATCGTATATGAATATTTATTTCTTTAGTTATACTAGTCTATATTTTTTCATGATTATTTTTATTTGAAAAATTAAATGTTAAAAAGTGATGACGTAACAGATTCAAATATATACAATAAGAAAATTACTAATTTCAAGTGACGATTGTGAAATAAATTAAGTTTTCTAGTTACTATATTACTTTTTACAGATCTCCAAATGTTTTTTTTTATTTACATGCCATACAAAAAAAACGGAATTCTATAAACATTTTCGATTTTTAATTTATTAAAATCACATAAATTATACGTCAACGGAAATGAAAAATTATGACGACGTAGTTCAATATTTCAAAAATTTTTAGAGCAAAATCTTGTTTTTGACAGGTCATTATGGGTAAAGTCAGATGACTTGTAGGCAAGTACTTAAATTGTGCCGCCGAGTGTACAACACGTGTACCTACCTTTGTGCCTACATATTGTTGTACTAGCCGTCCGCCCGCGTTGTTTGTCGATTTTCCCGTGAGAATTACCTACACGTTTTCCATGGGTAAAAAGTCCTATTCCAGGACCTAACCTATATGTGTGCCAAGTTTCATCCCGATCCGTCGAGTGGTCGAAGCGTGAAAGAGTTACAAACATCCATACATCCATACATCCATACATACACTCTACTTCATAGTGCTAAAGGTACACCCGGAAATACAGGAATAAAAAAAAACTGCAAATTGTGTTAAAAGCATGAAAATCGGAACAATTGATCATTACCATAGCACCAAAAAAAGGAGATAAGTTATAGGTACAACGTACAGAGGCCAGCACATCAAGCTAGACACTTTGGACTTTGTACCGTTCTTATGCCGTACGCGTATGGATCAGAATCGCACTGCGACTGTATAATAGCTTGATGTGCTGGCCTCTGTACCTTATATTTTTTTTGTATGGAAAAAATGTTTTTTTTGTTCTGAATCCTGTCGCGTGTTCTGTGTGTGTGTGTGTGATATGTGATATCAAATGAAAGGGCTTTTAAGCCGATTCTAAAAATATATTACATCACGACACTTCAGTCATTTGTTTTAAATTAAAATAAAAATCATTTTCAAAACATACCAATCATTTAGGCTCCTCCAGTAAAATACAGTTAAAATTTTTTGGTAAAATATATCTCAAGTCATACGTAATGTCTATGAAAACAATTTTGAGAATATTTACGTTTTTTGATGTGTAACATCTTCTCTCGCTTTCCTGCAATTTGTGGGAGTGATTTCGTGAAATGGGACGGAAATGTGTAACAGGAAATGCGAACGTTTTTTAATTCTCGAAAACTAAGGTTGTCATAGCCATGCCGCCTAGTGTGATGGCAAAGGCAAAGATGACATACTACTATTCGAAGGGTCGGCCCGTGAATGTACGACCCGATAATTAATTAATTTCATAAGTATTTTGTCACATGTTACACATCATATGCGAGTACTGTAGGTCTCGTTTTTTTTTCATTATTTCATTCTTTAAATTGCATTTTTGTATGGAGGGTTTTGTATAGGTTTCAGAACTTTTTTTTTCTAATGCAACAAAAGATATCAACATATCTCCTCTCCTTGTTTTGGTGCTACAGGTCAAATTGATTCATGTTCCGATTTTCATACTTTTACCACTATTTGCAGCTGTTTTTTCAACCGACTTCCAAAAAGGAGGAGGTTCTCAATTCGACTGTATGCTTTTTTATGTGTGTTACCTCAGAACTTTTGACTGGGTGAACCGTTTTTTTTATGCTTCTTTTTTTATTTGAAAGCTAGTGCTTCCCGTGTGGTCCCATATGAATTTTATCAAAATCGGTGTAGTAATTTATTAGAAAACTAACAAAATTCAGATATAATAATGCAAAAAATTTACTAAGTTGTTGCGATGGAAGTCGGTTTTTTAACGTGTTTAGCGTTTTGGCGTACCGCTTGGACTAACACTGATTTCGCCGACACCCGACCAATTAGAAGTCACGTGAAAGCGAGATCGAGGAGAGTTTGATCACATTGCGTGTGAAATAAAATTCTAAATTTAAATAAAGGCGTTTAAATTTGGAAGGTTCTCGTTTAACATTGCATCGGTAGCGTTGCGTTTTGTTGTGAATTACTAAAATTGTATTAGCGTGCATTTTGAAGCGTGCTTCTTAAAACTATTTTTTTTAAAATAATTTCGATATCTTGGCACGAGCTTCTGTCGATCGAAATCAAAATTTAAATTTGATCAAATTTGCATTTTGGCTTCCGTGTAGGAATTTATATTGAAGCTTTATAATTTTGTTTTCGTGAATCGGGATATGAAGTTGATGGAGCGTTTTCAAGAGTCGGCATCAAAATTATTTTCACAATAAATTAAAGAAAAAACTGCAGGTACAGTCAAGGAATATAATTGCCTACCTATTTCGTTGAAATGTCGTTAGACATTCGCAATGCATTAAGGTCGAAAATTCTATATCAGTAATAGTATTGAAATGTCAACTTTACATTACAGATAACCACTTTGCATAAAGTTATCATTTGCTTTTTTATGTGTCAGTGTCAATCGAAAATAGCTCTTATGGTGACAGTTTTCTGTACGACGTTGAACCTTAGGTGGGCTGGAAATTAAATTTCTTGACTGTACATTACATTCTTTGGATTACACAACATGACAATGTGACATTACTTACTTTGCTACAGAATTACAATGTTTTTGTATTAACAATGTCATCTTTTATTGACACGTCGCTTTGCGTCACTTTAGTTGTCAAACAAGATTAAAAAAAATCATTATTTAATTATCTTCATACTTGTGTATTATAGTATACTCACGAACAGCCTTAAGGCGCATTACATTGCGTGACCGCCGAAATGGGACAGCCTGGCGAAAACGTCAAAAATGCTGTTACATTGTAAACATAAACTCAAGGTGTTAATAAAACTTCCATTTCGTTTTAAAGAAAAACCGTCGGTTTAGGTCACAAGGCTCCTCCATCCCTAACATTAGTACCTCGATTCACGATGTTTCAAACATCGAACGAAAGAGCTTGGAAATAAAGTTCATGTCAGCTCGTACTGCAACGTGACTGTTACGTTAATCGCTGCGGACGTATTATGCGAAAATTGTGGTTTTTAATTCATTATGAATAAAATAAGAAGGATTTCCAAAAAGTAAGAAAACTAAATCATTTTATAACTTTTTTAAAATGTTTCGATTGAAATAGCAGCAGTTCTATGGTTACAACTTCAAAAGAAAAAATATCCTAATGCTTCCTGCATAAAAATAAAATACAAAAATAGAATTCGAGGGAATCAAAATCACTATCAATCAATATCTTCATATCCTGTAAATTACAAAACATTTTTTTTTCGAGAAAAAATCCTTAACTAAAGTAAAAAGTGGTTACAAAGTTGCTCTTTGGCGGCGGAATAAGCCTTAAGCAAAATTCACACCAATTGTAAAAAGGTGACATCACAACAAAGGATAAAGAATAAGAATGCACAACAGCTCCAAAGAATCCTTATAAAAATTTAAATGTAATTCGTTAAGTGTTCGAAATTCAAAAAAATATGCAACTTTCGAGTACGGAATGTTTGTGAAATTTGAATATTGAGTCATGAGAGAAAGTTCTCACAGTATATCACGCCCTTAGGGTGTCATTTTATTTTAATCTGAAAATGTTTGCACGACACTCGCCAACTACGTGATGGTGATTAATATTCCATAATCATTCAAAGCATGGGAAGAATTTATTGAATGCCATCAGTTTAGGATATTTTTTTTTATAATCATTTAGCATTGGAATGTTGCCAGGCATTATAAAGTTTTTGCTACTATTTTTTAAGTAACCTTCTTAGGTATTTGTAGTAGTACAATTAATATGAATAAAAATTAAATTATGAAATTTGTAAGTTTTGGATCTAAGATGCACCAATTATATTATTTTATAAATTACTAGCTGACCCAAAAAAGGTTGTTAATTAAGACCTATCACTATACCTACAATATAGATATAAAAAATTTCATGAAAATCGGTCCAGCCGTTTCGGAAGAGTACGAACACAAACACCGTGACACGAGATTTTTATATATAGAAGATAATATCTACCTAGTATATCAGGTATTAACAAAATCTTAAATAATAAGTTTAAGATTACGTTTTTTTAGGAAGTTAGTTATTTTCTCTACTTACAAAACCTACATGGCTTAAGTAAGACTAATTTAACCAATTTAAGGGTCCCGGAGGCTCGAGTTTCCATACAAATGTAGTTTTGTTTTATGTAAAAACTACATGCCAGATATATTGAGTAGACACATACCTATCGATGTTTATTAATTAGTTTTCATCGTAAAGTAAATTTAAAATTAACTTATCGAAGGCTCAAATTAGTTTTGTACTGAAAGTTTGAAACTGCGCTTATTTTTTCCGTTTTATATTAGTAAGTAAATAGAAAACTAATTACAAACATCGATATGTGTCTACTCAATATATTCGCAAAGTTTGGATTCAATCCGGCATGTAGTTTTTGTATTAAAGCGGAACTACGTTTGTATGGAAACTCAAGCCTCCTGGCGACCCTTATGTAAAGAATAAAGCAACATAACTTTAAAAAAAGTGGCCTAGTGCGTGTCGGACTACGCACAAATCAGGGTTCTGTAGTCTTAAAAATAGTATATTTTATGAAAACAAAGTGAGGTTTGTAGATTTTACAGAACATTTTGTATGGAGAATCTATGAACTTTTTTTTGTTCACAATTAGTAAGCCTCTTAATACAATTAATAACTATCGCATAAAACATCAGACATATTCTGTACTAAAACATATATTTAAATAAAATAAAATAAAATAAATCAAATTTACACACACTTTTAAATAGTAAAAAAAAAACTTATTGTATATTACAAATAATGTCATAATTTAGATTATAGTCTCTGGTAATGGTATTTAGTATAGAATCAACATATATATCTTTGTCATGTACATAATCTATTATTTTATAATATCCTCTAGAGCACAAGCATCTACTGTGGAGAAATATTGTTTCAACTTTAAGGATTTTTCAGCGTTTTATTGCACGAGTGCTTAACGGTTAACAACTTATAACGTAGGTAGCAACTATCATCCATCTGTGCCTCAACCACAAACCGAGATGAGAAAAGGGCAAGCGAAGCGAGCATGAAAAAACAGGCCACGTGCGAGTAGGACTAGCACCCGAGGGTTCCGTACCATCAAAAGACATCAACGCGAGCGACCAAAATATGCTTATTTTGTCATTCAGTTCGGGCTCCTTAGTGCGAGTACGACTCACACTTGGCCGATTTTTATATTTGCAGTTTTACTTCAGTATTACTATAATCACACTAAGATTAATACTCTTGTATTCTACCGTTTTTACGATAGAGTTATATTAAAAATACATACTTCCAAAGATCTATTAACTTTTTTTTTTATGGAGACCAACTAGCCACTGTTTATTGTTTTCAGGTCTATTGTATATATGTATAATGTATATAGATGTAGGTATGTATGTACATATGTTTATTTATTTCACGATATTTAGAGTGCGAGTTATCGTTAGATTCGTTTTGATCCCGTAAGTGACTTAGGATACATTTTACCCGACTTTCTAAAATAGTGGGGAAGGTAATGTTATTATAGTGTTTTAATTAAGTTTTTGATATTATGGTGCGCAGCGCAGTTAGTTTATTGCAGAAAAAACAACATAAACTTTACCTGATCTTCCAACCAAAATTAGATACTACGTCTACCGACCTTGACACAAACAAACATACGACCTCTTTTCAAATCTTCTATCGAAACAAAAAAGTAATAATGACCGTTATTGAGTTACATCGCGTGCAATATGGCCGCTGGTGCGCTAGCGGCGGTGCTTCCAAATTCAAAAATTCGAATCGTTCGATTCGTTTGTTTCGGTCACCCCCGGGCTTGTTCGCGTGATCCGTCGAACAAGCTAACAATGGGACTATAATGTTACATAATAAAATAATGTATGCGATTTATGTAAAATGTAATTTAAATTGTGGTATGTTACAATGTAATGAAAGATATTTGTGATATTTTTACCCGACTGCCTCAGAAGGAGTGTTATGTTTTTCGAGTGTTTGTATGTATGTATGTACCTACATTTCTATATACCATCCTCAACGGCTTGTAGGATTTTAAAGTTTGCGGTATCGTTAGATTCGTCTTGATATATACACCCGACTGGCGAAAAAGAGGGGTTTAGTTTTTACGCAGTCAGGTTTTTAATTTAAATGAATTCCTGAACTTATTTATACTCAACTGCCCAAAAAGGAAAGTAAATATTAGGCACCTATATATGTATGTATGTGTACCTATATGTGTGTGTATATGTTTACTATGTATGTTTGTATGCGTACCTATGTATGTATGTATGTATGTGTACCTATGTATGTAAGTATGTGTACCTATGTATGTATGTATGTGTACCTATGTATGTATGTATGTGTACCTATGTATGTATGTATGTGTACCTATGTATGTATTTTTGTGTACCTATGTATGTATGTATGTGTACCTATGCATGTATTTGTATGTATCTACTTAAGTATGTGTACCTATGTATGTAAGTATGTGTACCTATGTATGTATGTATGTGTACCTATGTATGTATGTATGTGTACCTATGTATGTATGTATGTGTACCTATGTATGTATGTGCACTTATGTATATATGTCTGTTTCTTTGGTTGACCATGTAGCCTCAATTTTAGAGTGCAAGGTGTCGTTAGATTCGTCTTGATCCCACAGTATTTTTTTTTACCCTTTTTCTTCTTGGCGGTGCTATGTCCTAACGGATGTCAGCTGTTTTACCCTTTTTCTTCTTGGCGGTGCTATGTCCTAACGGATGTCAGCTGTTTTACCCTTTTTCTTCTTGGCGGTGCTACGTCCTAACGGATGTCAGCTGTTTTACCCTTTTTCTTCTTGGCGGTGCTATGTCCTAACGGATGTCAGCTGTTTTACCCTTTTTCTTCTTGGCGGTGCTATGTCCTAACGGATGTCAGCTGTTTTACCCTTTTTCTTCTTGGCGGTGCTATGTCCTAACGGATGTCAGCTGTTTTACCCTTTTTCTTCTTGGCGGTGCTATGTCCTAACGGATGTCAGCTGTTTTTTACCCGACTGCTTAAGAATGAGGGGTAATGTTTAATGCATTCGATTTCTGAATTCTTTACTAAATTGGTTAGGTTATTTTTACCCACAATTGATGAGTCCCATCTAATGGTAGGAAAAAATATCCAAAAATATCTTTTTACGAGTAACAATAAATCACAACGTATCGGTGGCGCAACGAGTAGGTCCGCTTTCTTCTGTCCGGGAGGTCGTGGTTCAAATCCTACCCGTACCAATGTGTTTTAGAATTTTGATTTTATATGTAAGAACCTACGTTTATCCGACACTCTTACTGTGAAGGGAAACATCGTGAGGAAACCTGCACACGCCTGCGAAGAATCGAAGGTTGTGTTTTAAGTCGACCAACCCACACTGGGCCCGCGTGGCGGACTAAGACCCGATCGCCCTAATTCAGGGTAGGCTCGAGCCCCTCGGTGGGGACGTATATGAGCTGATATGATGATGAATAAGGCACAAGGAAAACTTATGTAACAGTAGGTACCTAAGAATCCCATTGAATACATAGATTGTTTCAATAAATTAGTCATTTTCTTAACGAAAGCTTTCTCAGAAGCCATATTTTAACCGCCTCCGAAGCGTAATGGTTAGTCCATTCCCTTCACACCAGGAGGTCGTGGTTTCGATTCCCGGTGGGGTCAACTTTGTAAGACTTGGTTTGGTTAGGGTAGGGCATTTTCGTAGCCCGCCTGGCTAGCTACCACCATATTATCTAAGTCTTGCCCCCAAACATCAGTGTTAACAACATTTGTATGAGAAATTATATAAACTTTTCAAAAATCCAACTGCAAATCTTAAGTTGGTCGACTGTCACTCCTAAACAAAGAAAGCCTTACTTAACCATGATAGTTTTTTTACGTTCTTTTAAGATTAATTAAATGTTCTACTATTTTAAATACTTTTCAGGTTTTCTGAAATAGTGCAGGTTTAACTGGTAGGGAGTGGGGACATGTAACTCTAACAAATATCACCTCATAAACACTTAATAGGGTAAAACCAGGATACTTACCGCAGAGGTATAGTTGCCCCGATTGCAATTACCCTAGTTTCGCGGATGAATCGCATGCTATTTCATTAATCTATCGAAAGACTCCCTAACTACTACTTTTGACATTTCTCATGTCTCTGGTCTCTGTACGATTACATGGAAAGGCAAAATGCGAGCAAAGTTTTTGCGGCATAGATGTCCTGTTTCTCGGCGGTACATCTATCTTAAACGTAATTCACATGGATTAGGCGACTGTCCCCTATGTGGGATAGATGTCCCAAAATATAGAAGTTCGCAAAAATCGCTAATACCCTGGAAATATTAAATATAATAATTTTTACTTTTTATAAATTTGTAGGTAAAAAACCAAAGTACCGGCCAGTTTTACAAGTAAAATATTTTGCTTTTTGTACTGAGATATATAGAGTGATTTCGAAAAGTGTGGCAACTATCCGGCTTTTACCCTACTTCGTAAACGAACCATTTTTCGAAAAAGTGTTTCTCAAACTCTCAATACTTTGAAAGACCTATTCACCTCACCCAAACGATCGTCATATCAGCTCGTATAGGTCCCCACCGAGTGACTCGAGCCTACCTTGAATTTGGCGATTGGGCCTTAGTCGACCATGCGTGCCCAGTGCGGGTTGGCCGACTTCACTTACAATCTTCGAGTTTCTTCACAGGCGTGTGCAGGTTTCCTCACGATGTTTTCCTTCACCGTAAGGGTCCAGACACACGTACTGCATTTCGACTGCAAGCCAGCTGCAAAATTAGTTTGGACGCAGTTCTCCTAGTATAATCCAAACTGTGAATTTTCAGCAGTTCGTGTGTCTGGACCGTAAACGTAACATATAAAATCGAAATTTGAAACACATTGGTGCGTGGCAGGATTAGAACCACGACCGCCAGATCAGGAGGTAGTGGCTCTAGCCGTTACGCCAGCGACGCTAAACAACGATAAGGTACGTGAATTTAAAAAAAAACGGCTAAGTGCGTATCGGGCCTCTCAGAATGTTCCGGTGTCATCTCTTGAAAGCTGTTAGACCCGGGATATACCCATCTTTACCCCAGGTCTAATAGTTTTGGAATACCAATGACGCGGTGTTTACGACTTTGACAATTGGGAACGGCAAATGTCAAAGTCGTTAACACCGTAATGTTAAGTAGCACTACTTTATTAAAAAAAAATAGGTAGGATACAGGGTATAATAAAATTGGCGTAGGACCCGTTAACTAGTTATCAAACTGAACAATTTATGTTCTGCGAGTTTTCGAAATCTTAAAAAAAGTTTTGAACTCGTCATACAAATCGATCAGCTGATAGATCGATTTTTAAATATTTTTGTATGGAGCGTCGATTTTTTTTGAGAATTGATTAACTATGGGTTCCTTGGGATAGTTGTTCAGTATGATGAGTAGATGCCCAGTCAAAGGGTCCTACACCAATTTTGTTACACCCTGTATAAAGATACGCAGGGAAGCAAAAAAAATTTTTTCGTGTCGCTTTTACTTGTATGGGAATCATCCTTACTTTTCTTAGTAGTTTGAAATATATCTACATTTTTTTATTTTAGATCTTATAGACGAGGAGGTGCAGTCAAAAACAAAAAAAAGTCACCCCCACTTTACATGAATCGCTTTGCAGTTACCGATTGTGACAAACAGATGGACAGACAGACGGACATGGGGAAACTATAAGGGTTCCTTTTTTGACTACGGAACCTTAAAAAGTTACGGTATATAATAATCTAGAAGCCCTAATTTCGAACTTTTCAAATTCGAATTAGAGGAGGTAAGGCTGCGTCCGCGTCATCAACTTCATATTTGTTTTCTTGTTTAGAATAAGTAGGTAACAGAGAATGAGTCCGCGTCACCAACTTCAAAAGTTGGTGACGCGGACGCATTCTCTTCCTTCCTTCCATGCTTCATTTTTTTTCTGGTTTAGAATAAGTAGGTAATAAAGAAAGCGTCCGCGTCAGCAACTTCATATTTGTTTTCTTGTTTAGAATAAGTAGGTAACATAGGCTGCGTTCGCGTCATCAACTTCATATTTGTTTTCTTGTTTAGGATAAGTAGGTAACAGAGAATGCGTCCGCGTCACCAACTAATGAAGTTGGTGACGCGGACGCATCCTCTTCTTTCCTTTCATCCTTCATATTTGTTTTCTGGTTTAGAATAAGTAGGTAATAAAGACTGCGTCCTTGTCAGCAACTTCATATTTGTATTCTTGTTTAGAATAAGTAGGTAATATAGACTGCGTCAGCGTCAGCAACTTCATATTTTTTTTCTTCTTTAGAATAAGTAGGTAATAGAGTCTGAGTCCGCTTGACTAATTTCATATTGCTTATCTTGTTTAGAATAAGTTGGTAATATAGACTGCGTCCGCGTCAACAACTTCATATTTGTTTTCTTGTTTAGGATAAGTAGGTAATAGAGGCTGCGTCGGCGTCACCAACTTCATATTTGTTTTCTTGCTCAGAGTAAGTAGGTAATATAGCAACTTCATAATTGATTTCTAGATTAGAATAAGTAGGTTATATGCTTTCTTTGTCTTAACTATCTTTATAATTTGCTCGAAGTTTTCCTACGCGTTCGAATTAGAATGAGGAGATTCGTAAGAGAACCAAGGTATTATAACCGAATCTCACAGAATTTCCGACCAAATTAAAAATACGGGCGAAGCCGCGGGGCACCCACTATAAATTATAGATTCTCCTTGCAATCAACAACTTAATTTAGAGGAATAAAAGTTCTGCGTAGATTGCAACGAATTTTAAGGCGATGCATTAAAAACTTTGGTCGCAAGGATCTTGATTTTTCTCAGCAATTACAAAACATATGTATGTGATATTTTGTAACCCGATTCTTCATTTCAATGACTTCATTTTTTCAGTTGTAAAAACACGATTCGTTAACTTTTGTAACAGAAAAAAATACATCAAAGAAACCTCTATTAAAACAGAGATTTGCATTCTTCAGGCAAACCAGACCGATTTAGTTCCCTTTAGTTTTATAAATCGATTAGTCTGACTGAATACACTCTTCAATATGCCATTTGTTTTTTTTAGATTCATTGTGGTATTTAATTGAAAGGAAAAAGCATAGAAAAAGTGCAAAAGTGTGGTTATTATCTCTACTTTTTACACGTAAAGAAAAAGACAGAGACAGCGGTTTCAATTTACGTAATTTTGGAAACATAACGCTTAAAATACTACACTTACCTATATACAGTGTAACTAACCCCTTAGACCGATCGCGTGACGATACTTGTTAAAAATAGAACACTCGTTCTTTTTGCGAATTAGAAGTGTTCTCTTCAAAACAAATTGCTGACAAGCGGGACGTTCGGATTCTTATTTTGAATTTTAATTCTACTAACCGCGGTTTAGCTACCAATCTCTTTGGAGTAAAGTGAGTTGTATGAGCGTGAAGTAAAGTTGATAATAATATGGAAAGTTAACGTTTTTCTCGTGTATTTTGGTGGATTTAAGTTGCAATGTGTTTCGAAATTCGAATGCAGATGCCGCTGATCAGAGTTGATATGTAAATGAGGGCCGAATGGCGCTTTGTGCGACTCTTCAAAAGGCGTAGGTATTGAGAAGCGAGGAGCGAAGAAACGGATGCTGTGTTGGTACCTATTAACATATAATATTCTTAATTGTTGAAAATGATTTTACTCAAATGTTTTGGTCAATGAAATACATAAATAAATCATCACATCACATCAGCTCTTAAATATGTCCCAACCGAGGGGCTCAAGCCTACCCTGAATTAGGGCGATCGCGGGCCCAGTGCGGGTTGGTCAACTCACACACAACCTTCGAGTTTCTTCGCAGGCGTGTGCAGGTTTCCTCACGATGTTTTCCTTCACCGTAAGAGCGTCGGATAAACGTACATATGAGATCGAAATTTGAAAACACATTGGTACGTTGCGGGACTCAAACCACGACCTAGAGGTAGCGGCCCTTGCCGTTGACGTTGCGCCATAAATAAATAAATAGAAATTCAAATGGGTTTTCGGTGTCTGGATACTAAGTAGAGGTAATTACTTCCTGTACTCTAACGATTTTTGTTATATTTATCTAAATTGATTAAGAGGATTGTGAAGCTGCGACTTTTCATACAAACGACGTTCACAATTTTCACCTCTTAAATGTTAAACGATTTGGACAAATTTTTGATAGGTTGTCGATCAGAACAAACGCTAGGCTTATACGTTTCTGTTTTTTTTGATAAAGTTAATAAGTTTAATCTTATTGTCGTTCACGTGTTTTCATACAAAACTAATTTCGGCCATTTTTTGTATTTATAAACAGTAATTTAAAAAACGATACGTATTAGCCTAAATTTTGTTCTGAAAGACAACCTGGACAAAATTGGTCCAAATCGGTTAACATTTAAGAGGTGAAAATCGTTAACACCGTTTGTATGAAAAGTCGCAGGTTTACAATCCTCTTAATTCTATCTGTGGCGTAGCGGCTAGGGCAAAGTATATATATTAGTACTAACATACAGTATGGACACTCCCTGCCGCTCTCTAGATTGCGGTCTCACCCCCTCGTCACCCAGATTGATACAGATTAGTTACAGTTTGGTTGTCGAACGTATAGGATTTCACCGCCATTTTGTTTGTTTCGTCATTCGTTTTTTGAAATGTCATTTCTGCCCCTTGTATGAAGTGTCCAGGGTGTGGCTAGGATCGTTCATTACCTCCTGTCCGGGATCATAGTTACAACCCTGCCACGTACCAATGTGTGTTCGACTTTCTATTTTGTATGTACGTTTATCCGACGCTCTTACGGTGAAGGAAAACATCGTGAGGGAAACCTGTACACGCTGCTGCGAAGAAACTCAACTAACCCACACTGCGACGGGTGGTCGACTAAGGCTCGATCGCTAATTTACGGTAGACTTGAGCCCCTCGGTGGGGACGTATGAGAGCTGATAAGATGAAAGTAATTCTAAAGTAGGTAGGTACCTATCTGTTCAGGGTGTAACACAATTGGTGTAGGAGCCGTTAACTGGGGCTTCTACTCATCGTACTGAACAACTTCTCCCAAGACTCAATTCGCAAAAAAAATAACTCTTCATACAAATTGATCAGCTGATTGAACCAATTTATGAGGATTTCTAGGCTTAGGTTGATTTTTTCACAAAATGTGTAATTTTTTGCCGCTATGATAACGAATACTGAAAATTAGTATAAATGAAAAAAAAAAGGGAGTCCCCATACAGAAAACGTGTTTTCTTATAGGTTTATAAAATTATTTTTTATTTAGCTCTATCGTAAAAACGGTAATGCTCTCAATAATAAAAATCGGCTAAGTTCGAGTCGTACTCGCGCTAAGGAGTCCTAACTGAATGACAAAAAAGCATATTTTTTGTCACTCGCGTTGATGTCTTTTAATGTGAATAGGTATCATTGTCATTATACTAGTATAGTTGTGTGGAGAGGTGTGGTGGTACGGAACTCTCGGAGTGCTATTCCGACTCGCACTTGGCCGGTTTTCCAATGGAGCGTCGAATTTTTTGGAAAGGGTTTGCTGAGAAAAATACGAAATTTAAATAAAATTTTAAATAAAAGCTCGTACCTAAAAGTTTTTAGGTTTTTCTAAAATTATTTCACATATTTATATATGTTTACTAGCGGACCCGACAGACGTTGTCTTGCATGATATTTCAAGATAACCTAGATACCGACTGAAGTGCCATCTGCCGGGCTGATTTTGTGAATCTAAACCATCCCAGGGCGCCACCCAAACGCATACAAAAAACATTCATTCAAATCGGTCCAGCCGTTTAGGTGGAGTTCAGTGACATACACTCGTACAGTAGAATTATATATATATACTAGCTGTCCCGGCGAACTTCGTACCGCCACACATTACATTACACTGCCCTACACTACCCTACACTACCCTACACTACACTACACTACCCTACCCTACACTACCCTACCCTACCCTACATACACTACACTACACTACCCTACCCTACACTACTCTACACTACCCTACACTACACTACCCTACACTACACTACCCTACCCTACCCTACCCTACACTACCCTACCCTACACTACCCTACCCTACACTACCCTACCCTACCCTATCCTATCTCTCAAGTTGGATCGAACTGCACATGGTGTGCGAATTTTATTATAATCGGTTAAGTGGTTTAGGAGTCCATTGAGGACAAACATTGTGACACGAGATTTATATATATTAAGATTTATATATATTAAGATAAAGATTACAAAACAACATATAACACCAATATACCCGTAAAACTACTGGCTTAATTAAGTGTCAACACCCTCCTACAACTTAGAAGTCGTACAAAGTACAAACACAAAATCAATTTATACGGTTTCCCCTATTCCGTTTGAATGACGCCCGATAATGGGAAGTTTAAAAATTAACAGCCTGCAGAGCACGCGATGTCACGTTGACGCGACATTGACGTGTCGCGTGACGTGACAACAAATGTCACGGAGGCGACACTCAAATGTCACGATGCTACGGGCTACGCGGTGGCGTGGCGTCCCATCGCTGTACGTCGAGGTATCAGGGTTCAGTAACAGTTCAGAAACTTTTCGCGTGTGTCATAGGTCCATTATTAAATTATTACTTATGGTTTTAATTTTTTTCAATGTATTTCAAGAATTAAAAAAAATAATAGTAATTAGAATTATAAAATTTTGCATATGTATTTATTTATTTTTATGTACAATAAAGAGTTATTTGAGTTTGAGTTTGAAAATACTCGTTACACTTATGTGTTCCGGCTTGAAGATAGAGAGCCAGTTCTCCATTGCGGCATCGTCGTCACTTACCATCAGGTGAGATGAAGCCAAGGGATCACCAATTATTGTGAATAAAAAAAATACAATTATGAGCGTATTCACAAAATCGTTTCCAATACAAACTTAAAATTACTACTTCTTAAAAACGGATGGGCCGATTCTAAAGAAACTTTATACACATGAGAAATTAAAGAAATTCTAGTTTTTTGATTATATTACATATTTTTAAACAAACATTTTTGTAACTAAATAATAGTGATTTAAGGTTTTCATAGTTTTTTTAATTTATATTATTTAGTTTTCTTAAAAATCGCTTATCTTTTTAGAAATAAAGTTTTTCGAAAATGTAATCTGTCCACAAACTAGAATTTCATGTTATATGTAAAAAGGTTCTTTAGAATCGGCCTATCCATTTTAAAAAAGTAATAATTTTAAGGTTTTATTCGAAACGATTTTGTGAATACGCTCTTTAAGAAGTAATGACAGATTGGAGTTATGAACTATACAATAATACAAGTAAGTATATTAATCGTTATATTTTCCACAATTTTTATTTACACACAAACAGTGAGGCAATTATTCAATATTCAACATTCGAGCTACAGACATCATCATCATCATCATCATATCAGTCGAAAGATGTCCACTCCTAGAAAAAGGCCTCCCGCAAGAATTTCCACGACGACCGGTCCTGCGCGGCCCGCATCCAGCGGCTTCCTGCAACTTTTACCGGAAGCCGGTCCACCGAGTCTTCCTACCCTACGACTCTGGTGCGCAGTCGCCACTTGACAATTTTATTGCCCCAACTGTTATTGTAAATTTATAATTCTTAGGTTTCCGTACCCAAAGGGTAAAAACGGGACGTCATTACTTCTTACTAAGACTCCGCAGTACGTCCGTCTTTCTGTCTGTCCATCTGTCACCAGGCTGTATTTCATAAACCGTGATAGCTAGACCGATGAAATTTTCACAAATGATGTATTTCTGTTGCCGCTATAACAACAAATACAAAAAATTAGAAAAAGTGAATGTCTCCATACAAAAAGAGTTTTTTAAACGTGAAGAAACTAGCGCAAGAAATTATTATGATGGTACGGAACCCTTTGTTCTGACTTGCACTTTATAGTCATTTATAGTCATTTATAGTCATTTATTCACCAGGCAACAATGAACATTGCTTAGAGGCAGGTCAATTTTACAAACTTAAATATTTACATATTAACTAACATACTAATTAATAAATTACATTTAATAGCACATTCATGTTTTCTAGCAATCTATTTGAGAAAATGAGTATCTGTTATTATTTCATTCATGTATTCATTTACTGAGTAATATGCATGTTTTTGAAAAAAATCTCTCAATTTTGCTTTGAACTCTAGCATAGGGAGATCCAAGTTTAGGTAGTTTATTGTACATCATTATTTTTAGTGGGATTCCTTGTTTGAGAGTTTTTGTCAGCCGTACAGTAGGCATCGTCAGTTTGTAATTTCCTCTTGTATTAAAATTATGAATGTCTGATCTTTTAATTAAATTGTCCTTGTCCTCGTAAATTTCTAAAATAGATTTATATATGAAAAGGGAAATCACAGTCATAAGTTTATTCTGAATAAAATATTCTCTAGCTGAAGTTCTTTTATGTACTCCTGAAATGATTCTTATGGCCCTTTTTTGTTGAATCAAAACTTTTTTGATGTCTGCTGCATTACCCCACACCGTTAAAGCATATGAAATTATAGATTGAATATAGGCATAGTAAACGTTTATTAATGTTTCCTTGCTAACCAATGATTTTAATTTTAGGAGGGCATAGTTTGCAGACGACAGTCTTTTGCATACTTTTTCTATATGGATACTATGGTTCATTGTATCTTGTATTGTATATCCTAGAAAAGTCGTAGAATTAGTTATTTGCCCTTTATTTTGCTTTGTCTTGTAGTGTAGTTGCACAGTTTTGTTCGAATTTAATATAATTCCATTACATGAGAACCAATCTTCAAGACAGTCTAAAATATGTATTATTTTATTGACTAGGTTTTCTTGCTTCCTATCCCTAATTCCGACATGTGTGTCATCTGCAAATAAACTTATTTCGGCCCACGATGGTGTTGCTGACGCAAGATCATTAATATAGATCAGAAACAATTACTGGTCCGAGTATTTACCGGTTTTTATGTCTAGTTTACATAGAAAAATTTATCCTTATCCTATCCACTATGCCGCTGGATGCAGGCAGCACAGAATCGGTCGTCGTGGAAATCCTTGGGGGAGGCCTATGTCCAGCAGTGGACGTCCTTCGGCTGATATGATGATGATCCACTTACCTTGAAGCCAGGGCCTTGCTACAAAACTTGTCGGTCCTGCATCTCAAATCGATTTGCTTTCTCTTCTTCATTGAGACAGGTACTCCTCGCGTTAAAATCCAAAGGAATATTTTCTGTTGCACATCAAACAACTAATCACCTGTAAATTTATTTTCTTTATTTATTTATGACAATCATATCAAAAATATGATGGCACATAAAATTCTTTATAGGTACTTATCAACTGGTCAAGAATCACACCCTGGACCCTTCATACAACGGGCCAGAAATGACTTTCAAAAAAGGAATGACAGACCCACAGATAAGATTTTTTTTTTGCGACGGAACAAACAAAATGGCGACGAAATCCTATACGTTCGACAACCAAACTGTAACCAATCTGTATCGATCTGGGTGCCGAGGGGGTGAGGTCGCAATCTAGAGAGCGGCAGGGAGTGTCCATACTGTATGTTAGTACCTACTAATATTATACTTTGCTAGAGTTGAGTGAGCGAAACAAGCGATAATAGGTTCGGTTAGGTTTGATTGACTATATTGTCGAGGAGACCTGACTTACTGAAAAATAAAACAGTTTTGTTTAAACCAGGTAAATGCTATACGTTTAGGTAGGTACCTAATTAGCGGTGCGCCTCAAACTCAAATTTTTGCTTAATTAATTGTATTTTGAGGTAAGTATTTTGCAGTGCAATCAGTAACTTTGATTGGATTTGGGATTCTTTTATTATACAAAAATTAGTATTTTGATTTGCGTTTAAAATAAATAAATAAATATTCTGAGACAAATCACACATGGTCATCTGGCCCCAAAGTAGGATTCCCTGAGTTATGGGAACCAGAGACTGATATACATACTTATATATACGTTTAAATACATACATATATAGATATTTTTACACCCAGACACGGAGCAAACAAATCTGCTCATCACACAAATGTTTGCCCTGGGTGGGGATCGAACCCACAACTCTCCGATCAGCAGTCAAGAGCACTAACCACTGAGCCACCGAGTCAGTCAGTATAAATACTACCCAAATTCAATTTTCCGAATATTTTATCATTCTTTCTATTTTGAGGGACTCATCTCCCGACCTCCGATCCGGATACATCTGCTTGATGTAAACACTACTATTGTGATTTACCTTTAAACACATTTAAACATTAAACACTTGGGTATACTTAATATCACGCTTTTTTATCCGCAATTGATAAACCCTTGGCATCATCTTACTTATGGTAAGTGACGATGATGCATGCCGAAGATGAAAGCAAGCTTACCAATATTCCCCAACGCAATGGGGAACTGGCTATGTGATGGGAAGCGAATCGATTTGCCAGTACGCCACGGGAGGCGGTTAAAAGATTAACTTTGGATTTACCATTAAATTTCCGATTCTTTCTTCGATCCGGCCGAAGACAGGACATCACCACCATCCACGCTGATCCTCTACGTTGCAGCAGGACCTCGCCGACCTCCAGCTTCACTCCTCTTCACCGTGGCCGTACACGCGATTTCCCGTCCGGCCTCAGGAGTGCCGCGAAGAACAACGACAGCACGACAATCTACTCCTAGATAGGCTCAAGTTTCGCTTTGATATAAAAACTACATGCTGGATTGAATTCAAACTTTGCGAATATATTGAGTAGACACATATCGATGTTTGTTATTAGTTTTCGATGTACTAATGTAAAACGGAAAAAAATAAGAGCAGTTTCAAACTTTCAGTAAAAAACTAATTTAAGCCTTTGATTAGTTATGTTTCAATTTACTACGCTAGATCGAAGTATAACTACTTATATTAAACTTAAAGGCATCATATTCGTTTCTTCTTTTAATAGGTTTTTTATGTAGGGGGTTTTTTAAAATTATTAATCACATTTTAATGATTAAGTATGTTCATTTTCAATAATTTTCACAAATCACATTATGTACATGTAATTACTTTTTATGATCATCAGAAAAAATATAATATGCACCTATTTTGAATAAAATATAGAATTTAGAAAAATCACTTGTAAGCCTGGTTCAGCATCTTAACTCGAACAAAATTATAAGCAACAGACAATTTGGATACCAAAAAAATATCGGAGTTACTGAGGCTATCACTACATTAATTGATGATGTAATACTAAATCTAAATAACAAGAGGAAAGTAGTAGGTATGTTCTTGGATCTTAGTTCAGCTTTTGACTTGGTTGATCATAAAATTTTATTGAATAAGCTCTATCACTACGGAGTTCGTGGTAATGTACTGAAATTTCTCAAGTCTTATTTGCAAAATAGATATCAGTTTGTAGAAATGAAATACACAGAGAATGGAATGGAGAAAACTTGCAAGTCTAAATTTATTAAGATTAAAAGAGGGGTGCCACAAGGCTCAATATTGGGACCGGTATTGTTCATTTTGTTTACTAATGACTTGATCAATTATACATACAGATGTGTAGCAAACAATATCAGTCTGGTAGTCTTTGCTGATGACACCAATGCAGTAGTTTCAGCAGATAACTCAAAGGAACTCGAAAAAATAACTCAACAGTCTCTTTTAGTTTTTCATAAATGGTTCACTATTAATAATCTCTTGCTTAACATTGGCAAAACAAATGTTATGTTATTTAGAACAACAACAAAAAATAATGAGACCATTCGAGCTTGTTTGAATGGAGTTGAGATGGAGCTTGTGAAGTCAGTTAAGTTTCTCGGTGTACACATTGACTCCTCTCTAAACTGGAAAGACGAACTTAGTAAAATAGAGGGCAAAATCAGCTCAGCATGTTACGCCCTCAGAAGTTTAAGAGATGTGATTACCTTAGAACAACTTCGTTCCATTTATTTTGCACTGGTAGAATCTCATCTCAGGTACAGTATTTTGCTGTGGGGCAATAGTTATGATTATAATATAAGGAAAGCCTTCGTTATGCAAAAAAGAGCAATTAGGACTATCGTTCGTATTCCCCAGTGGGAGTCCTGTAAAGACCATTTTCGTAGGCTGAAAATTCTAACTGTACCTAGTCTGTATATCCTTGTGCTGCTCACATATTTAGTAAAATGGCCGGAAAAATATGAAACACCAGAGGATAGGCGATCTCGTTTGGCGACGCGTCGATGTGATATTCCCCACACAATAATTCCAAGACTGAGAATAGTAACACACTGTACCCGACATCAGGCGGTAAAGATGTTCAATTGTCTCCCATCCAACTTGAAGGCGATTAGTAATGTGCATGTATTCCAAAGACTTTTAAAGCGCTTTTTGTTGGAAAAATGCTATTATAGTATTGATGAGTTTTGTGAGAGTAAGTGACTGTATTGTTATTTTATACTTTTGTGATTGTTTTATGATTTATTGAAATGTGATGTATTGCGTTATGTGTGATAATTTTTAATATTGTTTTCCTACACAAAGTATTTTGTTAATGGAATAAAATTGAATTGAATTGAATTGAATAAGACTGCCCAAATGTGCAACTGCCTTAATTCAATTCAATTCAATATATTTATTCAAAATAGGTGCAAATTAAACTCTTTCTGATAGTCATAAAATAATAATAACAATGTCATTTGTGAAGAATCAAGAAATAAACAATAATTAGTTAATAACATCAAAATAAAATCCTTTTATAGACCTTGAAACTTTAGTTTTATAGAACATGAAAACAATATGACACGAAAAGTTATATACATAAAAATCATTGAAAGCGTTTAACAAGATTAGAGTAGGCCAGTTCCCACGGACAGCACCCGGTCACGAGTATAACGCGAGAGTCAGCCATCGCTCCCATCATCCATATTTGAGGGAAAGGAACAACCCGGCTCCTTAATCATTCTATCTGTATTTTCTTCTCATGTTGTGCAATATAGAGTTTTCAATCAAGTCAATCCAGGTAATGACCGTGCTTCAGGTCAGATAACCTGCGTGATCGACCCAACCACACAAGTCTCACTGAGCTACGACCATTTCAGACAATTTTGTACCTTGTATATAAGTATTACTTTTATTTTATAACTAGCTGACCCGACAATCGTTGTTTTGCCGTAATGAAATATATTATACTTATTACTTTACGACCTGTTACTTATTACTTTTACTACCAAATACACATAAAAAAATTCATGTAAATCAGTCTAGCCGTTTCGGAGGAGTACGAACGCAAACACCGTGACGCGAGATTGTTAAAGTGAAACTTTTATTACATCGTCTAATTTTTTTTCGTTTGTGTGTTGCATGTCGCGTGACGGTCGCTTTCGTCTGACGGTATGATTGTTTCGTCCTCTGTACCGTAGCGAGAGCAGCCATGATTATTTCATCCTCTGTAAAGTTTCACTTTTACCGTGGTTTCATAAAACCACACACTTCCTTTTTTTATTTAGGGTGACTTTTAATTAGTTCTTGATAGCAAAGGATATGAATGTACTCGTGATTACTGATTACAAACAACTTTCCCAAAGAAACTATATGTCAAATATTAAAAAAAATTGTGGTCCTTTATACATATACGATTTGGTAACTTACTCATATTATGTAGGTATACCTAGAGGACCAAACGTTTTTTTCAAAACTCAAAAATCAAAAAACCCAAAATAATTTATTTCAAATAGGTGTTAACACACACTTTTAAATATTCAAAACAAAAAAAAATTCTGTATATTACAAATAATGTCATGATTCAGATTACAGTCTCAGGTAATGGTATTTGATATAAAATCAACATATATATCTTTGTCATTTACATGATCTATTATTTTATAATATCCTCTAGAGCACAAAACTTTTTTGACATGAGTCTTGAATTTATTCTCTGACAAACTAGTTACATTTTCTGGAATTTTATTGTAGAATCTTATACACTGACCCACAAATGACTTCTTAACCTTACTCAGTCTCGAAAAGGCTATATCTATTTTATTTACATTTCTTAAATTCAAATTATGCCTGTCACTGTTTTTAGGAAATAAATGCAAATTCTTACGAACGTACATGATGTTTTCATATATAAATTGACTAGCAACAGTTAAAATATTGATTTCTTTAAACTTATTCTGTAACGACTCACGTGATCGCATCTGATAGATTGCGCGGATAGCTCTTTTCTGCAGGATGAAAATAGTTTCTATATCAGCCGCATGCCCCCACAGTAATATGCCATAAGACATTATACTATGGAAGTAACTAAAATACACTAGTCTCGCAGTATCTACATCCGTTAACTGTCTTATTTTCTTAACGGCATAAGCAGCTGAACTAAGCCTTCCCGCTAAAGTTTCAATGTGTGGTCCCCATTGAAGTGAAACATCCAAAGTTATACCAAGGAACACCGTGGTATTTACAAATTCTAATTTATTACTGTCTAATATTACACTATTGTTGACCTTTTTTACATTTGGCAAACAAAATTTTATACATTTTGTTTTCTTAGCATTTAATAATAAGTTGTTCACAGTGAACCAGTTCAGTATCTTTGAAAGAGTGTTGTTTACTTCGTCAAATTCGTTTTCTTTCCTATTCACTTTAAAAATAAGAGAAGTATCATCCGCAAACAACACTATATTGCCAGATGTTGCACCATAAAAGGCAAATCAATTACGTAAACAAGGAAAAGAAAAGGCCCTAATATGGAACCCTGGGGCACACCCATTTTCACTTTAGATCCAGATGAGTTCGTGCCATTCACTTGTACTTTTTGTGTTCTGTTGTCTAAATACGAATTTAAAAGACTGAGAGCCCCTTCCTCTACACCATAATGCTTTAATTTCATAAGTAATGTTTGGTGTTCAACACAGTCAAAAGCCTTAGATAAATCACAAAACACTCCAATTGCATTCTGCGATTCCTCGAAGGCATCATATATGTTTCGAATGAGTGCTACTCCTGCATCGGTTGTTGATCGTCCTTTAGTGAAACCGAATTGTTGGTTATGCAGTAGTTTGTTTTCTGTAAAATATTGTAGCATTTGGTTAAGCATAATCTTTTCAAACACTTTACTAAGAACTGGCAGCACAGAAACTGGTCTGTAGTTGCCTGGATCAGTTTTTGAACCAGATTTATATAAAGGTATCACTTTACTAAGCTTCATGAGATCTGGAAAGACGCCACTATCAATGCAAATATTAAAAAGACAAGCTAAATATGGCGCTAAAGTATCAGTTACATTACTCATCAAGCTTACCGATAATCCCCAGACGTCTTCGGATCTTTTCACTTTAAGAGATTTAAAAGTTTTTACAATAGATTGTGGTTCAATTACTCTGAAGGAGAATTTTTGATCACAATTATTAACATTATCCTTTAGCAGCCTTTGAGCATACATAGGTGATGAGTTTAGGGCTTCAGTAGTCTTAAGTGGAATATTTGTGAAAAAAGTTTCGAATTCTTTGGCTACATCGGCACTCGAACTAATTTTACCTTGATCTGTTTGCAAAACATATTCTTTGTCGCGAGGTTTGACTTTACCTGTTTGTTTGCTAATGATATTCCAAACAGTTTTTATTTTATTATCTGAAAATTTTATTTCTGATTTGATATTTAGTTTCTTTGGGAAAGTTGCTTGTAATCACGAGCACATTCTTATACTTTGCTATCAAGAACTAATTAAAAGTCACTGAAACGCAAAGTATCGATTCAAGCCGGTTTCTCTTTCTTGCGTTTCATGATTAAATTCTCTTTTGGTTATGTTCGTCTATGAAAATTTAATTTGAAAATGATTGTTAGCTTTTGCCAAAAGAAAAACAATTGATGACCGTCGAAATGTGTGGTTGGACAAAAATATTTTAAAGTGCTGTGATTTTTCTTTTTGTTAACAAGACCTCCTATATTTATCAGGGGTAAGTGATTTATGTTTAGAGACAGCTATCCGTTTTTATTTGTTGCTGTTGCGAACTAAATTTTTATTTATGTTCGTAGGGTCTTCCACCCTGCCCGTACGAATCATTATAACCCTGGGTCACTGCTGAGTCTTCCACCGGCATTTATTTCGCCGCTCTGCACTACCTGCCGCTTACCCAAAGGGAAGTAGAACCTTTACTTCTATCTAATTTTAAGGCCCATCGATATTGCGTATCATTGGTGACCAAGCATTACGACCTGCCACGCCAATTGGTTATCACTGGTGACCAAGCACTACTACTGCCCTGCAAAATTCTACTACCTGCCTCCAAGCGCAGCTGCTGGCCTGCATAGGTTATGCATTTATCTATTTCCGTTTACTTTAACGATTTAGCATTTAATTTAAAATTATTAAGAGTATCGTATACTCAAAGTGTTTCCTATAACATTGGGGGGGTAATTCCGACACCAAATAAATTAACTCCTTTTATGTTTTAGGTATTTATTCGATATTTTTTTATACCTGGGGGGACAATCGATCGTTACCTAACCTTTTTTTGTATTTTAAAATTATGTATATGTGTTATTTTTTATTAGTCTATTTCCACGGTCATCCATTTGTTTACATATTTACCTATTTTTTTTAATATTATAAAATAAAAGTATTCCATATTACCCCAAAATTTATTTTCTTTCCGAAATTCATATTTAGGCTGCGAGTAAAAATTCTACGTATAATGTAGCGAAAGCAATACTGCATTGTTATATTATTTAACCCATTTTAATTAAATTATGCTGCATCACTCTGTATATTATGGGGTGACTTTCAATTAGTTCTTGATAGCAAAGGATATGAATGTACTCGTGATTACTGATTACAAACAACTTTCCCAAAGAAACTATGTGTCAAATATTAAAAAAATATTTGTTCCTTTATACATATACGATTTGGTAACTTACTCGTATTATGTATAGAGGACCAAAAGTTTTTTCTGATTTGATATTTAGTTTCTTTGGGAAAGTTGCTTGTAATCACGAGCACATTCTTATACTTTGCTATCAAGAACTATAATTAAAAGAGGAAGATGAAGAGAAATGTTGTTCAGATTGTCATGCCCTCTTTTAGGTACGAGTAGGTACTCCCGTTCCATTACCCTCATTCCAACCCCTTGCCTTTAGCAATTTTACAAGATGAAAAAAGTTGCCACCCTCTTTTTGATATTCATAAATCAGATCACGATTGAGTAAGTACATCTTTTTAGGGTTCCATACACCCAACGGGACCCTATTACCACACCCTGGACACTTCATACAACGGGCCAGAAATTACATTTCAAAAAAGGAATGACGGAACAAACAAAATGGCGGCGAAACCCTATACGTTCGACAACGAAACTGAATCAATCTGGGTGACAAGGGGGTGAGGTCGCAATCTAGAGAGCAACAGGGAGTGTACATACTGTATGTTAGTACTAATATAATATATACTTTGCTATTACTAAGCCTTCACTGTCTGTCCGTCCGTCAACGGGCTGTAACTGTTTCATGAACCGTAACCAGGTATATAGTTGAAATTTCCACAGAATGTGTATTTCTGTTGCCGCTATAACAATAAAACCTTAAAATTAGAAAAAAGTGAAAAAATAAGGGGGGTCGCCATACAAAAAACGTGTCTTTTTATAGGTCACTAGCTGTTTCCCGCGGTTTCACCCGCGTGGACAACGTTTCTATGACATTTCGAGGGTGCGCAGTGCGCGAGCCGCAAGCGGCTCGCGAGCGTGGTAAAAAGTAGCCTATGTCTGAATCCAGGTCCTAATCTGTCTACCTACCAAATTTCAGCCAAATCCGTTCAGTAGTTTTTGCGGGCAAGCGTAACAGACAGACAGAGTTACTTTCACATTTATAATATTAGTAGGGATTAGAAGTATTTTTGATTTAGCTTTATGGTAAAAACGGATTACTATATATATTAATATACAAGAGTAAAACTTGGTGTGGTTAGATTATAGTACTAATGCTGAAGTAAAATAACAAATAGTGAAAATCGGCCAAGTGTGAGTCTCACTCGTGCTAAGGAGTCCGAACTGAATAAAAAAAATCATATTTTAATCGCTCGCGTTGATGTCTTGTTTGTAATGTGAATAGGTATCATTGTCATTATACAATATACTTGTGTGGAGAGGTGTGGTGGTACGGAACCCTCGGAGTGCTAGTCTGACTCGCACTTGGCCGGTTCTTGATATTCATAAATCACATCACGATTGAGTAAGTAGACCTTTTTCATGGTTACCAAACTCTTTTGTTTTGACCTCCTTCGTATAGGTACCTACCTATCACCTGCGGCTATTTGGTTGCTGGCTCTCTGTCGCGCTCGCTTCTCAGTCGCTCGAAATAATTATTCATCTTAACAGCTCATAAATGTCCCCACCGAGGGGCTTGGGCCTACCCTGAATTAGGGCGATCAGGCCTTGGTCGACCACGCGGGCCTAGTGCGGGTTGGTCGACTTCACATACAATACAACCTGCGAGTTTCTTCGCAGGTGTGTGGAGGTTTCCTCACGATGTTTTCTTTCACCGTTAAAGCAATAGGTAAGTATAAGTACGTAATTTTTAAAAAAAACTCATTGGTACATTGGCCGTCCAGATTTGGTTTTTACCGGTTAAGCCACCGACGCTTCTCTAAAATATCTTTATTATATTACAATTATTATGAGGGAAAAAAATAATAATTCTAAGATTGACTCTAAGGTACCTAAGTTAACCCTTTCTATGGTGGCACTAGACCATGTTAAACGAACCTAACCTTAGTTTTTTCGGAGCTCCTCTATGATAAGCCCGGGCATTTCATGATCTGCCCAAATCTTACGATCGGCCGCCGATCTAGACAGGGTGTAACAAAATTGGTGTATAGGCACAGATTACGCGAGTAATATAGAAGTCTTTGTGTATAGGTCACATTAACAGGGGGCTTCTATTCATTATACTGAACAACTTTTGTTCTGACTGCTTAAATAACAGAAAAAAACTTTTCATACAAATCGGTCAGCTGATCGACCAATTTTGTGCATTTTTTGAGAATTTACTTTGGGTTCCTTGAATAAAAAATGTTCAGTATGATGTGCAGAACCCCCAGTTAACGGGTCCTGCACCAATTTTTTTCCAACCCGTATACACCTGCGAGTACCTTCAAGAAGTAGGTACCTGCTGGGGTTTCTATCACTAAGGAGGCATAGTCATTTCAGCTCATATACGTCCCCATCGAGGGGCTCGAGCCTAGTCTGAATTAGGGCGATCGGGTCTTCGTCGACCACGCGGGCCCAGTGCGGGTTGGTCAACTTCACACACAACCTGCGAGTTTCTTCGCAGGCGTGTGCAGGTTTCCTCACGATGTTTTTTCTTCACCGTAAGAGCGTCGGATAAATATAATGTGTATACTGTATTTAATCGTATATTTCGCCCTAGTTCAGGGTAGGCTCAAGCCCCTCGGTGGGGAAATATATATATGAGCTGATTTGATGATTTAAACGTATATAAGTTACGTATATCAGTCTCTGGTTCCCATAGTACAGGAAATCCAAGTTTGGGGTCAGATGAACGGTTTTTTTAAATCCACAATAGATAAGCCTTTGGCATCATCTCACCTGATGGTAAGTGACGATGATGCCGAAGATGGAAGAGGACTTACTGTCTGGCTGTTTTTTCTTCAAGCTGGAACACATCAATGCTGTTAACACTGATGTTTGACGGCAAGACTGAGATATGATGGTGGTAGCTAGTCAGGCGGGTTATGAAAATGCCCTACCATCAACTAAACCGAGTCTTACAAAGTTGACCCCGTCGGGAATCGAACCCGCGACCCCCTGGTGTGAAGCGAATGAACTGAACATTACGCCACGGAGGCGCGTGTGTGATTTTTCCCTGTATATTATTATTTTTGGGTTACTATAAAAACCTTACAGCGCAGCGCTTACGTACACGGCCGAAGGGCAATGACTACAATCAATTGACAAAACTATTTTTGAATAACTTTAGGAATTAATTAAGGAATTAACTGACTGACTCGTTGGCTCAGTGGTTACTGCTCTTGACTGCTGATCCGAGGGTTGTGGGTTCGATCCCCACCCAGGGCAAACATTTGTGTGATGAGCAGATTTGTTTGCTCTGTGTCTGGGTGTTAAATATCTATATATGTATGTATTTAAACGTATATAAGTATGTAAATATCAGTCTCTGGTTCCCATAACACAGGGAATCCTACTTTGGGGCCAGATGACCATGTGTGATTTGTCCGAGAATATTTATTTATATTATTATTATTATTTATTAAAAATTAAAAACCCGACTGCATAAAAACTTAACCTCTATTTTGTGGCCAGTGGGGTAAAAATATAGGTAGGTATACGAAGGACACCTCGTACTTGAAAATCCATCATGCAACCAAAGAAATAATTAACCATCTTTTTTTTGGATAGTCGGATAAAAATGTATCCTATGTCACTCACGGGTGAATAAAAATCGTCACACCTCGAGCTCTAAAATCCATCAAGCCGTTAAGGCTATAGGACGTGCCAAAGTAATAAATAAATAAACATAATTCCCATAACACAGGGAATCCTACTTTGGGGCCAGATGACCATGTGTGATTTGTCCCAGAAATATATATATACATACATACACTTGAAAATCATAACCCTCCTCAGAAGGAGACACAGACGGGTAAAATGTATCCAAGAATCTTTGAACAATTTCCCGTATTGCCTAAAAGTATACAAAGTTTCATTAGAATCGGCTCATCCATTGTTATCTATCTTGTCTAAGATTTTTAAGAAATATCCTTTTCCTTACTATAATAATATTAATATTATAAATGTGAAAATGTGTTTGTTTGTTACCTTTTCACGCTTAAAAACCTTAACCAATCTTGATGAAATTTGGCATACAGGTAGCCTGTATCACTGGGAAGGACATAGGCTACCTACTTTTTATCCCGTGAAATAAGCATAGTCTATCTATAATACTCTTTTTTTTTGGTTAGTTTCTTTAACATTGCAACGGAACAATGGATTGCTGTGATTTTTGGCACAGAGATGGCTGAAGGGGTGGGAAATGACATAATTTACCTATTAGTAATCCTGACATGGTTCCCAAGGCATCTGGGGAAAACTCATTTCCGCGCTCGCGCACTTCAGCGTCGCAACGGAGCTACGGACTGAAGTGGTTTTTTGTATAGAATTGGTTGAGGGGGTAGGAAGTGACATAGACTTCTAATCAGAATAGCCCGATATCGTTCCTGAGGGATCTGAGGAAAACTCATGTCCGCGTTTGCGAGCCGCTTGCGGCTCGCGCACCACTTACCCTAAAAGAAAGTCATAAAAACGATGTCCACAAGGGCGATGCCGCGGGCAAAACCTAGTATTATATAATTTGTACTAGCTTTTTCCCGCGGGGACATCGCTTTTTTGACTGTCTATGAGGGTGAGTGGTGCGAGAACCGCAAGCGGCTCGCGAGCGTGGATTATAGTTTTCTCCAGATACCTATCCCAGATCGGGCTATTCTTATTAGCAGTCATGTCATTTCCCTCTCCCTCAACCATCTCTGTGCAAAAAATCACAACAATCCATTGTTCCGTTGCGATGTAAAAGAAATAATAAAATAAAGAAAATTTTTTCAGTTCCCTCAGGAACTGCATATGAGACTTTGTTTTCACGGGATCAAAAGTAGCCTATGTCCTTCCCCGTGACACAGACTACCTGCTTGCCAAATGTCATCAAAATTGGTCATGGTGTTAAAGCGTAAACGGTAACAAACAAGCAAACATACACATTTTGACATTTATACTGTAAGTAAGGATGGAAAACTGGAAAACCAGTTTTGGTAAGGCCTTTTATTTAAAAAGATATTTTTGGTAATCTGAGGCTAGACGTACTAATAGTAATAGTTAAAAAAACATCACAGTAAGTTTTCTCAAAACGTTTATTTCTTATTCATACTCTTTATTGTTTGGCAAAAGGAAGAATAACATGCGTTGCTTTTTAATTAATTACAAAGTAATACATAATTTTTAATTATTTACATTATCTACCTATTATAGATTACAACTAATACTTTTTGGTTCTACATCAGAATTGTGTACAAGAATCACAACATGTACAGCTATCTAAGCCTTAAGGGAAAATATCTAATGAAATCAATTGGCAGGTTCCGTTTCAAATAGGCGTGTAAATAAAAAAAAGATTTTTGAAGATATAACAGTTTTATACTGTAAAAAGTAATTTAATTACTCTAAACTAGTGGTTCAGTAGGCTGGTAGAACTCGCGAGTTTTTCGAAATGGCTGAATAGCCCATAGCTCAGCCATTTAGAAAAAATTCTAAAACTGAATTGACAAAAAAATTCCATGTACTATCAAACGTGCTCACAAAATTTCACGAGAATCGGTTGAGAAATGCGACCTGCAGAGGAGAACAGCCGGACATCCGCCGGACATACGTAAACATTTTTGCCTAAGCTGAAACATAGAAGCTCACGCTTATTCCGTCAATAACTTGGTATATTCATTTCATAACCGTCAATAAAAAAAAGTTAGCATTGGGGCCGTTTTGGGCCTGTAATGTCATCACTTTGTCGGATTTAAAATAAATCATAAAAAATAACTCGTGATTAAAAAGAAAAATATTTAAGTAAGTTTCTTTAAATGCTATATAAGTAGGTACATATTCAGTTTTTTTTATTTTCTTTATTTTTTGAACAATACCTTTGTTTTTTCATTTTGGTGTTAGGTACATATAATAAAACTCATTTTTTGTAGTAGGCCTACTTATAACGGTGAGCAACTTTTTACTACTTTGCTGAAATATATAGAGAAATGTTAAGACTTTACTAATTTTTCATATTTTTTTATTTTAGTTACAAAAGTAGAAGCCCTCCTGAAAAAATAAGCTATTTTTAACCGACTTCAAAAAAGTAGAAGGTTCTCAGTTCGGCAGCATTTTTTAAATTCACAATTGGTAAGCCCTAGACATCATCTCACCTGATTACAAATTGCATGTTTTTTTATTTTATTTTACACGATTTCTTTGCCAGTTGTAAACAGATTTAAATGATATTTTTTGGATTGAATGGTTATAAGAATAACCAAGAACCAGTGTGGTCTCATATAAATTTTATCGAACCTGTATAGAAAATTTAAAAAAAATGAATTTGGCTTTTGTAATTGAAGTCGGTTTTTTTTTAAGTTTTCAGCGTGGTCGATTATTGACAGAACATCCTGTGTATTAAGGTAATGAGTGACAAAAAAATATGTGCAATAGGTACCTACTTAACTAAAGTTTTTTTACAGTTAATTCAAAATCACTGTGCATAGTGTATTTAAGTTGATGATGTTGTTATTAAAATTTATTTATGTAGCACCAAAATAGAAATTTAAATACATGTAATAATATTGTTATTATGTATCGATCAATACTAACGGGAGCCGAAATAAAAACATACTTTTGTTTTTGACTATTTATAATGCGAAATATTGAAAACCAACCTATCTATCTACTTTGTACACTTTTGAGATACCTTATTATTTTATTTACACTTTATTGCACAATTATTTCTATGGAATGTTTAAAGTCTAACACAAAATCATCATAAAAGCTAAGAGTAGAAGTATTTAAAATTAACTCTAAGTAGTTACAATACTAGCTATTTATTTTACATGTTGATATTTCGATTTATTATAACTGCTAAACCTGAAGTTATTTACAAACATACCAAACCTTAAACAGTATTTATGAGAATTTAAAGGTACTGGTATGAATAAAAATTACATCTAACTTAAATAGCCTTGGTATTACATCCACTATGTAACATTATATCACAAATGCACTGGAGATTCGACTTTATAGCTCATACTTCACAATAGCTTAATCTGGTCACGAGGGGTTGACATAGATGCTTCTTCCATTCTGTCTTCTAGAGATATGAGACTCATAATGGATATTTCTCTTAGTTCTAGAGAAGAAAGCAGCATTACAACCGCTGACCGCGCATCGATGCAATGATTGGACGTGGACTGCCTCACAATGATGCTTGAGACTGGTCAGGTTCTTGAAAGACTCTCTGCAACCCCGACATGGATAGTGACCATCTTTGTTCGGTCTCGGTGCTTCGTCTTCTACGCAATAGTTCAGCTTACGTGATAGAGGGGGAGAAAAATTTAGGTTCTGACAACCGAAAGCGTTAAGGGACGGTGGTAGAAACCCTAGCGGTATCGGAGGGAAATTAGGCAACATACCAAAAGGCGTGAAAAGAAAGGGGTGTTGTGCAAACATGTCACTGTTGTTTAAGTACGCGTCAGGTGCTAGAGGTGGGTACGGGGTAGAGAATGACATTTGGCTTAGATTTTTCAACTTATTCGTCTCTTTCGCTCGGTAGTATTTGTGCGATTCCACGTAAGGGACGGCACGCTCTTCTTCGTTGAATCTTGCAATTAGTTCTGTTTGTTCTCTGGCCTTTTCTAGAAGTCTTGTTGGGGACTCATCCCTGACTTGTAAATCTTCTGATAGGATTTTTCTGTGAAGGTTTACGTTGGTACTGTGCCTGTCTTTGTTTCGTTTGGATGTGAAAGCAGCTCGGCAACCTTCAGCGTTACATTTGTACATAAGTTTCAGATGTGCGTTTTGATAATGAGTCTTTAAAACGTACATATTCTGGAACATTTTTCCACACACTGTACATTTTCTAGGGTTTTCAGGATCTACAGGGACATCGGTAGTAGTAACGAAGAATCCATTCTCAAAATGACCGAATATTTGTCCATGGGTATCTTCTGGAGTATCGTAACTAGAAACAGATGATGAGGGCGATCTGTCCGTGTAGTCAACTGTTTCATTCATAGACAGGTTGTAGGGCATCATGGATCCATAGGCATCTGCTCTTTTTAACAGATTAGGGAAATCACCTTTTGATAGACTCTCTAGCCGTTTCAATGCAACTTCCGAAGCAAATTCATCGTTTGATTGCACATTATTACTAGATTTATGCTCGATTTTATCAACAGGTTCTTCCTTAACACGTAGATCTTCTGCATTACAGATATTTTCATGTGGTTCTTTTTTGATAGGGATAGGCTCCTCTTCGATTTTGGTATTATCTGCTTTTTCTTCTTTTGTACATTTATTGTCACAGTCATTTTGAGAATTTTCCCTTTTAACTCTTTTCAAATCTAACACATTTTCTTCGCTTTCATTTTGAGGATCGTTACCTTTTTGTTCTTCTGTATGATTTTCAGACGTATAGCTATTCTGAAAACGGGTTGGGTTTAAGTTTTTTCTTTTTCTTTTCATAATTTCTGGACTAGCAGCGTCATCCTTTCTACTGTCTGTATTTTCATTGTTATCACTTATACTTCTCTGATCATAGTCCGTTTCAGAGTCTTCTATCGATCCCATAGATTTATTCAGATTGGTATAATAGTCATTTGTGTCCATGTGATCACCGTCATAATCATCTTCATCGCCAGCAACAACAACTATACCATCATCTTCATCAGATTCACCTTGTCCATCTTGTTCTTTATCATCTAATGATTCAGAATCGCGTCGAGAATTTTCTTTAGCTTGGTCAGATGTGGATAAAAAGTTCATGTTATTTTTATATTCTAAAGGAACATTTGAAGAGAAGTGTCTCATGTTAGGAGGTGGATTCATCAAAGGATATGAACTGAATGGATGCATTGGGTTAATCACTGGTGATATACCCAATCCAGCTGCATGGGGTGGTATTAATACTGAATGGGCTTGTGCACTTCGACCGTCGTGAGGCGAAATCTTCCTTCTTAGATGAGGTGAATGCAACTTCGGGTTAGGGTTCGCGCTATGCCTGTTCCTTGATCTTCTTGAACTAAACATCATACTGCATCCTTCAACAGTACATTTATGCATCTCCCGTAGATGAACAGCGGAAAAGTGAATCTTCAGAGCACCCTTGTCACAGAAAGTTTTAAGACACACATTGCACTGTACACGCTTTTTGCCAGTAGCTGGATTAATAAAATGTGTTCCCAAATTGAGAGGCAACTGCGAAGCACCCCAATGTCTTTTTGGTGGACTTATGCATTTGCTTAATAACATGTTACGTGAGTTTTGTGTTGCTTCAGCATAAACATCTTTGCTCAAATTAAGGACGTTTTCGTCATCCGATCTTATTTCATCTGATCTTGTTTTATCAGAAGGATGATTTTCTTTTGAATCGACTGATTTCGTTGACATTTGAGGCAAAAGAGCTTGTAATGATGCTAGCCCCATGGGGTTCTGACTCAGAGCTGCAACCATAGCTGCCGAATGACTGAAACTTGATGGCATTGAAATGGGTGGAAGAGGCAAATTTGGTGGAAGGGAGAAATTAAGAAATTGATTTCTCATTAAATCCATTGCTTTCTCTGCAGATCTAATATCGTAGTTTGGTTTTTTGTGTTCTTCTCTTTCACTAGGATTATTGAATTTGTGTTTCCGGAAATCAAAGGGTTGCATGTTTTGAAGGTGATTCAAAGGTGAAGAGTTGACTGGACTAGTTGTGGATAATGGGCTTGACGAGGTAGACAGGCGAACACTATGAATTGGAGAGCCTTCGTGAGACGATTCTCTGCGTGGAGACGACTGGCTTTCCACAGGTGACAATCTAGTCTCACTGGACAGCAATGTTTCTTTTTTAATATCCGCATTTTCCTCTTTTGTAGAGGTTTTTTTTATCTCTTTTTCTTGAACGCTTTTCAGATACTCAAAATGTTGTTTCGCTTGCATCATATGTTGGAAATATTTTAAGGATTCTTCAGCTCTAACGTCTTTCCCTGACTGCTCCATTAGCCGTCTAAACTCGGATTCGAGTTTCAGTTGTTCAAGGGCTCTTGCGTCAGGGTAGAGGTCAAGTTTCCTGTCCTTTTGTTCGTAATCTTGGCTAGCTACTGGCGGTGAAGATAGGCCATTTTTCTTGTAGATAGGCAGTAGCGAGGTTTTGTGGAGGGCTCTGGCTTCTTGGAGCTTGAGAATTTGCTGCAGAGCCATGTTGTGCTCTGGACCACGGCCTTTCCATCTTTCCGCGTTACTGGACTGAGATTCCTGCAACAATAAAAAATATAATAAATCTCTTTTATTTAATAATTTTGTAGTATTGGACGTTGGACGGTTAATAATTTGGGTAAACGCCTAATTTAAATTATGCAAATCAAAAACAACACAGGTACGAATCTTCAGATAACGTATCAAAAACAAAGTTATGAACTAAACATTTCGTTTCAATTAAATTACCATGAATGAATACAGCTAATCGCGAAAGATTATCGAGTCTATAGTAAACCCTAACTATAGGTTGTTCAAATGGCTCTTCAAAATAACCACCGACACAAAACCACACCTTGCGTTTTCAAAGGCTAATATCAAATTAATTCCAAGAACGGAGAGCAATTGGGTAAAATTGTGTAAAATGACGGTTTCGACTCAACTCGAGAATAGAAAAGTGGTTGGTGTCGCGTGTTGGGAACGATTTAATCCGAAAAACAAAATTACTATTCATTTGGTAAGCATTCGGGGTCGGGCGCGTTGTCAAAGTTTAATTCTGGTTAATTTGTAGTCTGTGCCACTCTACTAAGCTGGGTATAATAGAGCAATAGTATAAGTTTCACAATACCTAATGAAATAAATTCTCTGAGTTCATCTGTAATTTGAAGTTTACCTACTGGAGGAGAACTATGGAACATTTTTTGTAGGCATTATATTTTTTACTCGTCATCGGTTCATAATATGTATACGTAATAAATTACAGGCCTGCGAAGTTACCCTTTTAATATTAGGTACATAATTTGGTCAGTTAGTTAGGTTTTTTTTTTGAAACAGGTCACTAACTTTATTATTTCTGGTATAATAAAAAAATAATTTTCTTTTAAAATATTCAAATGCCTATCGAACGATAAACTAACTACTGCTTAATACCTTAGTACCACTGGCCCTTAAGATTTGACTGTCGCTTTTTAAAACAGTTTGTCACTCGATTATAGCGTGTAAGCGACGATGGGGTTACCATACCATTATCAAAATAACCAATTCTGGGGAAAATTAAATTGTCGTTTACATGGTCGTCCAAGCATCGGGTGCAATTTCTAAACCCAACCAATTATAAAAGAAAAGAAAAAGATTACGTCTCTAATGCAAGAGGATAATACAGGGATAATAAAGTGTCGTTTAACAAAAGTATACGTTTTCGACCGCATTTCGTTTGGGACGAAATTATACGGCGTTCCGAAAGCAATTACGTTGTACTTACAAATAAATGTTACGATTTAATAAGTTGAATAGGTAGTTTTTTGTTTAGTCCAAGAATTTGGTAAAAGGATATCATTTTAATAATTGTCACCAATTTGGGTAGTATTAACACGAAAGGTAAGAATGTTCGTGGAATCTTAAACAGATTAAAAGGCGTATGTTGGATAATCATAACATTAAGCAGAAACAATTTTTAAACGCAATTTTATGTTCAATTTCTTTTTAATCTTATTCTATGCATTGTTGCTTTATAAATAGCTCTTAACTTGTGACTGGGTAGATAATTTTATCCCGAGATACAAGATATAGTTCTCATTAACAGCAAGTTCTCATTTAAGCTAGGCGCGGTTCTGGGGTTTTTTCATTATTTATCCTATGACGGTGGCACAAAGTTGAATATCGCCTACAGCATATTATGCCCTGTATTATACAGGGTGTAAATTAGTGTATGAGCCATTAACTGGGGCGTCTTCGCATCATACTGAATAACTTTTCTTAAGAGATTCGCAAAAAAATATTTTTGAACTCTTTATTTTTGAACGCTTCCTAAACCAATTTGTTACACCCTGTAGGTACACGCAGTTGGAAAACACTTAGCGCGAAAACAAGGGAGAAACCCCCTTTTACCTACAACAGGAATAATATTATACTGACCTTTCTTTAGCTATCTAAAGATGTAACGGAGATAAATATGGCGAGGTATTGATTGTAACAGTTGTCTCTGTCTTTTTCATTACGTGTAAAGAGTAAAGAAAATAACCACACTTTTTCTCTTTTCAATGGTTTTTCGTTTTAATCAAAAACTACAATAAAAGTATAAAAAATAATAACATTACTCACTTTGTATTAACATGACAAATATTGATGCATATTTTTTTAAATATATACTTCAAAATTAGTCATTACTAGAGTTGAAAGCAAATCAAATCAAAAACAATTTATTTCAAATAGGTGTTTACACACACTTTTAAATAGTCAAAACATAAAAAAATTACAGGTTATTACAAATAATGTCATGATTCAGATTACAGCAATGGTGTAGACCTATCTTTGGGTTTTTTTTCTATCGAGCCAAAACTGCTCAATCGTGTTTCTAATAGCTTTTGACTTTAAGGAACATCATCAACAATAAAAGTATTTTTTTCAACCTTGGGGTTTCTACCGTTTAGGAGTAATGAACGTCAAAATTAACGAAAATCTGTAATATTACCGCCTTAAGGGGTCGCCTAGTTCAGAGAGGTTTTGAATCCCGCTCCAGATTGTTCCTGGTGCAGAGGCTGTCCATAGCCATTCAGTGCGGAAATGCAGCGATTTTATGGGTACTTTTGCACCGGGAATGACGAGGGACGGGTCATTTTATTGTTATTTAATTATTTGCCTATCCTAATTATGTAATATTCAATAACTTTCTATCGTAAAAAGGTAAGTAGGTTTATTATTATTTTAAATACTGTTATTATTAATTAAATAAAATTAAGACTAAAGAACTAACTTAGTTTTCACCTCACACGTTCGGAAAGGTTTTGGTTGTCATTCCATTTAAGCGAGCAAAATTGCGTTCTATCCGCTAGCTTGGAAAGAGTTTTTAAAATTAGAACCTAAATTCATGGAATTAAAAATAAGATCCTTTTTTTCGCACTCTTTACACTTGGCTTCGCTGTAGTGAGGTAAAAAGTTTTGTGTTTAATCCGCTAGCGTGGAAAGAGTTTTTAAAATTAGAACCAAAGAATCATCATTACATAAAAAATAAACCATTTTTCGCACTCTTTGCACTTTGCACTTTTCCTCGCTGTAGTGAGGTGAAAAATTGAGTGTTTTGTTCGGCAGCAAAGTTATTTTGCGCCTTGTACCTTTGAAACCTTCGCTACGCTCTGGATTCAATAGAGGTAACTCGCGCCCAATAACAAATTTGCAGCCTTGCATGACAAAGAAATATTTAAATAACTTAGAATCAAGACAAATCTAACGATACCTTGCGCTCCAAAATCCTCCAAGCAGTGTAGGCTACAGAGAGAAACAAATAATTAAATGACCTCTTTTCTGGCTAGTCTGGTTAAAATGTATCCTATGTCACTCACGAGTCAAGGGATGAAGACAAATCTAACGACACCGTGCACTTCAAAATCTATCAAACCTTTTAAGCTACAGAGCGTGCCAAAGAAAGAAAGAAATAAACATACATACATACATACAAACATATGTACATACATAAACTTGAAAAACATAACCCTCTTTATGGAGCAGTCGAGTAAAATTCAATAAATTACGATATGGTTTTACGCAAACGACAGAAAAAATGACGATAAACCATACACTTTTTTAAATTTCAAATGCAGCAAGTGTACACCCAACTCACCACATTTAATTGAAAACACAAAAAAAAAACCCGGCCAAGTGCGAGTCAGAACCGCAAACAAAGGGTTCCGTACCATCATAGTTCGCTAGTTTCTTCACGTTTAAAAAAACATGTTTTTTGTATGGAGACTTTTACTTTTTCAAATTTTTGTAATTGTTTTTATAGCGGTAAAAGAAATACATCAACTGTGAAAATTTCAACTGTCTAGCTATCACGGTTCATGAAAAACATCATGGTGACAGACGGTCGGACAGCGGAGTTTTAGTAATAGGGTCCCATTTTTATCCTTTGAGTACGGAACCCTAAAAATCACTAAATGTTGGGAACCGCCTCTTAAATGTAAGGAACGGATAGAGCCCGTATCATTGTAAGTGCACGTATAGTTAAATCAAAGTATATATAATATATATATATTAGTACTAACATACAGTATGGCCACTCCCTACCGCTCTCTAGATTGCGACCTCACCCCATATATCGTCACCCCGATTGATACAGATTGGTTACAGTTTGGTTGTTGAACGTATAGGATTCGCCGCTATTTTGTTTGTTCCGTCGCGTCATTCATTTGTTGAAATGTCATTTCTGGCCCGTTGTGAAGTGTCCATGTGTGTGGTTATGTGTCAGTTTTATTAAAATCACGTAGGTAGACTTTGTGTGCAAAGAAAATTATGAGCGAACACAGTCCTTTTTTAAATTCACAATTGGTAAGACCTTAACATCATCCCACCTGATGGTAAGTGACAATGATGCCGAAGATGGAAGCGGGCTTACCAAGATTCCCCAATGCAATGGGAAACTGGTGTGAAGCTAATGGCCTTAACCATAAAGAAACATGAAGAACTTCTATTGTAACACTAACATCTGTTTTTTAATTTACTCATGTTTTTGACAAATAAAATTATCTTTATCTTTATCATTACGCTACGGAAAAAGCTTTAAAGCTCTTATTTCGGTATATAGGTAGTGTATAAATAAATAGGAAGGAAGGTAACTTAAACCTTATTGCAGCGTTCAACTGACTGTGGGAAAATCACAAGTAATTGTCAACAGAGCGGTGGCAAAAAAACATAAACGCCAAAAAAAACCGCCAAAGTCGCGATGTTAAGCCGAGGTTAGTGACCGCTCAAATTTTCCCTACACCTCGACACGAGCTTATTGGCACTTAAAAGAGTTCATTTTCCAATAACTGAATTGAGCGCCGTAAAATTGCCGCCGTATCTGACCCACGCCTACCGGCGAAGCAATGGACAAGCGGACATAATTCACGTTTTTTTCTTTACCAAAACATTACGAAGTGCACCTTATTACTTTCATTTACGGTTGCTAACCTTGCCGGTACGGTAGACGGTTTGTAATTCTTTGATTTTTTTTATAAATGTGCATTTCGCGATCATCTTTTTTCGATGGCTGTCGTGACATGCCATATTGTTCAGGGCATGATACATGAAGTAAGCAAACTGGTTTGTGTGTAGTCTGTGGTACAATCAAGCGCAAAACGTATTGCCATTTGCGTAATGACCGGGCCTTAACGTACGCCGAGTCCTGAGACGAAAGGAGTTAACTTTTTCTTATGGGAAATCTTTGCGTATGATAAACAATCCCAGTGGAGGCGTCTTCGTGAGCGCTTGTTGACTTGAAAAAAGCTTTAACCATATAAGTTAATATCCAGCACAAAGAATTTTACTTTACTTAAATCGTATGGATAAGTAAAAGTAGTTTTCAAGTAGTGGGAGCAAAAGTATTAATAATAATAATACTAAAGTCGAGAAATATTATAGAGATGACTGTGTTCAATACAATTAACACGTTTGAAGCTGGATAATAAACCTACCTATTGCTAGAAAATACTATGTTTCTATAATGTTAAAATAAACTTAATCTTAAAATATACCACACCTAGCTACTCTTAGAACAATAATTAAAATCATTGCCTATCAGGCTACTTTATATTTTTTACTTGCCTTGCTGGTATGGGTATGTTTTAAAGTAATATTCCTTACTCTTCGCAAAGTAAACATATTATTACTAATATACAAGCTGGACACTCCCTGCCGCTCTCTAGATTCCGACCTCACCCTCTCGTCACCCAGATTGATACAGTTTGGTTATAGTTTGGTACTCAAACGTATAGGTTTTCGCCGTGAATTTGAGTGCTCCGTCATATTTTTTTTAGAAAGGTCATTTAACGACCGTTGTATGCAGTGTCTGGGGTGCACTCTTGGTATGGGTCAAATCTTGCAAATTTGTGGAAATTCGCAATCTATTATAGAGCGACTTGCAGGGATCCGATTGAGCTGAAATTTGGTATGTAGTCGTATTCTCATTGACAATAGATCCTTTTGGTATTTTGGAGTCGATCGATGATGAACTCTAGAGGTGGAATCAAGGTCTCAGGTTCGTATACCTAATACTTTCAGTAGGAATACACTGTGCTCGCCTTTTTTAAATTTAAAACATGCATTATAGAGTCCCAATAATGCACGACCCAAGAATGCACGACTCATGAATGTACCGCCCAATAATGGCAGGACAAAATTTTTTTTCAGAGCATGATTATTATAATCCTTACGACTTGTTATTTATGCTTTGCGTTTTCCGAGATTGGTGCTAGAATGTGTACAGCGCGCCTTTTATCTGTTTCTTTCCAAAATGTTAAGAGTTTCGTTTGCGACAGTACAAAAGGTGAACTTTAAGAGCTGCACTAGACAGGCTCCTACCTAATAATTACGTGTGTCTTGGAACCACTCGGAAGGCTGTATGTCCATATGTATAAGTGCCTCTGCATACCTACCTATGTGCTTATGGTAGTACCTAAACTACCTAACTAGACCGCCTTAGCACGACTATAGTAAGATAATACTGACATAACTATACAGGATGTTTTTTTTAACACCGAGCAAGCCGTTAAGGGTGGGTTCTACTCATGAAACCCATACCGAATTTGCATTTTTTTTTATCCTTTCATAGAAATCTATCATTCCGATTAGCCAATTTTGTGTGGAGCCAACTTTTCTGTTTGCGATTTCAGTATGGGTTTCTTGGGGAAAGTTGTTCAGTTTCATGAGTAGAGACCGTTCTTAACAACTTGCTCGGTGTTAAAAAAAACACCCTGTATAGATACGTACGGACGGATGTAACAAATTCTACGCATCATACTGAACATTGCTAGAAAAATGTACTTCTCATATAAATCGATCTGCTGATTTGCGAACTTTGTATGGATAGTTAATTTTTTTTTGTTATTTTGGCAGTCATAGAACAAAAAAAAATCAAACCAATTCCGACACTAACCTGTAGAATTCTTTTATTTTTATTTAGTACCTTTTGCTGAATATGGAGCGTTTGACTTGAATCTCACTTGTTAAGTGGTGATGGAGTCGAAGGTGGAACATATGCATTCCCAAATAATACCTATTCACTCTCGCTCGCCTATATGGATCCCTAAGTCTCGGGAAACACAGACGCTGGCAAAGGATTCCATTCCTTAGCAGTTCGCACAGTAAACGAAAAAGCTGTTGTGTGCAAAGGTGGAATATCTAGCTACCGACCTCATATCTGATGGTAAGTAGCGATGATGCCGAAGATGGAAGCGAGCTTACCGAGATTCCCCAATGCAATGGAGTGCTGGCAATCTTATCTACAAGCCGGAACACATCAATGCTGTTAATATTGATGCTTGGCGGCAAGACTTAGATAAAAAGGCGGGCTTAGAACACCAACACCAACCAAACCGAGCCATATAGTTAGACTCCGCCGGAAATCGAACCCGCGGTCTCTTGATGTGCAGCTAATAGACTTAACCATTACACCATGCAGGCGGTTAATACGCCCTGCGTCTAGTTGACGGAAAGTTATTGTTGAAATTAACAGGCATTGTTGAAGATTAACCTTTTTCGTTGTTACAACAATTTTGTAGAATATGGATGAGCGTGTAAGGAGAATCATGCTAAAATAACATCAAACCTGCGACTTCCTGATGTGAAGCTAATGGACTTAACCGTTACACCACGCAAGCGGTTAGTATCAATTTTCAACCGACTTCCAAAAAGAAGGAGGTTTTCAATTCGACTGTATGTTTTTTTTTATGTGTGTCTCCTCAGAACTTTTGACTGGTTGAACCGATTTTTATGATTCTTTTTTTATTTGAAAGCTAGTGATTCCCGTGTGGCCCCATATAAATTTTACCAAAGTCGGTGTAGTACTTTATTAAAAATTAACAAAAACCAAAAATATTAATGCAAAAATACACTAAGTTATTGCGATGGAAGTCGGTTTTTTGACGTGTTCAGCGCTTTTAATTATATTACACCGTGTGCCATGTCAGTGCTCATCTAGTTTATTTTACTGTATGTTACATGGTATCCACTATGTACAATGTACGTACATGGTGTTTGTACAATTCACAATGTCGACATCAAACAGCACAGAGCGATTGTATCAATATTTGTCGTTCGTTTAACAATGGATCACGCTTGTGGGTGGCCATCTTTGTGTGTGTCTGTCTATTAATTTGATTAACGTCACAATGTTCGGTACAAGTATTATGATTCAGTGTGTTCTAGAAAAGTTTGAAGAGGTCGATAGAAAGTTAGCTTTAGGTTGAAGGGAGCGATTGCTGACTCTCGCGTTATACTCGTGACCGGGTGAACTGGCTGTTCGTGTGAACTGGCCTACTCTTGTCAAAGGCATTGATGACAAATTAAATAATTTTTATGCATTATTGTTTTATATCAATGTTTTTATTTTGTATTTATTAACTAATAATTATGTTTATTTTTGGAAGCGGGCAGCGCAGAACCGGTCGTCGTGGAGATCCTTGGGGGAGGCCGAACAAAAATAAAATAATTTAAAAAGTAAGGAAATTATGGAAATTCCTAAACAAAAATGCCATTGCAGGACCCTTTAAAAAAACATTTATCCACACATTTTATGTCAAACCAACAGTCGCCTCAAAATTTTCTTTAATCCACAATTGATAAGCCCTTGACATCTCACTTAAGTGACGTTGATGCCGAAGATAGAAGCGGGCTTATCAACATTCCCCAACGCAATGGGGAACCGACTATTTTATATTCATGCCGGAACACATCAATGCTGTCAACATTGTTTCGGCAAGACTTAGGATAAGATGGTGCTAGCTTGCCAGGCGGGCTTAGAAAATGCCCTACCACCAACCAAACCGAGCTTAAGTTAGACCCCGCCGGGAATCGAACCCGCGACCTCCAAGTGTGAAGCGAATTGACTAACCATTACGTCACGGAGGCGGTTAAATCTTTGTACTAAGTACACCATAAAATTGTTTCCCATGTTAATATTATTATAGTCAAGGGTATAACCACAGATGATATACTAGTTACTTACATAACTACAAAGTCATTTCGTCGGTAACGAACGCAAGATAAAGAACATCGTTATTACAAAGACACCATAATCTGTCCACACATCCCATTAACCGTTTTGATACAATTTAGATGCTTTAAAATTATCCACTGAGCGATCGCTTAACTTTAATACGAGTAATGATATACCGTGGACAGTAACGCTCGGCGCAACTTATCTAAATCGCGGCTTAAGGCGCCTAACGCTGTCTTTATAGGTATTAAATAATAATTGGATAAGGCAGAGGTCAAGTATCGATTCCACTTTGTTATTATGACACTTAAATATTACTGTTAAATATCTTAAAACTTTTGAGAGTACCTACAAATACATACAATTCAAGATGATTGTTGATGATTAGCAAAAAAAAACGGTTATTATTCTGCTTTGTTCGTTAATCGTCCCATATGGGTTGTTTGTCAGGTGACAGGTTAAAAAATCTGCCAAGTGCGGGTTAAAATCGCACACAAAGGGTTCTGTACCACCACGTTTTTGGGTATGGAACCTTAATACATAATGATATTGATATACTGTGGACAGTAACGCTCGGCGCGGCTTATCTAAATCGCGGCTTAAGGCGCCTCACGCTGTCGTTATGGATATTAAATAATAATTGGATGAGGCAGAGGTCAAGTATCGATTTCATTTTGTTATGACACTTAAGTATTACGTGTGAATATCTTAAAATTTTTGAGTGTTCTTAAAATGGTTCAAGATGATTATTGATTAATTTATAAGCAAAAAAAATCGGTTATGCTGTTTATAAAAAATCTGCAAAGTGCGAGTTAAGTCGCACGCCGAGGGTTCTGTACCACCACTTTATTGGGCATGGAACCCTGAAAACAACAACGATTACAACAATAATATTAAATTTCAAACAAACATTAGCAAGACCAAAAATAAATGTTATTTCTGTCATCCAGTTCATACTTTCGCGTTTAACCTTAACGCGACTCGGACTCACACTTGGCCGATTTTTTGTATATATATTTTGTTTTCCTTTAGGTTTAGCCTTATAATCACACCAAGATTGACGCACAACTATATTACCGTTTAAACAATAAAATAAAAACAAAAAAAACGTAGTAAAACACGTTTCTACGGGGATCAAATATTAGAAACAAACCTTAGAATAATCGTCTTCCCACCAACGTTTAACAAACTGCGTCAATTTTGACAAACTGTCGTAATTGTTTTCACCCATGTTTACGAGTAATTATACCACTTCAAAGTTCAAACTTACACTGCACTTCAAAATACAAACATAGCCTCAAACTCGCTAAATCTCGGTCTCTGAAGGACACTGAACTGTCTAAGCAGATCAAACACAAAGCCGACAAGTTCAAGTTCACGACTGATCTGGTGACACGAAATTAGCACGTCAAAGCAGCCGACAAAAGTAAGGTGGGGGTTGCAGAGATGGCCGCGCTAACCCTTGACTCTACCTGAGCCTGAGAGAAAAATGTAATGACAAAAGCACACAATACAAAAGTATACAAAAATAATCTTATTTGGTCAACAATAAGCCCTGCTTACCTCAGACGGCATGCACTCATACAATGCAGCTGTAATTGTTTTTATTGCCGTGGTTTTAAATCTGTTTATGTGAGGCTTAAGTTATGATGAATGATTTACTAAATCTATTGCTACTGTTTAAGTGTTAGTTAAGTAATTTCAGTTGGGATTAAAACGTAGGTTGAACAATTTGCTATTACAATAATTTTTTGATGTTTTATGTATGATATGTTTTAATTAAGTTTAGCAATTCTGAGAGCTATGTCGGTTACTTTGGTTCTCTTACGGATCTCCTCGTTTCTGATTCGATCACGCAGAGAAACTCCGAGGATGCGCTGGATGCGGGTAGCGCAGAACCGGTCGTCGTGGAGATCCTTGGGGGAGGCCTATGTCCAGCAGTGGACTTCTTTCGGCTGATATGATGATGATGATGATGTTTTAATTAGATATTTTAATATAGTTAAAAAGCGTCGGTGGTTCAACCGGTAACGACTCGGTCCTCCTAACCAGAGGTGCCGGGTTCAAATCCGGACGGCCAATGTACCAATGAGTTTTTCGAAACTTACGTAGGTACTATATACTCACCGATTGCTCTAACGGTGAAGGAAAAGATCGTGAGGAAACCTGCACACAACCTGCGAAGAAACTCGAAGGTTGTGTGTGAAGTCGATCAACCCGAACTGGGCCTCGGTGGGGACGTTTATGAGCTGATATGATGATAATATGATGAAGCCCTTGGCTACATCTCACCTGATGGTAAGTGACGATGATGTCGAAGATGGAAGCGGGCTTACCAAAATTGCCCAATGCGATGGGGAACTGGCTATGTTATCTGTAAGCCGGAATACATCAATGCGATTAACATTGATGTTTGGTGGCAAGACTAGATGGTGGTAGCTAGCCAGGCCGGCTATGAAAATGTCCTACTTCCAACCAAACCGAGTCTTACAAAGTTGACCCCGCCTGGAATAGAGCCCGCGACCTCCTGGTGTGACGAGAATGGACTAACCATTACACCACGGAGGCGGTTAAAAATGTTTATAATTAGAAAATATAGTTTAAAATAACTAAAAAACACGCTTTTAAAGCACATCAAACTAAAAAGGGAAAAATCATTCTTAATATATAAGCTAAAAACAATAATAAACGAAATATGCTACTATTATTATGAAAAATGCATGGGTTGCTCGTTATAGGAAAAATATGGCACATAGCGTAGCGCCCCAATGATTTTTCATTTTTTAGTTTGACGTGCTTTAAAAGCGTGTTTTTTAGTTTTTTTTAACTATATTATTTTTTCAATTTTTAGTTTGATGTGCATTTAATGCTGGCAACCCTGATCAGGATAATGAGATAAACTTGCGAAATTATTTTACTGTCACTGATTATTGATAAATGTACGAATTTTGAATTAAATCTGTACGTTCAAAGTGGGTCAAAATCGAGTGCAAAGCAGTCGGTTACAAACATACATACATACATACATACAGGTGAAGCTAATAAAAGCGTGATAAAAATACTACTTTGTTTACTGGAAAACTATACAAAACATCTGCGCAGCTAGTTATAACTAGTATCTCGTCTGCGCAGCATGTACATTTTGAGAGAACAAACATATTTTTTCACGGATTCCCTGAACTAAAATGAATATAAATGAAGCGAAAACGTATCCAGCTGAAACGCAGTCCACTCTGGTTTTTGTTAAATTTACAATGTGCACACAATTTTTTCCCGGAACTAAAGGCGGTGCTTTTAAAGTTTGGCGTGTGTGAGACACTTAGATAAAGGAAGTCAAAAGAGGTGCCAGGCGTCGCGACAGTGGCACAATAAGGCGTTTTACCCCTAAGATAACAGGCATTGTGTGAAGCCAGTTTTAACATTTACCTTCTACTAGCCTTTATTATGGGATGTAACTATTATAGTTTAAAGGTAGATACGAGGTATTATGTTGCAGTGCTCTGCAAAAGTCCAGATAGTTCCATTAATTAGATTTCTCCTAACTCATGTGAGATACGAGTATCTAGTTGTAGTTTTATATCTAGAAGTTTCTAGCAAAAAGGTCTCGTGACAGGTTTTTGATTAGTTATGGTTTACTTGAGAGCATCGGTGGCGTAATGGAAAGGGCCGCTACCTCCTGTCCGGGAGGTCGTGGTTCGAATCCTGCCACGTACCAATGTGTTTTCGAATTTCGATTTCATATGTATGTTTATCCGACGCTCTTACGGTGAAGGAAAACATTGTGAGGAAACCTGCACACGCCTGCGAAGAAACTCGAAGGTTGTGTGTCTGGGCCCGCGTGGTCGACTAAGGCCCGATCGCCCTAATTCAAGGTAGGCTCGAGCCCCTCGGTGGGGACGTATATGAGCTGATATGATGATGTTTTACTCGACTGCCCAAGGAGTAATGTCTTTCGAATGTATGTATGTATGTCTGTTTCTTTGAATGGCCCTGTAACCTTACGCTTGATGGATTTTGGAGTGCGAGGTCTCGTTAGATTGTCTCTAGTAGTAATTTGTATCTAGATCTTCCAGCAAAAAGATCTCGTTTTGATCTATAAGCGACATAGGATACATTTTTATCCGAATTGCAAAAAGAAGAGTATTGTTTTTATGCAATGGCAAAGTATATATACCTATTAGTACTAACATACAGTATGGACACTCCCTTCCGCTCTCTAGATTGCGACCTCCCCCCCCCACTCGTTTTCCAGATTGATTCAGATTGGTTATAGTTTCGTTCTCGAACGTATGGGATTTCGCAGTGATTTTGTTTGCTTCGTAATTTGTATTTAGAAATGTCATTTCATGACCGTTTGCATGCAGTGTCCGTGGCAATGGTATGTAATGGTTTTTAATTTAATTCGTTGGGTTATTTGAGACCAAGTATTAATATTAGTTGCTACGTCTTCATAGATATTTAAAAATATTAAAAAAAAATATAAGTAGTTGTGTAGCTTTGTGGAGTTTTAGGAATAAGGTAGAGTTATTAATACCCATCGATACCAAAGGTAATGCAAAAATCACTCTAAATTATGTTAGAAATTAGGCATTCAATATTTAGGAACTCCGAAAATAAGCAGTAAAAGTATATTTACCAACGCAATTTAATACTAAAGGAATTCTAGTTTCTATTACCCGACCCATCATTTCAAAAGGTCATTATAAGATAGATTTATCAATACCAAAGGCAAAGCAAAATCACTCTTAATTCTGTAAGAAATTAAGCATGCACAATATGTACTCCGAAAAAAAAAATCACTAAAAGAACATTCACCTACAAAATTCAATGCTGGAGGAATTCTAGTTTCTATCACCCGATGCATCACTTACCATATTAAAAGGGCGTTCGATAGAGTTATTGATACCCAAGGCAAAGCAAAGAACACTCTAAATTATGTTAGAAATTGGGTCACAACATGTACTCTGAAAATAAGCAGTACATTCACCTACGCAATGCAGTGCAGGAGCAATCGTAGTTTCTATCACTCGACTCACCAGTTACAAGGGCGTTCGATAGAGTTATTGATGCCCAAGGCAATGCAAAAAGCAGTCTAAATTCTGTTAGAAATTAGGTACACAATAGTACTTCGAAAATAAGCAGTAAAAGTACATTCACCTACGCAATTCAGTGCTGGAGGAATTCTAGTTTCTATCACCCGACCCATCACTTACCATGTCAAAAGGGCGTATATCAGATAATGTTGCTAAATGCAAGTACTAAAGGCAAGGCACCAAGGGAACGCCTCGCCGCCCCAAGCATTATAACTTTACACCTAATAATTTTGAAAGCCAATTATAATTATATTTCTGCATTGGAATTATAATTTTATAATTTAGCAGGTTACTAATTTATTCATGCGACGATAACATCTGTGGGCGGGCTCTGTCAATGGCTCAAGTTTGAAGATGAATTATTGGGTTATTGATTGATTGATTTTGTGCTTTTAAGAGGTTTTTCTGCTTCTTCAAAAGGAGTGCTGCAGCTGTTTGGCCCTCTTCAATAATTAAATGTTTTTTTTTGAAAACAATAGGGTTGTCTGGAAGAGATCTCTTTTAGCGATAAGACCGCCTTTGTACACTTAAGTCTGATAAAACAATTTTGTGACTATTCCTTGTGTGCAATAAATAATTTATACATATATACAGACATACATTTTTAAGCAGAAATAATGACTGACTAACTGATTGAATAAAAAAAATATAATGTATGTATGTGTGTCCGTCCGTATGACCTTTAAAAAGCTATATCTTTTTAACCGTAATAGTAGGTAGCGGGCTGATTTTTTCCAACTGGGATTTCCCAACTAAAAATTATGAAAAAAAATTAAGGGATTATCCCATTAGGGAGTCATACAATAAATGTGTTTAAGTTTTTTTCTGCTTTTGTTCTATCGTGAAAAAGGTAATCCCACTAAAATAATTAAGTTTCATGTAAAATTGGTTGCCAAGACTCACAAGCTCATAATGCTTTCATTGTTAAAACGTTATGAGATCTTCAGTAGAGCCCAGCCCCTAGATGAGCTCCGATATGTGCTGCGGATCATAGTCCACGGGGCCCGTCCCAAGTCCATAATTATATATATTTTTTTTATAAATGTGGTACAGTCAAGAGATAAATAAATAAATAACACGTTTATTTGTCACTGCAAACACACACATAAATACTAAGAGCAGGTGCTCTTGACTGTACTACATTTATATAGATAAATAACAAGTAACTCTACCTACAAGTCCTGACTCTACAATTCTACATCTTCACTGCTTACGCTCTACGTAATTTTTTTTTTGCCTGAAAATTTTCGAAATGTATACGACATTACCTATGTATTATAGCATAATTGTAACCACCTCAACTCAACATAAATTCAGTTGAATACCAAGATTATTCAATCAAGAACAAAGTTGGTTTCGCTCGAGTGAGTGTCCGTTCGTCCTTGAACTTGTGGCGTCTGTCTATTGATTTTCCGTCAACTACGTAATCGCGTTTTTCTTATTTTGCCAAAAGCGAAAAAGATATAAGATAAGATGTGCATTTATTCAGAACGCACACAAGCAAAATAAAAAAAAACGGCCAAAAGCGGTTCGGACTAGTACTCCGAGGGTTCCGTACCACCATACCTCTTCACACAACTATACATAGTAAAATTACAATGATACCTATTCACATTACAAACAAAAGACATCAACGCGAGTGACATAAATTTGTTTTTTTTTGTCATTCAGTTCGGACACCTTAGCGTGAGTACGACTGACATTTGGCCGATTTTTATTACTTGTTGTTTTATTTCAGTATTAGTAATATATTCACACCAAGTTTTACGCTTGTATATATTATCGTTTTTACGATAGAGCTAAATCAAAAATACTTCTAAAGACAAATAAAAGACACGGAGACCCCTTATATTTTCATTTTTTCAAATTTTTTGTATTTATTGTTATAGCGGCAACAGAAACACACATTCTGTGAAAATTTCAACTGTCTGCCTATTACGGTTCATGAAATACAGCCCGCTGACAGACGGACAGACAGCGGAGGCTTGTTAGAGGGTCCCGTTGGTCACTCGTTGAGTGTACAGAACCCTAAAAACAGGTTATGCAATACAATATTAAAACTATATATTATAAAAACTGTTAAATATTAAGGGGGGCAAGGAAAAAAGGAAAGAAAGGAAAGGAATACGGAAATCTCTGTGCGCAAGCCTGACTAGCACAAAACTAGTTTTTAATCCACAATTGGCAAGCCCTCTCACAAATGGTAAGTGAAGATGATGCCGAAGAGGAATGGGGACCTGAAATCTTTTTTTAATTTTTTGTTATTTACAATTGGTAAGCCCTTGGCATCATCTCACCTCTAGGAATTTAAACAATTAAATATTAACATAGCAAGTTAGGGCGTTATAGATAAGTAAGCATAGTTAATAGGGCATCCAACAAATACGCTTGCTTTTAGTATCATCATATCAGCTCATAATACGTCCCCACCGAGGGGCTCGAGCCTACCCTAAATTAAGGCGATCGGACCTTAATCGACCACGAGGGCCCATTGCGGGTTTGTCGACTTCACACACAACCTTCGAGATTCGTCGCAGGCGTGTGCAGTTCCTCACGATGTTTTCCTTCACCTTAAAAGCGTCGGATAAACGTGCATTATGTAATCGAAATTCGAAAAAACATTGGTACGTGGGAGGATTCGAAGCACGACCTCCCGGACAGGAGGTAGCGGCCCTAACCGTTACTCCACCGACGCTGTTTGGTGCGGTAGACGCTATCAGTTTAACTAAATAAAAACTTTTAAAATCTTTGACATACTCGTACAACTGGTACATAATTCCATTTTAAAATACTAGCTCTTTAGCCTTGACTTATCATAGATACCTACAATGAATTAAATAACCTAATCAAATGATAAACATTACCCATCTTTTTTGGGTAGTGGGGTAAAAATATTTACCGTATTACTCTACTCACGGGATCAAGAAAAATCTAAAGGGCGCTCTACACTTAGCCCGCGGGTCACGCGCGTAAGCCACGACATGGCGCGAACGCCAAGTGTGGAGCCATTTCGCATATTCTTCGCGGTTTCGCGCTTTTTTCCCCGATTTTTGACGGTTTTTGTACCGCGTCAAAGGGAGCGCAAGTGTAGTCATGGAAACATTGAAGATAAATAATAATTTATTATAGGCACTTATGAAACTGATCAATGAATACTTACACTTTTTTATTACGTTGTCATCCACCACCTTTTTTTTTCTCTACCGTTTCTAAATTTGCGTTGTATTTTTAATATACGCATAGTTATAGTTCGCTTATGCGCACAATGTAAGGGCCGCAGCAGCAGCAACGTACGTCCATATCGCTCAACGTTGCGAATTTCACTGTTAAAATACTGCGAACTATTGCGAATGTGGAGTCCAAGGTTAAGTCTCGGCAAATTCGCGTCGCGAAATCGCGCCGTGATCCGCGGGCTAAGTGTAAAGAGCGCCCTTATCGAGACTTCGCACGCTGTTAAGCTACAGGCTCAGCCAAAAAACAGACATATTATGTACCTATATACACCCTATTAGGTAAGTACTAATCATTTTCTTAATTTTTAACATGAAAAGTTAACTCTTTTACTGAATTATTATCCTTAGGTATATAAGGTCTAACAAAATTAGCTGGAACTATTTTAACTAGTGCTTCTACCAGTGAAACTGAACAACTTTCCCCATGGAACCCATAGTCAAATCTCAAAAAAAATTAAACTTCTCATACTAAGTTGGCTGATCGGTTGATTAAGTTAATATGGGAGAGTCAAATTTTTTTTTGCGATTTGACTATGAGTTCCATGGGGAAAGTTGTTCAGTTTCATGGGTAGAAGCACCAGTTAAAATAGTTTCAGCTAATTTTGTTACACCTTATATATACAGGGTGTAACAAAATTGGTGTAGGGTCCCGTTAGCTGGGGCTTCTACTCATTATACTGAACAACTTTTGTTCTACGACTTTGTTAAAATCGTAAAAAAAAATTTAATGTTCATACAAATTGATACTAATTTTGTACATTTTTGTATGAAGGGTCCAAACTTTTATTTTGAGAATTGACTATGGGTTCCTTGGGGAAAGTTGTTCAGTATGATCATTAGGACCCCCAGTTAACGGATCTTATACCAATTTTGTTACACCCTGTATAACTATCTGTAAATAGATAAGTTGCAAACGACAAAACTTAAAAATGACTTTAAATTAGAAACTTAATAAAAATACGACTGCATAAAAACATTTTTTGGGAATCGGGTAAAATGTTATTCTATGTCACTCACGGGATCAAGACGAATTTAATGATACCTCGCACTCTAATCCATCAAGCCGTGTAGGAGATATCGTGGAATAAAGAAACATGGAGATATTAGACCTTAAAACGATACACTTCTCTTCTGTGGGTGTCGTGTAGTAAAATGTATCCTATGTAACACACGGGATCAAGAGGAACCTAATGATTCCTCAAACTCTAAAATCCATCAAGTTGTTTAGAAGATATTGTGAAATAAAGGAACATACATAATTACATATATTCCACCTGGAAGTAATCACTCCTTTTTTGGGTTCCGTACCTGAAAAGGAAAGAACGGAACCCTTATAGGATCACTATTGTTGTCCGACTGTCTGTCCGCCCGTCTATCTTTCAAGGCCCTTTATCTCGGGAACGCGAAAAGATATCGAGTTGAATTTAAAACTGTATACTTCGGTCTACAGTCACTTGAAGCTACTAATAAACCAAATTTCTAAGTTAACGTAAAAAAAAGATACAGCCGTTTCAGCCGCAAAAAACTTATATTTCGACACTCTCAAGAGAATAAAAATTTATAGTGTATTTTCCGTTGACCTAGAACTATGAAATTCGGCAAGCAATACCGTCTTAGGGAAAATATGAAAACAATAGGTACATTTGTAATCAATCACACTATATTATAAATGCGAAAGTTTGTGAGTGTGTATGTTTGTTACTTTTTCACGCAAAAACTACTGAACGAATCTGGCTGAAATTTGGTAAGTAGACAGATTAGGACCTGGATTAACACATACACATATTTTTTCCACGCTCGCGAGCTGCGGCTCGCGCACTGCGCACCTTCGAAAAGTCATAGAAACGTTGTCGACGCGGGTGAAGCCGCGGGAAACAGCTAGTTAAATCATAAATCTACAAATTTGTACAGAACCGACCGACCGATTCCGACTCACACATTTCCGGCTTGGCTTGTAGGCAAGTCGTGTAACAACATAGCTAAAACATTTAAGCACGTTGTCAACACTAAAGCACCAAAGCCTTCCCAGTACCTCCCAGTCTAATCTGCGTAATGGTCTCAAGCGCAAACTATGAATTTTGCTGATGACCTGCGATTTATTTCAATATTCCATGCCGATGCGGTAATGGCAGGACGCCTGGACCAATATAATATTACATTAGGGAGAGCCTGTGGCGGTCGCAATTTGGTTTGCAGGTTGCTTGATGACACGATGAGACCATCTGCTTCGGGGTATCGTGGGACTTTTAGGTGGAGGTATGAGAAGAATGCGCCTATTTTATACCCGCTGTTTAACCACCTCCGTGGCGTAATGGTTAAGTCTATTAGCTCACATCAGGAGATCGCGGGTTCAATTCCATGGGAGGTTAACTTTTGTAAGACTCGGTTTGGTTGGTGGAAGGGCATTTTTTACGCCCGCCTGACTGGCTACCACCATCTAGTCTTGCCACCATCCGCATTGATGTGTTTCGGCTTAAAGGTAAGGTAGCCAGTTCCCCAATGCGTCGGGTAAGTCTTGATAAACCCGCTTCCATCTTCGGCTTCATCGTTACTTACTATTAGGTTAGATGATGCCAAGGGCTTACCAATTGTGAATATAAAATAAAATAAAGAATGGTGCCAAAAAAGCAGGACAATGTTTTTCGGGTGTTTGTATGTAGTCTGTTACGTTGGCTTAGCCTGTAGCCTAACGGCATTGGATTTCCGAGTGCGAAGTATCGTTAAATTCGTCTTGATCCCGTGAGTGACATAGGATACAATTTTACCCGACTGTTTAAAAAAGGTGGCAATGTTTTTATGCAGTCAGGTTTTTTTACTTTTAATCAAATCATTTTAGTATATATTTGTAGCGTGGTGCGCAGTTATTTAATCTTCTTTCATTCGATCTCTATTCATTCTATCTATTTCTTCTTTTCCGCGCATGCGCTGTCAAACTATGTGACATTTGATTTAAAAAACCGAAAACCATTATCGTTCATCCTAACCATCACAAGTTGTTAATTTATATTTATTTAATTGCTGTAATTCCTAAAAGACCCATTTCGGGTAAGATTTATTTATGTTCTGTGATTTCTATTTTAAATTTTAATGGTGTATCTTTTTCTAATTCTTATGTTCCTTTTTAGGTCTTATATTTTATCTTCATTAAATTATCTGAACACGCACGGCATCTTTTAAGAACCTACTCCCTACGCCCTAACTACCTGCCGTGCGACATATTAACACGAATTCCACAGAATGTGATATTATAATGTTCCACCATGAACCTACAATAAAAAGTATCAACTATCACTTTTAATTAAATTGGTATAGGTTATAAGTATAAGCGTACCTGTAATTCGAGGTTGTTGTATTCTATTTTTATTAAAATGGTCGTTTTCTATTCTAATATTGTTTTGAAAATAGCATTGTTGTAAGCCTTAATTTGATTAAAACCTTGCAGTTCTATGTTTTACTTACCTAAGCTCAACATAGAACTGATATTCTATTGGTAGTATTCGTTTTTCAATGTTATTTTGATAATAACATTGTTATATATAAGCCTATATTTGAATAAAACCTTACAGTTCTATGTTTTACTTACCTAAGCTCAACATAGAACTGATATTCTATTGGTAGTATTCGTTTTTCAATGTTATTTTGATAATAACATTGTTATATATAAGCCTATATTTGAATAAAACCTTACAGTTCTATGTTTTACTTACCTAAGCTCAACATAGAACTGATATTCTATTGGTAGTATTCGTTTTTCAATGTTATTTTGATAATAACATTGTTATATATAAGCCTATATTTGAATAAAACCTTACAGTTCTATGTTTTACTTACCTAAGCTCAACATAGAACTGATATTCTATTGGTAGTATTCGTTTTTCAATGTTATTTTGATAATAACATTGTTATATATAAGCCTATATTTGAATAAAACCTTACAGTTCTATGTTTTACTTACCTAAGCTCAACATAGAACTGATATTCTATTGGTAGTATTCGTTTTTCAATGTTATTTTGATAATAACATTGTTATATATAAGCCTATATTTGAATAAAACCTTACAGTTCTATGTTTTACTTACCTAAGCTCAACATAGAACTGATATTCTATTGGTAGTATTAGTTTTCCATTGTTATTTTGACAATAACATTGTTATACGAGTAAGCTTAGATTTGAATAAAACCTTGCAGTTCCATGATTTTTTACTTACCTACGTTCAATATTGAACTGATAAACACCCCGTTTACAGACTGACAGATAGCGGAGGCTTTGTAATAGGGTGACGTTGGCACCATTTGGGTACGGAACCCTACTGAGCTCCTCTGAAGACTTTAACTGCTAATGGTTCATACCTAATATACTAGGTCTAAGAGTATTGTATGAACTTTAATTGACGATAAATTTCTTTCACCGATCCTACTGCTTTTAGTCACAATTTCTCGTGTAAATATCATCAAAGCTAATTCTTCCGGCAGCTCAACCAACAGTGCATTTGGTCTGACTTCCTCTATCTACCTTCTGTAGCTCGTGACCTGCTATCCTGTCGACAGCACGACAGGCCATGACCATGACCCTGATAGGTAGCTGGCTGATAAGAAGAGTTTAAACGGGTACCTAAGAGCTTCTGTGGCCTAGTAACTATAAAATGTATAAAAATCCAATTGAATTCCAACTCAATTTTATTGGCGCCCAACGTGGGTAAATCTTTATCTCAAAATATCTCAGTTACGTGACGCTTAAGGTTAAAATGTCCAAGTACATTAAGGGTATAAATTTACATCTCTTAGCAAAGTATATAAGTTTAAACGTGTGTGAAAGATTTATAAAAAAAAGAAGTAGGTATACTTATCTATATACAGAGAAGCAACTCGACTGTTCAAAAAAAGGCATATTTACATATACCTCACTAGTCAATAAAAAAAACTTTTATATAGAAATTCCAAATTCGAATACATTTTTTAAGATAAGGTAGGCCAGTACACACGGACAGCACCTGTTCACGAGTTTCAACATGGCTTCAACCCCTTTTAGTGTCGTGAAAGTTCTAGATGAAAATCCGATGAAAAATTTATGGGAATTTGTATTAATGAAGCCCATCCTTTTATCAAGTTTAGGTAGCCTTCCACTAAATAGGTCCGACCAATTCTTTGCAGATTTAAACTGTATCTACATTTAACATTTATCTACGAACTAGCTTTTTCCCGCGGCTTTGCCCGCGTGGGCATAGTTTCTATTACTGTCTTCGAGGGTGCGCAGTGCAAGCGGCTCGCGATCGTGATAAAAGTAGCGTACCTATATGTTAATCCAGGTCCCAATCTGTCTACCTACAAGATTTCAGCCAGATACGTTTAGTAGTTTTTGCATGAAGGAGTAACAAACATCCATACAAACTTTCACGTTTATAATATTAGTAGGATGGCTGCGATGCAACTGAGTTTAGCCCGCGGCGCTGCGGTCGGCGGCAGTCCGTGGAACTAATGGTGTCACGCTTGCGGCGCACGCGCGGACATCTGCCTTACAGCATAACTATTTAGTAATCTGTGCTTACAGTGTTGCTAGTGTCGAATCTAAGATATTCAGGCAAGATTTGATTGTGTACATTTTCTTTTGTCAGCATAGTTAATTATTTAGGTAGATAGGTAGTTATTTAATGAAATCAATCAAAACTTTAATGACAAACTAAACTGCTCTTTAAACCCTTACAGATCGGGTGTAGCTAATATATTTAGTCAGTCATAAAATGAATGATTAATCAGTGTTGAAAATTTTAAAAAATGATGGACAATTTAAAACTGGTGAAGTTTTATCTAAAAGAAAGGTAAGCGAAAGATAGAAGCCATATACTATTATGATTAAACATGTTTATCAGGTTTTTTTCCCGTAACTTGACCCGTGTGACTTGCTTTTACAAATCTACCTATGTATATATTTAAGAGTACACGTTTTCCTAGATCCCTCGGTAACTATGCGTTTTTTTAAATAAAGCATCCTATGTTGTTTTTTGCCTTACTTTACCTCTATGCTTAATTTCAGCGAAATTGGTTGAGAAAGTTAAACGTGAAAGAGTTATAAACAGACTTAAGTTTTTTCCAGATCCCTTGGGAACTATGCATTTTATTAGATTGTTGCCTAGTTTCAGCGAAATCAGTAAAGCAGTTTTAGTGTGAAAAAGTAACAAACAGACAGACATATTTTCGGATTTATAACATTAAAAGTAAAGATCAAACAGCAAACCACCTCAAACATCGGATCTCATTTTAAAACTACCTACATTTTAAAGCTCAAATACTACATTTCTAACAGCGCAACGCTGGCAACCCTGTCAGCCATCTGCCGTAGCTGCAGCTCTGACGGGATGGCCTGTCGTGCTGTCGACAGGATAGCAGGTCACGAGCTACAGAAGGTAGATAGAGGAAGTCAGACCAAATGCACTGTTGGTTGAGCTGCCGGAAGAATTAGCTTTGATGATATTTACACGAGAAATTGTGACTAAAAGCAGTAGGATCGGTGAAAGAAATTTATCGTCAATTAAAGTTCATACAATACTCTTAGACCTAGTATATTAGGTATGAACCATTAGCAGTTAAAGTCTTCAGAGGAGCTCAGTAGGGTTCCGTACCCAAATGGTGCCAACGTCACCCTATTACAAAGCCTCCGCTATCTGTCAGTCTGTAAACGGGGTGTTTATCATGATCCGTATCAGGTAGACAGTTGAAATTTTCACTGAGTTTGTATTTCTATTGCCGCTGTAACAACAATAACATAAAAAAAGTATTAGAATACAAGAAACGTGTATTTTTGTACAAATGGTATAGGAACCCTTCGTGTACGAGTCAGGCTCGCACTTGGCCGGTTTTTATTTCAGTTTGTTAAAACATAGCAATAAACAAACTTACTATACAATACAATGTTCTTTATTGCATCACATCAAAAAAAGAAATAAAAAATTTATAAGAAAGCCTATACAATAGGCGGCCTTATTGCTAGGTAGCAATTTCTTCCAGGCAACCTACTGTATTAAAAACCTAAATTAAATATATACAAATAATATGTATTTATTGATGAAAAAAAAAATTAAACAAGTTTAGTGAGTGTCGGGCCATGCAAAATGTAGGATTCCGCAATCATTATACCTACCTATTTCCTAACTTGAGAACTGTTCATCACAGAATATCCAAAGTAATTTTCTTTTGGTCAATTTTAAAGTGTTTTTTAGTGTACAAATCGCCCATTCTAGTTTCTAGGTCGGACATTAATAACTAAACGAATTAATTAAAAATTAAAAACCCAACAGCATAAAAAACCTCTCTCTTTTGGCCAGTTGGGAAAAAATGTATCTAATGTCTTTCACGGATCAAGACTAATCTAACGACACCTCGTACTCAAAATCCATCAAGCCGTTTAGGCAACAAAGCGTGAAAAAGAAGTACACATAACATACGTTACTACATACATACAATCGAAAAACAACCCTGCATTTGGTGCAGTCGGGTAAAAACGCTAGTTATCGGCATAATATTATGTACCATATACCCTGTAAACGACTTTTTTGGCCTATAATATCTTGTAGGCCGTATAGGCTCGTAATAATGTATTTTTAGGAAACGACTTCATCTCAAAATACATATTTATTTAACGATAGAACTAAACGGTTTATGTTTTGTCGTTGAACTTATTGAGATCTTAACCGCCTCAGTGGCGTAATGGTAAGTCTATTCGCTTCACACCAGGAGGTCGTGATTCGATTCTCGGCGGGTCAACTTTGTGAGACTCGGTTTGGTTGGTGGTAGGCCATTTTCATAACCCGCAAGCTAGCTACCGCCGTCTCATTTAAGTCTTGCCGCCAAACATCAGTGTTAATAGCAGTGATGTGTTCCGGCATAAAGATAAGATAGCTAAATCCCCATTGCGTTGGAGAATCTTGGTAAGCCCGCTTCCATAATCGGCATCATCGTCACTTACCATCAGGTGAGAAATAAAATTGTAAATAAAAAAAAAGATCTCTTATTAAATTATTTTTAAAAATCATACATAATCTATAATGCCATTTGGTTCAAAAATGTAAAAATCATCATGATGAAACTCGACAGAAAAGTCCTATAAAACTGTGGCTTAAATGAATTTATTAATGTGTTTTACAAATGAAGTAAGCGTGGATTTATCTCTTACAATTTTATCGACTAACTTAGCTCTAATAAATAAAATAGATAAACAGCTACATAAATTTATAAGGTATAATTTAGAGGTTTCTCTGAAATCAGAGGCGCGGTTCTTGAAAGGTTTATATTTACAAGTATTGCAAAATATAAAACCGAATCAAAACAAAACAAAACAAAATTATATACAACATCTAATTTACCTTTAAACGAGTTCTTCTTGAGACTGCCTTTGTTTTTTTTGTGCAATTATAGAGTTCACAAACAAACAATTCTTGTATAATTATATATACATAATTTAAATCTCGGAAACGGCTTCAACGATTTGATTGAAAATTACTTGGTACACAGGGATTTTTGGGGCGAAAAATTGATATAGATAGGTAGGTCTCATCTCTGGGAAAACGCTATTTTCCGAGATTTTCGCACTGGAAATATGCTGCGCAAAGTGTATCATATAAATAGGTAGCCCATTTTTAAATGTTTTTAACGGCTCTGGGTACCATGCCCCGAGCAAAGCTCAGTCGCTCAGGTACTTCTCTAGATGAGTTAACCGCCTCCGTGGTGTAATGGATAAGTCCATCAGGTCGTCGCGGGTTCGATTCCCGGCGAAGTCTAACTTTGGAAGGCTCGTTTGGTTAGTAGAAGGACATTTTATATTTTACCTAGCTAGCTACTACCATCTTATATAAGTCTTGCTGTAAATGTTAACAGCATTAATGTGTTACGGCTTGAAGATAAGATAGCCAGTTCCCCATTGCGTTGGGGATTTTTCGGCATCATCGTCACTTACCATCAGGTTATGCCAAGGACTTACCAATTGTGTATAAAAAAGTTAAAAAAAACGAAATAAGTTTTAAAAATTGTGGACCTCAGATTTTAGCGATAAAGGCAAAAAACGCATTTTTTTGTTTACAATTAGGTATTTGTTTTTCAGTGTATTTTTAAGTAGCTGATGCCCGCGGCTCCGCCTCCGTGGCCATTGAGGGAGGTTTTTTTTTGTTATAAACCTTGCGTGCAAACAACAAACCAAAGTTTCATCGTAATTGGTCGAATCGTTTTTGAGTTTTAGCGAGACTAACGAACACATTTTCATATAAGTATTATAGATAAGTTTAATAATTCTGAGAGATATGTCGTTTACTTTGGTTCTCATACGGATCTCCTCGTTTCTGATTCGATCACGCAGAGAAACTCCGAGCATAGCACGCTCCATTGCCCTTTGGGTGACCTTGAGCCTTCTTCTTGAGCCGCTGGATGCGGGCAGCGCAGAACCGGTCGTCGTGGAAATCCTTGGGGGAGGCCTATGTCCAGAAGTGGACGTCCTTCGGCTGATATGATGATTATAGATAGAATTATATACCTACACAACGTTCACCCTATCTATAAAGAACGATATTATAGACACCGTTCAGTGTTATCTAAAGATGATAAAACTTAACGATTAATATAAATCTGTCTATAGCTGTTTTAACGCAAGTCCCGCTATACAGTTTGTTTAGGCATCAGTCTTCCGAGTTCCGTCTGCTTAACATCACATCTAAAGGCTAGTTAGTTACTTTATCACTCAGTGACTGAGAATTACTCGTATATTATCCAGCTTCATCATAGCGAAACTGATTAATTATAAGCAATATTCACGGGATTCTGAGATTAGGGATGACGAATGCTAGTCATCTGAGTTACTTTTTATCATCTGTCAAAAACGACATTTTGTTCTAAAAATGTTAGAAATACCTAGGCGTGACGTCATCGTTTAGCAGCGTCATTTATGTACTCATTTTGTGATTTTGGTGAATTAAAAATCGAAGACCTGATGGAAAACAAAACAAGTAAGGTTTTCCGAAGTTTAAGTAGGAGGGAAATTTAGTGATCAAGAGTTCATAATTTATTTCTGATGCTGTCTTCATCCCTCAAAAAAAATATACATTGAAATTGACTTTAAATTTTAAGAAACTAATTACGATAAATACTAGTCATTTATACTAGTTAAAAAAATTAAATTAATAAAAAATTAAAAACCCGACTGCATAAAAACTTAACCCAGTTTTGGTCAGTCAGGTAAAAATGTATTCTATGTCAATCACTATACCTATCTAACGAATCTAACGGCACCTCGGACACAAAAATCCATCAAGCCGTTTAGTACAGAGCATGCCAAAGAAATAAATATACATACATACATTAAAATAACCCTACTTCTGATGCAGTCGGGTAAAAAGCCGGGATAAGAGGCACTCTTACGATTTGATTGAAAACAACAGACGATCCACTTCAACTTCAAAATACCAAAAGGATGTAGTCACGAATTAGACTTCATACCAAATTTTATCCCAATTGGACCCGAAGTCGCTCTAAAATTGATTGCAAGAATTGACCCGGGTAAAAAATAAAATAGTCGTAAAAATAAAAGCGTGTAAGTCATAGTAAATACAATAATAATAAATTTTAAATGTTACTTCACAGTTTTGATTTAAAATCATCGATATTAAATCTAATTATAAGATAGTACATAGACAGATAAATTGTTAATTTAAGGCCTTAAGATGGGTCAAATGATAATATTCAATTCAAATTATCAAAAGAATGTGTAATGCTATCTATGACTATGAAAGAAAAACTTAAAGTAAAAAAATCGATTTAATTGAATACAATTTTAAAAATAAGTATTACCACTTTTGACGTTAAAAAAATATACTGTAGACCCACCCTGTTTTTGGAATTAATTACGAAATTTCTAGAAAATAAATAGTTTTATTGTTGAATGAAACCTACACACAAAAATCGGTGACTTTAAAACCTTTCATTTTAATTAAACACATTTTTTAAAATTTATTTGAAAGTGAAGAAAAGTAATAAAAACATGTAAAATTCGAGAGTCGGGCGTTCGCTTTGAACTATTAATATCATCTGTGGTTCGGTTTCAAAGTATTAACAACCGCGTTGAAGCCCGCTTCGATTTGAACTTAAAATGAATAGACATAACTACGTTCGATATTATTTTAATACGTATCAACCTGCTCGGATTCAGTCATCTTAAAGCCTTAACTAATCTTAGAGGAGGATCAATGAGGAATTAATCCTTAATTTAATTCTCCTAGGTTTTTTGTTTTTGCTCTATTGTAAAAACACACATTACGCACAAGTGGTAACTTGGTGTATATAAAGTGCAAAATCTAATAAAAATATATTTTGTACTATATTTTGAAGACCTTAAAAGGGCTATTTGAATATATAGATTTATTGAAACAATTTTACATACCTATTTATACTACTATCTTATCACATGTAGATATGTCTTACAAATACATAAATATCAGCCAAGTGTTTATCCGCACGCACTAAGGGTTCCATACCAAAACATCTTGATAAATCTATATAGAAGATTTTACTAGATCCTACTAGACATCTCGTTGGTCACCCTTGGGTGTACGTAACCCTAAAAATATCAAAACTGTAACTCAAAAATCAAAAATCAGCAGACATTCAAAATTCAAAAGTAATGTATTTTTAAAATATAATTTAATGTTATAGATACAACTTACTCATATATTATAATACTTTTGCTATTAGATAAATTATTTAACTATCACAATGATTGATTAAAAGCTACATTGTAGAGGTCAGCAAGACGAAGCTCGAAGGCTGATAAAATCATTGGAGCCTGCGAGCTGCGGTCGGAGAGTCTTCGCAACATTTAATGAACAGATTTGTATCTTTAATTAATGAAAGAACTTTTCAATTGCCCGTCATTATGACGCCTACATTGGGCTTTACAATTAGTACAATATCTTATTAATGTATGTTACATAACCTTGACGAAGTGTCAGTTGTCATTTTAATATAATAAACTAGCTTTTGCTAACGCTTCGCTCGCGTGAACATAGTTTCTATGACTGTCTTCGAGGGTGCGCAGTGCGCGAGACGCAAGCGGCTCTCGAGCATGGAAAAAACTTGCCTATATATTAATCTGTCTACCTACCAAATTTCATCCAGATCCGTTTATCTGTTGAGGCGTGAAAGAGTAACGAACATCCATACATACAAACTTTCGCGGTAATAATATTGTAAAGATTTTGCAATATTTACCTCTTAGTTTACTTGGTTTTTAATATCCTACATTTTAATAAATGTCATTGTTAGTGTGTGTAAAGGATGTCTCTACATGTGAAGTTTAGAGCATGAGACGAAAATTTGGCCACGCACAGTTTAGGAAAATTTTTAAGTACAATGTTCATTTTATTTTTACCACTTAAAGTACACACTTTTAAACAGCAGGTGAAAAACAAAAAGTAGGCAACTAACCTGAATCATGAATGCTTCTAACTCGTAACTTGTTCACAAACATACGTCAAACTGCACAAAGTGTCACTCCGTATAACATATCACATCAAATCCTGCTTTGTTAGATAGGAGCGGTACACTGAATATCGTGATTATATATCGCATCGATATATCTGGGCCGCATTCACACAACCGTCTAACAGCCAGCAAGCAAGACCGGACACTGGGCTTCACTTCAGGCGCCGCAGAGCGGGATGAAAGATCCGCGGGGGGCGCATGCAGAACTGAAGGATGCCAAAGGAGCCCGGGCAGATGCGACAGGACTTCGGAGAAAAGAGACGACTACACTGCGTGACATTTGAAAACTGTGTCTTTACACCACCCTATAAATAATCATAGAAAAATAGTCTTGTTCTTAGTAGAAACAAAGTTCCTTTTAAAATTTCTAGAATTGTAGATACGACGTTTTGCTCCTAAAGGTTGGGTGTCCTCTAATGTGTCGCCGATTCGGAGCGCTAGCTTTAAAGATTAGCGGTTTAGAGGCGAGTGTTGCTCGAATAAGCTGCGTCGCTTGTGTCGTGTAGCAGCAGGAGTGTGTGTCGCATTGTCGCATTTGGGTCGGAGGTGGGCGTGCGAGAGAGACGGGGATATGTGGGCCGTGGGGTGGGAGGAGGACGGGGAGGTGTCACCATGAGCGCTTTTTAGGGACATAAAGCCGGATCAGCGCTTGGGAGCAGTGAATTTATTCGTAGCGCTATTTTGCGCAACGAAAACATTAGCTGCGGTAAGTATTCGGTAGTCGGGGCAAGCTAGTGCATGTGTTATATATAGTAATAGGCACAAGCATCTAATCTGTTTATTTGTAGATTATATTCAATTAGATATGACTGTTATTTGCAACATTCAGTTGTTTAATAATAAGTCAACATTATTTAATTACAAGGCCGGGCAAAAAATAGGCACCTATTAAATAATTATGATACATAGTTTCGTGCAGCTGCTTCCGAACAGTGAATTGAGAGCATAAAATGGTATCTAAGTAGTTTTACAAAACCTTTGCAGAAAGAATAACACGGCAGCAGCGGTGGCGTCCGTCCAGCCACTGAAAAAAATCTCGTTACATCGTCCTTCAAATCTATTTATAAACCCACCTGTCCTTTGTCACTTGTCATCGATATAGTAATCGTGCCTGAGAAGCAAAAAGTGACTTTTTCCCGACAAAACGGAATTTTTGACTTACCCCATTTTGGCACAAAGCGGTAGCGCCACCGAATAATTATTGGACAATGAGATTGTGACATTTTTGGGTTTGTCTACGGTCCATCATGTTTTGGCCACAGGGATTGTTGCCGCTCAAGCTTGGTCGCAATGCGATTTAAGTATTTTGTAGGGTTCCATACCAAAAGGTGCTAAAGGGACCCTATTATTAAGCCTACGTCGTCCGGGCCGTCTGTACCCTTTGAAACGTATCCGTAATGTAGGTAGTTGGTATAAACTATTTGGAAAATTTGTGATAAGTTATCTATCTTGTGTACGTGTACTAACCTATTATCTGACTTGGCCAATTTTCCAGTAAATTATAAAAATAACGAAAAGTAAAAGATTAAGGAATCCCCGCAACAAACGTCTTTTTTAACCGACTTCAAAAAAAACGGGGAGGTTTCTCAATTCGACCGTATTTTCGTCGTCGTTTATGAACCGATTGTGATGATGATTTTTTGTTGGAAAGGAGACATCCAAAGGGTGGTACCATGACAAGGAATCCAGGATCTGACGATGGCATCCCAGAGAAATCGAGGAGAACCTTCGACAATCGTAGTGTCGACTAGTGCGTTTGAAGTCGGATTTTTTTGTTAAAAATTATATTTTTCTCGGTTTTTTGTTTTTGCTCTATCGTAAAAACGCACATTACGCACAAGTGGTTACTTGATGTAATTAAAGTGCAAAATCTAATATAAAGAAAAAATAATTAAACCCGGCCAAGTGTGAGTCGGACTCCCGCTAAGGATCCTTAACTGAATGAAAAAAAATACTTTAAACTTTAGCGCTCTTTCATGTCTTTTGTATAAACGTCTGATAAACAAGTTTAAAAAGCCAATTATTATTTTTATTGAAACGAATATTATAGGTATCGTTGTTATTATATATCTACTTATTGTTGTTCTCAGGGTTCCTTATTCAAACTTGTAGAGGTGCTTTCTATAGGTGTAGAGGTTGATTCTATAACAAATACCATTTACCTGAGACTGTAATCTGAACCATGACATTATTTGGAATATACAGTAAGTTTTTTTTGACTATTTAAAAGTGTGTGTAAACTATTTAAAATGATGAGGTGAGATGATGCCAAGGGCTTACAAATTGTGAATAAAAAGAATTCAGAAAAATACATTATTTTGATTTTGCGAAACCCTTGGTGCACGACTCCGACTCACAGTTGGCCAATTTTTTTGGTGTCTCCTCTGTTATTTTTTTTTGTGCGTTTGCGATGTCACCCTCGTCGTTGGAAACTGGTTGACCACCCACTTCGAGTCAGGAGCGTGAAATTGGCCATCTATAGGATTAGCTGCCGGCATCCGATTATAAAGTCGAACTAAATTTTGTAATGTAAGTAAGTTGCATGCTCGCAGCATCAACTTATAAGATGTTTACGCTTTTTTCTTTAATTAAGGTAGGTACCTACGTCCATTGGCTTCACATCAGGAGGTCGCGGGTTCGATTCTAACTTTGTATGACTTTGTTTGGTTGGTGGAAGGGAACTTTCTAAGCCCGCCTGGCTAGCTACCATCATCATATCTAAGTCTTGCCGCCAAGCATCAATGTTAACAGCATTGATGTGTTCCGGCTTGAAGATAAGATAGCCAGTTGCCTACTGTGTGTTGGGGAATATTGGTAAGCCCGCATCCATCTTTGGCATCAACGTGACTTAACCATCAGGTGAGATAATGTCAAGGGCTTACCAATTGTGGTTTAAAAAAGTTAGGTACTTATGTATAGGTAATACATAATGATGAATAAATAACAATGAATATTTACTTACACTTATAGCTAATAAGTTATTAGGGTATACTAAGTACAAAAATATCCAAAAATGCTTGTGCTCTAGAGGATATCATAAAATAATAGATTATGTAATACAACAAGGATATAATAATATGGAAAAGTATGAGTCCTCGTAATCAGAATTATGACATTATTTCTAATAGACATTAAGTTTTTTTTGACAGTTTAAAGGTGTGTGTAAAAATCTATCCTAATATCCTAATATAATACTATTCTAAACGCGAAAAATGTATGGATATATGGATGTATGTTTGTTACTCTTTCACGCAAAAACTGCTGGACGGATCTGGCTTACATTTGGTAGGTAGACAGATTAGGACCTGGATTAACACATAGGCTACTATTTTCCACGCTCGCGAGCCACTTGCGGCTCGCGCACTGCGCACCCTCGAAAAGTCATAGAAACGTTGTCCACGCGGTTGGAGCCGCGGGAAACAGCTAGTTTAAAATAAATGTTTTGGAATTGACAAAGCTGTGGCACAAAGTTTAGTTTACATACAAGTTTAGTTTTAATTTAAATTAGTTGAGGGTGGGTACATAGTTCTGTTAAATTGAATGTTTTACATATTTCGGTGGCTATTTGCAAGTTGTGGCTATAGCATGTTTTGAAAAAGATATAATTGTAATATCTCCTAGCCAGTAGGTCAATTTACTTACCTATAAATGTTACAATTCTTAGTAGGTATTGAACCATTTTACAGTTTTAATAACTTAATCAAACAAACAGGATATCGATGATCTATGTAAGTAACGACATAAATATATTAACTATCAAATAAAACCGAAGAAACTCGAAGGTTGTGTGTGAAGTCAACTAACCCGCATCACTGGTCGACTTACACTCGATCGCCCTAATTCAGGGTAGGCTTGAGCCCCTTGGTGCAGGGTGTAACAAACTGGTGTAGGCCATGTTAACTGGAGCTTCTACTCATCATATTGAACAATTTTCCCCAAGGAACACCCATAGTCAATTTAAAAAAAAAACCTAACCACTCTGGGAGTGCCGACAGAAGTGAAAACTTTTTACAGTTTTATAAGTTTTGACCCTCCGAGTGTTCCTAGCGAACGACTAGGTTGACAAAGTTTTGACCCTTTTTTTTAATTCACAATTGGTAAGCCCTTGGCATCACCTCACCTGATGGTAAGTAAGTAACCTGTGAGTGTTCCCGGTATGGTGGCGGTTACATTACAGTGTTGCGAGTACAATGGTTTTTTCTCATCTCAAAAATGCCCAACGCGCCTAAAGAAGTTTTCATTTCAAAAACCCCTACATACAAAAATACACAAAATTGGTCGATCAGCCGATCGATCAGGTTTTTTTTGCGATTTCAGCGAAATCTTAAAACATAAATTGTTCAGTATGATGAGTAGAAGCCCCTGTCAACGGGACCACCAGTTTTGTTAAACCCAGTATATTACCACACCCCGGACACTCCATACAACGGTCGTGAAATGACATTTCTTAAAACAAATGACGGAGCAAACAAAATTATGCGAAATCCCATACGTCGAGAACCAAGCTACCTATAACCAATCTGTATCAATTTGTGTGACGAGGGGTGAGGTTGCAATCTAGAGAGCGGCAGGGAGTGTCCATACTGTATGAAAATACTAATAAATATACTTTGATACTATTTGGGGTCCCAACAATAATGCACGACCCATTGTAGATATGGTTTAACATGGCCGGTCAATAATTCGTGTCATGAACTTGAATTATTAGAACATTGAAATGAAACTTGTACCTACCTAAAAAAAATCTTAGAGTGTGATTAAATCAAACGAAATCGAACATAAGTAGAGTCAAAGTATATATATTAGTATTATCATATAGAGTAACTACTATTTAATGTAACTTTAATAGCTCAAAAACGTTTACAGACAAGTGGCCAACCAATTCTAGGGACAAGTTGTAAATTATAAAACTATTATGCAATTACTATTGTTTGGGGATTTTGATCGATGCGCCTGATGCGCTTACGCAGGTTATCGTCGTTGCTTTAATTTGTTTAACGACCAATTTGTTTAGAATGTAAATATGATTTGGTTAATTTTACAAAATTTGGGGGACTACGTCTGTGTTGTCAAGCAATTTTAGCGAACTCAATCTGAATTTTCACTCTGTAAGGACGTAATTTACCTTTGTAGATCCTATGATTCTATTGAAAATTAGTACATTTTGCATCATTATTTTTGGTTTTTGTTAATTTTTTAAAAAGTACTACACCAATTTTAATAAAATTTAAATGGGACCACACGGGAAGCACTAGCTTTCTAATAAAAAAGGAATCATAAAAATCGGTTCACCCAGCCCAAAGTTATGAGGTAACAAACATAAAAAAAATAAAAAATACAGACGAATTGAGAACCTCCTCCTTTTTGGAAGTCGCTTGAAAAAAGACGATCCTAGGACCTTGATTCCACCTGTAAAATTCATTCGAGCGGGCATTAATTGGTGAAATAATCTAGTAAATACTTTAAACTAAATCTGTATTTTATGTATCCTGTGTACAATAAACTATTAACTAAATAAATAAATAAGTGATAAGGTATTTAGCCAATTAATGCCCGCTCGAATGAATTTTACAGTTGGAATCAAGGTCCTAGGATCGTCTTTTATTTTCAATTTAATAGTAGGAAATTCACATCTGACACACTGAGCATTTGGCTTATTGAGCATAAAAACTCTTTTAAAAAAAGATTACCTATACCTAAAAGTTTCTTAGCTTTTAAAAAAAATATTTATTTTTCCTGTATTTCTGTTATTATTATATCAGCTCATATACGTCCCCACCGAGGGGCTCGAGCCTACACTGAATCAGGGCGATTAGGCCTTAGTCGACCACGCGGGCCCAGTGCGGGTTGGTCGACTTCACACACAACCTTCGAGTTTCTTCGCAGTCGTGTGCAGGTTTCCTCACGATGTTTTCCTTCACCGTTAAAGCAATCGGTAAGTATGTGTACGTAAGTTTTTGAAAAACTCATTGGTACATTGGCCGTCCAGATTTGAACCTGGTACCTCTGGTTAGATGGACCGAGTCGTTACCGGTTGAGCCACCGACGCTTATTTTTTTTTTGGATTTCTATTATTTTATCTTATTTGTAATAGATGAGTTTCAGATGACGGCAAAATATTTTTTTATTCTAAATTGGTAAGCCCTTGGCATCATCTCACCTGATGGTAAGTGACGATGATGCCGAAGATGGAAGCGGGCAAGATTCTCCAACGCAATGGACAACTGGCTATTTTATCTTCAAGCCGGAACACATCAATGTTATCAACACTTATGTTTGGCGGCAAAGGTAAAGTTTATTTATAAATAAGGTATAGTATTTTATTCCGTTTGCGGGCGTTGACATCTACTGGGTTTTTGTCTACGCATGGCGGCAATACCTTCTATCTATACAGATGAATTAAAAAATACTCAGACAGCATGTGATGCCAAAACTATAAACAATGACATCTTTATCGCAACATCTGCTTCGGAAAAACTTAAATTTAAAAACCAGCAAATTAGTCCGACTATCGTTTCCAGATCGCACGATTCTGACAAAAGGGACACGCAATAAAATGTATAACAATTCTCTTCACCCACCCATTGTATTTCTAATACGATAAAAAAAACATATCGTCACCTGTCGTGTCATTTGGTCGCAATAAACGGGCCGGACCGCCAAAGAAAACATGAAATTAAAAAAAACAAAGTTACGTTTTTTTTAGAGTGACAGAGCGTTGTCTCACGCACTGGCTTGCGAGCGAGCCTCTGATCCGAAGGGATCAAAGTCCTTCGACCTTTATTTTGAAAGCAGCAAAGGCGGTTTTGGGTGATTTGAAATAAAAAAAAAAAACGTTCTTTTTTATGGCAAAGGTTTTTTGTTTAATCGTTTTGACTGACGAGGATTTACGATGCAAAACGTTTTTGGCGGAATAAGAGGTTGAGCCGACTTCATTTGTCGCGTTTTTGTGACGTTGAAATTATAGGTTTAAATTTTGACGAAAATAGTCGGCTATGATATGGAGTAGTTTACGGAAATAGTGATGAGAACTGCTAGTCATTTGAGGTACTTTATGTCATCTATCTAAAACGTCATTTTGATCTAAAAATTTTTAAATTACCTTGGCGTGACGTCTCATAATTTTTCAGCGTTATTAATGTATTCATTTTGTGATTTTAATGAATTAAAAATTCAAGACTTGGTAGAAAATAAAACGAGTATATGGGTTTTAAAATTTTAGAGGAGGGTAATTCATTTCATTCATTCAAGAGTTCTTAATTTATTTATAAAATTATTTTCACTTACCTTCAATTCCGCCGCTTAAAATAACCATCTACATAGGGTAGGTATTTCATTATTTTTTATCAACTTAAATGAATTTGTCAAAATAAATTCCTTATTTATTTAAATATTTTGTGATTATTCCCTTTAAGGAACAATAAAAACTATTATATTTTTAGGTTATTGGCGAAATAAGAGGTTGAGCCGACTTCGTCTGTCGCGTTTTTGTGTCGTTGAAATTGTAGGTTTACATTTTGACAAAAATTGTTATATTATACTTAAAGTAACCTTGTAGCCAAAATTTTATTTTTTTATGTAATACTTACAGAACTCTTCTAAACGTCATTTCTTCATCATTTATCAGCTGAAAGATTTCTACTGCTGGTCAAAGGCCTCCTCCAAGGATTTCCACCGGTGCAGTTGACCGGTCCTGCGCTGCCCGCATCCAGGGGATTCCCGTGACCTTCACTAGGTCGTCGGTCACTAAGTAATTTATTATACATGTCATAAAAGACAACTTATTTTGCACTATTTATTTTAATAATATTATAAAGTTCCAGTTCTATCTAGTTCACACTCTTCCATTATTTAAGTAAGACACACTTGCCTAAAAAGAACCTATCTGTTAAAAGCTTTTAAAATAATTAACAGTTATTAACGGAAGTGTTATTTAATTGATACGTCAAGCCAATTCAATTGTTGTGTTATCTTCGAGTTCAATTGCTGCTATTTGTGTTATCTGGTCTTGAGTGAAATGAATATGCGCAAGATACCTTTACTGACATAACAGTATCAGTGATGGTACCAATAGTAAGTTTTTTTTAAATCCACAATTGATAAGCCCTTGGCATCATCTCACCTGAAAGTAAGTGACGATGATGCTGAAGATGGAAGCGGGCTTACCAAGATTCCCCAACGCAAGAGGGTTCTGGCTATCTTATCTTCAAACCGGAACACAGATGTTTGGGGGCAAGACTTAGATAAGATGGTGGTAGCTAGCCAGGTGGGCTATGAAAATGCCCTACCACCAATCAAACAGAGTCTTACAAAGTTGATCCCGCCGGAAATCGAACCCGCGACCTCCTGGTGTATAAGCGAATAGACAACCATTACGCCATGGAGGCGGTAAATGTCGTCGGTTTAACGCTTTAATTACTTTGTAATTGAAGTAAATGCCCTAGAACCAGCCAAACCGAGTCTTACAAAGTTGACCCCACCGGGAATCGAACCCGCGACCTCCTAGTGTGAAGCGAATGGACTAACCATTACGCCACGGAGGCGGTAAATGTCGTCGGTTTAACGCCTTAATTACTTTGTAATTGAAGTAAATGACCTAAAACCAGCCAAACCGAGTCTTACAGAGTTGACCCCACAGGGAATCGAACCTGCGACCTCCTGGTGTGAAGCGAATGGACTAACCATTACGTCACGGAGGCGGTAAATGTCGTCGGTTTAACGCCTTAATTACTTTGTGGTATGGTTGTTTTTATCGTTGTCAATTTACAACTTGTGTGTATATGTTACGCGATAATTTTTTTTATAATAAATTATAAATTAAAAGAAAATCAGTAAATTACTTTTTAGAAAATTAAAAAAAACATTAAAACAGTAAAATTGTATTTACTAAGTTATTGCCATTGAAGTAGGTTTTAATTTGTTTAGCACTGTCAGTTAATATGTCAAAATAGGATCACCAATCAGTTATTTTTAAGGATGAACTGTTAAAAGTATCTACTTTGGTATTTAGTTTTTCAAGGTTTAGGTATAATTTCACACTTTATCCTCAATATCATGAAGAAAAAAAAACCTAAACATTCCGGGAGTGCCGAAACTAGTGAAAACTTTTTACAGTTTTATAAGTTTTGACCCTCCCAGTGTTCCTGGCTGGTTGACAAAAAAAAGCATAACAACTACTCCATCCAGAGTGCCACAATTTTTTTACCGGTCATTTTAAATAGATATTCTAGTATCAAAATACAACTAATTGACTCATCAAAAATCTCAGGAATCCACTGCTGTCATTGGATTCCTTATAGGATTTCCACAACGACCGGTCCTGCGCTGCCCGTACCGTATCCAGCGGCTTCCCGCGACCTTCACCAGTCGTCGTTCCATCGAGTGGGAGGCCCGCTTACGATACGTTTTCCGGCGCGTGGTCGCCACTGGAAGACTTTACTGCCCCTTAAGACACAAGAAGTCTTCGGAACTAAAAACTTGAAATTTAGCCGATATGATTCGACGCAGAAAATTGTGACGTCTGAAGGGGCTTTTTCTATAGGTAGATACTTAATGTAAATTTTCAATCATTATAATTCATATGGTGCCTAGCTTACTTGTCTTATAGGCGAATAGAGGGTGCGTGGTACGCAAGTTGCTAGTGACTCGCGGGAATCCTACACCTAAACCTTCCTCATCATGAATCACTCCGTCCATTGATGAAAACTGTACGAAAATCCGTTCGGTAGTTTTTGAGTTTACGCGTTCAGATATATAGACAGACAGACGCGGCGAGTGACTTTGTTTTGTTCCGACTTCCAAAAAGGAGGAGGTTCTCAATTCGACTCTACGTTATTGTGTGTTTGTTACGCGATATCTTCGCAGATTGTGAACCGATTTTTATGATTTTTTTATTCGAGAGGGGTATACTCCCGAATTGGTCCCATATAAATTTTATCAAAATAGGTGTTGTACTTTTTCAGAGAATTAATGAAAACCAAAAATAGTAATGCAAAATAATTGCACTAAGTTGTTGCGATGGAATAAGTCAGTTTTTAATTGTTTATCGTTTCCAATTAATATAAAACGAAAATTAGGGTTATCTTAATATTTTGTTTCATGTAGGATCCCTATCCGTCACAAAACACTCAAATATCAATATAATTACGCAAAATAACATAAAAAACTTAAATCACCTATACACTTGAGCAAAATACGTCTAGTTGTCTTACTTTGCCATCTGAATATGAGTAGGTATCTACCACACAAACTGATTGCTACTGAGACGACACAGAAATTGAAAAGGATTGAATTACGATCATTGCCCGACGACTCAAATTAGACGCCGCTGGATGCAGTAGCAGCCGAGTCTTCATTGAAACAACACTCAGATATTAATATATAATTACGCAGAGTATAATGACAAACTTAAAATTAAATACACTTGACCGAAATACGTCTAGTTGTCTTACTTTGCCATCTAAACATGAGTAGGTATCTACCACACAAACTGATTGCTACTGAGACGTAACAGGAATAGCTTGAATTACGATCACTGCCCGACAGCTTAATATAGACGCCGCAGGATGCAGTAGCAGCCGAGTCTTCATTGAAACAACACTCAGATATTAATATATAATTACGCAAAATAAAATGACAATCTTAAAATTACCTACTCTTGACCAAAATACGTCTAGTTGTCTTACTTTGCCATCTGAACATGAATAGGTACCCACTACACAATTTGATTGCTACTGAGACGAAACATAAATTGAAAAGGCTTGAATTACGATCACTGCCCGACGGCTTAATATAGACGCCACAGGATGCAGTAGCAGCGGAGTCTTCATTGAAACAACACTCAGATATTAATTTATAATTACGCAAAATAAAATGACAATCTTAAAATTACCTACATTTGACCAAAATACGTCTAGTTGTCTAACTTTGCCATCTGAACATGAGTAGGTATCTACCACACAAACTGATTGCTACTGAGACGACACAGAAATAGAAATGGCTTGAATTACGATCATTGCCCGACGACTCCAATTAGACGCCGCTGGAAGCAGTAGCAGCCGAGTCTTAATTGAGACAACACTCAGATATTAATATATAATTACTTAAAATAAAATGACAATCTTAAAATTACCTACACTTGACCAAAATACGTCTCGTTGTCTTAATTTGCCATCTGAACATGAATAGGTACCCACCACACAAACTGATTGCTACTGAGACGACACAGAAATTGAAAAGGCTTGAATTACGATCATTGACCGACGACTCCGCAGGATGCAGTAGCAGCCGAGTCTTCATTGAAATAACACTCAGATATTAATATATAATTACGCAAAGTAAAATGAAAAACTGAAAATTACCTGCACTTGACCAAAATGCGTCTAGTTGTCTTACTTTGCCATCTAAACATGAATAGGTACCCACCATACAAACTGATTGCTACTGAGACGACACAGAAATTGAAAAGGCTTGAATTACGATCATTGACCGACGACTCCGCAGGATGCAGTAGCAGCCGAGTCTTCATTGAAATAACACTCAGATATTAATATATAATTACGCAAAGTAAAATGAAAAACTGAAAATTACCTGCACTTGACCAAAATGCGTCTAGTTGTCTTACTTTGCCATCTAAACATGAATAGGTACCCACCATACAAACTGATTGCTACTGAGACGACACAGAAATTGAAAAGGCTTGAATTACGATCATTGCCCGACGACTCAAATTAGACGCCGCTGGATGCAGTAGCAGCCGAGTCTTCATTGAAATCGCAATATTCCGGCAATCACGGACTATCGCGGTTACTAGCGATATCGTGTAGGGCTGTCCAATGGTCGATTTTCAATGGTTTTCCTACATGAACCTATTGCTTGTCTACCTTATCTTATACGTGGTAATTTTTGGACCCCTGAGAAAAATACTCATAAAACTGCGTGAGTGTTACATCCTGGGCTGCATCTGAACTTACCATCAGGTGAGTTGCAGCCAAATGCAATTTTAATAAAGATATATTAATTTTGCAGCTATTAAATGCTTCAAATGCAAAAAAATAAATTCGCAAAAAATCTAATAATCAGTTATTCAATGTGGGTGATAGATAAGTCCAAAGAATTTTTACGAATCGATACCATTTTATTACTATTTCACAATATATTGTACACAGAAATAGGGACAAGCAAACATTATACAAGATAAAAAAACATACAAAAGGTATAGCTTATTACCTACTTGGTAGCGTCCGTGGCTCAACCGGTAACAATTCGGTCCTCCTAACCAGAGGTCCGGGGTTCAAATCCGGACAGCCAATGTACCAATGAATTTTTCGAAACATACGTAATATACTTACCGATTGCTTTAACGGTGAAGGAAAACATTGTGAGGAAACCTGCACATTTGATTCCAGATGTGTATGAAGGTCGCGTTGCACACGTCTGTAGGTGTAAATCTAAATGCCCTACATGATGACCGCGGGTGATGCTTAGTGCAACATCAAGCAACCGCTGTCTATCTCTAGGATAGCACGGTTAATTGTGCCACACGATAAGAGAAAGATTACCTTCTTGGTGTTTCTTAGCAGAACTTGTTCAATCATCACCACATCATTGGCATCATCGTTACTTACGATCAGTTGAGATGATGCCAAGGGCTTACTAAATGTGGATGACAAAAAATTTAATGCTTAGTCAGAGGGTAGGTAGTAACTGTTTATTTGCAAATTTTTCTGTTTTTAATTATTGCACCGCCCCTTAACTTATTCTATCGCTGTTTCCCTACCCAAAGGTTACCTGGAAGAAATTGCTACCTAGAAATAATGCCGACTATTATATAGGCTTTCTTCTATATTGTTAATTTCTTTTTTTTATGTTGTGATGCAATAAAGAATATTGTATTGTATTGTAGGTAATAAATAATACACCATGTATAATAAACAATTTTAAACGGCCAAGTACCTGGCTTGGCAAAGAGTATGTAAACCTGCCGAAAATCCTTCAATGACAGAGACAGCAGAGACAACCCTTGAATCCCAACAATCGACCGCCAGTAATCACAAATAATTCGACTTGGAATCAGTAGTGTTTCCACTTTATTCTGCCATTCCATTACACCTATGATTGAGTCTGGAACAAATAACCTTTAACTTGCTACTGACATAGCAACCTGAAAGAAAAGCATTACAAAAAAAAATATAAGTCTCAAAAATTGTTCACTTATAATATTCTTCTACTATATAAAAATAAGTCGGGTTTTCCTTCCTGATGCTATAACTCCAGAACGCACGAACCGATTTCGCTAATTCTTTTTTGTCGAGTTCGTTATTGTCAGGAGAAGGTTCTTATGTAGGGTAGGGTAGGGTAGGGTAGGGTAGTGTAGGGTAGGGTAGGGTAGTGTAGGGTAGGGTAGGGTAGGGTAGGGTAGGGTAGGGTAGGGTAGAGGGTAGTGTAGGGTAGTGTAGTGAAGTGTATGTAGGGTAGGGTAGGGTAGTGTAGGGTAGGGTAGTGTAGGGTAGGGTAGGGTAGTGTAGTGTAGGGTAGTGTAGAGTAGTGTAGGGTAGGGTAGTGTAGTTGAGGGTAGAGTAGTGTAGGGTAGGGTAGTGTAGGGTAGGGTAGTGTAGTGTAGGGTAGGGTAGTGTAGTGTAGGGTAGGGTAGTGTAGTGTAGGGTAGGGTAGGGTAGTGTAATGTAAGGCGGTACATAGTTCGCCAGGACAGCTAGTAATAGATAAAAACTTTCTAAAGAAACATTTACATAAAACAAACGCAGTTAATAAAAGCCAACAAACCAACAAAGAAAGTTAGTAATTTAATTAAAAAGCTCAGCATTAAACAATAGCATCAATGAAAATCAATGTAAATTGTCGCAGCACGCTCCCAAAGGGATTGTTAAAAGGCCCTACATTATGCCCTTAGCCCGAGTTAGCCCTATATTAATGTCGTCACGTTACGATAAATTATCGGGACATCCAATTGGCTGGTTTCGTGACAAGAGGAAATAAATACAGGGAAGTCGGTGGAGAAGTACCAACCTTTGTTGTAGAGCAGGAGACACGCAGGGCCAAGGAGTGTACCCTGAGAGATTTCGCAAATTTCTGAGCTTGTTGTTAGGAGAATTGTACAGGACGACAATATAATTTGGTATGGTTTAACTTATTTGTTGATAGAATTTTAGGCTGTCTTAAAGGTTTGCTTACTACCTGAAATCTACAGTGAATTTGTTTGAGTATTATACGAAAAGGGCTTATCAATTGTGGAATATAAAAATAATAATAATAATATGGGATTTTAGCAGCTGATTAAAAAACTTATTTAGCAGCTCACATTGCCAAGTGTTCCACTGCTGTGTCGGCATTTCACCTTGCCGGCCGTACCCAGAGTGTAACAACGGGACACTATTAATACCTAACCCTGCGCTGTCAGTACGTCTGTCCGTCTGTCCAGCCTTTACCTTAGTTTTAGGGTGCCGGCCGTACCCAGAGTGTAACAACGGGACACTATTAATACCTAACCCTGCGCTGTCAGTACGTCTGTCCGTCTGTCCAGCCTTTACCTTAGTTTTAGGGTGCCGGCCGTACCCAAAGTGTAACAACGGGACACTATTAATACCTAACCCTGCGCTGTCAGTACGTCTGTCCGTCTGTCCAGCCTTTACCTTAGTTTTAGGGTGCCGGCCGTACCCAGAGTGTAACAACGGGACACTATTAATACCTAACCCTGCGCTGTCAGTACGTCTGTCCGTCTGTCCAGCCTTTACCTTAGTTTTAGGGTGCCGGCCGTACCCAAAGTGTAACAACGGGACACTATTAATACCTAACCCTGCGCTGTCAGTACGTCTGTCCGTCTGTCCAGCCTTTACCTTAGTTTTAGGGTGCCGGCCGTACCCAGAGTGTAACAACGGGACACTATTAATACCTAACCCTGCGCTGTCAGTACGTCTGTCCGTCTGTCCAGCCTTTACCTTAGTTTTAGGGTGCCGGCCGTACCCAAAGTGTAACAACGGGACACTATTAATACCTAACCCTGCGCTGTCAGTACGTCTGTCCGTCTGTCCAGCCTTTACCTTAGTTTTAGGGTGCCGGCCGTACCCAAAGTGTAACAACGGGACACTATTAATACCTAACCCTACGCTGTCAGTACGTCTGTCCGTCTGTCCAGCCTTTACCTTAGTTTTAGGGTGCCGGCCGTACCCAAAGTGTAACAACGGGACACTATTAATACCTAACCCTGCGCTGTCAGTACGTCTGTCCGTCTGTCCAGCCTTTACCTTAGTTTTAGGGTGCCGGCCGTACCCAAAGTGTAACAACGGGACACTATTAATACCTAACCCTGCGCTGTCAGTACGTCTGTCCGTCTGTCCAGCCTTTACCTTAGTTTTAGGGTGCCGGCCGTACCCAAAGTGTAACAACGGGACACTATTAATACCTAACCCTACGCTGTCAGTACGTCTGTCCGTCTGTCCAGCCTTTACCTTAGTTTTAGGGTGCCGGCCGTACCCAAAGTGTAACAACGGGACACTATTAATACCTAACCCTGCGCTGTCAGTACGTCTGTCCGTCTGTCCAGCCTTTACCTTAGTTTTAGGGTGCCGGCCGTACCCAAAGTGTAACAACGGGACACTATTAATACCTAACCCTGCGCTGTCAGTACGTCTGTCCGTCTGTCCAGCCTTTACCTTAGTTTTAGGGTGCCGGCCGTACCCAGAGTGTAACAACGGGACACTATTAATACCTAACCCTGCGCTGTCAGTACGTCTGTCCGTCTGTCCAGCCTTTACCTTAGTTTTAGGGTGCCGGCCGTACCCAAAGTGTAACAACGGGACACTATTAATACCTAACCCTGCGCTGTCAGTACGTCTGTCCGTCTGTCCAGCCTTTACCTTAGTTTTAGGGTGCCGGCCGTACCCAGAGTGTAACAACGGGACACTATTAATACCTAACCCTGCGCTGTCAGTACGTCTGTCCGTCTGTCCAGCCTTTACCTTAGTTTTAGGGTGCCGGCCGTACCCAAAGTGTAACAACGGGACACTATTAATACCTAACCCTGCGCTGTCAGTACGTCTGTCCGTCTGTCCAGCCTTTACCTTAGTTTTAGGGTGCCGGCCGTACCCAAAGTGTAACAACGGGACACTATTAATACCTAACCCTGCGCTGTCAGTACGTCTGTCCGTCTGTCCAGCCTTTACCTTAGTTTTAGGGTGCCGGCCGTACCCAGAGTGTAACAACGGGACACTATTAATACCTAACCCTGCGCTGTCAGTACGTCTGTCCGTCTGTCCAGCCTTTACCTTAGTTTTAGGGTGCCGGCCGTACCCAAAGTGTAACAACGGGACACTATTAATACCTAACCCTGCGCTGTCAGTACGTCTGTCCGTCTGTCCAGCCTTTACCTTAGTTTTAGGGTGCCGGCCGTACCCAAAGTGTAACAACGGGACACTATTAATACCTAACCCTACGCTGTCAGTACGTCTGTCCGTCTGTCCAGCCTTTACCTTAGTTTTAGGGTGCCGGCCGTACCCAAAGTGTAACAACGGGACACTATTAATACCTAACCCTACGCTGTCAGTACGTCTGTCCGTCTGTCCAGCCTTTACCTTAGTTTTAGGGTGCCGGCCGTACCCAAAGTGTAACAACGGGACACTATTAATACCTAACCCTACGCTGTCAGTACGTCTGTCCGTCTGTCCAGCCTTTACCTTAGTTTTAGGGTGCCGGCCGTACCCAAAGTGTAACAACGGGACACTATTAATACCTAACCCTGCGCTGTCAGTACGTCTGTCCGTCTGTCCAGCCTTTACCTTAGTTTTAGGGTGCCGGCCGTACCCAAAGTGTAACAACGGGACACTATTAATACCTAACCCTGCGCTGTCAGTACGTCTGTCCGTCTGTCCAGCCTTTAAAATGCTGTTTTTTATTATCAATTGGTAAGCCCTTGGCATTATCTCACCTGATGGTAAGTGACGATGATGCCGAAGATGGAAGCGGGCTTACCAAAATTCCCCAACGCAATGGGGATCTGGCTATCTTATCTTCAAGCCGGAACACATCAATGTTGTTAACACTGATGTTTGGCGGCAAGACTTAGATAAGATGGTAGTAGCTAGCCGGCGGGGTTAGAAAATGCCCTACCACCAACCAAACCGAGTCTTAAAGCCGGGAATCGAACCCGCAACCTCCTGGTGTGAAGCGAATGGACTAATCATTACGCCACGGAGGCGGTTAAAAGTAGCTGTAGCTATCTTCTGAAGCGTAACTGTTTGACTGACTCGTTGGTCCAGTGGCAGCGCTACTGTCTGCTGGGCTGAGGGTTGTGGGTTCGATTCCAACCAAGATGACCGTGTTTGATTTGATAGTGATAGATAGCTGGCTGAAATTTTCCAGAATATGTGTTAGAATCACAAAAAAAATAATAATAAGAAGGGTCCATACAAGAAACGTGTTTAACAAAGATTTTTTATTTGTACTCTAGTTTAAAAACGATAATACGTGAAAGCGTGAAACTTAGTGTTATTTACTATAGTACGAATTCTGAAGTAAAACAAAAAATAATAAAAAAATGGGCAAGTGTGAGTCGTTCTCCCCTTAAGAACAGCGAACAAAATAAATGAAAAAAAAAAACAGCTTTGTGGCGCTCGGGTTTACGTCTTTTGTTTGAAATGAATAGGTATATTTGTTTCCTTGTACCACAGATGAGATACTAGTTACTTCTTGTACAAAGGGGTGCGGTGCTACAGAAACCTTGGTGTGCGACTCCGACTCGCACTTGACCGGTTTTATTTTTATACTTGTGTGAAAAGGTGTGGTGCTACGGAACCTTCGGTGCGTGGCCCGACTCGCACTTGGTCGGTTTTTTTAATTTTAATCTAATGTAGTCTTTCTAGGTCAAATTTTGTCAGAAGATAAGCAGCCTGAAACTTTAGTGGTGGCTGACTATTAGTGAACGACCGAAGATTCGGTTTAGTTTCGGCCAGTTTCGACCAATAAATCTAGTTTTGGCCATAGTTTCGGTTTCGGCCAAAAATCAGCCGAAGCTTCGGCCGCGACAAAACTCAGTGATCGTGAATAGTTGCGCTTCGGTCGGGTAAAACCATGCCTAGATATTAAGGCGATCATTTCAGATCATATATGTTCCCACCGAGGGGCTCGAGCCTACCCTGAATTAGGGCGATCGGGCCTTAGTCGACCACGCGGGCCCAGTGCGGGTTGGTCGACTTTACACACAACCTGCGTTTCCTCACGATGTTTTTCTTCACCGTAAGAGTGTCGGATAAACGTACATATATGAAATCAAAATTCGAAATCACATTGGTACGTGGCGGGATTCGAACCACGACCTCTCGGACAGGAGGCGGCGGCCCTAGCCATTACGCCACCGACGCTCTTATTAAGGCGATGGTTTATGCTAACTAGCAACAATCGTACAGTAAAAGAGGATATGTTTTTTTAGTGGTTGCGTTATGCAGCCAGGGGGGCTATTTAATGCAAACCTTTGTGGTAAGTTAAATCCAAGCACACTGAGTGAGATGACTCAGATTATAAATCTTTGAGTAGCTATGTGGCATAAAGCTAAAGAATCACTTACCATCAGGTGAGTTGCAGTCAAACGCACTCAAATTTATATAAAAAACAGAAAGTTAACCAGTTCCATGTCCATGAGTTTGTGAATCCCAGTTGTAATAATTTTGTTACTTAAAAAGAACTAAAACTATATTTAGTCAGATATAGTTGCGAAATGTATCTGCAATTAGCTTATAACTAATTAGTAACTAGATGGTGCGCGGCGTGCGAGCCGCTTGCTTGAGGATATATAAATCTTCCTAGCTCGGCGAGCGTAATATACCCATACGCTAATCAATCGCTCGATATTTTGTTATTAAAACGTCCAAATGAGCTGTGTGTCCGGGTTGCTGCGCGGGGTGAGGTGTGTAATTTTTTTTTTGAGTGTTGATTTTGTAAAAATTCGTAAATGTCTTTAATTTTACTCTCTCAATCAGTTTTTGAACTATTTTACATAATAACAATAATCAATAAATAATAATTAAAATTAATATGAACCTGTGTAAAAACACGGGTGGAATCATATGGGTTTGCCACACCCATCCTTATGCTACGCTAGTTTATCGCTCTTTCTATTAGTGATATTTTTCGAAAAACCTAAAAACTTTTAGGTACAAGCTTTTAATATTGCATTGTCATGCGATATACTTACATATGCATGCAAAATTTCAGCTCAATCGGACACCGGGAAGTGGGTCAAATTTAACTTGCAAGATTTCACCCGAACAAACATACATACATACATTGCAAGTTAAAATAAAATCTTGTAAAAACCGTTTTAAAAATCCGTTGCGTGGTTAAGAAAGAGTAACAGATAAACAAACAGACAGACGCGGAGGGCTTCCTCCTTTTATACCTTCTATGTAGGGATTATTTGTACTTACTAGTTTGTAAAAAAGGCTATAGGCTCCCTAAATATAATGAAATAAAAAATAAAATAAAATTAAGCGAGCTGCAGCATCAATGCTGGCCGATGGCTATTTGTCGCCCCGGGCGCTGTCACCAGTCGCCTGCGGGGGGCGATGATCGACGGAGTGCGGCCGCTTTGAGGCGCCGGCGCATAGGCTATTAGATTCGTATTGGCGTTTAATATTAAGGTTAATGGTATTGGATTTGGTGTTCGTGAATTGTTCTGTAAAAGGTTTAGATTTGGGAGATGTTTATTAAAATTGTTTATCATAATTTTGATCTCGCTTTTCCTCTTGTTTTTGGCGAATATGTTTCTCTCTTTCTCGTCAGGTTTTTTTTCTTTAAACTGGATCACTTTGTCGCTTTTATGAGTGGAAATAAGACGTTTAAAGGTATAACATATATAATCCTTACTAATATTATAAATGAGAATTTCTGTTTGTTTGTTTGTTACCTTTTCTTTCACGCTTCTATACTTTGACCAATCTTGATGAAATTTGGCATACAGGTAGCCTGTGTCACGGGGAAGGACATAGGCTACTTTTTAACCTGTGAAAATAGCATATTCCGATGCAGTTCCTGAGGGAATTGAAAAAATACTTACTCTTTTTTTGACTAATTTGTTTAAAATCACAACGGAACTATGGTTTTTTAAGATTTTTTGCACAGATGGTTGAGGAGTGTCATAGATTGCTAGTCACTATAGCCCCTGAAGAAAACCCATTTGCACGCTCGCGAGCCGCTTGCGGCTCGAGCACCACTCACCCTCAAAGGCAGTCATAAAAACGATATCCACGCGGGCGAAGCCGCGGGAAAAAGCTATTACATACATAATAAAAAAAAATTGAAATACTTCCACAGATTACGAACGTCTAACTATATGCAAAATGTAGAGTTAGACCCTTATAAAATGGCTAACAAAGTGTGAATTATTCGTGCATTTATGAACGTAATATTAATACATATTAAGAATTTTGATCACACAAAGAACCATAAATGTTACGTACATTTTAAAATAATCGCTAAAATATGGAGTTCCATTTTACATTCTCTTTTCAATTTCATAAAATATTTATTACTAGCTGTTTCCCGCGGCTTCACCCTCGTGGACAACGTTTCTATGACTTTTGCGAGGGTATGCAGTTCTATCTTGTGTGGTCTCGCTAAATAGGTCTTTGAAAACTGCTGAGGTTTTGATGAGACCATTTTTGAGATTGTGAGATTGTGAGATGAGATTCAGGAATCGGTATGCAAAATATTAAGCTTTAAGATGCTTATTTTTGTTAGAGTCAAGTGTCCCCCCCTCCCCCCTAGCAGCTACACCGCTATTTCAAAAAATTAAACATGTATATGACTGTAAGATTTAAATACGTACCTTTTATTGCTGTGTTAACATTTGCATGCTATATTAATGGCTAAACAAGTGATTCTGTATGGTTAAATAGAACATCTTACTTGTAGTACCTTGTTTAAAAGCGAATAAAGAATTACTTACTTACTTACTTACTTCAGAACATCTAAAAAAAATTATTTTTTGAGAATATTACGGAACCCCACTTTGCGTGACTCCCACTTGTACTTGGCTAGGTTTTACTTTCCATTTAATAAGTATGCTTATGGTTTCACCAACCTGTATATTGCCTAATAACAAAAACCCGATTGGGATTCCTTTGCACTGTGTTTTAGGTTTGTTTTTAAAGTTGTATAAGTTACAAAAATGTCTATAAGTAGGTAGCTGTATGTTCGATTATTCGAGATAAAAAATCGGGATGCTTACCGATGATATGATTATCATGCTAATTATCACCAAAATCGGTTAAGTAGTTTTTTGCGTGATAAAGTAATAATTTTGATGTTTTTTTACTTTCCTCCGAGAACCCCTGATTCTTCCGAGATAGGAAATCTAAGTTAAAATACAAGGTATAACCGTGAACGGTTTAACCAAATCAGTTTAGCCAATAGAAAGAACAGACAGACAAAAATAAAAATATTTTGGTTTCATACCGATATAATCCATATTACAAAATATTTCATGTAGGTACAGACACGGCCATGTTATACTTTTATTGTAATACTAGATTTTGCCAGCGGCTTCGATCGCGTGAACATAGTTTCTATGACTGTCTTTGAGGGTGCGCAGTGCGCGAGCCGCAATATGTTCATCCAGGTCCTGACTGTCTACCTACCAAATTTCAGCCAGATATATCTAGTAATTTTTGCGTGAAAAAGTAACAAACATCCATACATACAAACTTTCACATTTATATATAAGTAGGATACTAGATCTTCAACATTACTTACCTATCGGCACTCCCTGGACACTTCATACAACGGGCCAGAAATGACATTTCAAATAACGAATGACGGAACAAACAAAATGGCGGCGAAATCCTATACGTTCGACAACCAAACAGTTACCAATCTGCATCAATTTGGGTAACGAGGGGGTGAGGTCGCAATTTAGAGAGCGGCAGGGAGTGTCCATACTGTAAGTTAGTACTACTATATACTTTGCTATAGGTATTATTATAGCAGTAAAGAATATAGATTACAATTACAACTGTCAAAACGGCAATAGCATAGCATGCGCGTGCGTTTCAAGCGGCAGATCAGACGGCATCCTGCGTCGACACATCCCGTGTTAGTTTATGCTACACTACCACCGCACTGCGGGGTACTCAATCGCTCTTTATATGTATATCCCTTTTTTTACTTTTTTCTCTTTCCAACTCACTTTTTTGTGCATCTCCCGACATGCCACAAAGGACGGCGACTTTTGTTCTCCTGTCCCGCTCGTTAATGATTTTTACGTATTATTAATTGTGGGCTGATAAAAACCGATTGAAAAATGGTGATTGTTATACGATTTGTTCTTTATCTTTGCGGCAGTTGGTCTTTTTGGTTCGATTTTGGGGGCCTGACACGATGATTTTTTTCTATTTTTATAATGGATTCATTAGATTTCATTTTTTTGCTTGCTAACTTTTTATTGTTTTGAATTTCTTCATTTCATTCATTATGATCGAAAACCTATTCACTATTTTCGTTTTACATGATGATTTATTTACTTATTTTCGGGAAATTTCTAATGTTATGATATCTTATCTAAGACAATTAATCCATTTTGATGTACCTATACCATATTTCTATTTATAATTTTTCTTCCATTTTTTCATTTTTCTTCTTTCTTTATATTTTTTATTTTTCGCCCTAATTTAGGGTAGGCTCGAGCCCCTCGGTGGGGACGTATATATGAGCTGATGTGATACCATATTTAGCGTGTTTTCGTCACCTGCAATAACCGGCATCAGTGTTAACAATAATACTAATATTTTCGCGAATATCCACGTCAAAAACAAAACAAACTGCCTCTCCAACAGCTAAACGGAAATCACTCTTCCATAATCACCTGCCATCATATTTATCGGCATACCCACACACAAGCATATTCTTATAATCTTTTCGTCCCAAAACTTTAACCTCTGCTTTTGTTTAAACGCGTAATAAGTGCTGTTGTAATATCCTCCCCATGATGTATGGCTAACGCAAGTCCCGTGCTCTTAATGACAGGGCGGGGCTCCTCCAATATATTCCGGACCGTCCCATACAATAACGTTGGGCCGATGAAATAAATTAAATAAACCTCATGTCTAATAATTAAAGTCCGGTGGTGGAATTTTGATGAATAGTCTCACGGTATTCAGTTTATCGACGACGCCATGGTTTCGGGGAACGTTGACATTGTTGCCAGTGATGATCTCATCTTTTTACTCGACTGCGCCAGAACAAGGGTTATGTTTTTCGAGTGTATACTGTATGTATGCATGCATGTATGTATGTAAGCATGCATGCATGTATGTATGTATGTATGTATGTATGTATGTACTAGCTGTTTCCAGTGGCTGCACCCACGTGGACAACCTTTCTATGATTTTTCAACGATTGCGGCTCGCGAGCATAGAAAATAGTAGTCTATGTGTTAATCCAGATCCTAATCTGTGTACCTACCAAATTCAGCCAGATCCGTTTAGTAGTATTCCAGATACGTTTAGAAGTTTTGCGTAAAAGAGTAATATACATACATCTATACATTCTTATATGCAAACTTTCGCGTTTATAATATTAGTAGGATGTATGTATTTATGTATGTATGTAAATGTTTATTTAATTATTTATTTAGCACTCTCTGCGGCCTAAGCGGCTTAATAGATTTTGGAGTGCTATGTTTCGTTTGATTCGTCTTGATCTCGTGAGTGACACAGGATACATTTTTACCCAACTGACCAAAAAAGAGTGGTTAAGTTTTTAGGCAGTCGGGTTTTTAATTCGTGTAGTTATTAGAACAAGCTTAAATATTCAGATTTTGATGGCATGTACAAGTGTGAGAATGAAGAAGAGAGCATAGTTTTCAATATCAATTAAAGAGTTTATAAGTTATCTACTCAAAGTCTTCTACACATCACTTACGATCTCATTTCTTTTTTTAGAACAAGCTTAAATATTCCGATTTTGATGGCATGTAGTGTAAAAGTGAATTGAGTGAGAATGAAGAATAGAGCATAGTTTTCAATATCAATTAAAGAGTTTATAAGTTATCTACTCAAAGTCTTCTACACATCACTTACGATCTCATTTCTTTTTTTAGAACAAGCTTAAATATTCCGATTTTGATGGCATGTATAAGTGTAAAAGTGAATTGAGTGAGATTGAAGAAGACACTATAGTTTTTGAGATCCATATAAGAGTTCATAAGTTATCTATTCAAAGTCTTCTACACATCACTTTAACCAATCACCAATTATCCAAATATCATTGATGGCATGTAAAAGTGAATTGAGTGAGAATAAAGAAGAGACTATAGTTTTTAAGATCCATATAAGAATTCATAAGTTATCTACTCAAAGTCTTCTACACATTACTTTAACCAATCACCAATTATCCATATATCATATTTAATTTAATTAATAACTTATTATACAATAAAAAAAACGAACTTATGACACAAGTCATTAGAAAGTTCTGTAAAAAAGTCATCCGATTGGTTCTAAATGCTCCAAGGATTGATTAAACGGCATTCGTACCAATGTTTTTAAGCAGTTGTTATCAAACAACTCTTAAACCTATGCAGCATAGTAAATTATCTGTTATGTAAAAGGCAGATGGCTGTGGTATGGCGCTCGGCCACGGGGCTGCAAGCTACATATCGCACAAGGTGAGATCCCATCGGACCGCGGCTTATCGTTCACCATCATCTATAACACCATACACAGAGTAGGTAAATGTTAGAGATAAATTTGATATACCCTAAAAAAATTCCATATCTGATTTTATCTTTATTCAAATTTTATGTAGAACATAAGAGTGATGAAATTAGAAATAAAGTAAATCTTAAGTAAATTTAAATTATAGTAGAACGAAGCATATTAAATTTTTACCAACACAGTGAACGGGAGTTTTACCAAAAATCTTAAGATTTCAGTTTATGAGTATCGATTGAATAAGACAAAATCGCTTGAACACGTTAAAATAACCGACTTCCGTTGCAACAACTTAGTACAATTTTACAATAAATGTATTTTAGATTTTTGTTAATTTTCTACAAAAAGGCCTACACCGATTTTCATAAAATTTATATGATACCAACTTAGAAGCATACCACAAAAAACAATTATGAAAATCGGTTCATAATTTGCGAAGATATCGCGAAAAAAACATACAGTCGAATTGAGAACCTCCTCCTTTTTGGAATCGGTTGAAAAATAAAAGAATTCCATCCCAAAGCGAATAAAAAGTTAACTTTGAAAATTTACATAATTTTTAAATATTTTTGCAGCTTTTGATTCAAGAGATTCTTACCTCTATCTATCACAACTCGGACACTGCATACAATGGTCGTGAAATGACTTTTAATAACAAATGACGGAACAAACAAAATCACGGCGAAATCCTCTACGTTCGAGAACCAAACTATAACCAATCTGTATCAATCTGGGTGACGAGGGGGAGAGGTCAGAATCTAGAGAGCGGCACGGAGTGTCCATATTTATTAAACATTGTTTTTAAATTTACGTCACTGCTCACCGTCAGGCAACAGAGGCATCTTGAATGTGTTTTCCGATAAGTATGATTGTCCATTATCCTTGGAGGAGGCCTTTGTCCAGCAGTGGACGTCCATCTTCTGATGATGATGATGATTGTTCCAATGTTAAGCATTGGGTAAATATGGTTATTGATAAATGTTAATATGGTTATTGTTAATGTTTTTTTTCGTGTGACTTTTATTACTTTTACCATTTTATAAGTTTCTTTATACTAACAATTTTCTTGAATGAAAGAAAAACTTGTAAATTTTGGAAACCCTAAAAATTTTTAGGAATAAGGTTATATTACATTGTCATGCGAGATTCATATGCCTGCAAAATTTCAGCTCAATCGGAAACCGGGAAGTGGGATAAACTTAACTTGCAAGATTTCATTACAGATACGGGGACGACAGGTGAAACTAAATAAAAGATTGTAATAAAAGCTTGTAAAAGAGGAGAGTCTCTGGCCAAAAAGTAACCTGTGCAGAACGAAGGACGTCGGCCGCAGCGGGCAGGGCGAAGCATCAACCATTTTAATTATGTTCAGGACACCATTAACAATAAATCTGTTGTTCTCTCACACACATGCACACAATTCTACTCACGCGTCCGCACTAACCTAACCACTACACACAACATAATCGATACTGACTATAGGTAATCGTGGCTGGGAATCGAGAGAATCGATCGACGGTCGCCACGGTCCGATTTACTGCTAATTATGATTTTGTTTTAGTCATTCGTAATAGTAAACTACTCTGTGACTAATTGTTTTAATTATTTTGTTTTTGTACAGTAGGGTTTGATTGAAGTAATGTCTTTACGCACGCTTGACTTGGGGAGTAAGCTGGTGGATGCGTTACGGAAGTGTGGCCGGGCGAGGCGAACGGAAGTTGAGAGGGATATATAAATTAGTGAAGATAGAAAGAGAGATACTATTTATTTTTGTTTACCAACAATATCGGTTGTCAAAACAATCAAAACAAACATATAAAATAAAAACGATTTGATAATTTTCAGAGGATAATAAAACTCTTTTCATAAACTGTCTATACCTCCATATGACAAAAAAGATTTGATTATTTTCTGAAGACTAAGTATTTACTTTCAAACATATAATAGATGGAGCTAAAGAAGTTTTACTTCAGTTGTGTGCTCCAAACTAAAGCACACTCGATTTTTTCAAATCTTAAATATCTGGTAGTAGGACCGAATTTTTACTTAATTAATTGTGAGAGAATTTGTTGTACAGATCATTACATTTCTAAGTTATTATGTTCAAACGCAGACACTTCGACGTCCAATTTATCAATATTATTGGACTTTGATTTTAAATTATGATCTAATAGGTCCAGATAAACTAAACGACCACATGCCATCTGCAGCTATAATTTCTAGTGTTTACGTAATTTTAAGTCTTGTGTCTTTAGTCATTGTGGTTACAAGAAACATGTATTTTGTTTGACTGTTATAGTTTATATTTGAATCAACCACTTGGTAATACGAGTATCGTCGACAAATATCACAAAACGTCTGTCATTTCTGAATTTTAAAAAAATGAGAGTATCGGAGTCCGAAGTGACATTTTATAAGCAGTGATTCACAGATTGCTACAAAGTTCGCAAAAAAGTTGGACCTAGGCATGGGATTTCCACGACGACCGGTTCTGCGCTGCCCGCATCCAGCTGGCTTTGGCAAAGCTTTTTTTTAAAAAGGTATATTAAATTAAAAAAAAAATTGCTCAGGACTAATCTTTTCATACAAGTTAACTTTTCATATTATCTTTGTCAATGAAATTTTAGTAACCCCCCCTTTTTGGGCATTAGGGTAATATATACCTATCCTTTGTCACTCATATAATGAAGACGAATCTAACGACACCTTTTACTCCAAAAGGTATTAAACCGTTTATGCTACATGCTCAGTCAAAGAAACAGACATACATACATACATAAACCCGAGAAACATTACCCTCCTTTTTGGATAGTGTGGTTAAAAATACATAAAATTCTCAAAAATTTTACATCAATCATCATCATCATATCAGCCAAAAAACGTCCACTGTTGGACTAAGGCCTCCCCCAAGGATAACACAATAACATATTATTAGGAAACTCATCAAACTGTTGTCATGGTTCAAGAAAATAATTGGCACGAGAACATGATTATTTTTTCATCACACCTATTCGAAAGACGATGTCAATAAGTGCAAACAAAATTCTTCTTTGCTCCCTGTAGGGAGTTTTGTTTCTCTGTTCTGATTGGTCTACCTACGTGAAGGTTGAATGTAAAAAAACGTAAATATCAGAAACTAACATTAAATTCTCTATGGTGATTAACTCACTTTTGTGTCTAGTTAGCAAGAAGTTTGTATTTAAATATTTTTTGTTGGTTTTTTTTTGTATTTGAAGTTAACCTAAGAGGTCGAACGTATAAATAAATAAATAAAATAAATAAATATTCTGGGACAAATCACACATGGTCATCTGGCCCAAAGTAGGATTCCCTGTGTTATGGGAACCAGAGACTGATATACATACTTGTATACGTTTAAATACATACATATATAGATATTTAACACCCAGACACAGAGCAAACAAATCTGCTCATCACACAAATGTTTGCCCTGGGTGGGGATCGAACCCACAACCCTCGGATCAGTAGTCATGAGCACAAACCACTGAGCCACCGAGTCAGTCAAAATAATAGTATAATGTATGAAGAAGTTACTAGTCGGTTAGGTTTTAGCGGCAATGCGCGCTGAAAAATTGCGTGTGTCTTTCAGGGCGAAAATATTTTATTCTCGGGCTCAGAATTCAATCTAACGGCCTCGGAACAAAATCTTACTTTGTCCCCTTGTTACACAAATAACTATTTTTAAATTCCAATTTCAAATACATTAGGAAGTAGCATAGCATTATCCTTAAGTGTAAAATTTATAGATAACCCCATTGTTGCTACAAATGACGTATTGACCTAAAGACACAATAAAGGCCCGACGTGTCATCTAACTTGATTGTGTATTCCGGTCATCTGTCATAGCAAAGTGTTATAAATTGCAATTACGCGGAATCAGATCGATACGAGTCAATTTACTATTAACTAACCTTTGACTATCACCATGTATTTGTGAGTTGAATGATAAACGTTTATCGATCATGTCGCATTTAAATACAATTTAGGTGCGTTTAAATCTATTTTATTACTTAAAAGAGTCAATAATATTTTTTATGACAAAAAGAGAAAGAGATAAATAGACTTAGTTATAAAGACCAAATTAAACAGTTTGATTAACTGAATCAGTACTCTAAAAATCGGCCAAGTGTGAGTCGGAATCACGCTCCGTGGGTTTCGTACTACAACATCTTTCCATACAGCTATAACAATGATACCTATTCTTTACAAACAGAAGACATCAACGCAAGTGACATAAATATGCTTTTTTTATTCAGTTCGGACTCCTTAGTGCGATTACGACTTACACTTGGCCAGTATTTATTATTTGTTTTTTTTTATTTAAAAATCAGTACTTTATTCACACCAAGTTTCAAGCTTACATGCATTATTGTTTTTACCATACAGCAAAATTAAAAAATACTCTTCAAATACCTATTAAAACACCTTTTTGCCATGTTTTTTTTCTATAAATTTTTCACTTTATCAAATTTTTATTATTTATTGTTCTAGAATTTACAAAAAGTGTGTTTTTATATTTCAAAAACACACTTTGTGAAAATTTTAGATGTATAACTAATACAGCTAAATTTCTACTGTCGTGGTACGTACCTATCATGAAATACGGCCCGCTGTCAGACAGGCAGACAGACGGACGGACAACTGGGGTTTAGTAATACGGCCCTGTTGGTCAAAATAATAAATATAACTTTACCGTAAAATTTGGAAAATGACTAGCTCCGGATCGTTCCTGTTGCAGAGGCTGTCCGTCCATAGCCATTCAACGCGGAAATGCAGTTAGTGTTATGGGCACTTTGCACCGGGGGTGACGAGGGACGGGTTGTTTTAGGTGTGATTTTAGTGTAATTTGTAATTAGTGTAATATTATTTAAGGACTGATTAAAATTTATATTTTCCACTCAATAAAAGTGTACCATTTCAGTAAAAAGAAAAAAAAAGTAGGTACGCATTACGCAATCTTAACGAAATCGCAATAATTCCTCAACAACTCCATGCATCAAGATGTTTCTTTTCTCATATGCAATAATTATTGTAGGATGTTTAATCCACTCGTTTGCACAGTTAGTTGCACAAATAATATTTTCTATTATATTCACCAAGATATTCATTAAAAGAAGTATACAATTACATATTTCGTAGCAAAAAACCCAAAACGTGCGGCACATTTCAACCGTGTCATTACGACATACACATGTAAAAAGGACAAAGGGACAAAACTTATAAAGCCTTTGTACATAATCACATATTCGGGGGAAAACATAACTAGTCGCTCCACAGAAACATAATCCACATCCTAACTTTGACAAAGAAGATGTAATTGGATTACCGAGTGCTTAATATCTCCTTTCTAGCTCAGCTGCAATCATTTTCAACCTTCATTTTCAAAATATTTCAAACAAAATACTGCCCTAAATACAAAGATAGAGAAGTAAAATTTGAGGGTCGCTCAAAAAGTTTTTAGAATGTTTAAACACGGCGATTTTAGTTCCCGGTAGTATTGAGTGCGTGACAAAAAAATATCACCGCTCGAAAAGATGTCATATTAAGAAACACGTCAATCATATTTTTATGATGCATTCAATAGGGCCGTTGTTCACTTGCGCAGTGGTTTTTTCCCCATATTTCACGCTCAGTTTGAGTAGCTAGGGTATTTATTTAACTTTTTGTCGAGTGCTGTTCTGGAAATTGCCAGATTTTCGAGTTGTTTGCCATTTATTTTCTTTCAACATACGAATTACGGTCTTATTAATTCTTGTATCGAGTGGTTGTATAAACCTTTTTCGAGATTAAACTTCCTGTCGGACGGTTATTTAATTTTTGTTGTTAAGTTTAACAACTTCAGTTACATTAGATTATTATAATTTTAAAAGGAAGCGACATTTAGTTTGTGAAATCTCAGTTTTGTCTGATGATATCAGCTCATATACGTCCCCACCGAGGGGCTGGAGCCTACCCTAAATTAGGGCGATCGGGCCTTAGTCGACCACGCGGGCCCTGTGCGGGTTGGTCGACTTCACACACAACCTGCGAGTTTCTCCGCAGGCGTGAGCAGGTTTCCTCACGATGTTTTTATTCACCGTAAGAGCAACGGATAAACGTTTAACGTAATATGAAATCTAAATTCGAAATCATATTTGTACGTGGCGGGATTCGCACCACGACCTCCCGGACAGGAGGCGGCGATCCTAGCCCTTACGCCACCGACGCATTTTACGCCACCGACGCAGTTTTATCTTTGAAGGATCTTCTACTATTTATTTTAAATACTAGCTTTTGCCAACGGCTTCACCCGCGTGGATATAATTTCTATGATAGCCATCGAGGGTGCGTGGTGCAAGCAGCTCGCAAGGTTAAAAATCAGTTTTCTCCGGATCCCTCGGGAACTATGTCAGACTGCACTATTTAGTAGTCTGTGTCATTTTTCACCCCTTCAACTATCTCTGTGCAAATAAATTTTCATTTTGAATTTGTGCAAAATATCACGTCAATCTTTCGCTTCATTGTGACGTGAAATAAACTAAAAAGAGAGAGAGAGAGAGTTAACAAACAGCTACTCCACAGGAATCACTTAGAAATCAGGATAAAGGATACAATATGTCCTTCTTCATGCTACAGGCTACGTGCATGCAAAATTTCTTGAAGATTGGTTGAGGCGTTAGAGCGTAAAGAAGTAACAAACAAAATACATTTTCATATCCTACTAATATTATAATTTTGAAAGTTTTTATGTATGGATATTTGTATGGACGTTTGTTACTCTTTCACGCAAAAACTACTGAATGTATCTGGCTGAAATTTGGTTGGTAGACAGATTAGAACCTGGATTAACACACAGGCAAATTTTTTCCACTGCGCACCTTCGAAGACAGTCATAAAAACTATGTTTACGCGAGCGAAGCCGCTGGCAAAATCTAGTAAGTTATATTAGTAAGAATTACTCCAGCCGTCAGCGCAGGACCGGTCGTCGTGGAAACCTTTGGGGAGGCCTTTGTCCAGCAGTGGACGTCTTTCAGCTGATATGATGGTGATGAAAGATTACTCATTGTCATTAGTAACCAGTAGCCATCTGTTGAAATGTGTAGGTACTGTATTACATTGTAACTGGTATGTTAAAATTTAAATGACTGTTTCAAATCAATTTTTCTGATACACAGACAGACACTGTTCGAAAGGTAGATGTACACACACGACCTCCTTGTATCCCTTCACATAACAGCGTCAAACATTTATGACTCGTAAAGCATTGTCTTGCAATTAGTACTGGGGTTTCAAAAAATTTGGCACTACCTCACCATTATCAGAAGACCTCTTCGTAACTCGGATTTCTCAAAATCTACAGCTCAACACAAATTGGGTGTAAATTTTTAGAATGACCTCTGATAGTTGAAGGGAGTATGAAAGGAAAGGTCTGGTTAAATTGGTGGGTGGTCAGGGGTAATTAGCAACGGTTGTCGGTCGGAATTGCATCGCGAAGTGCCGCTAATACATTGTGTTTTTTGTTCTCGTTTCTCTTATGAGTGTGTAACAAAGGGGTCGTTGTAGGGGCGAAATACGATAGAACGCGACATCGCCGCCCAAAGGGGAGTATTGGGTAAATGCTGTCAGACTAAGTTGTTCAGTTTTTCGTAATGGGCATTTAAATCACATTTTTATATATTTTTTTATTTTATTTCCGATTTGCTTTTGGGAACATTGATCAGTTTGATGACTAGATGTCCCTAAACAAATTTTCTTGTACCCTATAATTACGAATTTTGCCCACAATTTGCACTTAAACTAATAACTTGGTTCAAACAAAGCCATTTATTTATTTTCAAAAACTTAGCAGACTACCTACTTAATATTTTAATTACCTACATTTGAAATCGATACTCGTACTCACAATTGTTGCAACAGAAAAAACAAATTGAGATCTTTTTTGTAATATGTTTTCTGGTTTCTCAGTAAGTAAGTCACATTACCCCAACCTCCCCAAGCACAAGGGCCCACTGTCCCCGGCGAGCAACAACGCTGCACTGTGCTCTAATCACTTTCACGTGCCGCTGTGTCAGTCACTGCCATGCCGCTAACTCCCGGCACCACACAGCCCGCACTTCCTCGCTATCTGATTGCAGGGTCGTTGCTTCCATTGCGTAAGATACGTTTCAGCTGAAATTTTCAATACATACATACATACATAGTTGTATTTACCCTAGTAGGTACTAGGGTACAAGTAAATACAAATATGCTACTCGGTTCAAACAGGTACGTAGTGGCTTCTATTCCCAGTTAGTCCCACATATGGAACCAACTTTGGTTGATGGTAGCTATAGCTACCGTTAGTTTAACACAATACAGGGTGCTGCCAAAATATCTGCCACCACTGCAAGTGAAGGAATGTCCACCACAGTTATTATTTTCCAAAAACATTTAATGTACAGACACGGCGCCGTTACAGTTTTATTATAGGTACGTATAGATGGATCCCAGGGTCCAAAAAATTGCGACGTTTGTTTAAAACAACGAATGGGCATTGTTAAAAATCGGCCAAGTGCGAGTCGGAATCGCTCACGAAGGGTTCCGTACCATTATCTATAAAAATCACGTCTGTTGTATGGGAGCCCTTAAATATTCATTTTATTTTAATTAAATTATTAATTTTTAAAGTGAATAATGCAACTCAATATTATGTGAATATTTCTAGTGTCTACCTGTTGCCATTTTAAATATCGAGCAAAAACGAGGAAAATAAAATCACGTTTGTTGTATGGGAGCCCCCGTAAATATTTGTTTTATTTTAACTTCATTATTTAATTTAAAAGTGAGTATATTACTAATATTCTGTGAATATTTCAAGCATCTACCTGTTGCCGTTATCAATATCGAGCAAAAAGGAGCAACCAAATTACGTTTGTTGTATGGCTTAAATATTTATTTTATTATGTTTTTAGTATTTGTTGTTATAGCGGCAACATCATCTGTGAAAATGTCAACTGTCTAGCTATCACGGTTCATAAAATACAGCATGGTGACAGACGGACGGACGGACGGACAGATAGACGGACAATGAAGTCTCAGTAATAGGGTCCCATTTTTACCCTTTGGGTACGAAACCCTAAAAAGTGTTCTTTTTTAAGGGAAATATGGAGTTATTTAAGAAACTGATTTAAATATTTTTTCTTTTTAATCAGTTTTTAATCGCTGGTTATTTTTTATTATTTTTCAAATTTTAAAAACTGATGACGTCACATGCCCAAATACTATGAAAAAAATGTTTCCAGTACTAATTTCAATTGACAATTACGAAATGACTTTATTTATTTCATCATCATATCAGCCGAAGGAAGTCCACTGCTGGACATATTTATTTACATTTATTATCATCATTACAGCTCATATACGTCCTCACAGAGGGGCTCGAGCCTACCCTGAATCGAGGCGATTAGGCCTTAGTCGACCACGCGGGCCCAGTGTGGGTTGGTCGACTTCACACACAACCTTCGAGTTTCTTCGCAGGCGTGTGCAGGTTTCCTCACGATGTTTTCCTTCACCGTTAAAGCAATCGGTAAGTATGTACGTAAGTTTTTGAAAAACTCATTGGTACATTGGCCGTCCAGATTTGAACCCGGTACCTCTGGTTAGATGGACCGAGTCGTTACCGGTTGAGCCACCGACATTTATTATATTACTTTTTATTACCCGACTGCGCCAGAAGAAGGATGTACCTATGTTTCATATTTATTTACTTCTTTGTCCCGCTCTGTAGCCTTTTGATAGATTTTGGAGTGCGAGGTGTCGTTGGATTCGTCTTGATCCCGTGAGTGACATAGGACATTTTTACCTCACGTCCAAAAAAAAGAGCGGTTAGGTTTTATGCAGTCGGGTTTATATTTTAATTAACTAGCTTCGCCCGCGTGGACATCGTTTTTATGACTGTATTTAAGGGTGAGTGGTGCGCGTGTTTTCTCCAGATTCCTATCCCAGATCGGGCTATTCTGATTAGCAGTCTATGTCATTTCCCATTCTCTCAACCATCTCTGTGCAAAAAATCACAACAATACATTGTTCCGGAGCGATGTTAAAGAAATGAACCAAAAAAAATTCAATTTTTTCAGTTACCTCAGGAACTGCATCGGGCTATGCTGTTTTCACGAATAAAAAGTAGCCTATGTTCTTCCCCATGACACAGGCTACTTTTGCATGCTAAATTTCATCAAGATTGGTCAAGGTGTTGAAGCGTGTAAGGGTATCAAAGAAAAAAACACATTTTCACATTTAAAAGGATTCCAAATTACAGTATAAAATAGTTACATCTCCAAAGTGATGTTTTGTTTACATGCATTATAAAAAACTGTTCATTGCCAATTACAACAAAGCGTGTATTTTTTATCCTTTATCATTTTGTATTTTTTTATATTTAATTTTTACTAGCTTTTGCCCGCGGCTTCGCCCGCGTAGCCATCGTTTTCACGACTGTCTTTGAGGGCAAGTGGTGCGCGAGTAGACTGAAGTTTGTTTCAGATCCCTTAGGAACTATATCGGGCTATACTGATAGCAGTCTATGTCACTTCCCACCCCTCAACTATTTCTATGCAAAAAATCATATCAATCCGTTGCTCCGTTGCGACGCCGACGCGAGCGACCTTTGAAATGAGTTTTCCTATGCTAATTATAAGTTCATGTCATTTCCCACCACCTCAAAAATCGTCCTTATTCGCCATTAAAAACTCACTTGGAACAGTATCCCAATGCAGCATCATTGGCATGCAAAAACAACCTTTCTCCTTACACCAAACCTTTTAACATTCCACCACTAAGCATAGACGTCCATAGGTTGTAATGGGGGGGTAATAGTGACGTACCTCAATAATTTCGTGTCATGTAGCAGGAGGTAGTGGGAGCGCTACCCGTTCCCATGGCATTCCGCACAAAGGACCAGGGACAGAGAATTATTATTGACAAAGATGATGATGTAGATGTGAACGGGTGGTACTGTGCCTAAAACCTGGCTGATGGCTGCCTCTCGCGCTATAACTGGTGACATTCAATGATTTTTATATATAACTTTTCGTGTCATATTGTTTTCATGTTCTAATGACATAATCTGGTTTATTTCAATGTTTTAATTTTGACGTTATTAACTAATGATTGTTTATTTCTGGATTTATCACAAATGAAATTATGTTATTATTATTTTATGACTATCAGAAAGAGTGTTATTTACACATTTGACTGACTCGGTGGCTCAGTGGTTAGTGCCCTTGACTACTGATCCGAGAGTTGTGGGTGCGATCCCCACCCAGGGCAAGCATTTGTGTGATGAGCAGATTTGTTTGCTCTGTGTCTGAGTGTTAAATATCTATATATGTATGTATTTAAACGTATATAAGTATGTATATCAGTCTCTGGTAACCCATAACACAGGGAATCCTACTTTGGGGCTAGATGACCATGTGTGATTTGTCCCAGAATATTATATTATATATTTTGAATGAAAACCTTGAATCTTGAAACCACAGTGCATTTGAGTATGCGTCGCTAACTGACAAGTCACAGAAAAGGAGTCAAGATTACTTAGGTAGTAAATTATTATAAGTGAGTGTTTATTATACGATCGTTCTTACTAGATCTATTATATAGGCCAAAGCCATTATTGATGTGTGTATAATATGAAATATATTAAAGACGTACCAATCATATTTTATATTAGATAGGTAATACTGGTGTAGATTCGATGTAACACGATTTATTCATATGTCAGGACTATAAACTAAAACGCATTCTGTCTTATTCTTTTTGTATCTTTTATTTTTTTACTCAGAGTTTTTTTTTGTGGCAGCCCTTTTAAGTGCACCCCAACATCGAAAATACAATGTCTGTCCTAACTTAAAGTACGTACTTACAAAAAAAAAAACATAAAACTTGCCTTTGAAGAATTTGAATATTTTTTAAGGAATAATCTACATTTAAATGTTTGGATCTCTCTGTTTAAGAAAACTTCCTGGTATCGAAAATCCAAGCTTATCCGAGTTCCAATGAGTTCTGCCTAACGACCCATCTGCATTAACTCATCATTGCTATTAGGTACTTGCGAATATGGAGCTGAGCACGTAAGTAAGAGTAGACAAAGGGAGCAATCACGCAAAAGGAGCGAGACGAGATAAAAAGTAGCTGTCAGTGAAGTCACGACGCGGTCACGGTGCGCTATGAGGAAAAAACAACGTGCGCAGGAGTCGGCTAAGGTATAAGATACACCGGCGATCGAAATACGATGCTGTTTTGTTTTTTATTTACAATTTGTAAAACCCTTGACAACATCTCACCTGGTGGTAAGTTACGATGTTGCCGAAGATTCCCCAACGCAATGGTATCTTATCTTCATGCCGGAACACACCAATGATATCAACATTGATATTTGGCGGCAAGACTTAGATAAGATGGTGATAGCTAGACAGGCGGGCTTAGAAAATGCCCTACCACCAACCAAACCGAGTCTTACAATGGACCCCGCCGGGAATCGAACCCGCGACCTCCATGGGATTTATAAAAAGTACAGTCAATAATTTTAAGGACATCTCAAAATATTTATATAGGTACTAGCTGTCCCGGCGAACTACGTACCGCCTTACATTACATTACACTGCCTTACCCTACCCTAACCTACACTACACTACACTACACTACACTACCCTACACTACACTACCCTACCCTACACTACTCTACCCTACACTACACTACCCTACGCTACCCTACACTACCCTACACTACCCTACACTACCCTACACTACCCTACACTACACTACCCTACCCTACCCTACACTACCCTACCCTACCCTACCCTACACTACCCTACCCTACACTACACTACACTACACTACCCTACCCTACCCTACCCTACCCTACCCTACCCTACCCTACATAAGAACCTTCTCCTGACAATAACGAACTCGACAAAAAAAGAATTAGCGAGATCGGTCCAGCCGTTTAGGAGGAGTTCAATGACTAACACACGGACAGAAGATTTATATATATAAAGATTGTAAGAAGCAAAAACCGGCCAAGACGTGCAAGTTGGACTAGGTGAAAAGGGTTCCGTGCCATTCCGTAAATTATAAGAAGCCCTCCTTTTTTTTAAAATCTTTGACTTTGTAGTTTTTGGACTATTTCGGTGATACTAGCTGTGCCCGCGACTTCGTCCGCGTGGAGGTTTTGAATTTTCTTACGGGAACTCTTGAATTTGCCGGGATAAAAGTATTCTATATGTTAACCCGGGGCTATAAGGAACCACCATAAAAAATTCATCAAAATCAATTTGGTAGTTTTTGCGTGATGCGCGAACATAAAGACAGACAGACAACCAGACAAACAGACGGACAAAAATTCCAAAAGTTGTTGTTTTGGCCTCTATATCGTTAGTAATGTCTACCACAGATATATTTTCCAAAAATATTTCATGTACAGACACGGCGCCGTTACAGTTTTATTATATGTAAATATAGATATATAGACATATTATAGATGTCACAGCGTTATTTGAAAAACTTTCTTTTTAATTAAAAAAATACTTTCAAGTGTCGAAGGAGTGAATAAAGTATTTTGATGGCAAAAAAATCATAGTAAAGATTTTGATGGGGATCTATTGTCTTACATTAATAGAGTGCAAAAAAACAAAGAGAAGTCTATAATTTCTTTAAATCTATAGCAGTGTTTTCAAATTTTTTCATTGATTTGATTTTTAAGGGTTGCCATCATAGTACCTTTTTTTCTCCCTCTCAAAAATGACTACGATTTTAAAAAAACTTTGTATGTTACCACAATTTTATACGACCTACTATACTGTAATATTCATTATTCCAGGTAAAATCGGTATAAAATACTTCCCATACAAAGGGTTCTTGTTATTTTTTCTCAAAAATCACTACAAAAATTTTAATGAAACTTTGAGAGTAACTAGGACTTGATAAGGCCTACTACACTGGATAGTAAATAATTCCATAAAAATCGCAATAAAATACTTGACACAAACCCACATTATTTCTATTTTATTCATCAAGGTAAGCGAGTTTTCCAAGCTTTTATTTGGTTTACCTGTCCCGATGTTTGTCATCAAATCTTCAAAATTAAATTTGACCCACTTCCCGGTTTCCGATTGAGCTGAAATTTGGCATGCATATGTATATCGCAATATTATGCAATATTATGATGACATGGAGCTGATCTGATGCTGGAGCTGGAAAGTGGACATAGGAACTCCGCAAAAGAACGACACAACCACATCGAGCTTGGACTCGTTTGATTCGTATGACGCGTACTTTGATCCTAAAAAGCTTAAAGCTTGTACTCTCATTGTCATTTCCGCGCCATAATAAGATCGAAAATTTTGATGCACCAGATATTAACAAGCCATATTCCAATCATGTATTTTTTTTATCCTCTATCATTTTGTATTTATTTTTGCCTTCTTACCCAGGTAATTATTTAAAAACACTTAACTATGACTGCAGGAGTCATACTAGCCCAATTCAGTCGCTCGTGTGCGGTATTCCTTACAGGACACCGTCGCTAGGTTATTCTGGGTCCCCGGATAATTAAACTGACGGTGATTGCTGGGTCAGGTTTGTTCTACCATTTCTGCAAAATACCCACGACGACGGGAGGCAGCTTCGCTAGTTGACGGCCTTGACTTGGTAGGCAATACCTTCATGTACAAAAAAAAAATGGAAAAACCGACTTCCATTGCAACGAATTAGTCAGTTTGTATTATTATTTTTGGTAATAGTTAATTTTGCAAAAAAAAGTACTACATTGATTTTGATAAAAAATTGTATGGGACCAATCTGGCAGCATACCCTTTCGAGTAAAAAAACAACCCTGAAAATCGGTGCTCAATCTGCGAAGATATCGCGTAAAAAACAGTGAATTCGAGAACCACCTCCTTTTTGGAAGTCGGTTGAAAATAAGAGCTAAGTGTCTGCCTGTCAGTAAAAAAGCAGGATTGGGGAATGAGGGATAACATAACCTTTCGGGATATTATTTATTTCATGCGTCTCTTTTGCAACTTTTTTAGTTTCTTAGTTTTAATGTGTTGTGCGAGAAGCCGCTAGATGCGGGCAGTGCAGAACCGGTCCTAATGGAAACCCTTGGGGGAGGCCTATGTCTAGCAGTGTACGTCCTTCGGCTTTATATGATGATGACGATGAATGTGTTTTTTGGGTTCCGTACCATTAAAAGGAAAAAAGGGAACCCTTATAGAATCACTTTGTTGTCCGTCGGTCCGTCTGTCTGTCAAGATCCTTTATCTCGGGAACGCAAAGAGGTATTGAGTTGAAATTAAAACAATATACTCCGGTCTACAGTCCCGTCAAGTTGTGAAAAAATTAAACTTGTAAGTTAACGTTAAAAAGGAAACGACCGCATAAAACCTACATTTCGACACTCTCAAGGGAATCTAATACGGTACTATTATTCCCGGCGAACTTCGTACCACCTTACACTACACTTCACTACCCTACCCTACCCTACACTACATTACACTACACTACACTACATACCTACATACTACCCTACCCATCCCTTCCTTACCCTACCCTACCTTACACTACACTACCCTACACTACACTACACTACACTACCCTTCCCTACCCTACCCTACCCTACCCCTACACTACACTACCCTACCCTACACTACACTACCCTACCCTACCCTACCCTACACTGCACTACAGTACACTAAACTACACTACCTTACCCTACCCTACATAAGAACTTTCTCCTGACAATAACGAACTCGAAAAAAAAAGAATTAGCTAAATCGGTCCAGCCGTTCACGCGTTATGCCGTGACCAAGGGAAACGGACTTATAGGATTCACTTTTATATATATAGATTTTCCGTTGACCTAGAACTATGAAATTTGGCTGGTAATACCGTCTTATACTACAAGTATAGGGAAAAATCGAAAAACTTTAAATTTGGAATTAAAACCGTAAAAAATATAGAAAGTAATCACTTTTGCAAGGAACGGCTGTCCAAATTATGAATTGAGTTACCCGTGTCATGTGGGGTATCGTATGAAAGGGTTTTATTGGCACAAGCTTAATCAGATTTTCAATTTTTTTATGATGTATAGTTTTCTTTTTATTATTTTAAAGGTTCCTTATTTATGTGAGTAGATTAGGTTAGTTTATCTTATAATTAAATATAACTTTTTTATGTAATATAATTTTAGGTACACATAGTTTTGCCCCCCGTCCTTTAAATCGGAAAGGTTGGCTGGAAGAAATCTCATATAGAGATTAGTCAAAAATCAAAATCAAATCGAAAATTGTTTATTTTATAACGGTAGTTTGTACATGATATTTTATGTTTGGACATCCTTTTAAGTAAAAAATATACTTGTGATAGGATGCCCAGTTCTTCCATACCACTAAGTAAAACAAACAAACAGATCAAACATAAGTACATATATGTTTGTGTGCACGTGTGTATGCATGCGTGTGGTGTATGTATGTGTGTTTTACCTTATTCTATTCTATTCATGAGTTGCTCCACCTCACAGTATGTAAGGTTTTTTAACCATTCAACAACTAGTTTTTTTAATTCGTATAATTTGAGGGGATAGATGTTCAAAATATTGTTTATTTTATTATATACAAAGACTGATTGACATTTATAATTAAGATTAGTCCACCTTTGTATATATTTGTGTAAATACATATTTGTGTGCAATAAAGAATATCTAGAGATGTGGTGGTACGGAACCCTCGGTGAGCGAGTCCGACTCGCACATGTTTTAGTTTTAACAGTACCAGATCAAAATGACCACAGATAGTTCGTAAAAGGCCCCACCATGTCCGTCTGTCTGTCCGTGGCTTAGCTCAGTGACTCTTAGCTGGAAAGCTGTTAATTGACATGGATACAGAGTGAAATTGAAATCGTGAACCAAACTTTAAGAACATACGCCACTCATGAAACTGAACAACTTTCTCCAAAATATTTGGAATCTTCACACAATTTGATCCCATCTTTGTATGAAGTATTTTTTTTTGCTAAGATGGTATGGGTTTCTTTGGGAAAGTTGTTCAGTTTCATGAGTGGAGTATGATAATTTGACTTGAGATTTCAATTTCATTCTGTATTTTAATCACGCCGACTAAAATGGCAAAATAAAATCTTGAAAAAATTTTTTTTACCCCTACACGTAAAGTGGAGATAAATTTTTTCTCCTGTACCCCATGGTGTGGGATGTCGTTGGATAGGTCGTTGAAAAACATTGTAGATGTGTGCAAACAATTTTTCAATTCAGGGACCGACCAACTTAAGATGTGCAGTTAGATATGTAGAAAGTTCATAGATTTTCCATACAAAATGTTCTATACCACCTGCAAAAATAAATTTATTTTCAAAATATACATTTACTTGAGACATAAATACCTCAGGAACAATATCAGGCTATTGTGATTAGCAGTCAATGTCAGTTCCCACCCCCTCAACCAATTCAATACAAAAAATCACTTCAATCCGTTGTTCTGTTGCAACGCCGACTTGCGCGAGCGTCGAAATGAGTTTTCCCCGGATCTCTCGAGAACTTTGTCAGGATATACTTATTAGTAAATTATGTCAGTACCCACCTCTTTAACCATCTCTGTGTAAAAAATCACAACAATCTATAGTTTTCCCCGGATATCTCGAGAAATTTGTTAGGATATGCTAATTAGTAAATTATGTCATTTCCCACCTCTTCAACCATCTCTGTGTAAAAAATCATAACAATACATTGCTCCGTTGCGATGTTAAATAAATTAACCAAAATAAGAGCAGTTTTTCAGTTCCCTTAGGAACTGCATCGGACTAAGCTTTTTTACGGGATAAAAAGTAGCCTATTTCCTTCTCAGTGACACAGGCTATCTGTATGCCAAATTTAATTAAGATTGGTCGAGGTGTTGAAGCTTTTAAAGGCAATAAACAAACAAATAAACACATTTTTACATTTATAATGTTAGTAGGGATTGAAAAAACCGGTAAAGTGCTAGTCAGAACCGCGCACATAGTGTTCCGTACCATCATTCTAGATGGCGCTAGTTTCTTCACGTTTAAAAATTACACGTTTTTTGTATGGAGACTTTCCCTTTTTCTAATTTTTAGTATTTGTTGTTATAGCGGCAACAGAAATACATCATTTGTAAAAATATTCAACTGTCTAGCTATCGCGGTTCATGAAATACAGCCTGGTGACAGACGGACAGACAGACAGACGGACGGACAGCGGAGTCTTAGTAATAGGGTCCCGTTTTTACCCTTTGGGTACGGAACCCTAAAAAAGACTACGGAATCCTACTTTGCGCGTGGTCCGACACGCACTTCGCCACTGATTCGTTGCGAGGTTGTGTAGGTCACCTGCAGGTTGAACCATTGGTAGCCATTTCAATTGCTTTCAATCACCAAACGGGCCTGATTTTGCGAAATAGAATCGCATGTATCTTAAACCTCTCTAATAGCAAGTTATAACCTAAAACAGTCAAACATTTCTCTTGTATGTCGGTGTTTAAACTGTTTTTATTTGTTGCAGGGTTACATTAAGTACGAGAGTGGACGTCAGGTGCTTGGGACGTGCCCGTCACGATTCTTTGACCGATGTCTAGCTACAACGCTAGATTTACGCCTTGCACTTCACGAATCATAATAAACTTTATAAACGTTGAACATAGAGTTCAATTCAACATAGAAAACATTGAAAGCATTGATGTAGCTGCTAAGGAAAATTTGACCTTATCAAAATTTGTTAAAGTTGTAATTGCAGTATGAGGCTTCAGTGAGATTGGAATACACGGGTTAGTTAATGCTCCAGCTATGATCGTAATAAGTAGATGGTGTGTTGAAAAATTATCGTTGCGATCGGAGGCGCAATAGACGCGTGACTTTTTTGCTTGTTTATGTATTGAGTTTGAAAGATTGGGTATAGAGGTGCTGGAAGAGGCAAAAATTAGACCACACGACTAAAATAAAACTTCTTTAGCTCCATCTTCATGGAGATGTAAAATACCGCCCATAGTTGGGTAAGTTAACTCTCTTCACAGAAAATCGACCGCGTTGGAACATACTGGAAGCCTGGTACTTTTAATCCATTGACACACACATATACGTGTTTTCCTCGCAGAGAATCGACCGCATTGGAACACCTCTTGTAAGATCCTAGAAGCCTAGTACTTTTAATCCACTGACACACTTGTTTGACGGTTCGTCCGTTCGTCCGTCCGTCCGTCCAAGTCCAAGTACTACAATTACAAGTACAACTCTGGCTTGCACGCTCGGCTCAGGCGTAACGCGACAATGTCGTCACACTTGCGTAACGCGACAATGACGTCACACTGGCGTAACGTTATAATGACGTCACACTTTTTTGTGAATGCAGCGCGTGTCATCAACTTATAAGACGTCAAAAATTGGCAAATTCCGTTTAGCTTTTTAACTTTATATTTATTTTTGTTTTTACTATACTTTTGTATATGTTTGCTCTGCCGGCTGGCTTATTATTGATGAGATTAGTTCTAATAATTCTTGCACAATTAGTACGTTTCCAGTATAATATATTTGGACTTCTGTCCTAAGCGAAGATCGAATGCAGAATGTATCTAGGTTCCTGAAAACATTCTTTTCTCAAAAGTATAAAATTTTAAAAATACGTTAAAAGTGACGTGCGGTTAGAGCAACTACATAGGAGGTGCGATAATTGAGTGTAGAGATATCAAATCTCTACAATACATACATAAACCTTGAAATCATTACCTTCCTTTTGAGCAGTTGGATAAATGCGAATTTTCAGAGATTTAAGAAAGACTCGACCGAGCAAAGGCGGTATAACCTTACACCCAGTCGGGCAACCGGCTGGAAGAGGGATCAGCGACCTTGGGGACCAAATACCCCCAAAAATGTATGGTGCAGAAGGCAACGGGAAACCACTGCACTATCTTCCCGAGAATACCGCCATGACATGACAAGTACGATTAACCATAGAGCGATGTCGAGCGACCCGACTAACACTCGGCGCCACGGCACTTCCGGGGTGTCTGGTGTGAAATGGGTTACCGGCCACCGTACTGTGCACCAACACCACTCACACACAGCTGTGCTATACCAGGCAGACGGTGGAAATCATCATAAAACTGGTAAAACACAACATCCACCGTCATTACGACAAAGGCTACGAATAGGGACATGGAACGTGCAAGGTTTCTTACGTCCAGGGAAACTAGAAATAGTTGAGAAAGAGATGGAAAGACTAAACATCGACATCTTGGGCATCAGTGAAACACACTGGAAACAATCTGGCCATTTTGACTCAGACAATGGAAACGTAATTTTCAACTCTGGTAATGACACTGAGAGCAGGAACGGAGTTGGATTTATCATCTCGCGGAAGCTATACCAATCGGTGGTTGGGTATGAGACGAAGAGTGACCGTGTAACCAAACTGAAGATGGAAGCTAAGCCATGTCCACTGAATATCATACAAGTGTATGCCCCCACTTCAAAATCTACACAGGAGGAACTTCAGGAGTTTTACAATGACTTACAGACAGTCATGAATAACGTCCCAAAAAACGAGATAACACTACTGATAGGAGACCTGAATGCTAAAGTGGGACAAGGTCACTGCGATGCTGATTCTGATGTTATGGGTGAGTTTGGATTGGGGCAAAGAAATGAACGAGGAGAAACTTTCGTGGAGTTTTGCATTGAACACCAGCTTTCCATTATGAATACGTGGTTTCAGCAACATCCAAGACGTCTATTCACGTGGACTTCGCCGGATGGAAAAACTCGTAATCAGATAGACTACATTGCAATACGTTCCAGATGGCGCTCCTCCATCACCAATGCCAAGACATACCCGAGTGCCGACTGTGGGAGTGATCATCAGCTATTGGTCACGGAGTTCCGACTACACTTGAAAAAGATCAAAAAGGCAAATGCAAGAACAAGTACCAAACTGAATAGCCTGCAAAGACTAGAGTTTGCGGAAAAGATACATCAGCATATAGAAGAACTCCCAATAGACCCGTTCGATGACGCTGAAACAACCTGGTGCAACCTTAAACAGGCAATCACAAAAACAGCCATCGAGGTACGTCAAAAAATTCCGACATCTCATACTCGAAAGGACTGGATCTCCGACTCTACTTGGGAGCTAGTTGAGGAACAAAGATGTATAAAGGAACAGGGTCTTAATGACGAGAATACTCGCAGTCGATATCGGGAACTACATATCAAGGTAAAAAGAGCTTGCAGGCGAAATAAGAACACTTACATCAACAACTTATGTGCAGACATAGAGAGACATGCGGATAAAGCTCAGACAAAGGACATGTTCGATAAGGTCAAAATTTTAACACGTGACTTTAAGCCTAAGACACGGCAAATCGCGGATGCTGATGGTACAGTGCTCACAGACCTGGATAAGGTACTTGAGAGATGGCGAAAGTATACCGAGCAACTTTATAATGAAACGCCCGATAACCTTCTCAGCAGAAGTCTCGCTGAACATGACTTGGAACCGGACATATTGCTGTCGGAGGTCGAAAAAGCTATAGCACGCCTAAAATGTAACGCTGTGGGATCAGACGGCATCTGTGCAAGCCTCCTAAAATTAATGGGATCGGATGGCACTCGCTACCTACACCAAGTATGTAACAAATTGTGGAGAACAGCCCAGTGGCCTCGAGACTGGACGGAGTCGCTAGTGATACCATTACACAAGAAGGGATCGACGCTTAAATGCGAAAACTTCCGCACGCTATCACTAATATCCCATGCGAGCAAAGTCATGCTCTATATCTTGAATGACAGACTGGCTAATTTCATCGACAGGCAGATATCGATGGAGCAGGCAGGCTTTGTTTCTGGAAAAGGCACGCGCGAACAGATATTCAACGTGCGCCAAATCATCGAGAAGTGCCGCGAAGTTAACAGGCCCGTCGTTCTATGTTTCATAGATTATGCAAAGGCATTCGATTGCGTTGGGTGGCAGAAAATGCTAAATATCCTGCTGGAGATGGGTATACCACAGAAACAGTGACAGGCATAATTTGAATTTAAGAAATGTAAATAAAATAGACATAGCCTTTTCGAGACTGAGTAAGGTTAAAAAGTCATTTGTGGGGCAGTGTATAAGATTCTACAATAAAATTCCAGAAAATGTAACTAGTTTGTCAGAGAATAAATTCAAGACTCATGTCAAAAAAGTTTTGTGCTCTAGAGGATATTATAAAATAATAGATCATGTAAATGACAAAGATATATATGTTGATTTTATATCAAATACCATTACCTGAGACTGTAATCTGAATCATGACATTATTTGTAATATACAGATTTTTTTTTTGTTTTGAATATTTAAAAGTGTGTGTAAACACCTATTTGAAATAAATTGTTTTTGATTTTGATTTTGATTTTGACCACATTTAGCTTATCTCATAGAAAGCTTATACTCCGAAAGCTCGGCTCGGGTGCGGATTGAACAATCCTTATCCGAACCACTAAAACCAGAGAGAGGCGTAAGGCAAGGATGTATATTGTCACCCAAACTGTTCAATCTGTATGGGGAATACATAATCCGCAAAGCAACCGAAGATTGGTGTGGAGGATTATCGATTGGGGGCAGAAAAATCAACAACCTGCGTTACGCAGATGACACAACGCTCATAGCCACCGATGAGACTGAAATGGCTGAACTATTCAGACGCATAGAGACAGAAAGTCTGCGCCTGGGACTACGCATCAACAGAGCGAAAACCAAAGTCATGGTCGTCGATAGAGATAATACACTCACACATCCTAATGTGCTGCAAGGTCTTGAATGTGTCAAGGACTTCAACTATCTTGGCTCACTTATCTGTAACGACGGCAACTGCGACAAAGAAATAATCCGCCGCATTCAGATGTCAAAAAGTGCTATGAGCAAACTTGATAAGGTGTGGAAGGATAGGTCCATCCAACGGAAAACCAAAGTCCGACTGGTCAAAGCCCTGGTATTCTCCATCTTCCTGTATGGTTCAGAGACCTGGACAATTAAAGCAAACATGCAAAGCAGGATAGATGCATTTGAGATGTGGTGTTGGCGTCGTTTACTACGTATTACTTGGACAGCCATGAGGACAAATCTCTCCATCCTAGAGGAGCTCAAAGTTAGGACCCGCCTTTCAACAGTGTGCCAACAACGCTCGCTCTCATTCTTTGGACACTGTGCACGCCGTCCCAACAGCTTAGAGTACCAAATCATGACGGGAAAGGTAGAGGGCAAAAGAGCTCGAGGAAGACCTCCTGCCAAGTGGTGCACCCAAGTCACCAGCACCACTGCTCTGCAGCTACACGAAGCAGTGCACGCAGCGAGTGACAGAGCTCGGTGGAGAGCAATCTGCGCCCCCTCGATGACATGACGGTCACGATCCCCAGCATTGGGGGAACGACTGATTGGATTGGATTGGATTGGAACGAAGACATGTCGGGCGTCAAAGGTCTCATAACGATATTGGTAGAAAGTTCTTGAGACATTACCATAATTCTGATTTTAATAACTGACTGCAAAAAAGGAGATAATTCTCTATTTGAATGTATTTTTCAACCGACTTCCAAAAAGGAGGAGGTTCTTAATTCGACTGTATGTTTTTTTACGTGTGTTACCTCAGAACTTTTGACTGGGTGAATCGATTTTTATGATTTTTTTTCATTTGAAAGCTTGTGCTTCTCGTGTGGTCCCATACGTATAAATTTTATCAAAATCGGTGTACGAGTAGTACTTTATTATTATTATTTTTTTTTATTAAAAATTTGAGTGCGTTTGGCTGCACCTCACCTGATGGTAAGTGCCGATGCAGCCGAGGATGTAACACGCAAGCTCAAATAGTGCCTATTCACTCTCGACTTGAAGATTCCTAAATTATACGAATCGGGGAATACAGACGCCGGAAGGCAATTCCACTCCTTGGCCGTTCGCATGATGAAGGAAGAAGCAAAACGCTTCGTGCGAAAAGGTGGAACATTGACGACAAAGGGGTGGAACCGCTCTCCGCACCTGGTCGTCCGATGATGAAATGGAGAGGGGGGAATGAGGTCGTGAAGTTCCAGGGCACACTCTCCGAAATGAATCCTGTAGAACACTGATAGACAGGCGACTTTGCGGCGATGCTCGAGGCTTTAGAGCCTGTTTGATACAAGTTCCTCGTCGCCAATGAGTCTCCTATTATATTTATTATTATTATTATATCAGCTCATATACGTCCCCACCGAGGGGCTCGAGCCTACCCTGAATCAGGGCGATTAGGCCTTAGTCGACCACGCGGGCCCAGTGCGGGTTGGTCGACTTCACACACAACGTGCTGGTTTCCTCACGATGTTTTCCGTCACCGTTAAAGCAATCGGTAATGATATGTACGTAAGTTTTTTTTTTGAAAAACTCATTGGTACATTGGCCGTCCAGATTTGAACCCGGTACCTCTGGTTAGATGGACCGAGTCGTTACCGGTTGAGCCACCGACGCTTTTTTATATATATTATATTTACTATACACTATATACTATACTTCACTATCTACAAAGTTGTTGCGATGGAAGTCGGTTTTTTAACGTGAAACGTTTTAAATTATTGTGTGCATGTTACTCGATTCCAATTAGCCAAATTGTAAACCAGTGTTGAGCGTCGCCAACCTAACCGCATCACAGAACTTATTAAATGGCGTCTCCGTCAACTGATCGGTCCATCTGCAATAGACTTTTTTTCATCTTGTTTTAGACCGATACATGCCAAATGTAAATACATTACCCTACTATAACAAGTTTCTCCTAATTGTTGTTGTCACATCTATCTACTAATTTGAAAATAGTTCTCATAGATCTCTTCCACTCTCTTCTCTAATCGTGTGGCACAATTAACCGTGCTATCCAAGGGATAGGTGGTGGCTCCTGATGTTGCACTCAGCATCACCCGCGGTCACGTGTAGGGCATTTAGATTTACACCTACGGACGTGTGCAACGCGACCTTCATTCTGGAATCAGATGTGCAGGTTTCCTCACGATGTTTTTATTTACCGTTAAAGCAATCGGTAAGTATAAGTACGTAAGTTTCGAAAAACTGATTGGTACATTGATCAAGTCGTTACCGGTTGAGCCACCGACACTTTTCTCATAGATATAGAATATCAATTAATGACTCCAAAGTCAAGAACTTTGATAAAACATTGTCTTACCTTTTTTTATTTACAATTGTAAGCCCTTGGCATCATCTCACCTGATGTTTAGTGACGATGATACACCGAACATGCAAGCGGTCTTACCCAGGATCTCCAACGCAATGCAGAACTGGCTATCTTATCTTTAAACCGGAACACAGCAAATGTTTGGCGGCAAGACTTAGATAGGATGGTGGTAGCTAGCCAGGCGGGCTTAGAAAATGCCATACCACCAACCAAACCGAGTCTTACAAGTTGACCCCACCGGGAATCGAACTCGCGACCTCCTGGTGTGAAGCGAATGGACAAAACATTACGCCACGGAGGCGGTTCTGCAAAGTATGCTTAATCTATGGTCCTCTCCTCTTAATGAACACTTCACAGTGTTGTCCATAATTCGCAAGTTTCTTGAGCACATCGCTAAAACTTTTACAATCTGCGCGACTATTCCAGTTAACTGTATAGTTAACTAGCAGGGGAACGAGTTTGGAGCCTGCTGCGAGGTAGTAAATGTAAGTATAGGAAACGTGCGGTCCCCATCAAAATATCATCTGTGTTTTTGTTAATAGTGACAAGCACGTTACACAATGCATTCATGAGAGTTTGTGAAGTATGAATAAGTTAACACTTCAGCACTTGTATTCAAACTTGTGTGCATTTTAGGGTTCTGTACACCCATCGGGTGACCAACGGGACCCTATTACTAAGCCTCCCTTGTCTGTCCGTCTGTCTGCGGGCTGTATTTTGTAGAACTGTAATAGGTAGACAGTAAAAATTTTCACAGAATATGTATTGTTATACAACATATATGTACTAAAAATTTTAAAACGTGAAAAAATATATGGGGTTGCCATACAAAAAATGAGTTTTTTTATAGGTATTTAGAAGTATTTTTGATTTAGCTTTATCGTAAAAACGGTAATACATAAAAGCGTCAAACTTGGTGTGGTTATTGCACTTTAAAAGCGTCGGTGGCTCAACCGGTAACGACTCGGTTCTTCTAACCAGAGGTACCGGGTTCAAATCTGGACGGCCAATGTACCAATGAGTTTTTCAATAACTTACGTACATATAATTACCGATTGATTTAACGGTGAAGGAAAACATCGTGAGGAAACCTGCACACGCCTGCGAAGAAACTCGCAGGTTGTGTGTGAAGTCGACCAACCCGCACTGGGCCCGCGTGGTCGACTAAGGCCTGATCGCCCTAATTCAGGGTAGGCTCGAAGGGGAACCGAAGTAAAACAGCAATTAATAAAAATCTGCCTACTCTGAGTCGTACGCGCGCTAAGGAGTCTGAACTGAATGATAAAAAAGCATATTTTTGTCACTTGCGTTGATGTCTTTTGTATGTAATTTGGATAGGTATCATTGTCATTATATAATATAGCTGTGTGCAGAGGTATGGTGATACGGAACCCTCGAAGTACTATTCCGACTCGCACTTGGCCGGTTTTTTTCTTTTATTATTGCCTTTTCTCTCAAGAAACGATTAAATATTTATTTTGTTTTGGATGCACTACACCTATTACGAGTTTAATAGGTAAGTAGGTACTTGTTTAAATCTGTGGTTTTGATATTGATTTTTGTTTAACGAATCGGTTTACATTTATTAGGTAGTTGAATAGACGAAACATATTCACCACCGTACAATTAAACGTTGGTTTTTACTGCACCCCTTCTCTGTACGATCTACTATGATATTTTTACGTACCTTTTAACTTACAATATAACGCAAAATAAAAACAAGTCATTAATAAAAAAATAAGGGTACCACCCATACAAATAAAAGTGATATGAAAAAAATTGTTAATATTAATTCATAAATTTGAAGTACGGTTAAAGTTTTAAAAGCTAACAGAGTTAATACTTTTAAAACAAGTAACTGATACTCGTAACTTTACCTTTCATAACCCCTGACTCTCCCTCCATCCTCTCTTCTCTCTCATCCCTCTAAGGGATAAGTCTGCCTTTGTATTTGTTTTTTTTTTAAATATTATTTTAAGTGTATATTTTGTACAGTAAAGAGTTTACAAACAAACTCTACATCTTCGTAAAAGTTATGACTTGGCCATTTCGTGATTGTCACAGAAACTATTCCTTGGACTTTAAAGTAATATTAACAGTTCCACAAATATTTAACGGACAATCCATAGGTACCTTTTTACCAAGATAGAGTTTGTAGATTCAGGGCTTACAGGAGGAGTTATTTGTTATTTTAAATGTGGTACAGCCAAGAGCACATAAAGCTATATACTTTGGACTTGGGAAAGATCCCGTGGACTATGATACACAGCACAAATCGGTACTCAGGCTTGACTCTACTAGAGATTTCATACTTTTTTAACAGAGAAAGCAATGAACTTGTGTCTTGGCTAATAACTTTACATGAAATATTTTTGGTAGGTTTCTTTATGCACAGATATACACACCCTATACGAGGGGTTGGAGGAGGAAAGTGACAGACAAGACAAGACAAAACAAGACAAGACAAGATAAGATAAGATAAGATAAGATAAGATAAGATAAGATAAATTTTGTTGGTATTACTCTTTTAAAGTAAAACTTAAAATACAAATTTAACATAATTTTATCAGGGAGTGAATGCATGTGAGTGAGTGGGTCACAAAATCGACGTATTTAAGATGTCAATAAATCTGAAACCATAAAAGTAAGATAGCTGACACTTGGTATATTTCATAACTCTGCCAAAAATATCTTATCCTGAAAACTTTAGCTTTCTAGCGTCATCCAGACGAAAGCTGTGATGGTTCGAAAATACGACAAAACGCTTCCAGTGCCTCGTTCCTGTGGCTCGTCTTGGCGGGCCACTGCCGTGCCCCCAGATACCTTTAATACGTATATTCTTTTAAAATATACATTTATTTATAGAAAAGACTACGGAACCTTTGCGCGTGGTCCGACACGCACTTGGCCACTTTTTACAGTACAAATCGTTATGTCTCCAAATGGTCTTTTTATTTAGAAACATGCCGAATAAAAAAAATATTATACTAATTAGGGTCTTTACCTATAAAATTGCCGATTGTATAAAAAACTTTTAAGATGAAAATTAATATAAAGAACAATAGTTATTAAATAAAATTTATTCTCAAAATAGCATTAGACTATCAAAATTAAATGGTGGTATACATATGCCTATTGTGTAGATATTTTTGAGAGCACGGTGGCTTTAACCCCACGAAGTCGGGTTGTCTCACCTGAAAAAATCGCCTTTATTGAGGCAAAAAATACACATTTTAATTTAAAAGCTCTAGAGTTATCGCAGCAGTTTCTTCGTAACTAATGTTATATTTGGGAAAACCAGCAAAAGATTTCGTCACTTTCAAAAAATTTCAAGAAAACTAACTAGTAGTCTAAAAAATTGCCCCATCTGACCAATAAGAAAACGCCTTTGTTCCATTCAATGGTACATAGCTCAGGGGATTGGAACATAAAAGACATGCCACTACTTACTAATAAAAGACCATAAGTAGTTTCACCATAAGGTCAAAAATACAATAACTTTTTATTTTGAATAAAAAATGGCATTGAACTTCAAAAACTGAATCGGCAATTTCATAGGTAAAGACCTATTAATTAGAACTAACAACCTAGAAAATAGGTATAACATTTATCTACTCTCATATAATAAAGTTCGAATTATAAACTTCAAAACGAATTTATATTGGCTTACTTTATAAATACAATACCGAAATAAAAAAAAACACTTTATTACATTATTTCTCTAACAAAATATTGTTATAAAGTTTTTTTTTCATTACGATACAAGTTAATCGAAAAAGTCGAAGTTCCATATATTTTTTTTTATTGGAACGCACATATTTTGGTTCGCGCCATTTTTACAGCATTACAAAAAGTTTCGATTTCAATTTTTATCTGTCTGTACAGCACTCGCTTTAGCGCATGCGCGGTGTTATGCTGGGGTTTTCGCGCAATTCATACCTACGTTATGTTGTACTAAATATCGTGGTATTCTATTTTTACTCTTTTAACTTCGATCATTTATTTAGGAGATTAGATAAAGTAGTGTATGAAACCTTTAATACCTAGTTATGTGCATAACTAGGTATTAAAACACTCGTATGACCCTATTAAAACCCTCACCGAGGCTCGGTTTTTAAACTCATACTCGTGTTTTAATAACCCCTCATTATGCAACAGTTTCATAAACTAATATTTTACAACTATTTCAAAAAATGGTACTTACTCCTAACTAAAAACTACATAATCGAAGCTTGAGGCCAAAGAGAATATAACAAACTACTTGAGGCGGCCAACCGAATGCACAAATTGATGTCACGATGCTCTATCATGCGCAAGACCTGCTAATTAGACTAAGACTATTCATCATGGAGACTGGTTGGGGTCAGAGGCCACAGATTCAGGTGCTGAGGATGTAGAGGCATGTCAAGTTACTATAAGTAACTGTAGTTGCGCAAGAGTGGTTGAGAATGATAAAGTAATCTGTTTTGAATCTTGAGATGATCGCTGAATATTCAAAGTTGATTCGAATCTATCAAGACGGTTACGACGTTGGAAGATATGGGACGTTGATTTACTACTTTACATAATCTTGTAAGTAGGTATACAGGACGTAACAACATTGGTGTAGGTCCCGTTACTGGGGCTTTTACTCATCAAACTGAACAACTTTTGTTTCTACAAGTTTGCTGAAATCGCAAAAAAAAAAGACCTCTTCATACAAAACGATTAGCTGTTTGTTAGTGCATTTTTGTATGGAACGCCGTTTTTTTTTTCAATTTGACTATGTGTTCCTTGGGGAAAGTTGTTTAGTATAACTAGTAGAAGCCCCAGTTTAGGTCCTACACCAATTTTTTATACGCTATTTAAGGTGACTTTTAATTAGTTCTTGATAGCAAAGGATATGAATGTGCTCGTGATTACAAACAACTTTTCCAAAGAAACAATATGTCAAATGTGAAAAAAAAATTTTGGTCCTCGACACATTCTTGCCGATTTAATTAGGTACTTATTATGTATTGAGTACCAACAATTTTTTCTGATTTGACATATAGTTTTTTTGGGAAAGCTGTTTGTAATCACAAGTACATTCATATCCTTTGCTATCAAGAACTAATTAAAAGTCACCCTGTATACAGGTAGGTACTTGCTGGTAAATTAAAAATTACTTTTAAATTAACCTCTACTTTCACCGTCTACGAGACATGTTTGTGTTTACCTTTCAATAATAACAATTCTAAACTAAATCTAAGTGGCAGTGAGTGGGGCACATAGCTTGTAAAACAAAGGTCTGTCGGGGCAGTAAAGCTCTCGAGTAGCGACCGCGATCCGTAAGACGTAGCGTAGGCAGACCGACGACCTGGTAAAGGTTGCGGGAAACCGTTGGATGCGGGCAGCGCAGGACCGGTCGTTGTGAAAGTCCTTGGTCGGCCTTTGTCTAGGAGTGGACATCATTCGGCCATTATGATATTGATGATGAACAACAATCAACGTTTGCATAATAAATTCGTGTCTTTTTGAACAAAAGAAGTCATTCATCAAACGATCACAAAAAGTATGCAAAAACTACTTAAAATTTCGATTATAAGATCACGCACGATCTTAAATAATGCCAACACGATGAAAGAACATAATATTATTGAACTTGTTGAAAATAAAAATGAACAGAAATCAATTCCAGAAACAAATGACAGTTTAGATAAGATGGATGGACATACAATTTCTCCAGCAATCATCTTGTTCAAACTGATCATTACTTGTAATGCTTAGTCGTCAGAAGAGTCCACAGATGATTCAGGTAATGCAACCCATCCTATAACATACACTAGCTGAGCTTGGATAAGTCACGTACTTCTCGCCTGGGTGGGTATTCGATGAAGCTCGGTAATAAATAATAATCGTTATTAATCGGGAATCTTGGTAAGCCCGCTTCCGTCTTCGGCATCATCGTCACTTACCATCAGGTGAGATGATGCTAAGGGCTTATCAGTTGTCAATTTAAAAAAAATCCGCTGATTTTAAAATAGGTACTTTAAATCAGCGGATTTTTTACAGCTATAAAAATATGGTATTTTGCTACTAATCATTTGAGTGACGGTGAAGGAAAACATCGTGAGGAAACCTGCACACGCCTGCGAAGAAACTCGAAGGTTGTGTGTGAAGTCGACCAACCCGCACTGGGCCCGCGTGGTTGACTAAGGCCTAATCGCCCTGATTCAGGGTAGGCTCGAGCCCCTTGGTGGGGACGTATATGAGCTGATATAATAATCATTTGAGTAACTTTTATCATCTGTCGAAAACTAAAGTTTTTTCTGCAATAAGGGTGACGAAAGCATCAGAAATAAATTATGAACTATTAATCACTATCTACTAGTTTTGTTTTCCATCAAGTTTTACATTTTTAATTCACCAAAATCACAAAATGAATACGTAAATGACGACGTAAATGAATGAATAACTATGACGTCACGCCTAGGTATTTTATTTAGAACAAAATGTCGTTTTTGACAGATAATAAAAAGTAAATCAGATGACTAGCATTTGTCATCCCTATTGTTCGCGTTACTGACATAGTGACGTCATAAGTACCATATAGTCTTTGACTAACAAATTTGCTGTTTTTAATAAATATAAAATTAAAAATTGTTTAATATTTCAAACGAGCAAGTGTTTTTGCTATTCTAGAAGAAATGCTATTTATTGAATAGTGTTTTTTAAATATTTTTTTTAGGGTAATACACCCTTATTAACAAATCAATAATGAAAGTGCACGTTATTTTTTTTTTTTTGCAAAACGTGGTATTGTATTTGATTAAACTGAATTGTAACCACAAAAATGATAATCTTGTCACTTTAATTATTTCGTACTTATTACTAACTAGTGGGTACTCGCAGCTTCACCCGCGCAGATGATGATGATAATGATGATGCCATCGAGTTATATTGTACTGCGTACATAGAGGAGCTATTCCCAGTAAAATCATTACACGCGGGCGTGCGGCGGGGCAGGGCGCGGGACGCGCGGAGTGGGGGTTCTGTTCTCATAGATAACGAGTATCGCGCGCAGATGCGCGACATATTGTGTATTTTGCCTACTCGATACTGTTTGTGAGTACTGATAACTAGGGAATAAATAAAAAGAGTAATTTATGTTACAGTATATTTTAATTATTAGTATATTACGGTTTTCTTGAAATCAAATCAAATCTTATAACGAAATATCAATTATTTATATCTAAAAGGCGAGGTAGGGTGGGGAAACCTTCGGCAGGGTCGGGCAAACTTCTCGTATAAGTAAACAGGGATTATATCCATTGAATCTGGCAACAACATTAAACCATTAATGTGTGATGTAATGATATTTTAATTTCCTTTAAATAGTATAAGTTTCGTTAGTTTCTGTCGTTTTGTGGAGTAATCTACATTTTGATCAGTTTTCGCTTCGTGGTGTAATCGAATTTTGGTGTATTGGTTTATTATGGCTCTTATTAAATGGATTCGATGATTTAATGTTGATGGCTGATTCATTGAATGTTGGGTTAAATTTACGAATATTTCTTTCCCAATGAAATATTTTAGTGTGTTCACCGTTATATAATTATAGTCATATTTTGAGGCTAGACCTTTCCCGCCGCTTTGCTTTATTAAATTACGTACAACTTTCTCAGTAGCCAAGCATATTATGTACACGTCTTCTGTGGAGTAACACAAACCACACATATCTTTTATTGTTATTAATGTGTGATGTGGGAGTTTGTTTGACGTGGACAGGCTGTCAACACATTCTTCACATTTTATCTTTCGTGTTATTTGCCTAGACACATATCCAGATATGTAACCTACTATCAGTTTTGATTCACAAGTATTATAAGTGTCTTGTTCAAGCATTGTTGCAAAAATGTTGCAATTATTTTCAGCTTCCAAATCGGATGGCAGTGATCGCGTCGTTTGTAAAACTTCATACGACTGTTCTTCATGTCGGTTAGCAAGGGACGTGCTATTTATTATGTTTAATGACGGTGAATTTAAAATTGAAAAATTGTCCAATGGAGTGCAGTTGCCGGAAAACGTAGAACGGAGTTCTAGATGATTAAGTGTTTTTTTGTAAGCTGCTCTTAATTGTAATACGTTTGGGTTATTGTTGTAACCGCCGTGTTTTCTTATTAAACCAAAAAATAACTCCAAATGGTCTTGGCTTATGCGATAAGTAGATATATAATTCAGCATCTTCTTTTCCTCGACCGTGTAATTGTAAAGAGTCTTAAGCGATTCGATGCAAATAAGAGCCCCAACAAATCCAGTTTTGTTAGAAGATTCGACTAATTTTGACTTTGAGATTTGTAATGTTATCCTGGGAATTTCATTTCTCCGTTTTATTACTCTTCTTGATTTGGAACGAAATTGCAATGCCAGTATATAGGACTTTACATTATCCAAGAAAGAAAATATTTCGGATTTGCCACCATCAATTCTGGCCTCTATTTTAGTACAAAATGTATGGTAACCAGGGGTCACGTATCTTAAGATAGAAAAATATATTATAGCCTAGTGTGTGACGGCCTTAAAAAAATTAGTCTGAAATATTTGAAGGGTGTGTTCTACTCATGAAACTGAACAACTTTCCTCAAGGAACATAGGTCGAAATATGAAAAAAAAATTTGGACCTCCCATAGTAAATCGATCAGCTGGCCGTCTATTTTGTATGGGAGGTCCAACAATTTTTTTCATATGTCGACCTTTGTTCCTTGGGAAAAGTTGTTCAGTTTCATGAAATAAATACTCCCTATAAATATTTCCGACAATTTTTTTACACCCTGTATACAGAAGTCGCAGTTACAGAAATCTCAATATAAAGGTAAATGTTAAAATTCTTACACTATCGTAGGGTACAGCTGATTTATTTAAGAAAATTCGTCCAGTCTTTGTGGTGTACTTGTCATCTTCTTTGAAATGTTTGGAACATATGCGGGAATAGTCCGAAGGCAACCAAAATTCTTCGCTTCGTTCCTTTTGAACAAATTTAATCCATAATTCTCTTTTTTCATGGCCCGGCCGCGGAAACCTTTAGAAAAGTTCAAATAAAATTTAACTACAGATATCATCATCCCGCACCACAACAAAATACTACCCATTTTTAAAGTGTCACGTTGATAGTGTCACATCTGTACGTACATAAAATGTTGTTAGTCTATGAATTTCGCCGAAGTATGGCCGCCGACTCCGAGCGCGCGGGAGTTCGTTGCAAAATAAAAGAAAATATTGTAACTCGTGCGTATGATTGACTGATAAATAGGTAACTTACCCGTTAAAAGTCACTCCGTGTGTTTTCTTTACTTTTTCTGAGTTATTGGTGCAGTATCTCAGCACACACGAAGGCATTTTGAGAATTAACTGAAACTTCTCGACGCGGCACGTCAGGGCAAGCGCCCGGCTCAGACTAACCAAGGTTGAGCCGGCCGGCTCTAACTCGTGTTACAAACAGTGAACTCGCGTTGCCGGCTCTATGTACGCAGTACAATATAACTCGATGGATGATGCCAAGGGCTTTTCAATAGTGGATAAAAAAAAGATCCCTTTTTTTGCCGTTCCCGTGGGAGTTTCCCAAAATCCTTTCTTAGCGGATGCCCACGTCCTAATTTCTATCTGTATTTCAAATTTCAGCGAAATCCGTTCAGTGGTTTCGACTGTGCGTTGATATACCAGTCAGTCACCTTTTGTTTTTATAAACGAAAAAATAAATTTACAGATATACAGAAGAACGTTGATGCCCGCGACTTCGCCTAATACATGGTTATGGCTCGCCTTTTTTAGGGTTCCATATCGCAAAATATTTTAGGATCACTCGTGTGTTTCTCTGTCCATCCGGCTGTCACAGCATATTTTATCGGAAACTACTGGACCGATTTGTGTTACATATCAATTGAAAGGGCTTGTTGAGAGAAAATAAAATTTTAGGTTATAAAATTAAATTATAATCTATTTATATAAAAGTAAATTTTAAGATAAATAGTTTTGAAGTTATAAATAAATAAATAAATAAATATTCTGGGACAAATCACACATGGTCATCTGGTCATGGTTATTTAAGAAAATGGTCAAAAATTCTCTGAAACTACTGGGCCTACAATTAAAATAAAAGTCATAGTAGATATTTGAATGTAGGTTGAATGCATTGGAAAATCTATGAGAAAATCTAAAGTCCTTCCGTTCCCACAGGAAAAATGAAATTTCTAAAGTCCGGAATAAGTAGACCCGTATTTACCTAGAGCAAAGTATGTACTGAGAGGTCTTGTTCTGTTTGTAGTTAAAGTTTGGTGCGTAATCCTGTTTGTGTGACCCCGAGTCGTGAAGTTATAATTTAATCGGATGAATGGTATGGCAGCGAATAAAATTAATTTTAGTTTTACAGATAGTGTCGAATTCGATCATCATCATCATCATCTTCATATCAGCCGACGGACGTCCACTGCTGGACATAGGCCTCCCCCAAAGGATTTTCAACACGACCGGTTCTGCGCTGCCCGCATCCAGCGGCTTCCCGCGACCTTCACTAGGTCATCGTTCCACCGAATGGGAGGCGTACCTACGCTACGAATTCGATAATAGCACAACAAAAATCTTTTAACATTTTTATCTCCAGAGAGAGGTTACACTCAATTTTTTTTTAGATGTCTGACACTAAACCGCCAACATCGCACAGCGTCTATGTCTGTCTTAGTTACAAAAACGGTGTCATTGTCAGTTATCCTACCATCCTGAAGTGATGTTACCCAGACCTGCTAGGCGCCCGTCAAACCTGTCAAAAACGGTAAAATTTCGACTCAGCACGATGTATTCAAATTCCCCGTGTGTCATTCGATATGAGTCTTCTGACGTCTTTTGACGTCTTCATGACTGCGAGCGTTTCAATTTATAAAGATCTCAACTCGCATCGAGATAAGTCTATTGAATTTACATTTAGATCACTTAAGATAAAGTTCCAATTGAATTGCAGATTCAGTTGTATGATAGCACAAAGAAATTAGTCAATTGACCGTCAGTTACGGTCTTTGTGCTGGGCAAAATTAACTTTGCAGCTCACATTATTAATATAATCTTTGTTATTGAATAATTAAGGTATCTTTTCAAGTGATGCTTGTGGATTCTGCGTGACTTTCCTAGGGGTGACCTGGTGATCGCTTCTTGACGGCTGACGGCATCAAGACGCCTGGTGCAGTCAACTGCGATGACTCTAGTTAGCGTGTGTATTTGTCTATCTGTGACAAGAGAATGTAGGCCTGATCTTTCAAATCAAATAAATATTGTATTGTCGACTAGGTACTGATATTTGAGGATGCATTAAGTTTTAATTTGATTTCAATAAATTACCTACCGATGAGAGCGTCGGTGGCGAAAAGGCTGGGGCCGCTACCTATTGACCGGAAAGGTTGTGGTTCAAATTCTGCCAAGTACCTGTGTTTCTTATGTAATTTTATCCAACGCTCTTACGGCGAAGGAAAACATCGTGAGGAAACCTGCACACGCCTGCGAAGAAACTCGAATGTAGTGAGTGAAGTCGACTAACCCGCCATAGGCCCGCGTGGTTGACTAAGGTCCGATCGCCCTAATTCAGGGTAGGCTCGAGCCCCGAGACTCGGTGGGGACATACTCGTATATGACCTGATAAGATGAAATTACTTAATTACGTTAAAAATCATAAATTTATTGGTATGTTTTTTTTATAAAATAAACTGTAATTGAAATCTTATTATTTTTCAAAGTTAGCATACCTTCCTAACTGGAAGGAATTAATTAGCCAGAAACTCTTTGATTTTTTTTTATTTTAACATCCTATTCTTAACACAAAAAGAGATGCGACGCAGATATGATAAGTATTTAAACGGACCTACTTACCTACAAGTAAGTGATACTGAAACACGGTCTTACAGACCCCAAGTATGAAATCAATAGAACCTCCATAAAGTCAAGCAAGCGACAGTCACGTAGTATATGTCAAGAGAAGAGATGCAGGTAGGATAATTAAAGGGCCCTGCCTACAAAAATATTAAGTATTCTTTGCTATAAGTAAGCTAAACTGAAACAAAATCATAGATAGGTACCTCACACATGACATCACTAGAACCTCCATAAAGGCAAGCAAGCGACAGCCACGTCGTATATGTCAAGAGAAGAGATGCAGACAGGATACTTAAAGGACCCTACCTACAAGACTATTTAGTATTCTTTGCTACAAGTAAGATATACTGAAACAAATACATAGATACCTCACACATAACATCACTAGAACCTCCATAAAGTCAAGTAAGCGATAGTCACGTCGTATATGTCAAGAGAAGAGACACAGATAGGATACTAAAAGGGACCTTCTAACAAGTAGTGATATTGAAACAAGGTCATACAGACTCCACGCATGACATCACCAGAACCTCCATAAAGCCAAGCAAGCGACAGTCACGTCTTATATGTCAAGAGAAGAGACACAGATAGGATACTTAAATCGACCTTACTACAAGGAGTGATATTAAAACAAGGTCATAAAGACCCCAGGCATGACATTACTAGAACCTCAATAGTAAATATTTATATTATATTTTTAGGTAGGTAAGCTAAAGCAAGCGATAGTCACGTCGTATATGTCAAGAGAAGACACATAGATAGGATACTTAAAGGGACCTACCTACAAGCAGTGACATTGAAACAAGGTCATACAGACCCCACGCATGATATCACTAGAATCCATAAAGTCAAGCAAACGACAGTCACGTCCCTTCCACGGCACGTACAAAATGTAACGTTTCTCAACATTTGACATTCCTCAGGGGCCAAATTGTGGGTTCGATAGCTGGGTAACGTTTTTCTCACACGATTCGAGAGCAAATAACTGGGTGCTGATGATATGGCTATATCGCCTCACGAGTAATGCTCGAGGTGTGGACTAACTAGGGGGACATACGGACATAGAGAATGACGAATGTGTTCGGACGAGATCATAGATCATTTTGTTAAGCTATAACTCAAAACTAATGTGGTTAAACTAAAGTACGTAAATTTTATAAAATTTATCAAGTCTATTGAAAATGCCGTGGTCTTTAATGTAAGTACTCTGCTAATGATATTAAAAGAGGATGAAGTTTACCTATCTAATGGTAAACCTTAATCCTTACTGATATTATAAATGTAAAAATGTGTTTGTTTGTTACCTTTTCACACTTCAACACCTTAACCAATCTTGATGAAATGTGGCATGCAGGTAGCCAGTGTCACAGGGAAGGAAATAGGCTACTTTTTATGCCGTAAAAAAATGATCCGTTGCAGTTCCTGAGCGAACTGAGTAAATACTCTTTTTTGGTTAATTTCTTTAACATCGCACATGGGAAATCACATAATTTACTATTAAGCATATCCTGACATAGTTGACTTGGTAAGTGACGATGATGCCGAAGATGGAAGCGGGCTCACCAAAATTCCCCAACGCAATGGGGATCTGGCTATCTTATCTTCAAGCCGGAACACATCAATACTGTTAACACTGATGTTTGGCGGCAAGACTTAGATAAGATGGTGGTAGCTAGCCAGGCGGGCTATGAAAATGCCCTACCACAAACCAAACCAAGTCTTACAAAGTTGACCCCACCGGGAATCGAACCCGCGACCTCCTGGTATGAAGCGAATGGACTAGGTAACCATTACGCCACGGAGGCGGTTAATCAATCAATTAAAATTATTGAGTGAGTACGTAAATATTACTTCACTTTGCCAAAGGCGGCGTTGTTAGATATTCGTTAAGGAGTGTTAGTAAATCTTGCTGCCTGTGTGTTCCACGTCTAACTATAGCTTCGGTCGCACTATCATGGGCCTAGCCAATTTTCGCCTCTCATATTGGTAGCGTGTAAGTACTGATCGTATCGTGATTTCAAAATTGATTCAATTCTGTCCCAGTACCAACCGACTAGCGTTAGTCTTTGTTGAATGCACGATTCTATGGCTTGGCTGTTAAATGACAAGTAGATAGTATGACTGAAGTGTATTATCTGGAAGCAGCAAACAAAAATTGCTATTATCAATATAATCCTCGATGTTACAATTTAAATTGAGTCAAAGTGAAATTTATTTTGAGAATATATATATTATTTAAAATCGTCGGCGGCGTAACGGTTAGGGCCGCTACCTCCTATCCGAGAGGTCGTGGCTCGAATCCTGCCATATACCAATGTGTTTTCGAATTCTGATTTCACATGTAGTAGGTACGTCTATCCGACGCTCTTTCGGTGAAGGAAAACATCGTGAGGAAACCTGCACACGACATGCCTTCGAAGAAACTCGTAGGTCGTTTGTGAAGTCGATCAACCCGCACTGGGCCTGCGTCGTCGACTAAGGCCCGATTGCCCTGATTCAGGGTAGGCTCGAGATTCTCGGTGGGGACGTATATGAGCTGATATGATAATGTAAAATCGTGGTCTAGACTTATTTTAAATCCTTAAGTCTTGGATTTTTCTTAATATTGTATACCTATGGCACATACTTTAATTTAAATACCAATAAGTTAATCATCATCATATCAGTTGAAAGACATCTACTACTGGACAAAGCCTCCCCCTCCCCTGAGGATTTCCACAACGACCGGTCCTACCTGCCCACATCCAGCGGCTTCGCGCGACCGGCACCGGGTCGTCGGTTCACCGAGTGGGAGGGCTGCCTACGCTACGTCTTCCAGTGCCCAGTTGCTATTCGAGAACTTTAACGTACTGCGCCAACAGCAGTCAGTTCTACAAACTATGTGCTCCACCCTCTGCCTCTTAATTTGAGCGATTCCGACAGCTATGTCAGTTACTTTGGTTCTCCTACAGATCACCTCATTTCTGATTCTATCACCTAGGGAAATAGCAATTGGTGAATAAGTGTCAATTTGGATTCCTGTTTCATTATTCAAAAAAGTAATGCGATACCGACACAGATATACGTCATCCGATTATCGGTATCAAATAATAGTTATAAATGAATCAAATACTACGTTTGTATGGAATTTATGAACTCCAGCGGGCTCTTAAGTAAGCATATTATCTCATTACAGGAAAGACAAACTGAATATAAGCAACTCTTTTTTTGTAATTTCAGGTCAACAGAATTCATACTAGAATGGTGTCTAACCATTAAAACGCTCCTCAATCCTTCACAAGCCGTGCAACCTATACGTGTCAATTTTCCAAGTAAGTGATGGTTGGGATCTTGTTGTGTGGCAGATATTGTATGGTAGTCAGTCATACAAAGCTCATTCTTTATGGAACATTCCTAAGTAGATTGCTTCTGCGCAATTTGCGCTAGGATGTTTTCACGTTTTTAGATTTCTTCGTTTCAGATTACAATATGTGAAGCAAATTGAATCTGATGCTCCTGGTTAGAGCCTTGGTATGGATTTGGTGTTTCCCTCTTGGTAGGAAAAATATTTAAAATACTCGCTCGCGTGGGTCTCGTTTTTCTGACAGCTTTTGAGGGAGAGTGGTATGCGAGCCGCAAGCGCCTCGCGAGTGTAGACAGGAGTTTACTCCGGATCCCTCAGGAGCTATATCATGCTGTTCTGATAAGCAGTCTATGTCACTTTCCACCCCTCATCTATTTCTATGTAAAAAAATCACGTCCTTCCGTCGTTGCTCCCTAGTCATGTTAAAGAAATCAGTCTGTTTTCAGTTCCCTCAGGAACTGTATCGGACTATGTTATTTTTAAAGGATAAAGAGTATTTTATGTCCTTCTCCAAAATACAGGCTACCTCCATGCCAAATTTAATCAAGATTGCTTGAGGTGCTGGAGCGTGATGAGGTAATAAACAAACACATTTTCACATTTAAAATATTAGTGTATAATAAACGAGTATGTGTGTGTGTGTGCTCTAGTTACTAAACTACTGGACGGGTTTGGGTAAAAATTGGGTTGGGGCAATATTATTTTTTTATGCCACCACCGTAAAAAATACTTTTATCTACACTCATGTCGTAAATCCTTCATTTACTTATCAGAAACGCTAAGCAAATGATATACCTTTCGATGGAGCCGTGACTAAGGATCCATACAAATTTCATTTCGTTATCGCAAAGTTGTAACAAAATGAAGATTTTTTTTAATTTTTACGCAGATGCTTGCTATTTGAGCACACTAGCGTGTTTCGGAACGCAACCTTGGCGGCGCGCATGCGCGGTGCGATATTACTGCAAATTTATTTTCGCGCCATTAACGTTTGTATTTTTCCTTATGCAGTTTGTATATAAACAATGATTACTTTATTTTGTCTTTAATTTAAATTTGTTGTATGAGTGTAGATAAACTATTGTATGCAACTGTACATAATTAGTATTTAACACTCGTGTATACTTTTATGAAACTCGCTGCGCTCGTTTCATAAACCACACTCGTGTTAAATACCCCTCATTATGCAACAGTTGCATAAATAGCTAATTTTTCTCAAAAATGACCGGTTCAGCGCTACCCGCATCCACGGCCTGGTGAAGGTCGCGAGAATCCGCTGGATGCGGGCAGCGCAGGACCGGTCGTCGTGGAAATCCTTGGGGGAGGCCTTTGTCCAGCAGTGGACGTCTTTCGGCTGATATGATGATGATGCCATATTAATATGAGGTGCTGAGAAACAAAAGCATATTTTATTAGTTTTGTGGCGACCTTTCATTTAATACGCGACGTGAGTCAGTACACCCGACTCGTAGTGAGTAGCGCAACAGTTTTTTTACACTGTCTATTCGTACATACTGAATGAAAAATACGTTTCAAGGAAATCTATAAATTTTTATACAAAAATGATGATAACTAATTTTAAAGAAAAAACAAACACAAAAGTATTTCACGAAGGACTATACTACACTGAAATAACTTTACATTTTTTAATGATTTAAATTTGAATCTCAGAATGGGCATGACATGAACAAAGAAAATAATATTGTATATGGCACTTGTAATAAACATTCTAGTAGCAGTCATTATTGTGATCATCTTTGGTGCTCAAAACATAGGCTATGACATAGGGACCGAACAAAAGACAATGGAAAACGTGAGTACAGTTCACATCACATAAACATAAACAACAATGATCACAGGATAATAACAAAAATATTGTTTATGGCACTTGTAATAAAAATTCTAGTAGCAGTCATTATTGTCGTCATCTTCGGTGCTCAAAACATAGGCTATGACATAGGGACCGAACAAAAGTCAATGGAAAACGTGAGTACAGTTCACATCACATAAACAACATTGATCACAGGATAATAACATAAAAATATATATTTTCCAGCGGCTTCGTTCGCGTGAAAATAGTTTCTATGACTGTCTCCGAGGGTGCGCAGTAAATATTATTATTGTGTTTTGGAGAAGGAAATACGGGACTACGAAATGCTGTTTTGGACAATTTTATGTACCTATGATCGGTCTGAGCTGTAGTTGTCTCTTTCTTGTTGTAAACGGAGAGGTTTGAGAGACAGCGAGATAGCACCATTTTATTCAAATACCTATTCCACAGATGAGATACTAGTTACTTTGCCTATTCTTCATGTCTCTTTTTCAACCGACTTCCAAAAACTTTTCCTTTTTTTATGTGTGTTACCTCAGAACTTTGGACTGGGTGAATTGATTTTGATGAATTATTTTTTTTGGAAGAAAGTGATTTATTTCCATGGGGTCCCATAAAATTTTTACGAAAATTGGTCTAGTACTTTATTAGCAAATTAACAAAAACCAAAAATAATAATCCAAAAATGTACTAAGTTGTTGCGATGGAAGTCAGTTTTTTTAACGTGTTTAGCGTTTTCAATTATTATTTAGGTCTTACTTTACGTATCATCATTAGAATAATTACATTCGATCTATGTAATATTGTGATGTTAAAAATAAATAAAAAAATTAGCTATTGTCAACCGACTTCAAAAAAGAAGGAGAATATCAATTCGACAGTATTTTTATTATTATTTCTTCGCTGGCTGTAAACCGATTTTAACCAAATTATAAAAAGAGGTTATCATTTCGACCTCTATGTAAATAATATTGTTGGGCTGTACAATATTCATATATGATAGACTATGTGGGCTACTAAACATGTCATTGTGTGCCAAATTTCTAAGTGTATGTATGTACTACGTTTATATGTACATGTTTGTCCCGTTTTTCTCAGAAACCAGAAATTGAGTTGCAATAATTTATTCTCTTTTTATTGGATTAAGTATCTTTTAACTTAGGAGGCAGAGCAAACTTCATCTCAATCGATTTGGTTATTTTAAAAATATGGACTGATAAGTGTGTACCAATCACTGGTAAAACACTTTGTCGGTTCAACGCTACAATGTAGCGCTGTTAATAAAGATGACTCTTTTTTAATTGAAAGGTTATGCGTCCTAGTTAGTCCCTTATAAATTTTATGTGAAACTCGTTAAGTATTTTTTTAGAAAATTAACGAAAACTAAAAAAAAATGAAATATTTTAATAAGTTGTTACGATTGAAGTCTGTTTTTTACGTGTTCAGCTTGGTTAATTATCTGCAAGACATTCGTAACGTTTCTCTCTATTTCCTAACCAATGCACATCTATTTTTTTACAACTGTACAGCTACAAATCAGCTGGACAGTAATGACATCGAGTACGTGGACCGACCAGGGACACGACAACATAACGACCACGACACGATCAAGGAACGTGCGCAAACACAACACAGAACTCTCGCCACCGACGCCACTGCTGCGCCCAATCTTGCAGTAATAACCAAACCGATTCTGTGTCTGGATGAGACACGTACGTGAGCAAATTTACTGCGGCGAAGTGCTACCGATATTGGACTCGACTGATTACCTTCCCCCGCAAGGATCACTAAAAGCTGGAGCAGAGAGGGGCAGGGTAGGTCACGTTCTAGATAGAAGATGTATCTATACGCTACTGTCTTGAAATTACTCGCTATCAAAATGTTGGGATGGGACGTAATGAGAAATGATGACATGTGTACGTGTGTCCATCTTCACGACGTGGACAAATATCTTTGGAGATGTAGCTGGACATTTATTTGCGATTTTTCATATAAAGGTTCTATGATTACTGTTTGAAGAAATTGTTGATTTCTATGGATTATTAATTTCTCATCCTTTAATTGATTTTCCTCGATTCATTCTGATTTATTTTGATAACTTTGGAAGCTTATATTTATTTACCAAATTTGTGTACCGGCGCAAAAATAGAGTTGAAGCCTCTATATGTCTATATATGTCATCGCAGATCCTAAACGGATGGACCGATTTCAATTATGTTTTATAGACACATTTTATAGAAATCCGTTCAGCTGTTCATTGAACATCAATCAAAACGGTAAAAGATAGAGAAATGTAAAAAATTTAAAAAATAAAAATGGCGAAAAACAAAATGGCCGCCGAAAGTGTAGTTACTCCGATTTGGCTGGAATTCAGACGGGGATTTTTAACACAAACAGATAATGAAGATAACAAATAATGTGGTACAATAAAGCAACATTGAACCGAAAGGGGTTTTGTAACGGTGTTAGGTACCTACTCATATAATTAGTCTGTTTACTTTTTCAGGTTGTCCAAATTTACGAAAAAAATAGCGGGACACAAAATATTTCTTGCCTTTTTTTTGGTGTAAAAATCCCCTTCCGCATTTCAGCCAAATAGTAGCAACTTTACTTTCGGTGGCCATTTTGTTTACTGCCACTATTTTTTTTAGAATTAAAATGTTTTTGTGGATTCTATCGCAAATTCAAACATTCAGGAAATCTAAACAGACTAATATGTAAGAGTTGGTCGATAAAAATCCCTTTCGGTTAAATTATGATTATTTATTGTTATTTGTTATCTTCATTGTGTTTGTGTTAAAAACCCCCGTCCGAATTTCGGCCAAATCGTAGCAACTTCAATTGCGGTGGCCATTTTGTTTTCCGCAATTTTTTAAAGGATATACATATTCAAACATTCATAAAATGTAAACAGAATAATATGTAAGAGTTGGTCGATAAAAATCCCTTTCGGTTAAATGGTGCATTATTTATTTATATACCATAAAAATAAGCAATATTAAATCGAGAGGGGTTGGTAGTAATTTGATGTAGGTGTCTCATCATCATCATATCAGCCGAAAGACGTCTACTGGTGGACAAAGGCCTCCCCCAAGGATTTCCATGATGACCGGTCCTCCAGCAGCTTCCCGCAAACTTCACCAGATCGTCGGTCCATCCAGTGGGACGCCTGCCTACGCTACGTCTTCCGGTGCGCGATCGTCACTTGAGAACTTTACTACCCAAACGGCCATCTGTTCTACGAGCTATGTACCTATCTAGGTGGCTAAATTATTCGTATTTGTTAGTCTGTTTACATTTTCTGACTGTCTGAATTTACTATAGCATCCACAAAAAAAAATATTCTTGTGGATGCTATCGCTTATACCACACCCCGGACACAACGTTGTATGACAACGGGCAAGAAATGACATTTTTAAAAACAAATCACGAAGCAAACAAAATCATGGCGGAAACAAACTATAACCAATCTGTATCAATCTGAGTGACGAGGGGGTGAGGTCGCATTCTAGAGAGCGGCAGGGAGTGTACATACTGTATGTTAGTATGGACGCTATATCATAAACCTGGCAGTCTAGCGTATCTGGTAGATGTGCGAGAGGGCTTGTATGTTAGTACTAATATATATGTATACTTTGCTTATACTAAGCAGATACCTATAACTCACGACAATTATTATTCTGTTTCATCTGATACTTTAGCTTAACCAATTTGCATATCCGCACTCCCCCAACTATCTGATATCGCTCTCAAAGCAAATAGCCCGGTAAGTGACATACCAGTGCCTATTGAACCGTCGGCAATGCTCAGCGCAGTGATGCATGACTTAACCCTTAATACAATTGCACAGAACTCCTCAATATGCGGAGTCGGGCTAAATATTTGCCTACTGATTAGTCCTCGCCTACACTTGTAAAAATTTCGCAGAGTATATGAAGTCTTGAAGAAAACGTGTGATCTCTTGCATAGAAAGTGTTGTCTTTTGATGTTACTATTGTCTTTAATACATTATCAGTGATGCATGACTTAACCCTTAATACAATTGCACAGAACTCCTCAATATGCGAAGTCGGGCTAAATATTTGCCTATTGATTAGTCCTCGCCTACACTTGTAAATATTTCGCAGAGTTTATTAAGTTTTAAAGAAATCGTGTAATCTCTTCCATAGAAAGTCATCATCATATCAGCCACAAATCGTCCACTGCTGGACAAAGGCCTAGAAAGGCATAGAAAGCTACTGATTAGTCCTCGCCTACACTTCTAAAAATTTCGCAGAGTATATGAAGTCACGAAGAAATCGTGTGATCTCTTGCGTAGAAAGTGTTGTCTTTTGATGTTACTATTATATTTAATACATTATCAGTGATGCATGACTTAACCCTTAATACAATTGCACAGAACTCCTCAATATGCGGAGTCGGGCTAAATATTTGCCTACTAATTAGTCCTAACCACTTGTAAACATTTCGCAGAGTATATGAAGTCTCTAAAAAATCGTGTGATCTCTTGCATAGAAAGAGTTGTCTTTCTTCTAGGGAGGGATAGACGGCGGTTGCCTGGTGTTGCACTTAGCATCACCCGCGGTCACGTGTAGGGCATTTAGATTAACGTGGGCAACGCAGGTGTGCAGGTTTCCTCACTATGTTTTCTTCACTTTATATGTATACGTAAGATTCGAAAAACTCATTGTGTTGTCTTTTGATGTTACTAATGTCATTAATTCATTATCATTAATTATTCATTCATTATTCTTAATATGTATCCCTTGGATAGCACGGTTAATTGTGCCACACGATAGGAAGGAAGGAAGGAAGGAAGGAGGTAACCTAAACATAAACCTTTTAAACTCTTTTAATTTAATTTTTTTTGCCTCAATGTGAATCAGACCTTATTCTAAATATTTGCCTTCTGATTAAAAGTCAAAGCGTCGTCGAGCTCGGGGCCACCGCACCGAAACAATTGCGAACTCCGGATTGAATAATATTAGAAGAGCGAATCATGCGCATGAGCGATCATAGGGTGCGTTCGTTACTGTTCTACGAAGGGTCGTGTTGGGTGATGGTAATGACCAAAGTGGCTAGTTCCAATGTTTTGTGTTATCTAGCAACTGTGCAGCGAAGATGGTTCGACATGTCAACATCATCTTCAAAGCCTTATTATTCCATTATTTAGTATCGACTTTTATAAATAAGTTCAAGATTTCATTTTTTTATTATTCTTAACAATTGGTAAGGTTTTAGGAACGGTGCGTTCCTACTCGAAGAGAGCAAAGGGAGACATCTCCGCCAGGCGTTTTTTTTTTTTTTTTTTTCGAAAGGACAAGCTTGTTGTTGGCCATTGGGGCCTTTACAACTTCACCGGGCAGGGGAGGCGAGTAATGAAGGCACTCAACCTAGGCTCCGCCAGGCGATCATTGGTATCTGTATATAAACTCAGCGCTGAAGAAATTCTAATAGCGCGTTCTAGATGTAGTATTACTTTTGTTCTCTCTTCGCTTATGTTAAGGTTCAGTGGCGGGTTACTGCAGTTGCCGCCACAAGGTCTTGGCATCATCTCACCTAATGGTAAGTGACAATGATGCCGAAGATAGAAGCAGGCTTACCAAGATTCCCCAACGCAATGGAGAACTGGCTATTTTATGTTCAAGCCGGAACACATCAATGTTAACAACATTGATGTATGGCGGCAAGACTTAGATAAGATGGTGGTAGCTAGCCAGGCGGGCTTAGAAAATGAAATATCACCAAGCAACCCGAGTCGTACAAGTTGACCCCACCGGGAATCGAACCAGCGACCTCCTGGTGTGAAGCGAATGGACTAATCATTACGCTACGGCGATTGTTTATTCAAAATAGGTGTTTCTTAAATATATTCCTAGGGGGTGGCCTATGTCCAACAGTGGTCGCCCTTCGGCTGATATGATGAGGTGTATATTACACTCTTTCGGATGGTCATAAAATAGTATTTACATATAGTACATAATGTTGTGAAAAATATTAAAGATAAACATCATCATTACAGCTCATATACGTCCCCACCGAGGGGCTCGAGCTTACCCTGAATCAGGGCGATTAGGCCTTAGTCGACCACGCGGGCCCAGTGCGGGTTGGTCGACTTCCCACACAACCTTCGAGTTTCTTCGCAGGCGTGTGCAGGTTTCCTCACGATGTTTTCCTTCACCGTTAAAGCAATCGGTAAGTATGTACGTAAGTTTTTTAAAGATAAACATAAGCTTAAGTTAATAATGTCAATATAAAATCATTGATATAAAACAAATAACGTCAATAGGATATGAAAACAATATGACACTACAAGTTAAAATTAGACATTAAAATTATTGAATATATTTTTAATGCCTTTGACAAGAGTAGGCCATTTCACACGGACAGCCTGGTCCCCACCATAACGTGAGAGTCAGCCATCGCTCCCCTAGGCCATGCTAGAGCGAAAAGACCGACCCGGCTCCCGAGTATATTTGATATCTACATTGAGGCTATATTTACGATTCAAATGATATCTGCAAATGTAGCTTACGATGAACTTGCAATCGTTAAGCCCGCATACAAAGACCCAAACGCGTTGCCGAATACATTTCCCTCTAAATTTCCATCGACTTGACAAAAGTAATTTTATTACATTCTGTGACGAAAAACTTCGCGTCTCAAAATAAAAACTCCTTTGGATTTGAGTCTTTTTTTTTCGGTTGAACTGTTTGTTTTTTTTGAGAATCAGAGGAAAATTTTAAAAGCAGGGTTTGACATATTTATGAAAGAAAGGTAAAAAAATAGACGGTATGATGTATGGCATTTTCTTTTGGTAATTTATCGGTTTTTAAATTGTGTTGTGTATTTATTGGCAATTTAAAAGAATATTCGTTTACTGTGCCCTAGATATTTGTCAAAGGCGAGTAGAGTGTTTCTCGTTTTCATAAGTGCTTAGTACGGACTTTTTGTGACCAAAATTTTTAATGCTGATTTGATTTCCGCCCTATACTACTTTCACGCTCCCTCAAAAAATATGTTTTGCTTCCAAAGCTCACAGTTGACATTTAAGATTAGTGAGATTTGTTACGCACCGAATTTCAATAATACCATCGTAGAGCCCTCTTCCCCTCTTTAGAGAAAATTTTCTTTAATTTGTTTGCTTTTAAACTCAAATGTTGAGTTATTAGAATCTGTTTGTGTTGGCAGTGTTCTCTTTCAGTTTCGACTCGATTATGGCGATAGACGATTGAAGAAATCTGAACTACGTACAAAATGTTATGAAAAAATATATCAAAAATTGAATTTACAGGTTAAAGATGGCGGAAACGCTACGCCTTTAATTTATAGACAAAAATAATTACTTTATGACTAGTTTTTGCCCGCGGTTCTGCTGCATGGATATCGAGGGTGCGCGGTAGGCGAGCCGCATGCATTGAATGTCCACATCTAGCTACTCGAATTCCCTTCAACTAAACCAATTGAAGTGGGCAATAGCTCAAATGAAAGAGCTCGTTCCAGCGAGTGTTCTTCGACTAAAACGAATCTCGTACCTCAATTAGAACAAGAAGGTGCGTGGTGCACGAGCCCCAAGCGGCTGCGGGTGATTTCCAATGCTTGATGACAAATCAGTGCATTAATACCTTTCATAAAAAAAACGGTTGGATACAACGGCCAGACGAACTCGCATTAGAATTCACAAATTTATCTACATACTAAAAATGAATCCCTGTTTCCCTTGGTCACGCCATAACTTGAGAACGACTTTACCGATTACAATGAAACTTTGGTGAATTGTTGTGCGCACGCCCGATAAGGTCTATAACAAATAAGGGTTCCTTTTTTGTATGGATCCCTGAAAAGGACCCGCGAGCCGCTTGCGCTGCTTGGAGCCGCGGGCATTAACTAGTTTAATATTATAGATTGATTATTGTAAAGTTAGACATTGTCTATAAACAGACTGGCCCTAAGATACTTTTCTTGCTCTATGGAAACCGGTGATTTAACATGAAACATACGAAATACTAGACAAATTAAAATCAAGCCATTCCCAAATCAGTTTTCAGCATTATAATCGATATAGAACAATGTCAATGTATCGATTGTTCATCCCTCAGGATCTAAGCGTTGTGCCACGCGCCCCATAGCAGTCCGTGTCCGGTCCCTATACAAAAACACCCTCACAGTGTTACGCAGTGTATAAAGCGACCAGTCTATTGATATTTTGTTACCGTTTTGTGATAAACAGACTGACCTATCATTTATTTCCAAATTATTTTCAAAGAGAAGAATTAAGAAAATATACGGACTGTAACAAAATCATTCGATTCTCAATTGATTAACTCGACTTTCAAAAATGCACAAAATTGGTCAATCAGCTGATCTAGTTGTATGAAGCGTTAATTTATTTTGAAAAATGTGTGTGTGGGTCTCTTCTAAAAAGTTTTCCATTATAATGCGTTAAGTGTGCCTCAGTTAACGGCTCCAACAACAATTTTGCTACACCTTGATAAAGTTCAGACATTCGGATAATCTATTTAAGGCTGTTTTTTATAATCTTGAGCTATTTATGATCACGTCATCTCGTCTGTTTTCTTTGAGTATTTCCTACTATAAAGATGTAATATTTAATGCTTTTTTAAGGTTCCGTAGTCCAGCTAGAAACCCTTTTAGTTTCACCATGTCCGTGTGTCTGTTTGTCTGTTTGTCCGTTGGTTTGTCACAGCCATTTTGCTCAAAGAATATTTCAGCTATTAAATTTATGGTGGTTGTATAAATCTGTGACCCCTATAAAGTTATGGAATAAAATCTGTCAAAAGCTTTTGTTAAGGTTAACTCTTCTCATCATATCAGCTCATAAACGTCCTCATCCAAGGGGCTCGAGTCTACCCTTAGTCGCCCACGCTAGCCCACACACGGCTTCACACACAACCTTCGAGTTTCTTCGCAGGCGTGAGCAGGTTTCCTTACGATGTTTTCATCATCGGATAAACGTTCATATGAAATTGAAATTAGAAAACACATTCATACAATGTAAATTGGGGGTGAATTTTTTTGGTTTTTTGTCGCTTTGGTATAGTTCCGATTTTCAGCCGAATAGCGTCATTGCCCTGCTGTAGTGGATTTTAGGACAACGTGACTGATTGGGGTGCCAAAAGAAGCATCTCGATGAGGGATACAAAATAAAAAAATATATTTTTTAAGAACGTAAAAACTTATTTGAAATCGAAAAAAGGAGAAAGGTTTCGGTCAGAAAAAAATTTATAACTCGAAAACGAATTGAGATATCAAAAAAATCTTCTAGAGAATATGACTTTGGACTACACGTAAAAAAATATTGTTGATGCGTATCGCATCGTGATAGATTATTCAGAAGTTGTAGATTTGTGACGCGAAGTTTAAGCGCGGAGACCGGAGAGTACATGAGCGTGGTAGTGGCGGTGAATAAATGTTTTGAAGCAAGATCATGTTTTTGGACGAAATGTTTTTTGTGAATAAATATATTATGTATTTAACCTAATAGCTAGTATACATAAGATCGATTTTAGAACAAAAGTGTCAAATTGTAATAGTTATATAGAGTTAGATTAATAATTATACTATACTACTTACTTTGTATTTGTTTAGGGTTCCGTACCCAAAGGGTAAAAACGGGACCCTATTACTAACACTTCCCTGTCCGTCCGTCTATCCCTCTGTCACCAGACTGTATTTCGTGAACCGTGATAGATAGACAGTTGAAGACGTATTTCGGTTGCCGCAATAACAACAAATACAAAAAATTAGAAAAAGTGAGTCGCCATACAAAAAACGTGGTTTTTTTGAAACGCTATGTAACTAGCGCCATCTAGTATGATAGTACGGAACCCTATGTATGCGGTTCTGACTCGCACTTGGCCGGTTTTTTGATAAATATGAAAAAAATAATTAAAAAAAACCAGTTCATTTGACGGTTCATTTTCAATGTACCCGAAGGTCGTAGCAGACACGAGATCTGTGAATTTTTTGTTTAAGTATCGTGTGGGATATCGTTGAATAGGTCCTCAAAAACTGCTGAGGGTTTACTAAGACATTTCTTGTGATAAATGATTAGTTTACTAAATATTAGGTTTCTGGGTGGTGATTTTTGTTGAGGTTACATGTCCTTAAAAGCAGCTAAAGTGCTTTTTTAGAAAATCTGAAAGTGTTGGAAATTCATATAGTAGGACATATAATTAATCGTCATTTAAAGGAAAAATTATGACAGCCAACTATAGGCTTTTTTAGTTTAGGAATAATAGTCGACCAACTTAAAATATGCAGTTGGATTTGTAAAAAGTGAAAATACAAATGAATACAAAATGTTGTAATACCAACGATAAGACTACGGGACCCTACTTTGCGCGTGGTCCGACATGGACTTGGCCACTTTTCTCTTCTTTCTTTTATTCAAGAGTTACAAATTCTTGTTTGACAATGGAGCGTGCTATGATCGGAGTTTCGCTGCGTGATCGAATCAGAAACGAGATCTGTAGGAGAACCAAAGTAAGCGACATATAGCCCTCAAAATTGCTAAACTTAAGTGACAGTGGGAAAAGCACATAGCTCGTAGAAAAGATAGCCTTCGGGGTAGTAAAGTTCTTTAGTGGGGACCGCGCAACGGGAGACGTAGCGTAGGTAGCCTCCCACTCGGTGCACCGATGACTAGGTGAAGGTTGCGGGAAGCCGCTGGATTCGGGCGGCGCAGGACTGGTCGCTGTGGAAACCTTTGGGGGAGGCTTTTGATCAGCAGTGGATGTCTTTCGGCTGATATGATGATTTGTCTAAAATCAGATTACACCAAATGCTTCTTAGCGAGCTCATTTTTTTCAGACCAGTAGATACTCTGCCACTAAGACCCCGTTGTCTGTTGCATTATATCTACAGGTCTTCGCGTGTACACCTTGATCAGTCGACAAAACCGCGGCCAACACTTGACACTTCTTTATGCTAAACACCAGTCAGATCAGTTTACAACCTGATACCTTTCTCTGCGACTTGAGTCGTTGTCGCGCACCTTCCAAAAGCTTCTTATCAAAACTTTTACAATTTAAGCTTACTTAAGCTTCTTATGCCTTTAAAAGCTGTTGCCAATCGAGCGGAGTTTATTAGGTATTTGATTTATTTATTCCTGTTCGTTTATTTGGAAGGTTATTTTAAACAATGATAAATAATTCATGGATTATCATCGAAATGTTTTGGTAATCAGAGTAGGTATCTACATATAACGAGATTAAGGTTGTCAACTGCTGGACAAAGGCCTCCCCCACGGATTTCTTAAACGACCGTCCTGCGCTGCCCGCATCCAGCGGCTTCCCGCTACATTCGCTCACCGCGTCGGAGGCCTGCCTACGCTTCCGGTACGCGTTGGCTACTCGATAAATTTCCTGCCCCAACAGCCATCTGTTCTACGAGCTATGTGCCCCACTCACTGCCATTTAAGTTTAGTGATTCAGAGAGCCATAAATCGGTTACATTGGATCCGTAATCTCCTCGTTTCTGATTCGATCAAGCAGGGAAACTCCAAGCATAGAACGCTGGTAGGTAGAGCCTATACACTCTCTCATTATTTTGACACTGGCAAAAAGGCTAATCATCAAATTATGATGGATGTAAAACAATGAACCAATTACACTGTCGTCCACGAGGACTGCACAGGGGGAGAAAGAAATAAAAAAGAGCAATCCCACGGGATTCATGTTAAAGGTTTTAACGCGAGGGGCGAGGGAAGCGATGCACTTTGTCTTTTTAAACGCCCTGTTTTTGGAGATAAAGAGAGAATTAAGGAAAGTGGGCTTTTTTAATTGTTTCTTTAAATAATGGGATTAAGTAGAGATGATTTAGGTACCATTTATTTGTATAGTTATAATATTACAATCACTTGTATTTGCGTAAGTATTAGAGAATTTATTTTAACAATTGGTAAGTCCTTGGTATCATCTCGCCTGATGGTAAATAACGATGATGCCTAAGATGGAAGCGGGCTTACCAAGATCCCCCAACGCAATGGGGAACTGGCTATTTTATCTTCAAGTCGGGACACAATAATGTTGTTAGTATTGGTGTTTGGGGCCAATAAAACTTAGATAAGATGGTGGTGTCTGTCCGGGAGGTCATGGTTCGAATCCTGTCACGTATCAATGTGTTATCGGATTTCGATTTCATATGTAGGTACGTTTATCCGACGCTCTTATGGTGAAGGAAAAACATCGTGAGAAAACCTGCACTTCTCTGCGAATAAACTCGATGGTTGTGAGTGAAGTCGGCCAACCCGCGCTGGGCCCGCGTGGTTGACTAAGGCCCGGTCACCCTAATTCAGGGTAGGCTCGAGCCCTTCGGTGGGGACGTATGTGAGCTGATTTAAAGATGATGGTAGTTAGCCAGGCAGGCTTAGGAAATGCCCTTTCACCAACCAAACTAAGTCCTACGAACCCGCGACCTCCTGATGTGAGGCTAAGAAAAAAGGAAGAAGAATTTAACTACAAATATAATCAAGACACATATCATCAATATATATAATCAATTAACTTTGGACTTAGTAACAGAAAAATTAAAACACAATGGAAATTACCTAAAGTAAGAGCAACGTTCGACAACAAAAAGGACAATGCCCTTATACCCCACTTACCAAAGGATCGCCAAATTTACAAGATTGTCGTGTCGAAATCGTTTGTTCTTTCCCCCACGTCCCCGATGAAATACCGAGGGATTTTTCTCGGGAAAAATAAAAATAAGGGCGACAAGGGGAGACTGGATTACGCGCCCCGGGCGTATCTAGATGTGACAGATTAGCCTGTAATTTCTTCTAAATTGATATCTCAAGTGGTTTTTTCCCTTTTTGCCGAGTTTTTTTTTGCTCCCTCCTGTTGGTGAAAGATTGCCAGTCATCGCCTTATGGGATAAGAAGGTTAGGGAAATCTTTGACATAATTGGTTAAAGTTATTCTTTTGTTTTTGTAGATTCTTCATACTTGAACAGTATAATTTTCATGGTTTTGTTAAGGTTTTATGGTTTTTCAATAGTGTTTTTGTAAATAGTTATTTTTGTTCCAAGGGGTCAGTTTGAATTAAGAGCTTCGAAAATATAAACGTCGTCGAAAATATTTTAGCCCCGAGTGACACACACAATTTTTAATCACAACTAAAATTATTAACTTTAAAAAAGAAGTGAAAAGAAAGAAGGTTGCACATGAACGTTCTTTTTTTTTCAGCGCGCATTACCGCCAATACCTACCGACTAGTAACTTATTCACACGCTATGCGTTAGGTCTGTTTGGTTAAATTTCACATACTAACCGGCAAAGAACTCCTTGGTAACAATCACAAAAGTCAGTTTATTACAAAAGATAATTTGATGTTAGTTTTGTGATATATTTTTTTTACAATCAACCTTCATGAACGCGGACCAATTAGAATAGAGAAAAAAACTTCCTACTATATACAGGGAGCAAAGAGGAATTTTGTTTACATTTATATTGACCAACCAATCATCGTTTTTCGAATGGGTGTGATATAATAATACATTACTGCAGCGGCCAGCAAAAGAGGCAATGATAAACGAACGTGTAAATGTGGGCCGGAGTGAAGCCGACGCACACATACGTAAGTCCTTCAATGCCTAGTGGTGGCCAAGGCTTGTATAGTACTTTTCTCAAATAATGCGCGTAAATTAAAACATCAATAATCACTTTTCAAAATTAATGACGAACAACAATAACTTTTCACGCGCCAAAGTTTTCATTTGTTTTTTTTTTCAATAAACAGCATTCTATTTGCAAGTCAGTTCGAAACTTAAATAAAACCTTTGATAAGTTACCTCCTTGGTTGCCATATTTCGGAGTAAAATATAGTTCCATTTTTTTAATTTCACGACATATATGAGTTTACATAGTAATTTATTTGGCCGCTAAACACGACAGATATAGATTTTCATGCAACTTGTGCAGGCCGCTGCTCGCATGTATTTGGCCAGTACAGCAATTTCGATTTATCTCGAAGAAAGTTGCCAAAATAATGCACAAATTTCCAAGCATGTTTGAGAGAAATATATTTACAGGGTCTGTATCAAATTTGACCTAGAAGTAAATAATGATTTCCTTGTGTTTATTTATATAAAAAAAGGAATATTAACAACTACTTATTAGTAATCATTAAGAGCCCGCTGGAGTTCATAAATCCCATACAAATGTAATCTTTGATTCATTTGTTAACCAAACAACCGATTTTGAAATAATTTTATAATGATAATCGGATGACGTATATCTGTGTCGGTATCTCATCGGAGCAGCGTTTTTTTTATCTGTGGTATCGCATTACTTTTTTGAAAAACGAAATTGGAATCCATTATTAACCAGTAAAATTTTCCGTTTTTTACCTTAAAAACAAGTGTTTTTCACTGAACTCGTTATCTATGATAGAGAACTTTCTTTAAAAAAGACTTTAGGTAACCGACATCGGAATTACAGTGTATTTTCAGTATGATAAAAAAAAAGTTAGTTTAGTATTTGTAAAAACTATTAATTTACTGCGTGCTATGCTCGGAGTCTCTCTGCGTGATCGAATCAGAAACGAGGAGATCCGTATTAGAACCAAAGTAACCGACATAGCTCTGAGAATTGCTAAACATAAGTGGCAGTGGGCAGGGCACATATTATAGCTCGTAGAACAGATGGCCGTTGGGGCAGTACGGTTTTAAGTGGCGACCGCGCACCGGCAAACGTAGCGTAGACAGGCCTCCCACTCGGTCGACCGATGACCTAGTGAAGGTCGCGGGAAGCAGCTGGATGCGGGTAGCGCAGAACCGGTCGTAGTGGAAATCCTTGGGGAGACCTATGTCTAGCAGTGGACGTCCGTCGGCTGATATGATGATGATGACTCTAGTAAAACAAAAAAATAATAAAAATCGGCCAAGTGTGACACGTACTCGCGCTAATGAGTCCGAATTGAATGATAAAATATAAGCATATTTTTGTCGCTCGCGTTGATGTCTTTTGTTTATAATATGAATAGGTATCAGTGTCATTATACTATGTAGTTGTGTGGAAAGGTGTGGTGGCACGGAACCCTCGGAGTGCTAGTGCGACTCTCACTTGGCCGGTATTTTTGATCTAAGGCTTAGATAGATTACCTACGTGAGTAGTTTTTATTCAAACTTCTAAGTGAGCCTAGGGCTTCTCTCCTAATGAATCAATTAAACACAGAAAGTACATAGTTATCTATCACATTGTAAGATTTCGAAACTGCAAACCTGACAAGATGTAGGTAGTGCATGTCTAGAGCAATTGCTTTGTGTATCAATCGAGTCCACGATTCCATAAACTGCCACATTTACTCATACAATCACTACGCAACACGCTCAACCAGCATAACCTGACCTGATCTTTACCTTCTCTTCAGTTAAACAAAGTTTGAGCTGAAGGAGTTTTGAAGTGTACATGTGGAGGTCAGCGAAGAATGGTGAATATTTTAGCGCGTGTACGCCGCGATGCTCAGGCGATTGGGAAGTTGCGCTCTGATTCTCAGAGAGGTCGGCAGACCCTCCACTAACTAAAATTACCTAATTTGTCAGTGTTTAGTTTAACGTTACGCTGAAATGATTTTGCTCACTTTTTAACCGACTTCAGAAAAGGAGAAGTTTCTCAATTCGACCGTATATATGTAATATATATTTTTATGTGTGTTCGCGGATAACTTCGTCGTTTATGCACCGATTTTGATGATTATTTTTTGTTGGAAAGGAGATATCCCAAGGGTGGTACCATGATATGGAAACCAGTATCTGATGATTGCATCCCAGAGAAATCGAGGGGAAGCTTAGTTTCCTGTTTGAAGTCGGTTTTTTTGTTCAAAATTATTAAGACATCATTTGAAGAGCGTAGTTACAAAATCGTTTCCCATACAAACTTAAAAATACTACTTCATGAAAATGGATGGGCCGATTCTAATGAAACTTTATACACGTATGAAAGTCATACATTAGATTCTAGTTTGTGGATAATATAAATTTTAAAAAAGTGTTGTCACTAAATAATAGTGATTTAAGGTAATTTAAGTAATCTTAAAATTCGCTAATATCTTTTGAAATAAAGTATTTTGAAAATGTAATCTATCCACAAACTAGAATGTTGTGGTTTGCTTATGTGTATAAAGTTTCATTAGAATCGGCTCATCCATTTTTAAGGTTTTCATAGTAATCTTAAAATTCGCTACTTAATCTTTTTTGAAATAAAGTATTTTGAAAATGTAATCTATCCACAAACTAGAATTTCGTGACTTGCTTATGTGTTTATTAGAATCGGCCCATACATTTTCAAGTAGTGGTAAATTTAAGTTTGTATGGGAAACGATTTTTAAGAATACTCTTCTATGGATAACTTTCATAATTTATACTAATACTTAGACAAGTGTGTACAATAAAGAGTATTTATCTTATGTTATCTTAGACACTAAGGTTTTTCACCATGTAATGTGTCTATTTTTTTATATCTTTTTTTTATTCACAATTGGTAAGCCCTTGGCATCATCTCACCTGATGGTAAGTGACGATGATGCCGAAGATGGAAGCGGGCTTACCAAGATTCCCCAAGGCAATGGGGATCTGGCTATCTTATCTTCAAGCCGGAACACATCAATGCTGTTAACACTGATGTTTGGCGGCAAGACTGAGATCAGATGGTGGTAGCTAGCCAGGCGGGCTTAGATGCCTTACCACCAACCAAATATATATGTATTATATGGTCTATACAAATATTGTACTTCGTCGCGGTCCCTTATGGGAACTTTTGGAATGTGGGCCTTTTAAAATGGTTCCTAATGGGAACAAATAATTCGCGTTGGATCCCCCTTTTGTTTAAAAGATTTCCTTGAAACGTCTTTTTTATTAAATACGAGTAGACAGTGTAAAAAACTAATAAAATCTGCTTTTGTTCCTGAGCAACTCAAATATAATGTCATCATCATCATATTAGCCGAAAGATGTCCACTGCTGGACAAAGGCCTCCCCCAAGGATTTACACCACGACCGGTGGTGCGCTGTCCGCATCCAGCGGCTTCTCGTGACATTCACCAGGTCGTCGGTCTACCTCGTGGGAGGTTTTCCTACGCTAAGTCTTCCGGTACGCGGTCGCCACTCGAGAACTTTTCTGTCTCAACGGTCATCTGTTCTATGAGTTATGTGGCCTGCCCATCGTCACTTCAAATTAGCGATTCTGTGAGCTATGTCGATTACTTCGGTTCTCCTTCGGATCTCCTCATTTCTGATTCGATCGCTGGAAATTGCGAGCATAGCTCGCTCCATTGCCCTTTGAGCCTTTTTATGAGGCCCATAGTAAGCGACCATATCTCAGTTCCGTATGTCATCACTGGCAACACATACTGGTCTTGAGATACTGCGGTATTTGGGTCGTGAAGATATTGCGAAGCTACAAAACGCTTACCGTACCCATATACCACCAAGTCGATGACAGCGTCACAGTATTACGATATGGCTTACAGTAGCGCAACGCCTTTGATGTCGCACAATGCCGCCACGGCATAGGTACTAGCCCATACTAGCCTGTAGTTAGCCTGGCAAACTCCGCGAGTTTGCCAGGCTGTGCCCCGCCGCCCGCTGCAAGTACCCTTCCGTTGCTTTGCGTAAGTACATTTGTTGCACTACTGTAAGCCGCTATATTGTAATATTGTGAGAGCGTGTACCCTCGGTATGTTAGTACTAATATGTATATTTTGCCCTCGGCCCACGAGTCGCGTACACTGCCGTTGACAGTTGACAGTGACGTCAGACCTCGGGCGAGCTGCTGACGTCACCGCCTGCGGGTCACATCGTTGTAATGGGAATTGGGATTAAATTTACAGGTATGTAGCTGTAAAGATTATTACTTTAAGGCGAGGCATTGATTGGAACAGTTGTCTCTGTCTTTTTCTTAAAAAAAGTAAAGAAAAAGTGAAGTGTAAAGAGTAAAGAAAGTAACCACACTTTTACACTTTTTCAATGTTTTTTTCGTTTCAATCAAAAACTACAATTAATTTAAAAAAATCCAACTGGCATATTGACGTGTCTGTTTAGACTAATCGACTACGAAAATTTAGAAGTACTAAATCGGTCTGGTTTACCTGTACAATGCAAATATCTGTTTTAAAAGAGGTTTTTTTGATATATTTTTTCTGTTATAAAAGTTAACGAATCGTGTTTCTGCAACTGACAAAATGAAGTCATTGAAATGAAGAATCAGTTTACAAAATATCACTTTGTTATGTTTTGTAATTGCTGAGAAAAATCAAGATCCCTGCGACCAAAGTTTCCAATGCGTCGCCTTAAGTGACCAATTCTTGTATATAATTATAGAGTATCCCTTAATGAGTCCATCAAATTGATATGGGAGATAGCTCAGCTAAGGACCTATCACATGTTCTGGAATGACCTTACTACAAATGTCATAGATTTTATGAATGCAATGTTTCAATGAAAAATAATTTTTTTAAATGTACTGTGATTTTTTTAAATAATGTGTACCACAATAAGTGTGCAGAATAAATAAAAACTTCCTTATTTTATTAGCTTTCCAAAAAAGTAATAAAGTTTGCATTGGGTTTATTATTCCAGGAAAAAATCCTCCCATACAAACCCAAATTATGTGTAAATTTTTCATCAAGTCGGATATAACTAGCTTTATTCTTTGCTACTAGGTAAGATCGCCTCCGTAGCTCAGAGGCAAAGTTCACTGGCTTTACACAGGAGGTCGCGGGTTCGATTCCCGGCGGGGTCAATTGTAAGACTCGGTTTGGTTGGTGGTAGGGCATTTTCTAAGCCCGCCTGGCTAGCTACCACCATCTTATCTAAGTCTTGCCGCCAAATATCAATGTTGGATATCATTGGTGTGTTCCGGCATGAAGATAAGATAGCCAGTTCCCCATTGCATTGGGGAATCTTGGTAAGCCCGCTTCCATCTTCGGCAACATCGTCACTTACCACCAGGTGAGATGTTGTCAAGGGTTTACCAATTGTGCATAAAAAAAAAGTGTAATGTTTATTGTGATTTGTGTATGCCCGACTACGAAGGTGAAGGCTTCGCGAGAAAGTTTACACAGCGTGACTGTACATTTTATTATACATATATGACCACGCATAACTTTTTACAGAGTAGTTCGATTTCGATAATTCTTTTTATTATTAATAAGTCATGTTGGTTCCAAATAAGTTATAACTTTTATTAAAATCTATTCAATAGAATGGAAAATATTTAATTACTTAACCAACACACACACACCATTTATACAGGACGTAACTACGTTGGTGTAGGACCCGTTAAATGAATGGGACTTTTACTCATCATGCTAAACAACTTATGTTCTATGACTTTGCTGAAATCGCAAAAAAAACTCTTCATACAAGTTGATCGGCTGATCGGCCAATTTTGTGCATTTCAGTATGTAACAAAATTGTTGTAGGACCCGTTAACTAGGGGACTAGGGGTTCTACTCATTTTACTGAACAACTTTCACCAAGGAACGCAAAGTCACACACTCTAAAAAAAAATTGGACCTTTTTTTTTTAGAGTGTGTGACTTTGCGTTCCTTGGTGAAAGTTGTTCAGTAAAATGAGTAGAACCCCTAGTCCCCTAGTTAACGGGTCCTACAACAATTTTGTTACACCCTGTATAAAACAAAAAAAAAATTGGAAATAAGCAAAAACAAAAATGTTGCAAAATTTAACATATTTGGTTGTTCTTGCTATTGAAGTCGGTTTTTAACAGGTTTAGCGTTTCTAGTTATAGGTACATAGGCATATATTCTCAACCACTTTTTTGTGCCTTCATGTTACTTATATAGTATATACATATATAGCATTTATATGGCACTAGCTTTTGCCCGCAGCTTCGTCCGCGTGGACATCGTTTTTATAATTGTCTTTGAGGGTGAATGGAGTGGCTCGCGAACAGGACGTGAGTTTTCTCCAGATCCCTCAGAAACTATATGGGGCTATTCTGATTAGCAGTCTCTATGTCACTTCCTATCCCCGCAACCAATTCTATACAAAAATAACATCAACCCGTTGCAGTGAGCGAGAGCGTGGAAATGAGTTTTCCCCAGATCCCTCGGGAACTATGTCAGGATATGCTAATTAGTAAATTATGTCATTCCCCAACCCCTTAACCATCTCTGTGCAAAAAATTACAACATTCCATTGTTCCGTTGCGATCGAACCGCCAGCAGCGAAAGCCGTGGGAGCTGAGCCCGCCTACAGCTCCGGGACCTACCTGGACAGTAGGTAGTGGTTCTCTTCCACGAGGCACTCGCCTTGCAGAGTACCAGGACAAGCGTCTTGGTGGCAAGACCTACCGTAACTGGTCCTTGTCTTCACCTTATGGTGTTGGCAGGAATAGCGGCCCTCACTATATGACCTTGTTGTCGGTGAGTGTGGACGCTATATCATAAACCTGGAAGTTTAGCGTATCTGGTAGATATACGAGAGGGAATGTTCCGTTGCGATGTTTAAGAAGTTAACCAAAAAAAGAGCATTTTTCAGTTCCCGCAGGAACTGCATGCATCGGATTATGCTATTTAGCGTCGCTGGCGAAACGACTAGGGCCGTTATCCTGTCCGGAAGGTTGTGGTTCAAATCCTTTCACGTATCAATGTGTTTTCTAATTTCGATTACATATATGTACGTTTCTCCGACGCTCTTACGGTGAAGGAAAACATCGTGAGGAAACCTGCACAGTGCACACGGCTGGGAAGAAACTGGAAGGCCGGATAGTTGTGTGTGAAGTCCTGCACTGGGCCCGCGTGGTCGACTAAGGCCTGATCATCCTAACTCAAAGAGGCTCGAGCCGCTCGGAGGGGACGTATATGAGCTAATATGATAAAGCCTATCTACTACATTGGTTAACTCCTAATGCAGTTGCAGTTTAAATATAACATGCTGTCAACTACGCTGTTCTAGTCGTAACGTCACTATTCCAATCGTTCAAGACTTCTAGACAAAACAAGCTAATTTTAGATCCTTTATTAATCTATTACTTGGCACTGTTATTTTAAGAAAGGGAATTAAATAATACCTTTACAATAGCCATGCGCGCACATGCCACGGTCATTTTACTATGCCGCGGGTCAAACTCGTACTGCCCACTCCCAAAAATAGGACATCTAATATCCCTCGCACGTCTTGAAGTTGGTTGTTCTTCATACATACCAAAGCTATTTACTCGTAGATAGATTAAAACTTTATTTCACTAAAAAGGCATAATACATTATAATAACAAAATCTACACAAACAAATGAATTAAGCTTAGTGACAAATATTACTAAATGAATGGAAAAAATAATGAAACAGTGTCAGTGGTGCTAAGATAGCGAAACTGCTCCACACAAACAAATGAGACTTAGTGACGAAAATGAGACTTTGTGACAGTGACAAATATTACTAAATAAATTAAAAAATAATGAAACAGTGTCGTGGTGCCAAGTTAGCGAAACTGGTCCAGGCTCAGCATAAATGTTGTGGGTCGCAAACTACTCACAACACTGTTTTTCAGCCAAAACTAAGAAAAACGTACACGCACCTCAGTAGTCAACCGTACCTATAATAGGATAATTATGAGAAAAAAAAATCGAACCTCTATTATTTTCTACTTGAGCTGAGTAATGCTTAGAGCGATTCGAGCTCTCATGTCAACGTACCTGAATTAAATTAAGTAAATTACAAAGAACATTACTATGATACGACAAAACAAAGAACGCTTATGGCCGCCACACATGTGCCTACTGGCGACGTACGCGCATACTTTGAAGTTGAACCACAGCTTTTAAACTCTAAGAAATTCATGTAAAACTCAATAATATACTTTATTTCTAGAGAAGATGAGTTAGGTCACTCGCTAAATAAGGTTTGCAAGCAGAAATAATACTTTGATATTTACCCAGTCAAAGTAAAATGCGATTTATTTCAATGCCGTTTGAGTTTGATTCCAAATGTTAAGATTTTGTACTTCACGATCTAAAAGTTTGAAGTGAACTTTATGTATATCGAGATAAGGTTGTTAATAGGAGGGTGCTTATCAAAATGCGCGTACATACGCATGTCAACATATCCGTAACGCGATTTTATCTGCCCTGGGTGATTTTCTGTGTCGACTCTCGCCGACCGTAATGATTTTAAGCAAGTACTTAAAATAAGTTTCTTTCTTTTGATTTACTATCTTTTCTTTTTATTGTTTTTCTTTGATTATTACTCTTTTGTTGTTTTTTTTATTTGTTCCTTCAATTAATCAGTGTTCTGTACGTTGTTATTTTAAAACCTGGGGAAGAGAGTAGCAGAGTAGAACACAGGGAATCCTAGTGAAGGTTCAAGAGAGTTCATTACAATGATAACGTACTTATAACATTCTAATATTCACTAGGCTAAGTCGCAGCGAAAGGAGAACTTGTATATTTATTGCTTGCAATTTATTATTTTTTCCAAGTATAAAGTTTAAGCTACTCTGCACACTTGGCACGAAGCAAAGTGGCAGGAACACCTCCAGCGGAAGCACAGTCGGCTGGAGTTCAGTGCGACGGGGAGAGAAAGCGTCGAACTATCCGGGCATTATCGATGAGGACTGCTTTCTGCATTGCTGCAATTATTGGTCTGCCTCGGAGATTTAGCTGCCTTAGGTGACGTTCAAGGTCGTCTGAAATTATCCCGTTCACGGATAGGACTACGAGAATGATTTCGGTTGATTCCACTCGCCACATATCATGTTTTTTTTATTATTTTATTTGCCTGTTTATTTCAGTCACATTAAATACAATATCATTAAAACTCTTCATGGCTGTGCTACTTCTCCTATCTGGCCCCCCTTCGGCAAGGACTTACACTTTATGCTACTCCTACCTGCTGAGCGGTAGGCACCAGCATAGTCCCTGATAAGGCGATAAGGGGTCTACTCGTAGCTGCCGTCCACCTCTAGGAAATAACACCACTCCAAGCCAGCTCGCTCGAACATCGCCCGATCTTTTTTTTCGAGTTCATTCTCTGTTAACATTCTCTATCAAATCGTTTTTCGTATTTTATCGTATGTTTGTATGAACTATAAATTCTTTATTGCACACAAGGAATAATCACAACATGGTTTTATCAGACTTAAGTGTACAAAGACGGTCTTATCGCTGAAAGCGATCTCTTCCAGACAACCCTTGGCAGAAGAGATATATTCAAATATATAATGTAAAATAAAGATAGTGCTTGAATCTGATAGCAAGGTATTTTCTAAAAGGCAAAGAAACCACGATAAATAGATATGCTTAAATATAAATACGAGTAGATAGTAATAATAATTGTATTATATATATACCAATATATACAAATATATAAACAAGTATAAATATACATATACGCACAAAACTACTGGTTCAGGAATAAGAAGGTAAAGAGTTCCATAGCCGAGCGGACATAATAGAGAAGGACTGGGTGTAGTAGTGCGAGCGAAAGTGTTAAAATTTCAGCAGGTTATCCGCTTTAGACCTAAGTGGTCGCTCGTTATCATCAGATCCAAGGAACGTAAAATTAGGCTTTTGGTAGGTTGGAGCATTGGGATTATACAGGACATGAAAGATAAGGGAAAGGAGATTCAAGTGACGCCGTTGACGGATACGAAGCCATTTGAGCTGGGTGCGATATTCAGATACGTGGTCATATTTGCGTAACCCAAATAAGAAACGAATGCATACGTTTTGTAACCTTTCGAGTTTAGACTTCAGATCCTCGTTTACATCTGGATAGCTCGAATCGGCATAGTCCAAGATTAGCAGAAGAAGAGACTGTGCTCCCCCGACCAGAAATAAAATCTATAAAATTGCATATTGCCTATTGTTACTTGTTCTGTGGCATATTGCATGCAAAGTGTAATTTTACTAATATTTGATATGTTCTATAAGTACCTACCTAACATAATATTGCATTCTTTTTAACTCATATTATTGCACCGTAGCAGCTGGACAAATTGTTAACGCGGTTTCTTAAATTTTTACACTTTTACGTCTAAACGGCTGAACGGATTAAGATGAAATTTGGTAGGTAAAGATGGATCATGCACAAGATTAACACATAGACTCTATCTTATTCCACGTTCGCAAGCCGCTTGCGACACCATCTTTGGAGTCTGGACACGTCTAGATGAAGGGATAAACTTTAATAATAAAGCTAGCCGATACTCCATCAACTGGGCTCTCTTTAGCTTCACAACATTTTCTAGCAACATCTTTATCCCACCAATAAATATAAACGCAAGCAATGTGATACAAAATACAGGTTCAGCATTTGTGAAACTATCAATCCAGGCTAGTCATAAACCGCTGAGCTCATTATCCTCTTCGCTACGATACTGTCGTTGCTTTTACAACCCCTAATGACAGCTCAATCCCCATTCTCAGAAGTTGACAGCGACGGTCATCTCGCGACAATAAAACCATAAAACCTGCTTAATTGTGATCGTAAACGGGAAATATTTATGCTTCGTCATCAAGTGGAAGTCACAGTATCCTGAAGATGAATCCATAAAGTATAAACTCTGGTGAATCGTTGTTCTTGAATGGAATCAGTAAGTTGGTTGGTCTAGTCCGCTCGTTATAGGACGGTATCAAGTTTAGGGTGTGAAGATCACAGGGCCGCTGTGATGGGTATGATTGGTCCCAAGTTATTATCCCTTTAAGTGAAGACGTCGGCTACCGGCAGCGAAGGGTTTACGATAAGTATAAATAACAGTGACACAATAGGTCAGATTCTGAAATAATCAGTATAAATTGTATAGGATAGTTCGGTTCGGCCCTTTATCCAGTGTAATTTTTGCCTATACGATTGAGTTTTCGGTTAGAATACCTACTTAATACACAGAGGAATTAGAATCTTTTACCTTTGAACGACGAAGGTGAAAATGGTACTGTAATGGCAAATAAATCAAGGTTGAGGTTTTGATGGGAATCGAGTGTTTTAATCTGGAATATAGCGAACATGTCTCAGTTTCGTATGACTTTGGAGTCAAGAGTCATACAAAACTGAGACATGGTGCCTCTTATGAAGGCTCAACGTCGCTTATAGTACAAACAATGGAGTTTATGCTTGAAGTTTCTTTACGTGATTTAAAATGTGGAGAAACGTCATCATATCAGCTCGTATACGTCCCCACCGAGGGGCTTGAGCCTACCCTGAATTAGGGCGATCCACGTGGGCCCAGTGCAGGTTGGTGGACTTCACTCGAGTTTCTTCGCAGGCATGAGCAGGTTTCCTCACGATGTTCTCCTTCACCGTAAGAGCGTCGGATATAAACGTACGTTTGAAAATGAAATTAGAAAACACATTGGTACGTGGCACATTCAAACCATGATCTCTCGGACAGGAGGTAGCGACCCTAACCGTTACGCCACCGACGCTCTAGTGGAGAAACGTAGGAGAACCAAAGTAACCGACATGCCTCAATCGCTAAATTTAGTGGGCGAGCACATAGCTCCAGATGGCCGTTGGGGTAGTTAAGTTTGAAGCGTAGGCAGGCCTCCTATTCGGTAGACCGTCGACCTGGTGAAGGTCACAGAAAGCCGCTGGATGCAGTCAACGCAGGACCAAATTTTTGTAAAGTCAAAAATATTGTAGTGTGTGTGAAAGTCATTTTTCGAGACAAGGATCCGTTTGCGAAATATTAAGCCTCAAAGTGATATTTATGTTAGAGTCAAGCGTCCCTCAAGTTGGGAAGCTTTGTCGTAGTCGTCGCGCTTGCCAGGCGGTTTGGCGATCGCAGCGTGCAGTTTATGAGCTTATTAAGCGTAAAAGGATGCTGCTGCCCATCCGGTTTCTTCCCTTAGTCGCTTCTTACGATACGAAGAGATAGAGTAGTACTATTCTAGGGCCTCACAGCAGGTCAAAAGTGGCAGACGCATTAATTAACTAATTGTTCGGGACCGAATGATACTTCACCATATGATTTTTTACCATAACATAAGAAAATTTATGAATTTTTATCGCACTCTATTGAGTACACCATTCGTCTAAAGATAATGTCCAAAGATCTTACTATTTTTGTCATAGCTATGTTTGCTCACATGAACTAAGGGACCACCCACACTGCACTAATAAACGTGGCGTTTTATGGCTATGTTAATAAATGCGTGTTTACTGTGGCGGTTGCGCCTTGTGCTGTACTGTGTTCTGAAGGAAAACTATAATTGTTTGATAAGAAACTTTCGCCTCTGGATATAAGGTCTGTCCAAAAAGGTCCTTTCCTCTCATACTTACCTACTCTATATGGAAGGAATATCTAATGTTTTTGTCAACGGTATGCTATGGAAAAACCGCAAGGGATGTTGTCTATTTCGAGGTTGTTTGGACAATTTAATAACCGAACATAGTCTTTAATATTGGGAAAGTTTGGACCACCAACTCTGAAAGTTGCTACCCAAGGATCTGATAAATTTACAGTAAGGTAGCCTGGTATACCTGTACATATTAGAGAAAGTTCATCATTTTGTACGTATTTATTCTCCACATAAGAAACTACCCGAAAAAATCAAGTCTTTACCAAATGTGGTATATATCTAGCTAGACGAAGTAATACTCTGAAGTATAACAATTACAGTAAGGTAGAGTTATACCCATACTTAGGATACTGTTCTTAGGTAGTTCCAACTTCAAGAAAGATATCAATCGTCCAATCCAACTCGTCTGTTCGGGAAGCTTCGCATTATATTTACGTCCCAAATACCGCAGTGTCTTAAGACCAAGGTCTTCGACCAGTGTGTGTTGCCAGTGATGACAAACGGAACTGAGATATAGTCGCTTACTATATGCCTCATACATAAGAAGGCTGAAGGTCACCCAAAGGGTAATGGAGCGTGCTATGCTCGGAGTTTCTCTGCGTGATCGAATCAGAATCGAGGAGATCCGTAGGAGAACCAAAGTAACTGACGTTGCTCTCAGAATTGCTAAACGTAAGTGGCAGTGGGCGGGGCACATAGCTCGTAGAACGGATGGCCGTTGGGGCAGTAAAGTTCTCGAGTGACGACCGCGCACCGAAAAACGAAGTGTGGGCAATCCTCCCACCCGGTGGACCGATGACCTGTTGAAGGTCACGGGAAGCCGCTGGATGCGGGTATAACAGAACCAGTCGTCGCGGAAATCCTTGGGGGAGGCCTATGGCCAGCAGTGGACGTCCTTTGGCTGATATGATGATGAAAGTTCTAAATTCTGCTCGTATTTAATCTTGACGTAAGAATTTACGCAAAGAAATCAAATCGTTACCAAATGTGGTATAATCTAGGTAGGCAAAGTGATACTTTGAGGTGTAACAATAGGGGATCGGACTGCTAGTCATTTGAGTTACTTTTTACGATCTGTCAAAAACGAAATTTAGTTTTAAAAATGTTTGAAATACCTAGAAGTGACGTCATAGATTTTAAGCGCAATTGACGAACTTATTTTGTGAATATGATGAATTAAAAATTTAAGACGTGATGGAAAAACAAAACCAGTAAGGTTTTTTGAAACTTCAAGAGGAGAGCAGTTTAGGAAATCATATTTTAGATTTTATTTTTGATGCAGTCCGATCCCCTATTACAGTTAGGTAGAGTTATATCTGTACTTATTATATAAAGTTCTCCAGTCTGCTCGTATCTAATCTCCACGTAAGAAAATACCCAAAAAATCTAATCGTTACCAAATGTGGTAAACATCTAGCCAGACAAAATGATTCTCTGAGGTGTAACAATTACAGTAAGTTAGAGTTATACCTGTACTTATTAAAGAAAGTTCTCTATTCTGCTCGTATTTAATCTCCAAGTAAGAAACTGCCCAAAAAAAAATCTACTCGTTACCAAATGTGGTATACATCTAGTTAGGCAAAGTGATACTTTGAGGTGTAACAATTACAGTAAGGTAGAGTTATGTCTGTACTTATTAAAGAAAGTTCTCTATTCTGCTCGTATTTAATCTCCACTTAAGAAACTATCCAAAGAAATCTACTCGTTACCAAATGTGGTAAAACATCTAGTTAGGCAAAGTGATACTTTGAGGTGTAACACCTACAGTAAGGTAGAGATATATCTGTACTTATTATAGAAAGTTCTCCAGTCTGCTCGTATCTAATCTCAACGTAAGAAAATACCCAAAACAATCAAATCGTTACCAAATAAGGCAAACATCTAGTTAGGCAAAGTGATGCTCTGAGGTGTAACAATTACAGTAAGGTGGAGATATATCTGTACTTATTATAGAAAGTTCTCCAGTCTGCTCGTATCTAATCTCAACGTAAGAAAATACCCAAAACAATCAAATCGTTACCAAATAAGGCATACATCTAGCTAGACAAAGTTATACTCTGAGGTGTAACAATTACAGTAAGGTAGAGTTATAAGCACATGTACTTATCATAGAAAGTTCTCCATCTTCCATAATCGGCATCATCGTCAATTACCATCAGATGAAATGATGTCATTATCAATTGTGTAATAAAAAAATGAATAAAAAAATATCTAATCTCCACATAAGAAACTACACAAAAAAAAACAAATCGTTGCCGAATGGGGTATATCTACATCTAGTGAAAAAGATACCCTGAGGTGTAGGTACTAGGTACCTATGCGAGATGATACAAATGTACGAATTAATTAGGCCATGGACAAAGTATATAATAATATATTAGTACTAACATACAGTATGGATACTTTCTGCCGCTCTCTAGATTGCGACCTCACCCCCTCGTCACCTCTTTTGATAGATTGGTTACAGTTTGGTTCTCGAAAGTATGGGAATTCGCCATGATTTTGTTTGCTCCGTCATTTGTTTTTAAAATTGTCATTTCACGACCATTTGTATACAGTGTCCGGGATGTGAAATGGATGAGGCATGAATGAGCTGTCGTAAACATGCATAAACTAACCAAATTAATTAAAAATTATAAACCCGACTGCATAAAAACATTAACCCTCTTTTTTAACAATCGTGTCACAATGTCGAAGTAACTATTTAGTAATCTGTGACAATGTGTCCTATGTTAATCACGGTATCTAGACGAACCTCGAACTCCAGAATCCATCGAGCCGTTTTGGCTCAGCCAATGAAACCGACATACGTACAACCGTGGTTACCGTTTGGTTGTCGAAAGTATAGGATTTACCCGCTATTTTGTTTGTTCCGTCATTCCTTTTTTTAAATGTCATTTCTTGGCCCGTTGTATAAAGTGTCCAGGGTGTGCTAAAACTACCAATTTTATGATAAAGCGTCCCCACTTACCGACCCTTAGGGTATAACAGTGAGGGCCGCTATTCCTGCCAACACCATAAGGCGAAGGCAAGGACCATTTGCGGCAGGTCTTGCCGCCAAGACGTTTTTTGGGCAGTCGGGTAACAATGTTTAGGTCTTATCACCCTCCTTTTTGGGCATTCCCTCTCGTATATCTACCAGATACGCTAAAACTACCAAGTTTATGATAAAGCGTCCCCACTTACCGACCCTTAGGGTATAACAGTGAGGGCCGCTATTCCTGCCAACACCATAAGGCGAAGGCAAGGACCATTTGCGGCAGGTCTTGCCGCCAAGACGTTTTTTGGGCAGTCGGGTAACAATGTTTAGGTCTTATCACCCTCCTTTTTGGGCATTCCCTCTCGTATATCTACCAGATACGCTAAAACTACCAAGTTTATGATAAAGCGTCCCCACTTACCGACCCTTAGGGTATAACAGTGAGGGCCGCTATTCCTGCCAACACCATAAGGCGAAGGCAAGGACCATTTGCGGCAGGTCTTGCCGCCAAGACGTTTTTTGGGCAGTCGGGTAACAATGTTTAGGTCTTTTCACCCTCCTTTTTGGGCATTCCCTCTCGTATATCTACCAGATACGCTAAAACTACGAAGTTTATGATAAAGCGTCCCCACTTACCGACCCTTAGGGTATAACAGTGAGGGCCGCTATTCCTGCCAACACCATAAGGCGAAGGCAAGGACCATTTGCGGCAGGTCTTGCCGCCAAGACGCTTTTTGGGCAGTCGGTTAACAATGTTAAGGTCTTATGGTCTTATCACCCTCCTTTTTGAATTCCCTCTTGTATATCTACCAGATACGCTAAAACTACCAAGTTAATGATATAGCGTCCCCCTTACCGATCCTTAGGGTATAACAGTGAGGGCCGCTATTCCCGCCAACACCATAAGGCGAAGGCAAGGACCATTTGCGGCAGGTCTTGCCGCCAAGACGCTTTTTGGGCAGTCGGGTAACAATGTTTAGGTGCTGAAGCGAATCAAGATTGTCCTGTCGTGTCGTGCGTGTCACATAAAATTAATAAATTAAATACAGCGCGAACACTCAAAGATTTCTTTTTCTATTTCGATCGATACTTTTATAGTCAAAAATTTTCATGTAAAGCACTTAGAGAGGACGTGGACACAAAGGTGTACTTATCTCTATGAGAGATCTCTTCCATCCAAACTTACCGCGTGTTATGAGTCTTCAAAGTACGGAAGGCAAACCTGTGTGTACTTAATAATTATATTATTTTTTACTTAACTATTAGATGTGCTTTAAAAGCGTGTTTTTTGTATCTATAATTTTTGTATAAACTAAATAAAATACTAATAATTATAAATTTACCTAGATTTGAGATGCATTTAACTATATCTCCCCTGATAAAAAGTGACGATATAATATAGTTGAGGATGGTACACGCAAACTGAAATAATGCCTATTCACTCTCGCCTTGAAGATCACCGAATTGTAAGAGTCGGGAAAAACACAGGCTTTTCTATTCTTAGGATCTTGAAGGGCTTTTTCATTTGATATGTTACACTGTTATTAATACTTCTATTATTATTACCAAGGATTTTCATATGCGGAACACTTAAAACGAGATTAAACCAATTGTCTCGAGTCTCAACAGTAAAGAACTATGCAGAAACGTTATATCTCACGCCATTGAGATGGACTCATAATTACATACCAATTAATGTCTAAATAAGTAGCCGAAGACAAATGAACAAAGAATAGGGCTCATTAATCACAGCCAGATTGGAGGTGCGACCTCGGCCGTGTTTTGTTGTTTTTGTTTCGTTAACTTCATACATACATCAGACTATTTAGTGAGGAGTATAAGGATTGGCATATAAAGTGTGACCGAAATAGAGAAGTAGGAGGAAAGGAAGTATAATATAGGTATAGGAGGAAGAGGGAAACCACCTTATCCTAAGTCTTGCCGCCAAACATCAGTGTTAACAACACTGTGTGTTTATTATATATTATTTATGTGTAATTTTTAATTTTAAATATTTCTGTTACTTACATAATTTGTAAGGACATTGTTACTAACAAAATCATATGGACGGTCTCTTAAGTCTGAAATAAAGATATTGAATTAAATTAATGTGTTTCGGGAAGTTAAGATAGCCAGTTATACATTGTATTGGGGAATCTTAGTAAGCCCGCTTCCAGCTTCGGCATCATCGTCACTTACCATCAGGTGAGATGACTCCAAGGGCTTACCAATTGTAAATAATAAAAAAAAACTCACAAATGATTTAGAATATAATTTCCAATTTCAAATTAATTTATTTACAAACAATATATTTTGTGTTTGAAATAACAATAATTAAAATATAAATAATTATACTTACTTATACAAACAATACAAACATGACATGCAACATAAAAATTACGCAAATTTATGTCAGTTATAATCATGTCCTAATTAAAATTGCAATAAAGAGCATCGGTGGCGTAATGGCAAGGTCCGCTACCTCCTGTCCGGGAGATCATGGTTCGAATCCTGCCACGTAACAATGTGTTTTCGAATTTCGATTTCGTATGTAGGTTTATCCGACGCTCTTACGGTGACGGAAAACATCGCGAGGAAACCTGCACACGCCTGCGAAGAAACTCGAAGGTTGTGTGTGAGGTCTGTATATAAACAAGCTTAACATTTACTTGCCGCGTTTGTTAGTTTGTTAACTAGTTTAGGACAAATCTTGGAAGCTAAATTAGAACCACTTCCCGCATTCCGATGAGCTGAAATTTTGCAACATTGCATGGTTAGTGACGTCATTTTAAAACCAATATTGCGGACTCTCAAAGATAGCTGACCAGTTATTTTTATGCAACCCCTCATCATATCAGCTCATAGACGTCCCCACCGAGGGGCTCGAGCCTACCCTGAATCAGGGCGATCGGTCCCAGTGCGGGTTGGTCAACTGCACCCACAACCTGCGAGTTTTCCTTCAGCGTAAGAGCGTCGGATAAACGAACATATAAAATCTAAATTCGAAATCACATTGGTACGTGGCAGGATTCGAACCACGGCCTCACACACAAACAGGAGCCCGAGGAGGACCGTTACGCCACCGACGATCTTATGCAACCCCTATCATATGGGTATCAAATGAAAGAGTTTCCTGAGAAAAATACGAAATCACTAAAATTATTTTAAAATTAAAGCTTGTTTCACTTCCTTCCTCCTAACTGTTTCTATGCAAAAAATCACGTAAATCCATTGCGCTGTTGCGACGCCGACGACATAGCAGCCGACGTGCGCGAGCGTGCAAATTAGTTTTCCCCAGATCCCTCAGGAACTATTGGGCTATGTTAATTAGTAGTATTATCAAATGAGTTTTTTTTTTCAGTTCTTTGGATCTGTATCGGACTATGCTTCACGGGATAAAATTTAGCCTGTTTCCTTCCCCAAAACACATGCTACTGGTATGCCAAATTTCTTAAAGATTGGTCGACATGTTGAAACGTGGAGAGGTAAAAAAACCATCGAACCTTACAGTTATCGCATATGATGTGTAACATCTAACATAAGTAAAAAGCATAGCCGTGTTTCCTTAGCCTTCGTTACTGAAAAAAAACCCATTTACACACTATCATATCTAAGTCTTGCCGCCAAACATCAGTATTAACAACATTGATGTATTGCGGCTTGAAAATAAGATAGCCAGTTCTCCATTGCGATGGGGAATCTTGGTAAGCACGCTTCCTTATTTGGCATCATCGTAACTTACCATCAGGTGAGATGATGCCAAGGGCTTACCAAATTTGAATAAAAAATAACCACTTCCGTCCCTTTTCACAAAATCTCTCCTACAGAAATCTCTCCCAAAAATTGCAGGAAAGCGAGAGGATTATTTGTTAAGTTCAGCGCGTGCATTACGTTGGCAGCCTCATGACAGAATTTCAATATTCTGAGATTCAAACAATAATGTAAGTTATTATATCAGCTCATATACGTCCCCACCGAGGGGCTCGAGCCTACCCTAAATCAGGGCGATTAGGCCTTAGTCGTCCACGCGGGCCCAGTGCGGGTTGGTCGACTTCACACACAGCCTTCGAGTTTCTTCGCAGGCGTATGCAGGTTTCCTCACGATGTTTTCCTTCACCGTTAAAGCAATCGGTAAGTATGTGTACGTAAGTTTTTGAAAAACTCATTGGTACATTGGCCGTCCAGATTTGAACCCGGTACCTCTGGTTAGATGGACCGAGTCGTTACCGGTTGAGCCACCGACACTTTTGTAGCCACCGACGCTTTTTGTAATGTAAGTATACTAAGGTATTCTAGTCCTCTACTTAATAAGTGGAACAATAACGCTCGAAATAAAACACGTACGCTACGATTACAATAATGGCGTGCAGATAATAGATCTGCGCGTTAAGGCACCTTGATGAAGTAATTAGATTGATCTAATTCTGTTCGCTCGTTACTGTCGTGATTTTCGACTGACGCTTCCTTTGACCGTCAGGTTTTGGTTTAAGGCCTTACTTACCTAAAAAGATGTTTATCCTAAGTTTTTATGCGTCAATCTTATAAAATTGATTATTTCAACGTTTGTGTTTGCCGAGATGTAGTTTAGAGTGTCAGGGCTCTTAGGTAGAGTTCTTTGTTACTTGTTTTTATAAATGTGGTAAAGTCAAGAGCACTTAGAGTAATACTTTGGACTTGGGTCTGGCCCCATGGGATATGATGACGCGCAGTAAAAATCAGAGCTCAACTAGGGCCTTGGCTCTACTAGAGATCTCATAACTTTTTAACACTGAAAGCGTTATGAGTTCGTGAGTCTTGGCTACCATTTTTACATGAAATGGTCTTAGTGTGGTATTAGACTACACAACAGTACTATAACTAAAGTGCCCATATTTTTTTGACTCAATACGGGACATTGTATCGGTTTATTTAGTAGGTTGGTTTATGGAATAAAAAAACTCTTTTTGATGTTTTATTTTATCTTTTTATAAAAAGAGTAGGTATTTATTACAAACAAAGATATAAAACAAAAATGCTCAGTTGTTTTTATATTTGTCAGAGAAACCAGGCGCGGATTCAGGATTTCGTTCAGTAGGGTTGCCATTTCTTAATCAAATTCACCAATAGTCCAGAAAGAAAATTGAGCTAAATCAAGGCGCAAGCGAAGCGAGTATCTTAAAGTTTAGTTTTAATTACATGACTTCACTTTACAATAAATAAGACAACGCAGTGTGTGATTTTTTTTAAATTTTTTTATTCACAATTGGTAAGCCCTTGGCATCATCTCATCTGATGGTAAGTGATGATGATGCCGAAGATGGAAGCGGGCTTACCAAGATTCCCCAACGCAATGGAGAACTGGCTATCTTATCTTCAAGCCGGAGCACATCAATTTTTGATTCATGTTCGTGTTTAGCCATTGGACAGGAGCGTAGGGAACGGTTATAGGAAAAGTGCGAGCGAAGCGAGCAAGAATTTTTCATTTTAATACATGACCTCATTTTACAAGGAGAAGGGTTTAGGAAAACGGGACAATTCTGCGTCCCGATGCTTTTTTTTAGGGACACCGGGATGGAGAACCGAAAAAAGAGACGGTCCCATTTAAAACAGGACTTATGGTCACTTTAACTATAACCAATAATAGTTGACAGGAAAGAGTTTACGTATGCTTGTTCAGTATATCCTAAGGTTTTAATCATGCAAAGCCACACGCCTAACCATTCGCAAAGGTATGAAATGACTACGTATATTTTGTATAATTATTATTATTCTCAAAAGCGTCGGTAGCTCAACCCATAACGACTCGGCCCTCCTAACCAGAGGTTCAAATCCGGACGGCCAATGTACCAAATGAGTTTTTCGAAACTTATACATAACATATAGTTAATTACCGATTGTTTTAACGGTGAAGGAAATCACCGTGAGGAAACCTGCACAACTGGTTCCAGATGTGTTATAAGGGTCGCGTTGCACACGTCCGTAGGTATAAATCTAAATGTCCTACACGTGACCGCGGGTGAAGCTAAGTGCAACACCAGGCAACCGCCTATACTATCCCTTGGATAGCACGGTTAATTGTGCCACACGATAAGAGAGAGAGATTGTTCTAGTGATTATTTTGAAAGAATTTTTAAAAGTAGCTTTATGAATATTTTTAAATTTAAATTAAGACACCTACACATAGAGGTGCTATTCAGATGGCGACTGTAGACCGTACTGGTTTGTATGAATTTATATGAAAATAATTCCGAGCGTCCGTTACAGTCGGCAGCACCAGGAGCGTCACCGGCCGCATGAAGTGTCGCCGGCAGCAATGTCTGTACAGTACCTTTAAAATTGATGAATAATATGTAGTACCACTCACACTATAGTCAAAACAATATGCCTTCATATATGTCCCCACCGAGGGACTCAAGCCTACCCTAAATTAGGGCGATCGGGCCTCAGTCGACCACCCGGGCCCAGTGCAGGTTGGCGACTTCACACACAACATACGAGTTTATCCGCAGGCGTGTGCAGGTTTCCTCACGATGTTTTCCTTCACCGTAAGAGCGTCGGATACCTACATGTTTAAATGGTGACGATACTGCTTCTGACAAATTTTAATATGCTTATAATTATTATTGATTACAGCAATATTTCTCTGTCTATTTACTATTATCAGAGGATAAATGTTTTTTAGCCGTCTCTGTGCCCTAACTAACCCATGTCATCAATCTGAAGAAACACTAAGCAATCAACCATCAACACCATCTGCATAGCTTTTGCAACCAAATCCAAATAAAGGTCTTATCACAATCTATCTTCGTTCAATATTTTAATTGTAAAGGTCTACCCACGCCGCATTTCAGCGCAACTCATAGATATCAATCGAAGGATATGCCTATTAGAACAACCACTTCAAACGTGTGTACTTAAATAATGACTAATACATATTAGACTAAGAGCCTTATGCAGTAATTCAAAAGTTAATTGGTATTATAAAAGATAATACAAATGCCTAAAACAGCAAAAAACAATCTTTATAAGGGCGGCAGTATTCATGTTCGCAATATGTATGTTAATAGAAAAAAAAACTTTAATATTACTTTATATCATGTTCAAGAGCCACACAACGTTGAGGTTGACGTATGAGTCGTGTTTACCGATCGGGCGGATATTGGCATCAGCAGGTAACCGACTTTTACGGACAAATTAGTGCCATTTTTAGGCGTATTTGGCCCCGTCTTTATGAAATGTACTGATGAATTATGTCTTTGTCGCAACTGCAATCGCTGAGTCATGTCGCGATGTCGCAACGGCGCCGGCGCATGTCTGTGCGTCGGTGTCACTGTGGGTGGTCGTGTGATAGGCATCTAATTGATAATGATAACCCATTTTCGTCAAAGTTTCCTCTGTCTACAACGTTCCTTTTTGCAAGCCATGAGTAAGTACTAGGTTGGATAACTACTTTTCATTGTTCAGCTAAACATAGATTCCTTTACTATTTTGCCACAATTTAGCAGCAATTACTCCGTGGACATGCAATAATCAAACCAATTTATTTAAAAACTAGCTTTTGCCCGCGGCTTGGCCCGCGTGGACATCGTTTTTATGACTGTCTTAGAGGGTGCGTGGTGCGCGAGCCGCAAGCGGCTCGGGATCGTGGACATGAATTTTCGCCAGATCCCTCGGGAAGTATGTCAGGATATATGCTTATTAGTAAATCATGTCATTTCCCACCCCCTCAACCATCTCTGTGCAAAAAATCACACCATCCATTGTTCCGTTGCGATGTTAAAGAAATTAACCAAAAAAGAGTATATTTTCAGTTCCCTCAGGAATTGCATCGAGATATGCTATTACGGGATAAAAAGTAGCCTGTATCCTTCCTCGTGACACAGGCTACCTGCATGCCAAATTTCATTAAGATTGGTTAAGGCGTTGAAGCGTGAAAGGTAACAAAAAAACATACAAACAAACACATTTTCATATTTATAATGTTAGTAATAAGGATTAAAAACCCGGCTGCATTAATACTTTCATTATCATCATATCAGCTCATATTAACGTCCCCACCGAGGTGCTCGAGCTTAAACTGAATAAGGGTGATCATTAGTCGACCACGCGGGCCCAGTGCGTGTTGGTCGATTTCACACACACCTTCACGTTTCTTCGCAGGCGTGTGCAGGGTACCTCACGATAGGATGCAAGGTTGGTCGTCCTCCAAGAGCGGGTGTTTGTGGTTGGGAGGGAATACGTTCCCTTCCAAGCATAAACTACACTCCTGGCGCATCCGGTAACAGTGGTTAGCAATATCCAGGATGGTAGTAAGATATTGCTAGCTACTGGCCAATGTACCGACATACCTGGTGCTAAGGTCGGAGGAGACGTGTGCTGATGATCATGTTGAATAACTTTTATTCTTTGACTTTTCTGAAAAGGCAAAGAAAAAAATTACTCTTCATACATTACACATCGATCAGCTGTTCGAGTAATTTTGTGCATATTTGTATGCAGGGTCCAAATATTTTTTAGTTCCTTGGGGAAAAGCGTACAGTGTAATGAGAGTAGAGCCCCCATTTAACGGGTCCTACACATTTTTCTTACACCTTAATAAACCAGACCCAGGGCAAACAAACCTGTTCGTCATACGTATGTTTGCCCTGGGTGGGAATCGAACCTACGACCTAACAGTCAGGAGCGCTTAACCATAAAAGGTTACTTCACTCGCTCAGCTAAGTCAGCTATCCTAAATAAATTTTGGCCTTCGACGTGCCTCCTACAGCAGAATCCACTCTTACCGGCTCACTTCGTCTCTTGTCAATCAGCTATCTAAACTTCGTGCTGGTTCATGTTTGTTTAGTCCTTAGCATTGATAAAAATTCGGATTTGGTGGAAGACAATGTTTTTGTTTTTAAGTAAGTATTTCTTACCAGTTACAGTTCTCAACCAACAAGAATTCATAGACATTTTTTTTTTTTTTGTTTCTTCGCCCTTTTAGGGCAGGCTAAGGCTCATTGGTCATACCGCCTAGTCTTCAGTATATGTTTTTCAGCAGTATTATTTTGTAGAATTCACGTCTTCAGTAATTTTTAGTATATTTTTCAGATTATGTAGTATTTTTCTTCTTTTCAGTCATCAAGGTCACTATTTCTGCACGTTCACATCATATCATTGTCTATAAACTACCTAACCTACATACTCTAGCAAAATGATAGCACTTTTGCTAAAGCTTGCACGGACTTCTTGTGGGAACTCGAAACACAGTATACACACTTTTATTTCATTATCCTACACAAGAAACACGTAAATGATACTTCGCTGATAAATACACTATCAATATTACACATCGAAAACCACTAAATGTATTTTTTCGGATAATAAAAGAAAAATGACAAACTGAACGCTACAAATTCCCGCCAAAAAGTCGAATTCATAGACAGACACATGGATTCTTAATTTTTAATACCAAAAAGGATATAACGTAAATTTAGTTCGCCGCTAAATCAAAGATGACCTATTATTTTAATATTAGGGCATCTTTGTCATAAAAAAAATATTATTATGGCGTAAGGCGTTCGACATTCCTTATTCTCAAGTAATGTACTCGTACGAATCTTGAGACATGAGATGATGTGACGTGACATGCGTGACATATCGTTCTTTAAAAACAAACCGTCTATAATGTCCGTTTGTTTAGGGCCCAGCAGTGACAATGACATTATCTGTATTCTATCGGCATTTGTTTATTTTTGTAACATCACTTGTCTTTCAATATTACCACATTATCTTGAAAGTTCTTTCAGCTTGGGCCACCTTTATTTTTTAACATTTAGAGTTGAAATTCATTGGAATAACTGTTTCGAAAGTGAAATTGATTTCTTGGTGAATTGACATGAGGACATCAATGTTTTGAATAGAGGTCAAAGACTGGAATTATAATGTGGGAAAATTCTGATGGTGTATCTCATACATGCAAACATTACATAGCTTGGTCATTCACAATTCTATAATATTAATGGGATTTCATTAAAATGTTATCATGGTGACACATTGAGTATACCTACAATTTATATTATTTTAGTCTTAAGAGCAGATTTTTTACTAAAAATTAGAGTGCTTTTTGGCTGCTCCTCACCTGATGGTAACTGCCGATGCTTCCGAGGAAACAGCCAAAGAGTGGAATTCCCTGCGGTGTCTGCGTTCTCTGATTCGTATAATTTAGGAATCTTCAAGACGAAAGTGAATAGGCACTATTTGATCTTGAGTGTTACATCCTAGGCTGCATCGGCACTTACCATCAGGTAAGGTGCAGCCAAACGCACAAAAATTTAAAATAAGAAAAAAAAATATAGCCTAAGTTAATTTTTGGTTTTTAAAGGGGTTGAAATATTTTTGTATGGGAACGCGGCTTAGTAACACACATTTTTTCAAAATCTTTCGGCGAACGATTTAACCCATATTTTTTCGATACCGAGGGGGAATGCATATGTAAAACCAAAAATTATTGGCCTAAAGTGTCACGTTGCTTTAGCACTTCGTACAACGGGCCAGAAATGTTATTTCAAAAAACGAATGACGGAACAAACAAAATGGCGGCGATATCCTATACGTTCGACAATCAAACTGTAACCAATCTGGGTGACGAGGGGGTTAGGTCGCAATTTAGAGAGCGGCAGGGAGTGTCCAAACCTAAATTGCTGTCCTATCGATATTACAATATTTATTTGATATAATAATTTTCGAAAACCCTAAAAGCTTTTACGTACGTTTTTATTCTCGAAAAGCAAAATGCTCAAATGAACATGAATGCATGGTTTCAAATTAAAAAAAGGCGAGCACAGTAAAATGTTTCCTATGATCCTATTGAAAATTAAAGACGACTCTTCGACCTTGATTCCTCCTCCAGATTTCATCATCAAATCAACTTCAAAATACCGAAAGGAGTTTTTGCCACCGGGAATACAGCTTCATTCAAAATTTCAGCTCAATCGGACCCCTGGAAGTCTAAAACTAAACAAATATATATACATACAACATTGCACATTGAATAAAAGCTTTTAAAATAGTAATAAGTCGTTCACGTCATCATATCAACTCATATACATCCCCACCGAGGGGCTCGAGCCTACCCTGAATAAGGGTGATCGGGCTTTAGTCGACCACGCGGGCCCAGTGAAAGTTGGTCGACTTCACACACAACCTTCGAGTTTTTTTTTCGCAGGCGTGTGCAGGTTTTCCTCACGATTTTCCTTCACCGTAAGAGCGTCGGATAAACGTACATATTTTAAATTCGAAAACACATTGGTATCTGGCAGGATTCGAACCACGACCTTCAAGACAGGAGGTAGCGGCCCCTGCCATTGCGCCACCGACGTTTAAGTCATTCACGTAATAAAGAGGCTTTGGCCCTTGTTTGATAAGTATAAGTTTCTCGTCGCCAATGAGTCTTAGCGCGTCAGTCGATAACCTCGCGCGGCTTGACCAGTAGCACAGTATTACGATATTGCCTATATTGTAATTCTGTGCCAGTAGGTACGTGTTTTGAGCCGCAAGTTATTGTTTTAATTAAAACAGCAACAAAGCAGCAATTTTAGACGTTTTTAGTAGAGCTGTAAGAAAGAAAACCTTCTTGTCAACCGACTTCCAATATGGAGGAACTTCTCAATTCAACTGTTTTCAACCGACTCCAAAAAAGGAGGAGGTTCTCAATTCGACTGTATGTTTTTTTATGTATGTTACCTCAGAACTTTTGACTGAGTGAACCTATTTTTATGATTCTTTTTTTATTTGAAAGCTATAGTGCTTTTCGTTTGGTCCTATATAAATTTTATTAAAATCGGTGTAGTACTTTATTAGAAACTTAATAAAAACCAAAAAATAATAATTTTGCATAAATGTACTCAGTTGTTGCGATGAAAGTCGGTTTTTCAATTATCTTCATGTTTGTTACGTGTTATCTTCGCAGATTGTGAACCGATTTTCATGATTTTTTTTTATTCGATAGAGTATGCTTTCAGGTTGGTTCCATTTAAATTTTCTTAAAATCGATGTTGAACGTTTTTTAGAAATTTAACAAAAACTTAAAATAATAATGCAAAATTGTACTTAGTTGTTATAATGGAAGTCAGGTTTTTTTTATCGGGTTTAGCTTATCTAATTATTCTGTCTTGAGACGGAGTCTGCTCTCGTGGTGAATGAAAATTTATTTTTCTATCGCTTTTGTTTTTCTTGATAACATCATATAGGTATTGACCCAATCATAATTATATATCAGAAACCAGCAACAAAAATTAGTAAATTCCAAGTTTGAAAATTAATTTACTTATTGATAAAAAAACAATTTATCATATTTGAAATAAAATATTTTGACTAAAAGTTTAAAGGATGAATGAAGTTCCACTGTGCAGCGTTTTATTCCACGCCAGCCATTTAGCTGGGCGGCGGCGGCGCGATCGCTATCGTAGAACGATCGTCCGCGATCGTCGTGCGATTACAGGATATATGAACGATTTGCGTGTCGCTACACTTGTGGAGGGAAGTTGATGTATCGTGGTGTCGTCGGGATAGCCACATAGTCCAACTCTTAGTTTACCTTACTTAGAGTATATAAATGAAAATTAAATGGCGTTTGTTAATAAGCGCATCACTGGAGAACAACTAGACCAATTTGGTTTATTTTAAGCCTTCATTTAATGCTTCAAGATGCCGCATTCCGAGCAGGTTGATACGTGTTAAAATAATATCGAACGTAAGTCTATTCATTTTAGGTTCAAATCAATGCGGGCTTCAGCGCGGCTGTTACTTTGAAACTAAACGCCCAATTCTTGATTTTTACATGTTTTTATTACTTTTTTTATACTTTGAAATATGTTTAAACAAAATTGTTCAATTAAAATAAAAGATCTTAAAGTCACTGATTTTTGTGTTGGTTTCATTAAACATTAACTATTTTCGAGAGATTTTGCAATTAATGCCAAAAACAGGATATTTTTTTACATCAAAATTGGTAACATTTTTAAAATTGTATTCAATTAAATCGACTTTTTATTTCTTTAAATATAAAATATATTTTATCATAGTGATATCATTTACTTAGTCTTTCAATAATTAGAATTGAATATTCACGTTTGACCTATCTTAAGGCCTTAAAAGTCGAACAAATTCACCTAAAAATGGAGATCGTTTGCTGACTTTGAAATTGATCTGATGATGAACCTTGGAGGTGAAACCAAGGTACTAGGATCGCCTTTTGTTTTCAATACAACACAACACATTACAATACAATACAATACAAAACAATATTCTTTATTGCATCACAACATAAAAAAAGGAATGAAAAATATAGAAGAAAGCCTTTACAATAGGCAGCCTTATTATTATTATTATATCAGCTCATAAACGTCCCCACCGAGGGGCTCGAGCCTACCCTGAATCAGGGCGATTAGGCCTTAATCGACCACGCGGGCCCAGTGCGGGTTGGTCGACTTCACACACAACCTGCGAGTTTCTTCGCAGGCGTGTGCAGGTTTCCTCACGATGTTTTCCTTCACCGTTAAAGCAATCGGTAAGTATATTATGTACGTAAGTTTTTGAAAAACTCATTGGTACATTGGCCGTCCAGATTTGAACCCGGTACCTCTGGTTAGATGGACCGAGTCGTTACCGGTTGAGCCACCGACGCTTTCAGCCACCGACGCTTATTACTAGGTATCAATTTCTTTCAGGCAACCTTTGGATAGGGAAACAGCGATAGAATAAGTTAAGGGGCGGTGCAATAATTTAAAACAGAAAAAATGCAAATAAACAGTTACAAATAGAAATACTATTACAAAAATGTATTTGGCATTTTGGAGCATAAAAACTCTTTTCAAATAAAAGCTTGTACCTAAAAGTTTTTAGGTTATTCGATGTCATTTTAATATTAAGTAGTTAAAGTTTTGGTGCGGAACCTCGAGGCGCACTTGGCCGGTTTTTTTTATATGCCAAGTACTATTTTTCTAGTTTTCCTTAGTTCGATTTATTTTAGAAGTCAATAAGTATTGGCGGTGATAAAAAGATTGTAAAATTTCCTTGACATTTTTTTATTTTTTGGACGGGAGGTACCTTTAACATTTTAAAAAAAGGTTATTCTAGAAAATAATTTAAAATATGCATGTGCAAAATTTCATCAAAATCGGTATCACACGCACACACAAACAACAATTCAATTCAATATATTTTACTCTCAATACTCTTTATGACAGTCATAAAATAATAATAACAATGTCATTTGTGAAGAATCAAGAAATATTCAATAATTAGTTAATAACGTCAATATTAAATCCTTGATGTAAACCAGATTATGTCATTAGAACATGAAAACAATATGACACGAAAAGTATACAACACCAATACACACAAACACACACACACACACACACAAACATGTTTCTAGACCACTTTGCATTTTCGACAAAATCTCGTAGGTAGTCGGTTTCTCTGACGATCACATAACCTTCTATTTGCTCATTTGTCGCTCGAATTCGTATTGGCTTACCGCCACGAGTGTTTCGTATCTCAATGGTTAGGCAGGTGAACATTGTGAGACAAGGGCAAGTCGATATCTATTGATCACTCGCTAGCTGAAACGAGAACAGTTTACATACAAAACATAGAAATTTAATTAGCTCAATTCGATCGCGTAGGGCAATTCCGAGCATAGCTCGCTCCTAAAATGAGTAATTTGATGATATGATTTATTTACTAAAATAATTTTCACTTATGACTTGAGGGAAAATATCGAATGGATTTTTATTTAAGGTAAATATGATGAAAACTAGCTGTTTCCCGCGGCTTCACCCGCTTGGACAACGTGTCTATGACTTTTCGAGGGTGCGCAGTGCGCGAGCTGCAAGCGGCTTGCGAGCGTGAACAAAGTAGCATGTGTGTTAATCCAGGTCCTAATCTGTCTACCTACCAAATTTCAGCCAGATCCGTTCAGTAGTTTTTGCGTGAAGGAGTAATAAACATACATACTCACCAACTTTCGCCTTTATAATATTTGTGTGATGTGATAACAACGAAAAACATCGAAAAAGTGCAAAAGTGTGGTTATTTTCTTCCCTCTTTACACGTAATGAAAAAAACAAAAGTTTCAGGGCTGCCGGGCCTTAATTAGTCTCGTTATCAGTTACGGAATCCTAAAAAGACAGATGACGAATGTAAAGGTTGCTTGGGTTTTTAAAATGGTTTAATTTAGTATCACAATATGAAATGAAACCATTTTAAACCCAAGTTTCATAGACTAGTTAATATTCCGCGGCTTTCCTGCCGCCCCGCCGCACCGCCCCACCGCCCGGGGCGATCGTATCCACGGCACGCGAAGGCTCGCACTTTGTATACAACTTCCGGCGGCAAGCCACTTCCGGTACAGTCCACTGACCGGAAGTAGTCGGTTCAGGCTCTATGTCACCTTAAGTATGTGTTGTGATTAGCCGGATTTATGGTTTTTATACCCCTTGGGTGTGTAATTACGTCTTTATAGAGTACTTTTATTTTTTATGGGAATAAATTTGGAGGGGGTGGGGGGGGGGGGGGGGGGGGGTTAATGCTGTTGTAAAAGTTTTCACAGTTTAATACAGTAGGTCACAGCTATAAGTAGAATAATTATTGTATTTCTATAGTTACTTATATATTATATTTAACCCGCACTGGGCCCGCGTGGTCGACTAAGGCCTAATCGCCCTGATTGAGGGTAGGCTCGAGGGGACGTATTTGAGCTGTAATGATTATATTTATATGCTATAATTTTTATTTATTATATTTTGTACTTATAATTAGTATTTTATTGAGTTTGAATAATTATTCAGAACACACAGGTTTGCCTCACGTACTTTAAAGTCACGACCTAACACCCAATCAGTAAGGTTGACTGGAAGAAATCTCTTATAGAGATAACTCCACCTTTGTGTACGTCCTTACTAAGTGCTTTTTATTTAAATGTTATTGTACATTAAAAACAACAACTAAACAGATTAATCTTTTTTGTCATTATTAAACCGTGTTAGACGAAGAAGACGATCGAAAGACATAGCGTATTAGCACAGGCCTTCTACTCGGTGGGCCGATGACCTGGTGAAGGTCGACGCCTGGGGAGGCCTATGTCCAGCAGTGGACGTCTTTCGGCTGATATGGTTCGAAATGCACGTCAATATAATAACTACTAGAGTCACCTGACCTGGTGAAGGTCGACGCCTGGGGAGGCCTATGTCCAGCAGTGGACGTCTTTCGGCTGATATGGTTCGAAATGCACGTCATTATAATAACTACTAAAGTCACCTGACCTGGTGAAGGTCGACGCCTGGGGAGGCCTATGTCCAGCAGTAGACGTCTTTCGGCTGATATAGTTCAAAATGCACGTCAATATAATAACTACTAGAGTCACCTGACCTGGTGAAGGTCGACGCCTGGGGAGGCCTATGTCCAGCAGTGGACGTCTTTCGGCTGATATGGTTCGAAATGCACGTCATTATAATAACTACTAGAGTCACCTGACCTGGTGAAGGTCGACGCCTGGGGAGGCCTATGTCCAGCAGTAGACGTCTTTCGGCTGATATGGTTCGAAATGCACGTCAATATAATAACTACTAGAGTCACCTGACCTGGTGAAGGTCGACGCCTGGGGAGGCCTATGTCCAGCAGTAGACGTCTTTCGGCTGATATGGTTCGAAATGCACGTCATTATAATAACTACTAGAGTCACCTGACCTGGTGAAGGTCGACGCCTGGGGAGGCCTATGTCCAGCAGTAGACGTCTTTCGGCTGATATAGTTCAAAATGCACGTCAATATAATAACTACTAGAGTCACCTGACCTGGTGAAGGTCGACGCCTGGGGAGGCCTATGTCCAGCAGTGGACGTCTTTCGGCTGATATGGTTCGAAATGCACGTCATTATAATAACTACTAGAGTCACCTGACCTGGTGAAGGTCGACGCCTGGGGAGGCCTATGTCCAGCAGTAGACGTCTTTCGGCTGATATGGTTCGAAATGCACGTCAATATAATAACTACTAGAGTCACCTGACCTGGTGAAGGTCGACGCCTGGGGAGGCCTATGTCCAGCAGTAGACGTCTTTCGGCTGATATGGTTCGAAATGCACGTCATTATAATAACTACTAGAGTCACCTGACCTGGTGAAGGTCGACGCCTGGGGAGGCCTATGTCCAGCAGTAGACGTCTTTCGGCTGATATGGTTCGAAATGCACGTCAATATAATAACTACTAAAGTCACCTGACCTGGTGAAGGTCGACGCCTGGGGAGGCCTATGTCCAGCAGTAGACGTCTTTCGGCTGATATGGTTCGAAATGCACGTCAATATAATAACTACTAAAGTCACCTGACCTGGTGAAGGTCGACGCCTGGGGAGGCCGTAGACGTCTTTCGGCTGATATGGTTCAAAATGCACGTCATTATAATAACTACTAGAGTCACCTGACCTGGTGAAGGTCGACGCCTGGGGAGGCCGTAGACGTCTTTCGGCTGATATGGTTCAAAATGCACGTCATTATAATAACTACTAGAGTCACCTGACCTGGTGAAGGTCGACGCCTGGGGAGGCCTATGTCCAGCAGTAGACGTCTTTCGGCTGATATGGTTCAAAATGCACGTCATTATAATAACTACTAAAGTCACCTGACCTGGTGAAGGTCGACGCCTGGGGAGGCCGTAGACGTCTTTCGGCTGATATGGTTCAAAATGCACGTCATTATAATAACTACTAGAGTCACCTGACCTGGTGAAGGTCGACGCCTGGGGAGGCCTATGTCCAGCAGTAGACGTCTTTCGGCTGATATGGTTCGAAATGCACGTCAATATAATAACTACTAAAGTCACCTGACCTGGTGAAGGTCGACGCCTGGGGAGGCCTATGTCCAGCAGTAGACGTCTTTCGGCTGATATGGTTCGAAATGCACGTCAATATAATAACTACTAAAGTCACCTGACCTGGTGAAGGTCGACGCCTGGGGAGGCCGTAGACGTCTTTCGGCTGATATGGTTCAAAATGCACGTCATTATAATAACTACTAGAGTCACCTGACCTGGTGAAGGTCGACGCCTGGGGAGGCCGTAGACGTCTTTCGGCTGATATGGTTCAAAATGCACGTCATTATAATAACTACTAGAGTCACCTGACCTGGTGAAGGTCGACGCCTGGGGAGGCCTATGTCCAGCAGTAGACGTCTTTCGGCTGATATGGTTCAAAATGCACGTCATTATAATAACTACTAAAGTCACCTGACCTGGTGAAGGTCGACGCCTGGGGAGGCCGTAGACGTCTTTCGGCTGATATAGTTCAAAATGCACGTCATTATAATAACTACTAGAGTCACCTGACCTGGTGAAGGTCGACGCCTGGGGAGGCCTATGTCCAGCAGTAGACGTCTTTCGGCTGATATGGTTCGAAATGCACGTCAATATAATAACTACTAGAGTCACCTGACCTGGTGAAGGTCGACGCCTGGGGAGGCCTATGTCCAGCAGTAGACGTCTTTCGGCTGATATAGTTCAAAATGCACGTCAATATAATAACTACTAGAGTCACCTGACCTGGTGAAGGTCGACGCCTGGGGAGGCCTATGTCCAGCAGTGGACGTCTTTCGGCTGATATGGTTCGAAATGCACGTCATTATAATAACTACTAAAGTCACCTGACCTGGTGAAGGTCGACGCCTGGGGAGGCCTATGTCCAGCAGTGGACGTCTTTCGGCTGATATGGTTCGAAATGCACGTCATTATAATAACTACTAAAGTCACCTGACCTGGTGAAGGTCGACGCCTGGGGAGGCCTATGTCCAGCAGTAGACGTCTTTCGGCTGATATAGTTCAAAATGCACGTCAATATAATAACTACTAGAGTCACCTGACCTGGTGAAGGTCGACGCCTGGGGAGGCCTATGTCCAGCAGTGGACGTCTTTCGGCTGATATGGTTCGAAATGCACGTCATTATAATAACTACTAGAGTCACCTGACCTGGTGAAGGTCGACGCCTGGGGAGGCCTATGTCCAGCAGTAGACGTCTTTCGGCTGATATGGTTCGAAATGCACGTCAATATAATAACTACTAGAGTCACCTGACCTGGTGAAGGTCGACGCCTGGGGAGGCCTATGTCCAGCAGTAGACGTCTTTCGGCTGATATGGTTCGAAATGCACGTCATTATAATAACTACTAGAGTCACCTGACCTGGTGAAGGTCGACGCCTGGGGAGGCATATGTCCAGCAGTAGACGTCTTTCGGCTGATATGGTTCGAAATGCACGTCAATATAATAACTACTAAAGTCACCTGACCTGGTGAAGGTCGACGCCTGGGGAGGCCTATGTCCAGCAGTAGACGTCTTTCGGCTGATATGGTTCGAAATGCACGTCAATATAATAACTACTAAAGTCACCTGACCTGGTGAAGGTCGACGCCTGGGGAGGCCGTAGACGTCTTTCGGCTGATATGGTTCAAAATGCACGTCATTATAATAACTACTAGAGTCACCTGACCTGGTGAAGGTCGACGCCTGGGGAGGCCGTAGACGTCTTTCGGCTGATATGGTTCAAAATGCACGTCATTATAATAACTACTAGAGTCACCTGACCTGGTGAAGGTCGACGCCTGGGGAGGCCTATGTCCAGCAGTAGACGTCTTTCGGCTGATATGGTTCAAAATGCACGTCATTATAATAACTACTAAAGTCACCTGACCTGGTGAAGGTCGACGCCTGGGGAGGCCGTAGACGTCTTTCGGCTGATATGGTTCAAAATGCACGTCATTATAATAACTACTAGAGTCACCTGACCTGGTGAAGGTCGACGCCTGGGGAGGCCTATGTCCAGCAGTAGACGTCTTTCGGCTGATATGGTTCGAAATGCACGTCAATATAATAACTACTAGAGTCACCTGACCTGGTGAAGGTCGACGCCTGGGGAGGCCTATGTCCAGCAGTAGACGTCTTTCGGCTGATATGGTTCGAAATGCACGTCATTATAATAACTACTAGAGTCACCTGACCTGGTGAAGGTCGACGCCTGGGGAGGCCTATGTCCAGCAGTAGACGTCTTTCGGCTGATATGGTTCGAAATGCACGTCAATATAATAACTACTAGAGTCACCTGACCTGGTGAAGGTCGACGCCTGGGGAGGCCGTAGACGTCTTTCGGCTGATATGGTTCAAAATGCACGTCATTATAATAACTACTAGAGTCACCTGACCTGGTGAAGGTCGACGCCTGGGGAGGCCTATGTCCAGCAGTAGACGTCTTTCGGCTGATATGGTTCGAAATGCACGTCAATATAATAACTACTAGAGTCACCTGACCTGGTGAAGGTCGACGCCTGGGGAGGCCTATGTCCAGCAGTAGACGTCTTTCGGCTGATATGGTTCGAAATGCACGTCAATATAATAACTACTAGAGTCACCTGACCTGGTGAAGGTCGACGCCTGGGGAGGCCGTAGACGTCTTTCGGCTGATATGGTTCGAAATGCACGTCAATATAATAACTACTAGAGTCACCTGACCTGGTGAAGGTCGACGCCTGGGGAGGCCGTAGACGTCTTTCGGCTGATATAGTTCAAAATGCACGTCATTATAATAACTACTAGAGTCACCTGACCTGGTGAAGGTCGACGCCTGGGGAGGCCTATGTCCAGCAGTAGACGTCTTTCGGCTGATATGGTTCGAAATGCACGTCAATATAATAACTACTAGAGTCACCTGACCTGGTGAAGGTCGACGCCTGGGGAGGCCGTAGACGTCTTTCGGCTGATATGGTTCGAAATGCACGTCAATATAATAACTACTAGAGTCACCTGACCTGGTGAAGGTCGACGCCTGGGGAGGCCTATGTCCAGCAGTAGACGTCTTTCGGCTGATATGGTTCGAAATGCACGTCAATATAATAACTACTAGAGTCACCTGACCTGGTGAAGGTCGACGCCTGGGGAGGCCTATGTCCAGCAGTAGACGTCTTTCGGCTGATATGGTTCGAAATGCACGTCAATATAATAACTACTAGAGTCACCTGACCTGGTGAAGGTCGACGCCTGGGGAGGCCGTAGACGTCTTTCGGCTGATATGGTTCGAAATGCACGTCAATATAATAACTACTAAAGTCACCTGACCTGGTGAAGGTCGACGCCTGGGGAGGCCTATGTCCAGCAGTAGACGTCTTTCGGCTGATATGGTTCGAAATGCACGTCAATATAATAACTACTAGAGTCACCTGACCTGGTGAAGGTCGACGCCTGGGGAGGCCTATGTCCAGCAGTGGACGTCTTTCGGCTGATATGGTTCGAAATGCACGTCATTATAATAACTACTAAAGTCACCTGACCTGGTGAAGGTCGACGCCTGGGGAGGCCTATGTCCAGCAGTGGACGTCTTTCGGCTGATATGGTTCGAAATGCACGTCATTATAATAACTACTAGAGTCACCTGACCTGGTGAAGGTCGACGCCTGGGGAGGCCTATGTCCAGCAGTAGACGTCTTTCGGCTGATATGGTTCAAAATGCACGTCATTATAATAACTACTAGAGTCACCTGACCTGGTGAAGGTCGACGCCTGGGGAGGCCTATGTCCAGCAGTAGACGTCTTTCGGCTGATATGGTTCGAAATGCACGTCAATATAATAACTACTAGAGTCACCTGACCTGGTGAAGGTCGACGCCTGGGGAGGCCTATGTCCAGCAGTAGACGTCTTTCGGCTGATATGGTTCAAAATGCACGTCATTATAATAACTACTAGAGTCACCTGACCTGGTGAAGGTCGACGCCTGGGGAGGCCTATGTCCAGCAGTGGACGTCTTTCGGCTGATATGGTTCGAAATGCACGTCAATATAATAACTACTAGAGTCACCTGACCTGGTGAAGGTCGACGCCTGGGGAGGCCTATGTCCAGCAGTAGACGTCTTTCGGCTGATATGGTTCGAAATGCACGTCATTATAATAACTACTAGAGTCACCTGACCTGGTGAAGGTCGACGCCTGGGGAGGCCTATGTCCAGCAGTAGACGTCTTTCGGCTGATATGGTTCGAAATGCACGTCAATATAATAACTACTAGAGTCACCTGACCTGGTGAAGGTCGACGCCTGGGGAGGCCTATGTCCAGCAGTAGACGTCTTTCGGCTGATATGGTTCGAAATGCACGTCAATATAATAACTACTAGAGTCACCTGACCTGGTGAAGGTCGACGCCTGGGGAGGCCTATGTCCAGCAGTAGACGTCTTTCGGCTGATATGGTTCGAAATGCACGTCATTATAATAACTACTAGAGTCACCTGACCTGGTGAAGGTCGACGCCTGGGGAGGCCTATGTCCAGCAGTAGACGTCTTTCGGCTGATATGGTTCGAAATGCACGTCAATATAATAACTACTAGAGTCACCTGACCTGGTGAAGGTCGACGCCTGGGGAGGCCTATGTCCAGCAGTAGACGTCTTTCGGCTGATATGGTTCGAAATGCACGTCAATATAATAACTACTAGAGTCACCTGACCTGGTGAAGGTCGACGCCTGGGGAGGCCTATGTCCAGCAGTAGACGTCTTTCGGCTGATATGGTTCAAAATGCACGTCATTATAATAACTACTAGAGTCACATTTTATCAGATACAGAAACCCCAATTCCTTAATTTTAACAGAATTTAAAATATTTTGAACAAAATAGTCATACCTGCATCGTTTTTAGGGGTCCGTACACCTAAAGGGTGACCTACGGGACCCTATTACTCAAAAAAATAGTGTTGTCACTAAATAATAGTGATTTTCGGTTTTCATAGTAATCTTTTTTAAAATAAAGTACATTTTTGGAAAATTAATCTATCCACAATCTAGAATTTCGTGACTTGCTTATATGTGTATAAAGTTTCATTCGAATCGGCCCATCCATTTTCAAGAAGTTGTAATTTAAGTTTACATAGGAAACGATTTTGTGAATATGCTTTTAAGGTCTTTTACACGGCTGATCGACTGCCATGTATAGTAATTAAAGCATGGAACTAACATTCATCATCACTTACCATTAGGTGAGATGATAAGCCAAGGGCTTGTTAATTGTGGATTTTAGACAAAAAACATCTCTAGATAATGACCATGCTTTAGGTCAGTTAACCTGCGTGATCGATGTAACATGCAAGTGAGCTACGACCAGTTCAGTAATCTAAGGAACCCTGCGTTTCCACCAATTAATTTGTATTTCTTTGTAACCTGCGTTGGGACCTATTTCGAAACCTTAAAAAAACTGAGAATTATCGTTTTACTCTTTTTAATCCTTTGATTTAAGGGTTTGACTTTATTATGTTTAAAACCAATATTTACGCGCACCCAAAAATACTAGATCTAAGAGGATCTAAGGCTTCCACGCGCGACCAGCGTCTGGTCCAAAAACGAAATTATCATAGAAGGCATTCCAAACGCGAGCCGTTACCATTTAAAAATAATTTTCGAAAAAACTAAAAACTTTTAGGTGCAACCTTTTATTTCAAGAGTTTTTATACTCAAAAATTGAATGCTCACGGTGCCCAATGTGAATATAAACACTTTTCTAAATTCAAAAAAGGCAAGCGGAGTATTTCCTACTTTTCTAGTGAAAACAAAAGACGATTCCATCTCCAAAGTTCATAATCAGATCAACTTCAAAATACCAAAAGGATTTATTATTATTGGGGTATAGCTTCATACCAAATTTTAGCTTAATCAGATTTCTGGAAGTCGCTCTTCGCGTGGACTAAGATAGGCCGCATAAAATTCTCTTTTTTGAGCGTGTCGCGGGGACTACTGATAGGCTGCACAAACTTCAGTCATATTGGTTGATTATCTATGATAATGCAATGAAGATATGTCTTTTTTGATGTCGACTTCGCTCGATGTCAAGCCAGTAAAAAAGTAAAATTAGCAATAGAGTTTTCGCTGTGTGTCGGATTTGTGTTGATTCTGTGGTAAAGTGAAAAAATGTTTTCGAAATGAAAAAGGCAAGTTTCTGATAAGAATCTTACATCAAATTACTGTAATAAGAACGTAGATTATGGGTAAATAATTAGTTTTTGTTATAGTTCTAAAACACTTTGTGAAAAATGCGATGAACTTTTAGTATCAGTGAAAGGTGAAAGTTGAGGATAAATTTCTGGAGATTCAAAGACAACCAAAGGATTTACACAACAGGTAAGCATTTATTTCCAATAAAATTACATCGGTAGGTTAGGTAATTTCATGGCAAACACAACCATATATATTCCATGAGGTAAACTTATGTATTTATCACCAATAAATCAAGATTAAAAGCGTCGGTGGCTCAACCGGTAACGACTCGGTCCATCTAACCAGAGGTACCGGGTTCAAATCTGGACGGCCAATGTACCAATGAGTTTTTCAAAAACTTACGTACATACTTACCGATTGCTTTAACGGTGAAGGAAAACATCGTGAGGAAACCTGCACACGCCTCCGAAGAAACTCGAAGGTTGTGTGTGAAGTCGACCAACCCGCACTGGGCCCGCGTGGTCGACTAAGGCCTAATCGCCCTGATTCAGGGTAGGCTCGAGCCCCTCGGTGGGGACGTATATGAGCTGTAATGATGAAATCAAGATTACTAAGGCCATAACCAAATAACGAAACTGATCCTAGACTTAAGTCAATGTAGGCAATACTAGGTCTTGGTACGACGGTCCCCTGACGGGTCGCTTGCACCTTTTTACTACCTAAAAAAAAATAACTAACATACATATCTACATTCATACAAACAGTACAAATTAAATAAAAGCTTTTAATTTGGTTTTTTTACTACGCGCGGCCAGTACGCGTACAAAAGGAGATGCAATGGAATATTCACAGTACCGATGATATAATATACCTTTTAAGTAAATATTTACAAACATTAGAGTGTCACCAATCAGATCCATTGAATTTACTGGCGTCTGTCATTATTATTTCCAGTTCAGTCACTTTACTGAGTAAGTGCTTATATAAGTATACCGCCACACCGCCTTTAATATTTATCAATTATCTCCACCATCCAACGAATGACAGAAAGACGCACCTACTCAAAAGACCTAGCGACGACATATGGCCGACGAGCAACATTGTGAATACAGCTTTATTTGAAAAGCAAACAAACGGTCTCCACATGTTGCGACAGGCAATGACAAGGACTTTAGAAATCCAACTTTTGAAGAACTCTGTATGTGTAACACTTAGTAAATTAAAGTTTATCTTACAATACAACTAGAGAAAACAAAGGGGTCTTAATAAAATGGTTGGTACAGAAATAAGCTTGTGACACAATAAACTTGAAGATATTTATTTATGTACCGTAATTATACATAACAGATGTGTTAAATGTTTTGCGGTAACGATGACTGTGAGACTTTGTGTGGGTGTACATTGTTTATGTTACAAAATGGGACACAGTATGGGGCAAAGAAGCATGCAATAAGGTCGGTCGTTTAAAATGTGCTCTCTTCTTCTTTAAAATGTAAATTTATTTTCATCATACCTATTCGAAAAGCGACGATTGGTTCCTCAATAACTGCGAACAAAATTCTTCTTTGCACCTGTATTGTTTTGTTTTTCTCTTCTGATTGATCCGTGTTGAATGTAAAAAAAAATGTAAGTTTCGCAAACTAATATTAAATTCTCTATTTTCCAAAATTTTTTTCTTCAAGGCGCACTTTCAGGTTTGGTAACATTTTACGGCGTCCTTTATGTCGACCTGCGCCCAATTTTTGAATAAAGTAAATCAAAATTTGGCGCCATGTCCGACATTTTATAGTTTGAGACTATAATAACATACGATGCTACGTAAAGGCAGACGAACGCTTATTTCAGCTCCGAGACCGGAACGAACGCAATTTTTTTTGTGTTTCTGTGAAGACATGTCCTTAGGTCTTAGGTTGAAGTGCACTTTTATGCGAAGTACCCAGATAAAAAAAATGTAACAAGCGTGCAAAATTACAGTCGAGGACGCAAAGCGAGGACGTGAGTTGGTGTTCCGCCCGCCGATTCCATGATCATGTTTCCTACAATACCTTAAGAGGCACAGGCAGGATATAAAGATAACTTTTAGTTTAAATCTCCTGTGGAAAACACGAGAAATTGGTGTGTTTTGTGTATTTTGGCAGGCAAATTGTATGATTCGTCATTATACATACGGTCAAGCAAATTATATAATTCGTTCGTATGTAAACGGTCAGGCAAAATGTTAAATGTTGTATGCCGATTCAGGCAATTTGTAACAATTCGTCCGTGTGTATACGGTCAGGCAAAATGTAAAATTCTGTATGCAGATTGTAAAATGCCGTACGGTAGATTGTAAATTAGCTCGCGAAGCGAGCGATGTTAATTTCGGTCAGGTCTGATTGATTTAACAGTCAAAGAGCCTCGCGAAGGTGAATATGTTAAGTTAAACAATGAGGTTGAACGCATATCTAATGTATGAAGAAATTAATAATCGGTTAGGTGATGGCGGAAATGCGCACTGAGAAACAAAGCATGGTCATGTGCATTCTTCTTTCTTTTCATTTCTTTTTCTCATAGGTTGTTATGAAAAATGGTGTATGTCACTCGGGGCCAAAATATTTTATTCTCTGGCGCGTATCGCTAAGCTCAGAATTCAAACTAACGCCCTCGGAACAAAATATTACTTTGTCCCCTTACAAAAATAACTATTGTTTGGACTGGTTTTTGTAGTAGCAGTGGTATAAAGAGAAGAAAAACTGTGGCTAATAAGGTACCTACAACTTAGTTGAGGATTTATTGAACGACACCAAAATATATATATTGCCGCTCTTTAGACTGCGACCTCTCCCCCTTGTCACCCAGATTGATACAGATTGGTTACAGTTTGGTTGTCGAACGTACAACATTTCGCTGCCGTTTTGTTTGTTCCGTCATTCGTTTTTTTAAATGTAATATCTGGCTGGTGCATGAAGTGTCCAGGGTGTGGCGACACAGTGATTCACATAACAAGTAGCCATCACTCCAAATATGTACCGGAAGTAAGATTTAAAAAACAGTATAGAAGTTTAACTTAATGTTGAGTTGCCAACATGCTACGAGCCAGAGAAGATTTTAAAATATCGAAAAAAAATATATTTTGAACCTAACTACTAATTTAATGTTAACATTAGTAAAAACAACTTTAGTTATAAAAAAACTCATGCTTACACCTTAAAATATACCTTAAATCACTTTAAATAACATTATCTTATCTTATCACCTTATCTAATCACCTAACACCTTAAATTAAAGTAAACATAAATTAATAAAAAAAACTTACTTTTTTAAAGGGTTATCTTACTTATTAGAGATGTGTCCTAACTCATAAAAGAAGAAGAAGAATTTCCTGTAATTGCCGAAAACTTCAAACAGAGCTCGTAGAACTGACAGCCTTTGGGGTAGTAAAGTTCTCGAGTAACAACCGCGCACCGGAAGACGTAGCGTACGAAGGCCTCTTGCTTGGTATATAGACCGACAACCTTATGAGAGTCGCGGAAAGCCGCTGAATGTGGTTAGCGCAAGACCGGTTGTTGTAGAAATCCTTGGGGGAGGTTGTCCGGCAATCTGTCTTTTAGCTCATATGATGGTGATGACGATGCTGATGATGAACTTATCGCACTGACCTACAAACGCTTCCACGAAGCACTAAACCTACTTAAGAGGAAACGCGGGCGCCTTTTTTTCTATACAAACGTAGTCCCCTGTTTCCTCCCTAGACAAAGACAATAGAGCAAAAATGACGTTTTTCCCATATTTTTATTATAATAGGAAGTAGGAGCCTTCAAAAACTGAGAAAATTGCCCAATTGATACGTCATTTTCAGACAATCACCAAAAAAAAAATACGCATATTAACAATAAAATGAAAACATAGGTAGAGGCATAGGTAAAGCATTTTTTCAAATTATTTTTGAAAAAAATATTATGATTGCTAGTGCCTATTATCGGTCTGCGCTGCAGTTCTCCCTTTCTTGCTGTATACGGAGAGGTTTGGGGGAGGGAGACAGCAACACTTTATTCAAATACCTATTCTTTAGACCGCGTTTCCTCTTAAGTATGCGATATTACCGATTTCACATTCGTCATCAATTTTCAACACCCACAACTGTGTTGTTTAATTAGTACTCTTCGATCCGTTTCGAATTCCAATAGACAAAAGTACTGCTAACAAGTCAAACTGACTTCCTTGGGACATGTTTGCCGAAACAGTTGTTCAACTGGGCAATGTTAACAAAGCATTTAGTATGGACATGATGTCGATCATTAGTATGTACGGACAGACAGACATGGCCTATTTAATTATAGCTTCGTGACGGACGAGTTTGGAACACGATTTGTTTGGTCTCTTGTGAGAATGATCGAAGGAAATTTGAACTATGCAAGCAGTCTCGTTGACGTAAGGTTTTATCATTCTAAACAGAACATACAGGTGTCACAGCAATGGTAAAGTATACGTTACCTGGGGTTTCTACTTATTGTACTGAATTTTTTTTCTTAAAGTGACTAGGACTACAATAAAAAAAATTGGGAATCCTTTAAAAATGCGCAAAATTGGTCAATGAGCTGGTTAATTTCTATGGTCAATCAAAATTCATAATATGTCCCATTTCGCGAATAACTTTTTTTTTACAGTGGTGGATCCAGAGGGGAGGGAGGGGAGGCTAAGAGACTCAAGCCCCCTTTGCCCCAAAAGCATGAAGTTCTTGCGTGACAAATCTTAAAGTAATCTTGATAGTATTGTAAGTAAACTTTTAAGGAAGCTTTACACTCCTAAGAAACAATTGTCATAAATCCTTAAAATAATAAGTAATACATATATTAAAATCAACCCACGACGGGGTGAAGCTCCTCCCACATAGGGTTAATGCCAGATGACAGTTTGACAAAGGAGGGCTGATGGGTCTAAAAAGGAAGATTTTTTTGTAAAAAAGGAGGATATTTATAATTTAACGGGTTTTAAAAATATAATTTGTTTTATTTTAATCATATTTAGCTGCAGAGCTGCCAATTTTCGCAAGAAGTTCTTGATTTTTCCACAAATTCCTACTTAATTATGAAAATCTTTACATGACATGTTTTCGAAGTTATATTTATAAGAATCAAATAGCAATCTGGCTCCACATTTATTAAGGTCTGTTCATTTACGCGCGTCGTACATTTTTCAGTGCGCATTAAAGATGTAGGTACTTATAGCAAAAGGATGACATACAGTTGCTCAGTGAGGACGGGAGGACAAAATATTGAATAGGAGGACAAATCCTCCTTTTGGATACCATCTGGCAACCCTACTCCCACAAAACCCTGGATTAAGATTTTATTTAAATGAAGAATGTCTCAAACCGTTTTTTGTAACCAGAGATGATAATATTTTTTTTTTGGTTTTTGTTAATTTTCTAATAAAGTACTACACCGATTTTGATAAAACTTATATGGGACCACACGGAAAGCACTAGCTTTCAATTATAAGAAGAATCATAAAAATCGGTTAACCCAGTCAAAAGTTCTTAGGTAACACACATAAAAAAACATACAGTCGAATTAAGAACCTCCTCCTTTTTGGAAGTCGGTTGAAAACAACACTCCAGGATCCGCCACTATATGTAGAGATGTCACAAATCAAATCAGAACAGGCTAGCAATCTTAATATTTTGAGGATCATAAATAAAAATTAATTATTGCAACACTCCTAGTTCAACAGCCTAAAATTACTCGACATTTTCAAACTAAAAGTGATTTACAACTAGACTATCCGACACGATCGCGTATAATAACAGCAATCAACGAATTTTCGTGTCAACACACGGAATAACAAATGACATCGCCTTATCGGGCGATCTTTACGCGTAATTACTACTTTGGACTTTTTGGGGGGAGATTTAAGTGGATATCCACTTGCTTACTTGATTCCATGAAATTGTGAGTGAATGAGTCAGTTATACAAGAATTTAAAAATGGAAAGTTTTCAACTATCTATAGGTATAAGTAGGTACAGAATAAGAATTAAGTATAAAGACTTGTTGAGAATTTTTATTTTACTACCAAATAAAGAATGCCTTTTAAATTGAAAACTCCTAAGTAATAATTAAGTACTAAAAATACAGTACAGAGTACCCCCCGCATTTAGCCTTTTTACCTACCAAGTCCTACCGGTTACTATAAGCACAGTATAACGATATGGCTTAGAGTAGCGCAACGCGTTTGATGTCGCACGATGCGCCACCGGCGTAGGTAGGTACTAGCCCATACTAGCCTGTAGTCAGCCTGGCAAACTCGCGGAGTTTGCCAGGCTGTGCCCCGCCGCCCACTGCCCCGCAAGTACTCTTCTGTTGCTCTGCGTAAGTACATTCATTGCGCTACTGTAAGCCACTATATTGTAATACTGTGCTTTAAGGTTGCCTGAACGAAATCGCTAAAAGCGATAAGCCTGCCTTTGCACTGTACATATTTAAATAAAGTTTTTGTAATGTTTTTTCTGGTGTGCAATAAAGGATATTTACTTAATTACCTACAAAGTACCCCACGCTGCGCTGTTCTTAAATATCTTGTATTGTCATCGATTCTTAATACGTGTGCAAATATAGGGTCCTTTTAATAACTGGAGCTTGTACTCATGAAACTGAACAACTTTCCCCAAGGAACCTATGAACAATTCGCGATTATTATTTTTAATTAGATTATCAAACTGCTCAGAATACAACTCCCAGCTGAGGCAACGCAGGTTCAATGACCGCGCAGGCACTTAGGTACTTTACGATACCGCGCCGTACCTAATCTGGGGTATTCCGTGCAATTTAATAATTTTATTTAAAAAAACTAATGCTAATTGACCATGGGTGTCTTGGGGAAAGTTGTTTAGTTTCATGAGTTAAAACTCCAGTTAAAAAAAGAGCATACCTTTATATAGACAAACTAGAGAATTTGCAAATTCGATTTTTAAAGCTCCTTGTCAACAAAAAAACTAAAAAAAGTTGCAAAGGTGACTATAGAAAATTGTTCAAAATTTGTAAAATTCTACCTGTTGGTTTAAAACACAAATATCTCTTGGCCGTGAATCACCATGGCGGACAGGAACATAAGTCACTAGTTAAGCATAACCATAACACGAGGACAATAGCCGCGAGTAAATTCGTTGTACCTACAGTTTCCAACTACTACGGCGACAGAACACTGAGAAAACGTTTACCATATCTCATGAACAGTTTGCCCGCGGCTATTAGACTCGAACATAAAAAAAGTAAATTTAAAAATCTGTTAAAAAATTTTTTCATGAACAGCCTGTAATGTAGTTTTGCTCTTGCATACGACGTACCGATTCACTTAGAATCTTGTTAAGTACCACAGTCTTATCTATGATTGTAACGAATAATTGTGAGACTGTTGATCCCACAGACAAACTGATCATTCAGTTTTGTGGGTCTAATGTTTACCTATGTACTCATTTTTTTTTTTCGATTAATAATTATATAAATAATAATAATTAAGACCCTGTATATTCATTTTATCAGGCAATTCAATTAGGATGTACTACATTATTATTAATATTTATTTTCACTAACTGTTTTAGTACATTTCATCTAGCTTTCATTTTCATGATAGTAATAACGAAACAAAATAATTCATTAGTTAGTTAATCGTTTTATTTTTTTTATTCTAACCCTTTTGAACATAGGCTAAATATGACGGTCTGCTCCCCGCATGCATCAGCACTAGCAGTGCCTTACAGGGTGCGTGTACCTACAAACTACAATTTTTACTGTTTTATTCCATCTTTTACATGTAAGCAGAAATAAATGAATTATGAATTAAAAGAAGTATTTTCGATCGAATTCAATGTCTTGAAGTGGGTAAAAATTACGTTCAAACATTTCGTTACATACACACATACAGGCTGTAACAAAATAACTGGGTGTTTTACTCATCATACTGAACAACTTTCTCCAAGGAACTGAAACGCTAACTATCGTTTCGAGCCGATCTCTTTTGTCGCGTTTCATAATTAAATTCTTTTTTGATGTCGTTGCTCTATGCTATTTGAATTTGAAAATAGTTGTCTTTTTTTGACAAGAGAAAAACAAAGGTTGATCGTGGTCCCGTCGAAAATGTTGTGAATTTAAATTTTTTTGTACAAATTGTGTTATAAGTTGTTGTTGAGGCCCACAATTTTATTCTGTGGTAAGTAATTTGTATAAGGAAACCGCTTTGCGTGTATTTTTGGTACTGCGGCAAATTACATTTGTATATCTCCGTAGGGTTTCATCCAGCCCCTGCGAGGTTGGCGTCCCCGAGGTTTTGCCCGATAAACGATTGAACCTGGGTTGGAGCAGTGCTGATCACCGGCCAGTCCTTTCTACTGCCCGCCCAGCTGCTCGCCATAAGGGAAGTGAATTTGTTTTGTCTTTTATCCCGAGCGACTCTCTGACTCTTTGACCTTTCTGCCGACCTGGAAGATTTCCTGTTTCCAGTTTCTAACTATTAGTTTTTTATTTCAAATTTTAAAAGTGTTTTGTATCTGATAGGGGAGAGGGGGGCATGACGGGGTAGTTAATGATTGAAAGCCAATAAAACGAATAATATTATTCTTTTATAGGTTTTTTTACTTTAATTATTATCTACAATAAGTAGTCTTTAAATTTCAACAATTATTTCGAACTCATGTTTGATAATTATGTTTAAAAATATAAAAATGTGTAATAAGTCACATCTCCCCATCTTGCCCCCTGGGTAGGGTAAGATGGGGCACCTCTAAGGGGCAAGACGGGGCGATGGTACTTATTTCATAATTTCAAGATAAATATTATTAATATAATGAGTATCATTACGTGAAAAGTCGTAAATATATGATGGCTGGCGAAATTCACATCTGAATACCGTGTCTTCGTCTTCATCGTCGACACCAGCATAACTACAGTGCGCCCATTTTTTACACACAGCACATGCCACCCATCCGTCTGTAGACTCTAAATAGCGACCTGTACAATAAAGACAGGGCGTATTTTCGGGTTCACTGTCGCTGTTTTCTGACGATGACGATTTAGCGTCGGTAATTTTCTTCTTTTATATACTATAATTACCTATACCCCATCTTGCCCCTGCGTGCCTTACGAACTTTAATAAATTATTAAACAAAAAGCAATACTCCACATGGAAACAAGTACCTACTTGCCTGTGTTCGTAAATCTTCGCACATTTGAAAAAATAAACTCCGTATCTATAATGGCAATGTTTAGATCACTAACATGAATCAAGTGAAATGCAAAAATGACAAGAGATTTGACAAAATAGAGTTTTTTTAAATTATTTACCAAATATCACAGTGTTTCTACGCGGCCTCTGTGCTAACTGATTGGCATCATGGTGGCGCATTGTCACGCACTAGCAGGATTCTGATTGGTCAATTGTCACGCCGTATAAAGCCCTTGCCCCGTCTTGCCCGCCACCCCGTCTTGCCCCCCTCTCCCCTACATATTTTGTTAAAAAGATTGGGTAATTCAGATCAGACTCAAATTTTAAACTTAGTAACTTATTTAAGTACCAAAGGGACGGCGACGATCGTTGCCTGCCGGCATACTATAAAATAACCATTTTATATACAAATAAATTGTAACCTTAAATTTATTTCCGTAAATTCTCCATAAATATATTAGGTCATTGTTTTTTTTAATTGTCTACACGGTCAACCGATGTTTATTGTTTATTGTTCCTTCTTTTTACAAAAAAAATCATAAAATATATATATTCAAATTTACCCCATAATATTTTTTTCTTCAAACTCCATTTAGGCCTAAACCTCTAAATCGTACGTATCGTATGTGGCAAATGCCGTGAGGGTTTTTATCCCCAGTTCATTTATCCCCATTTATTTTTGTCACAGAACCCATAGTACATTCTCAAAACAAAATTTGGAGCCTTAATACAAAAAAAGCACAAAATTGGTGGATTAGCCGATCGATTGGCATAAAGTTTTTTTATTGCGAATTCAGCAAAATCGTAGAAAAAAAGTTGTTCAGAATGATGAATAGAAGCCTCAGTTATCGGGACCAATAAAAAAAATAAACAAACAAAATAAACAAAAAAAAACAAAAGAAAGAAAATAAACCAATTTTGTTCCACTCAGCACAGGTGAAGCTAATTATTAGATAGATAAATAGACATATTGAAGCTAATATAAATCATGTAATAACTTTCGAAAAACCTAAAAACTTTTAGGTACAAGCTTTTAGTATTGAATTGTCATGCTATATATACATAAGCATGCAAAATTTCAACTCAATCGGAAACCAAGAAGTGGGTCAAATTTAACTTGCAAGATTTCATTACAGGTGAAACTTAATAAAAGCTTGTAAAAATAGAGCATATTCATGGGAAGGAAGGCATCTACTATTCATGAAAAGTTGGCAAATTAGGTGATCGGTACAACGAGGAGTTCATTAGAAGCTACGCAAGTAATATATGTCATTGCTAGAAGCTCCCCCTCCCTCCAAAAATGTGGTCTATTTTACCCTTTTTTGGTAAAAGTAGGATGAACAATGGTATATTACCTACTTTAACAACTTACTTTAAAATAAATCATAATTTCGGGTACTTCACAATTTACGCAACTAATCTAAAGAGATCGTATCTACACTCCTTAGTTATCACTAGAAAATAGTAAAACTACAAGTCCAGTTTGTAATTCTATTGTTTTCCATAGATAAGTGGCGCAGATAACGCCACCCTAATGTTTGCGTATCGTTTGACCTACAACAAAAGTACAGTCAGAAGGAAAATGTATGAAATCTGAGACTAAAAAGTTTTGAAACATTTATTTTGGAAAAATAAATGGAATTACTCAAATAAACTTGAATAAAATTGATGTAGCAGTCCCTCCACAGTATTACGGTATAGTTTGAAAGAGATCAGAACATTACAAGTACACTAAACTTATTATTATACATTACGTCACACTTTTTCGAGTGCCGATGTGGCACTCTTCCCGCTTGAGCGTTGTCCGGAATGTAGGGTGAAAGCTGGATAGTTGCCACACTTTTTGAAATCACTCTATATCTTTCAGTACAAAAAGCAAAATACTTTATTTGATAAACTGGCCGGTACTTTGTTTTTTATCTACAAATTTACGAAAAGTAAGAAACATTATATTTAATATTTTTAGACTATTGGCGATTTTTGCGAATACCTCTATATTTTAGGACATCTATCTCACATAGGGAATATTTGCCTAATCCGTGTAAATTACGTTTAGGATAGATGCCCCGCCGAGAAACAGGGCATCTACCCTGCAAAAACTTTGATCGCATTTGGCCTTCCCATGCAATTGCACAGAGACATGAGACACGGTCAACTTAGTGGTAATTGAAGAATCTTTCGATTGATTAGTAAAATAACATACGATTCATCCGCTAAACTATAGTAATTACAATCGGGGCAACTATACCCCTGGGGCAACTATCCTGGTTTTACCCTATGCCAAATGCCATTCATCCCGCTTAAAAGGTTAACAGATCATAACGTCCCCACTAGTGGGGCTCTGGTTTCTTACCCGACTCGGGAAGGCAAGCCAAACTCGACACACGGAGGCCAAGTTGTACGGATTGGGGGAGGTCGTATGGCTATAGTGGCAAACTCCACTGTCAGTAGATTTCAAGCCACCTGCAAGGCCTCTGACATGAACGACTGTAATCCAGTAATATTAAACGATTTCAACGGCTTGATGTGCCTTGCGAAGCACGGAAACAGTCGAGATAAATGCCACTATCAGTCACATTCTGATTCTCCATGTTACTGAATAGCAAAACAGAGACTTTGATGTATAAAAACCAATTTTATTATAGGATTTTTAATATTCAAAGTATCGTCTTAATTTGGAGGTTATTTCGAAGCGATACTATACTTCTAATTTAGAACGAAAGTTAAAATCACCAATTCTCAGAAACGTAAATCGAGTAGGTATATTTTTATAGAATCTGATTAAGTTCAACTATCTACACTTTTTTAGGCGCGGATCCAGGATCTATGGAATCCAATTAAATTTCTAATCGTGTTTATGAATCTTCCAGAAAATTGAACAACATGAAAGCGCTAGCGAAACGAGCGTATTTTTTTTAAAATTTTAATTACAATATTAGACCTTAATTTAGAAAAAATAAGGCAACACATTAGATTATTAATAAAACAATAGAGCTCAAATTTTCGTTACCTCTTTTTTTTTTAGGATATCGAGCGCGAAAATATTAAATTTTAATAACAATACACGACCTCATAAATAAAAGGCAATTATGGTAACACTTCATAGTGCTAGAGCGCAACTTTTTGTAAATTTTTTCATGTCCATTCATCGATTAGGAGTAGTATAAGAAACCGAATAACAAGCGAAGCGAGCGCGAATTTTTAAATTTTAATTGTATGAATATGACCCTCATAGGGCCAATTTCGTGTCTTGACTCGGGGGCTGAGGGGGCTGTATCCGTTCCGGCACTTTTCTTCTCACCTGTACATTACAAGCGACGAAATTGAGTGCAAAGTGTATCTTAACGACGATCGTCATGACATAGCCCTCGGTTTACGAGCTCACATAACGCAGCCAGCAACAGCTCGTCACAGCTTATTATAGCGTGTAATAGCACCCGATAACGGGGAAAGTATATGGCTCCGTTCCGTATCACGCGACAAATAGGCTGGGCTGGGTTGGAGGAAGGAAATGTGATATAGGGAGTAGGGAGATATAGGTAGTAAAGGTCGGGTATTTTAGTCAAGTAAAGTAACTCTAAGCTGCTGACCAATAATAATTATATCTCGAAAAGTATTGGTACCTGTTAGTTTTACGAGAACGTGTACGTACCTACCTAAGCTTTATGTTTACCCGACTATTTGTTAGGTTTCCATACGAGGTAAAGTGACATAATTATTTTGCCCACGCTGTCTGTCTGTCCGTCACCTTCCGTGTATCTTTTGACACGTAACAGGTAGCCGGCTAAATTTTTTACAGATAATGTACTATTATGTTCAGTTCAGTTTTAGCCAGAATTATACTGCAGCAGGGGCGCATGGCGGATATACAAACGAATAACCAAAATAAAAAATAACACCCCGACATAGCTCTAAGAATTGCTAAACTTCAGTGGCAGTAGGCGGGGCACATAGCCCGTAGAACGGATCGGCCATCCGTTCTACGGGCTATGTGCTCTCTGTGTTGCATTAAAGCAAGTGACTTGGCCTTTTAATGAAATATGTGTATTTCTGCACAAAATCCTACTTAAAACAACTCCGCTGCTCTTCATATGGTCCTTCGAGCCGGATATGAACCAGCGACGTATGGAGAACAAAACAAAATTCGTTTTTATTTATCCTTGTCTCACTTCGATGGCCGTTGGGGTAGTAAAGTTCTCGAGTGGCGACCGCGCACAAGAAAACGTAGCGTAGGAAGGTCGGTGGATCGATGACCTGGTGAAGTTCGCGGGGAGCCGCTGGATGCGGGTAGCGCAGAACCGGTCGTCGTGGAAATCCTTGAGGGAGGCCTATGTCCAGCAGTGGATGACCTTCGGCTGATATGATGATGATGTTGAACCCCTACGGTTAAATTTTTTTCGGAAGCCCAAGGTTGTACAAGAAACGTGTTTGTATTTTTTTTTATTGTTTTCTCCATCGTAGAAACGGTATATATAGGTGCACAAGTGTGGTTATAATCAAATACCTACAATATACTAATAATGATATCAAGTATTCTTATATTTTAATTAGGTATATACTCTTCAAATTAGATTAATTAGTTTTTGATAACAAAACATATGCATGTATACTCGTGATTACAAACAACTTTCCCAAAGAAACTATATGTTAATCAGAAAAAAAATGTTTGGTCCTCGATACATAATAAATTAATAAGTTATTAAATCGGCAAAAATGTGTGAAGGATCAAATTTTTAATCATATTTGACATATAGTTTCTTTGGGAAAGTTGTTTGTAATCACGAGTACATTGATATCCTTTGCTATCAAGAACTAATTAAAAGTCACCCTATATATAGGTGACTTTTTATTAGTTCTTGATAGCAAAGGATATGAACGGGGGCCTGCGTCTACGCGGTCCCGAGGTAAATGGTCTTGACAGACAGATGGATGGACGGACAATAAAGTGTGAGAGAGGTCCTATAAGAAACAAAATCTTTAGTCGTTCCACGACACTCATATAATACTATGTGACAAACTCATATACGAAAATACTAACAAAATACAAAATAGTTTATTGTTTGAATGTATAATCCTAATATTTGAGTCCCCCACTAGAATTCCTTGTGTTGGGGAAAACTACAATATATTATCTATATATATAGTAAAACTGTAACGGGGCCGTGTCTGTACATGAACTATTTTTGGAATATAATAACTGTGGTGGACAAAACTAACGATCTAGAGGCCAAAACAACAACTTTTGGAATTTTTGTCTGTCTCTACCCATGTTAGCGCATCTCGAAAAACTATTAGGCCGATTTTGATGAAATTTTGTATGGTGGTTCCTTATAGCCCGGGTTAACATAGCTATAGGATACTTTTTATCCCGGAAAATTCAAGAGTTCCTGTGGGAAAATTCAAAACCTACACGCGGACGAAGTCGCGGGTACAGCTAGTTATAAATAAAAATTTATAAAATAATCAAAAAAAAAACTTACTCGATACCTTCAAATAGGCAACTACTACAGCAAAGTACCTACCTTATGAAATTACGCACACTCATTTAAAATAAGTTTGGTGACACTCATTTAAAATAAATGAGTGTCACCAAACACATACTCACTCAGATCCTTAATGTATTATGAGCGGCAGTAGCTCCTTAAAACGCAGCTCTTTCATTGGCCGATTGTGTCACCCATTTGTCACCAAGCTCCGGCCAATCAGAGCGCTCCTTTTGAAAATGGAACACAATGAAAATGTCACCCAATTGTCGCTTTATGTACGTATCGAGTGTCTTTTATTGGATTGTAAGGTAAGATCATTTTGTGGAGGATATTATATGCGATTCAAAATGGAGGACAGTGTTTTTGTTGATATTTCCAAAAGAACTAGACTATGCTATGTTTAAATAATAAATTAATATAAGAGCGTCGATGGCGTAACAGGCTATGGCCGCCACCTCCTGTCTGGGAGGTCGTGGTTCGAATCCTGGCACGTACCAATGTGTTTTCGAATTTTGATTTAATATGTAGATACGTTTATCCGACGCTCTTACGGTGAAGGAAAACATCGTGCGGAAACCTGCACACGCCTGCGAAGAAACTCTAAGGTTGTGTGTAAAGTCGACCAACCCGAACTGGGCCCGTGTGGTCGACTAAGGCTCGATCGCCCTAATTCAGGGCAGGCTCGTGCCCCCCGGTGGGGACGTAAATGAGCTGATGTGAATAAATTATACAGGGTGTTACAAAATTGGTGAAGGTCCCGTTAACTGGGGCTACTACTCGTCATACTGAACAACTTTCCCCAAGGAACCCATAACAAATTCTCAAAAAAAACTTTGGACCCTCCGTACTAAAATGCACAAAATCGGTCCATCAGCTGATCGATTGGTAGGTATGAAGAGTAAAAATTATTTTTTACGTTTTCAGCAAAGTCGTAGAACAAAAGTTGTTCAGTATGATGAGTAGAAGCCCCAGTTAACGGGACCTACACCAATTTTGTTACACCCTAAGTGAGTGATAAGATATGCCAATGATGACAAAGTTGACAGGCAAGAAATATTTTCGAAAACTATTGCAATACTTCAAAATATAAATACAATACACGACAATGTGTTCAATTTTTACACTCATCACGCGTAGTGAAACAACAAAAAGGGACACAATTTCGTTCCAAATCAAGCGTGAATTTATAACAAAGGGCGTGCGTATACTCTGCGCAATCGCTCGTAGCCCGGCCAAATTGAAAAGCTCTTATTCGATGCAACTCGTGAGGTATTGTCCTGATACTGTATTCAGTCGGGTAGCAGCCCAGTGTGCCGATTGCCCGGGGTAGGTGGAAATAACATGGCTGTATCATTGTTACACAAAAGCGCAGCTGTTCTCTTCCCTAAGGGTAAAAAAGACGTTTTTTTTTGTATAGGTACGCTATACACACAGCAGCGCCCTTTTGGCGGTCACCAGGACAAACGTAAGTACGCCTCCTATCTCGTATGATACATTGCAATTTATTGACGTCACAAGTTTGTGACACGAACAATTTTAGAACAAAATATCGTTTTTGACAGTAAATAAAAAGTAACTCAAATGACTAGCAGTCAAATACCGGATTGGTAAGCCCTTTTTTCACCATCTTCCCTTATGGTAAGTAACGATGATACCGTGTATGGAAGCAGGCCTGCCAGGATTCCGCAACACTAAGGGCAAAGTATATATATTAGTTAGTACTAACATACAGTATAGGCCTTTGTTCAGCAGTGGACGATTTGTGGCTGATATGATGATGATGATGATGAACATACAGTATGGACACTCCCTGCCGCTCTCTAGATTCCGATCTCTTCCCCTCGTCACCCAGATTGATACAGATTGGTTATAGTTTGGTTCTAGAACGTTATTTTAATTGATAAATTCCAATAGTTATTAACTAGCTGTGCCCGCGACTTAGTCCGCGTGGAGGTTTGAATTTTCCCACGGGAACTCTTGAATTATCAGGGATAAAAAGTATTCTTTAAGTTAACCCGGGAAATAAGGAACCACCATACCAAATTTCATCAAAATCTGCGAAGTAGTTTTTGCGTGATGCTCGAACATACAGACAAATGTTGTTGTTTTGACCTCTATATCGTTAGTAATGTCAACCAAAGTTATTATTTTCCAAAAATATTTCATGTAAGTACAGACACGGCCCCGTTACAGTTTTATTATATTGAATTAGAGCAGCTTCCTTTCTAGATCAACGTACTGATAATCACACATTTTTCACGTAAGGTACTTTACTTTTTAAGGTTATTAACCCAGGAAGCACAAAGTGGTCGTAATTACAAAAGCCAGAGCAACGCTTTTCATAAAGCTTTAAGCTTTTTACAATTTGCGTATAAATTATTATCTCTCTTTGCTGTCGTCTAGTAGGAACAATCCGTTGTGTAAGTACTCCCCACCGCACGTTATGCTCGTTTAATATTTATCTAGCAGTAGGGATGACGACAGCATCAGAAATAAATTATAAACTCTTGATCACTAAATTGTCCTCCTACTTAAACTTCGGAAAAACGTACTCGTTTATTATCCATCAAGTCTTCGATTAATTCACCAAAATCACAAAATGAGTACATAAATGACGCTGCAAAACTATGACGTCACGCCTAAGTATTTCAAACATATTTAGAACAAAATGTAGTTTTTGACAGATGATAAAAAGTAAATCAGATGACTAGCATTCGTCATCCCTGTTGTTGAACATATCTTCACAAATTCTAGAAATAACAACCCCAAATTCAAATCACTGTCCCTGTCTCAAACAAATGCGTCACCCAAACCGCCATCTTGTTTTTATTATTCGCCATATTGAATAATCTTTTCATCAAAGAGTTGTGTGCATAATAATACCCTTCAAGTGGTCTTGGAACGGCAGATGTGTTCTTAGCCTAGGGTGAGGCATTTCGTCAGTGGTTCTGTTTAGTTTTCAAGTGTTTTTCGACAGTGATGTGTCTGCCACGGTCTTAGTTTTGTGTGATATTAAAATTTGGTATATAAATAACATAAAGATAGGTAGATATTAAGTAAGTTCCTAAATGTGAAAAAAAATGACGAGAGTAGGTATGACGATGCTGAACTGATTTCAAAGGAGTCAAAGGTAATATAATTCTCATATTTTTGTGTTTTTGTACATTTTTATGGTTCTATACACCCAACGGGTGACCAACGGGACCCTATTACTAAGCCTCCGCTGTCTGTCTGTCCGTATTTAATGAACCGTTATAGCTACACAGTTGAGATTTTCACAGAATGTGTATTTCTGTTGCCGCTATACAAAAAATACAAAAAATTGGAAAAAGTGAAAAAAATAAGGAGGTCTCCATATAAAAAACCTATTTTTTATAGGTCTTTAGAAGTATTTTTGATTTAGCTCTATCGTAAAAACGGTAATATATACAAGCGGGAAACGTTATAGTGCTAATTCTCAAGTAAAACAACAAATAACAAACATTGACCAAGTGTGAGTCGTATTCGCGTTAAGGAGTCCGAACTGAATGACAAAAAAAACATTTTATCGCTCGCGTTGATGTCTTTTGTTTGTAATGTAAATAGATATCATTGTTCTTATGCCATAGATGTGTAGTGGTACGGAACCCTTGGAGTGCTAGTCCATCTCGCACTTGGCCGATTTTTACACACCAGATATTGTATGCAACGCGAGCAGGATGCTATAAGCGTGGCTGTAAAATATATTTTATGTAAAGGGTATTTTGACAGAATCTAAAAAAAAACGCTAAATAGCAATTCTCCTACAAAAGCATAAAAACTTATTCATTTCATATTTAAGTCGAATTTCAAATTTATATTTATCAAAATCACTAAATTAGTTTGTCAGAGACAACGACATCACAAGTTTGTGAAACGAACAATTTTAGAACAAAATATTGTTTTTGACAGTTGATTAACTTACTCTTCCCCGGGTTTGCTGGAAGAAATTTCTAGTTAGAAATAATTTATATATATATATATATATATATATATATATATATATATATATATATATATATATATATATATATATATATATATATATATATAGTATAATTTTATTTTCTGCCTGTTCACAATAAATTCAAACCCATGACTTCCTGGCGAGATGCAACTGGACTAACTACTATGCCATAGAGACAGTCAAAAATATTAATTAATGAACTGTATATACTTTATTAGCGTTATGTACGTACCTATAGTTATGTTAATACTAAATATTGGTATCAAAGCATAGTATAACGATGAAACGTAGCCCCCAAAACTACAATATTTTTGCAAAGCCATGCTCTTTTCACCCCCACAAATAGGTCACTTGTCCCGTCCGGCGTCCCTATCAGGGCCAGTAGGGCGCTCCGCGGCACACTTGTCTAATATTGATAAGCACACACACAGGGCTCATATGGAGAACTGTCTCTGGGTACTGTTGGGCTCAAAAGCTATTTGTTTCTGCTGTACAATGAAAATTTTTATTTTTGATGTGTAACATCTTGTCTCTCGATTTCCTGCTATCTGTGGAAGTTATTTCTGTGGGAGTGGTTTCGTCAAAGGGGACGTAAGTATATAACAGGAAATGATTTTTTTTTCAGTCACAAAGGCTAAGGAAATATGGCCAAGCTACATGAAGGCTAAAAAACATGGCCATGTCGCCCAATGCGAGGGACGAGGTCGGAAGGCCGGAAGTCCAGTAGGTTTTTTGATGTTACACATCATATGCGATTACTGCAAGGCTCGCTCGTTTTTTATCACATTTTTGACGTAAGCTCGATGAACGTCTTCCTCTTCATCCCGGCGGGCATTCCAGAAAAAATAGCGTTACCAAAAACGTGTACTTTCGAAGGCTTCATACGGTTAAACTATAGCAGCTAGAGAAATAATAGTTATACCGCCTATGAGATTGCATCGGAAAAAATACAAAATTATATGTTTGGAGTCGCCTTGTCTTTCGTCGAAGATGTCATAGATCGCGCAAGTAACCTCTAAAAATTATCTAATTCACAAAAAAACAAGCGGTAGCAGCCCAGGTTTTTCTTCTGTACTTTTGAGTCAGCTCTACAGGCTGACTGGTAAGTAGTGCAAATCCTTTTAAGGGGATATACTACATCTAATTTAGAACAAAAAAAGTCATATGAACTGGGGGTCGGAATTCAACGGTTTTCCAATTAAAGCCCATTTAATTTTTCAGTTTTGTATGTAAAACGCATAATTTGTTTAAATGTTTTGTGATTTTCCAAAAAATAAACTAAAATATAAGTTGACTTGCAAAATACGATAAAAACTTCCTTATTTATCATATTTCCAAAAAGTTAAAAAAATACAAATGAATTGCAACAAAAAACAAAGGGTGTCTCAAGTCCCATACTAATTTATCCAACAATTTTGTATGAAAAAAATCAAGTTCGAATTTATGGATGAGCTTGTGAATCAAAGTTAGTCGATGATGGTAGAGGGTCATAGATTTCTGTTAATGTGAAAAACATCATAAATATTGGAATTAAAAAAAATAATTCTTGAAAATTTGTATGGGATTTGAGGCACCGTTTTGATAGGAATCATTGTTTTTTGTTACATCTTATTTGTATTTTTTTTAACTTTATTTATTTTAATGGAAATATGATAAAATAAGGAAGTTTTTATCGTATTTCGCAAGTCAACTATATTTAAGTTTTTTTTTGGAAAATCACAAAACATTTAAACAAATGCGTTTTACATACAAAATTTAAAATTAAATGGGCATTAACTCGAAAACCGTTGATTTCCGACCCCCAGTTAATATGACTTTTTTTGTTCTAAATTAGATGTAGTTTATCCCCTTAAAAGGATTTGCACTACTTACCGGTCACCCTGTATAGACATTGACTTAAATCGCCACCATACTTCTTCTCTAGCTAGGCATTTTTTAAGGTAATATTAATACCCAAAAAATATATTTCATCACCTTTTTTAAAACTGACTAGTTAGATTGCAGTGAATGGTAAACAACAATAAAAAGGAAAGTCTAACAGCATATGATATGTAACACGTAACAAAATATTTGTGTAATTAATTAATTGTCGGGTCGTAATAATTCGGAGATCCATATGTCATCTTTGCCTTCGGCCTAACATTAGGCGGCATGGCCAATGTTGCCTTAGCCTTCGTGACTTAAAAATGTTTGCATTTACACTCTTCCATCCCATTTCACGAATTCACTCCCCCAAATTGCAAGAAAGCTAGAGGAAAGATGTTACACATCAAAAAACTTTCTAAATACAGAAGACGTCGACGAGAGACACACAATCGGTCGCACATTGCAAAGAACACCGATTTTTTTCTTTTGCTGTTTTAAGCTGTTTAACCACCTCCGTGGTGTAATGGTTAAATTCATTAGCTACCCATCAGGAGGTCGCGGGTTCGATTCCCGACGGAGTCTGACTTTGTAAGACTTGGTTTGGTTGGTGAAAGGGCATTTTCTAATCCCGCCTGGCTGGCTACCACCATCTTATCTAAGTCTTGCCGTCAAACATCAATGCTAACAACATTTATGTGTTGCGGCTTGAAGATAAGATAGCTCCTCATTGCGTTGGGGAATCTTGGTATGCCCGCATACATCTTCGGCATCATCATCACTTACCATCAGGTGAGATTATGGCAAGGGCTTACCAATTGTGAATTAAAAAAAAAGCTTAGATGCCTACTTAAGGTAGGTATTAAAATCTTTTTAAGTCTTCTGTGGTTACTGGCTGTAAGTCATTTTTACGTAAGAGTGACTGATAAGCGAGCATAGTAATGTCAAAAAAAAAGTTCTAAAAACGCTACGCTTATCCTTTACTTTTGTCCAATTTTCCACAAGAACGGCACTTCTATATCCGAAGGTACTGGGTTGTCACACCCCTCGCTGATTTATGTGCCGGTGGGGCCGGGGGCAGCTGAAACTTTGATGTGGGTGCGTGGACGCCCGGTGGCAGCCAACCCTTCATCCCGGCTATGTACGAGTAGGTATATAGATGCATATACGCAGAGGTTACATAAAAATGATTTTTTGGCTTGGGAGCTGTAATAAAAATCGTGATGCTATTTTCAAAGTGACATAGCAAATACGTAAACTATACTAAAATTCTTCGACAATTTTTTTATTAATTTTTTTTTCATACAAAAATTGAATAAAAAGCTTGTAATAATAGTGTTGATGAATTCAGGTTGCATAACCAAATGTATACTTATTCGTTACAAAATACGTTTAAACTCTGTAAAACGTCAGTCTATATAACGATTCACTCTTTGAAACCACAAAATTTTCTGGCTCCAGTTGTTTTTTTTGTCGCTAATTTATCTCTATATAAGGAAAACTCTCAATAACGTCACAAAATGCCCGGTTCCTTGAGTGTCGCTATATACTCTGTATACACTTTACTGATTTGTAATACATGACATGACAGCTTAAAAGCTCCAATCATTTGTGAGTAAATCACCAGTTTCAATTTTATTTATAGGATAACCACACAAACACGATTTTTCTCAGTGCAATAGGTATAACTATGTAATACACAAACATAAGCAACTACGACGTGCAAAGTTTCATAAAAATCGTTAGAGCCGTTTTTGAAAAAAAAAAAAAAACAGATTTTGTTGTATGAAAGCTAATCTTCAGTTTGACGGTTCAAAGGGTGACCTTGAGCCTTCTTATGAGACCATGGTAGGTAAGCCCATAATACATTATGTATAGATAAGTCAAGTCAGTCGGTCAATCAATCCAGACCGATTTCGGCCTCGGCGACTGCAATCATGGATTAGAGCGACGTTCATGCGCTCGTACGTGACTGACGTAGCCAATTTTGCTGAGAATGTGCGGCCACATTCACAGCACGTCAGCACTCCTCCGACGAAATTATATTGTATGGCCGCTGGTGGTCGGGCCTATAGCTCGTCGGGCTTAGCATCAAGCTCTGCGCGTCGCTGTGCTTCAAAGTCAAACACTATGCCTCCATCGTGACCGATCTTCTGTCAGAGTTTGCTATAGAGATGCATCTATATCAGATCTTATCCTGCATAGTTACCTAAAAGCACACCCCGGACACTTCATACAACAAAAGTGAAATGAACTTTCTAAAAACAAATGGCGGAGCAAACAAAATGAAGGCGAAATCCTATACGTTCGAGAACCAACTATAACCAATCTGTACCAATCCGTCTAGTCAGGATGTGAGGTCGCAATCTAGAGAGCAGCAGGGAGTGTCCATACTGTATGTTAGTGCTAATATATAATGCATGCTTTGCTAAAAGGTTATTTTAACGTAAAAAATAGAAAAAACCCTTGCTCATTTGAAATGTTAAAGAATTTTTAATTTTATATTTATTAAAAACAGCACATTAGTTCGTTTAAGAATATGACACTTATGACGTCACTGCAAATAAATGTTTTACTTACTTACTTACTGTCCGTAACACGAATAATTGCAGAACAAACTTTCGTTTTTGACAGTTGATAAAAGTTACTCAAATGACTAGTAGTGAAGTAGGCCGTATATTAGCAAAAGTTAACGAGCCTATAGATTTCAGCCAAACCCTGAAGCAATATCACAGCGATCACTCATACAAGTCGACTGCTTGCTCCACATCAAATTACCGAATTAAGAAATCGCGGCCAATATCTTAAAGACAATAAACCCAACATTAATCACTGGGCATTAGCTCTGTAATCCGTAATGATGATATTAGGTGTTTGCGCGTTGTGTGGTGCAAGTGTAAATCAGAAATGTTAAAAGGAAACGCGGGCGCCATTTTTTCCATACAAACGTAGTCCCCTGTTTCCTCCTTGGATAATGACAATAGAGCAAAAATGTTTTTTCCATAAATCCTATGTTTACCATGGTCATGACCCTATGTTTTGTTTTTTCCCATATTCTAATTATAACAGGAACTAGGAGCCTTCAAAAAATAAAAAAAATCCCCATTGAAACATCATTTTCACACACTCACTAAAAAAATAATACGCATATTAACAATAAAACGAAAACATAGAGGCATAGGTAAAGTATTTTTTAAATAAAATTTAATTAATGGTCAAGTTTTGGAGGAGGAAATAGAGGACTACGAAATGCTGTTTTGGTTTATTTTAGTCCTATTATCGATCTGCGCTGCAGTTCTCCCTTTCTTGCTGTATACGAAGAGGCTTGGGGGAGGGAGACAGCAACATTTTATCCAAATATCTATTCTTTAGACCGCGTTTCCTCTTAAGGTGGTTCTATTAGCACACTAGCGCCACCAAAAGAAATAAATAATTTACTCATTATTATGGCCTTTAATCGAAATCATTGAGTATTTTGCTCATATAGGGGGGGCAACCACTATTGTTTAATTGTTATTTTATAACTGTAAATATTAGCAACATATTATTTTTTGCAGAACAGCTAAAAGTGGCCACTTTTGACAATATCGACAAACGTTTCTTGTTGTTAATAGGTGAACTTAAACAGCAACAAATTAAAAACACGTTGTACCTTCCCCTGTATGTGTGCAAAAACTCAATGACTTCGATTAATTATTTATTTCTATTGGCGGTGCTAGTGTGCTCATCAAACCGCCTTATATTAAGTAGACACTTAACAATGTTTGTAATTAGTTTTTGATTTACTAATATTTATATATTTATATAGTACTGAAAGTTTGAAACTGCTCTTATTTTTTTCCGTTATCGGAAAAAAAGAGCAGTTCAAACTTTCAGTACAAAAGTAGTTTAAACCTTCGTTTAGTTATGTTTAAATTTAGGTAATACGATGCGTACCAATTGGAGCTGACATCCAGGGCAAGCATCAAAGTAGCGCCCTTTTGTAAAATTTTGTTTTGAAACATTGTGAAAATCTATTTTTTGGGTTTCATACCCTTATTAGGTCTAATGTGTCTGTCTGACCGCCCGTCTGTCACAACTGATTTTCTCCAAGACTACTAGACGAAAGAAGATAATTAAGATAAGATAGCCGGTTCCTCATTGCGTTACCAAATGTAAATTAAAAAAAAGGAATCTTGGTAAGCCTGCTTCCATCTTCGGCATCATCGTCACTTAACATCAGTGATGCCAATTGTGGATAAAAAAGGTCTCTAGTTTCTTGATTATTATATTAATAGTTGTACCCGCGACTTCGTTTGCGTGGAGGTTTTGAATTTTCCCACGGAAATTTTCTGGGACAAAAAGAAAAAAGGGACAGGGACAAAGGGACTTCCCTTGCAAGTCAATCAGCTGGCGGGCAAACTTTGTATGTAAGTCCATTTTTTAAAAAAGTTGTTCAGTTTTATGAGTACAAGCTCCAGTTAAAAATAAGTGCATAAATTTGTTAAGGCCCTATGTATGTTAACCCGGGCTATGAGGAACCACCATACAAAATTTCATCAAAATCGGCCTGGTAGTTTTTGCGTGATGCGTGAACATACAGACAGACAAAAATTCCAAAAGTTGTTGTTTTGGCCTCTATATTATCGATAGTAATGTCCACATCCACGTTAGGTCTAAGCCGGCCTGGCTAGCTACCAACATTTTGTCTAAGTCTTGTCGTCCAACATTAAAGCCCAATAGCATTTATGTGTTCCGGCTTGAAGATAAGATAGCCAGTTCCCCACGAATCTTGGTAAGGCCGCTTCCATCTTCGGCATCATCGTCACTTACTATCAGGGAAGATGGTGCCAGGGGCTTACTAATTGCGAATAAAAAAAAACTTACGATATCCTTGGTAAAAGATAGGGTGGTACTATTCATAGCCATAGATAAAGCATTAATTATTTTTTAAAGAAGTCAAATCCTTCTGTTTATGAGTTGTCCCATACAACAATTTCTGATAGCCTTCCTATCTTGAGGGCGGAGCGATCGTGATTGTTGGAGTCGGATCCGTGATGTAAGTGTCGATCGTTAGATATAGTGCAGTTTGGCCCCAACTGCACTATATCTAAATAACTGGGTGATGTTTAGTAGGTACTTTATCTATCTTCTTATGGACAAAAAAGCGTCGGTGGCTCAACCGGTAACGACTCGGTCCTCTTAACCAGAGGTTCCGGGTTCAAATCCGGACGGCCAATGTACCAGTGGGTTTTTTTAAACTTAACGGTGAAGGAAAACATCGTGATGAAACCTGCACATCTGACGCAATGCACACGTCCGTAGGTGTAACCTAATTGCACAAGTGGAACACCAGGCAACCGCCGTCTATCCCTTGGATAGCTCGGTTAATTGTGCCACACGAAAGAGAGAGAGAGAGAGTTCTCATTGACATACTTTAGAGTTTACTCCTTTACATTGATTCATATTGCAGAGCCCGATAAGAAAAATATGGGGTGAAAACGACTATTGATCGGTAACGCGTTACCGTTACTTCATTACGTTTTTTCAGTCACGAAGGCTAAGGAAACATGGCCATGCCACCTAATGCGAGGCCGTAGGCCGAGTTCCGCGTAGGGAGAAGCCCGGAGCGTTCCGTGCGAGGCTTAAAGCCGGGCTCCGCTTGGGGCGAAGCTCGGAGCACTCCCTGCGAGGCCGAAGGTTGTAAATAATATTGTTGCATGAGTAAACTCCTGTCGCGCGTCGGATTTGACCAGCACATTTTTTTATTTTTTTTATATTTAACCGATTTCAAAAAAATGAGTGAAAATTTCAAATTAAATTTCCTATTGAAACCTATTGCTCAAACTGAAGAGTCCGCCATAAATTACTCAATTAACTCGACCGTATAATTAGCTACGAACGAATTTTTTTAATAATCAATCTCGAAACGAAAGTACAGTTAGTTGCCATAAAGAGTGTATGTTCAAAATATCACGTATAAATAATGAGCACATTAAAACAAGTGAACCGCGTTTGTGATGACGATGTGTCGTGTGGGGCCACGAAACTGGAGGGCGATTTGATGAAAAGATGTGCGTTGACGCCACGATGCGTTCCTTCTTGCCGACGAAAAGAGCTTAGTTTTAGATGAAACATACAGGGTGTATTGAAATTGGTGTATGAGTCGTTAACTTGGACTTCTACTCATCACCCTAAATAACTTACCATTTAAGTACCCATCTACCTAAATCATAAAAATAATCATAAATTCTCAAAAAATTGGAGTCTCCATACAAAAAATCAAAAATATGGCCAATTGGCTAATTGATTTGTACGTATTCAAAAAGTTTTTTTTAATTTACTACGGGTTTATAGGGAAATATTTTCAGTAAGAATGTGGAAGTCCTTGGGGAGGAGATATGGTGATGATAATGATGATAAAGTATGATGAGTAGTTACTTAGCCCAGTTACGTAACAGGACCCGTGTCATACACCAAGTTTTTTAGTTATAATCTTACCCTCTATAGGTACGGTCGACAGCACATCAGAGGTAATACTACCGGTACCTCTAAGTTACACTTAGTAATAATTGAAGATAAGATAGCCAATTCCCCAATACGCTGGGAATCTTAGTAAAGCCGCTTCCTCTTCTTGGGAAACTTAGTAAAGCCACTACTTCTTCGGGATCATCGTTACTTACCGGTACCGGTAGCAGTTTTTTTTATTTATGTAATTTTTTGTAAATAAAATGTAGTGACTCGTAAATTTTATTACTTTCATATAAGGGGTATTAAAGTGTCTAATAAACACAATTTATTTCATGAAGCTAGCCTTCTTAGTTTCCTAGATTTTTAGGATTCTTTAAGTGACCCGGATTTATCGCTCTCGAGTGTAGATATTAAACACCCAGACACAGAGCAAACAAATCTGCTCATCACACAAATGCTTGCCCTGGGTGGGGATCGAACCCACAACCTTCGGATCAGTAATCAAGAGCACTAAACACTGAGCCATTGAGTCAGTTTTGATTCTCCAATTTCCTAGCCTAGCCTGGACAAGTTGCGTAGACGGAGATCGTGACAGATGCTCAGATGCGATCGTGTGAATTTGATAGTGAAATATTACGTTTCGAACGAGCTTCAACCACGTACAGACAGCAAATTAACTTTCCTAACAATATTGTTTTACATTAACCTATCTCTCAAGGCAGAAAAACACTCACCCGAAGAAGAAACAGGCAGAAACTTTTCCAATGAACAGGCTGGGTATAAAGATTAAACATGAAAAGTCATATACCAGCATTAACATAGACCTTTAAGACCGCCTCATCATCATCATCATATCAGCTCATATACGTCCCCACCGAGGGGCTCGAGCCTACCCTGAATTAGACCGTCTACCGTACATTATATACAATATCCCTATGTATTAGCTTTACGAAATTGTTTTTGGTGTATTTTAAGTGTAAATAAATATAAATAAAAATAACTTTAAATTTAATAATTTTATACCGTAAAATAGTAGTTTATGAAACTGTTGCATAATACCTAGTTATGTACAGTTTCATAAACTTTTTTATCTTATATATTGGGATTGAATCAACTAAACAGCAAAGATCAAAACAGATAAAAGAGTAAGAAAAAAAAATTCCCACGAAATTCAGTACCTACAAAAAAACGTGTCATAGCGCCAAATCCCAGCATATCACCGCGCTTGCGTTGAAGCGGACGCTGTCACAGACAGGTAAAAACAATCCTTTCACTGATCTCAGACATTTTTAAGCAAGAATGAAAATTATCCACGAAATTCAGTACCTACATCAAAACGTATTCAATGAATAGCGCCAAAACCTAGCACATTACCGCGCATGCGTTAAAGCGGGTACTGTCACAGACAATTAAAAATTGGAATGATAATTGAAAACGCTAAACACGTAAAAAAACCGACTTTCATCGCAACAAATAAGTACATTTTTGCATTATTATTTTTGGTTTTTGTTAATTTTCCACTAAAGTACTACACCGATTTTGATAAAATTTATATGGGACCACACGGGAAGCACTAGCTTTCAAATAAAAAAAGAATCATAAAAATCGGTTCACTCAGTCAAAAGTGCTGAGGTAACAAACATAAAAAAAAAAACATACAGATGAATTGAGAACCTCCTCCTTTTTGGAAGTCGCTTGAAAACTTTTGATAATGCTGTAAAAATGGCGCGAACCGCATGTGCGTTCCAATAAAAAAAAAAATTTAGAACTTTGTTGTTGATATTAACTTTTTGGATTAACTTGTATCGTAATGGAAAAACAAATTACTTTATAACATTTTTGTTAGAAAAATAATGTTTTAAAGTGTTTTTTTTTTTTTTAATTTCGGTATTGTGTTTATAAAGTATGGCAATTAAAACTCGTTTTGAAGTTGATAATGCGAACTTTATGATATGAGAGTAGATAAAAGTAAATAAATAACACTAAGTAACTAAATTCATTTCATAATTGTCAGTGAAAATTAGTTCTGGGGCCGTTTTTTTCATATATTTGTTTTGGTTATATTGCTTCCCATTTATCTATATTGGTTGCCTAAAAACCTGTTCAGATACGATGAATAGAAGCCAAAAGCCCCAGCTTAGGGTCCTACAACATTTTTTTTACACCCTGTGAGATTTGAGATTATTTCCAAAGTTTATAACATTCCATGTTTTGCTGACCATCCAAGTTAATGCTGCCGAAATTTCAAAGACGTGTCAGTGGCGGTCTAAGAAATACTAATTTCATGCTATTATAGCGCCTTCTAATAAGGGGCACAGTCGTGTGGCAAACGTTTTTAATTATACTAATGTGCACTGCTTCATACACTTTCTACTCACGAGCCACCGTTGACTACTGCCAACTATTATTAGTATAGCTATATAAAGTGGATGCTATCGTTAACATTAACCCGTAAATATCCCCCCCCCCCCTACTGCTGGGGCTATACTCCACTCACTGGGGCCAAGTCCGGGTTGGTAGAGGTTGTAGAGCAGAGAGGCGAACCCCATCGTCATCTGAAACGGCTTAACGACTGCCACCTAGAGACAGCAACCGGCACCAACGGCTTAACGTGCCTTGCACACAACAAGAAACAGTCGAGAAAAATGCCACCAGTCATATCCTTCCAGGTAATGACCGTGCTCTAGGTCAGTTTACCTGCGTGATCTACCTAATCACACAAGTCACACTTTGCTATAACCACTTCAAGATATTCAGTGCTTTGCAGCATAGCAAAAACTTCCTTATACCCACGTCACAGTATATATATTAGTACTAACGTACCCACGTAGTATGGTGTGCGCAGGAATTAAACGAACTTATTCCACCAGCACCGTTCTGTCTCGGATTCATTTCGGAGAGTGTGCCCTGGAGCTTCATGACCTCATTCCCCCCTCTTCATTTCATCATTGTACGACCAGACGCGGAGGGCGATTCCACCCCTTTGTCGTATGCGCACGAAGCGTTTTGATTCTTCATTTATTATGCGAACGGCCAAGCAGTGGAATTTCCTGCCGACGTCTGTATTCCCCAATTCTTATTAGTTAGGAGTTTCAAGACGAGAGTGAATAGGCACTATTTGAGCTTCCGTGTTACATCCTCGGCTTCATCGGCACTTACTATCAAATGAAGTGCAGCCTAGGAGACTCGCTAGGAGACTTATTGGCGACGAGGAACTTATACATCAAACAGGCTCCAAAGCCTTGAGCAACGCCGCAAAGTCGCCTGTCTATCGGTGTTCTACAGGATTTATTTCGGAAAGTGTGCCCTGGAGCTTCACGACCTCATTACCCCCTCTCCATTTCATCATCGGACGACCAGGCACGGAGGGCGATTCCACTCCTTTGTCGTTAAAGTTCCACCTTTACGTACGAAGCGTGTTGCCTCTTCGTTCATTATACGAACGGCCAAGGAGTGGAATTCCATGCCAGCGTCTGTATTCCCCGATTCGTATAATTTAGGAATCTTCAAGACGAGAGTTAATAGGCACTATTTCAGCTTGCGTGTTATATCCTCGGCTGCAATTGTTAGGGGGTGGGAAGTGACATATAGACTGCTAATCAGTATAGTCCGATATATTTTCTGAGGGATCTGGAGAAAACTTACATATGTTCACGCTTGCGAGTCGCTTGCGGCTCGCGCACCACCTACCCTCTAAGATAGTCATAGAAACGATGTCCACGCGGGCAAAGTCGATAGACGAAAGGGCGAAAGACAAAGATAGGTCTACACCGTTACTGTCAATTCTAGTTATGACCAATATTTTGAAGTATAAATTTTAAAAAATTTACAAAAATATTTGTTACGATAATACAAAGTGAGTAATGTTATTATTATTTATACTTTCATTGTAGTTTTTAATTGAAACGAAGAACTATTGAAAAAGTGAAAAAGTGTGGTTATTTTCTTTAAGACAAAGACAACTGTTCCTCGCCTTAAAGGACAAACAATAAATCGCCTTAAAAGACTTGCACTTGGCCGGTTTTTTATTTTATTAGTAGGTAGTTTAGTTTAGAAAGCTGACAAGGACTTCTATCTTACTCATCCTGTGTTGTGTATTTAAAATACATATGTATTTCCTTCACCAAAAAGCAGTTCTCCTAGCCAACGTACCTACTTACCTTATCAAGACACTATCTGTCTTATGATTTCATCGCTCGCTTCTAACTTCACAGACTGCAACGAAAAATCTGCGGGATGTAATCTTAAGCGATAGTAGATGTCCTTAAAACGTGTATCATTAATAAACCTCTGTTTTTGCGCAATACAAACATGTTGTACAAATGTAATTTATTTTGTTAATCTAATTTATTGGTTGTGGTCATAAATCATGAACAGAATTGACATCGCATCAAGTTTCTAATAGATTGGTCTATTTACTCTTGATATGTACATACAATATTGAGTATAAAATTAATTATAGTAAAGGTTAGGTGGCTAAACGCATTTAAGGCGGTATATTGGCAAATAAGCAGTGAAAAGCGCTTAGCAAAAAAAAATCAGGAAAATTATTCGCGCTTAAATTTCCGGCCTGAAAAAAAGATATGTTGAATTCAAGGGCCCTTGTAAGTTCATTACACGATTAGATTAACTTGACTCGATCATGAAAAATTCCAAACATAGGTAGCATGAATTGAAGAAAAGTGAAGCAAAACCTGTAAACATTTGTAGGAAAAATGATATCTTTTAAATTTGAAATTTATATCATAATTTTCTTCTTTTCAAACTACGTAGTCTATGATCTTTATTCAAATCTAGTTCACTGTTTCGAAACTTTTCAACAAAAACACTTTGAAAAAGTGAAAAAGTGTGGTTATTTTCTTTACTCTTTACACGTAAAGAAAAAATGCGACTGTGCTTAAGACCACACGACTGGAGTGAAACTTCTTTAGCTCCATCTATATGTATAAAAGTAAATTCTTTTCTTTACTCTTTACACGTAAAGAAAAAATGCGACTGTGCTTAAGACCACACGACTGGAGTGAAACTTCTTTAGCTCCATCTATATGTATAAAAGTAAATACTTAGTCTTTAGAAAACAATCAAATCTTTTTTGTCATATGTAGGTATAGACAGTTTCCTCTGAAATTAATCAAAATATCTTTTTTATCTTATATGTTTGTTTTGACAACGGATATTGTTGCCTCGGCAACCAATATTGTTGGTAAACAAAAATAAATAGTATATTATGTCTTTGTCTTTCTATCTTCACTAACCCTCTCAACTTCCGTTTGCCTCGCCCGATAATACTTCCGTAACGCTCTCGTCACGCATCCACCAGCTTACTCCCCAAGTCAAACGTCGAAAGCACTCGGAACCATATATCATGGCTGGTTTGTCGCTTAAAACATGATTTTTTTTGAGCTTCCGTACCCAACGTTGCCAACGGGACCTTAATCTATTACTTAGTCTTCGCTGTCCATCCGTACGTCCGACCGTTTGTCTTTAGCGGGCTGTATTTCATGAACCGTAATAGGAAAACAATTGAAGTTTTCACAGAATGTGTGTTTCTATTGCTGCTGTAACATCAAATAATTAATATAAAAAATGAAGGGGGCCCGCGTACAAGAAACGAGTTCTTTTTCTTGTACGATTGTATACAGACTCGCACTTGGCCGGTCGTTTTTGTAGCATTGTGGGTTGCTAAAAAGCAGTGATTTTATATTTTTCTGTAATTTTGGTCATTATAATAGTAATGTTGTCATCCCAGCGTATAAGCAATTACAGCGGATAATCAACAAAACTATTAGGACAGAATCAAGGTTATTTTTTTATCCACAATTGCAAAGCTCTTGACATCATCTCATCTGATAGTAAGTGACGATGATGCCGAAGATGGAAGCGGGCTTACCACGATTCCTTAACGCAATGGAGATCTGGCTATCTTGTTTTCAAGCCGGAACACATAAATGCTGTTAACAGTAAAGTTTGGCTGCATTTGGCTGCAAGACTTAGATAAGATGGTGGTAGCTAGCCAGGCGGGCTATGAAAATGCCCTAACACCAACCAAACCGAGTCTTACAAAGTTAACCCTCCGGGAATCGAACCCGCGACCTCCTGGTGTGAAGTGAATGGAATGACCAATACGCCACGTAGGCGGAATATCGAGTTTTAACCCTTAAAATAGCGAGAGCGATGGAAACCCAGTCCCTTAATCACCGGGGTAGCGAAATATTAATGAAGTATCAGATACGATACGTTTGGTACTTCGTTCATCTACTTTTGGGATTTTGTCGGCGCCGTGTGCGATGGATTTTAGTGATTTAATAAGATATGAGACGAGGAGCTAGGGAATGTGTATTTCACTCATGACGATGTTGTGATAATTTTAGTATACTTTGGGATATGAACGTAAGCAGGGGCGTAGACAGGGGGGGATATATGGGTGTCGTATCCCCCCCTTCCGAACTCTTTGAAATTTCAAAAACTTCTCTAACGCGCATTGCGATCGGTTCGTGTTGACCTATGAAAATCGTGAAATTTCGCGCCCGCTTTCCGCCTAGGTACCTACGTTTATGTATAGAGAAATATCAGAAGGGTTTAACATTTATTGTTGGTTGACCTATCATAATCGTGAAATTCCGCACTCGCATTAGTATTATAGACACCCCTTACGAATATGTATCGTGAAATATTCTGAAAATTCACGCTCGCTTCGCTCTCGTTGGTGTTATAGTTCAGCCCCCCAAATACAAATCCTGGCTACGCCTCTGGACGTAAGAGCAATTAGCTAGCGTCCTTGGAGATGGGAACACAAATACCGGTAGATAATTATGATGATAGATAACAAGAATTAATGGGTTTATTACGTTTTCATAGTCTTAAAAAAAAGGGATCTGAGCCACTGAAACTTCTAATGTAATAAAAAATATTTTCACTTCTCATGCTCTAAAAGTACGCCAATATAGCCCTACGAAGCGCGACTAAAGTGACACTTTAGTCTCTAGGGAGTGAAAAGTAATTAGTTTTTTAATTTCCTTCATGTGACATGGACAAACTCAATCAAACAGCCAGTAAATATACTAAAATCTGTGGAGTATGGACCGTCTTCATTGCGAAAATGTCGAGAGTTTTAGCTCCATGGTTTTCCCGCAAAGAAGGTGGAGCCATGTGTTTTAAAATCTTTTGTGATTTTTATTTTAATAAGTATTATTTATTAAATGTTTTTGTACTAAATTGACTATTTTTCTCGTACTCAAAGTGAAAAGTACAGTTTGCACCTCGAGAGTAAACGCCAACTTAACATACCCTCGGTTTCATTGACTCCCTCGCGACCTCTGGTATATTATGGCTTCGTTTAGTCCCTCGATATAAAATATACTATTTCAAGTCCCATTAATTTTTAGTTTTTTTACCCATTAATATTCCAAGGACAAATAAGTAATGAGCAGTATGTAAATTTTACTTTTTAATTAACCCTATCACAAACCCGAAAATGTCCTACCACGTTGATAACTTATTCACAGCCTCCAGTAACCCTCCCACGCCACGAGGCAACATTTTAATAAAATCCTCGAGTCCACATTACGAAGTTTCTAAACAGACCAGCCCATTGTGTATTGCCGCGTATACCATTATGATTTTAGCCGAGATAATGCACGGGAAATGACGGCAAAAGAAATTTAATTCATCCAGTGATGAAAGGGTTGTAGGGTCGGCCTTTATAAATAAAGCCGAAGGGACCCGCAGGATATTACGCGCCCTTTTTTGCGCTACATATTGATATTAATGCTTGTGAAATTTTTGACAAAATTGCGCTTCAGTCTTTATCAGGTGGACGTTTGGTTTTTGTTGATTTTGACGAGCTTGAATTACTACATGATTTCAAGATGTTCTTTCAAAATGGGTGCAAATTACACTCTTTCTGATAGCAATAAAATTGTAATTACTTAAATATACATGTTATTTGTGAAAATTAAAAAATAAATAATCAATACTCTAAATACAATCATTGATATATAACAAATTATGTCATTAGAACATGAAAACAATATGACACGAGAAGTTATACGTTAAAATCATTACAGCAGGGCCTCGATAATCCGAACCCCAGCTAGTCCGAGCGCCTCTATAATCCGAACGGCACCCCCTTACCCTCGCACAATCGCCGTTTCTCACAGTTTCTGTCTCGCCAAAGTATACTTACTAACTGTTGCTCTCTAGATTGCGACCTCACCCCCTCGTCCCCCAGATTGATACAGGTTGCTTTAAGTTTGGTTCTCGATTTGCTTTAAATTCTATCGCCGTGATTTCTTTTGTTTCGTCATTTGTTTTTGAAATGTCATTTAGCGCCCGTTGTATGAAGTGTCCGGGGTGTGGGCTCGCAGTGCCACGCAGTGCCACTATATTGAAATTCTTTAAAAACAGTGTGTTCAATAGCATTGTATCTAACTTAGATACTTAAATAAATACATTACAATGTAAAATATTTTTGTTTTATTTCGAAAAATGCCTTTTAAAATGTCTACATACTATAATCCGAACGCTTCGTACATCCGAACAGGGCATAAATTTTCGGTGTTCGGATTATCAAGGCCCTGCTGTAATTCCTTTGAAAAGAGTAGGTGTAACGCGAGAGTCAGCCATCGCTCCCCTCAACCATATTAGAGGCAAAGGAACGACCCGGCTCCCGATGCGCCACCATACTTGTTTTTACCTTTGACGTGATCGATAATAGACAATAGACAGATTTTTATTTGACACAAACACACACCGATTACACAACATAAAAAAGAAATAAAACACATAGAAACAGAAAAAAAAACAAAAAAAGTAAACACAAAAAACAAATAAGAACAACGGAATCGGTGTAGTGCGATGTCAAAATGGACTTTTCTCAGCATTAGCTGCAGGAGAACTCATCATATCAGCCTAAAAACGTCCACTGCTGGGCAAACGCCTCCCCAAGGATAAATAATAATAGTGATAAATTATGATAAATAAATTAATTCCAAAAAACCAAGGGCCCAACAGAAAACCAGTTAGTAAAATTATGAAGTATAACAGATAGGTTGTATAGTTCTGTAGACACTGAAAACGTGGTAAACTATCGTCTTCTAGACTTTACTTTGTGCTATGTAACCTGTAATTTGAGGAGAGTCTTTCCTCCTGTATCTTGATAGCTCATCACTGCTAATATTTTACGTTAACTTTTATTCCATTTTCAAAATCATTGAACCTTCAACTTTCGTAAAGAAAATGCAAACAACAACCATTTAGGTAGCAACCAGAGTTACGTCTATTAAATAATTTATAATAATATCTAAACCACTTAGGGAGTTCGGCCGCGCCACCTGTAGACCCAACATTAAGATAACGACTTTCTAACAACAGGATTTTTTCTGGAAAAAGTCGCTCTCTGGAAAAAGGTACTGTCTTCATAAGCAACGATAATTTCTTTTAGAAACTTTATGGTGTTTAAACTGAGAACAAAAATTGGGGGGCTGTGTTTGAGCTACGTAATAAATTTAAAAACGGCATCTTCAATTTTACGAATCTTAAAAGTTAAGCGATTAACTTTTAAGATTCGTAAAATTGAAGATGCTGTTTTTAAATTTATGTTAAAAAAAGCAAATTTCGAGTCAATCCAACTGGTACTATAAGTTAAGGATTTATAAAATATTTTTTAGCAGAATTTAGATACTTGTTCTAAGCAATTGCTCTATCGAAGGTTTCGCTCTAGGACAAATCCCGGGTTTCAATACAAACGTAGTTCCGCTTTAATACAAAAACTACATGCCGGATTGAATCCAAACTTTGGTAATACATATATTGAGTAGACACATATCGATGTTTTTAATTAGTCGATGTCTAAATAATAGCAGTTTCAAACTTTCAGTACAAAATAATTGAAGCCTTCGTTTAGTTATGTTTAAATCAAACATCAGTGTAACATCATTGATGTGTTCCGGAAGACAGCCAGATTCCCATTGCATTGGGAAATATTGTAAGCATGCTTCCATCTTCGGCATCATCGTCACTTACCTGGAGATGATGTCATGGGCTTATCAATTGAGGAATTAAAAAATATTACTACGATAAAAAACTAATTACAGACATTATGTGTCTACTTAATATATTCGCAAAGTTTGGATTCAATCCGGCATATAGTTTTTGTATTAAAGCGGAACTACGTTTGTATGGAAACTGGAGCCTCCAGGGGACCCTTAAGGTACCTATCTTGTTCTGGAAAGTCGCAAGAACTATAGAGCTTTAATACGTAGCTTTTTCAAATATTAATTATAAGTGCATTACCCATCTGGGGTAACAAATCGCTGCTATGAGATAGATCTTTTACCTACATTACCTATATCTATCTAGTAGTCGTAGGTCTGCACCTCATGACAAATGGTCACCAAATATTATATGTAGAAGGTAGGTACATACTCTAAAGTCTTCTGTGATATTGTACACTAATAAAACACTTAGTTATCTCCCCTAATTTGCGTAAAAAGTTTTTTTATCCATAATTGTTAAGCCATTAGCATCATCTCACCTGATGGTAAGTGACGATGATACCGAAGATGAAAGCGGGCTTACCATATTCCTCAACGCAATGGGGCATTACTGGCTATCTTATCTTCAAGCCGGAACACATTAATGCTAACAGCATTGATGTTTGGTGGCTAGACTTAGATAAGATGGTGGTAATTAGCCAGGCAGGCTTAGAAAATGTCCTTCCACCAAGCAAACTGAGTTTTATAAAGTAAGACTCCGCCGGAAATCTAACGGAGGCGGTTAAAGAACGCTTAAATTCTACCGTTTGTTAACAGCCCATAAACTTACCCCACTGCTGGAGAACAAGTCTGTTCTCAAACTGGGGAAACTTAGGCCATACCCCACACATGGTGACCAAGTCCGGATTGATGAAGGTTGTGGGGCTAGTGGCGAACCCCGCTGTCAAAAGTTTCTCAAGCCGCCTCAAGGCATGTGACATGGCTTAACGACTGCTATCTAGCACCAACGGCTTAACTTGCTTTTAAAAGCACGGATACGGTCGAATAAAATGCCACTAACAGTCAAACCCATCCAGGTAATGACTGTGCTTTAGGTCAGTTAACCTGCATGATAGACTTAACCACACAAGATGCACTGAGCTTCAAATGCGACTAACTTACTTACTTCGTCTAACTAAACTTACGTCATGGTTTTCTTGGCAAACTTTTGTCTTAATTGAAATCTTGAGTTACAAACGTGACAAAGTTCTCAACTATTTCTCGTCTAACTGAACTTACATCATGGTTTTCTTGGCAAACTTTTGTCTTAATTGAAATCTTGAGCTACAAACGCGACAAAATTCTCAACAATTTCTCGTCTAACTAAAATAACGTCATGGTTTTCTTAGCAAACTTTTGTCTGAATTGAAATCTTCAGCTACAAACGCGACACAATTCTCAACTATTTCTCGTCTAACTAAACTTACGTAATGGTTGTCTTGGCAAACTATTGTCTTAATTGAAATATTGAGCTACAAACGCGACAAAATTCTCAACTGTTTCTCGTCTTACTAAACTTACGTCATGGGTTGTCTTGGCAAACTATTGTCTTAATTGAAATATTGAGCTACAAACGCGACAAAATTCTCAACTATTTCTCGTCTAACTAAACTTACGTCTTTGTTTTCTTAGCAAACTTATGTGTTAATTTAAATCTTGAGCTACAAACGCGACACAATTCTCAACTATTTCTCGTCTAACTAAACTTACGTAATGGTTGTCTTCTATTTCTCGTCTAACTAAACTTACGTAATGGTTTTCTTAGCAAACTTTTGTCTTAATTGAAATATTGAGCTACAAACGCGACAAAATTCTCAACTATTTCTCGTCTAACTAAACTTACGTCTTGGTTTTCTTAGCAAACTTATGTGTTAATTTAAATCTTGAGCTACAAACGCGACACAATTCTCAACTATTTCTCGTCTAACTAAACTTACGTAATGGTTGTCTTCTATTTCTCGTCTAACTAAACTTACGTAATGGTTTTCTTAGCAAACTTTTGTCTTAATTGAAATCTTGAGCTACAAACGCGACAAAATTCTCAACTATTTCTCGTCTAACTAAACTTACGTCATGGTTTTCTTAGCAAACTTTTGTTCTAATTGAAATCTAAACATTTCTCCTTATAAACACAGGCAAATACTTTAAACAGACGAACGGTACTTTGTCGACCCCTCCTTGAGGCCTCCCCCAATCGTTAGCCGGCGTCTCAGATATTTGCATAACTCATCAAGATGCATCCATATTTAATTAGGGTATTTCTTCTTTGAGAGTTTGGTTCTTTTCAGTTGTCGAAGAAATGACTGCAGATTTGACACTGAAGACTTACGAGAAATTGATCAGCTCATATGCGTGTCCACCGTGGAGCTAGAGCCTAGCCTAAATTAAATATAAAATCAAATCATCATTATCCTCATCATATCAGCTGAAAGACGTCCACTACTGGACAAGGGCCTCCCACAAGGATTTCCACAACAACCGGTCCTACGCTGCCTGCATCCAGCAGCTTCTCGCGACCTCCAGGAAGTCATCCGTCTACGTCTTCCAGTGCGCGGTCATCACTAAAGAACTTTACTGTCCCAAACAAAAAAAACTTTAAAAGAAACTTAATAAACTTGGTACTTTTAGCGTATCTGGTAGATATACGAGAGGGAATGCCCCAAGGACCATCTGTTCTACAAGCTATGTGCCTAACCCACTGCCACTTAAAGTTAGCAATTATGTGAAGTATGTCGGATACCTTGGTTCTCCTACGGATCTCTTGGTCGCCTACTATATCTTTTGGTCGCTATTGGGCCTCAAAGTCAGTCAAAGGGCAATGGAACGAGCCACATGCTTCGAGTTTCCTTACGCGGTAGAAACAGAAATAATGTTAAAAAAAATGTTTTTTTTTGTCTATAGCCAAACAATTACGTGTAAATTATTTTCCCCCCAATAAACTGATTATGCATAATAATTTTCGACAAAGGTAAAAGATTTTAGGTACAAGCTTTTATTTGAACAGAGATTTTATGCTCAGAAAGCCAAGTGCTCAAATAAATATAAATACATGGTTCCAAATTCAAAAAGGCGAGCACAGTTAAATCTAGTTGTTTGGAAATGGTCAAGCATGTAAAAAAAAACATTTTATCATTAATAGAAATGACGACAGCATTAGCAATAAATTATGAACTCTTGATCACTAAATTGCCCTCCTACTTAAACTTTGAAAAACCTTACTCGTTTTGTTTTCCATCAAGTCTTCGATTTTTAATTCACCAAAATCACAAAATGAGTACATATATGACGCTGCTAAACTATGACGTCACGCCTAGGTATTTCAAACATTTTTTTAACAAAATGTCGTTTTTGACAGTTGATAAAAAGTTGTATTAAGGACATCGAGCATTTTATTTCACCAGCCCTACAATCGGTAAGAATTTCGGCTTCTATTAATATACAGACATCTATGAAAATTTGTTTAATAGTTTCGGAGATCTTGGTAGTAATTCCTACAGAACGTGAGATCCGGGCAATATTGAATTTAAAACAGTGGTAATAAGATATTTCCTGTTCAATTCCACGCAGTAGTTTTTGCGTGTTAATACGTGCTGCGACTAAGAATTTATACTAGAATGAGCATTACTCTGGGATCTAATTATTTTTCTATTTTTGTGAATAAATATTATAAGCACACTTTTGAATAAATTTTTTTGTCCAATTAATTCATCCTTAACGAGCATACCCGAAGTTTTCCGATAGAGAGTGGTGTTCGGAATCGATGGCCTTTTAATTTGGAGTAAGTCGCCCTCTCGCCAAGTCTGAGGGCCTGTAGGTACCTACTCCTCAAGCGTTCTGCTAATGGCTGTGTAAATTTTAAACGGTCCAATTTGAGTTTTCATTAAAATTTGGTTTTGGAATTTTCTCCGAGAAGGCCCGATTTCAGTACCGAAGTTGATTAGTTCTTAGTTTTTTAGTGGTATTTGAATTTAGACCGTTTGAGTGGATTTGTGTTGCTGTAAGTTGGAAATTATTAGAAAGGTAGATAAATATTTTGAAAAGAGAAATTTTTAAATATATTTATTTTATCTTGAACAAAATGCAACTAAATACACAATCATATGCCCGATGCCAACATGATTGTTTTTCCAAATTCTTATTTTTATTTTGTGCTAATTTTTATGTTTCATCATAATGATGTATATACTAAAGTTATTAAAAAATATACCCAGATTTAATTGGGTAGTACTTAAACGAACGACATATAAATACTCAGAGAGCGACTACAATACTAAATGAGCGACTGTAATTTTTTTTCGTAACTGTCAGTTCCGCCACTCAGGAGGGGGGAGAATCATCATGAAACCTAACGTACTTAATATCGTTTGCTTCGCTCGCTTCACTTAATGTTGTAGCCGCTCACTCACTAATTTCTAAATTCCAAATAAATAATTTCAATTTATAATTTCAAAATTAAATTTATGCCACACCAGAAAACAAACCGACAAAGATTGCGACTATGAAAATCTAGTGCATTTAAAAAAAAATGTTTTGGTTTTGCTTGCTGATTTTAATATTAGCTACAAAGAATCGCCTTTAAATATGTATATACCTGTGTAATGCAAATAAATCTTATCAAAGAAAGGCAAGCGGTACAAATTAGTGTACGTACTGTAGCGAAAATAAATGATTACGGACTAAAATACCATCATAGAATTCGCCAAATGATACGTTGAATTTGGAAGGCCTGCCTAATAGAGGAAATTAAGTAAGAAAGATATTTTGGGGTAAATCGGATCGGAATTTATTCCTCTGACACGCCAAAAAGAACAAAACATATACAACCTAATGAAAAAGATTCTTATCCTAAAGAGTTTTTAATTTTGGGACGAGATATATTCGTCACACTACCTAGGTACTTGTTAATTTCTTACTAGAACCTGGCGACCGAGCTTTGCTCAGAGTCTTCTAAGCATATATAAGGTGTAACAAAATTAGCTGAAACTATTTTAACTGGTGCTTCTACCCATGAAATTGAACAACTTTCCCCATGAAACCCATAGTCAAATCTCAAAAAAAAAAATTGAACTTCCCATACTAAGTTGGCTGATCAGCTGAGAGTTAGTATGGAAGAGCCAAATTTTTTTTCGCGATTTGACTATGGGTTCCATGGGGAAAGTTGTTCAGTTTCATGGTTACCAACACCAGTTAAAATAGTTTCAGCTAATTTTGTTACACCTTATATATGCTTAGAAGACTCTGAGCAAAGCTCGGTCGCCAGGTTCTAGTAAGAAACTAACAAGTACCTAGGTAGTGTGACGAATATATCTCGTCCCAAAATTATAAACTCTTTAGGATAAGAATCTTTTTCATTAGGTTGTATGTTTTGTTCTTTTTGGTGTGTCAGAGGAATAAATTCCGATCCGATTTACCCCAAAATATCTTTCTTACCTAGTAAAATGTTTTTTTTTGTGTAAAAAGGGACTTCTTCAGGAATAACACCTATTTAGATAGACTTGGAATGTAAAACTTTACATAAATACAAAGTCTCATCAAAATCGTTAGAGCCATTTTCGAGAAACCAACTTTATACGTATACAGGACTGACTTACTTACAGGAGTAACGAAATTGGTATAGGACCCATTTGCTGGGCCTTCTACTTATCAAACTGAACCAGTTGTGTATCACAAGTTTGCTGAAATCGCACAAAAATGTGAACTCATCGTACAAATTGATTATCTGATACACCGATTTTAATTGTTTTATGTGTAGAGCGTAATTTTTTTTCGAATGTTATATGAAGTGTCCACAGGGTGTAATATTAGTGAGAATTAAACAATTAAAGTTTTTGAACAATATCCTCTATATTTATGGAGATGTTATCTTATTACTTCTAGTGAGTAAATCTTACAAATAGGGCCAGAAATTACATTTCAAAAAACGAATGACGGAACAAACAAAATGGCGGCGAAATCCTATACGTTCGACAATCAAATTGTAACCAATCTGAATCAATATGGAAGACGAGGCGGTGAGGTCGCAATCTAGAGAGCGGCAGGAAGTGTCCATACTGTATGTTAGTACTAATATATATACTTTGCTAATATTATAAATTTGAAAAATGTGTTTGTTTGTTTGTTACCTTTTCACGCTTCAACGCCTCGACCAATCTTGATGAATTAATCTTGACATAGGCTACTTTTTTTGTTTTAGCCGCATGTGGTTCGCAGACCACTCACCCTCGAAGACAGTCATAAAAAAGTACCTATCTCTGTAAACATAGAAGAAATTGTTCAACAACTTTACTACCCATCCCCCGAAATTAATATAAAACTTCATCGTCCCCTCTGCGTATTGACAAAGTGCACTTTAGAGCTAGGATTACAAAATGGCTGTCATATCGTTCCCAGACCGCTGTGATGAACAAACTATCGAACAAACCTATCTTTACCACAGTTAAAAGCAATCTGATCCTTCGCTAATGACAATAGAGTTTACTATGACTAGATGTGCCAGTAAACTGTAAATAGTGTGGCCATATTTGAATAGACTGAATATATGTATAGAGGGGCCAGAGCTTCCGTAAATCAGTATTGACAAGCGCTCTCGACAAGCGGATTATGAAATGCAATGTAAGCGTAGTATGGCAACAAACTTGCTGACAGGATGGTTTTATATACAAATAGCTCAACTATATTTACTGCCTTCTAGTTTTTATCTATTATTCTTACTGTTACTACACAAAAATAATTTTAAGTAGGGTCACACTGGTCTGTACCTTTCTCTCTCTCTCTGTGTTGCATTAAAGCAAGTGACTTGGCCTTTTAATAAAATATGTGTATTTCTGCACAAAATCCTGCTAAAAACTACTCCGCTGCTCTCCATATGGTCCTTCGAGCCGGATATGAACCAGCGACGTATGGAGAACAAAATAAAAATTACTTTTTTTATCCTTGTCTCACTTCGATGGCCGTTGGGGCAGTAAAGTTCTCGAGTGGCGACCATGCACCTGAAAACGTAGTGTAGGCAGGCCTCCCACTCGGTGAACCGATGACTTGGTAAAGGTCACGGGAAGCCGCTGGATGCGGGCAGCGCAAAACCGGTCGTCGTGGAAATCCTTGGGGGAGGCTTATGTCCAGCAGTGGACTTCCTTCTGCTGATATGATGATCCTTGCCGCGCTGTATCTATTTTTAACGCTAACGCTCGCCCCTCAGTCGTTTGAAGGTATTGTAATGTCAAAAAAAAACTGAATTGAGATTTTGACGAGGATTTTTTTTAGCAATTTGTAATCCATATGCGTGTGTTTGTGTGTGTGTCTGTGCGTCCGTCCGGTGCTTTAATTCCCAAACTACTGGATGGATTTGGGTAAAATTTGGGTTCGGGAAATATTCAAAAATATTTAAAAATCGCCATTGTCATATTTCAAATTTTTGCGTTCTCATTTAGAATAATTACTATGCATAATAAACACATTTATACACATGAATTCGATTTCCAGTAGTGTCACAGAACTGAAATCAATTAGTCAATCATTTATTAGCTTGAAGCATGGTAGTATAGATTACAAACATATGAATTACATCACGTCTCGCTTTTAAACAATGAAAAATTAATCAGCGCGCTGATGTATTTGCTTTCTTCGATATTTGCGCTAGCAAGGTATCAATCAACTATTTGAATTCCTATGTTTAGAGTTGGGTTTAACCGCCTCCGTGGCGTAATGGTTAGTCCATTCGCTTCACACCAGGAGGTCGCGGGTTCGATCCCGGCAGGGTCAACTTTATAACACTCGGTTTGGTTGGTGGAAGGGCATTTTCTAAGACCGCCTAGCTAGCTGACACCATCTTATCTATGCTTTGCCGCCAAACATTAGTGTTAAAAACTTAACAGCATTGATGGTGTTCCGGTTTGAAAATAAGATAGCCAGATGCCCATTGCGTTGGGGAATCTTGGTAAGCCCGCTTCAATTTTCGGCATCATCGTCACTTACCATCAGGTGAGATGATGCGAAGGGCTTACCAATTGTGTATGACAAAAAAAGGTATTCCCGTTGCACGTTTTGTTAATTTTCATAACAAGTACGTAACGTACTGCGCGCCCTCTAAAAGTCATAGAAACTTTGTCCACGCGGGTGAAGCCGCGGGAAACAGCTAGTACGTATTTCAATAATAGGGCATTAAAATAATTCAATTACTTAATTTCATACTAAGGCACTTGTTTTTTCCTAAATTTGACTGACTCGGTGGCTCAGTGGTTTGTGCTCTTGACTGCTGATCCGAGAGTTGTGGGTTCGATCCCCACCCAGGGCAAACAATTGTGTGATGAGCAGATTTGTTTGCTCTGTGTCTGGGTATTAAATATCTATATATGTATGTATTTAAACGTAGGTATATAAGTATTTATATCAGTCTCTGGTTCCCATAACACAGGGAATCCTACTTTGGGGCCAGATGACCATGTGTGATTTATCCCAGAATATTTATTTTTATTTATTTATTTATATCACAAGAATAGAAAATATGTGATGTGTTGGCAAAGTATACTCTAGATTCCGACCTCATCAAGATTGATTCAGATTGGTTACAGTTTGGTTACAGTTTGGTTGTCGAACGTATAGGATTTCGCCGCCATTTTGTTTGTTCCGTCATTCGTTTTTTGAATGTATGAATGCACAAAAACTTGCCCCTATTTTTTGGGCGTTGAGTTAAAATGTATCCTTTGTCACTTTTGGGGATAAAGACGAATATACGACACCTCGCACTTCAAAATCGATTGAGCCGTGTGAACTACAGGCTCAGTTAAAGAAACACACTTACATACATACATTCGAAAAATACTATTCTCATATTTGGACAGTCAAATAAAATAGGATACCAATAGGATATAAGCGAATAAAAATTTGCTTTGATTCGCTGTTCTCCGTCAAATTTACAAATAAATCAACATCAATAATTCTGACTGACTCGGTGGCTCAGTGGTTAGTGCCCTTGACTACTGATCCGAGGGTTGTGGGTTCGATCCCCACCCAGGGCAAGCATTTGTGTGATGAGCAGATTTGTTTGCTCTGTGTCTGGGTGTTAAAATATATCTATATATGTATGTATTTAAACGTATATAAGTAAACGTATATTAGTCTCTGGTAACCCATAACACAGGGAATCCTACTTTGGGGCCAGATGACCATGTGTGATTTGTCCCAGAATATTTATTTATTTATTTAATAATTATTATGTTCTGTCAAAACACTGAATCCACAAAAGTACATTGAAACACAAACCCGTGCTATTTACCTTGCTGGGGAGTCCCCTTATTTACCAATTACGCATTTTTCGTTTGCACCAAGCGATGGGGTCAGCGTTTTAACTCACAATGTCTGACTCATAGGGGGTTAGCTGATCGATTTGTATGGGAAGAGTTCGTTTTTTTTGCGTTTTTAGCAAACTTACGTTACCAAAGGTTTGTTCATTTTCATGAGATCTTCCTTCAAAACACCTTGTCATTCTCTGTATAGTTAGGGCTGTATAGTACCTACAGATACTCGTAGTCGGATTTGGATCCATACGCGTACGGCATAAGAACGGTACAAAGTCCAAAGTGTCGAGCTTGATGTGTTGTCCTCTGTACATAATAGAGGGTGGGTCACAATTTCCGACGGAGGTCATTATGCACAAAGAATTTATAATATTCACAATATATATAAACTTCAGGGTACTACACTCGATTTGACACTTGTGGACCTCGGCTCACATATATTTGCTTAAACTCAAGCGTATGTACCTAGCTCTTAGTCGAGTTAAAACATTAGCTGGACTGGTCATCTGTACACTTGATGCTAAAAAACTTTTGTCTCGTTTAAAAATCATAACAAAGCCGGTTATTACATGGTGAACCTTAAAAATCAAGTAAGGGGCGTTTAAAAAAATAATTTAGCCCTAACCCAATTTTTCCAGAATTTTTGATACTAGAGCACCGGACGGACACACAGATACACACGGACACACATGCATACATATATTTTTTTTAATTTTCATATTTTTTTGAATCAATTAGTGTAAAACAATCTCAACTTATTTTTTTTTCTTTACTCCTTCGTTGCTCGAATAGAAAAATGGGCTACAAAACTGGTGTATTTTCAATGCTTAAAAGTTTCATCTATATATATATAAGGTCTCTGCTTACCTATATGTATCAGAAAATTTCCCGCACGGGTTAAAAATCGAACGGTCCCACCCTTTTAATCAGTGGACCAACCCTCGTAATGAAATCTGGGCCGCCATTAAGGGATTAAAAATAATAACTGCCCTACCGTTAGGGCCAGTATTGGTGGTAGGCATGTCGTAGGGTAGATCGGATGAGTGATCGACAAAATCACTGGCTGTTAATGTTGTAAGCAGTTACACGTTTTATTTTAAAAAGATTTATACTGATTTGAAAGTGGAATCAATTCAAAGCCGTGAAAATGATTGGAATATTTTTATTAATATAACTACGTCGGTGGCGCAACGGCAAGGGCCTCTACCTCCTATCCGGGAAGTCGTGGTTCGAGTCCTGCCACGTACCAATATGTTTTCGAATTTCGATCTCATATGTTCGTTTATCCGAAGCTCTTACGGCGAAGGAAAACATCATGAGGAAACCTGCACACATCTGCGAAGAAACTCGAAGGTTGTGTGTAAAGGTCACCAACACGCACTGGGCCCGCGTGGTCGACTAAGGCCCGATCGCCCTAATTCAGGGTAGACTCGAGCCCCTCGGTGGGGACGTATATTTGAGCTGACGTGATGATGATGAATATAACTAAACGATAACTCAAAAAACAAATTATGCCAATTATTTTATTAATATCAAAAATTAAAAACTCGTCTGTATAATAACTTAACCCCTCTTTTTTGGCTAGTCGGGTAAAAATGTATCCTAATGTCACTCACGAGATCAATATACGAATCTGACGACACCTTGCCAAACTAGTATCTCATCTGTGAACTTGCTCTCCAAAATCTAGCAAAGCGGTTTAGGCTACAGAGCGTGCAAATGAAATATAGATACACTCAAAAAAAAAGTCATAAAAACCGCCTCCGTGGCGTAATGGTTAGTCCATTCGCTTCACACTTGGAGGTCGCGGGTTCGATTCCCGGTGGGGTCAACTTGTAAGACTCGGTTTGGTTGGTGGTAGGGCATTTTCTAAGCCCGCCTGATAGCTACCACCATCTTATCTAAGTCTTGCCGCCAAACATCAGTGTTAACAACATCGATGTGTTCTGGCTTGAAGATAAGATTCGGCATCATCGTCACTTATCATCAGGTGAGATGATACCAAGGGCTTACCAATAGTGAATAAAATAAATAAAAAAAACGTCTCCCTCTGGCGCATTCGGGTAAAAACCAAACAGAAAACGTCATTTTTATAACCAGGTCAAATAAAAAAAGATTTTAACTGATTTGAAAATGGAATCAAAATACTGGTTGATTTTGCAAGGTTTTAAATATCGTGAATAAATTAATTGAAAGCTTTAAAGCAGTCTGTCTTTTCGAAGGTTCTAAAATAGTTCAACAAAAATGCCACCACTAAAAGAGATAACTATCACCCGCTGCATTACGAGCCTAGCGTTATTCTACAACCTGGCAACACTAATCTGTAAAGGCCGAAACAAACAACCGACGGTGGTCCTACTAGATGACCACTATGGTAACTAAATACATTAGCCCTGTATAAAAATTAAAAGGTTAAACAGCTGTATGCGTCCGTCCTTCGCCTGTCAGTTGTAACGTTTCGAATTTGAATTTAGAAGAGTTTTAAAGGAGTGTACACATGAGCGGCGAGGCAAAGGTTTCAAGGCGTGTGTAGACAAATGATTAGTGTGTGGGACCTCCGCAGCGTGGCGCTAGATGGAATGGGATGACTTAAGATGTTCTCAAGTCATGTCATGGTGTCATGGTGAGCTCCGGCAGGCGTACAAAATTCATCAGTTATACAGGCTGTATTTTTTTATTATTAAAAATTTGAGTGCGTTTGACTGCAACTCACCTGATGGTAAGTGATGATGCAGTCGAGGATGGAACACGCAAACTCAAATAATGCCTATTCACTCTTGCCTTGAAGATCCCCAAATTAAAGGAATCGGGAAACACTGACGCAGGCAAGGAGTTCCACGCACAATAAATGAAGAAGCGTAACGATTCGTGCAAAAAGGTAGAACGTCAACAACAAATTGGTGTAGGACCCGTTAAATAGGGTTCTATACTTATCATACTGAACTGTTTTTCCCGTGGAACTTACAAGTACAAATTCTGAAAAAAAAATCTACGCTCCACATAAAAAAATTACAAAACTAGTCAATTAGCCTGATGGATTTGTATGAAAAGTTATTTTTTTTTACAAATTGACTATGAGTCTTTTGCGAAAATATGTTTAGTATGATGATCAGAAGCCGCAGTTACGTGTCCTACACCAATTTTATTACACTCTGTATCTGTATCTCTATTAGATAGACCAACAGTACTGTGAATAAAAATTATATATTATTTCCATTTCCATTCCGTTGATTAGATTATTTTAAACTAAATTACCCTCTGGTTACTGACTTACGGAACTGAGACATGGTCGCTTACTATGGGCCTCATAAGAAGGCTCAAGGTCACCCAAAGGGCAATGGAGCGTGCTATGCTCGGAGTTTCTTTGCGTGATCGAATCAGAAACGAGGAGATCCGTAGAACCAACGTAACCGACATAGCTCACAGAATCGCTAAAAAAAGTGGCAGTGGGCAGGGCACGTAGAACAGATGGCCGTTGGGGCAGTAAAGTTCTCGAGTGGCGACCGCGCACCGGAAAACGTAGCGTAGGCAGTCCTCCCACACGGTGGACCGACGACCTGGTGAAGATCTCGGGAAGCCGATGGATGCGGGCAGCGCAGGGCCGCGTCGCGTCGTGAAATCCTAGGGGGAGGCCTTTGTCCAGTAGTGGACGTTTTTCGGCTGATATGATGACCTTCTGGTTAGATAGTTAAAAATAAAGAGTCGCAACATCAACAAAGTAGTATAGGGTGTGAAATAAAATTGAACACCATTTTGAGGGAGCTCTATACTCATGAAACTCAACTATAAATAATTTGTCGTATACATCGCAAAAAAATAGGACCTCTCATAAAAAAAACACAAATCAGCTGATCGATTTGTATTAGAAATTGATAATTTTACTACGCTATCATAGCTAATGCTAATGACACATAGGTCATTTAACAGATGGCCGTTGAAAGTTCTGGAGTGGCGACCGCGCATCGGAAGACGTAGTGTAGGCAGGTCTCCCACATGGTGGACCGACGACCTGGTAAAAGTCGCGGGAATTCGCTGGATGCAGTCAGCACAGGACCGATCGTCGTGGAAATCCTTGGGGGAAGCCTTTGTCCAGCAATGGACGATTTTCGGCTGATACGATGATACTTAAGTAGGTTCAGTGCTTTGTGGAAGCATTTGTAGGTCATTGCTGTTTTAATGAGTACGCTATCAAAAAACTGTAGAGGAAAAAATTCGTATTTCATAAGGAGAATTAAAGCCTCTTCATAAGTTTTATATTTTGTGTAACATTTAAAAGGCCATTATTGACGAACTTTTCTCCCATTTTACCAAAATTTTAGCCAAAATGTGAACACTATAGATGTTTTGTGCAGGTAACTAAACACATATTACTAAACTTTTCAAAGGATACATCATCTGAAGAAACACTCACACACTCCTCAGGCCTAAAGCCACTGTGTCCACTTTGTCCAGAACAAACATTGACAGAGCGAAGTCCGGTAGCTTTTAAACAGTTTGCCAGCGTGCAGCGGTGCTAATAGATGTCCCGCCGGTGTATTAGGATCTCTTTTTGACCTTATCCTCTCAGGCCGCTGGCCAGACAACGTGGACGAATAGTAAATAACTATTTAAAAGATAACTTTTTAAAATTTCGAATGATTTAATTTTTTTTAAGAATCTTCAATATGATTAAATGGCTATTAAAAGGCGAACGATAGAGTGCGTTTCATCAAATGGTTCATATGACGCAGGCCGCTGGCCAGACAACGCGGACGAATAGTAAATAACTATTTAAAAGATAACTTTTTAAAATTTCGAATGATTTAATTTTTTTTAAGAATCTTCAATATGATTAAATGGCTATTAAAAGGCGAACGATAGAGTGCGTTTCATCAAATGGTTCATATGACGCAGGCCGCTGGCCAGACAACGCGGACGAATAGTAAATAACTATGTAAAGATAACTTTATAAATTTCGAATGATTTTTTTTTTTTAAGAAACTTCAATATGATTTCAAGCTTTAAAAGGCGAACGATAGAGTGCGTTTCATCAAATGGTTCTATGACGTCATGTTGGCTAAACTGTCTGTGATACATTGAAAATGTATGTAAAGCAGACAGATTAGCCAACATGACGTCATAGAACTATTTGATGAAACGCACTCTACTTATTTTTCGATTTGGACGGTAACAGTCAAAGAGCAAAGAAAACTCACTAAATTAAATAATCTTTACTAATATTATAAATGTGAAAATGTGTTTGTTAGTTTCTTTTCACGTTTCAACGCCTTGACCAATCTTGATGAAATTTGGCATGCAAGTAGCCTGTGTCACGAGGAAGGACATATTATGCTACTTTTTATCCCGTGAAAATAGCATAGCCCGATGCAGTTCCTGAGGGAACTGAAAAAATACTCTTTTTTTGGTTAATTACTTTAACATCGCAACGGAACAATGGATAGTTGTGATTTTTTGCACAGAGAGTTGAGGGGATGGAAAATGACATGTTTAACTAATAAGCATATCCTGACATAGTTCCCTAGGGATCTGGAAAAAAAACATGTCCATGCGCACTCCTAAAAAAGTCATTAAAACGATGTCCACGCAGGAGCTAGTATTATAATATATTAGAGAGTGAATGAGATATTACCAAACGTTTAATTTGTCTAAAAAGTGACAAAAACATAGATGGGGACGTGATCCTTCCTTTCGCCATTGTTGAGAGGGTTCCGTACCAGGTGACTGGACCCTATTACCAAAGTATGTATATATAATAGTACTAACATACAGTATGGACACTCCCTGCCGCTCTCTAGATTGCGACCTCACCCCCTCGTCTACCAGGTTGATACAGATTTGTTTAAGTTTTGTTCTAGAACGTATAGATTTTCGCCGTGATTCCATTTGTGTTGCCATTTGTTTTTCGAAATTATATTTTTCGCCCGTTGTATGAAGTGTCCGGGGTGTGCTATTACTATGTCTGCGCTGTCCGTCTCTCCGTCCGTCTGCCTGTCCAACTTTTGAAAACCTGTATCTTTTGAACCATGACAGGAAGCCGACAGATTTTTTACAGAATTCGTATGTGTTTTCATGGGTCATTTACTAAAAAAAAAATTAAAAAAGGGAAAGGTTAAGGGTCCCCATACAAAAAACGTGTTTTTAAAATTTTCTTTTTGTTTTTGCTCTATTGTATACAAACGGTAATACATACAGACGTCAAACTTCGTGTGATTATAGTACTAATGCTAAGGTAAATTAATATCAACAAAAACCGGCTAATTGTGAGTCGTACTCGCGCTACGGTTCCCGAAATGAATGATATAAACAGCATTTTTCTGTCGCTCGCCTTGATGTCTTTTGTTTGAAATGAACAAGTATCATGGTTATACGTGGAGAGGTATGGTGGTATGGAACACTTGGCGAGTGCGCAAGTCCAAATAGCACTTGGCCGGTTTTTGTGAAGTACTTCCAAATTTAAATTAAGTCATATACTGTGTTTTTCACATGAAATAAGAATGAATGCAAAACAAACAATATGGTACTAAACCATAATTTTAAAAAACTAATTGCGCATAATCGGATATTTTGTTAAATTTATGGTCTATTCCGTGTTGTTAGCACGTAATTAAGTTTCTAACTTACACCATCTTTCCCATGACGATACTCTTATAAGAACAGAATAGAAAAGTATCAAAACTAATTTTGGTACAGTTTTGATATAAAATTATTATAAGGTTGAATAAGAATTTTTCTACCAAAAATTTTATATGTAAAGTTGCTTTCTCTACCAAAAATACTTTATACAGGGTGTAACAAAATTGTTGTAGCTCCCATTAACTGGGGCTTCTACTCATCATACTGGACAACTTTTGTTCTATGACTTTGCTGAAAATGTAAAACAACTTTTTTACTCTTCATACAAATCGATCAGCTGATCGACCGATTTAGTGGATTTTAGTATGGAGGTTTCAAATTCTTTTTTTGAGAATTGACTATGGGTTCCTTTGAGAAAGTTGTCCAGTATGACGAATAGAAGCCCCTGTTAACGGGACCTACACCAATTTTGTTACACCCTGTATAAAGTTACTTCTTCTACCAAAGCTATTGTATGTATATAGTTGCTTAGGTACTCTACTTAAAATACTTTATGTAAAGTTGCTTTATCTACTAAAACTATTACATGTATAAAGTTGCTCTCTCTGTCAAAACTATTGTATGTAAAGGTGCTTTCTGTACCAAAAATACTTTATGTAAAGTTGCTTTATCTACTAAAACTATTACATGTATAAAGTTGCTCTCTCTGTCAAAACTATTGTATGTAAAGGTGCTTTCTCTACCAAAAATACTTTATGTAAAGTTGCTTTATCTACTAAAACTATTACATGTATAAAGTTGCTCTCTCTGTCAAAACTATTGTATGTAAAGGTGGTTTCTCTACCAAAAATACTTTATGTAAAGTTGCTTTATCACCTAAAACTATTACATGTATAAAGTTGCTCTCTCTGTCAAAACTATTGTATGTAAAGGTGCTTTCTCTACCAAAAATACTTTATGTAAAGTTGCTTTATCTACTAAAACTATTACATGTATAAAGTTGCTCTATCTGTCAAAACTATTGTATGTAAAGGTGCTTTCTCTACCAAAAATACTTTATGTAAAGTTGCTTTATCTACTAAAACTATTACATGTATAAAATTGCTCTCTCTATCAAAACTATTGTATGTAAAAGTGCTTTCTCTACCAAAAATACTTTATGTAAAGTTGCTTTCTCTGTTAAAGCTACTGTTAGAAAAGCGCTATACGAAAATTAAAAAGTAAATTTGTAAAGTTATAGATATCTGGTATAAAGTATTTTCATTTTTCGTACCATTAGGTTTACATATGACTAATCATAAACATACTTATATTTATGTAACGTAAAATTATTTTAATTCTAAAAATTATCATTTGTATTTAAACTCTATATTTGTGAAGTAAGTACATAGTAACACTTAATAATATAAACGGACTTCAGTCGTAACAAATTAGTAATTTTGCTATATTTCTTTAATTTTCTTAAAAAATGCTTACCAATTTTGATAAAATTTATGGAATAATTTTAGTAGCTCATCAAACAACTAATCACCTATCAATTAATTTTCATCATTTATTTATGACAATCATATCAAAAATACTGATTGCACATAAAATATCTATCCTTCTCAACTGCTCTAGAGTTGAACGAGATAAAAGAGCGATAATAGGTTTGGTTAGGTTTGATTGATTACACCGCCGAGGAGCTTAAGAAATAATAAAACAGTTTTGCTTAAACCGCATAAAAGCAATACTTGTAGGTAAATAGTGGCGCGACACGAACCTACATTATTGCATACTTAATTAATTTTTTTAACTAAGTATTTTGCTGTGCAATCAGTAACTTTGATGAGTATTGGGATTCTTGTAATACACAAAATGTAATTTTTTAAATTTTGATTTAAAAACTACCCAAAATTTACATCGGATCAACCAGAAGCCATATTTTAACCATAAAACCGGCCAAGTGCGTGTCGGGCCACGCGCAAAGTAGGGTTCCGTAGTTGCCAATATGTTTGTTATAGTGATTTACTTACATTTTGATATTTTCTAAAACGCACTAGCAACATTTTTGAGCAGGTTAGTATACAATGACACGATTTTTTTTGATCGACTGTCGCTCGTTAGCTAGAAAAGCCTTATTAGTTGTGATAGTTTTCCTTTTAAATTCATTATATATAGATAGACTACTTTCATGAATTTTTTCAAATTTCCAAAATCAGTGGTTTAGTTGTTAGGGGGTAGGGACACTCGACTCCAACAAAAATTAGCACTTTCAAGCCTATTTTTTCGAAAACAGAACCCTAAATTATAAAATCGTCTTAGAAGACTCACAACTATTTTTTAAGCTCTAACCAACGATACCCCACACGACTGGGTTTGATGAGAAAAAAAAATCATCCCTTCTTTACTAGTAGGAGGTACCCTTATAAAGTATTTTTTTCCAAATTTGTTCTCTCCGCGATATTATTATATATATCTTTGCCAATTTTTAGCTTTTAACTACTAATAGTCTAGGAGCTAGACAGACAGACAGTCAGACGGACAGACAGACTTGACGAAACTATAAGGGTTCCTTGTTGTACTACGGAACCCTAAAAAAGATTCTTCTAAATAAATCCACAACTGGCGAAGAAATCGCGAAACATACCCCTTCGGCCGTCTACAGAACCGGAGTTTCGGAACTGGTTCCGTACGAGGCTTTTAAATTACTTGTATGGAACTGTACATAAAAATATACAGTCGAATTGAGAAACTCCTTTTTGAAATCAGTTGAAAATAAATAATTTTTAGTAAGAAAATATTTGAGTCGCCTAGTTCCATAGTGCATCTTGTCCAACTTTGAAAAAAAAGTAATAATGTCAAAAGTTTATGGATATAAGACGCCATTTTCTTCACTAACTTGTTTGTTCCTAATCCCATCTTGTCCAATAGAAAAATAACTTGACTTCCAAAAAAAAGCCCTTTTGTTCATATACGTAGTATCAAATCGCGTGTCGTCCATTTTGTTTTTATAATAATACTAGCTGGTACCCGCGACTTCGTCTGCGTACTTTTAATTTGAATATTATGGATTATATTAAAAGAACGGTATAGATTTGGGTATAGCATTTGGTTAAAAGAGAGTAGGTATATTTAAAAAAATTAAAAAAAGGTACCAAGAGACACTTACAGGGGCTAGCGTCACGTTGTGTACAAAAATATTTTAAAATGACCTAATTTAAAACATTTTTGTACACAACGTTTGCTGTTTTGTTATTATTTGTTAAAATATAGAGATTGTTTGGACTCGACACTCGCGAGCAGGCCACGTACAGTTGGCCATGCGAAAAACAGTTTTTCTCTAAATGGGCACCTGCTACTTTAAGTGTTTGCCCTTGTGCTTTGTTAATGGTCATTGCGAAGGCTGGTTTGAGGGGAAACTGGATTCTTTTAAACTGAAAAGGTAAATCTGTAGGGATCATGGGTATGCGGGGAATCAAAACTTCTTCATCTTTAGCTATTCCTGTCATTATAATTGCTCTAATAATATTGCGTCCTAGCTGCGTAATTTGCAATCGAGTCCCGTTGCATAGTCTCGGCGCTTCGAGATTTCTCATTAATAAAACTGGAAGCCCAACTTTCAGTCTTAGCTTATGAGACGGCACTCCTGACAGCTCTAAAGAGTTTAGAAACTCTGTAGGATAAGATGTCACCTGTTCACTGTCCATGACAATATCTACTGACAAATATTCGACAACATCGCCTTGCACATGTGACATCATTCGTTCATTGATCTGTCCCACGATTTCATTGGTCGGTGCTAATATTGCCCTTTCACACAGCCACTCTCTATTCCTCATGTTATATTCCAAACCGGGATAGACGTTGTTTTTAAGATCTTCCAAGTTGTGGACAGCATTACAAAATTCTTGATTTAATGTAATCATGCCGTTAGCGTCCGTAGTCATTCGACCTTCACCGATTTTCAATAGAGCAGCTGCATATTGCCCCGATTGCGTATCATTATGTATTTGTACTCGCATGTTTTTAGTGAGACACAATTTTTTTACATGTACCCATAATGTAGACGCTTTCTAACATGCATTTATCTCATCTGCTGGAGTGCCTCTGGTAATGACAGGTAGTGTCTGTCGAAAATCACCAGCAAGCAGCACTACCATCCCACCCATTAAACTCTGGTTGCTTCTGATATCTTTCAGAGTCCGATTGAGCGCCTCGATCGCTTTTTTATGCGACATTGTGCACTCATCCCACACCAACAGTTTGCATTGCTGTAGCATTCGGCCACGATCGCTGTTTTTTGTAATGTTACAAACTGGAATTTCCTCATGAGGTAAATTTAATGGGAGTTTAAGTACTGAATGTGCCGTGCGGCCTTCATCGAGCAGCGTCGCCGCAATTCCAGAGGAAGCTACGGCAACAGCTATTCCTTTATCTTTGCGGATTTGGGCTAAAAGTAAATTTAATAGAAAAGTTTTTCCAGTGCCTCCTGGCGCATCTAAGAAAAACAATCCGCCCTCACCATTATCGATTCTTTGCACAACAATATCAAAGACTAATTTTTGTTCCGTGTTCAATCGAGGAACAGACTCTGATATTTGTTGCTGTAAAGAAGAGACATTGTAGTCCAGTTCTCTTATTAAATCACTACTGACTTCTCCGATTCTTTGTGGCCGGTTCATTCCAAAATCTGATAATGTCTTCCCAGATATAGCCATCACTTGGTCTTCAATCTTAGTTAGCGCCTCGTTATATACTAAATCATTATATGTGACATTGGGATTATTTTGTTGTAGTCTGTGCAAAATATCGTCAGACATATCATTTTGGTACTTTTCCCATAATATCTGAGGATTTGAAAGACCACACGTCGCTATGAGAATGGCAAAAAGATCTCTTACCTTAGCTGCTGATCTACATTGTGCAGCCTCTTCTAATGTCGAGTCCCAATGATTATCATTCTCTAACAATCCTCTAGTTTCACAGGCTTCTCGGAAGGTAACAAAAGTTTGACCATTGTAGTCTTGAGATCATTGAACGAAGTTGGCCCACGCACGTGGTGTAGCAGTAGTCTCAAACAAAAGCATTCAATGTTGCTAACGTGGACAGTATAGACCCGTCCTAATGCATCTCCAGATTTAACGCCAGGCCAATCCAGAACAGCAGTTCCTTGCATTCGGCGTTTCCAACATTTTCTACTGGCATCCCACGTGTAATACCGAGGTACCTGAACGTACAAAAGTGTTTTTGCAAATTCATCTGATCTGCAAAGGTCAAAAAAGGCGGTCAAAGTGGTTTTTGGTGGTGTTGTCACTCGCTGGTGAAAATTATTTTCATTAAAATAAATTCGTTCACCATTCTCTAGATGCACACTGAGGTGCGTAACAGTAGGATGCCTTTCATGCAAAGGAAACCCTAACAGGCGCCATACAGCTTCGTTGCTGCTGACATAGCGACCAGACTGAAACGTTTGTACTTCGTCTACTGGGTTTGAGGACTCTGAGCTTCTGAAATTAAAAATAGCTTGATCGCTGCCTTTATTAATATATTTGCAGATGTATTTGATTGCACGCACGGAACCGCAAGCTTCTACATTTATATGGGCGTTGAAAGTTTTTAATAGGACAGGCGAATATGGTACTACCCAACTATTGTCGACAGAAACTTGACTACCATTTCGGAGTTTAACAGATGCCGTCCGACCTCCGTCTTCTGGTGCTCTTCTACGATACATCGGGTAGCCGTTCTCATTATGGAGAGTCTCTTTTAGTAGGTTGCGAGGAAATTTTTTTGTGCATTTACGGTCTTTCATGCACGGGCACAGAGGGTTTTCAGCCCCGCATGGACCGTGGATCATGTTTTTCATAACAATATCGTAAAGTGCCTTGTCATTGTTAGGATCTGGTATTTCAGCGCTTATAATTTTATCGATTTGGTCAGGTCGCAATTTATCTTTTAACCAAAGCAAAATGTGGGCATGTGGAAGCCCTCGCTTCTGCCACTCAATGGAATACATAAAGCATTGCACTTCTCCAAAAACCCTTCCTTTAGTTATTACAGTCATAAGCTTTATAACTTTTAACCTAAACACTCTGGCAATGACATCGTGCCTATCGTTGGCGCTTTGACCTGGCATCAATTCGTCAACTATTTCAGACCAAGATGGATTGCAGGTGAAGGTTACGAATAAATCAGGTCGACCATACGTACGCACATAGGCAAATGCGTCTTGAGTATACTCGTGTAAGTATCGGGGACTGTTCACAAACGAAGAGGGCAGAATCACCATTTTACCTATATTATTAGGGTTCACGTTGGCATCATTCAATACAGCATCTTGGAGATGAATATAATTTTCGGCTCTTAATTTTGTTTGATTTAAAGATATGTATCGCAATCTTTCGCTTTCAACCTCCACGTACATATCAACATAAAACTGGTTAGCGAGCTGTTTACATCGTTGTATTCCGTTAAAATCGTCTTCGCGTATCATCATATGATAGGCATAAAAGTCCATGCTCGATACTTTTTTGTTGGGCAAGGGGAGGTTGGTCACTGGATTGACTTGTGGAATTTGAAAGTGGTACCCCTCTTGCCCCTTGCTAAACATAAGCGGGTATTGTAATGCGTCATAAAACTTGTGTGTGTCGGGCACCCTGGTCAATGTGTTGTCACGGGCTTGTAAAATAATATCACGCGATGCGATCTGTTCACCACAAACCATGGCGGCGACTTCGTTTATTAAGGGTGCATTATAACGTCTTTCATGTTCCCCGCTTGGCGTACGATCTAGGTGTATAACTAATTTGTAATTTTCCCCTGGCATTCTTTCTAAGGCTGTTTTGAAGGTGTTAATGAGGTTATTATGTTCGTGCAACATTCTTTGAATTTTTAAAACAATGTCTCTCTCAACTCCTTCAATATTTTGACATCTGCGGCCAATCTCGTTGTTTTCGTCTCCCATAAAATAAATCTGTAGAAATTTTGGTTGATCATTATTTGTGGGAAGCAAAGAGCCAATTCTATGATAAACTTGCCCTTGTACCGTAAATGTGGGTGAAAATCCAGGCATGATGACCTCATTACCCACACCAAATGATGTCATTTGAAAGCAAGAATTGTACTTTCTTATTCTGTTTAAAAATCGCCGAGATTCATTGCTGTCATATAGAAGTAAGGATTTGAGTGGCTCGTCAGGGTCACCAAGCGTTGGTACTGATACTTTGCCTCCAGAACAGCACATACCTGGGGTCTCTTCCTTCCACTTGAGTGCCTCACAGTGTCTGCATTTATTGGCCATTCTATCTATGAGGACTAATCGATGATTAAAGTAATCAATTAACGGATCATAATCAAAAGCAGCATCGGCAAATGCCTCCCACGTATTCATCGTAAACGTACGTCTCCTTTCTGCTTGCCGCTCGGAATTAATTAAACGTCGTCTACGTGTTTCTTCGGAGGTCTCTGCGGCTATGTACGAAGCTTGACGCTCAGCATCTAAGATTTGGCGAGCTTGGGTCTGCTGAGAGGTCTCAGCAGCCCTTTGTGCAGAATGACGATCAGCGTCTAAATTATGACGGGTCTGCGTTTGCTCAAAAGTTTCAGCAGCCCTTTGAGCTGCGTGACGCTCGGCATCTAAAGTCCGACGGATCTGTGAATCCTCTTCCGATTCCAGTAATCTAGCAAGTTTAGCAGCCCGAGCTCTGCTAGAGCTATTAGCTAAATTGGAGTTTCGTTTGCGAGGCATCGTAGAAAAACAAAAATATAATGAATCGAACAAAACAGATGTACAGATTGAGATTTATTATAATAAATAAAACCTTTAATAAGCACCTACGTAGTAAAAATGATGCGCTCACCGCACGGCGATGTGTTTAAGTCACGTTTAAATGGAAAAAAAGAAACTAAGAAATTAAATTATCAATACTTATTTACAACCAATGCATAAAAAGAATAGAAGGTAAGTAGGTTAGGTTAGTTTTACACCTACTACGACCTATTAGATTAATTCAAAAAAAGAAATAAAAGCAAATCGGATTTTTTTTAAATAACAGAAACTATCTTACCTACTATTAACTATGAACTAAAAGATCCCGAAATATTAAGTATGTACAAAATTAATTTACAGGACCTAACTAATAAAAAATACTTACTTAAAAAATTATACGAAACAATAAAATAATTTTACTGCATCGAAAAATGTAATTCTCTGTAGCGCAAATTTCTCTAATCGCATGCGTCCGACAACGACGTCTGCCCTCACGTGTCTGCCCGTTCGGGTAGGCATAGTCAGAGATTTGTTACCATAGATGGGTAATGCACTAACAAACAACATTTGAAAATCGAACCCATTTGCACACACAATATTATAGGTAGCTCGCTTCCATTGCTCCGCATGCTACTAAGAAAAGAGATGCCAATTGGCATCTTTTTATTTGCTTCACTTTTTGGACACATGTAACCTATCTACCTCCCCTTATACATAGCATATCTTTGGGCATAGTTAGATTCTTGCGCTCCCCAACCACACGACAGCGCCGTTGCCTGCCGCCACACTTCGGCGAATGTGCGCGACGACGACCGACGACCGACGCGACGGCAGCGGCGGCGATGCAGAGTATTCGTTAAAAGGAACTTTAACTTCAAAAGCCAAATTTTTAAGCTATTGCATAGCTTCTATCGCGGGCCTTGAGCGTGGGCACCGAATCCAGAAATTCCGTTACGAAAAAACCTCACGCTCCCCACTCCGACGGGCACAGAGGTGTGTCTTGGAGGCCATGCATATCCATCATGATGATGGTGGTGATGGTGGTCGTGATGGCGGTCGTGATTGTGGTCGCGATGGTGGTCGTGATTGTGGTCGCGATGGTGGTCGTGATGGTGGTCGCGATGGTGGTCGCGATGGTGGTTGCGATGGTGGTCGCGATGGTGGTCGCTATGGTGGTCGTGATTGTGGTCGCGATGTTGTTCGTGATTGTGGTCGCGATGACGGTCGCGATGGTAGTCGCGATGGTGGTCGTGATTGTGGTCGCGATGGTGGTCGTGATGGTGGTCGCGATGGCGGTCGCGATGGTGGTCGCGATGGTGGTCGCTATGGTGGTCGTGATTGTGGTCGCGATGTTGTTCGTGATTGTGGTCGCGATGGCGGTCGCGATGGTGGTCGTGATTGTGGCCGCGATGGTGGTCGCGATGGTGGTCGTGATGGTGGTCGCGATGGCGGTCGCGATGGTGGACGCGATGGTGGTCGTGATTGTGGTCGCGATGGTGATCGCGATGGTGGTTGCGATGGTGGTCGCGATGGTGGTCGTGATTGTGGTCGCGATGGTGGTCGCGATGGCAGTCGCGATGGTGGTTGCGATGGTGGTCGCGATGGTGGTCGTGATTGTGGTCGCGATGGTGGTCGCGATGGTGGTTGCAATAGTGGTCGCGATGGTGGTCGCGATGGTGGTTGCGATGGTGGTCGCGATGGTGGTCGCGATGGTGGTCGCGATGGTTGTCGTGATTGTGGTCGCGATGGTGGTCGCGATGGTGGTCGTGATGGTGGTTGCGATCGATCATAAGTTGATAAAACATGCTATACAATAGCTTTACAGCGGCAGTCCCCGAGTGCCACACGTCTTTTTTTTTTTATTTGATACACCCAAAACTTCCTAGGTTCTGTGGTTAAGATTTTGTATACAAAAAGTTTGGCTTCGTAGTTTCCTTACCGAATCCGTTCCGTTCCGTTCGAATTTCGGGAATTCCGTTTGTAGAAAAACTCTGCACATCCTAAGAGACCTACGTACCAAGTTTCATGGTTTTATCTACAAAAATGACGAACACCCATACAAACTTTCACCCCCACACTGGTAAAAATTTCAAAATGCTAGAACTAACGATTTTTTGTTCTTTATTTAGTGCCTAAATACAAAATTTAATGTTTTTATCTTCAAAAATGACGAACTTCATACAAACTTTTAACCCCTAATTCATCCCCTCACAGGTCGAAATTTCAAAAACGCTAGAACAAATGTTTAATTATTTCTTATCAAGTGCTTACATATAAAGTTACAAAAATTAACAAATCCCATTAAATTTTCAACCTCTATTTCAACCTCTTCATCCCTTTTTTTTGCAATAAAAGGTACCCTATGTCCTTTCTCAGGGTCTAAAGATTGTCTGTGCCAAATTTCATCGAAATCGGTACAGAGGTTTAAGCGGGAAAGCGTAACAGACAGACAGAGTTACTTTCGCATTTATAATATTAGTAGGGATATCAGTAAATGTCACTTGTTGTACAAATTACATAGCTAGTTTTTTCGCCAAATGGATGATGTTGACATAAGAATTTAAATAAAATAAACTATTTGAAGCAATATTTTTATTATTATGTTGCGTGTTGTCCATCTTATTATTTCCAAATCCCTTGTTATCCATGACATATTTCCAGAACCCTTCTTTTCCAAATTTAATTCAAATTTAGTCCAATTATGGCCAATGGTTCAAAATAGATCTTTATGGCACAACTTGATTAAAACCACTAAGTCTTACACCCCTAACAACTTTAGATTATACAAGGTCAGTTTTTTATCAATAACTCCTTTTAAGCTCAAATGGACAAGATGCACTATGAAACTAGGAGACTTATTTATTATGTAACACTTTACGAAAGTAAAAATACCTACTTAATTTACATACAACCATAGATTAAATATTTCTAGAACACAGATTGCCATCACAATACAAATAATGCTAGGTACCTGTCACATTAATAAGCTGACACAAAACAATACACATATCAATTTTATGGCATTATCCAAAGCTACCAACTACTCGTAGATATGCTAACTGGATATTTTAATTAGTTTTCTCATGTCCAATCTTATAACGGAAGTGACCCTTGTTCAGATTTGATTAACTGCCGTTGAGTTAAATTAAAATGTTAACTTTTGGTTAATGTCAAAACTAACCTAGTTGGTAACTTGTAACAATTAGATAGTTACCCATTTTTCTCATTGTTTGTGTATTAAAAACCGGGATTTTAATTAATGAACAAAATAATTCCCTCACTCAAGTATGGAAGTATATTTATTGTGTCTATGTTATGTATTTGACTACTTTCAGAATTTCTGTTTTTTTTCTCTTCTTTTAAATCGTGTACTATATACCTAACATGTTTCTTTGATGCCAATTAAGGGCTTATTAATAGCGGATTAAAAAAAGTAATAAAAGCGTTTAGTAAAACATATAAAGCGCTAGCCAAAACAAATTCTGGAATGGAGACCGCATTTAGACATAGTGTGGGTCCCAGGCGAAGCGATGATTTGGGCAAGGTTGCTGGCAACAACTGGATGCGCAAGGCCGAAGATTGGTATAGGTAAGTGGTGAGCCTTGAGGGAGGCCTATGTACAGCAGTGGACTAACACGGGCTGATGATATTTTATGATGATGATGAAAAAAATTAAACACGATTTAATTTTACGCCAAGCTAATCTTAAGTAGAAGTTGAAATGAATTTCACCGACATGTTAAATACAAAGTTCCCAATATCATCTTTCATTTATAATATATTAGCTGCTGTTTATCGCGGCTTCACCCGCGTGGACAACGTTTCTATGAGTTTTCGAGGGTGCAGTGCACGAGCCGCTCGAGCGTGAAAAAAGTAGCTTATGTGTTAATCCAGGTCCTAATCTGTCTACCTACCAAATTTCAGTAGTTTTTGCGTGAAGAAGCAACAAACATACACACTCACAAACTTTCGCCTTTATAATATTAGTGTGATTTTGTGCTTCTCGTGGAAAAAAATCCTTGCCTTAAATATTTTTCAAAAAGAAAGTTCCAAAAAATAAAATATTGATAGAAAAATACATACTGCGGATCTCTTTCTGATCTCAATCGTGTATTATGTGGGTATAGTCCTCAAAATGTTTAATGCACTTTTCGGAACGGGTCACCCAATAAATTCGTTGGTACTACGCCGCCAGCAAAACAATCAAATTTTTAGTTAAACAAATATGAACTCTAACACCTTTGTCGTAAGAACACTGAACACTTTGTGAAAATTTAGGCGGTAAATTGTATTTTTTTAAGTGAATCACTCTACCGCATAAAAGTTACGAATTAAAAAGGACAACAGTCGACAAAGAAGCCATTTTGCATTGTACTGTGACAATCCGCCTTGAGACACCGCTTTTGAGAGCCTGATAATCTTACAGACAGGGCTAGAATATACGATACATACTTTTTTTAAATCCACAATAGGGTGTTTGACAGTATGTAAAATAAATTTTAAAATACTATTCACTAAAAAGCATTTCTCGTACAAAAGCACAAAAACTTATTTTAATCCATTTTCAATTTTATATTTACTAAAATCACTAAATAAGTTCGTCAAAACAATGACGTCGTAAGCTAGTAACACGAACAATTTCAGAACAAATTGTCTTTTTTGACAGGATAAAAAGTAAATCAGATGATTAGCAGTCAAATACCGTATTGGTAAGCCCTTGTTGACATCATCTCATCTGATGGTAAATGACGATGATGCCGAAGATGGAAGCGGGCTTACCAAGATTACCCAACGCAATGGGGAATTGGCTATCTTATCTTCAAGCCGGAACACATCAATGCTATTAACATTGATGCTTGGCGGCAAGACTTAAATAACACATACATACACCACAGAAAAAAGAGGAGTGCCTACTATACCCTACCCTATATAAAAACAAAGTTATTGTTATTAAGCCATAAATTATTTCCTCTAGAAGTCTAGCGTAGACACGTGTCTATTGTTGTCTAATAGAGAAAAAGAAGCATGTAATTTCTCAGAAAACTTCAGTTCAATTGTTCAATACTTGGTATTTATTTTTGTAATCGACAGTAGATATTGCATAAAGCTCTGTTCTTTCTTTATAAATATTTTTCTATTAAACTATCTTCAATAAACACTAACTGTAAAATGACTTTCTTCTTAAATTCTGTTAAAAAAGTGTGGTTGTCAACTCCGATGCGCGGAGCTCTGCCTCCGGCTTCGCAAGCCGAGCTCCGGGTTTCGCCCTACGCGGAGCTCTGCCTCCGGCTTCGCAAGCCGAGCTCCGGGCTTCGCCCTATGCGGAGCTCAGACTGCGACATCACGGTTTAGGCTGCATGGCCATGGAGTCTTAGCCTTCTTGACATAAAAGGTGATAACTTTAGTAAACAAAGCTAACACTCAATTTCTTTCCTATCCCTACCTACTCGTATATACCGTATATATATATTTATTTATACCGTAAACTCCAAAAAACGGATATGTTTACGTTTTCTGGAACCTGCGCTGAATTTCATTTACTTCACTGGGTGCTTGTACCTATAGGGTCTGAAGTATACCTACCTCATTTATTTTTCTTCAGTGGCAGGTGGTCCATTTTTCAAAATAACCACTTTGCCGAATGGACCACTTTCCCAAAACGACCACTTTCCTTTATTACAATGAGGACCAAGCATAATCACTTGATTTATTCACGTCTGAAAATTCTTAGCTCTACGTAAAAATGCATCAAAGCTTCTTTGTACATGTGTAAATTCGGCCTCTGAGTGTCGCCGTCGTTTTAACACTGCACCGCTAATTGACACTTAAGGTTCGGGATGAAACAGTTTTTATCCGGTCACCGCGGCCTCTGGCACGCAAGGGTTAAACCCACTGATCTTGCCGATAATATTGATACTACGTGGAAGTTTTTTGGACTTCACTAGACTAGACAGTTATTTAAGTAAATATCCTACTTACTCGTATGTGTCACGATTATAATGATAACAGAACATAAATGTGACAGGCAGCCAAGTTCGATACAAAAATTTCATCATTATCATTATTACAGCTCATATACGTCCCCACCGAGGGGCTCGAGCCTACCCTGAATCAGGGCGATTAGGCCTTAGTCGACCACGCGGGCCCAGTGCGGGTTGGTCGACTTCACACACAACCTTCGAGTTCCTTCGCAGGCGTGTGCAGGTTTCCTCACGATGTTTTCCTTCACCGTTAAAGCAATCGGTAAGTATGTACGTAAGTTTTTGAAAAACTCATTGGTACATTGGCCGTCCAGATTTGAACCCGGTACCTCTGGTTAGATGGACCGAGTCGTTACCGGTTGAGCCACCGACGCTTTTTGTTGAGCCACCGACGCTTTTTAATGTGTGACAAAAATTTACAGAGATCAAAATGTGTAGGTACTAAGATACTACGTGGAATTTTTTTGGACTTCACTAGACAAGACAGTTATTTAAGTAAATATCCTACTTACTCCGATGTGTCACGATAACAATGATAACAAAACATTAATGTGAAAGGCAGCCGAGTTCGATACAAAAATTTACAGAGATATAAATGAGTAGGTACTTAGTTCTATAGTGGTTTACTAGACCATTGTCGTAGTTATTCTACAGGATATTTTTAGGGTTCCGTACTCAAAGGGTGCCAATAAAACCCTATTACTAAGCTTTTGCTCTCCGTCCGTTCGTCGGTCCGTCTGTCTGTCAGCGGGCTGTATCATCTTATCAACCTGACCTTATCAACCTCATCTTATCGGTTGATTAGATGTATAATCTTATCAACCTGATGTACCTTATGTGATGATGATCATCACATCATCCTAAAGACGTCCACTGCTGGACACAGGCCTCCCCCAAGTTGGGGGTTATGCCTTAATTGCCTCCCCACGCTTGGCAGGCGGGTTGGCTATTGCAGTTATGTGTGTCTGGTGTTTCAATAAACTTCTTCTATTTATCTATCTATCAGTGTGCTGAGTCGTAGCACAGTACTCAAAGAGGACTGCTGCCCATCCTTCGGTTTGGTCACTTAATCGCCTCTTATGAAACCCTTTTGGAAAGATAGGGTGCTACTATTCTAGCCCGCAACACAGGCCGCCAAAAGCAAGTCGTGACGCCATATTTTTTTGATGTGTAACATCTTTGCTCTCGCTTTCCTGCAATTTGTGGGAGTGATTTCGTGAAATGGGACGGAAATGTGTAACATGGGACGGAAATGTGTAACAGGAAGTCGCGAGAGTCCGACTCGCACTTGGTCGGTTTTTTTCGTTACTGTCAGATCCGCCACCCAGGTACAATATCGTCATCAAATCTAACTAACCTAAAGTATTTTGTCACATGTTACACATCATATGCGAGTACTGTAGGTCTCGCTCGATTTTTTTTTGATGTGTAACATCTTTGCTCTCGCTTTCCTGCAATTTGTGGGAGTGATTTCGTGAAATGGGACGGAAATGTGTAACATGGGACAAAAACGTGTAACAGGAAGTCGCGAAAGCGCGGAATTCTACTTTACGAGAGTCCGACTCGCACTTGGTCGGTTTTTTTCGTTACTGTCAGTTCCGCCACCCAGGTACAATATCGTCATCAAATCTAACTAACCTAAAGTACCTATTTTGTCACATGTTACACATCATATGCGAGTACTGTAGGTCTCGCTCGAATTTTTTTTTGTGTCATAGATCTTTTTGCTAGCCAAAATTGGTAAATCCTAGGCATCATCTCACCGGATGGTAAGTGACGATGATGCAGAAGATTTAAGCGGGCTTACCAAGATTCCGCAATGCAATGATCTACTGTGACTAAAATCAATGAAAATATTAAGACTAGATTGAAAATAAGTCACCTAAGGTTAATTAATATTTCTGTAAGAGGGAAATTTTAGTGAACAATAGTCCTAAATTCATGTTTGGTGAAGTCAACTACAGATTCTTATACCTATTCGAATGCTAAAAAGTACTTAAACAAATCATTATTTACTGTTTAGCACCAACTATCAGTGATAATAAAAGGATCACATTCTTTGCGACAATTGACGACAATGGCGTCTATGGAACAATACCTTCATTGTAAACAATCATACAAAAATCAACTCTATCATATAGCAATAAGATATAATTTGAAATGCCTGACAATAGTTACTTTTACGTAACATAAAAGACGAAACAATTAACACAACCTTTTTCGTGAATCGCTAATTTAAAAAATACTCGATATATTTTTTCATAGTTGACATAGAATTATTGTCGCTTGTCGTACTGTTTGTTCATTGAATGAATATGACAATCGTATTGTCACGATTGTTTCTCGTTTTCAGTTTCAATAAAGGTAGTTTACTTGAAAAGTGAGAACTTGACCAAATAAGTTGTATGATACAAGTCGTGTAACAGTGCAACAAACTTTTCAGGCGTTTCTGATAGCATCCTCGTTGTTTTATAGGTCTCTTGAGGAATGTATTGGGGAACGATCTTTTGACAATCTTATATTAGGGACTGTTTTATGTCATGTTATTGGTAAGCATTGTCAAACAACTACCTTTATTTGAGTTTACATTAAAATGAGCAAACAGTGGATAAAGTGTTTCTCACTAACTCACTCACTCCGTAAATGCGAGAGATCCCTATACTCGAGTATCCCCCTCTCCACTTTTAGCGTGTCCTTTTAAACCGTTGCGCGATCTGTATAGATCGCGGCATCTAAGTTGAACAGTGCGCAGTGTCTTAAGCTGGTGATCGACGGGCGAGCTTTTTAGGGCTCCATTACCTTTTTCGTTCGCATACCTACTTCAGTAAATTTAAATTAAATAATTTCGCAATCGAAAAAGGTAATGGACCCCTAGGTATAGTTGATTTCAAATACCATGGCGGGATAGCACTTTAGACTTAGCTTATTGGTGTAAGTATAACACTATATATAAGCCACTATAATTTCAATTTCATATGCTACAAACTAAACCTTATGTTTAATCACTATCTAAGCTGCTATTTATAATTACCTTTGGTATTAACTAAATCTTATATTAATTTCACTATATATAAGCTGCTATAATTTCAATTGCATATGCTAAAAACTACACCTTATGTTTAATCACTACCAAGCTCATCTTGTACCAAAAGGATCAAAACTAGTTTGCCACCTCAATAACACCACGCTTAAAAAATGTCTTTCAATATCGATTGTTGATACCACTCCTTTTGTAATGACCGTCTTAAGTAATATCCCACCATGGTTTTTGAAATGAACAATACGGCGAGCCAGTTAGCCCGTCTATCACCAGCTTTATTTCCAGGTCTCAGTCGAAGTGCGGGACGCAATAACAACCCCCGCGTAACCCACGCGCTCCACTCCACTCCACTGCGCGAACGACCGCCATTTGTGTTGAACTTATACGCCGCGAATTGTACTCCACCTCACTTAACAAAGAACCGCGTTTAGTAAAATATTTTAGTTATATTATTAGCTTGAGAGAATGACAATTGCTTGGAGTTTCTCTGCGTGATCGAATCAGAAACGAGGAGATCCGCTGAAGAACCAAAGTAACCGACATAGCTCACAGAATCGCTAAACTGAAGTGGCAGTATGCAGGGCACATAGCTAGTAGAACAGATGGCCGATGGGGCAGTAAAGTTCTCGAGTGGCAACCGCGCTCCGGAAAACGTAGCGTAGGCAGACCTCCCACGCGGTGGACCGATGACCTGGTGAAGATCGCGGGAAGCCGATGGATGCGGGCAGCGCAGGACCGGTCGTCGTGGAAATCCTTGGGGGAGGCCTTTGTCCAGCAGTGGACGATTTTCGGCTGATATGATGAGAGCACGACAAGGAAAAAGAATAATGGACCGTGTCTGTCTGTGTAGTATGGACTTACCTGCGATCTGGAAATGGCAACAATATCCCACTAGTGAGGATGCCATAAGTAAATAATTACTTACATAATATATTGCTTCGAATCTACGAATTGACATTAAATGTGTAGGTATTTTATATTATAGATATTTACAGTTCATTTGTAATAACAGCGTGTAATGAACATAAATTACTATCAGTTTGCTTTTTGATGTACGATCGTTTGCAGCACACTTCATCAAGTGCAATATCCACACTATTATTACTTTTGTCCCAGAACCAAATGGCGAAGAGCCCACAAAACCTATTATTTCTTTGATGAGACCTTGAAAAATTGTCGAAGAAAAGCTCATGTAAGACTGGTGATGGCAAAAGGTATAATATCTGGTCGTTGACACGCGATACGTGAATTATGGTGTCTTATGGCTCTTAAATACATCGCCATTTTGCTATTGTCTGTTGTTTGAAGATTGTTTTAATTTGGAACTTGGATGTTTCATTAGTTGTGTAGTTATTATTTCGTTATTATTTGTAGTTACGAATGAAATACGCAGCTAACATAAACTTTTATCTACTCTCATATCGTAAAGTTCGAATTACATTAACTTTCTACGTATTTCTATTGGCATACTTTATAAACACAATACCAGAAAAAAACACTTTATACCATTATTTCTCTGACAAAATAATCTTATAAAGTATTTTTTTTCCATTATACGATACAAGTTAATCCAAAAAGTTATTATCACTAACGAAGTTCCATATCAATTTTTTTTTATTGAAACGCACATGCGGTTCGCGCCATTTTTACAGCATTACAAAATGTTTTTATTCCAATTTTTACTTTTCTGTGACAGCGCCCGCTTTAACGCATGCGCGGTGATGTGCTAGGTTTTGGCGCCATTCATTGAATACGTTTTATTGTAGTTACTGAATTTCATTGATAATTTTCATTCTTGCCTAAGAATGTCTGAGGTAGAATAGAATAGAATAGAATAAATGTTTATTCAGTGATAAATACACAGAAGTGAAATATTTCGTAGTTTTTAAAATACAATCGTTTGTAGATCAGTGCAAGCATTGTTTTTACCTGTCTGTGACAGCATCCGCTTCAGCACAAGCGCGGTGATGTGCTGGGATTTGGCGCTATGACACGTTTTGTTGTAGGTACTGAATTTCGTGGGATTTTTTTTTCTTACTCTTTTAACTTTAATCTTTGTTGTTTAATTGATTCAATACCAATTTATGAGATGAGGTAAAGTAGTATATGAAACTGCACATAACTGGGTATTATGCAACAGTTTTGTGGTGACCACATTTCCTGGTCCCACGGAACCCTAAAAAGTTTAATTTTTTGTTGAGACACAACCAATAACAGTTCTTAGATTTTGAAGCTATAAACACGGACATTTTATTTTTATATGACTTCAAGTAACTAAAGCTTTATTGAGGTACATCCCGGTTTTAAGTTGTGCGAAAAACACGCCGACATTTATTAGTTTCTTCCTAGCTAAATTTTATAGTTTTATTATGTATTGTATCCCTGTTTGTTATTGTTGTACCGTACCTCTGTTTTCCCACGAATGTTTGTTAATATTTCTTTTGTACCTTAGTACTGTTAGGAGCACCCCCGATCTTCGTTAACTAGTCGTAATTCAATGTTACGAGATACACCAAAAAGAGTCAACTCTCAGCCACGATAAAGATCGGACGTTCTCCTACGGACTAACTTAGCATACCGAATTTCTGTACCTACTTGTATTTCCCGTGTTATATTTTGTGTTTTCTGATATTATACAGTTATCAGTTTCACCTGAAGTTCTGAACTTTCATTTTTATACGCGACGTGAGTCATTACACCTGACCTTAGTGAGAAGCGCGACAATTGGTGACCCCGACGTGATTTAATATATTTCATCGCGCACAAGTGTGTAGTATAAACTTTATAACGTCGCGAGTGTAGTAACACGCAAGTAAGACAGTGACTTTTTTAAAAACTTTTAGTATCGTTATATTCGTGTGAAAGTTTTTTTTTTGTTGTTATAACTATTGCTAACTTTTAGACTTTTCTCTCCGTATATATATTTTTTGTGTGTGTGTGTGTGTGACTCAACTGAGTAAGTAAACTTTTACACAATGCCGAACTCCGTGGAAAGCGCTAGTGGTCTGGCCCGGCACACTTTATGGCCGCGTATGGCTAATTTCAATAGGGCAGATCCGGCCACCTGGCTGATATGCGCGGAGAGTTTTCTTAGAATGTCACAAATAAATGACCCTACGGAGAAGTGTTTGTACATAGTTAGCAAAATGGACTCAGTGGCACTTAAAGAAATAAGTGATTTGATTGCCGATTTATCAATAGTGTCTGAAGAGCGATACGAGGACCTAAAGTGTAAAATTATTCAGAGGTTTGGTGAGTCCCAGACCATTAAGACTCAGCGATTGTTAGAAGGAGAGGAGATTGGTGACCGCACTCCATCGCAATTCCTGCGCCACCTACGGTCGTTAGCAGGCAGCGACATGTCGGACGAGGTTATAAGGGTCATATGGACCAAGGGCCTACCTACCGACATGCAGGCCGCGGTAGTAGCGAAGCGGGACACGCCACTGAACACTCTTGCCGACATCGCAGACCTGGTGGCTGAAAATACTAGGCTCCGGTGCACAAGGACGACGCCCGCTCTTGCAGCCGTTACACCCGCCGACCCCGCGCGCCAGCGTATTGCGCAATTAGAAGGCGAATTGGCTGAAGTTAAGGAGTTGCTGCGAGACATAGCCGACCGCGTACGAGCTCCGGACGCACCGAGGAACCCCGGGCCGAGGCAGCGATCTCTCTCGCGAGGTCACGCGAGGAGGCGATCTACATCGCGGACGCGACCCGCGGACTGGCAGTGCTGGTACCATTGGAAGTTTGGACCGAAGGCCAGTACCTGCGTGCAGCCGTGCGCGTATCAAACGCGACAGATGCAGGGAAATGCCGCCGGGAGTCATTAGCCGCGGACGAGATGAACTCCCAGCCCACAGCATCGCGCCGCATTTTCGTGACTGATATCCAGACCAAGGTGAGGTTTTTAATTGATACGGGCGCAGATTTATGTGTGTACCCTAAGTCACTAATCCATACGGCTCGCACTACGTCTGCCTATGAATTAGTGGCAGCTAACGGAACACCTATACGCACCTACGGAACAATCGCGCTTACCTTGAATTTAGGTTTGAGACGCGATTTTTCTTGGATATTCGTGGTAGCGGACGTATCGAAGCCCATAATAGGAATGGATTTTTTAGCGCATTTTAATTTGATGGTGGATGCGCGACATAAAGTTTTGATTGATGCAACGACCAAACTTACCTCTAGCGGACAGACTACGTGGTGTGACCAGCCCACGGTTAAAACCGTGTCCGGCACATCACCGTACCACGATCTCCTGGCGAAGTATATTGACATCACGCGCCCCGACGGAGTATTACGTGAGGTAAAACACAATACCCAGCATCACATTGTGACTACGCCCGGACCACCTGTTGCCTATAAACCGCGACGTCTCGCCCCAGATAAACTCATCGCGGCCAAGCGTGAGTTTGACACGATGGTAAAGTTGGGAATCGCGCGGCCGTCGGATAGCCCCTGGGCGGCGCCGCTAGTGATGGTCGAGAAGCCCGCCAGCAGCCGTGAACCGGTAGTGAGGCACCGGCCGTGCGGAGATTACCGCGGCTTGAATAACCGAACGATTCCTGACAAGTATCCCGTAAGGAATATCCAGGATTTTTCACAATGCCTAAAAGGGAAGAAAGTGTTTTCTAAGGTTGATCTTATAAGTGCTTTTAATCAAATACCTACTGCCCCTGAAGACATTCCAAAGACTGCAATAGTGACGCCATTCGGGCTATTTGAGTTTAAGTATATGACTTTTGGCTTGCGCAATGCAGCACAAACATTCCAACGATTTATGGATCAAGTGTTAAGTGAATTAGACTTTGTATACTGTTTTATTGACGATGTGTTAATTGCGTCCAGTGATGAGAATGAACACTTAAAACACTTAGAAATAGTTTTTAATAGGTTAAGACAATATGGCGTGGTCATAAACCCCGCGAAGTGCATATTCGGCCAATCCGAAATCGAATTTCTCGGTTATTTAGTGTCTGCCGAAGGAACGAAACCTCTGCCCGACCGTATCGAAGCGTTGCGTCAATATCCGTTGCCTGAAACAGCTAAAGGCTTAAGGCGTTTTCTAGGCATGTTAAATTTCTATAGGAGATTCATACCTAAAGCCGCTGCCAGCCAGGCTAGTCTTAATGAGCTTCTCGGCGCGAAGAAAGGAAAAACGCTAATTATTTGGTCAGACACAACAAAGAGGGACTTTCAATTATGTAAAGATAGTTTAACAAAAGCGACACTGTTGATTCACCCAGGTGTAAATTCGGAGATAGCACTGTTTTGCGATGCCTCTGATAACACAATAGGAGCAGCCTTACAACAATGGGACAATGGCGATTGGCAACCGTTAGGCTTCTTTTCAAAAAAATTAACACAAGCCGAACAAAAATACTCCACTTATGATCGCGAATTGTTAGCTATTTATGCCGCCATAAAATATTTCAGGCATTACTTAGAGGCGCGGCAGTTTACCATTTTTACAGATCATAAGCCTATCACGTACGCTTTCAGTAAGAAAGAGCAACAATGTTCCCCTAGGCAATTTAGGTATCTGGATTTTATAGGACAGTTCAGTACTGATATTCGATTTGTCAAAGGCGAGCAAAATATCCCAGCCGACACGTTGTCACGCGTTGAATCGGTAGCGAAAGGCATCGATTGGGACGAACTTGCCGCCTCTCAAAAAACCGATACAGAATTAAATGCCATTATTAAAAATAACAACACCTCGCTGCAATTAAAACTGGCGTACATGCCAGGTAGCAGCCAGCCAATATATTGCGACCTATCTACGCGAATCGCTAGACCGTACTTGACCGAGACATTTAGAAAAGCTTCATTCGATATTTTGCACCGCAACTCCCATCCGAGTGCGCGAGCCACAAGCAGGCTAGTCTCGGAACGTTTTGTCTGGCCGTCAATGAATAAGGACTGCAAAACATGGGTTAAGGCGTGTTTAGAATGCCAACAGTCGAAGACGAATAGGCACGTAGTAACAGCGCCTGGTAATTTCGCACCCGTATCAACTAGGTTCCAACACGTGCACTTGGATATAATAATAATGCCAGTTAGCGAGGGATGTAGATACTGTTTAACGTGCGTAGACAGGTTTTCACGGTGGCCGGAAGCCATCCCTATACAAAATCAAGAGGCAGGAACCGTCGCGCGTGCGTTTCATGATAATTGGATTGCTCGTTTCGGAGTACCGAGCAACGTCACGACAGACCGAGGTCGTCAGTTTGAGTCGCACCTATTCACAGAGCTCAACGCCCTGCTAGGTACGACCCATTTTAAGACAACCGCTTATCATCCGGCAGCAAATGGAATGGTCGAGAGATTTCATAGACAATTAAAAGCTGCCATTATGTGTCATGGGTCAGAAAGTACCAGCTGGACACGTATTTTGCCAACCGTGTTGCTAGGAATTAGGTCAGCGTGGAAGGATGATATAAAAGCAACTTCCGCTGAGTTGATATACGGCCAGAGTTTGCGCCTCCCAGGTCAATTCCTAGAAGTAGGCACGGAATCTCAGCCGCTGCATAGCGAATTTGCCAATGAGCTTCGAAATCATTTTGATAAGCTCCGGCCAGTCCCCGGGACGCGCCATGGCAGTAAAAATACATTTATATACAAAGAGTTAGCAACGGCAAGTCATGTCTTCGTCAGAGATGACACCGTTAAAAGACCTCTTCAAAGACCGTTCATTGGGCCATTTGAGGTAATTGACAGGAAGGACAAAACCTTTGTCATAAACATACGCGGCCGCGAAACAACCATTTCGATTGATCGACTTAAGCCAGCTTATATACTAGGCGAATCCGCTCACCAAACGCGTGAATGCGCAGATGATTTTGAGGACATCGTAGTCTGCTATAACAGCCGTACTGACGATATTCCTAATCCTAATTTGAGCGACGCCGGCAACACATCTCAGGCTGTTTGCACAACACCGAGCCCCATCGGCGGTACACGCGTAGGAATTTTAAGACCGCAAAATGCGCCGAGGCGCTCAGGGAGATCGGTACGTTTTCCAGCGTTCTATCAGGCTGGATTTTCGTAGAATAAGGTTGTTTATATAATTAATATGTAATAAATAATAATATGTAATTATTCACAAGGAGTATGACCGTATGTGTAAAGTATTTTCTTGTGTAAATTGTGTCATTCCCTTGGGTAAATTATGTTTTTATTTGTTCGTCTTGTTTTCTGTGTATTTAAAATGTATGTAATCATGTTAATATGTTCCTATGTGCAATATGTCTGTAAAATATTTTTTTTAAGCATTACTAAGTTATATCGTTGTGTGTATCTTTTATTGTTTCGCAACTGATATTTTTATTGTGTACTAATGCTGTTTGTAAATTTTCATTGTATCAAATTGTATGGTGGTTTATCACTGTGTAATTAATGTTGTTCCGTGTTTCTTAATTTGGTTCAGTATGTGTATTATTTCTGTGTCTTTGTTTGTGTTATTATTGTTTCGTGATTTAGACCATTCTGTGTGTTATTGTCTTTATTGTCTTGTATTTTTTGTTTGGTCTAAACCACTGGCAGGGGAGTACCTGTGGTGACCACATTTCCTGGTCCCACGGAACCCTAAAAAGTTTAATTTTTTGTTGAGACACAACCAATAACAGTTCTTAGATTTTGAAGCTATAAACACGGACATTTTATTTTTATATGACTTCAAGTAACTAAAGCTTTATTGAGGTACATCCCGGTTTTAAGTTGTGCGAAAAACACGCCGACATTTATTAGTTTCTTCCTAGCTAAATTTTATAGTTTTATTATGTATTGTATCCCTGTTTGTTATTGTTGTACCGTACCTCTGTTTTCCCACGAATGTTTGTTAATATTTCTTTTGTACCTTAGTACTGTTAGGAGCACCCCCGATCTTCGTTAACTAGTCGTAATTCAATGTTACGAGATACACCAAAAAGAGTCAACTCTCAGCCACGATAAAGATCGGACGTTCTCCTACGGACTAACTTAGCATACCGAATTTCTGTACCTACTTGTATTTCCCGTGTTATATTTTGTGTTTTCTGATATTATACAGTTATCAGTTTCACCTGAAGTTCTGAACTTTCATTTTTATACGCGACGTGAGTCATTACACCTGACCTTAGTGAGAAGCGCGACAATTCGACGATTGTCGCGCTTCTCACTAAGGTCAGGTGTAATGACTCACGTCGCGTATAAAAATGAAAGTTCAGAACTTCAGGTGAAACTGATAACTGTATAATATCAGAAAACACAAAATATAACACGGGAAATACAAGTAGGTACAGAAATTCGGTATGCTAAGTTAGTCCGTAGGAGAACGTCCGATCTTTATCGTGGCTGAGAGTTGACTCTTTTTGGTGTATCTCGTAACATTGAATTACGACTAGTTAACGAAGATCGGGGGTGCTCCTAACAGTACTAAGGTACAAAAGAAATATTAACAAACATTCGTGGGAAAACAGAGGTACGGTACAACAATAACAAACAGGGATACAATACATAATAAAACTATAAAATTTAGCTAGGAAGAAACTAATAAATGTCGGCGTGTTTTTCGCACAACTTAAAACCGGGATGTACCTCAATAAAGCTTTAGTTACTTGAAGTCATATAAAAATAAAATGTCCGTGTTTATAGCTTCAAAATCTAAGAACTGTTATTGGTTGTGTCTCAACAAAAAATTAAACTTTTTAGGGTTCCGTGGGACCAGGAAATGTGGTCACCACAGTTTCATAAACTACTATTCTCAAACATGCTTGGTTATTTTGACAACCTTCTTCAAAATAAATCGAAATTGTTGTCTAGTGGTCAAATACATGCTAGCAGCGGCTGGCAAAAGTTGTATGAAAATCCATATCTGTCGTGTTTAGCGGCCAAATAAATTACTATGTAAACTCATATCTGTCGTGTAATTTAAAACTGGAACTATATTTTACTCCGAAACATGGCAACCAAGGAGGTAACTTATCAAAGGTTTTATTTTAATTTCGAACTGACTTGCATATAAAACGCGGTTTATTAAAAAAAAAACAAATGAACACTGTTGTTCGTCATTGATTTGGAAAAGTAATAATTGAAGTTTTGATTTCCGAGTATTATTTAAGAAAAGTATACTATACAATCCTTGCCCACAACTAGGCATTGATGGACTTACGTATGTGTGCGTCGGCTTCGCCTCTGCCCACATTTACACGTTTGTCCATCAATACCTCTTTTTCTGGCCGGGCCGCTGCAGTTATGTACTATAATAAAGTTTTAATTAGGCAAAAAATAAAGTTTTAATTAAGTAGGTAAGAAAAGTAAGTAATAAGATGCGAAGAAACTCGAAGGTTGTGTGTGAAGTCGACAAACCCGCACTGGGCTTGCGTGGTCGACTTTGGCCCGATCACCCTAATTCAGGTTAGGCTTGGGCCCCTAGGACGTATATGAGCTAATATGACAAAGAAAAGTATTTAAAGTTTTGAGAAATTAACTTAAAAACCAGCCAAGCTCCTAGGTTTCCTTTCATTTCATTTCATTTATTTATCGTTTGCAATCATGTACAAAAATAAGGTCTTAAAATAATGTAAATATAGCATGGTACATGGGCCCTGCTAGGGCATGGCAAACAGGATAGGTAAATTGTAATAATGTACAAAAAATGAGGAGAGACCAGAAGATAGCTACGAGATAAATGGTTTTACATGAATATTTACAATTAAAAAAATATATGTATTATTTTACTTTAATGTTTTATCGTCCAAAAATTCTTTCATACTATAGTAACATTTAGATATTAATAGGTTTTTTAGGTTGTTGTAAAAATTTTTTGTATTTCCTTCCGATTTTAAAGTTTTTGGGAGTTTGTTATACACTACGATTGACCTATAATAAGGGCTGGTTTTGTAGATTTCCAATATTGGTGTAGGCTGTACTAACAGGTGATGTCGACGCGAACTACTACAGTATTCATATTTACTTAAATTTTTATGGACATAGTTAGCGATTTCAAGTAATATATACAAGGGAGCGGGAGGATATTTTCACTTTCAAAAAACCTTGCCACTACACCTCTACACACAACTATGACAATGATGCCTATTCAAATTATAAACAAAAGATATCAAAACGAGCGACAGTTCAGACTTCTTAGCGAAAGTACGACTCACACTTGGCCAGTTTTTATTATTTGTTGTTATATTTGAGGATATTAATATTATCCCACGAAAGTTCACGCTTGAATAACTGCTTTTACGTTAGAGAAAAAATAAAAAAGCCTTTAAAAACACTTTTGTTGTATGGGAGCCCCCTTTGTTTTATTTTTATTATTTAAGTTATAGTGACAGTGGAAATACAACACTGTGTGAAAATTTTAACTGTCTGCCTCTTTTATACTTAGTTGATTTATGAAGATATTTTGGTACCAAACTCTCAGTACGCTAGGCCACTCGCACTTGGCCGTACTTTTTAATTCATCAGCTGTAATCCCACCAACTAGAAGTGAACCTTTACTACGATAGTAGTAATTTATAGGTATGTCGCAGCCATCTAACTTAATTAGACATTCAATTAACTGACTAGCTTTTTAAATAAATTGCCGCCGTTCAACTAACTGCCTGAATGATTATTCATCCATTTAATTAAACGCCTAGGCAAATGGCTTGGATCGATAACTTCTGTTAGCCAGGTAGTTTAAATTAACACCTCAGGGGGAGAAGTGCTTAAGGCGGGAGGTGGGATTAAGGGGGATATTCTAAGTCGACGAAGCCCCTTCAGGGCTCCTCGTTCTATATTTTCATGTTTAAACTAACTCTACGACTGTAAGGAGGAGGCGAGCAAGCTCGTGTCCGAACCTAACCAAAGGAGTCGGAGGTTCTCCGAAATTCCGAGCTCGCTTCGCTCGCTCCCGCTCTAGTTTCGATTGTTACATTTCTCAGTCGACATAGCCCCTTCGGAGCTCCTACTTCTGTATTCGCTTCGCTCGTTCAATGAATTGCCTAAGCAGCAGCCAGCCAAGTCATTCAATGTATTATCATTCAGGCAGTTAGTTGAATACTGCCATTTCATGAACCGGTTAGGCAGTTAATTGAATAGTTGGCTGCGACATATATACTTTGCCTATACGAGTACGCAACCCATACGTTATCCATATATAAGGTCTAACAAAATTAGCTGAAACTATTTTAACTGGTGCTTCTACCCATGAAACTGAACAACTTTCTCCATGAAACCCATAGTCAAATCTCAAAAAAAATTGAAGTTTCCATACTAAGTTGGCTGATCAGCTGATCGAGGTAGTATGGGAGAGCCAAATTTTTTTTTGCGATTTGACTATGGGTTACATGGCGAAAGTTGTTCAGTTTCATGGGTAGAAGCACCAGTTAAAATAGTTTCAGCTAATTTTGTTACACCTTATATAAGCTGTGCTATAGGCTATCTGAGTAAATCTATAAGCCTGCAATTTGCACACTAACAGGACCTTGCCTCGTTATATCGGAAAGGGGAGACTTAATTGATAGATATAATAATAGTTCTGGTAGTTGTAGTAACATAATGTAGGTTAGGTATCATTCATCATCATATCAACCGAAGGACGTCAACTGCTGGACACAGGCCTCCCGCAAGGATTGACGACCGGTTCTGCGCTGCCCGCATCCAGCGTCTTGCCGCGACCTTCACCAGGTCGTCGGTCCACCGCGTGGGAGGCCTGCCTACGCTACGCTTACTCTGTAAGACTCGGTTTGGTTAGTGGTAGGGCATTTTCTAAGTTCGCCTGGCTAGCTACCACCATCTTATCTAAGTCTTGCCGCCAAACATCAATGTTGACAGCATTGATGAGTTCCGGCATGAAGATAAGATAGCCAGTTTACTAAAGCGTTGGTGATTGTTGATAAGCCTGCTTCCATCTTCGGCATCATCGTCACTTACCATCAGGTGAGATGTGTCAAGGGCTAGTCAATTAAGAGGATTGTGAAGCTGCGACTTTTCATACAAACGGCGTTAACGATTTTCACCTCTTAAATGTTAACCGATTTCAACCAAATTTTGAGAAGTTTTCAGTCAGAACAAAGGCTACGAGTAGGTTGTACGTTTTTGTCTATGATAAGGTAAGTTTAATTTTATTATGCCGTTCACGTGTTTTGATACAAACTAATTTCGTACATTTTTTGTTTATTTATAATCAGTAATTTAAAAAACGAAACGTATAAGACTAGCATTTGTTCTGACTGACAATCTTTCAAAAATTGGTTCAAATCGGTGAAAATCGTTAATGCTGTTTGTATGAAAAATCGCAGCTACACCACAATCCACTTATAGAATAAAAAAATACCATATTTTGTTTATACTTAAGTTTCTTTGTTCTGTGATGAATTGATGATCCCTCTAATTTGTATTTGTAAAAATCCCGACCCACACTGACTGACTGATCAAAGTCCAGTCCAAACTATATAAAGCTGAAATATAATGTAAGTAGATAAAAGGTCGAATTTAGGAAATTCCCGTGGGATAGAGAATTAGGCGCGAACGAAGTCTCGGACAGCCGCTAGTGTAAAAACGTAATTATATTATAAAGTAAAACAGTAAACTTATGTTATTATAAAGTAAAACAGTAAACTTATCAAAGCCGGCCAAGTGCGAGTCAGACTAACACACGAAGGTTTCCATATCATCGCACAAAAAATCGGTTGGTTTAACGTGAAACATCTAGTTTTGTCGTCTCTGTTTTTTAGGGTTCCGTACCCAAAGGGTAAAAACGGGACCCTATTACTAAGACTCCGCTGTCCGTCCGTCTGTCTGTCTGTCACCAGGCTGTATTTCATGAACCGCGATAGCTAGACTGTTGAAATTTTCACAGATGACGTATTTCTGTTGCCGCTATGACATCAAATACTTAAAATTAGAAAAAGTGAAAAAATAAGGAATAAAACGTGTTTTTTATGAAACATGAAGAAACTAGCGCCATTTAGTATGATGGTACGGAACCCTATGTGTGCGGTTCTGACTCGCACTTGGCCGGTTTTTTTTAATTTCTTTCCCTGAATTTTTTTTCATCATATCAGGCGAAGGACATCCACTGCTGGACATAGGCCTCCCCCAAGGATTTCCACGACGACCGGTTCTGCGCTGCCCGCATCCACCTTCACCGGTCATCGGTCCACCGAGTGGGAGGCCTGCCTACACTACGTTTTCTGGTGCGTGGTCGCCACTCGAGAACTTTACTGCCCCAACGGCCATCTGTTCTACGAGCAATGTGCCCCGCCCACTGCCACGTAATTTTAGCAATTCTGTTTTTTTTAAATTTCTTACTTTTGTTAATTTATTGTTTTTGCCTTCGCTCTCGCGGTTTCTTAATTGCTTGCTGGAAACAGTTATTTCTTCACTACCGTCACTGTCCAGGTTTTTGTCTTGGTAGGCACCCTTTATGTGATTTTGAAGACTCCCCATTTATTTTGAACTTTTTGTTTTTATTATTTGTTCTTCAACTGTAAACTTTAACTGTCTATACCTATTACGGTTCATGAAATACAGCCCGCTGACAAACAGATGGGCGGACAGCGAAGGCTTAGTTATAGGGTCCCGTTGGCACGCTTTGGGTTGGAAACCCTAAACAAGGAGCAAAAATGAGCACCCCCTTCAAAGCTAAAGGCAATTTTCTTCAGCTAAGTTTTCTGAACGAAACACAGAAATTTTAAAACAAACCTTTGGAGTGTAAAATCAATTCCAGAGGATCTCAGTACAGTAAACAGTAACTCGATCTTAGGGTGGGCTACCACCATGGTTCCCCATGAAAACCCGTCACTAACGACTCCGTCACCCTCGGTTTGCGAAACAAATTAGCGATTCTTGAGTTCATTATGCATATACTCGTAGTTAAGTGGTTAGTGGTTCTACATTATTAACGGGTTCCATGTTTTTGGCTTTTTAAAACCAACTCCAAAAAAGGAGGAGGTTCTCAATTCCACTGTAAAGTCTATTTGTTTGGAAATGGCCAAACATGTAAACAAAACGTGAAGTGTTTCCTTAGAAATAAACTGGTTTCAATTTATATTTAAGTCTAAAACGAACTTAAACACAGTGATTAAATGAAAATGATCGTAGGTACATGCTCTACAAACTCAAGGCACGACTTACGTAGCAACGCCAACAAGGACCAGCTAGTGACACCGTTTCACAAGCTGAAAAAATCGGAACAGTCCGTATACAACGGTGGCGCCGTCGCGTCGTTTATAACAAACTACCGGATAATATTAGAGATGCAGCATCCACCGCGGTGTTTAAATCCAAGCTCAGAAAATGGCTATCTTATAACCAATTTTATAGCCTTAATGTTTTTTTTTTAATTTAAAGATTGAATGTTTTTTATTATTATTATTAATTGCAACATTGACATTCGCTATTGCGAAAATGTTATAAATTTAAAGATTTAATGTATTTTATTATTTTTAATTGCAACATTGACATTCGCTATTGCGACATTGTTATATTTTTCTATTTCTTGATATATTTTTGTGAACTAGATTTCGTAATCTGACCTGCAACACGAAAGTTGTCAATAAAATTATTGTCGAATTCCAAATAAAAGTGATTTAGCTAAAATGATAAAAAGGTTTATTTACATGTTTGGCCATTTCCAAACAAATACATTTTAGTTGGTTCTTTAATGTATAATTGTTACGACGTGGTATCTTAGCAGATTTTGAACCGATTTTCATGATTCATTTTTTATTCGATAGGGTATGCTGCAAGGTTGGTTATCATACAATTTTTTATTGTTAGATCTCGTGTAAAATGTGGCGTAAGTATTTGAAATACACTATAATATGCGCTGGAGTTGTACTAATCTCAGGATGGTGATACTAGTATCTTAGGGTTTAAATCTGCCAGAAAATGCCAAACTGGTAGGCAATAGATAAGCGTAAGTGAGGCAAAGCTTTAGGGCAACTAGTAACCCCTGGGAAATAACAGCTGCAGGGGTTGATAACATGCTGGTCGCGGGCGCTGGTGTTATGTCTAAGATATTCAAGACTGGCGAACTCCTGATTCCTTGTTTTAAACGGATTTTCAAAAAGGAGGAGGTTCTCAATTCAGGAGTTTTTTTGTATGTTTATTACGCGATATCTTCGCAGATTGTGAACCGATTTTCATGATTCTATTTAAGGCGCAGTGGTACCTAAAAATCCACTTAAACAGGTTTTTAGAATTCATTTTTGAAGTAGTTAACAGTAAATTAAAAATCTAGGAAAACATATTGGTATTATTGAGAATAGTTACGAGGGACTCTAATCAAATGGAAACTCGATTTAACAAAGTTGGCTCGGTAGAATAATTTCGCAAAGGTACCTCTTTTCGAGCAATTTTATCGTCTATTTTCGGTTTTATTCTTCAAATAAGTAATTTGATAATATGATTTATTTACTAGAATAAAGACCATAGGTGACGGAAGGGAAAACATAGATTGGATTTTTATTTGAGGTAAATATGATGAAAATAAAAACGAAAACATCTGAAAAGTGCGAAAATGTGGTTATTTTCTTCCCTCTTTACACGTAAAGAAAAAGATAAAGACAGATTTTTAAGTACCACTGGGCCTTAAAATCGGATAGGGTATGCTACCGGGTTGGTCTCATACAAAAAGACCAAAAATAATATTGCAAAATTTTAGTAAGTTGAATCCGTTTTTTTAAGAGAAAGTACACTGTTTAAAAACAAATGACAGAACAAACGAAATCATGGCAAAATTCCATTCGTTCGAGAACCAAACTAGTACCAACCTGTGTGAGCTGAGAAGGGGTGGGTGAGAGGGGGGGTGAAATCAGAATCAATAAAGAGAGCGGCAGGGAGTGGCCATACTGTACTAATATATAAACTTTGCCTAGGATGTCCGTCCGTCTGTGGCTATATATTTTGAAACGTGGTAGGTAGCCGGAAATTTTTTTTAAAGATCATCTGTTACTACGGGGCATTTTCTAACAAAAAGGAAAAATTTTAAATTATGTCTAATTATTGGAGGAATCCTTACAAGAAACGTGTTTTTTAAGTTTTTTTTATTATTTTTGCTCTATTGTTAAAACGGTAACACATACACATTTTGATAAAAAATATATCGTGAAAATCGGTTCACAATCTGCGAAGATATCGCGTAACACACACATAAAAAAACAGTCGAACTGACCTCTTCCTTATTGGAAGTCGGTTGAACACAAAAAAAATGATTTAAGTAACACACATTATTATTTATTTCTTTATTTTATTCTTTTTTTTTTTAATATAATAATAATTTATTTCAACCAAAAGGACATTTACAACACAGTTAACAATGAATCAGTTTTATTCTATGATTTTTGTAAGTAATTCACTATTGATAAGCCCTTGGCAATCATCTCACCTGATGTTAAGTGACGATGATGTCGAAGAAGGAAGCGGGCTTACCAAGATTCCCCAACGCAATGGGGATATGGCTATCTTATCTTCAATCAGGAATTTGAACACATCAATGATGTTAACCTTGATATTCGGTGGCAAGACTCAGATAAGATGGTGGCAGCTAGCCATGCAGGTGGGCTATGAAAATGCCCTACCACCAACCGAAACGAGTCTTACAAAGTTGAACCGCCGGGAATCGAACCCGTGAACTCCTGGTGTTAACCGAATGGACTAACCATTATGCCACGAAGGAAAAACATGGCATGTCTTTATGTAAACAACGCGAAAATTTCGCGTCACAGATCAATGTTTGCCGAGACAAAAGGGTTGACTAATAATCACCCTCCTGAATTAATAACCGGCGTTATTCGACCCCGCAAGGAATCGAACCCGGGACCTCTTAGTGAGAAGCGAATGGACTAACTATTACGCCGCGAAGAAGGTAAAACATGGCATGTCTTTATGTAAACAACGCGAAAATTCCGCGTCACAGATCCTTATGTTTGCCGAGACAAAAGGGTTGATTAATAATCACCCTCCTGAATTAATAACCGGCGTAATTGAGATGTTTGCGGGAGCAGGGGGTCACATTATCCCGTCTCCCCCTATTATTTGAGGGATTCATATTTAGTCATCCGAAATTATGCTGAGATGCGTCCGCCATTTTGAACTTAGATGAGTAAGGGTGGACGGGTAAATAACATGGATATTGTTTTAAAATACTACATATTATTATATAGAGTAAACAGAGTATAGTAAAACAACTCTAACTGCACATAACAGTGGCATTATGTGTTTTCTTTTTAATGAAATAAACAGTTATAATTTTATTTTTTTTTAATTAAAAAAAAACATGTTTTTTAAATATTCCTTGGCAATCTTGAGCAGTGTATATTTAGGTATGGATTATATCATTATTTCTCTCAATTTACTGTAGAATTATTACTACGATTTCTTCAATTAAATTATAAATCTCCTAAATCCATAGGTAAAATATTTATGTACATAAAGGCATTTAATAAAGTTTGAACGCAAAAAAAACTGTACATTGAATTGAACTGGAAAAAAACCGGCAAAGTGCGAGTCAGAACCGCACACAAAGGGTTCCGTACCATCATACTACATGGCGCTGATTTCTTCACGTTTAAAAAAAACAGTTTTTTTTGTATCGAAACTCCTGCTGATTTTTTCCCTTTTTCTATTTGTTGTTATAGCGGCAACAGAAATACATCATGTGTGAAAATTTCAACTGTCTAGCTATCACGGTTCATGAAATACAGCCTGGTAACAGACGGACAGACAGACAGACGGACGGACAGCGAAGTCTTAGTAATAGGGTCCCGTTTTCACCATTTTGGTACGGAACCCAAAAAAGGCACTCGGGGCAACTTGAAATGAGTAGCTGAACATGTTAGAACAGTTTTAAAATGTTTGTATTTTTTCTGTTTGAACACGCATTACGCAGAAACCACACAACAGACTTTGACGAATCTTGTGTAATGACAGCGTATATCTCGGAATAACATAATAATAAATAAAAATACTATTGTTTAATGAAACGTCGGTGGCTCAACCGGTAACGACTCAGTCCTCCTAACCAGAGGTGCCAGGTTCAAACCCGGACGGCCAATGTACCAATGAGTTTTTCGAAATTTACGTACAGATACTCACCGATTGCTTTAATGGTGAAGGAAAACATCGTGAGAAAAACCTGCACACACCTGCGAAGAAACTCCAAGGTTGTATGTGAAGTCGACCAACCCGCACTGGGCCCGCGCGTGATCGACTAAGGCCCGATCGCCCTAATTCAGGGTAGGCTCGAGCCCCTCGGTGGGGACGTATATGAACTGATATGACGACTATTGTTTAAAAGAATGGTACAAATATGAAATGTTACTTTTAGATGATTTTTTTACTTTCGAGCGTGTTAGTATAGATACTACACATTTTTATTACTTACCTCTATAAGCGTTGTTGGCTCAACGGTAACGACTCGGTCATAGTAAAAATTACTCGGTCCACCTAACCAGAGGTCGCGGGTTCAAATCCGGGCCAATGTACACAGGCCAGCACATCAAGCTACACACTTTGGACTTTGTACCGTTCTTATGCCGAATGCTTATAGATCAGAATCGCACTACGAGTGTATAGCTTGATGTGCTTTGGACTTTGTACCGTTCTTATGCCGAATGCGTATAGATCAGAATCGCACTACGAGTGTATAGCTTGATGTGCTTTGGACTGTGTACCGTTCTTATGCCGAATGCGTATAGATCAGAATCGCACTACGAGTGTATTGCTTGATGTGCTTTGGATTTTGTACCGTTCTTATGCCGAATGCGTATAGATCAGAATCGCACTACGAGTGTATAGCTTGATGTGCTTTGGACTTTGTACCGTTCTTATGCCGAATGCGTATAGATCAGAATCGCACTACGAGTGTATAGCTTGATGTGCTTTGGACTTTGTACCGTTCTTATGCCGAATGCGTATATAGATCAGAATCGCACTACGAGTGTATAGCTTGATGTGCTTTGGACTTTGTACCGTTCTTATGCCGAATGCTTATAGATCAGAATCGCACTACGAGTGTATAGCTTGATGTGCTTTGGACTTTGTACCGTTCTTATGCAGAATGCGTATAGATCAGAATGGCACTACGAGTGTATAGCTTGATGTGCTTTGGACTTTGTACCGTTCTTATGCCGAATGCGTATAGATCAGAATCGCACTACGAGTGTATAGCTTGATGTGCTTTGGACTTTGTACCGTTCTTATGCCGAATGCGTATATAGATCAGAATCGCACTACGAGTGTATAGCTTGATGTGCTTTGGACTTTGTACCGTTCTTATGCAGAATGCATATAGATCAGAATCGCACTACGAGTGTATAGCTTGATTTGCTTTGGACTTTGTACCGTTCTTATGCCGAATGCGTATATAGATCAGAATCGCACTACGAGTGTATAGCTTGATGTGCTTTGGACTTTGTACCGTTCTTATGCCGAATGCGTATATAGATCAGAATCGCACTACGAGTGTATAGCTTGATGTGCTTTGGACTTTGTACCGTTCTTATGCCGAATGCGTATAGATCAGAATCGCACTACGAGTGTATAGCTTGATGTGCTTTGGACTGTGTACCGTTCTTATGCCGAATGCGTATAGATCAGAATCGCACTACGAGTGTATTGCTTGATGTGCTTTGGATTTTGTACCGTTCTTATGCCGAATGCGTATAGATCAGAATCGCACTACGAGTGTATAGCTTGATGTGCTTTGGACTTTGTACCGTTCTTATGCCGAATGCCTATAGATCAGAATCGCACTACGAGTGTATAGCTTGATGTGCTTTGGACTTTGTACCGTTCTTATGCCGAATGCGTATATAGATCAGAATCGCACTACGAGTGTATAGCTTGATGTGCTTTGGACTTTGTACCGTTCTTATGCCGAATGCTTATAGATCAGAATCGCACTACGAGTGTATAGCTTGATGTGCTTTGGACTTTGTACCGTTCTTATGCAGAATGCGTATAGATCAGAATGGCACTACGAGTGTATAGCTTGATGTGCTTTGGACTTTGTACCGTTCTTATGCCGAATGCGTATAGATCAGAATCGCACTACGAGTGTATAGCTTGATGTGCTTTGGACTTTGTACCGTTCTTATGCCGAATGCGTATATAGATCAGAATCGCACTACGAGTGTATAGCTTGATGTGCTTTGGACTTTGTACCGTTCTTATGCCGAATGCGTATAGATCAGAATCGCACTACGAGTGTATAGCTTGATGTGCTTTGGACTTTGTACCGTTCTTATGCCGAATGCGTATATAGATCAGAATCGCACTACGAGTGTATAGCTTGATGTGCTTTGGACTTTGTACCGTTCTTATGCCGAATGCGTATATAGATCAGAATCGCACTACGAGTGTATAGCTTGATGTGCTTTGGACTTTGTACCGTTTTTATGCCGAATGCGTATAGATCAGAATAGCACTACGAGTGTATAGCTTGATGTGCTTTGGACTTTGTACCGTTCTTATGCCGAATGCTTATAGATCAGAATCGCACTACGAGTGTATAGCTTGATGTGCTTTGGACTTTGTACCGTTCTTATGCCGAATGCGTATAGATCAGAATCGCACTACGAGTGTATAGCTTGATGTGCTTTGGACTTTGTACCGTTCCTATGCCGAATGCTTATAGATCAGAATCGCACTACGAGTGTATAGCTTGATGTGCTTTGGACTTTGTACCGTTCTTATGCCGAATGCGTATAGATCAGAATCGCACTACGAGTGTATAGTTTGATGTGCTTTGGACTTTGTACCGTTCTTATGCAGAATGCGTATAGATCAGAATCGCACTACGAGTGTATAGCTTGATGTGCTTTGGACTTTGTACCGTTCTTATGCCGAATGCGTATAGATCAGAATCGCACTACGAGTGTATAGCTTGATGTGCTTTGGACTTTGTACCGTTCTTATGCAGAATGCATATAGATCAGAATCGCACTACGAGTGTATAGCTTGATGTGCTTTGGACTTTGTACCGTTCTTATGCCGAACGCGTATAGATCAGAATCGCACTACGAGTGTATAGCTTGATGTGCTTTGGACTTTGTACCGTTCTTATGCCGAATGCGTATAGATCAGAATCGCACTACGAGTGTATAGTTTGATGTGCTTTGGACTTTGTACCGTTCTTATGCCGAATGCGTATAGATCAGAATCGCACTACGAGTGTATAGCTTGATGTGCTTTGGACTTTGTACCGTTCCTATGCCGAATGCTTATAGATCAGAATCGCACTACGAGTGTATAGCTTGATGTGCTTTGGACTTTGTACCGTTCTTATGCAGAATGCGTATAGATCAGAATCGCACTACGAGTGTATAGCTTGATGTGCTTTGGACTTTGTACCGTTCTTATGCCGAATGCGTATAGATCAGAATCGCACTACGAGTGTATAGTTTGATGTGCTTTGCTTTCGTCGCAAAAGTGAACAATAAAATACCAAAACTGAAGTCGTACTCTATATTCTATCAAAACGTTAGAGGATTGCGTACAAAATTGGACACCTTAAGACTGGGGTTACTAAATGATACGTCAGATATTATTGCGCTGACAGAGACTTTTCTGGTAAGCGGTGTAAGGGACGCTGAGCTTTTCCCTTCTGGGTACTCAGTTGTACGTCGAGATCGCGCCCGAGATGCTGGCTGGGGCGGCGTGCTATTGGCGGTGCGCCTTCCATATACGGTCAAGCTGATGCGCGATATGGACGCATACTCCGAGGACATTGAAGTGCTAGTAACTACAGTTTATTTAAAATACAGAAAGCTTATCTGCTGTGTAGTCTATATTGCACCTAGTTCTACAGATGATTATTTTTTGAGAACATTATCTGTGCTTGAAAATGTGATGGAAAAGTATTCAGATTTTGATGTGTTAATTTTAGGCGATTTTAATTTGAACTCTTTTACAAAACACATTAATACGCAATTCGATTGCTTCCTTAACTATTGTAAACTTAAACAATTTAATGTAATCAAAAATAAGTATGGTAACATATTAGATTTGGTGTTGAGCAATCTGGGCAGCCAGTCTGTGGAGGTGAGGGGGGATTTGGAGCCACTGGTGCCCCCTGACGCACCGCACCCGCCGCTGGGCGTGCGCCTGCTCGTGCCTCGGCCCGCGCGTCGAGCGCCCCCACCGCTCCCATCGCCACCATCTGAGTTAGCCCAACACTTTTTACCGAAATGGAGTTTCCGTAGAGCCGACTACCCGTCGCTATATGCCTCCTTTCTATCTTTGTCGTGGGATGATGTCTTTCTGGCAGCTAATGTAGACGAAGCTTTGGCAATTTTTTACGATAAGATTTATGACTGTTTCAATTTGTTTGTACCTGTAAAAGTTTTTAATCCGAATTCAAAATATCAGTATCCGTCCTGGTATACACATGAAATAATAGGTACTATAAGAAATAAATACTTTCATTTAAAGAGATACAAACAAGAAGGTAAGAATTATAATAAAGAAATGTTTAAATACTATAGAGAAAAAGCCAAAGATCTAATCAAGCAAACTTACAAGTATTTTATTAGGCAGACGGAAAGAAATATAATAAAAGACCCAAAAAGTTTTTGGTCGTTTGTAAGGAGTCAGCATTCCCGAAAAGAAGATTGTAATGAATTTGATTATGATGGTAAAATAGTGAGGGGAGTCGACGCTGCCAATTCATTTGCGGAATATTTTAAGTCCGTATTTTTGCCATCTCAACCGACTTTATCATGCGAAGCGGCACAGCTGGCTTCTGGTTCTCTCTGCTCGTCCCGTGTGGCACTCGATCATGTTGATGCGTCCGATTTGTCTATTGCAGTTAAACGCCTTAAGGCAAATCAGTCGATTGGCCCTGATGGGGTACCACCTTTTATAGTTAAAGACTGTGTTGGAGCATTTGAAAAAGCACTTCTACACATTCTGAATCTGGCAATATCCACTTGCACATACCCTGCACTATGGAAAATTTCTCGTGTCACACCCATCCATAAAGATGGCGATAAGTCGCAGATCCGGAACTATAGACCAATTGCAGTATTAAGTGTCTTTGCGAAAATCTTTGAGTCTATTTTGAATCGCCATATTTCTAGACAAATACAATCCCAACTTAGCGACTGCCAGCATGGTTTCCGGGCTGGGAAATCTACGGTCACTAACCTCATTAACTTTGTGGACTACGCCGCTACTGAAATGGATGACCATAGACAGGTGGACACGGTATACCTAGACTTTAAAAAGGCTTTTGACCGCGTTCACAATGATGTTTTACTGGCAAAAATCTCAGACTCAGGGTTTACTCCAAAATTACTAAGACTATTCTCTAGCTATCTTGCAAACCGTACGCAGTATGTCTGTTTGTTAGACGATAAATCTGACTCTTACACAACGAGTTCTGGTGTTAGCCAGGGGAGCACTTTGGGCCCAACATTGTTCTTATTGATGATCAATGACCTGCCATCTGTGGTCCGAACTTCCAAATGCCTAATGTATGCTGATGATATAAAGCTTTTCTTCAGTGTCGGTGATGTAACAGAGTGTGAGGCGCTTCAGCGCGATATCGATGCTGTAACTGAATGGAGCGTAAAAAACCAGTTAGAGTTTAACGTTTCTAAATGTAAAGTGATGACTTTCACTAGAAGAAAGGTGCATCTAATCTATCAGTACAGTATCGCCGGTAACGCGCTGGAGCGCACCACACATATGCGGGACTTAGGGGTATACCAAGACGCAGAACTCACTTTCAATCCGCACATTGAACAACTTTGTAAACGTGCGTCTAAATCACTGGGTTTTGTAATGAGGCAAACTACACGCTTTCAAAATCGCAATGCAATTACGATTCTCTATTACGCCTTTGTAAGAAGCACGTTAGAGTATAATTCCATCATATGGGATCCCCACGAGACTAAATATTCCATTATGATGGAACGAATTCAACGTAAGTTTGCACGTTACCTATATAAGAAGTTACATGGCTACTATCCCTTTTTGTTTCCATCTTTGTTCGTGACAGGAATGGTAGGCCTTAACACTCTTGAGTTGCGACGCAAAACTGCCCTTATGATTCAGTATTTTCGACATCTGAATGGTAATGTAGATGATTGCAATACACTGTCCCGGTGTAGGCTATTCGCTCCGCAAAATGCGTGTCGCCTCCGCTCCATACGGTTGCTGGAGGGGCCGCGCGTGCGCACTGCCACCGCTCAGCACGCGCCCATGGCTCATGCAATCGCATCACTGAATGCTTTGCTTGCTCAACAGCCAAACGTAGATTTATTTTTCACTAGTTTTAAGAATTTTGTAGAATGTTGTCTGACATTTTTAAGTTAATTGTCTTGCTGCACGCTTTGGTTCGCTGTAAGTGTGGCAAGTAATTGTTATATAAATAAATAAATAATAAATAAATAAATTTGTACCGTTCTTATGCCGAATGCATATAGATCAGAATCGCACTACGAGTGTATAGCTTGATGTGCTTTGGACTTTGTACCGTTCTTATGCGGAATGCATATAGATCAGAATCGCACTACGAGTGTATAGCTTGATGTGCTTTGGACTTTGTACCGTTCTTATGCCGAATGCGTATAGATCAGAATCGCACTACGAGTGTATAGCTTGATGTGCTTTGGACTTTGTACCGTTCTTATGCCGAATGCGTATAGATCAGAATCGCACTACGAGTGTATAGCTTGATGTGCTTTGGACTTTGTACCGTTCTTATGCCGAATGCGTATATAGATCAGAATCGCACTACGAGTGTATAGCTTGATGTGCTTTGGACTTTGTACCGTTCTTATGCCGAATGCGTATAGATCAGAATCGCACTACGAGTGTATAGCTTGATGTGCTTTGGACTTTGTACCGTTCTTATGCCGAATGCGTATAGATCAGAATCGCACTACGAGTGTATAGCTTGATGTGCTTTGGACTTTGTACCGTTCTTATGCCGAATGCGTATAGATCAGAATCGCACTACGAGTGTATAGCTTGATGTGTTTTGGACTTTGTACCGTTCTTATGCCGAATGCGTATAGATCAGAATCGCACTACGAGTATATAGCTTGATGTGCTTTGGACTTTGTACCGTTCTTATGCCGAATGCGTATAGATCAGAATCGCACTACGAGTGTATAGCTTGATGTGCTTTGGACTTTGTACCGTTCCTATGCCGAATGCGTATAGATCAGAATCGCACTACGAGTGTATAGCTTGATGTGCTTTGGACTTTGTACCGTTCTTATGCCGAATGCGTATATAGATCAGAATCGCACTACGAGTGTATAGCTTGATGTGCTTTGGACTTTGTACCGTTCTTATGCCGAATGCGTATAGATCAGAATCGCACTACGAGTGTATAGCTTGATGTGTTTTGGACTTTGTACCGTTCTTATGCCGAATGCGTATAGATCAGAATCGCACTACGAGTGTATAGCTTGATGTGCTTTGGACTTTGTACCGTTCTTATGCCGAATGCGTATAGATCAGAATCGCACTACGAGTGTATAGCTTGATGTGCTTTGGACTTTGTACCGTTCTTATGCCGAATGCGTATAGATCAGAATCGCACTACGAGTGTATAGCTTGATGTGCTTTGGACTTTGTACCGTTCTTATGCCGAATGCGTATATAGATCAGAATCGCACTACGAGTGTATAGCTTGATGTGCTTTGGACTTTGTACCGTTCTTATGCCGAATGCGTATAGATCAGAATCGCACTACGAGTGTATAGCTTGATGTGCTTTGGACTTTGTACCGTTCTTATGCCGAATGCGTATAGATCAGAATCCCACTACGAGTGTATAGCTTGATGTGCTTTGGACTTTGTACCGTTCTTATGCCGAATGCGTATAGATCAGAATCGCACTACGAGTGTATAGCTTGATGTGCTTTGGACTTTGTACCGTTCTTATGCCGAATGCGTATATAGATCAGAATCGCACTACGAGTGTATAGCTTGATGTGCTTTGGACTTTGTACCGTTCTTATGCCGAATGCGTATAGATCAGAATCGCACTACGAGTGTATAGCTTGATGTGCTTTGGACTTTGTACCGTTCTTATGCCGAATGCGTATAGATCAGAATCGCACTACGAGTGTATAGCTTGATGTGCTTTGGACTTTGTACCGTTCTTATGCCGAATGCGTATAGATCAGAATCGCACTACGAGTGTATAGCTTGATGTGCTGGCCTTTGTACCAATGAGTTTTTTAAACCTTAGGTATATATACATTTACCGATTGCTTTAACAGTGTACGAAAACATCGCGTTGCACACGTCCGTAGGTGTAAATCTAAATGCCCTGCACGTGACCGCGGGTAATGTTAAGTGCAACACCAGGCAACCGCCGTCTATCACTTGGATAGCACGGTTAATTGTGCCACACGATAAGAGAGAGAGAGAGAGAGAGAAAGAGTTAGTTATGTCGGGAAAAATCAAAATAATATTACAAATCCAGGTTGTTTTTTACTTTTTATCAAAAAAAAAATTTCATTCTTATTTTATTGTTTTGAATTTTAATGTTTTTTTTAATAACCAGGAATTATTGAGGCCAACTGCACTGGGTAGTTTATTATGCCAGAACAAATCGAAATAAGGTACCTCTCAAAAAAACCCAAATTAATTTATTTTCAAGCGACTTCCAAAAAGGAGGAGGTTCTCAATTCGTCTGTATGTTTTTTTTATGTTTGTTACCTCATAACTTTTTTCCTGGGTGAAGCGATTTTTACAATTCTTTTTTTTATTTTAAAGCTAGTGCATTCCGTGTGGTCCCATATAAATTTTATTAAAATCGGTAAAGTACTTTATTAGAAAATTAACAAAAACCAAAAATAATAATGTAAAAATGTACTAAGTTGTGGCGATGGAAGTCGATTTTTAACGTGTTTAGCGTTTTTAATTATATCAAATCTAATACACCTCTTTTTATTGCTACATGTTCATGGTTGTTTTTTGTATTTCCAATACGTCAGACGATGAAGTTTTCGTGATAGAAGCAGAGCGTGGCTGTACAATTTATACGGACTTCTATTTCAAATCTATCAGGAGCTAACTAAACTATTTCTGTCTTTGAAAATTCAACTGGTTGCCTAATACCTATAATTTAGTAAAAACTAAAAATAAACAATTAATTCCTCTGTAAAGTAGAAATTATGTCCAGACTAAAACAACTTTGTAATTATGTATTACGTAGTTAAGCATACTACTGCTACGCAGATGTCACGGGTTCTTTACTTTGTAAATAATAAGTTATTACAATTATATACTGTCCTGTACGTAGAGCTAGCTGGCGACACGACTGTCTTACAGTCGGCAGAAATAGGCTTGGAATTTACAAAGTTTCAGTAACTTAGTTAAAGTTTTAGTCAAGTTATGATCTGTAACTTTAAGGGCTTAACCAATCTGAAACTGCTTTTTATGCTTGACTTTGATTGTCTCTAGTAGAACTCAGGCACAGCTGGTGGCCAACAAAGTTAGTTCAAAATTAAGTTTACCTAGTGCTTCATGTCGTAAGGTTGGATTTTATCCATTTTATTTCGTTGTTGTAGAAAAAACTAGGTTCATCGAATACATTCGAAAATAATGTGTATCCCGACTCCTACAATTTGGGGATCTTCAAGGCGAGAGTGAATAAGCATTATTTAAGTTTGCGTGTACCAACCTCGACTACATCGTCACTTACCTTCAGGTGAGATTTTGTCAAACGCACACATTTTTTTAATAAATAAAAACCTAATTTCTTCCAAGATCTTCGATTGTAAACCCATTTGACAGAATTAGGGATGACGACAGCATCAGAAATAAATTATGAACTCTTGATCACTAAATTGCCCTCCCACTTAAACTTCGGAAAACCTGACTCGTTTTGTTTTCCATCAAGTTTTCGATTTTTAATTCACAAAAATCACAAAATGAGTACATATATGACGCTGCTAAACTATGATATCACGCTTAGGTATTTCTTACATTTTTAAAACAAAATGTCGTTTTTGACAGATGATAAAAACTAACTCAGATGATTAGAATTCGTCATTCCTATTGTTTATGACGAAATGTTCCTTGTAGTTTACTTGATATCAGTTATGCGATTGAACTAATATATTTGATGAGTTTATAACGTAACCGCTACGTCACGGTGCGCACTATTATGAACGTTATTTCAGTGTAGTTTCGATCGAAATTTGTTCTGATGCGAATCAACCTCCTAATTTGAGGCAGGTATAAGCTTTAACGCGGTGCAGTCCTCCCACGCGGTGGACCGGCGACCTGGTGAAGATCGCGGGAAACCGCTGGATGCGGGCAGCGCAGGACCTGTCGTCGTGAAAATCCTTGGGGGAGGCCTTTGTCCAGCAGTGGACGTTTTTCGGCTGATATGATGATGATGAATTCGATTAACGTCTTCCTCATCATCCCGTCGGGCATTCCAAATAAATAGCGATACAGAAAATGTGTGCTTTTGAAGGCTTCGTACGGCTAAACTATGGCAGAGAGAAAAATAATAAATATACCGCCTATAGATTAAGGCGATAATATTACAGATTTTTGTTATTTTTAACGTCACTTACTTCAAAACTATCGATAATAACCCAAGGTTTAAAAAAAATACTCTTAGTGTCGATGATGTTCATTAAAGTCAAAAGCTATTAGAAACATGTTTGAGCAGTTTTGGCTCGGTAGAAAAAAACCCAAAAATAGGTTTACCTACACCATTACTTTTAACTTTTTGTTATTTACTTTCAACTCTAGTTATGACTAATGTTTTGAAGTATAAATTTAAAAAAATATACAGAAATATTTGTTAGGATAATACAAAGTGAGTAATGTTATTATGTTTTATACATTCATTGTAGTTTCTAATAAAAATTAAAATGAAAAACCATTGAAAAAGTGAAAAAGTGTGGTTATTTTCTTTACTCTTTACACGTAAAGAAAGAGACAGAGACAACTGTTCAAATACAATACAAAAATATATGTATGGACCCGCCCTGCCTTCCACCGAGGATGCCATAGACCGCACAAGTGACCTCTAAAAAAATACTAATTAACGAAAAAACTAGCGCTAGTGTCCCCGTCTCTCATCCACCCCTATTATTTAAATATTCAGAACTAGCTGTTAGCTAGCTGCTTCGCCCCCGTGGATATTGAGAGAGAGCAAGGTCTTTTAAGCATATGTCCATCCTTAAAATTCCATCCAACTATCAGTGAAAGATTTTTTTTAAATCGTTTGAGTAGTTCCGAAGATTACCTCCAACATACAAATTTCCCCTTTTAATATTAGTATAGATAACAGCGAAATCATGGCATTTAGTTTACTCAATATTTTGATTTCTATTTTAAGAAACTCGTATGAGCCCCCAAAATGTTATTAAATTTACAGCACATATATAGGTACATGTGTGTGTAGAGTGTCGGTGGCGTAACGGCTAGGGCCGCCGCCTCCTGTCCGGGAGGTCGTGGTTAAAGTTCCGCCACGTACCAATGTGATTTCGAATTTAGATTTCATATGTACGTTTATCCGATGCTCTTACGGTGAAGAAAAACCTGCACACGCCTGCGAAGCAACTCTCAGGTGGTGTGTGAAGCTGACCAACCCGCACTAAGCCCGCGTGGTCGACTAAAGCCCTTTCGCCCTAATTAAGGGTAGGCTCGAGCCCCTCGGTGGGGACGTATATGAGCTGATAGATGATGAAGGCACCAGAATATTAAACATTTCATCGATTTAGTGCCTCCTTTATTTGCCGACGGTACCCTACCTACGAGTATATAAATCTTAAGGCGTGTTCACACAGCGCGTCACGAGGAGCGTTGCGTGATCGCGTTCGAGAATCGAGCAGCTGTCATTATGTCTTCTACTTGAGGGTGGACTCGGGTACGTGTGTGTTGAGTTTGTTTGCTATAGATAGGTATGCACTTATTTTTTTTGCAACTCTTTTGAAATTCAATTTTCTCGTCGTTTATTCTTTAGTACTCTTTCTCTTAGATAGGTTTACAAATACTATCCATAAAGCAAGAACAAAGCACGGTGACGAATCGATCATGGTTAAATGTCTTTCAGAATACAATATATTGTATTTCTCAAGTATTGTCATATTTCACGAAAATCGCAACCAATTCAGCCAATTAGTTTTTGACATTATTAGATCAAGTTAATTAAAATTAAAATAAACATACATTTACACACGTATGCATACCCTCACACACACACACACGCACACACACTTACATACACACTAACATTTATAAACAACATATCTGATGTAGGTAGTCGATTGCATGCGGATGAAGAGATTTGAAAATTTTGTTAAATTATAAGAACTTGAAATATATTGGCATATGTATTTGTTAAAGTTTGATTACTGTTAATTTCAATAAATATATAAAATAAAAATTAAAATTAAAAATAGAAAAATATAATTAGGAAAATCATTTTGCAGGTTTAAAATGGGCCCATACTGTCACGAAAGAGTTAGTTAAAATAAATGCCAAACGAGTCTAACTTTCTTAAACAAGTTAGGTATCACAGGTTTTTAATTTTACTTCTTATACATATATAGCGATATGTCGACCTATGCCAGGAGAACCAATGTAACCGACATAGCTCACAGAATGGCTAAACTGAAGTGGCAGTAAGCAGGGCACATAGCTCGTAGAACAGATGGCCGTTGGGGCAGTAAAGTTCTCGAGTGGCGACCGCGCACCGGAAAACGTAGCGTAGGAAGGCCTCCCACGCGGTAGACCGACGACCTGGTGATGATCGCGGCAAGCCGATGGATGCGGGCAGCGCAGGACCAGTCGTCGTGGAAATCCTTGGGGGAGGCCTTTGTCCAGCGGTGGACGATTTTCGGCTGATATTATGATGATGAGAAGATCAGCTTTTGGACTTAATTTCCTCGAAAGTGTTGCCTTAAAATATGTAAAAGAACAATATTATACTTATAGCATCCACATAAGCCATTCCTCCCCACCAATAGACATTGCGACGGCAAGCGTCGTCTCCCGCGCACATTACTTGTTCGTACAATTGTATATGATCTGTGGACTCGGGTATTGTGCCGCAGATCATCAGTTAGCTTTATTGTTCTCATCTTCTAGGTACCTATATTTATACAATGTAGACGCAGTCTTACTGCGGGAAGCCATTGAAAATATTGGTGCCATTGCCGCGCCTGCGACTTTAAAAATTTGTAAGCTAATTTGAAATAGGTACACATATAATTCAAATAGGTACAGAGGCCAGCACATCAAGCTATACACTCGTAGTGCGATTCTGATCTATACGCATTCGGCATAAGAACGGTACAAAGTCCAAAGCACATCAAGCTATACACTCGTAGTGCGATTCTGATCTATATACGCATTCTGCATAAGAACGGTACAAAGTCCAAAGTACATCAAGCTATACACTCGTAGTGCGATTCTGATCTATACGCATTCGGCATAAGAACGGTACAAAGTCCAAAGCACATCAAGCTATACACTCGTAGTGCGATTCTGATCTATATACGCATTCTGCATAAGAACGGTACAAAGTCCAAAGCACATCAAGCTATACACTCGTAGTGCGATTCTGATCTATATACGCATTCTGCATAAGAACGGTACAAAGTCCAAAGCACATCAAGCTATACACTCGTAGTGCGATTCTGATCTATATACGCATTCGGCATAAGAACGGTACAAAGTCCAAAGCACATCAAGCTATACACTCGTAGTGCGATTCTGATCTATACGCATTCGGCATAAGAACGGTACAAAGTCCAAAGCACATCAAGCTATACACTCGTAGTGCGATTCTGATCTATATACGCATTCTGCATAAGAACGGTACAAAGTCCAAAGCACATCAAGCTATACACTCGTAGTGCGATTCTGATCTATATACGCATTCGGCATAAGAACGGTACAAAGTCCAAAGCACATCAAGCTATACACTCGTAGTGCGATTCTGATCTATACGCATTCGGCATAAGAACGGTACAAAGTCCAAAGCACATCAAGCTATACACTCGTAGTGCGATTCTGATCTATATACGCATTCGGCATAAGAACGGTACAAAGTCCAAAGCACATCAAGCTATACACTCGTAGTGCGATTCTGATCTATACGCATTCGGCATAAGAACGGTACAAAGTCCAAAGCACATCAAGCTATACACTCGTAGTGCGATTCTGATCTATACGCATTCGGCATAAGAACGGTACAAAGTCCAAAGTGTCTAGCTCGATGTACTGGCCTCTGTACATTTATTTTGTTTTAACATGGGACGATTTTTGATGTGTAATTTTTTCCTCTCGCTTTCCTGCAATCTGTTAATTTCTGTGGGAATTTAGTGAAAAGGGATGGATGTGTGTTACAAGAAATGCGTTTTTTTTTCAGTCACGGAGGCTAAGGAAACATGTCCATGCCGCCTCATTTTTTCAGTGACGAAGGCTAAGGAAATATGTTCATGCCGCCTCATGTTAGGCCGGAAGGCCTGCAGGTTTTTATGGTATATGTCAGATGTTACACATCATATGCGGCTAATGTAAGACTCGCTTGTTTTTTTTTGTAAATAACTAGGTGTCAAACTTATTAACCAATTTATAGGAAATGTCTCAAATTTCCCAGTAAACATTTTGCAGAAGTTTATTAGAAAAGCTTTCTAAAAATATTTTTTTACCTTTAGTTTTTAAAGTTCAATTACCTTTTTAAACGTCAAGCACGACTGTTCAACATTTTATATTGTTACAATAGGTACGTACAATGAGGTTATATATCCTACAATAGAGAAGCAAGGGCTTTCGTAGCTCGGTCAAGAAGTGGAGCCAAGTAGGTAAGTAAGAAAACTAAGACGTAGCCAATAAAATATACACTATGACGTAGCTGAGAATTTTTTTATGACAAATTTCAATACTCAATCATTTATTATAACCATGAGTTTTTACAGGTGTTAAAATGTATAAGAGTACCTACAAGAAGATTTAGTACATACATGAAGATGATGTACATGAACCCAGTTTGGGCACAACAACACAAAAAGATATCGTAAAACCTAGTTTGGGCACAATAATACTAATACATTTCATTTCACATTCGATCACGCAGAGAAACTCCAAGCATAGCAAAATTTATATTGATATTAATTTTGAATAAAAATAGATCATAATATACATTCATTAGTTATCTCTTAATTTCATATGACACTGTATTTGTCTCTCTTTTTGTTCTCATGATGCAGACTGAAGAAGGATGTCGTATGGCATCTCCACGTGGGGTCCATGTACGTGAGAGATAATAATAGAAATCTCTCTCTGGAGATATAAAACATCATTGGTAGGTATCATTTGCTCTTGTTGGAACTGGCAACACTGAAGGTTAAAATATCATCACGTACGCTTCGGATGATAAGACAGGCCCTCATTACATCAAATTGTCGTATGTCGTATACTTAGGGTCATAACTCCGTAACGTTCGAGCTTCGATCGGTACTACGTACAATCGGCGCTTTATATTAACTGAAATAGTCTCTTCATTATTTCAATTCAACAACTTGCTTAAAAAAAATCATCCAAAAAGTTTAGTTTTTCGCTTTACAACGTGAATTATAGTAGGGACGTTCTATGTTGACCTCTGTGACATTACACTATTTAACTGTTTTGGTACAGAGGCCAGCACATCAAGCTAGACACTGGACTTTGTACCGTTCTTATGCCATACACGTATGGATCCGAATCGCACTACGAGTGTTTAGCTTGATGTGCTGGCCTGTGTACATTCAGTTTTTTTTGTTAAAATAATGCAAGCAAAAGACAGCATATTTCATTTGTGACTTATCAGTCTTATGACTGACTCGGTGGCTCAGTGGTTAGTGCTCTTGACTACTGATCCGAGAGTTGTGGGTTCGATCCCCAGCCAGGGCAAACATTTGTGTGATGAGCAGATTTGTTTGCTCTGTGTCTGGGTGTTAAATATCTATATATGTATGTATTTAAATGTATATAAGTATGTATATCAGTCTCTGGTTCCCATAACACAGGGAATCCTACTTTGGGGCCAGATGACTATGTGTGATTGGTCCCAAAATATTCATTTATTTATTTATCTTCCCTTGGAGGATACATTACAAAAAGTATCTTATATTTCTGTTTTAGTAGATACATTAAGACTGTTTTGTGTACCTACTAAAACATTGAAATATTTATCTTAACATGATGGTTATAATAGAACGGGCCTACTATTAAATAACAAACAAACCCACATTTGCATTTACGAGTAGGTTCGCTTTCATTATATTTATTAATTTATTATAGGTTTTTGCCAAAAGTAGCAATAAGATAAGATAAGATAAATATTTTTTATTGCACACCAAATACACAAAAATGAAAAAACTTATTAACTAGCAAAATAAAGTTAATGTGAAACTTATTTTTTTATTTTTGAGTATATTTCACCTACTATATATTTTTTTGAAAGGATTTGGTCCATCCATCTCGGAGAAGTAAGTCTTCAAAGAGAAGTCGATTTTGCAGTTTGGCCTATGTAGTCGCCTTAAGTACATAATATACAGGGTGTTAGGTTAAACACCTTCAACCTTGAAACTGTGGCTTGTTAACTTATAATTAGAAAATATTGTATGTTTAAATAAAAAATAAAGATACCTTTTGTAAGTTTATTTTTATGTTTAGTTGTCAACCGCAACAAAATTCAAATACGCAATATGCAGTCTATACGCCCAAGTCACTAAGGTCAACGACCTTCTGCCAGCCTAAACAATACTAAAAGAGGTTTGTTGGCGTGCATGGTTTAACCGCCTCCGTGGCGTAATGGTTAGTCCATTCGCTTTACACCAGGACGTCGCGGGTTTGTATCCCGGTGGGGGTCAACTTGTAAGTCTTGTCTGTGTGGCAGCAGGTTACCGCAGGTCAGCGGTGGTCGTAGGCGCGAACGCCGCCCCATCCTTCCGCAACCCGTCTCTCTCGTCAAGAAGGTTCATGGCGGGTCACGAGTCAAGGGTTCATTCGCCAAGGCACAGCCTTCATGCATAATGAATTACTATTTAGATTATTACTATCAAAAAAAATGTTTTTTAAGGGTACAATTTTATTGGTTTTCGACTCTATACATGATACTGAATTACCAGTTTCAAGGATGCAGGTGTTTAACCTAACACCATGTATATGAAATTTAAATTACGTGAGTGGTCTTCTTTAATATTTGCCAATAAGAATGTAATTAAGTGCTCCATCACCACCAACGTTTTTAATAAGTAACTTTATTGCTCAAACAAGAAAGTTTATACAGACAGACAGACAATTTTATTCGGCATGATTACAAAGAATTCCAATTCAAAGCAACCACAACTAAAGGTATAACATAAACTAACTAAAAACATTGTCATCAGCAGAAAGACGTCCACTGCTGGACCGGTCCTGCACTGCCCGTATCCAGAGACTTCCCGCGACCTTCACCAGGTCATTGATCAACCGAGTGGGAGGCTTGTCTACGCTAATATCATCAAAATATGCGCGGAAGGACATCCACTGTTGAACATAAGCTTCCCCAAAGGTCTTCCACGCCTGAGTATCTTGATTACAACCTCACCTTCTGAAGTTTGGATTAGATCTACGTACCTATACTTAAATTCTGATACAACTTAACCGCTTTTAATAGTGAAGGTCGCTCTGAGTATTAGTGTAGGTTATCGAGGCTCCAGCCCGGAGAATATTCAAATTTGAGTCCCATAGCACTACCCTTTCCTTGGTCTACTAAAATAGGCTTGGCACCCTATTATTAATCTTAGAATACATAAATTGTTTATTTTTTAATTGAACTACCGCACTGTCTGCGCTTAAATTTTAACATTTCAATAAAAAAACTCTCAGTGGCCCTCTAGTCAAGTCTTTTATTAATGTACCCACTACCTATCATAAAAAAGTTACAGTTTCAAGGTCTTCCGGTGCAGAATATTAACAAACCAGTGCAGACTAAAAATATAAATTTAAAAAATTAGACAACAAGAAATTACCTAGGTTACCTAGGATATATCCTTCTAAAATGCTGACAGGACAGAGTCTCGGCGTTGAAGTTTAAAAACTACGGCGTTGTTTTTCAGGATGGATGATTGGATGACAAACATCATCTTTCACTTTGTAACTAATATTATGAAATACACAACTTATTAATATAAATATAATGTTAAATTAACAACACAAAAGTAGTCAAAATATTTAAAATTACGCTCCAGCGTACAGGTGTCTAGTCTACTTATCAAATAGACGATTTCTCATTCTCACTACTTCTCGAGATGACTACTTCGCAAATAGCCTACTTTGAAAATAGTCTATTATGCATTGAGTCAACTCTCAAAGCTATTACTTTGCAGAACTGTCAAACAACAACTAAACCAATGATCACATGACAGAATAGATAGATGAATAATTTAATGTTTAGGATTACGAGGTCTCCTAATTTGGGACACTGACTGTACATAGTAATAGCTTCAGTAAATATTATGTTTTTGTCCGACCCTACTTAAGTGTGCGTGAAGGTCAGTGTAAGTTGTTTGTGGATTATACTGAAGGTATTTTTATAGGGCCGCGCGGCACTACCATAGGGTAAAGTAAATTACAAAAGATCATTGATATGTATTTTTAAAGTTAATAAGCTCCATAAACTGTAGCGTTCTATATCGACGAAACAACTATCAGATCTGTTTAATATACTCGCCATTTATTATTAATCAGGTACCTTATTAACGTTTTCTCAAACATGCTTGGAAATTTGAGCATTATTTTGACAACCTTCTTCGAGATGAATCGATGGCCAAATACCTACATGCGAGCAGCGGACGGCAAAAGTTGTATAAAAATTCATAACTGTCGTGTTTTAGCGGCTAAATAAATTACCAGATAAAAAATCAAGTGTTATTTTCCTTTGTGAGTTTGTTGGTAGAGATTTCTGGTGAAGTCTTTCTTCGTCTGCCATAGTGTGTAAGTTCCTACTAATTGCTTGCTGATCAATTAAGAGCCTCCAGGAGGCTCGCGTTTCCATACAAACGTAGTTCCGCTTTCATACAAAAACTTCATGCCGGATTGAATCCAAACTTTGCGAATATGTTAAGTAGATACATATCAATGTTTGAAATTAGTTTTTATCGTAGGGAATTAAAACATACTAAATAAATGCTTAAATTAGTTTTGTACTGAAAGTTTGAAACTGCTCTTATTTTTTCTGTTTTATATTAGTACATGGAAAACTATTTTTTTTTATTCTTTATTGGTAAGCCCTTGGCATCATCTCACCAGATGGTAGGTGACGATGATGCCGAAGATGGAAGCGGGCTTGCCAAGATTCCCCAACGCGATGGAGACAAACATTGATAAATTTCAAACATTGATATGTGTCTACTCAATATATTTGCAAAGTTTGGATTCAATCAAGTATGTAGTTTTTGTATTAAAGCGGAACTACGTTTGTATGGAAACTCGAGCCTCCTGGAGACCCTTAACACTATATTATTATGCTTTATATTCCCTCACCTACAACCGAAATATTATTTTCAATCACTTCAAGATGACAGATTTAAATTTGCATACCTATACTAAGGACTGATGACAATACAATATGTATTGTAGTTATATACATAAAATAAAAAAATAGGATTAGTTCCGTTTGCCATTAAAGGTTTCTTTATGAAAAGACACACAAAAAAAAATTACTGTGAAACCTACCTATAGATTTCTTTCCTATCCTAACTGGGGCTTCTCTCATCACACTGAACAACTTTCGTTCTACGACTTTGCTGAAATCGCAAAAAAAAATATTTTCACTCTTCATAGAAATTGATCAGCTGACTGACCAATTTTGTACATTTTTGTATAAAGGGACCAAACTTTCTTTTGAGAATTGTCTGTGGGTTCCTCGGTGAAAGTTTTCCAGTATGATGAGTAGAACCCCCAATTAACGGGTCCTACACCAATTTTGTTACACCCTGTATAGAATAAAGCGATTGAAATAAAAGTAAAGTATTATCTAATCACACAATCAATAGTATATAAGTACGCAACATTTCGCATTCATACTATTCCAACAAAAGTGGCACTTCATCCCCTAACTACCATAGTTAGACCACTCCATGCAGAGTTAAAAGATGCTTGAAACGCTGACATTCTACCCCTAACTATGTTATTAACCTCTCACTACGCCCTTCTATGAAGAATGGGCGGAAAAAATTAATACACCCACCGGTTTGACAGTTGGTTGACACAAAGGCCGACTACTAAAGGGTTATAAAGGGCTGCGACAGGCCTCTAAGGGTTAATTGCAGGGGTAAGGACTCTATATACGAGAATAGTCAACAATGGAATTGAGTTTCAAACATGGCGCTCGCTGTAACTTTGAATTTAAATAAAAAGGTCCGACATTATATTAATATAGCTATTGTTGGTTTTAAAAACTCTGGCAAGTTTTGATGTTTTGATTAGAGAGTGTAGGGAAACAAAAAAACAATACCTGTTAATCTATTAGAATGGATACATTTTTAGAACTTTAATTACTTATTTTTATGACGTGGGTATCAAAAAATCGCATTTCAGAGGCGTGCTGTGAAATGGCCTACGTTTGTCAAAAGCATTAATGACATTCAATGATTTTTATGTATAACTTTTCGTGTCATATTGTTTTCACGTTCTAATGACATAATCTGGTTTATTTCAAGGTTTGAATTTTGACGTTATTAACTAATGATTGTTTATTTCTTGATTTTTCACAAATGACATTATGTTATTATTATTTTATGAATATCAGAAAGAGTGTAATTTGCACCTATTTTGAATAAATACCTTGAACCTTGAATCTTGTCGCACACCATAAAACAAAAGTATCTACCTACATATTTTGGAGTACTTAATTTGAATGTTAATGAATGAATGTTATGGAAATTTTCCAAAAACATTGTAGAAACTAATATCCATGTAGAATTTTTTTTGTCGGAAATCTGCCAAAACACGTAGATCAGTATAATATCAGTAGGTATGTAGGTAGTCTCTGGTTCCCGTAGTACAGAGAATCCTAGTTTAGGGCCAGATGAACGTATGTTATCTGTCCCTAAATATTATTATTATTATCACATTTATTTGTTTCTAGAACGTATTTACAAAATTTCAATAACTCTTATTGAATCATAGTTATATTATATAAGTCCTGTATTGTTATTTGGCGTGCATTAAAGTATATTTACTTGGAATGTAACTACGTTCGTATTGAGCGTACACTCCTCTCCTCATAAGCACCTGTACTCTTAAGTAAAAAGATAAGCTAGGATGCTTAGAAAACGAGTGTTGCCGTCCGAGTTGTGAAGCGCCTAAAATCAGACAAGAATGTATTACTACGTCTGTCGGGCCCCTCCAGTACTGAAAGCCAAGACGTGGCCGGTGGTAAATCACAACACTTGTGTCTGGTAAAATAAAAGTCCAAATGTCACTTTCCACCAGTGATTGTTCAGAATTTTAACCGACTTCAAAAAAGGAGGAGGTTCTCAATTCGTCGAAATCTTTTTTTTTTCGTAATTATTAGTAAAAAAAAATGTGCGCCGTCGCGGATGTGAAACATTGAAATTACTTCATATCTTAATTACCTTTTATAAGGTAGAATGAGCACGAAAGCAACTTCGACCACGTGCGGCTACAGATGAATCTTAGCGTGGCGACGCGTCGCCACGCCAACAATTGGTTTTACGTGCGGCTATAGATGTTTCACATCAAAAATAATTACACAAGCAAAGATAAGTTTTTGGTCTCACTTTTACGGCTGCGCGTCCGAGGAAACTCTCCTTATGAGGATTGTAAAGCTGTGACTTTTCATGAAAATGGCGTTAACGATTTCACTTCTTAAATATTGACCGATTTGGACCAATTATTGATAGGTTTTCAGTCAGAACAAAAGCTAGGCTTAAACGTTTTTGTTTATTCGATAAAGTTAATAAGTTTAATTTTACCAACGTTCACGTGTTTTCATACAAAACTAATGTCGGCCATTTTAAGAAACGAAACGTATAAGCCGAACTTTTATGAACGTTAATGCCTTTTGTATGAAAAGTCGCAGTTCCACAATCTTCTTAAAGTAAGGTGTAAGGTTCTTGGATCCCAATGTTTCTTATTATATTTAATCAAAAACAAAAAATAAAATTACAACAGTATCAACCATCAACCAACCTATCGTTAATAAATTGACGACCTCCCACAATATGTCGTACAAAGTCACTGATCATTGCGTGTTCTTAATTCAAAAAACTTATTCGACAATAATGGAAATTATCGAATGTAATTCGGGTAAATGTCGAAAATTTATGTTGAATACGTGGCTTGCGGTTCCGATTCGCAATTAGTGGTTGAATTACGGTTCGCGCTGTTCAAAATTCGGCGTTCGATGTTCGATATTCGTCATTCCGTGCGGAATTAACGTCATTTGGTAGGTATTTTGTGATCTGCGGTCACATTTTACATTTAGCGCATGTCACTAGAATCACATGTTCTTGTTATTCGTAAAAATTAATATTAATGTTCGAAAATACGCTAAAACGCTTCGACAAAAGATATGTAGTGCACCTAAACATAGTGCTCATAAACAGTGCCCTGTTTCCTTTGTCTCGTTCCCTTGGCAGGGGCACTGCCGTACCCCTAGATTGATCTGATTGTACCTAATCTTAATTGTAACAGGTACTTACCTATTTTATTTTTTAAATTTTCAATATAGGGAGTATTTATTTTATACTTTATCCAAATATAGGGAGGATTTAGAGAGCGTCGGTGGCGTAACGGCTAGGGCCGCCGCCTCCTGTCCGGGAGGTCGTGGTTCAAATCCCGCCACGTACCAATGTGATTTCGAATTTAGATTTCATATGTACGTTTATCCGATGCTCTTACGGTGTATCATCTGCGTGTGCAGGTTTCCTATACAGTATAGGAAACCTGCACACGCAGATGCGAAGAAACTCGCAGGTTCTGTGTGAAGTTGACCAACCCGCACTGGACCCGCTTGGTCGACTAAGACCCGATCGCCCTGATTCAGGGTAGGCTCGAGCCCCTCGGTGGGGACGTATATGAGCTGATATGATGATGATAAGGAAGGATTTATTTTATTAGTTTTTTTTAATACGTTCTCTTAATATAAGCTTTATTTCAGAAATATTCAAGTAAGGACGTAATTTATAGGTATCATCATCATATCAGCCGTAAGACGTCTACTGCTGGACAAAGGCTGTCTGCAACCTATATGAGCTATATCGGTTACGTTTGTTCTCCTACGGATCTTCTGGTTTCTGATTCGATCGATTCGATCACGCAGCAAAACTCCCATCATAGCAAGGTATACAGGCTGTAAAAAAATGGTGTAGGACCCGTTCACGGGGGGGTTCTTCTCATCATAGTGAACAACTTTCCCTATGGAACACATAGACAATTCTCAAAAAAAATTAGACCTCCATACAAATATTAACAAAATTTGTCATTCAGATGATCGATTTGTATGAAGAGTGATTTTTTTGCGATTTCAGCAAAGTTATAGAACAAAAGTTGTTCAGTATGACGAGTAGAAGCCCTAGTTAACGGGACCTACACCAATTTTGTTACACCCTGTACATTTAAGGAATTTGTAGGTAAGTTTCAAGTTAAACTTTTATTTTGAATTAAAACACGCCTTTTTTAACTGCTATGTAATAGGTATTAAAAGTAAAAGAGTGCGCCTACCAATGATTAACGCTAACCGGAAACATTTATTTATTAAAAACTTCATTACATTTAATAACATTGCGAACGTGTCTCGCTAACTAAACTCGAGTACATATTAAGTGACGGTTGTAACAAGTAAATTAAAGGGTGGGGCGTCGCAGCGGGTCGTTCTCGAAACAATTGCCGCTCGAATGGGGCAATTTTCCGTTAAATTTGCATAATTGCCGCGATAACAGGTGACAGCCTCGGGCGGAAGAGCGTTGACACTTTTTTTAATGAAAAAAGGCGTTTAAATGAAATGTTTAGTGTTCAGATTTTTTTGTAACATTTTTTAATTTTTTTACTTGTTTCATTTTATTTATTTTGTCGTTTACGGTTTTACTGAAATAAAGACGAGTCTCACAAGTCACAAGATGTAATGCGATAGAGCTATAGGTAGTACCTACAAAGAGTGTTGGGTTAGAATAGAAAATGTTTTGGATTCTTATGAACTGCTCAGATTTATAAAACTAAAAACCTTTTTATATTGACTGACTCGGTGGCTCAGTGGTTAGTGCTCTTGACTACTGATCCGAGAGTTGTGGGTCGATCCCCACCCAGGGCAAACATTTGTGTGATGAGCAGATTTGTTTGCTCTGTGTCTGGGTGTTAAATATCTATATATGTATGTATTTAAACGTATATAAGTATGTAGATGACCATGTGTGATTTGTCCCAGAATATTTATATATATTTTTTTTATTATTTATATTAAACTAAACAATTTTCTTTCTAGGTACAACTTAGCTGAAATCATAAAAAAAATGGAAACGATACAAGTCGATATGCAGCTGATTCTTGATTCTCCAAGTTGTGAATCAAATTTGGTTTTCCTGGGGAAAGTTGTTCAGATCCATGAATAGACGCCATGTTCTTCAGTTTATGAGAAAATTTAGCCAGACATTTTTTTATTAAACTATGTATGCTTAAATACGTTTAAATACAAATTACTTATAGATATTAAACACTCAGACACAGAGCAAACAAACCTATTCACCGCTCAAATAAATGTTAGCCCTGAGTGGAAATCAAACCCACGACTCTCAGCTTAGGAAGTAGAAGCGCTAACCAGTGGGTCACCGGATCAGCCGAAAAGTGAGTGAGTTGATAATTATTAGGTATTGGTGAATTTTTTGTTCTACAAAAACTTATTCTTTCAATTATATCATGAAAATAAATCAAACGAAAGCAATGCTTGCACGGAAGGCGATGAATCATGAAATCTGCATAAAAATGAATAATTGAATTTTGTTATTAATTTGTTTCAGTTTTATTTTTTGTATCGAGTCGATTTCTCATGATAAAACGAATTAATTATTTGGTTTAATACTGCGTACCTATTGGTTTAAACTGGTTTAAGATCACTGAAGCTTACTTTTTTGAAGAATGTCGTGTCTTATTTTGGACCAGGTGACATTAAACTGTTGAAGAATATGAATTAATTAATATTAATATATAATATTATGAATATCAATAAATATTCCGGAGTTCGGGAAGAAACCCATTCCCCAGCAGTCGGGACGTTATAATTTGTTAACAAAGTGGATAAAATTTAACAACTACTTAGGTACTTATATAAAAAAAGAAATATATTTTTTAACTAGCTTTTGCCCGCGGCTTCGCCCACGTGGACATAGCTTTTATGACTCTTTTTGAGGGTGAGTGGTGCGCGAGCCGCAATCAGCTCGCAAGCGTGGACATGAGTTTTCTCCAGGTACCTCAGGAACTGTATCGGGCTATTCGGATTAGCAGTCTTTGTCACTTCCCACCCCTTCAACAAATTCTATACAAAAAATCATTTTAATCCGTTGCTCCGTTGCGACGCCACCGACGTGCGCGCGAGCGCAGAAAACAGTTGTCCCCAGATCCCTCGGGAACTATGTCAGGATATACTTATTAGTAAATTATATCATTTTCCACCTCATCTCTGTGCTAAAAATCACACCAATCCATTTTTTCGTTACGATTTTAAATAAAACGAACAAAGAGTATTGTTTTAGTTTCCTCAGGAACTGCATCGGGCTATGATAATTCCCAGTGATACAGGCTACCTGCATGCCAAATTTCATCAAGATTGGTAGAGGTGTTGAAGTGTAAATAGGTAACAAACAAACAAACACATTTTTACATTTATAATATAAAGTAAGGATTTCTAAATCTTAAATAAAATATAGAGCGTCGGTGGCAAAGCGGTTAGGGCCACTACCTCCTTTTCGGAAGGCCGTGGTTCGAATCCTGCCACTTACCAATATCTTTACGAATATCGATTTCATACTGTTTATCCGACGCTCTTACGGTGAGAAAAACATCGTGAGGAAACCTGCACACGCCTGCGAAGAAATTCGAAGCTTATGTGTGAAGTCAATCAACCCGCAATGGGCCCGCGTTCTAAGGCCAGATCGCCCTAACTCAGGGCAGGTCGAGCCCCTTGGTGGGGACGTATATAAACTGATATGATGAAATATTATCAAAAAACTAATTCAAATCATTATAGGTATCAATCTAGTAATAAAATTTCCTAACAATATTAATATGGGTCAAATTCTCGAGTCGTATCAGCTCCAAAGGAGCCCAAGACGCACTTCTCGTTGCCGCGCTGGATGGCAATAGACAACCTTAGCAGCAGGTAGGACCTCACGTCACATCTCCTCTCTCGAAGGCGAAGGCCAATCTTCTTTGTGAAGGCAAAGGCCTCTGAGGGTTCAGCAGCCGGTTGTCTCACAGACCAGCGGCACAAAGCAGTAATTTGCCTCCAAGACCGAGTACTTATTATGCTTCTTTCTCACCGCAAATTGAGCAGCAGTACCGTACGGGTGAGGAGTGAGGCAGAAAACGTGGCTTCCCAAAGCAGACACGTTCCTCTCTGCTATGGCACCTGTTTAAACCCTCCGGCCTTTTGCCATCAGATCGCCTAAAGCCCGGTCGGCGGCTGCATCAAAGATGGAATATTCTATCTCGCCGAGACCAGTACCCTCCGAGTGAGTTCATTAAGGAATTGGTGACGTGGTAATCTTCACAAACACGACTGCAACTCAGTGAGTGATGGCCAATTGCCTCCACCGAGGACCCGCAAAGACATTGATGAGGTTCACAGATATTTATATTGCAGGCGGAGAGCAACTGCCACACGCAAATAGTCGCCGTCAGAAGAGTTCCCATATCTGTGCCTCCTGATAAAAGATGTTAAACTCGATTTATGTGTTTTTATTTTTTTACACGATTGGAATCTGTAAAAAAATATCTCTCTGTTCGTCTATGAAACACATCGCTACGTACCATAGTTCCAGAGTTTAAAGTGGCGTATGCTGAAAAATACATTTCATTAAGGAAATAAAATAATAGTAATAATAATACATAAAAGAAATCCACTCAAAAGTATGAAATAATATTTTAATGTTTTAATACAACTTGAGCGCGTTTTATTATCCCTGCAGTGCCATCTATTGACATTCTGCTACTATGATTATAATGTTTGGTATGTGTAGCTAATATACAGAAAAAAGTTCTCTATTGTTATTATTGTAAGTATCGATAGATAATTTCCCACGGGACCTCTTTAGTTTTCCGGGATAAAGAATACCCGACTATACAATGATGGTCAAAACACCCCATCCCAATGTAAAGGTTTCATATTGTTACGTTGAGTCATTCTAAAGATACAACTTTTTGCATTCCTGTAGGAACCCTAATTTTTTTGGGATTCACAATGTCCCAGTTTTAGTTCGCGATAAGGTTATCAACGTGTAAAATTTGATTGTAATAGGTCAAGCTACATTTGCGTGGTGAGCCATTCTATAAATGAATACTTTTGATTTTCCCACGGGAACTCTTGAATTTTCTGGGATAAAAAGTATCCTATATGTTAACCCGGGCTATAAGGAACCACCATACAAAATTTCATCAAAATCGGCCTGCTAGTTTTTGCGTGATGCGCGAACATACAGACAGACAGACAGACAGACAGACAGACAGACAGACAAAAATTCCAAAAGTTGTTGTTTTGGCCTCTGTATCGTTAGTAATGTCCACTACAGTTATTATTTTCCAAAAATATTTCATGTACAGACACGGCCCCGTTACAGTTTTATTATATTATATAGATTATAGATTTATAAAATATTAAAATAAAATATATTATTATTATGTACTAAAAATATTCATTAAATTTAATAATAATTTGATTCTCTCCTCTCTCTCTCTCTCTCTCTCTCTCTCTCTCTCTTATCGTGTGGCACAATTAACTGCTATCCAAGAGAGACGGCGGTTGCCTGGTGTAGCATTTACCATCACCCGCGTTCACTTGTAGGGCATGTAGATTTACACCTACGGACGTGTGCAACGCGACTGTCATACACATCTGGAATCAGATGTGTAGGTTTCCTCACGATGTTTTCCTTCACCGTTAAAGCAATCGGTAAGCATTATGTATGTAAGTTTCGACCAACTCATTGGTCGTCCGGATTTGAACCCGGGACCTCTGGTAAGGAGGACCGAGTCATTACCGGTTGAGCCACCGATGCTTTTTAATAATTTGATTAATCTAGTTGTTCAGGTTCATGAGTAGATATATATTTATTTCAAAATTTGGTTTTCACGATTAGGATTAGGTGAAATTTAATAAATTTCACTCTTTAAATCATTTTCGTGACTGACGCTACGTTACGTTAGTACTAATAAAATTACTTTCCTTTTGCTGACGCACTACGACCGATGTGTCAATCTTATGTTTTTTTAGTTTTTCGTTGTAAGGACGCACATAGTTATTTGTGGTTAGGGCAGCGAATAAACGCTGAGTGAGTATAAGAATATTGTGATAAAATGAATCAGAAATGCTGTAATTACACGACAATGAGTTTAGTTGCCTACTTACTGCAAAGCCTATTACTTTGCTTTTACTGACTCACTACGACGTGTCAATCTTTTTTTTGTTTTACGTTGTAGTAAGTGTAGTAAGGACGCAAATAGTTATTTGTGGTTAGGGCAGCGAATAAACGCTGAGTGGGTATATATTATGAGTATATAAAATGAATCAGAAATGCTGTAATTACACGACAATGATTTTAGTTACTTACTGCAAAGCCTATTACTTTGCTTTTACTGACTCACTACGACGTGTCAATCTTTTTTTTGTTTTACGTTGTAGTAAGTGTAGTAAGGATGCAAATAGTTATGTGGGTTAGGGCAGCGAATAAACGCTGAGTGGGTATATATTATGAGTATATAAAATGAATCAGAAATGCTGTAATTACACGACAATGATTTTAGTTACTTACTGCAAAGCCTATTACTTTGCTTTTACTGACTCACTACGACGTGTCAATCTTTTTTTTGTTTTACGTTGTAGTAAGTGTAGTAAGGACGCAAATAGTTATTTGTGGTTAGGGCAGCGAATAAACGCTGAGTGGGTATATATTATGAGTATAAAAAATGAATCAGAAATGCTGTAATTACACGACAATGATTTTAGTTACTTACTGCAAAGCCTATTACTTTGCTTTTACTGACTCACTACGACGTGTCAATCTTTTTTTTGTTTTACGTTGTAGTAAGTGTAGTAAGGATGCAAATAGTTATGTGGGTTAGGGCAGCGAATAAACGCTGAGTGGGTATATATTATGAGTATATAAAATGAATCAGAAATGCTGTAATTACACGACAATGATTTTAGTTACTTACTGCAAAGCCTATTACTTTGCTTTTACTGACTCACTACGACGTGTCAATCTTTTTTTTGTTTTACGTTGTAGTAAGTGTAGTAAGGACGCAAATAGTTATTTGTGGTTAGGGCAGCGAATAAACGCTGAGTGGGTATATATTATGAGTATATAAAATGAATCAGAAATGCTGTAATTACACGACAATGATTTTAGTTACTTACTGCAAAGCCTATTACTTTGCTTTTACTGACTCACTACGACGTGTCAATCTTTTTTTTGTTTTACGTTGTAGTAAGTGTAGTAAGGATGCAAATAGTTATGTGGGTTAGGGCAGCGAATAAACGCTGAGTGGGTATATATTATGAGTATATAAAATGAATCAGAAATGCTGTAATTACACGACAATGATTTTAGTTACTTACTGCAAAGCCTATTACTTTGCTTTTACTGACTCACTACGACGTGTCAATCTTTTTTTTGTTTTACGTTGTAGTAAGTGTAGTAAGGACGCAAATAGTTATTTGTGGTTAGGGCAGCGAATAAACGCTGAGTGGGTATATATTATGAGTATATAAAATGAATCAGAAATGCTGTAATTACACGACAATGATTTTAGTTACTTACTGCAAAGCCTATTACTTTGCTTTTACTGACTCACTACGACGTGTCAATCTTTTTTTTGTTTTACGTTGTAGTAAGTGTAGTAAGGATGCAAATAGTTATGTGGGTTAGGGCAGCGAATAAACGCTGAGTGGGTATATATTATGAGTATATAAAATGAATCAGAAATGCTGTAATTACACGACAATGATTTTAGTTACTTACTGCAAAGCCTATTACTTTGCTTTTACTGACTCACTACGACGTGTCAATCTTATATTTTTTTTGTTAGTCGTTGTAGTAAGTGTAGTAAGGACGCAAATAGTTATTTGTGGTTAGGGCAGCGAATAAACGCTGAGTGGGTATATATTATGAGTATATAAAATGAATCAGAAATGCTGTAATTACACGACAATGATTTTAGTTACTTACTGCAAAGCCTATTACTTTGCTTTTACTGACTCACTACGACGTGTCAATCTTTTTTTTGTTTTACGTTGTAGTAAGTGTAGTAAGGACGCAAATAGTTATTTGTGGTTAGGGCAGCGAATAAACGCTGAGTGGGTATATATTATGAGTATATAAAATGAATCAGAAATGCTGTAATTACACGACAATGATTTTAGTTACTTACTGCAAAGCCTATTACTTTGCTTTTACTGACTCACTACGACGTGTCAATCTTATATTTTTTTTTGTTAGTCGTTGTAGTAAGTGTAGTAAGGACGCAAATAGTTATGTGTGGTTAGGGCAGCGAATAGGTAAACGATGAGGGAGTATATATTGTGAGTATATAAAAGAGCGTCGGTGGCGTAACGGCTAGGGCCGCCGCCTCCTCTCTGGGAGGCCGTGGTTCGAATCCTGCCACATACCAATGTGATTTCGAATTTAGATTTCAGATGTACGTTTATCCGAAGATCTTTAGAAACTCGCAGGTTGTATGTGAAGTCGACTAACCCGCACTGGGCCCGCGTGGTCGACTAAGGCCCGATCGCCCTAATTCAGGGTAAGCTCGAGCCACTCGGTGGGACATGAATCAGAAATGCTGTAATTACACGACAATGATTTAAGTTACTTACTGCAAAGCCTATTAAACCTACACAACACGCATACAGTAATAACCCTATCACGCACCGTCCCGCAATACGACTATATGACACCATAAGGCCGCGGTCCCACGCCCGAGGCGGCGACATCGCGACATCGGCGCCGGCGCCGGCAATTAATCAACTGTCGACATTTACCGCACACCGCCCCGCTTTGTCGCCCAAATTGCCTTATTGTCGCCCAAATTGCCCGCGAACGGGTGGTCTCTTCCGCATTTACCCCAGCATTTCGTCCCACGTTGCAGAAAATTATGAAAATTATAAATTAAGTATTTAATTTCTTGTTTTGGACCACATAACGTTTTTTGGGTTCTGTATTTAAAGCTTTTACGGCGTAAAGTAATATAGAGTCCCGGTATCAGACTTCTGTTTGTATGTCCTACATTTAAAGGGCAGTATCCTTTGAACTGTAATAGGTATTTACCTGGTTGAAATTGTCATAGACTGAGTGTTATTATGACGGATTTAATAACATATTTTTTTGAAAAGTTAAGGGAAGTCCCTATACAAGAAAGAAGCAGTTCAATTTTTATCGTGAAAACTGTAATAACCATAGATACATAACGGTACACGTAAGCGTTAAAGATAGTGAGATTGTAGTGCAAATATAAAAGTAAATTAATTAATACATAATTCCTCTACATGTTCATTTAATTTTTTTCAAAGATTATTTTGGTGGCATTTATTAAAAAAACACCAAAAAGGAAATTTATACTTACTATGTTGTGCCAATTTTCAGGAGCGCCAACGCGGAACAAACCGAACGGGCGATTTCGTGATTTCCTGCCAAGTCACCATAGATCTACCTAATTCATGGTTATGACGGGGAAAACAAAACTACAAATTATTATTAAAAAGTAAAGTTTAGGTGATAAATTTATTTCCGAGTGTCGCTTGTGAATATAGAGATTGACATAATTCGTTTTGAACTTCTGAAGTTGGTAGTTATTACTTTTTAGATACTTTTACAGAAACTATTTATGAAACTATACATTTCGATTTGACAGGACTTTTAGAACTGCTTTATGTCTTGGATCTCAAATCCGAACCACATTAAACAAAATAAAAACCAAGTCATTGTAGATCTAAGTTGTTCATATTTATAACGGGGAAAAGAAAACTCGAAAAAAATATTAAAAAGTATAATTCGGGTTGGGGCAGTAAAGTTCTCGAGTGGCGACCGCGCACCGGACAACGTAGCGTAGGAAGGCCTCCCACTCGGTGAACCGATGACCTGGTGAAGGTCGCGGAAAGCCGCTGGATGCGGGTATCGGTTTTGAAATTCTAAGGTTGGTAGTTATTCAATACTGTTTACAGAAATTGTGTAAAACTACATTGCGTACAATTCGATACGACAGTTTTTTTTTTAAACTGGGTTAAAGTCCTAAACACAATTAATTTAATCTAAACCAAGTCACTACAGATCACCTTGTACATGTTTATGACAGGGAAAGCGAAACTCGAGTATAATCCGGGCGACGGGTGGTGGCGCGCTCGCGGGCGCTGCCTGCCACCGCCGAGGCGCGCACCGCCCGCGCCCGCGCCGCCGCCTCCTGCGCCGCCCGCGACCGAGCCGAACCTGCCTCACGCAGAGTACTTGATAGTCGTCTGGTAAGAGAGAAATTACTATCTACAAGTTTTGATAACCTATTGTCAATTGAGTGTCCAATCAAGTTGTATAACGCGTTTAAACAATTATTCGTTGATATTTATGACAACTGTTTTAAAACACAAATAATCCGTAGCAGCAATAGAAATAACAAATGTTGGATAAACGACAACCTGAAAAAAATGATTAAAGAACGAGATAGGTTATTCGAAATATGGAGTAGGGAACCAAGGAATATGTTAAAGAGACTTAATTATACAAAATACAGAAATAAATGTACAAAAGCGATTAGCAAATGTAGAAATGAATACGATAAGAAAAGTATATTAGATTGTAATAAAAATATAAAAAAGATATGGGAAAGAATACATATTATGATGGGTGATGAAAAACAATCACTAGATGCTTTAATCTTATCTAATATGGAACAATTTAATGAACAAGACATATGTAACAACTTTGCAACCATATTCCTGGAAGAAATAGAACAAATAAAACATGTATGCAGTGATAAATGGCTGAATAGGGATAGCTATGTACAAAATACGGATATGTGTATGAGATGGCAGCCCGTTAAAAGTGATTATGTAAAACGCGTGATCAAAGATATGAACTCAAGGAAATCACCGGGAAGCGACCTCATTCGCATGTCCGACCTAAAGGTTGCAATAGATAGAATAAGTGAAGTTTTAGCTAGGCTTGTCAATTTGTCTGTAAGTACTGGTAAATTTCCGAATAAGTTGAAAGAAGCAATAGTGCGTCCCATTCATAAAAAGGGTGACCGTAAAGTATTTTCAAATTATAGACCCATAGCAATATTGTCAAGCGTAGATAAAATAATAGAAAAATGTATCATTAATCAGCTAGGGATTTACCTGCAAAGAAATAATATATTAAATAAATGTCAACATGGTTTTCAAAAAGGTAAAAGTACTAGTACTTTGCTTTCTGACTTTACCGATGAAATAAATAATTATTTAGCAAATAGGAAGTTTGTTGTAGCAATATTTTTTGATTTTAAAAAAGCGTTCGATACTCTGGAAACTGAGACTCTGTTAAATGCAATGAAGGAGTGTGGGGTGGGAGAGCCGCTGAACAGCTGGTTCCGCGACTATCTCACCACACGTTCCTACCGTGTGAAGGTGGGTGACGCGTACAGCGACGAGAAGGCGGTCCAGTGCGGTGTCCCGCAGGGGTCCGGAAGTGGACCTGTGTGCTATCTCATGCACGTCAACAGCTTGTGCGGTGTGCTGAAACACTGCTCAGCTCACATGTTTGCGGATGACCTGTGCGCGCTGAGGGCCGGCACCGACCTAGCCGAGACCTGCCGCCTAGTGCAGCAGGACGTTGATGCAGTCGTCAAGTGGTCCCATGATAACGGCATAGTATTGAACGCTGATAAGACTAAGTTTTTGCTTATATACTCACCTTATTTGTGTCCCAAAGAACAACCTCCTCCTATTGTTACTCATAGTTTTACATGCTTCCACAATAATTTAATCAACTGTAAGTGCCAGCCAATTGAAAAAGTAAATTCTGTAACTTATCTCGGTGTAAAGGTGGACGCAAACTTCTCTTGGTCTCAACACGTAGAATATGTTTGTAGTAAATTAAGAGTATTATTGGGTAAATTTTATCACCTTAGTTTCAAAGTTCCTGCTGGTACCCTAAAATGCTTGTATATGTCATTAGTAGATTCAATATTGAGTTATGCCCTGGACTGCTATGGACTCACATTCAAAACTAATATAGACAAACTGGAGAATTTGCAAATTCGATTTTTAAAGCTCCTTGTCAACAAAAAAACTAAAAAAAGTTGCAAAGGTGACTATAGAAAATTGTTCAAAATTTGTAAAATTCTACCTGTTGGTTTAAAACACAAATATCTCTTGGCCGTGAATCACCATGGCGGACAGGAACATAAGTCACTAGTTAAGCATAACCATAACACGAGGACAATAGCCGCGAGTAAATTCGTTGTACCTACAGTTTCCAACTACTACGGCGACAGAACACTGAGAAAACGTTTACCATATCTCATGAACAGTTTGCCCGCGGCTATTAGACTCGAACATAAAAAAAGTAAATTTAAAAATCTGTTAAAAAAATTTTTCATGAACAGCCTGTAATGTAGTTTTGCTCTTGCATACGACGTACCGATTCACTTAGAATCTTGTTAAGTACCACAGTCTATCTATGATTGTAACGTATAATTGTGAGACTGTTGATCCCACAGACAAACTGATCATTCAGTTTTGTGGGTCTAATGTTTACCTATGTACTCATTTTTTCGATTAATAAATAAATAAAATAATAATAATAATAATAGGGGATCGGACTGCATCAAAAATAAAATCTTTCCTAAATTGCTCTCCTCTTGAAGTTTAAAAAAATCTTTCTTGTTTTGTTTTTCCATCACGTCTTCAATTTTTAATGGATTAAATTCACAAAAGAAGTTAGTCAATGACGCTAAAAATCTATGATGTCACTTGTAAGTATTTCAAACATTTTTAGAACAAATTTCATTTTTGATAGATCATAAAAAAACTCAAATGACTAGCAGTCCGATCCCTTATTATTGAAAAGTAAAGTTTGTGTGATAAATTGATTTCCGAGTGTCGCTTGTGAATTATAGAGATTGAAACAGTTGTTTTTAATTGACTTCAAAAAAAAGGAGGAGGTTCTCAATTTAGTTTTTTGTAACCGCCTCCGTGGTGCAATGGTTACTCCATTCGCTTCACACCAGGAGGTCGCGAGTTCGATTCGCGATGGGGTCAACTTGTAAGACTCGGTTTGGTTGGTGGTAGGGCATTTTTGTAGCTAGCCTGGCTAGCTACAACCTTCTTATCTAAGTCTTGCCGCCAAACATCAGAGTTAACAACCATGATGTGTTCCTGCTTAAAGATAAGATAGCCAGTTCTCCATTACGTTGGTGTATCTTAGTAAGCCCGCTTCCATCTTCGGAATCATCGTCACTTACCATCAGGTGAGATGATGCCAAGGGCTTACCAATTGTAAATAAAAAAAATATTTGTTACCTCAGAACTCCGTCATTTATAAAATTTATTTATTATCAAATTTGGAAAAATATTTTGTTTATTTGAAAGGATATACTTTTCAATTAGTCTTATACAAATTTCATTAAAATCGACTTAGTAGTTTTCAAGATATGAACTGTATATCGTCAGTTCAACGCTGCCGCGTTCTAATTGAAGTTGATTGTGTAAGCGTTTCGATTATTACACTAGTGGCGCCAATAGAAATAAAAAAAATACTCATTGTTCAATTTTTATTTTATAACTGTAAATATGTAATAGCAACAAGTATTTTTTTATAAAACTGCTAAAAGTGGCAACTTCAGCATTTTAGAAAAAATAAAAAAGATACATTTTTTATTTTAATATATTGTCATCGGTTTTTGATACGTGTGCAAATTTTTGATTTAATCCGATATATTATATGTACATGGGGACTTCTATACAAGAAACGGTTTAATTTTTTTTATCGTAAAAACTGTAATAACCATACATAACGGTACATGCAAGCGTAAAACGTTAAAGTAAATCAGTTAATTTATTTTTTCGAAAATTATTTTGGTGGCATTTATGTTACCTAATGTTTTATATTTGAAAATAAAGGATATCACATTGTTTTTAATAAAATGCTTCAAAAAAAAAGTCATTTTAATACGGAATTTCGTTAATCCAAGCCCATATCAAGTACCTCTTTATGTAATTAGTATATTATTGGCGGCTTGGAGAGATTCTACGTTTCCTATATAATGAAATAATGAAAAAAAAAATTGGTATCTACATCGCTGCTCGCGTTTCCCCAAAATTTCCTCCTTTGAAAGTTAGTCATTTGAGCGTTTTTTGGACGATCTCACATTACACAAGTAAACAGCTATTCAATGTTTTTTTTTTTTCTACTTTCATACGGACGGACAGACAGCCACGTTTTTATCGGATTTCAAATAAACTAGCTTTGTCTGTAATTTTTTTGGCTACGTCTAAAAATCTCCCCTCTACCCCTTTCGCTGGAGAATTCGACTGAAAAAAAAAACAAAAAGAAAAGGAATGTGCGTGCAAAATTGTAGACTTTATTAGCGGGGTCGCAGAAGGTTCGGGTCAGAGATAAGGGTCCAACAACCAACAATCCCGTAAATTATAAAAATTTCAATATCTAGACAATTTTACATACACAGATGTGACCTAATCGTTGGTGCAGTGTTCAGTTTCAGCCTGCTTGGCCAAATTTTGTATTTTTTTTTATTATTATATCAGCTCATATACGTCCCCACCGAGGGGCTCGAGCCTACCCTGAGTCAGGGCGATTAGGCCTTAGTTGACCACGCGGGCCCAGTGCGAGTTGGTCGACTTCACACACAACCTTCGAGTTTCTTCACGATGTTTTCCTTCACCGTTAAAGCAATCGGTAATTATATGTACGTAAGTTTTTGAAAAACTCATTGGTACATTGGCCGTCCAGATTTGAACCCGGTACCTCTGGTTAGATGGACCGAGTCGTTACCGCTTGAGCCACCGACCAAATTTTGTAAACCCTGATATAATTGAAATAAAAAACGCTACCGATCAACCACAACCCTAATGAAAGCTTGGCAATATTGTTATTTTCACCCGACTGCGCCAGAAGGAAGGTTATGTTTTTAAAGTGTATTTATGTTTATTTATTAGTTTCTTTGGCACGCTCTGTAGCCAAACGGCTTGATGGATTTTAGAGTGCGAGGTATAGTGACATAGGATACAAATTTACCTGACTGGCCAAAAATGAGGGGTTAAATTTTTATGCGGTCTGATTTTTAATTAATTCGAGTAGTCTAACGACATTTCAAACGCCAAAATCCATGAAGTCGTTTAGCCGTTAAAGATACAGACATTATATGATACATACTTACATGCATGGTCATCATCATCTTCATAATCATATCAGTCGAAGGACATCTACTGCTGGACAAAGGCCTCCCCCTAGGATTTCCATGAGGACCGGTTCTGCGCTGCCCGCATCCAACGACTTCCCGCGACCTTCACCAGGTCATCGGTCCACCTAGTGGGAGGCCTGCCCACGCTATGTTTTCCGGTGCGCGGTCGCCACTCGAGAACTTTACTGCCCCAAAGGCCATCTGTTCTACGAGCATAACATGCAATAACTCCCCTTCTTTTGCAGTCGAGTAAAAAGAATCACTCAACCACATCCGTGGCGTAATGGTTATTTTATTAGTTGATACTTTTGATTGTATAGGTTCTTGGTGAAACATTATATCACACAACTAATTCCGCATAAAAGAAATAAAACTGCGTTTATAATTTGTCAGCGACCGGTTTCGAACACCATCTTCAGGCAGACGATGGTGATGGTCTGCCTAAAGATGCTATTCGACACCGGTCGCTGACAAATTATAAACGTAGATTTATTTCTTTTATGTGGAAATAGTGTAAGTAGATGTGTACCATTATGTGTGGTTATTTTATTCGCTTCACACCAAGAGGTCGCGGATAGGTCGCTGATTCGATTTCCGCTTCGGGGTCTAACTTGTGTAAGATTCGCTGTGGTTGGTGGTAGGGCATTATTAAGCCACCCAGCCTAGTTAGATACCACCATCTTATCTAAGTCTCGCTGCTCATTGTTATTGTGTTCCGGCTTCATAAGATGACCGTTCCCCATTGTGTTGGGGAATCTTGGTTAGCCCGCTTCCGTCTTCGGCATCATCGTCACTTACCTGTCTACCGTCAGATGAGACGATTCCAAGGGCATATTAATTAGTGGATATCCTAAGCAATTCAATAAAAAAATTAAAAAACCGTCTGTGTAAAAAAAAGTTCCTCTTTTTTGCGCTGTCGGGTAAAATTGTATCCTATGTCAATCACGGGATCAAGACGAATCTAACAACACCTCGCACTCTTAAACAAATCAAGCCGTTTAGGCTATCGTACAGGCTCAGAAGAATAATTAACGGTTTTTTTTAAATTTTAAAACCCGGTGAAGTGCGAGTCGGGCTCGCTCAATGACAACATCATAGAAACATCAACGAGTACAACAATCGGATTCAAGGTAAAATTTTGCTTTGTAATTGGTTTTTTTTCTCATACAGCGATATACTTACCTATGTCATGATTAATTATTAAAATTTAATGTAAATACAAGGTGAAATCATGAAATCATGAATCTTAGCATGAAGCAAAGTTTCACGGCACAAGTAAAGGAAAAAATCCAAAAACTGTAAATTTGTAGTTACATCACATAAAAAATGCGATTAAAATTTTAATTTTTATACAGGCTGTAACATGAAGGTGCCCGTGATACTTTAAGGCGGGCTTGTACTCATCAAATTGAACTACTTTTGTTGTACCACTATGCGGAAATCGCAATATTTTTTTTGGATTTTTCAGCTGACCGATTGTATGAAAATTAAAAAAAAACGCGACTTCAGCAAAGTTGTAGAAAAAGAAGTAGTTCAGTTTGATGAGTACAAGCCCACCTTAAATTATCGCTGCACCTTTATGTTACAGCCTGTATAAAAATTTAAATTTTAATCGCATTTTTTATGTGATGTAACTACAAATTTACAGTTTTCGGATTTTTTCCTATACTTGTGATGTGAAACTTTGCTTCATGCTAATTTTCATGATTCTAGATCAACGAGAAGTATCCTGTAGGTTTTGATTTCTTTGCAAGTATCAAAATAATATGTTACATCAATAGCCGTAAATAGGTATGAAGACAGCATCAGAAATAAATTATAAACTCTTGATCACTAAATTGCCCTCCTACTCAAACTTTGGAAAACCTTACTCGTTTTGTTTTCCATCAAGTCTTTGATTTTTAGTTCATCAAAATCACAAAATGAGTACCTACATAAATAACGCTGCAAAACTATGACATCACCTCTAGATATTTCAAACATTTTTAGAACAAAATGTCGTTTTGACAGATGATAAAAAGTAAATCAGATGACTAGCATTCGTCATCCCTATATGGCCGTATCTTTTTATTGCGTTGAGTTAGAAGTATATTTTTTACATCTTCAAAGAAAATAGGTCTTGACAGTCAGATGGACAAACTGACAGACGGACAATGAAGTAAACATATAAGGATTCCTTTTTTTCTTTTAAGATACGAAACCTTAAAAAATAATAGCTAAGCAGGCCCTATGAAAATGGGTATTCTAAGTTTTTTTTTGCCGTAGTTCGGAATCGTTAATAAAATTGTAAGTAATAAACTAACATATAAACGTTAAACTTGCAACAATCATAGTGCAAAATCCAGAGTAGAGCAACAAATAACACAAAAAGGCCAAGTGTGTGTTTAACTTGAGCTACTCTTAACGCAATCCTGAAATCATCATCATCATATCAGCCGAAAGACTTCCACTGCTGGACAAAGGCCTCCTCTAGGGATTTCCTCGACGACCGGTCCTGCGCTGCCCGAATCCAGCGGCTTCCCACGACCTTTACCAGGTCGTCGGTCCACCGTGTGGAAGGCCTGCCTACGCTACGCTAAAAAAATATTTTATTGTTACTCTCGTTGATGTCGTTTACATGAACATCTGATAAACAAATTTTAAAAGCAAATTAATGAAATGAATAGGGGTCTTTGTTGTATTTGTTGATGATTTAGAATTCTTATAGAGTAGGTTTCCGGATTTAAGGATTATAGTGTCCTTCCCCTCTCTTCGGACTTCACACAATCCTACGATATCCTTTTTTTTTTTTTTTTTTTTTATTAATAATTTAAATTTCCTATCGTTACCTGCTCCGCAGATGCGCGTGTTGTAGGTTGCCAGGGCCAGAGGTCGTTCTGTTTGGTAGCCTGGCATCTGACGGGGATTCTTCGCACCCCATGCCCCGCCGCCGTTAGCTTGACCGCTACCAGAGCCAGGAACAGCTCAAAGAACGGATGGCCGTTGGGTAAGTAAAGTTCTCGAGTGGCGACCGCGCACTGGAAAACGTAGCGTAGGCAGGCCTCCCTCGCGGTGGTCCGATGACCTGGTGAAGGTAGCGGGAAGCCGCGGTAGCGCAGAAGCAGTCGTCGTGGAAATCCTTGGGGGAGGTCTGTGTCCAGCAGTGGTCGTCCTTCAGCTGATTTGATTGATTGATTGATTGATTAGAATTCTTGATCCAAACGAGTGGTGGGTACGGAACCTTCAGTGCGCGAGTTTGGCTCGCACTTGGTTTGTTCTTAATGCCACTAAAAATATCTTCCTTATTGAATTTCAATTTTCGAATGTGACGCTTCAGAGCCTATCTCTGATTGGTCTTGAAAAACAAAAGACAGTCAATTCATTCTAGCACTTACCTACTTTAAATCTTAAATGTTTAGGCTCAAGGTCGAAAACTCAATGATGGTTAATTTAACAAAATTACCAAGGTCCGAAGATGTTATCTGCAACGTCAGTGAAGACACAGATATACAAAACTTAAGATGAGCTCTAAAAATAGTATATTTAAGTACGAGTATGTAATACTTTTTATGATGTGTCAAAAAAAAATGTTCGTAATATGTTTGCAATTCGTGACGGTATACCTAGTCTTTCACCCTCTTTAATGAACTTATTTTGTGATTCATCATCATCATATCAGCCGAAGGAAGTCCACTGCTGGACATAGTGACATTTTGTGATTATATTTTATTAAAATTTGAAGACTCGAAAAGCGACTAATACATTTGACGATCTAATACATATTTAGTGAATTAATTTTGTAGTTCATAATTTATTTTAGACTAGTTAAGCTATTGCATAGATTTTATCGCAGGCTTTGAGCGCGGGGACCGAATCCAGAAATTCCGTAACGAAGAAAAACCTCACGCTCGGTTGCCATGGCAACAATATCGGTTGTCAAAACAAACATATAAGAAGATTTGATCATTTTCGGAGAATAATAAAACTCTTTTCATAAACTGTATATACCTCCATATGACAAAAAAGATTTGATTATTTTTTATTTATCAAATGCAAAAAGATTTTATTTAAGACACAGCTGTTTGTATTTATAGAGATAGGTACAAAAAGATTTTATTCCATATTTGGCTGTATAGTTCCAACTACCATTGCTTAAAAAAAAGTACAAAAAGATTTTATTCCATATTTGGCTGTATAGTTCCAACTACCATTGCTTAAAAAAACAAAGAAGTAATAAAAGCGCGGTTAAGCGAAAATTAATAATAAATATGAATGAACAAAGTGCATTTATTATTAATGAATAAAGTAATAAAAGCGCGGTTAAGCGAAAATAAATAATAAATATGAATGAACAAAGTGCATTTATTATTAATGAAGAAAGTCACGAAAAAATAGTGAAAGAAAATGAGTGAGTAATCTATATACATACATTTTATTATTACCACAAATGCAGTATTAATTTTCAGTTATCATAAACCTATAGTTTCAATGATAAATATTCCTGAATAACCAAAAGTTACTGTAAGATAATAAAACCCACATGTATTGTAAAATAAAAAAATATTTTAAACAATATTAACTTTTTATTTATATAATAAAAGAAAAAACTGTTTTCTTATCGGTCACCACGCTCAAAAAGTGTAACTTGAATTAATATCAAAGAAAAAGAAATACTGCATGAATAAAATAAATAAATAATTATAATTGCATAAGTTGATACAAAATGCTATGCAATAGCTTTACCGCGGCAGTCCTCGAGTGCCACACGTCTTTTTGTTACACTCTGTCTTACTTGTGTGGATATCAGGGGTATGTGGCGCGCGAGCCACAAAACGCTCGTGGGTCGTTTTGTTTTCTTTTGCTTTTTTTGACTCATGCCTTCCCGAGCGTGCGCACAATACTTCATTAAAATTGTATCTTAATCGATCGACTACTTTTCGAGTTTTTGCGAGTAGTTGATTTTTAATTTATATTAGGTGTAGATTACTTATATACCGTACTTATACACCGCATAATACATTGAAAACACAAAGTAGGAAGTGTACGAAATAGTGACCCATAATCTCTTTCGAGTTTTTGCGAGACTAAAGCACGGAAATTGTTTCTTAATTTATTTTGGATGTAGATTACTTTAGACACCTAAATGCGTACCACTGAAGATGAGACTTTACACACCACACATGATGCCAAGGGCTTCCTAATTGTGAATAAAAAAAAACCACTTATAACATTAAAAAGACAAAATAAGAAATGTACGAAATAGTTATCCATAATACTTTTCGAGTTTTTGCGAGAATAACGCACGGAAATTGCTTTTTTTTTTTAAATTGATTTTAGATGAAACAAAAAGTTTCTAACTATCACACCACGATAACCGTATCCAGTGTATTTACAAGATGTCACGTTTGTGTAAAAGACAGTATAAATTAGCCAGAAATGGAATTCAATTATTACAGGCGTGTTATCAAGTCGAGTTAACTTTTGGAGGTCCGATGTTTGGACGTGACGACATACTATTGCTGTCAATTTTTTCACTTATATCTTTTAGGGTTCTGTATACTCCAAGGGTGACCAACGGGACCCTATTACTAAGCATCCGCTGTCCGTCTGTCTGCCTGTCAGCGAGAGAGAGATCGAGATTTCATGAAGCGTAATAGGTAAGAGTAGTTGAAACATACGTCGGTGACAAACAAGCGTCGGTGGCTCAACCGGTAACGACTCGGTACATCTAACCAGAGGTACCGGGTTCAAATCTGGACGGCCAATGTACCAATGAGTTTTTCAAAAACTTACGTACATACTTACCGATTGCTTTAACGGTGAAGGAAAACATCGTGAGGAAACCTGCACACGCCTGCGAAGAAACTCGAAGGTTGTGTGTGAAGTCGACCAACCCGCACTGGGCCTGCGTGGTCGACTAAGGCCTAATCGCCCTGATTCAGGGTAAGCTCGAGCCCCTCGGTGGGGACGTATATGAGCTGTAATGATGAGTTGAAACATACACAGAATGTGTATTATTATTGCCGCTATAACAACAAATAATAAAGCCCCTATAAAAGAAACTTGTTTTTTTCTTGTACGATGCTACGGGACCCATAGTATGCGTGACTCGCACTTAGCCTGTTTACGATTATACATACTAATTTTAAGTGGTGTATCTCCTATAGAGCGTCGGTGGCGCAACGGCTAGGGTCGCCGCCTCCTGTCCGGGAGGTCGTGGTTCGAACCCCACCACGTACCAATGTGATTTCGAATTTAGATTTCATATGTACGTTTATCCGACGCTCTTACGGTGAAGAAAAACATCGTGAGGAAACCTGCACACGCCTGCGAAGAAATTAGCAGGTTGTGTGTGAATTCGACCAACCCGCACTGGGCCTGCGTGGTCGACTATGGCTCGATCGCCCTAATTCAGGGTAGGCTCGAGCCCCTCGGTGGGGACGTATATGAGCTGATATGATGATCTCTATAGGGAAGCCTTAATTCTGATAGGTATCTATTCTTATATTTCAAATATGTATTTTTTTTAATTTTACGATAAATAGTTTTGCAGTTATATGAGAAAAAAAGCGAAAATTTACTATTGAGCAGACCTTGGAAATTATAATTTTTCCTGTGGGAACGGAAGTCCGAGCGCACTTTGGAAATTTATTTTTTCCTGTGGGAACGGAAGGACTTTAGATTTTATTACAATAATTAGTATAATGTATGCATTTAAACTCATATACTGTGATTTTTTTCCAAAATTTTAGGCTCAGTAGTTTCGGGGTTAAGCGGGGGGGGGGGGGGGGAGGAGTTCCCCCGTCCTTTCGGTCAGTTTCCGATATATCACTCGATATGGTTTGCAAAACTTTTTTTTTTATTTTCTCATTTACCCCCCAAAAGTGGCCCCCATGTTCAAAATTAGTTAATTTACGTTACATGTCCGTCTTTGGGTAACCGACTTACACATGTTGTAACACGGTAACGCTGTTATTCGTTCTCCTTTCATTCCACCTATTTCTCACAAATTATGTGTTTTTTTTTTATTAAAAATTTGAGTGCGTTTGACTGCAACTCACCTGATGGTAAGTGATGATGCAGTCGAGGATGGTACACGCAAACTCAAATAATGCCAATGTGTGTGATAATACTATGTGACAATACTATGTGTCACAATTTGAATAAACTGTGACACATGAGATTCAAAATTCTTTCCACCATTCATCATATTTTTCAAAAAGAAACTTGGAAACTTTATAAAATCATTATTTTTAAGCTGCTGCTTTCTTTAAAGACCCATTTTGGGTAAGATAAAATTACGTTTGTTATTTGTGATTATAATTTTAGTGTTGTTTAATAAGTTTTTATAATCCTTGTTTTTAGTTCTTATATTTCATCTTATTTATCTATAAATAAATCTAAATTATTACCACGTTATTACCCAAGCTCTGTCTACCATACCCTATACCTACCTACGACGACGTGTCACAACGTGTACCAAATTTCAACTCAATCGGTCAAGTAGTTTCAGAGAAAATCGGCTGTGCCAGACGGACGGACAGACAGACAGACTGACACACGATTGATTGATTTATTGGTTCCGTTTTACCTTTTGAGGTACGAGACCCTAAAAATTTAAAAACACTACACAATAAAATAATTTAAATTATACCGATACCTGACACACATTACACTGGGTTGTCTGGAAGAAATCGATTTGAGCGATAAGACCGCCCAAATTGTACCGCTAAAGTACCTATATAAGTTTCTGTTTTGATTTTGTGTTTTTTTTTTTATTATTAGCCGCTTGCGACTCACCCACCGTGCAACATCGATATCTATGCGGGCGAAGCTACAGGTAAAAGCTAGTATTTTATGTAAATAAATTATTTTATTTAAATTTTTAATTTAATTTTATTGTAAATAAAAATATACACAATCCTCTTCAATGTCCAATCCAAATAATCGTGAGATCTCGACAGACGCGATCACGCCCTTCCGCGCGGCCGCAGATCCCCGCGATAGAGTCGCAAATCGCAAACGCGCGCGAACGCGGTTCGCGGAACGTGCGTCTGCGCAGTGTAGCTGTTATTGATGCGGCTGCGAACAGACAGACGAGTCCCGGGAATACGGTGGCGATTAATTATTTTGTGGTTTGTGAGTTTGAGAATCTTGTGTGGTATTAATACAAGGAAGTTGAGGAAAGGATTTTCACTATACCTATGTTACTTTCATCATATCAACTCATATGCGTCACCACTTATAGGATCACTCGTGTGTCTATCCGTCCGTCTGTCACAAACTACTAAACCAATTGAGTTGAAATTTGGTAGACAAATGTAAACCGGTGACCTAAAGACGGACATAATACGAAAATAAATTATTAAAGTTGGGGGCCACTTTGGGGGAAAAATTAGAAAAAAAATGCAACCAACATCGCGTGATATATCAAATGAAAGAACTTGTTGTAAAAAAATGTCTTTCCTGCTTCATTCTCATACATTAATCACCATCTATCTATGATCTACTAGCTTTTGCCAGCAGTTTCGCTCACGTGAACATGGTTTCTATGATTGTCTTCGCGGGTAACAAGCGGCTTGCAAGCGTAGCAAAAAGTAGCCTATATGTTAATCCAGGTCCTAATCTGTCTACCTACAAAATTTCAGCCAGATAGGTTCAGTAGTTTTTGCGTGAAAGAGTAACAAACATTCATACATACATACATTTCTAAGACTGTCTTCGAGGGTGCGCTGTGCGCGAGCAAAATGCGGTTGTTGTGGAAGTCCTTGGGGGATGCCTTGGTCCCACAGTGAATTTCTTTCGCTGATATAGTATGACTAATAATATGATGATAGTATTGCTCTATATTTTTTTTTCTCAATATTGATTAATTGATTTTCAATAAAGGATTTTATGATTTCTGTATGAAGAGCATTGCCATCGTTCATTATGTGATTATTACATTAAAGAAACCGAACAAAGATCCCGTTATCACAATTACTTCTGGTAAATGAACGAACGATTACAAAGTAACAACTCCCAACACATAGAGGCCCGACAAATCGTTAACGGTTCCATGTAGCTGTCAAAAACCTCCGGCTAAATACTACCCTACAATATAAATCCCTATCAAAACGCACATGGCAACACTACATACATCTGTCAAGCGCGCCCGCCGCGATTTAAAAAAAGACCGAGCCTCACAATACGTTCCGTTGATACACATTTGTGATGCCACCCAGTATATTGGGATCTCTTTGGTATGAGTTTTTTTTGGTGTTGCGTAAGAAAATGGGGGGGTCAAGTTGTGGTGGCAGGCGGAAAAGCCGCGTCGGCAGCGCCGCGGGCGGCAGATGACCGCAACATGATTTATGACGGGGTACAGTCGGGCACATTTACATTCGTAAATGTGATCTCTGTAATTATGCGCCTTGTTTCGGCCACGGGCGGTTTCTGTCCCTTGATGGGTTGTGAGTCAACCGCCTAAAGACTTCTATGTTACCGCAGTATATATGAGAAATTATATTAAACTAGCTTTTTCCCACGGCTTCGCCCGCGTGGACATCGTTTTTATGACTATCTTTAGGGGTGATTAGTAAATTATGTCGTTTCCCACCTACTCAAACATCTCTGTGCAAAAAATCACAAAGATCCATTGTTCCGTTGCGATGTAAAAGAAATTAACCAAAAAAGAGTTTTTTTTTTATGTTCCCTCAGGAACTGCATCAGATTAAGCTATTTTCCCGGGATAAAAAGTAGCCTATGTCCTTCCCCGTGACACAGGCTACCTGCATGCAAAATTTTGTCAAGATTGGTTGAGGTTTAGAAACATGAAAAGTAACAAACAAACACATTTTCACATTTATAACACATATTATAGTAAGGCTACCTATTACTAGGAGCAATATGAAGATGATTTAAAATTTTATCCATATTATCGTCAAATTCACGATTTCTGACGAGTTTAACCGCCTCCGTGGCAACGTCTATTAGCTTCACATCAGGAGGTCGCGGGTTCGATTCCCCTGGCTAACCACCACCATCTTGTCTAAGTCTTGCAGCCAAGCATCAGAATAAAATTTGTGTTAAGTATTAACAAAATAATTATAAAATGTAGTCATAAAAATAAACTTTGTTTTCTGTAATACGATTGACATTATTTTATATTTTATCGATAAGTCTATCTCTAGTTTCATTGGTCTACAGGGAAATAAAATTACCCATGGACCCGTCAATGAGTCGAATTACCGGGTCCACGGGTAATTAGTGAATGTTAACAGCATTAATGTGTTCCGGCTTGTACATAAGATAGCCAGTTCCCCATTGCGTTGGGGAATCTTGGTTAGCCCGCTTCTATCTTCGGCATCATCGTCACTTATAGGCACCATCAGGTGAGATGATGTCAAGGGCTTACTAATCCTTACTAATATCATAAATGTTAAAATGTGTTTATTTGTTACCTTTTCACGCTTCAACGCCTTGACCAATCCTTATGAAATTTGGCATGCAGGTAGCCTGTGTCACGGGGAAGGACATATACTACTTTTTATCCCGGTAAAATAGCATAATCTGATGCAGTTCCTGAGGGAACTAAAAAATACTCGAATGTTGTGATTTTTTGCACAGAGATGGTCGAGTAGGTGGAAAACGACATAATTTACTAATCACCCTTAAAGATAGTCATAAAAACGATGTCCACGCGGGCGGAGCCGCGGGAAAAAGCTAGTTGTGGATAAAAAAAGTGTCAAAATTTTTTGGAAATTTCCTTCGTTAGACTTGAAAAGTCTCTTTGGATTTACTTTGTTTTTTTTAGTTGGGGTATGTCTGTGTGGTAGGTAAAGTTTCAATTCATCTATCAAATCAACAACAAAACAATAATCTATCTTAGACCGACAAGAAGTCATCACATCATCCTTTTTACTGAGATACGAACAATAATTTAACCACTACCATAAAAGGAACATCAATAAAGGAACCAATTTCATCCCATATTGTTTGTCAAAAATTCGATTATGTCCGGTGTTTCGATGACAAAACGAAACAAAAAAAAGGATAAGAAATACAAAGCGTTGATAGGAACGCATCCTTAGATTAAATGAGGATGTAACGGAACGTTTCCAAACATGTTCGAAAACTAAATAAACTTTTTCTTACGCGCGTATTAAAGTAAGTTTAAAAAAAGAACGTTCTCGTTTATTTTCCCGCGAGCGCGCGATGAACAAGGCGTGACATTTGAAATTTTCGGTGTTGTCAGCGCAAAAAAGGGAAAGAGGAATAGTGTTGTTGGTCTGTTATTAATGCGTCTAACGGATCCTTTGTGTCACGAAGGGATGCATTATTCACATCGTCATCGGGCTATTATTGAGCCTTAGGTTAATGATATTGGAGTATAAAGGATTGTTATTTATTAAATTTCACACCGTTATAATAACTTTTTTATTACTTTTCCCTTTGCACATATTTTTTTCTATATCCCGGATCCTCTTCCTAGCAGAGCAAACAAATAGTTACCAGATACCAGACAATAACTTCTAAATTACTGGCGTAAATCTGTGTTACCACACCTTAAATTTTAAAAAGTTAACATACGAAATTTAAATTAAACGGTAAAAACGGGTCCCTACGACTGAGACTTTGCTGTCCGTCTGTCTGTCACCAGGTTGTATTTCATAAACCGTGATAGCTAGACAGTTTAAATTTTCACAGATGATGTATTTCTGTTGCCGCTATAACAACAAATACTAAAAAAACAGAATAAAATAAATATTTAAGGGGGCTCCCATACAACAAACGTGATTTTTTTGCTTGATATTGATAATGGAAACAGGTAGATGCTTGAAATATTCACTTTTAAAATAAATAGTTTAATTAAAACAAAACAAATATTTAAAGGGGTTTTCTTACAACAAGCGTGATTTGTATAGTTAATAGTACGGAACCCTTCGTGCGTGAGTCCGACTCGCCCTTGGCCGGTGTTTTGTTCTATATCACGGATCCTCTTCCTAGCAGAGCAAACAAATAGTTACCAGACCTTTAATTTTAAAAAGTTAACATTCGAAATTTAAATTATTGTACTTATATAATACTTTTTATTTGTTTTACTGTTTACGATAACAAGCGTGAAAACATTTTGGCCAGTCTAACTTTATGCCCTCTTTTTCGAGTGTATTTTACTTGATCATTACAACAGTTAAACATTATGATTTACAGTGATCGGCGAGGCGAGTGTTCCACTCAGGTGGCGCGGGCGCATCTGCTGATGTTGTTAATAACCTATTGTTGCCCGCTGTCATATGAAAGGTTGCATGTGTGCAGCGTAGCGTATAAACCGCCACGTGGATCCTATTAGGGATCCGTACACCAGTAAGAAAAGATAATGCGTACAAATAAACTCCTTTGTCTCAGTTGCTTGGATCACTCGTGTATCTGTCCGTCTGTCTGTCACAGCCAATTTGCTCAGAAACTACTAGACCGATTGAGTTGAAATTAGGTGCGCGTATACAGGTGTCCCAAAAATGAACGATAATCCTGTAACTGCGGATAGGTAAACCATAGCCTATTACTTAAAAATTTAAGTTACGTAAAAGTCTCACAATTTTCGAGATATTATTATTTGTTTTTTTTTAATTTTGTATGAAAAACGCATTTGTTTAAATGCTTTGTGATTTTCCAGAAAAAAGTTATTATACAGTTGGAGTGCTCAACAGGGTAAAAACTTCCTTATTTTATTAGCATTTCAACAAAGTAAAATAGTTAAAAAAGTACGAATTATAGTTCCAACAAAAACCAATGATTGTTGGCAAAAGAGCCCTTGACATCATCATGACATAATATCTGATGGTAAGTTACGACGATGCCGAAGATGGAAGCGGGCTTACCAAGATTCCCCAACGCAATTACTGGACTTACTAAACAGCTATGATCTGCTAACAAGTTTACCCATATTGTGTTTCATTGTTTTGTTCCGTTTGCTATAGTCACGCTACTTCCCTTGAATGTAGATCTATGAAGGCTTAGAAAAGAACTCAGAAAAATATTTTTTTATTCGTAACTGTGAACTGTCTTGTCTTAGAAGAAACTTATTCCACTAGAAGATAAGAAGACTAACATTATATAATTTTAGATCCTTTCTTCTGCCTCAAAGATATATTCTGTCTGCGGTCAAACTTCTGTTAACGGACACGAAGACATATAATATATTCGTTTGTGTGATGTCGTAATTAACGATATTTTTAGAAAAATAAATCCTGTTTGGTCAAGGGCCTGGGTAAATCAAAATAACTTTAAATAGGGTAGTTTTTTTAAATTCACAATACGATATATTTGAGTAACTTTTTATCAACTGTGAAAAAGGAAAGTTTGTTCTGCAATTATTCACGTTACTGACACAGAGACGCCATAAGTGCTATAGATGGCTATAGTCTTTAACGAAGTAATTTACTGTTTTTAATTAATATAAAATTAAAAATTGTTTAACATTTAAAATAAGCAAGTGTTTTTGCTATTCTAGAAGAAATGGTATTTATTGAATAGTGTTTTTTTAATTTATTTTTTATAAGGTAAAATAGTCTGAGCGAACATGAGCCATATTGACATCGGTCTATGGGTTGCCGATATATAGGGAGTTGGTAAATGTTGAAAACATGGTTTCTTAAAAAACCACTAGATGGCGCTGGACGGATCCTATATCGCGCAAACGTTAGTGAGTGTAACTATATTTTTTAAACGAGTACATCGCGAGTTCACAAGTCGGGGCGAACCACTACTTAATTGAACAAAATCACAAAACTAGTACGTCAATGAGCTGAAAAACTATGACGTCATACGTTCGTATTTCATACATTTTTAGAACAAAATTTTGTTTTTGACAGATCATAAAAAGTAACTCAAATGACTATCAGTCAACTAGCATATCTATACTAATCTATGCTAATATTATAAACAGTTTGCATGTACTCATCTGATTTATAAATAAAAAACACCTATAGTTAGAATGGAATTTCAGCGTGGAAATAGGTTAAAAAACCTGTTCATTCTCGATATATACGGCGGCGAAGCCGCGAGCAACAGCTAGTTGGAAATTATTTAAAAATATAAGATGACAATTCTACGATACAGAGTAGACCGGACGCAGAGACCGTAACGGAAGCGTGCTCAACTCAACCTGATCGTGCTACAGTAATTATGGATACCTACGACGTAAAACAAATTAACTATTTATTTATTTAAGGGCTTCTTTTACTTTCGAGCTACAAAGGTACCTACTGTGATGTGATGGCTTAAAAATCGAAGTTGAGATTCGAATGAGAGAGAATCAAATGGGAATCGATTGTTATACACTAACAGTCCAAAAAAAAAAGTTTGTGTGTCCGTGCGGTGCTCTAGTGCCTAAATTTCTGGATCGATTTGGGTAAAATTTCGGATAGGGCGACTTTTTTTCTTTATCTCCAGCCCTTTTTTTGTAAATGTCCCCTATCATCATTATTTAGGTTAGCCACCATATTGAATGATAACTTTTGCTTTATTTAAAAAAAAAATAGCTTTAACGATTTTGATCAAGGCACAGAGAACTTATCTTTACTTTACAATGATCTGCTTTGCACCGTACTTAGTTATTCTAAGTAAAATCAGAACAGGTAGGCCCGTCATACAAACTCAGATCGTTTATTTCTTTTTCTCAAAAATTACTAACTTATAAATCACTTCACTTCACTTCTACTTCTCTATATCACGGCAACCTCTTTCATTTTGGCTCATGTTCAATTAAAAAAATATATTTTTGTCTCATTAATTCGCCTACCAAATTTCACGAAGTTCTGATCAACGATAATCGAGTTATCGTTGAACAAACATTTGAACATAGATACATACATAGATTCGGAGAAATTCGCTAGCTTCGCTCGCTCGTTCAAAAATTAAAGACGCGGTGCTTACTAACGATTGTCAACAACTAGGATTTTATAAGACCTCTCTACACTGTGTAGTTTATTATTCCAGAAAAAATCTGAATAAGATACCACCCATACAAATCCAAATTATTTGTAAATATTTCATCAAGTTTGGACACCTGTAAATTTTATTTAAACATATTTTTTATTGGTGATGGCTGACTCTCGGGTTATACTCGTAACCGGGTGCTGTCCGTGTGAACTGGCCTACTCCTGTTAAAGGTATTAATGATATTCAGTGATTTTAAAACGGTAATATTACAGATTTTCGTTACTTTTGACGTCAATTACTCCTAAACGATAGAAAACCCAAGATATTGTTGTTGATGATGTTCCTTAAAGTCAAAAGCTATTAGAAACACGATTTAGTAGTTTTGGCTCGATAGAAAAAAAACCCAAAGATGTCTACACCGATACTTCCAACTCTAGTTATGACTAATATATGTATTTTGAAGTATGAATTTAAAAAATATAAAACATTATTTGATAAGTTAATACAAAGAGAGTAATGTTATTTTTTTTTTTAGGTACTTTTGTAGTTTTTAATTGAAACGAAAAACCATTGAAAAAGTGTGGTTATTTTCTTTACTATTTACACGCAAAGAAAAAGACAGAGACAACTGTTCCAATTAATACCTTCTCGTGTTATATTATTTTCATATTTTAATGACGTAATTTGTTTTATATCAAGGATTGGATTTTGACTGCCAAAATGCCTACCAAATATGTATGATTTACATGTCTGTTACCTACTCAAAAAATAACGATATGTAAAGAGCGCGATACGGCACCCGAAAAAACATTGATATAGGGTAAAAGCCGGATAGTTGCCACACTCTCAGCACAAAACGAAAAATACTTTATTTGTACAATTGGCCAGTAATTTGGTTTTTTATCTACAAATTTATGAAAAGTAAAAAATGTTACCCTTACTCATATTATAAACGCGAAATTTTGTATGTATGGATGTTTTTTACTCTTTCACGCCACAACCGCTTCCGTAGCTCAGAGGCAAAGTTCACTGGCTTTACACAGGAGGTCGCGGGTTCGATTCCCGGCGGGGTCAATTGTAAGACTCGGTTTGGTTGGTGGTAGGGCATTTTCTAAGCCCGCCTGGCTAGCTACCACCATCTTATCTAAGTCTTGCCGCCAAATATCAATGTTGATATCATTGGTGTGTTCCGGCATGAAGATAAGATAGCCAGCTCCCCATTGCGTTGGGGAATCTTGGTAAGCCCGCTTCCATCTTCGGCAACATCGTCACTTACCACCAGGTGAGATGTTGTCAAGGGTTTATCAATTGTGCATAAAAAAAAAACAACAGATAAACAGATCTGGATAAAACTTGGTAGTTAGACAGATTAGGAACTGGATCAACCTATAGGCTACTATTTTTCACGCTCGCGAGCCGCGCAGCACGCGCACTGCGCACCCTCAAAGACAATCATAGAAACTATTTTCACGCGAGAGAAGCCGCTGTAAAAGCTAGTATTTAATATTTTTAGAGTATTACGATTTTTGCGGACCTCTAATAGTCCGGGACATCTATCCCACATAGAGGATAGTGGCCTAATCCATGTAAGTTACGTTTAGGATAGATGCCCCGCCGAGAAAAATGAAATCTTTGATCGCATTTTGCCTTCCCACACAGAGACATGAGACGCGGTCAACATAGTGGTAGTTGGGGGAATCATTCGATAGATTAATAAAATAGAACACTTTTTAATAACTACGACTGACACTGTTTCTACTTGGTAATAATTTAAAATATTTTAAACACGATTTAACTTATTTGACAGAACTAAACTAAATTTAAATATACGGTCCTTGTCTTTTCGATACAGATAGTAAAAGACAGAAGCGTAAATTTAGTTTAGTCCTGTAAAATAGGTTACATCGCATCGACACCATTGTCCTCCACCAAAAGCGATAATATCACAAATACCTACTGTGATGGCACATCGTAAAACAAAATTAAACAATGTTTTATGTCATAAAGTTTAATTACGGCTGAGGCAATTTGCGCGGATTGGCCACTCGCTGGGGCTGGGAAGACTATTGGCTGACTGTTACACCGAAGTGTAATCTTAAACTCTAGTAAGTACATACTAATTTGAGTTTGAAAGGATAATGCGCAAATTTATATGAATGCTGGGTTTAAGGATAACAGAAATTAAATTAAAGCCAATTGTAAGAATTATCCTTCCATATAACGGTTACCTACACCTGAAATTTGAAACAAAGAGTTCCGTGGTTAAAATGAGTGAATAAGTATATATACTAAAGATAGATATTGAAGATACTCTATATAAAACCCACTAAACAAATCTTACAAAAAAACCTACTGCAGCTAAATATTGGATCTAGGTACATTATACAGGATGTAAAAAAAATGTCATAGGACCCGTTAACTGGGGCTTCTACTCATCACACTGAACAACTTTCCAGAAGGAATCCATAATCAAAGCGCTAAAAAAAAATTCGACGCTCCATTTAAAAATGCACAAAATTGTTCAATCAGCTGATTTTTATGTATGAAGAGTTCAATTTTTTTGAGATTTCAGCAAATTTGTAGAACAAAAGTTGTTCAGTTTGATGAATAGAAGCCCCAGTTTAAGAGAGCTACACCAATTTTGTTACACCTGGTATAACACTTATAAAGGAATCTTACAACAAAATACATTGTACTATCAAAGTATGTACTAGGTAGGTATCCTATATTATGTGCAACTTCTCTATCATTAGTACCTACTACAAAAGAGTTTAACGAGAGATTTATGGCCATACAGACACAAAGGAGATCTACAAAAACCATTGCTTTTTTTGTGTTATTTTCCAAAAATATTACTTGTAAAAAATGTACAAGAATAAACAAAAAAATCACGTTTCTTTTATGGGGCCCCTTTTAATTTTTATTATATTTTAGTAAAGAGGCAATAGAAACATGTACACAATACAAACATTTTAATTAGGTACCTATTACGGTTGATGAAATACACCCCGCTGACAGACAGACGGACAACCGTGGCTCAGTAACAATGTCCCGTTGGCAGTCTTTGGGTACAGAACCCTAAAAAGTAGCCCATAGCTTAAGTCAAGACGGTGTAACAGCAACCCCGCTGCCCAGACTCGAACCATAAAACTGGTCAATAAACTCGATTGGATCGCGTCTATGCGACGACGGTGGCGACGCCCTGCCATGCGGCCACGCCCGGAACTAAAACGATTAGGCATCCGTCACTGAGTAGTAATTTAACTGCATTTATTATCCCCTTACTGATTCGAAGTGGGATATAAAAGGGGATAGGTAGGTACAGCGCGAAAACAAAAGCTTGATTGGAAGTTGTGCGATCAATTTTTAGTGTGATGGAAGGTGTCTATGAGCACAGTATTACGATATAGCTTACAGTAGCACAACGCCTTTGATGTCGCACGATGCAGCCACGGCGTAAGTTCTAGCAGTAGGTACTAACCTGTTATGTGTAGTAAGATGTGCCCCGCCGCCCACTGCCGCGCAAGTACCATTCCGTTGCTCTGCGTAAGTACCTACATTCGTTGCTCTACTGTAAGCCGCTATAATGTAATACTATGCTATGAGCCTTGGTTTATTTTATAGTTTAACTAATTTGAGATTTCGGGGTGAAGCAGTGTCTATCTTCTATCGTGCAAGGCCGAATGCTCACTTTCTTTGGGCATATTTCACGTCGGGATGACTTTACTGTGGAACGTTTTGTGGTCCAGGGAAAAATAGAAGGCAGATCGCCTATGCGTTGGACTGACCATATAAAAACCGCAGTCAATGGTCCACGACACAAATGTACCAGGATGGCAGCGGAGATCTATAGAGGAATGGCGAAATGATTGCCTGGTAGAAATCGCTTAAAGCGATAGGGTAAATCCGGGATATGTGCCCAACCTTTTTTGTTTTACTTATAGCGCCTTACACACAAGCAATATGTACATGATTAATACATGTATCCAATAACTTCGGTCTTTTATTTAATTATCTTGTACAGTTTTTCGTAAAATAGTCCATGAATAATGCATATTTTGGGTTAAAATTAAATCTGGATACAGGGATAGATGCCTCACATGCGGTATACATGCCCCAACCCAATTTTTTTCGATGGGATAGATGCCCTTAGCAAGAAAACAAAAATTTAAATGTGTAAGTCTTTAATCAGCTTTTCTTTGATTAGCTTAGTTATCAATCGCACATAATTATAGATAAAACAAATAGGAACTTTAATTACAAACACTAAAGAGATCAATAATTTTTGCAAAATATTATCTTAACTTATATTATCCTCACTTATTTTTTTGTTTCTAGGCATACAAATATGCATTTATTAATAAAAAAAAATTAAGAAAACTATCATCGTAGGTAACAAATAAAACATCTTAGCAAAAACATTCATATATGCCCTTAGGGCAACTATCCCAAAATATACAAGGGCATATATCCCTTTCCACAGGGATAGATGCCTTCATTAAAAATTAATGTAAATAGTATTATTTTATTACAAAATAGTACTGAATAATAATCTACATACCCTATTCCTCACTTAGACGTAAAAACAAAATGAACTTACCTGTTAACTCCAAAGTTATAGACGATCGAAATTCTTTCATAGACTAAAATCACCACCGCTTGTGTCGTCGCCGTCTCCAGCACTCCTACACACAGCCGCACGCGCCAACGCTTTATGGCAGACTGAAGTGTGGAAGAGGCGCGGTCGTCTAATAAGGCGTTTGGATGTTTGCGTATTTTACTTTTCACACAACTGTGCTGAGGCGTCTATCCCAGTGGGGCGCATATCCCGGATTTACCCTAAGGCCAAGATTCAAGATTTAATGTATATTTGCGGTTTTTATATGGTCAGAAATAGATGCAAATTAAAAAAAATAAATTTAAATGCTCTTTCTGATAGTAATAAAATAATAATAACATAGTTTCATTTGTGAAAAAACAAGAAAAGAACAATCATTAGTTAATAATGTAAAAATTCAATCCTTGTAATAAACCAAATTATGTCATTAGAACATGAAAAGAATATGACACGAAAATTTATAAGGGATCGTTCAACAATTACGTGATCATTTTTGGCCGTTTTTTTAACCCCCCCCCCCCCCTATGTTATCACAGCGTAATCTTTTGTTTTTTAACCCACCCCCCCTCGCCTTGATTACGTAATCTTCGTCCGTGCTTAAAATGTTTGCTGTTTATTAACACTGACACGTATGTCTTGTTTCTATGAGTCTTAAATGACCTAAATTTGGGAAGAGGGTGTGTTTGTCAAAATGCAACATGTAACTACACATTTTAATATTAATATACTGTCATTTTTAAATAAAATTATTAAGTAAATACAGACTATTCCTGACTAAATGGAGACGCAGACCATTCAGCTACATCCTTGATGAGATTGTATATGTATTTAAAAGGGCAAGTACAGGCTAAATCAGGCAAATCCCCTGAACATCAATATTCGCGGGCACGATCGCTACAGTTTTGATAACTGTTTACCTAATATATACCCAAAATACTTACTTCCTCCGAAGTCGATAATATATGCCGAAAAAGTATAAAAATACTGAATCTGGTCACACTGTTCCACAGTTCCAAATCCCGTTCCATCTATCTAATAGTTAGTGTTACCAGTAGTAGACTTCAAAATTGGACGTAAACATTTTAAATATTTAGTTTATAAAATGATAACGTAATCATGGATTCTCCCTCCCCCCCCCCCCCCAAATAATCCAGATGTATATACAAGCATCTGACCCCCCCCCCCCTTCCGGTGATCACGTAATTGTTGAATGATCCCTAACATAGAAATCATTGATATCATTGATACCTTTGACAAGAGTAGGCCAGTTCACACGGACAGCACCCGGTCACGAGAATAACGCGAGAGTCAGCCAGCCGCCTTTACACTCTGTGTATATTACAAATTACAAGCCCTGTATTGTTTTCAGGCGTGCAATAAAGTATATTTACTTAGTCACTTATACTAATTGCGACGAATTGTGAAGCGCGTACGGATCCCGTTTTGTTTTTTCACTTTTTCTAGTTTTTTGTATATATTTTTTTTATAGCGGCAACAGAAATACACATTCCGTGAAAACCTCTTACGGTTCATGCAATACAGCCCGCTGATGGACGGACAGACGGACAGACAGCAGAGGCTTAGTAATAGGGTCCCGTTGGTTACCCACGGAACCCTAATAACTCAAAGCAAACTCCGAGTACCTACAATGCAATCGTTCTCTCAAAACTTCAGTGTCTTCAGTCGATACTAAATTTAAAACACAACTGTATAAACACTTTATCCCTCTTTTTTTGGGCAGTCAAGTTAACCTATGTCCCTTTCGGGATCAAGACGAATCTAACGACACCTCGCACACCAAAACCCATCAAGCCGTATAGGGTACAGGCAAAGTAGATATACAGGGTGTAACAAAATTGGTGTAGGTCCCGTTAACTGGGAATTCTACTCCTAATACTGAACAACTTTCGCCAAGGAACCCATAGTCAATTCTCAAAAAAAAAAATTGGACCCACCATACTAAAATGCAAAAAATCGGTCGATCAGCTGATCAATTTGTATGAAGAGTAAATAAAAGTTTTTACATTTTCAGCAAAGTCGTAGAACAAAAGTTATATTAGTACTAACATACGTATGGACACTCCCTGCCGCTCTCTAGATTGCGACCTCACCCCCTCGTTACCCAGATTGATACAGATTGGTTACAGTTTGGTTGTCGAAAGTATAGAATTTTGCCGCCATTTTGTTTGTTTCATCATTAGTTTTTTGAAATGTCATTTCTGGCCCCTTGTATGAAGTGTCCAGGGTGTGCTACAGGCTCAGACAAAGAAACAGACATACATAATTATGTTACATTAAGTTACAGGCTCAGACAAAGAAACAGACATACATAATTATGTTACATTAAGTTACAAATATGTTTGCGACGCCCTAATTTTTTCTCCCTTCATGACCTAAATACGTACCTATAATAACTTTACGAGGACTTTTGAATAGGGATGACGAATGCTAGTCATCTGATTTACTTTTTATCATCTGTCAAAACATTTTGTTCTAAAAATGTTTGAAATACCTAGGCGTGACTTCATAGTTTTGCAACGTCATTTATATACTCATTTTGTGATTTTGAAGGTGAATTAAAAATCGAAGAAAACTGGAAAACAAAACGAGTAAGGTTTTCCGAAGTTTCAGCAGGAGGGCAATTTAGTGATCGAGGGTTCATAATTTATTTTTGATGCTGTCGTCATCCCTAATTCTTTGTTTTGTTGACTTCGACTCCAATCTAAAAGAAACCCCAATTTTTAAATGATTTGAGCCTTCTAATTTTGCAGGACGTAACACTTTTTCACGGTGACGATGGCGGGGGTGAAAAGTGAGAGGGGAGGACGCGATCAATACCGACCCCTCCCCGCGCCGGGGACCCGGCTGAGACAACGAGCAAAAAGTTCATCCCAACGGAGATTGTATAGCTAGTAATAAGTCTCGTTGGAGGCCATGTACTGAAAGTTGGGTATAAGTGATGGTAATAGCGTCGGTGGCGTAATAGTAAGGGCCGCTACCTCCTGTCCGGGAGGTTGTGATTCGAATCCTGCCACGTACCAAAGTGTTTTCGAATTTGGATTTCATATTTACGTTTATACCACAGTACAATAAAAAGTACTAGCGTCTCTTACGGTGAAGGAAAACATCGTGAGGAAACATGCATACGCCTGCGAAGAAACTCCAAGGTTGTGTGTGAAGTGGACCCTGGGCCCGCGTGGTCGACTAAGGCCCGATCGCCTTAACTCAGGGTAGGCTCGAGCTCCTCGGTGGGGACGTATATGAGCTGTAATGATGATAATAATAGCTGAAGGTAGGTAGGTACTAGATGAAATGTTTAATTTATGAGGAATTTAACCAGAATTTTTGAATTAGTTAACAGTGAAATTGAAATAGAGGAAAATATATTTGTTTATTGAGGATATTTACGAGGGATTATATTATCGAATGGAAACAGATTTATTACACGCGAATTGAACCCACAACCTCTTGATGTGAAGCTATTAGCCTCAGCTATTTACGCCATGGAGGCGGTTAGAAATATACTACAGATGGTCGGAAAAATATTAAAAGTAATGAAGGTTAAATTCAATGTACTTAATAGGCATGTTAATAGCTCTTCTCTTTGTTTGCAGTTAGCTTTTTGGATAGGACAATAATTGGAACAACAAAAAAGAAAAGGCACAACCGGTAACGACTCGTTCCTTCTAACCAAAGGTATCGGGTTCAAATCTGGACGGCCAATGTAGCAATGAATTTTTCAAAACTTACGTACATAATACTTACCGAATGCTTAAACGGTGAAGGAAAACATCGTGAGGAAACCTGCACACGTCTGCGAAGAAACTCGAAGGTTATGTGTGAAGTCGACTAACCCGCACTGGGCCCGCGTGGTCGATTAAGGCCTGATCGCTCTGATTCAGGGTATAGGCTTGTGCCTCTCGGTGAGGGCGTATATGAGCTGATATCTAAATATAAGGTGACTGACTGACATAGTGATCTATCAACGCACAACCCAAACCACTGGACGGATCGGGCTGAAATTTGGCATGCAGGTAGATATTATGACGTAGGCATCCGTTAAGAAAGGATTTTGGGAAATTCCTACGGGAACCGCAAAAATCGGGATCTGCGTGGGCGAAGCTGCGGGCATCCACTAGTGATGAATAATTGGAAACGCATAACACAATAAAAATATCCCTACGCGATCGAATCAGAAATGAGGAGTTCCGCAGGAAACTAAAGTAACCGACATAGCTCACATCGCCAAACTTAAGGGCAGTGGGCAGGGCACATAGCTCATAGAGCAGATGGCCGTTGAGGCAGTAAAGTTCTTGAGTGGCGACCGCACATGGACCGACGACCTGGTGAAGGTCCTGGGAAGCCCCTGGACGCGGGCAGCGCAGGACCGGTCGTCGTGGAAATCCTTGGAGTAGGCCTTTGTTCAGCAGTGGACGTCTTTTAAATAAAATAGGTACTAAAAATACGACTTCAATCGCAACAACTAAGTAAAATTTTTTTTTTTTTTTTGGTCATTTAGTCTTAACCGATTTTGATAAAATCTGTATGGGACCAACCTGGCAGCATATCCTTTAAATCATCATCATTTGGCATCATCGTCACTTACCATCAGAAGAGGCCTACTATTTGTGAATAAAAAAAATAAAAAACTTACTAAAAATATTTAAAATAACTTAAAAACTTACAATTTACTACTACTTAGGTGTAGGTACCTAGGTAAACTTAAGGCCCAGTGGTACTTAAAAATCTGCCTTTGTCTTTTTCCTTACGTGTAAAGAGGGAAGAAAATAACCACACTTTTGCAATTTTTCGATGTTTTCGTTTTTTTTCTCTTAATATTTATCTTAAATAAAAATCCATTCGATGTTTTCTCTTCAGTCACTTATGCACTTTATTTCAGTAAATAAACCATATTATCAAATTACTTATTTTCAGAATAAAACCGAAAATAGACGATAAAATGGCTTCAAAAGAAACATTTGCGAAATTATTCTATCGAGCCAACTTTATTAAATCGTGTTTCCTTTCGATATAGTCCCTCGTAACTATTATATCAATCAATAATACCAGTATCCATGTTTTCCTAGATTTTAAATTTACTGTTAACTACTTCAAAAATGAATTCTAAAAACCTGTTTAAGTGGATTTTTAGGTACCTACCACTGGGCCTTAACTTCATGAGAACATCGGACACTAAAAAACTGAGCACCAATTCTGGCATTTACTCAGCGTACTGAAAAACTTTCTTCGAGAAACACATAGTCAATTCTCAAAAAAAAAAATTTGACCCTCACACAAAAATGCGCGAAATTGGTCGATCAACTGATCGTTTTGTATGAAGAGTTCAAATTATTTTTTTTGCGATTTTAGCAAACTTGTACAACAAAAGTTCAGTTTGATGAGTAGAAGCCTCATTTAACGGGACCTGCACCAATTATTCTACACCTGTATATATTTAAAAAAAAAAATGGGTCCATACAAAATTGGTCAACCAGCTGATTGTTTTGAATGAAAAGTTCACTACGTTTTTTTATATCAAAAATTTGAGTGTGATTGCAACTCATCTGATTAGAAGTGATGATGCAGTCGAGGATAATACACGCAAACTCAAATAACGCTTGTTCACTCTCGCCTTGAAGGTCCCCAAATTCTAAGAATCAGGAAACACTGACGCAATCAAGGATGTCCAGCAGTCTGTGTTTCTTTGCCTCTATGAAACAGGCAGTTTTAAAAAATAATGCAAAGAATACAGCACATATACAAAAAACAAGACACGTGATTTTTTTAATGTAAAGAATGTAGCGACATCTATAGCTATTTAGTAATCTGTGTCTATAGTAAGATCTAGCAGTATTTTCTGTATAGGTACCTAGTTGATTTATGAATATATTTTTGTACAGAACCCTCAGTGTGCGAGTCCAATTCGTACTTGGTCGGTTTTCAGTTAAAACATAAAAACGCAAAGAAAACTCCTCCAAAACAACAGTAAAGGAAGATTTTCCTCAAGTTAAAATTGTAAAGGCCGAGCCCCGCCCCAGATGTGACAAAAGCGACCAATGGGCGATGTCGCGCGGCCTCCCGCGACACTCGCGACCAATCAGAAGCGTCGCCAACATCCAATGACATCGTGGTGACACACGGGATGTGGAGGTCAACGCCCTCGTCCGTCTGGTTGGGTAACAACTTCACTTGTGTTGATCGTTGTTTGAAATTAGCTGCGGTATGATGATAGATAGCCGACGCGACGTAAGTATCTCATCTGTGACGTAGCTCTCAGAGTCGCTAAACTTAAGGGTCTCCAGGAGGCTCGAGTTTCCATACAAACGTAGTTCCGTTTTAATACAAAAACTACATACTTGATTGAATATCGATGTTTGTTCGACGATGTTCGATGTTTGTTGTACTTTTCGATGCACTAATATAAAACGGAAAAAAATAATAGCAGTTTCAAACTTTCAGTATACAAAACTAATTTAAGCCTTTATTTAGTTATTTTTTAATTAAGGTAGGTACTACAATGAAAACTAATTACAAACATCGATATGTGTCTACTTAACATACTTAATCGCAAAGTTTGGATTCAATGCGGCATGAAATCTTTGTATGAAAGCGGAACTACGTTTGTATGGAAACGCGAGCCTCCTGGAGTCTCTTAAGGACAGGGCACATAGCTCTTAGATCAGAAGACAGTATAGTTCTCGAGTGCCCGATTGTGCACCGGAAGACGTAGGTAGCGTAGGCAGGCCTCCCACTCGGTGATGACAGTCGCGGGAAGCCGCTGGATGTGGGCAGCGTGGGACGGGACCAGTCGTTGTGGATATCCTTGGGAGAGCCTTTGTCCAGCTGAGGACGTCCTTCGGCTGATATGATGATGATAATGGTAAAATAGGTTTTATTTTATTTTAATAGAAACATTAATACAGAAAATACGAAATATTACCTTTTCATGGTTTTCTTACCAGCCTCGCTCAAAGGTTGCCAACATTCCCCATAAATTCCCATAGGTAATAGATAGGTATATATAGGTATCAACGTATAGTACCTAGTGTAATGTGGGTTACAGGGCTGCCATTACTAAAAAATCTCTGAGGAAAAAAAGGTTAGGGTGCACATTACAGGGCTGCCCTACTAAAAAGTCTCTGAAAAAAAAAGTTAGAATGCACATAACAGGGTTGCCATACTATAAAATCTGTGAGTAAATAAAAATTTGGGGTTCACATAACAGGTTTGCTAAAAAACTCTGAGTAAAAAAATAAAGTTGGGGTGCACATAGGTATTTGGTGTGCACTTATCAGGGCTACTTACAGCAACATTTTTCGAAGTGTTATTTTTTTTCTCTTGTCCCTAAAAATAGGTAACCTCTTATCGAAAGTGTAAAAATCTGTTAAAACTTGAGAAACAAGATATTTGTTGCGCGTTTAAAAAAGATCTGTAGGTACAAGTATTTAATCAGTTTCTCGTTGTTTTACTTTAATATATAGGTTTTATATTAGCTTGCGTGTTAGTTATAGCTAGTTTGGGGACAAATCTTGGCAGCTCTATTGGAACTACTTCCCGGTTTACGATTGGGCTGAAATTTTGCAAACATTTTAAGTTTGGATAAAAATGCATAACTAACTAGTTAGGTAAGTGGCTTTGTTCAAAATCCAATATGGTGGACTCCCAAACATCGCGGATCAGTTTTTTTTTTGCACCGCCATCATATGGGTTTTAAATGTTAGGGTTTGTTAGGGCTTTCGAAAATTATTTTAGTCAGACTCCGTAACAGAAGCTATATAGGATGTAACAAAATTGGTGTAGGTCCCGTAACTGCGGCTTCTACTCATCACACTTAACAATTTTTGTTGTACCAGTTTGTTGAAAACTAAAAATATTTTTACTCTTCATAGAAAACGATCAGCTGATTGACCAATTTTGTGCATTTTTTTATGGAGCGTCGAAATATATTTTTAAGAATTGAATTTGGGTTCTTTGGGGAAAGTTGTTCAGTATGATGAGCGTCGGTGGCGTAACGGCTAGGGCCGCCGCCTCCTGTCCGGGAGATGGTGGTTCGAACCCTGCCACGTACCAATGTGATTTCGAATTTAGATTTCATATGTACGTTTATCCGACGCTCTTGCGGTGAAGGAAAACGTCGTGAGGAAACCTGCACAGCCTCGCGGGTTGTGTGTGAAGTCGACCAACCCGCACTGGGCCCGCGTGGTCGACTAAGGCCCGATCGCCCCAATTCAGGGTAGGCTCGAGCCCCTCGGTGGGGACGTATGTGAGCTGATATGATATGATGATGATGATGAGCAGAACTCCCAGTTAACGGGCCCTACACCAATTTTTATCCCGTAAGCCTTCACTCCAGTGTGTCGAGGCATCCATTGTGATCCAAGTAGGTATTATTAGTTCGTTCGCTGATTTACCTGTTATAATAACGTCAGCTGTGGCGCTGCGATTGAACTTAGGGCAGCATCTTTGGCGGCAGTTAGCAAATGTGCAGCTGATTTGGCGAACGAACTATACTCGGGCACACCTCGGACACTTTAAACAACAGTCGTGAAATGACATTTCTAAAAACAAATGACGGAGCAAACAAAATCACGGCAAAATCCTATACGTTCGAGAACCAAACAGCACCAATCTGTATCAATCCGGGGGACGAGGGGGTGAGGTCGCATCTAGAGAGCGGCAGGGAGTGTCCATACTGTATGTTAGTACTAATATACGAGTATATACTTTGACTCAGGTTAGCCGGGACTTAATCCTATAACTACATGTAAGTATTTAGTCACAGAGCTTTTCTAATAAGAATATTTTTGATTGAACTTTTTATTTAGGTAGTTAATATGTACATGAAACATTCGATTCCAATAAGACTGATTTATAATATGCATGCTATTAATATATTTACTGTCTAGAATGAAAGCCTGAGTCCTATACTTAATTAAAATATATTTAGGATTTATTAAATAGGTCTTACTTCAAGTTACCTACTATACATCCTTACATTAATATTAATTACTAGCTATTTCCCGCGGCTTCATCCGCGTGAACAACGTTTCTATGACTTTTGGGGGGGCGCAATGCGGCTCGCGAGCGTGAAAAAGTAGCCTATGTGTTAATCCAGGTCCTAATCTGTCTACGTACCAAATTTCGGCATGATCTGTTTAGTAGTTTTTGCGTGAAAAAGTAACAAACATACATCCATACAGTGTTGCAAACTTTCGCTTTTATAATATTAGTAGGATTATGTTCAACAAACATTCAATTTCAATGAGACTAATTTATGATTTGCATTCTATTAACCGCAGTGTCTTAAGACCAGATCTTCGACCAGTGTGTGTTGCCAGTGATGACATACGGAACTGAGATATGGTCGCTTAGTATGGGCCTCATAAGGAGGCTCAAGGTCACCCAAAGGGCAATGGAGAAATATAAAAAAAAAACGGCTGGCGACGAAATATTATATCGCCCTGAACCGGTTTTACCCAAACCCGTCCAGTAGTTTGGGCACTCTAGAGCACCGGACGGACGCACGGACACACATTCATTCATTTATATCACAATTTTTTTAGAATCTTTATAGTGTCAGAAAATCGATCCCCATCAAAATGTCAACTTAGCCATCACAGTACTTTCTTCACTTCTTCGTCCCTCGCTAACGCTCGCTTCTCAAACGCTCGAAACAAGAAAAAAACTGGCTGATTGTTCAAAACATTTCCACAACACTTACGCCGTTACGCCATGTCATGCATGTGGTTACGCCATCTGGTGCTAAATTTCCGTTTTATGACTCAGCTCTACCTACTACAGGATGCAGCAAAAGTGTGTGAACAAATGATAACATTAAAAAGAAGCTTCATCATTACAGCTCATATACGTCCCCACCGAGGGGCTCGAGCCTACCCTGAATCAGGGCGATCAGGCCTTAGTCGACCACGCGGGCCCAGTGCGTGTTGGTCGACTTCACACACATCAACCTTCGAGTTTCTTCGCAGGCGTGTGCAGGTTTCCTCTCGATGTTTTCCTTCACCGTTAAAGCAATCGGAAGGAAAAAGGAAGCTTAATTGTGAGTAAGCTGACCAACTTTTCAAAAAAACCCGTCATAAGACAATTTTTAAAAATTTCTGTTCACAATTTATAACAATATGATGTAGGGGAAGGTTGCTATGATTGGACCACTTAACTTTAGAATATTATGTCTCATGATTATAGAAGATGAAATGAAACCAGATCATTTCTCATAAAAAAATTTAACAATACTCGTAGTTCAATTTCATGATGATTTTGTTTACCTTTTGTTTTTTTTTAGGATGATATACGGATTTTATGTTTATATGTATAGGGCACGCTTTCTGTAACTTAAGCAGCTTGATGAATTTTGTAGTGCGAGGCCTTGTTCCCGTGAGTGAAATAGGATACATTTTTACCCGACAGACCAAAAAAGAGAGTTTTAGTTTCTATGCAGTCGGGTTTTTTTAATTTTTATTTATTCGTTACTAGCTGTTTCCCGCGGCTTCACCCGCGTGGACAACGTTTCTATGACTTTTCGAGGGTGTGCAGTAAAAAAAATAGCTTATATGTTAATCCAGGTCATAATCTGTCTACCTACCAAATTTCAGCCAGATCCGTTAAGTACTTTTTGCATGAAGAAGTAACAAACATACACACTCACAAACTTTCACCATTATAATATTAGTGTGATTTCACAATAGTATAACGCGAGAGACTCCCATTGCTCCCCTCGACCATATTATAAGAGGTAGGTATACCTTAATACTAATGTATATACTTTGTTAGAGGGATAGGAACGACCCGGCTCCCGATCATTGCCTTCGTGGATTGAAAGAAACTCAAAAGCTTCAGACGACATACGAGTATGTCATTAAAATAAGATCGAAGGACAAAAAAGTCCTGCAAAAAAGTTCACACTTTGTTCCAGCTCCTTGTGTGTGATGACAATGATGACATTGCAGATTTTTAAACGAAACTATATATTTTTGTTTGCAGGCCACAGGCAGCCATTGTCATCCTTCTATGAACAGAGTAAGGTTCAAAATTGTTCGAAAAATTCAAGAGAAGCCGCAAAAAGGAGTGGTTCCTGTTACGACAGTTTGATTCTTAGAGGACCGTTATATTAAAAAAAATGTATTAGGGCCGTGTCCTTACGTGAAGTGACAAAAAAAGGATAGCATACTAATTTTGCATGAAATGACTTTTGGAAGAGGCTTGACAAGGGAGTTGTCGTAAACCGCCTTTCGAGTTTTTTAATAGGTAGTTTTCTGGAAATGGTTGTAGAAAGTCATCAAAGTGGGTTGTTTAACAGCGTGCTTGGGCTGTTATAATGATCATCATCACATCAGCCAAAGACGTCCACTGCTAGATATAGTACGCTAGTACTAGGTAATATATGTCACCGTCCAAGTTAGGTAAGTATGGACCAAAGCGCCCCACGCTTTTTTCACAATAGTATTAATATATTTTTCGTTCTTTATTGTTTTCAGCTTATATTAAAAGTAATTTTTCACTTTTTAGTTTGATGTGTTTTAAAAGCGTATTTTTATAGGTTTTTTTAGGTATGCTGCCTGGTTGGTCCCATATAAATTTTATCAAAATGGATGTTGTTTTTTTTTAGAAAATTAACAAAAACCTAAATTAATAATGCAAAATTAAATTGTTGCGATGAAAGTATTTTTTTTACATGTTTATGTTCCAAACAAGTTGTTCCTAAATTAAAAATTCCTACATTCACACGTTGACGCACTTATCTCAAACACAATAGCAAACATTCATGACGAAGAGGTGTGCTCCAGCCTCAACCTCAAAGTGCGCGCCACATAATTGCATCACAAAGTGTCAAGCCACAATGAATCTCAGTGTCATCTTGGTGTCACAAAAACTCTTATTTTTGTGCCATCATTCTGTGTGATGAGTCCCCTTTGTATGGCGGGTCCTTTGTGGCCGTAACGTAAGTGCCGACGTTTGGCGGCAGACGTGTGGGATTTGGTGTTAAAAAAGCGCTGTACAGTGGGCTATGGAAACGACATTAAATGATGCTTAGTGGTATATTATTTGAAGATAGATTGATTCTGTAAATCCAAGCAATCAACATTCTATAAATTCTTCCATAATTATATGGTTATGACTGCTTGATGGCCCGTTGAAGTACTAAATGAAGGGCGTGCTAGTTTTAGCCAACTCCAAAAAAGGTGGTTATCAATCGACCCGTATATTTGCAATATTATTGGAATTGCACAGTATTTGTATGTTAGTCTATGTGGGTTTTTAAACAGGTGTGTGCCTTGATTAGTGTATAAAACATACATACCATTTACTAACATATTTAGGTTTTTTCTTGCACTATTCCACAATTAATGTAAATAAAACAAAATTTGTTTATACTGCAACCGGTTTCGTGATCATCTTCAGGCAGTAGACTACTTTATTTCAAAGTGAGGGTAGTGTGATACTTACTAAAAATAGGGATAACAGTTTCTGAAAAAATCTACCAAAACGGTAGTTTTTGTGTCATACTAGTACCTAAATAAATAAATAAGATATCGCAAGCATACAATACCATTTACTAACGTTCCAAACATACGTTTGTCCACGTATTTCTCAAAAAATAGAAATCGAAATGCAATAATTCCTTTTCTATTGGATTAAGTATCTTTCCTCTTAGGGAACAGTGCAAATTGCATTGAAATCTGTTCAGTAGTTTTCAAGATATGTCATGTGTGTACCAATCACTGGAAAAGTACCTATACCTCGTCGATTTAACGCTGCATTTTGTTTGTTCGTTTGTGAACTCTTTATTGTATAATAAAATACACAGTTATAGGTACAGAGTAGGAATAACATATGTACAGAGGCCAGTACATCAAGCTAGACACTTTGGACTTTGTACCGTTCTTATGCCGTACGCATATGGATCAGAATCGCACTACGAGTGTCCAGCTTGACGTGCTGGCCCCTGTACAATTTTGTGATTGAAGTCGGTTGTACCTTACGTTTTTAATTAGCGTTATAAATTAAATAATTATTAAGTATGTATATCAGTCTCTGGTTCCCATAACACAGGGAATCCTACTTTGGGGTCAGGTGACCATGTGTGATTTGTCCCAGAATATTTATTTATTTTATTTATTTATTTAAAAAAATATATGAAAATCATTATTTCCATTATTTATTTTTAAAAATAATGTTGAAAATGGCTGTTGGACAGGCTATCCGGTAGAAAGTGGCTATTGCTGCCTGTTAGCATCTGTTGCACCATCAGGGAAGCTAAAAGTGTTTTGCCAACCCTCGAGTGAGGGCTGAAGAGTTCAATGATGGGCATTCTTCATATGCTGCAAGCCATAAACTGATAGCCTCGCACAGTTAGATAACACCTAACTAAAGACGTCCCTGCTGGGACAAAGACCTCCGCTAAGGACTTCCCAACGACCAGTATTGCACTTCCTGCATCCAGCGGATTTCCGTAACCTTTACCAGGTCGTCGGTCTACCAAGTGGGAGGTCAGTCTGCCTACGCTGCATCTTTCGGTGTGCGGTAACAACTCGAGAACTTATCGAGCTATCGTGCTTCGTCCACTGGCCACTGTAATTTTGCGATTCTGTAAGCTATGGCCTATGTCGCTTACCTTGGTTCTCCTACGGATCTCCCCATTTCTAAATAGATCAAGAGGGAAACGAGCATAGCTCGCTCCATCGCCATTTGGATGACCTTGAGCCTTCATATGAGTCTGTATATGTGAGTTAGTTCCATAAATCATTACTGGCAACACACAAATCGTTTACTCAGAAAGTAATAAATCTAGGTAATGAGAACTCCTTAGTAGTTTTTTTTAGTTGAGTAGTATTATTTTTAAATTATTTTTCTTTGTTTACTGTGTTTTCTTTTTCAAGATTATTTTTTACCACTTGCTGAAATTAGTATATAAATCAACCATCAATCAATACAACGACAAATTAAATTTCGGTATACTCTGGCAAGATGTTTAATAATTTTAGATCTCTTGACTAAAAGCGTATTAACAAAATCTATCCCATACAAACTTAAAATTACTACTTCTCGAAAATGGATAGGCCGATTCTAATGACACTTTATTCACATACGAATTTTAAAATTACTAGGTATGAGGAAATTAAATCATTATTATTTAGTGACAACATGATTTTTTTAAATGTAATATATCCACAAGCTTAGAATTTCGTGATTTGTTTATATGTATAAAGTTGCATTATAATCGGCCTATAAATTTTCAAGAAGTACTAATTTTAAGTTTGTATGGGAATCAATTTTGTAAATACGCTCTTAAATTTCACTCAATTGTAGTACCTACTATGTAGATTAGAGTCCCATCAGCCAAGTCAGAACTTTTCAATCCACATCTGACAGAAACAAGAGAAGAAAGCGCGAGAGTGAGTCGGACTCGCGCACGAGGGTTCCGTACCATTATCTATAAAAATAAAGTTTCTTGTATGGAAGCCCTCCTTAAATATTAATTTTATTTTAATTTTTTTTTTTTTAAATCGAATAAACCTCAATATTCTGTGAATATTTCAAGCGTCTTCCTGTTGCCGTTATAAAAATCAAGCAAAAAAAACGTTTGTTGTATGGGAATAAATATTTGTTTTATTTATAATTAATTTTTTAATTTTATTTTTAAAGTGAATATTAACAATTAAAATAAACATTCTACGAATATTTCAAGCGTCTTCCTGTTGCCGTTATCAATATAGAGCAAAAACGAGCAAAAAAATCACGTTAGTTGTATGGAGACTTATCTTATCCATTATTTTTTCACTTTTTCTTTTTAGTATTTTTTTGTTAAAGCGGCAACAGAAATACATCATCTGTGAAAATTTCAACTGGCTAGCTATCACGGTTCATGAAATACAGCCTGGTGACAGACGGACGGACGGACGGACAGACAGACAGACAGACGGATAGCGAAGACTCAGTAAAAGGGTCCCGTTTTTACCCTTTGGGTACGGAATCCTAAAAAAGCATTCAAAGGTCACATTGCAGCATAGTACCTATAAAGAAACAATAAACCACCAAGTCCAATCACCCGTTATGGTATTCAAACAAGCGTACACCGGTCGCTGGCACATCGGACAAAGTTCAACCGTCTGCCACCCACGGCTCGTCCCAAATTAGCCGTCTCGGACGACGCGACGGACGTCGATGTCAACTTGTCACTGCCCGTCACGGCAGTTTAAAAGCTTTACGGTGCGGGTACACTGGCATTTTTCTTGTGTGCGATTCGACCAAGAAGCAGTTCGACATTTCCACTTCTCTCACCTTTAAAAAGAGACACAAAAAACGAGCGAGCCTTACAGTAGTCATATATGATGTGTAACATATAACAAAACATCTATTAAAATAATTTATTATTGGTTTTTTGTATGTGACTCGACCAAGAAGCAGTTCGACAATGCCACACCTCTCACCTTTAAAAAGAGACACAAAAAAACGAGCAAACCTTACAGTAGTAATATATGATGTGTAACATGTGACAAAACATTTATGAAATTAATTTACTATCGGTTTCATGTATGTGACTCGACCAAGAAGCAGTTCGACACTGACACTCCTTTCACCGTTAAAAAGAGAAACAAAAAAAGCGTGCGAGCCTTACAGTGGTCGTATAGTCGTATATGATGTGTAACATGTGACAAAACATTTATGAAATTAATTTACTATCGGTTTCTTGTATGTGACTCGACCAAGAAGCAGTTCGACATTGCCACTCCTCTCACCTTTAAAAAGAGACAAAAAAAATATCGAACCTTACAGTAGTCGTATAGTCGTATATGATTTGTAACATGTGACAAAACATTTATAAAATCAATTTATTATCGGTTCATGTATGTGACTCGACCAAGAAGCAGTTCGACATTGCCACTCCTCTCACCTTTAAAGAGAGACAAAAAAAAGATCGAGCCTTACAGTAGTCGTATAGTCGTATATGATGTGTAACATGTGACAAAACATTTATAAAATCAATTTATTATCGGTTCATGTATGTTACTCGACCAAGAAGCAGTTCGACATTGCTACTCCTCTTACCGTTAAAAAGAAAAACAAAAAAAAACGAGTGAGCCTTACACAGTAGTCGTATATGTTATAATGTCTAACATGTGACAAAACATTTATGAAATTAATTAATTATCGGGTTGTACATTCACGAGCCGGGCCTTCGGATAGTAGGTCATCTTTGCCTTCGGCCTTAAATTAGGCGGCAAGGCAATGTTACCTTGCGTGCTAGAAGGTGCGCGGAGTCTCACGAATTCTCGAGAATTCTCGCGACTACACCTTGCGGTTGGAAAATGTGTTCTATGATCTTTGCTTAACAGGGATCGTGACGTCATACTACGAGTCTCTTAGTGCCACTTCCCTAGGGTTCTCTTGACGTCCCAACGGAATACGCTCGAATTTTCGAGATTGCTCGAGCATGCACGAGAATTCCCGCGGAAGAAACTATCCTTGTTTTTGGTCTTTTACTTATAATACTAGAAGACGTATGACATCAAAAACGAGTAACGCATCTTCCAAGAGGATTCTTGAGCATGTTTGAGCATTCTCGAGAATTCGTGCGAGTATTGTCTCATACTAATCTGTACATTACCTGATGGAGATAAAGTTCGAAATAGTACGCATATTTTCGTCTCAAAAATTTGCTGCGCTGCCCTTCCGCGGCAATGTTATGGCTTTAAGATGCCTCAATTCGAGCAGATTGATACGTGTTAAAATAATATCGAACGTAAGTCTATTCATTTTAAGTTCAAACCAATGCGGGCTTCAACGCGGCTGTTACGTTGAAACCGAACGCCCAATTCTCGATTTTTACATGTTTTTATTACTTTTCTATACTTTCAAATAAGTTTTAAAAAAATGTGTTCAATTAAAATGAAAAGTCTTAAAATCACCGACTTTTGTGTGTTTGTTTCATTCAACATTAAATAATTTTTTTTGAGAATTTTTGCAATTACTTAATGCCAAAAACAGGGTCTACAGTATATTTTTTTTACATCAATAGTGGTAATATTTTCAAGATCGTATTAAATCAAATCGATTTTTTATTACTTTAAGTATATTATATATTTTTTCCATGGTAATAGCTTTACACAGTCTTTCAATAATTTGTATTGAATTTTGTCATTTGACCAATCTTAAGGCCTTAACAGCATAGATGTGTTCCGGCTTGAAGAGAAGGTAGTCAGTTTCCTATTGCCTTCTACTGAAACGAATGATATGAATTCAGTTTCTTACAAATTTTTTTTCGTATATGGGGAGTATTTTTTAGTTAGTGTTAAGTGATGTAGTGTCGTTTCATGTTCGCATCAGTATATTTTTGCCACGATAAGCTACCTATAATATTTAGCTGCCCTAAACCCAGGCCTTGTCGGCGTTGTGGGAAATCTGTCTCTATTAATCCACTGTGGTCACACACATGTTAACAACCCATGAACCTCCCCACTGCTGGGGTACGGGTCTCTTCCCAAACTGGGGAAGGTTAGGCCATACCACAGTATTGCGATATGGCTTACAGTAGCGCAACGCCTTTGATGTCGCACGATGCCGCCACGGCGTAGGTACTAGCCTGTAGCCATTACGTTTTATTACATTGTCCGAAATAAATGTTTTGATTTGGTTTGATTTAACGTGCCTTGCGAAGCACGGAAACGATCGAGAAAAATGCCACTAACAGTCAAGCCCATCTATGCAGGTCAGTTAACGTTCACAACGTGTAACTATTTTTAGTTTTATTTCTTTTCGTAATATTTTTTATGATTCTGTACTTATTATTTTTAATTTTGTGTATTATTTTTAATTTTGTGCCCCCGCCGCCCGCTGCCCCGCAATTACCCTTCCGTTGCTCTGCGTAAGTACATTCGTTGCACTACTGTGAGCCGCTATATTGTAATACTGTGGCCATACTCCCCACACGGGGGCCAAGTCTGAATTGGTAGAAGTTGCAGGGCCAGTGGTGGGCGAACCCCACTGTCAGAAGTTTTACAAGCCGCTCATAAGGCATCTGACACGGCTTAACGACTGCCATCTAGTAATAACAACCGGCACCAACGGCTTAACTTAACTTAACGGCCCTATCTTGTGGCAATTGGTACGGCTGCATGTGAAGTAATTTTAATTTTTAATTTGTGTAACCTTACTAACCCTAATTTTATTTATAATATTTTCTTGTACTAACACTCTATGGATTACGTTGTCCGAAATAAATGTTTTGATTTGATTTGATTTGATTTAACGTGCCTTGCGAAGCACGGAAACGATCGAGAAAAATGCCACTAACAGTCAAGCCCATCTATGCAGGTCAGTTAACGTTCACAACGTGTAACTATTTTTAGTTTTATTTCTTTTCGTAATATTTTTTATGATTATGTACTTATTATTTTTAATTTTTTGTATTATTGTCAATTTTTTACAATTTTATTATTTTATATTCATATATTGGATTCGTCCTGTAAAATGACGTGTAAAATATTTTTTACCAATAAAGTGATTGTGATTGTGATTGTAACCTACGTGATCGGCCCAACCACGCAAATTGCACTGAACTACCTACGACCGCTTCGTACATATCATACACACACACATATTTAATTATACCATATATCTTGGTAAGCCCGCTTCCATTTTCGGCATCATCGTCACTTACCATCAGGTGAGTTGATGCCAAGGGTTTACCAATAGTGAATAAAAAAATATTTAAAAAATGCCCCGAGAGCGTCGGTGGCGTCGGTTACGGCCGCTTCCTCCTGATGACCGGGAGGTCGTGGTTCGACTCCCGCCACGTACCAATGTGTTTTCGAATTTCGATTTCATAATATGTACGTTTATCCGACGCTCTTATGGTGAAGGAAAAACATCGTGAGGAAACCTGCACACGCCTGCGAAGAAACTCGAAGGTTGTGTGTGAAGTCGACCAACCCGCACTGGGCCCGCGTGGTCGACTAAGGCCCGATCGCCCTAATTCAGGGTAGGCTCGGGCCACTCGGTGGGGACGTACATATATGAGCTGATATAAGAATAATGCCTACTTGACAATATGAACTGAGCTTTATCGAAGAACTTTCACTCGGTGTTAGGTTTCAGCGTGTTTATATGAGGTGTTTTTAATTACGTTTGGCGACTCTCATAATTAGGTCGTGATGTACTAAACTTCCCGTTTTTTTTATTTACAACTGGTAAGCCCTTGGCATCATCTAACCTGATGGTAAGTGACGTTGATGCCGAAGATGGAAGCGGGCTTACCAAGATTTCCCAACGCAATGGAGAACTGGCTATCTTATCTTCATACTGCAACACATCAATATTTTTAACACACTGATGTTTGGTGGCAAGACATCGATAAGATGGTCGTAGCTAGCCAGGCGGGCTTAGAAAATGCCCTACCACCAACTAAACCGAGTCTTACAAATTGACCCCACCGGGAATCGAACCTGCGACCTCCTGGTGTGAAGGGAATGGACTAACCATTACGCCACAAAGGCGGTTAAAGTCCTATCTAGATCAGAAGTGAACTGACAAATTAGGTAAACTTTTAACCCCTACATGGCATATGGTTTGTCCATTAGCTTCACATCGGAGGTTGAGGGTTCGATTCCTGGCGGAGACTTACTTTGTTAGACTCGGTTTGTTTAGTGGAAGGGTATTCTTTAAACCCGTCTGGCTCTACCACCATCTTATCTAAGTCTTGCCGCCAAACATCAATGTTAGGAGCATTGATGTGTTTCAGCTTATAGAAAAGATAGCCAGTGCCCCATTGCGTTGGAGAAACTTGGTAAGCCCGCTTTCATCTTCGGTATCATCATCATTCAATCATGGGAAATGATCCCAAGGGATCACCAATTGTGATTGAAAAAAAAATTTTTAGCAATTGGGGAAGGATTCGTTTTTTTTTTTTATTCTCTATTGGTAAGCCCTTGGCATCATCTCACCAGATGGTAAGTGACGATGATGCCGAAGATGGAAGCGGGCTTGCCAAGATTCCCCAACGCAATGGAGAACTGGCTATCTTATCTTCATGCCGGAACACATCAATGTTTTTTTTTAACACTGATGTTTGGCGGCAAGACTTAGATAAGATGGTGGTAGCTAGCCAGGCGGGCTTAGAAAATGCCCTACCACCAACCAAACCGAGTCTTACAAGGTGACCCCGCCGGGAATCGAACCCGCGACCTCCTGTGTTAAGCCAGTGAACTTTGCCTCTGAGCTACGGAGGCGGTTAAAATAACTTATTGATATGGAAACAAACTGAATTTCTTTCTTTCTTTCTTATACTTAGATGGCAGTTATATCATCATCATCATATCAGCCGAAAGATCCACTGCTGGACTGCTGGACATAGGCCTTTATAGGACATAGGAATTTAGTATTAATCAAGTTCCATTATAATTAAGTCCGTACTTGTAGCGGATTTTAGTTATTTTTTTAATTTTCCTTTCTCGTACTTACTATATGTACCAATAAAATACTATTCTCACACACAAGCTGAGTTAAACTTAAGTTTAGCTTTAAACTTTTGCTTATAATATGTAAACATTACGATAATAGACGTTGGTCCTTTTAGTACCTATGGTATCAGCCTTAAGATCTATTTTGCCTATGATACAGTCGTCACATCAACATCAAAACATCACCTTCGGCTAGATGAAGGGAATTCCAATCCCACGTGGCCCGAGTGGCTGAAGCGCCGCGCTTATCCTTGCCCGTTTCAGTGGCGTTCAAAACCTGGGGTCTTTTGTCTCTATTACGGAATCAGTGGCTTTTCGTACTTTCTCAAACTATTTTTTTTCAGCAAAACTTAACCTGATTCGCACGAAACAGGTTACTACTTATCTTTAAAGTAAAATTATAGTAACCTATATTCAATTATTCAAATATTGTGTTTTGACGCAGGAATAGAAATTTAGTAACTTCGATTTAGACTCCGGAATACTATAAATTAAAACTATTTACCTACAAACTGTAAAAATTACGGACCTTACCTATTGTCCAGTTGATGATCTAGTACTAACTTTTCTACTAGTACTAACAAACTATAACAGTAGCTGTGCCTTCCGTACTCGCCTCCCCGGCCCGGTGAATTTGTAAAGGCCCCCAGGGCCAACAACAAGCTTGTCCTTCCGAAAAAAAAAATATAACAATGGCTCGATGCTTCGTTCGATGAGTCAGGGAGATATTTCCACCAGAAGTGTTGGGTAGGAAACTGAACAAAAAGCCCCTAGAAACCAAAAGCCACTAAATGTCCACAGACAGGCCGACAAAAAATAAAAAATGAAATTAAAAAGTAAGTATAAAACACAAAGGCTGGCGCCCGCGTCCCGCTGGCGAACTGCTTTTTAAACGCCCTCTCCCGCTGGCGCGACGTATGGACAGATGCTTTCTACAGGATGGTGAAAATATATACAGGCTCTATTTTCTATATTTACCGTTGCCGTTAAGCAGACAGCGTATATTTTATTTAACTTGCAATGTGCAAGATGTCCACTTTGTTTGCAGTTAAGTTTGACCTACTTTCCTGTTTCCGATTGTTATTTTTTTCTAATTGCAATTGTTATTTCAATTTATGGAAACATTACATAGTCAAATAAATGCTTGTAATAATAAGTACTTAATATTTTTTATACTAAGGGATCTATTATAATTCAAGATATTTATTCAAAATAGGTGCAAATTACACTCTTTCTGATAGTCATAAAATAGTGATTACATAATTTCATTTGTAAAAAATCAAGAAATAAACAATCATTAGTTAATAACGTCAAAATACAATCCGTGATATTAAAAGAAACAAATAATGTCATTAGAACATGAAAACAATATGACACGAGAAGTTACTTACACATTAAAATTATTGGATGTCATGAACGCCTTTGACGAGTGTAGGCCAGTTCACACGGACAGCACCCGGTCACGAGTATAACGCGAGAGTCAGCCATCGCTCCTCTCAACCATATTAGAGGGAAAGGAACGACCCGGCTAACCAAGTATATCGATAAATTGCGTGTCATTAAATGATCTTTTTAAACACCCTCTATCTAAAAGAATTAAGAACACACATTAATCCCATATTTCGCGTCGCCCCGCTCGCCGTTTTTGTCTCTGATGAAGAAATATCATTGTCCAAGGCCCATAACGATTAGTTACAGGTGACATGGACATCGAGCCTTTGGATAATCGATTCACATTATAATCGATCCACTCGAAATCGATTAGGGCCTTTTGTCGACTGGTCGGTGCCTTTGTATAACTTTTTTCTCTATTATAAAATATGACACTTAGCATATTGTGTTTTTTGTTTAAATTTTATTTAGTGACATTATGGTATCGTCATGGATTAAATGATGCGTGGAAATAAAAGAATATTTTGGTAAAAGTTGTCGCAGTGGAGGGTCAAATGCCAGTTTTATTGACCCAGCGAGCGAAAAGCGCAAGCGAAGAGTCTCCGTTTCAGCTTTGGCAAAAAAATGCTTTCGTAGGTCGCATGTCTTAACCGATTTTCGTGAAATTGTGAGCAGGTTCAATAACAATACAGGATGTAACAAATTTGGTGTAGGACTCATTAACAGGCGTCATACTGAACAACTTTCCCCAAAAAACTCATAGTCAATTATCCAAAAAAAATTGATCCTACATACAAAAATGCACAAAATTGGTCGATCAGCTGGCTGATTTGTATGAAGATTTTTTTTTGCGATTTCAGCAAAGTCATAGAACAAAAGTTGTTCAGTATGATGAGTAGAAGTCCCAGTTAACGGGACCTACATCAATTTTATTACACCATGTGTGTAATTTTTTGTCGATTCAGTTTTTGGAAATTTTTCAAAATGGCGGGGGTTAAAAAAGTAAAAATTTATAATATTTCAGCCATTTCGAAAATGTCGCGATGTCTACAGCTCACGGAACCACTAAAGTTATTTATGTTATATATTAGATGTGATGGTAACTAATGTGGTGTTTTAGTGAAACTTTGATGTAATTTGTAAAGCTCAAGAAATCATCGGAGAACAAGTAAGGTTGGTATGGTAGCACAGAATAGAAGAATTCTATAGAACGCCGAAGATGATTTTGTAGTAATAGCGCCGATGGAGCCATTACACATACAGCACACTACAAAAAGTTTGATGCTATTGGATATTTTTATAAATTAACCTCCCCCAAAAACGAAAAAAAAACCATATAAAATCATTAAATTAAAATTGACTTTAAATTATATATGATAAGGGTGAGTTTATTCAAATTGACAGAATGACAATAGTTAGGTAATACCAGGTTAGTAAAACTGCCTAGTTTAATAGTTGAGCATTTAATATTTAATATTTGAGCAATATTTTTTTCTTATCTGTGTTGGTAGGTTGTATAATAAGTGACTATACCTAGGTACCTGAAATGTTCAGTTATCCAATGTGTCGTGTTTAGATAATGCTTGCTTAGTTATTTCATGGTTAAATTTCAACCACATGTCCAAAACATAAATTATCTAAAACGAAATTTGGTTTCAAACTTTCAAATTAAATGGAACTACCAAACAAATTAGGGGGGACGGACGAAAAATCGTAATTTTCAAAGATGACGTTCGGAAATGATTTGAAAAACAAAGCGCTGCGCGACCACGCCCGCCGGGGATTGCTATGCGAGCGCATAATGTTCCCACGTTAGTGTAGAGCGACCATGGCTTTAGAATTTTGAGAGAAACGCTGATTTTAGCAATTCAAGATTCAAGATGACGCTCGGAAACGATTTCAAAAACAAAGCGGCGCGCGACCACGCCCGCCGGGGATTGCTATGCGAGCGCATAATGTTCCCACGTTAGTGTAGAGCGACCATGCCTTATGAATTTTGGAGATACGTTGATTTTAGCAATTCAAGATTCAAGGTATTTATTTATAATTTTGAACAAAAAAAACCGACTTCAAACAGGAAACTTAAGTTCCCCTCAAATTCTCTGGGATGGCATTATTAGATCCTTGTTTCCTCATCATGGTACCACCCATGGGATATCTTCTTTCCAAAAAAAAAATCATCAAAATCGGTTCATAAATGACGAAGTTATCCGCGAACACACATAAAAAAAATAAAAAATACTTACGGTCGAATTGAGAAACCTCCTCCTTTTTTGAAGTCGATTAAAAATATGTGAAAATCACAGTGTTTCTGACAGTCATAAAATAATAATAACATAACTGCAGTTGTGAAAAATCAAGAAATAAACAATCATTAGTTAATAATGTCAAAATGGAATGCTTGAAATAAACCAGATTCAAACAGACAGAAAACAATATGACACGAAAAGTTATACAAATATAAAAATCATTGATACTTTTGACAAGAGTAAGCCAGTTCACACGACAGCACCCGGTCACGAGTATAACGCGAGAGTCAGCCTTCGCTCCCATCAACCATATTAGAGGGTAAGGAACGACCTGGCTCCCGATGCGCCGTACGATAAGCAATAAGCAGCATTTACTTATTCGGTAGTACACTCGTATGTATACGACGCTAGAGAACTTTGAACTTGAGCTGGCTTTGATTTGCATAAAGTTTTCTTTATAGCGTAGTTCCGCTAAGGTTCGGCGACCAAAAAAGCAGGTTCTTGGTGAGAATCGTACATCTGGTAGTGGAAACAATAAACTGCAATGGAACGTACGGGATTCGCAGCTTTAAATTGTTCAGTTCTCAAACTATTAAGATTTATAAAGTACAGTTTCATGCCTTTTGAAGAATACTTTAACCTCAAAGATGTGGTCAATCTAAATCTTAATCAATCGTAGTAGAAAACAAATCATCATATAAGCTCATTTACGTCCCCACCAAGGGGCTTGTCAAGCCTATCCTGAATTAGGACGATCGGGCTAAGGCCCGACACGCAGTCGTCCACGCAGGCCCAGTGCGGGTTGGTCAACTTCACACACAACCTTCGAATTTCTTTCGTAGGCATGTGCAGGTTTCCTCACGATGTTTTTCTTCACCGTAAGAGCGTCGGATAGTACATATGAAATTGAAATTTGAAAACACATTGGTACGTGGCAGGATTCGAACCACGACCTCCCGGATAGGAGTTAGTGGCGTCAACCAATACGCTACCGTGCTCTTTACACCACCGACGACACCCAGAAAACAAGTTAAAGATAACTGGTTCCCATAATACAGGGAATCCTACTTTGGGGCCAGATGACCATGTATGATTTGCCCAGAATATTTATTTATTTATTCTACTTATATATATTTTTGATTGTAGGATTTTTAGGAACATTAGGCACCTATGTTAAACAGGGGTATCCCTGTTTTGTAATATTTTTTCACTAATTTCACCTAAAACAAATAATTTTCTTTTTGAATGAAGGCGTTATTCAGGAAACCCTGCAATAAAAGTATAAATAATTAAGACGTCATGGTCACCCTAGCAGGGAGCCAGTATTAACACGATGGGCGTCGCGCGCGTTGTATTGTCGATTATTGGGTCCCCTACTATGCCTCTTGTTGTAATTTAAGAACCGAAGGCTCACAATCATATTGCGCCTCCCCCTTCCCCAGGATGAAGGCTTCGAGGTCGCAAAACCAAAGCCATCCTCTAAAGGTGGTGTTTAGTGAGTAGGCACAGATTAGCTGTTAGTCCCACATAACCAGTGCAGCCGGCTGTACTGGTATGCATGAGCATTCACCACCTCCCCTCTCTCCCCCCCAGAGTCATCCGGAGGGTAGACTTGCTCCTTGCTCGGTCGCAAAAAAATAACCAATCATATTGCTATTGTGTATAGTGACATAGCGAAGTGCACATTATATGAAACGAAAAGAATTATTCAAAGCTATTTGCTAAACAAGATATATGATGAAGTGGAGGGTATTTTAAAAGTTATATGTTAAACACACACACACACAAACCTTTTTTTTTCTTTTAATGTAGTCCTAATATCCAGCTTTTATTTATTTAATTAGTTTTCTTAGTGTACTTCTGCAGCCGCATTTTATTTTGTAAACCGTATTATTGATCTCCACAAGACAGGCGTAGCCTAGTGTGGGATTATTGTATTAATGTGCTGATTTCATGTGTTTTTGTTAATAAACTAAATTTTCATGTTTTATGTTATGTTATGTTTATATAGCACGCTGTGTCTTGTGTAAGTACTATACTTAATTCTTTTTAAATACCAAGACTACAATCCACTTGAGACGGTCATTAGGTGATAACAAACTACATAGGGACAACAACAAGCTGTCTGGAGAAGACCTTTTATGGCATAGTGTTTTTAGCCGACTGCGCCAGAGGGAAGGTTATGTTTTTCGAGTATGTATGTATATTACAAACTTTTATTTAACTTGCAATGTATGTATGTTTGTTTGGGTGAAATTTTGCAATGTAAATTTGACCCACTTCCCGGTTTCCGATTGAGCTGAAATTGTGCATACATGTGACAATGCAATATTATGATGATATGGTGCTGATCTGATGATAGAGCTGGAAGATGGCCATAGGAACTTCGCAATGAAACGATACAACTTCATCGAGTTTAGGCTTGTTTGATCCGTATTGACGAGTACTTTGATTGTAATAAGCTTGTGCCTAAAAGCTTTTAGGTTTTTCGAAAATTATTTATTTATTTATTTTGGCACGCTTTGTAGCCTAAACGGCTTGACGGATTTTGGTGTGCGAGGTGTCGTTAGATTCCTCTTAATCCCGCGAGTAACATAGAATACATTTTCTACGTGACTGTACAAAAATTCAGTTTTTATTCAGTCAGGTTTTTAATTTTTTATTAATAATTTTAATTTTTTATTAGTTGAACAGTTGTTTTTACTATAGACCCTAAAGTTTGAGTGACGAGGAAGTAAAAAAAAAAAATAGACGACAAAGGATCAACATTACCCAGTTGTTAAGTTTTAAGTGAAATGCGACCCTGGAATTTGAAATTGAGTTGAACTTATGAGCGTCTCCCAATAACCTTTACTTCTGAGCTACACGCATTATGTACGGCGATATCTGGTAAAAACTCTAATAACTACACGAATTAACAAAAAATAAAAAAATCGACTTCATTAAATATAACTCCTCGTTTTTGGCTAGTCGGTTAAAAATGTATCCTATGTCACTTACGGGACAATCGCAACAACTTATAGCATTTTTGCATTACTATTTTTGGTTTTTGTTAATTGACCTCAAAAAAAAATTAAAGCCCCTAATTTAATTCGTACCCACCTTTGATTTCGTTATTGTTGGTTACTGTCGTGTATCTAAGTATAATAATATTATTTCATACTTTTGAGTGAATTTCATTTTGAAGTCGGTTTTAGTTCTTTTAAACTTTTATTTTTACGTGAAACAATTTAAATATTCCTTCGTTCTCTATCTCTTATCGTGTGGCTCAATTAACCGTGCTATCTAAGGGATAGACGATGGCGGCTGCCTGATTTTCTTTATTTTTACTGATAATGCTATCTATCTAACAACGTTAAACCCAACCACCTACTCACCAATAGGAATTATCAAATCATAATACATGTGTATTATTGACAGATAAAAAGCCTTGTAACATGAAAGTTATGGAGTTAATCGTCCATCATAAGCTCATCTGAATAACCTGAAAGAATACAACCTATCGGTCTATGCATACCTACGTATATATCTATGTATAATATTGAAAGAATTTTCCTCCAACTCCTAACCGTTAAGGAGTTGTACCTTCCTTCATCAGCTTATCAACATGAGATGATGACTAACAGACGCAAGTATTTTAATAGCCTTAGAAAACATATGAATCACGTAATAAGTGCCTACGTAATGAGTAATTTGAGGATTGCTCTCGATTTCCCGGGGATCCCATCATCAGATCCTGACTTGGTGAAAATGGGATCCCCTCGGGAGTATACTCTTTCGAATGAAAAAAGAATTTTGAAAATCGGTCCACAATTGACGGAAAAATCGGTGAGCATACATTAAAAAAATATATATATACAGTCGAACTTAGTACCTCCTCCTTTTTGAAGTCGGTAAATAGAGGTTTCTTTGATATATTTTTTTCTGTTACATAAGTTAACGAATCGTGTTTGTGCAACTGACAAAATGAAGTCATTAAAATAAGGAATTAGGTTACAAAATATCACTTAGCAGCGCTAACCACCTACAATCTACCGTTTTCTTAACGTTTTATTTTATAAGGCACTTATAGAAGGAAATTATTAATTTGAAAAAGTCCAAATAAGTTAATAGGTATAACTGGATACATACTTTTTAAAAAAGTTTAGATGTTAAATAATATAAACCAAATTACATATGTCATTATCAGTGCCAATAAAAATCCGTGACGCAAAGAGTTAAGTTTTGTAATTGCTGAGAAAAATCGAGATCTCTGCCATGCCACCAAAATTTCCAATGCGTCTCCTTAAAATAAGAACACTTACCACCGGACGTTAAATGCTTATTCCTCTAATACGTCGTTATCAAGTGCTGCTATACAAGTATACGAGTATTTACTTGGATTTCATGTCGTAAGGTTTGCCAGGATATAAATATGACTGGAAGGAAAAGCTCTCTTTGAAGCTCCTTTCACCGGCTCCGTGGCGTAATAGTTACTCGATTACCTTCACATCAGGAGATCGTGGGTACGATTCCCGGAGGAGTCTTACTTTGTAGATAAGACTCGGTTTGGTTGGTGGAAGGGTATTTTCTAAGCCCGCCTGGCTCGCTACCACCATATTATCTAAGTCTTGCCGCCAAATATCAATGTTAACAGCATTGATATGTTCCGGCTTGAAGCTAAGATAGGAAGTTCGCCATTGCATTGGGGAATCTTGGTAAGCCCGCTTCCATCTTCGGCATCATCGTCACTTACCATTAGTAGTAACCGCCTCCATAGCTCAGAGGCAAATTTCACTGGCTTTACACAGGAGGTCGCGGGTTCGATTCCCGGCGGAATCAATTGTAATTAAGCGTTGGGGAATCTCGGTAAGCCCGTTTCCATCTTCGGCAACATTGTCACTTACCACCAAGTGAGATTTTGTCAAGGGTTTACCAATTGTGAATAAAAAAAAAAAAAAAAAAAATGAGATGACGCCAAGGACTTTTCAATCGTGGATTTAAAAGAAGTTGACACCTGCATAATGTCAGTTAATTAGTCAAGTACTAGTTTGTTTTAGATTCCGTTAAGATATGCACCTTGCCATAAAAGCTAGACAAAAGAGTTTGAAAATTATTGACATAAAGTCCATTATGTTTTTGTTATTGCGTTGCACAGGATAGCCTGAATATTTGTATAGTTGTCATAATCCTTACTAATATCATAAATGTGAAAATGTGTTTGTTTGTTTGTTACCTTTTCACGCTGCAACGCCTTGACCAATCTTAATGAAATTTGGCATGCAGTTAGCCTGTGTCACGAGGAAGGACATAGGTTACTTTTAATCCCGTGAAAATAGCAAATCCCGATGCAGTTCCTGAGGGAACTGAAAATATACTCTTGGTTATTTTCTTTATCATCGCAACAGAACAATGGATTGTGTGATTTTTGCACAGAGACGGTTGAGGGGGTGGGAAATGACTTGATTAACTAATAAACATATCGGAACTATTCCCGAGGGATCTGGAGAAAATTCATGTCACCTCATTGCTTTCTAGTACTATCTTCCCATTACGTCACATTACAAAGATTACTGCACAACAATTCCACAAGCACTCGATATATTTTTATTTTATTTCTTTTCTAGCTTTTGCTCGCCGCTTCGCCTGCGTAGATATCGTTAATATTACTGTCTTTACCACTAACCAAATCGAGTCATACGAAGTTGAGTCCACCGGGAAACGAACCTGCGACCTCATGGTATTAGGCGAATTGACTGACCATTACATAACATAATCCTCCTACTTTTTTATTTTTCATGAATCCAATTTCCAGCCTACAAAAATATTCGTTAGGTAATACCGTCTCTTTTAAGTTATCTACATCTTCGGCGCCGACCAGCGCGCGCGCATATTTATTTATTTTTACCGAAATAGACCGAACGGTCGTCGAGTGCGTCCGATTTTATAGAATGCCGAGCAATTCCAGTGGAAGTCGACGTGTGTTTTATGTCTTAATGTAGCTGGAGATAGGGGTGTCTGGAGTCTCTGATTATTTTGATCGCGATGATTTAATTGGCGGTATGTCTTTCAACCGACTTCCAAAAAGGAGGAGGTTCCCAATTCGACTGTATGTTTTTTAGGGTTTCGTACCCAACTTCTCAAATAGCATTCAACCAATCAGCCGAAGGACGTCCTCTGCTGGACATAGGCCTTTCTCAAGGATTTCCACGACAACCGGTTCCGCGCTGCTCGCATCCAGCGGCTTCCCGCGACTTTCACTAGGTCATCGGTCCACCCAGTGGAAGGCCTGCCTACTCTACGTTATCCGGTGCGCGGGTTCCTCATCAAAACTTTAACTACCAACAGAACAAGACCTCTCAGTACAACTTTGCTCTAGGTAAAAAGGGGTCTACTTATTCTGGACTTTTGAAATTATATTTTTCCTGTGGGAACGGAAGCACCTTAGATTTTCTCATATATTTTCTTTTAATTCATTTTTTGACTTTTTTCTTAAATACTTCGAAATTGTTTATATCATAATAATGTAAAAATATATTATATTTGAGATTCTCACAAGAAGCCCTTTTATTTGATATGTCACACAATATTTTTTTAATTATTATTTTTAAGTTTGTTATTTACCCCGCAAAAATGTCCCAAATATTTCAATATATTTATTAACGTCCTTCCGTCCGTCTTCGGGTCACCGACTTAAATATGCGTACCAACTTTCAACTCAATCGGTTCAGTAATTTCCGAGAAAATTGACTGTGACAGACGGACGGATGGACGGACGGACAAACAGACACACGAGTGATTCTATAATGGTTCCGTTTTTACCTTTTGAGGTACGGAACTCTAAAAACATAGTACCTATCAAAAGGTGAAGGTCGATCATCGTGTCTAATCATCTGATGAGTTTAGCGGAAAGACAAACTCGATAGAAGTCAGTCAACTGCCAAAAACCTAGCACACATCTTGAAACTTTTATTTAATATTAAAAGTTTGAGTGCTTTTATTTATTTATATATTATTCGTTTATTTTCAGGTAACTTAGTACTTAAAGTACAGACCCATAGCTATATAAAAACTTATAAAAATATTATAACATAGATACTATAAATATAATACATTATAACTGCTTTTAACTGCAGTATCTTACTTGACAGCTAGCTACCACCATCTTATCTAAGTCTTACCGCCAAACATCAGTGTTAACAACATTGATGTGTTCCGGCTTTAAAATAAGATAGCCAGTTCTACATTGCTTATCTTGGTAAGCCCGCTTCCATCTTCGGCATCGTCGTCACTTACTAATAGTAAAAAAAAACTGCATACTTTTCTGCCATCCCTACAATTTTTAAGCATAAAGCGATGTAAGTGAAACAAACAAGAGACCGCTGCCATAATCTCCAGAGATATGACGACGAATTCGGGCTTACAATCAGGTGAGATGATGCCAAGGGCTTACCAATAGTGATTAAAATAAACTGCATACTTTTTTGTCATCCCTACAACTTGTGAGCATAAAGCGATGTAAGTGAAACAAACGAAGAGTGGTTATCGGAACCGCTGCCATTATTCCCAGAGATATGACGACGACTCCGGGCCACATGTGTTTTTTTCTACCAATAATGTGATTCATTGAATCACTGCGAAGTACCTCTGAATATAAAAAAACTGCATACTTTTTTGTCATCCCTACAACTTGTGAGCATAAAGCGATGTAAGTGAAACAAACGAAGAGTGGTTATCGGAACCGCTGCCATTATTCCCAGAGATATGACGACGACTCCGGGCCACATGTGTTTTTTTCTACCAATAATGTGATTCATTGAATCACTGCGAAGTACCTCTGAATATAAAAAAACTGCATACTTTTTTGTCATCCCTACAACTTGTGAGCATAAAGCGATGTAAGTGAAACAAACGAAGAGTGGTTATCGGAACCGCTGCCATTATTCCCAGAGATATGACGACGACTCCGGGCCACATGTGTTTTTTTCTACCAATAATGTGATTCATTGAATCACTGCGAAGTACCTCTGAATATAAAAAAACTGCATACTTTTCTGCCATCCCTACAACTTGTAAGCGTAAAGCGATGTAAGTGAAACAAACAGTGGTTATCGGAACCGCTGCCGTGATCTCCAGAGATATGACGACGACTCCGGGCCACATGTGTTTTTTCCTAGCAATAATGTGATTCATTAAATGACTGCGCAGTACCTTTAAGTATAAGCGGAATTTTCAGTATTTTATTTATACTAGCTTTTTTATGTGACTTCGCCCACGTGGATATCGTATTCAGGGTTCCATACGTAACGAGGTACCCTTATAGCAAAGTATATTATATCTTAGTACTAACATACAGTATGGAAACTCCCTGCCGCTCTCTAGATTGCGACCTCACCCCCTCGTCAACCAGATTGATACAGATTGGTCACAGTTTGGTTGTCGAACGTATAAGATTTCGCCGCCATTTTGTTTGTTCCGTCATTCCTTTTTTGAAATGTCATTTCTGGCCCGTTGTATGAAGTGTCAAGGGTGTGCTTATAGATTCGCCATGTCAGTATGTCCGTGGTTTAATTTAGAGATTCAGTACTAGATACCTGCAATTTGGCACGTTGATAAAGTTGTAAAATAAAATCTTAAAAAAAAGGTTACTTCGCCTACTCGTTAAAGTGGGGGTGAATTTTTTTTCCTCTATCTTATGGTGTGGGGTGTCGTTAAAAAGGTCGTTCTATAATATTGTCGGTATATTACCTTTTTTTGGATTTAGAGATCCGTTTGCGAAATATAAAGCTTTGAAGTGTTATTTTTCAGCCGACTTCCAAAAAGGAGGAGGTTCTCAATTCAACCGTACGTTTTTTGTGAGTTTGTTACACGATATCTTCGCAGATTATTATTTCATGATTATTTTTGTTTTTGTATACTCTCTCGTTGGTCCCGTTTACAATTATCTTGGAGTCAGGTGTCGTCTCTCCCCCCCGCCTCCCCCCCCCTGCCAGCTTAACCACTTCAAGTTGTCGGCGTCGCGATTGAACTCAGCGCGGCGCCTTTGTCGGAGTGTTTGACTGTCGCCGGTGCCGGCTCGCGGCATTCATCAAAGATGAGCGAACGCATTATAACACAATCTGACGTCCCGCTTGTTTTCAGATGCAAAGCTAAAATACACAGTGTGATGCATCACGCTATTGCATTTTAAGCCGCATTATCAATATGTAGGGCACGGCACTTCCGCGCACTAAATAAAGTCGGCTAAAAGCCGGCCATGATGGATTTAAAGCCGGCTAATTCGGCTAGATATACGGCTGAAAGTTTAACGGTTCACCTCACTAGAATAACAAAACTACGCGTGCATGTGGTTCCATCCTAGATCTGATTGTAAATTGTTAGGTGAAATCACTTATACAATCACATGCGTCACTTGGCGAAAAAAAAAGTGTGTGTGTGTGTGTGTTCGCGTGTGCGGGCGTGTGTACTTGTGTCAGTGTGTGTGTTTGTGTGTGTGTGTGAGAGAGAGAGAGACAGAGAGAATGAGTGTATGTGTATACACACATACACTCATTCTCTCTGTCTCTCTCTCTCTCAGTTATACAACTGATCTGTGTATATTGTATATGAAACTGTCTCATTTATAGGTAGGTATGATGGATGAACTTATTAGTTGAGAAACAGTTCAAGTTAAGAAGCCATTCCTTAATTTTTTTCTTGCAGGAATATCTTGTGCACGCCAAAATTTTAAAAGCTTTGTGTATCTTTGCATATAGAAGAGGTCCATGAAAAACAAAGGAACGCCAGTTCCAGTATGGGGGACTAAGGGGACTAACTATAGATTTTGTCGCGACCTACTAGCTGACCTGATGGTATCAAGAGCGTTTTAGTGATATCTTAAGATAAGCTAGTAAGACAACTAGGTACATGCTTGTACTCTAGAGGATATTATAAAATAATAGATTATGTAAATGACACAGACATAACTTTTGATTCTATAACAAATACCATTACCTGAGTCTGTAATCTAAATCATGACATTATTTTTAATAGGCAATAAGTTTTTTTTACTATTTTAAAGTGCGAGTAAACACCTATTTAAAATAAATATTTCTTATTGATCGATTGATTGATATCTTTTTAGTACACTTGTAAATAATGTAGTTTTTTTTATTCATTCTCAGATTGTAGGTTATGTAGCTAATTGTTCAAAGGTCGACCACGCAACCCGTTGCCAACCAATTTGTCACCGCAGAATCACACGACACGACACTACCATATTGTTTCTATTTGCATGAGCTCCGTAATAATTGGTGGAATTATGCAAATGAAATGTCCTCTGGATGTCCACCAGCCTCGACAGTAGGTACTTTGTCGAAGCAAGAAAACTTTTAAGAATGTTTTTTGTTTGATTGATATTACTATTTACCATTTTTTTTTACTAAATAACTATTATTAAAGTTTAAGATATTTCAAGAACTATTTCACAATTCATACAAATGTCAGATTTCAAGTGACTAGTTCTAAGCTTACAGCATAGGTGTTTTCGGTGAAAGTTTTTTTTTTGTATAAATATATTTTGTTTGTTTGTTCTATCTAATATCTAAATCTATTTTATGCGCTGCAATACCATTCAACCAAACCGATTGTGGATTGTTTAGAACACATTTTATGCGCTATAATATTTTTGATTGATTGATTGATTGATATCATCTATAGGTTTTGAGTACACTTGTAAATAATGTAGATTGTAGGTTATGCTGCACATTGTTCAAAGGTCGATCACGCAACCCGTTGCTAACCAGTTTGTCACCGCAGAATCACACGACACGACACTACCATTGTTTCTATTTGCATGAGAACTCCGTAATAATTGGTGGAATTATGCAAATGAAATGTCCTCCGTTGCATTGTGTAGTTCTGAACTGGATCTTGTTGCGTCTCGTCTTTGGAAATTTACGCTCGCTTGATGACTAAATTAGTATTGTTTACGTGAATATCAAGATCTTAGAACTATTATTAAAGTTTAAGATATTTCAAGAACTATTTCACAATTCATACAAATGTCAGATTTCAAGTGACTAGTTCTAAGCTTACAGCATAGGTGCTTTCGGTGAAAGTTTTTTTTTTGTATAAATATATTTTGTTTGTTTGTTCTATCTAATATCTAAATCTATTTTATGCGCTGCAATACCATTCAACCAAACCGATTGCAACTAAATTTGACATGCACGTAGCCTGTGTCATGAGAAGTCATAGACTATATTCTTTATAACCCGTTAAAATCATCATCATCATATCAGCCGAAGGACATCCACTGCTGGACAAAGTCCTCCCCCAAAGCATTTCAACGACGATCGGTTCTGCGCTACCCGCATCCAGCGGCTTCTCCAGGTCACCTCCAGGAAACCTTCACCAGGTCATCGGTCCACTGAGTCCGGCCTGCCTTTCAATCCCGTGAAAATAGTTTAGTCCAAAACAGTTCAAGGTAGCTGAAAAAAGTCAATTTGTTTTTGGTTGATTTCATATCAACGAATTTGTAGTTTAGAGTAATATAGTAGAGTATAGTATATTTAAAATATATTACAGTACAGTATCGTGTAGTATAGTACGCGCCGGGCACCAGTTAGTATTGTGATAAAATTTATCTACTGTTTAAGGTGTTGGAACTTTTTTCTGTGTAAGTTTTTACCCATGTATTATTTGTTTTTAACCAACTGCTCTAGAAGGAGGGTTGTACTTTTTGAGTGTCTGTATACATATATGTATGTATGTATGTACATTTCTTTGGCACGCTCTGTAGCCTAAACGGCTTGAGGATTTTGGAGTGCGAGGTGCTTTTAAATTCGTCTTGATTCCGTGAGTGACTTAGGATGCACGTTTACCAAACTGGGCCAAAAGAGGGTTAAGTTTTTATGCTGCCTGGTTTTAATTTTTTACCTTATCGTATAATGAAATAATTTGGCATGTGTTGCAGCCCTTGAACAGTACTACTTCATTTCAACCTGAGCGTGACGTATGGGGAGACCAAGGGATGTAAACCAGAGGAGGGCAGCAGCGTCCTTTCCGCGTATCGTGCCACCACATCTAAAAACGGGTCGGTAACAAAAACCTTAATAACTTTCAAAAAACTAGCTTTATGAAACAAAGACTGTATTATAGAAAATTTTATAGTCATTATCATCATATCAGCCGAAGGACGTCCATTGCTGGACATATTTCCACGACGACCGGTTCTGCGCTGCGACCTTCACCAGGTCATCGGTCCACCGCGTGGGAGGCCTGCCAGCGCTACGTTTTCTGTTGCGTGGTCGCCACTCGAGAACTTTACTACCCCAACAGCCATCCGTTCTACGAGTTAAGTGCCCCGCCCACTGCCACTCACTAGTAAGTTTAGCGATTCTGAGAGCTATGTCGGTTACTTTGGTTCTCCTACGGATCTCCTCGTTTCTGATTCGATCACGCTGAGAAACTCCGAGCATAGTACGCTCCATTGCCCTTTGGGTGACCTTGAGCCTTCTTATGAGGCCCATAGTAATTATCGGTGGCGTAACGGTTACGGCCGCTACCTCCTATCCGGGAGGCCGTGGTTCGAATCCTGCCACGTACCAATGTGTTTTCGTATTTCGATTTCATATGTACGTTTATCCGACGCTCTTACGGTGAAGGAAAACATCGTGAGGTGACGCTATAACTCCAGAACGGCTGGACCGATTTGGCTAATTCTTTTTTGTCGAGTTCTTTATTGTCAGGAGAAGGTTCTTATGTAGGGTAGGGTAGGGTAGGGTAGGGTAGTGTAGGGTAGGGTAGGGTAGTGTAGTGTAGTGTAGGGTAGTGTAGTGTAGTGTAGGGTAGGGTAGGATAGTGTAGGGTAGGGTAGGGTAGTGTAGTGTAGGGTAGTGTAGTGTAGGGTAGTGTAGGGTAGGGTTGGGTAGTGTAGGGTAGGGTAGTGTAGTGTAGGGTAGGGCAGTGTAATGTAATGTAAGGCGGTACGTAGTTCGCCGGGACAGCTAGTTTTGTATAAAAGTAGGTTACTGAACCTATGAAAATTTTTCACTTGATTTCTAAAAATGTTCTACAGTGTCAAATGTGCAATTTTCACAAATTTCAGTATTTTTTACTACCACCACGAGCTATTAAAACAGCTGTTATACGGTTTTCCAAGCTTTCCACCAGATTTCTGAGCCGATGCTGAGGAATATTCTCCCATTCCTCTATCAGTGCTTCTTTCAGTTCAGTTTCAGTTGAAGGGGAATTTCGTGGCGTATACGTAGTCCCAGTTTATCCCAGGAATGCTCGATGGGATTCAAGTCTGAGCTGCGTGCTGGTCACTCCATGCGTATGATCGCGACACTATCAAGGTAGTCAAACACTGTCCGAGCTGTATGGGGACGAGAGTAATCTTGCATAAAGATGGCGTTCTCGCCTATTTTTACTAAAAATGGGCCTACATACTGTTTAAGATTTTATTCACGTATCTCTTTGCAGTTAAAGTCTCATTTTCGATCACCACTAGCTCGGTGCGATTTTTGGAAGAAATTTCAGCCCACATGTGTATGGAGCCTCCACTATATAACACTTTGTCTTCTATGCAAGCTTGGTTAAAGCGCTCTTCTGGTCTTCTGTATACCTACTCTTTGCTTTTGAATCTCGACTCGTCCGAAAACATAACTGTTAACCAGTAATCGAGAGTCAAATTCATGTGTTCTCTAGCGTAACTCAGCCTTGAATTTCGATGCTGCCTTTCGAGTTTTTGGACCATTGGCGGGTCTAAATTCTCTAGAAGCCGCATCACTGTACACGTGCTTGAATTGCTCTCTCCAGCACGTAGAAGATGATTTTTGACTTCAACAGCCGTTTAAAATCGATATCTTGATATTGTTGACACCATATAAGGATCCTCCTGCGCTGTAGTGCACCTTGTTCGGCCTGTTCCTGTGGTCTGCGAATATTGGATCTAGTGACTTCAAATTGCTGGAGCACTCTTATTATAGAATGGTTGATAGCGACACACCAACAGTTCTCGCGATAACACTGACTGCGCCCGTCTTCAAGCATTGTCAGAATTCTGGTACACTCTTCAGGGGTTAGGACATGTTTTTAACTAAATTTGATCAGAATAATGAATTTCTGCACAAGAAATGCCCTATTTATATGACAGAACAGAAACAAAAGTAAAACAAATAGTTCCATATTTGATGTGATTTTTTTTAAAATCGTCTTTATATTTTAATTATGGTTTTTAAATACAATCTACAAAAAGAAATAAAAAAGTTTTATTCCTTCATTTATTTATTCTTCATGAAATAAACTTTAATGTTGTTTTTATTTAGAAATGATTAATTAATTTTTTTTTTCATTTTTAAATCCCGACCCGTTTTTATTGTGATGCAATGTATATTGCACACTGCGATCGCCAACCCGCCGCGCCGGCCAAGCGACCATTACATTAACCCCCCCCCCCCCCTGCCCTGCCTCTCCACTCGAGGACTTTCATCATCACATGCCAAAGCTGCTTTTTAATTATAATAAAAACATCTGTTATTTTGAATTTTTAACCAGAGAGAGTATACAACGTAAACTGCAATAACTATGAGACAGCTACTGTTAAAATAAGAAAATTGTACAGCCACTCGGTGCTTATTTTCTCGAGAAGCATTCACCGTCTGTCGCAGTCGGGTATACACAAATTAACAATATATGTACTAGGTTTGTAGCAAAGAATAAAGTTAAGTATATCAAACTTAAGAAAAAAATACAAATAATTTGTATTCTTATGGGAGGTACCTACCTACATTATTCGGATTTTTCCTGGAATATATAACTATCCAATGCAGTCGGCCTTATTAATTCTTACTTATTTACAAATTTTCACTTAAATCTTTAGAGCCATTTTTGATAAAAAGTAACAAATTATCTGGATTTGTATGGGAGGCACCTAAATCCGATTTTCTTGGAATAACAAACTACCGTGTGCTGTAGGCCATGTAAAGTTATAGTAAAGCGCCGTGTTTTAATTCAAATCGTTTAAGCTATTTTTAAGTTAAAAAAGTGACTTCCTATTACAATGGCAACCAAAAAAAAATCAAGATAAAAAAAAGGCTGGAGATATAAAAGTTATATTGTCATAATCCAAAATCCAACCAGTAGTTAGGGGACGCACAGACACAAACACACACACAATATATATTTTTTTTTAAGACTCTTTATTAGTGTATAAGACCCCTATTAAAATCTCAACTTCGTTTTTTTTGCCATCACAATACCTTCTTCACATTTTCGTAGCTCGAAAGCAAAAATAAGTTTGAAATTTAATAGCAACGTCTCATAGCTTTGTTTATTTTTAAAAAGTAACGTTCTTCTCCAAATGTCCCTAGGCGTTGCCAAAACTATAAATTTTATGATCATTTCAGTTCGTTTCCTCCGAACCTTCATAAAGAAATTATGATTAAAACCCTAATGTCTGTATGTCCGCCCATCTACGAGACATAGATGAGTGACGCGAAATATACGACTTTACACTTATAACTTTTGCTGTTTTCCAAAAGCGTCTATCGTCTTTACTACCTTTATCATAAGAGTTTAAATAGATAACTTTTCGTATGATACGATAAGTTGTGAATTTGGTAAAAAGGAAACTGTTTTTTTAAGACACGCCCTCCAAATAGTCGGGGTCTCCATTTAAATTAAGGCTTTTGCTTAGATGTCACGGCACAACGAAATTGTTATTAATTTTATTCAAAGTCAAAGACAAGGTAGGAGCTTCGGAATTTGGCCGCCTGACCATCACTCAGATTAACTACACATTTCATATTTCTATAATATACCTATAATTATTTTAACGAACGAGATACGTTCTTCATTGAGGCCTTCAGTGTGATAGACAAACAATAATTAATTGATAATTTATTGTAGGAAAACGTACTGTAAGGCAAACCACACAGTGCTTAAATTCAATAAACATTACAATGCGATGTAAACTAAAGATCAAAAGTCAGAATTGATCTTTTTGTAAGATTTTATTGATTGATCCAAAGACGTCAGTGACAAGAAAAAAATAATACAAAAAACCGGCCAAGTGCGAGTTGGACTCGCACACTGAGGGTTCCGTACCAAAACACATTTAGATAAAAAAACCCTACATACGAGTACATCGAAAAATACAACAATCGGATTATGGCATACTTAACTTTTTTGATAAAAAAATTATTCTCTCATACACATACATTGATATAATAGTCACCGTCAATTCTTCAGCTGTAAATATAGATTTAGAATAACAAAACAATATTTTTTTATGTGATTAACTATAAATTTACGACTTTTTTTTCTTTGTTAGTGCAGTGAGACCTTGTTTCTTGCCAATTTTCATGATTCTAGGTCAACTGGAAGAACCCTATAGGTTTTTATTAACCTTTTGCGAGTATAAAAATAATTATTTCACATAACTGGCCGTTAAATAGCCGTATATTTTTATTTCTTTCCTCACGATGTTTTCCTTCACCGTAAGAGCGTCGTCGGATAAACTAACATATAAAATCAAAATACGAAAACACATTGGTACGTGACTAGACTTGAACCACGACCTCCCGGATAGAAGGCAGCGGCCCTAGCCATTACACCACCGAGGCTCTATCAGACCTAAGTATTTGATGTTAATTTCAACTGGATATACCTCCACGCGTTTCTGACAAAAAGGGTCTCTACAGGCAGACAGAGAGACACACCGACACAGATAGACAGGCGGACAGTGAAATGATCCTATAAGGGTTCCTTTTTTCCTTTTGAGGTACGGAACCCTAAAAATAATCTAGGTAGGCATTAAACCAATGGTTTGATGACATTAAAATATGCCTCATAGTTACCCTTCTAATTACTGAACGACATCACAAAAGAGTAAAAGATATAATGTGCCTAGGAGGAGTCAAAAATTAAGTTGTGTTACAAATATTTAAAAACGTTTTAAATATTTAGATCTAGCTTTTTGCCGCGGTTTCGCCCGCCTTGACATTATTTTTATGACCATCATTGAGAGTGAGTGGTGCGCGAGCCGCAACCTGCTCGCGAGCGTGGACATGAGTTTTCTCCAGATCCCTATCCTAGATCGGGCTATTCTGATTAGCAGTCTATGTCACTATCTACCCCATCAACCAATCCTATACAAAATCACTTCAATCCGTTGCTCCGTTGCGACGCTGACATGCGCGAGCGTGGAAATGAGTTTTCTCCAGATCCCAATCCCAGATCGGTCTATTCTGATTAGCACTCTATGTCACTATCTACCCCATCAACCAATTCTTTACATAAAACCACTTTAATCCGTTGCTCCGTTGCAACGCCGACATGCACGAGCGTGGAAATGAGTTTTCCCCAGATCCCTCGGAAATTATGTCAGGATATGTTTATTAGTAAATTATTTCATTTCCCACCTCTTCAACCATCACTGTGCAAAAAATCACAACAATCAAATGTTCCGTTGCGATGTTAAAGAAATTAACAAAAAAATTGTATTTTTTTAGTTCCCTCAGAAACTGCATGAGACTATGACTTTTCACGAAATAAAAAGTAGCCTATATCCATCACCGTGATACAGGCTCCCTACATGCCAAATTTCATCAAGATTGGTCAAGGTGTTGAAGCGTAAAAAGGACACAAATTTCAATATTAGTAAGGATTGAATGTGTTTTTACGTGATGGTAGTGTAAGAGTCCAATTCCACCTCGTATATGTCAAACAAGACTAAAAAGAGAATAAAATGACGCCAAGCCGAGTCAATTTAATTTGGCTTCCAGACACAAATAAAGGACACACCGCGACCAAACTCATAAGCCTTGTCCCCGCCTATTCTGTAGAATCTATTTATTTATCCACCACGGGCCAATTAAACTTCGGCCCTTTGAAACTTTAAATTCGATAATTTTGTTGCTGGCTTGGTTAATTTGCCTGCTTTAGTTAAATCAAGTTCGCAATTTCAGCTGCTGTAACGAATACATTAAGACAACGTTCACCCCGAAATAAAATACATAATAAATTCTGTAACTACTGAAAATAAGTAGGTAAATGAATTAATTAAAAAAAAATTAAAAAATTAAATTTAAAAACGAAAACTTCACCTCTTTTTTTGCACCCCGGGTAAAAATGTATCCTATGTCAATCACCGGATCAAGACGAATCTAACGACACCTCGCACTCTTCGCCCGCCTAGCTAGCTACTACCATCTTAACTAAGTCTTGCCATCATCAGTGTTAACAACATTGATGTGTTCCGGCTTGAAGATAAGATAGCCAGTTCTCCATTGCATTGGGGAATCTTGGTAAGCCCGCTTCCATCTTCGGCATCATCGTCACTTACCATCAGGTGAGATGATGCCAAGGGCTTACCAATAATGAATAAAAAAATCTAAAAAAAAATCCGTTAAGCCGTTTAGGCTACAGAGCATGCCAAAGAAATGAATATATATATATATATATATATATATATATATATACATACATACAGTCGAAAACATAACCCTCCTTCTGGCGCAGTCGGGTAAAAAGGAAACGTCTACGATGGTACAGATACTAAGGACACTTTAATACGGTACTATTATATTTACTTATAATTATTGGAAGTTTGGCTTCAGCTTATGTTATATAAGGCGGTAATATTACAGATTTTTGTTATTTTTGACGTCAATTACTCTTAAAACATTGAAAACCCAAGGTTGAAATGAAACGATTATTGATGATGATGTTCCTTAAAGTCAAAAGCTATAAGAAACACGATTGAGCAGATTTGACTCGATAGAAAAAAATCCCAAACATAGGTCTACACCGTTACTTTCAACCGAACGTAGTTATGACTAATATTTTGAAGTACAAATTATAAAAAATATACAACAATATTTGCTATGATAATACAAAGTGAGTACCTACTTAATGTTATTATTTTTATACTTTCATTGCAGTTTTTGATTGAAACGAAAAACCATTGAAAAAGTGTGGTTATTTTCTTTATTCTATACACGTAAAGAAAAAGACATAGACAACTGTTCCAATCAATATCTCGCCTTAAGTTAGTAGCACAGGGAACCCAAAAACATGAGTTTCCCAAAACATGTCTGAAATAAACTTAGAGATTTCTCCTCATCTCCAACAACCTCGTTACAAAGTTTTCCAAATTCGAAAAACAAATGGGAAACCAAAATGGAGTCGTCACCGGATATTCGTCACGTCGTCGGCGGGCGATGTTTTTGAAATTGGAACGGCTAACGGCCAGTGTTTACAGCGAGGGCACGTGCGCCGGCGCCGAACCTCCCTGTCGATGTCGCCATAGGTGGCGAACTGCCTAGTGACAATGTTGCCACACTTAAAATAGATATCAACCGAACGAGCAGCATATTGTTTATAGAAAACAACTCTCACAGTTTAGCGATTACATTTTCAAGGCGTCGGTGGCGTAACGGCTAGGGCCGCTGCCTCCTGTCCGGGAGGTCGTGGTTCGAATCCTGCCAAGTACCAATTTTATTTCGGATATCGATTTCATATGCACGTTTATCCGACGCTCTTACGGTGAAGGAAAACATCGTGAGGAAACCTGCACACGCCTGCGGAGAAACTCGCAGGTTGTGTGTGAAGTCAACCAACCCGCACTGGGCCAGTGTGGTCGACTAAGGCCCGATCGCCCTAATTAAGGGTTGGCTCGAGCCCCTCGTTGGGGACGTATATGGGCTGATATGATGATTTTCAAAGGATGTGACGGCAAAATATTATGAATTATGGTACAAGTTAGAATTTTACGAGACACGTTGCTGAAATCTTTCAGATGATGATATCAAAGGAACTATTCCAAAAAAAACTAAAACAAATTATTTTTTTAAATTCTAGCAATTCTGATGGTTGGATGACTTAGAACCACCACGGTGGACCGATAATGGAGGTACAATGCTCTTAGGATGCCGCAGACTGCACGTCAGTAAGTTAACAAAGTGATATAATCAGTTAATCGATGGTTAATTCATTATCAATTAAAGATAACTTACATCTTTATTATTCTTTGAGCAGATTTTCATGCAAAATTATTCATCGACGCAATTTGCATTCAATTTGGTTTCATTAAACCCATTTTTCAGTTCACGGCCTTCGGATGTCGATAATTGAGCGATTAAAAACCATTTTTTTCCATTTTTATAGATTATTAGTGTCAATTCAATTTTAAAGTTGCTAATAAATAAATTGATAAATTTTACGAACCTCTTTGAAACATAGGAAGGGACCCATATTAATTAATTGACTGTGAAGCCACGTACTCCCAAAACTCCAGAAAATTGGGCTTATACCGAATCAAGAAAAAAAACTGGCCAAGTGCGAGTCAGAACCGCACACATAGAGCTCCGTACCATCATACTAGATGGCGCTAGTACAAAGGGTTCTGTACCATCATACTAGATGGCGCTAGTTTATTCACGTTTAAAAAAAACACGTTTTTTGTATGGAGACCCCCTTATTTTTTCACTCTTATGGTGCAACGTCTGTCAAATATTGTGTTGTTTGCGGATGATACTTCTCTTATTTTTAAAGAGAATGGAAAAGAAAACGAAATTGACGAAGTAAACAACACTCTTTCAAAGATACTGAACTGGTTCACTGTGAACAACTTATTATTAAATGCTAAGAAAACAAAATGTATAAAATTTCGTTTGCCAAATGTAAAAAGGTCAATAATATTAGACAGTAATAAATTAGAATTTGTAAATACCACGGTGTTCCTTGGTATAACTTTGGATGTTTCACTTTAATGGGGACCACACATTGAAACTTTAGCGGGAAGGCTTAGTTCAGCTGCTTATGCCGTTAAGAAAATAAGACAGTTAACGGATGTAGATACTGCGAGACTAGTGTATTTTAGTTACTTCCATAGTATAATGTCTTATGGCATACTACTGTGGGGGCATGCAGCTGATATAGAAACTATTTTCATCCTGCAGAAAAGAGCTATCCGCGCAATCTATCAGATGCGATCACGTAAGTCGTTACAGAATAAGTTCAAAGAAATCAATATTTTACTGTTGCTAGTCAATTTATATATGAAAACATCACGTACGTTCGTAAGAATTTGCATTTATTTCCTAAAAACAGTGACAGGCATAATTTGAATTTAAGAAATGTAAATAAAATAGATATAGCCTTTTCGAGACTGAGTAAGGTTAAAAAGTCATTTGTGGGGCAGTGTATAAGATTCTACAATAAAATTCCAGAAAATGTAACTAGTTTGTCAGAGAATAAATTCAAGACTCATGTCAAAAAACTTTTGTGCTCTAGAGGATATTATAAAATAATAGATTATGTATATGACAAAGATATATATGTTGATTCTATAACAAATACCATTACCTGAGACTGTAATCTGAATTATGACATAATTTGTAATATACAATTATTTTTTTTATTTTGACTATTTAAAAGTGTGTGTAAACACCTATTTGAAATAAATTGTTTTGAATTTTGAATTTGAATTATTGACTCTCTAATTTTTAGTTTTTGTTGTAGCGGCAACAGAAATCATCATCTGTGAAAATTTCAACTGTGTAGCTATCACGGTTCATCCACAATTTACGGTACAGAACCCTAAAAAGATTATCACAATGTTAAAAATTGTGAAATTGTGCAGTAGTTATACAATAAATTTAATGGTTTTTTTTTTATATTTGCCTTTTTTAAAATTTTTAGCATCCTGTAGGAAGATTCTTTACTCAGACATTTCTTGGCTAACCTTGTATACTTATATTTCGTATTCACTAGCTTTTGCCCGCAGCTTCGGCCGTTTTTTGACTCTCTGTAACGGTGAGAGGTGCGCGAGCCTCATGGAGCCGTGTGGACAGAGTTTTCTGCAGATCCCTCAGGAACTATATTTGGCTATTCTAATTGGCAGTCTATGTCACCTCCAACCACTCAACCAATTCTATACAAAATAAAACACTTCAATCCGTTGCGACGCCGACGTGTGCGAGCGTTGAATTGAGTTTTCACCAGATCCCTCGGGAACTATGACCGGATAATTAAATAAAAAATTATGTCATTTCCCACCCCTCAACGATCTCTGTGCAAAAAATCAAAGTTTTCGAGCGTTGAGTGAGCAAAGGCTCACTCAACGCTCGAAAACAGTCATAGAAACTATGTTCACGCAAGAGAAGCCGCTAGAAAAAGGTAGATTATTATATTAGTAAGGATTGTGTACACTTGTATAGTCGTTTCGAAGCGTCATTCAATAGTGAATTCACATTGCGAGACAGCGCGACAGTCACACATAAATTTACATACAATGAATAATGTCACACAGTTACCGCGTGTTTTAATTTCGTTTGTGACATTAGTGAAGTTTGTGTAATTTGTTTAAATTAAATATATCGTTAAGTAATAGTTTTAAGTTAAGTTAAAATAATAAGATTATATTACGAGTATTTGCCATTGTATAACTGTGTCATCGTCATTGCCAAATTGTTTAATCTGTTACCTAACCAATTTAATTCAACATATCAGCTCATATATGTCCCCACCGAGGGGCTCGAGCCTACCTTGAATTAGGGCGATCGGGCATTAGTCAACCACGCGGGCCCAGTGCGGGTTGGTCGACTTCACACACAACCTTCGAATTTCTTCGCAGGCGTGTGCAGGTTTCCTCACAATGTTTTCCTTCACCGTAACAGCGTCGAATAAACGTACATATGAAATCTAAATTCTAAATCATATTGCTACGTGGCAGGATACGAACCACGACCTCCCGGAAAGGAGGCGGCGGCCCTAGCCGTTATGCCACCGAAGCTCCAATTCAATAAAAAAATAAAAATCCGACTGCCCTTTTTTTGGGTAGTAGGATCAAAAATATGTCTCTCACAGGATCAAGATGAATCTAACGACACCGTCGCACTCCACAATCCTTCAAGCCGTTCGGGCTACAGGCTCAGTCAAAGAAACAGACATACATACATACATACATACATAACCCTCTTTGTTAGGCGGTTGGGTAAAAATAGGTAGGTTAACGTAAACTACAAGTAGCAACATGAAAATGTGATTGATTATTTCGTGATTCTTAAAACAAAACAATATTTTCATTGATTTTTTTTCATAATATCAGCCGAAATACGTCCACTGCTGGACAAAAGCCTCCCCCAAGCATTTCCACGACGACCATTCCTGCGCTGCTCGCATCCAGTGGCTTGTTTAGTACCTACACTTTAAAATTAGTAAATGATAGTTAAATTATACCTTAAATGTACCATAAAAATGTTATAGCCTATGAGTGCTTAAGCATGTCGTTCGTGTACTTATTTAAATAAATTCAACCCAACACAAGTTCAACAAAGCTGTTTTAGTTTAGGAAAATTAAGATAATTTAGCAATTAATAGCAAATTCAAAAAACCATTAAAATCGTTAAATCTATTTCCTATAATATTGTGTTCCTTTTATCAATAATTTTTTTTTACTTTACTTCATCAATCAGCTCATGTGCGTCCACAGCGAGGGGCTCGCGACTACCCTTAAATTTTAGCCTTAGTCGACCACGCGGGCCCAGTGCGGGTTGGTCGACTTCACACACAACTCAAACTCAAATAACTCTTTATTGTACATAAAAACAAATAAATACATATGTTAAATTTTAATAAAAAATTAAGAAACGTACAATTTAGGCGGTCTAATCGCTAAGAGCGATTTCTACCAGACAACCCTAACGTTTGAGTTACTTCGCAGGTTTTCTCACGATGTTTTCCTTCACCATATAAGAGCGTCGGATAAACGTACATATGAAAACTAAATTCGAAAACACACTGGTACGTGACAGGATTCGAACTACGACCTCCCCGAGCTACCCGAACAGGAGGTAGCGGCCCTTGCCATTACGCCACCGACGCTCTTACTTTACTTTAAATTTTAAAATAATTTAGAAAGACCTAAAAACTTTTAGGTACAAACAAGCTTTTAATATTGCATTGTCCCGCGATATACATATGCATGCAAAATTTCAGCTCAATCGAAAACCGGGAAGTGGGTCAAATTTAACTTGCAAGATTCCAGCCGAACAAATATACAATATACATACATTGCAAGTTAAATGTTTAATGTTTGTTTGCTCTGTGTCTGGGTGTTAAATATATCTATATATGTATGTATTTAAACGTATATAAGTATGTATATCAGTCTCTGGTAACCCATAACACAGGGAATCCTACTTTGGGGCCAGATGACCATGTGTGATTTGTCCCAGAATATTTATTATTATTATTATTTATTAAATAAAAACTTGTAAAAATTGAAAAATCTATTTCTGCAAGGTAATCCCCTCCCCTCTTATGAAAAGTCAAATGAAAAACGTTCCACTGCAAAATATTTGTACTTAATTAAAATAGAGCTCAAAAAGCACTGATATATTAAACGCCCTAAATCATATACCAAAATTACAATTACAAACTAATCTCTGCAACAAAAAGTTGAAATTTAACTTCACTGTTAACTATAGACTCAATTCTCCAAACGTTTATCCATTCAAGCAAATTGCCGCTCATCTCCACTGCGAGCTAAGACAAAGCAAAAATTTACCAACCAAGCGAAGGTTTAGTAAAAACCCCGAATCTAATTAACTTGGGGGCTCTTAATTAGTCCCCATTGTAACATGACAGCAGACCCGGTAATTTTGGTGCAACCTCACAACCGATACACACGTACGATAAGGATAGCGAGCAGGTTGAACTGTAAAAGTTTGATGTTACGGGGAATAAAAATGTTAAAAGTTCAACATTGTTAATAAAAAAAAACAGAAGGTAAAAGCCACTAAAACTGTGTTATTTCAATTTTATCATGTTAAAATTATAATTATCTAGATGTTCGAAAACACAGGTACCCGGTCATGGTAATACTGAAATGTGCACTAAATAAAAAAAACAGATCTTTCCGTCATTTTCCGTTGACAAAACTCACGCGGCTTCAAACGTGTTAGGTGTTTACAATTTTTAAAACTTCTTTTAATAACATGAGGCTAGAGACTTGTACGTGAACAAAAAGAAAACAAGACTAGTTAAAAACGCAATGTTTAATAAATAATATCGGCCAAGTGCGAGTTGAACTCGCGTGGAGAGGGTTCCGTACAATGCCAAAGTCAAATACAAAATATCACATTTGAAATCCACACAGTAAGACGCGAGTTATTTATTTTTCATTTCTTTTTTTTCAATATAAATTTTAGTGCGTTTTGCTGCATTTCACCTGATGAAATAACACGCAAGCTCAAATAGTGCGTATTCACTCTCGTCTTGAAGATTACCAAATAATACGAATCGGGGAATACAGACGCCGGCAGGAAATTCCACTCCTTGGCCGTTCGCATAATAAACGAAGAAGCAAAACGCTTCGTGCGTAAAGGTGGAACATCAACGATAAAGGAGTGGAATCGCCCTCCGCACCTGGTCGTCCGATGATGAAATGGAGAGAGGGAGTGAGGTCGTGAAGCTCCAGGAAACACTATCCGAAATGAATTCTGTAGAACACCGATAAACTATTTTCTATTATGACTAGAACTATTTTCCGTAAGTGAACGTATTATATTGAGTTTACCACTTTATTTTCAATTGATAGAATTCTCATAGGTTTTACTGTAATCTACAAGCACTGAACTATTTTTTTTTTTTATTTTAGGCTCAGTAGTTTCGGAGATCTAGGGTAGGGGGGGAATGGTTAATTTTCGTCTTCTTTCATGAATAAAATCAAAACTATTTATTTTACAATAGAAACAAAAATAAATTTAAGATCCTGATAACGAGTTATTTCATTTGATATATTTGACACAGTAAGGTTTCTAAAACTTTTTTTAAAATTTCCTAATTTGTCCCCCGAAAATGACCCTTATTAAAAAAAATATATTCACTTTGCACGTCTGTGTTTGGGTCATAAGATTAAACCATGCTACCAAATTTCACCTGATTTGGTCCAGTATATTTAGAGAAAATTGGCTGTGACAGACGGACGGAGAGACAGACAGACACATATGAGTGATCCTATATGGGTCCCGTTTCGTTTTTTTTTTGTACGGAACCCTAAAAACTAACTTTGAACAAAATAATGAAATAACTATTAACTAGGCTTTAACAAAAAATTCTACTTTAACAATTTTATAAAATCTTATCAAAATTAATTTATTTCCTTTTGTTACGTGTCTAACAATATATTACACAATTTTCAACCGCATAAATTAACCGCAATTTTTACAATCTTTTTAAGCTGAAAATCGTACAACAACAACTACCACAATACATCAGGCAAATTGTCTAATGTGGAGTTAATGTTAACCTTTTAAATTATTGTGTTCCTTTTGCCAATAAACATATTTTCTTTACTGTACTTAACATTTTATTTACTACTAATCTTACTACTAGTGATTACTGTTTTACAAATGCCAAGGCAGTGTTTCCCTACTAATGTTTGGGCAACAAATCAAAAGAGGGCCCTAAAACGTTTAACTAAATCATCTTTACCGAAAAAGGTCTCATTTTAGATAATTATAGGCTTCTGAAGAGTGAAGCGAGTCACTTTCACGTACCTATCTGTACCTGTGTCTAACTAATTAAAAAAAACTCATCAATGGAAAATAAACCGATCAAGCGCAAGTCGGACTTGCGCTCCGAGGGTTCCGTACAATCACACCTCTCCACACAACTATGAAAATGATACCTATTCACTTAAAAACAAAATCAACTGAGAAAAACAAAAATATGCTTTTTTGTAATTCAGTTTGAACTCCTCCGGCGAGTACGACTTAGGTACTTGACCAATTTTTGTTTTTTGGTTGTTTTACTTCAGTATACTGTAATCACACAAAGTTTCACGTCAATTACGGTTCATGAAGTACAGCCCGCTGACAGACAGACATACATCGGAGGTTTATAACAATAGGATCCCGTAGGTCACCCTTTAGGCACAACCTGGACATATACAACGGTCGTGAAATGACTTTTCTAAAAACAAATGACGGAGCAAACAAAATCACAGCGAAAACCTATACTCGTACGTCCGAGAACCAAACTAAAACCAATCTGTATCAATCTGGGTGACGAGGGGGTGAGGTTGCAATCTAGAGAGCGGCAGGGAGTGTCCATACTGTATGTTAGTACTAATATACTTTGCTTTGGGTGTACAAAACCCTAAAAATGTGTCGAAACTTAAAATTTAAGGTAAAAAAAATAATTGTTGCTAATAACAGTTATAAGATTACAATTAAACAATAGTAGTAGCCTCCCTATTTGCTCAAAATACTTAATGATTTCGATTATGGTCCATAAGAATGTGTAAATTATTTATTTCTGTTGGCGGCGTTAGCGTGCTAAAGATTGTGTGATTCAAGATTCCTAGCTTACATTCTTAATGCTTAGAGATTTGAGGTACCGGCAGGCATGAAGATAATATAGCTAGTTCCCTATAACGTTGGAAAGTCTCAGTATATAGATAGGTAAGCCTGCTTTACAGGCGGCACAGAGTACCTCATATTATATACACGGAAAATAAAGTAGTTACTCTTGCAAATAAGACAGCTCCCCTGGCGGAAAGAACCCAAACTAGTGATATATCATCATTATCATCATAAAGCGTCGGTGGCTCAACCGGTAACGACTCGGTCTATCTAACCAGAGGTACCGGGTTCAAATCTGGACGGCCAATGTACCAATGAGTTTTTCAAAAACTTACGTACATACTAACCGATTGCTTTAACGGTGAAGGAAAACATCGTGAGGAAACCTACACACGCCTGCGAAGAAACTCGAAGGTTGTGTGTGTGTGAAGTCGACCAACCCGCACTGGGCCCGCGTGGTCGACTAAGGCCTAATCGCCCTGATTCAGGGTAGGCTCGAGCCCCTCGGTGGGGACGTATATGAGCTGTAATGATGATCATCATCATATCAGCCACAAATCGTCCACTGCTGGACAAAGGCCTCCCCCAAGGATTTCCACGACGACCGGTCCTGCGCTGCCCGTATCCATCGGCTTCCCGCGACCTTCACCAGGTCATTGGTCCACCGCGTGGGAGGTCTACCTACGCTACGTTTTCCGATGCGCGGTCGCCTTTCGAGAACTTTACTGCCCCATCGGCCATCTGTTCTACGAGCTATGTGCCCTGCCCACTGCCACTTCAGTTTAGCGATTCTGTGAGCTATGTCGGTTACTTTAGTTCTCCTGCGGATCTCCTCGTTTCTGATTCGATCACGCAGAGAAACTCCGAGCATAGCACGCTCCATTGCCCTTTCGGTGACCTTGAACCTTCTTAGGAGGCCCATAGTATGCGACCATCATTATCATATCAGCTCATATACGTCCGTACCGAGGGGCTCGAGCCTATCCTGAATTAGGGCGATCGGGCCTTAGTCGACCACGCGAGCCCAGTGCGGGTTGGTCAACTAACACACAATCTTCGAGTTTTTTCGCAGGCGTGTGCAGGTTTCCTCACGATGTTTTCCTTCACCGTAAGAGCGTCGGTTATACGTACATATGAAATCTTAATTCGAAATCACATTGGTACGTGGCAGGATTCGAACCATACAGTATAGAATGCAGTACAAAAATATAAAAACTAATTTAAAAGTTTGACTGGTTTCGAACCCGCGCACTTCGGATTCTAATTAATTGAGCTCTAACAATTCGGATATAATATATTAGATGCTCTTGGTTGCGAAAGAAGATCGGCAAAGTTTATATACTGGGTACTGGGTACCCACCTAATTAGACTTCCACACGGATGAAAGACTTATGCCAGTTTTTTTAGCAACAAATAAGTAGTATTTTTGGGATACACACTACCTGCATACCAAATTTCATCAAAATTGGTCAAGGTATTAAAGCGTGAAAAGGTAACAAACAAAAACATTTTTACATTTATAATATTAGAGTAAGGATTGTCTAAAAACGTTTTAAATTTCAACTTCGTGTCTCTGCTGTAAAAAATACTTAAGGTCCAGTGGTACTTAAAAATCTGTCTTTTTCTTTTTCTTTACGTGTAAAGAGGGAAGAAAATAACCACACTTTTGCACTTTTTTGATGTTTTCGTTTTTATTTTCATCATATTATTTATCTTAGATGTTTTCCCTTCAGTCACAATGAACAATGAACAATGAACTTTATTTTAGTAAATAAATCATATTATCAAATTACTTATTTTAAGAATAAAACCGAAAATAGACGATAAAATGGCTCGAAAAGAGGTACCTTTGCGAAATTATTCTATTGAGCGAACTTTATTAAATCGTGTTTCCATTCGATATAATCCATCGTAACTATTCTGAATTATACCAATATAAAGACATAAAGACATAAAAAGAGACATAAAAATTTTATTTTTGAAGTTATCTTAACTAATACATACAAGTTAACTGTGACCCCACACTAGGCTAGGCCTGTCTCGTGGCGGTCAAAAGAACATTAACATAAAACAAATTTAACAGGTGGCGGCCAAGCAACTTAACAGAAACTAAGTGATTATTATAAGAAGTGGAAAACAACAAAAGATTAAAGAAAAATAATATAAACAAAGAACATATAACAGAACATTGTGTGTGTGTGTGTTTGCGTGTGTGTGTGTGTGTGTGTTTTCCTAGATTTTAAATTTACTGTTAACTTCTTCAAAAATGAATTCTAAAAACCTGTTTAAGTGGATTTTTAGGTACCACTGGGCCTTAATTGCCGAAATCATGTGGTGACATCTTCCTCGTGTAATTTTTTTTCTCTCTCTCTCTCTTTCTCGCTAGCTTTATACCAAGCAATAAGGAGAACTTTCATTGCTAAAAAAAAGTAATTTTCTTACTGAAACTACTCGTAATTTTTATATTCTTTCTTTTTAATCACTGTTTATTTTATTTTCAATACAGTTGCTCGAAAAGTGGTCCTTTATATGCCAGTAAAGTGTGCGTAAAATTGATTTTACCGCACACGTGCTTTTACTTTACCACTTTTTTATTTCTAGCTCGGAGGAACAAGACATTTCTAGCAAATAAAAAATATAATAACCAAAGATACTGAATCTTCTTAAAGACTATTGAAAGGAGAATTTTAAAAGAGATAGGTTGTTCCTCCGTGAGATTATGAAATAACGATATCTGATTAGACTCTCTTTGGGTTATATCTTTGTGGAGAAAGGAGAATTAAATATGATTATAGCGCATAGGCATCTATTCCAAGGAAAATTTAACGCTTACAATAATATTATCCCAAGCCATATTGTAATCTATTTAAGGTAATAGTTGAAAAAAAAACTTAAGCATGGGTACGTGTGTCTAGCTAAGTGAAATATGGCGCAATTTTCGTAACTTAATTGATTTGTTTTAGTTGTGAATACGAACAAAAATATAAATAGGTAACATACGTGTAAAAAATATGTACTCATATATAACATACTTGTAAAAAATATATAAATATATACGTATAGGAAAAACAAAGTGAGATTACTCCCCGGACATTTAAAATGAGCCACATGTCGCGACAATGAATTTAGATTGCCGAAAACTTGATAGGTATTTTGTTTTTCTGTTACTGTCGTTTATTATTTTACCTTTTTTTTCACAACTGTATAAAAAAATATCGTATGATACGAGGGTGGTAAAAAGGTTAATAACAAACGAGTGACATTTGTAAGCCCGAGCCGCAGGCGAGAGTTTACCATCGTCACGAGTTTGTAGATAAATATTGTAATTAAATTGTGAGTAACTATTGTGATTTTTCTGTAAAAAAGTGGTGACATCACAGGCGTAAATGGTTTGAGAAAAAAACGGCCCCAGTACTGATTTCAATAAACGAATTTAGATTTAATGTTTTTAAATGACTTTTTGCAGTATAAAATCGTTACTTCTTCAATGTTTTTAAAATTTATATTCCTTGTAAAAAACTTAACAATTTTATAATTAAATCATTACCAACATACGACTAAGTACGAGTGAAAAAAAGGAGTATCCAGATAGAAAACCTATGGGAACCTACTAAAAGGTGCCATTTTAAAGCATCGCTGGGCTCATCCTTGTTTAAAATGAAATTCACTTTTTAAAAATACGCTTTAATGGCAAACCAGACTATTTTGGAATTATCATCAGTTCTTAATCATCATCATCATATCAGCTCATATACGTCCCCACCGAGGGGCTCGAGCCTACCCTAAATAAGGGCTATAGAGCCACACACAACCTTCGAGTTTTTTCACCATAGACGTTTTGCAGGTTTCCTCCCGATGTTCTCCTTCACCGTAAGAGCGTTGGATAAACGTACATATGAAATCTAAAATATAAAAAAAACACATTGGTACGTGGCAGGATTCGAATCGCGACCTCCCATACAGGAGGTAGCGGCCCTAGCAGTTACGCCTTCAATTTAATCCAACGTCTTGAAGTGGGTGAAAATCACATTTAAAGATTCCGTGGTAGTAACGTACAGATGTGATCTCTCTTTCTTATTGTGTGGCACAATTATAACCTTGATGCTATCCAAGGGATAGATGAAGGCGGTTGCCTGATGTTGCACTTAGTATCACCCGCGGTCACGTGTAGGGCATTTAGCTATACACCTACGGACGTGTGCAACGCGACCTTTATACACATCTGGAATCAGATGTGCAGGTTTCCTCACGATGTTTTACATCACCGTTAAAACAACCGGTAATAAATGAATGTAAGTTTCGAATAACTCATTGGTACATTGGCCGTCCGGATTTGAACCCGGGACTTCTGGTTAAGAGGAGCGAGCTGTCACCGATTGAGCCACCGACGCACTATACTGACAGATGTGAAATGAAGCGTATATTGGTGTCAATTCGGTGTGTATTTGACAGGACTCTAAATTAACACATTCTGTCTCTTTTCTTTTTGTGTCCAAAAGACAAGGACAAAATGCTTAAATTTGTTCAGTCCTGTCAAAAAAGTTATATCGTGCTACACCAGATCAAGTAAGAAAACAAGATTGATAGATGTCAGTTCGTCACCGCAGTATCTTGGCGCTAAGTGCCTTATATTATGAGGTCCAGAATGCAAATGAAGCCACCGCGAGATAAAAATATATTAACCACTTTGCACGTGCTCTGAAATTATGGTGTACACGTACAGGTATTGATGCGAAGGATTTATATACTTTACCACAGATTAATATAATAATTTGCTCGCTTTAACAGAAATATTATCATTTGATTTTTTTTTATTCGCAATTGGTAAGCCCTTGGCATCATCTCACCTGATGGTAAGTGACGATGATGCCGAAGATGGAAACGGGCTTACCAAGGTTCCCAAATGCAATGGAGAACTGTCTATCTTAACTTTAAGCCAGAACACACCAATGTTGTTATTACACTTTTGTCATAATCACCATCATTTTTAACAAATCAAAATGATAAGTTAACTGCTACGTGTAAATAATTGGTCGCGTCTTATAAAGGTTGTAAAAAAATTGGTTTAGGTCCATTCAACTGGGGGTTCTACTCATCATACTGAACCCATAGTTAATTCTCAAAAAAACTTGGACCCTTCATACAAAAATGCACAAAATTGGTTGATCAGCTGATCGATTTGTATGAAGAGTTCAATTTCTTTTTTGCGATTTCAGCAAAATCATAGAACAAAAGTTGTTCAGTATGATAAGTAGAAGCTCCAGTTAACGGTACCCACACCAATTTTGTTACACCCTGTATAAAAAGGGACTGTTGTGCCACACCCCGGACACTGCAAACAAAGGTCGTGAAATGAAATTTCTTAAAAACAAATGACGGAGCAAACCAAATCGGGGCACGTCCTGTACGTTCGACAATCAAACTATAACCAATCTGTATCAATCTGGGTGACGAGGGAGTGAGGTCGGTATCTAGAGAGCGGCAGGGAGTGTTCATACTGTGTATTAGTACTAACATACGAGTATATACTTTGGTTGTGCACTGACTGATAAAATGTTATTATTATTTCACAATTTCACAGAAATACGGACAAACAAACATAAAACAAAACAAAAACATTCAAAAGATACAGTCTGTTTCTATTAGAAACTTCTTACAGCAGACCTTGTAAAGAGAAAGTTACAAAAGAGTGGCAGAAGGACGTGTAAATAACAAAAATAGTTAAAAATAGAATAATGTTAAAAAAGTTCTGCTATCAAAATTTTATTAATTTAAGTACCTAACCCAAGACAAATATGTGTGACGCCTTTTTATGGAATAAAATTTGTGATTTTTTTAACGTGCCTCCTATTTGTACAAATTATGTGGAATGATAGTGATTTTTTTTAGGTATTCGTTAACCCCATCATGTGGGGTACTGTTGAATGGGATTTGCAAAACTGTTGAGGATTTTCCAATATATTTTTGAATAAATGATTCGTTGACCAAATTTTAAGTTTTTAATTTGTAATTTTTGTAAAAGTTACATGTCCGCCAGAAGTCACATGATAGCTAGGGAACCAGAAAAACCGCTGTCTCAGATTTTTTTATCCAATTGATAAGCCCTAGGCATCATCCCACCTGATGGTAAATCTGAAAGGTATTGGAAATAGTGGGGCATAATTAATTTAAAAGGAAAATATCAAGGCTGAGTAGGTTCTTTTTGTTAAGAAGAAATAGTAGGAGTTGTAAAAAGTTTATTGATTTTTCATACCAAATGTTCTATTGGGTACCAACTGCAAAATAACTTAGTTTTTTATTCTGCGTTTTTTTAAAAAACCATTAAAACAAACCTCTAACGTCAAGTTTATTAATATCGTAAGCTCGAGACACAATGTCGTATGAAGATAACTCATTAGGTGAAGTCACTATCTAGCTGGCTAACTTATGAATTATTTTGTAATTTTTAAAATTGATATCACTTATTTCAAAAATCTGTAATTTTTATACTACAGTTTTTTATCTTTGGCAGTAACATCCTTTGGTACTCTAGTGACCTAGCAGGTCACTAAATTTGGTAACGAACGTAGCTCAGATAAAAAAATATTTATTTGTAAGTTTCACTTTTATAGTATTTTTATAATTTATTCATTTAATTTCTTTATTTGTGACTGTGCTGGTTGGCTTATTACAAGCTTTTAATTTACTCGCAATGTAGTATGTTCGGGTGAAATCTTGCAAGTTAAATTGGACCCACTTACCGGTTTCCGATTAAGCTGAAATTTTGCATGCATATGTATATCGCGTGACAATGCAATATCAAAAGCTTGTACCTAAAAGTTTTTAGGTTGTTCGAAATCAATTTTTTAATCGATTATGGAAAAGAGGGATTTGTGATTTGAGAAACTTCTCAGAAGTTCCTTTTAACTCCAAGACTAAAATAACAGTGAAACTAGAGAATTTCAAACGTAAATATTTAAAATTTAAACGAAGCTTTTTAATTAACGTGCGGCCAGAACGTCCACGCAATGAGTTCCGATGGACTATAGTAATGACCAATCTCTCTCTCTCTCTTATCGTGTGGCACAAGTAACAGTGCTATCCAAGAGATAGACGGCGGTTGCCTGGTGTTGCACTTAGTATCACCCGCGGTCAAGTGTAGGACATTTAGATTTACACCTACAGATGTGTACAACGTGACTTTCTTACACATCTGGAATCAGATGTGCAGGTTGCCTCACGATGTATTTTAAAGCAAACGGTAAGTATATGCACGTAAGTTTCGAAAAACTCTTTGGTACATTGGCCGTCCGGATTTGAACCCAGGACCTCTGGTTGGAAGGACCGAGTCGTTACCGGTTGAGCCACCGACACTTCGATAATCCCAATCGAATAAGATCATTCCCAATCTTACATCAAACCATTCCACCCTACACCATAACGAGTTTGATAACAGCATCCGTATCAGTAGCCGGCCAGCAAGCGCCGTCACCAAATGAATTAAATACGACATTGTGTCACGACTTCAATTAGTTTGACGTTGAATTACATCCCTAGATACACAGTTGACGAAGGCGCATAAACATAAACTCGATAAAACTGACAGAACCCGGCACGCGAACTGTCGATACTCGATAAACTGTCCTGAGTTATATCGACAGTGTAACATCCTTATTTGCATTTAATTATGTAGTACCTGTGAGACGCAAGTGTCTCGATTAACTTGTGCTGGGAAAGACGATTTGTGTTGATAGATGTTTGTGTAACTCGATTGCGTTAAATGGCGTGTCTCCTGAATCAGAATTATCAATTTATTTATGATCGAGAAACAGAAATGCAACAATTTAATTAATATTAATGAACTTTATGTTAAAATAATTTACATTTAGAAACAAAAGAAGAACCGATGGTATTATGATCTTATTGTCAGGGGCAATTTCTTCGTATAAATGTTACTTTTTTAGGGTTTCTTGCTAGCTAATGGGACCCTATTACTAAGCCTACGCTGCCTGTCCATCCATTCGACTTTTAAAAGGATGTATTTTTTGAAGAGTAATCGTACCTGGCTCAAAATTTCGAGCATATTTGCTATTAGGGGGAATTACTAAAAACTTAAAACAAAAATGGGAAACCCCATACAAGAAACGTGTTTTTAAAGTTTTTTGCGTAATTGCTCTATCGTAAAAACGATAATACGTCCAAACATTAAACTAAGTGTGATTATTGTACTAATCCTACTTGTATTATAAATCTGAAAGTTCGTATGTTTGTATGTATGGATGTTTGTAACTCTTTCACGCTTTAACTACTGGACGGATAGGGATAAAACTTGGCACACATATAGGTTAGGTCCTGGAATATGGGCTACTTTTTAGCCCGGGAAAACGTCTTATTCCCACGTGAAAATCCAAAACAACGCGGAAATTCTAAAGTAAATAAAAAATAACAAAAACTAGTCATGTGTGAGTCGTACACGGGCTAAAGAAACCGAACTGGATGAAAATGAAAGCATATTCTGTCACTCGTTTGAAATTAATAGTTTTAATAGGTACCTGTGTGGAAAGGTGTGGTGGTACGGACCCTCGGTACGCAAGTTCGACTCGCACTTGACCAGTTTTTATTCTTACCTTGTTCGGTACTGTTAAATAAAAATATTTTTCAGACTGAGAATGATAATCAATAAAATCAGCAGATGTCCACTAATTAGCCATTCCATCCTCAACAATCGATCATCAAATCAAATGATCGCACACTATCAAAAATAAAAATAAAATATAACAATCATAAAAGAAGGGATATTAAAATAAAAAATCTGGAGGGCACAATAACAATAACGAACTTTTGGACGGTGAATTGGCATGAAACGAACTCTTTCACGGGCATCGTAAAACACCTGCGCGGACGCATCTGCGGTCACTTTATTGACCAAAATGAATCTGCCTGAAGGGTAAAAAGGTGATTCGAAAAAACGTTGGTGGTGAAAGTCATTGTGGGGAAAAAACTATGGCGACAGTTGGCGATAAAGAAAAAATGTGTTTACTGTGTTCATCTAAATAGTTTTAGTAAAACCTTACAAGTTTTAGGTACAAGCTTTAATTTATTCAATATTATGGGGGTGCATAAAAAATAAGTGAGTCGCCATCTTTGGGAACCCGCCATATTAGATTTAAAATGACGTCACTTAGCTAACCATGCCTTGTTCTTCTAACTTCAGGCCTTAAGATGGGTCAAATGACAATATTCAATTTAAATTATTGATAGACTGTGAAAAGCTATCACTATAGAAAAAAAAAATTATTATACTTAATGTAACAAAAAATAAATTTTATTTAAAACAATTTAGGAAACATGGTAATTTTGATGTAAAAAATATACTATAGACCATGTTTTTGGCATTATTTGCAAAATTTCTCGAAAAAAAAATATAATTTTGAATCAAACAACACACGAAAATTGATGACTTTAACACCTTTCATTTTAATTGAAAACATTTTTTTAAAACTTTTTTAAAGTGAAGAAAATTAATTAAAAACATGTAAAATCATGGAGTCACTTAAAGTCTTAACGTGTTAGCAAAATTTGAGCTCAATCGGAAACCGGGAAGTGGTTCTAGTTTAGCTTCCAAGATTTGTCCCAAACTAATTAACAGTCAGATTTTGAAGAAAAAAAGTTAACCTTTTTTTGTATAACAGGTAGCATTTTTCAGAGTTTTAATACCACTTATGGTATACATATTTTAGGTGTTGAGAATTGTCGTCAATGACGACAATTTGAAGAACATCGATAGCGCCATTTTTAAGAAAAAAATATTTTTCTTTTTTGTATTGGAGGTACCTTTCATCATTACAGCTCATATACGTCCCCACCGAGGGGCTCGAGCCTATCCTGAATCAGGGCGATTAGGCCTTAGTCGACCACGCGGGCCCAGTGCGGGTTGGTCGACTTCACACACAACCTTCGAGTTTCTTCGCAGTACCTTTAATAATTTGCAATTAAAAATAAGGAAAAGGCAATCCTGGAAAAAAAAATAAAAACATCTATTTGCAAAATTGTAATAAAAGTTGGTTTACTAGTTTTCTCGCAAATTGAGGATACGGACGGATACATATTACATACATACGTCACACTATTTGCAAAGTTTCATCAAAGTTATTTTATCAGTTTTTCCGCAAATTGAGGATATAGACACACATACACACAACACGCTTGCACACTTATATAAATACACACATTTTTTCTAGAACACTTTTTTGGTGTCTACTAGTTATACAAAATGCGTTTTATTTAAAATCTCGTAGTCAGTTTTTTGGACGCTCACCTACGTTCGTTGGTCGAAGTTAAAAAAACATAAACATAAAAGCGAAAGCAAAACATCCTCATTCTCCATCAAATTAACCACCTCCGTGGCGTAATGGTTAGTCCATTCGCTTCACACCAGGAGTTTGCGAGTTTAATTCCCGGCGGGGCTAAATTTGTAGGTAAGACTCGGTTTGGTTGGTGGTAGGGCATATTACCACCATATCATTTAAGACTTTCCGTCAAACGTCAATTTTTACAGCATTGATGTGTTCCAGCATGAAGATAGCCAGCTCCCCATTGCGTTTGGGAATCTTAGTTAGTTTAACCTCCTCCGTGGCGTAATGGTTAAGGTTGCGGGTTCGATTTCCGTTGGGGTCAACTTGTAAGACTCGGTTTGGTTGGTGGTTGGGCATTTTCTTAGCCCATCTGGCTGGCTACCACCATCTTATCTAAATCTTGCTGCCAAAAATCAGTGTTTAAAATATTAAGTGTTCCGGCTTGAAAATAGGATAGCCAGTTCTCCATTGCGTTGGGGAATCTTGGTATGTCCGCTTCCATCTTCGGCATCATCGTCACTTACCATCAAGTGAGATGATGCCAAGGGTTTACCAATTGTGAATAAAAAAAGCCCGCTTCCTTCTTCGGCGTAATCGTCACGTACGTGAGATAAATCCAAGGGCTTACCAAAAATGTTTGGATGTTGATGTGTCGTCAAATTGTTGATAAAAAAATATGTAAGTGTAAATACCGATACCAGTATGAAATATTTAGACACATAAACAGCAATTGTTTTAATAAAATTCCAGAAAAAATAGTGAAATTAAAAAGACCACACTGAAAAAAAAAATCGGTAATACTAACCGAAATTTCATTAAAAAGAACTGTTTTGTCCAGTAAAACTGGAGCCAACTGAAAGAAACAGTGATTCTGACTGAAAGAAAACAGTTAAGTCCTTACGGTTAATTTAACTGTTAAAGTCAGTAAAGTGAAACAGTAAAAACACACAGTAAGAGGAAACAGTAAAAACACACAGTAAGAGGAAACAGTAGCGCTTACTGATCGGTAAGCAGTAACTACTACTGTTTTAATCAGTAGCGCTTACTGATCGGTAAGCAGTAACTACTACTGTTTTAATCAGTAGCGCTTACTGATCGGTAAGCAGTAACTACTACTGTTTTATGAATACTTACTACTGCTTCTTAACAGTACTGGGCACTGCGTGGAGATGTGATTACTACTGTTGAAAACAGTGCCAGCTACTGTTGTTTAAGTAGGTAATACTGTTTGTCAACAGTAGTGGGTGCTGGATAGAAACGTTATTACTACTGTTGAAAACAGTGCCAGCTACTGTTGTTTAAGTAGGTACTACTGTTTGTCAACAGTATTGGGTGCTGGATGGAGACGTTATTACTACTGTTGAAAACAGTGCCAGCTACTGTGCCGTAAGTAGGTACTACTGTTGACGAACAGTAGCTGGCACTGTTTTAACGTTATTACTACTGTTGAAAACAGTGCCAGCTACTGTGCCGTAAGTAGGTACTACTGTTGACGAACAGTAGCTGGCACTGTTTTAACGTTATTACTACTGTTGAAAACAGTGCCAGCTACTGTGCCGTAAGTAGGTACTACTGTTGACGAACAGTAGCTGGCACTGTTTTAACGTTATTACTACTGTTGAAAACAGTGCCAGCTACTGTGCCGTAAGTAGGTACTACTGTTGACGAACAGTAGCTGGCACTGTTTTAACGTTATTACTACTGTTGAAAACAGTGCCAGCTACTGTGCCGTAAGTAGGTACTACTGTTGACGAACAGTAGCTGGCACTGTTTTAACGTTATTACTACTGTTGAAAACAGTGCCAGCTACTGTGCCGTAAGTAGGTACTACTGTTGACGAACAGTAGCTGGCACTGTTTTAACGTTATTACTACTGTTGAAAACAGTGCCAGCTACTGTGCCGTAAGTAGGTACTACTGTTGACGAACAGTAGCTGGCACTGTTTTAACGTTATTACTACTGTTGAAAACAGTGCCAGCTACTGTGCCGTAAGTAGGTACTACTGTTGACGAACAGTAGCTGGCACTGTTTTAACGTTATTACTACTGTTGAAAACAGTGCCAGCTACTGTGCCGTAAGTAGGTACTACTGTTGACGAACAGTAGCTGGCACTGTTTTAACGTTATTACTACTGTTGAAAACAGTGCCAGCTACTGTGCCGTAAGTAGGTACTACTGTTGACGAACAGTAGCTGGCACTGTTTTAACGTTATTACTACTGTTGAAAACAGTGCCAGCTACTGTGCCGTAAGTAGGTACTACTGTTGACGAACAGTAGCTGGCACTGTTTTAACGTTATTACTACTGTTGAAAACAGTGCCAGCTACTGTGCCGTAAGTAGGTACTACTGTTGACAAACAGTAGCTGGCACTGTTTTACCGTTATTACTACTGTTGAAAACAGTGCTAGCTACTGTTGCTTACGTAGGTACTACTGTTTGTCAACAGTAGTACCTACGTAAGCAACAGTAGCTGGCACTGTTTTCAACAGTAGTAATACTGTTTGTCAACAGTAGTGGATACTGCGTGGAAATGTAATTTCTACTGTTGAGGAACAGTACCACCTACTTACTACTCTTGGATAAGTAGAAGTTATTGTTTCTCAACTGTAGAAATGACATCCATGCAGTACCCACTATTTATGAGAAACAGTAATACTACTGTTCCCCATGAGTAGCATAAACTGCTTTTTAAGAGGCTGCACAGTGAGCTCTAGCGAAACTTCTAAAAAATAACTATTTGCTACTATCACAATTTATTTTAAATCTAATTACACGATTATTGCTTTATAGTTTATTGGTAAATCTCAATAAACTATACCACAAACTCAAAAACTGTATACAATTAAATAGGTTTTTGATAAATTGTGTTTATAGCGAATAAAATTTTATAAATTTTATTTTTACGTGGCGCTGGGGTCACAATGGAGCCTCTTAACAGTATCAGCTGAAAGTTAAATAACACGAAGCATGAAAAATGTGAAGGCCTTGTAAATAAAACCTTCATTTCGGTACTGCATTATATTTTTATTAGAAAAATACAAAAAAGACAGTGTCCCATATTGACTTCAAAGACTTATTTGTAGATAATAGGTGAAATAAAAATTAATGCTATCAACATTATAATAATAGGTACTTATCCTTAAAGTTACTTTTAAAATAATTTTATTTTACATGTAAATACTTACATGACAAGTAGGTACTATTGAAATTTTATTTACAAAATCGTTTCTATTCTATTTAAAAAAAATTTAATTATTATTTCTTGAAAATGGATGGGGCCGATTCTAATGAAACTGTATACACATAAGCAAGTGACTAAATTCTAGTTTATGGATAGATTACATTATCAAAAATATAATGTCACTAAATAATAGCAATTTCAGGTTTTTACTAATCTTAAAATTCGCTAAAAAATCTTTTAATAATAAAGTATTATGTAAATGTGACCTATCCACAAAATAGAATTTCGTGACTTGCTTATGTGTAAGTATAGTTCCATTAGAAACGGCTCATCCATTTTCAAAAATTGAAATTTAAAGTTTGTAAGGGATTTTGTGAATTCGCTCTTAACTAGAACTTAACATTAAAGTAAATGCTAAAGAGGACTAACCGACAAAAAGTACACAGTAAATAACATATTCAGAGTTATTTCAAACTAGCTAACACTACACAACCCTAACCTACACTACATTACCCAACCCTACCCTACACTACACTACCCTACCTTACCCTACCCTAACTACACTACACCTACACTACATTAGCCTACCCTACACTACACTACCCTACCTTATACTACACTATCCTACCCTACACTACACTACGCTACCCTACACTACCCTAACCTACACTACATTGCCCAACCCTACCCTACACCACCCTACCCTACACTACACTACCCTACCCTACACTACACTACACTACCCTACACTACACTACCCTACACTACACTACCCTACACTACACTACCCTACCCTAACTACACTACACTATCCTACCCTACCCTAACTACACTACACCTACACTACATTACCCTACCCTACACTACACTACCCTACCCTACCCTACACAACACTACCCAACCCTACACTACCCTACCCCACCCTATACTACACTGCCCTACCCTAACTACACTACACCTAAACTACACTACCCTACCCTAAAACCAATTAATATTTGACTGATATTTTTTTTTATTTAATTCCAAGCATTTTCATATTTATTCACCTTTTAAACCTTCTCTAGACTTCAACAAATAATTCAATACCAAAATAAGCCAAATCGGTCCAGCCGTTATCGAGTTTTAACGAGACTAACGAACAGCAATTCAACTTAACAAAATTGACAAAATACAAAAAAGATAGTTATTAAAAAAATACAAAGAGGCATTTTCTTGTAAATTTTTGACAGTTAAAGTAGTTGCGTAAAACTTGCAGCATAAAGGCAATAGGAGAACCGTAAGCTATCACCAAACATGAATAGATGCTATTTATTTATTAGAATCGTCGATAAAAAAACCGCAATAATTTTACTATGGCTTCTACTTATGAAACTGAATAAATTTCGTCAAGAAACCTATACCTAGTCAATTAAATTTATTAGTTGTTTTTTAAAGGAACCGCTTGTTGGAGTGGGATGATTCCGATTTGCAAATGGCGTGCATTGCATCAAGCGGGCGTGCATCGCATTTATGTTTGTGAGTCCGCCAACCGCTCAACTCTCAAGTCGCGCGTGATCAATTTCATTATTTTTTTCAAGAGATTTAAAAACCGTTTTAAAAAATTTTTACAATCCACAAGGTGCTCACTTGCAGGAAAGCTAGTGTACAATAAGTAGTGCGTGCAGGTAGTTTTTCTTTTAAATCTGCTGCCTTGGAAATATACACAGCTCTTTGCAAAAATTGCCAAACTGGCAAGCATTCACCTGCGTATTTCAGGTTTAATGCCCATATAATTTTAAAGCAAGTATCCACCGCATTACATATGTTTGGCAGTTCGTATATCAAGTTATCAACGATAACGTACCTTCCGGTATTTTTTTCCAGTGGACCGATGACAATGACGTACGGTTGAACTGTAATACCGAAAGTCTTGTATGTGTCGTGTCGTTTACGACATTCTTCGTTTATCAAGGTTTCCGTTTCAATGCGTGTAATGAAGCTTTCTCGGACTTCTGCCACAGAACATTTCTTCTTCCTGATTTGCACTGCTCCCAGAAGATGTGGAATAGTGAGAAGTGTAGCAATATTGCTCGTCTCTGGATCAGAGTCTGTTAAAAAAAAGATTATTAAGTCTAAACATTGTAACTGGTTATTGGACAACAATGAATGTTCTTTCATATACCTATCCTAAAATTTAGAGTTTTTTCTTTGGGGATTTTGTAACCCTGGCTATGAACTGCTTACACAAACAAATACAATAAACTTTATTTAATCTTTACTTTAATAAAAATTAATAAATTTTGGATTTTACGAAAGTACTCAAATCAAAGGTAGGTATTTTTTAAGGTTCCCCTCGATTTATATGGGATGCCATCATCAGATCCTCGTTTCCTTATCATGGTACCACCCTTGGGATATCTCCTTTCCAACAAAAAAAGAATCATCAAAATCGGTTCATAAACGAGGAAGTTATCCACGAACAAACAAATTATATATATATATATATATATATATATATATATATATATATATATATACGGTCGAATTGATAAACCTCCTCCTTAATTGAAATCGTTTAATAACTCATACTCGGTGAGTATGTTTATATATAAAAAACAATTACGGTCAATTATTTGTTACCTACTACTTACGAAAAGGTTTTAGCAAACAAATAATTATTTATAAAAAATATAAAAATCAGTTTCAGTACACCCCTTTCTGAATCAGGGGTTAAGTAGGTAAAATAAAAGAAAGCAAAATAAAACTTACTTTTCACGAGATTCTTTAGTTCCTGAACAAATAGACTTCTGTTTGAGACATTTCCTAACAGTTGAATCAACTTCTTCTTCAAAAGTGGAAACTTATTTTCGAAGCTATTTTCATTTCCAGGGTACCACTGGTCAAAATCTGCTGTAAGCTGAAAGAATTTTTACTTTTAAAAATAAAATGTATTAATTGATGTTTAAAGAATCGCTTAGCCATTAGCTGAACCCACTAAAATCAGAAAAGACAACATAATCTTATGGCACCAATCAATAGGGTCCATCATCATCTCAGCAGCATGAATATTAAGAAGTCAAACCTTCCTTCGTTAGCTCACCTGAATAACCTGAAAAAAATCGACTAACGGTCCATACCTACCTAAGTATCTACGTATAATATTTAAAGAATTATCCTCCAACTCATAACCGTTGAGGAGTTGCACCTTCCATCATCAGCTCATAAACATAAAATTATTATCAGATGTAAAAAATTGAACACTTTTAGAAAATACATGAAACACGTTATACATGCCTATAAAATTTAAGGGTGCCCTCGATTTCCCCAGGATCCCATCATCAGATCCTGACTTGGTGAAAATGGGACCACCTTGGAAGTATACTTTTTGAAAATCGGTCCACAATTGACGAAGTAATCGGTGAACATACATTAAAAAAAACATACAGTGGAACGGAACCTACTCCTTTTTTGAAGTCGGATCCTAGGGAAATCGAGGGTAACTCTCAAAATTTACAGGCACGTATTGAGTGTGTGTTTCCTAAAGCTAATTGATTTTCTGCTTCTGGTAGCCATCAATTCGTGTTGATGAGCTGATGATGGAAGGTACAACTCCTCAACAGTTAGGAGTTTGAGGATAATTCTTTAAATATTATATGTAGATACGTAGGTAGTTATAGACCGATTATTACTTTCGGCGTGACTAATATGTATACCCTTAGCAAATTACAACTTTCTAGTATTAATAGTCTCTGAGCTAAACCGCGGACAGACAGACATAGCAAAACTATAAGGGTTCCTTGTTGACTGACTATGGAACCTTAAAAATAACCCAATTCGGGTCTCCTTCTCGACCCTGTCACGTTAAAAATAAATTGCACAGCCAACCTGTGCATACTTTCTTGTCTTAACATAAAGCGAAGTCAGGCTTACACAAGTAGATAGAAATTGGGGTTTTTGACTCACCAACCAGTGTAAGGATAGAGCTCTCCGGTGGTACGTAGAGTATCGTGTTCGAAGGTCTGGTTATGTTGGTGGCCCGTAGAGGTCTGGCATGACCGTGTTGTTGGTCGCTTAACCTGAGTGATGTCGAGAGCCGCTGGTGCGACGCCGGAGCGCCATTGTTGGTGGTGTGTGGTGTGAAGACAGGTGTGATAGGTGTGTTGAACAGCCGCTGCTGCGACGCCGGAGCGCCATTGTTGGTGGTGGTGGTGGTGGTGTGTTGTGAAGATAGGTGTTATGAGTTGAGGGTGTGATTTAACATCCGGTGGAAGGTCCTAGGGGATGGTGCATACATCCTGTGAGGTGCTAGGTGTAAGGTTCTAGAGGGGTGTGGAGTTGAGGGTGTGGAGGTTCTAGGGGATGATTGGTGGAGTGCTAGGTTCTAGAGGGGGTGGGTAAGGTTCTAGAGGGGTGGAGAGTTGAGGGTGTGGAGGTTATAGGGGATGATTGGTGGAGTGAGGGGTGGGTTTTAGGGGTATGTTTAGCAGGGTGGGAGGCTCTGAGGGGTGGGTAAAGGTTCTGAGGGGTGGGGTGGGGGGATGGTGCTTGATCAAGGCTTCGTAAGGTTAACGTTAGACAAGTATACGGATGCAGCGAGATATCCTATGTGTTAGAGCGAGACAGAGCGATGGTGTGAGAATCGAACCCCTAATCCACAATATGCAATGCACTGCACCTAACCACTGTGCCGTGAGAGCAACACGGCCTTCCCGAGTCAGCGCGCGCGCGCGCGCCGCTCGCAGGCGGATGTGGGCAGCTGATAAGCGTTGGTGTTGAGTTTAGCATCGTTGTTTTTTTTCTTATAAAATTCAAAACTGTAGCTCGTTATAGTTTATCGTTGCGGTTTCTTTACGAGGTCGTTACTTCCTTTTTTGTAAAATGTAAAATAAATAATATGGAAAAAGTGGTTAGATAAGAAATATGATAATATATTGAAAACATCATTTTCTGTGGTTTCACTTCCTCGGAGAAAATTAACATTTAAACAATACACCGATTGTCTTAATTTGGATACTTCATTTTATGACTACATGTACACATTCAAGAGTGGTAAACATACTATTTATACACAAGCCAAGAGGAAAAAAGTCTTGTGTGGTAATGACGATAAACGGTTTATACAATCAGACGGTATAACAACGTTAGCTTGGGGTCATCATCGTATTGTATAGTGTGTGTGTGTATGGTGATTTTGTAAAATAAAACTATATTTTTTTTAAGGAATTATGTTTTTTTATTTAGACAGATCTTCCTCTAGTAGAGAAAAAAATCATATTTTAAGATACGGTGTACACTTTAAGGTGTTTAATAAAACTAAATATTATATTTAATTAAAATTATTTTAATAAACAATATTTGCCATAGGTACCTTACCTATTTTTTTGTTATTTAACTTGTACAGGAGTCAAACCCAGTACCCCTCGATGGCACAAAACCATATCCATCACTCGCGCCACTGAGTGATAACAGAGTGTGAATAGTAGGTATCTAGTTAGGTCCTCGTATGAATGCGAGTAGCGGCGCGCGCTGATAAGAATGATATTATTTAAGGGGCAGTACTTATTAAGGGGAAGAAGGATAGTAAAACTAAATAATATATTTAATCAACATTTATTTTAATCAAACAATGTTCGCCTTAGGTACCCAATTTTTTTCGTTAAGACCCAACCATTTAACATATAGTTTATCACCTTTACGTTTTAACACTTTCTCAATAAGGTAAACATCTGAATATTTCACTCTTTGCAACTCAGACTCATAGAATGCCCCCAAGATTGGTTCTTGCTTCGAATCTTCAAGTAAATATGTGACTGGATTTGTGATTTGTACCTTGACAATTTTAAAAATTTCCGCTGACCAATTGCCGGTGTAACCTTTAGAGAATATCGTCTTAAACTTGCTTATACGAACATGATCTCCAACCTTGAATTTAGCTTGTGGTGCAATCTTGATATTGTTGTACACTCTATGGAGGATTTCCTGAGAGTTTGATTTGCTCACATCGGATGGTGCCATACCTGTGGTTGAGTGTTTTTTACTATTGTATCGCTCTACAATCTCGCGTATGTGTTTAGTCCAATTGTAGGAGCCATTCAAGCTAAAATTTTGCCATAACCAATGTTTGAGGGTCCTTATCGCCCGCTCTGCTATAGATGCCTTCATTACGCTATAAGTGGAGTAATGGTTGATTGCATAACGTTTCATGAGCGCTTCAAACTTGCTATTGAAAAATTCCTTTCCTTGATCAGATTGAAGGTTTTTCGGTTTTCTTCGCCCGCTCAAAATCTCTTGCATAGCCCTCGTGACGTCATCAGCATTTTTACTCTTCAATGGTTGAGTCCAAATAAATTTTGAAAAGGTGTCTATACACAATAGAATATACTTATACCCGCCGTTATCTCTAGAGTGTTTCTGCATATCAATCAGGTCAATTTGCCAGGTGTCATCAATACCCTTTTGTATGAAACGTCTGCGGGGGAAGTTCTTTCTTGCGTATCTATGTATTTCTTTAACAACTTGCGCCTTACTCATTGTGTGTTTTTGGTGCTACTAGGGGATTCTTTTGTTGTTGTTTTTTTTACCCACTATACTTTGTGGTATGAGGGTGACACGTCTGATTTTAGCTGGATTAGACTCTGCACTAGTGCTGCTTTTATTTAATGGTGCAGTGAACCTTTTATTTAACAATTCTATAGATTTTTGAAGCGTTTCAAGCGCTATAGCTGTGTTACGAGTATGTGTGAGACATTGCTCGAACACCTCGTCCAGCTGTTCCTTTATCACTGCATCACTTTTACTCGTACCCCTATCAACCTCTGTCAATCGCTTATTTTCACAATCGATTTCTCGTATACTCGATTTTAGATTATTTATAAGCACTCCCCTAGAGTGGAGGTGATGTCCGAACTTGTGGACAGGCATTTTAGTTATGATGTATAGGCGAAAGTTATAGCGGCTTTTATTAGACTCTGACTTACCACATATCTACAGACCTAAATCAGAGCTAATCTCATCAGCTATCAGAGCTAATCTCATCTGTTTAGCTATAGACCCTGTTTCATATTTTTAGCTGTTAGACCTCATATTATCGGCTATTAGGTCTAGCGGTTAATGAAGGTAGGTATATCAGTTCTTCTTCAATACAATACCAGCTTCTATGAGCTCCTCTGTAATAGCGTTGATTTCATTGGTGTGCCCCGTGTTACCAGCGTTCTGAGATGCAATCAGTAGTCGCAGACGATCTACAAGCTCATTGGGATCATCCCAATAAATGTAATCAGTGGTGGGGTAGTAGGATTTTTGTGTGAGAAGGCAACCACCACCAGCCTTGTTTGACTGCTGCTGCTGCTGCTGCGGTCTCATATTACCCAAATAACGTCTAATGTATGTATTATACTTGATACCTTTTGTTCCTTGCACTTGACCTTCAGGTAAATACCCACGTCGATAAGCATTGGTTAAGTTTAGAATGTTTAAGTAGTTATCGATATCAGCTTTGAGAACAACTTCTTTATTAGGAACTTTTTTGAAGAGAAGCTCTAATAAACCGAGTGTTTTTTCAAACGTTTTCCCCTTAACACTAATTTCATTGTTTTCAATTTTGAGCGGGCTATCTCCTACATACATCTTATCACGTTGTATGTGAACACCGAATGGAATCTTCTCTCGTTTAAACAGGTTCGCCAAATATGGTAGCATACTCGTTTCATCCATGCTAGCACCACTTTCTTCCCCTGCCACCATAAATTCCGATGGTATCGCAGATATATCTGCAGGATCTTCTTCTTCTGCTTCTTCCTCCTCGGGTTCTATTGAATAGTCTTCACCCAAGTCCTCATCAGCATCAGCATCATCCATTTCCTTTTTAAAACTCATTTTATAGGGTGTAGAGGTTTTTGTTTGTAAATAAGCTGCCTGCGGTGATGGTTCTGGTTTTATCGTCATCAGATCTGATGATAGAGCTTTTAAGGGTTTCGTGATGGGTTCAAATGTTTCCTCCAATCGTGTTGTAAGCATCTGTTTATCTGATTGTAGCGCCTTAACTTTTTTCCTTACAGCATCAATGGATTGCGTAAGCTTACGTTTCAACTCCTTATCACCAAAGACCTGCACCTTTGATGATGACATTTTGCCGAATGAAGTACACAAGTGGGTGACGAATCAATTTATAATGTAATAAATGTATCAAATCCTCTCCGATAGCGTCCTTTACTTATATCTCTATCCTTATCAATCACCAGAAAAGAGTACTTTTCCTCCCAACACTTGCGACAAATGTCTTGAAATTGCTCCCAAGTCATATCGGTGTTTACGTGATCATCGTACGAGTGTCTTAGATTTAAATCATCCTGTTTAAACAGCAGTATCAAGTTTGCATTGTCTCTAACCAGCTGTTTTGGTATTTTACTATAGGTTTGACACAAGTAAAAACAGTCCAACCCCTTATGACGTCCCATAGAAAAGTACTGACGTATAGCGTCTTGATCCTCTAAAGCCACGTCATCGAAAATTACAACACTATGGTCTTGAGCTTCATTCGGTGGCACCACTTGACTCTTATCATTGTACGCATAAAACGTTAAACCCTTTACTTTCTTCAGCACCCTATCAAGAAATAGGTATTTTGGTTGATGAAGCGACTTGGAGTACAGGTACACATTGGAAAACTTGATTCCGTTTGGGTCGAGCAGTAGTGTTAGGAGAACGTTGGTTTTCCCACAGTTTGAGGGACCACAGATAAGACATCTTATACTGTTTGATAGCAACACACCATTTTTTGAGTTGACCATTGATGTACCGCTGCTGCTGCTGCCATCACAACAATAATCACTCCAATCCTTCACTTTAAGACACGAGCTTTGCTTTCTAAGTTTCATTACGTTGTGAGAACCCGCTCGAGTTGAACGTGCTATATATACTAGTATATAGATAGATAGATAGACTCCATAACCATGTCTCCTGTTGATAAAGAAAAAATAAAAAATGAGTTAAAAAATATCCTTAGTACCTACCAACATCCTTTTGAGTGGGTGATGGAATTGGAGGATATTCTTCCAGATTACCTGCGAAACGACCCGGATATTCGAAAGTATTTTATCTGTACAGAGCATCCCGTCAACCCGGATCCCAACGCCACTCAAATAGATTCACCTTGGTTTTTGAGGAAGAGTTGTCCGTACTGCATACAACAACAACAACAACAAGAGGGTGAGAAGAAGAAGAAGCAATCGGAAACTAGCTGTGAGCTACAGGCTAAGAAAGATGATAACAACAACGATGACTCACCACCACCACCTTGCTGCTGCTGTTGTAATCACTTCACCTGCACACGACTAATAAATGTTTCTATTTAAGGCGATTACACACATCATATTAGTGCATTATGAAACGAAAAGTTAAAGTGGTTAAACGTGGATCGGGACTCTTAAATAGTGTTATCAATAATCTTCCGTTTGAACTCCACATACCCGGTTATAACTATTGTGGACCAGGAACCAAACTAAAGAAACGGTTATCGCGTGGTGATAGGAGCATTAACCCGCTCGACGAAGCCTGTAAATCACACGATATTGCATACGCGCAAAATTCATCCTTAGAGGCGAGACATAAGGCCGATTTGGAGCTAGCAACCGCCGCTGAAAAACGTTGGCGTGAATCATCGAATTTATCAGAGCGACTGGCCGGCCTTGCTGTGAATAAAGCAATGAAGTTCAAAGTCAAGCGTGGGATGGGGATTCCCATATCCAGGGTCATTGGTGCTACCCGCAAGGCTATGAAGAATAAAATTAAAAAGAAAAATACAACATCTACCGCTGCTTCGCTATTGAGTGCCGCCGTGAAAGTCGCCAAGCAATACGCTAGAGGAAAAACGATTCAGATGCCGAGGGTCATACCCGTGCCGTCTAAAAGAGGAGGGTTTTTACCGCTTATTCCTCTATTAGGCGCACTAGCAGCTGCCGGAACCCTTGCAGGAGGTGTCACCACCGCGGCTAAAAACATTTATGAAATGGCGAGTAGAAAAAGCGGTGGTGATGGGGGAAAGGTTGGAAAAGGATTGTATGTGGCTCCTTACAAACGTGGGATGGGGCTTTACCTAGCACCCCCAAAAAACTACTAAGAGCGGTAGAGGTGCAGCTCACCGATAATGATATCCGAGAGTATGTTAAAAAGGTGGGAATACCTTTCTTCAGAGGTGTTTTCATGAGAGACAGTCTACCGAACACCGCTCCACATCGCTGCGAAACAGGTGTTATCAACTTGGATAATCGAGAAGGACCCGGAACACATTGGGTTGCCTATGTGAAAAAAGACAATATTTGCATGTATTTTGATAGCTATGGAGACTTGAGGCCACCGTTGGAGTTTGTTCGTTATATGAATAAAATACATATAGAGTATAATTATGATAGAGTTCAACGTTTCACCGCTAAAAACTGTGGTCATTTATGTTTAAAGTTTTTAACCACCTATACCCATAGAATGTTTAATAAGTAAGTTCAAAATATATCTATATATATATAAACCGATGTTAGAGTTTATTATTGATCATTACCACGCAAATACCTAAACATGCCGCACTCTTTTACAATTTCCCTTAACAGTAATAGCTCAGAGTTGTCTGCGGATTTTCTTACACCGCTAGAACTAGACAATGGGGACTATGAATGTGCTTTGGTCTATTTTAAGACATTCAATTCCATACCTAATGTGGATAAAAGTAATAATTTATTTCATTATGGTGATAAAATACTTAAGGTGCCCGAGGGGACTTATGAACTGCGCGATATCATCAAGAACCTGTACAAGCAAATGATTGCTCAGGCTCAAATCGATGGAGATGCGAAGAGTGGAGGTATACTCGAGTTGGAGGCGAATGTAAACACAGCGAAATGCTTAGTGTACTCACCTAAATATGAGGTTTATTTCAACAAAAAGAACTCTATCGCACCACTTTTAGGCTTCTCGCCGCGAGTTCTTAACTCCAAGATGATGCACTGGTCCGATAAGCAGATTGATATACTGATAACGCATACTATAAGAATACAGTGCAACATAGTGGAGGGTTCATTCATCAATAACGAGCCATCGCATGTGATTCATGAGTTTTCACCTACTGTCCCACCTGGCTATCAGATAGTGGAGACCCCTTCGAATATTATCTATTTACCAATCAAGAGAAACACTATACAAGAAATTAAGGTGCGCATTGTCAACGAACGCGGAGACCTGGTTAATTTTCAAGGTGAAAATATATCGCTACGATTGCACATTAGAAAGGTACTGCGATGATTGTGTATAAAAGTGAGAGCAAGCAGGTGACACCTACATTAAGTAGTGATCATCGTGAGTGGAGACATCCACCACCTACTACTGCTGCAGCTGTTAAAAAATTATCTAAAGAAAATATCTTATTTTTGCAATCGATTGGGTTTAAAGTACCACCATGTCGTCGTCCACTATCTTAGATATAGCTGAGAGTGTGGTGTTTGATGATAGCATAGAGAGTATTGAATATCACACCTTTAACCCATACAATAACTCTTTCAAAAACAACGATGAGATTCGTATTTGTATCAACCGCCAAGATCTGATAGTGTTGCCGTGCGATAGCCAAATTTTAATAGAAGGCACTATTAACAAGGAGTGCACCTTCATCAACAATGGATTAGCCTACCTGTTTCAAGACATACGCTACGAATTGAATGGAGTGGAAATTGATAGGACCAAGAATTGCGGTGTCACATCCACCATGAAGGGTCTAATCTCGTACGCTAAAGAGACGGAGAACGCCTTGGAGAACGCTGGGTGGAATACCGGTGCGATAAAGGTGATTGAAGATGGAGACTTTAGCTTTACTGTGCCACTCTCACACCTGCTCGGATTCGCTGAGGACTATCGACGGGTGATAATGAATGCTAAACATGAATTGGTTTTAAATAGAGCCAATACAAACATCAATGCTGCAATCACCAAGGAAGTTGCCAAGCATCCGGAAATAGAAATCACTCGTCTTGTTTGGCGCGTGCCAATCATTAAGGTGTCTGATAAGGAAAAACTACGACTTCTAACCTATGTAGAGAGAAATATACCTATCCCTATCGCATTCCGCACCTGGGACCTGTACGAGTATCCGGTGTTGCCATCCGCTCAAAAACATGTGTGGACAATTAAAACCACCTCACAACTGGAGAAACCTCGCTATGTCATCATTGGACTGCAAACGGGCAAGAAAAATGAGGAGATGAAGGATATGAGTCTATTCGACCACTGCAATCTAACAAACTGTAAAGTGTACTTGAACTCTCAGTACTACCCATACGACTCATTTTCAGCTGATTTTGAAAAGGGCTCCTACCCCCTATTGTATGATGCATTCGCCAATTTTCAACAAAACTACTATCATCGCTTACATAGTAGCCCACAAGTGGACGTTGCGCACTATAAAACAAAATGTGCGTTAGTGGTTATCGATACATCGCGACAGTGCGATACCTACAACACAGGTGGCGCTATCGATATCAAAGTTGAGCTGGATTTTAAAAAGAATGTTCCTGGTAACACTACAGCCTACTGTCTTATCATCAATGATTCTATGTTTGAGTATACCGCACTCACCGGAAGTGTGCGAAAGATAACACAGTAAAAAATAAGTCAGTTACCCTCGGTCTCTTGAAGAGTGCAGTGTAGATAACATACGTCTTCAAATTTTCTAAATATAAAAAAAATGTTGGGTTTATTTCCCTCGTACACGCCATCTGTGGTTTGGCGGAAGTGTGAACTAAGTAAGAGTCAGTTCAGTCTAGTACCAACTACAACTACAACAGCTGGACAGCAGAAATTATCTTCCGTATACGTATACCTAAATCTACAACTATCACAGCATAATATGGAGGCTGCTGTGGTGGCGGGGAACAAACCGCAAGATTTATCAATTTGTGTGAACCTCGATGGGAAGCTGGAACTAAGTGAACGAGAGTGGTTTGGACTATTCGTGGAGAAAGCTGATATCTTGAGAAATTTCTTCACCAGCTCACCTACATCACCTGAGATGCCGATGGAAATAACCTGCTTTGGAAATCTAGCTGTTTTCAACTTACCACCCCGGCCGGATGTCTGCGCAGATTTATTAATAACACGAGTAACCCAGCCGGAAAAATACGTCGTATTAAGTCATGAAGATTGGAGAAACATTGAGAAACTTATGGGGTGTATTAGTGCACAGATGCAACGATTACATAAACTCGGGGCTACCTATGAAAATCGAATTAATTTGTTCAAGAGACATCTGAAACATAGGCAACCGCTTACACTACAGGAAACGAGTGCTATTCTAGATCAAGTGTGTGATAAAACGTCTATTATCGATTGTGAAATAGCATGTTTTTGTCTCGAATTTTTGTTTAATACCTATTTTATAAGTTGATGAATTAAAAAAAACTAGTATATACTTATTATATGAAAATGGTTTTTTATTTTTAAGATTCACATGCGAAACCCTAAAAATGTTATTAAACATAAGGTTTAAAAAAAACAATGACTCATTATTTGCATATACACATTTTATTCTAAGATAATATTCATGATTGATAAAATAACATAAGCATATTATTATATTGACTAAAATTAAAAAAAGCAATGTGATGTAAGTTAACAATCTTCATCGTATAACGAGGTAGATCTTGAATATTTTTGTATTCTTATTTCTTCACCGAGTGTTCTATATAATATAGACAACTAAAAGAACGAAGTGTAGGTGTAAAAGCCTAGAACAATACAAATTATTTTGCTCAGTTTTTCGTAAACGTTCTTTGAATAACATATGAATGCAAAATTTTCTGCATCACAACATTCATGCAGCAAATCTATCCATTCGAAATATCCGATATTTCGATCTCCCATTTTTTCTTCGATTTCTGCACATATATTATCCCACATCCTTACGAGTAAGTAATATTCAGAATCTTCGTATGTATTGTACAACTCTTTTAATATTCTTGAAACATCTTGAGACATGAGTATGAATGGGAAAGATATTGTCCACTTTCTTAGAACATCATCGCATAAAAAACCATTTAGCCATTCGTTCTTACACTCAATATGAAACTGATTGATTTGGTTCTCATCTACCTCTTGGAATTGGTCCTCTTCACATTCAAGGTTTTCATTAGAAACCGTCATCACATTGCTGCTGCTGCTGCAGTTAATAGAGTCTGTAACAAGCAGTGAAACAAATATTAGAATAATAAGGATAGGTAGCGTAGTGTCGTCTCACACAAATATGTTTTATCATCATCATCATCATATCAGCCGAAAGACGTCCACTGCTGGACCAAGGTCTCCTCCCCAAAGATCTCCACAACGACCGGTCCTGCGCTGCCCGCATCCAGCAGCTTCCCGCAACCCTCACCAGGTCGTCGTCGGTCCACCGAGTGGAAGGCCTGCCTACGCTACGTCTTCCAGTGCGTGGTCGCCACTCGAGAACTTTACTACCTCAATGGGATGTGAAGATATTGCGAAGCTTCCCGAACGCTGTCCAGCCGAGTTGGATAATAATCAATAATTAAAAATAAAACATACCAGAAGGAGTACTAGTCGACGTCTCCATATTTTTTTTTAATTAATAGGTATACTGATTAATAGTGGTAAATAAATATAATATCTGAAAAAAGAAAAAAAACTTACATTATTCATTTGTAACGTTTTCTTCGAAGTTAATTATCCAAGATTTATCTTTGGATCCTCTATTGATGATGGTTACATTTCCCGATTTTAAGTATTCAATATCAATATCGTCCAACATGGAGAATCTTGAGGGTAAGGTTACTTTTCCTTCTTTAAGTACGAGTACTACATCCATTCGCAGTTTATCAAATTTGGATTGCTGTTTGATGCAATCCAAAATTAAATATGATTTATTCACTTTTAAATCTTTCATCTTTAACCACGTACTCACAACCTCTCCACAGGTATTTAATTTTTTCATTGATTCAGACATAATATTGATTTTTTTTTTCAACAAAACACTTGCTAACCTGCGCAATATGTATGTACTGCTGCTTGCAGTCACAGTAAAACACTGTATGTCAGTTATAAAATTCTAATACTATTTATAGTTGAAATGAAGAAAAAAACACAAACCTCAAACCATATCCTGTGTGATAGCACGCTACATAAATGTAATAAATTAAGCGTGAGAACTCTGTAAAGAGCTTCTATAACAGATAGGACACACACACAGTACCTACCATGTATTTTGCACGTTTCAGTAAGTGTGTCAAACCGCACACACATCAGTTTTTAACGATGGGAAAATATATTATCATATTTCTTATCTAACCGCATAAAATTCTATTAAACTTTATACTAGCTGCTGCCCACATCCGCCTGCGAGCGGCGCGCGCGCGCGCGCTGACTCGGGAAGGCCGTGTTGCTCTCACGGCACAGTGGTTAGGTGCAGTGCATTGCATATTGTGGATTAGGGGTTCGATTCTCACACCATCGCTCTGTCTCGCTCTAACACATAGGATATCTCGCTGCATCCGTATACTTGTCTAACGTTAACCTTACGAAGCCTTGATCAAGCACCATCCCCCCACCCCACCCCTCAGAACCTTTACCCACCCCTCAGAGCCTCCCACCCTGCTAAACATACCCCTAAAACCCACCCCTCACTCCACCAATCATCCCCTAGAACCTCCACACCCTCAACTCTCCACCCCTCTAGAACCTTACCCACCCCCTCTAGAACCTAGCACTCCACCAATCATCCCCTAGAACCTCCACACCCTCAACTCCACACCCCTCTAGAACCTTACACCTAGCACCTCACAGGATGTATGCACCATCCCCTAGGACCTTCCACCGGATGTTAAATCACACCCTCAACTCATAACACCTATCTTCACAACACACCACCACCACCACCACCAACAATGGCGCTCCGGCGTCGCAGCAGCGGCTGTTGAACACACCTATCACACCTGTCTTCACACCACACACCACCAACAATGGCGCTCCGGAGTCGCACCAGCGGCTCTCGACATCACTCAGGTTAAGCGACCAACAACACGGTCATGCCAGACCTCTACGGGCCACCAACATAACCAGACCTTCGAACACGATACTCTACGTACCACCGGAGAGCTCTATCCTTACACTGGTTGGTGAGTCAAAAACCCCAATTTCTATCTACTTACACAAATCAACAATAAATTAAACATTACGCTTACTTAATGGCAAAGAATAAAGGCGTATCAGACTTGATGAAATATTTACAAATAATTTGGGTTTGTGTGGGAGGTACCATATTTATGTCATATATTAACTTACCAAAGAGTGCCCCCATGAACGCTTTAAACATGAAAACTCCAGGAGATAAGTGTGAGTTTCTTCCGATACGACACGCTGTAGTCGTCGTTTTCTTGTTTTAGACCACTTCTCAGTGCAAAGAGCTAAATTATCTGCAGAACAATGTAGCCACTCCAAACATTCCTCTACTTCAGCTGAATCGAGATCTTCTTCACTGGTTAAGGCAGAATCTTCTTCCGACAGCGAGGTTATCCTTTTGTTAGCATGTTCTTTGTTATGTGGTTCTGGAGTTAGTTTTTTCAAGAAGTGAACCGCGCGGCCTTGGCTGGTACACTTTGTTTCGGCGAAACTTTGCCTTTAGATTCGTTACTGCGTCATATAGCCGACCATGGGCTCGCCCGGGCCCTTCAGATGCTTTAGTGTAATAAATTGAGCAGTTTTCAGCAGGGAATACTTGTTCTGTTAAAATGACAGTTCTTTAAAATTGCTATAACATAGATTAACATAAAAGTAATTGCAGGTTAACTGACCCTAAGCATGGACACTGCTTGGATGGGTTTGAATGTTACTGGCATATTTCTCTAACATAGGCTTCAAAAGTTCTGACAGAGGGGTCCGCCACTACCCCTACAACTGCCACCAACCTGGACTTGGCCCCCGTGTTTGGAGTATGGCCTAGCCTTCTTGGGAAAAGACCCGTGCCCCAGCTGTGGGGACGTAATGGGGTAACGAAAATGTTTATTGTATAGATACTTTTAAACTAGCCAAATGTGTATCAGGCCTTATACTTGTATTAATCCCTACTTAATCCTACTTATTATAATTATAATAATAATATAATAATAATAATATAATAATAATAATATATAATATATATAATATAAATGTGAAAGTAACTCTGTCTGTCTGTTACGCTTTCCCGCAAAAACTACTGAACGGATTTGACTGAAATTTGGTAGGTAGACAGATTAGGACCTGGGTTAAGACATAGGCTACTATTTACCACGCTCGCGAGCCGCTTGCGGCTCGCGCACTGCACACCCTCGCAAAGTCATAGAAAAGTGGTCCACGCGGGTGAAGCCGCGGGAATCAGCTAGTATTTAATACTTACCAATTTGTTTAATCCAATGTAAATATATGTCATTTGTTACAGGTGCTTTGGGGTCATGTTTAACTATTTCTGAAGAAATTTCCTTTGTCAGTTTTTCTCAGACCTTCTCCTAAGGGTTCCGTACGCCGTTTAAGGAGCAGTCTACCTTCTTGAGTAGTTTTGAGAAGTTTTGTTAAGTCCTGAATTGTGTTCTGAAAAATACAAATGAATATATTTTTTGAAGATAAAAAAACTTAAAATTTAAAAACCCCCAACAGAAACCTCTAAAAAGGATAAAATAAAACGTACTGGTCCTTTAATTTTAATATAAGTAGTAACATTTTGATCCAAGAGTCGTCGCGCACGGGGACCGCTAAGTTGTGAAATTATAAGTAATTAGTTGTAGTAAAGTAAATCAGTTGTATTCTGTTTTTATTTTAATCACTTACATACATACTTACCGATTGCTTTAACGGTGAAGGAAAACATTGTGAGGAAACCTGCACACGCCTGCGAAGAAACTCGAAGATTGTGTGTGAAGTCGACCAACCCGCACTGGGCCAGCGTGGTCGACTAAGGCCTAATCGCCCTGATTCAGGGTAGGCTCGAGCCCCTCGGTGGGGACGTATATGAGATATTATAATAATAAATAACAGGACACCAAATTTCGAACCGTTCAGTCCGGTGGAAGGTGCCCACACCCCTTCAAGTCACCTATCAAATAAAAAAACTAATCAAAACTGTTTCATCCATTTGGGAGCTACGATGCCACAGACAGATACACAAACACTTGAAACTTATAACACCTCACCCCTCTTTTTGCATCCGGGTTTGAACTTTTAACATCACCCCTCTTTTTGCATACGGGGTTGTCTTAACAAACATATTTGTCCTTATCCATACTAATATCATAAATGCCAAAGTAACTGTCTGTCTCTCTGTTGCCTTTTCACACTTAATCCCCTTAACGGATTTAGATGAAATTTAGTATGGACTGGACAAATTTATGTATTTTGAATGACTCAACACAGTTTAAATAGAATAGAATAGAATAAACATTTATTTAGCAGACCATAAATGAGAATGTGTAAACCTGGGACAAACAGTCCAGCTAAGTAGGTAAAACTTCGAGAAAGAGATCAATCGACGAATAAAACTCGGCCTGGCAGTGTTCGGAAAGCTTCGAAATATCTTCACATCCCAAATACTGCAGTGTCTTAAGACCAAGGTTTTTGACCAGTGTGTGTTGCCAGTGATGACATACGGAACTGAGACATGGTCGCTTACTATGGGCCTCATAAGAAGGCTCAAGGTCACCCAAAGGGCAATGGAGCGTGCTATGCTCGGAGTTTCCCTGCATGATCGAATCATAAACGAGGAGATCCGTAGGAGAACCAAAGTAACCGACGTAGCTCACAGAATGGCTAAACTTAAATGGCAGTGGGCACATAGCTCGTAGAACAGATGGCCGTTGGGGCACTAAAGTTCTCGAGTGGCGACCTCGCATCGGAAGACGTAGAGTAGGCAGCCCTCCCACACAGTGGACTGACGACCTGGTGAAGGTAGCGTGAAGCAACGGATGCGAGCAGCGCAGGACAGGTTGTCGTGGAAATCCTTGGGGAGGCCTTTGTCCAGCAGTAGATGTGTTTCGGCTGATATGATGATGAAATGACAACATAGCTAAGTATACTCACCAATTTTTCTGTTGAGAAGTCAAGCGAGCAAGAAGAATCACATGATTTGCTCGATGTAGGTGTGGACACTGGAGAAATGATGGGTGAACTTTCACTTGGAGTGAGACCTCCTACGTCTTTACCATAAATTTCTACTAGGTTATTAATATCTTCATTTTCTTCTCCCTCTTTTATCTTAAGGCTTTTCCAGTCTGCAAGAGCCTTTTTAAACTTTGCTTGTGGGCCAATGGCAGGAATTAACTCTTTTATTTGTCCATCGTCTAATAGTGGCAACGCAACTAAGTCAACTTCGTTTTCTGGAAAAACGAAGATTATGTAAGTTATAGGTACCTATGAAAACAGTTTAGTGATATGTTAAATCAGTAACAGAAACAAGTAATAATAAATGTTAAAATGTAAATTACACTAGGTTAGTTTTGTGTTAACTCGAAGCGCTAACCGAAGATTAGTTCTACGACACAGTGACCCGCACCATAACCATCATGGGGCCTACACACGCTTGCCACAAGCCACAAGCGTCTACAAAAGCTCGGCAAACTGAGGCAAGCCTGTTTAGCCAAGTGCCTCGCTCTACATGCTTGTGCTTGTGGGCGCTAGCTGTGGCTTGGCAAGCATGTGGAGGGCACCTGTACAGCACAACACAAACATGCGCAAACACAAAATTACCGTCAGAATTCTGCTACAAATAGAAGAAGTAGACAGGTAGTCAGGTCAGGTCATGTAGCTTTACTCTCTAAAATTGTTTAGATAGGTAGTTTCTGAAATATACAAAGAACAAAGTAGGTTACCTAATTAGTAACATGTAAGTACTATGAGGTAATTCAGGATGCGGTACCTAGTACCTTAGATATGACCTAGTCCCCTCCCAAGCTTTGGGCTTTGAGGTTATGGAGCTTGTATGATACATAAATGTGCCAACTAGGTACTTACTTACCAATAAATTTTTCGATGTATTTATCGAGTTCCCATTTATGGAGAAGTTGCTCAATGTCTTCAGATGACATTGTTTTCGATTGTACCAGCACCCATCCACACCAATTAAATACACGCACTATTTATTTTACACTATTTTTCCTGCGAGTGAGCACCTTGTGGATTGTAAAAATATTTTAAAACGGTTTTTAAATCTCTGAAATAAGAAATGAAATTGATCACGCGCGATTGTGAGCCGCCACAAACATAAATGCGATGCACGGCACGCACGCATGATGCAATGCACGCCATTTGCAAATCGGAACAGTGTGACCATCTCGAAAATGATGAATCTGCCCGACACTGGCAAAAAATCCGCCAAAACCTGCCAGAATAAATATTCGCTTGTGTTTTCTACTTTGTTTTCTTGAAACCTTAACTTTTTTGTCACGGTTAGTTTTTTGTACTGGACCCAGAAGCTGATCAAGAGAGTGGTCCAACTTCAGACTTTGGAACCTACCTGCATCAAAGGACTCGTCAAGAAAAATAAAACAGGCCTAAATTCTAAGAAGATACTTATTGATTTGGCCCAGCCACATACTTCGTAGAACAGATATTATGGTCGTTAAGGTAGTAAAGTTCTTGAGTGGTGATCGCGTACTAAAACGCACCGCATTGAAAATGACCTGTCCTGCTCATTCGCATCTAGCGGCTTTGCGCAACCTTCACCAGGTCATCGGTCAACCGAGTGTGAAGCCTGTCTACGCTACGTTTTCCGGTGTGCGGTCGCCACTAGAGAACTTTACTGCCCTAACGCCCCAATGGTAGCTATTTGCCCCGGCCGTGAAGCTCGTAGAACAGATGGCCTTTGGGGTATTAAAGTTCTCGAGTGGCGACTACGCTCTAAAAGACTTATCGCAAAGAATGACCGGTCCTGCTCGTCCGCATCCAGCGGCTTTCCGCTTCCTACACCAGGTCATCGGTCCACCGAGTGGGGGCCTGCCTATGCTACGTCATCCAGTACGCGGTTACAACTTAAAAACTTTACTACCCAACAGTCACTTGTTCTACGAGCTATGAGGCCAGGGCACATATAGCTACCGTTGGGATAGTAAAGTTCTCTAGTGGGGACCGCGCACCCGAAGACGTGGCGTAGGAAGGCCTCACATTTGGTGGACCGATGACCTGGTGAAGGTCGCGGGAAGCCGCTGGATGTAGATGTGCAGGACCGTTAATTTCCAATGCGGTGTGCTGTGGGTCTTTTGGTGCGCGTTCACCACTCGGGAACTTTACTAACTTACTACGTGATATATGCGGGCCATATAGTTTGTAGAACAGATGATCGTTAGGGCAGTAAATTTCTCAGGTGTTGACCATGTACCGGCTGACGTAGCGTAGGCAGGCCTCCCATTTGGTGAAGGTCGCGGGAAGTCGCTGAATGTAGACAAGCAGGACCGGTTTTCAAAAGTAAATGAACTGAGAAGTTAAATTACGTAAATTTATCTTACTGGTAATAAATAAGTAACACAGCATCAGATCTTGGAAACTACCTGAGACCAAAGTTCTCACCAAGAAAAATCAAACGAGCTCAAATTCGAAGTGGATCGTTTTTAGAATTAAATAAATCTTTAAGATAAAACTAAAAACATATTTTAACTCTACCAATATTTTTATTACTGATATGATAACCGTTTTGCGGGCAGCTGGGAGTGGAGTCGCATATTGCGTATGAGTGTGTGAGCGCACACTTGCAAAAATGAAACCTACGCGCTGGCATAGAGCTTCATACGTGTTAAAATAATATCGAACGTAAGTCTATTCATTCTAAGTTCAAATCAATGCGGGCTTCAACGCGGCTATTACTTACTTTGAAGCCGAAGAACGTCCCATTCTCGTTTTTTTTTTAATTTTTCTTCATTTTCAAATAAGTTTAAAAAAAAGAGTTCAATTAAAATGGAAGGTCGAGAAATTTTGCAATCAATGCCAAACACAGGGTCTACATTATATTTTTTTACTTAAGTACATCCAAAGTGGTATTTTTTTTTATAATTGTATTCAATTAAATCGATTTTTTATTACTTTCAGTATATTATAATTTTTTTCCATGGTGATAGCTTTACACAATCTTTCAATAATTTGAATTCAATATTGTCATTTGACCCGTGTCACCGCGCGAGTGCGCGGCGCGAGCATGCGCTCTCTGCCCGCACCGCATGCATCCGGCCCGGCTCCATTACTGGCTTGCGCGTATTTTTAAATTAAATTTTCAATTTCATAAACGTCACATTAAGATGTTTAATTTTGATGAAAACAAGATTGTAGTGTACAAAAACATATTATTAAACGAAAATTTTACAGTTACGATTTTTAACTACTGAGAAATACATTATTATTAAAACATAAAAATTAAATGTTTAATTTTTGTCATAAATGACTAAAAAGACGCAATATAACTTAAAAAGATACAAACATTATAGTTACCATTTTTGCTTATCAAGATATTGCGATCAGATGAATACCGTGAAAAAAAACATACATGCGAAAGTGGTTTTAGTTTAATTTTGCTATTAGGTGACATCATTTGAATTCACCTCAAAATTATACTAACAAGGTATTTGGTTATCTATTTTGCTTTTAGGAAAAATTTAGGTAGTGTTCCAAATCTCATGTTTTTTATAAGAAACGGTTACCACCGCGAATTTTTTACATCATATATCTAATCAATATTTGATACTAATTATCAATATCCGATAAAATAATCAAAACAACTAGTTATCGAATTATGTCCAGGTTAAGCTAATTTGATGCGCCTATAGCACTAAAATTCTGTTCTGCTGTTTTCACTCTCTTTGAACTGAAATATCAAAAAACTGTTGCACCTGAAATAGTTGAATGAAATTAGTTTTTCAAAACTTACAATCTCCAGTAAAAAATGAATTAGAATAAAAAAACAAATAAGAACTAGGGAGGTAGGGAGCGCGCGGGTTACGCGGAGGGCTGGTAGTGTAGCGTAGATAGTAATTTTTATTTTCTTTGATACTGCACGCACGCATACACACAATTTGAGTTAAAATGACACGACAAATGTAGCCAGCTCAGTAAGTAAAATATTTTCCTAAATTTTCTTACCTAATATAATAACTAATAAGTCATGAAAATAAAGTAAGACATAGAAAATTATAAGTTTTCTCAATATCTATAAGGATTTCCTTGAAATCTGCCAAATTCTGCCCCTTTCTTTCTTGATATTTGCCAAATCGTGCCACTTTTTCTAAATCGTCCGCTTGTTCTGCCAGAGGTAAAATTTACAAGCCAAATCTGCCCAAATGGCAGAAATCTGCCATAAATGGTCACTCTGAATCGGAATCACCCCACTCCAACAAGCGGTTCCTATTGGTTGCCGGGCTCGCGCCGTGTCGGAGTCGCGGAAGATTCTAGAAATAACAGGTGTCCGGGGGGGTGAAGCCGGGGGGGTGTAGGAACTGATCGGTAGATATAACTGTTTGGAACATGTCTGAACATGTATATCTACCGATCAGTTTATATTATGTTTTATAGGGTACCGTACCCAAAGGGTAAAATGGGACCCTATTACTAAAGCTCCGCTGTCCGTCCGTCTATCTGTCTGTCCATCTGTCACCAGGCTGTATCTAATGAACTGTGATAGTAGTTGAAATTTTCACAGATGATGTATTTCTGTTGCCGCTATAACAACAAATACAAAAAAATTGCTAAAAACAATAAAATAAATATGTAATTAATTAGCCGTTCTAGTTACTACCAATCTTACTACCAGTTGTAATACCGTTACACCTATTATAATTAATCATGTGTGACGCATGCATCCACCGCCAAATTTTGGCGGTGGATGCATGCGTCACACATGATTAATTCATTTATTTATTATAATTAACTTGTAAGGAATTAACTTGTAATTAACCTTCAACTGGTGACGTGAATGTGAGTCACAGTATTGGAGAGGTGACGTCATTATGACGTATCAATAAAAAGCCATAAATACTGTAAATTAAGTGTAGAGGAAATAAAATAGATGATGTTATGTAAATGTAGGTTAGTTTGTTTCTAAAATTAAACACACTTTTGACATATTAAACGTAAACTTAACTTTATTCATACACTTGAACTTAATACTGAATTTTGGTCTGTGTTTTGGTAGACATGAGATCTATTGACATAAAATTAATGAAACTGAAAAGAAAAATAACAACCAGCCTTATTTTCTCATTAAGACTTAGGTAATTAATAAAAAAAATCAATTTTTGCATATTGATTACACACAAAAAATAATTTGATTCATTTTGAATGTAATTTTACAAGAACAGCTCACAAATAAAACATAACACTAAAGGTGACGTAACGTCAAAATGACGTCGGCTACCATCTAATACCTAAACTGTGCGCGTGCGACATCCGTTCTGTGTATCGGCCGACGCCAAACTGCACACGAGGCAGCTACTAGGGAGCGCGGTCGCGGGGAGCAAGCCGTTTCTGAGAAATACAGTGTTTTTGTCGTTGCGACGTCAAATTGACGGTACGTCACCAGTTGAAGGTTAACTTGTAAGGAATATACTCTGTCTACATTACGTAAAAAGTGCAATATGAAATAGACAAAAATAGGCAGCTTCTTCAGTCCTTTACAAATATAAGTACTAAGAGCTCGAAAATGCGTTGAATTGCTTCGAAAATTTGTTGAATTCGTGTGCAGCTGTGCTTGTCTGCTCGACTTGAAAAAGAGCACTGCCGTGCCCCCTGATACATAATATATTTTTTATGTTTAAAAGAGAACTATGGTGCAATTTGCTGAATATTCATAAAAAAAAAATACTGCCAGACTTGGCTCACCTTAGATCTCTCATATATTTTTAGGGGAGACTCACGAGTCTTGGCGAATTGGTACATAAAAATGATGTTTTTGATGGGACCTCATTTTTTGGTAGGATATCTCTTTTTTCCTTGTCATTTTTTTGTCTCACCATAATAGAAACCTATAAATATACATTAGGTATATTACAATGGTGGTGGTACGGAACCCCCAATGCGCGAGTCCGACTCGCACTTTGCTGTGTTTTTAATTATTTTTTTAACTGACTGGTTTTGGGTGCGGCAAAACGTTCGAATAACTACGAGTTTCAGTGAGTGCTACTGTTTCTTTTATTGTTCTAAAATTACAAAGAATTGTTACTAATCATTGAAACTAACTTTTTGGTATTGGGTGCGGCAAAACGTTCGAGTAACTGTGAGTTTCAGTGAGAGCTACTGTTTCGTTTAATGTTCTAACATTACAAAGAACTGTTTCTAATCATTAAAACTAACTTTTTGGTATTGGGTGCGGCAAAACGTTCGAGTAACTGTGAGTTTCAGTGAGAGCTACTGTTTCGTTTAATGTTCCAACATTACAAAAAACTGTTTCTAATCATTAAAACTAACTTTTTGGTATTGGGTGCGGCAAAACGTTCGAGTAACTGTGAGTTTCAGTGAGAGCTACTGTTTCGTTTAATGTTCTAACATTACAAAGAACTGTTTCTAATCATTAGAACAACTTTTTGGTATTAGGTGCGGCAAAACGTTCGAGTAACTGTGAGTTTCAGTGAGAGCTACTGTTTCGTTTAATGTTCTAACATTACAAAAAACTGTTTCTAATCATTAAAACTAACTTTTTGGTATTGGATGCGGCAAAACGTTCGAATAACTGAGAGTTTCAGTGAATGCTACTGTTTCGTTTAATGTTTCATTAGTAGAAATAATTGTTTCATCATTAAAACGTACTGTCGAGAAATCCGTGTAGGTAAAACGTTGTAGTTACTGAGCTTTTCAGTTACGACTAATGATTGGTCAGTTAAAATAACGTTTCAGCTTTTTACTGTTTTGGAACATTAATGGGCACTGTCTAAAACCGATAATTCTTACTGTAATTTACGTTAGACCAACTGTTTAAATTTTAACTGTGCTAAACATGCACACAGTAAGAAATTATTTTTTTCAGTGCAAGACTTCCCAACTTTTGTTAAAAAAAAAGATAAGACATCATCAAAACACCTGGACCTGCCAGCTGCATTGGAAAGGCTGCATTTTTTTGTTCATTTTTACGGATTGACTTTTATTCAACGGTAAATCACCAATGAGGCAAATAAAAACCGGCCAAGTACGAGTCAGAACCGCACACAAAGGGTTCCGTACCATCATACTATAGATGGCGCTAGTTTCTTCATGTTTAAAAAAAGACACGTTTTTTGTATAGAGACTTTTCACTTAATTTTTAGTATTTGATGTACCAGTAACTAAGAAGCCAATACAACAGCTTGCGATAGTATTTAATTTTTTATTGGAAAAAAGATATCCCAAGGGTAGTACCATGTTAAGTGATAAGTAAACCAGGATCTAATGATAGCATCCAAGAGAAATTGAAGGAAACCTTCGAAAATCGTAGTGGTGACTAGTGCATTTAAAGTCGGTTTTTTTTTGTTTAAAATTATAATCAAATAAGGAGTGAAATTTTAAGGGGTTGCTCAGTATCGAAGAAAGAATACGGAAAAATATTCAAAAAATCTTTAAAAAGCTTCCATTTTCCTTACAAACTGAAAAATTACCAAGACGAAAATCGGTAGGTAGATAGCGCACTGCAGCTTGCAGGGCGTTCGCAAGTGCGCCCTTTATCGTAGGTACGTTAGTCAAGATCCCTCCGTCTGAGTATTCCTAGTTTTGTATGCCTACTGCCTGCGGGGTCAACAAACGGGTGGCCTATACCTATTTGATGCTTTTTGTGAGGTATGGATTGGTATAAAAAGAGTTTTTTCTATTGATAAATTTCCTGTATTTCATACCTTACAATGACTTTATAATATTATGTCGTTCCTTTCCCTCTAATATTGTTGATGGGAGCGATGGCTGATTCTCGCGTTATACTCGTGACCGGGTGATGTCCGTGTGAACTGGCCTACTCTTGTCAAAGATATGAATGACATTCAATGATTTTTATGTATAACTTTTCGTGTCATATTGTTTTCATGTTCTAATGACATAATCTGGTTTATTTCAAGGATTGAATTTTGATATTATTAACTAATGATTGTTTATTTCTTGATTTTTCACAAATTAAATTATGTTATTATTATTTTATGACTATCAGAAAGAGTGTAATTTACACCTATTTTAAGTAAATAACTTGAATCTTAAATGATGGTTTACTACAGTTTATTTTTATACTATACTAGAAGCGTCGGTGGCTCAACCGGTAACGACTCGGTCCATCTAACCAGAGGTACCGGGTTCAAATCTGGACGGCCAATGTACCAATGAGTTTTTCAAAAACTTACGTACATACTTACCGATTGCTTTAACGGTGAAGGAAAACATCGTGAGGAAACCTGCACACGCCTGCGAAGAAACTCGAAGGTTGTGTGTGAAGTCGACCAACCCGCACTGGGCCCGCGTGGTCGACTAAGGCCTAATCGCCCTGATTCAGGGTAGGCTCGAGCCCCTCGGTGGGGACGTATATGAGCTGTAATGATGACTAGATACATAGTTACTCCTTAAAATATCTCTCGTGTTTTTTTAACATACTTTACAGATAAAGTTTTATTAACAAGCACGACAGTCAAAATTGGCTCATGGTTAAAATGTTGTTCCCACAACAACAAATCTTTTAGCAACTCGAAACACGTTTCAAAGGGATGTCAAAGGCGTTCTAAATTTTAAACTTAACTGCCGAACCTGCACCTGAGCCGGCTACTATGCACAATAAATTCATCTTTCGAATCGCCCGAAGGTTAAGTAAGAGTTATCTAGCCGTTTTATTTAATGAGTTAAAGTTAATTTTTAAAGGAATAGCTATTGCGCTTTAAGTGTAACTCGGTAGGGATAAGAAATTACGGGTAATAGTTAAGATTGTGGTTTGCAGGTTTGCTAATAGCAGACTTAATTATGTGCGCTTAGTATCAAATATCTGGGTATTTAAATTTAAGCCACAAACTAGACGATAGACAATGAAGAATCTAAGTTTTTTTTAATTCAAATTTATTCTAGAATGTGATTTCTATTTCCGACTTAAAAAGTTCAAATGATAAATCACCACCACATGATCTTAATCCTATCCTACTAATGAGAAAGTATGTTTGGTTGTTTGTTCTGTTTTTGCGCTTAAAAGGCTAAACAGATTTAGATGAAATTTGGTAGGAAGGTAAATCAAGCACTTGATTAACACATAGGCAACTTTTATCCGTGAAAAATGCATTGTTCCTGTAGGATAGCTATTATTGCGTAGAAATTGGGTGTGTCTGGTAGTTTGTTATTCTCCCAATCTTAAAATGCTCAACCGATTTTGCAAAATTTAATATATATTTAATATTTAATAATTTAATTTAACTAATTTGCATCCAAATTCATCTAGTACATTACATACTTAAGCAACGGATGGATGCAAAAACACACACTCACACACACACACACACACAGAGAGAGAGAGAGAGAGAGAGAGAAAGATACACTGAAACAAAGACCCATAGACACACATTTTTTTTGTTATTTTATAGTTTTTTGTGGATTCCATTAGTGTAAGAACTGTAAGACAATCGATCCCATCAAAGGCTCAATATTTGTTGCCATAACTATACATTATTGCTCCGTCGGCTCTCGAAAGTTGAAAATGTGGCTCCAGCTACACACAATAATATGTACTTTTTACTAATGGACATCAATCTTTATACTAAAAGAATATCAGAATATAATTAGTCGAAACGTTATCAAGCAAAACAATGAATTGAAAGGCTGACCGCATATACCAAAAGACAAAGCCAGCGAAGGCACTGAATAAATGCCAGCCCATTTACAAGAGTGTAAGATATGACGTGATATAGATCACTCACTTCGTAATAAATAAATAAATAACATAAGAAAAATTACACCGTAAAGCGAATGTAACCGGAGGCGCTACGTCTTAGAAAGGCTAATATGGATGATCCAACAATTTTAATCACAGCACGGTAGTTTAAGTGTACAACAGTTCTTTATAAAAATCTTGTGTCCAAAGTCTTATCAAGAAAAACCTGCTTCTATAAAACGGTCATCAAATTCACACTTATGTATTGGATCTGAAGCTGGACACTAGTACAAACAGAGATACGAGCTGCTGGAAACAGAGCGAAAGAACTTTTTGAAGATTCTAAGGCCGATCAATTGACACCGTGGTACGTGAAGTGTCTGAAAAAACCGAGAGATCTAAGACCTTTGTAAGTCTCCGAACCCAATATCAGCTAATCAAAGCTACCAGAGTGCATTGGCTCAGCTGAGAGGGAGAGGACTACGACGTCAAGAGAGTGAATGTGGGGCAACCAAGTGGAAAAAGTCCAATTAGATGACCCAGATACCACTAAATAGATTAAAGAGATCTGAATCCTACGAAATAATCAACTGATAATCAGGATCAAGATGGATGACGCCATAAAGTGGTTAAGTAAGTATTAATTTTCATTTAACGAAATAAATAAAATTTTGTTTTATTTTTTTTCTTGTTTTTGTGAACAGTATCTTTATAATATGAACCAATAAACTTGTTGTCTATCTAACCTAAGTAACTAGTCCTTATTCGTACATTCGTATAACTAGAGAAGGTGAAAATATAAGATTATGTTAGATGAAGATATAACTCAGTAAACAACGTCAATTAAACGAATTCAACGATCTACATAGATCTTTCAATACCAATAGCTGAGTGAAATATCTTAAGAGCCGTCATTATCATGGTATATGAGATAATATTTTGATTTCAAAATGGTCTTAGTAACTGCTAAGTTAGTAACTAACACTCTGCTAAGTTAGTAACTAACACTTCGCTTATAATTATAAATAAAAATAAAAAAAGTTTACGTCATATCCACCCAATTCTTTAGTTTAAGCGCCGGGCGCAAGGGAGCGACAGGGACGGATGATTTAGAAACCCCTCGGGAGGAGCGCGACGCGACCCGGTATTAATATTGTGACTTTGCTCAGTATACTCAAAAAAATCAGATAACACGAAAAGCATCATAAAAATAATTTTAGCAACTAACAATAAACATATTAATATTTCATCAGTATCAATATGTACAAATTTCGATGCTTTTGAAATTAATTATTAATTTTGATTATATGGTACTGGGTGACTGGTCTATAACTGTAAAATATGGGGACTTATCAACTGCACTTACCATCTGGTGAGGTGCAGCCAAACGCACTCAAATTTTTAATAAAAAAATAGAGTTTTTATATTTAGAATCACCAATTAAGAGTTTTATATTCATTTACTAGTGACCCTGTATACCAGTACTTTCTATATTGCCGATTATCGTCATGTGAACAGTTCTTTTCGAGCATCGTCATTTCAACAGTTAATGTTTCATCTGCGCATTTACCATGTACAGCACAGTTTTGATCACTCCTTTCCCAGCTATGTTTCGGTATCTGTCGCTTGCCACCTCAAGCTAAATTGGTACCGAAATTTCAAATTCAAATTCTGTGGCCTGGTCCCATGTGAGCCTTGAGGCGTCATTCCTTTTAACATTGTAATTGGTCCTTAGGTGATTTGGTACCGAGGCCTTTGATGTTGCTTGATTGGTCCCGATGCAGTTTACATTGCGTTTATCCTCATACCGGTATTTGGCAATGGTGTTTTGGGCAGCATGTGCTGTGCATGGTTGGGGTAGGTTGTGGTTGACAAGTTCGTTGGAAATTTGAGTTGATTACCGTTTTTTGAACCGGTATTTTTGACGTGAATTCGATGAACGTCTTGCGTTATCCCGGCGGGTGTTCCAGAAAAATAGCGTTACGTGATTTTGTGGGCTTCGTACGGCTAAATTATAGTAGATAGTAAAATAACAATTATACTGCCTATTAGATTCATTCGGCGAAAATACATAAATATGTATTTAAATCCGCTTTGACCTTCACCTAGGATGTCATACAACGCGCAAGTGACCTCTATATATTATCGTATTCACAAAAAAAAAACTAACGGTAGCAGCTCTGACTTCTACCCCCCTCCCCTCCCGCATATTTTTCAACACAGGAAAATTTTTATTTAGTCTGTAGAGGGATATTTCAACTTTTTATTCCTAAAAAATTCCTTTTAATTTCATTAAAAAAAACTTTTGTGAAGACTATAGTTTTACTAAAATACTTTCTCAAAATGTTAAGTCGATCGATGCCAGTCTTTGAAAAGACCCTGAATTTTCTTAAACGGTCTTTTAAATATTCAAAACCAATCTAAGAAATGGTTCTCCTGCGGCTATGACAAATTCTTTTAGAATTTATAATTTAATAGCTACCGAACTTACTGCTTACAATAAGCTACCAAATTATAAAGAACCGTATTCTAAACTGGGACAGAAGGAAATCATGTCTAGAAAAACTGGTCGCTTTAACAGTTTTCAAGTTGTGCTTCATAAAAATTACTGTGTTTAGTAGTTTAAAGCCATTTGTAAAGAATTTGAGAGCCGTTAAATGCACCGATTACATGCAACTCAAGGGACAGTGGTTAAATTTGAATTTAAAATCGTGATAGTTTCGCCTTCAGTCAGGTTTCTTTCGTAATTCTAGCTTTTGAGTCGTAGCAGTTAATACATGGATGGTAAAGAAAATAAGACGCAAAAAAATTTTAAAACATAATATGCTACCCAATCAAGTTTTTTTGGAAAAACCTTTGCATAATAATCAATACTGAAAATACGTGTACAATTAAAAAAAAATCGATAAACCTAAAAACTATTAGTTACAAGCTTTTATTTGAAATAATTTTTATTTCGTATTGTTCTCATCAAATCCTTTCATTTGATACCTATATTATGTAGGTGCATAAAAATAACAAGTGCGCCATCTTGGGTGAGCCGCCATGTTGGATTAAAAATGACGTCACACAGTTAACCTTTCAGCTCAATCGGTTGAAGATATCTGCTTCAAAATTATAGCGGTAATGTTACAGATTTTCGTTATTTTTGAAGTCAATTACGCCTAAACGATAGAAAACCCAAGGTTGAAAAAAAAACCCTTATTGTTGATGATGTTCCTTAAAGTCAAAAGCTATTAGAAACACGATTGGGCAGTTTTGGCTCGATAGAAAAAAATCCCAAAGATAGGTCTATATCGTTACTTTCAACTCTAGTTATGACAAATATTTTGAAGTATAAATTTAAAAAATATGCAACAATATTTCTTATGATAATAAAAAGTGAATAATGTTATTATTTTTTATACTTTCATTGTAGTTTTTGATTGAAACGAAAAACTATTAAGTGTGTTTATTTTCTTTACTCTTTACACGTAAAGAAAAGACAGAGACAACTGTTCCAATCAATACCTCGGCTTAAGTTGCAAGATTTCACCCGAACAAACATACATACATTGCAAACGAAATAAAAACTTCAAAAAAAAATTGTATTCTCGTCGGTTCTTTATTCTTGTAAGCAAAGCGAATCGTTGGTTAAAATCTGTCGGTATACTTCTTCCCATTCTGTATACATGTGAAGCTAGTATAAAGCGTGTAAAATAAGAATCTCGTCTCAATCTAAAACTTCTTCTTTTACTTACAAACCGTCTCATAATTAATCAATATCATCCCTTAAAAAACACAGCTCATAAAAACATAACCTAATTGGAAAATGAGGTTCATGGGGTTATACCCTCCTTATTTCATTTAAAAATCCTCCATTATTTCCCCGGGGGGTAGAAGGTCGCGAAATTCGTAATTTAATGTTTACCGGTCGCAGGATATCGGATAATATAATTAGATAGACGTGATTTGGTACGGGAAGGCAAAATTAATATCAATGTTCTTTGTTCTTACGATTAGTGCTGTGAATGGTACCCACCCATATCGAGATATCGATAAACGTGTACAAAGTAAATTGAATAGTAAATAAATAGGTAGGTAGTGAAATTGGAATATAGACTTGCAAGTAAAGTAGCATCCATCATTCATACAACAACGCTCGGATTCACATTAATATATAAATGTCACAGATAAAATTGAAAATAAACAGTAGAAAGATTTTTAATTGACATTAACCGATTATACAAGATACTGATGAGTAAAACTAATAGAAACAAAAAAAACATTATGATCTTTAATTTTAATGCATTTGTTTTCTTCACGTAATAGACAAGTGACTTATTCACATAAAATACATCTGATGGCCGTTAGGACAATAAAGTTCCCGAGTAGTGACCACGCACTGAAGAAACCGCATAAGAAGGCTTCCTACTAAGAGGACAGGATGATCTGGTGAAAGTCGTGGGATGCATCTGGATGCGGGTGGATCAGGACCAGTCATTGCTGAAATCCGTGAGGGAAGCCCAGTGTCCAGCAAAGACAACTGACAGCATCCTATAATAAGTAATTTACACATTGCAAGCCTCTACATTTCAATTCAGTCTATTCGCTGGGTGCGAAGTACTAGGTGGGGGTTATATAATCGATCGCAGTGCTCATAGTGGCCACAAGTAAAAATAATGTTAGCGCTGTCATATGTCATATCTCATAGTAATCTGTTTAGACTTGGTTACCTATTTTTAGTAAAAACCGGTCCTTAAAATAATACTCATTTCCATCTGAAAACGATACTTAATTTAACACTAGCGATACAGAAACAATTATAAATGTTTATTGTTATTGAATGAAACCATTAAAGTAGCTTTATCTTCTTGTTTTGCAGTAAAACTACAACTAAAAATGAAGTAAATAAACTCTGACATATTTAAATTAAAACACATTTTTTGAACAAATTTTACTTACCTCATTTGATTTGAATAACCAAAAATGATTTTACAACCCTTTCTTCACCCAAATCAAGGTATCACAGTTATTTTTCAAATAAATTAATATATAATTTTGCAGTATAATAATATTTGTCACAATGTCGTGATCAAATGTCAAAACGTCAGAGCCAACAAAGTTGCGGACGCTAGGTGGCGCTGAACTCGTGCACAGAGCCAATATACCAATTCGAACGTATTTCAGAAAAAAATATCGATAGTCGACACTTTATCGACAAAGCTTTTATCTCCACACTACTCCTCCTTAGAAAATGAAGACAAATGCACAGGGTGCGGGTGCGATCCGAGACATTGTACATGACAAACAATCTATGACACACATAATTTTGTAACATTCGCCTTCGTAATTTAGTCATGAGCGTGGGGGAAATAACCTACAGAAAATTTCCTACGGAATCGATCGAAGTGGGCTGTGATATATTTTTAAATCCACAATTGATAAGCCCTTCACATCATATCACCTGATGATAATAATGCCGAAGATGGAAGCGGGCTTACCAAGATTCCCCAACGCAATGGGGATCTGGCTATCTTATATTCAAGCCGGAACACATCAATGATGTTTGGCGATAAGACTTAGATAAGATGGTGGTAGCTACCCAGGCTGGCTATGAAAATTCTCCAAACCGAGTCTAACAAATTTGGCCCCGCCGGGAATCAAACCGGCGTGGTGACCTCCTGGTGTGAAGCGTATGGACTAACCATTACGCCATGGAGGCGGTTAATATTTAATAACTGTGGTGTTTAATAGCTTTCGGTGTTTTAAGATTATATAGGTATAAGATTGTATGTATAAGTTATCTATATGGTCCGACGCAGTTTCTGAGGGAAATGAAAAAAATTACTTTTTTTGGTTCATTTCTTTAACATCGCAACGGAACAATGGAATGTTGTGATTTTTTGCACAGAGATGATTGAGGGAATGGGAAATTACATAGACTTACCTATATAAACACTTGAAACTTAACAATAAGTTGGATGTAGGCATGTATATAAATTATTTTGTTTCAATTTCAAACTTGAGTCAATCTATTGAGCTAGTGGTCGAATTTGATAAGCGTTGGTTTACCTATATAAACACTTGAAACTTAACAATAAGTTGGATGTAGGCATGTATATAAATTCTTTTCTTTCAATTCCATTTAAAACTTCAGTCGGTGTATTGAGCTAGTGGTCGAATTTGATACACGTTGGGTTACCCATAATATACTTCTGACTTAAGAATGAGTTGGATGCAGGTATAAGGTATAGTCCATTAAGAAGTGTCCCATCTTATAGTGCCAATTGCTGGAAGCTGCTGGATGCGGGAAGCACAGTATCGGTCGGCGTGGAAATCCTTGGGGGAGCGGGAGGCCTATGTCCAACAGTGGACGTCTTTCGGATGATATGATGATAGTTCATTTCAAATAATAAAGCCACTTTTAACTTAAATAGAGGACTGTGTTATAATTATCTTTTATTTTTTTATTATGTTACCACCAAAGCACTTAAACTTATAGGATCTGTTGTAAAAACAACCGTGCCATAAAATAGTCTGAACAGAAATCTATTGATGTCTCAATGTCGTTTGTTAACACTTACCTAATTACCGTCTCACCGTGAAATGTGTCCTTGGTGTTTGAAATGGACTACACCCTGTTGAGTAGGTATAGTATAACATCATGTGCCTACAAACACTCAGCAAGCGCCAGGCACGGGGCGACACCAACTTGACTTGTGAATTGTGAGCTGTGCCCCCTAATCGCTGGATTAAACGACTTAGCGCAACACTAGTGGTGCGTAGAACTAAAAATGTTTTGACAGGAAAAGCTAGATAAAATGAGCGTAAAAGTTAACACATTATGTAAGGATTGTAAAAAAAAATTAGTTATTGGAAGTTTGAAACTCATGTCTATTTTATGTATAAAAAAGTTGTGTAGGTTTATTATTACTAAGAATACTAAGCCTCAGCTGTCCGTCTGTCTCTCCGTCTGTCTGTTTGTTAGCAGGATGTTTTTTATAAACCGCAATAGGTAGACAAATTTAATTTTCACGGGGTAGGTATGTATTTCTATTGGCGCTATAGCAACAAATAACAAAAAAAAGAAAATTAAAGGAACCTCCATATTAAACGCGATTTTTGGTTGTACTATCTGTCAGCGGGCTGTATTTCAATGACCGTAATAGGAAGATAGTTAAAATTTATACAGAGTTTGTATTTCTATTAACTCTATAATAACACATAAAAAAAATATCAAACAAAAAAATAATAATTAAATTAAATAATTCTTACAAGAAAAAAGATTTTTACATTGATGTTTGGCGGCAAGACAGATAAGATGATGGAAGCTAGCCATTAGGTGGGCTTAAAATGTCCTTCCACCAACCAAACCCAGTCTCAGAAAGTTGGACTCCGTCGGGTATCAAAACCCACGACCTCCTGATGTGAAGTTAGTGGATTGACAATTATGCCACAGAGTTAGTTAAACATTGTGGCGGTTTACTCACATAAAATTTTACCATTGGTCTACTCCTTGAATTTATAAAAAATAATTGAAAACGCTAAACACGTTAAAAAACCGACTTCCATCGCAACAAATTAGTACATTTTTACATTATTATTTTTGGTTTTTGTTAATTTTCTACTAAAGTACAACACCGATTTTGATAAAATTTATATGGGACCACACGGGAAGCACTAGCTTTCAAATAAAAAAAGAATCGTAAAAATCGGTTCACCCAGTCAAAAGTTCTGAGGTAACAAACTAGCTTTCAAATAAAAAAAGAATCGTAAAAATCGGTTCACCCAGTCAAAAGTTCTGAGGTAACAAACATTAAAAAAAAACATTTAGACGAATTGAGAACCTTCTCCTTTTTGGAAGTCGCTTGAAAATACAAATAAATTGTCATGTCTATAAATTCCAGTCCTGTGGTAATAGAAGGTTGAGAGTAGCGGCTGTCGCTCCCTCGATTCAATTAGAAAAGTTGGACAAGTTCGTCAGGTGTTCCACCAAATAGATTGTCTATCTCTTGATTGCACCTTACATCACATTCGAATCTGGAACGTGACTCCAAAGTTTATATAGCCTGGATCATATCAGCTTACTTAAGAGCGGGTCGTCAGTATTGAATGCATATTTTCAAACTATTTTACTACTATTGCAGATCCTATACTCATCATACTGAACAACTTTCCCCAAGGAACCCATAGTCAATTCTAAAAAAAAATTATTCTCTATACAAAAGTGCACAAAATTGGTCGATCAGATGATCGATTTGTATGAACAGTTAAACATTTATTGTGATTGAAGTCATAGAACAAAATTGTTTAGTACGGTGAGTAGAAGCCCCATTCACAGTACCTATTACGATATATGTATATTGTAATTCTGTGCCCCACCAATTTTGTTACACCCTGTATATTTGGACAAAGGTCTATATAGATTTTTTATATTTCTCAGTTTGAAGAACCCAGTAACATCATGTACCAAGACGTAGACTTGGAGTAAAAAAAAGGCTTTTTTATAAAGAATGAGCAAAAATGTCAAAGTAATTTTATAACACCATCGTTAAGATTAATTTCCGTGTAATTATCTTCCATAACACCAGCCATAATTTTGTATTCAATAAACAAATAATAATAAATAAATAAATATTCTGGGACAAATCATACATGGTCATCTTGGGAACCAGAGACTGATATAAATACTTATATACGTTAAAATACATACACATATAGATATTTAACACCCAGACACAGAGCAAACAAATCTGTTCATCACACAAATGCTTGCCCTGGGTGGGGATCGAACCCACAACTCTTTTAAATATCATACAGATAGATGCAAAAAACACAACTGCGTAAAAACTTAACCCCTCTTTTTTACCAGTCAAAATCCTATGTCACTTACGGGATCAAGACGAATCTAACAATAGCTCATACGTTAAAATCCTTAGAGCCGTTCAGGCGGTAGCAGGGTTCCAACATAGAAATCTACATACATACACTCGATAAAAAAAGTTTAAAAAACTAAAAACCGACTTCAAAATGAAATTCACTCAAAAGTATGAAATAATATTATTATACTTAAATACACAACATTAACCAGCAATAACGAAATCAAAGGTGGGTACGAATTAAATTAGGGGCTTAAATTTTTTTTTGAGGTCGGTTTTAAGTTTTTTTTAAACTTTTTTTATTTTCTTTAATTTTAGTGATAATGCTATCTATCTAACAACGTTAAACCCAATCACCTACTCACCAATAGAAATTATCAAATCATAATACATGTGTTTCATTAACAGATACAAAGTCCTGTGGCTTCCATCATCATCTCAGCAGATAGATACCGGTCTATGCATACCTACTACTATAACACCTACCTATCTATGTATAATATTGAAAGAATTTTCCTCCAACTCCTAACCATTAAGGAGTTGTACCTTCCTTCATCAGTTTATCAACATGAGATGATGACTAACAGACGCAAAGAATTTTAATAGGTTTAGAAAACATATGAATGGCGTAAGAAGTGCCTACGTAATGAGTAATTTGAGGGTTGCTCTCGATTTCCCTGGGATCCCATCATCAGATCCTGACTTGGTGACAATAGGACCCCCACGGGAGTATACTCTTTCGAATGAAAAAATAATTTTGAAAATCGGTCCACAATTGACGGAAAAATCGGTGAACATACATTTAAAAAAATATATATACAGTCGAACTTAGTACCTCCTCCTTTTTGAAGTCGGTAAAAAACATAGACATCCCTCTGAGGTAGTAGGGTAAATAATATTAATCCAGCATAAACACTCTTTAAACTTCAGTTTGTTTAGCCAGTGCTCTATAACATTTAAAACAATTATCTTATCAGAATCGAATTATCTTTCTTATGACGTGAAGCAAATAAGGCTTTAAAAAAAATTATTTAAGGTGGCAAACACAGACACTTTCAAGGACAACTAAACATATATCCAAAAGACTTATGTTAATTAAAAAGGTTTTATTCATTCTACACCACGTTAAGCTCATTTGTAAGTCAGCGATGAAGATGAATTATTTGAATTTATCAACACCTAACTAAAAAACATAATGCACAAAAGACAAAAAAATATTTGTCGGTTTTTAACGTGTTTAGCGTTGTCAATTATATAGAACTTGATTGAGTTGGTGGCAGGGCATTTTCTAAGCTCACTTTGCACCATTTTATTTGAGTAAAACGACAGTGCATTGATGTGTTCCAGTATAGAGATAAGATAGCCGATTCCTCATTGTACAGAGAGGGGAATCTTGGTAAACTTGCTTCCATCATCGGCATCATCGTCACTTAACATCACGTGGGATGTTGCCGAGGGCTTGCCAATTGACTACAAAAAATCCTTTACAAGAAATTCTTTAAACTGGCTCTAGAATGTCAAACAATAAAAACCAAATATGTACAATTTTGTTGTTTTCAAAAGCTATTTCTTGTAATTGTAGCGTAATAATTAAGCTATAACAGTTACAGGTTTTGGCCATTACACTACAGAAAGACATTACAGATGGCATCTAGTACATTATCTAAGCAACTATCAATGTTACTTCCTACTGCGAGGTGATATTACGACGGTCCCAGGGCACCCTTACAATAGTGGGAAAACGCTAAAAGAATGTGCTCTTACAAATTACTTGGCTAAATTGCCCGTTTGGATGAATAAGAATTACTGACAAAATTATACATGTTGATACAAATTTGAACTCAAACTAGTGCTAGGACTTGGTTTTATGGGACGCGAATGGAATGGAGTATTATTTATTATATCATAATTTAATTTGAGAGAAGTTATCGTCACCGCGCTTAACTTAAGTGGTAATGGGCGGGGCACATAGCTCGTAGAACAGATAACCGTTTCTAGTTTTCGAGTGGCGACCGCGCACCGGAAGACGTAGCGTTGACTAGGCCTCCCACTACTGGTTAAGGTCGCGGGAAGCCGGGTCGCTGGATGTGGGCAGTGCAGGACTGATCGTTGTGGAAATCCTTGGGAGAGGCGTTTGTCCAGCAGTGGACGTCTTTCAGATGATATCTTGATGATGATTTATAGTAGAAAAACACAAAAAATATAAGAAAGGAAGTATACTGGTAGCTGTTAGGTAAGAAGAACTAACTGTAGGAGTTCTGAAATATCCTCTCTATGACTTCGGGTAGGTAGTAGCTACCACCGTCTACGTGGCGTAAATGTTCAGTGCAGTAGCTTCACATCAGGAGGTCGTGGGTCAATTCCCGGCGGAGTCTAACTTTGTAAGACTCGGTTTGGTTGGTGAAAGAGCATTTTCTAAGCTCGCCTGGCCAGCTAACACCATCATATCTAAACCTTGACGCAAAACATCAATGTTAACAGTTTTAATGTGTTCCGGCTTGAAGATAAGATAGCCAGTTCTCCATTGCGTTGGGGATTCTTGGTATGGTATGCCGAAGATGGAAGCGCCATCTTCGGCGTCATCGTCATTTACAATCAGGTGAGATGATGCCAAGGGCTTACCAACTGTGTATAAACAAAACTAGTAACAATATCAGAAACACACATCGAATCCTTTTCCACTGAAACGCCATAACAGTTTCGTCCAATTTAAAATGCGTCGCGTCTCGCCCCGAGTACGTCATAGTCATTTACGATCAGGTGAGATGATGCCAAGGGCTTACCAACTGTGGATAAAAAACTAGTAACAATAACAGAAACACACAGCGAATCCTTTCCCACTGAAACGCCATAACAGTTTCGTCCAATTTAAAATGCGTCGCGTCTCGCCCCGAGTACGTCAACGTTATTTACGATCAGTGTGTTTTAGGGATGTAGAATTACAGCTATCTATTTGAAACCGAAAGTCGAACTATTCGATATCCGAAAAATGTTTAGACACATCCGATTTCAACTGGTCTGCCCGATGATTTTCACGGGAATCGCCATAATCTAGGAACCGTGACAAGAAAACGATATTTTTGTAAATTCCTGAGAATAAAGAATTCCCTGATCAAAATTTTTGCAGAATTTTATAGGCCATGGGATCCGTATAATGTCACAATACCCTAGATTTCGGTCAGTTCATTAATCGTCAAAGCTTCGGTATATTGCAAATAATGTATTGTAATTCATGAGTTTTATGGAAAATTCGGACCTACTTATATTCTCCATTCAAAATGAAATGAAGCAATTATACGTCGACTATGAGTTTAAATTGCCATTTCTAGCGAGGAATTGACACTTTTCTCAAAACATGCATGGAAATATAAATAAAAAATACAAGTATGAAAAATAAGTATGATTTTAGGGTTTCGTACCCAAAGGGTAAAAATGGGACCCTATTACTAAGACTTCGCTGTCCGTCTGCCTGTCTGTCACCAGGCTGTATTTCATGAACCGTGATAGCTAAGACAGTTTCTGTTGCCGCTATAACAAAAAATGGTAAAAATAAGAAAAAGTGAAAAAATAAAGGGGATCTCCATACAAACAAAATTGATTTTTGAAATGTGAAGAAACTAGCGACGACTAGTATGATGGTACGGAACCCTTTGACTTTAAAAAAATAATAGAATATATATTTCTGTTGCCGCTATAACAACAAATACCAAAAACTAGAAAAAGTGAAAAAATAATTGGGGTGCAATTTTTTTTAGTGCTTTAGAAGTATTTAAGATTACGCTCTATCGTACAAACGTTAATAAATACAAGCGTGAAAGTTGGTGTGATTATAGTACTAATACTGAAGTAAAACAAATGAATAAAAAAACTAAAAAACCCCTGACAAAATAAACCAATATGAAAATAATACGTTGGCGCCCTTTTAAGTTTAATATATGTTGTTTTATTTTGATCTAAGAGTCGTCCCGTAGGGGGCAGTGGTTGTTCCGCTTTAGCAACGAAAAAAGATTAAAAAAATAATTCGTATCCGAATCTGAAATGAAGTTCTTCTTTTAAATATCCGTGTCCAAACCTCAAATCTACAACAGCCCTACTGTATTTGGTCTGCCCGATAATTACGGGTAGAGATCGAACTGCAGTTATGACTTGTAATTGGCCCCGAACGGTGTATAAGTATACCCCGCGAGATGTGCCCACGTCGTAGCATTGTTTTATGTGGTTCTTAAAATAATAATGAATGTCATTCGAATAGGACACTGCTGCTCACATCGAGGATGGCTGATTTGTTTTGTTTTCCTTTATCTTCTAATTGGTGATGGTTTTAATTAGGTGATGGCGATTCGTTGAAAAAACAGCATTTTTCTGTCGCTCACGATCATGTCTTTTATTTGAAATGAACAAAATCACTGTTATACTCGTTTAGACGTGTTGTGGTACGCGGAACCCTCGGTGCGCGACTCGCACTTGGCCGGTTTTAATTAAACTCACTCAAAAGCTTACTTATTCCTGAGGATTCTTATGATAATTAACAAGTTTTGATACTGAAGAAAAAACCACTATTTAGTATCCATATTTCTTGAAAACCTAAGTTTTAAAAATGTTTTTGTTGGGATCTTATTTCTTTTTGTTAGGAATTTTCGTTTTTTACCTAACCTAAACATATTAGAAGCCTATAACTTTGAAATTGAGGAACTTCCATAAAAACTGTCTACAAAATATTTGCTGTTTTCAGACTTTTTCCTTTAAAAACTTCCAATCACCTATCTCCTTGCCAAATTTCAACTTTTCAAGTTACCTCGAAGTTGTCTATCTTTTTGATAATCAGTGATCAGTGAGTGAGTGAGTGACGAGATGAAATAAATATTAAAACCTCGATACACGACATTTTAAAAAACCACTTTAGGTAGAATCTTATAATTTGTAATACATACTGCCTATATAAACAATGCAATGTAAAGTTCAGGCAGTTTCTTCCATCCTAACAAAGACATTAAGAGCTCGAAAATGCGTTGAGTTGCTTCGAGATAATTGAAAACGCTAAACATGTTAAAAACCGATTTCCATCGCAACAACTTAGTACATTTTTGCATTATTATTTTTGGTGGTTGTTAATTTTCTAATAAAGTACTACACCGATTTTGATAAAATTTATATGGGACCACATGGAAAGCACTAACTTTTAAATAAAAAAAGAATCATAAAAATCGGTTCACCCAGTCAAAAGTTCTGAGGTAACATACATAATAAAAAAAACATACAGTCCAATTGAGAACCTCCTCCTTTTTGGAAGTCGCTAGGGTGTATGGCCGTGTTTGCCTGCTCGACTTGGCGCGTAGCACTGCCGTGTCCCCTGATAAAATGAACTCTGCATATTTACCATATTATTTTTATGTCAGTTATTCAAGTCGCATTTAAACTTCAACTTCAATTTCAATGTTCACCTCAGAGTAAAAATCGTAAAAAATATAACTAATACCATCGACAATGACATGCCTGCCTAGCCCTTGAGGACACCTGAGCGGCGGCGCGCGCGCACCCGGTCATCAGGTCTCCGCGTGATTGTCACTGACGCCGCCCCTCGCGCGCCATAGACAATTATCATAATTCCTATCATTACCCAAGGCACATACGACCGTAGATATTGGATCTCCTTTTTGTTCATGGGTACAAGTTACGACTCATTCGAGTCGAAGTGTTGTGGTCTTTTTGGTCCGCGTTGATATTGTAAGTTAGAAAAACTAGATTCGTAAGCTTTTTGTTTGATCATCCAGTAGGTTTATGTAATTTCGAGTAGGAAGTATGTTTTTCTTACGTTTGTTTGGCCACTAATTCCGAGTTTTATTTCAAGCAACGACGGAGTGTAGGTAGAAATTATTGCAATGGCAAAAATATGAAAGTTCAAATAACAAAAAAACTGTATGTGTGTCTCTGTATGTATACTGAACAGATTTGGGATGTGGCAATATCCTTATTTATTATCCTCAGCCATTTTTCCTTTTTTAAATTTTGTCTATCTTGATTTTTATACTGTCATAATTAAGCCATATTTTTTTGAGAAAGCTCTAATTATTTTAATGAAACTTTGTAAGTTTCTACAATTTCATACAATCCCACGATTTTTTTTATTCCAGCTAAAATCGAAATAATGTAAGTAAGTACTTACTTCCCATACAAATTCAGGTGCTTGCTAATTTTTCTGAAAATTGGCTCTAACTATTATTTGTGTTCTCTTTCTGGCACATCAAATAACAAAAAAAATCACATACAAAAAAGTATAAAATGTACATTTTAATGAAACTTTATAAGTTACTTATACATATGGCCTAGTCACAGTAGACTAAAGTAACAGTATTTTATCTCGGCAGTCTCCTTGAAATCATTACCTACAACTGCGTGTACACGAGTTCGGGCCTAGGGCTATCTCTCTTGGGTTACGTATTTATAATGCTCTGTTAAATTGGTCGTATTATCTTTTCACAAAATATTAGTGCGTATTTTATAAGTTTGAATTTTAATTATCTCTTCTTGAGTTTTACTTCAACTTTCAAAAGTGATTGCGAGTTAGTTTATAGTAGCATAATGGTTTTTTTTTATAAAAATGCATTTTGTATTTTTTTTGCACGGTTTATTAAATCACTACATTTTAGGAAGTAGGTATGTAATAAAATGATTCTGAATTATTTGCAAATTGGCTACATTGAAATATTTGCGCCTCATTTGGGATGTACGAAAAGCTTTGTTATTGAACTTAAAGGTGTATAAAGTTTGCATTCTGATAAACGGCTTCAGCAAAAACAATTATGAAAAACATAGACATGGAGGAATAAAGGGAATACGCTCTCTGCCGACTGGCGGCCGCGCAGGGCAACTATACAAGTTGAGACACGTTGAGACGAGTGCCCAACACGCTGCCGGAAGAGGGCATGCAACGTCGCCCGATTCACGCACCGACAAAACGAACCGGCAACAACACGTGTTAGTTACTAAGTAAAGAAATGGTGACTGCTTCAATGTTAATTTCACGGGTCTAGTTTAAGTAGGTAATAGTAAGTAATATTAAATTCATACCTATCGAAATAAATTTGCTTATCGCCATAGAAATAAATATTAGTTACTTATGTATTTAGCTAAAAAAAACCTCAAAGTTCTATTTAACGCATACAAAGTACGAAGTATGAACCGCCTCTGCGGCGTAATGGTTAGTCTATTCGCCACACACCAAGAGGTTGCGGGTTCGATTCCCGGCGGGGTCAATTTTGTAAGACTCGGTTTGGTTAGGGCCCGCCTGGCTAGCTACCACCATCTTATGTAAGTCTTGCCACCAAACATGCATTGGTTTGTTCTGACTTGAAGATAAGATAGCCAGATCCCCATTGCGTTAGGGAATCTAGGTAAGCCCGCTTCCATCTTCGGCATCATCTTCACTTACCATCAGGCAGGTGAGGTGATACCAAGGGCGTATCAATTGTGGATAAAAAAAAATACTTGGCGAAAAAGACAAATATGTACTAACCTACTAAGCCTACGAGTATATACCCGTCAAGGAATTCATGCTTGCTACGATAGCTACTTATCATAAGTCATTAGCCATAGGTAACAGAAATAAAAATATGGACTAACAATAATATTATTTTTATAATCTTACCTTGCCGACTGAGTTGGTAATCTAAAAAATGTTATTCCTGGTTTTGATATCGAAGAATTCAAACAACCATATACGGAATAATCATTACAGCTCATATACGTCCCCACCGAGGGGCTCGAGCCTACCCTGAATCAGGGCGATTAGGCCTTAGTCGACCACGCGGGCCCAGTGCGGAATAATACTGCCAATAATTTCGTGCCATAATTTACTAAAAATGCACGGGAAAGCGTCTCTCAGCGACTGTTCACATCCGAACGTATAACTGCGGGCCACTCGCGACTGTTGCGTGCCGAGGTAGGCTGAGATTTCGAAGCGCGTCGTTTCGACCAGTTTGTATGAAGATAACATACTGTTACTTTAGTCTATTGTGGCCTAGTGCTTTGGGTAATTTATTATTTCCGAAAAAATGGTACTAAGGTACCTCTGCACCCCGCTTTATTTTAAAATACAAAAACTAGATGTACATTTTAATGAAACTTTGTAAAAAATGTTCCCACTAAGGTATTTCTGATACAACTCGCATTATTTGAATATACAAAAAAGCATAAGAAGTACATTTTAATGAAACTTTGTAAGTTACTAGTACTTATGGCCTAGTGCAGTGGTTAATTCATTATTCCAAAAAATCATACTAAGGTACGCTCATATACGTCCCCACCGAGGGGCTCGAGCCTACCCTGAATCAGGGCGATTAGGCCTTAGTCGACCACGCGGGCCCAGTGCGGGTTGGTCGACTTCACACACAACCTTCGAGTTTCTTCGCAGGCGTGTGCAGGTTTCCTCGCGATGTTTTCCTTCACCGTTAAAGCAATCGGTAAGTATGTACGTAAGTTTTTTTTTTGAAAAACTCATTGGTACATTGGCCGTCCAGATTTGAACCCGGTACCTCTGGTTAGATGGACCGAGTCGTTACCGGTTGAGCCACCGTCGCTTTTTGGACCACTTAACTTTAGAATATTATGTCTCATTGATTATAGAAGATATAATGAATCCAAATCATGTATATTATTTCTCATAAACTTTATTAACATAGTGTAACACATTGGCTGTTCAGGCTAACCGTTTTGGAAATAAATGGAAAACAATATTATTGTATAAATTGCCCTCTTCGGTCCATAGTTGCCTTGATTGGTACACAAAGTTGCCATCAATGGACTTTGAGAGATTTGTACTTAAGGTCCAATCAAGGCGACCAATGGAAAACCGAAATGAAAAACAAACTATTTAGAAAAGAATTCAACTATTAAAACGAAATAAAATTTTATTAACTATATGTATAGAAGAAGAAAAAACTATTAAACATAACAAAATCCCAGAAATATAGGGCGTAAATTATCATCACATTAGCTCATATACGTCCCCACCGAGGGGCTCGAGCCTATCCTGGATTAGGGCGATCGGGCCTTAGTCGACCACGCGGGCCCAGTGCGGGTTGGTGGACTTCACACACAACCTTCGAGTTTCTGCGCAGGCGTATGCATGTTGTATATATAAGTATATTTTTTTTTTTCTAAACGTATAGAACAAAAAATCAATTATTAAACATAACATAACTCACAGACTCATTAGATGTAAATCAGATATTATTTTTTTGCATTTATACTTTGAAAATTTGCTATGATTGGATCGGTACATTGATAGAAACACCAATGCGGTCCACTGATAGCAATTGTAAATACACTTTCAACCGTTACTAAATTTTATTGTATTTTACATTAATTCAATGAAATAAATAGACTATAAATATACATCAGTTTTCTTCCGAAAGGATTTTAAAATTCGGGTGTCGTAAACCAACGTACAACTTACTTCGAGTATCGGCGCTAGCAGAGAGACTGAGGTTCCAGTGCGGGGAGTTGGGTACACGACTGTTGCGTTGTGACTCATCAGAGCTCCTCTAGTGTGACCAGTTTATGAAATATTTAGATGGTCCAATAAAGGCGCCGGTCCAATGATCGAAACCTTCCTCTACCTCTTATACAATTCGCATTATTTGAAAATACAAAAAAAATAAGATGTATACATTTTATTGAAATTTTGTAAGTTACTAGTACTTATGGCATAGTGAGTGCACTAGGACATAAGTACTAGTAACATAAGTACCCAGTGGGGTAATTAATTATTCCAGAAAAAAATCGTACTATAAGTATATTTAATGGCAAAACAAAAAACAAAACAAAACACATTATTTAAAAACTTTTCTTCGAGTCTGATACATATCTGTTCTTTGTTACTAGGTAGATAAGCGTATTTTAAAATGTTTATTTCTGTATGCTAGACGGTGACCGCTTCGCGACAAAGTATGCTCAGGGTGGCTGCACAATTTATTGTTATGTAATTTTTGTTATAAAGAAATGTTTCCTTAGGTCACTACCTGTATATTTATTTTAAGCTCCCTGCCATTGGATGCTGTTGGTATCTATTATCCTTCAGTATCAAAATCATCATCATCAACATCATCAGCCTGTAGTAGTCGATTGCTGGACACAGCAGGCCCAGGCTCGTCACTTGTACCGATCTCCGGTTCTGAGCATCCAGATACCACCAGCAACCTTGCCCAAATCATCGCAATGAAAACATCATATACAGGATGTAACACAATTGGTGTAGGACCCATTAACTGCAACTTATCATATTAAACAACTTACCCCAATGAACCCATAGCCAATTCGCAAAAAAAGGACTCTCCGTACAAGCATAAGCAAAAACAAAAACGCAAAAGTAAAAACGGGACCCTATTACTAAGACTTTGTTGTCCGTCCTTCTGTCTGTTTGTCCGTCTGTCACAGGCTGTATTTGAACCGTGATAGCTAGACAGTTGAAATTTTCACAGATGATGTTGCCGCTATAAGCACAAATAATAAAAATTAAAAAAAGTGAAAGACCCGATACAAAAAAAAGTTTTTTTAAACGTGAAGAAACTAGCGCCATCTAGAATGATGGTACGGAACCTTTTGTGTGCGGTTCTTACTAGAACTTTACCTGTTTTTTACGATTTCAGGAAAGTCATAGTACAAAAGTTGTTCAGTATGATGAGTAGAAGCCTCAGTTAACGGGTGCTACAACAATTTTGTTACAAACTGTATATTTAATTTCACAATTATTAGGTAGGTATCTGCTACCCTAAAGTCGTGAACACTTAAACTTTAAGGTCGAATATCCAATCAAATTTTAAATCTAACAGAGGAAATGTCCCCATTTGTCGCAAGAAGTGGGCGTGGTGAACCACTTACATTGCCAACTACAACTTTAAGTTTACTGTCAACCGCAGCATTATCTTCAGCGTGATCAAGAGCGAGATTGACAACCTGAGCGACAAAGATAAGTTTGTAAAATAGATAGATACGTAAGTGGCTATAGCAATTCGGTCTGCCGCCATTAGAGAAGTCTTCGCTCCGCATATCAGTACATGTCATTATGTGGCGCACGAAGCGTGAATATAAAATTGTGTAACGTAATGGCCAAGGAGCTTTGTTCTTTTGTCTCGAGATTTCGTGAGGTGTCACTGAGAGATGGGTCGGTGATGAAATCTTGACAAATAGGTTTAAAGTTAGGAGTGAAGATTGAATAGATAAGCACTTATATATCGAGCTGATGAAATGATATATCTTTTCATATAATTGAAAACGCTAAACACGTTAAAAACCGACTTCCATCGCAACAATTTAGTACATTTTTGCATTATTATTTTTGGTTTTTGTTAATTTTCTAATAAAGTACTCCGCCGATTTTGATAAAATTTATATGGGACCACACGGAAAGCATTACCTTTCAAATAAAAAATAATCATAAAAATCGGTTCACGCAGTCAAAAGTTTTGAGGTAACACACATAAAAAAAACATATAGTCGAATTGAGAACCTCCTCCTTTTTTTGGAAGTTGGCTAAAAATACTTTGCACAGAAGTTACTACTTTGGAAAATATGAAATAACCGCCTCAGTGGCGTAATGGTTAAGTCCATTAGCTTCACAGCAGGAGGTCGCGGGTTCTGTTCCCGGTGGAGCGTAACTTTGTATGACTCGGTTTGGTTGGTGGAAGGGCATATTCTAGGCCCGCCTGGCTTTCTTCGCTCGCGTCCGTTACAGTTACCATCAGGTGATGTCAAGGACTAACGAATTGAGAATAAAAAATAAAAGTTTAAAAAAACTAAAACCCGACTTTAAAATGAAATTCACTCAAAAGTATGGAATAATATTATGATAACCAGAGGTACCGGGTTCAAATCTGGACGGCCAATGTACCAATGAGTTTTTCAAAAAAAACTTACGTACATATACTTACCGATTGCTTTAACGGTGAAGGAAAACATCGTGAGGAAATCTGCACATGCCTGCGGAGAAACTCGCAAGTTGTGTGTGAAGTCGACCAACCTGCACTGGGCCCGCGTGGTCGACTAAGGCCTAATCGCCCTGATTCAGGGTAGGCTCGAGCCCCTCGGTGGGGAGTTGGGGACGTATATGAGCTGTTATAATAATAAAACTTAAATACACAACATTAACCAACAATAACGAAATCAAAGGTGGGTACGAATTAAATTAGGAGTCCGAACTGAATGACAAAAAATAAAAGTTTAAAAAACTAAAAACCGAATTCAAAATGACATTCACTCAAAAGTATGATGTAATATTATTATACTTAGATACACGACATTAACCAACAATAACGAAATCAAAGGTGGGTACGAATTAAATTAGGGGCCTAAATTTATTTTTGAGGTCGGTAGCAGCACACAGTTACTTACGTATCAAATGTTTTAGACTCGATGGCATTGCTGACACCGACCTCAAAAAAAATGTTGGTTAATGTTGTGTATTTAAGTATAATAATATTATTTCATACTTTTGAGTGAATCTCATTTTGAAGTCGGTTTTTAATTTTTTTAAACTTTTATTTTTATTTTCTTTATTGTTAGTGATAATGCTATCTATCTAACAACGTTAAACCCAATCACCTACTCACCAATAGGAATTATCAAATCATAATACATGTGTTTCATTCAGATACAAAGTCCTGTGGCTTCCATCATCATCTCAGCAGATGATGATGGACGATTTAACTCCATAACATGAAAGTTATGGAGTTAATTGTCCATCATAAGCTCATCTGAATAACCTGAAAGAATACAACCTATCGGTCTATGCATACCTACGTTTATATCTATGTATAATATTGAAATAATTTTCCTCCAACTCCTAACCGTTAAGGAGTTGTACCCTCCTTCATCAGCTTTATCAACATGAGATGATGACTAACAGACGCAAGTATTTTAATAGATTTAGAAAACATATGAATCGCTTAATAAGTGCCTACGTAATGAGTAATTTGAGGGTTGTTCTCGATTTCCCTGTGATCCTATCATCAGATCCTGACTTAGTGACAATGGGAGTATACTCTTTCGAATAAAAAAAGAATTTTGAAAATCGGTCCACAATTGACGGAAAATTGGTGACCATACATAAAAAAAATATACAGTCGAACATAGTACCTTCTCATTTTTTGAAGTCGGTTACAAAATGATTTCGCTTTCTTGTTTGTTCACCATATTTATAAATCTTCACTTTCGTTAATAACCCATAAATGTCCCTATTACTGGGGCATGGGTCACTTCGCGAATGTTAGGCCATACTATACACACGGGACATGTCCAGATGATGGAAGATTTATGGCTATTGGAGAACGCTAATGTCAGAAATATTTCAAGCCATCTGGCACGGCTTAATCACTAGTTGTGGCAACGCACAAACGACTTAAAGTGCCTACGGAAACGGTCGAGATAAATGCCACTTACAGTCAAACCCATTCAGGTAATGACCGTGCTTCTGGTCAGTTAACCCGCGTGATCTGCGTGATCGTAAACTGCACTGAGCTATAACCGCTTCATAGTCAGATCTTCACTTTACTATTATAATATTGATACCTGATGTCTCTCACGCATCATGGAAAAGTTAATCCACAGTACTAGTTTAAAGAGTCCAAATTCGTCTAACGATCTAGTCAGGGCAATTGTGAGATAGGGAGGTAGACCCTCAGGCTCCTTAGTCTCCGTTGTCCAGATACTCGGGAAACACTCTTCGAGGTACCTACTGGTGCTGCAGCGGGTGCCCAGGTATACTAGGGATATCGACGTTGACGCAAACATCAAAGGTGAACTACTGTATTTGGATTCTTACACTGTGACAGTATACAAATCCACAAACGGTTTCTGTATTGGTGGATGTTTGGCAACCAGCTATCGTACTGTAAGATTATTATTTTTATCCACAATTGGTAAGCCCTTGACATCATATCATCTGATGGTAAGTGACGATGATGCCGTAGATGGAAGCGGGCTTACCAAGATTCCCCAACTCTTCGAGGAACTGGCTATCTTATCTTCAAGCCGGATTCCGGCTAGTTCCGGCAGCCGGAACACATCAATGCAGTTAACATTTACGCTTGGCGGCAAGATAGTGGTAGCTAACCAGATGGGGTTAGAAAATGCCCTTGCACTAACCAAACCAAGTCATACTAAGTTGGACTCCGCCGGGAAATGAACCCGCTACCTCCTGAAAAATCAGGTAAAAAAGCTAAGCTTCCAAAAGCTATTGGACTTAACCATTACGCTACGTAGGCGGGTTTAATTTCTCAAACTGTCATATTAAAACCTTCTAAGATTGAAAATATAGAAACATTCTAACCAACCTTGAACCTCTTGATATTTCCTTTGTTGACCCTACAATTTGTACCACCGACCTTAACACCGCGACGATGCAATAAATCGATTGGAAATTGCTTTGACATTTCCACCGTTACAACAATACCCATGGTTAGTACTTTGGGTTATACCACAAAGAGCACGCCCACTTTGCGACACGGTCGTTCTTTGAATAAGTATTGTCGTAAGGTATTTGATCGATTTGTCTCAATATAATACTGGTTTAATTTCAACGGCCAGGGCCGCTACTTCCTCTCCGGGACGTACCAATGTGTTTTCGAACGTCGATTTCATATGTAGTTTACCCGACACTCTTACGATAAAGAAGGAAATATCGCGAGGAAACCTGCACCACCTGCGAAGAAACTCGAAGGTTGTGTGTGAAGTCGACCAACCCGCATTGGGTCCTCGTCATCGACTGAGGCCCGATCGTCCTAACTCAGGGTAGGCTCGAGCCGCTCGATGGGACCTTATATGAGCTGATATTATGATCTAAATTCTCAGCTTTCTGGTTTTGTTTATAAAATACTGTTTAGTTAAAGTTCACCTACCTTTGTTAATAATGTACTAAGTATCACGGACAGCTTACTAATATTATTATTTAAAGATACAAAACAAGCTGCTCTGCTCACTTGGCACTATTATTATTATTAGACATTTATTACAGACAACATAGGCCATAGTTTTGTTAGTAACATAGATTTTAACTCTAGAGTTAGTAAAATACAAAAGCAAAAGGTACAAAAACAGACTTTAATACAACACTCTGCTGGACCCAAGCAGTGACGCGCAGCGTTTTCTTAATACAGCTTGAAAGCTGTTGGTTTCCGCTTCAGCGAGCATGCTAGATGCACTGCAGAACCGCGGCAGCCCCAACAACACCCTCAACGCATCATTACTATGCAGAGCGTGCATGAAGGCTGAGGATACTGCTGCCCAAATCCTACTGGATTGCAAGGAGCTAGCACAGTACAGGGTCGTACACCTAGGTAATGCCAGCAAGTCGTCGGCAACCTGCGGGGGCTACTGGACTGTTGGAGGAGCTGGGCTTGCAGTGATGCTGGGCAACCACGAAAAATGAGCGCACTGGTCGCCTGGTTGCGGCAACCAGCCCGCCCCTACTAATGTAACTATTACTGATTTTTTGCTATCAGAATCACTCTATTCATAGGTCCCAAACATGAGATACATACTACTTATTCCCAGTAGCGCCAATAAAAAGATACAAATTACAAATTTATTTTAATGTGGGTATTTAAATACAACTTTAAATAGGTTAGGTAGTTAAAAACCTCAATTTCTATTAGAAATAATGTCATGATTCACATTAGTCTCAGGTTATGGTATTTGCTGGAGGATCAATACATATCTTTGTCATTTAAGTAAATATTATTATAAATTTTTAATTGTCTATTAATTTAATTTAATCTTTAAGAGCGTAAGCAATTTTTCACATGAGTCTTGAATCTCTAGCAAACTAGTTACACTTTCTGGAATTTTATTGTGAAATCTTATACACTGCTCCACAAATGACTTATTAACCTTACTCAGTTTAAATAACATTTAAGTGAAAGTAGGCTTTTTTTAAACCTTTCCTACAAAAATCACATTACAGTAATGCATAAAAATCTCTGATTCACCGTAAAACAAAGTGTATAATAATTCCAAAAAGGACACATAATAATTATTCCGACAAAAAATCTTAACAACTTCATAATACCCAGGTATGGTAAGTATGACTAAAATGATATAAACTTATACAATAAAAAAATCGTTTACATCAAGCCCTCCAGTCAGTGCTTGGCACAAACGGGTGTCGTACGCAGCGTCGAATCTAATTACATCGAACACACTTAGTCAGCAATCATCGAAAGATCGTCAAATTGATTTAATAGTCACGTATATTGATAAAAATGAAAATACCTAATATAATTACAATGATACAAATATATTATTGCTTGCTTTTTATTCTTAAGCTATCCTTACGTACAAACACTTCTTGATGTGACCTGCTGTTTAATTACACCAAAGTAATAAAAATTTAAGTAGTGCTATTATAATATCGAAAAATCACTGCGACTCTCAATCTAGCGAGTTTCTGACCAACACTGTTCAGTGTAGTGCCTTTCTAATTGATAGCTGAATAGCTACAGATGATTGAAACCCGAAAAAATGTACTCTTGTACTCTAATGTCCGAGAATTAGGCCCATTATAGGTCATAGTGGCCAACGTAGTACGTTGCACTGCGCATCATGTAAAAAAGCTCATATATTTGGGCTAAACTTAGTTGTACGCCAACGGCCAGCGCTCTTTTTAGGGGACGCGCTGTTTATTTACCTAATAGGGTGTTTGACAGTATCGAAAATCTTCTATATATATATATTATATAAGGTCTAACAAAATTAGCTGAAACTATTTTAACTGGTGCTTCTACCCATGAAACTGAACAACTTTCACGCTGAAACCCATGGTTAAATCTCAAAAAAAAAAATTTGAACTTCCCGTACTAAGTTGACTGATCAGCTGATCGAGTTAGTATGGGAGAGCCAAATTTTTTTGAGATTAGACTATGGGTTCCATGGGGAAAGTTGTTCAGTTTCATGGGTAGAAGCACCAGTTAAAATAGTTTCAGCTAATTTTGTTAGACCTTATATAAATCAAGGCATCACGCGTGATTCTTTTTTTGTCGAGTTCGTTATTCTCAAGAGAAGGTTCTTATGTAGGGTAGTGTAGTATAGTGTAGGGTAGTGGGTAGGGTAGGGTAGGTTAGGGTAGGGTAGGGTAGTGTAGTGTAGGGTAGGGTAGTATAGTGTAGTGTAAGGTGGAACGTAGTTCACCGGGACAGCTAGTAAATTATAAAATATTATCCACAAAATAGCATTTCTTCAACAAAATTACAATATCTTATTCATTTAGTATTTTAATCCATTTTAAATTTCATATTTATTAAAATCACTAAATAAGTTGGCAATGACAATGACGTCACAAGCTAGTACCTAACACGAACAAAACGTCGTTTTTGACAGTTGATAAAAAGTACCAACTCAAATGACTTGTAGTCAAACACCGGATTGATCTTTTGTATTCGATGTATCAATATTCGAAACTACGTGTGGAAGTTTGCGCTAATAACCATTTACTCGGTGCGTATAGTCGCCTCGGGGCGTCGCACGCGCTTGTGCTTGACGGATGCGTTTATAATTATGGCGGCAAATGCTCGTTGCGCGGGAAAATATTATTTGCGAGCTGGTGTTGCCAGTCAGCGGGTTTTATGTCGTTAACTCACTAAAAATTACCGGAACAATTAATCAGAAAATTATCACATTGTATTTTTAAGGTACAAGCTTTTATTCTAATGTACTAATAATTAAGGTGCATGACACGTGAGACCTGAGATCCTAATCCTATGATTAATAATATATCAACTTCAAAATATGAAAATGATTTATTTTGTCACTGTGAGGGAATTTATACGGCTTCGTACTGTAACGCGGCACGCTGTTATGCGTTCTTTTTTATTCGACCTTTTTTCATTCCATTTATTTCTTTTCCGCGCAAGCGTTGACGCCATCTGGCAATTTCATTCTTAAAACATAAATTCTATCATCAACATTTCATCTCGATATATTCAATAATTATTTACTAATCTGCTGCTTTTGTAAAGACCCGTCTCGGGTAAGATGAAACTATGTTTTTGTTATGTGATATAAATTTAACGTGTTCTAAATCCTTTTGTAATTCTTTTATATTTCTTGCTAGAATCAATTTCTTATGGAAGCACGTATTTTTAAAGAACCCACTCCCTACCTACCTACCTACTAACTACAAGTCGTGCGACAGTACCAAATTTCGAAACACTGGAAGTTGCTCTAAAACCGATTGCAAATTTTGACCAGGGACAAACTAATAAATAAATTCGACGTAAAGTAAGTAGAATAAAGGCTTGTAGAAAATATATTTTATCAGTAATTAAATTTTATAAAAAAAATACAACCATACACCACCGACGCATTATAATGAAAACAACATCTGCTATTGATTAGTAAACACCCATTTAAACTTTAAATACATAGCAACTAAAAGACTGGCAACACTACATACCAAAGAGTTACACCTTAATGTCGAGAACGTGATCTGAGAACTGCGAGACAGGCTGTGACGCCCATATGCGAAGGGAACACCGTTACTGATAGGGACAAAATATGAGGTCTAAGAACCAATAAACTGCAACGAATGCTAAAGTTAGTTAGGATAGGTTTACAAGTTAACAAATTTAATGGTTTAAAACATATATGTATATCACAATAAAGTACAATAATCAAGGTAGTTACTTAGACTTAATTTTATGTAGAAAATGTTTTTTTTTTACAATTGAGGGTTAATTTGGAAAAATACAACCAATTTCAATTTATGTAAATTTCTCAGGAAGCAATATAAACTGTTTACAGTTAATAATATCAATTTATAAGCAGTTCATTTGATCATTAATCGTAGATAATATTAAATGTAATGACTTTTGATAAAAACGGTGGGAAAGAAACACATTAGCTTGACATTTACTTGTCAGTACGAAAAGAGTGTTGCCATAATTGTTTTGGAAAAAAAACTAATGACAACTGACTTAGGCAGTTCTTTTAAAAACATGAGGTGGTTTTTCCTATACCATTGACTTTATTCCCTTGACCTATCTCTGGACATATGTGGTATTTCCAAGAACAGGATTTTAGGTTTTGTAATGAATCTATCAAGCTGGCCATAGACATCAAAATCTCATTTTCGTTGTTTTTTACTATGGATGTTTTTCCAAACATCACCTCAATTGGTAATCATCATCCCTTTGCATAATCTCACCTGATGGTGTGACGAAGGAAACAAACAACAGAGAGAGAGTTGAATTTCCTATGGTATCTAAGCGTCATTTATTGTTACCCGACTGCTCGTTTTTAACCAACTTCAAAAAAGTAGTATATGTGTGTTGCAAGGTGTAAAAAAAAATGTGTAGGACCCGTTAACTAGGAGTTCATACTGAACAACTTTTCATGAGGAACCCATAGTCAATTCTAAAAAAATTTGGACCCTCCATACAAAAATGCACAAAATTGGTGGATCAGCTGATCGATTTGTATGCAGTTTTTTTTTTGAGAAATCAGCAAAGTAATAAAACAAAAGTTATCCAATATGATGAGTAGAAGCACCAGTTAACGGGACCTACACCAGTTTTGTATAGGTATGCTGTATAATGTATAGGAGGTCTCGGGTTCGATTCCCGGCGTCTTTTAACTTAGAGTCTAAAAGACTGGCTTGCTATCTTATCTAAGTCTTTAAGATGACAGCCTGTTCCCCATTGCGTTGGGGAATCTTGGTAAGCCCGCTTCCATCTTCAGCATCATCATCAAGCGAAATGATGCCATGGGCTTACCAATCGTGGATAAAAAATATATATTTGTATGGGAGGTAAACCTGACTCATATAACATCATTAGTAAAAAACTTATCCTCAGTAATGAGGAAAGCAACGCGAAGAAGAGGAGGATACGTAACTCGGATTTTTCCCGAAATAATTAACTACCACCAGTATGTCTATTTCTTTGGTTGAGCCTTTAGCCACACCCTGGACACTTCATACAACGGACCAGAAATGAAATTTCAAAAAAGAAATGACGGAACAAACAAAACGGCGGCGAAATCCTATACGTTCGACAACCAAACTGTAACTAATCTGTATCAATCTGGATGACGAGGGGGTGAGGTCGGAATCTAGAGAGCGGCAGGTAGTGTCCATACTGTATGTTAGTACTAATATTATATACTTTGCTTTAGCTGAATGGCTGAATTTAGCTTGATGGATTTTGGAGTGCGAGATGTCCTTAGATGTGTCTTGAGTCCTGACATAGATTCATGCAGTCGAGTTAAATTTTTGTAAATAAAATGTTTTTTTTTTCATTTAGAGCGACATAATAGGCATTGTGTTAGCAAAAAAACGAAGTTATGATTTTGATGGGAATCAATTATATCTTAAACTATAGAGTCTAAAAAACAAAAGGATTAAAAATGTATGTGTGTGTGTGTGTCCGTCTGGTGCTCTAGTTTCCAAACTACTGAACGGATTTTGGTAAAATTTAGGTAAGAGCAAATGACAATGCTAGTTTTATAATACCAGCGGTTTTTTTTAATTGCCCTTATCTTAATTTTCTAGGGTTGCCACCATATTAAAAAATACTTTTTTTTACTTAAGATTGGTTCCAACGATTTTGATAAAACTTTGTACTTTACTAATAACTTTATACGGTATACAGTACGCGTTAGGTTGTTATTCCTAGAAAAATGGGAAAATGATACCTCACATACACACCAGGTTTTTTGTTACTTTTTTTTTCAAAAATGGCCCTAACGATTTTAATGAAACTTTGTGAATAACTATAACTTAGTGCCTTCTTTACTGTGTGTTTAATTGTTCTAGGAAAAATCCGAGTAAGGTGCCTTCCATACAAACCCAATTATTTGTAATTTTATTATCAAGTCTGATATCTTACTGTATTTTTGCTAGGTACTAAGTAAGTGTAATATTTATATAGATGATTTGTGTATTCCCAAATACGACCCACGGCGAAGGCTTCGCGAGAGAGTGTTCATAGCGTGGCTGTACAATTTTTTTTTTAATATATAAAAACAATCGGCGTGTACCTATCTTCTTAAAAGTCGGCAAAGCAATTTAAACACTTCCAAATTCAAAATGCTCACGAATCTCGGTCCAACAACGTTTCAATAGTAGAAGTAGTATTGCCAACTAAACCGAAATTACCGTAGTTTCAATTTATTCGTGATTTTCGTCTACCGCTATTAAATTTGAGAATCTCTTTACAAGCACCGTAATTTTGGCATCAGCGTTTGGTAAAGAAATACCGCATTTAAAAAAAACATTTAGTACAGGGACAGCGTAATTTGAACCTGGTAACACTGTATTTTTGACCGAGTGATTTGGCAACACTGAGTACAAGGCTTACACACTACAGCCACTATGCGGGTTTACGCCTATGCACGGCCGCAGGGCGTGAATATACGGTTCGATTATTCATGAGCAGAAGTGTCGATGTTTGTGCGTCGCAAACGCTCGTGTTGGTTTTGCAATTGGTAGGTACCTACACTACGCATTTCTTTTTGTTTATCCGTCGAAACGATGAATAGTTTATCACTGATTACTGGCAGGCATGTACCAGTCGAGGTCAATAATAAAGTAAGGTACCTATATTCAAAGCATCATGAATATGTTTACACGACCTTAAGTACACAGGGTGTAAAAAAATTGGTGTAGGACCAGTTAACTGAGGTTTCCACTCATTACACTGAACAACTTTTGTTTTACGACTTTTCTGAAATCGCAAAAAAATAATAGAAGTCGCTTTAAAATCGATCGCAAGATCTGAAACTACCTAAACAAATTAACATACATACCTACACGCGAACATTAATAGATAAATAAAAGCTTCTAAAAACTGTTGACATGACACTAAATACTAGTGTTTTTGTTCCTTTTACGTCATACACGTTTTTATCGGCACCAAGCGCAGACGTTTGATCGCAGTGATTTGACAGTACTAAGTACCTGTGGACTGTTTGACATCGCGGCTCGTAACAGAGGAATCTCCATTAAAAGGTGACGTGAGAAAATTAAAAAACCGGCCAAGTGCGAGTCGGAATAGCACTCCGAGGGTTCCGTACCGCCACACCTCTCCCCACAACTGATACCTATTTACACTAAAAACAAAAGACATCAACGCGAGTGACAAAAATATTGCATTTTCAACCGACTTCAAAAAGGAGGAGGTTCTAAATTCGACTGTATGTTGTTTTTTTTGTATGTTTGTTACGCGATATCTCCACCGATTGAGAACCGATTTCAAAATTCTTTTTTTATTCGAAAGAGTATACTCCCGAGGGGTTCCCATTGTCACCAAGTCAGGATCTGATGATGGGTTCCCTCAAATTTTATAGGCACGTTTTACGTGTTTCATGTATTTTCTAAAATAATAAAAGTATTTGAGTCTGGTAGTCATCATTTCATGTTGATGTTGAAGGTACAACTCCTTAACGGTTAGGCTATAATTCTTTAAATAGGTATTTTACGTAGATAATATGTAAAGACCGATAGTTGTATTCTTTCAGGTTATTCAGATGAGCTGATGATGGAAGATTTAACTCCTTAACTTCCATGCTGTTGAGATGATGATGGAAGCCACAGGAATATGTATCTGTTAATGAAACACATGCATTATGATTTGATGGCTCCTATTGGCGAGTGGGTGATTGGGTTAAACATTGTTAGATAGATAGCATTATAACTAAAAATAAATAAAATAAAATAAAAGTTTAAAAAACTAAAACCGACTTCAACCTGAAATTCACTCAAAAGTATGAAGTATTATTATAAGGTAAGTTTTTTTTTCTCAGCTTTTTGCTGGTAAAGCCTATAATTACGGGATATGCCAAGTAATTACAGGGTGTGAGTGATATTATATTAGCTATCGCTAATTTCGTTAAACTGCAGGAACTTTCTCACCAAACGACAGGTATTTAGGATAGCGGCTTTTTGTAACGTGTGTATTATGTTTTCTTTTAAATCTATTGTTCGTAGGTATTGATTTAGGGTTTTTGGTACAACTCCAGTGGTTGAAATTACTATGGGGACGATGTAAACTTTATTTTGTTTCCAGATTCGGGTCACTTCTTCTTTGAGGTCTGCGTATTATTATTATTATTACACGACATAAACCAACAATAACGAAATCAAAGGCGGGTTTTTGAGGTCGGTGTAAGCAATGCCATCGAATCTAAAACGTTTGATACGGAAGTAGCTGTGTGCTGGTACCGACCTCAAAAATAAATTTAGGCCCCTAATTTAATTCGTACCCACCTTTGATTTCGATATTGTTGGTTAATGTCGTGTATCTAAGTATATTAATATTACATCATACTTTTGAGTAAATGTCATTTTGAAGTCGGTTTTTAGTTTTTTAAACTTTTATTTTTTGTCATTCAGTTCGGACTCCTTAGCGCGAGTTGGACTCTCACTTGGACATTTTTTTAGTATTTGTTATATTATCTCAGTATTAGTAATAATCACAGCTTCATGCCTGTAGGTTTTACTGTTTATACGATAGAGCTAAATTAAAAATACTCCTAGAGTCCTATACAAAGTCATGTTTTTTGTGTTGAGAGGAGACCCCCCTTATTATTAAACTTTTTCTAATTTTTGTATATGTTGTTATAGCGGCAACAGAAATACATATTCTGTGAAAATTTCAACTGTCTAGGTACCTATTACGGATTATGAAATACAGTCCGCTGACCGACCGACAGACGTTGGTTGTACGGAACCATAAAAACATGAAAGCTCACCGAATCGTTAATGAGTGTCAGCTACTAATGGGGGCCTACCAACATGGAAAAAAATGAAGACGAAAAATCCATAAAAAATACCCGCTTTGAATCGGTTTGTTAGAAAAAATATAAAGGATTCCAACGAATTAAGAACCTCCTCCTTTTTTAATCGGTTAAAAAGATCACACATGTGGCGTAAATTATTGAACTGTGTAAATAAAAACCTTTTTTTTATCGACAATTGATAAGCCCTTGGCATCATCTCACCTGATGGTAAGTGACGATGATGCCGAAGATGGAAGCGGGCTTACCAACATTCCCCAACGCAATGGGGAACTGGCTATCTTATATTCGTGTCGGAACACATCAATGCTGTCAGCATTGATGTTTGGCGGCAAGACTTAGATAAGATGGTGGTAGCTAGCCAGGCGGGCTTAGAAAATGCCCTACCACCAACCAAACCGAGTCTTACAAAATAAACCTAGATTAAAGACAAATTGAAAGCGGGGCTTGACGTGATTTTATTTAACATAATATGAGCAGGTATTGATGTTGTTTTTACCTCAACGTTTCGAATATGCTTCGATAGCCGTGGTCGCGAGTACTGGTAGTCTACTCGCGACCACGGCTATCGAAGCTCGAAACGTTGGGGTAAAAATAACATCAATACCTGCTCATATATCATACTAGCTGTTTCCCGCGGCTTCACCCACGTGGACAACGTTTATATGACTTTTCGAGGGCGCGCAGTGCGTAAGCCGCAAGCGGCTCGCGAGCGTGAAAAAAGTAGCCTATATTTGTGTTAATCCAGGTCATAATCTGTCTACCTACTAAATTTCAGCCAGATCCGTTCAGTAGTTTTTGCGTGAAGAAGTAACAAACATACACACTCACAACCTTTCGCCTTTATAATATTAGTGTGATGGGAAATAATCACGTCAAGGTAATCGTCAAAGTTCAAAGTGTTATAAAACCTCGATTAAAATTAAGTTCTCATAGCTAAGAAGAATCATGTCTAAATAACCCGTTGGTCCAGTGGCGGCGCTCCTGCCGGTTGGACCGAAGGTCGTGGGCTCCATTCCCTTAAGGGTGTAGCACGACTTCGTAGGTAGACACGGTAGTGGGCGTGGGTTTAAAAAGAAGATGCGTGCTACAGAATTTAATTTATTAGTAAAAATAAGACCTAAAAAAACATACGAGAATTAGAAAACATTATACATATTAAATTTACACTATACACAAACGAATTGTACATATATGTAATTATGTCTTACCCAAAATGAATCTTTTAAAGGGAGCAGCCGGTAAATATATCTGAGTTAGGTAATTTATTTTATTTTATAATTTATTAAGTTTTGTGTTTTGAAATAATTTTAAATCATACTGTCACATAGAAAAAAGTGTCAGAAGAAAGCGCGTGCGCGAAAAAAAATTTGATGGAATGAAAAGAAGGTCAGATGAAAAAAGAATGTATATCTGAGTTCGGTAATTTATTTTATAATTTATTAAGTTTTGTGTTCAGAAAGAATTAAAAATCATATTGTCACATAGAAAAAGTGTCAGAAGAAAGCGCATGCGCGAAAAAAATTTAGATGGAATGAAAAGAAGGTCAGATGAAAAAAGAATGAATAACATTCATTCTTGTAACGAACAGGTTTGTTTTCTCTATGCTGTGTGTTCAATCGATTTTCATCATATCAGCCGAAAGACATCCACTGCTGGACAAAGGCCTCCCCCAAGGATTTCCAAGACGACCGGTCCTGCGTTGCCCGCATCCAGCGGCTTCCCACGATCATCACCAGGTCGTCGGTCCACCGCGTGGGAGGCCTGCCTATGCTACGTTTTCCGGTGTCGCCTCTTGAGAACTTTACTAATTTTACCTAGTTAATCCTGCGACGAGCGAAGCGAGCTGGGAGTTCGGAGCACTACGACTCAGATGTTATAGGTTAAAAGGTTGTTGTGTTGCTTCGTTAGGTTTGACATGATAACCTCCAAAACGAACCCCGAAGGTACTCCGTCTACTGGTGCACTATTTGGTTTGGGCCTAACATCGGTGTTGGCCGGTAACATAGGTGTATGTATGAATATGTTACATGTATTTGTATGTATTAAATTCAAACGTGTATAGGTATATACGTCTCTGGTTTTCATAGTAGGTACAGTGGGGCCAGATGGCCGTGTGCAATTTATAAGTACCTAGGTAAGTCTTTTCGATGTGTAACATCTTTGCTCTCGCTTTCCTGCAATTTGTGGGAGTGATTTCGTGAAATGGGACGGAAATGTGTAACAGGAAGTCGCGAAAGCGCGGAATTCTACTTTACGAGAGTCCGACTCGCACTTGGTCGGTTTTTTTCGTTACTGTCAGATCCGCCACCCAGGTACAATATCGTCATCAAATCTAACTAACCTAAAGTATTTTGTCACATGTTACACATCATATGCGAGTACTGTAGGTCTCGCTCGAATTTTTTTAAATTAGCTTTAAACTTAAGTAGCAGTGGGCAGGACACATTGTTCGTAGAACAGATAGCCGTTGGGGCTGTTTTCTTGTGAATAAATAATTGTCTAACGTCTAATGCTCTATTATTCCTAAATTTACATTTTCTAAAATTCTCATGTCATTATTACTATAACTTTAAAAGATCAAACGGATCGATCATATTCCCATCCACATTTAAAACGCATCAACCACTCCTGTCCTGTCTGGCGTCCATCCATCCACCTTCACTGGCATCGTCAGCAACCTAATGAACTCCCAAATGGAAGCTCGTATCAATGCCAATCACATTTCTAGTTTCGATTGATACAGGAGTGAAGAAAGTCTTGTGATCGTCTAATAACAAGAATAATAAAAGTTCTACCAATGCCTACCATTTTGCCAGCGGTTTCGTTCGCGTGAACATAGTTTCTATTACTGTCTCCGAGGGTGCGCAGTGCGCGAGCCACAAGTAGCCTATATGTTAACCCAGGTCCTAATCTGTCTACTCACCAAATTTTATTCAAATACGTTCAGCAGTTTTTGTGTGAAAGAGTAACATGCATTCATACATACAAACTTTCGCGTTTATATACTGTTAGTAAGGATGGTATGTTTAAATATTTTCTAACAAATGATAAAAATGATTTATGTTTAGACATCGTTTTAGGTAAAAATTACTTGTGACAGAATGTCAAGCTGTCAAGTATTATGTGTTGATTATAAATACATATAAGCACTTAAACTTTTGCTCCTATTTTTCAAAGCCTACTATAGTGCGCGCCACTAAAGATGAGACTTAAGGTCCGCCAGGAGGCTCGAGTTTCCATACAAACATAGTTCTGCTTTAATACAAAAACTGCATGCCGGATTGAATCCAAGCTTTGTATATATATTGAGTAGACACATATCGATATTTTTAATTAGTTTTCATCGTAGTAAATTTTAGCGTAACTAAACGAAGGCTTTAATTCGTTTTGTACTGAAAGTTTGAAAATGCTCTTATTTTTTTGCGTTTTATATTAGTACATTGAAAACTAATTACAAACATAGATATGTGTCTCCTCAATATACTTGCAAAGTTTGGATTCAATCCGGCATGTAGCTTTTGTATTAGAGCTGAACTACGTTTGTATAGAAACTCGAGCCTCCTGGCGGCCCATAAAACACCACGTAAAGTATTAAAGAGACAAAGTAAGAAGATGATTTACGACATGTACACCTACTCGTATATGTCAAAAAAACCAAAATATCTATATATTAGCCGATGGATGCGGGCAGCGCAGGACCGGTCGTCGTGTGGAAATCCTTGGGGGAGGCCTTAGTCCAGCAGTGGACGTTTTTCGGTTGATATGATGATGATGATATATTATGGATATCTATTTCGTACACTTCCTACTTTTTTTTAAAAATTTTACCTGGTGTTTCAACTCACTTCTATACCTAATTTTGTTTCCAGGTTTTCATGCCACCTATTTCGATGAATTCTAAGTCCTGAAAATGTATCATCAAACAGAATGATTCCAGAAAGTTAGTTCAATATGTGGAGTACGTTTTATTTATTTATCTCACAATGAAGAGCTTCTAATAGTAGTCGAAGAGTTGTTGAATCATAAAACGTACACACAGGCAGTGCTTTCATATTTTTGACGTGAGTTAAAAGGGCGCGGAATGTCGGATGCCAGGAGTTGGGAGTAAAGAGTTTTTATATCGGGTATGATGAACCTGATGAGGCAAGGTTTGAATCAAACTGTCAAGTGTCAATCGCCTCGTGAGTACCTACCCGGTTCAGTTACTGTTTAATAACAGCTTTTTCAACCGCCACCATGGCGTAGTGGTTAAGTCCATTAGCTTCATATTATGGGATCGCAGGTTCGATTCCTGGCTGACTATAACTTTGCATGACTCGGTTGAAGGCCATCTTCTAAACCCGCTCGGTTAGCTACAACCATATTATCTAAGTCTTGCCGCCAAGCATCAATGTTATTCTGGCTTGAAGATAAGAAGCCAGTTACTTACTGTGTTAGGGAATCTTGGTAAGCCCGCTTCTATCTTCGGCATCGTTGTCACTTACTATCAGGTGAGATGATGTCAACGGCTTACCAATTGTGGATATAAAAAAATATGAATTTGTAAATTTGCTTAAGATTTTGAAAAGTCTGCATCTCGATATACAGGGTGTAAAAAAAACTCGGGCTTCTACGCATCATACTGAACAACTTTCCCCAAGGAACCTATAGTAAATTTTCACAAAGAAAAAAAATGCACACACAGCCATTAAAATTACAAAAAAAATACAATTATACACAAAACCATTCGTCAAACAGCTGATCGATTTGTATATTTTTTTTGTGAATTGTGTTTTGTTCCACCATGACTGTATAGGATCCTTCTGATATACCTAAAAATATTTCACGGGTTGTGGGAAAGAGGGGAGGGGGAGGAGGTTAAGGTTCAGCTCATGAAAGTCATGAATCTTTGATGAATGATCATTTTTCTCCAATTTTGGAATTGATAAGCTGATATCATAAGTACTTTGTATGACGTCCAAGAATACGTTCGCGAATTGACAAGGGTTCCTTGAGCAAAGTTGTTTGATTTGAATGCATAACATTTTTTTTTTTATTTATGTAATTTAATTTAAGATAATACTAATAATAGTTAAATTAAAGGAGCATGTTAATCTCTATGATTAAGCAACTCGTTAACTGCCTATGTAACTAACCTAACCAATTTAAGGAAAAATTAAAAACCTGACTGCATAAAAAAATATTACTCCTCTTTTTTAGTAACCACAATTGTATCCTATGTCACTCAAGAACTATAAAGACTAATCTAACGAGTCCGCGCCCTCCACAGACAAAGAAACATTTAGAGGTGTAAAAATTGGTGAAGGAGCGGTTACTGGGAGTTCTGCTCGTCACACTGAATAATTATAAAAAAAAGTCAATTCCCCAAAAAAATTTGACCCTGCATACAAAAATGCACAAAACTGGTCGATCATTTCTGATCGATGTGTATGAAGAGTTAGTTAATTCGATATTTTTTTGCGTTTTCAGCAGTCATAGAACAAAACGTTGATCGGCAGAACCCTTGGTTTACGAGACCTACATCTGTGTATACATGAAAAAAACTTGAAAAACATTGTGTGTGTGTTTGTGTGTGTGTGTCTGTGTGTGTGCATGCGTGCGTGCGTGCGTGTTGTACAACATGATGATTATTTATAGTCATCATCATCATCATCATATCAGCCACAAATCGTCCACTGCTGGACAAAGGCCTCCCCCAAGGATTTCCACGACGACCGGTCCTGCGCTGCCCGCATCCATCGGCTTCCCGCGACCTATAGTCATCAGATATTTATTATTACGATGCAACGTCTCTTTCTTCAGGAGTTCTCCGTGATAAATTACCGAAAAATAAAACGACGGACACCAAAAATCTCTTAAAGGCGGTCGCATTTAATCCTCAAAGAAAATCACCAGAATGATTGTCGTTTTCGACAATCGTAACGAATACACATTTCATGACGGTCGGTTTCCGCCGCACAACGGTATGGTCATCTGTGACGATGACACGACCTTTTTCAATTCAGAATACTCTTTTGGTCCCTGTGTCAGGCAAGTGGCTATTGGTATCTTGTAGTATTTTTTTTTGTAATTACGATTGAGTACTACACATTGTACTTTACGAATCAAGAAAAATGTATTTTACGGCATAGTAAATAATTTTAATATTTTAGGTTCGATCACCACCCAGGGGCATCCGTGTGACGAACTGGTTGTTAAATATTTATATTAGGTGTTTGTATTTAAACCAGTCTCTGGTTCCCATATTACGAGTATAGGGAATTTTAGTTTAGGGCCAGATGACAGTGTGTGATTTGATCCTGAATATTATTTCATCATATCAGCCGAAGGACGTGCACTGCTGGACATAGGCCTCCAAGGATTTCCACGACGACTGGTTCTGCGCTGCCCACATCCAGCGGTTTCCCGCGACCTTCACTAGGTCATCGGTCCACCGAGTGGAAGGCCCGCCTACGATACGTTTTTCGGTACGCCGTCGCCACTCGAGAACTTTACTGCCCTAACGGCCATCTATTTTGTGAGCTATGTATTTATTATTAGAAAAACAATGTTCTGCATATTTTTAATCGGTACTTTTACAATATTGTGAAGCGTCGGTGGCATAATGTTGTGAAGGTTATGTCCTCCTGTCTGGGAGGTCGCGGTTTAAATCCTGCCTCGTACCAATGTGTTTTCGAACTTCGATTCCATATGTACGTTTATCTGACGCCCTTACGGTGAAGGAAAACTCGAAGGTTGTGTGTGAAGTCGACCAACCCGCACTGGGCCCGCGTGGTCGACTAAGGCCCAATCGTCCTAATTAAGGGTAGGCTCGAGCCCCTTGGTGGGAACGTATATGAGATAATGATATGATGAAATGCGCTCCCTGGCCAATTTGCCTCCGCCCGACTGTGAGCCATTCGAGTTTCTCGACTTGTCTGAGGTTGACGTTAGGCGAAGTATTAAAGCGATTTCGACTAGGGCAGTGGGCAGTGATAATTTGAGCCTTGAAATGCTGCTTCCAATCCTGGACAGTGTAGTCCCGGTTATAACTCACATTATGAACCTCTCCTTGTCCTCGAACACATTTCCAAGTACGTGGAAGCTGGCTCATGTTATCCCTCTTCCTAAAAAACCCAACCCCAGTTCTTTTTCTCAATATCGTCCTATCTCCATTCTTCCAATCCTATCCAAGGTACTAGAAGGTTGTGTCCACCACCAGCTCTACAAATATCTTTGTAGGAATGACCTTCTGAGCACTTTTCAGTCCGGTTTTCGACCCTATCATAGTACGGTTAGTGCATTGCTGAATGTAACGGAAGACATCCGTTACGCAATGGATAATAAAAAACTCACACTGGTCACTCTGCTAGATTTCAGCAATGCATTTAACTCGGTAGATTTTGATATTCTCCTAGGTATCCTCAGATCATCCCATATTCCTGACTCAGTTATCCCCTGGTTTGACTCCTACCTCCGAGGGCGGCGACAGTGTGTAAAAACAGAAGAATCGACGTCGGATTGGTGCGAGCTCTCTGCTGGTGTGCCTCAGGGTGGAGTCTTATCTCCTCTACTTTTCTCGATATTTATTAACCAGATCACTAAAGTGCTCACCTGTCAATTTCATCTTTACGCCGATGATCTTCAGATCTATATTCACTTCCCTGTTTCTGAAGCCTCAGCTGCCATCAACTCTATGAACGCTGATCTAGCAGCGGTACAGATATGGGCTAAATCATTCGGACTCCTGATCAACCCTTCCAAATCACAGTCTATTATTATCGGCAGTAGTCGCTTGAGGGGTGGCATGGATCAGTGCTTACCCTCAATATGCTACGATGGCGTTGCGATTCCTTTCACTGAGAAGACCCGAAATTTGGGTCTTATCATGGACTCCAACCTCTCGTGGTCCTCTCACATCAATGACGTCAGCAGGCGTATGCATTTTTCTTACCACTCCCTTAAGCGACTCCAGTTCTTTTTGCCTTTTAAAACTAAAATTATGCTCGCCCAAACCCTTCTGTTGCCGCTGCTCGATTATGCAGATGTCTGCTACTTGGACGCCACTGAGGAGCTCCTCAATAAGCTCGAGCGCCTACAAAACCTCGCTATCAGGTTTGTGTTCGGCTTGCGAAAGTTCGACCATGTATCTGAATATCGGTCTCGGCTTAATTGGCTCCCTGTCCGCCAGCGTCGTAATTTACACATCCTCACACTCCTCTACAAAATCCTCAAAAATCCTTCCTTTCCTGAATATCTCTGCTCCCGTTTCCAGCTACTACCTGTGCCTTCCCCACCCAGACGTAAATGTGTCACCAAAACTCTGGTAGTTCCCCGCTCCAATACTAAATTCTTCTCCAATTCCTTCACTATTGAAGCTGCGAACCTCTGGAACAAGTTGCCCGCAAACATTCGCGACTGCCCCTCTGTTAATACTTTCAAAACTAAACTTAAAGAGCATCTTCTTTCCCTACAGAATATGTACGTTTGTTAGTATAGTATTTATTTTAGTAAGAACATTAATTATTATATTTTAGTTATGTATTATATATGCTATTAATTTATATATTATAAGTATGTGTTATTTATGTACGTACATTTGGTTAGTTTATATTTTATTGTATTTTATTTAGTTTATAATTATGATTATTAAGTACACACAGGTTTACCTCCCATACTTTAAAGTCTCCTAACACCCGGTAAGGTTGGCTGGAAGAGATCTCTTATAGAGATAAGTCCACCTTTGTACATGTCCTCTCTAAGTTCTTGTCATTTAAATGTTTGTGTACAATAAAGGATATATATATAATATAATCTTTTCGAGTTTGGGAAGAGAATTGTGCCACAGCAGTGGGGAGGTTTATGGGTTATTAACGACTTTGTTACATTCAATTGTAGCTAGGCGGATTCATAAATTATTGTCCTTATATCAGCCAAATTACGTTCACAGCTGGACAGAGGCCTTTTTTTATTATTATTAAAAATTTGAGTGCGTTTGGCTGCACCGTACCTGATGGTAAGTGCCGATGCAGCCGAGGATGTAACATGCAAGCTCAAATAAAACCTATTCACTCTCGTCTTGAAGATTCCTAAATTATACGAATCGGGGAATACAGACGCCGGAAGGGAATTTCACTTCTTGGCCGATCGCATGATGAACGAAGACGCAAAACGCTTCGTGCGTAAAGGTGGAACATTGACGACAAAGGGGTGGAACCGCCCTCCGCGCCTGGTCGTCCGATGATGAAATGGAGAGGGGGAATGAGGTTGTGAAGCTCTAGGGCACACTCTCCAAAATGAATCCTGTAGAACACCGATAGACAGGCGACTTTGCGGTGATGCTCGGGGATTTGGAGCCTGTTTGATACAAGTTCCTCGTCGCCGATGAGTCTCCTAGCGCGTCGGTAGATAGAATCCAAGGCATCTAGCTGGTAACGAGCCGATCCGTCCCATAAGTGAGAGCAGTACTTCATAAATGACCGAACTTGAGCTTGCTATAATATTAGAAGCTGCTCTGGTGTGAAGTAAAGTCTCACCTTCGAGAGGATACCAAGCTGTTTGGCTGCCGTTTTTGCCTTGGATTCAATGTATCTCCCGAAATTCAGATCGGATGTTAAATCTACGCCAAGGAGCTCGAGATGGTCGGAGATCTGGATAGAATCATCTCGGAAAGTAGGAGTCAGAGTAAAAGGACTCCTTTTTGCAGTAAATAGACACGCCTGCGTTTTAGAGGCATTAAACCTAACAAGATTGGCATCGCCCCAGTCAGAGACTGCCTTGAGTGTTAGGTTCACGCGCTCAATCATGGCCTCTCTCTGAGATAGTATATCCAGACTCCTAGCTCGAGCACTAGACAAATATCTCTCCGCAACCATGCTTTCGTCTGCATACCCAAATATACCGGGTTTCAGCAGATCGTTTATGCGCAGCAAAAACAAAGTTGCGGAAAGAACTGTGCCCTGAGGTACTCCGGCATCAATAGCCAATAGTTCAGACGAGCAGCCACCAACGACCACTCGAATGAACCGTTCCCTCAGGATGTCAGATATCCAGTTGCACAAACCAGTAGGTATTCCGTAGGAAAGAAGCTTACCAATAAGGCTAGCATCCCAGACCCTATCAAATGCCTTAGAGACATCGAGAGATACGGCAACAGCTTCACCGTGTTCTCTATGGCTTCACCCCATACATGCGTAGCATACACTAGAAGAACTCCCGTTGACCGACCCCGGCGAAAGCCATACTGACGGTCACTCAGGAGGTCATTGTCTTCTAGGTATGCTAAGAGGCGGGTGTTCAATACACGCTCCATATTCTTACAGAGTATGGAGGTGATTGCAATAGGTCGATAGTTGGATGGGTCAGCACGATTACCTTTTTTAGGCACGGGCTGCACGTTGGCAAGCTTCGAAGACTTTGGAAGTATACCGGTTTTGAGAGAGAGAGGCGGTACAGGCATGTCAGCACAGGAGACAACTAAGGAGCACAATTATTTAGAACTATGGCTGGAATACCATCCGGACCGCTGGCCTTATTCACGTCTAGACTGCAAAGAGTTTTAAGAACTTCTTTTTTGGCGAATACGAAAGGGGTCATTACAGTACCACATGGAGGTATCTGAGTTGGTGTATTATTTGCAGTATCCAGACGCGAATTTTCAGCAAACATACAGGGAAATAAATTTGCCTTGTCTGCAGCGTAGTGTGCAAGTGATCCGTCAGGTTTTACCAGTGGAGACAAAGACGAGCGGCAGAAATTCGACTCGACCGACTTAGCCAAGGACCAAAATACCTTACTCCCAGAAGGGTAGGAGGCAAGTTTTGATCTAATTTGGCTTATGTGGTCAAAGCGTGCCCTGCGCAGTGTCTTTTTGTAGGACTTGGTAGCTTTGTTAAAGGCTTTCTTCCGGGAACGCGTTTCCGGAGCTTTGCGAGCTCGAGCGTCAGCCCAGGCTTGATAAGACGAATGCTTCAGGGCCTCAGCCCTGGTACACTCAGCACCAAACCATGGAAGCGCTTTGTATTTCAGAGGAATGTCGTAAAATGGAATGTAGTATTCCATTGCACGACATATAACCTCTGAGACTGCTGTCGCGCAACCCGACGGGTCGCTGGAAGAAAAGCACGTTTGCCGCCAAGGATTAGATGCAAAAAAGTGGCGCATCTTATCTCAGTCTGCTGACTTGTACCGCCATACCCGTCTAGTGACATTAGGACTATGATCAGGAGGTGAACATGACAGTACAGATTTCACCAGACAGTGGTTGGAGGTACCCAAAGGAGAGGATACTGACACACTATATCGGTCTGGTTCAGAATGGGTCTGTCAGCAGAAAGTCCAAACAGTTAGCCGTTTGGTCGTCAACGTCAGGTACACGCGTTGGCTGGTCGACCAGCTGGGAGAGAATTAGCGTTGGGGTAAGTTTGAACGCCTCTCTTCCAGCGTAATCAGTCTTCTCGTATGGATAGAGCCACTGTTGATGGTGGGCATTAAAGTAGGCTGCGCGGTTGGGTACCTGAGTTGAGCCTCATCGGCGGCCTCACACAGATGTTCAGTTAGCCTGGTTGTCTCCTGGTCACCACTGTGCAACCGGTAAAGACTACCGTAGATTATTTTGTCTACACCGGTATCAACCATCACCCACAAAGTGGAAAAATAGAAATCCTCAAGGTTCCGGAGATGCTCGCAGCAGATGTTGTCGCTAAAATAAAGACAGAGACCGGCGTGCGCTTTAAAATTGTGCTCCAGAGAATAACCTGGGTACGTCTGCCGGTTGTCTAATTTGCGTCTTCGTGAGAAATATCCTTCCCTTCCCTTTCTTCCCCAAGGATTTTCGCAAAGACCAGTCCTGCGGCTTCCAGAAACCTTTACCTTTACCTTTCCTATTTTTTTTTTCTTTTGTCTACCAGTGCGCGGTCACCATTAGAGAGCCAGGCAGCAATATACGTTTAAAAATCAATTATAGAGTTTCATTAAAATGTGGTGCGTAATGCCTCTATGCACCAATCGCCACCTGACCAACCCTCAGATACCTACGTTGACTCCCTGAATCCCTTAGATTGTCCTTTTAATTACGGCCTTCTGTAATGACTGCGATGGCTGGCGGCGCGATAGTTATGGTAATTTTTATAAAAGCTACCGCTTTGATACTTCTTTTGTCGTATCCATTTCCAGTGGTACAAAGTGGAGATTGACTATTTTTGATTGATTCTTAGGGTATAAATCGTTTTTGGGTTTAGGTTATCATACTGGGTGTAACAATACGAGTATTGGCGTAAGACTTATCAGTTGAGGCTCTTACTCATCATGCCTTTAGTGAACAACTTTCTTCAAAGAATTGTCTCCGAACGAAAATGCATAAAGTGGGTCTATCAGCTGGACTCTCATGAGGAAATTTGTTCAGTAAGATGAATACAAGCCTACACCGTTTTTTTACACTCTGTAATTTAAAATAAAATTATACTAGTAATTGCTGTTTTTAATTTCAAGCGACAAAAGGAGTAAGGGAGATGAAATGAGGAGAGTTGTAAGATTGTGATGGCAAAAAAGCGAAGTAGAGATTTTGATAGGGATTGATTGTCTTACACTAATAGAGTCAAAAAACAAAAAAAATTGTGTTGTGTTGATGTATGTTTGTGTGTGTGTGTGTGAGTGTGTGTGTGTGTTTGTGTGTGAGTGTGTTGTGTCTGTGTGTCCGTCCGGTGCTCTAGGTCACAAACTACTGGCCAGTTTTTGTAAAATTTTGATAATGGCAATTTTATTTTTATATCTTCAACCGTTTTGTTTCCAATTTCCCCTATCTTGATTTTTTTAGAGTTGCCACCATAGAAAAAAAAAAGACTTTTTTTCCAAAAATGGCTGTAATGATTTGGTTGAAACTATGTACGTTTCTGTAACTTTAAACAGCCTACTATACGCTGTAGTTCATTACTACGGAGAAAAATTGGAACAAAGTAGGTACCTCCTATACAAATCCAGGTTGTTTTTTACCTTTTTTTCAAAAATGGCTGTAACGATTACAATGAAACTTTTTGAATAATAAGTTCTTTTTAGTTAAGTCACCACCGAGGCGGCTCGAGCCTACCCTGATCGGGCCTTAGTCGACTTTACACACAACCTTCGAGTTTCTTCGCAGGCGTGTGTAGGTTTCCTCACGATGTTTTCCTTCACCGTAAGACCTTAAAGTATCACTTCACCTTTATGTAACACCCTGTATAATATTATACATAAGGTAAAGTTTGTATGTTTGTATGTATGAGAAAGGTAATCTGCGAAACTACACATCCGATTAAAAAAAATCTTTCACCAATAGTTAGAATGGAATATTAGGATGGACGTAGGCTAAAAAACTAACCGCGGGTATTAACTAGTAAGGTATTTAAAAATACAAAGTTACTTTTGGGTGATTGTAATTAATTCAACACTTATTTTTATATTTTCTTTTTTTTTGATATTGTGTGTGTTTTTTTATTTTTTTAGTTAAGTTTTTTAGGTTTTTATAATTTGTTTATATTTTTTTAACTAGTGTGTATAATAAAGAGAATTTATCTTATCTTATCTTATCAAGAGACGATGCAGTAGAGATTTACTTATTACTATCGTTCTCTTGCCACATTTGGACTTTATTACCAAACTTCCAAGTAAATAGGTGGATTGTTTCATCATCATCATCATATCAGCCGAAGACCGTTCACTGCTAGACAAAGACCGCCCCCCCAAGGATTTCCACGACGACCGGTTCTGCGCTGTCCGCATCCAGTGACTTCCCGCGACCTTCACCAGGTCATAGGCAGAGAGTTTTCTGCTAGTAAATGCATTCCGATATAATGTAAGCCCTTTCTCCACAGAAGCCCACTCCATACTCATCTACCAGCGCCAATAGGCTAGGAGCCAGCGATGACTTGCAGATCCCGCAGGTCTGACGATGATGTATGTTCCGCCGCGGTAATGAGGGCAGGATCTGTCGGGATGTCTGCCGGTCTCTGTGTGGACTTACGCACTTTATGTACCTACATATAAATATATCTATAGATAGGAAGGCAAGTGAGAAACTGATATGATATGAGGGTATGATAGTATCAGTAAAGTCCATTGCATTGAGTGAAGACTGTGAGAGTTGGTTTCGGTGGAAACTTGCCCGGCTTCGAATGTTATCCGCGGGCCAGTTGGTGATTTTAGCATTAATTCCTAGTTAATGCTAATAAATGGTATCGTTAATAACCTTGGAAACTAATTAATAATTAAAAACCTGCCTGCATAAACACTTAACCCCTATTTTTTGGCTAGTTACTCATGGGATTAAGATAAATCTAACCACACCTCGCAATCCAAAATACATCTAGCCGTTTAGGTTAAAAAACGTGCCAAATAAATAAATAACATCTTTTATTGGCTAGTCGGGTAAAAATGTATCCTGTGTTACTCAAGGCATCAATACAAATCTAACAACACCTCGAACTCCATAATCCATCAAGCCGTTCAGGCTACAGGGCGGGCCAAAGAAATAAATAAACATACAGCGTCGGTGGCTCAACCGGTAACGACTCGGTCCATCTAACCAGAGGTACCGGGTTCAAATCTGGACGGCCAATGTACCAATGAGTTTTTCAAAAACTTACGTACATACTTACCGATTGCTTTAACGGTGAAGGAAAACATCGTGAGGAAACCTGCACACGCCTGCGAAGAAACTCGCAGGTTGTGTGTGAAGTCGACCAACCCGCACTGGGCCCGCGTGGTCGACTAAGGCCTTAATCGCCCTGATTCAGGGTAGTCTCGAGCCCCTCGGTGGGGACGTATATGAGCTGATATAATAAAAAAACATATATACACACATACATACATACACTCGATAAACATAACACTCCTTCTGGCGCAGTCGGGTAAAAAATAAGTCCATAGAGGAAATTAGAAATGAAATCATGAGTTACAGTACAATCACAGCAAATTGTGCTGCCTATCTATATGACTGTTTAAGTGTAAATACTTTAAGTTGAGGTATTGATTGAAACTTCTTTATATCATCTTGGGGCCCCTTTATATCATCAAGGCCACCGGCTGGCGACGCCCTTGTCCAAATTTATTTTGGCACGGAATACTCAGTGCGCAAGTTCTACTCTCTTTTCGCCGTTTTTTTTACGCGCAAAGTTTTTTACAAGCGTCGTAGTGTCAGTTTTCAATTTTTGTGACGTTGCTTTTAATCAACTTTTTTTTTAAATGCAATTTTTAAGTTGATAATTTTGATTGTAGATTCTTGGTGGAACATTATATCACTCATTTTGGTAATTATAACTTGTAGTTTTATTAAATTTCTGTGGAATTAGTTTAAATATATACCTTAAGAGTGCATTTTTTTATTTATTTTATTTGTACAAAAGTACTTATCTGAATGGTAATTATTAGTCTATTTATATTAGGCACATATTATTTTCGTTCAACTATTTTGTTTACAATAATTTAAAAAGGTAGGTAAATATTTTATACGGGGTTAATCGTAGTGTGGATGTATGGATTTATGTGTTATTGCCAACATTAAAACGATTATACGATTGAACATATTTAGGTATTTCCCTGCACGGATTCTACGATTATTAACTAAGATTTTTTTAGGGTTCCGTAGCCCAATCGCAAAAAACGGAACCCTTATGGATTCGTCATGTCTCTCTGTCTGTCCGTACGTATGTCACAGCCACTTTTTCCGAAACTATAAGAACTATACTGTTTGAACTCGATAAATAGATGTATTCTGTAAACCGCATTAAGATTTTTACACAAAAATAGAAAAAAAAAATCAATAAATTTTGGGGGTTCCCCATACTTAGAACTGAAACTCAATTTTTTTCCATCAAACCCATACGTGTGGGGTATCTATGGATAGGTCTTCAAAAATGATATTGAGGTTTTCCATATCGTTTTTTTCTAAACTGAATAGTTTGCGCGAGAGACACTTCCAAAGTGGTAAAATGTGTGTGGAGCCCTGTAACATCTAAAATAATAGAAGATAAAACTAAAAAAAATATTAACTTAAAAATGCCATGCAAACTTCCACCGAAAATTGGTTTGAACGAGATCTAGTAAGTTATTTTTTTTATTACGTCATTTATTATAGATAACGGAAATAGATAGCGGAACCCTTCGGCCGCGAGTCCGACTCGCTCTTGGCCGGTTTTTATTAATGACTTTTGGATCCTAGGGCGCTTTTAAGAAAAACTATAAATACGACGTTCAAAATATGAGAAATGAAAAATACTTAGTTTAGCCACAATTTAAAAATATTGCAAGATGTTACCAAAATAGGTCACACATTTATTTTCCCACCCCTTAATGGAAACCTCAAGCGTATCTGAAGAACATTATTTAATGGCACGATAATAGAACGGTAGGCCCGAATATCAACCCCAAAGACCCCGTGTCAGTGAAGATCCTGTTACGTCATCACTCCGTCCAACCGCGGGTGAATAGTGAAAAAGACATTATTCCAAATTTGAACTGCAATTTATCAATCTTGATCCGCTTCTTTGACCCACCGTGTTATGACAAGATGAAATATATCCGCCGATGATATTTCAAATTTGAATCGTAGTCTACATACATACTCTTTGCTTTTTATTATTTTTTTAGGCTTAAGGGTGGGCACAATGGCCAGTGTCGTATTGAGCGTAGTGATGTGACATCCTGTTATGTGTATGACTGATGGTGGTCGAATTTCGGGCGACGATTTGACTCTCATTGTTGTTTACTTTGAACCGTCATCGCGGTGAAATTCAATCATATTTCTTTTTTTTCTTCAGAAGATTTAAAAATAAATATTGTCATCAATATCTGTCTGTAATATTTTTTTAGACATGAAGTAATACCTAGGTTCTTTGCATAATGTTCAGTCTTTAATTATTAAAAACGCGAAAGTTTGTATATGTATGGATGTTTGTTACTCTTTCACGCCACAATAGATAAACGGATCTGGATGAAATTTGGTAAATAGACAGATTAGGACCTGGATTAATATATGGGCTACTTTTGTTCACACTCGCGAGCTCGAAGACAGTTATAGAAACTATGTTCATGCAAGCGAAGCCACTGGCAAAAGCTAATAAATAAATAGTTTCATCACATCAGCGCTTAGACTCGTATACGTCCCCACCGAGGGGCTCAAGCCTACTCTGAATTAGGGCGATCGGGCCTTAGTCGACCACGCGGGCCCAGTGCGGGTTAGTCAACTTCAAACACAACCTTCGAGTTTCTTCGCAGGCGTGTGCAGGTTTCTTCACGATGTTTTCCTTCACAGTAAGAGCGTCGGATAAACGTACATGGCAGGACATGGACATGGTACGTGGCAGGACTCGAACCACGACCTCCCGGATAGGAGGTAGCGGCCATTGCCGTTGCGCCACCGACGCTTAATAAATAGTATGTATTCTTGCAAATAAGGATTTTGTTTGTTTGTTTGTTTGTAAACTCTTTATTGCTTTTAAAACAAATACATTAAATATTAAGACAAAAGAAAATACATTAATATTATTATCTGTTTTTGTGTCAAAAAAGTGAGAGAATTTATTTTTCGTTAGCAACAAAAGCAAAATCGCCAATTCTTATAAATTGTGGCGTACGTATAGTAAAACATTGACGGCTAAACACAAAGGGAACCGCGACCGTTTGTGGCTCAACCTTCATTGCTCAAGATGACATTCACAAAAACAATACATATCTATAGTAGAATATGCAAAAACTTCAGATATATAAGGTTTAACAAAATTATCTGAAACTATTTTAACTGGTGCTTCTTACTATGAAACTGAACAACTTTCCCCATGGGACCCATAGTCAAATCGCAAAAAAATTCAGCCAACTTAGTATGGCAAGTTCAAATTTTTTTTTGAGATTTGACTATTGGTTTCATTGGGAAAGTTGTTCAGTTTCATGGGTAGAAGCACCAGTTAAAATAGTTTTAGCTAATTTTGTTAGACCTTATAGAGTTAATTAAAAGGCTCTGGATTATAGGATTGTTGTGAGAGAAATTCACACTAATATTATAAAGGCGAAAGTTTGTGAGTGTGTATGTTTGTTACTTCTTCACGCAAAAAACTACTGAACGGATCTGGCTGAAATTTGGTAGGTAGACAGATTAGGACCTGTATTAACACATAAGTTACTTTTTATCACGCACTCGAGCCGCTTGCGTCTCGCGCATTGCGCAGCCTCGGAAAGTCATAGAAACGTTGTCCACGCAGGTGAAGCCGCGGGAAACAGCTAGTTAATTTTAAAAACCGACCAAGTGCGAGTCGGGCTCGCGCAAGTTAGTATTTATGTCTGGGTTGTCTGGTAGAAATCGCTCTCAGCCATAAGACCGCCAAAATTGTACGTCTCTTATTATTAATTTTGTTTTGTACTTGTATTTGTTTATTCTGATGTACTATACAATAAAGAGTTATTTGAGTTTGAGTTTGAAAAATCTACGAACTTTTTACAAAACCAACTGCACACCTTAAGTTGGTCGAGTATTACTCCTAAACTAAGAAAGCCTACTTAGCCGTGATGGCTTTCCTTTTAAATTGATTAAATATGTTTTAATATTAACAATTATTTTTTTTTTATTATTAAAAATTTGAGTGCGTTTGGCTGCACCTCACCTGATGGTAAGTGCTGATGCAGCCGAGGATGTAACACGCAAGCTCAAATAGTGCCTATTCACTCTCGTCTTGAAGATTCCTAAATTATACGAATCGGGGAATACAGATGCCGGAAGGGAATTCCACTCCTTGGCCGTTCGCATGATGAAGGAAGAAGCAAAACGCTTCGTGCGAAAAGGTGGAACATTGACGACAAAGGGGTGGAACCGCTCCCCGCGCCTGGTCGTCCGAATTTTTGTCAGATGTCCTGAAATAGTGTTAAAGCTGGGGAGGGGAGGCACTTTAAAGCTTAATATTTTGTAAACTGATCCCTCAATTTAAAAATGTTTTAGAAAACCCTCAGTAGTTCTGAAAGATCTATTCAACGATACCCCACAAGTGAACGAAAAAAAATTCACCCCCTCTCTATATGTAGGGGAGGTAAACTAAAAATTTTTTTTTCACTAATTTATTGTTACTATTTTGTTGGCGTGATTCATATGTGTACCCATGCCCAATTACAGCTTTTTAGTACAAATAGTCTCTGAGCTAAGCCGCGGGCAGGCGGACAGACATGGCGAAACAATAAGGGTTCCTTGTTGATATCAGAACCCGAAAAAGGTACAATTTTATTTAAATCTTAACAAAAAAATAACAGGTTTCTGAAGCTTAATGAAGATAAACTCAATGTATTGTGCGTAATGTTTGTAACAAGACCAATAGTCAGTTTGAAACTTTAAGTTTTTATTTATTTATTCACATCTTCTGTTTCATCTAATGGCAAATGATGATAATTTATTTAAGTAACAGATAAACAGAATGACGTTCAATTAAAATATCAGAAGTGGGAGCGATAGAGATACTGCACACACATTACAAAGCACATACTCCGCAACCGCTAATAGGGATGACGAAAGCATCAAAAATAAATTATGAACTCTTGGACACTAAATTGCATTGGGGAATCTTGGTAAGCCCGCTTCCGTCTTTGGCATCATCGTCACTTACCATCAGGTAAGGGCTTACCAATTGTAAATAAAAGAAATTAAAGATTGCCCTCCTACTTAAACTTCGGAAATCCTTACTCGTTTTGTTTTCCATCAAGTCTTCCATTTTTAACTCACCAAAATCCCAAAATGAGTACATATAATATAGCTCTGTTAAACTATGACGTCAGGCCAAGGTATTTCTAACATTTTTAGAACAAAATGTCGTTTTTGACAGATGAAAAAAGGAACTCATATGTCTAGCATTCGTCATCCCTATACTCGTAAAGCACTAAACTTTGGTATTTCCATAAACGAAACATAATCTAGATAAACACAGGTTCTGCTTCGCAATCCAAATGGTCTCTTACTTCATTTGGCCCGGGCTGAGTTATCACAGGAATCATCGTAAACGAAGCGGACAGAATAATTGGTGGCTTGGCTATGGGCAAATTGAGCTATCCAGTGGCAAGATTTACTGAAGTACTGAACTGGACTGGCGGATAAAAGGGAAAAACCAAATGTGTCATACACGTATAAGTAGTTGATATATCTACAATTAAAAATCTTTATATACACCTTTCAAAGTTTTACATAAATTTAGGCAGTTGCTGGCCCACAAAAACTGAATAAAAACCAACATAACGGTAGGTTTGGTAGGTGGCAGTGGACGGGGCTCGTAGAACAGGTGGCCGTTGGGGCAGTAAAGTTCTCGAGTGGCGACCGCGCACCCGAAAAAGTAGCATAGCACGCCTCCCACCCGATGGACCGACGACCTGATAAAGATCGCGGGAAGCCGATGGATGCGGGCAGTGCAGGACCAGCCGTCTTGGAAATCCTTGGGGGAGGCCTTTGTCCAGCAGTGGAAGTTATTCGGCTGATATTATGATGATGATGATGATAACTACCGGTGCCAAGTGAGATATTCCAGACTAAAGAAACACGAAACTATACAAACGACGATAATTGACCGTGATGGATGACACAAATTATCTCAAAATTACATATTGACTACAGAAAAGCCTGGTGAAATAAAAATCGAAATTGTAATTTCCTGACAACGTCTGATCGAGGGACAACAATTTGCGGTCACCGACTGATTACCAATACGACGAGAATACCGGCCAAAATACAAAGGCAACACTTCAAACTAACTGAAACCATACAGTATAGGACAAAGGATTCCAAATTTGAACGCGATAAGTTGTAGTTACGGTGTTTTTCCGTGTCAGTTGTCGAAATTCGTCACGTTCGCGGACATCTGTCGCCCGGTGTAATCGAATCGATTCGGCCGGCATCGAGACGGTTGCATAATTCGACACGATGACAATACGAATCAACGACGTGATTATCGTAATAACGGACGCCCCAATCCGCCAAATTGGGTTCCACGCATGTTGCTGTTGATGACACGTCGATTATTTAGGTACATCGATGTTATTTGTGAAGTTTTTGATTTGACCTTGGACAAAGTATATATGTTAGTACTAACATACAGTATTGACACTCCCTGCCGCTCTCTAGATTGCGACGTCACTCCCTCTTCACCCAGATTGATACAGATTGGTTACAGTTTGGTTGTCGAACGTATAGGATTTCGCCGCCATTTTGTTTGTTCTTGGTAAGCCCGCTTCCATCTTATTTTTTGAAATATCATTTCTGGCCCGTTGTATGAAGTGTTCAGGGTTTACCTTGGAACAAAATAACAAATTATTATGTCAGGAAAAGATATTTTTTTATAAACACGTGACATCATCCCACATGATGGTAAGTGACGATAATGCCGAAGAAAAGCGGGCTTATCAAGATTCCCCATTGCAATGGAAAAGCGGCATTCTTATATTGAAGCTGGAACGGATGCTTGGCGACAAGACTTAGATAAGATGGTGGTCGTTAGCCAGGTGGGCTTAGAGAAAATGCTCTTAACCCGGCGAGGATGTGGAGGGGTCATTTTGACCCTGTCAATTTTTTATCCAGTGTAGTTTTTTTTTCCGCGGTCGTAGGATGTTGGACGTCTCAGTAGCTGTTGCAAAGAGACCCGCCCACACGTTCCCCGCCGCTTCTCAGTCGGCCGCCGCCTGCGAACAGAGTCACACATGCGCAAAGTCAAAAAGAGTAAATATCACCCTACCAAAAGCTGTACAATCCAGCCTCTAGCAGTGCCTTCATACAGTTCAGTATTTTTTAACCTTTGCTAGAAATAATGTAATAAAAACATTTGGTACTATCACATGTGCTTTTTTTTTCAAAATCCATACCATATTAGCCGACCAATATAGTCAACCTTAATTCTTTGTTGAAAAATATGAATTTAGCCATAAAAATTGCAATAAAATACAGGGTCAAATAAACCCTCCACAACCTGCACGTAACTTTTTTCACCACATCCTCGCCGGGTTAACAACCAAAACCCGAGTCAAACAAAGTTAGACATCGCCGTGAATCGAACTCGCGACCTCCTGATGGACTTAACCATTACGCCACGCACGCGGTTAAGACACAGATTACTAATTAGTTACTAGTTAAGATACCTCTATAAACAGTACTTACTGTATTAACACTTGAAATAAGTGGTAATTGAGTTAAAATTTAAGTATAATATTCTTATCAATCAAGAAATATTGTAGGTATGTATTATGTTCTTACATCACTTACACAAAACTTAGAATCTCTAACGAAAAGGCCAATAAAAATGTGATCGCGTCTCCTACCCACCCACAATTTATTAAAACAATAGGGTTGCGTCTTTATTTATAATCGTGAATAAATTGCCGCCCTCTCGTCTCGGTTTGATTAATAAGCTGCAAATTGAATCAGACTCCTTTGACAGCGTCAATTTTCTCGGCGCTTAACTGGCAACCCCTAAAAATCCACTTACACCAAGTTGAGTCTATTTGAAATTTTGATCGAACCCTAACATGACACCGCGCATCTACTTACAATGTAAATTGTCAAAGCTAAGTTAAGGAACGTTTATATGGGCTGGAACACTAAAGAAGGTGATTATGCGTTGAGGACTAAAATTAAGCTAGCACATCAAGCTAGACACTTTGGATTTTTTAGCGTTCTTATGCCGTATGTTTATGGATCATAATCGCACTACTATAGTGTATAGCTTGATGTGCTGGCCTCTGTATATTAATATCTAGTGCATCGTGTAAACTGATAAAATGCTCAATGTGACGTTTGCATGGTTTTTAGACTTTTTTTTTAAATCTAAAGATATTTTCAAATCATTTTTTTGGCTAGACTTATGAATTTCTAGCCATAAGTCATAAATCACCTCCAATAGACTATAGGCCTTAATTTGATATTAATTTCAACTTTATACCTAAAGCCATTCCTGAGAAACAGCGTCTTTATAGACGAATAGACAGATGGACAACAAAGTGATTTTATTACGGTCCTGGTTTTAGGGTTCCGTACCAGATAACAGGACTCCATTATCATTACTCCCTCTCTATCTCTTTCCTTGACGCACACACACACACACACATCCACACACACAAACACAGACGCGAGCTCGCACCTTCTTTATACTTCCATAATTTAAATTTAATTATTATTCTTTTTTAATCTGTCTTAGAGTATCAAAAAACTATTTAAGTAATCCACGTTCTTGGTAAAAAAGAGCGAATACTTCTGACTTTAGCAGTTATTAACATTGCTTAAAAGAAGTATTCAGAAGCTGTAAACTATTTTGTAAATTGTATGAAGAATTAAACAATACTTTATATTTATATTTATTGTTATAAGCCTAAGCTGTCCATCTGTCCGACTTTCAGAGGGCCGTATCTTTTGAACCGTAATAGGCTAGCTGATTTTTAAAGTAAATTCTTATGATAACCCATATTGGTTTTCATAAGAATTTACTAACAACTAGGTAATAAAAATTCAATAAATAAAAAAAAAAAAAGGAAGCCTCACACAAGTAATGTTTTTTTTTTGTCATGCTCTATCGTTAAAACGGTAACATATGCAAGCGTGAAATTTGGTGCCGTTATAGTACTGCTAATTTTAAAAGACTGTTCACTCTCAAAGACCGTCATAAAAAACAATGTCCACGCGGGCGAAGCCACGGATAAAAGCTAGTATATACATAAAACAAAGTCAGGTTAGTTACACCATTTATAAATCGAGATCGGCTGAACCGATTTTCATGATTTTTGGTTTCTTGGATTTGTCTCGGCCCCGAATAATTTAATAACTATTAAAACATCGAAAAAAATCACATAAAAAAAGAAACGAAAATTCATTGTCAGTACTGCTTTGTTTAATTTTTACGATTAGAGAATAAAAAAAATAAAAAAAGGCTTTTTTTAACTTGCAATGTATGTATGTTTGTTCGGATGAAATCTTGCAAGTTAAATTTGACCCACTTCCCGGTTTCCGATTGAGCTGAAATTTTGCGTGGATATGTATATCGCGTGACATTACAATATTAAAAGCTAGTACCTAAAAGTATGTAGACTTTCGAAAAAATGTTTACTACAATTTTCATCTGCATGTAAACTCGAAACGAAACAGTTTACCCGTTGCTCCGCTGCCTTATACGTCAGATTGTCCCATACGTCAAATTGTCACGGGCCGCGACGTTGATCGATGTCTGCACCTGCTGGCGTATCAACAACCCTTGTAACTCCATTGCAACTTCTTTCGCTTGATATAGGTGTATTTATATCAAAAAACTATGTCCACGCTGGCAAAGCCGCGGACAAAAGCTAGTATATACATAAAACGAAGTCGGGTTAGTTATACCATTTATGACTCAAGAACGGCTGAACTGATTTTCATGATTTTTGGTTTCTTGGATTTGTCTCGGCCCCGAATAATAGAATAACTATTAAAACATCAAAAAAAAATACAAACAAATAAGAAAAGAAAATGCATTTTCAGTACTGCTCTGTACAATTTTTAATAAAATTGTTATCTTCATGTAAACTCGCCACGAAACAGTTTACGCGTCGCCCCGCCGCCTTCTCCGCCAGATTGTCCCATACGTCAAATTGTCACGCGCCGCGACGTTGATCGATGCCTGCACCTGCTGGCGTATCAACAACCCTTGTGACTCCATTGCATCTTCTTTCACTTGATATAGGTGTATTTCCTCCCTATCGCTTGCAGTTTGATGGAGTATGTGATTTATGAATGATACTGCTTTGTTTATTTTTTACTACAATTTTCATCTGCATGTAAACTCGCCACGAAACAGTTTACGCGTCGCCCCGCTGCCTTATAAGTACGTCAGATTGTCCCATATGTCAAATTGTCACGGGCCGCGACGTTGATCGATGCCTGCACCTGCTGGCGTATCAACAACCCTTGTAACTCCATTGCATTTTCTTCCACTTGATATAGGTTTATTTTCTCCCTATCACTTGCAGTTTGAAGGAGTATGTGATTTATGAATGATACTGCTTTGTTTAATTTTGACTACATTTTTATCTGCATTTAATCTCACCACGAAACAGTTTATGCGTCGCCCCGCTGCCTTATCCGTCAGATTGTCCCATACGTCAAATTGTCACGCGCCGCGACGTTGATCGATGCCTGCACCTGCTGGCGTATCAACAACCCTTGTGACTCCATTGCATCTTCTTCCACTTGATATCGTTGTATTTTCTCCCTATGGCTTGTAGTTGGAAGGAGTATGTGATTTATGAATGATACTGCTTTGTTTAATTTTTACTACAATTTTCATCTGCATGTAAACTCGCCACGAAACAGTTTACGCGTCGCCCCGCTGCCTTATACGTCAGATTGTCCCATACGTCAAATTGTCACGCGCCGCGACGTTGATCGATGCATGCACCTGCTGGCCTATCAACAACCCTTGTAACTCCGTCCATTGCATCTTCTTTCACTTGATAAAGGTTTATTTTCTCCCTATCGCTTGTAGTTTGAAGGAGTATGTGATTTATGAATGATTCATTCAAGTCTGTCTATTCATTCGTCTTTGTTGTTGTAAATACAGCTGTCTAATCTAAGTAGATTACCAATTTTTAAGTGCAGTAAAGTTTTCTAAATATCTTTAGAGGCCTTACCGAAACTCGTTTCCCATTGACTCGTTGATCGCTTCTATTTAAACTTTGTACTAGAAAAAATCTGTACTTCCCAAACTATCATTCATCTTATCAGCTCTTATACGTCCCCACCAAGGGGCTCGAGCCTACTCTGAATGGGCTAGTCATTTGAGTTACTTTTTATCATCTGTCAATAACTAAATTTTGTTCTACAAATGTTTGAAATAGCAAGGCGTGAAGTCACAGTTTTTCAGAGTCATTAATGTACAAATATTCTAAATTAGATCAATTAAAAACTGTAGAATTGATAAACAACAAAACGAGCGAGGTTTTTTAAATTATCAAGAGGAGATGAATTTCAGAAATAATATTTCATAATATTTTTTTTATGCTGTCAACTACCCTGCCTTAGTCGACCACGCGGGGCCGGTGTAGGTTGGACGACTCAGCACAAAAATTTCGAGATTCTTCGCAGACGTGTGCAGGTTTCCTCACGATGTTTTCCTTCGCCGTAAAAGCGTCGGATGAACGTATGGATTCAAAATTTTAAAACATTGAATTATCATTATTAATTATTTAAAATTGCCAACTATACCTTTTTAAACTTGCCAAGTTACACCATTTAGTGGCGCAGAACTTTTCAATTTTTCAACCGACTTCCAAAAAGGAGGATTCGACTGTATGTTTTTTTTAAGTGAAAACTTCTTTAGGCGCGTTAGGTATTTTTTGAGATGGGCCAAAACCATTGAACTCGCGACACTGTAATGTAACGTTACCGACCGTACCAGAAACACTCAGAGGGTCAAAACTACTTTAAAACTGTAAAAAGTTTTCTCTTCTGTCGGCACCGGAGTGGTTAGGTTTTTTTTTATGTTCCGCAGATTGTGAAACTATTTTCAATGATTCTTTTTTTATTTAATAGGATATGCTCCCAAATTGGACCCATATATTTTTTTTTTCAAAAAATCGGTGTAGTACTTTATTAGAAAAGAAACAAAAAAATAATAATGCAAAATATGGACAGCAAATGCTAGTCATCTTATTTACTTTTTATCATATATGTCGAAAACGACATTTTATTCTAAAAATGTTCGAAATACCTAGGCGTAACGTCATAGTTTCACAGCGTCATTTATTCATTTTGTGATTTTGGTGAATCAAAAATCTAAGACTTTATGGAAAACAAAACGAGTAAGGTTTTCCGAAGCATTTTTATAAGCAACTGAAAACCTTTGTGCATTCACTGAGAAGTTTAAAATAAATAAATATTAATATCAAAGTCTCTAATTAAATCGAGTTCAATATCATTCACTGGTACCAACTATCTGTGTCGCCATAATTACTCGATTCAAAAGATTACGTTTTCAATCCCATTCGATGACGCGACAATTCTTTTGTCAATCTTCTACTTCTAGTAAATGCCGTCACCGAATTATTTTATCAATGCATATTCATTTTTGATACCTGATGATAAGGTTTCTTTTGCATTTTCCTTACCATTGTCAATTTGTAATGATATGACTTCAATATTCATATGATTGGTATCGAGACCACCAAAGGATGTGAAATATTTGAATAGCTTCATCTGGTTGGCATTAAGTTGTTATCACAGTCATAAATGCTCTTCTGATGAAGGTGACAATGACAGTGACTTTGACAAAAAATAGGTGCTTTACCGTCTTGAAACGTCTTAACCCTTGCATTATTCTTAGCTCACTGCAGTTATTCAGGATGTAGCAAAATTGGTGTAGGTGCGTAATTTGGGGAACTTTTGTTTAAACTGATACAATCTTTGCTGAAATTGATACAAATATTTCAAATCGATCATACGATAGACCATATTTGTGCATTTTTGTATGTAAGGTCTAATTTCTTTTTGAGAATTGATTATGGGTTCCTTGGGGAAAGATGTTCAGTATGATGAGTAGAAGTTCCAGTTAACGGGTCCTATATATTTTTTACACCTGTAATAAACATTAATTTTGTCTTAAAACATCTTGAATGTTATTACATTTTAGTCACTTTAACACTACATCAAATTTACTTTTTGCCTGATTATGTTTGTTTGTTTCTTTATCAGAGCCTGTATTCTTAACAGCTTGATGTATTTTGGAGAACGAGGTGTCGTAACATTCTTCTTGATCCCGTGAGTGACACGGGACCCTGTTACTAAGCCTACACTGTCTGTCCGTCCGTCTGTCTGTATGTCTGACTTTTAAATGTATAGTATCTTTTTGATCGTAATAGGTAGACGTGAGTGCGTGATCGAATCAGAAACGAGGAGATCCGCCGGAGAACAGATGCTCACAGAATCGCTAAACTGAAGTGGCAGTGGGCAGGGCGCATAGCTCGTAGAACAAATGGCCTTTGGGGTAGTAAAGTTATCGAGTGGTGACCGCGCACCGAAAAACGTAGCGTAGGCAGGCCTCCCACGCGGTGGACCGACGACCTGGTGAAGATCGCGGGTAGCCGATGGATGCGGGCAGCGCAGGACCGGTCGTCGTGGAAATCCTTGGTGGAGGCCTTTGTCCAGCAGTGGACGATTTTCGGCTGATATGATGATGATGATGAGTGACATGGGATACATTTTTACTCGACTGTCCCAAAAAAGAGTTTAATTTTTTAATGATATTGGTTAAGTTATTACATCAATGTAGGTATTTCATAAATTCTTTGTCAAATATTGTCACGATTAATAAAGTCATTCATTGGATTAGCTGCACCTTTGATAAATGCCGCTCGCCGCTGCCGGTTCGCGTCAAACAGTTGTGTCAAAGGGGCCATCGACGTCACGAGGTCGCGCGAATCTTGTTGAGTCTTTAATTATTATTGTAAGCGACGATTCTGAAGATACTTCGTCCAGCAGTGAAAGTGATACAAATTAATGAATAAAACTAAATTAAAAAATGCCTATTTCTTTTTTGTTAAAATTGTTTTATCCTTCCAGGACTTCGTTTGGGTGTACTGCAGCTAATTCCTCGAACGTACTATAGACACTCTTACATTATATAGATGTACTTTGTTATATACGTACTTACGTGTGTCTCGATAAAAACCCAGCATAATTGAAGATATAATCGATAATTACAGACTGAGATTCGTCAACCGATCTAACGCCAAATGACGTCAGCTAAAATCTGAATGACAATAGTAAATCAACGTCAAATGTCGTCTTGGCCCCTAGCCATCTTCTATTATCATAGCAACCAGCCTTACTTGAACCTTAAAAGTACATGACTATTGTCTTTCACAAGAAAAATCCCTTGGATGCTGAATGAAGATGGTTCTTCGAGACTGGTTTATGCTCGTGACTAGCGATTCTTCTGTCGCCTACCCACTTACCGTTAATGATAATATTAATGTTATCTTAAAAAGCAATCTATTGAAGAGCTCCTTGTGATGATAGGACACGGAGTTGACTTTTGAATCGCAAATCGCAAGGGAAACATATCAACGTTGTCTCTAGAAACGATTCTATTATTTATTCTTTATCGATATCTGAATCAATCGATATATGATATCTGGATGACCAATGTACCAATGAGTTATTTAAAAACTTACGTACACATATACTTAAAGATTCCTTTAACGGTGAAGGAAAACATCGTAAGGAAACCTGCACACACCTGCGAAGAAGCTCGCAGGTTGTGAGTGAAGTCGACCAACCCGCACTGGGCCCGCGTGGTCGACTAAGGCCTGATCGCCCTAATTCGCTCGAGCCCCTCGGTGTGGACGTATATGAGCTGATATGATGATCTGAATCAATGACCAAGGTGTAGATACAATATTGTTTAAAAAGTATGGATCCAATGTGTGTGTATTAATGCGTCAGTGGCTCAACGGTGACTACACAGTCCTCCTAACCAGAAGTCCCGGGTTCAAATCCGGACGGCCTATGTACCGATGAGTCTTTAGAAACTTACTTACATATCATCATCATCATATCAGCTTATATATACGTCCCCACCGAGGGGCTCGAACCTACCCTGAATTAGGGTGATCGGGCCTTAGTCGACCACGCGGGCCCAGTGCGGGTTGGTCAACTTCACACACAACCTTCAAGTTTCTTAGCAGGTGTGTGCAGGTTTCCTCACGATGTTTTCCTTCACCGCAATCAAGTGTCGGATAAACGTACATATTATGAAATCGAAATTCGAAAACACATTGGTACGTGGCCGGACTCGAACCACGACCTCCCGGATAGGAGGTAGCGGCCCTTGCCGTTGCGACACCGACGCTCTTACTTATTGAATATACTTACCGATTACTTTAAAGGTGAAGGAAAACTAAAGAAAACCTGCACATCTGATACCAGATGTGTAGGAGAATAAAGGTCGCGTTGCACACGTCTGTAGGTGTAAATCTAAATGTCCTACACGTGACCGCGGGTGATTCTAAGTGCAAAACCAGGAAACCGCCATCTGTTCTTTGGATAGCACGGTTAATTAAGCCACACGATTAGAAAGAAAGGCAAATTTGGTGGGCAGTAGACGTACTCCCTGATGAGGGGCAGGTTACGCAGATCTGGAAATTTTATCATACTTGACGGCACCTACCTTTTAAACCACCCATACAACATTTTTACCCAATGACTCCTTCTGGGAGAACAATTATTATTTCTTTCAATCAGAGAGTGAATTTCCAATAGTAGAATCGCCCTTCCAATAGCTTTCTTTACATCTTTAATTAGAAATAACTTAAGGGTTCCCAGGAAGCTCGAGTTTCCATACAAACGTAGTTCCGTTTTAATTCAAAAACTACATGCCAGATTGAATCAAAACTTTGCGAATATATTGAGTAGACACATATCGATGTTTGTAATTATAACTTAAAATAAACTTATCAAAACGAAGGCATAGTTTTGTACTGAAAGTTTAAAACTGCTTTTATTTTTTCCTTTTATATATTAGTACATCGAAAACTAACAAACATAGATTACTCAATATACCTGTTTGCAAAGTTTGGATTCAATCCGGCATGCAGTTTTTTGTATTAAAGTGGAACTACCTACGTTTGTATGGAAACTCGAACCTCCTGGGCACCCTTAACCCATTAATTTAAAAATTAAAAGCCTGGCTGCATAAAAACCCTGTTTTCAGGGCAGTCCTGTTCAAATGTATCCTACGTCACTCACGGGATCAAGATTAATCTAACGACATCCTGTACTCTAATATCACATACTTACATACAAAATACATACATACAACCGAATAAAATTAGCCCCTTTTGTGGGCAGTCGGTAAAAAAAATTCACACTACATTTTGCACAATCTGCGGTAAATTAATATTTTGTCAACCCTATTTTCTTAAACTAATCGTATACGATTATCATTGTTATATTTGTTATCATTATTTTTACTAATAATTGGAATGCGTTTATCTCCGTCTCTACGCCTGGTCGTCAGATGATCAAATATGAAGAGAAAGGAGTTTGAGATCGTGAAGCTCCTGGGCACACTCTTCAAAATCAAACCTATACAACACCGATAGGTAGGCAACCTTCTATTTGTTATGTGATTAACATAATCATCATATCAGTTCATATACATATGTCCCCACCGAGGGCTCGAGCCTAACCTGGACCAGCGGGATCGGGCCTTAGTCGACCATGGGCCCGACTAATGACCGATCTGATTGGTTTGATTGGACCTAAATGGTCGGCTTCACACACAATCTTTGAGTTTCTTCGCAGGCGTGTGGTTTTCCTTCACCGTAAGAGCGTCGTATAAACGTACATATGAAATCGAAATTCATTGGTACGTAAAACACATTGATACGTTGCAGGATTCGAACCACGACCTCCCGGACAGGAGGTAGCGACCTTAGCAGTTACGCCAACGACACTCTTTACTTGTGACTCAAAGCTTCTTAAAATTCAAACAGTCCATAACCTTTTCAGCCACGAGCAATTTTTCACACCAATCGTCTCTTACGTAATATCCCTCGAGATGATCCTTAGAAGCAACCTAGCCGGCTTTTCTGTATTGAGACATAAATTTTTCATTTTGCCAGCGGGCTCTCGTGATAACCCACTTGACCAGTGTGTCCCGAGGGATACATAAAGGACTTCCTCTGTATAAGGAATCACATATTTCATAACGCGCTCTCTGCTAGTGTTGGGATCTGCACTTTAGCAGTCGATTTCGATTTAAGGTGCAGAATTTTAGATGGCGTAACATTATTCCTATATTTATGTTGTTTTTAAAAGCTTTATTAATATAAAGCGAATTTATTAATAGGCGAGGTATTGATTGGAACAGTTGTCTCTGTCTTTTTCTTTACGTGTAAACAGTAAAGAAAATAACCACTTTTTTCACTTTTTCACTTTTTTTATGGTTTTTCGTTTCAATCAAAAACTTCAATGAAAGTAATAAAAATAATAACATTGCTCACTTTGTATTATCTTAACAAATATTTTTGTTTATTTTTCAAAAGTTATAATTCGAAATATTAGTCATAACTAGAGCTGAAAGTAACGGTGTAGACCTATCTTTGTAATTTTTTTCTATTGAGCCAAAACTGCTCAATCGTGTTTCTAATAGCTTTTGACTTTAAGGAATATTAATAATATTCCTTATACAATAATAGTTTTTTTAATTCAACCCTGGGTTTTCTATAGTTTAGGAGTAATTGACGTCAAAAATAACTGTAAGATCTGTAATATTACCGCCTTTACTTGCGGCGTTAGTTATTTAGTTAGTTTGGGACAAATCTTTGAAGCTAAATTAGAATCACTTCCCGGTTTCCGATTGAGCTGAAATTTTGCATAGTACACATTAAGTTTGGAGCACAATGCATGGTTAGCTTAGTGACGTCATGGGTATCAAATGAAAGGGTTTGCTGAGAAGAATACTGAATAATTGAAATTATTTGCTAATGAAAATAATCATGTCAAAATTTGTTTACAAAGAACAGCTATACAGTGTGTAACAAAATGTATGTAGGTCCCGTTAACTGGGGCTTCTATCATACTGAACAACTTTTGTTCTACGACTTTGCTGAAATCGCAATTTTTTTTCTTCATACAAACCGATCAGCTGATCGACCAATTTTGTGCATTTTAGTACAAAGGGTCCAATTTTTTTTGAGAATTGGGGTTACTTGGGGAAAGTTTTCAGTATGGTAAGTAGAACCACAAGTTAACGGGTCCTACAACAATTTTGTTACAGCCTGTATAAGTTAATCGTAATACATTTTTTTGTAAATTTATTTGTATGTACATTTATAACAATTCATTGTACATTACCTACAATTAATTTAATTTATATAAAAAAAAATGTAAACAAAATATGTATTTCCAATTATTTTCTTTTAATTGTTAATAATTATTACTACAAATTTTAACTCAATTATGTCTTATGGTAATAATTGTCAATGTACCCCGCCTCCGTGGCGTAATGATCATTCCATTCGCTTCACACCAGGAGGTCGTGGGTTCGATTCCCGGCGAGATCTAACTTTGGAAAACTCGGTTTGGTCGGTTGTTGGACATATTCTCGCCTGGCTAGATACCTACCAACATCTTATCTAAGTCTTGTCACCAAACTGATTGAATGACCCGTTAGTCCAGTGGCAGCGCTCCTTCTTGCTGAGCTGGGGGTCGTGAGTTCGATTTACACCCAGGGCAATCTTCATGACAAGAGTGAATAGGCACTATTTTAGCTTACTGACGTTACATCCTCGGCTGCATCGTCACTTACTATCAGCAGCACTCAAATAATTATTAAAAACAACAACAGGTGTTTTAGCTTTGTGTCTGAGTTTTCAATATCTACCAATGCTATTAACATTGATGTTTATTAATAATAAAAATATAACTTAGGGACAAATCACACACTTTCATTTGGCCCAAACCTAGGATTCCCTGTACTATGGGAAAATATGTTTGTATATAAATATACACAGGTGTAACAAAACTGGTGGACCCGTTAATTGGGGGTTCTACTTATAATATACTGAACAACTTTCTTCAAGGAACACATAGTCAATTCTAAAAAAAAAACGACCCTCCATACATAACTGCACAAAACTGGTCCATCAGCTGATCGATTTGTATGAAGAATTATTTTTTTGCGATTTCAGCAAAGTCTTAGAACAAAAGCTGTTCAGTACGATGAGTACACCATTTTTTTATACCCTTTATAATTGTATCAATCTCTAGTTCATAATAATAATATTATTATTAAACATCAATGTTATAATAGCAGTGACTTGTCCTGATACGCTAGTTCCCCATAGCGTTGGAGAGTCTTGTTAAGCCCACTTCATCTTTGGTGTCATCTTCAGGTGAGATGTTGTCATGGTTATATAATGCGGATAAAAAATAAGCCATTTTAATTAAATGGCCCCTATTTATAAACATTTCACACATCCCTATCGGAACATGTCTTGTTTACACCCCTAAAAATGTTTTTTTCGCTTCGCACAAAGGCCAAGGGAGCTACCGGACGGACGATATTAAATATTTTGACGACAACACATAAATATCTTTCCTTTTATGAATAACGAAACAGCGGTGCCGCAACGTAAAGGTTACATTCCTTGTTTCTATGGTCATTTCGAGCGTCTTGTTCGTCTGACTTGTCCCATTAGATGACTAGTTCCCTATAGCGTTGGGGAATCTTGATAGGCCCACTCCCATATTTGATGTCATCGTCCGTCAGGTGAGATGATGTCATGGTTTTATAATGCGAATAAAAAAATACGGCATTTTATGAAATTGCTTCTATCTATAAACATTTAGCACATACCTATCGGAACATGTTATTTTTACACCCCTAAAAATGTTTTTTTCGCGTCGCACAAAGTCCAAGGGGGCTACCGGACGGACAATAATAAATATTTTGACGATAATACATAAATATCTTTCCTTTATGAATAACGAAACAGCGGTGCCGCAAAATCCTTGTTTCTATGGTCATTTCGAGCGTCTTGTCCGTCTGACTTATCCCATTAGATGACAAGTTCCCTATAGCGTTGGGGAATTATGGTAGGCCCACTTTCATCTTTGGTATGATCGTCAGGTGAGATGATTTCATGGTTTTATAATGCGAATAAAAAAAAAACATTTTATTTAAAATCGCTCCTATCTATACACGGTTAGCACATCCCTATCGGAACATGTCTTGTTCACACCCCTAAAAATGTTTTTTTCGCGTCGCACAAAGGCCAAGGGGGCTACCGGACGGACAATAATAAATATTTTGACGATAACACATAAATATCTTTCCTTTATGAATAACGAAACGGCGGTGCCGCAACGTAAGGGTTGCATTCCTTATTTTTATGGTCATTTCGAGCTTCTTGTAAATCGTTGACTATTTATTTGGGAAGGGGTAGCGCGATTTTTCATGCCTCGTAAAAAGATAATAGTTTAGGGTGGGTTACGTCCGAAAATGTTGTATAGGTGTGTTTAATTTACTAAGCTCTCCTAAAACATTCGTGCCTTTTGTAAGAAGCATGTGTGCTAGCCACAGCTTGGAAATTTTTTTTGTAGTGAAAAAACTTCTTTAGGCGCGTTAGTAATTTTGAGATGGAATAAACCATTGAACTCTCGCGACACTGTTACTGTTACCGTAACCTACACCCTACCAGGAACCTTTGTCAACCAAGTTGTTCACCAGGAACACTCGGAGGGTCAAAACTTATAAAACTGTAAAAAGTTTTCGCTTCTGTCGGCACTCCCTGCGTGGTTAGGTTTGTTTATTCACAATTGGTAAGCCCTTGGCATCATCTCACCTAATGGTAAGTGACGATAATGCCGAAGATGAAAGCAGGCTTACCAAGATTCCCCAACTTGGGAACTGGCTATTTTATATTCAAGCCGGAACACATCAATGTTGTTAGTATTGATATTTGGCGGCAAGACTTAGATAAAATGGTGGCAGCTAGCCAGTCGGGCTTAGAAAATGCCCTTCCATCCACCAAACCGAGTCTTACTAAGTTAGACTCCGCCGGGAATCGAACCCGCGACCTCCTGATGTGAAGCTAATGGACTTTACCATTACGCCACGGAGGTGGTTAAAAATATGATACGAATACGATCCATTTTATTCAGTGAAGTCTGGAAGACGTTAAATTTTAAAGTTTTTAAAAGCTTTTATTTAAAATGCGATGTTTTTTTGTACGTATGTATGTCAGTTTATTTGAATGGAATCAAATTTTGCGATCTATTTTAGAGCGACTTAGAGGGGTCCGATTAAGCTAAAATATGAAATTTGGGAATCTAGCTAAGTTAAAATTAAAACTTCAATTTAAACTTTATCTCATTTGACGTTGAAATCAAGGTCTCAGAATCGACTTTTTTTTCAATAGAATCGTAGGAAATATGGTCTAGCTAGTTGTTTGGAAATGGCCAAATTTACTTATTTTACATATTTGGGGGAGGCTTGTGTCCAGTAGTGAACGTCTTTCGGCTGATATGATGATAATGACGCACATACACACCTTCACTCACACGCCCAAGCATACAAGAATACACGCACGAGCATTGCTTGGTTCTGATTAGTGACACTGACTCCCACTAACCCACAGTATAATGTTGTACCGAAGGGGTCTGGTTTCTGAAATACAGGGTTACCCTAGCTTAGAAACCAGCGCAACAAATTGATGCAAGCAAGAATTTTTTTTAATTCCATAGCTACCCTAAGTGTTATCCTATTCAATGTGTAAAGTACATAGAGATTTATATAACTCAATAAAAATATTCTTATTCTTATTCTCATAGATGGTGACTGACTTGTTCATGTCCATTGGTTCCTTGGGGAAAGTTATTTAGTTTTTTATTCTCATTTACCTCCAGAAAAGCGTCCATCGTTCAACCAGTTACAATTCGCGGCGTATAAGTTGATTCGCGCAGGTAGCTTGCGCGCGGTTGTAGCGTGGGTTACGCGGGGGCTGGCGTCTATTGATGCGCGCGACCCCGCGTCCCGCACTTCAATTAAGAACAGAAAATAAGACACTGCGCACTGTTCAACTTAGATGCCCCGATTAAACCCCACAGTTGATATAAATACGAATTATTACTGTTGATATGTACATACCTATACCTACCTAATAAGTAATACCACCGGCGGCCAGCTGTTGTCATTATACAGCAGGTATAATATATCGACCATCAAGTGTCGGGTGATACAGGGTGCAGGTTGCATAGTTCACGAAGTGCCCGTAGACATAAGTGACAAAGCCGGAAATTGCTTCGGGGCCTAGTGACTGGTGCCTCGTTTTCACTGAGCGAGTAAGTGGCACTATATAATCTATCAATAGATGATTTTGTTTTAAATTTTTGGATTAGTTGATTTTTTGTTCATCTGCTTACAGTATAAAACTCTTAGTATTATAAAAATAATAAATAAAAGCCTCAAATGACTTGTTTTGTCCTCAGTGAAAACAAAAAAAATTCTCGTTAATTTTAACTTACTACACATTTTAAGTGTTAGAAGTCCTGTAAATTTAAAAATAAATAACTTTGTCAATACCTACAAAAAAAAATTTAAAATGTCCTTTTTCTTTATATTTCTTACACATTTAATTTACTTCGAAAAATGTATCTTAAATGATCGTTGGCAAAAGTCACCCAGAGCCGCCAGATATTAAGTGTGGTATATCAAAAGTAAGGACGCTTCAGTGGCCATAGATATTCGTAGTACAATTAAAATCTGTCCTATCTGTAAAACATAACTTCGTTGAAATTGCGACGCTGAACGCCAGAAGACTATTGGCCAAAAAAAAAACAACTTCTGGACATGTATACAGAAGTATTTTGTCTGTAGTATTTTATCATAGTTTTACCAATAAATTTATATACCCAACTTAAAAGTAATAGATGTTGGCTAATGGTCTTTAAAAATCCTAAAATTAACTGAATTTTTGTACTAAATTTTACTACTAATATTTGTAGTCTCCCAGAATAGATTTTAATACGAGTAGGTGCCATCTTTTATTTGCTGCTACGTAAGTGTGGTATCGTTCGGGTAGTTCTTGTATTAAGCTGCATTCTACGATTCAATACTCAAATCGACATCAGCAATCTATTTTTTAAGCAATTACATTTATTTTAATTTTAACAATAATCTATCTATAGCTGAGATTTTCCTAAATTTTGTCATTCTTTATTTTAACAAAATTCAGTAAGTATATTTTTATTTTTGTACCTACTTCCTTACTGAATTCTTTATAATTCAATCTTAACTCAGGCTCATGATTCATAATTTGTTATTAATTAAGTGGAACTCAGGTACTTTAAAATTACAAAGTTACATGTAATAGTATCTATAAGATTGTTTGCTTCCTGAATTAATTAAATTAATAAATAAGTGACATTGATTTAGTAATACAGTTACGATTCACGAAAAGTAGCTAGTAACAATGCTTGTAAATCTTTAAAGACAAATAACGCGTTAATAATTGTAATTAGATACAAACACACATATTCATATCTGTGACTCGCTTTAATTTATTGTCAATTTCTATTAATTTGCTCATTAGCGGTTAGTACTTTTCTAGTCAAGTTTCAACAAAGTACAAACGAGGCACAAAGCTCGCAAGAGCACGCGACACCGCAACTCAAGCTGCCATGAAATTGCATTGCTAATGCGCTCCCCATGCACTTTGCTGCACTTTGTATGGATTTTGAGATAGTGTTCTTGCTTAGGGCACCACAAATTCTTTATGCCAGCTTTAGTTTCTAGAGATCATTTTTGCATGAAGGTAATAAACAACCTACCTTCATATTTATAGACAAAAAAGTACGCACAACTTGCATACGCTATGAAGTACCTATAGTTTCTAAAATTGAAGAGTATCCTTTAAGTGACAGGTTCTAAAGTAGGTAGCCTAAAAGTGATAGCTTATGAAGTAGGTAGCTTTAAAATGGCAGGTACTAAAGTATGTATCCTTAAAATGACAGGTTCTAAAGTAGGAACCCTAAAAGTGATAACTTAAACCTAAAGTAGGAAACCTTTAAAAGACAGGTTCTAAAGTGGGAGCCTTAAAAAGATAGGTTCTAAAGTATGTTGTATTAAAGTGGCAGTTCTCAGGTAGGTACGCGTAAAGTGATAGTTTCTAACGTAGGTAGCCTTAAAGTGCCCTATAGAGTCGACAACCTAAAAGTGCATCTACCCTGCGAACACACAAGAAAGCCTTACCCCTTAAACTAGTTTGCAGAAATTACTTAATCACTTTCAGATTTCGCATTTTTTTTATTCTAATTGTTTAGCCTTGGCATCATCTCACCTGATGGTAAGTGACGATGATGCCGAAGATGGAAGCGGGCTTACCAAGATTTCCCAACGCAATGGAGAACTGGCTACATTTTTTGCAAGCCAGAACACATCAATGTTGTTGACACTGATGTTTGGCGGCAAGACTTAGATAAGATGGTGTTATTCAGCCAGACGAGCTTAGAAAATGCCCTACCACTAACCAAACCGATCAGGAATCGAACCTGCGACTTCCTGAATCGAATGAACTAACCATTACGCCACGGACGCGGCATAGATTCTCTATTATTGTATACCATTTCTTAAAACATTATATTCAAACAAAATACAGCGCCCAAACGGCCCTGTAATTTGGAAACCTGCATTATCAAGATCAAAGATTGCAAATTGATTGAAAAACCGTACGGGATCCCTTCGAACGATTGACCCTTTTGATACTGGGCCCTAAAAGGGCTACTTACTGGATTGGTCCTTTCATGTCATTGACTATTCATACTTTTGTACTGGAATGGGTTGGTTCCAAAAGTAATTGTATATCTATGTCTTTCATCAAAATATAAATTTATTTTTCTACCACTCGCTCGGAAATTGCTCCCATACTTTAATTTATAAAAAACTTCGGGAGTGCCGACAAAAGCGAAAACTTTTTACATTTTTATAAGTTTTGACCCTCCGAGTGTACCTGTCGGTGACTGTTACAGTTCTGAGGTGACAGTGTCGCGAGTTCAATGGTTTTTTCCCATCTCAAAAAATGCCCAACGCGCCCAAAGAGTTTTCACTTCAAGAATAGGATATTTTTGGTATGTAACGAATAAACACGCTAGCAATTCCCAAAACGGTAATAATTAATAATATATAAATTTCTGGACACTTAAAAAAATCGATTTTTGACTTTTTGTATCACGCTGATAATTCCAACACGACTGTGGCGGATGTTTCTGGATGGTCGGTTGGGAACTGCAAATACTTATCAGTTATCAGTCTAAGTATCTTTCGTCGCTTATAAAATTATTGTAACCAATATAATAATTCGATAAAGTGGTCTCTCTCTTATCGTGTGGCACAATTAACCGTGCTATCCAAGGGATAGACGGCGGTTGCCTGGTGTTGCACTTAGCATCACCCGCGATCACATGTACGGCATTTATATTTACACCTACGGAAGTGTGCAACGCTACCTTCATACATATCTGGATTAAGATGTGCAGGTTTCCTCATGATGTTTTCCTTCACCGTTAAAGCAATCGTCAAGTATATGTACGTAATTTCCGAAAAACTCATCGGTAAATTGGGCTACCGGATTTTGAACCCGGGACCTCTGGTTAGGAGGACCGAGTCGTTACCGTAGAGCCACCGAAGCTTCGATAAAGTGGTATAAAATTTAATTACACAGGTACTTCCTGTCGTTAAGAACTCATAAACATATTCACAGCTGGGGCAAGGGTGTCTTCTCAAACTAGGAAAGGTTAGGCCATACTCTACAATAAGGGGGTCAAGTGGAACTCCTTGCCTGCGTCTGTGTTTCTCGACTCCTACAATTTGGGGATCTTCAAGGCGAGAGTGAATATGCATTATTTGAGTTTGCGTGTACCTTCTCGACTGCATCATCACTTACCGCAGGTAAGTTGCAGTCAAACGCACTCAAAAAAAGTGGGGCGAACGCCCCCTACCAGAAACGTTTCAAACCACCTATAAGGCATCCGAAACGGTTTAACGACGATAGCAACCGATACCAACGGCTTTACATGTCTTGTGAAGCACGGGAACTTTCCGAGAAAAATTACACTAACTGTGAAACACATCCAAGTAATGACCGTATTTCAGGTCAGTTAACCTCCATGATCGACACAACCACGCAAGTATCACTGAGCTACGACTGCATCTTTTACCTGAGAGAACCTACATCGAGGGGTTCGAGCCTACCCTGAATTAGGGCGATTGGGCCTTAGTCGACCACGCGGGCCCAGTGCGGGTTGGTCGACTTCACACACAACTTTCGAGTTTCTCCGTAGGCGTGTACAGGTTTCCTCACGATGTTTTCCTTCACCGTAAGAGCATCAGATAAACGTACATATGAAATTTAAATTCGAAATCACATTGGTACGTGGCAGGAGACGAACCACGACCTCCCGGACAGGAGGCGGCCCTAGCCGTTACGCCACCGACGCACGACGTTACTAGAGAGTAATTAAACTTAACTGCTAATTACCTTAACGTTAACAAAGAAAAGTTTCCTCGGCCTCATAAAACTTTGGCTGATTAATTTTTTTACGATGCGACCCCAATTATGATCCTTAGTAGCCAAGCGGGTATCGATGTTTTTTATTGAGGTTTTGAAGGTAGGTACGGTTTTTTTGAGGTTTCTGTATAATGTATTTTTTGTTGCGCCAGAAGGGGGGTTATGTTTTCGACTGTACGTATGTATATATATTCATTTCTTTGGCATGATCTGTAGCCTAAACGGCTTAACGGATTTTTTTTAGATTTTTGATGCGTAACATCTTTGCTCTCGCTTTCCTGCAATTTGTGGGAGTGATTTCGTGAAATGGGACGGAAATGTGTAACAGAAAATGCGAACGTTTTTTAATTCTCGAAAACTAAGGTTGTCATAGCCATGGCGCCTAGTGTGATGGCAAAGGCAAAGATGACATACTACTATTCGAAGGGTCGGCCCGTGAATGTACGTGTACGACCCGATAATTAATTAATTTCATAAGTATTTTGTCACATGTTACACATCATATGCGAGTACTGTAGCTCTCGTTTTTACTTTTTTTTTTATTTACAACTGGTAAGCCCTTGACGTCATCTTACCTGATGGTAAGTGACGATGATGCCGAAGATGGAAGCGGACTTTCCAAGATTCCCCAACGCAATGGAGAACTGGCTATCTTATCTTCAAGTCGGAACACATCAACACCAATTTGATATTGGCGTATTGGTTAGTCCATTCGCTTCACACCAGGATGTGTGATCATTGATGTGTTCCGCCTTGATGATAAGATAGCCAGATCTCCATAGCATTAGGGTATCTTGGTAAGCCGGCCTCCATCTTTGGTATCATCGTCACTTACCATTAGGTGAGATGATGCTAAGGGCTTATCATATTATGTGGATTAAAAAAAGAGTAGATATTAAAATTAATGAGTAATGAGTATCTAGTTAAGTTTAGGTAGGATATGTCACACTTATCAAAAAAGTCTTAGCAACGCCCCTAAATTTTTAATATTATTGATTATTATTTTATGTTCATATATTTAATTTTAGTTATTTATTTCAAATGATTAGTTATTTATTTCAATTGATTTTAAAATGTTCATAATACTTCTTTTAAAGTTTTTGAGCAAAAAGTACACTTTTTACAAACAAAAAATAATGTACAGTTTTGTATTTTTACAGTTTCGTATGTACATTTTTAATTAGAACATAAAAAAGGAGTCCTTTTGTTAAACAAAAAAAGTAGGGGTGCCTCCCATACGTGCTACAAAGCGCCACGAATAATAATTTTGTTAAGTATTATTGAATTGGTCTTTTTAAATGAAGTATTAATTTCTACTTAAATGGCAGTGGCCAGGGCACATAGCTCGTAGAACAGATAGCCGTCGGGGAAGTAAAGTTCTCGAGGGACGACCGCGCACAGTAAAAAGTAGCGTAGGCAGGCCTCCCACTCGGTGGACTGACGACCTGGTGAATGTCGCAGAAAGCCGCTGGATGCGGGCATTGCAGAAACGGTCGTCGTGGAAATCCTTCGACCAGTCCAATCATGTCCAGCAGTGGGCGTTTTTCGGCCGATATGATGAGTGCTTTATAATAATTTTGTCAGATGTGTCATTCCCAATATATGTTTGTATTATATGTATAAAATACATGAGGAGATTCGTAGGAGAACCAAAGTAACCGACATAGCTCACAGAATCGCTAAACTGAAGTGGTGGTACGCAGGGCACATAGCTTGTAGAAGAGATGACCGTTGGGGTACTAAAGTTCTAGAGTGGCGACCGCGCTCTGGAAAACGTAGCGTAGGCAGGCCTCCCACGCGGTGTACCGACGACCTGGTGAAGATCGAGGGAAGCCGCTGGATACGGGCAGCGCAGGACCGGTCGTCGTGGAAATCGTTCGAGCAGTCCAATCATGTCCAGCAGTGGACGTCCTTCGGCCGATATCTCTAAATAAAATATTATCTATTCTATTCTAATACAATAAATAAAAATCAATTGCCCCATGTATGACGGAGCATTACTTGAGAACGGCTGGACCGATTTGAATTTTGTTCACAATTGTCAGGACAAGACTTGTATTCAACCAAAAATCCCGCGCGCAACGCGCATTCTCTAGTTATTAAAAAAAAAACACTAGTACTTAATTGATTATGATTAATCATTAAGAAAATTCTAATTATTTGAGGTGCTAATCTGACAATCTTAAGAAGTACCACGTCAGTACGACAAGTATTGTGAAATCCTTCCCTTATTCACGGAACCCTAAATATGACAATATTATATATTAAATGAATAATGCCGTAATACGTATATGCACTGCCTTTCGTGAGTTTAAAACTTGGGCGTGGCAGACTGAAGGCGTATAAAAAGAATAAGTAATATATTTTTTTTGCTATATTTTTACATCAATCACCAATAAACGTTCAGTTTTTGAACAATTATAATATAAACGAGAAAGTTTGTATCTATGGATGTTTGTTACTTTTTCACGCAAAAACTACTGAACGTATCTGGATGAAAGGCCAATGCCGAAAATTGGTGCCTTTTTTGTTGGAACGGCTGAATAAAACCTTGTTATTTGGGTACAATAACGTAACAAACAAAACTTAATATGACATCTAAATCGCTAAACTCAGTCCGAGCTGAATAATAAAGGTTAGAAGTAAACACTTTTTTATCACAACTTTTAACCAAAACTTGTTATTTGGATACAGGCGTGACAAAAAAGACATATCGCTAATCTCAGTCTGAGTTGAGTTGTAAAGATTAGAAATGACAAGGTTTGATTAGTGGCCGTGGGAATAAAATATTTTTAGTTTTTAATTTTAACTTTTATTGTACGATTTACATACGTACATGTAATTTATTTTTATATAATTTTGTTAAGATTGGAAGCAGTCGCGCTTCTACAGTGTACTTTGCCCGCGACCCAGTTAAGAGTGCATTGACACACGACAACTTAGCATAATTTAATTAGTTGACAAGAGCATTGCATTTTATTCAGGACCACCTCTAGGACACTCACTGACGTTGACATTGCATATCCTGTACAAGATCACATCCTGTACAATATTTTTTGGTCCTTCGAGCCGGATGAACTCAGCTCGGACTGAGTTTAGCGATATATATCCAATACTAAGTTATGTTTGTAACGTTAACGTGTATCCAAATAACAAAGTTTGGTTGATGGCCGCGCCACGAAACAAAAGCCGCCACCTTCCATACGAAATATGGCATAGCCTTTTGGTGGGTAGACAGATAAGGACTGGATTATAACATGCACTGAAAAAAATAATTTCTTACTGTGTGCATGTTTAGCACAGTTAAAATTTAAACAGTTGGTCTAACGTAAATTACAGTAAGAATTATCGGTTTTAGACAGTGCCCATTAATGTTCCAAAACAGTAAAAAGCTGAAACGTTATTTTAACTGACCAATCATTAGTCGTAACTGAAAAGCTCAGTAACTACAACGTTTTACCTACACGGATTTCTCGACAGTACGTTTTAATGATGAAACAATTATTTCTACTAATGAAACATTAAACGAAACAGTAGCATTCACTGAAACTCTCAGTTATTCGAACGTTTTGCCGCATCCAATACCAAAAAGTTAGTTTTAATGATTAGAAACAGTTTTTTGTAATGTTAGAACATTAAACGAAACAGTAGCTCTCACTGAAACTCACAGTTACTCGAACGTTTTGCCGCACCTAATACCAAAAAGTTGTTCTAATGATTAGAAACAGTTCTTTGTAATGTTAGAACATTAAACGAAACAGTAGCTCTCACTGAAACTCACAGTTACTCGAACGTTTTGCCGCACCCAATACCAAAAAGTTAGTTTTAATGATTAGAAACAGTTTTTTGTAATGTTGGAACATTAAACGAAACAGTAGCTCTCACTGAAACTCACAGTTACTCGAACGTTTTGCCGCACCCAATACCAAAAAGTTAGTTTTAATGATTAGAAACAGTTCTTTGTAATGTTAGAACATTAAACGAAACAGTAGCTCTCACTGAAACTCACAGTTACTCGAACGTTTTGCCGCACCCAATACCAAAAAGTTAGTTTCAATGATTAGTAACAATTCTTTGTAATTTTAGAACAATAAAAGAAACAGTAGCACTCACTGAAACTCGTAGTTATTCGAACGTTTTGCCGCACCCAAAACCAGTCAGTTAAAAAAATAATTAAAAACACAGCAAAGTGCGAGTCGGACTCGCGCATTGGGGGTTCCGTACCACCACCATTGTAATATACCTAATGTATATTTATAGGTTTCTATTATGGTGAGACAAAAAAATGACAAGGAAAAAAGAGATATCCTACCAAAAAATGAGGTCCCATCAAAAACATCATTTTTATGTACCAATTCGCCAAGACTCGTGAGTCTCCCCTAAAAATATATGAGAGATCTAAGGTGAGCCAAGTCTGGCAGTATTTTTTTTTTATGAATATTCAGCAAATTGCACCATAGTTCTCTTTTAAACATAAAAAATATATTATGTATCAGGGGGCACGGCAGTGCTCTTTTTCAAGTCGAGCAGACAAGCACAGCTGCACACGAATTCAACAAATTTTCGAAGCAATTCAACGCATTTTCGAGCTCTTAGTACTTATATTTGTAAAGGACTGAAGAAGCTGCCTATTTTTGTCTATTTCATATTGCACTTTTTACGTAATGTAGACAGAGTATATTCCTTACAAGTTAACCTTCAACTGGTGACGTACCGTCAATTTGACGTCGCAACGACAAAAACACTGTATTTCTCAGAAACGGCTTGCTCCCCGCGACCGCGCTCCCTAGTAGCTGCCTCGTGTGCAGTTTGGCGTCGGCCGATACACAGAACGGATGTCGCACGCGCACAGTTTAGGTATTAGATGGTAGCCGACGTCATTTTGACGTTACGTCACCTTTAGTGTTATGTTTTATTTGTGAGCTGTTCTTGTAAAATTACATTCAAAATGAATCAAATTATTTTTTGTGTGTAATCAATATGCAAAAATTGATTTTTTTTATTAATTACCTAAGTCTTAATGAGAAAATAAGGCTGGTTGTTATTTTTCTTTTCAGTTTCATTAATTTTATGTCAATAGATCTCATGTCTACCAAAACACAGACCAAAATTCAGTATTAAGTTCAAGTGTATGAATAAAGTTAAGTTTACGTTTAATATGTCAAAAGTGTGTTTAATTTTAGAAACAAACTAACCTACATTTACATAACATCATCTATTTTATTTCCTCTACACTTAATTTACAGTATTTATGGCTTTTTATTGATACGTCATAATGACGTCACCTCTCCAATACTGTGACTCACATTCACGTCACCAGTTGAAGGTTAATTACAAGTTAATTCCTTACAAGTTAATTATAATAAATAAATGAATTAATCATGTGTGACGCATGCATCCACCGCCAAAATTTGGCGGTGGATGCATGCGTCACACATGAATTATAATAGGTGTAACGGTATTACAACTGGTAGTAAGATTGGTAGTAACTAGAACGGCTAATTAATTACATATTTATTTTATTGTTTTTAGCAATTTTTTTGTATTTGTTGTTATAGCGGCAACAGAAATACATCATCTGTGAAAATTTCAACTACTATCACAGTTCATTAGATACAGCCTGGTGACAGATGGACAGACAGATAGACGGACGGACAGCGGAGCTTTAGTAATAGGGTCCCATTTTACCCTTTGGGTACGGTACCCTATAAAACATAATATAAACTGATCGGTAGATATACATGTTCCAAACAGTTATATCTACCGATCAGTTCCTACACCCCCCCGGCTTCACCCCCCCGGACACCTGTTATTTCTAGAATCTTCCGCGACTCCGACACGGCGCGAGCCCGGCAACCAATAGGAACCGCTTGTTGGAGTGGGGTGATTCCGATAATCGATCCGATTTGCAAATGGCGTGCATTGCATCATGCGTGCGTGCCGTGCATCGCATTTATGTTTGTGGCGGCTCACAATCGCGCGTGATCAATTTCATTTCTTATTTCAGAGATTTAAAAACCGTTTTAAAATATTTTTACAATCCACAAGGTGCTCACTCGCAGGAAAAATAGTGTAAAATAAATAGTGCGTGTATTTAATTGGTGTGGATGGGTGCTGGTACAATCGAAAACAATGTCATCTGAAGACATTGAGCAACTTCTCCATAAATGGGAACTCGATAAATACATCGAAAAATTTATTGGTAAGTAAGTACCTAGTTGGCACATTTATGTATCATACAAGCTCCATAACCTCAAAGCCCAAAGCTTGGGAGGGGACTAGGTCATATCTAAGGTACTAGGTACCGCATCCTGAATTACCTCATAGTACTTACATGTTACTAATTAGGTAACCTACTTTGTTCTTTGTATATTTCAGAAACTACCTATCTAAACAATTTTAGAGAGTAAAGCTACATGACCTGACCTGACTACCTGTCTACTTCTTCTATTTGTAGCAGAATTCTGACGGTAATTTTGTGTTTGCGCATGTTTGTGTTGTGCTGTACAGGTGCCCTCCACATGCTTGCCAAGCCACAGCTAGCGCCCACAAGCACAAGCATGTAGAGCGAGGCACTTGGCTAAACAGGCTTGCCTCAGTTTGCCGAGCTTTTGTAGACGCTTGTGGCTTGTGGCAAGCGTGTGTAGGCCCCATGATGGTTATGGTGCGGGTCACTGTGTCGTAGAACTAATCTTCGGTTAGCGCTTCGAGTTAACACAAAACTAACCTAGTGTAATTTACATTTTAACATTTATTATTACTTGTTTCTGTTACTGATTTAACATTTCACTAAACTGTTTTCATAGGTACCTATAACTTACATAATCTTCGTTTTTCCAGAAAACGAAGTTGACTTAGTTGCGTTGCCACTATTAGACGATGGACAAATAAAAGAGTTAATTCCTGCCATTGGCCCACAAGCAAAGTTTAAAAAGGCTCTTGCAGACTGGAAAAGCCTTAAGATAAAAGAGGGAGAAGAAAATGAAGATATTAATAACCTAGTAGAAATTTATGGTAAAGACGTAGGAGGTCTCACTCCAAGTGAAAGTTCACCCATCATTTCTCCAGTGTCCACACCTACATCGAGCAAATCATGTGATTCTTCTTGCTCGCTTGACTTCTCAACAGAAAAATTGGTGAGTATACTTAGCTATGTTGTCATTTCATCATCATATCAGCCGAAACACATCTACTGCTGGACAAAGGCCTCCCCAAGGATTTCCACGACAACCTGTCCTGCGCTGCTCGCATCCGTTGCTTCACGCTACCTTCACCAGGTCGTCAGTCCACTGTGTGGGAGAGCTGCCTACTCTACGTCTTCCGATGCGAGGTCGCCACTCGAGAACTTTACTGCCCCAACGGCCATCTGTTCTACGAGCTATGTGCCCACTGCCATTTAAGTTTAGCCATTCTGTGAGCTACGTCGGTTACTTTGGTTCTCCTACGGATCTCCTCGTTTATGATTCGATCATGCAGGGAAACGCTCCATTGCCCTTTGGGTGACCTTGAGCCTTCTTATGAGGCCCATAGTAAGCGACCATGTCTCAGTTCCGTATGTCATCACTGGCAACACACACTGGTCAAAAACCTTGGTCTTAAGACACTGCAGTATTTGGGATGTGAAGATATTTCGAAGCTTTCCGAACACTGCCAGGCCGAGTTTTATTCGTCGATTGATCTCTTTCTTGAAGTTTTACCTACTTAGCTGGACTGTTTGTCCCAGGTTTACACATTCTCATTTATGGTCTGCTAAATAAATGTTTATTCTATTCTATTCTATTTAAACTGTGTTGAGTCATTCAAAATACATAAATTTGTCCAGTCCATACTAAATTTCATCTAAATCCGTTAAGGGGATTAAGTGTGAAAAGGCAACAGAGAGACAGACAGTTACTTTGGCATTTATGATATTAGTATGGATAAGGACAAATATGTTTGTTAAGACAACCCCGTATGCAAAAAGAGGGGTGATGTTAAAAGTTCAAACCCGGATGCAAAAAGAGGGGTGAGGTGTTATAAGTTTCAAGTGTTTGTGTATCTGTCTGTGGCATCGTAGCTCCCAAATGGATGAAACAGTTTTGATTAGTTTTTTTATTTGATAGGTGACTTGAAGGGGTGTGGGCACCTTCCACCGGACTGAACGGTTCGAAATTTGGTGTCCTGTTATTTATTATTATAATATCTCATATACGTCCCCACCGAGGGGCTCGAGCCTACCCTGAATCAGGGCGATTAGGCCTTAGTCGACCACGCTGGCCCAGTGCGGGTTGGTCGACTTCACACACAATCTTCGAGTTTCTTCGCAGGCGTGTGCAGGTTTCCTCACAATGTTTTCCTTCACCGTTAAAGCAATCGGTAAGTATGTATGTAAGTGATTAAAATAAAAACAGAATACAACTGATTTACTTTACTACAACTAATTACTTATAATTTCACAACTTAGCGGTCCCCGTGCGCGACGACTCTTGGATCAAAATGTTACTACTTATATTAAAATTAAAGGACCAGTACGTTTTATTTTATCCTTTTTAGAGGTTTCTGTTGGGGGTTTTTAAATTTTAAGTTTTTTTATCTTCAAAAAATATATTCATTTGTATTTTTCAGAACACAATTCAGGACTTAACAAAACTTCTCAAAACTACTCAAGAAGGTAGACTGCTCCTTAAACGGCGTACGGAACCCTTAGGAGAAGGTCGAGAAAGTTAGAGAAATATGCCAGTAACATTCAAACCCATCCAAGCAGTGTCCATGCTTAGGGTCAGTTAACCTGCAATTACTTTTATGTTAATCTATGTTATAGCAATTTTAAAGAACTGTCATTTTAACAGAACAAGTATTCCCTGCTGAAAACTGCTCAATTTATTACACTAAAGCATCTGAAGGGCCCGGGCGAGCCCATGGTCGGCTATATGACGCAGTAACGAATCTAAAGGCAAAGTTTCGCCGAAACAAAGTGTACCAGCCAAGGCCGCGCGGTTCACTTCTTGAAAAAACTAACTCCAGAACCACATAACAAAGAACATGCTAACAAAAGGATAACCTCGCTGTCGGAAGAAGATTCTGCCTTAACCAGTGAAGAAGATCTCGATTCAGCTGAAGTAGAGGAATGTTTGGAGTGGCTACATTGTTCTGCAGATAATTTAGCTCTTTGCACTGAGAAGTGGTCTAAAACAAGAAAACGACGACTACAGCGTGTCGTATCGGAAGAAACTCACACTTATCTCCTGGAGTTTTCATGTTTAAAGCGTTCATGGGGGCACTCTTTGGTAAGTTAATATATGACATAAATATGGTACCTCCCACACAAACCCAAATTATTTGTAAATATTTCATCAAGTCTGATACGCCTTTATTCTTTGCCATTAAGTAAGCGTAATGTTTAATTTATTGTTGATTTGTGTAAGCCTGACTTCGCTTTATGTTAAGACAAGAAAGTATGCACAGGTTGGCTGTGCAATTTATTTTTAACGTGACAGGGTCGAGAAGGAGACCCGAATTGGGTTATTTTTAAGGTTCCATAGTCAGTCAACAAGGAACCCTTATAGTTTTGCTATGTCTGTCTGTCCGCGGTTTAGCTCAGAGACTATTAATACTAGAAAGTTGTAATTTGCTAAGGGTATACATATTAGTCACGCCGAAAGTAATAATCGGTCTATAACTACCTACGTATCTACATATAATATTTAAAGAATTATCCTCAAACTCCTAACTGTTGAGGAGTTGTACCTTCCATCATCAGCTCATCAACACGAATTGATGGCTACCAGACGCAGAAACTCAATTAGCTTTAGGAAACACACACTCAATACGTGCCTGTAAATTTTGAGAGTTACCCTCGATTTCCCTAGGATCCGACTTCAAAAAAGGAGTAGGTTCCGTTCCACTGTATGTTTTTTTTAATGTATGTTCACCGATTACTTCGTCAATTGTGGACCGATTTTCAAAAAGTATACTTCCAAGGTGGTCCCATTTTCACCAAGTCAGGATCTGATGATGGGATCCTGGGGAAATCGAGGGCACCCTTAAATTTTATAGGCATGTATAACGTGTTTCATGTATTTTCTAAAAGTGTTCAATTTTTTACATCTGATAATAATTTTATGTTTATGAGCTGATGATGGAAGGTGCAACTCCTCAACGGTTATGAGTTGGAGGATAATTCTTTAAATATTATACGTAGATACTTAGGTAGGTATGGACCGTTAGTCGATTTTTTTCAGGTTATTCAGGTGAGCTAACGAAGGAAGGTTTGACTTCTTAATATTCATGCTGCTGAGATGATGATGGACCCTATTGATTGGTGCCATAAGATTATGTTGTCTTTTCTGATTTTAGTGGGTTCAGCTAATGGCTAAGCGATTCTTTAAACATCAATTAATACATTTTATTTTTAAAAGTAAAAATTCTTTCAGCTTACAGCAGATTTTGACCAGTGGTACCCTGGAAATGAAAATAGCTTCGAAAATAAGTTTCCACTTTTGAAGAAGAAGTTGATTCAACTGTTAGGAAATGTCTCAAACAGAAGTCTATTTGTTCAGGAACTAAAGAATCTCGTGAAAAGTAAGTTTTATTTTGCTTTCTTTTATTTTACCTACTTAACCCCTGATTCAGAAAGGGGTGTACTGAAACTGATTTTTATATTTTTTATAAATAATTATTTGTTTGCTAAAACCTTTTCGTAAGTAGTAGGTAACAAATAATTGACCGTAATTGTTTTTTATATATAAACATACTCACCGAGTATGAGTTATTAAACGATTTCAATTAAGGAGGAGGTTTATCAATTCGACCGTATATATATATATATATATATATATATATATATATATATATATATATATATATATATATATATATATAATTTGTTTGTTCGTGGATAACTTCCTCGTTTATGAACCGATTTTGATGATTCTTTTTTTGTTGGAAAGGAGATATCCCAAGGGTGGTACCATGATAAGGAAACGAGGATCTGATGATGGCATCCCATATAAATCGAGGGGAACCTTAAAAAATACCTACCTTTGATTTGAGTACTTTCGTAAAATCCAAAATTTATTAATTTTTATTAAAGTAAAGATTAAATAAAGTTTATTGTATTTGTTTGTGTAAGCAGTTCATAGCCAGGGTTACAAAATCCCCAAAGAAAAAACTCTAAATTTTAGGATAGGTATATGAAAGAACATTCATTGTTGTCCAATAACCAGTTACAATGTTTAGACTTAATAATCTTTTTTTTAACAGACTCTGATCCAGAGACGAGCAATATTGCTACACTTCTCACTATTCCACATCTTCTGGGAGCAGTGCAAATCAGGAAGAAGAAATGTTCTGTGGCAGAAGTCCGAGAAAGCTTCATTACACGCATTGAAACGGAAACCTTGATAAACGAAGAATGTCGTAAACGACACGACACATACAAGACTTTCGGTATTACAGTTCAACCGTATGTCATTGTCATCGGTCCACTGGAAAAAAATACCGGAAGGTACGTTATCGTTGATAACTTGATATACGAACTGCCAAACATATGTAATGCGGTGGATACTTGCTTTAAAATTATATGGGCATTAAACCTGAAATACGCAGGTGAATGCTTGCCAGTTTGGCAATTTTTGCAAAGAGCTGTGTATATTTCCAAGGCAGCAGATTTAAAAGAAAAACTACCTGCACGCACTACTTATTGTACACTAGCTTTCCTGCAAGTGAGCACCTTGTGGATTGTAAAAATTTTTTAAAACGGTTTTTAAATCTCTGAAAAAAATAATGAAATTGATCACGCGCGACTTGAGAGTTGAGCGGTTGGCGGACTCACAAACATAAATGCGATGCACGCCCGCTTGATGCAATGCACGCCATTTGCAAATCGGAATCATCCCACTCCAACAAGCGGTTCCTTTAAAAAACAACTAATAAATTTAATTGACTAGGTATAGGTTTCTTGACGAAATTTATTCAGTTTCATAAGTAGAAGCCATAGTAAAATTATTGCGGTTTTTTTATCGACGATTCTAATAAATAAATAGCATCTATTCATGTTTGGTGATAGCTTACGGTTCTCCTATTGCCTTTATGCTGCAAGTTTTACGCAACTACTTTAACTGTCAAAAATTTACAAGAAAATGCCTCTTTGTATTTTTTTAATAACTATCTTTTTTGTATTTTGTCAATTTTGTTAAGTTGAATTGCTGTTCGTTAGTCTCGTTAAAACTCGATAACGGCTGGACCGATTTGGCTTATTTTGGTATTGAATTATTTGTTGAAGTCTAGAGAAGGTTTAAAAGGTGAATAAATATGAAAATGCTTGGAATTAAATAAAAAAAATATCAGTCAAATATTAATTGGTTTTAGGGTAGGGTAGTGTAGTTTAGGTGTAGTGTAGTTAGGGTAGGGCTGTGTAGTATAGGGTGGGGTAGGGTAGTGTAGGGTTGGGTAGTGTTGTGTAGGGTAGGGTAGGGTAGTGTAGTGTAGGGTAGGGTAATGTAGTGTAGGTGTAGTGTAGTTAGGGTAGGGTAGGATAGTGTAGTGTAGTTAGGGTAGGGTAGTGTAGTGTAGGGTAGTGTAGTGTAGGGTAGTGTAGTGTAGGGTAGTGTAGGGTAGTGTAGTGTAGTGTAGGGTAGGGTAGTGTAGTGTAGGGTAGGGTGGTGTAGGGTAGGGTTGGGCAATGTAGTGTAGGTTAGGGTAGTGTAGGGTAGCGTAGTGTAGTGTAGGGTAGGATAGTGTAGTATAAGGTAGGGTAGTGTAGTGTAGGGTAGGCTAATGTAGTGTAGGTGTAGTGTAGTTAGGGTAGGGTAAGGTAGGGTAGTGTAGTGTAGGGTAGGGTTGGGTAATGTAGTGTAGGTTAGGGTTGTGTAGTGTTAGCTAGTTTGAAATAACTCTGAATATGTTATTTACTGTGTACTTTTTGTCGGTTAGTCCTCTTTAACATTTACTTTAATGTTAAGTTCTAGTTAAGAGCGAATTCACAAAATCCCTTACAAACTTTAAATTTCAATTTTTGAAAATGGATGAGCCGTTTCTAATGGAACTATACTTACACATAAGCAAGTCACGAAATTCTATTTTGTGGATAGGTCACATTTACATAATACTTTATTATTAAAAGATTTTTTAGCGAATTTTAAGATTAGTAAAAACCTGAAATTGCTATTATTTAGTGACATTATATTTTTGATAATGTAATCTATCCATAAACTAGAATTTAGTCACTTGCTTATGTGTATACAGTTTCATTAGAATCGGCCCCATCCATTTTCAAGAAATAATAATTAATTTTTTTTTTAAATAGAATAGAAACGATTTTGTAAATAAAATTTCAATAGTACCTACTTGTCATGTAAGTATTTACATGTAAAATAAAATTATTTTAAAAGTAACTTTAAGGATAAGTACCTATTATTATAATGTTGATAGCATTAATTTTTATTTCACCTATTATCTACAAATAAGTCTTTGAAGTCAATATGGGACACTGTCTTTTTTGTATTTTTCTAATAAAAATATAATGCAGTACCGAAATGAAGGTTTTATTTACAAGGCCTTCACATTTTTCATGCTTCGTGTTATTTAACTTTCAGCTGATACTGTTAAGAGGCTCCATTGTGACCCCAGCGCCACGTAAAAATAAAATTTATAAAATTTTATTCGCTATAAACACAATTTATCAAAAACCTATTTAATTGTATACAGTTTTTGAGTTTGTGGTATAGTTTATTGAGATTTACCAATAAACTATAAAGCAATAATCGTGTAATTAGATTTAAAATAAATTGTGATAGTAGCAAATAGTTATTTTTTAGAAGTTTCGCTAGAGCTCACTGTGCAGCCTCTTAAAAAGCAGTTTATGCTACTCATGGGGAACAGTAGTATTACTGTTTCTCATAAATAGTGGGTACTGCATGGATACAGTTACAGTTGAGAAACAATAACTTCTACTTATCCAAGAGTAGTAAGTAGGTGGTACTGTTCCTCAACAGTAGAAATTACATTTCCACGCAGTATCCACTACTGTTGACAAACAGTATTACTACTGTTGAAAACAGTGCCAGCTACTGTTGCTTACGTAGGTACTACTGTTGACAAACAGTAGTACCTACGTAAGCAACAGTAGCTAGCACTGTTTTCAACAGTAGTAATAACGGTAAAACAGTGCCAGCTACTGTTTGTCAACAGTAGTACCTACTTACGGCACAGTAGCTGGCACTGTTTTCAACAGTAGTAATAACGTTAAAACAGTGCCAGCTACTGTTCGTCAACAGTAGTACCTACTTACGGCACAGTAGCTGGCACTGTTTTCAACAGTAGTAATAACGTTAAAACAGTGCCAGCTACTGTTCGTCAACAGTAGTACCTACTTACGGCACAGTAGCTGGCACTGTTTTCAACAGTAGTAATAACGTTAAAACAGTGCCAGCTACTGTTCGTCAACAGTAGTACCTACTTACGGCACAGTAGCTGGCACTGTTTTCAACAGTAGTAATAACGTTAAAACAGTGCCAGCTACTGTTCGTCAACAGTAGTACCTACTTACGGCACAGTAGCTGGCACTGTTTTCAACAGTAGTAATAACGTTAAAACAGTGCCAGCTACTGTTCGTCAACAGTAGTACCTACTTACGGCACAGTAGCTGGCACTGTTTTCAACAGTAGTAATAACGTTAAAACAGTGCCAGCTACTGTTCGTCAACAGTAGTACCTACTTACGGCACAGTAGCTGGCACTGTTTTCAACAGTAGTAATAACGTTAAAACAGTGCCAGCTACTGTTCGTCAACAGTAGTACCTACTTACGGCACAGTAGCTGGCACTGTTTTCAACAGTAGTAATAACGTTAAAACAGTGCCAGCTACTGTTCGTCAACAGTAGTACCTACTTACGGCACAGTAGCTGGCACTGTTTTCAACAGTAGTAATAACGTTAAAACAGTGCCAGCTACTGTTCGTCAACAGTAGTACCTACTTACGGCACAGTAGCTGGCACTGTTTTCAACAGTAGTAATAACGTTAAAACAGTGCCAGCTACTGTTCGTCAACAGTAGTACCTACTTAAGGCACAGTAGCTGGCACTGTTTTCAACAGTAGTAATAACGTCTCCATCCAGCACCCAATACTGTTGACAAACAGTAGTACCTACTTAAACAACAGTAGCTGGCACTGTTTTCAACAGTAGTAATAACGTTTCTATCCAGCACCCACTACTGTTGACAAACAGTATTACCTACTTAAACAACAGTAGCTGGCACTGTTTTCAACAGTAGTAATCACATCTCCACGCAGTGCCCAGTACTGTTAAGAAGCAGTAGTAAGTATTCATAAAACAGTAGTAGTTACTGCTTACCGATCAGTAAGCGCTACTGATTAAAACAGTAGTAGTTACTGCTTACCGATCAGTAAGCGCTACTGATTAAAACAGTAGTAGTTACTGCTTACCGATCAGTAAGCGCTACTGTTTCCTCTTACTGTGTGTTTTTACTGTTTCCTCTTACTGTGTGTTTTTACTGTTTCACTTTACTGACTTTAACAGTTAAATTAACCGTAAGGACTTAACTGTTTTCTTTCAGTCAGAATCACTGTTTCTTTCAGTTGGCTCCAGTTTTACTGGACAAAACAGTTCTTTTTAATGAAATTTCGGTTAGTATTACCGATTTTTTTTTTCAGTGCATAAAGGCAACTTTTTTCCACGCTCGCGAGCCGCTTGCGGTGCACCCTCGGAGACAGAAACATAGAAACTGTGTTCACGCGAGCGAAGCCGCTGGCAAAAGCTAGTCTTACCGATTTTTAGAGGTGTAAAATATATTTTTTTTATTTTAAATATTAATCATTCATTGAGACAGTTCGTTTTGACTCATTTTTAAATAATGACCATCAGTTATTGTAAAAAGAAGCGGTCTCGTAGATCAGTTCAACTTGCGTGGGTGGATAGATCACGCAGGTTAACTGACCTGAGGCACGGACGTTGCCCAGATGGGTTCGACTGTTAGTAGCGTTTTTCCCAACTATTTCCGTGCTTTGCGAGGCTCGTTAAGGCGTTGGTGCCAGTCGATATCAACTAGATGGCAGTAGTTAAGCAGTGTCAGATGCCCTTTAGGCGGCTTGAAAAACTTCTGACAGTTGGGTTTGATACTTTAGCCCTAAAACCTCCACCAACCCGGACTTGGTCCACGTATGTGGAGTATCGCGTACTCTTCCCAAGTTTGGGAGGACACCCGTGCCCCAACAGTGGGGACTTTTATGGGTTCTTAACTATATCGCTTAACTGAAGTGGCAGTGGGCAGGGCACATAGCTCTCAGAACATATGGCCGTTGGGGCAGCAAAGTTTTCGAGTGGCGACCGCACACCGGAAAACGTAGCGTATGCAGGCCTCCCACGTGGTGGACCGACGACCTGGTGAAGATCGCGGGAAGCCGATGGATGCATGCAACGCAGGACCGGTATTCTTGTATTTTCTAATTGTACAATAAAGCATATTTAATTGATTGATTGATTGATTGACCGGTCGTCGTGGAAATCCTTGGGGGAGGCCTTTTCCCCAGCACTGGACGTCTTCGGCTGATATGATGCTGATGATGATGATGAAATGCAATTTGCCGTTAAAAGGAAAGAATAGCACGCACTCTTCATACAAGTAGATCGTCTCTTTCTTTAAGTCAGTTAAAATGAGAAAACGTTTTTCCACCTCTGAATATTATCCTATCATCATAATCAGCTCGGGGCTCACCGAGGGGCACGAGCCTACCCTGAGTTAGGGCGATCGGGCCTTATTCGACCACGCGCAAAGTATATAAATTAGTACTAACATACAGTACGGACACTTCCTGCCGCTCTCTAGATTCCGACCTCACCCCCTCATCACCCAGGTTAATACAGATTGGTTTTAGTTTGGTTCTCGAACGTATAGAATTTCGCCGTGACTTTATTTGTTCTGTCATTTGTTTTTAAAAATTACATTCCTCGCCCGTTGTATAAAGTTTCCAGGGTGTGCCACGCGGGGCTAACCCGTGTTAGTTGACTTCACACACATAAACCTTCGAATTTCTTCGCAGGCATGTGCAGGTTTCCTGTCTTGTTGATTTTTAAATATATTATTGACACAATAAAAAAAACAAGTTTTATAGCTTTTTTTATGATTAAGTTCAAGTTTATTTGTCGTTCGGTGTTTTCATACAACACTAAGTTTTTTTTATTCACAATTAGTAAGCCATTAGTTTATCCAATATTTGTTTACTAGCCGTCCGCCCGCAGCTACGCCCGCCTTGTTTTTTTAGACTTTCCCGTGGGAATAAGACGTTTTCCCGGGGTAAAAAGTACCCTATGTCCTATTACAGGACCTAACTTAAATGTGTGCCAAGTTTCATCCCGATCCGTCCAGTGGTTTAAACATCCATACATACATTCATACATACAAACTTTCACATTCATAATATTAGTAGGATTTTTAAACAATAATTTAAATAACGAAACCTATAAACCTAACATTTCACTGTGTCAAAAAATGTTCAAAAAAATGTATATGGTCAGGATAATATTCAGAGATGAAAAAAAATTTCTCTTTTTGTATCCCTCTTAAGTAACACGAGTTAACGGTAAATAAAATAACTGTGACGCAATTAATACGAGACTTAGACTGGATTAGATTCATCATATCATATCAACCCATATATACGTCCCCACCGAGGGGCTCGAGCCTACCCTGAATTAGGGCGATCGGGCCTTAGTCGACCACGCGGTCCCAGTGCGGGTTGGTCGACTTCACACAAAACCTTCGATTTTTTTCGCAGGTGTGTGCAGGTTTCCTCACTATGTTTTCCTTCAAAATCAAGTAAGAGCGTCGGATAAACGTTCATATGAAATTGAAATTCGAAAACACATTGGTACGTGGCAGGATTCGAACCACGACCTCCCGGATATGAGGTAGCGGCCCTTACCGTTGCACCACCGATGCTCTGGATTAGATTAATAAATGGAAATATATCATCGAAATGACGGAACTAAGACGTTTTATTTTTAGAATGGATTTTTCCGTGTCGATGTCACACTAACACACATTCATATCTACTTAGTACGACAAAAAAATATATTTATCAAATAAGTAGCAAAAAAAAGTAGTCACGCAAGAAATATCGTTCAATACTCGCCTATTAAATGACATGTGAACATGCGACATTAATTTTGTGGAGCTGTCAGTGTGTCAAGCGGCCAATTAAACAGTGTTCATTTAACGTAACAAACAACATTAAATTCCTTCCTGTTTTCGTCTAGCGTAGCATCCTTATAGACTAGGAGGTCATGACAAATCTGGTAACGATAACGGATAAATGTGTTCCGGCTTGTTAGATTAAATAGCCAGTTTCCCATTACGTTGGGGAATCTTGGTAAACCCGCTTCCATCTTCGGCATCATCATCGCTTACCATCATTTGAGATGATGTCAAGGACTAAATTACCAGTCGTGGGTTAGAAAATGTTTCATTATTTTATTTAACCGCCTCCGTGGCGTAATGGTTAGCCCATTCGCTTCACACCAGGAGGTCGTGGGTTCGATTCCCGATTTCGAGTTCGATTATAAATACATAACGCAACCACTTTGCGCAGGCAGACCGATATATTTAACAGCAAACGGTTACCATTTATCCTCTCAACCTAAGTTTATCCAATTCCGTTATCGTTACCAAATTTTTCGTTACCTCCTAGTATATTACGTAAATGTAGAACGCCGCGCGAAGATTTTTTTAAATTCACAATTGATAAGCTCTTGTCATCATCTCACCTGATAGTAAGTGACGATGATGCCGAAGATGGAAGCGGGCTTACCAAGATTTCTTAACGCCATGGGGGATCTGGCTATCTTATCTTCAAGCCGGAACACATCAATGGTGTTAACACTGATGTTTGGCGGCAAGACTTAGATAAGATGGTGTTAACTAGCCAGGCGGGCTACGAAAATGCCCTTTTTTTATTTAATTGATAAAAAGAATGTTACAAAAAAAAGTTATAATACTAATACATCAAAAACCTTTACAGGTACCAAACCGAGTCTTATAAAGTTGACCTCGCCGGGAATCGAACTCGCGACCTCCTGGTGTGAAGCGAATGGACTAACCATTACGCTACGGAGGCGGTTATAAACACATAAACCCTTTGAATCATGCTGTATTTATCTTAAAATAAATATCTGTGTGTATATTTTATCGTACAGATAAATCGCCAGATCTGGCGATATCGTGCGGTATGACTCGGTATCGGCAAATAGATGACGCTTAAATATATATTAAATGTTAAATATTAATGCCCAAATTATAGTAAAATAGCTTTTGCCTGCTTCTTCGCTCGCATGAGCATCGTTTTATGATTATCTTTGAAGATGAAGCAAGCTTTTCGCGAGCGTAGATATAGCCTGCGTCGATCAGAAATAATATAGCTTTCTAATGGTAAAAGAATTTTCAAAATCGATTCAGTACTTAGTTCTAGAGATTACTTCCTGCAAATAAACTCACAAACTTACAAACTTTACCTCTTTTTAATATTAGTGTAGATAATAATAGTGTTTAATTAAGAAGCAGGTTGCAACATACGCTGAATGAGGGTGCGCGCTGACGCGTGCCGGCCGCGTCTGTCACGGTTTGTGACAACGAGTCTGTTAGTTATACGACAAGACTGTGTATGTCGCGATGGATGCAGAAAATATAATTGTTATCTCTTTCCTTCACTTGGTGTTAGAGAAGGTCGACCGCTTTAGCGTCTCGCGTAATGAGCAAGAAACTCGTCATGGTAGGAGTGACGCAGACCGACTCATTTAATTAGGGTCGTCGAGAAAGTTTAGCTGTTAATTAGTAGATTATTATGAGACATTTTAATTTTTGTTGTAGGGTGAACAAAAATTTCAATTTGATTTGTATTATATTTTTTAATTCACATTTGGTGAGCCCTTGGCATCATCTCACCTGATGGTAAGTGACGATGATGCTAAAGATATAGATAATGATTGATGGAGTATAAAGTAAGATATAAGTTTAAACGAAAATTTGGCGAAAATCTGAATGATGACACTGATACAGCACGGGAGCGTACGGTCCTGTCAACCAGTGCAAAGACGAGTATGATAGTACACAGGTTCCATAGGTGTACAGCTCAGGTTTAGGTTGTGGCACGGTGGGTAGGAGTAGGTTATAGTATGGCGTAATTAACTCCGTACGTGCACACAATCATATTTTAAAGCGAGTCATTAGTTGTAACAGTTGTCTCTGTCTTTTTATTTACGTGTAAAAAGTAAAAAAAATAACCACACTATTGCACTTTTTAATGTTTTGTCGTTTTAATTAAAAACTACAATTAATTTTAAAAAATCCAACTGGCATATTGAAGTGTGTATTTTAGCTCGACTAAGAAAATTTAGACTACATAATCGATCTGGTTTGCTTGTAAAATGCAAATCTCTGTTCTTAGATTTTTTTTAAGTTAACGAATCGTGTTTCTGCAACTGACAAAATGAATTCATTGAAATGAAGAATCAGTTTATAAAATAGCACTTTCATAGATTTTGTAATTGCTGAAAAAAATCGAGATCCCCGAGACCAAAGTTTCCAATACGTCGCCTTAATGTAGAAATATAAGACCTAATAAAAAAGTACACAAGAATTAAAAAAGCATTACACACGTTCAATTATTATCGCACCAACAAATCACAGAAAACATAATTATATCTTACCCGAGATGGGTCTTAAAGAGGGTTTTAAAATTCAAATAGTTATTTTAGATACTTCCCCAAGGAACCTCAACTATACTCCGTCAATGTTTGGTAGCGATAAATATGGAAGGATAGGAAAGAATAGGATAGAAAGATTTTGAAGTAAAATGGGACACTTAGATTGTTTGTTTGTTTGTTTTAAACTCTTTATTGCATTTAAAACAAATTATGTGTTAACAAAAGAATATTAATATAGTAAAGGCGATTGTTATGCGACACATGAGAAATAAATCAAAAGGAAGAAGGATTAATAACAGCAACGCGTTACCGCGTTGCAAGGTAACGTTTTTAGATCCTTTTTTTAGAACCTGTAGCCTGTAGGCGGTGTATTCGCGAAGGACGAACAGTGCCCTGCGCGTTTAATACCATAGTGCGTTCAGGGCGCTGCTAGGGCAGGGCTACCGCGCTAGGGGCAGTGTCGGGGATATTTGTGGACGCGGAAGTAGATGGTTTCCAAGCCCTGCTCCGCTAACGATGGGCTGAGGCTCTCCTCAGGCTTCGCGGCTGCACTAACAGCATCTTGGCCGTCCTGTAAACCAGTTTTGTTAAGAGGTGACTTGGGATGCAATAAGCGGTTACTACATACACTCGCTCTTTGGCGACTCAAAGTGTGGCTATCGTATAGATGGAGGGGAGCGGCGCTTGGTTCACAAAGGCCAAGAAGTTTGTGCGTGAGCTGGGGCGGTGCCTTTTTTAATCAACAATTGATAAGCCCTTGGCATCATCTTACCTGAAGTTAAATGACGATGATGCCGAAGATGGAAGCAGGCTTACCAAGATTCCCCAACGCAATGGAGAACTGGCTATCCTTTCTTCAAGCTGGATCACATTAGTGCTGTCAACACTGATGTTTGGCGGTAAGACTTAGATAAGAAGTAACTAGCCAGGCGGGCTTAGAAAATGCCCTAACACCAAATAAACCGAGTCTTACAAGTTGAATCGAACCCGCGACCTCCTGATGTAAAGTGAATGGACTAACCATTAGGTCACGGAGGCGATAAAAAATCAGGAACAGCAGCGATACCTGCTCTGGATTGTTCCTTGTGCACCGCATTTTTCTTGCGATACCGCGAGACACGTTAAGGGCACATTTGCAGGGGGGGCGATTCGGGGTGAACTTTAGAACTAAATCGGCGGTCTTATTGCTAGGTAGCAATTTCTGCAATTTACATTACCCAAAACGTTATCCAAAACGTGCGCGCGTTGCAGAATTTCAATTAGGTACCATCTATCAATACAATTATTACATTTAAGTTCAAATCTAAAAAGGCAAAGTATCAATTGGTTGGAAGAACAAGTGCATTTAATGTATTTTTCATGAGCGCAGCCAGCCGCAACGGTCACACACCACCCGCGCTGTGCCCGCTTAAAAAACGCACCGTGTTCAGCCGTACGGACTACAAGAACTTATAAGAAATGGTACAATTAGTCAGTAGCCAAGTTTTTTTAAGTTACCCTGTTTCAACTAAGACACAATTTCATCATACCAGTCCACTGCTGGACAGAGGCCTCCTCAAAGGATTTTTACGACGACCAGTCCTGCGCTGCCCGTATCCAGCGGTTTCCCGCAATCTTTACTAGGTTATCGGTCCACCGTGTGGGAGGCCTGTCCGTCCCGGCTTGCGCGTCGCCACCGAGAACTTCACTGCCCCAACGGCTATCTGTTATACGAGTTATGTGCCCTGTCCACTGCCACAAGACACATTTAATGTTAGTCAATAGAAGCTCGACGCTCTTACGGTGAAGGAAAACATCGTGAGGAAACCTACACACGCCTGCGAAAAAAACTCGAAGGTTGTGTGTGAAGTCGACCAACCCGCACTGGGCCCGCGTGGTCGACTAAGGCCCTAAGTAAGGGTAGGCTCGAGTCCCTCGGTGAGAACGTATATGAGCTGATTTGATGAGAAGCACAGTATAAGTAGCCAAAATTTACCGCCACGTAAGTACCTATTATCAGATACAGAGTAAGGACGTTAAGGCTAAGAACCAAAAAAAAAAGACGTGAAAAGACAAAAGAATTTAATTTTGGCTTAAAGATAGGGTAAACGGTAACTTGGAATTTTGGATCTCAGAAGCTCTTCTGATGAGGGCTCAACCAGAAAATTTTCGCTTAAAGAGGCTTTGACAGTTCGCAGTAAGGTCGGCGAAACGGTAGGTTGGACAATTTCGATGTCGGTTAGATACTGTCATTCGTTTTTGTCAAATGTCAACCACTGTGGTCGCCTCTGTTTCGTTTTTGTTACTGTTCGTTTGTAGGGATCCTTGTGCAGAGGTTCTTATCATGTCTTATTTGTTAAAAAGTAAAAAAAAGTCGCTTTAAAAAATAAAATAAAATAGTAGAAGGGTATTTTCTAAGCCGGCCTGGCTAGCTACCACTTATCTTATCTAAGTCTTGCCGCCAAACATGAATGTTAACAGTATTGATGTGTTTCGGCTTGAAGATAAGGTAGCCAGTTCCCCGTAGCGATGGGGAATCTTGGTAAACCCGCTTCCATCTTCGGCATCATCGTCACTTATCATCAGTGTTTGTTTAGTTCAAATCTTGCGATCGGTTTTAGAGCGACTTCCAGTGGTCCAATTGATCTGAAATTTGGAATAAAGCCGTACACCCGGTGACAATAGATGTTTTTGGTATTTTTAAGTTAATCTGATGATGAAATTTGGAGGTGGAATCATGGTCCCAGAATTGTCTTTTATTTTCAATAAAGTCTTAGGAAATACAGCCTTTTTGAATTTGGAACCGTGTATTTATATTCATTTGAGCATTCGGCTTTTGAGCATAAAAACTCTTTTCAAACAAAAGCTTGTATTTGAAAGCTTTTAGGTTTTAAGAAAATTATTTAAAATTCAACTTAATTACCAATAAACATAAGACATACTTATAAGAATTTAGATTATAAATTTGATACACACAGAACCTTCTAATTATAAATGAGCAAACTAGCTTGGCCAGTCGCCTCGCCACACACGTTACTGCGTTTTTCATTTAACCCCAAGGACAGGTGAAGTGAGGTGTCTCGAATCCAGTTTGGGGAATTGATTTACTAATATAAGACACGCAGGACTAATTTTAAACCACGGAGTTGTAATATAGGGTAAAAGCAGGATAGTTACCACACTTTTTAAAATTACGCTATATCTCTTAGTACAAAAAGCAAAATACTTTATAGTTTGTAAAACTGGCTGGTAATTTAATTTTTACCCACAAATTTATGAAGAGTAAAAAAAAATATCTTTAATATTCTCAGAGTATATAAGCGATTTTTGCGGATCTCTATATTTTGGCACATCTATCCCATATAGGGAATAGTTGCCTAATCAATGTAAATTACGTTACTATCCTTAAAGTAATTTATATTTTATAATTTAAATTATTATCATTATATACCGCTGAGAAACAAGACATCTATCCCGCAATAAATTGTATCGCCTTTTGCCTTTCCATACAATCGTACAGAGATATGAGACATGGTCGACTTATTGGTAGTTGGAGAGTCTTGTATGCGATTCATCCGCGAAACTAGAGTAATTACAATCGGGGCACGTATACCCCTGGGCAACTTTCCTGGTTTTACCCTATGAGTATATTACGAGAGGTCCTGAGGATTATTTTAGATTTTTAGTATCACCAGTCTAGAGTAACGTACACTTTAAAGTATTGCATTTATAATTAAATGTCATTTGTTTGGTCACCTTTAGCATCGCAATCTATCCGCTTCCGTGGCGTAATGGTTACGTCTATTAGCTTCACATAAGGGGGTCGTGGCTTCGATTCCCGGCGGAGACTAACTTTGTATGACTCGATTTGGTTGGTGGAATAGCATTTTCTAAGCACGCCTGGCTAGCTATCAACATCTTATCGAAGTCTTGCCTCTAAGCATCAATTGTAAAAGCATTGATGTGTTCCGGCTTGAAGATAAGATAACCATCAGTTCCCTAAGTCGATTTCCGCGAGATTTGACAGAAATTTTTTTTGGGGAATCGGGCTGAAGGCGGGAATCTTGTCTAAGCCAGTTCCCCATTGCGTCGGGGAATCTTGGTAAGTCCGCTTTCATCTTTAGCGTCATCGTCACTTACCATCAGATGATATGAGGTCAAAGGCTTACTAATTGTGGATAAAAAAAAAATACTAAGCATTAAAAAAATGTACACGACTCTACCTAGAGTTAAAGGAGTCGAGTTTTATTAAATTGTAAATAATTCGTTGTAATTTATTTAAAAAACATACCTGATCTAACATTTAGTCTAGACTCTAGACTTAGTCTAGCTTGGCTAACGTTGCCATTGTCACAAAAAGGTCACTTGCCAGACTCGTTAATAACCCATAAATTGCCCACTGCTCGAGCACGGGTCTCTTCCCAAACCCGGGAAAGTTAGGCCATACTCCACACACGGGGGGAAGTCCGGATTGATGGAGGTTGTATAACTATAAGCGACCCCCACTGACAGAAATTTTTCAAGCCGCCTCTATGAGACATCTGACACGGCTTAACAACTGATCTAATGATGTCAACCGGCGCCAACGGCTTAAGGTACCTTGCAAAAAACGGAAACCGGGCCATAAAAATGCCACTATCATTCAAACCCATCCAGGTAATGACCCTGCTTCAGGTCAGTTAACCTACGTGATCGACCCAACCACGCAAGTCACAATGAGCTACAACCGCTTACCAGACTAAGTCTAATCAAAACAGATGACATTAGTTTTTTTTATTGTTCTCTATTGATAAGCCCCTGGCATCAACCCACCTGATGGTGAGTGACGAGGATGCCGACGATGGAAGCGGGCTTAACCAAGATTCCCCAACGCAATGGGGAGCTGGCTATCTAATCTTCAAGCCGAAACACATCAATGTTGTGAGCATTGATGCTCGGCGGCAAGACTTAGATAAGATGGTGGTAGCTAGCCAGGCGGGCTTAGAAAATACCCTTCCACCAAGCAAACCGAGTCTTAGACTCAGCCGGGAATCGAACCCGCGATCTCCTAATATGAAGTTAATAGACTTAACCACTAAGTCACGAATGGTAATGGAAACACAGTACAATTTCAAACGTATGCGTTTGAACTTGGAGCGTCTGAGATTCGCTAGAACTGTATTCCAAACAGCGTGGGACATCAAAGCCATTTCCAAGCCATTTCCACCGTGTTTATGACACGAGAAAGAACAAACTATGACACGACAGGAGGGACAAAGCTCAAGAATTTTAATTGCAGCAACTCTCTATGTAACAGCGTAAACAAGGGGGTCTTTTTAATTTCGTCGGGTTCTCCGAAGGAAATGTTCCGTGTGGGGAGGATTAAGCGGTTAGAATTGTTTATTTTAAAATTAAAAGTTAAGCTGAAGTTATACTTTGATGTTTATTTTGTTTAACTTGATAAATTAATTGAAAATTTTGATAAGAAAACTTTAAGTTAATGTGCAATTACCTAAATTAATTACATATCGTGACAAATTGTTGCTACTTGCTACACAGCTAGTAGATTAGGTACAAAGGCCAGCACATCAAGCTAGACACTTAGGACTTTGTATTGTTCTTATGCCGTACGCGTATGGATCAGAATCGCACTACGAGTCTGTACCTTGATTGTGCTGGCCTCTGTACAAAGACACACACTCATTATTCAAACCCATCCAGGTAATGACCGTGCTTCAGGTCAGTTATGGTATGTGATCGACCCAACCACGCAAGTCAAACTGAGCTACATCCGCTTACCAGACTCAGTCAGATGAAAGCAGATGGCAGTATTTTTTAAATTATTATTTATTACCAGCTGTTTCCCGCGGTTTCACCCGCGTGGACAACGTTTCTATGACTTTTCGAGGGTGCACAGTGCGTGGTAAAAAGTAGCCTATGTCTGAATCCAGGTCCTAATCTGTCTACCTACCAAATTTCAGCCAAATCCGTTCAGTAGTTTTTGCAGAAAAGCGTAACAGACAGACAGAGTTACTTACACATTTATAATATTAGTAGGGATTGGTAGAGCTTCGGTGGCGTAATGGCAAGGGCCGCTACCTCCTGTCCGGGAGGTCGTGGTTCGATCCTGCTACGTACCAATGTGTTTCGAATTTCGATTTCATATGTACGTTTATTCGACGCTCTTATATGGTAAAGGAAAACATCGTGAGGAAACCTGCATACGCTTGCGAAGAAACTCGAAGGTTGTGTGTGAAATCGACCAACACGCACTGGGCCCGCGTGGTCGACTAAGACCCGATCGCCCTAATTCAGGGTAGGCTTCAAGCCCCTCGGTGGGGACGTATATGAGCTGATGTGTGATTTACTATTGGTAAGCCCTTGCCATCATCTCACCTGATGGTGAGTAAAGATGATGCCAATGATGGAAGCGGGCTTACTAAGATTCCACAACAGATAGGTCACTCTGTGAGAACTTTGTTTTATATTTTCTGTTAGATAGGACGTCAGTATTTGGTTTAAAATTATGAATAAACATCAGGTTTTATCGTTTTACTATCAGATATTATCGTTTTCATTTATTTAACATAAGGTTTGTAAGACGTTACAAAAGTAATGTTTTTAACATTTTGACAACCCAGCTATGTTACCTACTAACTTTATGAGATTCATTTAAAGTTGAGATTTTTTCTTAAGAACAAGGTACTTACTTACTAGTTTCTTTATCTTATCACAATCACAGTTTTATAAATGTCTTGGTTATTATATTAGTTTTTGATTGGAGGCGACGCATTAATTGGAACAGTTGTCTGTGTCTTTTTATTTACGTGTAAAGTGTAAAAAAATAACTACACTTTTACATTTTTTCAATGTTTTTTCGTTTCAATTAAAAAGACGTGCAATTAGTTTTAAAAAATTCAACTGAAATATTGAATTGTGTGTTTAGACAAATTGACTAAGAAAATTTGGAGGATTAAATCGGTCTGGTTTGCGTGTAGAATGCAAATCTCTGTTTTAAAACAGGTTTTTTGATATATTTTTTCTGTTATAAAAGTGAACAATTCGTTCAATTGCAACTGACAAAATAAATTCATTGAAATGAAGAATCAGGTTACAAAAAATAACTTTCATATGTTGCGTAATTGCTGAGAAAATTCGAGATCCCTGCGAGAAAGGTTCCTGCGTCGCTTTAACACGCTCATGGACGGTAACGTTATAGTGTCCGATTTTTTTGCCATACTGTGACACGGATGCTGTAGCGTTCCATCGAACTTCTTCGAACTATATCTGATACAAATGCTAACGCAGCCAGTTTTCTTTTTTCTCTTATTAAAAATTTGAGTACGTTTGGCTGCACCTCACCTGATGGTACCTAAGTCCTAAGTGCCGATGCAAACGAGGATGTAATTTGAGGTCGTGAAGCTTCAGGGCACCCTCTCCGAAATGAATCCTGTAGAACACAGATAGACAGGCAACTCGAGGCTTAGGCGATGCTCCAGGCTTTGGAGCCTGTTTGATACAAGTTCCTCGTCGCCAATGAGTCTCATAGCGCGTCGGTATCGGAATCCAAGGCATCTAGCTGGTAACGAGCCGATCTGTCCCATTAGTGAGAGCAGTACTCCATACATGACCCAACTTGAGCTTGGTATAATATTTGAAGCTGCTCTGGGTGAAGTAAAGTCTTACCTTCGAGAGGATACCAAGCTTTTTGGCAGCCATTTTTGCCTTGGATGTATCTACCGAAATTCAGATCGGATGTTAAATCTACGCCAAGGAGCTCAAGATAGTCGGAGATCCGGATAGATTCATCTCGGAAAGTAGGAGTTAGACTAAAATGACTCCTTTTCATAGTGAAGAGACACGCTTGCGTTTTAGGGTCAATAAACCTAACAAGATTGGCATTACCGCAGCCAGAGACTGCCTTGAGTGTTAGGTTCATGCACTCAACTATGACCTCCTTCTCTGAGATAGTATATTCAGACCCCTAGCTTGAACACGAGACGAATATCTTTAAATATCTTCAAATATACCGGGTTTCAGCAGATCGTTAATATGCAGAAAAACAAAGTTGCGGATAGAACTGAGCCCTGACGTACCTCGGCATCATTAGCCATTAGGTCAGATGAGCAGCCATCGACGAACACTCGAATGAGCCGTTCCCTCAGGATGTAAGATATCCAGTTGCACAAACCAGTAGGTATTCCGTAGGAAGGAAGCTTACCAATTAGACTAGCATGCCAGACCCTATCAAATGCTTTGGATATATCGAGAGATACGGCAAGAGCTTCACCGTGCTTCTCTATGGCTTTACCCCATACATGCGTAGCATACACTAGAAGATCTCTCGTTGACCGATACTGGCGAAAGCCATACTGGCGATCACTCAGAAAGTCATTGTCTTCTAGGTATGTTAAGAGGTGGGTGTTCAATACACGCTTCATAAGTGTATGGAAGTGATTGCAATAGTTCGATAGTTGGATGAGTCAGCACGACTACCTTTTTTAGGCACGGGCTGCACGTTGGCAAGCTTCCAAGACTTTATAACGCTTTTGAGAGAGAGAGGCGATATACAGGTAGGCGTGTGAGCATGGGAGACAACTCAGGAGCACAGTTATTTAGGATTATGGCTGGATAATCGTCAGAATCGCTGGCCTTATTCACATCTACACTGCAAAGAGTTTTAAGAACCTCTTTTTGCAAATATGAAAAGGGGATATTACAGTGCCTTCATATATTTAAGATGCTCACTATAACTGTCACATTTTACACTAACGACTTGTGTCACACACATAAAAAAACAGTCGTCAATGTGAGTGACACGGATGCTATGGCAGTCCTGTATGTATAAAATTTTGTTCAGTCCTGAGGGAAGTGACCTGGAGAGCAGTTTTGTGATTTATACTGGCTTTAGGATCATATTATGTTACAACAAATGCCAAAGCATCTCCAAATTTTTCATACAAATTATTTGTGTCAAACAGGTGTGACTTATTGTCCTTGAACGTGTTAATTTAGAGTTACAACGTAGGTACAACCAATCAGTCTTAATTATTGCCCGTAGGAATTAAAATTATTTTTATAAATAAGTTAGAGGTAGGCAAGGTCTAGCAAAGGAACTTAATTCTATAAAAAACAACTAGCTAATAAAATAAACAATGAGGAATAAAAACGAATCGAAGAAGCAAAACGACACCAATCGCAATTAATGCTAAAGTGAAGTGTAAAATGCCACATGCTCTGAGCGTCTCTTGTTGTAAGGGACATCAGATCATTTTATTTTTCTACCGAAACTTTAGCAGGTGTCGAATAAGAGAAAGAGAGCGTAGTTTTTCTACCTGGCTAGTCTTAAAAAAAGTCTTAAGTTTATTAAGTAGTGGTAATTAGCTTCATATTCGAAAAATAACTTATTTTTCATACGCAAAAGTATGTAAAAATTGCAGACAAAAATTCCATATATGTGTCCCATGTACATACTTCAGACTTTTTTGAAAGTGAATACAATAAAATGAATCACGCTAACTGTAGTATGTTCATATGACAGGTAGTAAGAATATTTTTTGCCTTCTAGTGCAGATAGGCATAACAAAAAACGCGATTTTCTTCTAAACGGTAAATATGACTGATATGACGATTAGAGAGAACTTTTTCAAAATAAAGAGATGAACTTGTTGGTATTGTCAGTGTAGATAGGTCAGTTTGTTAGATAGGACAGTTAGCGGGGAGGGTGACGGTATGTCCAATGTGCCCTGAAACCTACCTGCACTCGGGAGGAGCTGCTGAACGCCATCGATAGCGCCGTTACGCTGCGGTTCAGTCATAGCAAATTTATGTTTTATTAACTAGGACACAATGTTGAAGTTCTTTGTAAGCGGGATGTTCTCGATATGTATTGTACCGCCGCATAGCCGCCGCATAGCCTTCGCATAGCCGCCGCATAGCCGTCGCATAGCCGTCGCATAGCCGCCGCATATCCGCCACGCGGCGGCCATGAGTGTCATATAAACGCACCCTTAGGGTGGCCACATACTGGGCAAGGAGAGGTATGACTTGTCGATACGATAAAAAAAGAAGAATCACTGGTTATTTTTATGATTTTTATCTATTTTTCATTTTTCATATTTATTTATAATTTCATCATAAATAGGTACTATGCAATTAGGAATTAATTAAAAATCAAAAACTCGACTGCATAAAAACCTAACCACTATTTTTTCGGCCAGTCGGATAAAAATGTATCCTATGTCACTCACGGGATTAAGACGAATTTAACGACACCTCGAACTTCAAAATCCTTAAAGCCATTTAGGCTACAGAGCGTGCCGAAGAAATAAATAACCTCTTTTTTCGCTAGTTGTGTAAAAAATTATCATATCAAATGTCACTCACGGGCTAAAGAAAAATCTAACGACACCTCGCTCACCAAAAATCCATCCAGCCGTTAAGGCTACAGAGCGTGCCAAAGAAATAAACATACATACACTAGAAAACATAACTCTCCTTTTGGAGCAGTCGTGTAAAAATGGCCCCAGTACTAATTTCAGTTAACGATTATGAAATGAATTTATTTATTTGGTGTTATTAAATTACTTTTGATTGTAAAAAATAGTTATATTTACAATTAGTGATCTTTTTATTTACTTACATGCCTTATAAAAGAACTGCCAAGGGTGAGTGGGACTCGCGCTCCAAGGGTTCCGTACCAGCTCGCCGCTCCACACAATTATGATAATGATAACCTAGTCACGTTATAAACAAAATACATCAATGCAAACGACAGTAAAATTATGTTTTTTCATTCAGATCAGACTCCTTAAGAGCCTGCTGGAGTTTTCTGTAGAGATTCATTTGTTAACCAAACAACCGAATTTGAAATAATTTTATACCGATAATCGGATAACATATCGGTTTTCCGTTTTTTAACTTGACAACATGTTTATAGGTTAATAATGGATTCCTATTTCGTTTATCAAAAAGTAATGCGATACCGACACAGATATAAGTCATCCGATTATCGATATAAAATTATTTCAAAATCCCTTTTGACTACGTTTGTATAGGACTTATGAACTCCAGCGGGCTTTTAATGCGAGTACTAAGTGTACAAGTGTGACTTGGCCAGTTATTATTATTTTTTGTTATACTTCATAATAAGTACTATAACCACACTAATTTTCACACTTGTATGTCTAGCTGTATGTTACTTGTATGGAAGCCCCCTTTATTTTTTTTATGTAACAGCGGCAATAGAAATACACACTCGTATATCTAGCACCAATTAACCGGAATTTTTTGTCTAGATGCTCTCAGTCACCTACATGCCGTAGAACAAACAATAATACAATGATTATATCCGCTACCTATATTATCTACTAACGTTAAAAAATACTGATTTTTTATTTTTATTACTGTTTTTTTATTTTTTTGTAATTTATAGTTAACGAAAAATAATAGTGTGTATAATAATAAGGTTCAAACTTGCTTGTATTTTGAACACACGATCGGAAAGGGTTATGATGTACTTTCCATCATCAGTCAAATATCTATTGTTCTTCTTTCTCGGTCCCTCCATAGTGAGGATTGCGACCATAAGGTTAATAGATATCGGTAATAAATAGTATATATTCTTTGCCATAACTGAGGTATCTCCATTGGTTATAGTTGAAGGCGCTGTGGACTACCCTATGGATGTTCCCGTCCACAGTTTTCTTTACAGCGTCTATCCATCGGGAAGGTGCTATGGCCCTGGCTGTTATATCTGTACTACTCACCGTACCAGCTCATATACGTCCCCACGGAGGGCCTCGAGCCTACCCTGAATTCGGGCGAGCGGGCCTTATTCGACCACGGTGGCCCAATGCGAGTTGGTCAACTTTACGTTCAACCTTCGAGTTTCTTCGCAGGCGTGTGCAGGTTTTACAGAAACAGCGTTGGAAATAACAGCATAAATCGAAATTCGAATACATTAGTACGTGGCGGGATTCGATCCACGACCTTCCGGACAGAAGGCAGCGGCCCTAGCCGTTACGCTACTGACGCTCTGTACTACTACATAGCGACTACCCAACAGTTTATTAAAAGCCTTCAAGCTTATAAAAAATCAACAGTTTATAAAAAACTTCTTTAAGTCTTCGGAGACGCATAGTAATATGGTCCGAAGACCAAGACTGCACGTACTGTCTGATCCTCCCGATCAAATTTAAGCCGTCCTGAACTGCCTCCTTGCAGCTCAGGGAGGAACAGAGAGTATCAATTCTTAAATGACACAATCCTCCTCACTAGCACATTAAAAATGTGAAACATAAAGTAAGCGGTAGCTCCCATCAGGAGCTCCTCGCGCAGTCCCTGAGCGCTTCTTTTTGCACTTCCCCCCTTCCTAGGGGAGTCTTAGCAGACTTGAAATCCAGAGAGGTTTTTAGTGAGTATGCACTAGGCGAGCCCCAAATAACCAGACCGTAGGCGGATGTCTGGTATGCAAGGCATTTTTTAATTCTTGTACCCTCCGAAAAGGGGAACAAAAAAAACTACTTTTAATAGTAAAATATAACTAAAGATTAATTGTCTAAAACATGATGGGACAAATGAGAGAAAATGTTAAACACGTGTCTCTCGACACTAAGTGCGCGGGTTCGATGCCCGGGCTAATTCCGTTCTGCTTCCTGTAAGGTAAGTATCGGAGTTATTTTCGATAACGATTACTGTAGATAACTATTGAGTGCTTTGAATGGATCTTGAGGATTGAAGATGTTTTATGACTAGGTACCTCTAACCAAGTATGTAAGTAGATATTTAACTCTCGAGACAAGTGTATTAAAATTCGGTACCTATCACACACAATCAAATGAGGATGGTGGCGCATCGGAAGCCGTGTCGTTCCTTTCCCTCTAATATGGTTGAGGGGAGCGATGTCTGAGTCTCGCGTTATTCGTGAACAGGTGCTGTCCGTGTGAACTGGCCTACACTTGTCAAAGGCGTTAACGAAAAATTTTATAATTTTCATGTATTACTTCTCGTGTCATGTTGTTTTCATGTCCAAATGACATTATTTGCTTTATATCTATAACTTTATAGACATTATTAACTGATGATTGTTTGTTTATATTTTTTTTACAATCTGACATTATGTAATGTAATTGTTATCTTTATGACGATCAGAAAGAGTGTAACATTCACTTATTTTGAATAAACATTTTGAAATCTTGAAATCAAAAGCAATATAATGTTACGTTTCAACCTTGCAATTTTGAATATTTGATACTACTATCAGTCTGCTTTGGCATGTGATGATGATGATGATCATATTCACATCAGCCAACAGATGTCCACTGCTGGACATAGGCAAAGTATATATAATAGTACTAACATACAGTATGGACACTCCATGCCGCTCTCTAGATTGTGACCTCACCCCCTCGTCACCCAGGTTGATTCATATTGGTTACAGTTTGGTTCTCGAACATATGGGATTTTACCGTGATTTTATTTGCTCCGTCATTTTTTTTAGAAATGTAATTTCACGACCGTTTGTATGCAGTGTCCGGGGTGTCAGTATGGACAGTCCCTGCCGCTCTCTAGATTGCGACCTCACCTCGTTACCCAGGTTGATTCATATTGTTTACAGTATGGTTCTCGAACATATGGGATTTTGCCGTGATTTTGTTTGCTCCGTTTTTTGTTTTTAGAAATGTAATTTCACGACCATTTGTATGCAGTGTCCGGGGTGTCAGTATGGAAACTCCCTGCCGCTCTCTAGATTGCGACCTCACCTCGTTACCCAGGTTGATTCATATTGGTTAAAGTTTGGTTATCGAACATATGGGATTTTGCCGTGATTTTGTTTGCTCCGTCATTTGTTTTTCGAAATGACATTTCACGACCGTTTGTATGCAGTGTACGGATTGTGACATAGGTCTCCCCTGAGTTAGCGTGATTGCCACGCTTGGTACGCGGGCTGGCAATCGCTGTCTGCAATGTGGTGGTACAGTACGCGGAAAGGACGCTGCTGCCCATCCTCCAGCTTTGATCCCTTATTCGCCTCTAACATCACTCTCAGGGAGAGAGGGGCCGGTATTGGATATTCTAAGGCAGCACCACAGGCCATAACATAGATAGATACTGCTCAACATTATAGATTGCGACCTCACCCCGTCGTTACCCCAGGTTGATTCATATTGGTTACAGTTTGGTTCTTGAACCTATGGGACTTTCCCGTGATTTTGTTTGCTCCGTCATTTGTTTTAAGAAATGTCATATCACGACCGTTTGTATGCAGTGTCCGGGGTGTGACATAAGTCTCCCCTGATTTGCCGTAATTGCCAAGCTTGGCAGGCGGGCTGGCGATCGCAGTGTGCAATGTGGTGGCACAGTACGCGGAAAGGACGCTGCTGCCCATCCTCCAGCTTTGATCCCTTATTCGCCTCTAACATCACTCTCAGGGAGAGAGGGGCCGGTATTGGATATTCTAAGGCAGCACCACAGGCCATAACATAGATAGATACTGCTCAACATTATAGATTGCGACCTCACCCCGTCGTTACCCCAGGTTGATTCATATTGGTTACAGTTTGGTTCTCGAACCTATGGGACTTTCCCGTGATTTTGTTTGCTCCGTCATTTGTTTTAAGAAATGTCATATCACGACCGTTGTATGCAGTGTCCGGGGTGTGACATAAGTCTCCCCTGATTTGCCGTAATTGCCAAGCTTGGCAGGCGGGCTGGCGATCGCAGTGTGCAATGTGGTGGCACAGTACGCGGAAAGGACGCTGCTGCCCATCCTCCAGTTTTGATCCCTTAGTCGCCTCTAACAACACTCTCAGGGAGAGAGGGGCCGGTATTGGATATTCTAAGGCAGCACCACAGGCCTTAACATAGACAGAAACTGCTCAACATTGCCTAGGGATATTTAAAAAAAACGGCCAAGTGGAGTCAAAACCGCACACAAAGGGTTCCGTACCATCATACTAGATGGCGCTAGTTTTTTCACGTATTAAAAAAAACACTTTTTTTGTATGGAGACCCCCTTATTTTTTCAGTTTTTCAAATTTTTAGTATTTGTAGTTATAGCGAAAACAGAAATACATCATCAGTTAAAATTTCAACTGTATAGCTATCACGCTTTATGAAATACAGCCTGGTGAGAGATGGACAGACAGACAGACAAACGGACGGACAGCGGAGTCTCAGTAATAGGGTCCCGTTTTTACCCTTTGGGACGGAACCCTAAAAAATTAACATGGTTTCTTTAAAAGTTATTAAAAATTACTTACGACATGTGCGTACAGGGTACAAAAACTTTCAAGATGGGTAGTGCGATAAATACATGTTTACAGCTACATTCTCAGTTCTTATAAACATGAGTTCTATTAATTTCATACAATCTGTGCCATTCTTCTTTGACAATATAAAAAAAAGGGTGTCAATTAAATGGTTAGCGTAGTATTGTTATTTCTGTGAGCAGAAAAATATAATCGGTGAGCAGAAATAGCTAATTGGTCAGCAGAAATAGCTAATTGGTCAACAACTCATGGTCAGCAACTCATGGTCAGCAAACATTTCAAAATCAATCAGCAATTTATGTCATTCTGGATGGCTGTAATTATTTTAAACATCCCCGTACTACACTCTTCCTACAGTGTTGAGTGGTCGACGGAGCCCCTTCGGGGCTCCTACTTCTGTGTTCTCATGTTAAACCTAACACTACGACTGTGCGGGGAGGCGAGCTTAGCTCGCCTCCCCGCACAGTCTCCGAACCTAACGGATCCGAGTCGGGGTGCTCCGCAAGTCCGAGCTCACTTCGCTCGCTCCCGCTTCCATTTAGAACTCCCCGTACCACACTCTTCCTACAGTGTTGAGTTGCTGCTTATAGACATGTTTTTCTGCCGCTCAATCATGAAATCTTGCCGCTCAAGTAGTTATTTTGCGGACTGAATGTTTATTATGCAGTTACATTATATTTATTCCAAAAAAAAATCTATATTCATTTTCCGTGAGTTTTTACAAAAACCACTTAAAACTAAATTAAACTGCAACGCATCCAAAGAAGGCATCCAAACAATTTCAAAGAATGGCATTCATGGCTGTGACGGGTTGCATGCGGACAACTTCCACTGCAGTCCTCGAAGCGAAGTTGGCCCTGCCGACAACTAACCCTGGCCTATCTAGGAAGCTCCTGAGACTTGGGGGAGCTCAGCTCCGCAAGGTAACAGCCGCTATTACTGGACATGGCCATTTTAATAAACACCTTTTCGCTCTAGGTATCACCGACAGCCCACTATGCAATGCACGTATGGAGGCTGAGGAGACTGCTGCCCACATCCTACTGGATTACAAGGAGCTAGCACAGTACAGAGTCGCGCACCTCGGTGAGCCGAGGTCGCTCCAGGAAGCTGCCGGCAACCTACGGGGGCTACTGGGCTTCTTAGAGGAGCTGGGCTGGCAGTGATCACTGGCCAATCACACAAAATGGGCGCAGTGGTCGCCTGGTTGCGGAGACCAGCCCGTCCCTAACAATAACAATAAATTATTTATAAGAACTGAGAGGGTATACATAGCACTTACTCATCCAGAAAGATCCTACCCTACACAATTACACATGTCTTAAGTATTTTTTGTAGTTCTTCAAAAACCCATGTTTTGTATGAAAAGTCTAAAAATATCCCTAAGCTAAGTTGGTATGCATCCTTACTGATATTATAAAAGTGTCAAAAATGTGTTTGTGTGTTACATTTTCTCGCTTCAACACATAAACCAATTTTTTATGAAATTTGGCATGCATCCCATGGAAGGACATATATGTTTATTTTATCTAGTGAAAATAGCATAGTCCGATGCAGTTCCTGAGGGAGCTGAAAAAAAATATTTTTTTTTGTTAATTTCTTTAACACCGCAACGAAAGAATGGATTGTTGTGATTTTTTGCGAAGAGATGGTAGAGGGGGTGGAAAGTGACATAATTTACTAATATCCTGACATAGTTCCCGAGGGATCTGGCAAAAACTCATTTCCACGCTCGCACACGTCGGCTTCGCAACAGAGCAACGTATTAAAGTGATTTTTTGTATAGAATTGTTTGAGGGTGCGGAAAGTAACATAGACTGCTAATCAGAATAGCTCTATCTGGGATAGGGATCTGGAGAAAACTCATGTCCTCAAAGACACTTAAAAACGAAATCCACACGGGAGAAGCCGCGGGAAAAGCTAGTATATAGGTACATTTTTCATCAATTCATCTTCACCTAATAAATGCTTTATGGATGGACTTTATGGATGTTTAAATCGTGTACTATTTTCTCACAGAAACACTACGAAATAATCAAGATGTTAATCACGCCTCACTCAGTATATAAAAATACTCCATAACAGGAACAGATTAATAGGCCCATAGTTAACTCCCAGACAAGTGACTGTGTGTAATTCCGAAAACCACTGTACGTACACCAGCGCACGCATTATAAACGTTATAGATATTTTAACGATCGAAGTAATTGAAGTTTGGGTGGTCCCTCATAAACTCGCTCCTAGCGGGTCAAGTTTGAATCAACTGTCTATCATCGCGTAAATATAGATTTATGAGACAAACCAGTGGTCGCCTGTGATTTTGTTTCCTTGGGATCTTGTCTAATTATTCATAAGTAGAGCGTCGGTGGCGCAACGGCAAGGGCCTCTACCTCCTATCCGGGAATTCATGGTACGAGTCCTGCTACGTACCAATGTGTTTTCGAATTTCGATCTCATACTCGTATGTACGTTTATCCGACGCTCTTACGTTGAAGAAAAACATCGTGAGGAAACCTGCACACACCTGCGAAGAAACTCGAAGATTGTGTGTGAAGTTGACCAACCCGCACTGGGCCCGCGTGGTCAACTAAGACCCGATCGCCCTAATTCAGGGTAGGCTCGAGCCCCTCGGTGGGGACTTATATGAGCTGATATGATGACATCATCATCATATCAGCTCATATACGTCCGGGACCTAGGAGCTCGAGCCTATTATGAATTAGGGCGACCGGGCCTTGTTCAACAACGCGGCCCCAATGCTGCAGAATCGACTTCACACACAACCTACGAGTTTCTTCGCAGGCGTGTGCAGGTTTCCTCACGAAGTTTTCCTTCACCGTAATAGCGTCGGATAAAAGTACATTGAAATCTAAATTCGAAAACACATTGGTACGTGGCAGGATTCGAACCAAGAGTTCCCGTACAGGAGGTAGCGGCCCAAGCCGTTACGCCACCAACGCTCTGGAAGGACAAATCACACACGGTCATCTGGCTCCAAATAAAGCTTCCCTTTACTATGGGAACCAGAGACTGATATGCATAATATCATCATCATCATATCAGCCGAAGGAAGTCCACTGCTGGACATAGGACTCCCCCAAGGATTTCCACGACGACCGGTTCTGCGCTGCCCGCATCCAGCGGCTTCCCGCGACCTTCACCAGGTCATCGGTCCACCAAGTGGGAGCCCTGCCTCCACTACGTTTTCCGGTGCGTGGTCGCCACTCGAGAACTTTACTACCCCAAGGGCCATCTTATCACATTTAAACGTAATATTTAAGCCATTATTTAAACGTATATCATACATAATATACGTTTAAATAAACACTTTATAGATATTTAACACACAGACACAGAGAAAACAAACCTGTTTGTCACATGAATGTTTGCTTTGAGTGTGGATGGATCGAACCCATGACTCTCGGCCCTGCAGGTATGAGAGCTGCCACTAGACCAACAGGTCAGTCAAATAATAATTTTCAAAAAACCTAAAAGCTTTTAGGTACAAGCATTTTAGGATCAATGTACTCGTCAATACGAATCAAACGAACCCGAACTCGATGGAGTTGTGACGTTTTATTGCGGAGTTCCTATGTCCACCTTCCAGCTCCAGCATCAGATCAGCTCCATGTCATCATAATATTGCATTGTCACGCGATATACCTAAGCATGCAAAATTTCAGCTCAGTCGGAAAACGGGAAGTGGGTCAAATTTAACTTGCAAGATTTCATTACAGACACCGGGACAGGTGAAACTAAATAAAAGCCAACTTCCAGCTCCAGCATCAGATCAGCTCCGTGTCATAATAATATTGCATTGTCACGCGATATACATGCATGCAAAATTTCAGATCAATCGAAAACCGGAAATTGGGTCAAATTTAACTTACAATATGAACTTTTACAAAGGTTTAAGCACATATTTAAGTATGTAGTTATAAAAGGCTAACAAAGCGAATAACCGAAGAAAACAAATTAAAAACACGTATAAATACCAAAATTGAATTTGTAACGAAAGTGGTGTTCTTAGATGTGGCTTTTTGTGTCTTCAATAGTATAGCTCTTATAGGAAGTGGCCTCACAACCACCTACCTACTGCGTGTGTGGTCCTCAACATCTATTTAATTTTAAGGTTAGATACTTCCTATACCGCCGCTAACGACCAACTTCGTAACCACTTTTTACTTAACAAACACTATAAAGTTCTTAGCTCCAGAATTTACAATTAAGTACATAAACAATTAAATATAGATCAACTAAGCAGATATAAATTAAAAAGGAAAGTTCATTGTTGGATCCAAAACCTTAACTATCTAGAAACTGAATAGTAACTTCTAACTGTTACTTAATTGCGGCATACTATATTTACTTACCTTCTACACATACACACATCCCCACCCCCTTACACACGCACACCCACACACCCACACACACACACACATACACGGCCTTATCATAAAGTAATGCATTTTGTACTTACCTTTATTTTGTTTAATCCTTACTTAAAATGGTCGGTTGACATCGTATAATTTGGTTCTATCTTTGCTCGCTGTCTGCTAAGGTACAGGCTTTTTCTAGCCTAGTTTAGTAGCCAGAGTTCTAATAAGTAGATCTAAGATTGTACAACTAGAACTAAGACTTTGTTTTTTACTTTCGTGAAATAAATTTATTTATTACTTGAATTATGGACAATTTTTTATCGAAATTTTGTAATTTACAGGATATACGGAGTGATTTTGATTTCCTGGAATTACACAGAACTAAAGAAAAAAATATGCTTATGCACCCCTTTTTTCTAGTTGTAACTATAGAACTGCTGTAATTTTAATCGAAACATTATGAAAAACATTCTTAACAAAACAATATAAAACGATTTTTTTTTTCTTACTTTTTGGAATTTTTCTTATCTAAATATATAATTATAACTCAAAGGTGACTGACTGACCGACATAGTGATCTATCAACGCACAGCCCAATCCACTGGACGGATCGGGCTGAAATTTGGCATGCAGAAAGATGTTATGACGTAGGCATCCGCTAAGAAAGGATTTTGGGAAATTCCCACGGAAATCGCAAAAATCGGGATCTGCGCGGGCGAAGCTGCGGGCATCCACTAGTTGTATATATAATGAATTAAAAATCACAATTTTCGTCCGAAGAGATTGACGTAACAGCCACGTTTTAGTACGAGCTGACAAGAACTTTATTTCCAAGCTATTTTGTTCAATGTTTGAAACATCGTGAATCAAGTTGCTAATTTTAGGACGGAGGATAATTTTAGGGACGGAGGAGCCTTAAGATAGACAGATAGGAGATATTCAGGAACAAATCACACACGAGTTCCAAAACAAATAATTTTAGTTTCATTTTAAAACTAAAACGATATGACGAATCGAATCCAAACTTTGCATGAAGTATATTGAGAAGACAAAATGCAAATATCGATGTCTGAAGTTTCTCTAATTACAATTAAAGACTGTTTTCTTACTTGTAAACTTTCATAAATAACGTGATACAGAACATGTAATGTAAAATGTAAGTGTTAAAAATTATTCTAAGGACCTAAAAGCTTAACATCTACACTCAGAGCATCTACATATCTAACTACCTATAACATCAAATTACCAAGAAAATACGTATTTGAAAAATCCTAGCTGAATGGGGAATCAAACAACGATCAAACTGTTTTCACAAAAATTGTAATAAGAAATAATTCCAACATAAAAGCAAGCAAACGGTTCAAATAAAACCTAATTTTGTCACTTGTTTAATGTCCGTTCCCTCAGCCGCTGTGTCAATAAACATTGTCTTATGGGATATTTCCGTCCGTCCGTCAATCCACCAACAGTCACATTGTAAACATTGGTTCCCAGTACAGGGGAAAAGACATATTCTAATTCGATAGCTTCCAACTTTACAAAAAAGGACATCTAGATAAACAATAAAATGTAAACAACCTAATGTTTGGAAGTAGAATGTACATAAATCCTAGGTAGGCTTATTAAAAGTTTTACAGGAGAAATATAATAACATGAAAAACATCTCGGTAGCAATGAAAGAAGAATTTGAAATACGACATTTTAACGATCGCTTTGTTTACTTTCATTTTCCATTTTGACACAATATAAAGTTAAATGCAAGACATTTAATAGTTGTTATGATTTTATGACATTATTTGAGACGAACAGTATCATTTTTATTATGATAAAATAGAATTATGACTGTTTCTAAAAAGTATTTCTGGACGTGTATCAGAGAAAATTAAACTGAAACATATACTTTTTGCTTTGACAAAAAGTTAATCACGTTGTAAAACTGTAAACGAGCAACGTGTCACAGTAAACTCAACAATAATAAATCCATGAACGAGGTCAGATCTTGAAGGATTCTGCATGTTTCTCTTGTGTTTGCTATCATGATCATATCTAAATCAAAAGCGATTAAAATAGGTTTAATAGTTCCGTAAAGGAACGTTTTTATGATCTGTCCGTTTATCTGTACGTCCGTCTGTCCGTCTGTCCAGCTTTTAAAAGGCTGTATCTTTTGAAACGAAGGATTTTAGGAAACTCCCACGTGAACGGCAAAAAACGGGGTCTGCGCGGGTCAAACTGCTGGGCATTCGCTAGTTATTTAATAAATATGAGAGGTAATATACATATACCAAAACTGAAAACCATTGCGAATACTAAACTAAATTTTACTGTTTTAAAGGACTTCACTGATAAACATAATGTCAAAGAATTAACTAGTTGCGAAACTCTGATTGTATTGAGAGGCTTTTCAAAGAAGGGATAATAAAGGATTTGTCTTTCGAAGCTTACTGACACCCTATTCGAATGTAACATGATATTTATTGTGAAGAAAAACACGCAGCTCCCTGTCAAATAACCAAACAAGATAATCGTAAAGCGCCGCATGCGACAACTCACATTTTACAACTAGGTATCAAAGCCAATAACATCAGTCCTATTTTTGTATGGTTATTACATCTACTAATTTATAGTGCAATAAAGTTTTACTTGTCACTCACCCGGGATTTATGCTTCGTCCGTCCTAAATGCGGTTTCTTCTTCTGACGAATTTCCTCGTGTCAACGTGTACTATAAACAATATGTGAGGCGTACAGCGTAGGCGACAGAGGCAACTCCGTGCCGTTTGACTCCGTCCATCTGTGACGAGCGCCGCAATATACAAAGGATATTGTCTTTTGTGACAGGTAAACAAAGTTCAATTTCCTCAACATGTTTTGGAAGACACTCTGTTGTGCAACGTAGTAAAACTAAGTCCAGCTTAAAGGGATATTAGTTTTATTGTGGGCGAGGAAGATTGAAATTTCAATGCTAGTAGCTTGGTCGATAGAGACGAAACGCTTGAGGGTGTTGTAAATCGTACAGGCGGCGCCGACGATGTCGTCGGGACGCCACCGCTCATACAAACAACCGTCGAAGCGTATCGAGGAAGGATGCTTAACACTTGCACCTCTAATTATATCCATGGAACGCGCTGTAGAAACAAATAAGTCTTTCTAGTCGAAATCAATGAGTTTCCTTTGCATTCCACACTGCTGGTGTTTCAGTACGAATTTAGTGTTCTTGTTTGCGTTAATTTTATGTCTTGGACGTAACTTATTCTCTTGTAAATACTAAATCTAGACTTGAAAATCTTGTTTTCAAAGTACTTAATCATTAGTCATTGAGAATAACAAATAATTGTGAATAAAAGATATACAATAATGAAGAACCAAGAACTGCACCTAAACATTTTAAGCTTGGTTGTGGACTTCCTAGTAAAAACAATTGAATCTCAAAAGAACAACACACGCAAGCCACATTTTCAGAGGGAGAAGAAGTGTCTCCTGGAAAAAAGTTAAAATGTTTTAGAACACGGTGTAAAAGTTTCCCAGAACACGATTGAGGACAGGTTTGTTTATGTTGCGCGGACGCAGACCGAGCAGATGTCACTGGATGCTGAGTTGTGTTCCTGAGAGTGATAGCTACGGAAATAGAATAGTTTTAAACAAAGTCCCATTGAACAGTGCAAGTAACGTTTTGAACTGAAGTTACAGATAATTGTACTAGTTACTACGCATGTTTCTTGAAGGTAAGTACAATAAATGGGGATATATCCGTAGGAGAACCAAAGTAACTGACAAAGCCCACAAAATCATTACACTAAAGTGGACGACCTGGTGAAGATCGCGGGCAGCCGATGGATGCGGGCAGCGCAGGACCGGTCGTCGTGGAAATCCTTGGGGGAGGCCTTTGTCCAGCAGTGGACGATTTTTGGCTGATATGATGATGATGATGGGCGTGGCAAATAGACGGTACAATGGATTGTCGTTGGGGTAGTAAGGTTCTCAAGTGGCGACAGCGTAGCCAAAGACGTAGCGTAGGCATGCCTCCCACTCGGTGGATCGATGACCTGGTGAAAACCGCCTACTGCCTCCGTGGTGTAATGGATACGTTCATTAGCTTCACATCAGGAGGTCGCAGGTTCAATTCCCGGCACGGTTTGGTTGGTGGACGGGCATTTTCTAAACCCGCCTGGCTAGCTACCACCATCTTATCTAAGTCTTACAGCCAAGCATCAGTGTTAACATCATTGATGTATTCCGACTTCAAGATAAGATAGTCAGTTTCCCGTATTAGTAAGCCCGCTTCCATATTCACTTAGATACCATCAGGTAAGATGAGGTCAAGGGCTTACCAATTGCAGATAAAAAAAATAACACTGGATGCAGGTAGTGCGAGATCGGTTTTTGTGGAGATCCTTGGGGGATGCCTATTTCCAGTAGTAAATGTCTTTCAGCTGTGATGATAAAGAGGTACAAAAATAAAACAAAAATGGTGTAAAAAGAACAGTTTAATAGTGGGCACCTCTTAGTCAATCAAATTTAATTGAAACTTTATCTGATGTGGTTTTTTGTTTGTTTGTTTGTTACCACTTCACGCTTCAACACCTTGACCAATCTTGACAAAATTTGTCATACAGATAGCCTGTGTCATGTGGAAGTACATTGGCTACTTTTTATCCCGCGAAAATAGCGTAGTCTGATACAGTTTCTGGGGGAACTGAGAAAAAAACTCTTTTAGGGTTGATTTTCTTTTCGAAGCGTGAATGGAACAGGCTCGCGCACGTCGGCGCCGCACGCAACGGAGCAACGGATTTATGTGATATTTTGCATAGAAACAGCTGAGGGCTTGGAAAGTGACATACTTGTATATTGCTAATCAGAATTATGCTATATAGTTCCTGAGGGATCTGGTTTAAAACTCCTGCCTACGCTCGCGAGCCGGCACCACTCACCCTCAGAGACAGTCATACAAACGATGCCCTCGCGGGCAAAGCCGCGGAAAAAAGCTAGATGACAATATTTTTTTTAAATACAGCAGTCCAGTGTCAGTCTTCCGGCTTCTTTCCTCCTACAGCATCTTGAAGCCACCATAGACGCAAGGCAAGTGAACACGTGTCCTTAAAGATGAAGAAATTTATGAAAACACAATTTAAATAGAAGTGATATCATTATTTTACTGTTTAACTAAGACTCAATATATTTTATTGTTATGATAATTGTTAATGGAATTAGCAATTAGGTTCAATTACTCAAAAATATAGAATATAGTAGGACTAAGCACACCCCGGACACTGCATAAACGTTCGTGAAATGACATTTCTAAAAACAAATTACGGAGCAAAGAAAATCACGGCGAAATCCCATGCGTTCGAGAACCAAACTATAACCAATCTGTATCAATCTGGGTGACGAGGGGATAAGGTCGGAGTCTAGAGAGCGGCAGGGAGTGTCCATACTCTATGTTAGAATATACCTATTGAGTAGACACAAATCGATGTTTGTAATTAGTTTTCGATGTACTAATTATAAAACGGAAAAAATAAGAGCAGTTTCAAACTTTCAGCACTAAACTAATTTAAGCCTTCATTTAGTTTTGTTTAAATTTACTACAATGAAAACTAATTACTAACATCGATATGTTATGTCAACTCACTATACGTATTTGCCAAGTTTGGATTTATTCCGGCATGAAATTTTTGTATGTATTAAAGCGGAACTACGTTTGTATGGAAACCCGATTCTACTGGGGACCTTTAATAAGGCAAGATACTTATCTGATCTCATGAAAAAAATATACTTACATGGTATCTAAAATTGAATTCATTTTTTTGGGTTCTGTAGCCAACAAGGAATCCTTATAATTTCGCCATGTATGCGGCTTACGAGTAGCTCAGAGACTCTTAGTACTGTAATTTGACATAATATACATACATACCTCTTAATTACGCCGACAAAGTGGTAAAATAATACCTAAAAAAAATTATAGGCTACATCGCTATCTTTTAACTACACGGTGATATGTGTCGTTGGATAGGTCAAAAAATTTATTGTGAAGGATCTGTTTGTGAAATATTAAGATTTAAAGTTATTATTTGGATGCCTGGAAGAAATCGTTAAAAGCGACTAGGCCGCCTTAGCACTTTATGTATTTTTTAATAAAGTTTTCGTAATAACTTTTCTGGTGTGCAATAAAGGATATTTTATTTACTTACTTATTTAGTATTCTTTGGTAGTCAAGTTTAAAAAAAATATATTAATAATAAGTGCCCGCGAAACCGCTAATTAATTGGTAATAATTTAATCCATTTACAAGGGACATTATCACGGCTAAGTTAGGCTTTCTTAGTTTATAAGTAATTGTCGACCAACTTAAGATATGCAGTTGGATTTGTAAAAAAGTTCATAGATTTTCCATACAAAATGTTGTATAAAAACTGCAAAAAACAACTTTGTTTTTAAAATTAAAATTAATTTTTTTACGTGGTTTTTTAAAAGAACATACTATTCAATAAAGAGTATTCATCTTTATTACTTAATTTAATTACAATACATTTTCTTAACCGTTTATGTGCATCCTATGGCACGCTAAGCCGATGGTGTCGGTTGCTATCACCGTGTCAGGTGCCTTATAGGCGGCCTGTAAAACTTCAGACAGTGGTGTCTGCCACTACCCCTACAACCTCCACCAACCCGGACATGGGCCCATGTGTGGAGTAGTGAGGACGATTATGGGTTGTTAACAATTACATTTACACAATAATCTTTGAAACACATACGAAGTAAAAAAAATGGCGTAAGACCCTTTAACTTGGACGTCTCTTCATCATAGAGATTCAAGATTCAAGATATTTATTCAAAATAGGTGCAAATTACACTCTTTCTGATAGTCATAAAATAGTGATTACATAATTTCATTTGTAAAAAATCAAGAAATAAACAATCATTAGTTAATTACGTCAAAATACAATCCGTGATATAAAAAAAATGACATTAGAACATGAAAACAATAGACACGAGAAGTTATAGGTACATCAAAATTATTGAATGTCAATGAACGCCTTTGACAAGTGTAGGCCAGTTCACACGGACAGCACCCGGTCACGAGTATAACACGAGAGTCAGCCATCGCTCCTCTCAACCATATTAGAGGGAAAGGAACGACCCGGCTCCCGATGCGCCACCATCCGCACGAACATTTAAGCGAGCACGCACCACTCATGTCAATTTAAAAAATAAAAATAAGTGTTTTTTTAATGCACGAACATTTAAGCGATACAGAATAACTTTTCCAAAGGAACCCATGGTATCTTCCCAAAAAAAATCAATGCTCCATACAAAATGCACAAAATTGATCAATCAGCTGATCGACTTGTATGAAGAGTTTATTTATTTTGCGAATCTACTATTATAGTTCAATCAGAAAAAGTTGTTCCCTAAAAAAGGCCTAGTAAACGCCTCCTGTACCAATTATGTTACATACTGTAAGAATAAGCTATACATTTTGTAGGAGTAGCATGCAAATCTTATTTTTAGGGATCCGTACCAAGTAAGGGTCCAGAAGAAACACAGCTGCATTCCAGCTGCAAATTCGCAGTTAGGATGCAGTTAAAACGCAACTAACTTAGGAGAACTCCATCTAAACTGCATCAAAACTGAGAATTTGCAGCTGGCTTGCAGTCGAAATGCAGTCAGTGTGTCTGGACTCTGGACCCTACGGGACCCTATTGCTAAATCTACGCCGTTGTCTGTTTGTCTGTCTATCAGTCCATCTGTCTGTCTGTTCTACTTTTAAAACGCTGTATCTTTTGAACCGTAAATAAGTGGCCGGTTGAAATTTTTACTTTATATGTTATTATTATGGTTTATTTTTAACAAATAATAAAAAATGAAAGTGAAAAATTTAAAAGAGAAACGTTTTTTTAGGGTTCTGTACCTAAAGGGTAAAAACCCTATTACTAAGACTTCGCTGTCCGTTCGTCTGTCTGTCCGTCTGTCACCAGGCTGTACATATTTCATGAACCGTGATAGCTAGACAGTTGAAATTTTCACAGAATGTATTCCTTTTGCCGCTATAACAACAAATACTAAAAGTTAAAAAAAGTTAAAAAATAAGGGGGTCTCCATACAAAAAACGTGTTTATTTTAAACATGACGAAACTAGCGCCATCTAGTATGATGGGTACGGAACCCTGTGTGTGCGGTTCTGACTCACACTTGGCGGGTTTTTTTGTTGTGTTTTTGCTCTATCGTAAACGAACAGTAATACATAAAAAAACTGCATACAAGCGTCAAACTTGGTGTGATTATACTAATAACCTTAAAGTAAAACAAAAATAATAAAACCGGCCAAGTATAAGTCGTGCTCGCGTTACGGATTCCGAACCAAATTTAAAAAAAATCGTCCTCTTTTGTTTAAAAATCAATAGGTGTCCCGCATGTCCGCACTAGGAGCGTCGGTGGCGCAACGGTAAGGGCCGCTCATTCCTATCCGGGAGGTCGTGGTTCGAGTCCTGCCATCTACCAATGTGTTTTATCCGATTCTCTTACGGTAAAGGAAAACATCGTGTTCCTAACCTGCACACATCTGCGAAGAAACTCGAAGGTTGTGTGTGAAGTTGACCAACCCGCACTGGGCCCGCGTAGTCGACTAAGGCCCGATCGCCCTAATTCAGGGTAAGCTCGAGCCACTCGGTGGGGATGTATATATGAGCTGATGTGATGATGATGATGATGATGTCCGCACTCCTGCTCGAGCTCCTGAGAGAGGAGACGGCCAGGGCCGTCAACACCACTGCCTATACTGGGCATTATGCAAGTAAAGAAGGAACCTCGATACGAGAGAAAAAGAAGAATTAGGTATCAATGTTGTACTAGTGTGGATAGGTGTGGATAGGTGTGGTGGTATGAAACCCTTGTGCTCGATTCTGTCACGCACTTGGCCGGTTTTTTGTTTATTTTCAATCGACTTACAAAACGGAGAAGGATGTCAATTCGACTGTATGTTTTTTTTGTACGTTTGTTACGCGATATCTTCGCAGATTGCAAACCGATTTTCGTAATTCTTTTTTTATTTAATACAAGACCAACCTGGCAGAGTCTTGTATAAATTTTGTCAATATCGGTGTAGTACTTTTTTTAAAAAAAAAATGCAAATACTAAAAAAATTAATGTGAAATTTTACTAAATTGTTTCGATGGAAGTCGGCTTTTTAACAAGTTTAGAGTTTCCAATTTTTTTTGACGTCTTTTAAATGTAACATCGGTGTTAGTGCTAAACATTTAGATCAAGTCGTTATCAACCACGTTCTTACTTCTTAATTCTGTTTGCCACATTCATAAAATGTAATAATTTAACTTTACAAATGAAATTATCACTAAAATCTCCATCAATCTTCCCATTAACAGATTTTCAGAAGTAATTTAAAGAGACACGGTTAACACGCTTTTACATCCCACAAACAATTTGTCTTCTCCAATGTAAAGACGAAATAAACCACATCAAACGATGCATTCACTTTTACAAGGGACATCGGGGCCATTTCTCACCGACCACATTTTCTGAAGACACGATGATAGAATGTGACGTAAATAAACTTTCGTATAAACTTGTCCCACTATTTGAAGCTGTGACTGTTGGTTGGAGACGGGACAGGAGCGATTCCATTGACAAAATCCATTAAAGCCGACGTTTGGATCGCGGGCAATTAGTAAACAAATGAGCCGAGTGACAGATTGGAGAATAGTTGGCAGCGTGACAACTCGAGGTGGTGGTGGGTTTTGTAAAGGGACTTTCACAATTTCTTCCCTGTTTTATTCACAATTGGTAATCGCTTGGCACCATCTCACTCGATGGTTAGTGAAGATGATGACGAAGACAGAAGCGGGCTTACCAAGATTCTCCAACGCAATGCTCCGACGCAATTCTCCCTATTAAGCCAGATTACCCTACTGATCAAAATTGCATGAATTTCAATTTAAAAAAAAATAAGAATACTTTTTCCTAGTCAGGAAAAAGATAAAAAGCACATGCAATTATTAAAAAAATGAAAAAATTCAGGCGTAAGTGGATCTCTTAAAACTTTGGGATTTAAGACAACATTAAGATGTTAAGAGCGTCGAGATAGGGTGTCATGGTTTTGAATTTCGACTTTATATGTACGTTTGTCCGAAGCTTTGGCGGTAAAGGAAAATCACGAGGAAATTGTACACGCTTGCGAAGAAACTCGAAGATTGTGTGTAAAGTCGACAACCCACACTGGGCTCGCGTGGTCGACTAAGGCCCGATTGCCTTTATTCAGGGTAGACTCGAGCCCCTCGGTGGGGACGTATATGAGCTCATATTATGATGAAGAAAACATTGGAACCATCAGTACAGTACCTACTTCAAACAGCCTACATTTAATTACCTCTCTCGCTATCTGTTTTGCATAATTATTATTCGTGCCATCTCAGAGCATAGACAGTGATTGTCTGGTATTGCACTTAGCATCACCTGCGGTCAAATTTAGGCCATTAACTAGCTAGATTATTATTTAATTTTCTTTAAGAATTTACACTTATTTAAACAAAATGTGTGCAATACTATTAACGTTTTGTATTAATTTGACCGTTTACCTTATTTTTAAAAATTGTGTTTTTTCTTTTGTGAACTCAGTTTTAGCAAACAGTAATACGATAGTACGTAAAAACATAGTGTTTTCATCAAAAATACAAAATGAAGTTTAATTTTATTTTCCCACAGTAATATATCATCTATATTTATTAATCTATCACTCTATCAAGTATGCCATCTCCTTAACCCTTAATAGTAACAGCCCACCTCGCATGGTGACAGCCCGCGCTCAGAACATGTGTCGCAGTAAAAACAAGAAGAAAAACGTTAAAGCGATAAACGACACGGTTTACAGCCGCTATTTCGGATTTAATGACAAAGTCTGGAAGACAATCGCCTGATCCCTTTCACGATTTGTTTGGATTAGCGAGATTGGTCGCAGGTTCCGAATCGGTTGTTTGTTTATTGTTGGATTTAGTCAGCATTCGTTTTATCACCAAAATTAAAATTCCTTTTTTTCTTTTAACTTTATTGTCATTGAATCTTTGTATTTCATTTTCTTTAAGAATATATGAATCATTGAATTGTTTTATAAAGTTTTAGTTATATAATTTAGAATTTCCTATTGGTGTTATAAACATTTCCGACTGAGGCATCTGTCAGTTAAATTCTATCTCATACTAAATCTAACATTCTATCACCTCTGATTTTCACTTATTTACCATTTCTCTCGTTGTCGTTTTTGTCACAACTAGTTCTTCTTAATTAGTGGCTTTTACATCTATTTGTACCTTGTAATGGGCCAGTTAACAGTCCCCAAAGAGCTCTAGTGACAACCAATTATCGGCGGCTAGTAAAAATGTAATGTCATTTTGTTTAATTTGAACACATTCGTTAGTACTGGTTGACAATTGAGTAATGAACTCTTTCGTCATCCTAATAAATAACAGTTTCTATAAAAGTTTGTCAATTCTTTAAATGTTGATTAAAGAATGAGGCTTATCTTTTATCACTTTCTCAACATAAATGATATTAGAGAATGAGCGGGGTTCTGTAAGGTATTTTCTCAGTTACTAAGAGTCACTCTGATCTGTTTCTGCAACTGCCTACTAGCAAACTACTTTCTTTCTTTATCAGGATCTTGGCCACCGACACTAAATTACGCCACTTTTTTCTATCCTGCACCGCTTTTTTTTATTGACTATTAGTAAGCCTTTGGCATTATCTCACGATGATGCCAAAGATGGAAGCGGGCTTACCAAGACTACCCAACGGAATGTGGAACTGGCTAGCTTATCTTCAAGTCGGAACACATCAATGTTATTGCATTGATTTTTGGCGACAAGACTTAGATGAGATGGTGGTAGCTAGCCAGGCGGGCTTAGAAAATGTCGTTCCACCAACCAAACCGAGTCTTGCAAAGTTAGACTCCGCCATCCAGGAATTGAACTCGCGACCTCCTGACGTGAAGGAAGACGGTGGTGTTTAAAAATTCGTACCAATCGGCTCTTTGAATGGGAGGACGCTCAAGTTCTTTTGCACCTCGTCATCCCAGTGGTATCTGGAGTGCCCAAAAAGGCGTTTCCTGCTTGGTCGTCCCTTTACGCTGTCTATATAGCACAGTCATTTTTCATCCTCTTTAAGTGGCCAAGCCAGCGAAGACGAGCAATATCTTACCTATTTCTCTTATGGTGTAACACAATTAACCGTGCTATCCAAGGGATAAACGGTGGTTGTCTGATGTTGCATTTAGCATCATCAGCGGTCACGTGTAAGGACATTTAGATTTACACCTATAGACGTATGCAAGGTGACCTTCATAGACATCTGAAATCAGATTTGCCCGTTTCTTCCCGATGTTTTCCTTCACCGTTAAAGCAATCGTATATTTAGGTGAATTTCGAAAAACTCATTGGGACATTGGCCGTCCGGATTTGAACCGGGACCTCTCGTTAGAAGGACCGAGTCGTAACTGGTTGAGCCACCGACGCTTAATATCATTTTTAATATCATACTAGGATCCTTATGAATATAACATAGTTTTTATATTGTTATTCACAGAAGATAATGGCGGCACTGCTACATAACGCTCATCAGTTACATACGAATGAGTGCAAGTAAACACGTTGTGTAACTCACTTTCCTCACTGTCCACTCTGCTTGAACGTCAGTCATCCTTTCGTCTCAGACGCAGATTGCCTGATTCTCAAATGATTATAGAGGTGCAAAATGTCCTTTCGTCTCAGACGCAGATTGTCTGATTCTCAAATCATTATAAAGGTGCAAAATGTCGTTTTCGCCTCAGGAACTTATAACGTTTTTCAAAAAAAGTCCGATTTGCAAAATGATTTGCCAAGTTAGTAATTTTCATTTTTTTATTGAAGATCATTATTATAGTAGCCGAAGGACGTCCACTGCTAAATAAAGGCCTCTTCCGAGGATTTCCACAACGACCGGTCTTGCGATGCCCATATCCAGCGGCTTCCCGCTACCTTCACCAGGTCGTCGATTTACCGAGTAGGAGACCTTCCTATGGCACACCTTCCAGTGCACGGTGGCCACTTAAATGGAGATTCAACTGAAACTAAAAAACTTTTGTTGAAATCGCAAAAATAAAACTTTTCATACAATTCGATGAGCCAATTTTGTACGAAAAGTCATTTTTTTTCTATTTCAGCAAAGTTGTAGAAAATTATCATTAGAGTTATCAGTTAAGCGATTTGCAGTTATGTAGGTACCAGTCAGCTGTTCTAAGACATGAGAACCAGACATTATTCCTCTAAGATACATTTTGGCAACTGGACAATCTACGACTAAAATAGACCATCCATAACTTGCGTCCACGAATTAATTGTTTCTGCTTCGCGGACAGTTACGCAAATGCTTCCGTAGGCACCAACCACATCACACGTATGCGATCTACTTGTTCGTCTTAGCTATAGAATCAAAACTCTTTGCAGGTGCATTAAAGTTAGTTTTCCCGCTGGCAGTTTATGGATGTTAAGGCGCTGTCTTCGTGTTTTGTCATAATTGTAACGTACAAACGGTTACCTACAGTTTTTTGCTGTGTTTGTATCTGCATTTTTTTAAATTTTACATACTTAATCAAACCTTAGCTATAGTTTAGCTGTAGGCATCGTTTTATAACCTTTGAGCAAGAATGATGGCTTCAAAAATCTCGAATTTAAATTTCCATCCATTTCTCCAACGCCTCAAATTTCGTGATCTACCAAATTCCGACGGTTGTCAGGCCACCCGTGCGTGAGAGATTGTATTTGTTTACGTTAATTTTTACAGCGGCCGCGACAGAAACCAGAGCAAGAGCTGCGCCGTTCTAATTATAGATGAGTGTTAACCTTAACACGTGGGGTCATTGACGCTGGTCGGTCTTCAGTCGATATTGGTCTTGTCAGGAAATGGATTCGATTTAATTGGTACACTGGTACAGGATATTGATTTAGTCGAAGTTAAGTGTGACTCGCGTGGTCACGTCGATCAATCAGGTTAACTGGTCAGAAGCTTGGTCATTATCTGGATGGGTTTTACCGTAAGTGACATTTATCTCGACCGTTTCCGTGCTTCGCAAGACACGTTCAGCCGTTGGTGCTAGTTGCTATCACTGTAACTAGTCGTTTATAAAAACTTCGTACAGTTAGGTCCGCCATTGGCTCTATAACCTTCACCAAACCGGATTTGGTAGGTAACCGTGTGTGAAGTATGGCCAAAGTAATATTATATATTGTATGGTCTAACCTTCCCGTCCCTAATTTAAGAAGAGAGCTATATTCCAGCAGTGAGGACGTAATGTGTTAACTGTTAAAGTATTTAATTTTTGGTGGATTAGATTAGATTAGGTTAGATTAAATGAGACGAGATTAGGTTAGAATAGATTACATTAGATTTACTTATTTCATATTATCAATGTCATAAGCTTATTAAATAATTTGTCAAAGGATAAAATTTTCGTCAGAATAGTAATATATTATAGAAGTATAAAAGTCATACATAAAAAGATAATCAAAAGAAAATTAAAAATAAAAATAAAACACATTGATAACAATGTCAAAAATAATGTCAAGAAATAGGTAGCTTCTGGTAGTGTCCATATTGGATAAAGTGAAAGTCGATGTGTTCGCTTCATCACCCAACAGATAAATTATAGCATTGAGAACAAAACAAAAAATAACTTATCTTTAATTAGACGTCTGATGACATGCCAACAATCAAGCAAACATTGATAGTTAAAAAACTTAAATGGATAATTCACAAAACCTATGAAAAGTAGAATATAATATGTTTTGGCTCTTTAAGTTCTAAAAGTAGTTATATTTCGTCGTCATAAATTAAAGCTTAAGAACCACCTCGATCACGTCAGCTTTTAAACAAAAAAACCGCATCAAAATCAGTTCATTCGTTTAAGAACTACGATGCCACAAACAGATACACAGATACACTCGTTTAACTTATAACACGGCTCTTTTTGCGCCGGGGGTTAATAATTTATAGATAACACCGCCATTGGGGGTTAAAATTAAAGGAAGAAGAAATCGTAAACAAATAAGTCATGTCAATCAAGTAAAAAAAGAATTATTAAAAAATTAAAACCAGACTGCATATAAACTTAACCCTTCTTCTTTGCCAGTCGGGTAAAACTATATCCTATGTCACTCTTGGGATCAAAGAAAGCGTGTCAAAGAAATGTACATACATACATACATATACTAAAAAACCATAACTCTCTTTCTAGCGTTGTTGGGTAAAAAAGTACGTTTCATGTCTTCATCATATCAGCCGAAGGACGTCCACTGCTGGACATAGACCTTCCCCAAGGATTTCCACGACGACCGGTTCTCCGCTACCCGCATCCAGCGGCTTCCCGCGACCTTCACCAAGCCATCTGTCCACCGAGTGGGAGGTCTGCCTACTACGTTATCCAGTGCGCGGTCGCCACTCGAGAACTTTACTACCCCAACGGCCATCTGTTCTACGAGCTATGTGCCCCGCCCACTGCCGCACTTAAGTTTAGCAATTCTAAGAGCGATGTCGGTTACTTTAGTTCTCCTACGGATCTCCTCATTTCTGATTCGATCACGCAGAGAAACTCCGAGCATAGCACGCTCCATTGCCCTTTGATGTCTCCATTTCATTTCTTATCAGGAAGTTAAATAATAGACTTATAAGTTTTAACAGATTGATGTCATAAAATATAGAAGAAAGCCAAATCGCCAATACTCTAATAATACTAAATATAATGTTTTTTACTTTATATAAATTTGTAGACAAGCAACTTCCAAAAAGGAGGAGGTTCTCAATTCGAATGTATGGTTTTTTTATGTGTGTTACCTCAGAACTTTTGACTGGGCGAACCGATTTTTATGATTCTTTTTTTATTTGAAAGCTAGTGTTTCCCGTGTGGTCCTATACAAATTTTATCAAAATCGGTGTAGTACTTTAATAGAAAATTAACAGGAACCAAAAATAATAATGCAAAAATGTATTAAGTTGTTGCGATGGAAGTTGGTTTTTTAACGTGTTTAGCGTTTTCAATTATACAAGTAAAATATTTTGCTTTACGTACTTAAAAGATACAGAGTGATTTCAAAAAGTGTGGCAACTATCCGGCTTTTACCCTAAATTAAACTACACATAAAAGCAAAATTTGCAACACCGGAACCTTTGTCAAATGAACATGTCAGAGCACGTGACTCTCTCCGCATGATTAACGAGTGTCCAACTGACACACATGCAACAAACACACATGAAACACATACATACGTCATGTCACGGACCCGCTTGTTATAGTCGAAACTTTAACAGCCTCCCTGCAATTAACGCCGTAATAGACAGTTGGTAAAGTAATTTGGAAACTATTGCTTTACAATGTTTACGGATATGTAATAAATAATGAACGAACTAGTTTTGAGATGCAATGTGACTTGTGAGTAATATATGTACAGGGTGTAACAAAATTGGTGTATGTCCCGTTAACTGGGGGTTCTACTCGTCATACTGAACAACTATCTACAAGGAACCCATAGTCAATTCTCAAAAAAACATATGGAACGTCCATACTAAAATGCCCAAAATGAGTCGATCAGCTGATCGATTTGTATAGAGAGTAAAAAAAAGTTTTTACGTTTTCAGCAAAGTCGTCGAACAAAAGTTGTTTAGTATGATGAGTAGAAGCCCCAGTTAACGGGACCTACACCAATTTTGTTACATCCTGTATAAATAAATTGAAAAAGAATGTGAGCAAAATATATTTAAATAAATTACATAAGAATTTAAATGAGAACTTGCATTGAAAGAATAACGAAATGAAAACGCTGAATTTGTTAAAAAAACCGGCCAAGTGCGATTCAGAAACGCACACATAGGGTTCCGTACGATCATACTAGATGGCGCTTGTTTCTTCATGTTTAAAAGAAAACACGTTTTTTGTATTGGGATCCCCTTTATTTTTTCACTTTTTAAAATTTTTAGTATTTGTTGTTATAGCGGCAAAATTTCAGCTGTCTAGCTATCACGGTTCATGAAATACAGCCCGATGACAGACGGACAAAGAGACAGACAGACAGACGGACAGCGGATTCTTAGTAATAGGGTCCCGTTTTTAGCCTTTGGGTACGGAAACCAAAAAACCGACTTCCATCGCAACAACTTAGTACAATTTTGCATTTTTATTTTTGGTTTTTGTGAATTTTCTAATAAAGTACTTCACCGATTTTGATATAATTAATGTGGGACTACCTCGGAAGCATAAACTATCGAATTAAAAAAGAGTCATGAAAATCGGTTCACAAACTGCGAAGATATCGTGTGACACAAAAAAACCATACAGTCGAATTGTAAACCTCCTCCTTTTTAGAAGTCGGTTAGAAATAAAACTCAGCTGAGAAGACTATAAAATAAGAGTCTAGTAAACAAGAACATGTTTTCATATTATAAAATTCATACTGTCAAAAAGGATCATAATTCATAAATTCTATAATCAATGAAGACTGAAAAATCTTTGCAAAGTACATTGTTTATGTAAACCACAGATAGTGTATATAAATTGTCACTGATTAAACTATGGGGGATGTGAAGACAAAAAAAAGACAAAAAATATTAGGTAGTTTCGACTCATCATCATCATCATATCAGCTCATATACGTCCCTACCGAGGGGCTCGAACCTACGATGAATTAGGGCGATCGGGCCTTATTCGACCACGCGGGCCCAGTCAGGGCTGGTCGACTTTACACACAACCTGCGAGTTTCGTGGCGTGGCGTGTGAAGGTTTCCTCACGATGTTTTCCTTCACCGTAAGAGCGTCGGATAAAAGTACATATGAGATCTAAATTTGAAATTACATTGATACGTGGCAGGTTCGAACCACGAACTCCCTGACAGGAGGCAGCGGCCCTAGCCATTACGCTACCGACGCTGTTTCGACTGTATTAACAAAAATTACGCGATAACTACTAAAGATTTTGCTGGGCGTTGCCTTGGCGCGGAGGGGGTGCATGTATGCATTACACCTTCGGTAAAACATTATTTATTTTTAGAAAATGGCTTTAATGTTTTTAAAGACAGTTAACAAAGTTAAGTATGTTGTTTCAATCCTTACTCTAACTGGCTAAAAAAGAATGAAATTGTGTTTGTTTGTTTGTTACCTCTTCACGCTTCAACACCTAAACCAATCTTGACGACATTTGGCAAGCACGTAGCCTATGTCATGGAAAAGGACATATGCTACTTTATAAGCCGTGAAAATAGCAAATTCTCGTACAGTTCCTGAGGGAACTGAATTTAGGTTGATTTCTTTAACATCGCAACGAATCAACGAATTGTTGTGATGTCATGCACAGAGATGGTTAATTGGGGTGGAATATGACTTATACTACTAATTTTCAGAGCCCGAGATATTCCCGAGAGATCTGGGAACACTCATTTCCAGACTTGCACGTGTCGGCGTCGCAACGGATTAACGTGATTTTTTGCATTGAAATAGTTGAGGACTGGATAAGAGACTGCTAATCAGAATAGCCCGATATAGTTTCCGAGGGATCTGGAGTAAACTCTTGTCTACGCTCGCGAACCGCTTGCAACTCGCGCACCACTCACGGTCACAGACGGTCAAAAAACGTTAACTGGGGCTTCTATTCATCAAACTGAACTACTTTTGTTCTACAAGTATGCTGATATCGCAAAAAAATTTGAAATCTTCATACAAAACGATTGCTGATTGACCAATTTTGTGCATTTTTGTATGGACCGTCGAATTAATTTTTTGCGAATTGACTATGGGTTCCTTTGGGAAAGTGGTTAAGTATGATAAGTAGACCCCCCAGTTAACGGGTCCTACACCTTTTTTTTTTTCTTTCTTTTAGTTTTTAATTAGTTTGTTTTTTTACTTTTCAGGTATTTTATGCAAGTGGCCGTTACTATCATCAACAGTAGGATACATAAACTCATTTAAAGGCATTCCTGTTCGTCCATAGTGTAACTCATAAATCTATCAGCATAGAAACTCATAAACTGCCTTCTAAACTAACCACGACACGACCACAGTGACAATATTTCCAAGTAACACTAGGACCACGACGAAGCGGAAAGTCGTGATGAATTTCGCGAATTGAGGAGAAATGTCCCAGTCAACGATCCGCGTGTGGTCACCGGACGCTGCCTTATGACCCATTCCATATCCAGCTATGAATGGTATACTCTGTCATGTACTGTGGCAACAGTGATACTGTGAAATGTAATTAAAGTGCGGACATGGGGCAAATAAATCTTACAGGATATTGAATTTCGTGTCCGATGCCCACTATCGAATGCTCGTGAGTCCTTTTTATGGTTCCGTACAATCAAAGGGTGACCATCGACTACATCGTTACTTTCCATCAAGTGAAATGTAGTCAAACGCACAAATTTTTTTTTTTAAAAAACGGGACCTTATTACTAAGCCTCCACTGTTCGGCCGTCCGTATGTCTATCAGCGGGCTATATTTTATGAATCGTAAAAGGTAGTGTAGCGAAAGTGAAAGATAATTAGGTTAAAATTTACGTTAATATACGTTGAATTTGGATCAATTTGCCTAAAAGTGGAAATAAGGAAAGAAAATAATTAAGAAAATATTTTTTGGGGTAAATCGGAATATATTTGTTCTATAATAATAATTATAATAATGTGGCGAATCCATAGTGGTAGGTATTTTAGCTTACTATTATTTATTTTCGCTACATTAGACAGATGAAATGTTTACAGAGTGTAACCAATAATATCAACAAATAATAATAAAAAATATAATTAAAGATGCCTACCATCCAAAACATCATGTTTTTACTAGAGTAGGATCTATAAGAATCATCTACATAGTTGATTTATGAAGATGTTTAGGTACAGAACACTCAGTGTTCGAATCGAACTCCTACTTAGCCGGAGTTAGTAGATTTTATCTACACCATCAACTTTTCAACTACGTCGAGAGTTTTAAAGAGCACCTTATCATCTTTTTTAACTAAACTTTAATATGAAAGAGAAAAACTAAATTCAAACGCATATTGGAAACAATAATCGCTCCACCTGCCACTACAAGCTTAATTGACTTTTTTTCCATTAAAAGTGGACACGGTGGGGATGTCGCCGTATCCACACACACCACTCTACGGTACTGATCGGTATCTTCGTAATTGGCAGGGTTGCCAGTGCACTCAAACTGGACTAATTGAACGATGCCCCTTCAGTAAAAATGTGTAATTTTGGACAATTTTCTGGCAAAAAGGCAATTGGGTTCTACGGTGACGTTAAATTAAATTTACGGCTCAGTGAACTTATAGACTGAAAAAAAAAAATTTGTACTCAATGTGAAGGTTTTACTGAGATGAAAATGTTAATGATTAAAAATGCTGAGTAAAAGTAAAAATGCTGTAAAATATACTAATTGTTTTAAAAGTTTAAAAGGCTGAATATTTATTGATATTCAAATTTCAATTATCTTTTTCATTTGAAACTTAAAATAAAGGTACATTAATGTGTACGATAGCAACTGCATTAGTCGAGGACTGTGTCGCAGTTACTAACGCCCACCACCGGAAGAAAAAATAACCAATGTGATTTTTCTTCAAAGTGCGTAAAAATAAATCGTACATGTAAGAAATAACGTGAAGAAGTAACACACTATTACTAAGCTACAAAAATAAAATTAACTAGTATTTAACAGCGGCTTCGTAAACATAGTTTCTATAAGTAACTGTCTCGAGGGTGGGCAGTGCGCGAGCGTGGAAAAAAGTAGCCTATATGTTAATCCAGGTCCTAATCTGTATACATACCCAATTTTATCTAGTTCTAAAGTTTTATCTAGATTCATCTGTTGTGGCGTGAAAGAGTAACAAACATCCATACATCCATACATTCAGACTTTCGTGTTTATGTGTATACTTTTAAAAGTGTGTGCCTTTTTCTTTATGGTGTGTGTGTGTGTGTGTCGATTGAGGAGGAGGTGCTTGTTCGTGTGTATGTTTCTTATTATTTATTGAACTAAATGAATTCAGCTAAACAGTAACAATTACTAAGGGGTTTGACTCGTTTTTTGTGACTATAGATATCCACTAAGTTAGCAAAAATCTCACTTGGTAAGTGAAAACAAACAACACTCCTCATAAAGGTTCATGACAGCGCATTAGCAACAGTTACCTAAACATCAAATGAAGCTACTACTTAAGGCTTAAATCGCCACCAACGACCAACTTTGTAACCATTTTTTACTTCAATTAAAGATTTTTGTTTTATTTTAAAAAAGTTTTTTTGTAATTTACAGGATATATATGAGGAGTGATTTAGATTTCCTCGAATTCTATTTAAATACACAAAACTTAAAAAAAATATCCTAATGCACACGTTTTTTTCTAGTTGTAACCATAGAACTGCTGAAATTTTAATCGAAACATTATAATAATTTGTAAACTTCTTGACAAAACAATATAATACATATGATTTCGTTTTCTTAATTTTTGGAAGTTTATCTTATTTTATTTATAAATTAATTTAAAAAAAATCAGTATACGAACGATTCCTCCGCAGCGATTGACGTAACAGCCAAGTTGCAGTATGAGCTGACAAGAACTTTGTTTTCCAAGCTATTTCGTTCGATATTTGAAACATCGTGAATCTTGTTGCTAATTTTAGGGACGGAGGAGCCTTAATGCCTTAAGATGGGTCAAATGGCAATATTCAATTCAAATTATTGAAAGACTGTGTAAAGCTCACCATGGAAAAAAACACATAATATACTTAAAGTAATAAAATATCTATTTAATTGAATACAATTTTTAAAATATTACCACTTTTGATGTAAAAAAATATACTGTAGACCCTGTTTTTGTCTTTAATTGCAAAATTGACTTTTATACTTATTTGAAAGTGATGAAAAGTAATAAAAACATGTAAAAATCGAGAATTGGGCGTTCGGTTTCAACGTAACAGCCGCGTTGAAGCCCGCATTGGTTTGAACTTAAAATGAATAGACTTACGTTCGATATTATTGAAACACGTATCAACCTGCTCGGATTGAGTGATCTTAGCGCCTTAAAGACCGATACGAGAGCTCGATTGCAAAACTTCGGTACCGCCAATTAGAACCCCGAGTCTTCAACAATGTTTCAAAACGCTCGCGTGGCGCTCGACATTATTTCATGTCTTCCATTTTTCACGGACCGTCTCCTTTACCACTTAACCCACCATTTTACAATGACCTCCCACTAATTTATACTTCCTCGTATTGTTCTATTACAATCACAATAGAAGGAGGAGTGACAGCTCTTGAATTTTTGGCCGCAAAATTTATCGCTACCACGATTGACGAATGTTTCACTAGAATTATTATTAGTGTTTCTTAGTTTATGTCGTGATTTTTAGTGGTCCCCGTTTAGGCTTTAGCAATTTCTCGTGATCACATTTTGTGAAAATTACAGGTTAAGATGTAGAGTGATATTTTAGTAGGTACAATAACATTCCTTTCTATATAGGGTCTTAACAAAGGTATGCATTTATTTTTAACTGAAACTTGTACTCATGAAACTAAACAACTTTCCCCAATAAACCTATAGTTAATTCGCAAAAAAAAAATTTGAACTTCCAAAGCAAATCGATTAGCTGGCGGGCAAACTTTGTATGGAAGTCCAAAAATTTTTTTAAAGAATTGTGCATGGGTTTCTTAGGGAAAGTTGTTCAGTTTCATGAGTACAAGCTCCAGTTAAAAATAAGTGCATAACTTTGTTAAGACCCTGTTATATACTGTGACTTTTAATTAGTTCTTGATAGCAAAGAATATGAATGTACTCGTGTTTACAAACAATTTTCCCAAAGAAACTATATTTCAAATATTTTGAAAAAAAAATTTTTGGTCTTTTATAAATTTTTGCCGATTTCATAACTTATTATGTATCGAGGATCTATTTTTTTCTGATTTGACATATAGTTTCTTTGGGAAAGTTGTTTGAAATCACGAGTACATGCATATCTTTTGTAATCAAGAACTAATTAAAAGTCACCCCATATAGACAATAATATTATTTAAATGATGCTGTTGGATTATAGGGTTCTGTACCCAAAAGTGTACCCAAAAGGGGACCCTGTTAATAAGCCTCCGCTGTCCGTCCGTCCGTCCGTTCATCTGTCTGTCAGCGGGCTGTATTTTATGACCACTAATAGGTAGAGAGTGTGTATTATATTATTATAAATACCTATACCTACCTATTTTTGTAAATAACAACAAAATTACAACAATAAATAATAAAAATGAAATAAATCTAAAATAAAGGATGATTTTAAAGTCATTTTAAACCTTTTTTTTGTTTTAGATTTATCTTAAAAATGACAATGAATATACAAGCGTAAAACTTGGTATGATATATAGTATTAATCCTTAAGTAAAACAAAAATAATAAAAATCGTCTTACTCGTGCTAAAGAGTCTGAACGGAATAAAAAAAGGCATTTTGCTGACGCTCGCGTTGAAATGAATGGATTTTTATTATAATCGTAATATAGAAAAATGGGGTAGCACCAAACCCTTGGTGTGCGAGTTCGACTCCCACTTGGCTGTTTTTTATCTAGGGACGACTGGTAATCCTACTAATATTATAAATGTCAAAGTGTGTATGTATGGATGTATGTATGAATGTTTGTTACTCTTTCACGCAAAAACTACTGAACGTATCTAGTACCTAGGTAGACAGATTAGGACCTGGATTAACATATAGGCTACTTTTTCCACTGCACTGCGCACCCTCAAAGACAGTCATAGAAATTATGTTCACGCGAGCGATGCCGCTGGCAAAAGCTAGTAATATATAAATCTATTGGTAAACACAGCATTGACTATTGCGTAAATGTAATTTTCAATAATTTAACAACGAAAAACTTAATTATCGACTAAAGCAAACATATTATATCACCATTAGCCAAAGATTACTCGTCACCTGCCAATAACTCTTCAGACAGGTACATCTCTATACCTTCATTAAAACGAGACATTTCTACACGACATCCACTATTCCGTCAACTGATAAATACCCCCATTTAACCCTTTAATGGACATCCAAACGAGCCGCAAAATCCAAAAAACTGCATCGGTCACAAGTACCCAGAAACTAGACAAGTGTCGCATAGTTGTTCGTACGAATTTAATTGCGGCGGCACTCTTTGTGACTGTGTGGAACCAAAGATGGCGGCGGTGATCAAAGACGCCGCGCGTGTGAGCCGTTCGCGGTGAAATGTCACCACGGTCGATCAATTAACGGTTATCCAGGCTTTTAATTTGTTATTGATATCGAAATAGCGCTGCGGGACGATTACCGTACCATATTCGAATGTCGGTGTGGTCTGTGTGAAAAGATTTGTTTGAGTTTGAATTTTTTTTGGGGATTTGAGTCATGATCACATTGTCAGCCGTAAGACTTCCACAACGACCGGTCACAGATTACTAATTAGTTGACCGGTCTTGTTCTGCCCGCATCCAGCGGTTTCTCGCGACCTTCACCAGGTCGTCAGTCCATCGAGGGAGGCCTGCCTATACTATGTTTTCCGGTGCGAGGTCGCCACTCGAGAACTTTACTACCCCAACGGTCATCTGTTCTACGAGCTATGTACCTTTGTACTATGTGTTTGGAAGATTTGAGTATGTATACTGTGAAATTAGTACATTTAATGAAATTTCATATACATAGTCTATGTATCTGGAAGGGTTATTCCATTAATACTTGTGATTTAGTATATCGTACTGTCTTTGAAGTCAGTTTGAATAGGTACCTGCTTTCTATAAATCATCATAGGCGTTTTTCAAGATATTTGTATTCGTAAATTTGTTGATTGAAACTCTTACTTCCTAGTCATTTTAGCCTTCATCGACATCCACTTCTTCCTTACCAATTTTTTCCTACCCTAGCCTTCTTTCGAAGCATTTTTTTTCTTCGTACGATTTCTTTGCTTACGTTCATTTATTTAAGAGTTTATTCTTACAGATACAAAACATAACAAATAGGCATAAAAGAAAATGATGCAACGAGCATTATTTATTACTTCTAGTTAGAAATTTCTTCCAGTAAATACTGGAATTAGTGAGTTACAAATGAGATGGCAAACGTGTATACAAATTAAGGAGAGGTATTGATTGGAACAGTTGTCATTTTCTTTACGTGTAAAGAATAAAACCACACTTTACACTTTTTCAATGGTTTTTCGTTTCAATCAAAAACTACAATAAAATTATTAAAAATAAGAACATAACTCACTTTGTATTATCATAACGAATATTGTTGTATTTTTTTTTCTAATAGCTTTTGACTTTAAGGAACATCATCAACAATAAGGGATTTTTTTTTCAACCTTGGGTCCTATTTTATTTAGTTATGTAAGGATAAAATGTTACATCATACTTATGGTTATAGGTTCTTGGTGGAATATTATATCACACATATTGGTATGTATTTACACTGATTCCACTTATAACAAATAAAAATACACTTATAAATTATCAGCAACCTTTTTGGAATTTTCTACGCCCACCTGGCTAGCTACGTCTTGCCACAAAACATCAATGTTAACAGCATTGATGTATTCCGGCTTGAAGATAAGATAGCCAGTTTACCATTGCGTTGGGGAATCTTGGTAAGTCCACTTTCATCTTCGGCATCATCATCGCCTACCATCAGGTGAGATGATGGCAAGGGCTTCATCATCATCAAATCAGCCAAAAAACGTCCACAGCTAGACAAAGGCCTCCCCGAAGGATTTCCACGATGACCGGTCCTGCGCTGCCCGCATCCATCGGCTTCCTGCGATCTTCAGTAGGTCGTCGGTCCACCGCGTGGGAGGCCTGCCAACGCTACGTTTTCCGGTGCGCGGTTGTCACTCGAGTACTTTACTGCCCCAACGGCTATCTGTTCTACGAACTATGTGTCCTGCCCAATGCCACTTCAGATTAGCGATTCTGTGAGCTATGTTGATTACTTTGTTAACTTTGGGCTTACCAATTATAAATTAAAGTATAGCCTTATCATTAAAAAGTAGGTTTGAACTTTTGACTTGCACCACAACGGAACCTCAGACCTCTCGTGGAAACTAGGGTCGAATGATACACTAATGACCATGACTAATTGCTTGAGATACAGATACATGTTCCTGTCGTGATGGTCGAGAACCATCAATTTTATTGCTTATTTTGAAATCACCAGATTCTTCGTCTTGGGACCTTTCTTGTGTTGTAAAATTTAAATCGAAAATAATTTTTAAAAAAGAAATGTAGATACCTATACCAAGGTTCGGGAAGCTTTGCAATATCTTCACGTCCCAAATACCGCAGTGTCTCAAGGCTAAGAGCTTTGAACAATGTATGTTGCCAGGGATGACATACGGAACCGAGACATGGTCAATTACTACAGTAGTACTACCCCATAAGAAGGCTCAAGGTCATCCAAAGGGCAATGGAGCGTGCTATTATCGGAGTTTTACTGCGTGATCGAAGCAGAACCGAGGAGATCCTTAGGAGAACCAAAGTAACCAACATAGCTCTGAGAATTACTAAACTTAAGACCTTTAGAATCATGATGGGTCAAATGACAATATTCAATTCAAATTATTGAAAGACTGTGTAAAGCTATCACTATGGAAAAAAAATATATACTTAAAGTAAATCTTTAATTTAAATTGAACGCATTTTTTTTTAATTATTTAAAAGTAATAAAACCATGTAAAATTCGAGAATTGGGCGTTCGGTTTCAGCGTAACAGCCGCGCCGAAGCCCGCATTGATTTGAACTTAAAATGAACAGATTTACGTTCGATATTATTTTAACACGTATCAAGTTGCTCGGATTGAGGCATATTTAAGCCTTGAGTGGTAGTGGGCAGGACATATAAAAAAGTGAGATTATTAAGAAGTTAAAAAAATGTGCGTGTCATCTGCGTTGCGCGATTGGAGTTTACTCATTAAGTCTTCATTCATCAGCTATTCCACTTGTAATGTTTCTCTTCTCACTTTTGTCGTAGATTGATCTCTTTCGGTTTCTCAATAGATAATTAGACCACACCATTGTAATAGCTACCAATATGTCATTATCGGTGAAACGAAACTCCGAAAGTTTAATGCAGATACTAATTACAGCGAAAATGAGAGTTGTAAGCATAAATAATGACAGAACATTGAAACGGAGGCGCTTACAAAAATACGAACTTACATTCCTGCGCCAGAGGCTTTTGTGAGGAAGTAAAATATACTTTTAGTACAGCCAGTGGCTTGTATTTACCTATAAAGTAACCTTAACCCATACTCCATACGCCGGACGAAACTAAGCGCATTTCTACCTGCGGGCAAAGTATATAGATTCAATAGTACTAACTTAATTTTGTTCCGTTTTAGGTTGAAACAGATTAGTTATAGTTTTTTTCTCGAACGTATAGGATTTCGCCGTGAATTTTGTTTGCTCTGTCATTTGTTTTTAGAAATGTCATTTCACGACCGTTGTATGTAGAGTCCGGGGTGTGCTGTGGGTTGCGTCGATCAGGCAGGGTAACTATAACCATAATTACACTCAGTATATTTCTGCCAGTTACATTATCTCGACGGTTTACGTGCTTAGCACATGTTAAGGCTCCTACATCTTAAAAATTAGCAACTCGATTGAAGGTGTTTTAAACATCGAACGAAATAACTTGGAAATAAAGTTCTTGTCAGCTTGTACTGCATCGTGGTCGTTACGTCAATCGCTGCGGACGAATCGTTCGAAAATTTTGGTTTTTAATCCCTACTAATATTATAAATGTGAAAGTAACTCTGTCTGTCTGTTACGCTTTCCTGCAAAAACTACTGAACGGATTTGGCTGAAATTTGGTAGGTAGACAGATTAGGACCTGGATTCAGACACAGGCTACTTTTTACCACGCTTGCGAGCCGCTTGCGGCTCGCGCACTGCGCACCCTCGAAAAGTCATAGAAACGTTGTCCACGCGGGTGAAACCGCGGGAAACAGCTAGTTCATTATAAATAAAATAAAAATAATTTTCACAGAGTAAGAAAACAAAAACATTTTATATTGTTTTGTTAAGAAGTTCACTAATTATCATAATGTTTCGATTAAAATTGCAGCAGTTCTATAGTTATAACTAGAAAAAAAAGTGTGCATTAGGACATTTTATTCTATAGTTCTGTGTATTAAAATAGAATTTGAAGTTATGAAAATCACTCCTTCTTCTTCTTTCGGTGCCCTATTCTAACGGATGTCGGCGACCAACATGCGAAATTCTTCTCTCTCCTTAGCCATTCTGCAAAGAGTGGCTGCGTCTTCGATTTCCGTCCATTTCTTTATATTTATGATCCAGGTTGTACGTGGTCTTTCCCTTCCTCTTCTGCCTTCCATTTTGCCTTCAATTATGTTTTTAATTATTTCATATTTTGGATTTCTATATAGATGTCCCAGATATGCGGATTTCCTTTTCTTAATGGTTGTAACTACTTCCTGTTTCTTACTGTTCATTAATTCCATTACTCTTTCATTGGTGATTTTGTCAGTCCATGAAATTTTTAACATTCTTCTATATAGCCACATTTCAAAAGCATTAAGATTATCTATGGATGATTTATTCAGAGTCCATGCTTCTACCCCATACATGAGTACAGACAGAACATAGCATTTAACTAACCTCCATCTCAGTTTTAAATTAATGTCTCTGTTAGTGTACAATGAGCTCATTTTCATGAAGGCACTGCGGGCTATTTCGATATAATAAATATCCTGTAAATTAAAGGCGTATATATCCTGGATGCGACTAGCGCAGAACCGGTCGTCGTGGAAATCCTTGTGGGAGGCCTGTGTCCAGCAGTGGATGACCATCGGCTGATTAAAAGAAAAAAATCGATAAAAATCCTTAATTGGAGTAAAAAGTGGTTACAACGTTGGTCATTGGCGGCGGTATAAGCCTTAAGCCGTTGTTGTAGGTTACTATCTACAGATGGCAGTCGTTAAGCTATGTCAGCGGCTTTAAAAGCGGCTTGACAACTTCTGTCTGTGAGGTTCATTACTACTAACTCCACCAATACAGACTTAGCAGCACCGTGTATGGAGTAAGGCGTCACGTTACTAAGTTTAAGCAAAGAATAAAGACTATTTACTACGTCTATTAACTATTAACTCCGCAAAATCATTTGAATGAATGGCGACTCTTGCTACGACACAATAAAGTGCAAATTCAGGTCACACAGCGATAATTACCTACAATTATATTCACCTGGAAATTTCTTCTCTTTCTATCGCGTAACTTTTATCTCTGTGACTACTGAATTTGCACTTTGCAAGGGGCCGCGCGGCTTGGCGCGGCGTAGGTACATTTTGAACAGTGCGACAGGCCTGGTTTAAGGGAGAGAAGTGGGGTCATTTTGGGTTGTTAAGAGGAGTGCATTCCTTGTGAACAAACTAAGTTTGGTTATTATGTGAATATTAAATAAACTCTTTCTCTCTTCTCTCTTATCGTGTGGAAAAATAACCGTGCTATCCACGCGGTTGCCTGGTGTTGCATTTAACATCACTCGCGGTCACGTGTAGGGCATTTAGATTCACACCTATGGACGTGTGCATTGCGACATTCATACACATCTGGAATCAGATGTGCAGGTTTCCTCACGATGTTTTTCTTCACCGTTAAAGCAATTTGTAAGTAATGTACGTATAGGTGCCCTAAAACATTATTTTTCAAGATTTTATTTAATAGGCGTGATTAATATGATTACCTAACCTATGCCAAATTACAGCTTTTCAGTACTAAGAATCTCTGAGCTAAGCCGCGGACAAACAGATGGGCATGGTAAAGTATACGGATTCATTGTTCTTACGGGACCCTAGAAAGGACGTGGATGAACAACTGGACCTACTTTTGCAAACAGGAATCAATCCACACAAATGTCAAAACTGAGTTAAGTACACAGAATGACTTAAAATTGCAGCCTCTTTCTTCGCCTGTAAAGATCAAAGTCATCCTAATCTAGGGACAGACTGTATCAGAACAACGGACGTATTTGCTGCGAATATAATTGTGATAGTTAAATGTAACATACAGTAGAGTAACAAAACTAATTCGTTATTGATGGTGTTACCTTGCGCATAGACGGCGTTACATTGGCTTTAGTAATTACGAATATTCCGATCGACGGGCGATTTATACTTAACGATATAAATTTTATCATATTGTAGAACATAAAATGTATACCTATGTAATGCTTGGAATACGAATTAAGGCGGTAATATTACAGATTTTCGTTATGTTTGACGTCAATTACTCCTAAACGATAGAAAACCCAAGGTTGTAAAAAATACCCTTATTGTTGATGATGTTCCTTAAAGTCAAAAGCTATTAGAAACACGATTGAGCAGTTTTGGCTCGATAGAAAAAAAACCCAATGATAGGTCTGCACCGTTACTTTCGACTCTATATATGACTAATATTTTGAAGTATAAATTTTCAAAAATATACAAAAATGTTTGTTATGATAATATAAAGTGAGTTTTTGATGTGTAACATCTTTGCTCTCGCTTTCCTGCAATTTGTGGGAGTGATTTCGTGAAATGGGACGGAAATGTGTAACAGGAAATGCGAACGTTTTTTAATTCTCGAAAACTAAGGTTGTCATAGCCATGCCGCCTAGTGTGATGGCAAAGGCAAAGATGACATACTACTATTCGAAGGGTCGGCCCGTGAATGTACGACCCGATAATTAATTAATTTCATAAGTATTTTGTCACATGTTACACATCATATGAGAGTACTGTAGGTCTCGTTTTTATTTTTATTTTTCATATTTTAATTGTAGTTTTCGATTGAAAAGAAAAACTATTGAAAAAGTGAAAAAGTGTGGTTATTTTCTTTACTCTTTACTTGTAAAGAAAAAGACAAGAGATAACTGTTACAATCAATACTTCGCCTTAATTATTTTAACACTTTTCTTCATAGTGGTTACTTGCTAACCACCGATTGTTTTTATGAAATGTCTGGCGAAAGCTGGAAAATAATAAAAATTAAAGTTTTTTGTTTTTATTTTTTTCCGATTTGTCACTTTGCGATTTAGATGAACATGAATGAAAGAAGTTAAAGTTAAAGAGTTAAAACTAATACAAGAAGGTAAAAGCATGTAAAACATATTGTTATAGACAATATAAGAAGGAATCTACTTGATTGGGTCTTTTATATTTATAGTCATAGATTGATAATAGGAAACATAAATTTTACAGCAAATTGTAGTGAAAAGTACAAGACAGTATGAAGCGGCTTCACCCGCTTAAATATAGTTTTTATGACTGTAATGGAGAGTGCACAAAGTGCGAGCCTCAAGCGGCTCCGTACCGTGATATAAAAATTATCCTCTCCGTCTGCCAAATTTTTTAAAAATCAGTTCAGCCGTTTATGTATGAAAGTGGAACAAACATACATCTATACTTTCGCGTTTATAATATTGGGGGTCCCCTTACCTAACTAACGTTGCCATTCATTAAAAAATAATTACGTGCTGAGTAAGTACATACTTTAAGGCTTTAAGATGCCTCAATACGAGCAGGTTGATACGTGTTAAAATAATATCAAATGTAAATCTATTCATTTTAACTTCAAATCAATGCGGGCTTCAGTGCGGCTGTTAAGTTGAAACCGAACGCCCAATTCTCGATTTTTACATGTTTTTATTACTTTTCTATACTTTAAAAAAAATGAAAGGTCTTAGAGCCACCGATTTTTGTGTGTTGGTTTCATTTAACATTAACTATTTGTTTTCAATAAATTTTGTAATTAATGCCAAAAACACGATTTTTTATTACTTTAAGTATATTATATATATTTTTTTTATAGTGATTGCTTTACACAGTATTTAAATAATTGGAATTGAATATTGTTATTTGACCTATCTTAAAGCCTTAAACGAAATTTTTAACGATGAAAATGAAGAACATAGGTACTGGCAGTTGTTTAGACACTGTAAACTCTGTGAAACACCTATTATAGTTTTCTACTGTCACAGATAGCATAATGCCTAAAATTTTAAAATCGGCTAGCTATTTTTAACAGATGGCTTCGCTAGTTAGCTGGCGGTAGCTTTTGACCAAAATCAAGTTGATTTGAATTAAAAATATTTATTTGAATTGTACCAGTATGTCAGCACAAAAACAAATTATTTGGCAGAAGCAAATCATAGAAGTTTTAAATACATGTAAATAAAGTAAGTAAAGTTAACATCCTTAATTGCACGTCCGAAAAAAATATTACACAAATTTAATTTAAATATGTACAGTGCAAAGGCGACCCTATCTTACATGCAGTTTTTCGGCTGAAATTAATCGTATCGTGTCATCTAAAAGCCTAAATGTATGCTTTAAATTGTTATGTGGGCACTTCTTCCAAGTCAGTCAAAGAGAGACAGATACGAATGTGGTCCATTCAAGTCCAGTTATAGGTTCCGCTACACAATACGCTCCGTCTCTGGACACCGAGTAACAGAGCGGCAAGATTTAACGACCGCGACTGTGGCATTACACATCAAGCCAGGACCGGTTTCAGGAAAGCTGGGGGACAATTTGACCCTAGATAGCAGAAATAACTTATTATATAGGGTTACATTAATAAGTACCGCTGATGACGTTGAGACTGATGTTTTTCTACTAGTACTATTACTTTCTAATAGCGTTCGTCGTGTTTTTTTACCCGACAGCCCAAAAGACGGGTATTTTTTTAGGTGTATGTATGTTTGTATGCCTGTTTCTTTGTCTGAGCCTGTAGTGCAATTTTAGATTTTGGAGTGCAAGGTGTCGTTAGGGTAGTGACAGAATTAATTTTTACCCGACTTCCCAAAAAAAGAGAGGTAATATTTTATGCAGTCGGGTTTTTAATTTTTAATTCAATTGTTTAGGCTATTATAAAAAGTTTTAAGGTATTTTTTCTAGGTATTTTTGTCATCATTATATCAGCCTAAAGCTATCCACTGCTGAACGAAGACCACCTCAAAGGTTTTCATAACGACTGGTCTATTAGTAGTAATACTAGTAACTATTAGCATAATTTTTACATTTTTATCTGGTTAAAAAATTAATTGCAAAAATCTACAGATAATTTCGATACACTTGCTAATTTTATATCGTATCCTCTTGAGCTTGAGTATTACCTTCAAGAACGTGCGCCTGAAGACAAAATACAGTGACACATAACCCTAACCCCCCATACGAACCGCCTCAGTTCACCCCTGTTATTCCAGGCGACTGTCCAGCGTTACACACGAGGTATGCCACAAACCGTTTCGTCATTGCTACACTAACAGACAGACAACGCAGTGAACTGAGGGAAGCGAGCGTGACGAACTGATTGCAACACTAGCAATTAAATGTAAAGATTTTAATTAGATTTTGTCTGCGACATAAAATAGTAAAGATAAAATAAAATAATTATAAAATAGCGTTTTGTTCCTCCCTTATAATGCGAACGGCCAAGGAGTAGAATTTCCTACCAGCGCCTGTATTCCCCGATTCGTATAATTTAGGAATCTTCAAGACGAGAGTGAATAGGCACTATTTGAGCATGTGTGTTACATTCTCGGTTGCATCGGCACTTACCATCAGGTGAGGTTCAGCCAAACGCACTCAAATTTTTAATACTAAAATATAAAAAGATATGACACTTTAAGTAGCGGTGTTGCTGCGAAACTCAAGTCGTTAAACTTAATCCTTACAACTGTATTATTTTAAAAACAAATGAAATCCGAAGATGAAATCGGGCTTAGGTACTAAGATTCCCCTACGCAATGGGAAACTGGCTATCTTATCTTCAAGCACACATCAAGGTACACATTAATGCTGTTAACATTGATGTTTGGCAGCGAGACTTAGATAAGATGGTGGTAGCTAACCATGCGGGCTAAGAATGCCCTTCCACCAAACAAACCAAGCCTTACAAAGTTAGACTACGCAGGGAATCAAACCCACGACCTCCTGATGTGAAGCTAATGTTTTAACAATTACGCCACAGAAGCGGGTAATTACTAATCACTGCCTAAATAGAATGCATAGAAAATATTAAAAACCATTTAATTAAAAATTTAAAACCACACTACATTACCCCGCTTTTTTGGCAGTCGGGTTAAAATGTATGCTGTGTCACTCACGGAATAAAGATTATTCTACCGACATCTCGCACTCCAAAACCCATCAAACCGTTTAGGCTAGAGGCTCAGCCAAAGAAACAGATACATCACACTATATTTATATTATAAATGCGTTTGTGTGCGTGTGTTCTTTTTGGATAGTATTTAAACGCAGTTAAATAAAAACACTTTTTGTATAATAAAAGAATCCCAATTCTCATCAAAGTAACTGATTGCACAGCAAAATTCTTACCTAAAATATAGTTAAGCAACAATTTAGATTCGTGGCGCGCCACTATTTACTTACAAGTATAGCGTTTATCTGGTTTATGCAAAACTGTTATATTATTTCGTAAGTTTAGATTTGCCACCCAGGAGGGGGGGAGCTTCTCTTCGCGAAGCTCCTCGAGGGTATAATCAATCAAACCTCACCTAACCTATTATCGCTCGCTTCGCTCGCTCAACTCTAGTCCATTTGAAAAGGATAGATATTTTGATGTGCAATCAGTTTTTTGATATGATTGTCATAAATAAATGATGAAAGTAAATTGATAGGTTATTGATAGGTTTGATGAGCAACCAAAAATATAGCTTTTTTTTCACCTCTTCACGCCTGAACGGCTGGACGGATTTGGATGATTTTTAAGACAGATAAGCACCTGAATTAACGTAAGGGTTACTTTTATCCTTTTTTTAACGCGAACGAAGTCGCGGGAAACAACTTGTAAATACGTAAAACCGAAAAGCATTGCCCTTCTTTCTGGGCAGTCGGTTAAAAATAAAGGTATTTCTCGTTACAAATCTGAACCACAAATCAAAGAATTACTAGTATAATAATAATTAGGGCTTGTGCACAAATCACGCGAGGTTTTTTCGGCAGCTTTTTGACCCCCTCCCTCCCCCTGGTGATATTTAGTGAGGTTCTTGGTGTATCACGTGTATTTTTTAAATTCAACCTAATTTAAAGATTAATAGTAGCGTATATAGCAAGCGGGGTCAAGCGCGGTCAAGCCCACGTGCGCCAAAATTTCGTAAAATAGACTCGCTTCAAAATAGCGACAAAAAATGAAGATTTATTTTTAAATGAAACCGAGAATAACTATCTACTCATGTGTTAGATTTTTTTCTGTGTTCGTTCACTGTAAAAAAATACACGTCAGGTCTCTTTAAACCCCCCCTTCCCCAACGTGATCTGTTGTGATTTTTTCGTAACCCCCTCTCCCCCCTATCGAACCTCACGTGATTTGTGCACAAGCTCTTATTGATTAACAAGTTCTATCATATTTTGCTCAAAGATCAACACATTGCTGGTCCTGCGCAGTCGTTTTTTGCAGATCTAAATCTTAATCTCGTTAATACCTAACACAATGAAGATACAGCTACATTTAAAGACCCACAAAAACCAGTAAAACGACCGGATCAAGGCTCAAACACAATAATCAATCACAAAGTATACACGCCGAAAGAAAATGAGCCATAATAACACAGGAAAAGAAACAATGCACCAATTGACCGGTATCTGGAGTTAGATCTATGTCTCTACAGTCGAATATTTTGGGCGAACGGTTTATAGGGGAACTACACAGAGAATTAGAATTATTTAATAGTGGTGCAAATTTGAAGATTTCGATGAAATTTTGTTGTTTTTTTTTCGGATAGCTAATCCTTCAAATTCCCAGTGTCTGATGTCTCATTTATATACCTAGTAATTAATACACATATATTTTTAGCTAGCCCACTGCTATGCATAGGCCAAATACTGAGGCCAGTTAACACCTAAATATCAGATGGCTAGAATAAGGAGACCAAATAATTAATCTTGTTCTTTTAAAGGTTTTTTTTTGTTTTTGCTCTATCGTAAAAACGGTAACATGTACATGCGTTAAACTTAGTGTAATAATTATTGAATTTAGCCTAAAGTAAAACATCAAATAATAAAAACCGGCCAAGTGTGAGTCGTACTCGTGCTAAGGAGTCCAAGCCGAATGAAAAAAAAGGCATTTTTCTGTCGCTTGCGTTTATGTCTTTTGTATCATTGTTATAATTGTGTAGGGAGGTGTGATAGTATGGAACTCTTGGTGCGTGAGTCCGACTCGCACTTGACCTGTTTTCATCAGTTTGTTTAACTCAATTCTAAATTTCAACTGCAAGCCCGCTACCTCTTATCACTAACACCTCAACCTTCGGCGTGGTATACAAGGTGTTATTATGTAAATGATGAGAGCCGGGTTTCGGCTGAGTCAATACTTAGGTACATACAGCATTAGTGGTAGGTAATTGGCGACACGTTCATATCACGGCTAGTTCCGCCTCCGGTAATAGGGATGGGAAGTTATCGATTATTGACCTGTATCGATGGTTTTAATATTAATAAATAAATAAATATTCTGGGACAAATCACACATGGTCATCTGGCCCCAAAGTAGGATTCCCTGTGTTATGGGTTACCAGAGACTGATATACATACTTATATACGTTTAAATACATACATATATAGATATAATTTAACACCCAGACACAGAGCAAACAAATCTGCTCATCACACAAATGCTTGCCCTGGGTGGGGATCGAACCCACGACTCTCGGACACTAAGCCACAGAGTCAGTCAATATTATGATTGTGTGGATCAAAAATATTTGACGATCAAGGCTTTAAATAAATTATATTTTTTTATTATTAAAGTGATGATAGTAAGCAGAGACTTACCTAAACATTCTTTCAATATCTAAAAAACCAGCCACGTGCAAGTCAGACTCACGCACTGAGGGCTGCTTATGTACTTACCCTAAATATGCGAACAAATAGATGAGAAATTTTTAGTTTGAAACACATTTGGGTAGGAAACCCTACTACAAACATCGACGAGTACAAAAATTTTATTGAAGGATAAACTTGACTTTGTAGTTAAAAAAATGTTCTCCCATCCATCGATATACGTCACGGACAATTTTCTACCTGCAAGTATAATTTCGCAATCCCAAAAAAAGTGTCATAATTATAAAATTACAGTTTTCGGACCTTTTCCTTTACTTGTGCTGTGAGACTTGCTTCTTACCAAATTTCATGGCTCTAGCTAGGTAAACGGTAAGTATTCTATAGGGTTTGATTTAATTGAGAGTACCAAAATATGTGGCATCAGGTGAGTGATGCCAAGGGCTTACCAATTGTGAATAAAAAATAAAAAATGGCCGTCAAATTGCCATATTTTTTTTATTGCCTTGATTTAGAAGCTTTAATTTTATACAGCCTCATTCAAGGGACCGTAGACCTCAATTATTTGATTTTAATATCAACTTTCTACCTCAACGCGTTCCTTATAAAATGGGTCTTGACAGACAGACAGACGGACAACAAAGTGATACTATAAGGGTTCTTTTTTCCTTTTGAGTTACGGAACCCTAAAATTAGGTACGTCTTCCGTCAGGCAGGCCTCCCACACGGTGGACCGACGACCTGGTGAAGGTAGCGGAAAGCCGCTGGATGCGAGCAGCGCAGGACCGGTGTTCATGGAAATCCTTGGAGGAGTTCTTTGTCCAGAAGTGGACGTCTGTCGGCTGATATGATGATGATGATGACCTGGAACATGCCCTACCATTAACCAAACCGACTCTTACAAAGCTAGACTACGCCGAGAATCGATCCGAAGTTCGGTTGTGTATCGAATGAACTAACCATTACGCCACGGAGGCGGTAAAAAATAATTTGTCGACAACTCTCTCAAATCTCAGCTCTATGCTCTATCCTTAAGATGACGTCAAGTCACGACTCAAAGCAATTTAATCAAAGCTGCGCAGTGACAGTTGCACTGAATTATTGCCCCCGATGCGATCGTGTGTCTGATAGCGCTAGTGACGTACCACCTATTCGCCGTTTTATCGACAAAAATAATGGTTGTACTGACATATTTAATCATAATAGGTAATTTAATTTTATTATCGGTTTAGCTGCTTTGTTAATTTATGGTTAAAATTATGTGACGAATATTATAAAGAAAATAAATATAAGTACAGTGAGACAATGCTGATTTATGTGATGTGCAATATTTTGCTTGAATGCGACGCATTGAATGAATATATTAAGTTTCTAATAAAAGTAATAAATGAGCAATCTTATATTTATGATATTTTAATGTTTAAAATAATTATACGTGCAACCGTAGTGAGAATGTTCGTTTATCGAGTAAATTATTACCTTTTAAAATTGCTCCAATGCTACATATTCTTCATTTGAAACCTACAGTTATAGGTATGTACTCGTAATTACGTACTTACAGATATTTTTCGTAATCTTTCGCAAACAATCATCATCATCGTATCAGCCGAAGGACGTCCACTGCTGGACATAGGCCTCCCACAAGGGATTCCACGACGATTGGTTCTGCGCTGCCCGCATCCAGCGGCTTCCCGCGGTCTTCACCAGGTCATCGGTCCACGATCTGACAGTTAAGAAATAAAGACCGCGGTTAAAAGGGGTCCCATTGGACATCGATTGAATAGAACCGGTAAAAATCAGAAGTTTTCGTTACTTTCAGCATTTCATTCGGAGTTTCAGCATTTAAAGGCTGTTAAAATATTAGTGACTAGTGTATTTATCAGAGGTTTAATAATTGCCCTTAAACTACTCTGTACATACATACATTAATAGTATACTATGAAGTCACTATGCCACGCTCCATACATACGCTCCAACCTCGTACTCTAACTAGATTTTAACCGTCTCTGTGGCGTATTGGTTAGCCCACAGCTGAGGTCGCGTGTTTGATTCCCGGTGGAGGCTAACTTTGTAAGACCACCAAGCCAGCTATCTTATCTAAATTATGCCGCCAGACATCAATTTTAACAGCATTGATGTGTTCCGGCTTAAATCAGATGAGATGATATCACCAATTGGGGATTAAAAAATCCTTTATTCAATCCATACCAAATTTTAGCACAGACATAATCAATTCATTTCTGGCATCTCTAAAACAATATTAAAAATTACAAATACATACTTCAGCTGCTACAACTTCTAAATTTCATTGAACCTTTCCATCATTATCATCATCATATCAGCCGAAAATCGTCCACTGTTGGACAAAGGCCTCCCCCAAGGATTTCCACGACGACCGGTCCTGCGCTTTTCGCCTTCATCGGCGTCCCGCGATCTTCACCAGGTCGCCGGTCCACCGCGTAGGAGGCCTGCCTATGCTACGTTTTCCGGTGAACCTTTTAATTTCATTGAATTAATGATATTATCCTCATGGAAGTACCGAGTTTCTCTTTAGAGGTATCCATATCTTAATTCAGATTCTGGCTAGCTACCACCATCCATCTTACCTAAGTCCTGCCGCTAAACATCAATGTTAACAAAATTAAAGTGTTCTGGTTTAAAGATAAGGTAGCCAGTTCCCAATTGCGTTGGGGAATCTTAGTAAGCCCGTTTACATCTTTGGCATCATTGTCACTTACCATCAGGTGAGATGATGTCAAAGGCTTACCGATTATGAATAAAAACAAAACACTAAAACCCCGAAAAAAATTGAAATATAAGCTTAATGAATCATCATCATCATCATATCAGCCGAAGGAAGTCCACTGCTGGACATAGGCCTCCCCCAAGGATCTCCACGACGACCGGTTCTGCGCTGCCCGCATCCAGCGGCTTCCCGCGACCTTCACCAGCTCATCGGTCCACCGAGTGGGAGGCCTGCCTACACTACGCTTTCCGGTGTGTGGTCGCCACTCGAGAACTTTACTGCCCCAACGGCCATCTGTTCTACGAGCAATGTGCCCCGCCCACTGCCACTTAAGTTTAGCAATTCTGAGAGCTATGTCGGTCACTTTGGTTCTCTTACGGATTTCCTCGTTTCTGATTCGATCACGCAGAGAAACTCCGAGCATAGCACGCTCCATTGCCCTTTGGGTGACCTTGAGCCTTCTTATGAGGCCCATAGTAAGCGACCATGTCTCAGTTCCGTACGTCATCACTGGCAACACACATTGGTCGAAGACCTTGGTCTTAAGACACTGCGGTATCTGGGACGTAAAGATATTGCGAAGCTTCCCGAACGCTGCCCAGCCGAGTTGGATTCGACGATTGATCTCTTTCTCGAAGTTGGACCTACCTAACTGGACTGTTTGTCCCAGGTATACATATTCGGTAACAACTTCGAGTGTAGAGCCTCCAACCTTCAGAGGAGTAGGTATGACACGGAAGTTTGACATAATTTTCGTCTTGTCCATGTTCATTCTAAGACCCACTTGTTGAGAGGCTCTACTGAGGCCATCAAGCATTGTGCCTAAGTCGTCCATAGTCTCAGCCATGACCACGATATCGTCAGCGAATCGAAGGTGGGTGATGTACTCGCCGTTGATATTGATGCCGAGTCCACCCCAGTCCAAAAGCTTGAAAACATCTTCCAGGGCGGCGGTGAGCAGTTTCGGAGATATAACGTCTCCCTGTCTCACCCCTCGCTGTAGCTGGATAGGTTCCGAGTTTTGATCCTGGAGGCTAACCGACATGGTGGCGTTTTCATACAAACACTTCAGCACTTCGATATATCGATAGTCAATTTGGCACCTCTGGAGAGACTGTAACACAGCCCAGGTTTCGACCGAATCGAAGGCTTTCTCATAGTCCACGAACGCCAAGCATAGTGGCTGATTGTACTTTTCGGTCTTCTGTATAATCTGCCGCAGCGTATGTATGTGGTCTATGGTACTAAATCCTTTTCGGAAACCGGCTTGTTCGGGAGGCTGGAAGTCGTCAAACCTGCGTGCGAGACGATTCGTAATGACCCTCGAAAACAGTTTGTAGACATGGCTCAGAAGTGAGATGGGTCTGTAGTTCTTCAGCAGGGTATTGTCGCCCTTTTTGAAGAAAAGCACGACCACACTTCTGTGCCATGCCTTAGGCGTTTGTCCCTCAAGTATAACGGAATTAAATAATTTCTGAAGAGCTCTAAGTACCGGTGTTCCACCTGCTTTCAGAAGTTCAGCCGTAATTCCGTCATCACCCGGTGCCTTATTGTTTTTAAGCTGTTTAAGAGCCATTCTAATCTCGTACAGGCTGACGTCCGGGATATCTTCGGTATAGTGTCGGGTAAGTCTAGCTCTTGGGTCTTTAGCCAGATCGCTGACAGGCAGACGTGTGGTCGTGTACAATTGTCCGTAGAACTTCTCAACTTCCTCCAGCAACTCAGTCTTAGACGATATGATCCTGCCGTCCTCAGTCTTCAGCTTGGTCAGCTGGCTTTGACCAACAGACAGATCTCTAGCGAACACTTTTGAGCCTTTGTTGTTCTCAATCGCCTCTTTAATACAATTTGTATTAAAGTGGCGCAAATCGCGAGTTAGAGACTTAGAGATCTGCCTGTTTAGTTGCCGATACTGAGTAGCGTCTTCAGAGGACTGCAAAACCAATCTGCGTCTTTCTTCCATGAGGTTGCTGGTGAAGTCAGAGATTTTTTTGGTTCTGTTTGAACGGCGAGTTTTGAAAATCTTAGACCCGACCGTTTGGACAATTTCCACGAACCTGTCGTTATAATCGTCCACATTCTCGCAGTCTCCTAGGCATTCGAAGCGATTGTGCAATTCGAGCTGAAAGTTTTCGGGGTTTTGGAGCTGGATGGGCGCTGGTCGGAGTGTGGACTTCATCAGTCGACATCTTTCTAGCTTGGTCTTTAGATTCAATGTGCCTCTTACCATTCGGTGATCGCTTCCTGTTTTGACTGAGTTGATCACAGAGACATCATTGAATATTTGCCTTCTTGTCGACAAGATGAAGTCGATCTCGTTCTTCGTTACGCCATTGGGATGCAACCATGTCCACTTTCGCTGTTTAGGCTTTTTGAAGAAGGAGTTCATCATAAAGAGGCCCTCCTTCTCCACAAAGTCGACCAGCAGCTGACCACGTGCATTTCTCTCTCCATATCCAAATTGCCCCACTCTCAGCTCACCATCACTTCGTTTGCCCAGTTTCGCGTTAAAGTCCCCCATAACAATGGTGTATTGAGTCCGGGAGCTATTATGTAGAGCTCTAGAGATATCCTCATATAGGAGCTCCACTTCATCGTCGGAGTGTTGCGCGGTCGGTGCATATACCTGAATAACTTTCAGCGAATACCGTTTGGTAATTCGGAGAATAAGGTACGCTACCCTCGTCGAGACACTCTCGATCCGGACCACATTGTTAATGAGGGACTTGTGGACTAGAAACCCGACACCACCCTCGGACAGTTGGTCGCCCTCCCGGAAATAGAGCAGGTTTCCTGATTTAAGGATTATGGTGTCCTCCCCCTCTCTTCGGACTTCACACAATCCTACGATGTCCCATCGTAACCTGCTCAATGCTTCCTCGAGTTCTGTTAGCTTTACGTCGGTTCGCAGTGTGCGCGTGTTGTAGGTTGCCAGGGCCAGAGGTCTTTTGTTGAGGTAGCCTGGCATCTGCCGGGGATTCTTCGCACCCCATGCCCCGCCGTTACCTTGACCGCTACCGGAGACAGGAATAGCGGGGCCGCCGGGGACTAGGGGCCGTTTTTTCTTTGTGTCGGTCATTTGGGGGGTGTTGCCGTAATCGCCACGCTTGGCAGGCGGGTTGGCGATCGCAGTGTTACAGATTGGCTGCAAATCACGGAAAGACGCTGCTGCCCATCCTCCGGTTTGAGTCCCTTAGTCGGCTCTTACGACACCTATTGGATGAAATAGGATGGCCCTATTCTAAGTCGGGAGCCATACGGCCCGGCTTAATGAATACTAAATACTAATACTATAATACTAACTGCTTTTAACACTAAGTAACCCTTAAATTTAGGTTCTATTAAATATAAGGAAACTACCGACTAAGTTGCGTAAACATCAGAACCGACTAAAATACTTAAACTCCGAATGAAATGCTGAAAGTAGCAACTAGGGCTTACAAAATGTGGATTTAAACGATTCACTGCTTTATTGTCATCATCACAATAGTCAAAAGACGTCTGTTGCTGGAAATAGACCTCCCCTATGTTGTAGGTTTTGCCATAATAATCGCCACGCTTGGCAGACGGGTTTGCAATCGCAGTAGGTACGCAGAAAGAACGCTGCTGCCATCCCTTAATCGCCTCTTAGATGAGGTGATACTATTCTGGGGCTTATAAGCTCACTATATTTGCTATTAAAAAGGTACATTTCGCAACATATAAGTTGTATGTAAAGAGAGCTTATTATCTACTTAACTTCCTTCATATATAACGGATCTATTTATTTTCGCTACATCATCATCATCATATCAGCTCGGCCCCCTCGGTGGGGAGGTATATGAGCTGATATGATGAATTTAGTTTAACCTACTTAAGTTCATTTGGTTTCTCTTTTTGAACCTTTGCATATTTATCCTTAGACAGATCACTATGTGGCGTGATAACACGTTTCCTGGACACCATGACATCATCGAACTCTCATGACCCACCAGTCAAGGCTCACGTCAAATATTTATGCCATTGCATCCTCTTCATTAAGTCTATTTGTTTTTATTAATATTAATAATGTAAGTATCATATTTTATTCTTTTTTGCTGTTCGATTTCACGTAAGATCAATATTGTTGTTTACAGATCCCGCATGATGAATTGTAGTACAGTTAAAATTTATTACGTTTAGTCTTCGTTTAGTTCGTAACATGGTCAGGTGTACGGTTTTAGTCATAAACGTATAATATTTTGGTAGATTTGTATGGGATAAAAAAAAAATATAAGAAATTATTGTCTATGTTTTCTAGGGCGAATGATTTTTTTGCTCCTTTTGTACAACTTCCTCCAAAAAAAACTGAAAGCCCTAATCCGTACATTGTATGTATTTTAAGATATTTTTAACCGACTTTAAAAGAGGAGGAGGTTTCTCAATTCTACCGAATATCTTTTTTTTATGTATGTTCGCGGATAACTTCGTCGTTTATGAACCGATTTTAATGATTATTTTTTTGTTTGAAAGGAGATATCCTAAGGGCGGGTGGTACCATGATAAGGAAACCAGGATCTGATGATGGCATCCCAGAGAAATCGACTGGAAACTTAGTTTCCTGTTTGAAGTCGGTTTTTTTTTGTTCAAAATTATGTAATGATAAGGTATTTTAGATTGTCTTATTCTGTGTACACGCGAGGCAAGGAAACAACTGACATTCAGGTCATACGAGAGGGAATTAAATTTAGGTCAATGTACCTCTAGGAACTGTAAAGGTTGTATAATACAACGTACATACCAACTGTCCCGCTGGCAGATTAATGGTCTAAAAAAACAGAGTCAGAACCACACACAAAGAGTTCCGTACCATCATACTAGATGGCGCTAGTACAAAAGGGTTCCGTACCATCATACTAGATAGCGCTAGTTTCTTCACTTTAAAAAAAACACGTTTTTTGTTTATACCTCTTATTTTTCACTTTTTCTAATTTTTAGTATTTGTTGAAAAAGCGGCAACAGAAATACATTATCTGTGATAATTTCAACTGTGTGGCTATCTCGGTTCATAAAATACAGCCTGGGTGATAGATGGACAGACAGACGGACAGCGAAGTCTTTGTAATAGGGTCTCGTTTTTAACCTTTGGGTACGGAATTCAAAAAAAAATTAATAGGCCAAAAAAATCGACTCGCTTCAGCTTAAGAAAGGTCCTAATTTTAAAGCCTAACTGTCACAAGACTAATTAATACAGGAGAACAAGTATATGATGATGATGATGAACCATGTTCAAAGCTGCGTTCATCTGCGCGTGACATATTTTAGTGCACAAGTACGCGCGCAATCACAGGTGCACTCTCTCGTCATTCCCCTCCTTGATCCGATGGAAGCGGAGAACCGATACGACCGGAGGTATATATCTAGGGCTTATAGAGGGCTAGACATTTTTGCAGGCTGTGTTATCTCCTGTGTTGGCGGTTTACCTTGGCCTGCAAGATCGCTCGATTCAGTGTCCAGACTTTTTCAGAGTATTTGAAATCTCTGGTATAAGTATGTGAGCAAGCAACAGATTCTCGCAGCGCTAAGGGAAAACATTTAATAAGAAATAATGAACATATCGCTGCAAGTGTCCCGATAATTACGTTACGGAATTTTTTTTTTTTTTTTTAATTTGCACTTAACTCTGGAGGTCAGCATTCAAGAGGATCGTGAAGCTGCGACTTTTCATACAAACGGCGATAACGATTTTAATTTGTTGATTTTAACGTATATGAGCTGATATGATGATGATAATGTAGCGAAAATAAATAGATCCGTTATTTCGGCGCACCTTGCATATTTACATAATATCGATAAACCTCTCTGACGCAAGTTAAAAACTTCTCAAACCGTCCTTATCAGTAATCCGACAGGAAAATTAAGTACGTGTTTTATAGATTTCTAAATCGTCGCCGATTAAAAAAGGTGTTATATTAAAAATTACTAGTGATTAGTAACCTTTATCTATCCCTGCCAAAACTAAATTGTTTTCGTCATGAATATTGATTGCTTGGTTTATAACTACTAATTTGCGCCTGACTTTTTATGCATCTAGCAACGCCATAATAACGCGTTTCACTTAAGAAAAATAAAAAATATCTTTACTTAACAAGGAACTCTTATAGTTTAACCATATCCGTCTGTCCGCGGTTTAACTCAGAAATACAAAAAAAACTTTAATTTGATTTATATTTAATTACGCCGACAAAGTGGTAAAACAAAATCATGAAAAAAAGGTGTCGATGGATAGATCGTTAAAAAATATTGCGGGTGTATTAAAACCATTTTCACGACCTCCTGATGTAAAGCTAATGGACTAACCATTACAAGTTATATCCTTACTGATTAATATAAATGTGAAAATGTGTTGTTTGTTTGTTACCTTTTTACGCTTCAACACCTCGACCAATCTTCATGAAGTTTGGTATACAGGTAGCCTTTTTAACTCGGAAGGGCATAGTTTACTTTTATCTCGTGAAAATAGCATAGTCCGATGCAGTGCCTGAGAGAACTGAAAAAATATTCTTTTTTGATTAATTTCTTTAACATCGCAACTGAACAATAAAATGTTGTGATTTTTCGCACAGAGATGATTGAAGGGGTGGGAAAGGACATAATTTACTAATTAGCATATCCTAACATAGTTTCCGAGGGATCTGGAAAAAACTAATTTCCACGCTCGCGCACATCGGCGTCGCAACGGAGCAATGGTTGGATTGAAGTGATTTTTGTAGAGAATTGTGTGACGGTTTGGGAAGTGACAATAACTGCTAATCATAATTAATATCCCGACATAGTTCCTGAGGGATCTGGAGAAAACTTATGTTCACGCACCATTCACCCTCATAGACATTTATAAAAACGATGTCCACGAATCCATGGGCAAAAGATAATAGGTACCTATGCGTTCTTCTTTCATTTGATCTTTTTTCATTCCATCTATTTATTTATTTTTTTACATGCGCTGACATTTGTTTTTAAAAAATTATTCAATATCTTTCACCGTTTCACCATTTCGTTTCATTCATCATAATAATCTAGTATAACTTGTATTTAAATCTGTTTCTTTCTATTAAGACCCATCTCGGGTCTTTTACTTTTTACTTCATTATTGAATTCCAATTACCTGTAAGCACGCATCTATTTCAAACCCACACCCTATCTACTACCATACCTACCTAAGTCGAGCTACCATACATACCTAATAACTGCCTACCTAATATGATAATTACAAAACAGTTGATTCACAAATATGTTTATATAATTTAATTAAACCAAGCTTATTATTGTTTTTTTTTAAGTAAAATTAATGTAAAGTTAAATACCTATAGAGATGTAGATATATTTATTGATTTATGACTGCACACCCAAACATATTTTTGTCAAACTAATTGTAGAACGTTAAAACTGGTTTTAGACTTTGTAACCTTAATAGAGACATTAATTATTGGGCGGATAGTTCGGATCACAAGGATGTACCGACGGACGACCGTTTATAATAATTATTGCCAATCTCAAGTCCACATCTTTGCTTGATCATCACGCACTCACGTTCGATGGTTGACACAAAGTGACTGTGATTGTAGTATATATGGAAAATTCAGATAAAACACGTCTTGCTTGGTGCGTTAAAATCAAATCAAATGACTTTATTAATGGAAATGTTAAAATTAAGCAACTGCATGCAGAAGCTGGTTCAGCAGAAGCATAAACTAATTGTAATGGATAATATCTGTGATTTGGTATGTCTATCAAGGTCATGTCAGGGTGTCCTCTGATAAGATTTTAATAAATTCCCTAACAACCAACCTCTACCATAATGAAAATTTGGCAATATTTCTATTTTAAAAATCAAATCAAATTTCTTTATTAATGCAAAAGTTAAAATTAAGCAACTGTATGCAGAAACTGGTTCAGCAGAAGCATAAACTAATTGTATTGGATAATAACTGTGATTTGGTATGTCTACCAAGGTCATGTCAGGGTGTCCTCTGATAAGATTTTAATAAATTCCATATCACCCAACCTCAACCATAACGAAAACTTGGCAATATTTCATTTTTTTACCAGACTAGCCAAAAAGAAAGTTAATATTTTTCGAGTGTATGTATGTATGTCTGTTTCTTTGGCTGAGCTTGCAGCCTAAACAGCTCGACGGATTTTGGAGTGCGAGATGTCGTTAGATTCTTCTGGATCCCGAAAGTGACATAGATTAAATTTTTACCCGACTGCCCAAAAAGCGGGGATGTTTATGCTGTCGGGTTTGTAATAAAATTGATTCGGTTATAACAGCACCGAAAGCTAATTCATCACGAGCTAAGTTAACTTCAACATGAAGAGAGCCAGCAATGTATGATGCTATGCTAAACTCTCAGTAAGCGACCATCATCACCATCATCTTCAGCTAGTAATGGTCTTCTAATAGACACATGTTTCCCACGAAGCACCAAAATTTAAACATTCAATCTAGCATGTAGATTGTAAATTAAGAGGAAACTTCCTTCGTCCGGAAACTCGCGAATGGATATAGTATGTAAAACGCTACCGGCTACGTAACTGAGGCAAATATTCTCTTAACTTTGCATATCCACACCACGGCGGCATCTCGAAGTATTTTTTGTCACAGCAGCGATAAGATCGCCGCGCGAGCGCAGGTCGCGTCGACCACAGCACAATGGCGGGGTAATTGACAAACCATGACTCGATAAAGTCAAGGCTTCCACTGAGATGGCCACTTGAGTCAAAGCTTGCTGACTTATGATTATGTCACTTTATCGAGATTTTTTATAAATTGGTATAAAGTAACTTCATAGCAACGATTATGGACCGCCTCCGTGGCGTAATGGTTAGTCCATTCGCTTCACACCAGGAGGTCGCGGGTTCGATTCCGGCGGGGTCAACTTGTAAGACTCGGTTTAGCTGGTGGTATTTTCTAAGCCCGCCTGGCTAGCTACCACCATCTTATCTAAGTATTGCCGCCAAACATCAGTGTTAACAACATTGATGTGTTCCGGCTTGAAGATAAGATAGCCAGTTCTCCATTGCATTGTGGAATCTAGGTAAGCCCGCTTCCATCTTCGGCATCATCGTCACTTGCCATCAGGTGAGATGATGCCAAGGGCTTACCAATTGTGAATTTAAAAAAATGGATCTTGTAGATGTCGCCCGCGACTTCGTTCTTAATAAAAAGGTTAACAAGTAGCCTATATGATAATCCAGGTCCTAATCTGTTCACTTATCAAATTTCATAAAAATCCATTCAGCCGTTTATGCGTGAAGAGGTAACAAAAACACACAAACTCTCGCATTTATAATATTAAGTGTGGTACATTGTAGCAAGAAAATACGGCATGAAGATAAGATAGCCAGTTCCCCATTGCGTTGGGGAATCTTGGTAAGCCCGCTTCCATCTTCGGCAACATTGTCACTTACCACCAGGTGAGATGTTGTCAAGGGTTTACCAATTGTGAATAAAAAAAAAAAAAAAAAAAATACGTGCTTGCCATTTGCGGTGCGGCTTCCGGTCAATCAACTAATAATTAACTAACTGATATTGTGGTTAATGATGACAATGTTGAAGCTGAACATTCAAAACAATATCTTGCAGTAAAAGCTTTTCACATAGCTTTACATTTTGTTATAGATGATAACAGTCATAATCCTTTTTAATTACAGTTGCTCGAAAAGTGGTACTTTATAATATGCTAATTTACTGTGCGCAAAATTGATTTTACCGCACACGTGCTTTTTACTTTGCCACTTCTTTGATTTGTAGCTCTGAGAAACATGACATTTCAAGCAAATAAAAAATATAATAATCAAAGATACAGAATCTTTTTTAAGATTTTTAAAAGGAGAATTTTTAAGAGATGTTGTTCCTCCGTGATATTACGCTAGCTGATTAGATTCTCTTTGTGAAGAAAGGAGAATAAATATGAATGAAGCGCATAGGTTACACCAAGAAGTAGGTCATAGTTTCCAACGAGATTTTAATGCTTATAATAATATTATCAAAAGCCTTATGTAACATAAAAATAACTTACGTATGCGTACGTGTGCCTAGCTAAATTATATATATCGCAGTTTTCGTAAAACTGAATTGAGTTGTTTAGTTGTGAATACGAATAAAATTATGATTAGTTATTATACGTGTAATTAAAAATATACTCATGTGGTATGTATAGGAGAAACAAAATGAGATTACTACCCCGACATTTAAAATGAGTCACAACTCGCGTAAAATGTTTATTGATTGCCGAAAGCTTGATACCTATGTATTTTGACGTGATAACGTCTTATAATTCGATGGAGCCGGCTGCACGCACGAAAAAATGCGTCGTTACCTCGCTCTGAGGCGTTCTGTGAATGCGTCGTTACCTCGCTCTGAGGCGTTCCGTGAGGCGTTCCGTTTATGAAACCATTCCATCAGTATTTTCTTATGACGTTGTCACGTTCAACTATCGTCAGTAAACCGACTTTACAGACAACCGTATATTTTTTTTTTGTGTCACGGTTGTTTTTATTTTACCTGTTTTCTCACAACTGTATTGAAAAATGTCGTATGATACAAGGGTGTAAAAGGAAATGACAAACTCGTGAAAATGCTAAACCGTCGCCCTTCGATCAATAATTCCGTCGCCTGTGGCTCGGGCTTACAAATATCACTCATTTGTTATTTACCTTTTTACCACCCTTGTATCATAAATAACTATTTTTTCATCATCATAGTAGCCGAAAGACGTCCACTGCTGGACAAAGGCCTCCACTAAGGATTAACTCCCGATGCGCTGCCCGCATCCCATGCGGCCGCCCGCAATCTACACCAGGTCGTCGATCCACCGAGTGGGCCACCTGTCTACGCTTCATTTTCCGGTGCGCGGTCACCACTCGAGAACTTTACTGACCCCAACGGTCATTTGTTGTACAAGCTTAAGCTTGTCTGTGCCACACATTGCTACTTAAGTTTAGCGATTCTGTGAGCTATGTCGGTTACCTTGAGTCTCCTACGGATCCCCTCATTTCTGATTCGATTACGTAGAGAAACTCCGATCATAGTTCGCTCCATCACCCCTTGTCCTACTTATTCCTTAATTAATCATCTTTAACCAACAATGTTTTTTACAAATATTGCTATAAAGCATTTCGTCAAAACGATATACAGTGTGTAACAAAATTTGTGTAGGTCCCGTTAACTAGGGTTTATTCTCAAGCTGAAATCGCAAAAAACTGATCGACAGATTTTCAGAATTTTTGTATAGAGGGTCCAAATTTTTTTTAAGAATTGACTATGGCTTACTTGGGGAAAGTTGTTCAGTATGATGAGTAGAACTCCCAGTTAACGGGTCCTACACCAATATTGTTACACACTGTATACCCAGATTATACGAAATTTTTAAATAATGCCGCTTTTGGAGACCCATGTAGATTTTGAAAAACGCACTGGATTCTATTGGATTTGTATTTTTTTGTATACAGTTTAATGACCGATGACCTGGTGAAATCACTTTGGAACTGCAGAAAAATGTGCAAACTTCTAAATTACAACTTGAGGAACTTGGTGAAAAAATAGATTTGTTAAGATTACAAACTATAAACAACAGTGCGCCAGATTCACCCATAATTGAAACAGCCAACGTAATACACCAAAAAAAACCACGCGAACCAACAAGAAAGATGCTGATATATGGATCTCAACAATGCGTAGGCCTTGCATCAGCTTTACGTTTTTCAAGAGCTCTGACCATGTACGAAAAATATACAGTTTGCGCTGAAATAAAACCTAATGCGACTAGTGCAGAAATATTAAAAAGCTGTAAAAACCTGAATTTAAATAGCGAAGACAAACTTGTTATATGTGTAGGCGAAAATGATACGTATTTAAAAATAATCCTGCAAGAGCTACAGTCTTTGCTAAATAAATTCAGTGACAATAATATAATTATACTTGGTGTTGTGAAGAACTATAATTTAAATGTATATAATTTAAATAAGTGCATCAGAAACTTGTGTTACAATTACAAAAATTGTCGCTACATTAACTGTAAACACTACGATCATAAATTATCAGATATGTGTCAATCAGTAAATCATGCCGTAGACTGCTTCGATTACGACAGTAAATATCTTAATTATAAAGAGCTCAAAAAGCTTATAGCGCGCAACACATCACCCCAAAATCTAACTTTGACTGGACGGACCTCTAATTATCTGAAGGGAACGATTCCATACTATTTCGCTCGTATGCAAAAAGTTGTAAATAGCCCTAAACGCCAAGTTGATCCGCAGGGCTCTACAGAACAGTCATGTAAGCCACAAAAAGGCACTATTAAGTACTATTTCCCTGTTGTTAGAAATGAGTTTTTTCGGAACGACGTGATAAACCAATATCACAATCGTTAAACTTCAAAATTCTCCATCAAAACATTGCCAGTGTCTTATCAAAGCAAGAAATATTAGAACTAACAATCGACGAACTAAAAGAGTGTGATAATGAACCTGATGTAATATGTTTATCTGAGACTTTCCTAAAGTCTGGATATGATCATTTTCTAAAAATTAATAACTATGAAATCGTAGCCAGTTTTTGTAGAGAAAAACAAAGAGGTGGTACATGTATATTAATAAAGAAAGGTTTACCTTGTAAAGATTTAAATCTCTTAAAAAAACATTCCAAAGAGAAGACTTTCGAAGCTTGTGGCATAGAAATCCCCTCTCAAAAACTGCTAGTTATCTGTCTCTACCGAACGCCTAATTCCGACCCTAATGTATTTCTAAGTAAACTTGACGTTGTCTTATATGAAATTGATAAAAAATACAAATCTAACTGGAATCTTGTCTTGGCTGGGGATCTCAACATAAATACTTTAAAACGTAGTACAATCTCAAACCACTTTTTTGATATGGCGCAGGCCTATAATTTAACTATTCACATTAATGTCCCTACGAGAAAAACATCGTGTATAGACCACATTCTGAGTAATATCAAAGGTGCAGTAGCAAATGTATTGCCACTTTACCTCTCTGACCATGATACTGCACAGTTATTGAGTTTTCCTATAAAGCAGAAAACAAACCAACATGTACTACAATACATATATAAAAAGGATTACAGCTCTGAAAATATTAAGAAGTTCAAAGACTGTCTAAGAAACTTGTCCTGGCTAGAGATATTTAGTGAAACTGATTCAAATTTAGCTTTCAAGAGTTTCCATGAGATCTTTTGCCTATTTTATAAACTATGTTTCCCTATAGTTCGAGTTAAAATAGGCAATTTGCATAAAAAGAAGGGAAACTGGAAAAGCAAAGGATTAAAAGTGAGCTGTAAGATCAAAAGAATATTAAGATATAAATACTACAAAAATAAAACATCTTCAAATAAAAATAAGTATTTAATATACTCTAAAATATTAAGAAAGTGCATCTTTAAATCAAAAAAGATTTCTAACATTAAGTACATAAGTTACAGCAACAACAAATGCAAAGCTGCATGGACAGTTATAAAAAATGAGATAACTAAATCAAAAGAAAATGACAATATTAATAGAATTAAGTTCAAAAACCAAATTTTGACAAATCCCTTAGACATAGCTGAGGCTTTTAATAGCCACTTTATTTATTCTACAAGTGATAAGACTAGTGACAATAAAAAATTACAAAAAACTAACAAAACATTACCCAATTCGATGTTTCTCAAGCCGATGACAGAGAATGAAATAAGAGTAGAGGTTCTTTCATTAAAAAACACCAACTCTGTAGGTTACGATGAGATCAACACTAGAATAACGAAGACGTGTATTGATGAAATTGTTCCTGTCTTGACTTATTTAATCAATTCCTCGTTCTCAACTGGAACATTTCCTGAACCCTTGAAAATTTCAATAGTGAAGCCACTGTTTAAAAAAGGCAGTAAAGAAGAAGTCAAAAATTATCGCCCAATTACGTTAATCCCAATTTTTTCAAAGATATATGAAAAGTGCATGCTTAAGAGACTTCTTGAATTTTGTGAAAAATATAAGCTTATTAATGATGAACAATTTGGATTTCGGAAAGGAAAATCGACTACACTAGCTCTTTTCTCTCTACTTCAAATTATTCTGACTAATGTTAACAAAAATTTTATGACTACAGGGCTATTCCTTGATCTTTCTAAGGCATTTGACAGCATTCAGCATGACATACTACTTTCCAAATTAGAAGCGCTTGGTATTAGAGGTCCTACGCTTGAATGGATATCATCATACCTAGTTAACAGACAACAATGTGTAGTTATTAAAAAATCAGACAGCAAAAACAACATATTATCCTACTCCTCTAAATATAAGACAAATAAATATGGCGTTCCTCAGGGAAGTGTGTTGGGACCAATCTTATTTATACTATACGTAAATAGTATTACTGACATAACTAATCATAAATGCATTTTATACGCTGATGATATTTCCATTATAGTAACTTCTGACAAAAAGAGTACTTCAATCAAGGAACATGAAAACGACATTAATAATACATTAGAAAAAATAATAGACTGGCTTGACATTCATAATTTGAAAATTAACTTGAATAAAACTAATTATATACAATTTAATAAGTCTCTTAATAATAAATATAATTACAATTTAGACATTCAGTATGAAAATTATACAATCAACGAGGTTAATAAACATACATTTCTAGGAATAACTATAGATCAGAATATAAACTGGAAACCACAAATAGATAATGTATGCTGTAAAATAAATAGATTTGTGTATGCTCTCAAACAGGTCAAAAATTGCACTAACATGAAAACGGCTTTATTAACATACCGTGCATACGTAGAGTCAGTTTTACGTTATGGTCTTATAGCTTGGGGAAATAGTACTGACATGAATCGAGCCTTTATTGCTCAAAAAAAATGTATTCGCGCTATGTATGGAATCCCACCCTTCGTATCTTGTAGATCACTCTTCAATAGACTTGGTGTTTTGCCGCTACCCTTGCTCTACATTTATGAAATTTGTATATTTGCACGGACAAATAGCGGACTATTTAAAAGAGCATGTGATGGAAGTATCAGATCCCGCAGGGACCCAGAAAAGCTAGTGTTTCAAGAAATTCCCAGGTCATTTGTATATGATAAAAGTTGCCTGACGATGTGTATTCGCATGTATAACAAAATACCACATGAAATTAAGGATCTAAACAATAAACAATTCAATAACAAATTACTTAAGTGGCTGAATGACACAGACTGTTATAATATTAAAGACTTTTTAAATTTGTAGATTATTTTAGTTGAAGATTGACATTATTTTGTATGTTTGTGACTAAGATTAAAATATTTTGCATGCTATTTTAAATACTAGCTAAACATGAGTTCTATATACATATGTTAAGATCTTTTTATACCATGTTTAAGGCAAATAAATTATTATGAATATGAATATGAAAGTCGCGGGAAGCCGCTGTATGCGGGTAGCGCAGAACCGGTCGTCATGGAAATCCTTGGGGGAGGCCTATGTCCAGCAGTTGACGTCCGTCGCCTGATATGATGATGATGATGATACAGTATAATATAATGTATAGACAATAGAGTCGTGCTACCCACTTCGGTTCAGTTTTATAAATTTATAAATGATTTAAATAGCAGTAATGGGGATGGACTTTGATGGGTCTATCTTCTAAATTTCCGAACCTGGCGGTGATTCCCCGCCGCGTTAAATCAGCTTTTATGTGGGGGGTAGCAATTAACCTAATAATCAAGACCCAATCGAATAAAATACCTAGCTAAAAATAAAAAAAATGGCCAAATGCGAGTCAGAACCGCACACATAGGGTTCCGTACCATCATACTAGATGGCGCTAGTTTCATGTTTTAAAATCCATCATCGTAGATCGCACTCGTTTCTTCATGTTTAAAAAAAAACACGTTTTTTTCTATGGAGACCTCCTTTATTTTTTCACTTTTTCTAAGTTTTAGTATTTGTTGTTATAGCGGCAACAGAAATACATCATCTGTGAAAATTTCAGCTATCTAGCTATCACGGTTCATAAAATACAGACTGGTGACAGACGAACGGACGGAGCAGAGACTTAGTAATAGGGTCCCGTTTTTACCCTTTGGGTACGGAACCCTTAAAATAATAGATAGCTGCGTAGTAAGTACAATACATAACAGTCCTCGCGGCCTAAGCTCAGCGACGCATTTACCTATAGATGTAAAAGTGGTTTTTCAATTTTGTTTACATTGAAAACAACGGCTAGAAACCGTCTCAATGTGGAACAGAACTTAAGATGCGCTTTCATCATATCAGATCATATACGTCCCTAACGAGGGGCTCGAGCCTACCCTATCAGTAACGCTACCGAATATTTTTTTTCAACAGCTTGAAATTTTTCTTGAGTAACCGTGATTGACGATCGGTCTGTCTTCGCTTCATCTTCATAGCTTCCCCGTCTTATTTTAAATTCAGCAAACCAATCAAAAACGTTGCTCGTAAACAAGCACACTCACCAAAATTTATGAATAAAAGTTGAAAAACAAAACAAAAAACCTTTTTTGAAATCATACTAGATCATAACCCCAAAATCACAACGAGTGAGCTCCAGAGTTGCTATCGTATTCCCGCCAGATTCTTTCAGAAAAAATTAAATTTAAAAAAAGTAGTAAGTCTTTTATTTTCAAATATATCAATCACCATTTAACAATTCCACTGCCCCTGTCCACTCTAGTTGTGATAATCATTGTCATCGTATTGTCATCATCATCGTGGCAGGAAATGTGTGAACGAGCCTACACGAGGGTGTACAATTTGCCAGTGTCAAACAACTGAGTAAGGAGTATTTAGTTTCTTTTGGCATGCCCCTCGTATCTTCAAGCCGGAACACATCAATGCTGTTAACAAAGATGCTTGGCGGCAAAACTTAGATAAGATGGTGGTAGCTAGCCTAATGACCTTCCACCAACCAAACCAAGTCATACAAAGTTAGACTCGGCCGGGAATCGAATCTGCGACCTCCTTATGTGAAGCTAATGGACTTAACCATAAAGTCACGGAGGCGGTTCTATAGAAAGATTCTTCAGAAAGGAGCACATAGGCGGAATCAAACATCAAACATTTTCAACATAACAATATAATGAAGGTTGAATCAAAATAATATCTACTTATTGACAGCCTCTGATTCAATATTTAATTAATTTAACTATGCATTATTCAACACCTCACCATGAGTTATCAATGGCTCTATTGATCGAATCACGTGTAGTACTTACTATCAAAGGATTTCTATATTCTTCCGTCATAATATCCCCAGCAGTGGAACTTCCGACAGCCGGTAACGACCTCTGTTGGCTATTTAGATGTCACGACCGATTCTCAAATCGAATCACGACTAATAAAGGTCATGGTTACATTTAATGTTGAACACTACCAACTACTGTCCACATGCCGTGAACACCTTCAAATTTTAAAAATAATATTTTTCAATAATAATTCAGAAGGTGATGATGATGCAGTAAAATTAGTTGGTAAAGTTTGAGCATAGCAGTGACATGAAGTCTGCGCATTAGATTGGAATAAAGATGGCCGCCTGACAATCTGACAATCCCTTTGTGATGGCCACTGCACCAAATCATTAATCACACTTTTTTGTCAACTACCGCGCTAACATGACGAAATGATGTTCTTTGAGGTGGCATTGTAGGGCGCTCCTTCGATTCCACAGAGCCTAGTCATCACACACTGGTAATTAGTTTTTAAATTGGATGTATAACAAAAAATATCAAAGTCCCCGTGAACCAGACAGTTATTTTATTCTAAGAAAGATATTTTGTTTAGAATCTTCCATGATTGGGCTTGACAAATTGCTTTGGACTGATGGTCAATTTATTTGGCCATCAGTTATTACTTATAGTCAAAAATTCGTTATTTTAGTCTCATCAAATTGTTGATTAGCCTCAGTAACATTTTGACGAATTTATTTTATTATTCAGATAAACGACAATGTTTTTTTTTTGTAAACACTGAAGGAAATATCACCAAACGTTGAATTTTCCTCCCAATTATCAGAGTTGCTTTAATGGAATGCAATAAAGTGCAATAAGTTGACATCTCTCGTAAAGACACCATTATACGAGTATTCAAAACTGAAATGCCTGAACAAGACGTCAATAAGATTTAAATACTTCTCTTAGGCATTTTGTTGTGGCCACTAAAATAGATTCATTCTTTTTTTATCAATCATGATCGTTGTACCCAGTCATCTGGATAGTTGTCTTATACGAAGACACCCAATGGAGAATCTGTTTGTAATTATTCTAAAAAATAAATGATTTTAAATCTTTGTCGTTACAATCGTTTATGACAAGAGCAATTAATTAAAAGCTTCTGAGTCAACTCAAAGGGTCCTAAGATCTTTCCATCACTGATGGAATAATCACTTTGAACTTAAGGGTCAACTATTGTTATTATCGCTGTCGCCCACTTCAAAGCCTCCAACCTCTGCATTCAGAAACAATCGGACGTTGACGGGGACGTTCCAGTGTACTGTCAATCGCATCATTAAGCGAGCCGGTGGGTCACACATCAGCCGGGCCCTCGACCGAGCCATCAGCCAAGTGCACTTCATTAGCCACCCTTTAAGGTACGTGAGACACATCCAAGATCTTGCATTTGGATGGCCTAAGTGGATGCGAGATTGATGTATAATGGCCTCGTCTGAGTAACAAGTCCTGGATCGTGAAGGGATTGATTTGTGCGGAAATACCTGGAATGATTATCATGATTTTTCCCTGCGCGAAGTCAAAGATTGAGACGTCGAGTTTATAAAATCGCCAGCACGTCTTAAAGTAATTGTGCTCGAAAGTCAGTTCCCACAAAAGTCATTGACATCTCAAGTTTCGTGACACGATCGACGATCTTACGTCCGTCACCGTCACACATCAAAAATATAAATATCTCCAAAATCATGACTAATAATCGTTCAATATCTTCATATTGCAAGTTCAAGATTGGAGAAAAAAGACTCTCACACTGACCCGTTCGAGCCGTCTATCAACGTATGACGTGCTGAGTAACAGAGTTAAGTTTGCTACTGACAAAGCAACAACACTTGAATTCTGAGTTGTATTTGAAGGAGTTAAGGTTTTCGAAGGTGATGCTGACTTTGTTGAAGAAATTGGTGGCATATGTCGGGATGTCAAAGCGTCGCGAACGAGCGCCGACGGGACAGTCTCGTGCTGAGAGCAATCTCAGACGACCTCGCGGACAGTGATGTTCCATTAACAGGTGAAAGTATCGATATAGCTGGAACTACAACATGCACATCACTAAGATATTTTTTAGCTAGTATTTTTATTTTAAAAAATATTGGAGGCTGTAAATTTGTGTTATTTTTTATTTACACTGTTATTTTGTTAGTAAGGAAAAAAAATAATTCATATTATTTCTCTAAAGTTTAGTGTCTTAACATTTGAGTAGGTATTCCTGCATCATGTTTCGTATTTTCCTGCTAGAACATATTGTACCGATACTCGATATCGATTTGTCGTAGTAGAGTGACAACATCATTACAGTCACGGTGGGGCGCTTCGTTCGGAGAGTCGAGACAATCTGTCAAATGAAAAGAATCACACACGATACAAGAACCTGGACCGCCGTAGCCGCCGCCCTATTAATCATATTTCGGCCTTTTTTTACCATTTCCAAACGTGTGTTCTCTCAGATAATGGCTACTATTCTGACGTCGATTCTCAAACCCAAACACCTAATCTTCAAACAAGATTTAAACTTACATTAACAAGGTTAGAGTCTAAATTTCTGTTTTTAGAATCTCACATGTGGTAGGTGATCTGAAGCGGCGCGGCCTTAGACAATACTTGTCATTTGCTTCGAGATGTCATGTTTTCATGATAGAAATCTTGACGAAAATTTCTGTTTGACGGGGTCAAAAAGTGTACAAGCTCTTCAATTACATTTGACACAGTTCTTTCGAAGTTTGTTTAAATCGAGGTTTGCGATGGACATTTCGATTTATGTTTACAAGATTGATTGTGGAATTAATGTTATCGGCTTGATTAATCTGCAGTGCAGTGTTGGATGTTAAGGTTAGGTACAAAAACTGAAGTGTTTATATTTTTAATAAAAAAACACTACATTCCATGACTTCAAGTAACTACTTATGTACACAAAAAGACAATTTGTGTGTAATTGGTTTAATGATCAATGAGATGAGAGCGCAAAGTTCTAAGATTTGAATGATAAGCTAGCTAATGTAGTTACTATATAAGGTGCTGCACTGATTTATTCTTTCACAAGCTTTTGCCCGCGGCTTCGCCCGCGTGGACATATTTTTTATAACTGTCTTTGAATGTGAGTCGTGCGCGAGCTATTCTGATTAGCAGTCTATGTAATTTCCACTGCCTCAAGCATCTCTGTACAAAAAAATCACAACAATCCATTGTTCCGTTGCGATGTTAAAGAAATGAACCAAAAAACATTTTTTTTTAAGTTCCCCTACAGGAACTGAATCTGCTTTTTTACGGGATAAGATGTAGCCAATCTTTTCCCCGTGACACAGGCTACCTGCCTGTCAAATTTCATCAAGATTGGTCAAGGTGTTGAAGCGTGAAAAGGTAACAAACAAACAAACACATTTTCACATTTGTAAATTAGTAAGGATAAACAGACCATTTGATCACTAAAATAATAAAACAAGTAACATTTGCATTAAAAAATAGCCTATTAACTACCTTATTGCACGGATTCCTTATTTAGCAACGAGTTGCACGGACTCGTTACTTGAATGTGACATTGAATGGTCACTTTATGAAGTAATATCAAAAATTGTCGTGACAATTCTCTAATGGATGTTCCTACAACTCACCTAACAATCTTAACTTTAATTTGCGATTGGAACAAACTGTAAACATCCTTATGGTGTTACCAATAGAGAACATGATGAAGTGGTAATAGATACAGTGAGTGTTGAAGACAAATTTGTAATGACCGCTCTTGACATAGATTTTTATTTGGCGTAGCCCGCGGCAGAAGCGCCGTGGGTGATTCCATTGACATTCACGATGTGTGAGCAAGTTCACATTACGTTGACGACATTGTTCCCACAACGCTTACAATTTTATTGATGGCTTAGATTGAGGCAATTGTCATATGCATGCCGATGTCATTAAGCTTAGTGAAGATAAAGTTAGATCGTTGATGTAAAACTATTTTGTTTGAGAGAAGAAACAAAATTTTTTGAACAAGTTTTGTTCTACGACTGCAGTTTTTTTTAACTCTTCATACAAATTGATCAGCTGTTCGACCAAATTGATCAGCTGTTTTTGTATGGAGGGTCAATTTTTTTTTGAGAATTGACAATGGGTTCCTTGGGAAAAGTTGTTCAGTACGATGAGTAAAAAACTCAGTTAATTGGTCCAACACCAATTTTTTACACTTTGTATATCAATGTACACTATTTTTTTTTATTATACACAAAATGTAAAAAAAAATCGGTGTAGGACCCGTTAACTGAGGGTACAAACAACTTATCATACTGAACAAATTGCCCCAAGGTAAATTCTCAAAAAAAAATGTGGCGCCTATGTACAAAAATGCATAAAATTGGTAGATCAGCTGGTCGATTTGTATAAAGTTTAGAAATTTTATTTTGCGATTTCAGCAAAGTCATACAACAAACGTTATTCAGACTGATGAGTAGAAGCCCCAGTAAACGGGACCTACATAAAATTTGATACATTCTGTATAAAAAACTGCAAAAATTTCAGCTTTCTTGGGTTCGGGCTGAGCGTTGATGAGTCAGTGAGTGAGATAATCGGGTTTTTCTTTTTTTGTACGGGTGTTACAAAATGGTTACGGAGCCGTTAACTGGGGCTTCTAGTTACCATTTCAGACTACTTTTCTCAAGAGACTCAAGTCATTTTGCAAAAAAGAAACTGTTCATACAAATCGATTAGCTGATTATCCAATTTTATTCATATTTTATACAGCACGCAGCAAAATTGGTATAGGAAACAGGTTACGTTAACTGGGGCGTTTACTCATCATACTGAACAACTTTTATTTATAACTTTACTAAAAATCAAAAAAACTAACTCATCATACAAATTGATGACCTGATCGACCATTTTAGTGCATATATGTATGGAGGGTCAATTTTTTTTAATTGACTGGATTCCTTGAGGAAAGTTGTACAGTATGACGAGTAGAACCCCCGGTCAACGGGATATATCCTGTACAAAAAGACATTATAAAATTGCAAGGGCCCGCGTGGTCGACTAAGGCCCGATCGCCCTAATTAAGGGTGAGCTAGGGCCCCTCGTTGGGGACGTATATAAACAGATATGATAATATAAGTTACAGTCAAGTTAGTAGAACCACAACCACTGCTCGCAAGTGTAGTGTGTGATATCGCGACCACTGAGCTCTGGCACAGTATTACAATAAAGCAGCTTACAGTAGCGCAACGAATGTACTTACGCAGAGCAACGGAAGGTTATTTTCGGGGCAGTAGGCGGCGAGCACAGCGGCTAATATGTGCTAGTGCCTACGCCGGTGGCGCATCGTGCGACATCAAAGGCGTTGCGCTACTGCGTAAGCCATATCGTAATACGTACTAATATATAGATATACTTTGGTAATACTGTGGCTCTGTGCAGCAAACCCTCCGAGTATAAGTAGCTAGCAGCTTTCAGAAAACTCTTTCAGAGCTACTGCGCACACCTGTTTTGCTAATCTGAACTGTATTAGTTAGTGACAAACCTTTATGCATATAATATTGTCTGTTTAGTTTATTCGTGAATTTAAAGATTCAGTCATACGGCTTTCTACTTCATTCGTGTGGTTTCAAAGTTCTGTATCACCTAGTATGTTTTGAGGAATATCCTAAGATATTTTCCAACCGTGTCGCCAACAAGCATGACCCGATCATCAGAAAGTTCATGTCTTAGGACACCATCAGTCTCAGAACTGATAAGCATCTGACGACTGCCAATGTATACTTATATTCGTTTTTTTTCTTCATAGCTACTTCAATTTAGTACCTCTTGCACCTAGTTGTAACAATATCATTATTAATTAATTCATCATTCGATGTTATCTAGTGACTTTGTGTAATTTTTTTATTTACCTCAGGTCTTTAATTCCTTAGTAAGCAATATCTCGGTACACCTAAAGTCAGGATTTAAATTAAACATTTAAATAATTTACCTTATTTTGATTAAATACCTATAAATAAATAAATACTTGAATTGTTTATTTATATTTATACATAAACTGTGGGCCATCTAAGTTGTACTATTTTAATCCATAATTAATAAGCCCTTAACATCATCTCACCTGATGGTAAGTGACGATGATGCCGAAGATCGAAGCGGGCTTACCAAGATTCCCCAATGTAACAGAGATCTGGCTATCTTATCTTCAAGCCAAGACAAGACAAGGCAAGACTTAGATAAGATGGTGGTAACTAGCCAGGCGGGCTATGAAAAATGCCCTACCACCAACCAAACCGAGTCTTACAAAGTTGACCCCCCCAGTAATCGAACCCGCAACCTCCTGGTGTGAAGCGAATGGACTATTTCCTTAGCAGTCGCTGGCACGACAATGAGACATTTTCTATCATCATCATCATATCAGCCGAAAGACATCTACTGCTAGACAAAGGATTTTCACGACGACTGGTCCTGCGCTGCCCGCATCCAGCGGCTTATAACGACCTTCACCAGGTCGTCAGTCCACCGAGTAGGAGGCCTGCCTCCGCTACTCTTTCAAACTTTGTTTGTATTAAAAAGGAATCGATCGACTTTGGATGACAGATCTCAGCGATAAGTGACCTGCCTACTGGGCAGGAGAGATATGACTTGACGGCGACACGATATAAGAATAAAAAAAAGAAGAAAGGAATCAACGATAATGAAGCCAGTTTAAAAAGCTATGCTTCGCTATATAGCTATGGATCTAAGGTGACGAACTTATTTTTTCCCCGCTTTACTTCTATATGTACCTTCCTTAACGAAGCCACAAGTCGTGATATTTTTATTAGTAATTGATTTCTTATTAAACTTTTTGCTTCGTTTATAGTGATAAAGCTGACTAATACATCACTTCTTATTAACGCTTTACTAGTTATGTCCTTGTAACTTCGACCTGATGTTGAATTGGATTTTCCGGAGGAAAAGCTTACAAATATATTATTTTATTAACAAGGAAAGTCTTATTTACCTTTATCTGATAACTACTGTTTTAAAACGTTTAAAAAATTTACAAATTTATAATCAAATAATATGCTTATTATCATATCAGCTCTTAAACGTCTCCACCGAGGGGCCCGAGCCTGCCCTGAATTAGATTAGAATAGGGCGTTAGTCGACCACGCGGGCCCCAGTGTGGGTTGGTAGATTTCACACACAACCTTCGAGTTTCTTCGCAGACGTGTGCGGGTTTTCTCGCGATGTTTTCCTCCACCGTAAAAGCGTTGGATATATCTACACACATAAGAAATCTACATTCGAAAACACATTGGTAGGAGGCAGGATTCGAACCACGACCCGTACTGGAGGTAGCGGCACTAGCCGTTACACCACATACGCTCTATGCTTACGCTAACAATCATCAGCATATCAGCTTATATACGTCCCCACCGAGGGGCCCGAGCCTACCCTGAATTAGGCCGATTGGGCCTTAGTCGACCACGCGGGCCCAGTGCGGGTTGGTTGACTTCACACACAACCTACGAGTTTCTGCGCAGGCGTGTGCAGGTTTCCTCCTAATGTTTTCCTTCACCGTAAGAGCATTGGATAAACGGACGATAATACTACTAAACGCCAAACACGGTAAAATACTTCTTCAATCATAATGATATAAATATATATAAATCCACTGCTGGACAAAGGCGTCCTCCAAGCATTTTCACAACGACCGGTCCTGCGCTGCCCGCTTAAACTTTACGAGGTCATAGGATCACTTACTTAACTTAAGTGGATTGAAGCGCTTCTTGAGTTTGGACACTTCGGCTGTTTTGGTTTGTTTTGTCTGAATAACCTAACCAATTAAACTAAAAATTAAAAACCCCACTGCATTACTCCTCTTTTTTGATCAGTTGGGTAAAAATGTATCCTCTGTCACTCACTGAATCAAGGCAAACCTAAAGACATCTCACACTCCAAAATCCTTTAAAGCCGTTTGAGCTACAGACTCAACCAAGGAAACAGGCATACATACGTACGTACATACCTAAATACAGTCGAGAAAAATATCAGGATAACTTAATCTTAATCTATAAGAGGGTAAGGCACACAGCTCGAAGAACAGGATGGTCGTTGGGCGACCGCGCACCGGAAGATGCAGCGAAGGCAGGCCTCTCATGCGGTGGTTGACTTCAAGTACAGCCAAATAACTGAGATATGTTTTTGAATAAGTATGAATGCAAAGAGCAGAGGGTTTTTTTATTCACAATTGGTAAGCCCTTGGCATCATTTCACCTGATGGTAAGTGATGATGATGCCGAAGATGAAAGCAGGCTTACCAAGATTCCACAACGCAATGGAAACCTGGCTATCTTATCTTCAAGGCGGAACACATGCTGTTTTGCAGTGATGTTTGGCGGCAAGAATTAGACAAGATGGTGGTAGCTGACCAGGCGGGCTTAGATATGCCCACGAACTGTACATGCAACTCAGCGAGAGATGGTTTTTACATTTGTGTAAGTGCATGCATACCGATAGTGTAAATCGGTTACCGTCTTGAGGCGCGCGCCATACTAACTTGTCATCATATCTGTGGTTCTTGCCCTGCACTTAACGCTTTCACCCGAGGTCGCGGTTTCGATTCCCGGTGCAGTCTAACTTTGTAAGACTCGATTTGGTTAGTGGATGAGCATTTTCTTAACCCGCCTGGCTAGCTACCACTATCTTATATATGTTAATAGCACATATGTGTTCCGGCATGAAGATAAGATAGCCAGTTCCCCATTGCGATTTCGTCAGGGAATCATCGTCAAGGGCCAAGGGCCTACTATTTAATTGTGAACAAAAAACGATGTGATACACTTTCACCTTCAAAAATAACAATGACACCGAATAGCTAATAAATCTAATAATAAAGAATACAACACACGAAACGGCTGCTGACCTCAAGATTCATTTGAATACCGAAAAAAATTCTCAACTTAGAACAATGGCGGATTCGAAATGGAACAAAACCCTTTCTTATCTCCACTCAGATAGAGTCGACATCGTCCAAATCTAAGTGTCGCAAGAATACCGTGTGAATCCGTCAAGTTGCCTAACGGAGAAAAAATAATAGTGGTCGGATGTGAGCAGAAGCTCTGAACTATAGGTTCCGTATGTTGGTACACTACACATCGGGTTAGATACTTAGATGCCGTTCTTATGCCATTCGCGTATGGTTCAAAATCGCACTACGAGTGTCTAGCTTGATCTGGTCTTGACTGTATTTTATATGTCTTTCTGTTCTGAGGTATAAAAAAGCAGGGCCCTGGCACTGTATTAAATAATAATAAAGACAAGTAATATTGAAACGTAGGAAGAGACCCAATAGCTCCAGCAGTGGGGACGTCATTAAAACAAAAGCTATTAAACAGAATGCAATCGTGATTTGTAGAAAATAACATTTTAAATTAGATATACATCTCTCTATCAACCAACGTCAATAGAAAGCTGTTTTAAATCTCTTTTGAATAAGATATATATTACTTATTAACATTTTTAACATTACAAGTGCACAGTATTCTCACCACGACTTGGCTTGAAAAGACGAAACGTTCGGTTCGAATTTTAAATTTATCGCCTCAAAAACCAAACCGTTTTCCTTGCCCTCTTGAAGAACCTTAACCGATAATTCACTTTGCTCCTATTAAGAGACGGATCGTCCATTTGTAAAATTGTCTAGCTTAAGGCAATCTTTGGACAGTTATGAAATGGTGATTGCGTCACCGAGATTGTCGGTCACATCATTTTTGGTCCATAGTGCTATATGTTCTGCAATCACGCGACCTTTCTAATGTACGGCTTGTTCTTGTTTTTGATTTGATCCAGAGAGTTTCACTTGTTAGTGACCCGGCATCTGTCATAATCATAATTATTTAAGTGCTGTCTTCGTTAGAGTTACCATTCTGACACAAATAGTATGATAAAGTATGGTCTAGTTTACATCTACCGTTCGTGCTAATGTTTTTGATAGTTATTTTAACCGCTGAACAGTAACTGGCAGGTTATGGCGCCAAAATCTATGTGCGCTTAACAGTTCATGACAACTAATGGCGCCAGAGCGGGAGTTTATAAATTTAGCGTATCATGGATTTGCGCCGTCAAAACAGTACATTTTTCTTTGACTGTTTTGGACTTGAAGATTATATGATATTTTTTGTTTTACGAAATATTTAGTAGTTAAGGAATTGGCTCTCCGCGAATCTAAACCTTGGATTGTCTAGCTAGAGCGTCGAGGTGCCTGTAACTGCTCGATAGATAAAGTTACACCTAAGACATTGTCCAAACAAAAATCTCAAAATATTAAAAACTGTTTACCATTATACCACTGAAACTGATTCATAACAAAACAGTGTTTTAGGTGAATTACATACATGTTTCATTTTCGTTTTACATATACTAACTAGGTTTTTCCCGTGGCTTTGCACACGTGGAAATCGTTTAAATGACTGTAATTGAGGATGCACGGAGCGGCTTGCGAGCATGAGCTGCCTGTGTTTATCCAGTGCTTGATCTTTTTTTAGGGTTCCGTACCCAAAGGGTAAAAACGGGACTCTATTACTGAGACTTCCGTCCGTCTGTCACCAGGCTGTATTTCAGGAACCGTGATAGCTCTAGACAGTTGAAATTTTCACATTAGATATATTTCTATTGCCGTTATAACAAAAAATACTAAAAAACAGAATAAAATAAATATTTAAGGGGGTTCCATACAACAAACGTGATTTTTTTGCTCGTTTTTGCTCAATTTTGATAACGACAACAGGTAGACGCTTGTAATATTCATAGAATATTCAGTTATATTATTCACTTTAAAAATAAATTAATTAATTTAAAAAAATATATATTTAATAGGGGCTTCCATATAACAAATGTGAATTTTAATTTTTATAGATAATGGTACGGAACCCTTCGTGCGCGAGTCCGACTCGCACTTGGCCGGTTTTTTTTATTAAAAATTTGAGTGCATTTGGCTGCACCTCACCTGATGATAAGTGCTGATGCAGCCGAGGATGTAACACGCAAGCTCAAATAGTTCCTATGCATTCTCGTCTTTAAGATTCCTAAATTATAAGAATCGGAGAATACAGACGCCGGCAGGGAATACCACTTCTTGGCCGTTCGCATGATGAACAAAGAACGTAAAGGTGGAATATTAATGACAAAGGGGTGGAATTGCCCTGCACGCCTGGTCGTCTGATGATGAAATGGAGAAGGAGGGAATGAACTTGTGGAGCTCCAGGGTACACTATTTCTATATAGATCTTTCTACTGACCTACCAAATTTTACCCAAATCCGTTCAGCCTTTTAGGCATAAAAATGAAACAAACTAACAAACATCCATACTTTTAAGTATAGTGTGATACATATAACCTACACATTAAGTCAGAGTAGATAGTGACGTCGTTTGTGCGTTTACCACCTATAAACAGATCTCTATAACATCGTGGACAAATGACAATTCCATATGTCCACGACTTCGAGACCATAGTTTTGTATTCGTTAAAAAGATTGACATAACAGTATTCATATTCAATATGGCTCATATACGACATAACATCGTAGACAAATGACAATTCCATATATCCACGACTTCGAGACCACAGTTTTGTATTCGTTCCAAAGACTGATATAATAGTATTCATATTCAATATGGCTCATATACGACATAACATCGTGGACAAATGTCAATTCCATATATCCACGACTTCGAGACCACAGTTTTGTATTCGTTCCAAAGACTGATATAATAGTATTCATATTCAATATGGCTCATATACGACATAACATCGTGGACAAATGTCAATTCCATATATCCACGACTTCGAGACCACAGTTTTGTATTCGTTCCAAAGACTGATATAATAGTATTCATATTCAATATGGCTCATATACGACATAACATCGTGGACAAATGTCAATTCCATATATCCACGACTTCGAGACCACAGTTTTGTATTCGTTCCAAAGACTGATATAATAGTATTCATATTCAATATGGCTCATATACGACATAACATCGTGGACAAATGTCAATTCCATATATCCACGACTTCGAGACCACAGTTTTGTATTCGTTTCAAGGATTGACATAATAGTATGTATTTATTCTGTATGTGAAGGAAAAGGTGAGTGACTGGTATATCAACGCACAGCCGAAACCACGTAACGGATTTTGTTGACATTTGAAGTACAGATAGAAATTAGGAATTGGGCATCCACTAAGAAAGGATTTTGTAAAATTCCCACGGGAACGGCAAAAAACGGGATCTGCTCAGGCGAAGCCGCGGACACCCACTAGTATTCAATATGGCTCATATACGACATAACATCGTGGACAAACGACAATTCCATATGTCCACGACTTCGAGACCACAGTTTTGTATTAGTTCCAAAGACTGACATAATAGTATTCACTATTCATATTCAATATGGCTCATATACGACATTGTCAGCAATCTTGCGGGCGGCGGCCGTCAAAGGTCCACTGTGTATTTGCTGGCCACACCATACTTGCGGTCTCTGGCAATTGCCTTGGCATGTAAGTAATTTTCTAACGTGGCTCCGAGATCGTTTTCTGAAGATTTAGGTGGCTGAAGGACTGGAAGGGCAGACTTTTTACTCTACTGACATATCTTTTGAGTGGTTCTGCTATCAACATTTGTGGTATCAATATCCACTGAACATCAAATTCAAGTATTTTTATTGACTTGAAAAACTAGTATTTTATCTATATCGACTCTTTATATCCCGTTTTCAAGAATTGGTCGTAAATAGGTTAAGCCATTTTACCTGTATCATGAATTTGTGAAAAGTCTTAATTACCCAATTAAATTGCTAGACAGATTTAACTTTGCCACACAATCAAGCTCTTCCAATAGTTTTATTTCCATGTCCTTCCTCCTACACATATACTGACCAAATTAAAATTCTATCACGAAACAAAGTAGCATCACTATAACATTCAACTTCTTCATTTTGCCGCGTTGTACTTTAATAAAGATACCTTTTTCATGACTTCGGAGGATTATCTCTAAACTTGCAGGAAGACTTGAGGTTAGATAAGGAATATAAGGGCTCTGTAATTCTATTACTGGGCCCTCTATGGCATTAACGTCGTATGTAGTTGCGGTTTCTGCCGTGGGACCAATAAACACAGGTATTTTGTTGTGGAATGGGTATTAGTGTGCCCTACCTCACGAGAATTCCTCCCGTGGCTTGAAATCGTGAAGCTTGATAACCCAGCTAAAGATTGCTAATAATATTTTAGAAAACGATGTTGAAAAAATTTATAAAATTATTATTGGAGGAAATCACAATCATAATTATTACGTGAAAAGTCAATAAAATAACACGTATTTTTTCTATAGAGCGACGAAAAAATTAAAATAAAATAAAAAAATGAAAAAAATAATAATAAAAAATTTTGATGAGAGATTTTGATGAGTTTGATTGTCTTACACTGAATGATTCTTAAAAAATGTGTGTGTGTTTGTGCGTCCGTCCGGTGTTCTAAGAGTTCACTAAACTACTGGACGGTTTTTGTAAAATTTGGGTTAGTGCAACATTATTTTAATATCTTCAGCCATTTTTTTTTGTATTTTCCCATCTTGATTTTTCAGAGTTGCCACCGTAATTAAAAATCACTTATGATGACTCTATTGATTTTGATTAAACTCGATACGTTACTATAACTTTATATCGCCTATAGCAAGCGGTAGTTCGTAAGTAATTCTGAATAAGTTGACTCTCATACAAATGGTTGTTTGTTTTTTTTTCTCAAATATGGCTCCAAAGATTGTAATGAAACTTTATGTATATCATCATTACAGCTCATATACGTCCCCACCGAGGGGCTCGAGCCTACCCTGAATCAGGGCGATTAGGCCTTAGTCGACCACGCGGGCCCAGTGCGGGTTGGTCGACTTCACACACAACTATCGAGTTTCTTCGCAGGCGTGTGTAGGTTTCCTCACGATGTTTTCCTTCACCGTTAAAGCAATCGGTAAGTATGTACGTAAGTTTTTGAAAAACTCATTGGTACATTGGCCGTCCGATTTGAACCCGGTACCTCTGGTTAGATGGACCGAGTCGTTACCGGTTGAGCCACCGACGCTTTTTTTTTTCTCTCTGCTTTATGTATAACTAGCACTTAATTATTAGGTTAGTTATATATTCTAGGAAAAATCCAAGTAATGTTACCATATACAAACCCAAATCATTTGTAAATTTTTCATCAAGTCTGATTTACAATAGCCAACTTTATTTTGAGCTTCTTATCTTTTGATTTAAGAGCACTGCTCTTGTCTGTGGAGTAAATGCCAATTCTTCTTATCCTCTTCTATTGACTTGAAGTCTTGATGCGACACGACAGCAGCCTTTTCTTTGTTTCCTCTTTGTGGTTTCGACTTGGACTTCCTCTGCCTCTTCTTCCCTCTATATTTCCTTTTTACAGGCTTTTTTTTAACTTGCAATGTAGGTATGTATGTTTATTCGGGTGGAATCTTGCAACTCAATTTTGAAGCAGATATCTTCAACTGATTAAGCTGAAATTTTGTACACACGTTCAGTTTGGATGAAAATGCTTGTTTAACTATATAATTTCATTCTAAATCCAACATGGCGGCACACCCAAGATGGCGGACTAGTTTTTTTTTTAATTCACTCCTACAATATAGGTATCAAATAAAAGGATTTGCTCACAAGAATACGAAATAATTGAACATTTTTAAATAAAAGTTTATACCTAAAAGTTTTTAGGTCTTTCGAAAATAATTTTGATGGTTTTATAAAGCTGTCATGTGTCCTAACATATTTCCTCTTTTCTATTCTAAATTATTAACTTCTAAGTAAGTGTAACGGGTATTGTTGATTTGTGTATGCCCCACTACGACATACAGTAAAGGCTTCGCGAGAAAGTACGCACGGCGTGGCTGTACAATTAATTATTCTTATAGAGAATTATATCGGCTAAATGAAACTGAAAGTGTTTTAGCCATCAATTGATCAATTTATGCAAGCTATTTAACAAAGTAAACAACATGAGACGATATGTCAACTGTCAGACCAATGTGGTAACTGTAATTAAGTAAAGCGGCGTCGAAAAGTAATTAGACATCGATGAGCGTCATTTATTTTAATCGGCGTTTAAACCTACATACAAAATGGTGAAATATTGAGAATGTATAGTATTCTTAAGGTTGCGTACACCGAACGGGTGACTAACGGGACCATATTACTAAGCTTCCGCTAACTGTCCGTCTGTCCGTCCGTCAGCGGGCTGTATTTCATGAACGGTTATAGGTAGACAGTTGAAATTTTCACAGAATGTGTATTTTTGTTGCCGCTATAACAGAACATACTAAAAATTAGAAATACATAGTGAAAAAGGGGGGGTCTCCATACAAAAAACCTGTTTAAGTATTTTTAAATTTAGTTCTATCGTAAAAACGGTAACACATACAAGCGTGAAACTTAATGAGATTATAGTACTAAAACTGAAATGAACAAAAAAAAAAAAAAATAGGCCAAGTGTGTTTCCTTCTCGCGCAAAGGAGTCCGAACTGAATAACTAATAAATCATATTTTTTTATCGCTCTCGTTGATTTATTTTGTTTAAAATGTGAATTAGTATCATTTTTATTATACTGTGTAGTTATGTGAAGATATGTGGTGGTACTGAACCCTCGGAGTGCTAGTCCGACTCGCACTTGGCCGGATTTTGCTGTACTTTTAGAATGCTGTATAGTTTAGAGGAATTATCAAAGTTTGCAATGCGTGAAGGATCTTCAATTAACCTTAGGAAAAATGCTCGTTTTATTAATTTCGAGCGATGAAGAAGTGACGAAGGTATTGTGATGGTAAAAAAATCTACTTTGACTTTTTAATGGGTATAGAGTAAAAAGCGTCGGTTGCTCAACGGTAATGATACGGTCTTCTTAAATAGAGGTCCCGGGTTTTAATCCGGACGGCCGATATACCAATGAGTTTTTAAAACTTACGTACATATAGTACTAACTGTAGCAAAAATTATTTAAAATAAGGAAAGTTATCTGAAAAGTCATTCGCTACATGATTACGTAAAGATTTGGAATGTTTGCCTAAAAGTTGAAGTTTAGGAAAGGAAAAAGTAGATCTGGTAAGTAGATACATAAAGGAAATGGGATTGGATTGGATCGGATGTCGGATCGGTTCGGATCGGATCGGATCACAATAAAAAAAATTGATGTCTAAACAAAATAAAAAGATAATGTCAAAACAACGAATAATGTAAGTTGTCAAAACAAAATAAACTATTAAATTTCAACCAAAATAAATTTATCATAATGATGAAATATGGAAAATAAATGTGGTAATATTATTAAAATAACTTCAAATAATACCTTTAATCACACCGAAAATACCTAAAATCACTTCTAAAATAACTTACATAAGACTTAAAAATAAATTGCAAATGTTAAAATGTATTTTGTAGAAATTCGTAGACAATATAAAAATGAATTATACAACAAAAGATTTTTTATAACAAACGAATAAATAGGTACATAAATGAAATTCTAGTTAACTTGCATGAACTTATTAGGTATGATCATGTAATAAGTGATATTATTCTACTAATCGATTCCTGGATTATCACGAAGCACCACAGATTAGGCCTGTAATGCCATTTTTATGATGTTTATCATTGTTTTCGAGTGGTGTCGGTCGGTGCCTGTCAACTATATTGTGCACATTATCACTGGATATTTTAATATCACTGTAATCAGTGCTCGCCTAAAACACCTGCGGTTTCCCGAGGGACATTTAATTATGTTTGTCACTATCACAGTAAATAGTCTTCTTCGCTATAAGTGAAGAACAAATTTCAATCGGTAATCATTGCGGGCCCACGATACCCCTGGCAATACCCTGGTGGTATCGTGGGTCTTTTAAAATCAGACGATACCCCCAACAAATAGTGTTGCGACACTAATTAATAAGAGCATTATCATCTCTTGAATTTTATATTTACAAAAAAAATCAAATTATAGTCTGTCTTCTTCCAAAAAAAAATCAAATTATAGTCTGTCTTCTTCCAAAAAAAAATCAAATTATAGTCTTAGTCTTCTGCAGTTAAATTTCCTTTATACAATATTTACACTACTTGCCGTCTGTGTGGCATAGCCATAAAACTTATGTACGCAATTTTTCTAATGCGTGACCAATTGAAATTTCATTATTTACAAGTTCTAATTGCACGCTGATTATGAAATCGTCATTAATAATTTGATCCTTTCTTCTCTTTTTCGGAACCATCTCCATCGTATGCATGTTTTCCAGAACTTTGGATGATGTTTGGATTTATTTCACTACATTTTATTTTTATTTCCCTTTCATTGTGACTTTATGAAGAAGACTAGCTGTGCCTGTGACTTCGTCTGTGTGGAGGTTTGAATTTTCTCTTGAATTTTCCGGGATTTTTCATCAAAGACATCCTAGGGTCTTCTACATTCCCTAATGTCAAACTAACTATAGGCGCAACTCCTATTTACTGCGTGCACCAGGCATTATGAATGACTTAGTCTTCAATTTCAATTTTGATATATTTTGCATTAGTCCGAATACCCTTAAACGCGTATACAATAGCGAATTCTTTGGTTCTTAATCTCAAACAACGTAATTAACCTTAGGATATTATTAACTTTTTCTTTCTATTTTTAACTTTAAATTTTTTTTATAAGGTTCATGTTTGTTGTACTATTATTCTTTATATTACTGTTGTACTGTTATTGTTCGAACTGTATGGCATACGTCAAGCTAGCTTATATCTAACCTAAAGGCGAAAACTTCTCAATGTTCCTTATCTTCTAAATGTTTGATCATATAATGTAACCTAGTTTTCCTTAAAAAATAAAATAAAATAAAATAAAAGTGTCCTAAAAGTAAACTACTATACAAAATTTCATCAAAATCGGCCTGGTAGTTTTTGCGTGACGCGCGAGCATACAGACAGACAGACAAACATTAAAAAAAAATTTGTTTATGTCGTTATAGTCCACCACAGTTATTATTTTCCAAAAATATTTCCATACAGAAAAATGTAACCAGAAAATATGTACAGACACGGCCCCGTTGCAGTTTTATTATATGTAAAATAGATTTCCGTTAGGTATCTTTAAGCATAGATATCTACTGCATATAGTTCTAATACGTCCACTGCTGGATAAAGGCCTCTCCCAAGAGTTTCTACAACAACCGCTCCTGCGCTGCTCGCATCCAGCAGCTTCCCGTGACCTTCACCAGGTCGTCGGTTCACCAAGTGGGAGGCCTTCCTACGCTAGGAATTCCGGTGCGCGGTCGCCACTCGAGAATTTTACTGCATAAACGGCCCGCTATTCGACGAGCTATGTACTCCGCCAACTGCCATTTAAGTTGAGCGATTCTATAAGCTATGTCAGAGCTATGTACCAAGTAGATAACGTATCTCATATACGACTTTATGGTGACATTTAGGGCTGAAATTTGTAAAGATATTTAGACTTACCATGTTCAATTGAAAATAAGAAATGCTGTTATTTGCCTCGGAGGCTGGAGTTTCCATACAAACGTAGTTCCGCTGTAATACAAAAACTAAATGCCGGATCGAATCAAAACTTTATAAATACATTGAGTAGACACATATACGATGTTTGTAATTAGACATACAAATATAAAATGGGAAAAAATAAGAGCAGTTTCAAACTTTCAGTACAAAAGGAATTAAAGCCTTTCCCAAAAATCCTCTCTTAGTGGTTGCCAACCACTGTATATAAGGTACCTATATGTGCAAAATTTCAAGTCTCTGGGTCCAGCAGTGTGGGATGTGCATTGATGTATTAGTCAGGGATTACCAATTATGGATAAAAAAAGTTTACCATTTTATGTATACAGAAGATTTACGAATTACAAAAATATATCACAAATGCGTTGAAAACATCGAGTATTCGTCATGCAAAATTTTATTTTATTTATTTCTATTAAGAAAACAGAAACGGTTAATAAACAAAAATACTTTATGATAAAAATTAAAAAGGTAAGTCCATAACATGCCAACAACGTGTTCCACAAAAATTTAAATAAAATTAAAACCTTAGCGATTCAGAAATGAGTATACCCGAAGGAAAACCAAAGTAACCGACACAGCTCACAGAATCGCTAAACAGAAGAGATGGCCATAGAACAGAGGGCCGTTGGGACAGTAAAGTTATCGAGTAGCGACCGCGCACCGAAATTCGTAGCGTAGGCAGGCCTCCCATACTGTGGACTTAAGACTTCGTGAAAGTAGCGGGAAGCCGCTGGATGCGGGCAGCGCAGGACCGGTCGTCGTGACAATCCTTGGAGGAGGCCTTCGTCCAGCAGTGGACGTTTTTCGGCTGATATGATATATCAGTCTACTGCTATAAACCGCAGGTCAAAAAACTGTTATCTTCTGTTGTATAAAATTCTCGTGCCACAGTGTTAGTTGCCATACTCCTCCGAAACGGCTGGACGGTTTTTCCATGAAATTTTCTGTGTATATTCGGTAGGTCTGAGAATGGGTATAGAAAATTTTTCACCGGGGTCTGAGGGGGCGAAGCCGCGGGAAAGAGCTAGTTATGATGTAAATAAAACGAAAACAACAGTAATTTTATAAGTGAACAGAATAAACCATGAAAAAAACTAAATGATAAAACGTAAAACAAAAAAACTGCATCCAAGTATAAGTTGGACTCGCGCTTACGAAGTAACTAGTATCTCATCAGTGCTCACGCTCCGATGGTTTCATACAACCACACCTCTCCACACAACCACAGTATTGCGATATTGCCTATATTGAAATTCTGTGACACAACTGTGACAATAACACATATTCACATTACAAACAAAAGACATCAAAAATTATCAATAATTCACTTAAGACTCCTTAGCGCGAGTCACGACTCAGACTTACCAGTTTTTATTTTTTGTCGTTATACTTTGGGAATAGTACTGTAACATCACTAAGTTTCACGTTTGTATGTATAACGGATTTTACTATATAGCAAAAACAAAAAAGCCTTAAAAGAACATGTTTGATGTATGGGAGCCCCCTTTGTTTTTTTTTTTAAATTGTTGTTACAGCGGCTTTAGAAATACACACTCTCAAATCTTATCTATTATACACACAATCACAAAATTTAAACCATCTACCTGTTACAGTTAATGAAATATAGCCTGCTAACAAATAAACAAATAAACGTGTTATCTATCTATCTATCTATCTATCTAACAGACAGACTGACGGACGAACAGACAGACAGCGGAAGCTCAGTAGAAGGTTCTTTGGTTGTACGGAAAGGGAAGGGAAAAAGCGTGAAATAACGCAATAAAAGTGCCGTTAAATATAATATGTTTCTTATAAATGAATTTAGTTTTAAGTGGTTTTTGTAGAAACGCATGAAAGAAGAAAATTGGGTCATACTTACTTCATACAATCTGTACAACTCTTCTAGGAAAATAGATTTTTTTACTGTCTCTGCGTTTGTAACAAAAACCACTTAAAACTAAATTCATTTTTAATTTAAGAATTGAGAGGATAAAATAATAGCACTTGCTCATCTTTGAAATTTTGCCTAATGTCCTAAGTGTTAAATTTTTATTTTCAAAAAAAAATTGTTCTATATTTTGTTAAGGACGTGTTGAATATATCTAGATATATTTGAATCATGTCGTTCAACCAAGAAATCTAATCAAGTAATTGTAACACAAACAAAACAAAAGCACATTGGGTAGATATTTTCTACCCTTATCGTAAGGTGGATGATTGATCCGCTGTTCGCAGTGGTGGACGACAGTTAATATTAGCTCCAAGTTAGCACCCGTAGCGAAATCACGGGGTATGGCACAAGTTAGAGACTGATGCCTACAATAGGTTAGGTTATTGAAGTTTATTCATAAGTAGCTTTTTCCCGCGGCTTCGCTTGCGTTGGCATCGTTTTTATGACTGTCTTTGAGGGTGAGCGTAGACATGAGCTTACTCCAGATCCCTCGGGAACTACACTGCGCAACATTGCCTGGGGATATTTTTATATTTTTCATACAAAACATATTTTATCGAAAAAATATAAAAAGTTACTTAAGACACATGTTTATGTAGGGTAGAAACTTTCAAGGTGGGCAAGTTTTATATTTACCATGTCAGTTCTTATAAATGAATTTAGTTTTAAGTGGTTTTTGTACAAACCCATGAAAAATAAAAATTGGGTCATACTTATTTCATACAATCTGTACCACTCTTCAAAGAAACTAGATTTACTTTACTGTCTCTGTCTACTGTATAAATAAGATTGAGATGATAAATATAGCACTTGCTCATCTTTGAAGTTTCTACGGTCTACATGTTCTAAGTATTTTTTATTTATTTTCAAAAAAAACATGTTTAGTATGAAAAATCTTAAAACATCCCTAGGCAATATTGAGCAGTATTCAGCGCTATTCTGATTAGCAGTTTAAGTCACTTCCCACCCACTCAACTATTTTTTGCAACGATTGACGTTGCGACGCCGACAGCCCAACATACGCGAGCCTATATATTAGATTTCCCCAGATCCCTCCGAAGCTTTCTTGGGCTATGCTTATTACTAGTCAATGGTCATTTCCCACCACCTCAACCATCTCTGTGCAAAAAATCACAACAATACGTTGCTCCGATGCGATGCTGAAGAAATTAACCAAAAAATTGGATTTTTATCGGACTATGCTATTTATACGGGATAAAAAGGAACCTATTTGATTAAGATTTTTAATTGAAACAGTATGTTGCTAGTGTCCGAGATACAGGCTGTGCTTAATTTGAGACCCTTCTCAAGCTACTCTGTAAATAATTGCTTTTAAATCAATTATTTGGTATTGTTTTGTACGTGTTCTTATATTTTTCTTTTCTCTTTATGTTGGATTTGTCCTAGAATATCCAAAGTAAGGATTCTTAACATATATTCTTAATTTAAAATTCGTTTATATCGTTTAAATTATTTTGATAAAAATAAAAAAAAAATATTGAAAAAAAGTATTGAAAAAATTGGACAGCATCAAAAATAAATTTTGAAATATGATTTCCTAAATTTCTCTCCTCTTAAAGTTTAAAAAAAAGTTTCTTGTTTTGTTTTTACAACACGTCTTAAATTTTAAATTGATCAAATTCACAAAATAAGATCGTCAATGACGCTTAAAATCTATGACGTCGCTTGTGGGTATTTCAAACATTTTTAGAATAAAATTTCGTTTTTGACAGATCATAAAAATTAACTCAAATAACTAGCAGTCCGATCCCCTATTGTTCCCCGATGTGTGGTTTCAGTCATCTCTTTTATTTATTTCAAATCCTTTTACTTGCACCACAACCTCAGCGTTCCATCTCGAAACATTGACACTGGAGTTTAATATTTTCGAAGTACTTACCCACTGATCTTACTGAAAATGTTGTAAGAAAACTAGTCTTAAATTTGAAATACAAAAAGATTTTTAACAGCAATATTTTATACATAAGTAGATTCCTGCTCCCAAAAATTTCAAAATTATTAAAATTCAATTAAAAGCCTTAAACAGAATTAATTTAATTAACTAGATAAGTCATTATAGATAAATATCGCTATAAATATATATTTTTTTATTTCACAATTGGTAAGCACTTGGCATCATCTCACCTGATTGTAAGTGACGATGATGCCGAAGATGGAAGCGGGCTTACCAAGACTCCCCAACGCAATGGAGAACTGGCTATAACACATCAATTTTGTTAACAATGATGTTAGGCTGCAAGATTTAGATAAGATGGTGGTAGTTAGCCAAGCGGGATAACAAAATGTCCTACCACCAACCAAACCGAGTCATACAAGTTGACCCCACCGGGAAACGAACCCGCAACCTCGTAGTATGTAGCTAATGGACTAACAATAACGCCACGGAGGCGGTTAATATTTTTTTTTTGTATAAAAAGATTCTTGCCTTCGAAAATAACCAAATCTTTAAAATTTTTCTGAAAGCCATATAATTATAGGCTAGACACACACGGCCGGAAAATTCATAATTTGAATTCAGAAAGCCCGGATGTTAAAAAAGTTACAATATGAGTGAAGCATAATGAAATTATACGCAAATCCGGGCTTCCTGAATTCAGAGAGGAATTCCGGTCGTGTGAGTCCAGTCTTACACAGAATTGATTTAATTAACTAGATGAGTCATTATACAAATACCACTACAAATCCTATTAATTCTCAACGACAAAGCCGAATATCTTATGTGTCCGTCTTGAAAACGGTCCCTTTGTATCCGTATAGCGTATAACTCGTCTAATTACTTGACGTAAGGGATGTCACGTGCCAGTCAAGTGGACTTTGATGGCGGTCAGAGCACTGTGAAGAAAGGTCGTAAGTCACTTGGTTTGTTGGTCTAAGAAACAAAGCACAAGTGTCAAATGCAAGATGTGAAAGAGGTAGGTAGTACACAAGTTAGGAATTTAAAGTCCCAATCTGCAGTCGAGAAAAGCGGTTGATCTAATCGGAGTAGGAAACGTCGTTTTTGGAAAGGTTTTCTTTCAGAGGAAACAAGCCAGAAACCTTAATGGTCCCCAGGAGGCTCGAGTTTCCATACAAACGTGTTTCGCTTTAATACAAAAACTGCATGCCGCATTTAATCCAAACTTTGCAAATATATATTGAGTAGACACATATCGATGTTTTTAATTACTTTTCGATGTACTAATATAAAACAGGAAAAAATAAGAGCAGTTTCAAACTTTAGTACTAAACTAATTTAAGCCTTCGTTTACTTATGTAATAAATTACTATGATGGAAACTAATTACTATCTTCGATATGTGTCTACTCAATATATTTGCAAAGTTTGGATTTAATACGTCATGCAGTTTTCGTATTAAAGCGGAACTACGTTTGAATGAATACTCGAGCCTCCTGGGGACCCTTAAGGATCGAGACTACTTTAAGTTCAACTATTAAGAATTGACTTTACTTAGAATACAGCGAGCGAGGTGGTAAGAAAAAAATCGATACTAGTTGATGCTCGCGGCTCTGCCCGCGTGAACATCGAGGGTGCGCGGTGCACGAAACGCTAACTGCTCGCCATCGATGTTGCACGGTGGACAAAACGCAGATGGTGCGTGGTGGATTTTTTGTTACAAACCTTCCCTAGCGTGCGCACAATACCAAAGTTTGATCGTAATCGGTCGAACCGATTTCGAGTTACAGCGACATTAAGTGTAGCAGAATATACTGTCGCTTTCGCTTACGAAACTAAAACTATTTCCAACAAGTTGGGCAATTAAAAAAACAACAATTGAATTTTGTTTGTAAGATATCAATTAAAACATTTAACATTATTCGCAAAATAAACAAGTCAAAAATCTTTTAAACTGCCACGATACTCGTAATAAACAAGGCATCAATTTAATAGCTTCTCATTTCACGAAAAATAATATAACATTATAATACGGCCTCTGATTCACTCAGTTATTAATGACTTACATTTCGTCATTGCGCGGTGCGCCCTTGCCCTTTTAACTGCTGATAGTGAGAAAACTCCCGAGAATTCTGCTTGGATCAATTAAGATAAAAATCTGTTCATTGACTACCTACTTTACTCAACGACAAAGCGATTGCATCATTGCGCTAAATTTTTATTTTTAGCTAGATTAGATACTCGTACACCCACCCACGGGCGGGGCACATTGCCCGTAGAACAGATGGCCGTTGGCACAGTAAAGTTCTCGAGTGGCGACCACGCACCGGAAAGCGTAGTGTAGGCAGGCCTCCCACTCGGTGGACCGATGAGAGATCCTTGGGGGAGGCCTATGTCCAGCAGTGGACTTCCTTCGGCTGATATGATGACTCGTACACTACTTTTTCAAAGTGAAACTTTTATTACATCGTCTCAAATTTTTTCGTCTGTGTACATGTCGCGTGACGGTCGCTTTCGTCTGACGGTATGATCGTTTCGTCCTCTGTACCGTATCGAGAGCAGCCATGATCGTTTCGTCCTGTGTAAAGTTTAACTTTTACCGTGGTTTCATAAAACCACACACTTACTTTTTTATGTTCTCTCTAAACATTGGGTTATCTGGAAGAATTTGCTTTGAGTGATAAGACCGCCCAAATTGTACCGCTGTATGTAGTACCTACCTTCATATATGACTTTGGTTTTATCATCATCATCATCGTCATATAAGCCAAAAAACGTCCACTGCTGGACAAAGGCCTCCCCAAAGGATTTCCACGACGACCGGTCCTCCCTTGTTTTTATATGGTATTTAAAAAAAAAAAATATGTTGTGTGCATTATGGAGTGTTTATCTTATTTTAAAGAGCGTATTTTTAATTTTAAGCTCATTGTTTGCAATTACTATCTACATTTTGATAAAGTGATATTGGTAAAAAACCTACTTGTTGTGATAACATAATTATAAGAGCTCAAAGAAAAGCTAGATTAACCAACTAAACCAGCCAAGTGCGAGTCAGAACTACACACAAAGGGTTCCGTACTATCATACTAGATGGCGGTAGTACAAAGGGTTCCGTACCATCATACTAGATGGCGCTAATTTCTTGACGTTTAAAAAAAACACGTTTTTTTATGGAGACTCCCCTCTTTTATTTTTTTTTATTTTTAGTATTAATTGTTATAGCGGCAACATAAATACATCATCTGTGAAAATTTCAACTGTCTAGCTACCACGGTTCATGAAATACAGCCTGGTAACAGACGGACAGACAGACGGACAGCGGAGTCTTAGTTATAGGATTCCGTTTTACCTTTTTGGTACGGAACCCTAAAAAACTAAGCAACACAACAAGGTATATTTACAACTTGACTTAACTTAACATGGACTTCTAAGAGCGATCTTTCACCAAAACCATAACACGTGCCATGCCAGTCCATTCTCCGATAATCTTACCCCTAATCCCGACACCATTGATTGGCACAACCATTACTGAACACGCATAAGCTCTCTGATCAGCCCGCACGATGGATCAGTGGTCATTTTGGGGTGTTTGATTGCCCTTTAATTGGCTGCCTTTAAGAGCTATGGAGCTATGAGATAAGAGTTAGGGTCACTTAATAGAAAATTTGAAAATTAAATTCCTTAAAAAAAATATGAATTTGCTGCCACTGAGTTCTAGTTTTCCTGTCTTTCTATCTAAAGGTTGCCTAGTAGAAATCTCTAAAACCGATGAAATCGCCTATACATTTTATGTGCACTATTAATTGTAATTCCTGCATTGTTTTTTGGCGTTCAATAAAGTATATTTACTTAAGTAATTACTTTTTTTATTGAGCTTGAATACGAGCTCAACATTGTACTGGGCACCTACATTTAAACAACCCAGACAAGTGCGAATAAAACTCGTGTGGAGAGGGTTCCGTCCGTTGATTGAGAAATTTCTTATGTTACTTTAAACACTATAGAAAGTAACTATTTAGTAATCTGTGCTATAGACTTCTTATAGATTTTCCTGTTATCTGTAAGTTAAAAACTGTTTTCTGGTTTTAATTAAATTTTAGGCCCAGCAGTAGGTTCGGAGATAAGAGGGAAATGGTTAATTTTCACCATTTTTTTTAATATCTTAAACACTATTTAATATAAAACTTTAAAAAAAATTATTTGAAATTCTTACAAAAAGCCCTTTCATTTGATAAGACACTCAATGAAGTTTGCAAAACTTGTTTTTTAATTTTCTAATTCACCTCCCAAAAAAGTTCCCAAAGTTTAAAATTTATTTATTTACTTTACACGTCCGTCTTTGTGTCTCCAAATTACATATTGTACCAAATTTCAAATAAATTTGTGGCGTAGTTACGGAGAAAATGGGCCATGACAGACGCGAGTGATCCTTTACTGGTTCCGTTTTTCCTTTTGGGGCACGGAACTCTAATAATTGATGATTGATCACAAATAACATAATGGCAAAGGTTTACAAAACAAGAAGAATAATGTAAAACATATGGATTGTTTATTGATTTATTATTTTATTTATGAAGTTATTGTAGAATTACAGAATTACGTTAACGGTGTCAAAGATAAATTTTCGTTCCTAAAATAGATCTGCAACTCCAGATAGTCAAACTTGTCCCAAATGAGCTGGTATCTTGTCTTCTATACTTAAAATATTTATTTTCGAAGACACAGGAGTCATGTCGATAGTCATACACCTGCACTTGAAGCTTTTAGTCCCAGTAGGTTCCAACGATGCCACTTCAGATGTAATGCTGCTCAAAAAGAAACCGTATGAATGGGACTTTTGAATTGCGAATGCAACTAACAGCATCAATCATGATTTTGTTAAGCTGAAAATGCAATTGAAAATACAAGTATTGAAAATGCGTTCAACTAAGATGGTAATAAAGTAGAATTTGCTGTAACTGAGGGAAGTAATAATGCATATGATATTGAATTAAGAGACATCAAACTCACATGTGCAAGAGATAAGGCAGAATTTAGATTGCAAGTCAACTAAGCTTTCGTGGCGCCATGCTTTGTCATGCCGATATAATCTACATCCGGAGGAGATTCGGGATGAAAATATTTTTACTTATCTTAAGTGGTTGTATCTGCTTATTAATTACCTATTGGAGGAACACATCGAGCTGTCAAATCAAACGCTTTGGCGGCAATATTAATAGACGATGATTCTCTGAAACATTGACTAAGATGTTAATGTAATAGCAAAATTTAATTGTAGTTTTGGCTTTTGACTCATCAGAGTTTTTATCATCATCACTCACGGAATTGTTTTCAAAGATGACATTTAAGGTCTTATCTACCGTCATTTTTTATTTCAGATCCAAATGATAAGAGTGAAGCGTGATAATTTTAAATTGAATGACGCAAACTTTTGTGTTCAAAACAATAACAAGAATAATTATTTTAGCTTGGATTTTGGTTACGACGACTGGGATTTCAAACATCAGATAAGAACGATCCGATCTTTAGACAAATGTGAGGTAGCAATTATGCAAATGCAAAGCAATAAGACAAAATATGGAGTTGGATCTAATAATAACGCACGACACTTTATAATAGGGTTCCACACAGCTTACAGTCAGTAAGCAAGCAATTAAACTGTATCTCCCAATCTACGTAGAAGAAGTCAGGTGACCGTTAAGACAATCATCAAGTGCCACCACTTCCTGCATTACTTGTGGAGATAATACATAGAAATTGTATATTAAAGTCACCTCATAAATATGTATGTGTCTCGGTCTGTGGTCGCACAAAACGCTTGCGCAATCTGCCGCGATGGCCTGCGCCTGCGACTGTGGGGACATAAGAACCGTGGAGAGGTATTAATTGTTAAAGTTTTTCAACCGACTTCCAAAAAGGAGGAGATTTACGATTCGAGTGTATATTTTTTTGTGTATTACGCGATATCTTCACAGATTGTGAACCGATTTTCATGAATATTTTTTTATTCGATAGGGTATGCTCCCGAGTTGGTTTTATATAAATTTTATCAAAATTGGTGTAGCACTTTATTGGAAAAAATAATAAGTCAAAATTGTACTAAGTTGTTGTTATGAAAGTTGATTTTTTAACCTTTTAAAGTGTGTACGAAATATTTTGACTAATGTAAATAAAGGTTACCAAATAGTTTTAGTTTTAAAAGTGCTTCGTTCACTGATAAAAACAAATTTGGTTTTAAACGAAGAACGTGAATAAGCATAACAAACAACTTTGCCTACAAAAATTAATAGGCGGCTACTGTTAAGTCTCAATTAGTTTCTTAATTAGAAATTAGTATACAAGAAATCAAAAATATAAAATCCTAGGGCAGGCCTTTGTCCAGCAGTGGACGTTTTTTGGCTGATATGATGATGATGATGATGGTGGTACAAGAAAAGTAAGATACAATAAGTGTACCTACCCAGGTAAGTATCTCTTCGTCATTCTTTGTCCCAACTTTACGATTCAATATAAAGAACGAACGTCAAAGATGAAGCACTATATACAGCACACAATAGATAATAGAAAAAGTGATGTGGCTCACCGCACCACACTCTCACTTATCATCATCGAAGAACCAAAGAAAGACCACAGGGAAGGGTTGAAGACACTGAAACGCAAATAGACCGTACACGAAGTAACCATATATGCAACTACAGATGTTAGTAAGTAATGATAACAGAAAGAATGACTGAAGATGCAATGTTGCTATAAAGGGATTATGAGTTTAAAGTAATAATTTTAGTTATTAGTACAATGACTGAAAGAAGAAATAAACTAATTATTAAAAAATAAAAATGCGACTGTCGGTGGCGTTAACGGTAAAGGTTGTGGTTCGAAACCTGCCACGTACGAATGTGTTTTCGAATTTCGATTTCATATTTACGTTTATATGTCGCTCTTACGGCGAAGGAAAACATCGTGAGAAAATCTGCACATGCCTGCGAAAAAACTCGAAGGTTGTGTGTAAAGTCGACCAACCCGCACTATCATCTAAGGCCCGATCGCCCTAATTCAGGGTAGGCTCGTGCCCCTCGGTGGGGACGTATATGAGCTGATATGATGATGAAAAACGTGATTGCCCAAACTTAACCTCTCTTTTTGGCCAGTCGGGTAAAAATGTAACCTTTATATGGGATCAAGACGAATCTAACGATACCTCGCACTCCAAAATCTATCAGGCCGTATAGGGTACAGGCTCAGCTAAAGAAACGGACATAGATAGATACATTCATACAAGTACATACATAAGTACATACATAGATACACCAGAAAAGCATTACCCTCCGTATGGGCAGTCGGGTAAAAATGTAACCTATACATGGGATCAAGACGAATCTAACGACACCTCGCACTCCAAAATCTATCAAGCCGTATAGGGTACAGGCTCAGCTAAAGAAAAGGACATAGATAGATACATTCATACGAGTACATACATAAGTACATAGACATAGACATAGACATTTTTATTGGTAATTGTAAATTACACGTCATGATATAAAATGGAGTAAAATGTAAAATATAACATTTTAAATTCTAAATAATCAAATAATTGGTCAACATACATTGTCATTTTCATTAAAAAATAATAATGATAATATAAAAAAAAAACATCATTTTCATTATTAAATAACAACATTATCAAAATGCAATACATTTAATGTATTTCAAATAAAATTGAATTAAATTTACATTTAAACTAAAAGTATTCGAATTTAAATTACACTTAGTTTCAAAAAATCGTCAAAACAGTAGAATGCCTGCTCGGTGAGCCAGTTTCGTAATTTCATTTTAAACGAATTCAAGCTAAGGGCATTAGTGATTTCGAGCGGGAGCCTGTTGTAGACGGAGGGGCCTACTACATGGATCGTCTTACCGCTCTTGGCTAACCCGTGGGGAATAGGAGCGATTCTGCTACCATGTCGCGTCCTATACGTGTGACAGACACCTACCTGCGAATAAACGTCCAGATTTTCTCGTACGTACACTGCCACTTGGAAAATCAGTATACTGGGAAGGGTCATTATTTTCAAAGATATAAAATGCCCCTTAGCTGGCTCGTCGTGTGCCACTCGTGCAATCGCTCGCACAGCACGCTTCTGCATGCGGAAGACGCGCTCCCAATCGGCAGCGCGGCCCCACAGCTCGACGCCGTACTGCAGGAGCGACTGCACGGTGGCAAAGTAACAAATACGTACCATATCCCTAGGAAGCGTTGAGGCAAGCCGACCCAATGCAAAACATGCACTCCCAAGTCTTCCGCACAGCTTGTCTATGTGAAGTACATGAGTACATACATGCACCAGAAAAGCATTACCCTCCGTATGGGCAGTCGGGTAAAGATGTTAAACCAAAGACCATCTACTACTATCAAGATCTAGCCATCATTGACCATCTGACATTTGGCTACTATGTAACTCATCGTTATTAACCGACTTTAAAATAGGAGGGAGTTTAAGTCAGCCCGTATATTTTTATATATAAATAAATAAATAAAATAAATATTCTGGCACAAATCACACATGGTCATCTGGTCCCAAAGTAGGATTCCCTGTGTTAAGGGTTACCAGAGACTGATATACATACTTATATACGTTTAAATACATACATATAATATAGATATATTTAACACCCAGACACAGAGCAAACAAATCTGCTCATCACACAAATGCTAGCCCTGGGTGGGGATCGAACCCACAACCCTCGGATCAGTAGTCAAGGGCACTAACCACTGAGCCACCGAGTCAGCCTACAATATACTTTTATGTAATATATATTTATTGTAGTCTGATTTCGTTAATTTTTTTTATTTTATTTGTCAGAGTATACTTCAAAATTGGTTCCATATAATTCTATCTACTTTTTTAAAAAATTGACAAAAAACCTTATTATTATTATTATATCAGCTCATATACGTCCCCACCGAGGGGCTCGAGTCTACCCTAAATCAGGGCGATTAGGCCTTAGTCGACCACGCGGGCCCAGTGCGGGTTGGTCGACTTCACACACAACCTTCGAGTTTCTTCGCTGGCGTGTGCAAAATTCTTAAAATGTGGCAAAACTGTAGTTTTTGCGATGGAAGTCGGTTGGTTTTTTTATCTTCAGCGTGGTTAATTAGTAGATGACTAAAAAATCCTCGTTTGGAGCACCTACTACTATAAATATTTGGCAATTCTTCAAAATTGGTAAGCCCAAACATTATATTTTTATTTATTTATTAACAGTTTATTGTGTACAAAAAAGATTACATTGCTACAGAAGGAAAATCAGTTGATCAATAATGAAAACTGTGCGAAGTGTTCCAAAGATCCTACCCTGGGGCACAATCATACTAATGTGGATCGTACAGAAATAACAGAAGATAACACTGTTACAAACCTACAAAGTGACGACAAACCGGTAAGCCGTAGAATATTCATATTGGGTGGCAAACAATGCGTTGGTTTAGCGTCCCAACTCATATTGTCAAGACAAGATACGAAATATGAACAATACAAAGTGTCAGCTATAACAAAACCGCATGCCTTCACTAAAGAAATTGTAAAAGCTTGCTATGAAATTAACCCTAAATTATCTGATTATGTTATACTTAGTGTTGGGGAAAATGAAGGCAACCCTACTTTGCTGTTATATGAAATCAATGCTGCACTGAAAAAATTAGAAAACTCAAACGTTCTTATCTTAAAGGTTAACGAAAGCAATTGCCTAAATGAAAAAAAACTGAATAATTCCCTTAAAAATTTATGTAACAACTTACCACACTGTCATTTCATTGATTTTTCACCCAATAAATATTTGACTAACCGAAATAATTTAAAGGGATTATGTAACGTGATTAACTTTAATATAGACGTTTTAGACTATAATGCTAAATATTTACCAATGTTTCAAAATAGGGAACGCAATGCTGGTATTAATAACAAGAGTGAAATTTTGTCAAAATCCACATGTTCGGACATGTCCAACCCCTCGCTTGTATTCAAATTGACACACGCTAAGAAGGGAACGATACCATATTATTTTTCAGTAAAGGAAAAGCCACAAAAAACAAATTCGTTAAGTATAAAAACAGGGGCAGACTCTGTTACAAAAAACAAATTTTTTCGTCCCTAAATCAGTTTCTATACGCGTTCTGCATCAAAATATACAAGGTTTGCTAAACAAACTAGATCTGTTAGAGATATGTATTGATGAAATGCATGACAATAATAGCTATATAGACATAATATGTTTAAGTGAGACGTTTGTAAAGGAAGGCAGTGAGTATAATATAAGACTAAAAGGGTTTGAACTCGCATCATGTTATTGTAGAAAGAATAAAAAAAGAGGTGGTACTTGCATTTTAGTCAGGAAATCCATTGAGTATAGACCAATAGTGTGGTGTTATGAATATTCTGTCGAGAAAACTTTCGAATTTTGTGGAATCGAGATACCAAAATTGAAGTGCTACGTAGTGTGTTTATATCGAATTCCAAAGTACAATAATATTAATACATTCTTTGACAAATTTAATTTAATTTTACATAGATTGACATCAAAAAATAAGAATTACAAAATTATAATAGCAGGAGATTTCAATATAGACATTTTAAAATCAAATAATACTTCTCGTAACTTGACAAACTTATTTATTAACTACAATATCCAACTGCATATAAATACACCTACTAGATTGAATTCCTGCATTGACAACATAGCGAGCAATATCAAAAACATAAAAGGGAGTGTACATAAAATGTACCTTTCAGATCATGATACATGCCAAACAGTTGAATTTGTTTCACAAATAGATTTCAAAAACGATGTCAAGAATTGGTATATTAAAAAGAGAGATTACAGTCCCGAAAACGTGAGTAAGTTTCTGCAACATCTGACTAGCCTTACCTGGTCTGAAGTACTTTCGGAGTTAAATTTTGATGTAGCTTTTGACACATTTCATGATTGGTACTGTCTTCTCTACAGATTATGCTTTCCATATAAAAAAATTAAAATAAATGCGAATCACTCAAAACCAATTAGGATAACTAAGGGAATAAAAAGAGCTAGTATAAAAAAAAGAAAACTTCGATTTTTATATTACAAGCACAAGACGTATGAACATAAATTAGCTTATAAAACCTATAGTTCAATTCTCAAGACTTCTATATCAAAATCACAAAGAAACATCAATTCCAAAATATTGCATAATTCAAACAATAAATGTAAATCGACTTGGAATATTATTAAAGACAGATCTGATAGTGTAAAAACGTTAAATGGAATAGAGTGTATTACAAATAAAGACAGATGTGTACGTGATCCCTTGGAAATCGCACAAGTATTTAATCATTACTTTATAAATATCACAAAAAGAGAACATAAAAGAAACCCTTATATTACTATACCTAGACTATGTGAATCAATTTTCCTCAATCCTTGCTCAGTTAATGAAGTGATTGCTAAGATGAAATCTCTTAACAACACTAAGGCTGAGGGTTACGACGGCATCTCAACACACGTTCTTAAGTCTTGTGCTCATGTTATAGCTCCAGTACTATGTCATTTAATAAATGAATCTTTTATTCAAGGGAAGTTTCCGGAAAGGTTAAAATACTGTATAGTTAAGCCTCTGCACAAAAAAAATAGTAAACTAGAATTGAACAATTATCGCCCTATCACACTGATTCCCGTGCTGTCTAAATTATTTGAAAAAGTATTTCATGACAGGCTTATCAAGTTCCTAGATAAGCACAGTGTTATAGCTAAGGAGCAAAATGGGTTCCAAAGAGGAAAGTCAACTACTCATGCTTGTTTCACGTTTATAAAAACAATAACAGAAAAAATGGATAAAAGAATTCCAGTGACAGGAGTATTCTTTGACATGAGCAAAGCATTTGACTTTGTTAACCATGAGATTCTTTTAAACAAGTGTGAAAAATACGGAATTAGAGGACCAGCATTGTCCTGGCTCAACTGCTATCTTACTTCTAGAAACCAATGTGTAGAAATAAGTAGAATTAATCATAACAAGGTTCTTGAGGCTTACAGATCGCAATATAATACTGTTAGTTCTGGTGTACCCCAAGGAAGCGTTCTTGGTCCTCTATTGTTTACAATTTATATCAATGACCTACCAAAAATAATAGAATATCAGTCAGTACTATTTGCAGATGACATTTCGGTAATTATTCCTAATGACGAAAAAAGTGACATTAATTTAAAGAAGTACAATGACAAGATAAATTTGACTATGGACAAAATAAATAATTGGTTAGAATGTAATGACTTGAAGGTTAATCTAGATAAAACTAACTACATTCAGTTCTTAAATTACAACTCAGTGAAGACTAAATTAACTGTGAAATACCAGGGTAAGACAATTAGTGAGACAAACCAAACCAAATTCTTAGGTCTAGTAATGGATCAACATTGTAACTGGAAGTCACACGTAGAGAATGTCTGTAATCGACTAGAACGGTTTGTGTTTGCACTCAGGAAACTCAGAGCGGTAGCTGGCAAAGAAACAGCTCTCACAGCGTACCATGGTTATGTGGCATCCGTGTTAAGGTATGGTCTTATTATATGGGGCAATTGCACTGATATATTACAAGCCTTCATTGTACAAAAAAAGTGCATCAGAGCTGTTTGTGGTTTGGGCCCAATGGATTCATGTAGACCTCATTTTCAAAACTTAAACATACTTACTTTGCCATGCATGTATATTCTTGAAATTAGTATGTTTGTTATGCAAAATGCAACTTTGTTTAAAACGCCTGTGGCTAATCCTAGACTAAGAGCAAGAGATCCAGCTAGGTTACTAATACCAGCATGCAACAGTGCAGTGTTTGAAAAAAATTGTTTATACATGTCAATAAAGTTATATAACCGATTGCCAAGTGACATAAGACACTCTCCATCTAAACTTTTTAGAAGCAAACTTTATAAATGGCTTTTAGAAAAATGCTTCTACTCAATTAAAGAATTTTTTGACCATAATGCTTAATTTTAAGACAAAATGTATTTTAATTTAATTTAATGTATGTAATAGTAACAAACATGATAAAATATGATGACATCGAAATATTAATATGACATTTTTTATATTATTATTAGTATTTTAACTTTTGTGTAAATTTTTGCATGCTTTAACAAAAGCGAATCATGTGATACTTTATTGTTATACCTTTATTCCCACTCAATTTAATACCATGTATTCGAGCAAATAAATATTATTCATTCATTCATTCATACGAGTAAGAGGCAGAAAATAAAATTTGTTTTTATTTTACATTAGTCCAAAGATTTTTTACAAAAGCTCTTACAATTAATACATCAAAATATTAGGTTTGACTTGAACCTCCTCCTCTTTTGAAGTCGGTTAAGGCGGTATTATTGCGTATTTTCGTTATTTTGAAGTCAATTACTCCTAAACCATAGAAAACCCAAGGTTGGAAAAAAATACTTTTATTGTTGATGATGTTCCTTAAAGTTAAAAGTTATTAGAAACACGGTTAAGCAGTTTTGGCTCGATAGAAAAAAATCCCAAAGATAGGTCTACACCTTTACTTTCAACTCTAGTCAAATGACTAATATTTTGAAGTATAAATTTTAAAAAATGCAACAATATGTGTTATGATAAAGCAAGTAATGTTATTATTTTTTATACTTTCATTTTAGTTTTTAATTGAAACGAAAAACCATTGAAAAATTAAAAAGGGTGGTTATTTTCTTTACTCTTTTAATGTAAAGAAAAAGACAACTGTTCCAATCAATACCTCACCTTAATAATGATGAATTATAGTAGCCAAATATCAGATGGTCAATGATGGCTAGATTTTGAGTAGTAAACGGTCTTAATTGCCCAAACGTTCGGTAATGCTTTTCAGGTGTATGTACTTTTTTTATTCGCAATTGGTAAACCCATAACAACATCTCACCTGGTGGTAAGTGACGATGTTGCCGAAGATGGAAGCGGGCTTACCCAGATTCCCCAATGAAATGGGGAACTGGCTCTTATCTTCATGCTGGAACACACCAATGGTATCAAAATTGATATTTGGCGGCAAGACTTAGATAAGATGGTGGTAGCCAGCCAGGCGGCCTAGAAAATGCCCTACAACCAACCAAACCGAGTCTTACAATTGACCCTGCCGAGAATCGAACCCGCGACCTCCTGTGTAAAGCCAGTGAACTTTGCCTCTGAGCTACGGAGGCATGTAAGTATCCATCTATGAATGTCTGTTTTATTTGAATGAAGTCCGGTTGTTTTTAACATCTTCAGTGTGGTGTAGATGATTAACAAATGCTCGTTTGGCGCACCACCAACTGAATGCACACAACACGACGAGGTCACTTTCGCAACTCGATGGCGGAATTGGCTGTCGGAAGGTCTGTAACACCTCGCTGGAGTCAAAGGAAACTGCCCAGGAAGTTACCTAACCCAGTCACGCTACTGACCAGTTACCACTTTTATACATGATGGTTGGAGCAAAGTATATAATATGTTAATACTAACATACAGTATGGACACTCCCTGCTGATCTCTAGATTGCTACCTCACCCCCTCGTCGCCCTTATTGATAAAGATTGGTTACAGTTTGGTTCTCGATCGTATGGGATTTCGCCGTGATTTTGTTTGCCCCGACTTTTGTTTTTAGAAATGTCATTTCACGACCATTTGTATGCAGTGTCCGGGGTGTCAGTATGGACACTTCCTGCCGCTCTCTAGATTGCGACTACACTTAAATGCAACAAGAAAAAAAAGTCAGGGAAAAGATTCTTCATACATCAATCATCATCATCTTGTCAGCACATATACGTCTCCACCGAGGGGCTCGAGCCTACCCTGAATTAGGGCGACCGGGCCTTAGTCGACCACGAGGGCCCAGTGCGGGTTGGTCGACTTCACACACAACCTGCGAGTTTCTTCGCAGGCGTGTGCAGGTTTCCTCACGATGTTTTCCTTCACCGTAAGAGCGTCGGAAAAACGTACATATGAAATCGAAATACGAAATCACATTATTACGTGGCAGGATTCGAACCACGACCCCCCGAGCAGGAGGCGGCATACCTAGCCGTTACGCCACCGACCTCGCACATATTAAGTATAAATGTGTAATCAAATCTCTTTGCTTGTATTATTTATACCTGGCTGGTCATAATAAAATAAAATAAGTGCTCAAGTGCACGTCAGACCACGCGCAAAGTAGGATTCCCATGTCTTTTCAAAAATAAATGTATGTTTTTATAAAACAAAAGTGTTTTTGCAGTTGGTAATAGAACATTTTGTATGGAAAATCCACAATGGGCCCGTGTGGTTGACTAAGGCCCGATCACCCTAATTCTGGGTAGTCTCGATCCCCTCGGTGGTGACGTATATTTTAGCTGATATGATGAAGTATTTTTCAATATGTTAAACCATTACGAAACTGCTAAATGTGGCCACTTTTAGCAGTTTTTCAAAAAGTAACTTGTTGTTAATGTTTACAGTTATGACAATATAAACAGTTTCGATTAAGGTCTATATGAATGGGTATTTTATTTACTTTTATTGACGGCCCTAGTGTGTTAATCGCTACAAGTAAAATTTTACTATATTTTAGGGTTCCGTAACTCAAAAGGAAAAAAAACGAAACCCTTATAGGATCACTCGTGTGTCTGTCCGTCCAATTCAGTTAATAAAATAGATGCAAATTACACTCTTTCTGATAGTCATAAAATAATAATAACATGTCATTTGTGAAGAATCAAGATATAAACAATAATTAGTTTATAACGTCAAAATTATAAGTATCAAAATTATAAGTCCTCGATATAAACCAGATTATGTCATTAGAACATGAGAACATTATGACACAAAAAGTTATACATAAAAATCATTGATAGCATTAATGTCATTTAACAAGAGTAGGTCGGTTCACACGGAAAGCACCCGGTCACGAGTATAACGCGAGAGTCAGCCATCGCTCCCATCAACCATAATAAAGTATACATTTTTTTATAATTTTAATATAAATGGTTTTGAAAGTATTTAAGAATAAGGTGAAAATTTACAATTCCCCCCTCATCTCCGAAACAACCCGGCCTAAAATTTCGTAAAAACCATAGTACATGAGGTTAATTGCATAAATTACGGGAAAGATCTAAAGTCCTTCCGTTCTCACAGGAAAAAGGAAACTTCCAAAGTCCTATTGTTCAGAAACTAGCGACACCTAGTGGGATCTAGTTTTAGCTTCTACGTAGTAATACGACAACAGCAATTAGTTCCCTTTAACTTATATATATATAGATGGCGCTCTAGATGAAAATAAGTTTATTTGTACGGAAACCTTAGTGCGCGAGCTAGACTCGCACTTGGCCGGCTTTTACAAGCTTTTATTTAGTATCGCCTGTCCCTGTGTGTGTAATGAAATCTTGCAAGTTAAATTTGACCCACTTCCCGGTTTCCGATTGAGCTGAAGTTTGGCATGCATAGATATGTATATCGCGTTACAATGCAATATTAAAAGCTTCTTCCTAAACGTTTTTAGTTTTTCGTCATTTTTATTGCATTTTTTTATTACTTAATTTTTTTTATATTTCAATTTTACAATTACTTTGTCAATATTTATATATTGGACCACTGTGTAGGCATAACCCATTCAACAATAATTAGAAACATTAAACTAGTTAAAAAAACTGACTTCCGTTACCAAAATTTAGAACAATTAAATTTTAGTACAATTTTATTTTATTATTTGTTGATTTTCTACAAAGGAGGGTGAAATATCGAATAAAAAAAGAATCATGAAAATCAGTTAATTTGTAAAGATACACACACAAAAAAAATCATACGTTCAAATTAAGAACCTCCTCCTTTTTGGAAGTCGGTTAAGAAAATAACTATCGAAATCGGACTACTTACTCTGTAAAAAGTTATGCTTGTAAAGCGAATTAATTAAAAATTAAAACCCTGACTGCATAAAAACTTAACCCCTCTTCTTGGCAAGTCAAGTTAAAATGTATCCTAGGTCACTTACGGGATCAAGACAAAGCTATCGACACATCGCACTCCAAAATCTATAAAGCCGTTTATGCTACAGAGCCTACAGAGCGTACCATAGAAAAATATATACTTACACAAATCATCATCATCATCATATCAGCTCATATACGTCCCCGGCCAATGTACCAATGAGTTTTTCGAAACTTACATACATACTCATATACTCACCGATTGCTTTGACGGTGAAGGAAAACATTGTGAGGAAACCTGAACACACCTGTGAAGAAACTCGAAGGTTGTGTGTGAAGTCAACCAACATGCATACATACATACACTCGAAAAACATAACCCTCCTTTTGGCGCAGTCGGGTAACAAATTATATATATGGGTTGACTTGAGAACCTTCTCCATTAAAATGAAGTGACTAATTTAAATCTTCCAGTCTCATACGCATCAAATGCAAAAAGTATCAAAAGCCACCAAGATCGTTCACAGCAACAGTAATGAGCAATCCCCATTACAAGCATGTAATAAATCCATGGGATAACCCATACAATGTAGGTCCTTTGCGCACACCGCCATAATACTAGATCAGTAATGAGCCCGCGAAGTAATTATCAAGGGGCCATAACTTTTTTTAGTACATATCCTCTGTAAGTAGAAATGGCTTGCTAGATTCCTGAAGCCTGCTGGGAGCTTGGCTTAGCGACAAAATTTATGGTTGAAATTCTGTTCGTCTAGACTCCTACAATTTGGGGATCTTCAAGGCGATAGTGAATAGGCATTATTTGAGTTCGCGTGTACCATCCTCGACTACATCGTCACTTACCATCAGGTGAGATGTAGACAAACGCACTCAAATTTTTATAAAAAAAAGAGTTAGGTATTTGAAGGATTCTAAGCTTTACCATCATAATCATATCAGCCGAAAGACGTCAACCAAGGATTTTTACGACGAACGGTCCATCGCCCTTTGGTTGACCTTGAGCCTTTTTATAAGGCCCATAGTAAGTGACCATGTCTCAGTTCCGTTTGTCATTACTGGCAACACACACAGTTCAAATATCTTAGTCTTGAGATCACATTTTAACCGCCTCCGTGGCGTAATGGTTAGCCTATTCGCTTTACACCAGGAGGTCGCGGGTTCGATTCCCGATGGGGTCAACTGTAAGACTCGGTTTGGTTGGTGGTATGGCATTTTCTAAGCCCGCCTGGCTAGCAACTACGATTGCCGCCAAACATCAGTGTTATCAACATTGATGTGTTCCTTCTTGAAGATAAGATAGCCAGTTCTGCATTGCGTTGGGGAATCTTGGTAAGTCCGCTTTCATCTTCGTCATCATCGTCACTTACCACCAGGTGAGATGATGCCAAGGACTTAGCAATTGCGCATAAAAAAGACATACTACGTACCTATTAATATATTTGAAGTTCCCTAAATTTCTTCTAAGCTAATCATAGACGAACTGAGTGTTTAATAAACTGAAACTTATTCTTCTTTAAACTCATACTCTTGTTTTATTACCCCTACAGTTTTATAAACTATTAAGTTTTGACGTGAATACGTCTTTAAAATTACCTCCATAGGGATGCAATCCAAAAAAACGAATGATAACAAAATCGGGGGATACAGTTTAGTGTTGTAGCTACATATCTATCATCTCCATCCACATTTCGTTTACACCACTTGATAGCTAAAGAATCAAAGAATTTATTACGCTAAGTAAGGACTGTAACACATCGCGCGCGGGGGAGGGGGCAGCCCCGCCATTTTGAAGGTCATTTTGCTGCGTATCGAGATTTCCATTTAGTATAACTTTCGACTCGGTGAAGCTACGACGTTCATTCAAGTTTCAATCGTCAGCTCTCGTCAAGATCTATCGATTATATTATATCATCTATGATTATGACGTACATAAATAATAATATTTTATATAGAAACTACATATTACCCGTTACGAGACGTATTCACGTTAAAACCAACGGCCGTGTGCCCCGACACAGCCCCACCCGTTTTTTGTTTGTTTTGCTCTATCGTGAAAACGGTACAAGTTTGTAACTTTATTGTTTTTTTTATTCACAATATTAATTGGTAAGCCCTTGGCATCCTCTCAATTGGTGTGATTACTGTAACTAATCCTTAAGGAAAACAACAAAGAGGTGTAGGTAGCTCAGTGTGACTTGCGTTGGTTAAGTCAATCACGCCGGTTATGCAAGCTCCTAAAATTAGTGTATTTTTGCTAGAATATTATGTTGAGTCAGTTGCAAGCTTGCTGAACGTGAAAAACTACACAGCTGCTTTTTTGAATTTTCTTCTTTCGTATGGCTAAAACAAACATACGATTTATTTGTTTCCACTTAATACTTTTTATTTCGTAAAACTATGTTGTTTTGCGAGATTATTGGATATTTCTCATACATTAAATACGTTGGGCGCATGAAATAACTACTGACAGTAAGAGAATGAAAGTATTGATAAAACAGTTAAGACGGAATTTTCATAGAATGTTTACTAAGCTCGCAATAACCAAAAATGTGCGATTACGCCCGATATGTAAGTCGCGTTAAGACACTTGCGCGAAATTCAACTGTAAAGCTGATTCCATAAGATTAAGGCATTGATTGGAACAGTTGTCTCTGTCTTTTTCTTTACGCGTAAAGAGCAAAGAAAATAACCACACATTTGCACTTTTTCAATGTTTTTTTTGTTTCAATTAAACACTACAAGTAATTTTAAAAAATCCAACTGGCATATTAAAGTGTGTGTTCAGACAAATCGTCAAAAAAATTAAGAGGTACGAAATCGGTCTGGTTTCCCTGTAGAATACAAATCTCCGTTTTAAAACAGGTTTCTATGTTTATGATATATTTTTTTTGTAATGAAAGTTTCTGCAACTGACAAAATGAAGTCTTTAAAATCAAGAATCAAAATATCTCTTTTATATGTTTTATAATTGCTGAGAAAAATCAAGATCCTGCTACCAAAATTTTCAACAGGTTGTTTGCCAGTGCCGCCCTGGAAGCCTGCTCTTAACTTACTTGAAGCACGGACATTACTTGGAGGTGTTTGACTGATACTGATGTTTGATAGGGCCACGCTGAAAACCAGCGCTGTGTTGCAGCATAAGCCGCACGCAGTATATGCTGAGCGAGGTCCGTGATTCTTGCACCACACACACATACACACAAACACACACATCATACTTTGACAGTTTTTTCTCTACTTGTAATATTAGGTACTGTTATTTTGTTATTTTTCTTCTCTCATTTAAAAAAAAAATATATTCTGAATATTATGTATGTGTGTTTGGTGACAAGGAATCAATTAATGTCTTGTCTTATGAGACTGGCATTTTTCTCGAACGTTTCCGTGCTTCGCTAAGCTAACGTTGATGCCGGTTGCTATCACTAGATGACAGTCATTAAGTCGTGTCGGATGCCTTGTAGAGGGGGCTTGAAAAGCTTTTGACAATGAGGTACGCAACTAGCCCTTAAAACCTCCACCAACCCGAATTGGGCCCCCGTGTGTGACATACCGTGTTTGGGAAGATACCTGTGCTCCAGCAGTGGCGTCGTTTATGTGTTGTTAACAAAAAACCACAAATCATTAAAAAAATCGGTAAAGTGCGAGTCAGAACCACGCACAAAGATTTAGATTTATATTTTTTAGATTCATTTATTTGGATCCAGGTTACAGTATCTTATTAATAACTACTTACATCCTACTTACATCACAGTGCATATTAGTACAAATAAAATAAAATTCCTTATTAATAAGACCCTATCCTCCACGCTAGGATTCCCTGTGTTGTGGTAGGTAGTCTCTTTCACCCTTTTCCTAATAAAAAAGAAAAAAGTAAAATAAGTAAGTTACAAATTTTAAGACAGCTAAGGTAACTTATGGTGGCATGGAACCCTTGGTGCGCGGGTCCGACTCACACTTGACCGGTATTTTAGTAACTTTGTAGATTAAACTGATTTGGTTTTCAAATTCTCGAAATAGGGTTCCACTAACATCGAAAAGCGTCGGTGGCTCAATCGGTAACTACTCGGTTCTTCTAACCAGAGGTACTGGGTTCAAATCTGGACGGCCAATGTACCAATGAGTTTTTCAAAACTTACGTACATACTTACCGATTGCTTTAACGGTGAAGGAAAACATCGTGAGGAAACATGCATACGCCTGCCTTAGTCGACCAACCCGCACTGGGCCCGCGTGGTCGACTAAGGCCCGATCGCCCTAATTAAGGGTAGGCTCGAGCCCCTCGGTGGGGACTTATATGAGCTGATATGATGAACATCGATTCCTCAACCAAACTATTGTTATATTATAACCTAAATCACCAAGAAAAGCTTTATTATTTCGTAGCACAAAAACCCACATTTATAAGACGCTGTCGCCAACCCATATCTGTGGTTTTCCTCCTATGATTTACGACCCCAATTTGGGGCCCAAAGTCGTGGCGAAAAGTGGACATTGCAGTTATCTGATCAAACAGGCTATAAATTATACTTGCCCTGTATTTATCATCCACCGCTAAATAAGAGAAGGAGCCATTTTGTGAAGAAAGATATTGAGTTAGGAGTTAGGTTATAAAGGACCAAGAAATTTTTGTGCAGTAAAAATATTTTTTGGAAAACCTGGTTAAAAATAAATAAATATTCTTGGACTAATCACACATGGTCATCTGGCCCCAAAGTAGGATTCCAAGACTGATATATACATACTTTTATTTTTATTATTATAACAGCTCATATACGTCCCCACCGAGGGGCTCGAGCCTACCCTGAATTAGGGCGATTAGGCTTTAGTCGACCACGCGGGCCCAGTGCGGGTTGGTCGACTTCACACACAACCTTCGTGTTTCTTCGCAGGCGTATGCAGGTTTTCTCACGATGTTTTCCTTCACCGTTAAAGCAATCGGTAAGTATATGTACGTAAGTTTTTGAAAAACTCATTGGTACATTGGCCGTCCAGATTTGAACCCGGTACCTCTGGTTAGATGGACCGAGTCGTTACCGGTTGAGCCACCGAAGCTTTTACATATACATACTTATATACGTTTAAATACATCAAACAAATCTGCTCATCCATCACACAAATGTTTGCCCTGGGTGGGGATCGAACCCACAACTCTCGGATCAGTAGTCAAGCGCACTAACCACTGAAACTAAAAAAACTTAGAATAACTTATTAACTTAGTTAAACTTTTAGAGCTTGTAATACGGTCTTTCTGTCTTCTTCGTCTTCTTTCTTATCGTGTGGCACAATTAACCGTGCTATAAAAGAGACACCGATAGACGGCGGTTGCCTGGTGTTGTACTTAGCATCACCTGCGGTCACGTGTAGGGCATTTAGATTTACACCTACGGACGTGTGCAACCCGACCTTCATACACATCTGGAATCTGATGTGGAGATTTCCTCACGATGTTTTCCTTCACCATAAAAACAATCGGTAAAGTATATGTGCATAAGTTTTTTGAAAACCTCATTGGTGCATTGGCTTCCCGGATTTCAACCCGAGACCTGGTTAGGAGGACCGAGTCGTTACCAGTTGAGCCACCGACGCTTGTAATACGGTAGGTGACTGCATCTATTTTTTTTTTCTATTCACTATTGGTAAGCCATCATCTTATCCGATGCTAAGTGACGATGATGCCGATGGTGGAAGTGGCCTAACCAAGACTAACCAACGCAATGAGGAACTGGCTATCTTACCTTCAAGCCGGAACACACTAATGTTGTTACTATAGAAAACATCGTAAGGAAACGTGCACACGCACACGCCTGCGAAGGAACTCGAAGGTTGTACGTGAAGTCGTCCAACCCGCACTGGGCCCGCGTGGTCGACTTAGGCCCGATCGCCCTATTTCAGTTTAGGTACGATTCTCTCGTTGGGGACGTATATGAGCTGATATGATGAACTCGTCATATGTATGTTTCTAAACACTATTAATAATACAGGGTGTTAAATAAAATAGAACACATTTTTGAGGGGGGAGGCTTCTACTTAGCAACCTTTGTTCTAAAACTTAATCACAAAAATAATTTGACTTCTCATACAAATCGATCAGGTTAATCGTTAAATTTATAAGAAAAGTCATTTTTTTAGGGATTTTAGTAAATTTGTAGAACTAAGTATGTTCAGTTTCATGAGTAGATGCACCTTTCAAAAATATGCTCTATTTTACATAACACCGTATACTTCGTTCGCTTATTTAACTGCATCTTTGATATTTGCCGCGAGCCGGCAGCGGCGACAGTCAAACACTCCAACAAAGGGGCCGCGTTGAGTTCAATCGCAACGCCGACTATGTCGCCAGCGGCGCAGGCGGCGCGATTGAACTCAAGGTGGCCTCTTTGACAGAGTGTTTGTAGCGAGCCGTAAAAGCTGCAGTTAATACAGCAAACGAACTTATACCAGAGGTATGTAACAAAGTTGGTGCAGGAGGTGACTACGGTTTCTTCTCATCATACTGAACAACTTTTGCTAAGAGATCCATATACAGGTTGTAACAAAATTGGTGGAGGACCCGTTAACTGGGGTTTCTACTCATCATACTGAACAACTTTCTCAAATGAACTCATAGTCAAATCGCAAAAAAAAATAATTGACGCTCCGTACATAAATGCACAGAATTGGTCAATCGGCTGATCGTTTTATATGAAGAGTTCAATTATTATTTTTTGCGATTTCAGCAAACTTGTAGTACAAAAGTTGTTCAGTTTGATGGGTAGAAGCCCCAGTTATCGGGACCTACACCAATTTTGTTACACCTGTAAATGCAGTTCTCAAAAAAAGAAATCTTCTTACAAATCGATCAACTGATTAAACAATTTTGTGCATTTTACCTGTCTGTTCAATAAGAAGTATGCATGTTTGTATGTATGTATGTATTTGTGTATGTTTGCTTCTTTGGTTGAGCCGGTAGCCTAAACGGCTTGATGGATTTTGAAGCACAAGGTATCGTTAGATTCGTCTTGATCCCCTGAGTGACATAGGTACATTTTACCCGACTGCCAAAAATAAGGAATGGCTTTAATTCAATCGTCTTTTTAATGTTTTAATTAAAATTGCTGTAGTTACATTTTTTAAGATAATTATGAATATGGGTTCCTTCGGGAAAGTTGTTGAGTATACTTATAGTCGTATAAAAAGCCCCAATTAACGGGTCCTACACTATTTTAGGGTTCCGTACCCAAAGGGTAAAAACGGGACCCTATTTCTAAAACTTCGCTGTCTGTCCGTCTGTCACCAGGCTGTATTTCATGAACAGTGATAGCTAGACAGTTGAAATTCTTACAGATGATATATTTCTGTTGCCGCTATAACAACTAATACTAAAAATTAGGAGAAATGAAAAAATAAGGGGGTCTCCATAAAAAAAATAATTAAATCTAGTAGGTATGATGGTACGGAACCCTTTGTGTGCGGTTCTTACTCGCACTCAGCTGGTTTTTTATTTACATGCTTCTTTTGCAACTCTGCAAGTATCAAGAATCTCATGCGTGGGAGACACCGTTTATCTCCCATCTCCCCACAAAGTTAGTTACGAGTACAAGTGCCACCATAAAATATTAATTAAACCACCTGACCCAGGTCACGACACTTATAATGTATAGTAAAAAGCGTGTGTCCAGCGACCTCATCGGTGAGTCGGTGACAAGGAGCCCCGTTGCCAGGAGGAGACGCTCCGCTGACCAGCACAGGGGGCGAGACATTTCACTGCAAAGAGTTTTTATTCCATTATGGGCCGGTGGCATAAGTCTATGATAGATAGAATTAGATACAAGGTATACAATTCATGGATGGATGCAGTCACCGCAGAACCGGTCGTAGTGGAAATCCTTGGGAGAGGCTCTTCTCCAGCAGTGGATGTCCTTCGGCTAATATGATAATGATGACACAATTTATATACCTACCTGGCAAAATGTTTTTAATAGGTTCCATTATTATCTTATATTATATCACATATTGGAGCGTCGGTGGCGCAACAGTTAGGGCCGCTATTTCCTGGCCGGGAGGTCATGGTTCGAACCCTGCCACGTACCAATGTGTTTTCATATGAACGTTTATCTAACGCCCTTAGGTACGATGAAGGTAAACATCGTGAGGAAACCTGCGAAGACATTCGAGCCCGCGTGGTCGACTAAGACCCGATCGCCCTAATTCAGGGTAGGCTCGAGCCCCTCAGTGGGGACGTAAATGAGCTGATATGATGGTTATCTTATAATTTTGTAAAATGACATAGAGCAACAATCAGACAGCCGTTCTTTGCTGAAATTGAAGATTGAAGAAATGCGTAGTTTTAGCGACCTTTACAATAACCGAAGAACATACTATTATTAAGTTTACTTGACTTTCGGTAAAGTCATCAATCATCATCAATACAGCTCATATACGTCCCCACCGAGGGGCTCGAGCCTACCCTGAATCAGGGCGATTAGGCCTTAGTCGACCACGCGGGCCCAGTGCGGGTTGGCAGACTTCACACACAACCGTCGATTTCTTCGCAGGCGTGTGCAGGTTTCCTCACGATGTTTTCCTTCACCGTTAAAGCAATCTGTGAGTATGTACGTCAGTTTTAGAAAAACTCATTGGTACATTGGCCGTCCAGATTTGAACTCGGTACTTCTGGTTAGATGGACCGAGTCGTTACCGGTTGAGCCACCGACGCTTGGTATAGTAAAGTATTAAAAAACTTACCGAAACACTTTTTCAATCCACAATAGGGTATTTGCATGTTTTTTATCGCATTTCTTAAAAAAAAATGAAAATTCCGTAAAAACAATGTCAATAAGTTGAAAATTTAAATCGGCCAAGAAATACGGAAGATAAGTATAGGCATTTACAACTACTAATTAAACAGAGGTACCTTATATGTAAATATGACGACATAAAACACACGGTCCATATAAAATCTATGCTGCATTTTTTTTTGCTAGAAAGAGATAGAGATAATTCTTTAATGGCTTATTTCTGAGTTAATTTTATAGTTATTCAAAAATATTTTTTGTATACCGTTTATTATATGAATGAGCTTTTATTAAAGCTAAAAAAAATCATACATATCCCTACTGGTGAGCACTTGACATCATTTTACCTGATACTAAGTGACAATGATGCCGAAAATGGAAGCGGGCTTACTAAGCTTCCCCAGCGCAATGGGGAACTGGCTATCTTATCTTCAATCAATAAATCAATTTTGTTTATTTTTTCGCCACAAACAGAATAACCTGTGAAAATTTTTGTGAAAAAAACGCGGAAAAGTATTTAAATTAAATGTTTTTTCATAAATACAGGGTGATTACGGGGTCGTGGAGCAAGAAAGAAGCATTTAACTTACTTTCTCCTAAGGATCACGATAGGTTAGGACTAACAGTACACCAGCGACTTTTACTTTTAGTCAGCAAAAAAAACTGCGATAATTCGAGATCATGGTCACCCTACTATTTCCCAAAAAAAAGGTTTAATTAAAAGTAGGGTGACCACGCATTTTGAGTCAATAATATTTTTTTAATAAAAATACGTAAATAACGAATCATCTTTGTTTCAATTAAAATAAATACAGGTAGCATCGCAATCATTTACTGAGTCAGAAAAAAATGGTTGGAATCACGACCCCGAAATCACCCTGTATATTTTCATTTTATTCATAATTGGTAAGCCCTTGGCATCATCTCACCTGATGGTAAGTAACGATGATGACAGGGGCTTACCAATTATAAATAAAAAAATAAGAATGAAAAAAAAATAAAAAAACATTTAATTTAAATACTTTTCCGCATTTTTTTCACAAAATTTTTCATTATTTTTCAAGCTTTGTTTAGTGCATTAGTTGTTTGCTAATATTTTCGCAGAATAAGTATGACGAGAGTAGGAGAGAAAAGGCACTATTTAAACTCAAGAAGCAAAACTGTGGTTAGGTAAACGATAGTTAAGCCCACTATTGCCACCGGCCCCACCGTCCGTGTAAGTTGACTTTAATTAAATAAAATCAGGTGAGCTGAACTAATGAATTCAGTCGTCGCCCGCGGCCGCAGCCGGGTCGCGACACACTAATCACGATGTAATTGTGTGACCGTTTTAATGCTAATGCCACTTTGCCACTGGCCCTCCGTTCCTGCCATTTACTTGGATGGAACATTACAAAACTGTTATTACTTCATTATTTTTCAAGCTTTATTTTTTTTCTTTTTTTTCTTTTTAGTGTATTAGTTTTTTTTTATTTCACAATTGATAACCCGTAGCTTCATCTCACCTGATGGTAAGTGACGATGATGCCGAAATTGGAAGCAGGCTTACCAAGATTCCCCAACGCAATGGGGATCTGGCCATCTTATCTTCAAGCCGGAACACATCAATGTTGTTAACACTGATGTTTGACGGCAAGACTTAGATAAGATGGTGGTAGCTAGCCAGGCGGGCTACGAAAATGCCCTACCACCAAGCAAACCGAGTCTTACAAAGTTGACTCCGCCGGGAATGGAACCCGCGACCTCCTGGTGTGAAGAGAATAGACTAACCATTACGCCACGGAGGCGGTTAAAAGTTGTTTGGTACTTAGCTAATATTTTCGCAGATTAATTAAGACGAGAGTGAATAGGCACTATTTGAACTTGCGTGTTAAATCTTAGTCGGCTGCATCGGCATTTGCCCTCAGTTAAGGTGTAGACAAACACACTAAAATTTTGATAAAAAAAAATACTTACCAAAAAATCTTTAAATATCTTTTTACATGCACTGAATCTAAGGAATTCATCATATCATAAATCATCATATAAGCCGAAGGACGTCCACTGCTGGACATGGGCCTCCCCAAAGGATTTCCACGACGACCGCTCTGCCCGCATCCAGCGGCTTCCCGCGACCTTTACCAGGTTATCGGTCCACTGAGTGGGAGGCCTTCCTACGCTACGTTTTCCGATTCGCGATCGCCGCTCGAGAACTTTACTGCCTCAACGGTCATCTGTTCTACGAGATATGTGCCCCGCCCACTGCCTCTTTAGTTTATCAATTCTGGGAGCTATGTCGGTTACTTTGGTTCTCCTACGGATCTCCTCGTTTCTGATTCGATCACGCATAGAAACTCCGAGCATACTCGTAGCATTATATATATGGACATAAACATATTGACTTATGATATTGAATCATTAATACCTGAACAAAGACCTGATTATAAGTGACGATGATGCTGACGATGGAAGCGGGCTTATACCAGTATTCCCCAACAAATGGGGAACTGGCTATCTTATCTTCATACCAGAACACATCAAAGATGTAAACATTGATGTTTGACGACAAAACTTAGATAAGATGGCAGTAGCCAGCCAGGCGAGCTTAGAAAATGCCCTTCCACTAACCAAACCGAGTCTTACAAAGCCAGATTCCACCGGGAATCGAACCGGCGACCTGTATCATGAAAACCATAGTTAACTGCCTGAGAAACTATCATACATTTATCGTTAGTAAATAAATAAATACGCCACCGAAAAGCACAATTTTCTGAGAGCCCTCCTTTTCCCTCCAAAGACAATGGCATTAATGAACGTGTCAATATTGCTTAGCGGAGACACCGATCTAATGCCGAATGACATACAATCTATACTCTATATTGTCTATACTTACTCTATTTGTCTATGCTTGATATTTCTGGGTGCGGCTGTATCTGGTAATCAGGTAAATGAATTGGGTTACTTAATCACGAAGATTTTCTTGGCGGATGTGTGTTGCGTGTTGTTCAATACTGCCACGCCCTACATAGGAAGGATATTAGTATGTTTGTTAAATATATTTCGTAAGCGATTTCATATCAAGTACTTAAGCGAAATTAAGCACTTCAATAAATTGAAGGATCAACATACCATTGTTGCTAAATATTAGTAGAAATTGGCTAAACGTTATAAAAGTTATGTGGTATGATATTTTATACTTGGATTTATGATCTAGTAGCTGTTTCCCGCGGCTTCACCCACGTGGACAACGTTTCTATAACTTTTCGAGGGTGCGCAGTGCAAAGCGTGGAATAAAGTAGGCTATGTGTTAATCCAGATCCTAATCTGTCTACCTATCAAATTTCAGCCAGATCCGTTTAGTACTTTTTGCATGTAAGAGTAACAAACATACATCCATACGTTCTTACAAACTTTCGCGTTTATAATATTAGTAGGACTGAATTTAGGTATATCATTATCATCATATCAGACACAAATCGTCCACTGCTGGACAAAGGCCTCCCCCAAGGATAGTATGCCCTAATAGGTATATAATCGCCCTAATTCAGGGTAGGCTCGAGACCCTCGGTGGGGACGTATATATGAGCTGATGTGATGATATAATATGCCTATAGATTTTATTACTAACGTAGGTTAAGCCATTTTTAATATTATCAAACTAGACTTTCAGTGTCAGAAAATAAACTGAAATTGAAACTGACTATATGTCTCCACCGAGGGGCTCGAGCCTACCTAGGCTGTGCAGGTTTCGATATCTAAAGATGAAAGTGGCTTTTAAAATAGGTAAAAAAACAAATGATATCAAAGAAAAAACACTATAGTTACTCATACAATCATTAACTTGACGAAATATGTTTGAATTACTTACTTATTCTGTTCCCTAAATGATTTCCAGCTTCATCCAAATCGACTACTAAATCAACTTCATCACTACAATAAACTCACTCTTTAGTAGGCTTACCAGACGTCAGGATTTGTCCTGACATGTCAGGATTTTTAGGCACTTGTCAGGATTCTTGCCGAACTTTGACAATTACAGGATTTTTTGGATTATTTAGGTGTTTTTAGGTCTTCATCAAGCAGCCCAATGGTGGTTTTCACCGTGTGGAGAGTAAGAGTAGCCTCAATGGCAGATTGTGAATCGGTAAGTGACCGGTTGGCACTCAAAAGGAATATCATTAGTGGTGTTTTATTATTATGACTGTGCGTCTTCAAACCGCGCGCGCACAAGTTTCAGTAAAATGTCAGGACTTTTTAATAAAAATCGGGCTTTTTGTCAGGACTTTTCAATTTAACATCTGGTAACCCTACTCTTTAGTATTGAACCAAAAATCTGAACTGTCAAAATACCACATCCATCGCTAGCCGCGCCAGTCAAAGGGACCTCATTTGTAAGGGAGCGCCAAGTCAAGGAACAATGGACGTAATTTTCGTGCAACACATTGATTGATAGCCAATCCCATTTCTCGAAGTTGACGTGTCATACGCAGACGTTTTGACGGCACAGATTGGTAGATTTATTTCCTTCACTTAACAATAGTTTCTGGTATGATACCCATCAATATGCTTAAGTTATTTAATGCATTTGTTATAACAAAACTTAGTGTCAACCATTTTGAGGTGTAAATATGGTGTTATTAAGATAGATTTTGATTAAATTTTGGTGTGATATGTATTTGTTGATATTGGCTGACTCAGATTAAAATGACGATGCTAACAATCAACTTAAAGAAGTAAAAAACACTAATAAACCTTTATGCGTCACCCAAACTCTGGTAGTTCCCCGCTGCAATACCAAATTCTTCTCCAACTCGTTCACTGTTAAAGCTGTGAACCTCTGGAGTAAACCACCATCTGGAATAAGCCACCATTCGCGACTGTTCCTCTGTTAACTCTTTCAAAATCAAACTTAAAGAGCATCTTCTTTCTCTACAAAACGTGTAAGTTTATTTATTATATTTTTTTAGTAAAAATAGTAAGTATTCTATTTTTAGGTATGTATTATTTATGTGAGTAAATCAGGTTAGTTTCTATTATATTATATTAGTAATTTATTTAGGTACACATAGGTTTGCCCCCGTCCTTTGAATTCTCATAACACCCGGTAAGGTAGGCTGAAAGAGATCTCTTATAGAGATAAGTCCACCTTTGTATGTGTCCTTTCTAAGTGTTTTTCATCTAAATATTTGTGTGCAATAAAGAATAAAATAATAATTAAACTAAAACAGATTTCCGGTCATCGAAATACAGTTTCTATAACCCAACTCCTCCCCTCTGCTCTAAGGGCACAAATAAAGAGTGCAGGTCGTAAACTAGTTGGCGCATTAACCATAACGAATAAAGGTACTAAAAGCAAGTCTCGTTCGTCCCTAAGGGCCGTTTCGGCTGTCAATGCGAAAATTTAAGTCCGCCACACCCATGCACTCCAGAAGGGTCGACCTCTTTGCCCTTTGTCTCAATTGCTGCCCTTAACATTCCGCGACTTTTTGTCTGGACATAAAATAATAAAATCACCTGAGGTCGCTGCGAACTTTTTCATTCGTTAACGATCTTTGTGGCGTCTCTTAATTCATAAATCATTTTTGCTAATCACAGGTAGAGTACTTATCTATGTTCTGCATAATTTTTATTATATGTATTTATATGTCGCAGCCAACTGGTTATATTAGCCATTTAATTAACTGCCTAGCCAGTTCATTAAATGGCGTCATTCAACGAACTGCCTAAATGATAATACATACATAAAATTACTTGGCTGGCTGATGCTTAGGCCATTCATTAAGCGAGCGAAGCGAATACAGAAGTAGGAGCTCCGAAACTGAGAAATGGAACAATCGAAACTGGGAGTGAGCTCGGTGTTTCGGAGAACCTCCAATTTATTTGGTTAGGTTAGGAGACGTGAGAGTTAGTTTGAACATGAAACGTCGACTGAAAAATGACCCTTTCTTCCTTCCACCTCCCCACTTAAGCACTCCTCCCCCTGAGGTGTGAATTTAAGCTACCTGGCTAGCAGAAGTTGAACGTTATCGATCCAAGCTATTTGCCTAGGTGTTTAATCAAATGGCTGAGTAATCATTCAGGCAGTTAGTTGAACGGCACCATTAAGTTAAAAGGCTAGTCAGTTAATTGAATGGCTAATTAAGCTAGATGGCTACGACATATACACATGTTACGACATAGGAGTTTTGAAATAACGATAGTAAAAAACTTTCACTTCTAACTACCCTTTCTACTGTGCTACAGAATCAAATAACAACAGAGCTTAATTCTGACACGTCTGACAATGTTTGTGTACAACACATTCATCTGTACTAATCTTGTAGTTCAAAAGAATGTGTTACCGACATCAGGCACCCATCTATCTTGCTATAACGACAATGTCTTGATGTATTTTATCACATTTAGCCCCGGTAGAAATATTTACTACCAACATCCACATTAACTTGAGCTCTTCTACAGCAATCTCACTTACATCAAAACTATCCTCAATTGTATTTTGTTTGTCGTCTCTGAGGTCTTGTTCAGTTGGATAGTGGTTGCCGTGACCGTAGTGTTAACGGTCTTATTTGTCATCTGTCAATTTGCCTTCTATTTTGGTTGGGGGATATTTTTATGAAAGCTTTTATATAACGCGCGTTGTCGCTCGTGTTTTATCATCATTATTTTTGGCTCTTTTATTATCATTATTGACAGCTGTGATTAGTGTAACCGTAACTTATAGTTAACTGCTTGCATTCCATGTTCAAAATAAACATAGGTTGCGCTGACTCACACCAAAATATTACAGCCACATAAAATTTTTGTAAATTTTCCCAATTCGACTATAACATATGAGGACTATAAAAGAGATTGGTAATAACAACCTTTGATAATTCGTGGAGACTATTTAGCTGCTGTCAGAGAAGCAATCAAGAGAATCAAAGTGCAATCCAAGGTAGCGGACCCCAAAGTTTACGCCCAATTAATAATCGTGTAATGGCATGTTGCAAGCAAGATTTAGGGCATTTAGAGGGATGCGCCTGAGTCGAAGGCATTATGTTTAATTAACCAACTCCCGAGCCGTCAAGGTGCGTTCATGGTAAATATAGTGACCGCAAAATAATAGCTTTCTCGTGCTGACGATTATACGTTTTTCTGCGGTTTTAGGATTCAGTTTAAGGCGACGCATTGGAAACTTTGGTCATGGGGATTTAGATTTTTCTCAGCAATTACAAAACACCAGAAAGTGATATTTTGTTGCCTGATTCTAAATTTTAATGACTTCATTTTGTGAGTTGCAGAAACGCTATTCGTTAACTTTTATAACAGAAAAAAAATATATCAAAAAAACCTCTTTTAAAACAGAGATTTGCATTCTACAGGCTAACCAGACCAATTTAAACCTCAAAATTTTTTTAGTCGATTAGTCTAAATACACACTTCATAACGACAGTTGAATTTTTATTAATTAATTGTAGTTTTTAATTGAAACGAAAAATTATTCAAATAGGGCAAAAAAAACACTTCATTACGACTGTTGGATTTTTTTTAAATTAATTGTAGTTTTTAATTGAAACGAAAAATTATTCAAATAGTGCAAGTGTGGTTGTTTATTTCCATAACACTTTACACGTAAAGAAAAAGACAGAGAGAACTGTTCCAATCAATGCTTCGCCTTAAGTAGCGTAATTGGCGAGTAATATTGTTAAAGCTAATTATGAAGTTAGGACTGAGGTTAGCAGTGTATAAATCAAACATTATAGACCAAAAGTGCAACTCGTAGCTCATTGCATCATCCTGTGTTGGTTGGTATAATAAAAAAACGAGCGAGACCTACAGTACTCGCATATGATGTGTAACATGTGACAAAATACTTCACACTAGGCGGCATGGCTATGACAACCTTAGTTTTCGAGGATTAAAAAACGTTCGCATTTCCTGTTACACATTTCCGTCCCATTTCACGAAATCACTCCCACAAATTGCAGTTTCCTGAGAGCAAAGATGTTACACATCAATAATAATAATAATAAATTTATTTATTCAATTTCTTTGTTACAGAAAAGGGCGAATGACAACATAACTACATACATTACTTACCTATTTATGTCCTTACCTTATTAAGAGTTGTAAATCCTTACTAATTCTAATATTACTATGAATGTGAAAGTTTGTTTGGATGTATGTATGGATGTTTGTTACTTTTTTACGCTTGAACCACTGGACGGATCAGGATGAAACTTGGCTCACATATAGGTTAGGTCCTGGAATAGGACATAGGCTACTTTTTACTCCGGGAAGACGTCTTATTCCTATGGGAAAGTCGAAAACATTGCGATCATAGCTAACGGCTAGTAAATGTGAAAATGTGTTTGTTTATTTGTTACCTTTCACGCTTCAATACCATCCTTGACCAATCTTGATGAAATTTGGCGTGTAGTTAGCCTGTGTCACGGGCAAGGACAAAGGCTACTTTCTATTCCGTGAAAATAGCATAGTTCGAGACAGTTCCCGAGGGAATTGAAAAATACCCTTTTTTGGTTACATTGCAACGGAACAATACCGAAGTAACTAGTATCTCATCTGTGACAATGCATAGTTGTGATTTTTTGCACAGATAATTAAGGGGGTGGGAAATGACATAATTTACTAATTAGCATAACCTGACATAGTTATCGAGGGATATGAGAAAACCTATTATAGCCACGCTCGCGCACGTCGGCGTAGCAACGGAGCAACGGATTGAAGTGATTTTTTGTATAGAATTGATTGAGGGGATGGGAACTGACATAGACTGCTAATCAGAATAGCCTGATCTGGCATAGGTATCTGGAAATAACTCAGGTCCACGCTCGCGACCCTCAAACAGTCATAAAAGCTATGTACTCGCGGGCGAAGCCGCGGAAAAAGCTAGTTTTATTAGAAACATTACTAAAGACAATATTAACTACGACAAAAGAACTAATGTTAGACTATATTTTTGAACTATGAAAACCTGTGATTCTTTACTTTATTTATTTATTTACAATTTATTGTACAAGAAATAGCGACAAACAAACATTAAACTAGACCAGAACATACAAAAGGTACGGCTTATTTCTATAAGAAATTTCTTCCAGCAGACCTTGCAGTGACCTGTGATGATAAAAAGCTTTTGTTTTTTTTCCTCAATTGGTAAGCCCTTTAGCATCATTTTATCTGATGGTAAGTGACAATGATGCCAAAGATGGAAGCGGGCTTACCAAGATTCCCCAACACGATGGGTAACTGGCTACCTTATCTTCAAGCCGAAACAAATTAATACTGTTGACATTGATGTTTGGCGGGAAGACTTACATAATAGTAGCCAGGCGGGTTTAGAACCAAACCGAGTCTTCCAAAGTTACACTCTGTCGGAAATTGAACCCGCGACCTCCTTATGTGAAGCTAATGGACTTAACCATTACGCCACGGAGGCGGTTGATGATGATAGTACTCGTATAAGGCTCATTTTACTAACTATCTAACGAAGGGCTCTTGAAAGCTTCGTTTAGAAAACTTAAAGTAATATTGGCAGATAGAAATCACATGTATAATATCAACTAACTTGTATGAACAAAGAGTTTTGTCCTCAATATTATTATTATTTACTAGCCGTCCGCCCGCAGTTACGCCTGCGTTGTTTTCGATTATCCCGTGGGAATAAGACGTTTTCCCGGGGTTAAAAGTAGCCTATGTCCTATTCCAGGATCTAATCTATATATGTGCTAAGTTTCATCCCGATCCGTCCAGTGGTTGAAGCGTGAAAGAGTAACAACCGTCCATACATAAAAACTTTCACATTTATAATATTAGTAGGATAGGATTAGTAGGATAATAAAGCCTTGATTAAAAACTCTTTAATTTGGCTGCGTCGCATACCGTTCGGCCCTTCTATTAACAGAGCCGGCATCGAACCCATTATACCTGGGACCAAGGCGCACCCTTAATCCCTATAATTACAGCCATCCCACACCAAGTGATTGATAGTTTGACTTAACACGATACTGTAACAAAATGGGATTCTAATCACTTTTTATTGGACGGTGGACTTTATATGCTAGAGAGTGACTATGTAAGAAGAGATAGGTATACATCTAAATAGTTGACAATCTAACACTTTATATGCTAGAGAGTGACTATGTAAGAAGAGATAGGTATACATCTAAATAGTTGACAATCTAACACTTTATATGCTAGAGAGTGACTATGTAAGACGAGATAGGTATACATCTAAATAGTTGACAATCTAACACTTTATATGCTAGAGAGTGACTATGTAAGAAGAGATAGGTATACATCTAAATAGTTGACAATCTAACACTTTATATGCTAGAGAGTGGCTATGTAAGAAGAGATAGGTATACATCTAAATAGTTGACAATCTAACAAATTAAGCCCTAACAATCTAAATCGTGCTTCTCAAGGCACACATGTTTTTTTTTTTTTTTTAAACCTGAAAACTCTTAGGTACAAGCTTTAGTTGGAAAATAATTTCAATTACTTCGTATTCTTCTCAGAAAACCCTCGCATTTGATACAGTAAGTGCAGAAAAAAAAATTGGTACGCCATCTGTGAGAGTCCGCCATATTATAGGTAGATTAAGAATGACGTATAGCTAACTATTCATAGTGCTCCAAACTTAACGGTTTATGGTAAAATAAAACGCACTGTGCGGTAAATTTAATTTGGCGCATATGAATAAATAAAGTACCACTTTTCGAGCAACTGTATTGAAAAATAATGTAATAATAAACACCTACACTAATATAGACAAAATTTTTAGTTGTTACTAACGATATTTTAGTGACTCTTGTGGTCCCAAATAAAATTTTAATTATTGACACCTACATAATTAATTACATATATATTCATCTAGCTTTTACATAACTGTAACATAGTTTCTTTGATTGTCTTTATGCAGATTCTCTACCAAATTTAAACCAGATAGGTTTAGTAGTTTTTGCGTGAATGAGTAACCAACATCCATACATACAAACTTTCGTGTTTATAATATTAGTAGGATTGGCATTTATAATATTAGTAGGATTACACTACACCTTCATGATTAAAACGCCCTTATTCAAGGTAGGCTCGAGCCTCTCAGTTGGGACATACATGAGCTGATGTGATGATTATGAAATGACCTAAATGAAAAAACTTCCCAAAATCGATAGGCGTGTTATTCCGTCGCTGATGCCGGTTGCTATCACTAGATGGCAGTCGTTAAGCAGTGTCAAATTCCGTATAGGTAGGAGCTTCGGTGGCGTAACGGCTAGGGCCGCCGCCTCCTGTACGGGAGGTCGTGGTTCGAATCATGCCACGTACTAATGTGATTTAGAATTTAGATTTCATATGTACGTTTATCCGACGCTCTTACGGTGAAGAAAAACATTGTGAGGCAACCTACACACGCCTGCGAATAAATTCGAAGGTTGTGTGTGAAGTCGATCAACCCGCACTGGGCCCGCGGGGTCGACTAAGGCCCGATCGCCCTAATTCAGGGTAGGCTCGAACCCCTCGTTGGGGACGTTCCTTCACGATGTTTTCCTTCATTGTAAGAGCTTCGACTAATCTAAATTAGCCCTTTAAGATTTTCGAAAACACATTGGTACGTGGCAGGATTCGAACCACGACCTCCCGTACAAAAAGTAGCGGCCCTAGCCATTACAACACCGACGCTCTGAAATTTTTTAAAATTTAATAATCTCTAGTTCAATAATTCTTATTTTAGTAATAAAGTTGGTTTCTTAGTTTACACAGAAAATTGTGTAAAAACAGTTAGACAGTCCACCCCGGTTTCATAGACAAATTGTTAACAATTTACTCAAATTACATGGTTATAACGTTTCGCCCTAGACATTAGGCGCTTCTAATATCATAAGGGATTTGGGGGTCGGTCCGTTCGGCAGCCGCGGGAGGAGTCGGTATTTCCTATAAGATGTTAACCTTAAGCTATTATTATAGGATTCTTAAGATAAAATACATTTTTGGTAGGTTTTTTATCTACCGTTGGTATAAGCCCTTTAAGATCATTCTCACCTAATGATAAGTGACGATTATGCCGAAGATGGAAGTGGGCTTGGATTCCCTAATGCAATGGGGATCTGGCTATCTTATCTGCAAGTCAGAACACATCAACGCTGTTAACATTGATGCTAAACGGTAAGACTTAGACAAGACTTCGATGGCATATATCCTGTACTAATATTATAAAGAGGTATTTGTATAAAAGTTTAGATGTAAGAGGTCATCTCTGAAAGTACTCATCCGATTTCAAAAATTCGTTCACCAATGCAGGGTGGAAACTAAACACTTTTGTTCTACAACTCTGCTGAAATCGCAATTATTATTTTTTTTGGTTTTTTGTACAAAACCGGTCAATCAGCCGAATCAAATTTGTTTGTTTGTTTGTAAACTCTTTATTGCTTTTCAAACAAATACATTAAATATTTAGACAAAAGAAAATACATTAAGCAAAGGCGGACTTATCCCTTTCGGGATATCTTCCAGTCAACCTTGATGAAAAAAAAATTGTATGAAAAAAAACCAAAAAAAATCGTGATATCAGTAAAGTTGTAGAATAAAAATTGATAATTTTGATTAGTAGGCCTTCAAGGATCAACACAGACTAAAGAATCCGGCCAAGTGCGAGTTGTACTCGCGCTACGAGAGTTGCGTACCACCACAGAACTATAAAACTGATAAAAACAGAAATTATTAACGAGAGCTACAGAAAATGTATTTTTTATTCAGTTCAGACTCCTTAGCGCAGGTACGACTCATTTTTGGCCTGTTTTTATTATTTTCCTGTTTAACTTCATAATAATAAGTTCTTCACTTAGTTTCACGCTTGTTGTATTACTTTTGTATTTTAACCGCCTCCGTAGCTCGGAGGTAAAGTTCACTGGCTTTACGTCGCGGGTTCGATTCCCGGCGGGGTCATTTGTAAGACTCGGTTTGGTTGGTGGTAGGGCATTTTCTAAGCCCGCCTGGCTAGCCACCACCATCTTTATTTTTATTTTTTTATTTACAATTGGGAAGCCCTTGGCATCATCTCACCTGATGGTAATATTATCTTATCTTATCTAAGTCTTGCCGCCGTATCAATGTTGATATCATTGGTATGTGAAGATAAGATAGCCAGTTCCCTATTGCGTTGGGGAATCTTGGTAAGCCCGGTTCCATCTTCGGCAACATCGTCACTTACCACTAGGTGAGATGTTATCAAGGGTTTACCAATTGTGAATAAAAAAAATATATTTTTACGATAGAGCTGCATCTTAAATACTTATAACATTCCTAACTACGCACTTGGCTGTTTTTTTTTACTACGCAATAATAATAAAAAAAGAAATATTTTACAAATTATTTTATTAAACTTCGTCTTCTTTCGTGCGTCAACAAAAAGCTTTTTATAAGTCGATTTAGTTGTGCCTAAAAAAAAATGAAAAATTAAGGGCATAATTACGGTCACAAACGGGCGGTTGGAGGCAGTCAATTAGATTTTGACGGGTCGGTGATAAATGGCTGTCTCAGTAACCCACACGACACGTCAGCGTAGGAGACGCAGACATAAAAATAATTTCCAAAAAATACAGGATTACAATACAAATCAAGTATATAAATATATACAAAAATATTCAAAATAATGTCGATTATTCAGATTTACTTCATTTTTTGGCATTCTTTAATAAAACTAAGAACCCTGATAGTTTCACATGTCCGTCTGTCTGTCTGACCGTTGGTATGACCCAGCCGGTTTGCTCAAAGAGTATATAACACAGCTATTAACCTCAAATTTGTTATGTTTGTACTAATCTGTTACCCCTTTAAATTGCTGTCTATAAAAAAAGTCTCCCCTACATGTGAAGTGGGGGTTATTTTTTGTTCACGTAACGTATCGTGTAGGTTTGAGTTGATAAATACGTAAAATAAAGTTTCCGATAAATGATTCGTTTACTAATAAATCTTAAGTTTTTAAGTGGTGATTATTGTGAGATTTAACCACCCCACCAGCTAAACCGTTAGTCCAAGAAGTCGGAAAGGTATTTAAAATAATAGTAGTACGGCTAATATGTTTTTATTATTATATTATTATTATTTTTAATTTGTACGTCAAGTGACTAACTTAACTTACAAATTATATAATCACAAATAAATGAAATTTGAATTGGAGTAGGCTTTCTTATATAGAAGTAATAGTCGACCAACTTAAAATGTATATAGGCTTTGTTAAAAGTTCAGAGATTTTCTATACAAAATGTTCTAGACCAACTGCAAAAATAAACCTTATTTTTTTTAAACTACGGAATCCTACTTTGCGCGTGGTCTGACACCCACTTGGTCATTTTCTTTAGTAGTACAAAATAATGTAGGTACCTACTTCATATCACTTATGTACCAACAAAAACAAAAGACCCTAGTTAGAACTATGATCACTTTCCCTTTGTTTAGCTTAAAACTGAAAATGGCTTCTCCATAGTTTTTATGTCCAAGAGACAATTTACCAACAATGCGGCTAAACTTATTATTAAACGATCGTCTTCCTAACCGCGAATTATCAAATTTCTTCCACTCGCCCTAGTATTATCACATAAGTCCAAATGTCTCGGGCATTTATTTATCATCCAGACTATTTTGACCCCCTTACGTTCACATCTTGGTTATGCTATGTTAAAAACATATGGTTCAAGTTTTAAAAGTTACGTTAAACTGGGCGATTAAGCGAAAATTGCGAAAGATTACAGCCTCATCCGACGTAATCCATCGGATCTGTTATTGTAATTACAAGTCTCCTAAGTTTTAAATGCGGACATTAATTAAAGCTCCTGTGATTTAGGAGGGCAATTTTATATTTTTAAAGGTTGCTGGTAACGTCTACTATTAGCCAACTGTTCACCTGATACCTGTCCTGAAGGCATGTTTCGGTTCTCTGTTTGTGATTCTTGCCTTCTCTTATAATAATTTCAGAACCATCATATCAGCCCATATACGTCCCCACCGAGGGGCTCGAGCCTACCCTGAATTAGGGCGATCAGGCCTTAGTCAACCACGCGGGCCCAGTGCGGGTTGGTCGACTTCACACACAACCTGCGAGTTTCTCCGCAGGCGTGTGTAGGTTTCCTCACGATGTTTTTCCTTCATCGTAAGAGCGTCGGATAAACGTACATATGAAATCTAATATCGAAATCACATTGGTACGTGGCAGGATTCGAACCACAACCTCCCGGACAGGAGGCGGCGGCCCTAGCCGTTACGCCACCGACGCTCTTAATACTCTTATTAATACTGTTATTAAAAACTAAAACAAAAATTTACACTTATACACTTATTAATATACACTTATTAATACTGTTATTAAAAACTAAAACAAAAATTTACACTTATACACTTATTAATATACACTTATTAATACTGTTATTAAAAACAAAAAAAAATATCACCTTCCTACTAAATGTCATCAAACTTACAAAATCAAGTTCAAATTTCAAAGAGTTTCTCATGTCTTTAACTGAAACAATTTCAAGTTCCTACATTTCTACTTTCTATATTATTAGCACTACTTGGACTACAGCTATGTTAATCTTTAGATTGTTTACCTGTTTTGTTGAAAAATAACCTTACCTTAGAAGCAAAGTAGTAATCAGGTACTTAGATCTGAACAGAATCAATGAATTAATCAACACAGCATTAATAGTTTATACATTATTCCACGCCTTGTTCTTGACATTTAGCGAAAGCGCAGCGCCCCCTACACTTAATACTTCTAAATAATTACACAATTACCAATCGTTCATTTGTTTTTAACATTGGCTTCTGTTTTTGCTACTTCTGCGGTCTCTGCTGTGGATGATTGATCTATATTATGTCGTTTTAAGAGAATTTTCTTTTTAATTGTTTTTTTATGTGATTCATATTTTACTCTTCTTGTTAGCTTCTTAGTGATGATTTTAAAACATGTAGGAGTTGGTTTTGAGATCGAAGGATATACGAGGAAGTAACGCTTGTAGGCTTCTGTCGAGTATCATCATATCAGCCGATAGACGCTTATACACTGCTGAACAAAGGCCTCCCGAAGGATTTCCACAACGACCGGTCCTGCGCTGCCCTCTATTCAGTGGCTACCGTGACCCTCACCGGTAGTCGGTCCACTGAGTGGGAGGCCCCAACGGCTATCTGTTCTACGAGCTGCCAATTGAGTTAAGCAAAGCTATGTTGGTTACTTTGGTTCTCCTACGTATCTCCTCGTATACAGAGTCTAACAAAATTGGTGTAGGTCCCGTTAACTGGGGCTTCTACTCATCATAATGAACTACTTTTGTTCTACTAAAAAAAATCGCAAAAAAATGATTTCTTCATACAAATCGATCAGCTGATCGACCAATTTTGTGCATTTTATGGAGGGTCCAATTTTTTTTTTTAGAATTGACTATGGGTTCCTTGGGGAAAGTGGTTTAGTATGATGAGTAGAACCCCTTGTTAACGGGTCCTACACCAATTTTGTTACAGCCTGTATACAGTATACAGGAGACCGAGTTTATACAGGGTGCATAAAGACCCCTCCCGGAAACTTACACAAGGGGATTCTACTCATGATACTGACCAACTTTTCCCCCAGAAAGCCATACTGAATTCGTTATTTTTTTAGCTTTTCATACAATTCGATCAGCTGATCAGCCTACTTTTTGTGGAAAGTCTAAATAATTTTTCAAATTAAGTATGGGTTCTTTGAAGAAACCAACTCTTTCGGTTTCCGTGAGAGTTCTTTTTACAACCTATTTTATTGATATTTTTTTATCCACAATTGATAAGCCCTTGGAATCATCTCACCTGATGGTAAGTGACGATGATGCCGAAGATGGAAGCGTGCTTACCAAGATTCCCTAACGCAATGGGCATCTGGCTATCTTATCTTTTAGCCGGAACACATCAATTTGGTAACACTGATGTTTTGGCGGCAAGACTTAAATAAGATTGTGGTAGCTAGCCAGACGGGCTATGGAAATGCCCTACTGCCAACCAAACCGACTTCTTACAAAGTTGACTCCGCCGGTAATCGAATCTACGACCTCTTGGTGTGGAGCAGATGAACTAACCATTACGCCACGGAGGCGGTTATAACTTACTTACGTACTTCTGCGATCATGCGTTTTCTAACCTTAATTGAATTAATTGTGTAATAAAGATTCACTTTGTTTAGGATCTGATGATAAAGAGAGTCACGGCCTGTCTCTCTTACCCTAAAGTATATATATTGTTATTATTTTTTTATTCACAATTGGTAAGCCCTTGGCATCATCTCACACAATGGTAAGTGACGATGCTGCCGTAGATGGAAGCGGACTTACCAAGATTCCCCAACTCAATGGAGAACTGGCTATCTTATCTTCAAGCCGGAACACTTGTTTGGCGGCAAGACTTAGATAAAATGGTAGTAGCTAGCCAGGCGGGCTAAGAAAATGCCCTACCACCAACCAAAGCGGTTTTTACCGCTTGAACTTTACAACCCTCAATCAGAGCATAGACAATAAGCAAGTTCATCGACCGCCATTAAATCTGCCTCTATAAATCCCACAGGAAGGTGTCAGCGGTTTTTACCGTCAAGACATTTAATTACGGACGTCCATCTATGAATAATGCAGTTGTTCGAATGGTGGAACGGTCACAGAGAGTGGCGAGTAGCGGTCGCGTGTGGTAAGTGCCTGGTGGTGAGTGAGGAAGGATTTCTTTGAGCTTGCTTTTAGCTGATGGTACTTGTACATACTTGTTTGTAAACTCTTTATTGCATTTAAAAACAAATACGTTCAAATTATTACAATCCCACTAATATTATATGGGCGAAAGTTTGTGAGTGTGTATGTTTGTTACTTCTTCACGCAAAAACTACAGAACGGATCTGGCTAAAATTTGTTAGGTAGACAGATTAGGACCTGGATTTACACATAGGCTACTTTTTTCATGCTAGGGAGCTGATGCGGCTCGCGCACTGCGCACCCTCGAGAAGTCATAGAAACGTTGTCCACGCGGGTGAAGCTTTTAGGGATAAGTGACCTAGCCTACTTTTGTCAAAGCCATTAATGACATTCAATGATTTTTATGTGTAACTTTTGGTGTCATATTGTTTTCATGTTCTAATGACATAATCTGGTTTATTTCAAGGATTGATTTTTGACGTTATTAACTGATGATTGTTTATTTCTTGATTTTTCACAAATGACATTATGTCCGACGCTCTTACGGTGAAGGAAAACATCGTGAGGAAACCTGCACACGCCTGCGAAAAAACTCGCAAGTGGTGTGTGAAGTCGAACAACCCGCACTGGGCCCGCGTGGTCGATTAAGGCCCGATCACCCTAATTCAGGGTAGGCTGGAGCCCCTCGGTGGGGACGTATATGAGCTGATAAGATGACATTATGTTATTATTATTTAATGAATATCAGAAACAGTGTAATTTGCACCTATTTTGAATAAATACCTTGAATCTTGAATCCAGGATATCTTCCAGTCTACCCTTGGAATGCTGAAAGGACTTCAGAGCATACGATCACGCAAAGTTTACGACTAAAATAAAATTTTAACTACGTAGTTATAATGATATGTAATCGTTTCTAGAATATTATAATATATAGTACATTAATACATATACATAGATAACTAGCCCCATACAATGTTTAAATGTTAGGGCTAAAGATAGTTGTGAACATAAACTTAATATTAGCCGGCTAAACTTCACCCAGAGAGCATCGCTTCGCAATCAATCAAACCTGACCGAACCTAATATCGCTCAACATTAGCTAGCCAGTGTTAGGTAGACCTAGTTAGACAAATTAATAATCTGACTTTACCCAAATCGCTTTAGCCAGCTTATCTTAAGTCTATGTTCACACCGACCTTTAGCCATGACAAATTCATGTACTTCTTACTTTCTTTCGTTAACAACGCATAAACGTCCCCACTGCTGGGCGTGGGTCTATTCCCAAACTGGGGAAGGTTAGGCCATAGTCCAGAGGCATATTTACCCTATTCCAAGGGGGGCACTTGGCCCTGGGCGGCAAGAGGTGAGGGGCGACCGTTCGGTTGTTCTTTCGCCAGTCGTAGTAGAAATTTGAATTACATTTTCTTACAGATTTTGTTTGAAAAAAACAATTTCAATAGACAAAGAGTTACTAATATATCGCATCGGAAGACGTAGCATAGGCAATCCTCCCAAACGGTGGACAGACGACCTGGTGAAGGTCCCGTGAAGCCGCTGGATGCGGGTAACATAGAACCGGTCGTCGTGAAAATCCTTGGGGGAGGCCTTTGTCCAGCAGTGGAGGTCTTTCGACTGCTATGATAATGATAAAGCAACTGTTTGAAGGCTTGAGACTTAAATCACATATAAAACAACTGGATCCCCAGTATCATTCTTACAAAACAAACTTAAAAAAATGTCCGGACAGAAATATTCAAATAGCTATGTGAGACAGGAAGGAAGAACTGCGAAAGTACACTTTCGTGAACAAACGAGAGACTATGTATTTGGACACTTTTAAATGCGTAACAGTGAATCTCTATCTTTTATATGTGATCTAAGGCTTGAGCGAATCCTTTTACAAATTCCGAATGTAGCTAGTTTGAATGCCTCTGGCTCTTCTTGGTTCAACTGAAATATTACAAATACGTCACATACAAAACAAACCATTGATTTATCTATCAAAATTTCACATTCCACGTTCGAATCATATTCGAAAATAACTAGCAGTTCGACCGCGGGCGCAGGCATCACCGTCACTCAGATAATTTCAAATTTCGAATCGAGACAGACCGCTAGTCACATTTTGGAACGAAATTTTTGACATTCCGTCACCGCCCTCAAACCTAAAACTAAAGGCTGGTTTACATGCGCTAAGTATGGTCGGAGTGCGAAAAAAAATATTTTACTAATCTACTTAATTTATATGACATACTCGGTGGTCCAGTAGTCAGCGCTCCTCCCTTCTAGGCTGAGGGTAGTGGGTTCGATTCCTCAACATTTGCGTGACGAACGTTTGTTTGCACTGTGTCTGGGTGTTTAACCTACACTAGTAATAATAAGGTAAAGTTTGTAAAGTATGATTTCAAAAAGTTAAAAAATAAGGAAATTAGGGTTTTTTTTATTCACAATTGATAAGCCCTAGGCACCTGATGGTAAGTGACGATGATGCCGAAGATGGAAGAGGGCTTACCAAGATTCCCTAATGCAATGGAGTACGGTCCCCATACAAGAAAAGTGTTTTAGGGTTATGTACCAAGTAATGTGACCCTATTACCACAGTACTAATATATATACTTTGCTATTACTAAGCCTACGCCAAAGTATATTTATTAGTACTGCCTACGCCATCCATCTGTCTGTCTTTTCGTCTGTTTATCCGTCTGTCGGATCTTGAAATGCTGAATCTTTTGAACCGTAATAGGCTTATGACTGAAAATTTCACAGAATATACGAAATTATGGGAAGCTTACTAACAAGTATGTAATAAAAAATAAAAAAAAATATTTTCCCTATTGGGAGGAATGTGTTTTTAAATGTTTTTTATGCTCCATCGTAAAAACGGTGATATACACAAGTGTAATTAATTATGTTATTAGTCCTAAAATAAAATATAAACAAATCAAAAATTGGACAAGTGTGAGTCGTACTCAAGCTGCAGCGGCCCGAACTAAATAAAATAAAAAAGTTCTGGCGCTCTCGTAATGTCGTAATGTACTTGTGTGGAGAGGCGTGGTGGTAAGGAACCTTCGGTGCGCAATTCATTTATTTATTTATTTATTGTTCAATAACAACGGGTGTCCCCAATAACAGTTATTGACATTATACATGAACATAAAATAAATTCATTAAACTACTTACACTTAAAAGAAATAATTATTATCTATCACAGTTTTTAGACAGAAAAAATAGAACATCTTTCATACGTCACGCTCACAAAAACTCAAACAATCACGCATTATTTTATTCCAGTTATCCACAAACAAATCAGTTTCAGGGCAATGGTTATGAAATGCATTCAAAGCATATGTGCACTTGGCTGTTTTTTAAGGCTTTTTGTTTTTGCCATACCAAAAAATCGGTTTTTGCTTTCTCCATAGAGCTCTAGCACCTACAAATAAGTCCTGCACTGCCCTCGGCGATGGCTTTGGATTTGCATAATAACAGACCACTTTTTTTTCTCTTACCTCGCCCTAAGGGCTAAGGCAACGAAGCGCGTCCACTTTTTTGACAAATACCTTCCTTTGTTTCCAGCGGATTGCTATGTCCAAAGAATTTATGACGAGAAAATATTGGCACGAAAATTAGGGATGACATTGTTATTTACCACTTTGTTCCACGAATTTTGTTTTTGATGAATGATTCTTGCGTTTAGGTCCGCATTCGTTGGAGTATCAATCAAAAGTCTCGCGTTAGTCATTTCTGTGAAATGATCCATCATTATTTTTATGTACGTAAGTACCTACCTAACTACATACATAGTTATTTCTTGGTGTAATTTTTCCTGCTCTTGTAACCTTGTGTTAAAGTGTGATAATAAATGATTTTGTATCATCATCATATCAGCTCATATACGTCTTCAGGCTCGAGCCTACCCTGAATTAGGGTGATAGGGCCTTAGTCACGCGGGCCCAGTGCGGGTTGGTCGACTTCACACACAACCTGCGAGTTTCTTTGCAGACGTGTGCAGCTTTCCTCACGATGTTTTCCTTCATCGTAAGAGCGTCGGATAAACGTACATATGAAATCTCAATTCGAAATAGCTAGTGTATAAAATGTAAAAAGTTAGCCATTGCTAAATCGCCGCTCCGTACTCAACTGTTAGAAGCACTAAAAGAAAGATCAAGTCCAACGATGTTGTAAAGCGATAAAAGTTATAAAACAATAAAAAAGGTACACGGTCGCCACTCAGAGGAGTCCGTTACCTACGAGTACATATCAGAAGCTATCATCGCGACGCACAGTAAACCGGAGGCTATGCAAAGGTGGTCATAAAACGCTATACTGAATTTAAAACAGTTATTGATAAGTTTTCCAATTGCAAATATTGAAATAGCTTTGGAAAGAGCATTCAAAGTTAAACACATTTTGTTTCCACTTCACAACGACATTGACCGCCTCCGTGGCGTAGTGGCCAAGTCCATTAGCTTCACATCTGGAGGTCGCGGGTTCGATTCCCGGTGAAGTGTAAGTTTGTAAGGCTCGGTTTGCTTGGTGGAAGAGCATTTTATAAGACCGCCTACGTACCACCATTTTAACTAAGTCTTGCTACCGAAAATATCAATGTTAACAACTTTAATGTGTTCCGGCTTAAAGATAAGAAAGTCAGTTCCCCATTGTGTTAGGGGATCTTGGTAAGCCCGCTTACATCTTCGGCATCATCATTACTTACCATCAGGTGAGTTTGATGACAAAGGCTTTGCAATTGTCAATAAAAAAAAACTTCCACCTTACTACGACAGTGCTGTGACTCGTAGACTTTATGAGACTCCTCTGTCCACGCTTCTACTACGTTGTACTGAGCATGCGTTGTTAAACAAAACTGAAAAAAACGGGCATACGAAGAATTCCGAACCATCGACAAGATTTATCAACGTGTACATATAAAAACTTTTCACGTTTCCAAAAAATCACGTTTATGGTTTTTACTTATTTTGTTTTTATTGTGGACATAAAAACACACTGTGAGAAATAAATAAATAATGATATAAAATCACAAAATTAGTTCGTTAAAGACAATGACGTCACATCCCGGTACAGTCATCATTCATCATCATCATATCAGCGAAAGGACGTCCACTGCTGGATAAAGGCCTCCCCCAAAGATTTCCACGACAACCGGTTTTGCTCTGCCCGCATCCAGTGGCCCACCAAGTATGAGGCCTGCCTACGCTACGTTTTCTGGTGAGCGGTCGCCACTCGAGAACTTTACTGCCCCAGCGGCCATCTTTTCTACGAGCTAAGTGCCCCGCCCACTGCCACCCAGTAGTAAGTTTAGCGATTCTGAGAGCTATGTCGGTTACTTTGGTTCTCCTACGGATCTCCTCGTTTCTGATTCGATCACGCTGAGAAACTCCGAGCATAGTACGCTCTATTGCCCTTTGGGTGACCTTGAGCCTTCTTATGAGGCCCATAGTAAGCATCGGTGGCGTAACGGTTACGGCCGCTTCCTCCTATCCGGGAGGCCGTGGTTCGAATCCTGCCACGTACCAATTTTGTGTTTTCGAATTTCGATTTCATATGTACGTTTATCCGACGCTTTTACGGTGAAGGAAAACATCGTGAGGAAACCTGCACACGCCTGCGAAGAAACTCGAAGGTTGTGTGTGAACTCGACCAACCCGCACTGGGCCCACGTGGTCGACTAAGGCCCGATCGCCCTAATTCAGGACAGGCTCGAGCCCCTTGGTGAGGAAGTATATGAGCTGATAAGAAGTAAGCGACCATGTCTCAGTTCCGTATGTCATCACTGGTAACACACACTGGTCGAAGACCTTGGTCTTAAGACACTGCGGTATTTGGGACGTGAAGATATTGGGAAGCTTTCCGAACGCTGCCCAGCTGAATTGAATTCCCGGTACAGTAAGAAAATATCAGAAACAATTTCATAAGAAAATATCGTTTTTGATAGCGATTTGATAAAAAATTAGTAGTTGATAAAATTAATTTCGGAGAGTGTGCTCAAGAACTTCACGACCTCATTCCCCCAGCTCCATTCCATCTTCGGTCAACGAGACGCAGGGGGAGATTCCACCCCTTTGTTGTTGATATTCAGCCTATACGCATGAAGCGTTACGCTTCCTCATTTATTATGCGGACAGCGATGGAGTGGAGCTCCTGGCCTGCGTCTGTTTCCCGACTCCTACAATTTAAGGATCTTCAAGGCAAGATTGAATAAGCATTATTGGAGTTTGCGTGTACCATCCTCGACTACAACGTCACTTACCATCAGGTGAGATATAGTCAAACGCACTCAAATTTTGACGTGTGAACGTCTAATAAATCGATGGACGCCGGCTGCACGCACGAAAAAGAATGACTCATTGTCCCGTTACGCTCACTGTACCGATACGCTAATTGTAACGTTATATATGCAATCATTTCATCAATGTTTTGTTATGACGTTTTCACGTTAAACTATCGTCCGTAAACCGGCTTTACAGACAACTGATTTTGACGTAGAAACGTCTAATAAATCGATGGACGCCGGCTGCACGCACGAAAAGGGATGACTCATTGTCCCGTTACGTTATGACGTTGACACGTTAAACTATCGTCCGTAAACCGACTTTACAGACAACCATTTTTTTAATAAAAAAAAATACCGGTTTGTGACAACTGTACCTACATCGCAAGCTATCGCAAGACATCCGCAACATATGTGAAGCAACAGTCTCCCAGGCGTGACGGACGGACGGCCGGACACACGGCTTACGTACGGCATACGCTTAAGCTGCTTGTGAAGATAAAGACACTAATGTTGAAACCACTACGGGAGATTGTAAAATTAATAAATTGTACAGTCACACTCGTCGGTCAAGCGTCGGTGGCTCAACCGGTAACGACTCGGTCCTCCTAACCAGAGATGTCGGGTTCAAATCCAGACGGCCAATGTACCAATGAGTTTTTCGAAACTTACTTACATATACTCACCGATTGCTTTAACGGTGAAGGAAAACATCGTGAGGAAACCTGCATACACCTGCGAAGAAACTCGAAGGTTGTGTGTGAAGCTGACTAACCCGCACTGGGCCTGCGTGGTCGATCGCCCTAATTAAGGGTAGGCTCTAGCCCCTCGATAGGGACGTATATGAGCTGATAAGATGATGACAGCCACAGTTTGCATACTTTCAAGCGTAACATGTGGTATGATTGGACATACACAAATCAACAAAAACATTTACACTTCCTTATAGTACGAAAGTATTAAGGTACCTCTACATGTCACTTTAAGAAAATTCACAAATAATCTGAGTTTTTATTCTGGTACCTTATTCAGATTTTTCCTGTATTACCGAACTACCCTCGGCTTTAATGATTTGATGAGACTCTCAAAGTCTCTAGCTACGTTCATCATATCAGCTCATATACGTCCCCATCGAGGGGCTCGAGCCTACCCTAATTTAGGGTACTCTATCTACGTTACTATAACATTATAATATGGTCTACTCGTACTATGCGCACAGTTCTGACTAATAATTTCGGCAACATGCGTTTACAAACAGTAAAAATTATGAACTTTACAGTTTCCATCACATTTACCAAATCATGATTGGTAATTAATAATTTAAAAACAGCGACATCAATGATCTTAATTATTAAACTTCCTTTAAAATGCTTAAAAAAAATTTTTTCTTTATAACCAGCACTCGATTGTGCTTCTCAGGACATTGTATGCCCTGTTAAGTTCAACACGCCACTCGGGCAAATCGCTCTGGGGATTACAGTGTAAATTCCAACTACAAAAGCAGGAGCGTTTCGCCCCAGCACCTGGCCGAAGTCAACCGGCATTTGTAATATCGTGCCGTAGTTCGTAATTCCGGAAAAAAAGAGACTCCAGGAGGCTCGAGTTTCCATACAAACGTAGTTCCGCTTTAATACAAAAACTACACATAGGATTGAATCCAAACTTTGTAAATATATTGAGTTGACACATATCGATGTTTGTAATTAGTTTTCACCGTATTAAATTTTAATGTAACTAAACGAAGGCTTAAATTAGTTTTGTACTGAAAGTTTGTAACGTCTCTTATTTTTTCCGTTTTATATTAGTACATGGAAAACTAATTACAAACATCGATATGTGTCTCCTCAATATATTCGCAAAGATTAGATTCAATCCGGCATGCAGTTTTTGTATTAAAGCGGAACTACGTTTGTATGGAAACTCGAGCCTCCTGGCGGCCCTTAAGGTACTTCTTAGACAAGATAGAACACCGACTACGCCAGACGGTGAAGGCTTCGCGAGAAAGTACGCACAGCGTGGCTGTACAATTTATTTTTATTTGTTTTATTGTTTTAAGTTTCTTCTCAGAAATAGTTATCAACCGTTATTCTAAAGGTGCTTAAAATAACTTAACTTAATGTAACTTAATGTAATAATATACTAGCTGTCCCGGCGAATTTCGTACCGCCTTATACTACCCTACAATCCCCTACACTACCCTACCCTACTCTACTCTACACTACCCTACCCTACCCTATCCTAAACTACCCTACCCTACACTACACTACCCTACCCTAAAACCAATTATTTTTCTACTGATATTTTTTTAAATTGATGAATATCATATTTTTAATACTTATTATCCTATTCAATAATAATTCGATCGAGATAATTCAATAATAATTCATCGTTTTTTTTGTTAATCTTTATGTTTTAAACATTCTCTTAGATTTTGTTAGTTAGTTAGTTAATTTGTACTAATTTTTGTTATTATTATTATATTTTTTTTAATTTAGCTAGCGTGTAGATTTGTACATGTGAAAACATATAAATAGTACTTAGTTTATTAATTAGGTTTTTTAAATAGTCATAAAATACTGTTTGTTTTCCAAATAAGGTAAAATAAAATAAGTGCAGAAGCAAATTAGCAGTTAAACCCATCCAGGTAATGACCGTGCTTTTGGTCAGTTGACCTGTCTGCTCGACTGCAAGTCGCTCTGAGCTACGGACACTTTTCCCTTACAAAATCATCATCATTATCATATCAGCCGAAAAAATGTCCACTGCTGGACAAAGGCCTCCCCCAAGGATTTCCACGACGACCGGTCCTGCGCTGCCCGCATCCAGTGGCTTCCCGCGATCTTCACCAGGTCGTCGGTCCACCGCTTTCCGCTGCGAGGTCGCCACTTGAGAACATTACTGCCCCAACGGTCATCTGTTCTACGAGCTATGTGCCCTGGCCACTGCCACCTCAGTTTAGCGATTCTGTGAGCTATGTCGGTTACTTTGGTTCTCCTGCTAATCTCCTCGTTTTTGATTCGATCGCGCAGAGAAACTCCGAGCATAACATGCTCCATTGCTCTTTGGGTGACCTTGAGCCTTCTTATGAGGCCCATAGTAAGCGACCATGTGTCATGACCAGTCATGACCAGTTCTGTAAGTCATCACTGGCAACAAACACTGGTGAAAGACTTTAGTCTTGATACACTGCGGTATTTGGGACGTGAAGATATTGCGAAATGCCCCAACAAAATATGTTATTTAATTTCTACAATTACTTATTTATAAAATTTAAGAATTGTTGATACTTTGATTGTAGGTTCTTGGTCGAATATGATGTCTTTCATTTTTGCTTCATATTTTCAATAATTCCACATGACAAAATAAAACTGCATTTACCAATTGTTAGCGACCGGTTTCGAACATCATCTTCAGGCAGACTATTTGTTTACACAATGTATCGTGAAAACATATACCAAAAATAAGAAATTTACTAATACTATAATAGGTATCCACCGTTGAGGCAATAAAGTTCTCAAGTCTCTCGGTGGACGGACGACCTGGCGAGGTCCGATCGTTGTGGAAATCCGTGGGGGAGGCCTTTGTCCAGCAGAGGACGACTTTGGGCTGATTTGATGTTGATGATGATGACACAACTCATTAAGGGATCGACATTAATATTATATGTAATTATTAATAGAAATAAAAAAATATATATACTAGAACAATGAACCTAAAACTAAAAAACCTTAAAAAATATAATATGCCTAAAATATATTATTAAAAGTAGTCCTTTTAGGCAAGGTTCCGAAGATACTGGCAGCGTTCCCCCTTTGAATAGCTAGACTAATTCTTTGTCCAAGGTAGCTGCCAACTCTTCGGTCCTGTGATGTCGACTAACCTTTTTGCTATTTCCTTAAAAAGCCTTGTAGCGCTAGGACCCCACGGACCAAGGGTCTCGACACCGAATGGGACAAAGTAGGTATGTACTACTACTCATTAAGTAGGTATGTACCTAGCGACTGGAATTTCAGAAATTAAAACCGACATTTCAACGCAGATATGTGCCATCCGCAGTTACGTTATTGGTTACAAGCGACCAAGCGACTCATGACTACAATTACTACATACATACAGACGACACGGTCGATGATTTTGTCGCTATTAGTAATTGTATACCCAGTACACCTACCCTCAAAAGTCTACATCACTTACTTTGATAGTCAAAGAAACTAAAACTAAAGGCACGCTGACAGGTGTACTTACGACCAAATAGGTACGCTACTTGCAACCTTAGCAGAACTAAGTAGATTCTTGTCATCCAATAGGACACTGTCGGGTGTCGAAGACAATGGACTCAAAACACACTATGTACGGGTTATGTATAAGAAAACTGTGTTGTAGACTGTGTAATTTTCCGGTGAGTAAGTCGGTCAACAGCCGAGTAAACGCGAAGAAGGCTGAGGTGGGCATTGTTCTGCACTGAACGACTAAAAGAGGAGTCAGTAATTATAGTCTGCTTATCTTTAAATTTGGTTGATACTGTTCAAGCTAGATGATTAATAGTAATTTTAATTGTGACATTGACATTTCCATTTTTAACAGCTTTTATTTAATTTGCAATGTTTGTGTATATGTATGTAGGTTTGTTTAGTTTAAATCTTGCGATCCAGGGCGATTCCAGGGGCTCGATTGATCCGAAATTGGCACTGAAGCCGTATTCCCGGTGACAATAGATCCTTTTTGTATTTTGAAGTTGATTTGATGATGAAATTTTGAGGTAGAATCATGGTCCCAGAATCGTGTTTTATTTTCAACTAGCTGTTTCCTACGGCTTCACCCACGTGGACAACGTTTCTATGACTTTTCGAGGGTGCGCAGTGCGCGAGCCGCAAGCCGCTCGCGAGCGAGAAAAAAAGTAACCTGTGTGTTAATCTAGGTCCTAATCTGTCTACCTACCAAATTTCAGCCAAATCCGTTCAGTAGTTTTTGCGTGAAGAAGTAACAAACATACACACACTCACTTACAAACTTTCGCCTTTATAATATGAGTGTGATGTGATAGAATCGTAGGAAATACAGCCTTTTTTGAATTTGGAAACATGTATTTATTATATTAAATAATAAATATAAATAAATAAATATTCTGGGACAAATCACACATGGTCATCTGGCCCCAAAGTAGGATTCCCTGTGTTATGGGTTACCAGAGACTGATATACATACTTATATACGTTTAAATACATACATATATAGATATAATTTAACACCCAGACACAAATCTGCTCATCACACAAATGCTTGCCCTGGGTGGGGATCGAACCCACGACTCTCGGATCAGTAGTCAAGGGCACTAACCACTGAGCCACAGAGTCAGTCAATTCATTTGAGCATTCGGCTTTTGAGCATAAAAACTCTTTTCAAATAAAGGCTTTTAGGTTTTTCGAAAATTATGTACATGTACTGACCTCGTATTGACAACTACAAATGAAAATAAATTGATGCCGTTTCAAGCAAAGAGCAATAATTGTCAATCTAGCAAAATTGACAATTGCCATTGATAGTCTAGGAGCCCCATTAGAACAGAGATAAAACCATTTTTTAAAAAAATTGACCAACCTTGGGTTAAATAAGTTACTAATTGACTAACCCGTCGGTCCAGTGGTAGCACTCCTATACAAGCTGAGCCAAGGGCCTTTTCGTGCGAGGAATATGTTTGTTTGCTCTGTGTCTAGGTGCTCAATATCTATATATTAGTATGTATCTATTTAAACGTATATTAGGAAGTTTGTAAACCTGTGGTTACATAGTACAGGGAATCCTAGTATAGGGTCAGATGACCGTGTATGATTTGTCTACGTATAGGTACATATTATTTTTATTGTTATACTCGTAAGTCTTAATATTTTTCTTATTCCAGTAAGACATACTCAATTTTTATTATAAGTGCTACAACAAAATCTTAAATTTATGTGTCATCAAGGAATTTTAATAAAATTGTAACATCATAATAAGGTAACACATTTATAAGTGATCAAAAACCAAATTAGCAATTACGCAAAGCAATTTCAAGCAAAAAATACAAGAGAAAGTAGTTTTAATTGCAAAAACAGAACCCATCTCGAACACGCAATCTAAAAAACAGAGTTCAAAAGTTAAAAGCTGTTCGATAAAAAAGCAACAAAAATAACGTGTTCGGAAACCAGTCGAGAGCAATTCAAATTAATGGATTTGTCATCGCAATTAATTTTATAGGAATTAATATGCGAGCGGCGAACGCAAAGAGGCACTTTTTTTTATAAAAATTGACATTTAATGGACAGCCGATGTATGGAGGTGACGGTGGATTGATTGACAAATTGCGTGACGAATCCAAAATAGGTGGATTTCTTTTGAGTGTATCTGTTTCTGTAGTAAATATCAATGTTGTGGATGTGGCTCCAAAACGAGCGGTTAAGATGTAATTTATCAGAATTGAGATGATTCAGGTAGAAGTCGAAGAGGCTCTTATTTGAAAGGAACAATAAAACACATGAATACTTTATTTCAAAGTTATATTAAATGATAGATTGCTCGTGAAAGTACTAGTACAACCTGATCTAAAACCGACGTATAAATCGTATAATGATAAATAGTTTAAAACTATCTGTGAACGAAAACTTAATATTAATCTATGATCATCTATTAATAATAATGATATAAACAGGGAATACATTAGAATTACATTCATTTTCACCAGTGTATTCTTTATTGAAAGACAATATCTCTGAGCACATTTTATAAAAATATTTTGAATATCGCTCACTTCATAGCCTCTTTAAACACTGGTTGTAAAAGTCGTCTCTAACGGTTGAAGTTCTCACGACAGATCGCACCGATTGAACGTGGAGTCGTGTTCATTATTAGTCAATTGACTTTATTGGAGTCTTCACTGGCGCCGCCTTTGATCTTCCCAAGTGTCAAATTCTCTAACATTTACATACTTTTACGGATTTACTTTTAGTTTTAAAAAGTTTTTCGTTTGCAATTTTTTTTATTAAGATCTACTGCATAAATTTGAGAACCACTGCTTTTCCAAGAAATCATTTCTATTTGAAAAATTTGGTTAAGTAATTTATTTCTTATCAATACGTAGGTCAATGATTCTCTCCTCGCCTTAACTTTTGTCCGCTTTTGGTTTCCAAAAATGAAAGGGATAATACATTCAGACCTACCCTATCATCACTGTCATCAACCTGCTTTATATAGCTATTCAATTATCGTAATTTCAATTGTAATTGCTTATACGAGTACAAAAAATCTTCGTCATTATCTCATTATTTTTCAACTGTTTAGCTTATTATTACATCAAGGCACCTCAAAGTCCACAGCATTACGACACTGACATTCCCCATCCGCATCGCTACCAAAAGCCTAGCTTTTAATTCGTTTAATTTGCGCCTCTAATTACATACAATCATCGGAACGTGATTTTTCGTGACGCATCTTTACACAGAAGGTAGCCTTTTGAAGCACCGTCATTGCTTGTCAGATATGTGTTCTGTACTTGCGTAGCGTTCTCATAAATGTAGACTCTGGCCTTCGTTACTTTACCATTTACCTCTGTGTTGTCTTTTCTTACTTCTACAGAGGGGGGCAGGGCAGTTTCAAGCCTTGTGGTCAACTACCACAATTATCCAAGACCAATAATCAGACGTAATCACAAATGGTTTTTTGATCATGACTTTTTGTCAAATTATCCACACATTTTTTACAGATCAATTTTTGATTTGATGTCATAGATCGTCGTACGTTCGATTGACATTATTATGTATTATTACATGAGCCACAGATGGAAAAATCCAATTAAGATTTTACAATTACGTTGTTGATGACGTTGTTTCCTCTTTTTACAATCAGTTGAAGTTAGTACATAGTTAGATAGGTAATTATTTCTTTGTTATTTGAGAAACCCAGTATTAATTATGTTTGTATACGAATGGTGGAAACTCCGCGATCCCAGAAACACCAGTAGTTATTAGGGTTTCGCAGGCAACGAGAAACCCTTATACTTTCTCCGAGTCTATCCGTCTGTCTGTCTGTCAGCCTATTTCAGAGAATCATAGTGTTTCTTTTAAAGCAGTAATTTAGCATGAGTAATATCTTACATATTAATCACGCCGACGAAGTAGTAAAAAATCTTGAAATTTTTTAAGGGTACTTTCCCTCTCCCCTACAAACAAATTGGGGATGATTTTTTCCTCATCTATCTCAAGGTGTAGGTTTTGTCATTAAATATGTCTTTTTAAACTGTTGCGGGCGTGTAAAAACCATTTAACGGTTTAGGGATCCGCTTAAAAAATATATCTTTAAATTGCTAATTTTTATAAGAGTCAACTGGCTATCTTATCTTCAAGGTGGAACACATCAATGCTGTCACTGTAGCTGGCCATAAAATGCCCTCCCACCAAAGATTAAGTCTTACAAAGTTTGACCCCGCCAGGAATCAAACACGCGACCTCAAGGTGTGAAGCTAATCCGGCTAAAACACGCCACGGAAGCAGTTAAAGAAGAAGCATTAACAACGGCCTTATTAAAAATTGCATAACCAAACACATGAAACTTGCTTATCTGAAGACAATAAAGTACAAACCACACCACGACCAGAAATTCCTACAGTAATTGTTATAGGCTTTATACACAATAAATAATGAGCAAGTTTTGTGAGGAGGAGTCGAACAGGGCAGGGTCTCTGCGCCAAGTATCGGCTATCGGGTGATCGGGTAGAACAATCGCCATTGTGGCTGCTGCCGGCGGCGCGGTTGTCACTGGGTGGGTCCAGGTTCGACTCTTGAGTTACGGTTATGCCGACAATAGCTGTGGCTGCAGGGACGGTGTTTGCAGCCATTAAATATTGGTGATGCTGTTTGGTCTTCCGTATTCGCTGAGAGGTCGTTGTGTTATGGGTTCTGATTAGAGGCAAAAGCAGTTTTGTGTTCAAACTGTTAGTTGAGAATCGTCTTACGTACATACTATGTAAGTAAGTATATGATGTAAACTATGATTAGTGTGGTTAGTATGATGATTCATCATCATCAGCGTCATATCAGCCGAAAGACGTCCACTGCTGGACAAAGGCCTCCCCCAATATTTAAACATACAAACTTATACATACTTTGAATTTCTCAAATGAAGCAACTTATTCAAATGATGCAACTTATTAAAATTTTTCAAAGGAAGCATTTTTATTTTTTATCATATTATTCTAATGTGACTACATATACATTTGATCACAAAATTTTTGTAAAAAAAAATGCAAAAATTACATTTTCTCAAATTATTGAGGTTTTTAAATTTTTGTTGGCAATTTTATAGAACGCTTTAATTCTTTTGGATTAAGTATATCTAAATCGTACACTTACTACAATTTTGTATTTTACATAAATGTAAAAAGTTTTATTACAACCGGCCAAATCATTTTTAATAAATTACAATTAAAAGTTTGTAAGTAAATATCATTTATTGCACGCCAGATTTTTTTGTACAAAAACGTAATTATAAATATGTATAGTGTAAATGCGGCCTTATCGCTTTTAGCAATTTCTTCCAGAAAACCGATATGAATTGCTAGGTAAAAAGGCTAAGTTTGTATGGAAGACGATGTTGTTAGGGAAACTTTATTTATCTTATTGCATGACTGAACACTTAGGTGTTAGTAAGCAGTTAAAAAAGTTATTTATTCCACTGCCAAGTAATGAGAGCCATTGTAACATGAGCGCTAGTTTGCGCCACGAAGCGAAGCTGAGTGGCAAAATAGACAGCACTAGTGTTACAATGGCTAATTGCGTGTAGTGGCATACAATACTTTTTCTACGACCATGAAAAAAATAAAAATACATTGAAATTATGTCATAATCATATATTTAGCTTTTGAAGCCAAAGTCATAAAAATATTTAAAAAGTTTCATTGCAGTACTGTTGTCTCGTTTTGAAATTATAATTTTAATACGACTTGTAGGAATGAATACTTTTGTGATATGATTTGAGGTTATGCATTAAACAAATTACCAAATGGGAGTAGAAAATTGTATTTAGTTTATAAAGTTGTTTCAGTATCGCCCTAATTCAGGGTAGGCTCGAGCCCCTCGGTGGGGACGTATATGAGCTGATATAATAATTATAAAGTTGTGAGATTTCGTATGAAGTTATGAAAATGTGGAAATATGATTATACGTTGTGTATGTAATTTATTAATTACGTATTTTTAATACCATGACATAATGTAAGGACACTGTAAAAATATCACCGATATCTATATACAGGGTGTAACAAAATTGGTGTAGGTCGCGTTAACTGGGGGTTCTACACGCCATACTGAACAACTTTCTCCAAGGAACCCACAGTCAATTCTCAAAAAAAAATTGGACCCTCCATACTAAATTGCACAAAATCGGTCGAACAACTGATCGATTTATATGAAGAGTAAAATTATTTTTTCGTAGATGTTGTTCAGTATGATGATTAGAAGCCCCAGTTAACGGGACCTACACCAATTTTGTTACATCCTGTATATAAAAATGAATCCCTACTTCCCTTGGTCACGGCATCACGCGTGAACGGCTGGACCGATTTCGCTAATTCTTTTTTTGTCGAGTTCGTTATTGTCAGGAGAAGGTTCTTATGTAGGGAAGGGTAGGGTAGGGTAGGGTAGTGTAGTTTAGGGTAGGGTAGTGTAGTTTAGTGTAGTGTAGTGTAGTGTAGGGTAGGGTAGGTAAGTGTAGTGTAGTGTAGGGTAGTGTAGTGTAGTGTAGTGTAAGGTAGCGTAGGGTAGGGTAGGGTAGGGTAGGGTAGGGTAGTATAGTGTAGTGTAAGGTGGAACTTAGTTCGCCGGGACAGCTAGTACTTATATAATTATTCACTTAGATTTCACTAAAATTTATATTTTTGATGTGTTAACATCTATCCTCTCGCTTTCCTGCAATCTGTGGGAGTGATTTCGGGAAATGGGACGCAAGTGTATAACAGACGTTTTTTAATGTACGAAGGCTAAAGAAACATGGTCATGCCGCCTTATTTTTATCAGTTTTTTCAGTCACGAAGGATAAGGAAACATGGCTATGCGGCATAGATATGTTTCCTTATCCTTCGTGACTGAAAAAAATAAGGCCGTCCAATGCGAGGCTGGAAGGCCATAGATGTTGAACATCATATGTGACTACTGGTAGGCCTCTCTGGTTTTTTATTTAACTTTTATACAATACCAACAGTTATCTGATCGGCACACACAACGTCTCAATCGCGCCCTTTACCGGCGTAAGGGCAAGTGCAATATAAATCTATGCTAGTATCTAAGGCCGCGGACACGGTGAAAGTTCATCGAGAGCAAGCCTGCGGCGACATCGACACAGCAGCCTACGCCATGGGAGTTATTCCGAAAGACGATAGAGATTAAGGACCATTTATATAACGTAAAGGATAAAAATATGACTTAAAATTCAAAAACCAGTACCGCCATCGGCCATCGATCGCTGCAGTTCCCTTGCATAATTAAATAACATGATAAGATAATACACTTAAAAATGTACAAATTTTGTGGTCGTATGTGTAGTAGGTGTAAAAATGCTTGCGAGAGACAATAGATAAAAAAGCAAGGTTTTGAATATAAATGGTCATCTGGTCCTGAACTAAGATTCCATCTATTATGGGAATCAGAGACAGATAAAAATCATAATTATTATGTATTTTTTTTCAATTAAGAATTTGAGTGCGTTTGATTGCAACTCACCACAACTCAACTCGCTAAACATCAGTGTTACCAACATTGATGTTTTCCGGCTTGAAGATAAGATAGCCATTTCTCCATTGCGTTGGGGAATCTTGGTAAGCCCGCTTCCATCTTTAGCATCATCGTCACTTACCATCAGGTGAGATGATGCCGAGGGCTTGCCAATTGTGAATAAAAGAAAACCTGATGGAAAGTGACGATGCAGTCGAAGATGTTACACGCAAACTCAAATAATACCTATTAACTCTCGTCTTGAAGACCCCTAAATTGTAAGATCATATACACAGTACAGATTTTAAAAAAACCTTATTGGAAATCGCTCAAAAATATTGAAAGCCTCTTTTGTAATAAATACAATAATGTAATAAGAGGAATCAAGTTAAAGTGCTTTATGAATATTAAAATAAAAGATACGTAGGAGAATCAAAGTAACCGACATAGCTCTCGAAATTGCTAAATTTAAGTGGCTGAAGTCGGGGCAAATAGCTCGAAGAACATATGGCCACTAGGGCAGTAACCGGAAGATGTAGCGTAGAGAGGCCTCCCACCCTGTGGACCGACAACCTGGTAAGGGCCACGGGAATCCACTAGATGCGAGCAACGCAGGACCGGTAGTTGTGGAAATATTTTATCTCCATCATCACACGTAATAAGTGCCCCACTGTATCACCCACAAGTGCGGTGGACAACCGATAGGCCATTAACGATTTATTGCCAACAGATTGCTATCATTACGCCGTGGATTATGTTGTTTGAATACGTTATTAGGAACTCTCGCGCAGGCTGCCTCAACATTATTGTTATTATTCAAATCTCAATAGAGTTTTGTCGTTTAGTTAGACGCGGTCTATTTCCTGTTTCGCTTTCTTGTTGTCGAGTTGGTAAGTTAATGTCTTTGTTGGTTTGTTTTTCACTTAAAATATTTTTATCTGTACAATCTGAGAAGTGCTTAGGTATAAAAATTTAAATGGAAATTGGAAAGTCACAATGTACAGAATTTTTGGCAGGTATGCAAGGGAGTCCTTAAAAATGCACAAAATTGGTCAACCAGCTTAACTGTTTGTGTCAAGTATTTAAAAAAAAGTGAATTGACTATGGGCTCTTGGGGAAAGTTGTTCAGTATGATGACAGTTACTACAACATAACACCAGGTGAGATGTTGTCAAGGGTTTACCAATGGTGAATAATAAAAAATAAAAAAAACAGTTTTATTATTAAAAAAAATGGTCGCGTTTCAATGCATCTTACGAAAGGTGGAAAGCTCATGGTACCTCACGGAAAGTGATAACGCAGTCGGGGATAAAGCTACAAACTCAAATTAAGCCTATTTACTTTCGTCTCGAGGACCCCTTAGATGTAAGATTCGGGAAAACCAACGCTGATAAAGAGTTTTCCTGTATACAGTGTTTTAGGTATCATTTTTTTTAAAACGGGCGGCTTTTCATATAAATCGATCAGCTGGTTAGCCCAGTTTGTATAGGCGGTCCTTATTTTTTTGTGATTTCAGCAAATTTTACTAAAAAAAACTCTGTTTTATCAAACATCCTGTATACTGCAACCAAAATCACTATATTTCTTACCTTTAATTTTTCTTTCTTACCTATTTGTTTCTTTCTCACCTATTTTGTTTCTTTTTTACCTATTTTGTTTCTTTTTTAATTTCAAAACATGCTGGTAGGTTAAGTAAGATAACTGAAAACGATTAACACATTAAAAATACTTTAATCGCAACAATTAAACAATAATGATTTCTCATGTTTCCTTCACCTAAAGGTTGTCTGGAAGAGATCGCTTGTTAGCGATAAGACCGCCTATATGTACAACTTCCTTTATCATTGTATTTTTTTTTCTCTTATGTTGTGCAATAAAGTGTTTTCAATCAATCAATAAATTGCTACTCAGCCGTTTTTTTTTTGTTCATTTTCCGCCTCGATAGCTACTACAATCTTATCTAAGTCTTGCCGCCAAACATCAATGTCAACAGCATTGATGTACTTCTGCTCGAAGATAAGTAAGCCAATTCTTCATTGCGTTGGCATTTCTTGGTAAGACCGCTTCCATCTTCGGCATCATCGTCACTGTCACTTACTTAGGTGAGATAATGCCAAGGACTTACTATCTAAGTCTTGCCGCCGAACATCAATGTCAACAGCATTGATGTACTTCTGCTCGAAGATAAGTAAGCCAATTCTTCATTGCGTTGGCATTTCTTGGTAAGACCGTTTCCATCTTCGGCATCATCGTCACTGTCACTTACTTAGGTGAGATAATGCCAAGGACTTACTATCTAAGTCTTGCCGCCAAACATCAATGTCAACAGCATTGATGTACTTCTGCTCGAAGATAAGTAAGCCAATTCCTCATTGCGTTGGCATTTCTTAGTAAGACCGCTTCCATCTTCGGCATCATCGTCACTGTCACTCACTTAGGTGAGATAATGCCAAGGGCTTACCAATTGTGTATTAAAAACAAACCAAAAAAGTACCTAACCAATTCTAATAATGTTTATATGGGACTAACCCGAAGGTATAATCAAAATCGGCTCACACTGGCAAAGAATCGCGCATCATACACACACACAAAAAAACATACAGTCGAATTGAGTGAGATTTTTCAAGTCAGTTCGAAAATGAATGTCATTCCTACTTTATTACCTATTGCAAGCTTTTATTTAACTTCCAATTTTTTTTATGTCAAATCGTTCAAACGATTTTATACGACTTCCAGAAATCTGATCGAGCTTGGTATGAAGCCGTATTGACGGTGACAAGATACTCTTTTGCGGTATTTTGAAGTTGAACTGGTGATAAATTTTGAAGGTGGAATCAAGATCCCAAGATCGTCTTTTGTTTTCAGGAGAATCGTGCTGTGCTCGCCTTTTTTTAATTTGGAAACGTGTATTTATATTCACACTGAGTATTTGGCATTTTTGAACATATAAAAACTCTTTTCAAATAAAGCTTGTACCTAAAGCACCCCTTGGACACTATACAATAGGCCAGAAATGACATTTCAAAAAAGTAATGACGGAACAAACAAAATGGCGGCGAAATCCTATACGTTCGACAACCATACTGTAACCAATCTGTATCAATCTGGGTGACGAGGGGGTGAGATCGCAATCTAGAGAGCGGCAGGGAGTGTCCATACAGTATGTTAGTTCAAATATATATACTTTGCCTGAAGTATAAAAACTTTTTAGGTTTTCCGATGTGATTTATTATTATCATATGAACTTCGCAAAACATGTCGATATAACGCACAAACATCGGCGCTGACCTCACGTCTCGTTGAATGGCTTGGGCCTCTTGTTTTGTCCTATTGATTGGTCTTCCGCTAAGTATGTTAGAGACAGACTCATTGCACTGCGCACCACAATTTTTTTAGTTTTCTAAAAACATTATGTCCCCATGAGTTTTTTTTTTCTTCTCTATAATTACTTTTAAAACTATGTACACTTTATATGTTAAGTCGTGTTTGTAACTTTTGCTCTTACCTTTTTTTATCCAAATGTCATTATTAAGTTGACTGGAAGAGATTCCGTAAGGGATAAGTCCGCCTTTATACTATACATATCTGTTTTATGTTCTGTATTCAAACATGTCAATAAATAGTTTACAAACAAACAAATTTAAATACTTTTAGCTTGTACCTAGAAAAAAAATAGAAAAAAAATATTATAAATTTAAATGCTTTTAGGTGAGATGTTGTCAAGGGTTTACCAATTGTTGACAAACATTCGTCTGAAAAACCTGTTTGTCACACGAATGTTTGTCCTAAGTGGGGATCGAACCCACGACCCTCATCCCATCAGGCAGAAGCGCTGCCACTGGATCAATGGTTCAGTCAAATTGACCACAGTTTAAGTAAACAGTCAAGATTATTTTCTTTTTCATCAAATAAATATTATCACTTTATTTAGCTGCATTAGAACGATTATGCAGAACGTAATGGAAACATTCAGAGGTTGCCCGAGGTTTTCGAAGGGACGAAAAGTTCTTAGCCAGGGGCGGAATTAGTGGCGCTTCATTGGGCCGCAATTAAAAGAGGGAAAGACGGAAGTGATACGAAGTTAAGGGCCTTCTGGACCGTGTTGGGATTCTGAACTTGTAGCCCAATCGATAAAGTCACTTCATTTTACAACAATAGGGCGTGTTGTTTACGATCAAGGAAATGAATAAGATTTTCAAATGACTCCAGTTTTGGATAAAGCATCATATGGACGCTCATACTTTTTTTTTTTTTAATGTATTGATGATGCCAATGATAGTGATTTAAACTATGACTAAAATAAAACATTTAAAAAAATCAGAGTAGGTACCTTATTTATAAGTCAACAACAATTGACAAAGCGTTAGTAGGAAATAAAATATTAATGTCTTTGTCAAAGTTTAAAGTGTTAACAATTTACTGATTGAAAAATGTTATTACAGTAGGTACATACTCATATGAATGTAAATAAAAGAAAAAGTAGACCGATTTTGTAATGATTTTAAAAGCTTTTTGGTATAATGCTTTAATTTGAAAAAAGTTTTTATGTTCAAAAAGCCAAATACTCAAATGAATATAAAAAATACACGGTTCCAATTTCAAAAAAGGTGAGCACAGTCAAAGTACATAATATACATTAGTACTAACATAGCACAGTAGATAGGTATTGTATTTCCTACGATTCTATTGAAAAGTAAAAGACGATTCTGGGAACATGATTCCACCTCTAGTTAGCATCAGATAAACTTAAAAATAACAAAAGGTTGGTCTATTGTCACCGGGAATACGGCTTCATACCAAATTTCAGCTTAATCGGAGCCCTGGAAGTCGCTCATAAATCGATCGCAAGATTTGAACTAAACAAACATACAACATAGTACATACAAACATTGCAAATGAAATAAAAGCTTTAAATAAAATTGACATGATATAGCTGCAGGTTATTTTGATTGATTTATTCCATATTCTATAATTACCTAATATACAACCTAATATACATAACATACATTACCTAATATACATTTTCTATAATTACCTAATATACAAAAAAAAGGGTTTACCAATTGTGCATTAAAAAAAAAAGACCTAATTTATTAGTTGTCATCCTTTCAAACACAGCGTCTACTCCTAATACTGAACAGCTTTCCCAAAGTAACCCATAGTCAAATCACAAATTTTTGGCCTTCCCATACTAAGTTGGCCGTTCAGCTGATCGACTTAGTTAGTATGGGCAGTCCAAATAATTTTTGCGACCTTGTATATGTGATTTCTTAAGTCTGGTTATTTCGAATAATAGTAGTTTAAGAAACTGTTGCATAATGAGGGGTATTAAAACAAGAGTACGAGTTTAAAAACCGAGCCTTGGAGAGGTTTTTAATAGTGTCATACGAGTGTTTTAATACCTAGTTATGTGTAGTTTCATACACTACTTTATCTAATGTCATACATTAGGATTGAATCAACTAAACAACAAAGATCAAAGTTAAAAGAGTAAGAAAAAAAAATTCCTACGAAATTCAGTACCTACAACAAAACGTGTCATAGCGCCAAATCCCAGCACATCACCGCGCTTGCGCTGAAGCGGACACTGTTACAGACAGGTAAAAACAATGCTTTCACTGATCTCAGACATTTTTAAGCAAGAATGAAAATTATCCACGAAATTCAGTTACTACAACAAAACTTATTCAATGAATGGCGCCAAAACCTAGCACATCACCGCGCATGCTTTAAAGCTGGCGCTGTCACAGACAAGTAAAAATTGGAATGAAAACTTTTTGTAATGCTGTAAAAATGGCGTGAACCGCATGTGCGTTCCAATAAAAAAAAATATATGGAACTTCATTCGTGATTTTAACTTTTTGGATTTTCTTGTATCATAATGGAAAAAAAATACTTTTTAACATTATTTTGTTAGAGAAATAATGTTATAAAGTGTTTTTTTTTTATTTCGGTATTGTGTTTATAAAGTATGCCAATATAAATTCTTTATGAAGTTTATAATTCGAATTTTACGATATGAGAATAAATAAAATATATTTTAAGACCAATAATCAGCAATAAAATATTTGAGTTTGAGCACTAAAATAATGTAACTCGTAAGTAACATGGTTTTGTAAGTAGGTTAATGCTAAATTGCTTTGGCGATCTTAAAACTTGTAAGCAATTGGAAGCATACAAATTAAAATTATTAATTTTAGAATATTTATTTAATGTACTAGCTGTTTCCCGCGGCTTCACCCACGTGGACAGCGTTTCTATGACTTTTCAGAGGTGTGCAGTGCACGAGCTGCAAGTGGCTCGCGAACGTGGAAAAAAGTAGCCTATGTGTAAAGCCAGGTCCTAATCTGTCTACCTACCAAATTTTAGCCAGATAGGTTCAGTAGTTTTAGCGTAAAAGAGTAACAAACATACATCCATACATTCTTACAAACTTTCGAGTCCTATAATATTAGTAGGATTAGGTAACAAATCTTGGTTTATTTAAGTGTTTCAACGAAACTCAGCAGCTCCCGGGCACACTAAATTCAGCCTTCTGTACTCCGATATGATCGCGCCTTTACACCACTAAATTCACAAGTGACATTCCTACGTGTGCTAGGCTTTAGGCCTAAAGCCTAGTCCACTCTTGAGTAAGACCATAAATCGTGGACTTACCAGCCCCGCCCATAGGGTTAGATACCATCGGGTGGGTATAAGTGGCCCTACGTTTTAATATTGAAGTTGAATGCTTGTGAAATAAACAGGACTTTTAAACTTTTACAACATTAACAAGCTTATAGCTTACTTCCGCGGCCTGTATCTTGTAAACATTACACCTAATAAAAATATGATCTTAGAGAAATACTACCTTTAAAAAAACCGGCCAAGTGCCTAGTAATTAGATGGCGCTATTTTCTTCACGTTTAACAAAAATACACGTTTTTTTGTATGGAAACTTTCACTTTATTTAATTTTTAGTATTTTTAAGCTATTGCATAGATTTTATCGCAGGCTTTGAGCGCGGGGACCGAATCCAGAAATTCCGTAACGAAGAAAAACCTGACGCTCGGTTGCCATGGCAACAATATCGGTTGTCAAAACAAACATATAAGAAGATTTGATCATTTTCGGAGAATAATAAAACTCTTTTCATAAACTGTATATACCGCCATATGACAAAAAAGATTTGATTATTTTTTATTTATCAAATGCAAAAAGATTTTATTTAAGACACAGCTGTTTGTATATATAGAGATAGGTACAAAAAGATTTTATTCCATATTTGGCTGTATAGTTCCAACTACCATTGCTTAAAAAAAAAGTACAAAAAGATTTTATTCCATATTTGGCTGTATAGTTCCAACTTCCATTGCTTAAAAAAACAAAGATGTAAAAAAGCGCGGTTAAGCGAAAATAAATAATAAATATGAATGAACAAAGGGCATTTATTATTAATGAAGAAAGTAATAAAAGCGCGGTTAAGCGAAAATAAATAATAAATATGAATGAACAAAGTGCATTTATTATTAATGAAGAAAGTCACGAAAAAATAGTGAAAGAAAATGAGTGAGTACTCTATATACATACATTTTATTATTATCACAAATGCAGTATTAATTTTGAATTGAAAATATAATACTGCTATAAAGGTGACCTAAATTTTTGATATTAAAATGAGCGATATTAAAAGTAGCCCTCTTTTATACACACAAACACACACACGCGTATAGTTTAAATTCTCAATTTAGATTCTCAATATGTATATATTCATTCTTCATTATGTATATAACAGAAACCATCAAACCAAGCACGTGTACTATTCAGTACCTTTGTTTTTGGTGTATAGATAATGCACATGAATGCCGCGCAGAGAAAGTATATATGATATTATATCTATATAAATGTACATCGCGCGAAATTCGATAATCACTTCTAAATATTGTTATTTATTTAATAAAAGAAAAAATTGTTTTCTTATCGGTCACCACGCTCAAAAAGTGTAACTTGAATTAATATCAAATAAAAAGAAATACTGCATGAATAAAATAAATAAATAATTATAATTGCATAAGTTGATACAAAATGCTATGCAATAGCTTTACCGCGGCAGTCCCCGAGTGCCACACGTCTTTTTTTTTATTATAGCGGCAAAATGTGAAAATTTCAACTGCTTAGCTATCATGGTTCATGAAATACAGCCTCGTGAAAGACGGACGGACGGACAGCGGAATCTAAGTAATAGGGTCCCGTCTTACTCTTTGGTTACGGAACCCTAAAGTGATCGAAAATGTAAAAGTTATAATAGGGATGACGAATGCTAGTTATCTGATTTATTTTTTATCATCTGTCAAAAACGACATTTAGTTCTAAAAATGTTTGAAATAGGTACCTAGGCGTGAAATCATATTTTTGCAGCGTTGTTTATGTACATTAGTATAATTTGTGATTTTGGTGAATTAAATTTGAAGACTTGATAGAAAACAAAACGAGTGAGGTTTTCCGAAGTTTAAGTAGGAGGGCAGTTCATAACTTATTTCTGATGCTGTCGTCATGCCTATTATGTGACAGTCTGAGACAGGCAGATGGACAGTTTTATGGTGTTCGTATAGCCAACGGAACCCTAAAAAATCCTACCCAATTTTTTCAAGTGGTTCTCAAATTATTGGTTTTTAGTTAAATAGACTTATTTACCAACTCTTGTTTTTAAATTCCCATCAAATTCCACTAACATATCTTTTATCATCATATCAGCTTATAGTAAATGTACGTCCCCAACGAGGAGCTCGAGCCTACCCTGAATTAGGGCGATTGGGCCTTCGTCGACCACGCGGGCCCAGTGCGGGTAGTTCAACTCATACACAACTTCGATTTTCTTAGCAGACGTGTTCATGTTTCCTCACGATGTTTTCCTTCACCGTAAGAGCGTCGAATAAACGTAGGTACTTAAGAAATCGAAATTCGAAAATACATTGGTACGTGACAGGATTCGAACACAGATTTCCCAGCTAAGAAGTAAAGGCCCCTAGCCGATTATCTTTGATATGTCCTTGATACCTACTGGGTCATTCAAGATGTCTGCAGTTATACGCGGGGAATGGGCATTTCCTGAATGGTCGGCAGGCATTCCTGTCACACCCCAACCTAGAGCTTCGAAATACGGAATTTAGAACAGTGATTCCATTGTGCGTACTGTGGATAAGAAGAAGAAACTAGCGTTACCTACCTACTGTACTTCCTTTTTAACTCACTGCCCATAAAGGAGAGAGTTCTCCATTGCGTTGGGGAACTTGGTAAGCCCGCTTCCATCCTCGGCATCATCATCACATACCATCAGGTGAGACGATGCCAAGGGCTTACCAATTGTGAATAAAAATAAAATTATAAAATTTCGTTTATAAGTATGTTATATGTATTGGTGATATGTATGTATGTTTTTTGGTTTTTTATTCCACAATTGGTAAGCTCTTGACATCATCTCACCTAATGGTAAGTGACAATGATGCCGAAGATGAAAGCGGGCTCAATGAGAAACTGGCAATCTTATCTTCAAGCCGGAATACACTGATGCTTGGCGGCAAGACTTAGAAAGAATGGTAGTAGCTAACCAATTTAATTAAACCTAGACTGTATAAAAACATTAACCCTCTTTTTTGGCCAGTAAGGTAAAAGTATATCCCTATGTCACGTACTGGATCAAGACGAATCTAACAACACCTAGCACTCCAAACCTATCAAGCTGTTTAGGCTACAGGCTCAGCAAAGAAACATACAAACATACGTACTTACATATATATATATATATATATATATATATATATATATATATATATATATATATATATATATATATATATATATATATATATACATACAAACATTTCAAGTTAAAATAAAAGCTTTTAAAAAGATTAAAACATATAGAAACAAAAAAAAATGGGAAGTCACTTTTTAAATAAAAGCGTTTAAAAAGATTAAAACATATAGAAACAAAAAAAAATGGGAAGTCACTTTTTAAATAAAAGCTTTTAAAAAGATTAAAACATATAGAAACAAAAAAAATGGGAAGTCACTTTTTAAATTTACACGACTGTATTACAGTGACGTAAATTTGGTGCAACATTTAAGGCGATACTTCCTTTTTAAGTTCGTTGATTCTACTCCAAACAAATCCAAGCGCAAATAACAAGAAATTCTCCACAAACTTGTCACATGCCTCTAAGGCCGCAAAACAAAGAAACTCGAGCATCTCCTCCAAAGTAAGTGATGGGGCGGCGACACAACAGTGCCGGATTAAGGGTTGAAGAATCGCCCTACAAATGGCCCTAATATAATATTGTTGCTTCGTACGTGCTTCGTGTCGTGTGCGCAACAATATTTCCTGACTCAGGTGGCAGAAAGGCCGATTTGTAAAACTTGATAGGGTAGTTTGGTGGCGTATTTTTCTGGAAGCTAATAAATGTTGTAACAATTCAAAAAGGAGGTTGTCAATTCAACCCGTGTGTACGTCAAATACTTGGCGGCGGCAGCGCACCCTCCAGTTACGCCGATGCACGCGCAAAAAAAAGTTTAACAAAGTAGAAAATTCCACCAAAAACTGTACATATATTAAAATGTAAAGAAATAAAACGTAAAATATGGAAATGGTCAATCGTATCCATAAACAGTCAGAATATTGAAAATTAAAATAAAAAAAAAACCAATGACAAAGAAGTAAAAAAGACAAAAAGATGATATAAAGCAGGTTGAAAATATTAAAAAAAAACAGAAAAATTGACTTCGTCACAACTATAACAATATTCGTCTGTGTCGGCTTCTGAAAAGCTGTAATAAATTTCAAAATTGTATGTATGTATGTTTGTCCGCGTATTTCTCAAAAAAATCACAGTGAAATAAATCTTAGTTTATTAGATATTAGGTATCTTTCAACTTTGTAAACAATGCAAGTTTCATCAAAATCGGTTAAGCAGTTTTTAAGATATGGACTGTTATGTGTGTAGTGAGATAAGTCATCGGTTTGACGCTGCAATTTGTGATTGAAGTGATTAAAGAATGGTTGCTCCTAAAGTTTTTAGCTTTGTAAATTATAGGGATGAAGTGGAATAGCTTGTTACTACATGAATTATTTTAGAAAGGATCAAATAAAAAACTTTAATATTAAAACATAATATAATAAAAATGAAAATCAAAATAATTTAATCTAAATAGGTGTAATAAAACAATGTCATGATTCAGATTACAGTTTCAGGTAATAGTATTTGTTATCATCATCATCATCATCATTATCATCATATCAGCCGAAGGACGTCCACTGCTGGACATAGGCCATATTATACCACCACACTTCTACATGCGTGTATTACAATGATACCTTCTTCATTACAAACAAAGATATCAACGCGAGCGACAAGAAAAAATATTTATTTATTCCGTTAGCATTTCTAAGCGAGTACGAATCTAACTTTGCCAGTTCATTGTTTTAGAATTTTGGTTTTACCTTAAGGACTAGAACTTTAATCACACCAAGTCTTACTTGTTTGTATAACCGTTTTTACGATTGATCAAAAACAAATAAAACTATAAAAGAAAAACCAACCAAAGGTTCCGTAGCGCCACACTTCTTCACGCAAGTATAACAATGGTATGATACGCTCTTTATAACAAAGAAAAGACATCAAATGATTTTTTTTATTCAGTTCGGACTCCTTAGCGAGTACGACTCACACTTGGCCCTTTTTATTAATTATTTTATTGTTTGTTATTTTACTTCAGGACTAGTACTGTACTACACCAAGTTCTACGCTTCTTTGTATTATACCGTTTTTTACGATAAAGCAAAAACAAAAAAAAATAAACTTTAAAAAAACAATTATGTTTTTTTTTGTAAATCATAATAATAATAACATAATCTGTGAAAATTTCAACAAGTTACCTGTCACGGTTTCATAGACACAGCCTTTTAGATGACAAAAAGACGGACGGACAGCGTAGGCTTAGTAGTAGGGTCCGATTACCTAATACGGAACCCTAAAAATTATTGTGGAACGCAAATCCTGCTTCCATTATCCTGCCTCGTTACACTAGAAATCAATCACAAACTTCTAAAAGAAATCACACGACAAATCCAGCTTTGAAATATTGCAGAATCATCGCGAGGCCATTTGGGGCCAGATCCGTCCCCACTTCAGGGACACATGGCGTGACATTGAGAATTCGGCTCGTGCCTGCAGTAATTACAACTCGCTTGTGATAGACAGTACGACCCTTTTCTTTTGTAGATATGGATAGGTTGTGTTGTGTCGAGATTGTGATTGCAACTGAGTGCCGTGTGCAAGTTTCGTTAACTTTCTGTTTAGAAGCCTGCAGCACAGATAAGAAAAAAAGATAAGAAAAAGTACGACCGTTTTATTTTGTAGGTATGGATAGATTGTGTTGTGTCGAGATTGTGATTGAAACTGAGTGCCGTGTGCAAGTTTCGTAAACTTCCGTTTGGAATCCTGAAGCACAGAGAAGAAAAGAAAATGATAAGAAAAGTACGACCGTTTTATTTTGTAGGTATGGATAGATTGTGTTGTGTCGAGATTGTGATTGAAACTGAGTGCCGTGTGCAAGTTTCGTAAACTTCCGTTTGGAATCCTGAAGCACAGAGAAGAAAAGAAAATGATAAGAAAAGTACGACCGTTTTATTTTGTAGGTATGGATAGATTGTGTTGTGTCGAGATTGTGATTGAAACTGAGTGCCGTGTGCAAGTTTCGTAAACTTCCGTTTGGAATCCTGAAGCACAGAGAAGAAAAGAAAATGATAAGAAAAGTACGACCGTTTTATTTTGTAGGTATGGATAGATTGTGTTGTGTCGAGATTGTGATTGAAACTGAGTGCCGTGTGCAAGTTTCGTAAACTTCCGTTTGGAATCCTGAAGCACAGAGAAGAAAAGAAAATGATAAGAAAAGTACGACCGTTTTATTTTGTAGGTATGGATAGATTGTGTTGTGTCGAGATTGTGAGTGAAACTGAGTGCCGTGTGCAAGTTTCGTAAACTTCCGTTTGGAATCCTGAAGCACAGAGAAGAAAAGAAAATGATAAGAAAAGTACGACCGTTTTATTTTGTAGGTATGGATAGATTGTGTTGTGTCGAGATTGTGATTGAAACTGAGTGCCGTGTGCAAGTTTCGTAAACTTCCGTTTGGAATCCTGAAGCACAGAGAAGAAAAGAAAATGATAAGAAAAGTACGACCGTTTTATTTTGTAGGTATGGATAGATTGTGTTGTGTCGAGATTGTGATTGAAACTGAGTGCCGTGTGCAAGTTTCGTAAACTTCCGTTTGGAATCCTGAAGCACAGAGAAGAAAAGAAAATGATAAGAAAAGTACGACCGTTTTATTTTGTAGGTATGGATAGATTGTGTTGTGTCGAGATTGTGATTGAAACTGAGTGCCGTGTGCAAGTTTCGTAAACTTCCGTTTGGAATCCTGAAGCACAGAGAAGAAAAGAAAATGATAAGAAAAGTACGACCGTTTTATTTTGTAGGTATGGATAGATTGTGTTGTGTCGAGATTGTGATTGAAACTGAGTGCCGTGTGCAAGTTTCGTAAACTTCCGTTTGGAATCCTGAAGCACAGAGAAGAAAAGAAAATGATAAGAAAAGTACGACCGTTTTATTTTGTAGGTATGGATAGATTGTGTTGTGTCGAGATTGTGATTGAAACTGAGTGCCGTGTGCAAGTTTCGTTAACTTCCGTTTAGAAGCCTGAAGCACAGAGACGAAAAGAAAAAAATAAGAAAAGTACGAAGTTTTTTTTGTAGATATGGATAGATTGTATTGTGTCGAGATTGTGATTGGAACTGAGTGCCGTGTGCAAGTTTCTTTAACTTCCGTTTAGAAGCCTGAAGCACAGAGACGAAAAGAAAAAAATAAGAAAAGTACGAAGTTTTTTTTTGTAGATATGGATGGATTGTGTTTTGTCGAGATTGAAACTGAGGTCTGTGTGCAAGTTTCGTTAACTTTCGTTTAGAAGCCTGGAACACAGATAAGAAAAGAAAGAGATAAGAAAAAGTACAACCGTTTTCTTTTGTAGATATGGACAGATTGTGATTGAAACTGAGTGCCGTGTGCACGTTTCGTTAACTTTCGTTTAGAAGCCTGAAGCACTGATAAGAAAAGAAAGAGATAAGAAAAAGTACGACCCTTTTCTTTTGTAGATATGGATAGATTGTATTGTGTCGAGATTGTGATTGGAACTGAGTGCCGTGTGAAAGTTTCTTTACCTTCCGTTTAGAAGCCTGCAGCACAGATAAGAAAAGAAAAAATTCGAGCGAGACCTACAGTACTCGCATATGATGTGTAAGATGTGACAAAATACTTTATAAAAGGACGGCAAAGATACGGCAGACTAGGCTGTACGGTCATAGATACCTTTGCCTTTTCCGCGCTTTTAAAGCCTGAAAAAAGGACGGCAAAGATACGGCAGACTAGGCTGTATGGTCATAGATACCTTTGCCTTTTCCGCGCTTTTAAAGCCTGAAAAAACGCGACTCCCTGTTACACATTTCCGTCCCATGGGACACATTTCCGTCCCATTTCACGAAATCACTCCCACAAATTGCAGGAAAGCGAGAGCAAAGATGTTACACATCAAAAAGATAAGAAAATTTCGCCAAGTTTAAAGTCCAGAGATGTATGCTATACCTGCCTACTTACGTATTTCATCAATATCATCATCATATCAGCTGAAAGACTCACTGGACGAATGGTCCTGCGCTACCCGCATGCATCATGCACTCGAGAACTTTAGTACCCCAACGGCCATTTGTTCTACGTGCCCCGCCCACTATCACTTAAGTTTAAATTCTGAGAGCTATATCGGTTATTTTGGTTCTCCTTCGGATCTCCCATTTCTGATTCGATCACGCAGCGAAACTCCGAGTTTGCTTTACTTACATACAAGTTTGTTTTGTGGGTATTTTCATTAGTTCGTGTAGTTATATTTTACTTTGCTGTCCTACTTTACTCATGTTTTCGAAGAATAAATCCTATAAATCTATTTGCAACACTTGGAGAATTTTCTTATTCTTATTTTGGTCAACTCACTGCTCTCATTGTTGCCTCTGTTAATTTCTTTAAATTTTCTGAATGTTAACAGTCCTCTAATATCGGCTTTGTCCTTTAATTTAAATTTTTTGAGAATTTTTATCATTTTCAATGTTTCATCATTATCATTATGATTATCATCATCATCATATCGGCCGTAGGATATCCAATGCTGGACACAGGCTTCCCGGTTCTGCGCTACCCGCATCCAGCGCCTTCCCGCGACCTTTACCAAGTCATCGGTCCACCGCGTGGGAGGCCTACCTACGCTAAACAATGTTTAATGTTTATAATGTTTTCAATGTTTACAAGTAGAAAATATAAAAGTTCGCAAATTAAACTACCAAAAATCCCCCCTATGCAAGTAGTTGGATAAAATAAGGGTAAAATACCTTGTTTATGAACAATAAACCAATCTATTAGAATTGGAACCATCGCAATATTTTAACAAACGCTAACAGAGGCTCGATTTCGACGCCTCGTCACGACTTATCTGAGATTGAACTAATAGCTTAGCAGCTTTTAAACAACAATGCGTCCCGCCCCTTCATAAGGCATTCCTAATCGCGCTGATCTTTCTCAGGGATGCTTAGAAGCTTACAGGGAACTTCCAAGGTTGCGATAAAATGTAGTTCCACGAGTATTGTAAGGTCTTATTATTCGTATTGACGAAACATTTGAATTATTTTAGCACTGTCAAATAGGTAATAAAAAAGATATAATATGATTAGTATAACTAGACTACTGTTTTTAGGATTCCGTAGTCAACAAGGAACCCTTAAAGTTTCGCCATGTCAGTCTGTCTATCTGTGCGCGGCTAAGCCTAGAGACTATATGCACTAGAAAGCTGTAATTTGGCATGGGTATACTAGTACATATTAATCACGACGACAAACTGGTGCAATGAAATTGACCCAGCCACGCAATTCACACTGAACTGAAATTTAACCGCCTCCATAGCGTAATGGTTAGTCCATTCGCTTCACACCAGGACGTCGCGAGTTCGATTCCCAGTGGGGTCAACTCGTAACCAGCCTGGCTAGCTACCACCATCTCATCTAAGTCTTGCCGCCAAACATCAGTGTTAACCACATTGATGTGTTCCGGCTTGAAGATAAGCTAGCCAGCTCTCCATTGCGTTGGGAAATCTTGGTAAGCCCGCTTCAATCTTCGGCATCATCATCACTTACCATCAGGTGAGATGATCCCAAGGGCTTACCGTCTGGGAATAAAATAAAAACTTGATAGATGGTGAGATGATACCATGGCGGGCGTACCAATTGTGAATAAAAAAAACTACAACTGCTGATTTTTTTAGTTCTCTTAATAACTATTTCATCATTACAGCTCATATACGTCCCCACCGAGGGGCTCGAGCCTACCCTGAATCAGGGCGATTAGGCCTTAGTCGACCACGCGGGCCCAGTGCGGGTTGGTCGACTTCACACACAACCTTCGAGTTTCTTCGCAGGCGTGTGCAGGTTTCCTCACGATGTTTTCCTTCACCGTTAAATCAATCGGTAAGTATGTACGTAAGTTTTTGAAAAGTCATTGGTACATTGGCCGTCCAGATTTGAACCCGGTACCTCTGGTTAGATGGACCAAGTCGTTACCGGTTGAGCCACCGACGCTTTTTCTAATAATTATTGATTGGACTACTTCATACATAAAATAGGTAACGATCTTATATAATAAAACAGCAACAGAATATAAGGTAGTGTTTCATTTCATCCCATTAAGTTGGTATCGCTCAAAGCTACAGGTAATCAAATTTGTTTCAAATGACAGCACTTACAATTCCATATTAATTTTCAAGTTGCAAACGGAGTCAGCCCCCAGCAACATCCGACACAGTCTTAATGTGTCCGGAATCTAGAACCCTATCTTACTGAGTATTTATTCTTGAGCACATTGACAGGGTCTGCACAAAATGCTGCCCAGAAGAATTTGTAAATAACCCATCTTAATTATTTTTGTTCCTTTTCTTAAAGAAAAATATTCAAATTTAATTATTTTTTGCCTTGTGTGATGTACCTACTTAAATGTATGATAATGTAATTTTTTTATACTAACAATTATTTCTATGACTATTATATAAAATGAAATTACCTTCAGTGATTTCCTTGCATCCATCATCCATCAATGAATAAAATATTTACATTGATTTAAAAAAAACGATTATGAAGTCCATTTATTATGGGTAGGTAAATTTTTGATTGTCATTAATTATTAGGCTAATTTCTCGCTAGTAATATCTCTTAACAAAAAGCCCATTTACCCATGACTCTTCGGGCAGATTTTGAGGCGTTTTCGTTAACAGACCAATGTTAGGGTTAGGTATTTATGATACAAGGATTTTAAAAGGTAACGATTGTAAGCCCGAGCCACATGCGAGGGTTTACCAATTTCACGAGTTTGCACTTTACCTTTAGAACCATGTATCAAACGACGTTTTTCAATACAGTTGTGAGAAAAAAGATAAAATAAAAAAGGACCGTCACCGAAAAACAAAATACATGGGTACATGCTCACACGTATCAAGGTTTCGACAACCAAAGTTCATTTTACGCGACTTGTGGCAAATTTTAAATGTCCGGGGGAGTAATCTCAGTTTGTTTTTTCTATACATACACATTGCGTTGGGGAATCTTGGTAAGCCCGCTTCCATCTTCGGTATCATCGTCACTTACCATCAGGTGAGATGATGACAAGGGCTTACCAATTGAGAATTTAAAAAAAACTGAATTTTTTATCACATATATAATTAGTTATTCATTATTTTATTCATATTCACGACAGAAACAACTCAATTTAATTTTACAAAAATTCCGCCTTATGTGGCTAAGCACACAAACGCATACGTAAATATTTTTTAATATTACCATAAATAGATTACATATGGCTGACGATAATTTTAAAACCTCCTTGGACCTGTTCCTTGGTGTAATGCTTCATGCGCCATTAATCTATCTCCTTCTAACACAGGCCACCATGGGTATGTATTCTCCTTTCTTCACAAAGATATAAACCAAAAAGAATCTTAATAACAAGCGTTATGTACGCTCTCAGAGGAACCACCTATTTTATTTTTAATTATACTTGTAAAATTATATTTTTTTATTTGCTAGAAATGTCTTGTTCCTCCAAGCTAGAAATTAAAAAAGCGGCAAAGTAAAAAGCTCGTGCATGGTAAAATCAATTTTGCGCACAGTAAACTGGTATATAAAGTACCATTAGAGCAACTGTATTAAAAAAGAACATAATGCACAATGTGCTCATTCTAGACGGCCCTTGGTCCAACTTCCTTGAAAAAATGTCACCGTCCTTTAAATCTGCTTATGGACTTTTTTCGTAAAAAAAAGCGACCGATACACTTAGAATTTTGAGTGAAACATCTAAATATTACAACAAAGATAGAAGATGCTTTTTGCAGTATTGCAATATTTTTGAGTGCGATGAAAAAGCATTTAAGTAGTTTTCTCACAAGCACTCGAATTTTTATTAAAAAAAAGATTTCTAGCAAAAAGCCAGTTTCTTATAAGTTATAACAGATTCTTCGCATTCCCTCTTTTAAATTCTAGCAACATTGTGCCTTATCATTAGGACTTATCATCAGTTAAGATGATGCTAAGAGCTAATCATCATTCCAAGGGCCTATCAAACTTTGATAAAATAAGTTTTAACGAGCCCACACAGATGGAGTTACAGACTCTAGCTATTTACAAAACTAATTCCAATCATAATATCTGCTATTTTATGGTACTCCATATAGCCTATTGTAGCTTTCTACTGGTGAAAGAATTCTCAAAATCGGTTCTGTAGTTCCAGAGATTACTTCCTACAAAAAAACTCACAAACTTACCGACTTTACCTCTTAATAATATAAGTGTAGAAACAACCTGGGTGTGAAATTCATAGGGGGGGTGTTGCCGTAATCGCCACGCTTGGCAGGCGGGTTGGCGATCGCAGTTTGATTGCAGGTGTGTTGCAATGCACGGAAAGACGCTGCTGCCCATCCTCCGGTTTTAAGTCCCTTAGTCGCCTCTTACGACACCCATTGGAAGAGATGAGATGGTCCTATTCTTAGCCGGGAAACATACGGACCAGATCACAGATGGCCGATGGGGCAGTAAAGTTCTCGAGTGGCGACCGCGCACCGGAAAACGTAGCGTGGGCAGGCCTCCCACGCGGTGGACCGATGACCTGGTGAAGGTCGCGGGAAGCCGATGGATGCGGGCAGCGCAGGACCAGTCGTGGAAATCCTTGGGGGAGGCCTTTGTCCAGCAGTGGACGATTTGTGGCTGATATGATGATGATGATGATGATGAGAAACAACCTAGGCAGTTAACTTCGTTTACTTCCAGGTATACATTAAAAAGGGTTTTCAAGTAGGTATCTACTAATACTCTGAATATCTAACATATTCAGAATATCTAAATGTAAATAATAACAGAATATATTCCAAGATAAAGCTATGTTGTTAACAACCCATAAACTGGGTTGGTGGAAGTTGTAGGGCTAGTGGTGAACTCCATTGTCAGAAGCTTTTCAAGCCGCATATAAGGCATCTTGCATAGCTTACCCCACTGCTATCTAGTGGTAGCAACCGGAAACAGCGGCTTAAGAGGACTGTGAACCCACGGCGAAAATTCGACTTTTCATATCACTAAAAGTAACCACCGTGTTATACTGCGGCCGTCCAAAGAATGCTGATTTGACATATGCTAGTTTGACGTAAATAGTGATGTGCCCATAAACAGCCATAATAAATAAATACTATATACCTATCATATCATGTAGATGTAACATTTATCGAAATAAAATAACCATTTCCAAAATCGTGGAATAATATATTTTCAAATTTGTTGACCGTCGGTTTTAGGGTTGGTAATGGTTGAAAAGGGTGGAAAATAAGAAAATTATTCGTCAAAATTAGGCAAATTTGTTGTATTGCGGTTGAAAATTTATTATTTCCTTGCAATCGAAGTGAAAAGCAGAGTGTAAAACTCGAGCATGAAACTCATTTTACCCTTGACGTGACTATCCATTCTCGCCGTACCGGCTCGGTTTGCTAATTGATCTCAGGTAAAATGGCTTGTTTTATGCTCTTGTTGTGCAATATACTATTGTTATTACATAAACATATCACTTTTATGCCTGCAACTTTTATGGTTGATTAATTGACGCATCAAGAATTAATTGTTTGTGTGGTAATGAATTCATAATAATTTTAACAAATTTATATGGTACAAATAGTTACTTGTGGTAACATCACTATTATTATGTAGAAATGACCAAAAAACGTAAACTTTTCTCTAACGTTTCATATAATTACAAAATACACGTTCTGTTGTCCTTAATGTAAACATTAAACTTAATATGTGTTCTACTACTATTATTAAGTAAAAAAATGAGTTTTTTTCATGTTTTTCAAACTTAGAAACTAAAGATTGATTTGTTTACAATTTTGAAGATTCATCGAATGTTACATTCTATCGCTGGCTTGAAGTGTCAAATCAGCATTCTCTGGACGGCCGCAATGGCATTTTTCTCGACCGTTACCTTGCTTCGCAAAAACGTTAAAAGGATTGTGAAGCTGCGATTTTTCATACAAATAGCTATAAAGATTTTCTCCTCTCAAATGTTAACCGATTTGGACCAATTTTTTATATATTTTCAGCCAGAACAAAAGCTAGGCTAACCTAGCTTTTGTTCTGACTGACAACATATAGCTTTTGTTCTGACTGACAACATATAGCCATTTGTATGAAAAGTCGCAGCTTCACAATCCTTTTAACGTCTATGCGAAGCAAGGTAATGGTCGAAAAAAATGCCATTAAATCTTTTTACCCACGACGACGGAACGGAGCAGGTTGTTTGTGTGTGTGTGTGCGTTTGTGCAATAAAATGTTCCCACCTATCTTCTAAACTAATGATCCGATTTTGATGCGGTTTTCAATAACGGGTTTGTATTTAATGAGTTCATGTTCTTAGACAGGTGTCATGGCTGTAACTCACTAGGGGGCGCCACAATATTAGTGCAAAACAATGTTGCAATATAATTAAAACGAAATGTCCGATTACAATTCTGTTTTCAGCAATGTATACGTGGTAGCTTAATGCATGTTCCCAAATAATAAAAACTAGAGGACGCTACAATATTAGTGCAAAATAATATTGCAATAATATTAAAACGAATTGTCCGATTTCAATGCGGTTTTCAGCAATGGGTTCGTAGTTGATTGGTGCATGGTCTAAGATAAGTCTTATGATACTAACTCACTAGGGGGCGCTGCTATATTAGTGTGAAACGATTATATTGCAATATTATTAAAATTAAAACGTATTGTCTGATTTCAATGCGGATTTCAGGAATGAGTTCGTGGGTGATTGGTGCATGCTCTCAGATGAGTGTTATAGAGGTAACTTATAACAATGTTTAATGTAATAGTCTGAGTAAAATTTCAAAATTATACCTAGACGGCGTATTTGTAATGGATTTTAGAGCCCTTACGAGCTTTCTTCTATTTTATCATCACTTTGCGATCGGCGTAATAAAATAAATCAAATTATAATGATGGGAAAATAATATTGAACAATATTATTCCACTTAAAAAAACTAACCTACACTATTTACAAAATTATAATTGAAAAGTAAAATAATGTTGTATCAAACTTATTAATGAAATTAGAATTCGTAAGTTATAAAAAAATAAGATCAATATGTACCTTCTCTTTATTTGGTCTCAATAAAGAAACAAAAGCACTCGGCGTCACTGGAAGCTAGGTCTCATATAAAACTGCAAAACTTTTTTTGTAGAAAGATGGAACAAGCAAGATTGAGATAAATCAAGTAGATAGTGTAGGCGTGGAGGGAGGGTTGGGGGGGGGGGCAATTTCATCAATGACAGGCCAAGGAGTGGAATGCTCTTCGCGGCGTCTGTATTCCTCGATTAGTATAATTTAGAAATCTTCAATACGAGAGTGAATAGGCACTCTATAAGCTTGTGTGTTACATCCTCGGCTGTATCGGTACATAAGTAAACTTAAACTGGTTCGCCTATTCACTAATGTTTTCATATTGTTTCACACTTGATTGCCTGTTCTTCTTACATCAGAAAGAATAAACAAAATATCATCATCGTCGTCATCATCATCATATCTTCTGAAAGACGTCCAATGCTGAACAAAGGCCTCCCACAAGGATTTCCACAATGACCGGTCCTGCGCTGCCCGCATCCAGGGTCTTCTAGCGACCTTAACCAGGTCATTCGATTCATGAAGTGCCTGCTTACGCTACATTTCCGGTGCGCGGTTGCCACTCGAAAACTTTAATGCCCCGAAACAAAAATGCTATCGTTTCCTATGAAACTTCGGGTTAAAATTTATCGATTGCTATGTCGTTTCGCATCCTACGTGAGGCTTTTTTTATTCACAATTGGTAAGCCCTTGGCATCATCTCACCTGTTTGTAAGTGACGATGATGCCGAAGATGGAAGCGGGCTTACCAAGATTCCCAACGCAATTAGAACTGGCTATCTTATCTTCAAGCCGGATTACATCAATGTTGTTAACACTGGTGTTTGACGGCAAGACTTAGATAAGTTAATGGTAGCTAGCCAGGCGGGCTTAGAAAATGCCCTACCACCAACTAAACCGAGTCTTACAAGTTGACCCCACCGGGAATCAACCCGCGACCTCCTGGTGTGAAGCGAATGGACTAACCAGTACGCCACGGAGGCGGTTAAGCTAGGCTAGAGAGAGCTTCATGAGCAATTTAAAAACGTGCCCAGAAAAATGATTTTCCATTCTCATTTTAACGCCCTGTATAGCACATTTCAGCGCTGGCAAGTGAAATGCGATGTAAGAATGGAGGCCCGCGGCCAGCGCGCCCACGGATGGGCTTATACGTCTCCTGTCTTCAATGCGTCGAGGTTAGGGCGGCCGCAGACGAAACAGTAGATGAGCAAGTAAAACGCATAGAAAAGGGAATAGTTATGTCAAGGCAGATAGACTGATAAGCAAATTTCAGCGATTATCGATGTATTCTTCTTAACAGAAGGTAAATTGTTCGTATAACTTCTTTAACAGCAATACAGGTTTTTTATGAAAAAATATAAAGTAACTATAAAAATAATAAAGTAACTGTAAAAGTATAATATTTACAGTTACCTTTTTTATTCACAATTGATAAGCCCTCGACATCATCTCACTACTATAATTAAATAACTTAATGGGTCTTATATAGCAGTGAGATGATGTCAAGAGCTTATCAATTGTGGATAAAAAAATCTTAACTGTAAATATTATACTTAACCCATTGCATAATTTCTTTGTAAGTTCTTTACATGCTTTTATACTTAGAGAAGTGTAGAAGTTCTTCTCGAGCGAAGCCTGGTGGTAGAGAGCACAAAACTAGGCTTCGCTCAAGACAAAATAATAACTGGATTACTTTTATCGTTTTTTAAAATTTGTACGGCATCCCTACTAATAATTTGTGAAATCGGTGCGCGCAACCATTGAAAGAAATAGTCCGAAACATTTTGCCACTACCACACTGCATACAAATGGTCCTGAAATGACATTTCTAAAAACAAATGATGGAGAATTCAAAATCACGGCGATATCCCATAGGTTCGAGAACCAAACTTTAACCAATCTGTATCAATATGGGTGACGAGGGGGTGAGGTCGCAATCTATACTGTATGGTAGTACTAATATATATACTTTGCCACTACTAAGATCAGAATTGAAGCCTCTGTCGACTTAAAAGCTACCGCGGCTATATAAGTGTAACTGATCGACTTCTCCAGCGCCTAGATGAATGTGGTATAAGAGGTCCCCTACTGTACTGGTGTGGAGACTACCTTGCCGACAGAAAATAGGTCTAATGATAATAAGGTTGATAATGCTCTCAGCGAAGCTGTACCTGAATAAACTTGTACGGAAAAAGAGAACTTAAATATATTGTACCGTTCCTAATCAACCAGCTACCAACAGCGTCGGTGGTTCAACCGGTAACGACTCGGTCCATCTAACCAGAGGTACCGGGTTCAAATCTGGACGGCCAATGTACCAATGAGTTTTTCAAAAACTTACGTACATACTTACCGATTGCTTTAACGGTGAAGGAAAAACATCTTGAGGAAACCTGCACACGCCTGCGAAGAAACTCGAAGGTTGTGTGTGAAGTCGAACAACCCGCACTGGGCCCGCGTGGTCGACTAAGGCCTAATCGCCCTGATTCAGGGTAGGCTCAAGCCCCTCGGTGGGGACGTATATGAGCTGTAATGATGATGATGAATCCTAATATAAAATTCGAATAATCATAAAGTTCTGAACATTATTAAGGAATATAATAACATACAAAAAATAATAAAAATACTCCAAAAGTCACATTCTGTATGTAAAGTAAGCATACCTTTTTTACTATGCCTTTATCAGCGACATACACTCACACACAGACACATAAAGTTATTTAACTGATAGGGGTATTCATTGACGTCATCACCATTGTTCTTGTGTTGTGAACATCTATATGGCAGTTCATTTTTACACTACATAAGTTTGCTTTGGGTGTCACCTACCCTCATTACATTAATCATTATATTCAATAGTCTTCGACTTCTGTGCAACATAAAAACCCGTAAGGGTTTCCTTCGTACTGTATTAATATCTGCATGTTTGTTCTTTTAAAGCTATGAATAAAAAAAAACTAAAATTGTCTATCCCAAGAAGACAGCGTTGTCAACAAATAATCAAACGTCCATAGAACCAAAACATCGTCATTTGTTTTTTTAAATTCCGAATTTTCTGCCTTTAAGATGCTGACTCAGAACGGCTAATGCTAATTTATTAACGCGCTAAAATTTTATAATTATGTGTTTCGTTCGAGTCTCTCGTAGACAGCCACGAAATTTTTAATATAGATAGATGGATAGATTTCATGTCAATTGGTTCTAATTTAAAACTACAATCTTGAAGTAGGTTACATAATGAAATATTTTATTAGCAAAAGAAAATCGAGATTAGTTTGTTCGTGTGCGTTAGTCCTTAGCGCCCGGAGCCGCGGCCCTACGCGGATGCAACCCAACCTAATAATTTCTTAATGTCATGCGCTTTGAAGGGAATTATTGTTTTGTATTAGAATAATGGTGTACTCCGATCGTTAAGTACAGATTAACCGCGGCCATTCTAGTGCTGACATATTGCGTTTTGCCTTCGAAGCCTCGAATCTCGATTCTCGGTTCTCGATTCAATTGTCGACGTAAAATTGGGTCAGGAAATGTCAAACGCGGGTTACGCTTGCTCAGTGAGCGAAATCACGAAGTCTAATTATTTAGCTGGTAATAACAACAGTGGTTAATGGGGCCCATTAAAGTTTTGATGGGAGCAGGCGCTTGGAAGATACTAGATTTGGGATTTATCGTAAGACTTAAACTAGTGTCCGCGAATAAACAGACGTTAATGCTCGTAACAGTTCATAAAAGTATTATAAAACCAGCTGTTTCCCGCGGCTTCACCCGCGTGGACAACGTTTCTATGACTTTTCGAGGGTGCGCAATGCGTGAACCGCGGCTCACGAGCGTGGAAAAAAGTAGACTATGTGTTAATCTAGGTCCTAATCTGTCTACCTACCGAATTTCAGTCAGATCCGATTATTAGTTTTAGCGTGAAAGAGTAACAAACATACATCTATACATCCATACAGTCTTACAAACATTCACGTTTATAATATTAGTAGGATAGGATGTAATGTTTTTAACCACCCCCGTGGTGCAATGGCTAAATCCATGAGCTTCACATCAGGATGTTGCGGGTTTTTGATTTCTGGCAGAGTCCAACGTTGTAATACTCGGTTTGGTTGGTGGAAGGGCATTTTCTAAGTCCGCCCGGCGAGCTACCACCATCTTTGTAAAACATCAATGTTAACAGCATAGATGTGCTCCGGCTTGAAGATAAGATAGCCAGTTCCATATTGCGTTGGGGAGTATTCACTTCCATCTTCGGCATCATCGTCATTTACTATCAGGTAGAGGATGCTAAGGGTTTACTAAAAAAGTCACGCTTATACCATTGAGAACTGTCACTTGGTAAGAATTTCGTGGTCGCATCGATTACGCAGGTCAAATGACCACAAACACTATGAAGCCTGAAAGGGTTGACCGTTGGGCACGTTGATGCCAGTTCCTATCACAAGATGACAATGATTAAGCCATTTTATAGTCATTATATGTGTCACCGATAAATAGCAAGAATCGTAAGTTGATCAATTTTCTAGTTAGTTGATTAACTGACGAAAAATAACAAACGTTAGTAGAAATGTATTGTTTAACGCAGTGCATTTTAGCTAATTGGTCAACTTACAGTACCTGGCAGTAATTTAATAATTTACGATTGTGCCACAAGTAAAATCATCCACTAACGGGCCAATCGTTGCTCAGTGTAGTATTTAACGGTATACTATTACCCGTCACATAATACACTGTTCTCTGATTGGTCGAGGGCATTTTATAAGCATTTGGCTAGTGTTTATTCATAGAGTTAACAAACACTTAGATATTTTATTTTAATACCGATGATGAGATGTGAAAGATCATGTATATTTTTTTTATATTTTATATTTATTCTTATTTAGCCATACAGTTTTATGACTTAGTATAATAAAAGGAAAAATATTTTAAATAACAAAAGATACTTGAGCTCAGATATTAATTATCACTTATTAACCTTATAAGTATTATAGTTAGTTTAATCAGTAAGTACAATCAGTCTGAATATCTATTATTTGTACTTATTCGTATTTCACTTATTTATTACTACATGTTAATGATTTATGGCATCTAGAGTTACACAAATCTTTGGCTATTTTGCAATTACACCTGTTAGTTACACACTGTTTATTGTACAAGCACGTGAGTCGTTTAACCAATCAACGTACACCTCGCCTTCGTCGGATGATCTTACGACAAGGCGCCGTAAATTAATCAATTTACTAAAATACATACGTTAAATAATACATTTTAACTGCTGTTTATTATTTTCCGGGAGTTGATCAACTACCTTGAAAATTGATCAACTTACGAGTCTTGTTATTTTCCGGTGACATATGCAACTTGAAAACTTCTATCCCAAGAGCGTCGGTGGCGTAACGGTTACGGCCGCTACCTCCTGTCCGGGAGGCCGTGGTTCGAATCCTGCCACGTACTAATGTGTTTTCGAAATTCGATTTAATATGTACGTTTATCCGACGCTCTTACGGTGAAGGAAAACATCGTGAGGAAACCTGCACACGCCTGCGAAGAAACTCGAAGGTTGTGTGTGAAGTCGACCAACCCGCACTGGGCCCGCGTGGTCGACTAAGGCCCGATCGCCCTAATTCAGGGCAGGCTTGGACCCCTCGGTGGGGACGTATATGAGCTGATAAGATGAAAACTTTTGACCATGGGGTAGCCAATAGTCCTATAAGCCTAAAGCCTCCCCCAATCCGTACTTGGCCTCCTTGTGTAGTATTTATATGGCTTATCCGTTCCAAGATATGAGAAGAGACCCGTATCACAGATGAGATACTGTTACTTCTCGTATCACAGATGAGATACTAGTTACTGCCCGTATCCCGGAGGCAAACGAAGTTATATAGCTTAAGGCTTATACAGTCGACAACGACCAACATTGTAACCGCTTTTTACTTCAATTAAGGATTTTTTTATAAAAAAAAATTGTTTTGATTTCCTCGAATTCTATTTTAATACACAGAACTAAAGAAAAAAATATTCTAATGCACCCTGTTTTTCTAGTTGTAACCATAGAACTGCTGTAATTTTAATCGATACATTATGATAATTTATGAACTACTTAACAGAACAATACAAAGTGATTTTGTTTTCTTAGTTTTTGGAAAACGTTCATATTTTATTTAAAATTAATTAAAAACCACAATTTTCGCACGATTCGTCCGCAGCGATTAAGGTAACAGTCACGTTGCAGAAGTTTATTTCCAAGCTATATGTAAATTTTAGCATCTTGGTCGTTGCACCCCGACAGGTTTCGTTCGATGTTTGAAACATCGTGAATCGAGTTGCTAATATTAGGGACGGAGGAGCCTTAACAGAATGTCGCGTGTATGTCTTACTTAACGCGACCTACGTCCTTTTTACTTCGGCCGTACATTTTTGATTTTTAAACACTTAATAAACATTCTAGGAAAATATCGTTTAGATCAGTGATCGATACGATTTTCTCTTGCTTTCTATACATATTTGTATTATGCATCTAACTTACGTAATGTAGGAAAATCTCCCAAAACGACACAGTTTTACAAAATAAAAAGCACTAAAAGCAAAATCCATTAATTGTATTTTTGTCTAAGCCATACGAAAGAAGAAGGTCCAACGAATCAGCTGTGTATTTTTCACGTTCATAAAGCTTGCGGCCAACTTAACATAGTCTTATAAAAAAAAAGATACGAGCAGTGACTTATATATTACTGGCGTAGATACGAATGTGCTTTAGACCACATGACTGAAGTAAAACTTCTTTAGCCCCATCTATTGTATGAAAGTTAAAACTTAGTCTTCAGAAAATAATCAAATCTTTTTTGCCATATGGATGTATAGACAGTTTATGAAAATAGTTTTATTATACTCTGAAAATGATCAAATCTTTTTTATCTTTTCTGTTTGTTTTAAATGTTTTGACAACCGATATTGTTGCCTTGGCAACCGATTTTGTTGATAAACAAAAATAAATAGTATGTCTCTTTTTGTCTTAACTAATTTATATATCCCTCTCCACTTCCGTTCACCTTGCCCGCACACATTTCCGTAACGCTCTCGTCATGCATCCACCAGCTTACTCTCCAAGTCAAGCGTGCGTAAAGAAGTTTTACTTCAAAAACAGTGACAGATGAATGATGGGATAAAGTGTGGGTATACCTTGTATTGGATAAGGTCCTCCCCATTGGCCTTTCATTTGCGCGATAATGAGCCACGTGCATAAAACGGCCTCCTGTGAGCATCTCTGGATCGCCATGGCTTAAAAACGTCTACCAGTCGTTAGCTCGAGATCGTTTCATCTCTATCAGTTACCGGCAAAGACGTATGACTTCCTTAGGATAGCCCCCATCAACGTAGGAAATGGGGTCACTTTAGTTTAGTCAGTTGCGTAAGGGTCGTAGAGAGTAGAGCGTCGGTGGCCTAACGGCTAGGGCCGCTACCTCCTGTCCGGGAGGTCGTGGTTCGAATCCCGCCACGTATTAATGTATTTTAGAATTTAAATTACATTTTTACGTTTATCTGAAGCTCTTACAGTGAAGGAAAACATCGTGAGGAAACCTGGACACGCCTTCGAAGAATCTCGAAGGTTGTGTGTATAGTCGACTAACCCGCACTGGGCCCGCGTGGTTGACTAAGGCCTGATCAGGGTAGGCTTAAGCCGCTCTATGGGGATGTATATGAGCTGATATCAGTTATCAGTGACAGTCAATAATTAAGAGGCTTTGACTGTCCTTAAAAGACATGCTCTGATTGATTAAAATGCAGTATGAGACGTTTTAGAAGCAGTCTTCAAAAGGTCAGTTTATCGGTTCTTGCAAATTACAGTGAATTTTAAATACATGTCTCTCTATATTATTCTCTATTTAAGCGTGTTAGATACGAATATTGCATCCACACGCAAGTATTTTCGCCTTAAGTCGCTCAAGCGTACGTGCACTACTTGAGCGTAGAACATTATTTAGCCTAAGTACAGTACATTATGGTATTTAACAATATCTAAATGCTGGCATTGTCTTCAGCATTAGACATGGGTTGTGAAGACGCAGCCCTGAGCTTTGTGATGCGTAGGTGTGCCAGAGAGTATGGAATGGTTTACAGATGAGCCTAACGGTTGGGTATAAATGCCTACAAATAACAAAGAGTTTAATTAGAGTTGTATTTTCCTTCTTGTTCCATTTAAATAAATTAAAAAACCTTTAATTGCGATAAGAAAATGGTTTAGCGATTGTGAAGTGAAAAAAATAATGTACAACGAGGACGACCCGTGCATATTTTTTTTATAGACATCGAGAGTGCGCGGCAGGCGACCCGCAACCATCAAGCGACTCGCTATAGACTCGTTAACCCAACAATTTTAAATGGGCAATAGCTCGTTCTAGTGAGTATTCTTAGAACAAAACAAACTGCCAATTTATTTAGAACCGGAGATATTAAGAAAGAAAACTATGAAACTTGCGTTTGAGTGCAATTTGAAATGGGCGAAAGTTTGGTGACTTCAATGCTTGATGACAAATTTATATGTATAACCTTTTACAAAAAAAATAATTAAGCAAATCGGTTGGATAGAACGGCCGGACAAATACAAATTAGATTTCATATAATTTATTTTCTTAAAATATACTGAGAAGGGCAAAAGTTAGGTTATTTACAATGCTTGATGACAAATCTGTGCATTCCTATCTTTAAAAAAAAAGTTGGATAGAACCGCTGGACGAAATTGCATTCGATTTTACAAGTTCCTTTAATATATTTAAAAGATGAAAGATCACTCAAAAGTAACCAAAGCCTTATTGTGTTCGCAGTCATTGCAACGAATATTAAGTTTATATTTGTTTTCAATTGCCACGCATTTTAGGTGCTAGGCGTTACTTCAATCATTAATTTACTCAAGACGAAACCCAATCTCCAACATTGGTATTTTGCTTTATTTTATTACAACAGACCTATTCTATACATTGCCCTCTGCTCTACCTAATCTTTGGCGCTTAGTCATAATGTAAGGTAAAGACGCCGCCTAAGGCAGGTCAAAATAGTCTCCAAGAAAGATCGCTTTGTGGAGATAACAACGTGAGATTAATTAAACCTGTGTCTACTAACATCATCGCCCCGGGCCGCGGGCGCTTCTCTGAGCGCGCGGGGATTTAGGTACTTATATGTATAGAAACAATTATTGTATTGCGTTGGATATCATTGAAAATTTTTATTGTGTTGTGAATGTTGTGGTAATTTTAAGTGTGTCACAAATTTTTGCTGTACAGGATTTGTTGGTTTAAAGTTATGACTGCCAAGTTCACAAAAAGTATATCTGAGACAGCATTTACCTAAGCTGTTACAACCACTTTGCGAACACTTTATACGAAGAGCGAGTAATTATATTTCTCCACATACTGTACATAAGTACTTACTTGTATAAAAATTTTCAAAAAAAGGGGAATTTTTTTATAATAGGTCTTTACCTATGAAATTGCCGATTCAGTTTTTGAAGTTCAATGCCAATCTTTATTGAAAATAAAAAAGTTAATGTTTCTATATTATGGACCTTATGTTGATTCTACTTATGGTTTTTTATTACTAACTAGAACTACACATGCCTTTCATGTTCCAATCCTCTGAGTTATGTACCATATTACTGAATGGAACAAAGGCGTTTTCTTAATGGTCAGATGGGACAATTTTTTAGACTAAGTAGTAAGTTTTCTTGAAATTTCCTGAAAGTGGCGAAATTTTATGCTGGGTATTCCCAAATATGACATTAGTAGCGAAGAAACTGCTGCGATAACTCTAGAGCTTTAAAATTAATAACTCGTATTTTTTGCCTCAATAAATGCGATTTCAAAGGTAAAAAGCCCAAATAAATGGGGTTAAAGCACAAAATAGAACAGAGAGAGAATTGTGGTTAAAGCCACCGTGCTCTCAAAATATCTAAACAATAGGCATATATTTACCACCATTTAATTTCTAATAGCCTAATACTATTTTGAGAATAAATTTAGTTTTCATAACTATTGTTCTTAATATTTATTTTCATGTTTAAACTTTTATATACAATCGGCAATTTCATAGGGAAAGAACATTTTGATTTAGTAATGTGAAATGTGCCTAATTAATAAAAATGAGGAAAACATGATTTTTGTTTTACAATTAATTAAAGTAAAGAGCCTAAATTTTAAACAAAGCTATCATAAAATATGAAAGAAGGATCATATTTTTGTAAATTATAATTTTCAGATTTTTTTCTAAGTAAGGTACCTACATAAATACATAGAACATACCTATCATTCCAAAGAAAAAAAACACAACATATTAATAAAAAAAAAATGAAATTATTTCAGATTAATAAAATAAGTGGTTCTTTTAAACAAATTTTTTCAGTGTGTTTTAGTTTTAGGTCTTGTGAGTTATTGCATTTTTTTATTGTAATATTTCTTTTAAAATGAGCCTAAAAACTCAAAAATCGCTTAAAAATACCCAAGGTATGGTCAAACAACTGCATGATCTTATTTAAACGTAGGTAATAAAAAGTAAACTTCGTAATATAAAAAAAACCGAACAAGTGCGAGTCGGACTAGCACTCCGAGGGTTCCGTACCACCACACCTCTCCACACAACTACATGTGTAACTGTGTCCTACTTCAGCTTTTTCCAAGCTGGATTTTATTTTGTAATATCACAATATAGTAAACATAGAGTCACTATAAACTTTAGGTCAATGATCACTACCTTATATTTCTCCACAAAGAGTAGAAAGCAAAAACAATCAATATAACATCTATAATATAATAAAACTGTAACGGGGCCGTGTCTGTACATGAAATATTTTTGGAAAATAATAACTGTGGTGGACATTACTAACGATACAGAGGCCAAAACAACAACTTTTGGAATTTTTGTCTGTCTGTCTGTCTGTCTGTATCACGCAAAAACTACCAGGCCGATTTTGATGAAATTTTGTATGGTGGTTCCTTATAGCCCGGGTTAACATATAGGATACTTTTTATCTCATAAAATTCAAGAGTTCCCGTGGGAAAATCAAAAGTATTCATTTATAGGGTGGCTCACCACGTAAATGTGGCTTGACCTATTACAATCAAATTTTACACGTTGATACCCTTATCGCGAACTAAAACTGGGACATTGTGAATCCCAAAAAAATTAGGGTTCCTACTGGAATGCAAAAAATTGTATCTATAGAATGACTCAACGTAACAATATGAAACCTTTACATAAGGATGGGGTGTTTTGACCATCATTGAATAGTCGGGTATTCTTTATCCCAGAAAACTAAAGAGGTCCCATGGGAAATTATCTATCGATACATACAATAATAACAAAAGAGTACTTTTTTCTGTATATTAGCTACACATACCAAACATTATAATCATAGTAGCAGAATGTCAATAGATGGCACTGCAGGGATAATAAAACGCGCTTAAGTTGTATTAAAACATTAAAATATTATTTCATACTTTTGAGTGGATTTCTTTTATGTATTTTTCAGCACACGATACTTTAAACTCTGGAACTATGGTACGTAGCGATGTGTTTCATAGACGAACAGAGAGGTATTTTTTTACAGATTCCAATCGTGTAAAAAAATAAAAACACATAAATCGAGTTGAACATCTTTTAACAGGAGGCACAGATATGGGAACTCTTCTGACGGCGACTATTTGCGTGTGGCAGTTGCTCTCCGCCTGCAATATCAATATCTGTGAACCTCATCAATGTATTTGCGGGTCCTCGGTGGAGGCGATTGGCCATCACTCACTGAGTTGCAGTCGTGTTTGTGAAGATTACCACGTCACCAATTCCTTAATGACCTCACTCGGAGGGCACTGGTCTCGGCCAGATGGAATATTCCATCTTTGATGCAGCCGCCGGCCGGGCTTTAGTCGATCTGATGGCAAAAGGCCGGAGGGTTTAAACAGGTGCTATGGCAGAGAGGAACGTGTCTGATTTGGGAAGCCACTTTTTCTGCCTCACTCCTCACCCGTACGGTATTGCTGCTCAATTTGCGGAGAGAAAGAAGCATAATAAGTACTCGGTCTTGGAGACAAATTACTGCTTTGTGCCGCTGGTCTGTGACACAACCGGCTGCTGAACCCTCAGAGGCCTTTGCCTTCACAAAGAAGATTGGCCTTCGCCTTCGAGAGAGGAGATGTGACGTGAGGTCCTACCTGCTGCTAAGGTTGTCTATTGCCATCCAGCGCGGCAACGAGAAGTGCGTCTTGGGCTCGAGGATTTGACCCATATTAATATTGTTAGGAAATTTTATTACTAGACTGATACCTATAATGATTTGAATTAGTTTTTTGATAATATTTCATCATATCAGTTTATATACGTCCCCACCAAGGGGCTCGACCTGCCCTGAGTTAGGGCGATCTGGCCTTAGACGATCACGTGGGCCCATTGCGGGTTGATTGACTTCACACATAAGCTTCGAATTTCTTCGCGGGCGTGTGCAGGTTTCCTCACGATGTTTTTCTCACCGTAAGAGCGTCGGATAAACGTACATACCAGTATGAAATCGATATTCGTATAGATATTGGTAAGTGGCAGATTCGAACCACGGCCTTCCAGACAGGAGGTAGTGGCCCTAACCGTTTTGCCACCGACGCTCTATATTTTATTTAAGATTTAGAAATCCTTACTTAATATTATAAATGTGAAAATGTGTTTGTTTGTTTGTTACCTATTCACACTTCGACAACTCTACCAGTCTTGATTAAATTTGGCATGCAGGTAGCCTGTATCACTAGGAATGAAATAGTCAACCTTTTATCTGTGGAAATTATCATAGCCCGATGCAGTTCCTGAGGAAACTAAAACAATACTCTTTGTTCGCAAATTTATTTAAAATCGTAACGAAAAAATGGATTGGTGCGATTTTTAGCACAGAGATGAGGTGGAAAATATAATTTACTAATAAGTATATCCTGACATAGTTCCCGAGGGATCTGGGGACAACATGGACAAGATGTTGTCAAGGGTTTACCAATTGCGAATAAAAAAAAAAAAAAAAAACTGTTTTCTACGCTCGCGCACGTCAGTGGCGTCGCAACGGACGGAGCAACGGATTAAAGTGATTTTTTGTATAGAATTTGTTGGGGAGGGGGGGGGGGGGAAGTGACAAAGACTGCTTATCCGAATAGCCCGATACAGTTCCTGAGGTACCTGGAGAAAACTCATGTCCACGCTTGCGAGCTGATTGCGGCTCTCGCACCACTCACCCTTAAAAAGAGTCATAAAAGCTATGTCCACGTGGGCGAAGCCGCGGGCAAAAGCTAGTAATACATATAGGCATTGAGCTACTAAGAGACCTGTGACCAAAGAGAATAGAATCACAGCGTTTGAGCTGTGACAATCGAATTTCAAGTATCAGTGCGCGTACGCGAGCGTAGTAAATATTTAGTATTCTTTGGTCAAACCCTCCAACAAAGGGGCCGCGCTGAGTTCAATCGCGAAGCCGACAACTTCGGCGGCGACGCGGCTAACGGCGCTATTGATCTCAAAGCGTCCTCATTGACTGAGTGTTTGTCACCAGCCGTCAAAGTTGCAGCTAATTCAGCAAACGAACTTTAGCCAAAATAAACACATTATCCTTCACAACCCTTCACAATTTCATATTTATCCCTGCGTATGCCCATAAACATGTCAGCCGGCCACCTAATACAATTACAATGCACGTACATACGACAACTAATAAAATAGCAAAAGAAACGTCGACACTTAAGGGCTTCGAAGGGTCGCTCAGTATTCTTCTCGCCGACCCTTCTGCGAAAGGGCAAAGCAAACACTTGAGTCGAAGGACCAAATAGCGAAAGTATTGAGTCGCGAAATAAAATAAGGGTAGAAACGAGTACGTGGCGATCGTGATAGTTGGCGATGTATATAGAGCATTTTGTACAACTTTTGACCGAAGTGTCGGTGGCTCAACCGGTAACGACTCGGTCTTCCTAACCAGAGGTACCTACCGGGTTCAAATCCGGACGGCCAATGTACCAATGAGTTTTGAAAAACTTACGTACATATACTCACCGATTGCTTTAACGGTGAAGGAAAACATCGTGAGGAAACCTGCACACACCTGCGAAGAAACTCGAAGGTTGTGTGTGAAATCGACCAACCCGCACTGGGCCCGCGTGGTCGACTAAGGCCCGATCGCCCTAATTCAGGATAGGCTCGAGCCCCTCGGTGGGGACGTATATGAGCTGATATGATGATGTACCTCCTCAAAATGTTAGTGTTCTGCATGTGACTCGGGATTACTTTAAAAGAAGGCCAATGGGCCTATGTTCAACTGTTGACATCTCCTGGCCAAAATTCTGAATAGAGATGATGACTTTATTGAAATTTAAGAATATATTATTATTTTTAATTAAAAACAAATCATCTGATATTTAACAATATGGGTACGAGGGCCATCGTTATTGAGACTTGAACAGATTTTTTTCCACGTACCTAGAAGTTGTTGCAGCGTTTATATTTTTATTTAATTGTTTCTCGCCTCACTTTTTCGCCTGCGAATGGAAGGTAAAGCTCTTTCTAGTGTAAAACATCTGTCAAACTTCTTTGACTATGATACTTTAGTGTTTCTAAAGCACGCTAATCCTACTAATATTATAAAAGCGAAAGTTTGTAAAAATGTATGGATGTATGTTTGTTACTCTTTCACGCAAAAACTACTAAACGGATTTGGCTGAGATTTGGTAGGTAGACAGATTGTGACCTGGTTTAACACATAGACTACTTTTTTCCAAGTGGCAAGCAGCTCGCGCTCTGCGCACCCTTGAAAAGTCATAGAAACGTTGTCCACGCGGGTGAAGCCACGGGAAACAGCCAGTTTAATAATAATAATATAATAATTAATTATTTATTCAGATAATAGACCCACGGTAAATTAAAAAAAATACACAAAATGATACAAAATAAACTAAATAATTTAAATGTATAGTGCTGACTAGAATCATTGACGATTCGTGTCAAGGTGGACACTAATCCAGTATTTAAACATGTACCCAGAGAAGTCCTCACCCACTACTATCAGAACGCTGTTGTCAGTTCCCTGCAATAGCTTCCAAAAGGAAGCTATACTGGCCCTAACAACAGCAAATAAATCCGGCACTTCCCCCTCGGCAAACACGCCCGACGCGCTGCAGTATCTGGGTAACTTCATGCGGATCGTTTAACTGCACCCTGATGGTTCTGAGTGTCGATCTTTTAAACTTTACCCAAAGCTGGGACGTGAAGAAACACTGACAGAAAGTTCTGAATAGTGTCGTCTTCACGTCCCTACTGCATTTTTAGAACGCGCGCGCCTTAATCCTCTTTATAGCATTTTAGAACATAAAAGCACCACTAATGTTATTTTAGAGTAATAACGCTGCTTTATCAGCTCCATATAAATCCAGAGTGGACATCACAAGGGTGACCACAGGTGCGTGGCTACGGTGGAACTTTTCAAATATTTGCTTTGGTGGCTTTCCCATGGATTTCCTCGCTTCCCACTGTACCCTAAACGTCACTAACGATAACGGGGCCCGTACAATTTATTTAACTGAGCGGATCAAATATGCTTTGACAAAACACGGTGAAAAGGGAAAAGTTTCGGGATTTATCTTTTGTTGGATTGTTTTGAAGCGGAAAGTAAGGGTTTTGGTTTTGTTAAAGGCTCTACAACTGTGGTTGGTATTTACGAGTGTTGTGTAGTATCGAAGGTTTAGTAAAATTATACTAAATGACGTAATGAAATAAGATTAAATAGATTACGATGTAAGCAAGTAAACCACACAAATATTTAAAAGCGAAAGTTTGTGAGTGTGTATGTTTGTTACTTCTTCACGCAAAAACTTCTCAACGGATCTGGCTGAAATTTGGTAGATAGACAGATCAGGACCTGGATTAATACATGGGCACCCTCGAAAAGTCAAAGAAACGATGTCCACGCGGGTGAAGCCGCGGGAAACAGCTAGTAAATTATAAGACTATCTAGTAAATAAATAATCGATTTATTAAAAAAAATAAAAACCGACTGCATAACCTCTCTTTTTTGGACAGACGGGTAAAATGTATTCTAAGTCACTCACGGAATCGAGACAAATGTAACGACAACTCGCACACAAAATCCATGAAGGCTTTTAGTTTACAGAGCGTGCCAAAGAAATACACATGTTGGCACATCATCATATCAGCTCATATATTACGTCCTCACCGAGGGGCTCGAGCCTACCCTGTATTAGGGCGATCGGGCCTTAGTCGACCACGCGGGCCCAGTGCGGGTTGGTCGACTTAACACACAACCATAGGGAAATCCATGGGTAAGACAATCAATCCCCATCAAAATCTCAACTTCGATTTTTTTGCCATCACGAATACCTCTTCACTCTTTCGTCCCTCGCTAACGTTTGCTCCTTGGTCGCTCGAAAGTAAAAATAGGTGACCTGGAGCACACCCTGGTCACTTCATACAACGGGCCAGAAATGACATTTCAAAAAACGAATGACGGAACAAACAAAATGACGGCAAAATTCTATACGTTCGACAACCAAACTGTAACCAATCTGTATCTGTCTGGGTGACGAGGGGGTGAGGTCGCAATCTAGAGAGCGGAAGGAAGTGTCCATACTGTATGTTAGTACTAATATAATATATACTTTGCCTGGAGGCTGACACGCAAAAACAATAGACGATCCTAGAAGCTACACTACTACACCTTCAGAGTTTGTTTGTTGCTTTGTATACTCTTTATTGTACAAAATATAAACTAAAAATAATATTTAAAAAAAAAGCTTATGTATAAAGGCGGACTTATGTACAAGTTCACCATCAGGTCAACTTCAAAATACCAAGAAGAGCGGGAAATACGGATTGATACCAAATTTCAGCACGAGCGGAGCCGTGTCACTCTACAATCAATTTCAAAATTGACTCAGACTAATAAATAAACAAAAAAATATCGTCATGACGAAGAATAAAAGCTTATCATAATAATAAAATAATTTGCCAAAATATTGAATCCAATTATGTGTTTTACTTCCGTTATTTGTCACGTTTTAAACAAGACATTAATGGAACTTAAATAACGATTTCCAAGCCATTATTCTGAGTTACGATGATTACTTCCTAATCAATTACGATTATACATAATGGTAAATTCAACGCACCACACAGTCAAGTAATAATATCTAAAACACAGTTTACGTAGGAATGAGTTAATAACAGGTAGTTAATAATTAACCGCCTTTTCCGTTGCGTGGTCGCCACTCGAGAACTTTACTGCCCCAACGGCCATCTGTTCTACGAGCTATGTGCCCCGCCCACTGCCACTTAAGTTTAGCAATTCTGAGAGCTATGTCGGTTACTTTGGTACTCCTACGGATCTCCTCGTTTCTGATTCGATCACGCAGAGAAACTCCGAGCATAGCACGCAGCGTAGGCAGGCCTCCCACTCGGTGGACCGATGACCTGGTGAAGGTCGCGGGAAGCCGCTGGATGCGGGCAGCACAGAACCGGTCGTCGTGGAAATCTTTGGGGGAGGCCTATGTCCAGCAGTGGACGTCCTTTGGCTGATATGATGATGATGAAGAAATAAACGCCTACGTGGCGTAATGGTCAGACCATTCGCTTCACACGCAGGAGGTCATGGGTTCGATTCCCGGTGGGGTCAACTTGTACGACTCGGTTTGGTTGGTGGAAGAGCATATTCTAAGCCCGCCTGGCTAGCTACCACCATCTTATCTAAGTCTTGCCGCCAAACGTCAGTGTTATCAACATTGATGTGTTCCGGCTTAAAGATAAGATAGCCAGTTCTCCATTGCGTTGGTGGTTAGCCCGCTTCCATCTTCGGCATCATCGTTACTTACCACCAGGTTAGATGATGCCAAGGGCTTACCAATTGTGAATAGAAATAAAGGTCAGGTAAAAAGTTTCTTCGTATTTTTTAAAGTATAAATTTGTAGTCAAATCGTCAAATTATAATTAGTATTACACTGAATGTTTTTGGACGACCGTTGGGACAGTAAAGTTCTCGAGTGGAGACTGAGCACTGAAAAACGTACCGTAGGCAGGCCTCCCACGCGGTGAACCTGGTGAAAGTCACGGGAAGCCGCTGGATGCGGGTAGCGCAGAACCGGTCGTCTATGTCCAGCAGTGGACGTCCTTCGGCTGATATGATGATGACACCGAATGTTTTCGTCAATAATACTAAACGCGTTGGTGGCTCAATCGGTAACGAATCGGTTCTCCTAACCTCCTAACCTTCAAATCCGGACGGCCAATGTACCAATAAGTTTTACGAAACTTAAGTATATATATATATACTCACCGATTGCTTTAACGGTGAAGGAAAACATCGTGAGGAAACCTGCACACACCTGCGAAGAAACTCCAAGATTGTGTGTGAAGTCGACCAACCCGCACTGGGCCCGCGTGGTCGACTAAGGCCCGATCGCCCTAATTCAGGGTAGCCTCGAGCCCCTCGGTGGGGACGTATATGAGCAGATATGATGATATGATGACTAAAAATCATTGCATTAACTCGAATCAATTAATCGATTTCCTTGAGTTGCAAATGGACAAAAAATTGAAGAATTATTACCACCAAGATAAAACACTTTAAGTAATGACCGTGGGACCTCGGTTTTGGTTTGGTTCGAATCACAAGAGTTAGTACTGGACTTACTCAGATTGTACTTACGTACGTTTCCCTGCGTGATCGAATCAGAAATGAGGAGATCCGTAGGAGAACCAAAGTAACCGACATAGCCCTCAGAATAGCTAAACTTAAGTGGGGCACTATAGGTCATAGAACAGATGGCCGTTGGAATAGTTAAGTTCTCGAGTGACAACCGCACACCGACAGCAGTAGCGTAGGCAGGCCTCCCACTCGGTGGACCGACGACTTTGTGAAAGTCATGGCAAGCCGATGGATGCGGGCAGTTTAGAACCAGTCGTTGGGGCAATCCTTCTGGGGAGGCTTTTGTCCAGCAGTGGACGTCTTTCAGCTAATGATGATGATTACGTATGAAGTATCAGAAAAAATCGTAAGGTTAATCGTATTAAAAAATGTATGCGATTTTTACCGACTCCAAAAAAGAAGGAAGTTTTCAATTACATTGTAAGTTTTATTTTGTGTGTATGTTACGCATGAGAGCTTCGTCGAAAGACTCTGAAATGTTTAATGTTGTTATTGACGTTGTTAGATAGATAGCGATATTAACACAAATAAAATATATAAGTTTATATTTTTCCACAGAGATAGCTTTACGCAGTCTTTCAATAATTTGAATTGAATATTGTCATTTGAACTATCTTAAGGCCATAAAAGAGACTCTGAAATGTTTAATGTTGTTTTTGATGTTGTTAGATAGATAGCAATATTATCACTAAAAATAAAGAAAACAAAAATAAAAGTTTAAAAAACTAAAAACCGACTTCAAAATGAAGTTCACTCAAAAGTATGAAATAATAATATTATTATACTTAGATACACTACATTAACCAACAATGACGAAATCAAAGGTGGGTACGAATTAAATTAGGGGTCTAAAATTTTTTTTGAGGTCGGCGTCAGCAATGCCATTGAATCTAAAACATTTGATACGTAAGTAGCTGTGTGCTGGTCCTGACCTCAAAAATAAATTTAGGCCCCTAATTTAAGTCATACCCACCTTTGATTTCGTTATTGATGGTGAATGTCGTGTATCTATGTATAATAATATTATTTCATACTTTGAGTGAATTTCATTTTGAAGTCGGTTTTTAGTTTTTTAAACTTTTATTTTTATTATATGTATAAGAGAGATCTAATTTTCCACGGAACCTCTTTAGTTTTCCGAGTTAAAGAATACCCAACTATGTAATAATGGTCATAACACCCTATCTCAATGTCAATGTTTCATAAGATAATTTTTTTTTGCATTCCTGCAGGAAACATTAATTTTTTTGGAATTCGTAATGTCCCAGTTTTAGTTCGCGATATGACGTATCGTGTAAAACTTAATTGCAATAGGTCTAGCAACATTTGGCTGGTGAGCCATTCTATAAATGCATACTTTGGATTTTTCCACGGGAGCTCTTGAATTTTCCGGGATAAAAAGTATCCTATATGTTAACCCGGGCTATATAAGGAACCACCATACATAATTTTATAATTATTGGCCTGGTAGTTTTTTGCGTGATGGGAAAAGATACATACATACATAAACATACAGACAGACAGACAGACCAAAAATCCAAAAGTAGTTGTTTTGGCCTCTATATCGCTAGTTATGTGCACCACAGTTATTACTTTCCAAAAATATTTCATTTACAGACACAGCCCCGTTACAGTTTAAGGTATTATCTTATATATAAAATTCTCGTGTCACAATGTTCGTTCCCGTACTCCTCCTCATGAAATTTTGTGAGCATATTGAGTAGGTCTGAGAATCGGCCAACATCTATTTTATTTTAGGGTAGGGTAGTGTAGGGTAGGGTAGGGTAGTGTAGTGTAGGGTAGGGTAGTGTAGTGTAGGGTAGTGTAGTGTAGGGTAGTGTAGGGTAGGGTAGTGTAGTGTAGTGTATGTAGGGTAGGGTAGTGTAGTGTAGGGTAGGGTAGGGTAGGGCAGTGTAATGTAATGTAAGGCGGTACGTACTTCGCCGGGACAGCTAGTATGTATATAGATAACTGAAATGTAGTATGTTTAAAAAACGGCCAAGTGCGAGTCAAACTCGTGCACTAAGTGTTCCGTACCAAAAACTAATTTTATCTATAGATATAGGTAAAAGGGAACTAATTGCTGTTGTCGTATTACTACGTAAATTAACTATGTAGAAGATACTACTACATCCCACAGATTTTCTCTAAGATTTTTCTGTAATATATGCATTTAACCTCGCTGCGAGTTTTTAAAAATTTTATGCCCAGTAGTTTTAGAGATAAGGAGGTTAATTTTAGCCTATTTTCCTTTAAAACATCAAAACTATTACCTTCAAACGATGTAAACAATAAAATATTTACAAGCCCTTTCATTTCATATGTAACACGATGTATTTTGTAAACTATAGTTTGCAAAACTTTTTTTTATATTTTCTAATTTACCCCCCAAATGTAAACAAGCCCTGCTTCAGAGTAGGCTCGAGCCCCTCGGTGGGGACGTATATAAGCTGTAATGATGACCCCCCAAAAGTAGCCCCCATGTTTAAAATTAATTTATTTACGTTGTATGTCCGTTTTTGGTCCCCGACTTACATATTATGTGTACCAAATTTCAACTCAATCGATCCAGTAGTTTTTGAGCAAATCGGCTATGACAGACGGACGGGCAGACACACGAGTGATCATATAAGAGTTTCGTTTTTTTCTTTTGTGGTACGGAACCCTAAAAACATTTTTTTTTGTGTTTGACCTGATTTACAACGGGTTTACAGCATCGATAAGTACACTATTTTAGTACAGATATAAACCGAATGGCGTTATTCGACATTTCCTGTTAAAAGTTGACTTAACAGGACCTCTTTTTAAAGCTGTTATTTAAGTTGCAATGTTTGTATTTATGTTTTTTTATACACAATTCAAACACACATTCTCACCTGACGGTAAGTGACGATGATGCCGAAGATGAAAGCGGCCTTACCAAGATTCCTTAACGTAATGGAGAACTCGCTATCTTATCTTCAAGTCGGAAAACATCAATTCTGTTAACAGTGATGTTTAGCGACAAGACTTGGATAAGATGGTGGTAGCTAGCCAGGCGGACTTAGAAAATGCCCTACCACCAACCAAACCGAGTCTTACAAGTTGACCCCACCGGGAATCGAACCCGCGACCTCCTGGTGTGATGTAAGTGGACTAACCATTACGCCACAGAGGCGGTATGCATGCATTTATTATATATTTATGTATGTATGTGTAAGACTGAGGACGGCAGGACCATATCGTCTAAGACTGAGTTGCTGGAAGAAGTTGAGAAGTTCTATGGACAATTGTACAAGACCACACGTTTGCCTGTCAGCGATCTGGCTGAAGACCCAAGAGCCAGACTAACCCGACACTAAGGTAGGATGGTGCAGGAGTGCGCACTTTTGAGATTTTATGCTATGGAAAAAAAAGAAAAGTTTCCTTGTATGAGGATTACCGTTATTTGTTGGCACAACTTAACCGGGTAACAAAAACAAATACAAGTATCAACTTTTAAGTAGTATTTCAGGAACTATGAGGAAAAAGGTCAGTCCCTGAAATGCGCACTCTTGTACAATCAATGAGGACAAGAGTGCGCAGTCAGTTGTACAAGAGTGCGCCGTACGTATAACAGTGCACATTACTTACAAATATCACATTAGTAAGTACCAATACCAATATAGTCTGTGCACTTTTCGTGCCACCAGTTTTTACAAGAAATACACTCAATCCAATCGTCTATGATGGGCTCTTTATAGATTTCTGTACAGCCTGGACAAGTCCATACTTTTTTCTTTTGTGTTGTGTTTGACTTCTTAGGATTTGTTTTTTTTTTTGTTGAGGCTTTTTGGTTCTTCAAAGCATCTTCAAACTTTCTTTTGTGTTGTGAACTGCTTAAAATTTCAGATCTTTTGCTCACTTTACTATAGGTTCGCTGAACGGATGACTTTGGGTAAGGTGACAACTCAATTAATTTGACCTGAGATGAAGTTGAAGGCGAAGCATTAGCTTGTAAATCTGAAAATTGTCAGTTGTACAGTTATCATTCACTCCTACTTTACAAAGCTTTCTTGCCTCTTCCAAGATGTCTTTTTCTACTGAAAGCATTTCTCTTTCCTTCTCAATTTGAGGGTTTCGCGGTTCTTCTGGTATATTTGCTGAATCAGCTAGTGTCTGCGGTGCTACATTCGGTTCAAGAAGCTCAGCTTCTAAAGGTCGTTCAGTTACGGTGCTTGCTAAAAAGTCAACTTCAGAAAAAAAGCCATCATTAAAAGGACAAATGCCTGTCACTTTAAATCCTCGATAGCATTTGCAACGGTTGCAGTTTTTTTTTGCAAATGCAGGTGTAAATATTATTGCCACTTGAACGGTGGTTACTTTTCGACCTGGGTGGTTCCTCAACCAGTTTTCACACTCAGCAGAGTAATATTTTTCAGAGATTTTTATTTTATTATTCAGAGAAAAATGAGAGGTGGCAATGAGAGTAATTCAATATGATTTTGTCGACAGAAATTAGCAGCTGCAAGTGTGCAATGCGACTAGTGCAAACATTAGAATAAGTATTAGGAAGTTAAAAATAAAACATATCTAATAAAGCTCAAGTTCAAAGCGATACGTAGCACAAGAGTGCGCGCGCACTCTTGTACATTTTGGTACTGCGCACTCTTGTACGATTCCGACTCAACAACTTCAAAAAATCACCACTGCCATCTATCAGAAATCATTTGCAAATCACTAAGGCTGCGGGTACTTCCATGACTACTTAGCCAAAATATAAACAAAAACATTGCTTACCTCTCTAATTTCCGTTGCTATTCAGTTTACAAAAAGCTGTATTATTACATCACAGGGGTCGAAAATACATTTTCTTCTATTAATCTTTGGAAATTATACCAGAACAGATAAATTTTGTTCACCGATACACCTGTCGTGCCCTTTGACCTTTGACGACTGAAGTTAGCGGCGAACCTTGCATTGTGATTGGCTAATAGCTCTTCGTACTCTTGTACACCGCGCACTCCTGCACAACCCTACCCTATACCGAAGATATCCCGGACGTCAGCCTGTACGAGATTAGAATAGCTCTCAAACAGCTCAAGAACAACAAGGCACCGGGTGATGATGGAATTACGGCTGAACTTCTGAAAGCAGGTGGAACACCGGTACTTAAAGCTCTTCAGAAGTTATTTAATTCCGTTATACTCGAGGGACAAACGCCTAAGGCATGGCACAGAAGTGTGGTCGTGCTTTTCTTCAAAAAAGGTGACAACACTCTGCTGAAGAACTACAGACCCATCTCACTTCTGAGCCATGTCTACAAGCTGTTTTCGAGAGTCATTACGAATCGTCTCGCACGCAGGTTTGACGACTTCCAGCCTCCCGAACAAGCCGGTTTCCGAAAAGGCTTTAGTACCATAGACCACATACATACGCTGCGGCAGATTATACAGAAGACCGAAGAGTACAATCAGCCACTATGCTTGGCGTTTGTGGACTATGAGAAGGCCTTTGATTCAGTCGAAACCTGGGCTGTGCTACAGTCTCTCCAGCGGTGCCAAATTGACCATCGATACATCGAGGTGTTGAAGTGTCTGTATGAAAACGCCACCATGTCGGTTCGCCTCCAGGACCAAAACTCGAAACCTATCCAGTTGCAGCGAGGGGTGAGATAGGGAGACGTTATATCTCCGAAACTGTTCACCGCCGCCCTGGAAGATGTTTTTAAGCTTCTGGACTGGGGTGGACTCGGCATCAATATCAACGGCGAGTACATATCCCACCTCCGATTCGCTGACGATGTCGTGGTCATGGCTGAGACTATGGAAGACCTAAGCACAATGCTCGATGGCCTCAGTAAGGTCTCTCAACAAGTGGGTCTTAAAATGAACATGGACAAGACGAAAATAATGTTAAATGTCCGTGTCGCACCCACTCCTCTAAAGGTTGGAGACTCTACACTGGAAGTTGTTGACGAATATGTATACCTGGGACAAACAGTCCAGCTAGGCAGGTCCAACTTCAAGAAAGAGATCAATCGACGAATCCAACTCGGCTGGGCAGCGTTCGGGAAGCTTCGCAATATCTTCACGTCCCAAATACCGCAGTGTCTCAAGACTAAGGTCTTTGACCAGTGTGTGTTGCCAGTGATGACTTACGGAACTGAGACATGGTCGCTTACTATGGGCCTCATAAGAAGGCTCAAGGTCACCCAAAGGGCAATGGAGCGTGCTATGCTCGGAGTTTCTCTGCGTGATCGAATCAGAAACGAGGAGATCCGCAGGAGAACTAAAGTAACCGACATAGCTCACAGAATCGCTAGACTGAAGTGGCAGTGGGCAGGGCACATAGCTCGTAGAACAGATGGCCGATGGGGTAGTAAAGTTCTCGAGTGGCGACCGCGCACCGGAAAACGTAGCGTAGGCAGGCCTCCCACGCGGTGGACCGATGACCTGGTGAAGGTCGCGGGAAGCCGATGGATGCGGGCAGCGCAGGACCGGACGTCGTGGAAATCCTTGGGGGAGGCCTTTGTTCAGCAGTGGACGATTTGTGGCTGATATGATGATGTATGTGTGTATGTTTGTTTGTTTAGTTTAAATCTTGTGATCGATTTTAAAACGACTTTCAGAGGTCCCATTAAGGTGCAGTGGTACCTAAAAATCCTCTTAAACAGGTTTTTAGAATTCATTTTTGAAGTAGTTAACAGTAAATTTAAAATCTATGAAAATACATTGGTATTATTGAGAATAGTTACGAGGGATTATATTGAATCGAAACACAATTTAATAAAGTTGGCTCGATAGAATAATTTAACAAAAGTTTCTCTTTTCGCTTCATTTTATCGTCTATTTTCGGTTTTAATCTTAAAATAAGTAATTTGATAATATGATTTATTTACTAAAATAAAGTTCATAGGTAAAACATCGAATGGATTTTTATTTAAAATAAATATGATGAAAATAAAAACGAAAACATCGAAAAAGTACAAAAGTGTGGTTATTTTCTTTCCTCTTTACACGCAAAGAAAAAGACAAAGACAGATTTTTAAGTACTACTGGGCCTTAAGCTGAAATTTGGAATGAAGCCGTATTCCCGGTGACAGTAGATCCTTTTGTTATTTTGAAGTTGATCTGATGATGAACTTTGTAGGTGGAAGCAGGGTCCCAGAGTCGTCTTATATTTTTCTATAGAGTCGTAGGAAATTCACCTTTTTTGAATTTGGAACCGTGTTTTTTTATTTTATTCATTTGAGATTTTGGATTTTTTGGCATTAAAACTCTTTTCAAATAAAAACTTGTAAAAAAAAGCATTTAGATTTTTCGAAAATTATTCTTTTGACCTCTGCTGATAAGTTTCACTTCATAACAGTACTCTTATAACTGGAGTTGTAGAGGAAACGCGGGCGCTTTTTTTTCCATTAAAAACGCAGTCCTCTTTTTCCTCCCTGGACAATGACAATAGAGCAATAATGTTTTTTCCATCAAAGCTATATCTACCATGGCCATGTTTTTTTCCCATATTGTTTATAATAGGAAGTAGGAGCCTTCAAAAACTGAGAAAATACCAATAAAATTACAACATGTAAAGCGTTTTTTTTTATTACTTTTGAAAAAAACATTATTATTGCTCAAGTTTTGGCAGAGGAAATAGGAGACTACAAAATGCTGTTTTGGTCAATTTTAGTGTCTATTGTAGGTCTGCACTGCCGTCCTCCCTTTTTTGCTGTATACGGAGAGGTTTGGGGGAGGGAGATAGCAACGTTTTATTCTAATACCTATTCTTTAGGTCGCGTTTCCTCTTAATGTTTTCGTAAGCTTAAAGCTGGCTGAATCATAATTAAGGCTGTAGGCGTAGTGCTAAAGCTTTACGATCAATCAGTTAGTGCAATTTCACAGGATTTTCGTTGGGCGGTCAAATTACTCTTGATTTAGACGGTTTATTTAAATTAGATTAGTAACGCAAGTAAGAAGTTATTCTATTGCGTATATATATTTTATTATAATTTTTTGCCATTTTAAAGGCAGGCTAAGTCTCATTGGCCATAACGCCTTGTCTTCAGTATAATAATTTATCTGTAGAATTTGAAGATTTTACGTGTTCAGTAATTTTCCAGTCTTTAAGATCACCGTTTTTTCACATCATATACCTACATTTATTATTATTATTATAACAGCTCATATACGTCCCCGCCGAGGGGCTCGAGCCTACCCTGAATCAGGGTAATCGCCTATGATTATACCTACATATAGTCTGTAAACTTACCTGACCTACACACTAGCAAAATGATAGATAGAACTTTTGCTAAAGCTTTCGCGGACGTCTCGTGGGGACTCTAAACACAGTATACATACACACTTTTATTTCATTATCTTACACAATAAACACTTAAATGGTACTTTGCTGATAAATACACTATCAATATTTGCGTATTTTAATGTTGAAATAATCTATATATGTAAAAATGAATCCCTTTTCCCCTGGTCACGGCATCACGAGTGAACGGCTGGACCGATTTCGCTAATCCTTTTTTTGTCGAGTTCGTTAGTCTCAGGAGAAGGTTCTTATGTAGTGTAGGCTAGGGTGGGGTAGGTTAGGGTAGGGTAGTGTAGTTTAGTGTAGTGTAGGGTAGGGTAGGGTAGGGTAGGGTAGTGTAGTGCAGGGTAGTGTAGTGTAGGGTAGGGTAGTGTAGTGGTAAGGTAGGGTAGGGCAGTGTAGTGTAGTGTAGTGTAGTGTAGTGTAGTGTAGTGTAGTGTAGTGTAGTGTAGGGTAGGGTAGTGTAGTGTAGGGTAAGGTAGGGTAGGTTAGGGAAGGGTAGGGTAGGGTAGTGTAGTGTAGTGTAGGGTAGGGTGGGATAATGTAGTGCAGTGTAAAGTGGTACGAAGTTATATAAAAATGATCCTCTATTTCCCTTGGTCATCACATCACGCGTGAACGGCTGGACAGATTTCACTAATTCTTTTTTTGTTTAGTTCGTTATGGTCAGGAGAAGGTTCTTATGTAGGGTAGGGTAGGGTAGTGTAGGGTAGTGTAGTATAGTGTAGTGTAGGGTAGAGTAAGGTAGGGTAGGGTAGTGTAGTGTAGTGTAGTGTAGTGTAGTGTAGTGTAGTGTAGTGTAGGATATGGTGTGTAGTGTAGTGTAAGGTGGTACGAAGTTCGCCGGGACACCTAGTTAGATATAAAACCGGAATATGGGCAGGAGCGTCTTTTCCGCGTACTGTGCCGCCACGCCGGCCAAGCGTTATCTATAAGCTCCGATAATACAATAAATAATGAATCCTACTATCCTACAATAATATTAAAAACGCGAAAATTTTTGAGAATGTACGGATGTATGTTTGTTACTCCTTCACGCAAAAACTACTGAATGGATCTGGCTGAAATTTGGTAGGTAGACATATTAGGACCTGGATTAACACAATATATGCTACTTTTTTCCACTGGCGGTGCACTGCGCACCCTCGAAAAGTCATAGAAACGTTGTCCACGCGGTTGAAGCCGCGGAAAACAGCTAGTAGATTATAAAATATAACGCTTTTAAAGTGATCCTGTAGGTATTTCTAGCTCAAAACAATAAAATACTTACATAAGTCTTTTCTTATTATCCACAATTGGTAGCCCTTGACATCATCTCACCTGATGGTAAGTGACGATGCCGAAGATGGAAGCGGGATTACCAACGAAATGGGAAACTTGCTATCTTATCTTCAATCCGAAACCTGGTAGGTAGCTGAAAATGACAACTAAACCGAGTTATAGAAAGTTAGACTAAGTCGGGAATCGAACCCGCGACCTCCTGATGTGAAGCTTATGGACTTAACCGTTACGCCACGGAGGCGGTTCACTCGGTGTCTCTAGAATTGATCCACAAGTAACAATTGCTTGAACTAAAAATGACAATCGTTTTAAAACTTCGTTGCACAAGTCATATGTAGATCAGCCTTATTTTTTTGTCACCTCATGTCAGTCATGTTCATCTCACGACATAGTCAATACAAAACAAGGATCTCGTCAATAGGTCATCAGATAAAGTCCTTGCGATGCCAAATGACGCCTAAAGCAAAAACACTTCCTATACTACATTAGGATGATGTTTGGGCAACAATAGTTACTGTTGTGTGTCATGCGTTGCCCACATTAGTCCGTAGCGTGAGCGCAACTTATTTGGCAGGTTTGTCATAGTTCAAGGCTTTAAGGGACCTTGTTCAATATACGGTGAGTTTAAAATAGATTAGTAAGGCTGATATTGGCGACAAACTAATAAAGGAAATTATAAAAGTAATGAAACTATGCAAACTTACTTTTAGGTGAGATGATGCCAAGGGCTTACCAATTGAGAATAATAGGTAATAAAAAAAGACTTACAAAACAGCGATTGGCAAAAACACGAACGTAATCTTAGTAAATTCTGATTTCATCTCGGTTATCTTGCTGGCGCATAATGACTGAGTTAGTCTCTTTTAATCTGGAATTCAACAAAATACAACTAGAATTCAACAAAATACAAGAATTTTATGATCTGAATGTTTCTTTTTCTATAACATTAGGACCTACATCAGATGCATCGTGCCTATTTTGGCTGTATTCACTGCATATGGTGCAAAAAGCGTCGTTGGTTCAAACGGTAACCACTCGGTCCTCCTAACTTAGTTTTAATCCGGACGGCCAATGTACCAATAGGTTTTTCGAAACTTGCGTACATATACTTACCGATTACTTTAACGGTGAAGGAAAATATTGTGAGGAAACCAACCTGCACATTTCATCAGGTCGCTCAGCGCACGTCCGTAGGTGTAAATCTAAAATGCCCTACACGTGACTACGGGTGATGCTAAATTTAACACCAGGCAACTGACGTCTACTCCTTGGATAGCACGGTAAATTGTGCCTCACGATAAGAAAAAATAAAACTGCACTCGCACCCCAATTTTTTGTACCCAAAATCAAAAGAATCAAAAAATATCTCACGCACTTTAAAATTCAATTCGCAAACCGCACGCACAGTACTCGCTTCACAAAGGCGCTATTTATTAGTCAAGTGTAAATTCGTCTTTATTTGCATTTGCTCACATGTTAATAGCGTCCCGCGGCGTTCTGTCCAGCCATTGAGACAATTACGACTGATTATGCCCGTTGGTCACCAAAACTATGACTCGTGAGGTAACTTTTTAACGACCCGCCGAAATTTGACCTTCGTCGCTCCATAACGATCCCTCTCAAATCCTTCGTGTATCATTTACGGAAGATCAACAAAGAAGTTCTACTTACACTGGTCGTGTCCATAGTTATTTCTGTCGTGATTTATGTCCAAATTGCCTATGTCCATCGGTATTTCGCGTGATGTGTTATAATGTAGCTCACAGTTGTGAAACGCTTTAGTACCGTCGTGATCATCTTAATCTTCTTCTTGTACTGCGACATGGGCATTATTATCCACTTGTCTATGTTGGCAATCGTCAATAAAGTCGACTTTGTCACATTAAGCCACCTCTGCTTATTCCCACGGTGTACATTCACTAGTGTCGTTAAATTTTACATCCACATAAATTTTGCGAAAGCAAGTTAATTCAATTTTAGTGTCACAACCGCCTAGCATTTAATAAGATTGTTTGCACAATGAGTTGAGTCAGATAGATGTGGGCTGGGCACTTGTGGCACTGTTGAAATAACACTATCAGTGCAGCCGGGCACTTGACTGGGTCAATACGCCTACGTTAGGTTGACATCCGATAGTCCGACTGGCACGACGATGTAGGAAGATTATCTTGGTTACAGTGGGTAGAGCTTTACAAAGCAATGTTTTGACAGCTTTTATTTCTGCTCTCAATTTCGTATACTCTTTATGTTTTCTTCGTTCTATAAATAGAAAGTAATAGATGTTTCCACGATTTTGACATTATCATTAAAAATAAATTTATCAATCAATTGTATACGTGTAAAATCGACATCTTCATCAATTTCCATCACCAGGTGAGATGATACCAAGTGCTTACTAATCAATTATTAAAAACCGGCCAAGTGCGAGTCGGACTCATGCACCGAGGATTCCGTACCATCACACCTCGCCTCTCCACATAAATTTAACAATGATAGTAACTATTTATTTCAAACAACATACATCATAGCAAAATGATTAAAATGATTTTTTTAATCACTTCCGACTCCTTAGTTAGAGTACGAATAACAGTTGGCTGTTTAATTATTTGTTGTTTTTCTTTACAATGAATAGAATAAATAGTCACACCAAGTATCACGCTTTTATCTATATATTATAAAAGAAAGTCGTGTTAGTTACACCATTTATAACTAAAGAACGGCTGGACCAATTATTACGATTTTTATATTTTTGCATTTATTTTCGTCCTGAATAGGATAATAAGTATTAAAATATGCTATTAATCAATAAAAACAAATTATCAGTCAAAAAATAATTGGTTTTAGGGTAGGGCTGGGTGGCGTAGTGTAGATAGGGTAGGGTAGGGTAGAGTAGGGTAGTTTAGTGTAGTGTAGTGTAGGTGTAGTGTAGTTAGGGTAGGGTAGGGTAGATTAGTGTAGTGTAGTGTAGGTGTAGTGTAGTTCGGGTAGGTTAGGGTAGGGAAGGTTAGTGTAGTGTTGGGTAGTGTAGGGTAGGGTAGTGTAGTGTAGGGTAGAGTAGGGTAGGTTAGGGCAGTGTAGTGTAGGGTAAGGTAGTGTAGGGTAGGGTAGTGTAGTGTAGGGTAGGGTAGGGTAGGGTAGGTTAGGATAGTGTAGTGTAGGATAGGGTAGTGTAGTGTAGGATAGGGTAGTGTAGTGTAGTGTAGGATAGGGTAGTGTAGGGTAGGGTAGTGTAGGGTAGGGTAGTGTAGGGTAGTGTAGTGTAGGGTAGAGTAGGGTAGGTTAGGGCAGTGTAGTGTAGGGTAAGGTTGTGTAGGGTAGGGTAGTGTAGTGTAGGGTAGGGTAGGGTAGGTTAGGATAGTGTAGTGTAGGATAGGGTAGTGTAGTGTAGGATAGGGTAGTGTAGTGTAGGATAGGGTAGTGTAGGGTAGGGTAGTGTAGGGTAGGGTAGTGTAGGGTAGTGTAGTGTAGGGTAGTGTAGTGTAAGGTGGAACGAAGTTCGCCGGGACAGCTAGTGTATTAATAAAGACAAAAAAATACAACCTTTAAAACACCTTTTATTGTATGGGACTCCATACATTTTTTTTATTATTTTTTACTATATCTCCTATAATGACACATATTCTGTAAAAAAATTCAGCTGGTTACCTACCAGGGTTCAAAAGATTTAAACTTTTAAAAGTCGGACAGATGGACGAACGGACAGGCAGACAGCGGTCTTAGTTATAGGGTCCCGTTACCTTGCACAGAACCCTAAAATACTGATATTTATTTAGTTAACAACGTATCACTACGTTAATTAAGTTCATTTCAACCGACTTCAAAAAGGAGGAGGTTCTCGATTTGACTATGTTTTTTTTTGTATGTTTGTTACGCGATATCTTCGCAGATTGTGAATCGATTTTCATGATTCTTTTTTGTAGATTAAAAACGAATGAGCGTACAGTAGTCGCATAATATGATGTGTAACCGACATAAGTAAAATATATCTAGCGGCCGCGCATTAGACGACATGGCTATTATCCCTTAGCCTTCGTGACTGAAAAAAAAATCTGATATATATATTTAGTGAATAATGTATATCTACGTTAATATAAGTTCATTTTCAACCGACTTCAAAAAGGAGGAGGTTCTCGATTCGACTGTATGTTTTTTTCTATGTTTGTTGCGCGATATCTTCGCAGATTGTGAACCGATTTTCATGATTCTTTTTGGTAGCTTAAAAACGAGCGAGCTTACAGTAGTCGCATAATATGATGTGTAACATCTGACAAAAGTAAAATATGGCCTCTGGTGGTGCATTAGACGGCATGACCGTATTTCCTTACCCTTCGTGACTTAAAAAAAAATAAGGCAGCATGGCCATGTGTCCTTAGCCTTCGCGACTGAAAAAAAGGCATTTTTTGTTACATCTTTCCATACTTTTTCTCGAAATCACTCCCACAGGCTTGTAAAATCTAACTACTTAACCTAATATATGTGTCCTTTGCTTTTAGATCCTTTGTTTTTCCATCTTCCTTTGTATCTTAAACTCAAACTTAAACTCAAATAATTCTCTATACATCAAAATAAACAAATACATTTACAAAATTTAAATAACAACTAAGAGACGTACATTCCAGGCGGTCTTATCGCTGAGAATGATTTCTACAATACAAAACAAGGAGACAGGTAGTACGCGAACAACAACAGCATAAAAAATAATTGGATATTATTTTTATACTTAAACTTTAAAATATATAAAGCTATTATCACTAGCTTTTTAGCTTTTTTTATATCTCATTTTCTTGTCTTAATAATAGATGTAATTATGTATAATATTTGTGTTTATATTTAATGTATTTTTTTATTTTATTTATTAAAGCATTATTTAAGTATTTTATTTTATTGTTTATTTTCAAATTCATTCTTTTGTTTCATTTATTATTGCACCGCCCTTTACCTTATTCTGGCACTGTTTTTCTTACCCTAAGGTTGCCTGGAAGAAATTTATACATAGCAATAGGGCCGCCTGTTGTATGAAATTTCATGTATGTTGTTTTATTCTTTATTTTATTAACCCTTGACGCAAAAAGATGGGTGTTATAAGTTTAGTTATAGTTCATAGTTATTTATTCATTATAATATGTCAATATATTACATGTCAAATAAATTATAACTAAAATCCAAATATCAAATTATTATAAAATAATGATGAGTAATAAAAGTTAAAAAAAAAATTATAAAAATATTATCATATTATTTAATTAGATTAAATATTTAAAAATTCTTTCTGTAGAACGCGTGCTCGACGTGCTTTAAACTAGTGCTTAAACGTGTGTATCTGTGTATCTGTCTGTGGAATCGTATTTTTTAAACGAATTGCCCGATTTTGTTGCGGTTTTTTTTCTTTGAAAGCTGACAGGATCTAGGTGGTTCTTAGCTACAATTTATGAAGATCTGTTCAGCCGTTTGAAGGTGATGAAGGTAATGAAATTATCTAGGTGATGAAGGGATGTGGGCAACTTATACCGGTCTAATCAATTGTAAATTTGGTGCCCTGTAACTGTAATATTATTTCAAAACCATAGTAATCTTGACCTGATGGTGCAGTATCTCCTGGAATGTGTTAGGATACCCAACTCCTCGCCAACTTACTGCAGAGGTATCGTGTTTAGGCTCATTTGAATAGTCTCAGTTAATAGGTGTTAGATAGAAAATGGTAACTTTGACCTGAGCATTGTAGCATTACATCTCTATGGGTGAAGGTCCTAAAGAAACTAAATTGATGGCTCCGACTAACGACCTGGCGAGGAGGTACTCCTCAGGTGCGGAGAGCGCGTCTGACAGGAGCGCGCCGGGATGCCGCTGGTGAAGCGCCCCAAGGACGCAGGAATGTGCGTACATGAACGCACGATGGGCTGGGCTACATCAACCGCCAGCCATAGAGCGCTCGCCTCGTGTCATGAGTGACAAAGGCACCCGTTGGCACCAGCAGGACAAGTGCCCACACCGTGGGACGTCGAAGACACCGACAGCAAGGCAGGACCCGGGAGTTGGAAACCCCTAAGACCGCCCGCTAAGGGATACCCAGGGCAGGTGTCTATCCACGATGATGACGCGTGGCTGCAGTCCTCGATGGGCTCCTTCAACCGCGGTGTTAAAGGGTGTCTAGATTTCAGCCTTGAATACCTCTTGATGGTTGAGCTGGGGATATGAGTGTCTTGAGGTGACGTCTTAAAGAGGAGTTCGGTAGTGACGTTTTTAAGTTTCTCGCTTGATGAGGAGTTTTTCGATGAAGGCGTTAGCCTGGCTTTTAAGGATTTGCACCATGCGCAATACAGATATAAGTACTGTTAACACTTACACAAGTACCAAAATTCTAATTCCAAAATACATTTTCAAATTTTAGACATTTAGATTGACAGTCATAAATATTAGTACAAAAAGAATTTTGTAAGTGAATGTCACCAATAAAATAACTAATCTTTGCAATAAAAAAAAGATGAAATTCAAACATTAAGTCACATTGAGATTCCTAACAAAGTTTGACATGGCAAGTGTCATGAATTATTTACAGCAATTTACAGTACAAGAACGGCTAATACTAAGCCCTTGCGAGAATAAAAGGATAAACAAGGAGAAAATAAAAATAATTACAGGACACAAGCAAAAATAGAAAAGAATATACATCCAGGTAAGTTCAATGTTACAGTATCTCCACACCAACCAACTCCTTACCAACTTACAGCAGAGGTATCGTGTTCGGTATGCGTAAAGTTTAAGAAGCATGAAATAAAACTTAAAAAAAACCCACAAATTTTTTTTCAGGCCCTTTAAGTTTAACATAATATTATTTTGATTTATATTTAGATCTAAGAGTAGTCGCATAGGGGGACCGATAAGTAAATAAAATAAAAACAATACAACTGTTTCACTCTACTATTTTTCTCTCCGGTCGTCGTCGTGGAAATCCTTATGGGAGGCCTGTGTCCAGCAGTGGATGATTTTCGGCTGATTCGATGATGATGATTACTATACTAGAACTAATGAAATAATTTAGAACTTAGCGGTCCGCGACGACAAAATATAACTACTTATGTTATACTTAAAAGGCCAAAACAAATTATATTCTAGTTTTCAGAAGTTTTTGTCGAGGGTTTTTTAAATTTTTAATTTAAGTTTTATTTTATTGCAATAAAGAATATTGAATTGAATTGCATATGAAAAAAAAAATTCGAGAGCGTAACACCTCCATCGTCCCCAACTAGTCCCCAACCATCACACCAATATGTAAGCAAGTATTCGCGTGTAACTATAACCATATTGACTTCCTGCTTTCCTTCCTTCTGTAACTGTAACGTTTTAAGTGTTTCACTTTCTTCCCTACATAAGCATCGCTTCATATTTATGCTGGCGGATGAACGGCTGAAGATAACAACCCATAACTTCCCCACTGCTGGGACATGGGTGTCTTCCCAGGCTCAGGAACTTAAAGGTAATACCATACTCATAGGTACATACCATAGGTAAGGCCATACTCCACACACGGGCCCAAGTCCAGGTTGGTGGAGGTTGCAGGGCTAGCGGCAAACCCTACTGTCAGAAGTTTTTCAAGCCACCTATAATGCATCTGACACGGCTTAATGACTGCCATCTAATGATAGCTAACGGCAGCATCATGCCTTGCGAAGCGTGGAAACTGTTAATAGTTATAGTTAATAGTCAAACCCATCTAGGTAATGTAATCGAGCTTCAAGATTCAAAATTCAAATTGTTTATTCAATGTACGTGCAAATTTATACTTTTTCTATAGTTATTAAACATAATGTCGTTTGTGATAAAAAAATATATATTTAGTAACTTCAAAATTGTATTATATAACAAATTATATCATTAGGACATGAAAAATAATAATAGAAAATAGAAAATTAGAATAATTATATTTATTTTATTTAATAGAAAGATGATAGGCCACCTGATCAGACACAACAGATTCATTAACAACATCGTGGAAGGAAAAATAGAAGGAAAGCAGGGTAGAGGGAGACCAAGGATAAGTTATGTATCACAAATTAAGAAGACGATAAATGTTAAGTCGTACAGGGAGATTAAGGAAACGACTTTGAATAGAGAGCGATGGAGGGAGTTGCACAACTGAACTGACATGGTTGCTGCACTAACAAGAGCCTAGCTCTTAAATTACAAGAAGGACATGAAAACAATATGACACGAGTACTTAAATACATTAAAATCATTGAATGTCGTTAATGCCTTTGACAAGAGTAGGCCATTTCACACGGACAGTACCTGGTCACGAGTATAACGCGAGAGTCTTCCATCGCCTCCCTCAACCATATTATATGGAAAGGAACAACCCGGCGTGAGATTAAGTTCAAGTGAGTTAACTTTCGTGATCGACCCAAATACGCAAATTACGCTGAACTACGACCGCTTCAATCACCGACTAAAGTAATTAAGGGTAATCATTAATAATTAATAACTGGGTGACTGGTACATACTGCGAACCCCTCAAATTATGCTTAATTCGCAAAAAAAAACTTCCTATAGTAATAATAATAACGGGCAGTTTGTGGCGAGCTGCAGGTGAGTGGTGACACCTCGCACCCTGACTCCAGAGTTCCTGTGTTCATTTGGCCCTCGCCTCTTGTGCTTGACTTAACGGCTGACCAAGAGTGGAGAAAGCAAGAGCGGAACCTATGCTCCAGGTTGGAAATGTAAAGTGTCATAATGCCGGGGGCCTGCTGACCGTACAGGGATATGGACCCCGCAGACTCACCTCTTGACAATCTTAGACGCTTACACCAATGTTACCACCCTGCAGCCATTTGGTATCATTTATAGGGGATCCATTTAGTGAGCGGCAAGTCACCGCCTGCTATGATTTCAAGATGAGACAATTGATATGACATTCATTCATTCATTCATCCCGTATATAGTCTCATCAATATCCCAGTAACCATTCCAGGAATTATCCACTTATAACCCGGAAGAGTTTCCATCTTTTCTGCAATAGTCCTTGCCACCTGGCGGGTGCTGTCATTTGGTGAATCTCTATGGTACAGGCAGAGACGGCACGCGCTGGGTGTACACATCACAACACATTATTATATCTCAAAGGGGCCTCTGCGTGTTTATACCCACGTACGCCTTCTAAAGGACCGACCTTTTAAAAAGCAGAGTTTAAAAAAGCTGAGAAATAATAATAATTGTTTATTGTTAACATAGTTATTACAATGGTACGTTATCGTTGGATTTAGATTAGAATAGGTATTTTAGGTACCAAAAAGTTGTACCTAAAATACCTATTCTATTTTCAATATCTAAACCGAAGATCACATCAAAATTAATACAAACAGTCTTAAAACTTCAACTGACCATAACAAAACATTACGCAACACCAATTCCGTAACATCTCCAAACTGTACAATAACTGCAATAGAATATTTGCGTTGTCTTAGCTGTGGGCCTCGCTAATATCTATTAAACGATCTTTCGGCTAAGTGCTGTGCAGAATTGGAACATTTGTCGGTTGTTCCAAGCGACCTTTGCTAGTGAGAGTCCCAAGGTCAGATAAGGGCGTGTTCACATTTCCAAATAAAATCAAGGTCGTTGCAAATGGATAATCGGACTTCTGTTCTGCGTACTTAAGGTGTGAACATAATCTGTATCATATTTATGGATACTGGAACTATAGGTGAAATATATGTGACGTAGTCATCTATCTTTAGATGTCAGCGCGGTAAGAAGGGCGCGTCGAGGCTGCATGTACAGAGGCTAACTCATTATGCTAGTCACTTTGGACTTTGTACCGTTCCTATGTCGTATGCGTATGGATCTGAATCGCACTACGAGTGTCTAGTTTGATGTGCTCTCTTTTATCCACAATTGGTAAGCCCTTGACATCATCTCACCTGATGGTAAGTGACGATGATGCCGAAGATGGAAGCGAGCTTACCAAGATTCCCTAACTCGATGGGGACCTGGCTATCTTATGTTCAAGCCGGAACACATAAATTCTGTTAACACTGATGTTTGGCGGCAAGATTTAGATAAGATGCTGGCTCTGTACATATCAAGTAGATTTAACGAGTAGAATCTCTAACTGATGTGTCATATACCTAGTGATCGTTTTAATTTACTCAGAAGTATCAACTTACAGATAATTGTATTTTTTTTTGGGAAATTTTAATGATCTTTAAAATTAATTGTTAAACGTTACACCATACCTACTGGACACAAAACATAAGGTATACCTAAAGTCAAAATTAATTAAATCCACTATTATCTAAATTAATTCAACTTCTTTTTAATAGTTTTTTTTTTCATTTGTACTCGCCTTTACTTTCCGAAAAAACAATAGCGCATCGGAGACAGAGTTTATTTACGTAATAATAACTTTTGATGAATGACATCCATTTAAGATACACGATTTGTACCTAAGGTTTAAGGTGCAATATCAAAAGTGGGACTCGACCGTGGATCTCTATAATTATTTTAAGTAACTTGATTTTTATTTAGTCAATCTAAAACATAAGGTGTGCTATTTAGCAAAATACAGTGGAGCATGTAGAAGACACAGCGCAGGCAGGCCTTCCACTCGGTAGACCGACGATCTGGTGAAGGCCGCGGGAAGCCGCTGGATGCGGGCAGCGCAGGGCCGGTCTTTCAGCTGATATGATGAAAAAAAGATCAACTTTTTGCACCTTGGATTAATTATATGTGCCCTTCAATGGCCTGCACCTTAATCACGTAGTAACTTTCATCTGCAGTCGAACCTCGAGAAGGCCATATTCAAAAGAAACAGAAAATATTGAAATTATAGAATTCTCTAAGAACGGTTAAAAGTTAACGAGGTATTTATAGGAGAAGATTTCGTTTAAGTAAGTTTGACGTTAAAAAGGTTCACAAAATATGCAACTGTTATTAACTTTAGAAGTCAACAAAACCCAACCATAACCTAATGAACATACAATACAATATTCTTTATTGCATCTTAACATAAAAAAGAAGTTAACAAGATAGAAGAAAGCCTATACAACATAGTATGTCCAGTCACTGGACAAAGCACACAAGAAATATGTTTTTTTAATAAAAGATTTATAATTTTTTTTTGTAAAGGAAATTGTTTGAAACAAACATGTAAAAAAACAGCCAAGTAAGTAAGTAAATATACTTTATTGCACGCCAAAAAAACAATACAGGACTTATAATTTGTAATATACATAGGGTGCGAAGGCGGCCTTATTGCTTTAAGCGATTTCGTGAAGTTTTTAATCCAAGTGTGCTATTTGGTCAAAAAAGTCCGACATTAATATTATCTTAACATGATTTATTATGGATAAAAAAGTATCTCCCACAAAAATCCACATGTCGACTGCAAAATATTTTTACAATAGAATATAATAGGTCGGGGAAAAGTTTGTTCGTATTTTATAGATAGATATTTGTTATCAAATCTCTTTGCTTGTATTATTTGTAACTGGCTGATTATAATAAAACTAAAAGTGTAAAAATTCGAAGTTTTAATAAAAATAAAAATTCCCGACATTTGTCAATGGTTTTTTCTGACTACGAAAATGAGTGGAAGTATAGAGAAATTCGCTACATTTTTTATTTTATGTAAAAAAAGTTAAAAAGCAACACATGCCGCGAATAAAATTTGTGCTGTTTATGAACCTATTGCAGTATTAGTCAGTATCACAAACTTGGTTCCTTCTAGTTTAAAAATCTGAACGTTCAAGATACAGCTCGTTTTGTTCGCCCTGTTTGAATTTGCATACAAAATACAAAGAAACTTAATCCCCGACCTAATGTTAGGTAACTTATACTTAAATTTTCAGCTTCTTAGCAGTCAAAATGCACGGAGAATGTCTTTTTTTTAAAACTTTCATGTGCTTATAGTGCTTACGGTTTTATTCACTCATGTTACCAGTAAATGTATTATGAATAAATGTAAATCTCAATCATTCTAAATCACTAAATTTCTATGTGATGATTATTAATTTAAGATAGGAATGGAGCTTTTTTTTGTAACTTCAAAGATGCGTCCTCGTCATGTGATCGTCATCAAAATTGGGTATTCAGTTACTTAGAAGAAGCCAAAAATCTACATTTTCGAGAGTACTAAAACATTTCCAAACACCGAGAATGATTCATGATGCCCGTTCATTGTCTCAAAATGTTTCGCTTCGTTTAGATGATTTTTCGTAACCATTTTTACGTTTGCTATAGTTTTTAATGGACGAGTGTTGATTGGCGAGAATTGTGGACTAGTTTCGCGCAGCTCTTTTACGTGAAGGTGAGATGTTTCAAAATATTTTGTTTATATTTCTTTTCTACTCGGTTCTGTTACGGTGTTTCACGGTACCTATCGATGTAAATATTGCTGGGAAAAATTATCGGGTCTCTTATTTGAAAGTCGAAGGAATCTATCATAGTACGAGTATTATCACATTATAAAAATCCATTCAGAGAGCTTCGGGGGCGTAACGGTTCCACCTCGCCTAAGGGTCGCCACCACCTGTTCGGGAGTTTCTGGTTCGAATCCTGCCGCGTACCAATGTGTTTTCGGATTTCAATATTATATGTACGTTTAGCCGACGCTATTACGGAGAAAGGATACCATTATGAGGAAACCTACACACGCCTGCGAAGAAACTCGAGGGTTGTGTTAGAAGTCAACCAACCTGTACTGGGACTATTGTCCTAATTCAGGGTAGGCTCGAGCCCCTCAGTGGGGACGCATATGAACTGATATGATGAAGAATCCATAAAGTGATTCTTTGATGTTTACGTCAAAGCCGACATTACTAGTTAATGGGCACCGCTAGAGCTGCATAGAGCGCTGTGATTTAGCCTATAATCAATTGTCCCCAGTTTCTAAACAACGGTGACTATGGAAAATGGGGTTCGACCTTCCCCATCGGCCCCCACATGATTGTCCTGTCTAGACGTCTCCATTGGATGACTGTATGGACTGGGTATCTTTAGACTGTGGTATTATGATGTACCCAAGGGTACTTAAAGCTAATTCCTTGATTAGTTGTGTAAGTCATCTATAGTGATGGTTTTAGTACTTTCTAAGACCTACGCACATCTCTAACATGGGGTACGTAACTGGACGGAGTATCTGGAAAAAACTAATGTATGCACTTTCTTTTTTCTTTATTTCCTTTTTAAACTATTCAATTTTTCGGTTTGCTGGCTAGCTGATTATTATTTGAGATTAGGAACGACGTATAGACGTGTGGCGGCAACTGCAGTAACCCGCCACTGAACGTTAACACAAGCGACGATAGAACAAAATACGTACGACATCTAGAACACGCTTGGTCCACGGCTGGGCCCCAGGCATACCACCTCGCCTGCCGGAGATATATCTCATTGCTCTCAAAGAGTAGGAACACACCGTTCCTAAATTGGTGACCCCGACGTGATATTCCATTTTAATTTCAAATGAGATTGTGTGTGAAGTTGACCAACCCGCACTGGGCCGGCGTGGTCGACTAAGGCCCGATCGCCCTGATTCAGGGTAGGCTCGAGCCCCTCTTTGGGGACGTATATGAGCTGTCGTTGCGCCACTGACGCAAATATTTAAAAAATTAACGAAAACTAAAAAAAAACAAAATTTTACTAAGTTATTGCGATTGAAGACGATTTTTTATCGTGTTCAGCGTGGTCAATTGTTGACATCATGATCACTGATGTGGACTCCTCGAAACTATGATGAAATGATGACCAAAAAGATGACTTAAAACAGTGATTGCCATTGCCCTTGTAACCTTCAAACAATCTTATTATTTTTATTTTTAATCACACTAATGTGTTGGCCAATGTCACCGCAATTTAGACAAATCGACTCCCGCGCCGGTTGACAACCGTGAAGGCTGCAACGCTGCACGGCCGGCATCTCGTGACGTCATACGTCGTGATTGCTCACGATTGTCATCAAAGGATAGGGCTGGCAAACTAACTTCCTTTAAAATCGAAAACAATGGTTTTCACGAACTGTTAAACAATTACACTCCACAGATTATCTCACGTTTTGGTTTTACTTAGGTATAGCAAAGTGCACACGTCCTTCTTCGTCGATTTAGCGAGTCGGTCTCGTTCGTTTGTTTTATATGTAATTTTAAATGATTATGGTTGGTCCCATGTAAATTTAAATGGATTAAGTACTTTTTTAGAAAAATTTCATTCGTCAGTCAGTCACATCAGCTCATATACGTCCCTACCGAGGGGCTCGAGCCTACCCTGAATTAGGGCGATCAGGCCATAGTCGACCACGCGGGCCCAGTGTGGGTTTTTCAAAACTTCATTCGTATCAGCTCATTAATACGTCCCCACCGAGGGGCTCGAACCTAACCTGATTGTTAAAGTATTTTCTGTGATTTTGTCCTTGTGTGTTGTACGTGTGATTTAAACGAATGTAGCATAGTTTTGTAGATATACAGGTTTTTAAGGGGATCCCTCTGCCTGACTAGCGCCGCCAGCAGTCAAAAAATAATTACTCGCTAATTGATGCAAATTAGGTAATTAATAGTTTCAACTTTTTTATTTAGAAACTTTTAACTCGCTGCGGTTACAGATAGCATAAGAGCTAAAATTGCGTTTAAATGCTTGTAGATCTCGAATCGTAGAAGTAGCAACATATTTTTTAAACCTACAGTTGCTAAGCCCTTAGCATTGGTGACGAGATGGCGCTGGCTGTGGGCGCGCTCGTGAAGTCTCCTCTCCTTATTCCGCCCAACACGCTGCCCTAGGCTCCAACTTAAGTACATTGCAACTTGAGATAAAGATAAAGATATTTTATTGCTGTTAATGTGGTAAATACAATAGATCTTACAAACATAATGAGGTTCAGTGTACGACATACAAAAATTTAAGAAAAAAAAAGTAAATATATGTTATGGCATTCATGTTAAAAACAAAATGAAAATCGTATTCTTTCGTAATTTGACATCAACAAAATAATCAAGTGTTTAGTTCAAGTAATTCTTTGATTGAATAGATTATTATTTTGCTTTAGCCATTTTTTTAATTTTTTACGAAAGCGTGGTTGTGGTTAGATTTTTATTTCACTTCGAAGTGCATTATATACTTTGAGTAGATTTTTAGGGATTCAAGTCAACAAGGAACCCTTTTAGTTTCGTTATATCTGTCCCTCCATCCATCCAAGGCTTATCTCAGAGACTATTAATACTAGAAAGCTGAAATTTGTCATGGGTATACATATAAAAAAAAATAGGAATTAATTCAAAATTAAAAACCCGACCGCATAAAAATTTTGCCCCTATTTATTTGGCCAGTCGGGTAAAATGTATCCTTTGTCTCTCACGGGATTAACTACAGAGCGTGCCAAAGGAATAAATAACCTCTTTTTTGGCTAGTCGAGTAAAGATTTATCCTATGTCGCTCACGGGATCAAGACAAATCTAACGACACCGCGAACTTCAAAATCCATCAAGCCACTTGAGGCTACAGGCGTACCAAAGAAATAAATAAACATATACATACATACATACATACATACACACGCAGTCGGGTGATTACGCCGACATAGCGGTAAAATAAAATCTTGAAAAAAATATTTAAGGGTAATGTAAAGTTATTTTTTCGTTGAAGTATTCTACCCTATTGGTTAACACGGGTATGTGAACGGTTAAGTACCCTATTACGTATTAGACCTTATTCTGTGGGGTATCATTGAATAGTTCTTTCAAAACTACTCAGGGTTTCCTACAACCATTTTTCGATTCACGAATTAATAAGCTTTAAAGTGCAAATTTTTGTTAGTCAGTCGAGTGTCCTACCAGCTAAACCACTATCTCAGGACATCTAAAAAAAAATTTAGAACGTGTTGAGTGTCAAAAACGTATCCATAATGTCTCTAAACTATTGGACTTTGAATACGCTTTTGGGTTTAATGTCTCTCTTATCATGTGGTATAACACGCTATCTAAAGGATTATTGAGACAAACAGCTTTCAAGTAATGACTTCTGAACCCTAGGTACATTATGCGTGGTCCGACACGCACTTTGCCGGTTTTTTAAAATTCGTAATTAATAATAAGTTCTTTTTATCCACAATTGATAAGCCCTTGGTATCATCTCACCTGATGGTAAGTGACGATGATGCCAAAGAAGGAAGCGGGCTTACCAAGATTTCCTAATGCAATGGGAATCTGGCTATTTATTACCATTGTTAAGCCCTTGGCATCATCTCACCTGATGGTAAGCGACGATGATGCCGAAGATGGCAGCGGGCTAACCAAGATTCTCCAACGTGATTGGAATCTGACTAGCTTATCTTCAAGCCGAAACACATTAACGCTGTTAACACTAATGTTTGGCGGCAAGATAAGATGGTGGTAGCTAGCCAGGCGAGCTGTGAAAATGCCCTACCACCAACCAAACCGAGTCTTACAAACTTGACCCCGCTGGCAATCGAACCCTCGACCTCCTGGTGTGAGGCGAATGGACTAACCACTACGCCACGGAAGCGTAAGTAATTTATACATCAAACAAGCTCCGAAGTCCTGAGCTTCTCCGCAAAGTCGCCTCCCTATCGGTGTTCCATAGGATTCATTTCGGAGAGGTGCCCTGGAGCTTCACGACCTCATGCCCCATGTTCCATTCCATCATCGGATGACCAGGTGCGGGGGTCGATTCCACCACTTTGTCGTTAATGTTCCATATATACGCAAGAAGCGTTTTGCTTCAACGTTCATTAAAGCGAATGGAAAGGGAATAAGAATTATCTGCTGTATCTGTATTCCACGATTCGTATAATTTAGAAATCTTCAAGACGAGAGTGAATAGGCACTATTTGAGCTTGTGTCTTGCGTCATCGGCTGCATCGGCACTTACAATCAGGAAATGTGCAGCCAAATACACTCAAATTTTGTATTGAAAAAAATTAAAAACTCTTCCCTGTTTTCCTGCCAGCCCTGCAGGCAGATGAGCCACAGTTCGGCCTTGGCGGCAGAGTCACGAGCGTTGACAAACAGCCACTATAGGTACAGTTGGATTTGTTTAATTTTAGTGGAAAACCAGTAAAGCGTGAGCGGGACATTAATCAGGCAACCGATTGATGTTGATTGCTTTTGGTACAAGAGATAAGGTACAGCGGGTAAAAGTCATGTATACGCACAAAGCGTTTTGCTTCCTCGTTCATTATGCGAACGGCCAAGGAGTGGAATTCCCTGCCGGCATCTGTATTCCCCGATTTGTATAGTGTAGGAATCTTCAAGACGAGAGTAAACAGGCACTATTTGAGTTTGCGTGTTACATCCTTGGCTGCATCGGTATTTACAACCAGGTGAGTGGCATGCAAACGCACTCAAATTTTTAATAATAAAAAAATGTTTACATAATACTAATTAATACCTACTCGTATATATGTACATCTAGAGATCCGATTGAGCTTAAAATTTGGAGAGAAGCCGTTTTCCCGGTGACAATAGATCCTTTTGGTATTGAAGTTGATCTGATGATAAACTTTGTAGGTGGAATCAGAAAAGTCTTTTAATTTCAATAGAATCGTATGAAACCTCAGATTAAATATAATATAGATATTGAGTTTCATACAACAACAATAAAAAGTGGGGTAACGCTTGTTCTGTTATTTAGGAGTACTGTGACGTCGTCTACGTGACGCCGTGGGGGTTGGTAGCTCGGCAGATTAATATCATAAAAGAAAAACACCAAAGTACGTATTAAATATCGTTGAAGTGATATATTTATTTAATACGTAAAATCGATGATAGCTCTGTCAGCTGACTGATTATTAGTTCTTTAAACGAAATACCCGGCGCCTCCACCAATTGTGACGTCTCAATACTCAATTGTGACTGAAAGTGTACAGTACCCACTAAAGAATATTAAATCTACCTTTAATTTTTATCAGAGTATGAAACAGTCATTTTTGAATTTGCAACGGTGTATATTTACATTCATTTGAGCATTTGACTTTTTTAACATTAAAACTCATTTCAAATAAAAACTTGTACCAAAAAGCTTTTAAGTTTCTCGAAAATTGTTTTTAATGAACAAAAAAGAGTTTGAGTATGTTTCTTCTGAAAGATTTGCCACTTTGGTCGTCATAAGTGGATACTTTTTTAATAGGTGTATTTTGTACTAGCGGGATTAAACACATAGAGTTTACTAATAATTTTACTAATAAATAAAATGAATGCCTATGTCTAACTAAACTTTAGAAAATAAATGATAAAAAGTGAGTCATAGCAATGATCCAATGAAAATATTGATAAAAATTTATGAAATTTCAAAAACTATAGGTCTGACTATTTAATCTGTATCATACGTTATCATTATCAACCTTAGAGATGCAATGTTTCATCTGTATTATACAAAGTTCCAATGAAAAGATAGATATAAATGTATCATATTTCAGACTAAAAGTCTTTGACTTTTTCATCTGTATCATACGTTATCATTATTAGCCTGAGAGAGGCCCAATGCTGAACATAGACCTATACTAAAGATTTCTAAACAACCAGTCTGCGCATTGTACTGTCTGCATTGAGTGTCATCCATGTTTCACATCAACAAAATATCATCATTATATCAGTCGAAAAACGCCCACTTTTGGACAAAAGCCTCTCCCAAGGATTTCCACAACAATCGGTCCTGCGCTGCACGCATCCAGTGGCTTCCCGTGATCTCCACCATATCGTTGGTCTACCGAGTGGGAAACCTGTCTACGCTACGTCATATAGTTAACAGTCACTAATCGAGAATATAATTACCCAGGCTGCTGTCTCTTCTAGTGTCACTTAAGTTTAGCACCTGGATGTAAGTTACTATGGCCAACCTGGAACTCTCTAAACAAAGTCCAGACTCTGGTTGACCAAAGTAAAGAAAACTTGTTCAGGTGGGGATTCATTGGAGACACCAACTTAAAGTGTAGTTGTGGTGCGTCCCCTCAAAGAATGGACTTCCTTCCCTGTCCCCTGCATGCGGGAGGACTTGACGCAGTCTAGTGACAATGCAATTCTCGTGGCTGGGTTTTGGGAGGGGACTCTCTGAGTTTGGTGTCTACTCGAAAAGAAGACTTAAGTTAAGTGATCGCTTGCGCTATATCGATTACTTAGGTTCTCCTACAAATCTCCTAAGTTCTGATTAAACTACACATATCACATTTTGAAAAAAAAACAGTTACTTAATAATTAGAAATCATATCACTTAGACCACATCCCAAGACACAAATGCAAGTTAGATGGATACGCGCGTTTTCTATGCAAATTTCGATTCATATAATTGGTATGACCTTTGTCATGTGTATTTTTATATTTACGTGTCATCATCATCATCATATCAGCCGAAGGAAGTCCACTGCTGGACATAGGCCTCCCCCAAGGATCTCCACGACGACCGGTTCTGCGCTGCCCGCATCCAGCGGCTTCCCGCGACCTTCACCAGGTCATCGGTCCACCGAGTGGGAGGCCTGCCTACACTACGCTTTCCGGTGCGTGGTCGCCACTCGAGAACTTTACTGCCCCAACGGCCATCTGTTCTACGAGCAATGTGCCCCGCCCACTGCCACTTAAGTTTAGCAATTCTGAGAGCTATGTCGGTCACTTTGGTTCTCTTACGGATTTCCTCGTTTCTGATTCGATCACGCAGAGAAACTCCGAGCATAGCACGCTCCATTGCCCTTTGGGTGACCTTGAGCCTTCTTATGAGGCCCATAGTAAGCGACCATGTCTCAGTTCCGTACGTCATCACTGGCAACACACATTGGTCGAAGACCTTGGTCTTAAGACACTGCGGTATCTGGGACGTAAAGATATTGCGAAGCTTCCCGAACGCTGCCCAGCCGAGTTGGATTCGACGATTGATCTCTTTCTCGAAGTTGGACCTACCTAACTGGACTGTTTGTCCCAGGTATACATATTCGGTAACAACTTCGAGTGTAGAGCCTCCAACCTTCAGAGGAGTAGGTATGACACGGACGTTTGACATAATTTTCGTCTTGTCCATGTTCATTCTAAGACCCACTTGTTGAGAGGCTCTACTGAGGCCATCGAGCATTGTGCCTAAGTCGTCCATAGTCTCAGCCATGACCACGATATCGTCAGCGAATCGAAGGTGGGTGATGTACTCGCCGTTGATATTGATGCCGAGTCCACCCCAGTCCAAAAGCTTGAAAACATCTTCCAGGGCGGCGGTGAACAGTTTCGGAGATATAACGTCTCCCTGCCTCACTCCTCGCTGCAGCTGGATAGGTTCCGAGTTTTGATCCTGGAGGCGAACCGACATGGTGGCGTTTTCGTACAAACACTTCAGCACTTCGATATATCGATAGTCAATTTGGCACCTCTGGAGAGACTGTAATACAGCCCAGGTTTCGACCGAATCGAAGGCTTTCTCATAGTCCACGAACGCCAAGCATAGTGGCTGATTGTACTCTTCGGTCTTCTGTATAATCTGCCGCAGCGTATGTATGTGGTCTATGGTACTAAATCCTTTTCGGAAACCGGCTTGTTCGGGAGGCTGGAAGTCGTCAAACCTGCGTGCGAGACGATTCGTAATGACCCTCGAAAACAGTTTGTAGACATGGCTCAGAAGTGAAATGGGTCTGTAGTTCTTCAGCAGGGTATTGTCGCCCTTTTTGAAGAAAAGCACGACCACACTTCTGTGCCATGCCTTAGGCGTTTGTCCCTCAAGTATAACGGAATTAAATAATTTCTGAAGAGCTTTAAGTACCGGTGTTCCACCTGCTTTCAGAAGTTCAGCCGTAATTCCATCATCACCATTTACGTGTGTAGGCAATGAACTAATGACCATTCAATGGGATAAACAAGCAACATACGAATATATTACTATCGGTCGTAAATCATTTACATAATTATTAATTACCTAGGACTATCTATTACATACTTTAGCAGGTCACGAAGTTCTTAAATAATCGAGATGATAGCTAATCATTGCGTCAAAACGAGAGAAGTGTAGTGAAGCGAAAGTATCAGGTTGTAAAAGAGGTACGGTCGACCTCAAGTCATGGTTAAACCTACCAGTATAAGCTGAACCGGAACTATGCTATGAAAACTAGAAACTAGAGACCATAATGTGATGTGCAGCCGACTGCTCGTTCAAAATACTATAAAGATGATACCTAGGTCATTGATTTGATTAGCAATTCGTCACGCCGGCAAAATTCATAAAGTTCAAATGACCAATTACTGTCAAATATTGCCGTTGACACATTAGAAATTCAGCTTGGCGTGTATAAATTCAACAAAATTTACATAACCAAACCAACTATAATTAAGCATTAGAGTTTAGAGTTATGAAAGTCGCAGATGTTTGTAGTAAAAAAATAACCTCGATGACCTTAATATTTAACGCGACCGGATATGATCGATTAATAAAATAAAAAATGTCTTTATGTGCAAGATTCACGAATTTTATTTTGGTTTTATTTATATCAGTTATGTGTTTTTAAAAACAAACAATAAAATATTTATGATTTATTGGCTTTGCATGGCTTCCTGGCTCCATTAAATAGGGTTTCACCAGAGGATTGTTTGAAGTAGAGATTCTATATACGAGGTGTATTAAAATTGTATAGGGACCCGTTAACTGGGGCTTTTACTCATCATACTGAACAACTTTCCTCAAGGAACACATTTAAAAACACGAGGAAAAAAAAATCCCATACCAAACTATCAGCTATCTTAATTTTTTAATATTTTTTTTCCACAATTGGTAAGCTCTTGACATTATCCCATCTGATGGTAAGTGACGTTGATGCCGAATTGGAAGTGAGCTTACCAAGATTCCCCAACGCAATGGGAACTGTCTATCTTATCTTCAAGCTGGAAAATATCATTGTTGTTAGCATTGATGTTTGGCGGCAAGACTTAGGTAAAATGGTGGTAGCTAGTCAGGCGGGCTTACAAAATGCCCTTCCATCAACCAAACCGAGTCTAACGAAGTTAGACTCCGCCGGGAATCGAACCCGCGACCTCTTGATGTGAAGCTAAAAGACTTAACTATTACACCACGGAGGTGGTTAAAGCATGAATATTTTATTATTCCAAAAATATTGTTGATTTTTTAATATTGGTTCCTTGAGGAAATTTGTTCAGTATGATGAACAGAACCCTAAGTTACGCCTTTAAAATCAATTTTATTTCGTAGCAACAGGACCCTATTGCATAGCCTCCTCTGTCTGTCCGTCCGATTGTCTGTCTGTCAGCGTACGGTATTTCATGAACCGTAATAGGTAGACAGTTGAAATTTCCACAGAGTATGTATTTGTATTGCCGATATTACAACAATATAAAAAAACAAGTATTTAAAAAGTAAATAGTGTTACAAACGATAAGATGTTACGGAACCCTTCGTGTTGGAGCCCGACTCGCACTTGGCCGGTTTTTTGCGATATAACAATTAATACCTAAAATGTTAAATATTTTATGTAGGCGGCTTCTGCTAGTCGTACTTGATAAATGTACATTCATTGTACCTATATGGTTAAAATTATTCATTGTGCCTTTGTCCAGCAGTGGACGATTTGTGGCTGATATGATGATGATGATGATGATATGGTTAAAAGAAGCAATGGCACAGATGAGATACTAGTTACTTCGTGCAGTGGTAGCTTAGTGCAAGTTGCGTGGTTGGGTCGATCATGCAGGTTAACTAACCTGAAGCACGGTCATGACCTGGATAGGATAGATTGTTAGTGGCATTTTTATCGACCGTTTCCGCGCTTCGCGAGTCACGTTAAGTCGTTGGAGACGGTTGCTAACACTAGATGGCAGTCGTCAAGCCGTGTCAGATAATTATAGGCGGCTTCAAAAACTTCTGATAGTGAGGTTCGCCACTACAATCTCTCTATAACCTCCACCACCCGAACTTGGCCCCCGTGTGTGGAGTATAGCTAACGTGACTATTTAGTTTTTCGTCAGAGCGGGACTCCAGCGGAATTATGTAAAAAAAAATGTTTATATATTTTACTAGCGTTTATTAGAAAATGAATTAAACCTAATAGGTTGAACAACCCGCACTGGACCCGCGTGGTCGACAAAGGCCCGATCGCCCTAATTAAGGGTAGGCTTGAGCCCCTTGGTGGGGGACGTATAATATGAGCTGATATGATGAACACTGAATAATAAGTAATAAGTACTCCACACACGGGGGCCAAGTTCGGGTGGTGGAGGACCACCCGAACTTGGCCCCCGTGTGTGGAGTATAGCTAACGTGACTATTTAGTTTTTCGTCAGAGCGGGACTCCAGCGGAATTATGTAAAAAAAAATGTTTATATATTTTACTAGCGTTTATTAGAAAATGAATTAAACCTAATAGGTTGAACAACCCGCACTGGACCCGCGTGGTCGACAAAGGCCCGATCGCCCTAATTAAGGGTAGGCTTGAGCCCCTTGGTGGGGGACGTATAATATGAGCTGATATGATGAACACTGAATAATAAGTAATAAGTAAGAATAAGTGTTTTTTAGATAAAATAATAGGTATATACTAAAATTAATTTATCGTTTGGTCCGTCTGTCCCGCTGGGGACAGCGAGACAGACAGCCTGAAAGTGGGACTGTCCCGCCCAAAGCAGGACGTATATGGTTTAACCTTCCCAAGTTTATGGGTTGTTAGAAAATTAGATCTCATAAACGACTGTATGTATTTCATCTCGTTACCACTGAACTCTTAAGGATTGCATCCCTTACTTTCATCATCATATCATCCGAAAACGACCACTGCTAGACAAAGGCCTCCCCAAGGATTTCCACGACGACCGGTCCTGCGCTGCCCGCATCCAGCGGCTTTCCGCGATCTTCACCAGGTTGCCGGTCCACCGTGTGGGGGGCCTGCCTTCCCTTTTTCTGTGCGCGGTCACCAGTCGAGGACTTTACTGCTCCAAAGGCCATCTATTCTAAGAGCTATGTGCCCTGCCCATTGCCGCTAAAGCTAATTTTTTCTTTCCCTGAGGATAACACAATCTCTATCTTTAACATCTTGGATTTCTACCTTTAAGTGTAGTTGGCTCAACAGTAGCGGCTTGGTCCTCCTAAATAAAGATCCTGGGATCGTATTCATAAAGGATGGCCAATGCAATGTAGAGTTCATTAATATATTGGCAGGGCCATTGGTTAAAAACATTGTAAGCGTAGAAATGAATATAAAGTGATATACAAACAATTAATGGACCGTTTACATGATAACATTTTATTGATATCTACCTAAGTTTGAATAGAACTTTATATTCATTTCGACGATTACAATGGTTTAAACCATTGGCCCTGCCAATATATTAATCAACTCGACTGTACCAGCGAGTTCTTCAAAACTTACGTACGTGCACTTATTACGGTGAAGGAGATATTTTTCGATAAACCTAAAAACTTTTAAGTGCGAGCTTTTATTTGAAAATAAGTTTTATGCTCAAAAAGCCAAATGCTCGGTTTGGTAAATGTTCAAATTCAAAAAAGACGAGCAAAGTATTTTCTACGATTCTAGAAAAATAAAAAATGATTCTGGGACCTTTATTCCACCTCCAAAGTTCATCGTCAGATCAACTTATACCAAAAAATCTATTATCACCGGGAATACAGCTTCATCAGCACAATCGTATTTGTTACAAATACACAATTGATAAGTCCTTGACATCATCTCACCTAATGATATGACGATGATGCCGAAAATGGAAACGGGCTTACCAAGATTTCCCAACGCAACGGTTTTCTGGAAGTCACTCTGAAATCGTTTGCAAGATTTAATCTAAACAAACCAACAGACATACATTCATACATAAAAACATTGCAAGTTAAAATGAAAGCTGTAATACTAAAAAAATGAAAATTAATTACTTTTAAAAAGTTGCGTGTGAAGTCGACCTACAACACTGGGCCCGCGTGGTCGGCTAAGGCCCGATTGCCTTAATTCAGGGAAGGCTCGAGCCCCCCGAAGGGGACATTATATATGAGCTGAAATTGTGATGAGGTAACACAAAATTGTTCAGCCTCCGTGCCGTTATTTTTAAGAGTTAACAGTATTCGTAAAGAAGCAGTTCCGCCTTTGAGCCTACACGTAAGGAGTCTCTCTTCTCCGACAAAGCTACCGAGCGTTACCGAACGCAGAGTCTTCTGGCCAATCAATTTACACGATGGCGAGCCAATTTAAAGGTATTAAACGGTGGTTGTCTGGTGTTGCAGTTATCATCACCCGCAGTCACGTACAGGGCATTTAGATTTACAGCTACGGACATGTGCAACGCTACCTTTATTCATACACATCATCAGAAGTGCAGGTTCCTTTCAGATGTTTTTTTTTCTCTGTGAAAGCAATCAACAAGTAAATACAAAAAAAAATATATAGAAGAGCAATTTAACAAGTCATAAAATTATAACAATTGATCTCTACAATGTACGAAAGTTTTGGAAATTTCATTCGTATATTGGTCGGCCTCGGATTCCATATAGGGATCTCTGATTAGGATGATCAAATGTATTAGATTTAAAGTGAGTAATCGTTTGTATTTATAAACAAACTATTACTCAATTCAATTACAAAACATTGAAGCCATTTCAGAGTGCATGTAAAACATTAATAACATTAGAGGCGAGGGCGACAAGACGGACGGACAGGTAGCTGTGGGAACTGGGTCGGGACGAGCTTGTTTTGTTGTGACATTGCAGGCACAGGCGCCGCACAGTTCTGATGGTTTTGAGAGGCCTAAGCTATGAGCGACTTCATATTTAGCCATTTAAAGGAATGTGTTGGAATTTCTTTACAGATAGGTACCGAAGTTTCTTTGTAACGCATCGCAAAAATATTCTCTAACTGTGCACAGAAATTTTCTGTAAATAAGTTGTCATTATTAACGTTTGTTACATGTTTTTTGTTAAGCAGTAAATAAATGAAAGATAAAGAACATTTTCAAATGATTTCTCATCATCATCATCATATCAGCCGAAAGACGTCTACTGCTGGAGAAAGGCCAAGGATTTCCACGACGACCAATCCTGCGCTGCACGCAACCTGTGTCTTTACGCGACTATTGGTTATCGTTTCTGCGAGCTATATATATAGGCTCCTTTTAAAATACCTGAAAATATTAGAAAATAAGGCGAAGTTCCAATGTGTTTTCGAATTTCGATTTCATATTTTAAATTATTTTCAGGTATTTCAGATGGACTCTAGAGATACAGGCTATGCAGAGCCTACTTATTATCACCAGTAAATATATAAATCTGAAAAATATGACTAATGGTACTTACCTCTTAAATAAAAATGATTGTGAAAATCTAATTCCCCGAATGTCTAGTTAATTTTATAGCTCCATTTCTTCCTACGTCCATTTCCTAAAATTCAATTTCTCCAAAGGGCCATTTCCTCTTTTGTCAATTTCTCTAAACGTAACCACCTTCCGTTAAAAATAGATAAACAATAGAAATAAGTGAACCCGCAACATCTTGTAGCTTACAACCTTCCACCGCGACGTTTGACATATCTCGTGTAATTAGAAAGAAGTCTCAGTCCACACCGAATCCGATACGTTATTCGATGAAATGTCGGCTCTCGATAGACCGTTTTAATGACTGGACGATTACTTAGCGAGGTGGAAATGAACACAACAACAAGTGGTTGTGGTTACTATGACTTCTGTTTGAAGAGTGCGTGATATGTTGTTATAGCTAGAGTTCACATTGAGCATTGAACAGTGGGAAACGTGAAACAGTTGCAGATGGAATAAGTGACATAAAAAAAAAGATACAGCAAGTGTAGCAGTATGAAAAGATAAAAAATGAAGCAGATATAGAAGTATTAAAAAAATAAAGATAAAGCAGGTTTAGAAGTTAAAAAATTAAAAGATGAAGCAGGTGTAGAAGTATGAAACTATATAAGTTGAAGCAGTAAAAAAATAAAATATGATGCAGGTCTAAAAATATGAAAAAATAAAACATAAAACAGGTGTAGAATTTAAAAAAAAATACTAACCTACTTAGATAGTTTAAATATTGATAGGTATACCTTTAATTAAGCCAGTATCACTAACGCGGCATGATTTTGGTACATTCTGTAGGCACGGTTGTAGGATTGCATGGCTTTAATAATTAATGCTATACTACGTCGCACAATTGATTTCTCTGGCAATACTATCCATAGCAGATTATACACAACATAGGTAGTTTTATTTTGTCTAACTATGAGCAAAAAAAGACTGCAAGAATCGACCAAAGCATGAACACGTATATACGTACAAACTTTTGATAGTGTAACGTTTTGGTTGACCTGTACCCACGTCTATATTGATCGTACACATAGATATACAAACTACTTTCAGATTAATAATTTGGTAATTTCTGCAATATTTGAATTGCTTGAAAGCTACCTACACCTACCTTTAAGGATTTTAAGAAGTTTTTACAGAGTCTAAAGAATTTTTTAATCTACAATGTTTGTATTTCTTGATATACAAACTTCTTACAGTCTCTATGAAGATTTCTTAAATGAGCGCATGACCAACGGGACGTGGATGCATTTCCACCAAAATCTTACACCATAATAAGAGTACAATCTAACAACTCGCTTAGAAAAGCACTGTCTAAGGTCTATTCATAGGCGGTTAAATTTAATAGAAGTCCCCCGCTGGCACCGCCATGTTCGATTGATAGATGATACGGCCATGTTTAATCGTCCAACCGCAGGCCACGGGACGATTTTTTTTTGTCCCGGGACCTTTTAACCGAGAATTGTCTTCCGATTTGAAACAAATTGGATTTTTATCTCTACGCGTGGTGTGATTGAAAACACGGTGAGACAAATCTTGTTCGATTGGTTCTGTCATGCGTCAGCGTTGTCCAAATAGGATCTATGTAAAGTAACTTTTGTTAGACGAGGTACCTAATGGTGATAAAAATAAGTTCAACTTAAAGGATCACTTGTTGATATTTCTCCCTCACTATGCCAACGATAAGCGTCGCAACACTTGGACTACTAACTAATACAGAAAGTTCTTTCATTTTCACATTTATAATATTAGTAGGGAATAAACTAATATTATAAATTTGAAAATGAAAGACAGAGGCTGTTTTTTATCCCGTGAAAATAGCATGGTTCCACACAGTTTTTGAGGGAACTATAAATATATTTGGTTCGTTTTGGTTTTCTTAAACATCGCAACGGAGCAACGGATTGTTCTATTTTTTGCACAGATATAAGTGAGGGGGTTGGAAATGAGTAGACTAATTAATTTAACATACCCCGTGAAATTAACCGAAAGATCTAGGAAAAAATCATTTCCAGGCTCGCGCACATTGACGTCGCAACGGGGCTACGGATGGACGTGATTTTTGCATAGAAATAGTTGTTATTACTTATATATACACTTTGGTTAAGAGGGTGGGAAGTGACATAGACTGTTAATCACAATAGTCCGATATAGTTCCCGAGGGATCTGGAGAAAACTCCAGTCTACACTCGCGATCCGCTTGCGGCATGCGCACCACTCAGCCTGAAAGACAGTCATAATAACGATGCCGACGCGAGCGAAGACTTAAATAATTTAAAAATGTTAAGAACAACCGATTTCAATCACTAGTGACTGTACGCACTTAGGAGTTCATATTTTAAAATCTACTGAACCGATTTTGATAAAACTTGTATTGTTCTCTAAGTTAAAATACATTTAATCTACAAAAAAAAATTTTTGGTTTTGTTTTCTAGTTTTTAAAAAATCAGAGGACATACATACACTTTTGAAATTTGGCACCATCTAGTCCAGAACCTAAAATTGACTAATATGTATATACGAATACTATGCAATTCCAACAATTTAACTTAACTAAGTGTCGAATTGATAACTTCCTTTTTTGAAGTTGGTCAAAAATGGATGCGAATGGATTATCTTGTTTTTGGGATCTACAGCTCTGAATATTGGACCGCCCGCCATCATTATTTGCTACTAAACAAACTCTCGCATTCTGTCATGAACAAGCACACATACGTTCAAACAGTCAAATCAAAAAAATCACAGATGCTGTCAAATATTGATTTCATCTTCCAAAAAGGGAACAGAACCAATACACACAAGACTGACCAATCAATGACCTCTACACCATGTTGGATCACATCAATTCATCTCACATATTGGTCCCAAAGCTTTCGTATTCATAGGCTGGTCATTTGTCAAGCCAGGGGTCACGGGTGTGATTCGTCTCGTGTTAATCAATGCATAGACAGACGAGATGATCGATCACTTCATGTATATGTATAATGTGTACCTATGATGTGAAATGTTGTGGGAACTATCTATGACCACAATTCTAATCTAATACAGGAATCTCATTACAGATGTCTAACAAATGAAGAACTACATGGTGGACGCACTTTTCGAAATTTAAAGATTTTATCGTAAGACAATGTATGTAGGTAATGCATTCTTTTCTAATAGTTCTAACATGAAAGCAAAAATAGTCAATGCAGAGGCACTCCTATAGTGAGATGAAGTAGAGATACCAAAGTAACTCTCTGTGAGAGATATTTTCTATGTACTATAAAACGAAATAAGTATTTGTTCAGTATGCTCGGAGTTTCCCTACGCGATAGAATCAGAAATGAAGAGATCCGCAGGAGAACTAAAATAACCGACATAGCTGACAGAATCGCTAAACTGAAGCGGCAGTGGGCAGGGCACATAGCTCGTAGAACAGATGGCCGTTGGGGCAGTTAGTTCTCGAGTTATCGACCGCGCACCGGAGAACGTAACGTAGCCAGGCCACCCACGCGGTGGATCGACGACCTGCCGAAGATCGTGGGAAGCCACTGCATGCGGGCAGCGCAGAACCGGTCGTCGTGGAAATCCTTGGGGTAGGCCTTTGTCCAGCAGTGGATGTTTTTAGGCTGACATGATGATTTGTTCAAGAAGACAAGTATCTACGCAGCAAAATATGGAAATAGACTGTTGCCAAAGGTATTTAAAATAGGCAAAAAATTTCGAAAAGCCTTAAAACTTTTAGGTACAAGCTTTTAATATTGCATTGTCACGCGATATACATATACATGCAAAATTTCACCTCAAACAGAAACCGGGAAGTGGGTCAAATTTTACTTGCAAGATTCCACCCTAACTAACATCATACATTGCAAGTTAAATAAAAGCTTGTAATAAAAGGCGACATTTAGATACTTGTTTTAAGAAGTTAAATTATTTCATTTGCAACTATGTATCTATATTTAGCGGAAGCATTACCAGTCTCAATCGTGACTCCAATCTCACCTTAACAGGTGTCTAAACTCCAATATCTCGAACCAATTTGAATACTGCATACATTATTTTTAAACGTTAACATAAATTACCACTATAAGTATGTACATCGTGTCTGTCGGTGCGTTTGTTTGTATCGGCATCACATCATTGCTATTTACCTGTTCCGATTCAAATGATTGCAATCATCGATGATGTTCTATACAAAACATGGGAATCGCTATTACAGGTGTAATAATTGTTAGTCATAAGGTTATGTTTAGTAATTTAGTCACGTATCGCGTTAGTTATGACGTCACCTGTCAAGTCCCGACTTTGAGATAATTGCTGGGAATCAACAGTCGTGTTCTCCTGACAGCGTTAATACTTTTGCGCAAATGTTCACTTGTATAGTTTGTGACTAATCGGTGATTTGTTTCCACTTCCACCGCTGTATGAGAAGTTTTAATGTCAATATTAACAAGCGTTATAAAAAGCTTGGATTAGACATGGTTCAGAATGATGCTCAATTTATAAAATTTAATGATTACCTGGATGGGTTTGACTCTTAGTGCCATTTTTTTATCGTTTCCGGCAGGGCACGTTAAGCCCTTGGTGTCATTTGCTATTATCAAGCGACTTCCAAAAAGGAGGAGGTTCTCAATTCGTCTGTATGTTTTTTTTTATGTTTGTTACCTCAGAACTTTTGACTGGGTGAACCGATTTTTATGATTCTTTTTTTATTTGAAGGCTAGTGCTTCCCGTGTGGTCCCATATAAATTTTATCAAAATCGGTGTAGTACTTTAGTAGAAAATTAACAAAAACCAAAAATAATAATGCAAAAATGTACTAATTTGTTGCGATGGAAGTCGGTTTTTTAAGGTGTTTAGCGTTTTCAATTATCATATTACTACAGAACTTGAACTGACCCGAGGGTCGTGGGTTTGATTCGACTCAGGGGAAACATTCCTGTGCTGAACACGTTTGTTTGCTTTGTGTATTGGTGTTCAATATCTATATATGTATGTATTTAAATATATATAAGTATGTATATCAGTCTTCGGTTTTTACAATACAAGCAAAGTAAATTTATTACTACTAACAATCAGTATGGACACTCCCTGCCGATCTCTAGATTCCAACCTCACCTGATTGATTAAGATTATAGATTGGTTCTCGAACGGATAAGATTTCGCCGTGATTTTGTTTGCTCCGTCATTTGTTTTTAGAATTGTCATTTCACGACTGTTTGTATGCAGTGTCCGGGGTGTGGTACAGGGAATCCTAGTTTAGAGCCAGATGACCGAGTGTAAAGTGTAATGTATCCCTGATTGAAAAAAAAATGGCAGCCGCGAAATTATGTCAGACGCCTTATAAGCGGCTTAAAAACTCTGACACTAGTTCTCCACCGGCCCTACCACCTCCACCAACCCAGATTCAGCCCCCGTTTGTGAAGCAAGGCCTAACCTTCCCGAAATTGTTAAAGAGACTCGAGTGGACGTCTACAGGTGGCTAAGGAATTACTTTCAGATCCTATATTGTAAGTGCCGTAACAAGCAGATACTTTACAGAAACCTTATTTTAATTCTATTTAAGAACATAAGTAGGTATTATGGAAACTAATTTTGAAAACACTAATTAAAGTTTTATAATTACTCTTGTTTTCTTAGTGATTTGACTACATTTGGTATTATGCACTGGGTCCGCGAGTTCGACCAAGGCCCGATCGCCCTAATTCAGGGTAAGTTTGAGCCCCTAGGTGTGGACGTCCAAGAGCTGATATGATGATGATAGGTAGGTCAATAGAAAATTAAAACAGTATGAAATTTCTGCAGGTCCAAGTCCTGTCCATAGTTTATTAGCTCAACGTCAAACGATGTGTAAATATCCTCAGTGTATAATTATCACAGATGCAAAGCGATACAACATAATATCCATTCATTCTCAACAAACGAGGACATTCGCGCGTCTTGTCACGAAAGACGAAGTAGTTAAATTAACATAAAGTTAAGTACCATCATGATGACACATATCTAGTATAATTCTGCGTACAGAAAACGGAGCGAAGAAAAATGTTTTTTTTTATCCACTATTGATAAGCCCTTGGCAATATCTCACCTGATGGTAAATGACGATGATGCAATGGGGATCTGGCTATCTTATCTTCAAGACGAGACACATCAATTTTGTTAGAGAAACTAGACTCGCATAAGAGAAAATGCCCTTCCAACAACCAAACCGAGTTTTACAGTTATACTCCGCCGAGAGTCGAACCCGCCACCTACTGATGTGAAGCTAATGGACTAAACCATAACGCCACGCCACTCAAACAAAGCAAGGAAATTAAAACAATTATTAATGTAATCAAAAGTAAAATACACTTAATATTTATAACCCCGACCAAAGAGTTAGGGAATGCCGTGCCGTGACCCACACGTTTGCTTTTCCGCCGATTTACTTTTTTTACTCACAGCGCCGCCGTCACCGTGTTGTCGCCGGTCCGTTAAAAATTTGAAAAAAAAAACAGCCAGCGAACCTCAGACCAAGGAACTTTTATTTATCCGTCTATGGTGTTGTCACTTGGCTGTATGAGATTTGTGTTCTGTGCCTCTCAGTGTGATATAAGAATGTTGTAATTTAAAAAAATACTACTCTTTTTATTAATTTTTTTTTATTAAAAATTGCGTTTGACTACAATGACTACATGAAGTTGAGGATGGTACACGCAAACTCAAATAATGCTTATTCACTCTCGCCTTGAAGATCCCCAAATTGTCGGGAAACACAGACGCAGGCAAGGAGCTCCACTCCGTCGCTGTCCGCATATTAAATGAGGAAGTGTAACGCTTCGTACGTATTAGACTGAATGTCAAAAACAAAGGGGTGGAAACCCCCCCCCCCCCACCCACCCCACCCCCAGCGTCTCGTTGACTCTTCAGTAATGAAATTACATACCCACATCTTTTGGAAGTAGTTTTTTTTGACGATCCTGAATCACGTATTCTGTGTCTTTTTTGCAGAATGTTAAGTGAATATTACATAGCGTGTTCGAGTAAAAATAATTATTTCAATCATTAATGTTCAGAAGTTGTAATAACAATGATGTCCTACACGTGTCCTACTTTATTCCTAGGTGTCAGGTACCCAATATTTTAATATTTTTTTTCTTCACAACTGGTAAGCCCTTGTCATCATCTTACCTGATGGTAAGTGACGATGATACCGAAGATGGCAGCCAGCTTATCAAGATTCCCCAACGCAATTGGGAACTGGCTATCTTATCTTCAAGACGTAACACATCAATTTTGTTAGAGAAACTAGACTCGCATAAGATAAAATGTCCTTCCAACAATCAAACCGAGTCTTACAAAGTTAGAGATCCAACCCACGATCTCCTGATGTGAAGCTAATGAACTTAACCATTACGCCATGGACGTGGTTACAAATATGAATGGTTCTCCTAGGTTACTCGTTCATTCTAAACTACGAGTAATTTCACAAAAAAAACTAATCCTAGCCTAGTCAATACACATAAGCATACCCCGGACACTGCATACTACGGTTGTGAAATGACATTTCTAAAAACATATGACGAGGGAGCAAACAAAATCACGGCGAAATCCCATACGTTCGGGAACCAAAATATTACTAATCTGTATCAACCTGGGTGACGAGGCGGTGAGGTCGGAATCTAGAAAGCGGCAGGGAGTATCCATACTGTACGAGGGCTGTTTGATAAGTACCCGTTTATGGCAAAAAAAAAAAACTTTTTTTTATGTATACATGCATTTATTTTTCTACGTAGTCACCTTTTAACTCTATACACTTGTTCCACGTATACTCAAGCTTCAATAAACCATCCAAAAAGTATGATTTTGGAAAGTCATTAAAATAGGCCTCTGTGGCGGCAATGACTTCGTCATTTGATCCAAATCGCTTACCACTGAGCCATTTTTTTAGGTTTGGAAACAAAAAAAAATCGCATGGGGCCAAATCTGCAGAATATGGGGGATGAGGCAATAGTTCGTAGCGTAACTGTGCTAATTTAGCCGTCACAACTCTGGACGAATGAGCCGGGGCGTTGTTGTGATGAAACAGTACTTTTTTCTTTTTTAAATGGGTTGTTTGTCCTTCAAGACGGCGTCAAATTCATCCAATAAATTGGCATAGTACTGCCCTGTTATCGTTTTCCCCTTTTCTAAGTAGTCAATATGTATAATACCCTGCGAATCCCAAAAACAATCGCCATGACCTTTCCAGCCGATGGGACGGTTTTTGCTTTCTTTGGAGCAGGTTCACCCGGTAAAATCCACTGCTTCGACTGCTCTTTCATTTCCGGGGTGTAGTGGTGAACCCACGTTTTGTCCACGGTCACGAAACGACGCAGAAACTCCTTCCGGTTACGTTTGAACACGGCCAAACACTGCTCCGAAGTAGTGAGTCGGTTCCGTTTTTGCTCCACCGTGAGTAAACGCGGCACCCACATCGCCGATACTTTCTTCATGCCCAATTTTTCTTCTAATATGTATTGTAACCTCTCGATTGAAACGTTTACACCATCAACGATTTCTCGAAGTTTAATGCAGCGGTCGGCTAAAACGATATTTTTAATTTTCTTAACCATATCGTCTGTAATCACCTCAATTGACCGGTCTGGGCAATTCTCATTAAAGACGGTTGTTTTCCCCCGCTTAAACTCGTTATACCAATATTTCACGGTTGTTATAGAAGGAGCACATTCATAGTAAACCGCCTGCATTCTTACTTTTATTTCGTCACATGTTTTTCCTTCCAAAAACTGGAGTAACTAATTAGATATTACAGACCGATACTGTTCTTTCTCCATTTTAACAATTTTAAGTTCACGCTTTCACTAAATCGCTGTCAAATGAAAAAAAAAACAAAAGAATGCCATTTTCTTTTTTTTTCCCGCCTCTGAAAAATGGCTTAAAAAGGTGGTATTCTTATTTTCGGCCAGTGATATTAATATATTTAGTAAACGGGTACTTATCAAACAGCCTAGGTATGTTAGTACTAATATATTAACTTTGACATAAGTTTCGAGTACTTCTTAGAACTCTCGATTAGTGGAAATGAAAAGGAAAGCTCAAAATTTGTAAGAGTAAAAAGGTTCTACTTATTTTGTAGGTGACCTATCTTCTTTATATACATGGTGACTTTTAATAAGTTCTTGATAGCAAAGGATATTAATGTACTCGTGATTACAAACAACTATCCCAAAGAATCTTTATGTCAAATCAGAAAAAATATGTTGGTCCCCGATACATAACAAGTTATCAAATTGGCAAAAAAGTACAAAGGACCAACATTTTTTTTCATTTTTGATATTCGAGTACATTCATATCCTTTGCTATCAAGAACTAATTATAAGTCGCCCCGTATATAAAATTCTCGTGTCACGGTGTTAGTTGCCATACTCCTCCGGAACGGCTGGATGGATTTCCATGAATTTTTCTGGGTATATTCAGTAGATCTGAGAATAGGTATAGAAAATTGTTTACCAGGATCTGAGGGGGCAAAGCCGCGGGAAACAGCTAGTATCTATATAAAATAGTTCTTTTATGGGTTGCTCATTCTTTATTCTAAACTATTGTCTCTAGAGAACCATAGTCAAAACACGAAGAGATACCTCCAAATATATTCGATTCCTTTCAAGTAACCTATTAAACATATTTTCATGGACAAAATCAATGTTCAAACCATAAAAATTAACTATCTGTTATTATATTTTATCTATAAACTGTACATAGTACCTACTAACACGTTCGTTGTAAATTCAGTGCGCCTTTAATTTAATAAATACTATTCGCATATGATGTGAAGGGTGACAAAATATTTTTGAAATTAATTAATTATCGGGTCGTACATTCTCGGGCCGGGCCTTTGAATAGTAAGTCATCTTTGCCTTCCGCCTCACTTTAGGCGGCATGGCCATGTAATACCTTAACCTTTAAGACTTAAAAAGACGTTCGCATTTTCTGTTACAATCTTCCGTCCCATTTCACGAAATCACTCCCACAATAGGAAATCGGACTGCATCAAAAATAAAAACTGAAACATGATTTCGTAAATTGCTCTCCTCTTGAAGTTTCAAAAAACCTTAATTGTTTTGTTTTTCCATCACGTCTTAAATTTTAAATTGATCAAATTCACAAAATAAGTTCGTCCATGACGCTTAAAATCTATGACGTCACTTGTGGGTATTTCAAACATTTTTAGAACAAAATTGCGTTTTTGACAGATCATAAAAAGTAACTCAAATGACTAGCAGTCCGATCCCCTGTTTTTTTTAATTCACAATTGATAAGCCCTTTGCATCATCTCACCTAATGGTAAGTGACGATAATGTCAAAGATGGAAGCGGGCTGATTACAGGAAAGCGCTAGGAAACATGTTACATATCAAAAACTTTTAAATTCTAAGAAAGGTACGGTTTTCTGATAAGCTGCATCATTGACAGCGCGACCACCTTCCAACTTGTCTTCAAGGGGTTAGATAGCGTGGAGCTTATAAATCAGTGTCGAACTACCCCCCCGTCTACTGAATAAAACAGCTGTCTTTGAAATATCTCCATACTATCGGGATGCATTGCGGACTCCGCCGGCCGTGTCCACCCACCCTGCTACAGTCAGCATAAGTATCTTCTAATAAAAAAAGTGTTTTTTTTACTATGGTGGCAACCCAAAAAATCAAGATGGGGAAAATTTTAAAAAAACTTTTTCCCGATTTTCATTCAAATCCGTCCAGTAATTTGGGAACTAGAGCATTGAACGGACGTACAGACACACACGCACACACACATATTTTTTTGTTTTTTAGACTCTATTAGTGTAAGCCAATCGATACCCATCAAAATCTCAACTTCTATTTTTTTGCCATACAATACCTTCTTCACTCCTTTGTTCTCGAAAGTAAAAAGTTATAAACGAACTTGAAATGCAACGAAAACTGCTCTCGAACTGAGCTACGACCGCATCTACAGGGTGTTGTTTTGGTCGACAACGCCCTTTCCATGAAAAAAAACAAGACCTACAGTACTCGCATATGATGTGTAACATGTGACAAAATACTTATGAAATTAATTAATTATCGGGTCGTACATTCACGGGCCGACCCTTCGAATAGTAGTATGTCATCTTTGCCTTTGCCATCACACTAGGCTGCATGGCTATGACAACCTTAGTTTTCGAGAATTAAAAAACGTTCGCATTTCCTGTTACACATTTCCGTCCCATTTCACGAAATCACTCCCACAAATTGCAGGAAAGCGAGAGCAAAGATGTTACACATCAAAAAGGCTTCTACTCATGAAACTGAAAAAAATTTTATTCTGCAACTTTTGTTGAAATCGTAAAAAAATTGACTTTTCATACAAATCGATCACCTGGTTGACTAATTTTGTATAGAAAGAACGATTTTTTTTTTCTAAATTGACTATGTGTTTCTTGGGGAAAGTTATTTAGTTTGATGAGTAGAATCTCCTTGCCTGCGTCTGTGTTTCCCGACTCTTACAATTTGGGGATCTTCAAGGCGACAGTGAATAGGCATTATTTGAGTTTGCGTGTACCATCCTTGACTATATCGTCACTTACCATCAGGTGAGATATAGTCAAACGCACTCAAATTTTTAATTTAAAAAAAAAGCCGTCAACAACCAAAAAAAACACCCTTTAGATGCGGTAGTAGTTCATTGCGACTTGCGCAATTGCATAGATCACGCGGATTAACTGGCCTGAAGCACGGTCACTACCTGAGGGGATTTGAGTGTTAGTATCATTTTTCTCGACAGCTTCCGCGGTTCGCAATGTGCATGAAGCCATTGGTGCCAGTTGCTAACACTAAATGGCGTAGGTAGTCGTTAAGCTATGTCAAATGCCTCATTGGCGGCTTGAGAAACTTCTGACCTCCACCACCTCCACCATCCCGGACGTGTGTGTGGAGTACGGCCTAATCTAATCTACCCAAGTTTGGGAACAGACCTGGGCCCCATCAGTGGGGACGTCTACGGGTTATGTTATGTTTTTTTTTTATTCATAATTTGTAAGCCATAATTTATGTAGAAGAGTACGTAGATAATTTATCAAACCGACCAACGACTAGGTGAAGGCCGCAGGAAGCCGCTGGATGCAGGCAGCGCAGGACCGGTCGTTGTGAAAATCCTTGGGAGAGGCCGTTGTCCAGCTGTGGACGTCTTTCGACTGATATGATGATGATTAATTTATCAAAATCGGTTTATCCATTAAGTGGTTTCAAGATAGAAACGGACATTCATACAAATATTCAAGTCAATCACATTAACCCTCTTTTTGGGATTCGTCACAGTCAGATAAAAATAAAGTAATTTTCACCTCCAATTCGTATTGGGATTAATGGAGACCAACCTGGAATCTCTTGATTTGGGATAAATCATATTTTCGTTCTTGTAGATATACAGGAAGAATACATCTTCATTGTGTTGTATTTCGATCATGGGATGATCAGCGGGGAGAAGCAAGTGGGAATCTTTTTTTTTTCTTTTTTTTTTACACACAATTGCTAAGCCCAGTAATTTAAAAAAAAACTTAAAAACTTTTAGGTACACGATTTAAATTGAAAATAATTTTAATTATTTCATATTCTTCTAGGCAAACCATTTCAATTGATATCCATATTATTGAAGTGTATAAAAAAATAACTAGTTCACCATCTTTGGGAGTCCGCCATATTGGATTTAGAATGACGTCTCACTTAGCTAACCATGCATTGTTCTTCAAACTTAACGTGTATATGTCGCAGGCATACTGTATGATTCGTCATTATAGATATGGTCAGACAAATGTCAGGCAAATTATATAAAGGCGATGGCTCTTTGACAGTTAATTCAATCAAACCTGACCGAACCTACATCGTCCGGTTCGCGAGCTCATTTACAATCTGCCGTACGCCATTATAACAATTTCCCTGACTCGGCATTGACCGTTCATATACGGACGAATTATTACAATTTGCCTGGCTCGGCATTTTACAATCTGCGTACAGAATTTTACATTTTGCCTGACCGTTTACATACGGACGAATTATTACAAATTGCCTGAATCAGCATACAGCATTTTACATTTTGCCTGACCGTTTACATACAGACGAATTATAAAATTTGCCTGCCACATATACAAAGTTCAGCTCAATCGGAACCGGAAAGTGGTTCCAATTTAATTCCAAGATTTGTCCCAAACTAATAAACTAACACGGCAAGTTAATATTATAAATTTTGTAAAAATAATCTTTATCTACTCTCATATCGTAAAGTTCGCATGATCAACTTCAAAACGAGTTTATATTGGCATACTTTATAAACACAATAACGTAATTTAAAAAATAATACATTATAACATTATTTTGTTAGAGAAATAATGTTATAATGTAATTTTTTATCCATTACGATACAAGTTAAACCAAAGAGATAATATCACCAACAAAGTTCCATATCATTTTTTTTTTAATTGAAACGTACATGCGGTTCGCGCCATTTTTACAGCAATACAAAAAGTTTTCATTCCAATTTTTCTTGTCTGTGACAGCGCCCGCTTTAACGCATGCGCGGTGATGTGTTGGTTTTTCATTAAATTTAGTTGTAGTTACTGAATTTCGTGGATAATTTTCATTCTTGTTTAAAAATAGTTTTTACCCGTCTGTGACACCGTCCGCTTCAGTGCAAGCGCGGTGATGCGCTGGGATTCAGCGCTATGACACGTTTTGTTGTGGGATTTTTTTCTTACTCTTAACTTTGATCTTTGTATTTTAGTTGATTTAATCCCAATGTATGAAATTAGATAAAGTAGTGTATGAAACTGCACATAATTTGGTCTTAAAACACTCGTGTAATGCTATAAAAAAACTCGCCTACGGCTCGTTTTTTTAACTTACACTCGCATTTTAAGAGCCCTTATTATGCAACAGTTTCATAAACTACCATTATTAGATTTTAATAAAGTATCTTAACAGCTATCAGCTCAATAAACTTTTCGCAATGTGTACAACCGCCGGTCAGCAACAAAAAGTGTTAAATCTCCGGGGGCCGCGATTACCATCCGACGGACGGCCACATTATTTATGTATGGCGGCCAGACGGGACTCGCGGCTAGGAGTAGTAGAGCTACTAGTGGTAGCCTTTAAGTATGTAGTGTAGCGTTGCATTGTTGGTCACATTAAACTTAAAAGTATCTAGATAGGTAAATACTAACTTTTGTCAACTCAACAGCTATTAATTGCTCTATAGGGCCTTTGGGGACGAAAAACGATCTAGATACTCGTAGGTCTCATCTCTGGGAAAACGCGTTTTTTTCGAGTTTTCACGCACTACGTCTTTTCCAAGCAAATGGTATCTAACATTTCAGAATCGAGACTAGCTCACTAATTATGAGTCTAGCCCACAATCCAATTAGATCTCGGTTCGAACCTCGGTTGAGGTGAGTTTTTTAGGATTCCGAACCAAAGAAAGTGGCAACAGAAATACATCATTTGTAACAACAAATACTGAAAATTAGATAAGTGAGTTTGCATACAAAAAACGTGTTTTTTTTAAACATGACGAAACTAGCGCCATCTAGTATGACGGTTTTTGAAACATGAAACTAGCGCCATCTAGTATAATGGTACGGAACAAAGGCGCGGTTCTGATTCACAATTTATCCGTTTTGTAAATACCATGTCAAGGTAAATCCAATTTTGATCCGATTCTTCATAAACATGTATGATCATTTCATTTTATGTATAAGTACACGTTATAAACCGATTTGCATTGCAACGACTTAGTAAATTTAGTAATTTCTTTTGTTTTTGCTAGTTTTCTAAAAAAACACTGTAACAATTTGGATAAAATTTGTAGGGGACCAACTAGGACACATACTCCATCAAATTAAAAAAGATTCATGAAAATCGATTCACATAATTGGCGAAGATATTATTAGGTAACATACACACAAAACAAATTGGAAACGCTAAATACGTTAAAAAAACCGGCCAAGTACGAATCAGAACCGCACACGTAGGGTTCCGTACCATCATATTAAATGGCGCTAGTTTCTTCATGTTTAAAAAAAACACGTTTTTTGTATGGAGACCCCTTATTTTTTCACTTTTTATAATTTTTAGTATATTCGTTGTTATAGCGGCAACAGAAATACATCATCTGTAAAAATTTCAACTGTCTATTACAGCTACCACGGTTCATGAAATACAGCCTGGTGACAGACGGACAGACAGACGGACAGAGGAGGCTTAGTAATAAGGACCAGATTTTACCCTTTGGGCACGGAACCCTAAACACCGACTTCCATCGCAACAAATTGGTACAATTTAGCATCATTGGTTTTGGCTTATTCTGGTAAGATCTTTAAAATTATTCTTAAATAAAGGAGCCCCGATTTTGATAAAATTTATATGGGACTAACCTTGCAGTGTAAATAAAAGAAAAAAAAAGAATTATGAAAATCGGTCCACAATCTACAAAGACATCGCGTTATAAACATACAAAAAAAGAAAAAAACAACATACAGTCAAATTGAGAACCTCCTCCTTTTTTAAAATCGGTCAAAACATTTTCATTCCAATAAGAGTCTATGAAAACGACCACGAATATGCTGCCACCGCCCAGCAAGTACGTACATATAACGTGTAGACAAAAATAATGCACAAATCTTTAAAGCTGCGTATGAGTTACGCGTCTCTGGCACTCGGGAGGAGCTATTACCATCAATCAAGAGATAAAGTACAGTCGGACGCAATATTTGCTTGCCACGCGGAAGTCCTGTTTGCCGTTTAGGATCTTATAATAATAAAATGTAGTGTTGTTAGATTACAGCAGGGCCAAAAATCCAAAGGTGCCCCTGTTGATTTTGTTGCGGCATTTTGTAGACTCCAATCATTTTTTAAACTTTAAATTACTTGCCGTATAGAAGTTAGTTTGGGACATATGTTGGAAGCCAAATAAGAACTAATTCCCGGTTTCCGATTGAGCTGGAATATTTCATACTCGCAAAGTTTGGAGTACAATGTATGGTAAGATAAGTAACGTCATTATAAATCCAATATGGCGGACTCCCAAAGATGGAGGGCAATTTTTAATGTACCCCCATGATCGTCATCATAGCAGCCAAAAGACGTCCACTGCTGGACAAAGGTCTCCCCCAAGGATTTCCACGATGACTGGTTCTGCGCTGCCCGCATCCAGCGGCTTCCCACGACCTTCACTCCCATGTTATGGGTATCAAATTAAGGGTTTACTGAGAAGAATAGGAAATATTTAAAATTCTTTTTGAAATGAAAGCTTTTATCTAAAATTTTATAGATTTTCCGAAAATTATTTTATTTTACAAGATGAGATAGATAAATAAATGCTTTTATTCAATACACAGAAATATAAAAGGATAAACTAAAAATAGCTAAAACAATGACAAACTGACATAGTTAGTTGTTGCTGTGCATTGGAAAGGCACCGGATCAGCTTTATTGCTACAAGTACGAACTTGCAACGCTGATATTCTACCGGAACCTAAAGTGGATGTGCGCATTCCAACGTAGACTTATAAAGAACAAAAGTATAAAAACAAAACAGTTTGGTCTTCAATGACTTAAAAGCAAGCTTAGTAGCAAATATTTTAAAAAAACATACAATTACCAACTTAACAACATTATGAAGGAGCTTACCGTAGCGTGCAAGTGGGTGCTTCGCAGCTCCCGCCCGCGTTTTATTCCTTTAACCATTGGACATTGAACAGAAAGACATTATAACTAACGAATACGAAATTGAGATATAAATGAAAGCATGAAGACCTAATTAATTGCCATAAATTTTGGTACGCGGGTAGTGGCACACCTACCATTACTTCAGTTAAGTGAAAAAACATTAAATATTATACTGAAAGAGGGTACTTTTTGAAACTAGCTTTTTGCCACGGAGTTATGGTTATCGTTGAGGCAACCAAATTGGCGCCATTTACAGTGTCTGTGGTGCGTTTTGTGAAAAGTGATTTGCAATTCAATTTATGATTATATCTGTTTTCTCTTAACTGTAGTGAAAAACGTCTTATGATGCATGGGTGTAAAAGGTAAATGACAAACTCGTGACGACGGTAAACCCTCGCCTACGGCTAGGGCTTACAATCACTCGTTTGTTATTTACCTTTTTACCACCCTTGTATCATAAATGACTATAGAAGGAAAATTATCACGGTCAAGTACACTTTCTTTTCATGGATTTACTATACAAAGTATTCTATACATACTGCAAAAATAACATTTCTATACAAACTGCAAAAATAACATTTATTTTTCTGAAAAGGAACCCTACTTTGCACGTGGTTTGATACTCCATTGACCAACGACCTTATGAAGGTCGTAGGAAGCCACAGGATGCGAGCAGCGTAGGACAGATTATTGTGAAAATCATTGAGTTAGGCCTATATTTAGCAGTGGACGACTTCAAGCTGATATTATGATGATGATAATGTGATTCGCTTAAATCTTCTGTCTAAATTATAAAATACGTAACAACTCTAATAAAATCTTCTGTTACACGCAGCTGACTGTACCGAGACACGAAAGCTGGAGCGGACATATATCTGTAACCGAACGTGTCGATACGTTCCGTTCCTCGAACAGTTTGTTTTTCTTACGTTCCCAATATCCCAATATGTTGTGCCAAAATAGAATATTAATAACAGACTCTACTCTGGAGTGCGTCGCGTGCGTCAGCGAAACAGCCGTTTGTTTTTTGTTATGTGACCTTCTTGTTTTGATCTTCATGGTCTCCTTTTTAAGATCGACTGTAATTTTGTAATCCCTTGAGTAGATCTTAAAGTCTATTAATTAGATTTATAGGATCATCAGTTTTAAATACGAAGATAGAATGATATTAAGTAATTAATTACGGTTTTCTTTTCTAGTATTAGAGGAATCTGATGTTTGAAAATATTTTTTTTACATCTTTACAAAGATCGTAACTTTACAATTTGGTTGTACAGAACCCTCGGTACGCAAATTCGCCTTTCACTTGGCCGGTTATATAACAAGTTTTTATTCTGCTTCATGACGAGTTTAATTATTTATTTGTTTGTTTATTTATTATTTGATTTAGAGCGACTTTAAAATAGCTTAAATTTGGTATGAAGCCGTATTCCGGTGACAGTATTTAGATCTTTTTTGTATTGTGAAGTTGATCTGATGATGCACTTTGGAGGTGGAATGAAGGTCCCGGGATTGTCTATTGTTTTTAATAGATTCCTTTTGTGTTCGTCTTTTTTAATTTGGAAACTTAGGAAACATACGTTATGGCATGGAGTCCCAATAATGCCCGACCCGATAATACAAGCCCTATAGTTATAGGTAGTTACCGGCCGATAATTAATGTCATGGACGTGAAATTAAATAAAATTGTAGAAAAAAATTAAGCATTATTATTAAAACAGTTGATCATAGTGTCTGTGTTTCTACCACTGAGATTAAAATCAAACTAGAAAGGAATAAATTAAATTCAACGTTTCGTCTTTTCAATTATTTTTTTTTCCGTAAGATGTTGTGTAGGGGAGGGAGGTGAATGCATTTACGCATACCTGTGCTGCTCTTAATTTTTCCGTTTAGTATTAGAACATCGAAAACTAATGTCAAACATCGAAATGTATCTATTCAATAAATTAGCAAAGTTTGGATTCATTCCGGCATGTAGTTTTTGTATTAAAGCGGAACTACGTTTGTATGGAAACTCGAGCCTCCTGTGGACCCTTGAGTATACAGCCTTAAAAGCTCAAAAAATATATATGAAAAAGTTTGATTTTTACAAGCTTTCATTCTACTTCGGGGCGAGATTGTTTCTATGTTTGTACGGTTCAACTCTTGCAATTTTAGAGCGATGTCCAGGATTCCAATTAAATTGAAATTTGGCATTAAGCTATGTTCCCGGTAACAATGTTACCTGTTGGTAATTTAAAGTTGAACTTTGGAAGTAGAATCAAAGTCTCAGGATATTCTATTGTTTTTAATAGAATCGTAAAAAAACAGTGCTCGCCTTTTTTGAATTTTGTAGTATGCATTATGGTCCCAACAATACCCGACCCGATGCACTATCCATCCATTAAGGTACAGCTCAATAATGACCGGCCGATAACTCGTGTCGTGAACTTCAATTGGCGCACTGAAATAAAAGCTTGTATCAAAAAATATTTACATACAACAATTACAAACACTCTTTAAAATTGGGGGCAAAAAAATCTAATTAAATGTTACCAACTGACAACTAAACTATAGGTCTAACCTATTAGGTCTATGGGTTAGAGTTTTTAAACTGCCACCGTGGCATATATTGGTTAGTCCATTCGCTTCACACCAGGAGGTCGCAGGTTCAACTACCGGCGGAGTCTAGACTCGGTTTAATTGGTGCTAGGGCATTTTCTATAACACCACCATTCAATCCAAGATCTGCCGCCAAACATCAATGTTAACAGCATTTATGTGTTCCGGCATGAAGATAAAATAGCTAGTTCCCCATTGCGTTGGGGAGTCTTAGTAAAACCACTTCCATCTTCGGCATAAACGTCCCTTACAATCCACAGAACAAGTAATTGTTACTTGTTCTGTGTTACAATCAGATAAGATGAGGCTAAGGACTTATCAATAAACTACCTATATCTTCTTAATATATATAAATCTCGTGTCACAATGTTTGTCCTCAATGGACTCCTAAACCACTTAACCGATTACAATAAAATTCGCACACCATGTGCAGTTCGATCCAACTTGAGAGATAGGATAGGGTAGGGTAGGGTAGGGTAGTGTAGGGTAGGGTAGGGTAGTGTAGGGTAGGGTAGGGTAGTGTAGTGTAGGGTAGTGTAGAGTAGTGTAGGGTAGGGTAGTGTAGTGTAGTGTATGTAGGGTAGGGTAGTGTAGGGTAGGGTAGTGTAGTGTAGTGTAGGGTAGTGTAGGGTAGTGTAGGGTAGGGCAGGGCAGTGTAATGTAATGTAAGGCGGTACGAAGTTCGCCGGGACAGCTAGTATAAATATATTTACCAAAAATACCTATCGATCAGGTAAAAAATATATTTAGTGAAAACTTCAACCTCTACAAAAATAGGGTTTGATTGTCAACGAGTGACCTGATACCCCAACACATAAACCCCTAGGGGTTTTACATTGGGGTTTAATATGTATTTACATGATACACGTGTCTTGTACTGGAATAAATCATAACAAATCAGCTAAAAGAGGTCCACTTCTCTACAAAGGCCTCCCCAAGGATTTCCACGACGACCGGTCCTGCACCAGGTCGTTGGTCCATTCCCTACGCTACATCTTCCGGTGCGCAGTAGCCACTCGAAAACTTAACTGCCCCAATGGCCATCTGTTCCACGTGCTATGTGCCCTGTCCACTGCCACTTAAGTTTAGCGATTCTGTGAGCTATGTCGGTAACCTTGGTTCTCCTACGGATCAACGGTTGTCAATTATCTACTGGAATAAATAAAATTATATATCATTTGTTGATAATAATTGAAAACGCTGAACACGTCAAAAAACCGAGTCCATCGCAACAACTTAGTACATTTTTGCATTATTATTTTTGGTTTTTGTTAATTTTATCATAAAGTACTACACCGATTTTGATAAAATTTATATGAGACCACACGGCTAAAGCACTAGCTTTCAAATAAAAAAAGGATCATAAAAATCGGTTCACCTAGTCAAAAACTCTGAGGTAACACACATAAAAAAAAACATACAGTCGAATTGAGAACCTCCTCCTTTTTGGAAGTCGCTTGAAAAAAAACATACCGTGGCCATATCCCATACGAGATAATCATCCCGCAACCGAAACTGGTAGCAGGTGGTAACCGGCAAAACAACCGAGCTCTGAGACTTTTCTCAAAATAACCCATTTTTTTATGAGCGTGACGTGTTCTGAAGTGCGGCATGGCGGTATGGCACGCGGCAACATAAACCTCTTGTATCGACACCGTAAGATACAACACTTGGCTCGGACTCAAATTGATATTGAATTTATTTTCAATTTTAACACCGCCCTCCTTGCGTGCTCAGAGTAGTGAGTTGCAGAGGAGACGGCGTAGCCAAAAGTGGTTTGGACAACGAAAAAAAAAACCAAAACAGAATTCATGTCGTAAATCCAGTTGTAACGCATTTTGGTGTTGAGAAGGACCGTAACGGTAGATTTTAACGGAGTTTTAAAAAACCGGCCAAGTGCAACTCGGGGTCACAAAAACAGGGTTCCGCACCAAAACTTTAACTACCATCAGAACAAGACCTCTCAGTACATACTTTGCTCTAAATAAGTAGGGGTCCACTTATTCTGGACTTAAGATATTTCACTTTCCTTTGGAAACGGAAGGACTTTAGATTTTCTCATAGATTTTCCTGTAATTTATGCATTTAATAACCCATACTGTGATTTTTCCCAGTACTTTCGGAGATAAGAAGGAGAATGACCAATTTTCGCCTATTTTCCTTAAATAACTGCAAAACTATTTATCCCAAACTTAGAAAAAATAATCATATATATTTGTGATTTTCACAAGCCTTTTTATTTGATATGTTACACAATATATTTTGAATTTTTTTTTTCATTTTCTAATTGACCCCTTCCAAGTAATGTTTCAAATTTATTTATTTACGTTACCCGTTCATATTTGGGTCACCGACTAACATATGTGTACCAGATTTGAACTCAATCGGTCCAGTAGTTTCTAAGCAAATTGGCTGTGACAAACGGTCGGACAGACACACGAGTGATCCTATAATGGTTCCGTTTTTATCTTTTGACGTGCGAAACCCTAAAAAGGAGATTATTAATTCGTCCCGTATGTAAATAAAATAAAAAAAACCCTTTATTGCTGTATTTTTTAAACATAAAATTGCCTAATTACTAAAACTTATCAAGATATATTTTTTGATTTTTCTTTTTTTTATTAAAATTTGAGTGCGTTTGATGGTACACGCAAACTCAAATAATTCCTATTCACTCTCGTCTTGAAGATCCCCAAATTGCAAGAGTCGGGAAACACAGACGCAAGGAAGGAGTTCCACTCAATCGCTGTCCGCATAATAAATGAGGAAGCGTAACGCTTCGTGCGTATAGGCTGAATATCAACAACAAAGGGGTGGAACCTCCCCCTGCGTGTCGTTGACCGAAGGTGGAATGGAGCTGGGGGAATGAGGTCGTGAAGTTCTTGAGCTCACTCTCCGTAATTAATTCGATAGAAAACCGAAAGACAGGCAACTTTGCGGCGATGCTCAAGGCTTTGAAGTTTGTTCTTGACAAGCTCATCGTCGCCAATGAGTCTCCGGGCGCGTCGGTTGATAGCGTCCAAGGTATCCAGCTGATAGCGGGCTGATCCATCCCATAAGTGAGAATAGTACTCCATACAAGATTGGACTAGTGCTTGATATAAAGATAGAAGTTGTCCAGGTGTGAAGTATCGTCTCACCTTATAGAGAATACCCAGCTTTATTGCAGCAACTTTGGCCTTAGACTCAATGTATCTACCGATATTGATCCCAGCCGACCTTGAACGACACCTAAGGCGGCTGGAACTCCGGGGCAGACCTTTTATTGCGGCAATACAAAAAGCAGTCTTCCTCGATAATGCTTGGATAAACGTCGGACGCTTTCTCTCCCCGTCGCACTGAACTCCAGCCGACTGTGCTTCCGCTGAAGTGCTAGCTTTAATTTTATATTTTAAAATAATAATAATAATAGCGTAGGGATATGAGCGTCTGGAGGCCACCGCGCTGATTTGTGGGATATTTTTAGTTTGATCTCTACCATACGGAACACACCTCGTGTCTCCTACAAACGCAGTAGTTCACGCACGGCCCCCTTACCTGTGTCCACTAAGCTTATAAATTTTAGAGAAATCAAAAAACTACCGCCAATGTTTATTTATTTTTTTGCAAAATGAGTAAGATAAGTATACAGTTTCCTCAGAAAAAATGTAAAATTCTACGGGTAGAAACTCCACCAGTTCAACTTTACATTCACGGAAACGTCCTATGTGTTATTCTATGTAAGATTTCAACCAAATCCATTCAACCGGTTCACGTGATTTTCACATTCAAAAATATCAGTAGCAGTATCTGTATCTGTATTTTATGTATCGTGTGTACAATAAACTATTAAATAAATAAATAAATAAGATTAATATGTTTGTGCCCTCTGTTTTAAACTACTCTGCACAGTTGACAGAGAACAGGCGCCACCGCGGATACTAGCGTCAAACGCTATTTCTGTTGCGACTGCGGTGTGCGGTGTGCTCAATCCACCACTACTTACGTGTCCCCTCCACTCCTCTGCATACCAACTTCATTCCCCCCACTCCTAATCTCCCCACGAAATGCGTGAAAGCCCATGACTTTTATGACGATAATTTAAAAGTAAGGTAAAGATATAATTTTTAAAACAAAGATCAAAGACTTTTAGACGCCGAAAGTTAGTAAAAAAATACATATTAGACCCTGTAAATGGTTACTCAAATACCTATTTGACAACCCAACGGTACATACTCACCTTATAGTAAACCAATAAGAAACTCAGAGACACAAATAAAAACCTCACAGTCACGAATGAAGATACTATCTAAGTATCACGAGCGAGCAAAGACAGGTCAACGGGCTAGCACAGTGGGAGCGTGACAGATGGTATTCCACAGATAACGGATGTAACAAGTCGACAAAGGACTGATATAGATTGATAGACAATTGGAATAAGAACTAGCTATGGAAGTCATTCGAACGCGTTTTGATGTCCATAAAGTTTAGCGAACTTTTACGGATATATACGATAATAAAGCGTATAGGTACTAGGTTTATGGATACTTAAATAAGACATACTTTCTAAGCATACTGAAACAAATTCAATTGATTATGTAAGTATTGTGTTAATAGAAATAAATATTAATCACGCTAAATTCGTTGAATAGAAAGTAATTAGATATTGTACCAATCAATCGATTAAATTGTTAATATATATTTTTTTATCCAACTTCGTGGCGTAATGGTTAAGGCCATTAGCTTGACATCATGAGGTCACGGGTTTGTCAGTTAAAGCCGAAAGCTATTAGAAATCCTCTATAGTGTGCAACACCGCCAAAACGTAACCGGGATGTACCTCAATAAAACTTTAGTTACACAAAAATATAAAATATCCGTGTTTATGGCTTCAAAATCCAAGAACTGTTATAAGTTGTGTCTCAACAAAAAATAAAACTTTTTAGGGTTCCGTGGGACCAGGAAATGTGGTCACCACAGGTTCAATTCCCGGCGGAGTCTAGTTAGATATAGTCTTACATAGTTATGTAAGACTCTGTTTGGTTGGTGAAAGGGCATTTAAAAAGCTTTAATTTAACTTGCAATGTTGTTCAGGTGAAAATTGACCCACTTCTCGGTTTCCGATTAAGCTGAAATTTTGCATGCATATGTATAGCGAGTGACAATGCAATAATAAAAGCTTGAACCTAAAAGTTTTTAGGTTTTTCGAAAATTATTCTAAGCTCGCCTGGCTAGCTACCACTATCTTATCTTTGTCTTCAACATTTATGTGTTCCGGCATGAAGATAAGATAGCCAGTTTCCCATTGCGTTGAGGAATCTTGGTAAGCCCGCTTCCACCTTCGGCATCATCTTCACTTACTATCAGGTGCCAAGGGCCTACCAATCGTGAATAAAATCGATGTATTCATAATCGCATCGTTTTCCAAAATATTATATCTCGTACATAAGGTCTAACAAAATTATCTTAAATTATTTTAACGGGTGCTTCTACCCATGAAACTGAACAACTTTCCCCATAAAACCCATAGTCAAATCTCAAAAAAAAATTGAACTTCCCATACTAAGTTGGTTGATCAGCTAATCGAGTTAGTATGGGACGAGTTAGTATGGGAGAGCCAAATTTTTTTTGCGATTTGAGTATAGGTTCCATAGGGAAAGTTGCTCATTTTCATGGGTAGAAGCACCAGTTAAAATAGTTTCGGCTAATTTTGTTACACCTTATATATTCCAGAAAATAATACAACACCTAGGTCGTGATGTTATTGCCCCTCATATCAAAAACCAAACAAGCAATAAAAATATCACTTTGTCACAGTTCAACTGCAAACCGCGTGCTTCCGTGGCTCCGCGCGCTTTCCGCATGGTTTCCAAGCTCCTGAGGATTTATTCCTCTCACCCCTTGCACTTTAGTCTATAGCACATCTATCGTGTATGCTCCGAGGGTACTTATCTGCATTTTATAGGGGACATTAGTATGTTGCACTTTGCAGATTAGCTGCAAACATGTGGACATAGATTTGGGCAAATTTATAGTTAAGCGGCTGACGTTTTGAGGGTATTGATATTGAATTAAGTTTGGTGTTGGAGCATGTTCGACTTGCAAATACATAAACTCAACTGGAGTTTGATTAACCGTTTTGTGGGGTGAAAAGTTGTCAAGTGAGGTTTGTGAAATGTTATAAAAGGAGGAAATATTTATTTACATTACTATTTCTGAGTTTATTATATACATTACTATTTCTGAGGTTTATATCTCTACTTCTATCCAATAATTTTACCATAATAAAAACCTTAAAAAATCTATTTTTTTAGAGTTTCATATAGGGTGACTTTTAATTAGTTCTTGATAGCAAAGGATATGAATGAACTCGTGATTACAAACAACTTTCTCAGAGAAACTAGTTAAATATGAAAAAAAAAATTGGGTCCTTTATACATTTTTGCCGATTTTATAACTAACTAGCTTTTTCCCACGGCTTCGCCCGCGTGGACATAGTTTTTATGACTGTCTGAGAGGGAGCGCGGTGCGCGAGCCGCAGGCGGCTCGCGAGCGTGGACGTGAATTTTCTCTAGATCCCTCGGGAACTATGTCAGGATATGCTTATAAGTAAATCAGGTCATTTCCTACTCTCTTATCCATCTCTGTGCAAAAATTCACACACAATTCCAGTGTGATGTTAAAGAAATTAAACAAAAAAGAGTATATTTTCAGTTCCCAGTGGACATCGTTTTTATGACTGTCTTTAAGGGTGATTAGTAAATTATGTCGTTTCCCACCTACTCAACCATCTCTGTGCAAAAAATCACAACAATCGAGTATTTTTTTAGTTCCCCCAGGAACTGCATCAGATTATGCTATTTTCCCGGGATAAAAAGTAGACTATGTCCTTCCCCGTGACACAGGCTACCTGCATGCTAAATTTCATAAAGATTGGTCAAGGCGTTGAAGCGTGAAAAGGTAACAAACAAACAAACACATTTTCACATTTATAATATTAGTAAGGATTATGCAACGAGGACCAAACATTTTTTTTCTGATTTGACATAAAGTTTCTTTTGGAAAGTTGTTAGTAATCACGAGTACATGCATATCTTTTGTTATCAAGAACTAATTAAAAGTCACACTGTATATAAAAACACAACAATATCACAACATCGAGTATTAAGATTGTGTGCGCCTGAGGGGTCACACTACACACACGGGTCATTTACCACCAAAGTATTTTAAACAATGAAATGAAAATAAGTGGTTTTTACATAGCTCTAGTCAATCGTCGATCAGACCAGTGGAAGTTGTCCACATCCTCTCATTGACTAGCAAAGAGCCTCAAACTACTGAACAGATTTTCTTGACTCATAGCTAATGCCACTCTCGATCAAGTCACCTGTCAAACAAAAAAAACTACACCGAAAACGCTACATAAATTTAGGAGCTACGCTATACATCTTAAACTTATAATCTTATTATATCTGTTTTCGTCGGGGGTTTAAAAGAGATGATGATGCTGAATGCTTAGCACGAATATCCAACGCAATGGGCATTGTTTTCCAATGCCTGTACGTACACATTGTATTCTAGTTATATGCTTTTTGTTCCAACAATACTCCTGTCCTAATCCAGCAAACATTTCAAGCAGTCTCAGTCAAGGTTGTCCCTTGTCACATTACCCGCATTCGAATGCAAAATTCACCGACACGGAGACAACCCGACAAGCGGAAGTGATACTTTTGACGTACGTTTGCGCGCCAAAAGTTTGCACCCCTTTTAGGTGGAATTGATGACGTCATATAAAATTGGTACTATTCTGATATTAGGACGATAAAAAGTATTAGTCTGTTTGGAATTTTGGATCTTGAAGTGTGGTTTAGATAACTTATAAAAAAATATTTTGATTGGTTATGTTCATTCTTGTTAATGTGTGTGTTTTCTATTTAGGTCGCCTATCGTAATGCAGTTTTTTTTATTTTGTTGCAATCTAATTTATTTTATGACACAACTTATAACATTGTTTGGGGACGTTAAAAAAGTAAGCTATTTTAGATTATTTAAAGAAACAAATTTTAATGTTTTTTGTTTCAAATCGTTCGTATTTTTTTAACACTTTTACCAAATTATGTATGGCTATGACATTTGCTCACAAACCACAAACTGAAACTGACAGAATATATAACAAAGTTTTATTTCATTTTATTCTCAATAACCGATTGACCTCGTTTATAAATATTAGATCTTTATTTGACTATAAAAACAAATATTTATGCTCGAAGCATTCGTTTAATGTTTTGTGAAATGAAAGTAATTTATTTGAATTTTCTATTTAATCTTTCACTTTTTCGAGTGGAAAGTATAAAAATAATATAGAATAAAATTGTTTTTTTTATTTTTATTTTCAGACTTTACAAAAAAAATATAAGTACACGATTGGTTAAGAAAGTTTTTTTTTTCATTTTAATAAAAATTAAATAAACTATCTCTCATTGTATTAAACTTTAGTAAATGTACTTTGTAGCGATTTCACTTTTCTCAACACTTTCGTGTTCGATGCGCTTCTACACGTTTATACGTTATGGATTTGTCGGCTTCTACCTCGTAGTCGCGATGCACATATGCACTCGCTGACACGAATGTCCAGCGGTTAACTTTTCACTGTTTTCAGCTCATATACCTATTGTAGTGAAATCGGGTCAAAATTAAAATAAAATAATTAAGAAACCCGATTGCCACAAATACGATTGAATTTGGGTTTAAGACCTAAACGTGAAGATAAACACGAAAAAGAGGTCGAAAAGGTCAAGGATTATAATAAGATTTAAAATACAGATTATAAAAAATGTCACTGCTCATTTAAAAATATATAATTAAATAATACGGGTACAAATGGGAATACTCTAAATGGGAAAGGTGACAAATGGTAATTTTAAAATTAGTTTGGCAAATAAGAATTTAAAGAAATAAACAGCTAACCGCATACTTATTACGTTGCCACGAGTATTGTTTTCAAAATTAAATAGCTATTATTAAATAATAATTAAAACGAAATTTAAAAAAAAATACCTATGTATATTTTATGACTAGGGTGCAGCGATCTGGCAAGGATATAAATTTTTATATTCGGTATTTCAAATCTAATTATATTCCTTGACCGTTTCACCCTTTTTAACCTCCGACACAAAAAGATCTGTATATCTGTGTGTCTGTCTGTGGCATCGTAGTTCTTAAACGAATGGACGGATTTGAAGCTGTTTTTTGTTTGTCACTTACCATCAGGTGAGATGATGCCAAGGGCTTACCAATTGTGAATAAAAAAAAAGCTGACATGATCGAGGTGGTTCTTAGATATAATTTTTGAAGATCTGTTCAGCCGTTTGAGGATCATTAGGTGATAAAGGGATGTGGGCAACTTATACAGGTCTGATTGATTTAAAATTTGGTACCCTGTTACTGTATTAATATTTCAAAACCATGGTGACCTTGACCTGATGCTGCAGCATATTCTGGAATTTGCAGGATACCCAACTCTAACTTACAGCAAAGATATTGTGTTTGGGAATGGTGCGTAAAGTTTAAAAAACATGAAATAAAACTTAAATCAAAAAATTAAAAACCGCTGACAAAAAACCGCATGGGCCTGTTATTTTAATATAAATAGTTATATTTTGATCTAAGCGTCGTCGCGTTAGGGGACCACTAAGGTAATAAAATAAAAACAAAATACAACTGTTTTACTTTACTACAACTAATTACTAATAATTTCACAACTTAGCGGTCCCCACTCTTAGATCAAAATATAACTACTTATATTAAACTTAAAAGGCCAAGACATTGTTATTTTTTACTTTTTAGCGGATTTTTTGTCGGGGGTTTTTCAAATTTTTATTTTAAGGTTTTTCTTTTCTTTATCTTCAACGTTTAGGTCTTAAACCAAAATTCTGCGGTAATTCTTGGCAATCGGGTTTCTTAATTATGTATTTTATTTTGGTTTTATCCCGATTTTGCTACACTATGTAAGTATAGATCGCGGCATCTAAGTTGAACAATGCGTGGTGTCTTTTTATAAGACATAGAATAAAATAAAACAATACCCTGAATGATTACGAGTGTATTATTATTTCTTAGATAACAGACTTAATTCTTAAAGTTGTAACTTTTAGATAAGACTAGGATAACAAAAGAAAACAATCTCACTAAAACTAGTGTCTCCATGTCTCCTACTATCGATCCTCGCAAATCAGCTTCCCGTATCGGCCGTAGGATGGCGCTATCTGCTAGCCTTCAATTAGCCTTTATCGATCGATTGGCGGCGACACAGACCTGCACTCCTGCTCACGTCGTCGGAACCTTTCATCAGCTATCGAGTGTAAAAACAATGGTCGGGACTCAGGTTTGTTTACAGGTTATCTAGATTCTAGCGTAGAGTGCGCAAGTTTATACAGCAGGTCTGTGAGATGTATAGGTTTATTTTGATACGATTTTATGTTATTTTGTACAGGGTGTAACGTGGATGGTGTAAGAGACGTTAACTAGAGCTATATATATAGGACTCAGGTTTGTTTAGAAGTTATCTAGATTCTAGCGTAGAGTGCGCAAGTTTATACAGCAGGTCTGTGAGATGTATTAAGGTTTATTTTGATACGATTTTATGTAATTTTGTACAGGGTGTATCGTGGTTGGTGTAAAAGACGTTAACTAGAGCTATTACTCATTGTACTGTTCAACTTTCCCAAATTTTCAAATATAAGGTCTAACAAAATTAGCTGAAACTATTTTAAGGGCAAGTTCAGTAAACGAAACTGAACAACTTTTTCTTCAGCGACCATACTGAAATCTTAGAAAAAAAAATCTACAATAAAAAAAAGAAATCTTTATAAATCCGGCACTGGCCATCGTACCGTAGCAACTAGCAGTCCACGCTCTGACGCGCCTCCGCCGGGCTCCGCCACAGATGATGTGGCGGAGCCCGGCGGAGGCGCGTCAGAGCGTGGACTGCTAGTTGCTCTTCCGTCGCGTCGGACACATATTGGGTAGGTATCTAAACCCTATTTGTTTGGAAATAGCCAGACATGTAAACAAAACATGAACTTCAAAATAAACTAGTTTCAATTGGTTTTCAAGTCTTAAATGAACTAAAACACAGTATTTATGTCAATAAAATCCTTGATGTCCAAATGTAAGTGATTAAGCTAAAATGATAAAATGATTTGTTTACATGTTTGGCCATTTCCAAACAAATAGATTTTTCTTTAATGTGACTTGTCCGCAAACAGGCTAAGGTGAACTACCTACCTACTTGCTTCTTATGTCTCCGATACTTATTTCTTATGATTTTCTTGGTTGACCGGCATCTACAGGTCGTGGCATACTCGTAAAAGTACCGTTATCCCGGAATCGCTGCAAAGCACCTATAGTATTTTGTGTAGATGGCATGTAGATGGGGTCTACGGCTATGAAAATCTTGAAACATGTTCCTGGTGTCTATTAGGTTGTGGTTACAAACTTCATATCACACCGCCATGTCCAAATATTGTTGTACATGGCATTTTCACAATAAAACACTTAACTTAGGCACTTAGGTCACAATCTGTAGGTTAGGCTTTGAGAACGTAACTCAATGAGTGCGCGAGAGTAACTGAGATATTTTTTTCGCGCACGCATCGCACTTGTTTGTAGGCGAAATGTACCTACGAGCGAGCAGCAAAATAGTTCAATGGCCTCAACGCTTCAAAGAAGCCGCTCAATTTCTTATTTTTCGAAAAGTGTAAATACCTGTTGGGTTGTATTTTACTACCTACATCTAAAAGGGGAACTGTAAGGTTTTAAATAGGTAATATTAGTTTTTAAATAAGAATTGATTGAGAGAACTACCAAAGGTCAACGGCCAGGCACAGCGCAGTTTCGTTGCGGTAAGGCACGAATCCAGCGAAAAGACAGGACCGTACTACAACACGAGAATATTATAGTGGGCAATAATGGAATGTGGCAATTTTTTTTTAGAATTCGGTATGGTCACTGAAGAAAAAGTTGTTCAGTTTCGTTTACTGAACTTGCCCTTAAAATAGTTTCAGCTAATTTTGTTAGACCTTATATATGTTCACAAAAAATCACTTTCCATACGGAAATTATTTATCAGCCGATAAATAATAAGAGTTTTCTTTTTGCAAATTGACTAATGTTCTCTAGTGGAAAGTTGTTCTGTTTTCTTGTCAACTAATCGTTTTAGATACTTTAAAATACTAAGTCGATATTTTATACATAATGGAATTTACGCCACCGAACGGTCTTTTACTCATTATGATGCGGATACGGCCGCTACCTCCTATCCGGGGAGGTCGTGGTTCGAATCCTGCCACGTACCAATGTATTTTTGAAGTTCGACATTTTTTTATTTACACAAATTTATTATTAAGCAAAATAATCTATTGGCATATGTATTTTCTAAAGATTGATTACTGTAGATTTAACGCTGTAATTTCAATAAATATATAAGAAATTATTAAATAATATGTCAATTAAACTAGCCCCCCCATACATCATTAAAATTATACACCCGGAATCGTTCCTGGTGTATACGTTCCCATGAGGTTCGCAACATTGCCACGCTGTATTGCTATAGATATCCTTTGCACCACCTACCTGATCCAGATCCTAATCTGGAGCGGTAGTCAAACCTATTATTTGTAAGTCGGTGCCCAATTTCTCCTATGAAAGCCTTTGCCTCCATGCCCCACGGGCTTGCCGTTTCAACCGCGGAGGGAACGAAATCGTATGACAGCTCAAGAGTGGCGTACTTCGCGTGAATATTGCATGCCGCTGCTTTCGCGGCAGAACCGACGGTTCTTTGTATTCTCTGTATCTTGCCTCTGCCTAGAGCTACCTGGCTGGGTGGAGGTCGCAGCCGGAACTACAGGTCCGGCTATTTGAATCAGGGTACTACGGGGTCGGGGGTAGCCCACCGCTTGCCTGCTGTCGGATCTATCGCCTTCGGCAGCTTGTCGGTTCCCCGACTGGGTCAAGGACTCGTAGTGGTATGTAGTTAGTGGCAGGGGTTGGGCAATGTTTGTTGCCTGGCAAGCGCGTGGCGTCCAGGCGTCCTCCCCCGCGTGCAACTAGTGTTGTCGTAGCCAGGGCGAAAACAACGCGGGGCACGTGAGTTGTCCAATAAGCGGAACTGCTGGTTTTTTACTGGCGGGGAAGCATCTCAGGCACTTGGCTGGATAACAAGTAGAACTAACCTATACTGCTCCGGCCGATCTAGCCGCGTATTAGGAGTCATTCTGGACAGGTTCGATAAGTGCCGGGAAGTGAGCGCGCCAACAGCTCCGGTACCACACTGGAAATGTGGGAGCCAGCTTCTCTGGCGTCCCGAGCGGGTATCGAACTACCAGCGGTGAAAGCCGCAGGAGGTTAGCGTGCCTACAGCTCCGGGACCTACCTGGAGAGTAGGTAGTGGTTCTCTTCCATGAGGCACTCGCCTTGCAGAGTACCAGGACAAGCGCCTTATGGTGGCAAGTCCTACCGCAACTGGTCCTTGCCTTCACCTTATAGTGTTGACAGGAATAGCGGCCCTCACTGTATGCCCAAGGGGTCGGCCAGTGGGGACGCTATATTATAAACCTAGTAGTTTAGCTTATCTGGTAGATATACGAGAGGGAATGGTTCTCTGTATTTGGGGCAGATGGGAGGGTGCTAAAGTGTCTGCACAAGTAGCATCCCACAGCAAATACCTCCCTCTCCGCCACGGTACCAGTGTCAAGCTGTCAGGCCTTTTGACGTCGGCTCGGCTGAGGCTCGGCGGTTCTAGAAAGGCACGGGACGTTGGCTGAAGTTCGACTTCATATATAAGTTTATTCGACGCTCTTACGGTGAAGAAAAACATCATGAAGAAACACTGCATACGCCTGCGAAGATACTCAAAGGTTGCTTGTAAAGTCATCCAACCGGCATTGGCCCGCGTGGTCAACTAAGGCCCGATCACCCTAACTCGGGGTAGGCTCGAGCCCCTCGGTGGAGACGTATTTAAGCTGATATGATGATAATAGGTAAAAGACGCCAATTTCATTACAGCCTTTGGAGAATGTGTTGTGAATCTTAAATTTTATGGAGACAGAAATGGAAGTCCACGAATAAACGTCCCTACTGCTGGGGCATGGGTCTCTTTTTTCTTATTAAAATTGGTAAGCCCTTGGCATCATCTCACCTGATACTAAGTGACGATAATCAAATCAAAGGTTAGGACATCCATACTCCACCCATGGGAGCCAAATCCGGGTGATGGAAGTTGTATAGGGCTAGTGACGAACCCCAGTGTCAGAAGTTTTTCAAGCCGCATATAAGGCACCTGAGACCTGACACGGTTAATAGTATGCAAGTAGGTGTTATACGTCAAAGTATATACAAGATGTAATAAAATTGGAGTAGGTCCCATTAACTGGGGCATCTGCTCATCATACTGAACAACTTATGTTCTACGACGTTGCTGAATTTGCAAAAAAAAAAAAGTATTCACACAAATCGATCAACTGATCCAACATTTTTGTATGGAGGTTTGTGCATTTTTGTGGGTTTCTTGGGGAAAGTTGTTCAGTCTGATGAATAGAACCCCCAGTTAACGGGTCCTTTACCAATTTTTCACACACTGTATTATTAGTGTGTAAAATAATACACTAATAGTATTAAGCGTCGGTGGCTCCACCGGTAACGACTTGACGACCTTCCTAACCAGAGGTGCCGGGTTCAAATCCGGACGGCCCATATACCAATGAGTTTTTCGAAACTTACGTACATATACTCACCGATTGCTTTAACGGTAAAGGAAAACATCGTGAGGAAACCTGCACACACCTGCGAAGAAACTCGAAGGTTGTGTGTGAAGTCGACCAACCCGCACTGGGCCCGCGTGGTCGACTAAAGCCCGATCGCCCTAATTCAGAGTAGGCCCCTCAGAGGTGAACCCTCGGTGGGGACGCATATGATCTGATACGATGATGATGTATTATTAGTACTAACATACAGTATGGACACTCCCTGCCGCTCTCTGGATTCCGACCTCACCCCCTCGTCACCCAGATTGATACAGATTGCTACTAGTTTGGTTCTCGAACGTAAAGAATTTCGCCTCGATTTCGTTTGTTCTGTAATTTTTTTTTTATAAATGAAGTGTCCGGGTGTGGTTACGTATCCTAAGACGGTTCTTTAAACATCATCATATCAGCAGAAGGACGTCCACTGCTAGACAGAAGCCTCCCCCAAGGATTTCCACGACGACCGGTTCATTGCTGCCCTCATCCAGAGGTTCCCGTGACCTTCACCAGGTCATCGGTCCACTGAGTCGGAGGCCTTCCTATGCTACCTTTCCAGTGAGCAGTTGCCACTCGAGAACTTTACTACCCCAACAGCCATCTGTTCTACTATAGCTATGTGCTCCGCCCAGTGCCGCTTAAGTTCAGCAATTCTGAGAGCTATGTTGGTTACTTTGGTTCTACGGATCTCCTCGTTCATCTTTAAACTTTTTTTTTTAAAATCCATTACAGAAATCGTACAAAAGTAAGACTTGATGTTATCTCTGTTACCTCGACATTTAACTAGTCAAATGCTAATGTTTGAATAGTTTGGAACTGTCAAAACAATGTCCAAGTGAACACTATGATATGATGGATCACTGCGCAAACTATAGGTCGATAGATTAAGACAGAGTTGGGTTAAGTCATAGTTTGCAGCAGGTTATTTGGTCTAATGTCAACATTATAAGTATATAACTAAGTTTTTTTTAATAATATACGAAAAATCTACTCACTTCTTCGAGAGATCTCTTCCGGCCAACCTTTGAAACATACAAAAGTCTTAAATTAAACTGAAGCAGAAAAACACTAACAAAACAATACATAAACCCATATCAATTGTAATTTAAAAACGGAAAGGGTTTTATTATTCACAATTGGTAAGCCCTTGAGCGTGCTATGCTCGGAGTTTCTGTGCGTGATCGAATCAGAAACGAGGAGATCCGTAGGAGAACCAAAGTAACCGACATAGCTCTCAGAATTGCTTTACTTAAGTAGCTAATAGAACAGATGGCCTTTGGGATAGTAAAGTTCTCGAGTGGCGACTGCACTCCAGAAAACGTAGCGTAGGCAGGCGTCCCACTCGGTGGACTGATGACCTGGTGAAGGTCGCGGGAAGCCGATGGATGCGGGCAGCGCAGAACCGGTCGTCGTAGAAATCCTTGGCCTCAAATAGGAATATTTTGAGGTGAGTAACGATGATGCCAAAGATGGAAGCGTGCTTGCCAATATTTCCCAACGAAATGAGTACTGGCTACACATCAATGTTGTTAACATTGATGTTTGGCGACAGGACTTAGATCAGATGGTGGTAGATAGCCAGCCGGGCTCAAAAAATCCCTTCTATCAACGAAACCGAATCTTACAAAGTTAGACTCCACCGGGAATCGAACCCGCGACCTCATGATGTGAAGCTAATGGACTTAACCATTACAGCACGGAAGTAGGTAAAAGTCGTGGTGGGTAGATTTGTAATGTTATAATTTTGAACCAAAAAAACCGACTTCAAACAGAAAACTAAGGTTCCTCTCGGATGCCAGCATCAGATCCTAGTTTCCTTATCATGGTACCACCCTAGGGATATCTCCTTTCCAACAAAAAAAAATCAAAATAGGTTCATATACATCGAAGTTATCCGCGAACACACATAAAATATATATATTATTATTAGCCTAATGAAATTGTTTTTGGTGTACTATAAGTACACCTGTCTGTCTGTGTCTAAGTCTGTAGTGAAGCCAGTCTTAGTTTCATTTTATTGTTTTTGCATTGTGTTCTGCTAGAATTTGCTTCAAAAAGTGGTGAGTTTTGGAGTAAATTGTCTGGTGCACGTGAGCAATGTGAATAACAAGAAAATAAAATGTAGGAGGACGTGAAAACCCAATTTGCACTGGGTGCAGTTTTATAGATTTGTTCCACCTCAGATTGAGGCTGCTGCAAATACTGTCAAGAACTCCAGAGACCGGCACTAGCATTACAAATTAAAAAAACACATGAAGATTAATATATGAAGACTGTCTCAAAAGGGCTTTTGTACCCAGAGACATTAATATATTCTTAAACAAACTTAACCCGATTTCTACGTACCTCCTTTAATTGTTTAAATGCTTATAACACATTTATGGACATGTCATCATAAACGAATGTGTTAAGTTACAAAGTCATATCCATCCACGTCATGATTGCTTTGCGCTTGACTTTTCACGTCATACGCGTACTTCTAAAACGTAATCCCTTTTTAGGCTTTACAGACGTTTTCCCGCGTGGCATATCACATCACGTCATCCGTGTGACGTCACGTCTCAATTGTCTTTGATCCTAAACAGCGACGTGAATTATTCAACAGTACACCCTGATATTTCTCGGCTAGTGATGGCCAAGTGCCTATCGATAGTATATAACGGTTACATTATTTCCTTTACGTAACAGTGATCTTTCGTTTTAAGTTTTCTTTAGGTTTTTCTAATTTGCGGCTAAAGTTTTGCTTTTATATATGTGAAAGTTATTTTTCGCCAATCTAACATAGTCGCTTACTATGCGCCTCATAAGAAGGCTCAAGGTCACCCAAAGGGCAGTGGATCGTGCTATGCTCGCAGTTTTGGTGCGTGATCGAATCAGAAACGAGGAGATCCGTAGGAGAACCAAAGTAACCGACATAGCTATCAGAATTGTTAAACTTAAGAGGATTGTGAAGCTGCGACTTTTCATACAAACGGCGATAACGCTTTTCACTTCTTAAATGTTAACCGATTTGGATCATTTTTTTATAGGTTGTCAGTCAGAACAAAAGCTAGGTTTATACGTTTTCGTTTTTTTGGTAAAGCTAATAAGTTTAATTTTATTGTTGTTCACGTATTTTCATACAAAACTAATTCCGGCCATTTTGTTTTATTTATAATCAGTAATTTAAAAAACGAAACGTATAAGCCTAGCTTTTGTTCTGTCTGACTGACAATCTGTCAAAAATTGGTTCAAATCGGTTTACATTTATGAGGTGAAAATCATTATCGCTTGTATGAAAAGTCGAATTTTCGCCGTGGGTTCACAGTTCTCATAAGCGGCAATTGGCAGGGCACATAGCTCATAGAACAAAATATTATGTATTTTTGCATAGATAGTTTAAAATTAAATACCAATAAAATAGACTTCGAACGGGTAGATAAACAGCGTTTATTTTTGTGGAAAATAAGGCAAAAGACACTAAAGAGTCTTTTTATATACAACATTTGATGTTCTACCCTCAGGAGCCATTATAAACAAAATATCTGGGCTACTGACCCGTGAGCAAGCAACATATACGTAATAGGGGTGACGACAGCATCAGAAATAAATTATGAACTCTTGATCACTAAATTGTCCTCCTGCTTAAACTTCGGAAAACCTTACTCGTTTTGATTTCCATCAAGTTTTCGAGTTTTAGTTCACCAAAATCACAAAATGAGTACGTAAATGACGCTGCTAAACTATGACGTCTCGCCTCGGATTTCTAACATTTTAAGAACATAATGTCGTTTTTGACAGATGATAAAAAGTAAATCAGATGACTAGCATTCGTCATCCCTATTGTCCGTGTATGAAACAGTTCATCCTGAGATCGACACCGGCGGCCCGACGTGTCTGACCTTGACCTTGCGACTTGTTAATGGTCCATTGGTCATAGCGAACATACGCTCACGGGAAACTGCACGCTTTTAAATTAAAAAGGGAAATTGTTGGGAATGAGTGGTATGCGTGGTATGTGAAATTCCCGAATTGATATTATAACCTCAAAGTACCCTAAAATTTCTTGGTATTAGTATTAGTGAAGCAATACATAGGTGAAAACTGCATTCAATTCCACGCAGTAGTTTTTACGTGATGCGTATGTACAAACGTACAGACAGAAAAAACAACCCAAAAAAAAAATTCGAGCGAGACCTACAGTACTCGCATATGATGTGTAACATGTGACAAAATACTTTAGGTTTTTCGCGACTTCCTGTTACACATTTCCGTCCCATGTTACACATTTCCGTCCCATTTCACGAAATCACTCCCACAAATTGCAGGAAAGCGAGGGCAAAGATGTTACACATCAAAAACCGACCAAGTGCGAGTCGGATTCTCGTAAAGTAGAATTCCGCGCTTTCGCGACTTCCTGTTACACATTTCCGTCCCATGTTACACATTTCCGTCCCATTTCACGAAATCACTCCCACAAATTGCAGGAAAGCGAGAGCAAAGATGTTACACATCAAAAAGATCCATTTTTCTTTCTAACATTGATGCGTGAACAAACATACAGACAGACAGACAGACAAAAAATCCAAAAAATGCTCTACTTTTCTTTCCAACATTCCAGCTATACATTGATGCAAACTGCATTCCATTCCATGCAGTAATTTTAGCGTGATGTGAGTACAGACAGACAGATAGTGAGAGAGAGAAAATTTCTAAAAAAAAATTCGAGCGAGACCTACAGTACTCGCATATGATGTGTAACATGTGACAAAATACTTTAGGTTAGTTAGATTTGATGACGATATTGTACCTGGGTGGCGGATCTGACAGTAACGAAAAAACCGACCAAGTGCGAGTCGGACTCTCGTAAAGTAGAATTCCGCGCTTAGCGACTTCCTGTTACACATTTCCGTCCCATGTTACACATTTCCGTCCCGTTTCACGAAATCACTCCCACAAATTGCAGGAAAGCGAGAGCAAAGATGTTACACATCAAAAAAATATCTAATTTTCTATTCAACATTCAATTCTTATGAAATACTTTTTAATTATCGCCTCAGGCAAAGTTTAATTGTGTCTTTGTTATCGTGTGGCACAATTAACCGTGCTATCCAAGGGACAGACGGCGGTTGCCTGGTGTTACACTAAGCATCACCCGCGGTCACGTTTAGGGCATTTAGATTTACACCTACGGACGTGTGCAACGCGACCTTCATTAAACATCTGGAAATTGATGTGCAGGTTTCCTCACGATGTTTTCCTTCACCGTTAAAGCAATCGATAAGTTTTTTGAAAAACTCACGTGAGATACGGGGCAATTTAAATTTAAAATAGTGGGAATGAGTTTGTGTAACAAGGGGTCAATTTTGTTCCGAGGGCGCTAGTTTTAATTCTGAGCTAAGCTTAGGATTCTATAGTAGAATTCTGAACATAACGAAGAATTCAATATACATCGCCCAAGAATAAATTATTTTGGCCCAGAGTGACACACACAATTTAACAAGCTTTTTTTAACTTGCAATGTATGTATGTTTGTTCGGGTGGAATCTTGCAAGTTAAATTTGCCCACTTCCCGGTTTCTGATTGAGCTGAAATTTTGAATGCATATGTATATCGCGTGACAATGCAATATCAAAAGCTTGTACTTAAAAGTTTTTAGGGTTTTCGAAAATTATTTCATGAGAACAATAAAATGAAAAGAAAAAAGAATGCACCGTGACCGTTCTTTTTTTTCAGCGCGCATTGCCGCCAAAACATAACCGACTTCTTCATACATAATGCGTGCGACCTCTTTGGTTAACTTCACATACTAACCAACAAAGAGTTAGTGATTTAATACAAACTCCTTACTAACCAATCACAAAAGTGAGTAATTACCATAGAGAATTTAATGTTAATTTGTTAGTTATTGCTCTGAGTTAATTTGTGACATTTGCATTTTTTTTTTACATTCAACCTTTACGAACGCGGACCAATCAGAAGAGTGAAATAAAACTCAAAGTGAAAAGTGAAAAAAAGATATTTTTGTGCGGTAAAATGGAGCCTATATTTTAACATAGACCTCTAGCAATACATCGCGATCGGTGAAAAACTGTATTCAATTCCATGCAGTCGTTTTTGCGTGATGCGTGTACAAACATACAAAAAGACAGACAAAAATTTTTTTTAAATTGTTTTGGCTTTGACCTGTTACAATTTTAATATCAGTAGATAAGAGATAACCGAAATCCGAATGTAAGAAGCAAATTTATGATATTACTAGCTTTTGCTCGCGGCTTCGCCCGCGTGGACATCGTTTTCATGACTGTCTTTGAGGGTGAGTAGTTGCGATGTTAAATAAATGAAACAAAAAAAAGACTATTTTTTCAGTTCCCTCAGAAACTGCATCGGGCAATGCTATTTTCTCGGGATAAAAAGTAGCCTATGTCCTTCACCTTGACACAGGCTACCTGCATGCCAAACTTCATCATGACTGGTCAAGGTGTTAACAAACAAACACATTTTCACATTTATAATATTAGTAAGGATAGTAAACATTAGTAAAACTTTTAAAGTGAAACTTTTATTACATCGTCTCAAGCTTTTTCGTCTGTGTTGCGTGGCGGCAAAGAGATTAATACATCGTCTCAAACTTTTTCGTCAGAGCAGCCATGATCATTTCGTCCTCTGTACCGTAGCTCCAAGACGAGAGCAGCCATGATCGTTTCGTTCTCTGTACCGTAGCTCCAAGAGGAGTGAAACTTTTATTACATGATCGTTTCGTCCTTTTTACCGTAGCTCCAAGACGAGAGCATCCATGATCGTTTCATGCTCTGTAAATGTCTATAATGTGAAAAAAAAATCACTTTTACCATGGTTTCATAAAACCACACACTCTTTTTTTATATTCAGGTTTGTTGAAAGGTTTTGTCCGTTATGTTGAATGGTTTCCACAGGAGACTCATATAAATTTTTACGCTGGCAAAGGTACCAATGGCCACCAGTAAAATCTATAAGAATGATCGATATCGTTATTCACAATTGTATCGATGGCCATCTCTAGTACACGCATGCGCACCCCCGCATGTCACACCGAGTGACGGTGAACCAAGTGGATTTACATTATAAAAGCCTCCTATTGATACGATATTATGTAGAAAGTTTTATTCATGTTGAGGGGTTTAGCTGGTAGAACAGACGGCCGTTGGGGCAGTAAAGTTCTCGAGTGGCAACCGTGCACCAGAAGACTTAGCGTAGGCAGGCCTCCCATGCGGTGGACCAACGACCTGGTAAGAATCGCAGGAAGCCGCTGTATGCGGGCAGTGCAGAACCGATCGTAGTGGAAATCCTAGGGGGAGGCCTTTGCTTAGCAGCGGACGTCTTTCGGCTGATATAATGATGAGGGGTTCTTTGCCATAATCGCAGTTGCAATGCGCGGAAAGGAAGCTGCTGCCCATCCTCTGGTTTAAGTCTCTTGGTCGTCACTTACGACACCCATGGGAAGAGATGGGATGGCTCTATTCTAAGCCAGGAGCCATACGGCCGGCACATAGCTCAGATGGTCGTTGGGGAAGTGAAGTTCTCGCCTGTCAAAACTCGTCAAAACCCGATTCAGACCCAGACCAGACGCTCATGGGTTCTATCCTCCCCTAGGGCAAACATTCAATTCAAGGGCAAATTTCATTTCATACGAACAGATGTCTTTAATAATAATAATAATAAGTATTTATTTCAGACATATTCGTAGTCCATAATTGGTTAGTAACTTTGGTACTTATAAACTAGTGTTAGTAAAAAACAATGGGAATAAATCAAATAATTGAGATGGTCTCGATGGAGCCGCCCGCCACAGGGGCAACGCCGGTCTCTACTTGACTGCGTGCAGCCGTATCCAGCGCCCCAGTATCGGAGAGTCCCATCGGTCCACTAAAGTGCACAGGATGCTGTTGGTACTGGCGCGCGTTCGACTCATCAATGAGGCGGACCGCTTTTGCATAATAGCCTCGAAGCTGTCAGTCTTTGCTGTGTGTCAACGTGTTAAGTATTATTATACACTAGCAGCTCTTCAAACGTTTATTTATAAGTATGTAGGTATATCGGTATCTTGGTTTCTATACAGGGAATCCTTTTTTGGGGCCAGATGACCGTGTGTGATTTGTCTCTGAATATTATTTTTATATTATTATCATATTTATTTTAAATACAGCGTCGGTGTCGTTACGGCTAGGGCCGCCAACTCTTGTCCATGAGGTCAAACCTGGTGAAAGTCGCGGGAAGCCGCTGGATGCGGGCAGCGCAGGGCCGTTTGTTGTGGAAAACCTTGTGGGAGGTCTATATATATGCATACAGCAATTGACATTTTTGGAGCCGATATGATGATGATGATGACCAGAAGCGGTAGATCACGTAGGTTAACCGACCTTAAGAAAGATCAATACCTAGATAGGTTTGTTCACTTTACGCCGTTGGTGCCGGTTGCTATCACTAAATGGCAGTCGTTAAGTCGTGTCAGATTCCTTATAAAGGCGGTTTGAAGAACTTCTGACAGTGGGGATCGCTACTAGCCCCACAACCTCCACCAACCTGTACTTTGCCTCCATGTGTATAAGTATATGACCTGACCTTCCCGACTTTGGGAAGAGACCGGGGCCCCAGCAGTGGACGTTTAAAGGTTGTTAACGACGATAACGATCAGATCGACCACATTAAGGAAAACATTATTTCGTTATGATAAATACAAAACTGATTTGGCAGTGGGTAGGGCACATAGCTCGTAGAACAGATAGCCGTTAGGGTAGTAAAGTTCTCAGGTGGCGACTGCGCACCGGAAGACGTAGCGTCGGAAGGCCTCCCATGCAGTAAAGACTTGGTAAATGTCGCGGGAAGCCGCTGGACGCAGGCAGCGCAGGACAGGTCGCCACGGAAATCCTTGGGGGAGCCTTTGGACGTCTTTCGGCTAATATGATGATAATGAAAGACAAAACTAAAAGCAGAGTATAACACAACGCAATGATGGAACAAATAAGGTAAAGTTAAAACCCAAAATGATATTTTAGGTATAGTTTCGCGTTACGAACACCCAATTACACATAATTGCAAGACAATTTTAAGGCCGGTTACTAACCACACTCAATCTCATAATCTAAATATTCTTCAGAATTGAAGAAACAACTAAACTCCAAATATTTACGAAAATAATTAATATGATAATTAAATTTTAAATCAGGTCATTATGAGTCTTTATCAAAAATCTTTTCCTACACAAATTATAAATTCATATTGCTTAAAAATTACAAAACCTTTTTCAGACTAACTTTATACATTAACCGTCTCCGTGGCATAATGGTCAAGTCCATTAGCTTCACATCAGGAGGTCGAGGGTTTGATTCCCGGCGGAGTCTTACTTTGTATGACTCGGTTTGGTTGGTGGAAGGGCATTTTCTAAGGCCACCAGGCTAGATACCACCATCTTATCTAAGTCTTTCCACTAAGTATCATCAAGGTATCAATGTTAATAGCGAAGAAGATTTGACATTTCGAAAAATTTATCTACACTCAATTTTAAAACCTTTTAAGGTGTTGAGACTAAAAAAATTGATTTCGATTGTGTGGAACATAAAACTCTGCTTGTAAAACTAGACCATTACGGTGTTAAAAATAAGGCTCTAGATCTTTTACAATTGTATTTAGTAAATATGATACAAAAAGTACAAATAAATGTTACGAAATCAATGGGTTCATGAGTAAAGATGGGTTTGCCTCAAGGCTCTATCTTGGGATCTTTGTTTTTTTTCGTTTATATTAATGAACTATCATTCATGGTTGAATCACCATCAAAAATTGTGTTGTTTGCAGGTGATAGATTACTAGTTTTTAAGGTTGACAGAAAAACTGATATGTCTAATGAAGTAAACGACACTCTTTCAAAAGTGTACAATTGGTGTAATAGTACTAACTGTATTTATAGAAATAACTTAGTTTTAAATGCAAAAAAGGCCAAATGTATTAAGTTCACATTACCTAATGTTATTGAAGTAAACAACAATGTATCCTTAGCTGGTTATGTATTAGAATTTTTAAATCAAAGCTTGTTTCTAGGATTAGCTATACCTAGGTTACTATATAAGTTTTGCAATACACAAATATGAAACAAAAAGGTGTCATATCATATATATATATTTTAAAACTATATTTCCACAGACAAATTTTGGCGGGAAAAAGTTTTCTTTTTTTATTATTTTTTTATTAAAAAAAAAGATTTAATATTTAAAGATGTCGGCGTGGTCTAGAGACGACTTTTGAGTTGTAATTCGTTACAACTTTGAGAGGGGTCTATCGTTAGATGACTGTCTCAAGGAAATGCAATCTGTATTCAAACAAAACTGCCCTCTTAGGACGACTGTTTACCGTTGGTATTGTGAGTTTAAACGTGGAAATTTCGAAGTTTCTGATGCACCAAGATCGGGACGACCCAGTGACGTGTGTACTCCAGATAACGTTGCCAAAATAGAAGAAATGTTAAGAGTTGATCGTCGAATGACCTATAGGCAAATAGAAGAAGCCCTGGGCATCAGTGCACCAAGTGTTTACAAAATTTTGCACGAAATTCTTGTAGTAAGAAAAGTTTGCACTATATGGGTACCTCACGACCTAACGGAGGAGCAAAAGGACTGTCGTGTATTACTTATGGTGTAAAAAAATTTGAAAACGGGTCATGTGCTTATGTAAACAGCATCGTCACTGGTGATAAAACTTGGCTATATTATTATGATGTGCCATCTAAAAGTGAAAATAAAGTTTGGCTCTTTGAAAATGAGCCTACGCCAACACAACCCCGCAAATCAAAATCTGTTAAAAAGAAGATAATAGCTGTATTTTTTACTAGCCGTGGTATAATCGATCGAGTAGTTCTGGACAGTCAGCGTACTGTAACAGCTAACTGGTACACTAATGAATGTTTACCTCAGGTGCTTGATAAACTTAAGGAAATGCGTCCCAACTCCAGACTCGGTACTCGGCATTTTCACCATGATTACGCACCGGCTCATCGAGCAGCTCTCACAGTGAATTTTTTGACAACTGCTAGGATAAAAATGGTTGAGCATCCACCATACAGCCCCGACCTAGCCCCTTGTGAATTTGCTTTATTTCCTATTATCAAAGATAAGCTGACAGGGCGGAAATTTATTAGCGACGAGGAACTTTTGAGAGCTTGGGATCATGAGTGTGCTGTACTCCCAGAAAACAAATTGATAGATATTTTTAATGATTGGTTTTTACGCATGACTAAATGTATTAACTGTAACAGAAATTACTTTGAACGATTGTAAAAAATAAAGTCGTTTTGCAAAATTTATCTCGTAACCTATGTAAATTCAAAACTTCAATGGGGCCCGAATATAGAAAAGCTAGCAGGCAGGTTAAGCTCAGCCGCAAAAGCAGTCAAAAAAATCAGGCTCCTTACAGATATAGAAACCGCAAGACTGGTATATTTCAGCTACTTCCATAGTATTACATCTTATAGGATACTTTTATGGGGGCATGCAGCTGATATAAATACCATATTTGTTCTGCAAAAAAGAGCGGTTCGCGCGATTTATGGAATGCGTTCTCGTGAGTCGCTCCGAGATAAGTTCAAAGATATTAATATAATGACTTTCCCCTGTCAGTACATTTATGAAAAAAAGTGTATATATGTAAAAATTTACATCTTTTTTCACTGAATAGTGACATCTTCGGAATAGAAATAAACTTCAAGTAACTTAATACAAGACTTACCAAAATCAATAATTCCTTTAAGGGACAATGCTCACTCATTTATAAGAAATTACGCGATGATGTCTTAAATTGTGTCAAAAGAACCCTTTGTAAAAAAGGTTATTAAAATACATCCGAATATTTAAATGACATAAAATTATGGGTAGACAGTGTTTCTTCTATCAACACTAGATACTAGTCATGTTTAATAGTAATAAAATGTTGACCTACCTAGGAATTGACGTGGAAGCGACAAGACATGACAAGTCTAGTTCTTCTTTTAATTTATATTTTTATCTTAGCATTGACATGAGTGGTGCATGCTCGCTTAAATGTTAATGCGGAAGGTGACGCAACAGTAGCCGGGTCCTTCTTTTCCCTCTAATACGGTTGAGGGAAGCGATGGCTGACTCTCGCGATATAATTGTGACCGGGTGCTGTCCATGTGAACTGGCCTACTCTTGTCAAAGGAATTAATGACATTCAATGATTTCGTGTCATATTGTTTTCAGGTTCTAATGACATAATCGGGTTTATATCAAGGATTGAATTTTGACGTTATCAACTAATGATTGTTTATTTCTTGATTGTTAACAAATGACATTATGTTATTATTATTTTATGACTATCAGAAAGATGCAAATTGAACCTATTTTGAACAAATATCTTGAATCTTGAATGATGTGTTCCGGCTTGAAGATAAGATAGCCATTACCTTGGAAAACCCGCTTCCATCTTCTACATCATCGTCACTTACCATTAGGTGAATAATGTCAAGGGCTTACCAATTGTAGATAAAAAATGCAAAATAACTGAAATTCTAGTAAAAGTACGATTTTTTTTCACAAATATTGTGATTTTTAGTTACTTATAATAATTTTAAATAGTTACTTTTAAAACTTCTTTTCAATTTAGTGTTTCGAAAATCTAAATCGTACACTTACCACAATAACAATCAGCCAATTCGTTTTCAAAAAAATAAGAATTATTAGTTTCTACGGAAGACGATTTTGTTCTATTTTCAATTGTATGTTTGTTACGCGATATTTCCGCCGATTGTAAACCGAATTTCGGAATTATTTTTTTATTCAAAAGAGTATACTCCTGAGGGGGTCCCATTTTCACCAAGTCAGGATCTGATGATGGGATCCCAGGGAAATCGAGGGCAAGCCTCAAATTTTATAGGCACGTCTTACGTGTTTCTTGTATTTTATAAAATAATGAAAGTATTTTCGTCTGGTAGTCATCATCTCATGTTGATGAGCTGATGAAGGAAGGTACAACTCCTTAACTATTAGCAGTTAGAGGATAATTGTTTAAATATTTTACGTAGGTACGTATAGACCGATAGTTGTATTCTTTCAGGTTATTCAGACGAGCTAATGATGAGAGATTTAACTCCTTAAGTTTCTTGCTGTTGAGATGATGATGGAAGCCACAGGAATCTGTATCTGATGAAACACATGCATTATAATTTAATGATTCCTATTGACGAGTGGGTGATTGGGTTTAACGTTATTAGATAAATAGCATTATCACTAATATTAAAAAAAAAAAAGTTTAAAAAACTAAAAACCGACTTCAAAATGAAATTCACTCAAAAGTATGAAATAATACATTTAGGTACACGACATTAACCAAGAATAACGAAATCAAAGGTGGGTGCGAATAAAATTAGGGGCCTACAATTTTTTTGAGGTCTGTGTCAGCAATGCCATTGAATCTAAAACATTTGATACGTAAGTAGCTCTGTGATGGTACCGACCTCAAAAATAAATTTAGGCCCCTAATTTAATTCGTATCCACCTTTGATTTCGTTATTGTTGGTTAATGTCGTGTATCTAAGTGTATTATTTCATACTTTTGAGTTAATTTCATTTTAAAGTCGGTTTTTAGTTTTTTAAACTTTTATTTTTTTGTATAGAAGACCTTCAGTGTAGTTTTAGCATTGTTTGAAAAAAGCGTTGGTGGCTCAAACAGTATCGAGTCAGTCCTGCTAACCAGAGGTTCCGAGTCCTAATACGTACGGCCAATGTACCAATAAGCTTTTCGAAACTTACGAACATATACTCACCAATTGCTTTAACGGTGAAGGAAAACATGGTGAGGAAACCTGCACATCTGATTCCAGATGTGTATGAAGATCGCGTTGCACACATCCGTAGGTGTAAATCTAAAATGCCCTATACGTGACCGCGGGTTAACCACCGTCCATCCTTTGGATAGCACGGTTAATTGTACCACACGATAATAAAGAAAGCATCGTTTGTAATGTTCCTAAGAAATACGTTTCCCTAGTCAACAGACAGGGCCCGGGGCTCGCTTTTAATCTCAACGTCTCTCGCAAGGCCCAAAGACTCCTAAGTCCCAACAGAATCGCTAATGACTCTTTTAATCTCCTTAAAAATTCTTAAAGGAGTTCAAACAGAAGAGAAATTACGCTTGCAGCGCCCATTTCGCTTTTTAATTTTTGTGGGAGAATAATTTTTTTGGTCTTTTATATTATTTACAATAATTATTTTGTGCTTTGTTAATGGCGTAGATAAGTTATTCTCTTGTTATCTTTAAAAACACGTACAAACTAACGAAAAGTTATGTATGTAATATTATAAACGCGAAAGTTTGTAGGAATGTATGGATGTATGTTTGTTACTCTTTCACGGAAAAAGAACGGATATGGCTGAAATTAGGTAGGTAGACAGATTAGGACCTGGATTAGCACGCAGGCTACTTTTTTCCACGCTTGGGAGCCGCAGCACTGCGCACCCTCGAAAAGTCATAGAAACGTTGTCCACGCGGGTGAAGCCGTGGGAAACAGCTAGAGTTTCATAAGTTTGCAACGTTTTCAAGCTCTTATTAGTGGAAAACGAGTACCTACGTAGGTATACGTACAAAGTTTTATCTATCCCAAAAAAAACCGGCCAAGTGCGAGTCGGACTTGCACACCAAGGTTTCCATACCACCGCACCTCTGTATGAGGAACCTTAAGAGCATCAACAATGATACCTATTTCATCATTACAGCTCATATACGTCCCCACCGAGGGGCTCGAGCCTACCCTGAATCAGGGCGATTAGGCCTTAGTCGACCACGCGGGCCCAGTGCGGGTTGGTCGACTTCACACACAACCTTCGAGTTTCTTCGCAGGCGTGTGCAGGTTTCCTCACGATGTTTTCCTTCACCGTTAAAGCAATCGGTAAGTATGTACGTAAGTTTTTGAAAAACTCATTGGTACATTGGCCGTCCAGATTTGAACCCGGTACCTCTGGTTAGATGGACCGATTCGTTACCGGTTGAGCCACCGACGCTTACCTATTTATTACAATCAAAAGATGTCAACGAGAGCGACAGTTTTTTGATGTGTAACATCTTTGCTCTCGCTTTCCTGCAATTTGTGGGAGTGATTTCGTGAAATGGGACGGAAATGTGTAACATGGGACGGAAATGTGTAACAGGAAGTCGCGAAAGCGCGGAATTCTACTTTACGAGAGTCCGACTCGCACTTAGTCGGTTTTTTTCGGTAGTGTCAGATCCGCCACCCAGGTACAATATCGTCATCAAATTTAACTAACCTAAAGTATTTTGTCACATGTTACACATCATATGCGAGTACTGTAAGTCTCGCTCAATTTTTTTTTTCTAAGAAGTTTCGATCTTTAGCGCTAGTAGGACTCACACTTGTTTGGTTTTTTTTTAGGGTTGCGTACCCAAAGGGTAAAAACGGGACCCTATAAATAAGACTTAGCTAACCGTCCGTCTGTCACCAGGCTGTATTTAATGAACCGTGGTAGCTAGGCAGGTGATATTTTCACAGGTGATGTATTTCTGTTGCCGCTATAACAACAAATACTAAAAATTAGAAAAAGGTAAAGTCTACATACAAAAAACGTGTTTATTTTGAAACGTGAAGAAACTAGCGCCATCTAGTATAATAGTACGGAACCCTTTGTGCGCCTTTCTGACTCGCACTTTACTGGGTTTTTTTTTTACTATAATCACACCAAGTTCGAAGTTTGTATGTACAACCGATAAAGTCATCATATCAGCCGAAGGAAGTCCACTGCTGGACATAGGCCTCCCCCAAGGATCTCCACGACGACCGGTTCTGCGCTGCCCGCATCCAGAGGCTTCCCGCGACCTTCACCAGGTCATCGGTCCACCGAGTGGGAGGCCTGCCTACACTACGCTTTCCGGTGCGTGGTCGCCACTCGAGAACTTTACTGCCCCAACGGCCATCTGTTCTACGAGCAATGTGCCCCGCCCACTGCCACTTAAGTTTAGCAATTCTGAGAGCTATGTCGGTTACTTTGGTTCTCTTACGGTCCTTCAAGTATATCGGAATTAAATAATTTCTGAAGAGCTTTAAGTATCGGTGTTCCACCTGCTTTCAGAAGTTCAGCCGTAATTCCATCATCACCCGGTGCCTTATTGTTTTTAAGCTGTTTATTTATTTAATAGCCATTCTAATCTCGTACAGGCTGACGTCCGGGATATCTTCGGTATAGTGTCGGGTAAGTCTAGCTCTTGGGTCTTTAGCCAGATCGCTGACAGGCAGACGTATGGTCGTGTACAATTGTCCGTAGAACTTCTCAACTTCTTCCAGCAACTCAGTCTTAGACGATATGATCCTGCCGTCCTCAGTCTTCAGCTTGGCCAGTTGACTTTGACCAACAGACAGATCTCTCGCGAACACTTTTGAGCCTTTGTTGTTCTTAATCGCCTCTTTAATACAATTTGTATTATAGTGGCGCAAATCGCGAGTTAGAGACTTAGAGATCTGCCTGTTTAGTTGCCGATACTGAGTAGCGTCTTCAGAGGACTGCAAAACCAATCTGCGTCTTTCTTCCATGAGGTTGCTGGTCAAGTCAGAGATTTTTTTGGTTCTGTTTGAACGGCGAGTTTTGAAAATCTTAGACCCGACCGTTTGGACAATTTCCACGAACCTGTCGTTATAATCGTCCACATTCTCGCAGTCTCCTAGGCATTCGAAGCGATTGTGCAACTCGAGCTGAAAGTTTTCGGGGTTTTGGAGCTGGATGGGCGCTGGTCGGAGTGTGGACTTCATCAGTCTACATCTTTCTAGCTTGGTCTTTAGATTCAATGTGCCTCTTACCATTCGGTGATCGCTTCCTGTTTTGACTGAGTTGATCACAGAGACATCATTGAATATTTGCCTTCTTGTCGACAAGATGAAGTCGATCTCGTTCTTCGTTACGCCATTGGGATGCAACCATGTCCACTTTCGCTGTTTAGGCTTTTTGAAGAAGGAGTTCATCATAAAGAGGCCCTCCTTCTCCATAAAGTCGGCCAGCAGCTGGCCACGTGCATTTCTCTCTCCATATCCAAATTGCCCCACTCTCAGCTCACCATCACTTCGTTAAAGTAAAAACAAAAAACTTTGATAAAACTGGTTTTTTGTATGGGAGCCCTTTTTTTACGTTTTACCCGACTGCGCCAGAAGGAGGATATTTTTTTTCGAACGTGTTAGTATGTATGTTTATTTCTTTGGCACGCTCCGTAGACTAAACGGCTTGATGGATTTTAAAGTGCGTGGCGACGTAAGATTCGTCAAAGTATATACCAAAAGCCGACTGCATAAAAACATTACCCCTCTTGTTGGATAGTCGGTAAAAATGTATCCTACATCACTAACGGAATCAAGACAAATCTAACGATACCTATAGTACTAACATACAGTATGGACACTCCCTGCCGCTCTCTAGATTGCGAACTCACCCCCTCGTCCCCTAGATTGATACAGATTGGTTACAGTTTGGTTGTTGAACGTATAGGATTTCGCCGCCATTTTGTTTTTCCGTCATTCCTTTTTTGAAATGTAATTTCTGGCCCGTTTTATGAAGTATCCAGGGTGTGGATTCGTTTTATTCTCGTGAGTGACATAGGATACATATACATTTATACCCGATCGGCTAAAAAAATATACAGAAGGGTTTTAATTTTAAAAACTTATTTATGAAAGTTTGAACCGGCTACCTACTACTTAACAGCCTGCTTTGGCATGAGATAATGATGACCAACATTACATTAGCTAAAATACGTCCACTGATGGACACTTTTTGTTTTTTTTTTTAAATCACACATGGTCATCTGGCCCCAAAGTAGGATTCCCTGTGTTATGGTAACCAGAGACTGATATACATACATATTATGTAAGTTTAAATTTAAATACATACATATATATATATTTAACACCCAGACACAGAGCAAACAAATCTGCTCAACACACAAATGTTTGCCCTGGGTGGGGATCGAACCCACAAATCTCGGATCGCAGTCAAGAGCACTAACCACTGAGCCACCGAGTCAGTCAACTGAGCCACTTAGGTCCTCCCAAGTAGAAGGGTATTGCCGTAATCGCCACGTATGGCAGGCGGGTGGCGATCGCAGTGCGCGATGTGGTGGCACAATATGCGAAGTGGACGCTGTTGCCTATCCATCCATCCTCCGGCTGAGTCATTGATTGGTCTCATTTAAAAAGCGACTCAAGGACTATTAACTATAAGTTTTGTAATTACTGAAACTGTTCACTGTTATTTTTCGTGTTTATATTTATCCTTGTGGGAGGCCTATATCCAGCTGTGGACGTCCTTCGGCTGATATGATGATGACATATTAATAGTATGTATGTGTATATATTTATTTTTGTTTAGTATTTAAATATTTTTTATGGATTTTTTTTTTACTTTAAGTTTTATCATTTCTATTAGATAAACTAAGTTAGTTCATCACCTGATGTTAATAATACGTTCGTTAATTTAAAAGTTGAATTTGCTGCCATACTGTACTAGTTTACCTAACTTTCTATCCCTAACTAAAGGTTGCTAGGTAGAAATCATTTAAAGCGATAAGTCCGCCTTTGCACTCTTTGTAATATATTACAAATTATAAGTCCTGTATTGTTTTTTGGCGTGCAATAATAGTTATTTATGCCACTGCCAAGTAATGAGAATCATTGTAACATGAGTGCTAGTTTGTGTCACGAACCGAAGCTGAGTGGCACAATAGACAGCACGCGTGTTACAATGGCTAATATCGTGCTGTTGCATACAATACTATTTTCTGCGATCATGAAATAAATAAAATACATAAAAAAATTGTCATAATTATTTATTGGAGTTTTGAAGCCAAAGCCATAAAAATATTTAAAAAGTTTCGTTGTAGTACTGTTGCCTCAAGCGTCGGTGGCTCAACCGGTAACGACTCGGTCCTCCTAACTAGAGGTACCGGGTTCAAATCTGGACGGCCAATGTACCAATGAGTTTTTCAAAAACTTACGTACATATCATTACCGATTGCTTTAACGGTGAAGGAAAACATCGTGAGGAAACCTGCACAGGCCTGCGAAGAAACTCGAAGGTTGTGTGTGAAGTCGACCAACCCGCACTGGGCCCGCGTGGTTGACTAAGGCCTAATCGCCCTGATTCAGGGTAGGCTCGAGCCCCTCGGTGGGGACGTATATGAGCTGATATAATAATAATAATAAAACTGTTGCCTCGTTTTTAATAAATGATCATTGTAAAACGACTGGTAGGAATGAATACTTTTGTGATATGATTTGAGGTTATGTATTAAGCAAATTACCAAATGGGAGTAGAAAAAATATATATATACTTACTTACTTACTTTAGTCCCTCAGTCGTGGAAGAGATGGGATGGGCCCTATTCTAAGCCGGGATCCATATGGCTGCCTATTTTTATTATAACTAAAAATTTGATTGCTTTTGACCGCATGTCACCTGATGGGAAGTAATGATACAGTCGAGGATAGTACACGCAAACTCAAATAATACCTACTCACTCTCGCCTTGAAGGTATTACGGTTCAAAACGTACAGAGCCTTTTAAAGATCGGACTGGAGGCAACACAGAACGGACGAAAAATCTAGCTTTTGCGTACGGAACCTTAAAAATATTTAGTAATAATTTACAACAATAATACTAAAATTTAGGCACTAATATACCATCTAAACAAAACTGAAGTGGCAGGCAGTGGGCAAGGCACATTAGCTCGTAGAGCAGATGGCAGTTGGGGTAGTAAAGTTCTCGAGTGGCGACCGCGCACCTGAAAACGTAGCGTAGGCAGGCATCCCATGCGGTGGACCGACGACCTCGTAAAGATCGGGGGAAGCTGATGAATGCGGGCAGCACGGTCGTCGTGGAAATCCTTCGGGGAGACCTTAGTGCAGCAGTAGACGTTTTTCGGCTGATATGATGATGATGATGATAGACCATCTAATAGCAAAAGTTTTCGAAGTCCATCTATTTGCCCAAACTTTAATTAATACACCTTTATATTAAATATATCCATCCACAACTCACAAACTCGTAAAATTTACTACATGGTGTAACAAATATATAAATCAACTTTAGGTTCACATGTGATAAGATAACGTTTGCAAAGGTGCTAGACCGAAAATCGGTACAATTGCCGTTGTTTAAGGGACATACTTTTAAAAAAGTGTTGGTCATAAAAGATGTTACTAGCGGCATCATATGGTAGGGCAAACTAAAGTTAGGTCGATTTTGCTTTAACATTTTGCTTACTTAATCCACATAGGCCAAATATCTTAGTTTCATAACTTTTGTTGGGCCAGTTTTTCTCTCGCTGCGTCATATCCAATTGGCGGAATTATTTTTTTTTGAGGCATGAAAATATAAAAACTATTTGGAGATATTTCAATTTTATACTGTAAAAAGTGAAATAAAAATTATTAATAACTGAATAGATAATGATTTCGTTTAATTAAAAATTAAAGAGCAAACAAAATAATTACTTAATCATCTGTCAAAAATTACACAATTTTACATACAACTATATCAATAACAATTTAAAAAATAAAAATAATATTTCACCGTTAGGTTCGTCAGTCAAAATTTTTGATGATTTTTGATGATAACTGAATTAATTTCATAATCGTCAATTTAAATTAAAATTGAAACTAATTGTTTTTTACTAATTTTTGTTTTTGCTGTGACCTTATCAGTTTATGAACTTTCAATAATCGTAAAAAATAACCGGTGATTTAAAAAAGCAAAAAATAAAGTGTGTTTGTCAGCTCCGACGCGCGAAAGAAGTTCACTCATCCTGATATTTTTATTCTTCTTCGGCCTCGCGGTCTACAGTATATTTTTTTACATCAAAAGTGGCAATATTTTTAAAATTGAATTCAATAAAATCGATTTTTTTTACGATAGCTTTACACAGTCTATCAATAATTTGAATTGAATATTATCATTTGACCTATCTTGATTGAGGTACGCTACTACTCTTTATTATACTATCATTAAGGCGAGGTATTTATTGAAATAGTTCTCTTTTGTCTCTCTCTGTCTTTTTCTTAATGTGTAAAGAGTAAAGAAAATAACCACACTTTTTCACATTTTCAATGGTTTTCGTTTCAATCAAAAACTACAATAAAATAAAATATTAATCACTTTGTATTATCATAATAAAAAAATCTGTATATTTTTTTAAATTTAAACTTTAAAATATTAGTCATAACTAGAGTTGAAAGTAACGGTGTAGACGTATCTTTGTTATTTTTTTCTATCAAGCAAAACAGCTCAATCGTGTTTCTAATAGCTTTTGACTTTAAGAAACATCATCAAAAATAAGATTTTTTTTTCAACGTTGGGATTTCTATCGTTTAGGAGTAAATGACGCCAAAAACAACGAAAATGTGTAATATTATCGCCTTAATTCTATTGAACAATTACAACTGTGGACCAATACGAGCTGGTAATAATGAACAGATATACAAATTCCGATAAGGAACCCATCAATAGTAAATTCGCCCGTAAGTGGGTATTCTCTTACGAACATTGTATGGGGAGTTCTAAAATATTTGACCATAGGTTACCCAATCAAAGTTTTAGACGAGTAAAGAACAAGTAACCGACATAGCTCACTGAATCGCCAAATTGAAGTGGCAGTGAGTAGGGCACATAGCTCGTAGAACAGACGGCCTTTGGGGCATTCCCTCACGTATATCTACCAGATACGCTAAAACTACCAGGTTTATCATTTAGTGTCCCCACGCACCGACAGCTAGGTTACATAGTGAGGACCGCTATTCCTGTCAACACCTTATGGCGAAGACAAGGACCAGTTGCGGTAGGTCTTGCCGCCAAGACGCTTGTCCCGGTACTCTGCAAGGCGAGTGCCTCGAGGAAGAGAGGGAATGTGGAATTTGGCGCCATAAAGTTCTCAAGTGGCGACCGCACACCGGAAGACGTAGCGTAGGCTCGCGGGAAGCCACTGGATGCGGGCAGCGCAGGACTGGTCGTCGTGGAAATCCTTGGGGGAGGCCTTTGTCCAGCCGTAGACGTCTTTCGGCTGATATTATGATGAAAGAACAATTATACCAATATAGTTACACACTGTATGTATAGTACTTATTAATTATTCGGCGGGAATATCAGACACGGCCCGAGGGCACGAGGTTCAGTTAGTTGTTTAACCAGGGTTTAACCCGGTGTCCTGAGACTTTAGTTTATTAATTAGGGTTTGACAAACTATGCGGTTGATCCCTGAGGCGTAATCGCGAGGTTCCGTAACTGAAATTGCTACAGAATTTGACGGTTGAAACGTCACGGGTAAGATGTATTGTTATGTCTGATGTTGATTAGATTCGTTTAGGTAAAGAGTTTAGGTAAAGAGGGGGAGGGATATGACTTGTCATCGACACGAAAGTAGAAGGTACTTATGAGGATTGTGAAGCTGCGACTTTTCATACAAACAGCGTTAACGATTTTCACCTCTTAAATGTTAACCGATTTGGACCATTTTTTGATAAGTTGTCAGTCAGAATAAAAGCTAGCTAGGCTATCAAGTTTCAATAGAATCGACGCATCAATTTTTAAGAGGTAGTAAATTTAAATTTGTATCGGAAACGATTTTGGGGAATACGCTCTTAACACGTTAACAGTCCCCATACAAGTGTTGTGAAACACGCCATATGTCCATATGTGTGAGCCCGTAGAGTAACACAGGGATCGTGTGTCTCATAAGGTGCACAAACTCGGAGGAACTTCTCACCGTGTACCTCATATGGTACACTGGACTGTTAACGTGTTAATAGCTGGTTTATTTACGTTACTGAGCAATTCCATCTATCAATAATCAATAATCATTTTTTTTGCTTCATTTACAGGTTAACATTAATAAGGTCATCATCATCATCACAATTTAAGAGCCGTACTCTTGTCGGTGTAGCGCTTTCCAGATCTCTCTCTCCCACACTATCTCCTTCATTTCTCTATACGTTTCCACCTTAACTTTCTTCTTAACTTGGTCTATATAAGCAATTCTAGGTCTTCCTCTTCTGTGCTTTCCTTCGATCTTTTTCTTCGTTCTTGATAAAAATATCGTGTCTAATTAAGTGTCCTATCATCTTAACAAGGTCATAAGCGTAAAATAATTTTGTTCGCTCTAACCTACCCTATAAGTGTGCAGTAGTATTGGGTTGGGGAATCAATAAAATATACCAATCATAAATATCAGCTGTGAATAAAAAAATAAAAAAATATTCATCTCTGCAAAAAAAATTCTGCCAACATACCAGTAAGTGAGAAAGAAAAAAAAGAAAAACAAACGGGTAGCGGCGTGTACAAAAAGTTGAAAAAGAAATATAAAAAATACAAAATTACTACAAGGTATAGTAATATATGCTTAATATAATGTACAAACATTAAGAAGACATCACTTACATTATACATTTAAGTAATATGTTATACTAAATAAATATAAATAATAAAATACTTACTACATCCAAACTAATAATATAAATGTGAAAATGTGTTTGTTTTTTTGTTACCTTTCCACGCTTCAACACCTGTACCAATCTTTATGAAATTTGGCATTCAGGTAGCTTGTGTCACTGCAAAAGACATAGACTACTTTTTATCCCGTGGAAATGACACAGTCCGATTCAGTTTCTGAGCGATCTGAAAAAAAATCTTTTTGGGTTAATTCTTTAATATCGCAACGGAACAATGGATGGTTGTGATTTTTTGAACTGAGATATTTTAGGAGGTAGGAAATGACAAAACTTACTAATTAGCATATACTGGCATAGATCCCGAGGGATCTGGGAAGATCTCGTCATTTCCACGTTCGCGCACGTCAGCGTCGCAACGGAGCAACGGATTTTTTTATAGAATTGGTTGATATGGTGGAAAGTGACATAGAATGCTAATCAGAATAGCCTGATATAGTTCCTAGGGGATCTGGAGAAAACTTATGTCCACGCTCGCGTGCCGCGCACCACACACCCTCAAAGACGGTCATAAAAACGATGTCCACGCGAGCGAAGTCGCGGGCAAAAGCTAGTACATAAATAATAATAATAAATACATAATACATAAATAATCTTCCATCTTCGGCAACATCGTCACTTACCACCAGGTGAGATGTTGTCAAGGGTTTACTAATTGTGAATAAAAATAATAATAATAATAAACACTACTATGATGCAAAATAGGGCAAGCAAGTCATTTTTTACTCTCTTCTTAATATGTGTATGCCAGCCAGGGCTGCGATTATTTTAGGAGGAGATCGTACAAAAGGGGCAAAAAAATCGTACACTCATACAAAACATAGCAAAAAAATTCGAACGCCTTCACAAAGCATAGAAAATCATTTCATTTAAAAAAACGTATTCCCAAACAAATCAAACCAAATTTAAATAGTACGTACTGCTACATAATCGTACGAATACGTTTTAAATTATACATCTGGCAGCCCCGATACGAGGACTGTCACTGTCAATTCGTGGCGAAGCGCGTTCCAAAGTCTCATCGAGTGAACAGAAAATACAGTAAAGAAAATATAAACCTGCCTAGTTTTATACTAGTCTTCATCATATCAGCCGAAGGACGTCCACTGCCGGACATAGGCCTCCCCCAAGGATTTTCACGACGACCGGTCCTGCGCTGCCCGCATCCAGCGGCTTTCCGTGACCTTCACCAGGTCGTCAGTCCACCGCGTGGGAGGCCTACCTACGCTACGTTTTCCGGTGCGCCGTCGCCACTCGAGAATTTTATAGCCCCAACGGCCATCTGTTCTACGAGCTACTTACGTTAAGCAATTCTGTGAGCTATGTCGGTTACATTATTAAGAGCATTATAACAATAAAAAATAACTATAAAGCAATTCTTAATGCTATCATCACAAGTTACCCTAAAATTCATAGCAACTAAGGCATTAACAAATGACTTCATAAATTCTTTAAAGCGGTTTGTCAAATCTAACAGCATGCTAATTAAACTAACTTAGAAAAAACACTATGTTATTAAAAATAAGTCAGTCATAGAAGATTTGGTCGTACAGGGTGTATCCATTTTCTTGACAACTGGAGTGGACCTCTGTGCCTTCGTCAGTGTTTTCCGATTCTTACAATTGGGGGTACTTTTTGAGTTTTCGTGTACCATCCTTGACTGCATCTTCATTTCCTATCAGGTGAGTTACAGCCAAACGCACGCAGTAGTTTAACGAAAACAAAGCTAAATGGATTTACTTTTCTTCATTTTTTTAAAGTAAAGTGTATACCTAAAAAAACTGGCCAATTACGAGTCAAACTAGCGCTCCGAGGGTTCCGTACCACCACACCTCTCCCCACAACTATACATAGTAATAATGACAATGATACCTATTCACATTACAAACAAAAGACAACAACGCGAGCTACAAAAATATGCTTTTTTTGTCATCCAGTTCGAAAATACCTACTCCTAAAGACCTACAAAAAATACGTTTTTTGTATTGAGACACCCTAATTTTTTATTTTTTTCAAATTTATAGTTTTAGCTGTTTTAGCGGCAATAGTAATGCATATTCTGTGAAAATTTCGACTGTCTACCTATTACGGTTCATGAAATACAGCCCGCTGACAGACGGACAGACAGCGAAGGCTTAGTTGGTTGGGTAACGGAACCCTAAAAATGAAGTACATACCAACTGAAAAATGTAATCAGACTCAATATCTTTAAATAAGATCAATTATTTATACTATATTGCTGTTAACCGTTCACTAACAATTAAAACACTTTCCTTACTTAAAACAATTGCAGACGATAAAAAGACACTTTTTAATAAGATTATTGTTAACAATTTTATAGAAAAGTTTAGGTTCTATTAGCTCACTGCCACCAGAACACCATGTATCACCCAAAACCTTGACGGTCCATATAATAATGGCCGCCATTTTTTACCCACGCTCTGGGAAAAATGTTACCGAATTAGCATTTGAGAAGTCACCCTGTTATTAAATCATAACAGGTCGTTGTAACAATTAGTGGCCATTCCGGCATTCTCACGGGCTATGGACATCAGCCTGTATATAATTATTCACGAAGCGATACGTGGACGAAGATAACTTTTTGTGACTCGAGGTCATTTATGGTAATATTAAAAGTAATTAAAAAATACTCTCTGGTTTATTTGATAAACAGCCTGTTTTCATATGTTCTTGCATTTTATGTATGTATACAAACGACTCACAATACGAACTAAAAAACTCATCCTTACTAATATTATAAATGTGAAAAGGTGTTGGTTTCATACCCTTTCACGCTTCAACGCCTTGACCAATCTTCATGAAATTTGGCATGCAGGTAATCTGTATCAAGGGGAAGGACATAAGATACTTATTATTCCGTGAAAATAGCATAGTCCGATGCAGTTCTTGAGGGACTTGATAAAATAGTCTTTTTTGATTCATTTCTTTAACATCGCAAACAGAACAATGGATTGTTGTGATTTTTTGCACAGAGGTGGTTGAGGGAGTGGTAAATGGCATAGACTGCTAATCCGAATAGCCTGATCTGGAATGGGGATCTACAGAAAACTTATGTTCAAGCTCGCGAGCCGCTTGCGGCTTGCGCACCACTCACTTAACGACATTCATAATTTTAAAAAATATTATATAAGAACTTAGTACGTCCTCCTTTTTGAAGTCGGTAAAAAATGATGTCCACGCGGGTGAAGCCGCGGGCAAAAGCTAGTAAACTATAAAAGAATAAATACGCTTTCATATTTTTTTGTTTTTTAAAAACATAAAAATAGTTTCTGCAATGTCCTATCAGTAATTAAGTTGCTGCTATAATTATGTTTAAATTTCTTCAAACTGTAGCAGACGTCTCTTTGGTATTTATTTTATTAGTCTAACTTTTCTATTGTATAGGCTCAAATCTAAGTCTAAAATGTTCCCAGGAAGTCCTTGGCTGCAAAGATAACCTTAATTTTTATTAAAATATTAAAATCTGGTTACAAGTTCAAGATATCTCAACTTAATGTGGTTCTGGAACTTTTATTTATTATTTATGTTAAAAAAATAACTAACTACTTATGTTTACAATGTTTAATTGCGTTGTTCAAAAATATGGACTATTTTGAGTAGTCTATTTGTTTTTTTTTCTTTTTAATCTTTTATTTTTTGTGAAGTCCAAAGTCATGAAGTAGTGTTTTCAAACATGTTTTTGTCAGGTGTACGTACCGTTTGCAAGATAAAGGCCAAAGTCATGAAGTAGTGTTTTCAAACATAATATCTTTGTCGGGTGTACCCGTTTGCAAGATAAAGGCCAAGGTCCTGAAGTAGTGTTTTCAAACATATCTTTGTCGGGTGTAACCGTTTGCAAGATAAAGGACAACGTCATGAAGTAGTGTTTTCAAACATATCTTTGTCGGGTGTACCGTTTGCAAGATAAAGGCCAAAGTCAGGAATTAATATTTTCAAACATGTTTTTGTCAGGTGTACCGTTTGCAAGATAAAGGTCAAAGTCATGAAGTAGTGTTTTCAAACATATCTTTGTCGGGGTACCGTTTGTAAGATAAAGGCCACAGTCATGAAGTAGTGTTTTCAAACATATCTTTGTCGGATGTACCTTTCGCAAGATAAAGGCCAGAGTCATAAAGTAGTGTTTTCAAACATATCTTTGTCGGGTGTACCGTTTGCAAGATAAAGGCCAAAGTCATGAAGTAGTGTTTTCAAACATATCTTTGTAGGGTGTACCGTCGTCAAGTTTGCAAGATGTTAAGTCGTTAACTAAGTGTATCCTCTTCTGGCGTTTCCAAACTGTTTGACTTACAAAATTTAATCACACATGTGAGTGGTCCATTTTAATTATGTTAAAAACCACACGGTCTTGTTAACAATGTAAATTGGTGTTTTTTAAAAGTATAGACTATAAGTAAGAAATCAATTAGACATTTTTTTTTTACTGGTTATTCTTTATAAAGTCCAAAGTCATGAAGTAGTGTTTTTAAATATAATTTTTCAGTTGTACCGTTTGCAACATATAAGCCAAAGTCATGAAGTGAGCATTTTCAATCAAGTTTTTGTCAGGTGTACAGTTGGCAAAATAAAGGTCAAAGTCATGAAGCAGTGTTTTCAAACTTGGTCGGATGTATTGTTTGCAAGATAATCTAAAGTAGTTAACGAGGGGTTTGACTTAGAAAATTAAATCACACATGTAAGTGGCCAAGTTACTTAGGTTCCTCAGAAAAAACTATGTCAGGTTTCTGGTAATAAACAGTTTTCAAGTTATAATGTAATGACTGCGAAACCCTACACTTGTCTGTGGTCCGACGTTCACTTGCCTGTTGTGAAGTATGTATCAAAACTATCAAGGCTTTAAGATGCCTCAATCCGATCAGGTTGATACGTGTTAAAATAATATCGAACGTAAGTCTATTTTATTTTAAGTTCAAATCAATGCGGGCTGTTACGTTGAAACCAAAGGCCCAATTCTCAATTTTTACATGTTTTTATTACTTTTCTATACTTTCAAATAAGATTTTAAATAATGTGTACAATTCAAATGAAAGTTCTTAAAGTCACCAATTTTTGTGTGTTGGTTTCATTCAACATTAACTATTTGTTTTCGAGAAATTTTGCAAGTAATGCCAAAATCAGGGTCTACAGTATATTTTTTACATCAAAAGTGGTAATATTTTTAAAATTGTATTCAATTTAATCAGTTTTTTGTTACTTTAAGTATTCTATATTTTTTTCCATAGTGATAACTTTACACAGTCTTTCAATAATTAGAATTGAATATTGTCATTTGACCTATCATAAGGCCTTAAAAGTCGAACATATTCACCTAAAAATGGAGATCGTTTGCTGACAGCAATGATAATCTCAACTTTTTTTATACTATTCGTGTAAGTTACTTAAAACTATAGGATCTATAGTTTTTTAGAATTCCTTACATCCGATAAAAAAGGAACCCTTATAAGATTACTCATGTGTGTCTGTCTGTCCGTCCATCCGTTCGTCACACCCGATTTTCTCCGAATCTACAAAACAAAAATTAATAATTTGGTTGATAAGTATAGATAGTTTAATATCACAGACTTATAGCGTAAAACAACAAATTTAGATGTTGGGGGTTCATTTCGGGGGACAAGTTAGAAAAAAATATATCTTGTGAAATATCAAATGAAAAATACATTTTGTTTTTATTTTAAAATGCATAGTTCAAAAGATATTAAGAAAAAAATATGAAAATCGAACATCCTGCTCTTATCTCCGAAACTATTACGAATGTATTTGTTTTTTCAATAGGGAAAATAACCTTTCTTATATTTTATAGCAAAACCTTAACAAAAATCCTAAGTCTTAACGTTGTGAAGGAAAACGGAGTTCGACTCCCACTTGACCAGTTTTTCATTATATTGCTACTTATTATTTAGTATGTGTGGTTTGGGACTCTGTTTTTTAATTTTGTTCAATTTTTATCAAAATCCATTTTTAAGGTATATATGTATGTGTACCTATATGGAACTAATAAAAAGAAGTTACAAACAATTTTGTAAATTCAGACCAAAACATTTTCAAGAAACATTGTTTTTAAATCATTGTTTTTAAATAAATAAGTTTCAAATGCTTATTGGAAACTAATTTAAACACTGTAGCGTCTGAAAAAAAGTTTGAAAAGTTCAACAATTAAGAACTACTTACTACAATTAATTATTCGACCGAGAACCACTAATTAGTAAGAATAATTTTATAATTCCATATCATAATAATAACTCAGTTATCTTTTATTACAAAAAGTGTAATGGTTTAAGTGTTAAGCTTGTTAAATGTAGGCACAAAGAAATAGTAAAGGCATCTCTTACGTATTATTGTGTTTCCAGTTGAGTAGTTCTGAGTGTTGCTACATGTTAACAAGGTATCCGTCTGTCGATTACTAGCGTGACTTCTAGCTCCCTATACTTACTGGAGAATCGGAAATAAAAACAAACGAATACTTTTCTTCAATGAGTTTATTGCGCCAGAACAAATGAAGCTGATCATATAACGCTTACTTTCAACATCGATTACGAATATTGTACACGATATCATGTCGCACGCCGCCGCGCCGACTCCATTAACATTTATAATATTCAAGTCCATATTGCACTTCGCTTCACATCAGCTTAGTCGACAAGCGATATTATTAATTTACAGCTCGTGGGATCAATAATTACGATATATTTGTCTAAATATCACAAGAAAAATACAAAACGAAATACGAAATAGATTTAACACAATTAATATTATTAACAATTAAATATACAAGAGTCTGTGCTTGGTGGAGTTTGGGATCACCAGTGGGCCCGCGGGGCGAAGCGCCCCCGTCATGAGACGGGCACGTGGTGCTGGTACAGCTGCTCCTGTCGCTCACACAGCGAGGTCATTTTCTTGAAGGACTCTGAAGTCTCGCGAAAAAGCAGCTTAGCATCTTCCCTAGGCCGAGCGTGAGCCGCGTCCAGCCTTCCCGGCGATATCACCGGGGGTGAAGAAGCCGACAGTGGCGACAAAGACTCTCGGGCCGAGTGCGCACCCGCCGGGGCTCCATAAGGCCCCCCACCAGCTTGAGGCACCCCGTTACCCATCAGAAAGGGGGCCGGAAAAAACCTACGGTCCCCGAGTTGCGGAAATAACCCCGCTTGCAATGCACTCCAGTTCCGACTGTAAAACTTCATTGTCTCTGTGACGTAGCCGGGCAGCTGAGATGCATCTTCGTTCCCATTGTATCGCAAATTCTCGAGCGTCGACGCTAGCCCTTTGATGTCTGCGTATAGTTTGTTGAGTAATTCAGTGTTGACTTCAAAAGGGGGTCTCTGTTCTCGTGAATCCGGAGAGGTCGTAGATAACAATCGCCGATGCAAATCGACATTCGAACTGTGTCGGTCTCTGCTCCGCCGGGAAGGGAAGGCGGCGTCGCACCCGTTAACGTCGCAGGGATGAAGCAGCTTCAGGTGGTCGTTTCTGTAATGCATGCGCAGTGTGAAGTGATTCTGAAATATTTTACCACATGCCGTGCATCTGTCTGGGTTCTCGTCATCGATGGGTATTTCGAGATCGTTGTAGTCTGTCCGCTCGTCAGTGCGGTCGCTGCTTGCGGAAGGAGAGCGCGCCCTCGCCAGGCGGTCCTCCACGACATGCAGGTCGCTGCCGCTGTCACTGGGAGTGTACAAGTCAGACCGCAGCCGCAGCCCTTCACGAACCACACTCGGCGCACTTGACTCGTCATCCGATTCACTTTCAACCTTAACACGCGTCACTGATTCCGCGTCCACAGACGCTTCTTCGCCGTTCTGAAAGGGCTCATATTTTTCAGGCTTCTGTTTTTTAAGCGACAAAGGCTCCTCATCTGCCCGACTCGAGCTCGGCGTTGACATGTTTCTAAATAACTCTGCATTATATTCTTCGTCGGATACGTTGTATTCATTGTTCTGAGAACACCGGGTGGGATTACCGCTTTTCCTCTTACGTTTATTAGGAACAAGTGACATCTTGTCATCGGAGGCGGTGGGTTCACTTTTAGCACTAGCTTTGGGCAATTCGTTGATTGTTTTGGTATCATCTTTCTTTTTATTTACACTCAAATCTTCCGGCTCATCTTCGTAGTTCGATCTCTCAACTGTCGGTGAATCGATCCGATCATCAGATTTTTCCTTATCGTCGTCATCGGAAATATCGCCAGTAATTTCACTGCAGTTATTACTTTCTTCGTCGTGTTGAACGGGGGGTTTGGCAAGATCTAAAACACCACGGGACTGGTCATCATGTTGAGGCATTTTTCGGTACATTTTTTCGATTTCACTGAAGTTGCGGAGGTCGTCGAGAGGCACTCGCGGAGGTAGAGGCGTATGAGGGTGCGCGTGTAGCGGCGGCGGCAGGCGCGCTGCCAGCTCAGGCGGCAAGAGCGGCGGCGGTGGCAGCGGCAGGCGGGCCAGCGCCGGCAGCAGCGGGAACGGCTGCGACGACCGCCCGTCGTGCGCCGAGATCTTTCGCCTTACGTGCGGTGAGTGCAGCTTCGGATTCGGGTTAGCACTGTGCCGATTTCTCGATCGCCGCGAACTGAACATCATGGTGCACCCCTCCACTGTACACTTGTGCATCTCCCGCAAGTGAACCGCTGAGAAATGAATTTTTAGAGCACCCTTGTCGCAAAAAGTCTTTAAGCAAACATTGCACTGCACTCTCTTCTTCCCGGTGGCTGGGTTGACGAACTGGACACCGAGGCCGAGCGGCCAGGGTGCGGGAGGCGGGTCGCGCCGCTCTAGCGGATACTCGGGCGACAAGCGGCCCTCGCTCTTCTCGTCGTCGCGGCTGCTGAAGCTGGCACCGAGCTTCCTGAAGTCGAACTGAGGCGCGGGCTGGCTGACACGGGGCATCATAAAATAGTCCAGGCCGGCCGGCAAGCCGGGGACCGCACCGTATTCTTTGCTGTCCATCACGTTAGTGTCATAGTAAAGGGCGCGAACTGCAGACGGGTGGCGCGCGACGCGGCCGCTTCGCGACTGAGGACGTGCGACACAGGTGACCGCGCGGGCGGCGACACGGCGCGGGGGGGAGAGGGCCGGTGGGAGGAGCGACCGCTGGGCGGAGCGGATCGATGCGCGGTGGGGACACGCGACACTCCGCGCGCCCGCCACCCGCACCGCGCTCTAAACACTAACTCTCGGACTAAACTGGACTGCACCGTAACATACATACATATTAGGTAACAACCGTACTCATACATACGTATAGGTACTCGCTCTAGTAAACAAATTCCATGCCAGTAATGTTTACCTGTCGCTCAAAACTAAAAACAACCTAAAGTTATGTAGAGAACGTTCAGTTCAGTGCTACAAAATCACAAATGTCATAGATAGCTATAATTAAAACAGCAAAAAAAATGTAACATTTAAATGATGTAGGAATTGACGAGAATAAAATCATGAAAAAAATGTTCGCGATGTCGATCGCTATACAAAGCTCTTTCGTGATATAAACTAGAGAGTTCGAATCTCTAAATTTTGTATGGCTAGGTTCAATCAATCACAGTTCAATATCCCGGTAACCCCACTTTTGAACGGTATCTACTTATGATGAGAGATCTTTAAAAACAATAATCTTATACAAACTTGAGAGTTTGAAACTTGAAAGTTTGTATAACTCGGTTCAATTACAGTTCAGTATTCCGGTAACCCATAATTAAACGGTATCTACTCAAACTCAAACTCAAACAACTCTTTATTGTATACATCAGAATGAACAAATACATGTACATAACCATATAAGTAATTAAGAGATCACAGGCTTTAGCCTTCATAAAAGAGGTGGGTCGTCGGCTTCGTGAGAGGGGTTGTGACGCTCGCTCCGGGGCCTACCTGCTGCAAAGGATGCCCATTGCCATCCAACGCGGCAACGCGATGTGTGTCATGGGCTCTTTTGCGGCTGGTATGACCCGGGGGGGCATTTTTGACGAGTGACCCAGTTCACAGTGGGTTTTGAGAAACTGATTATATATGACATATACTTATATTAAAAATAAATTATTTTGAAGAAAAAAAAATTAACAGACGTACAATTATTTATTTATTGTCTTGTAGCTATCTACATACGTTTAGAGATCTTTGAAAGTTCCTTAAATACTATAATACTCTGTAGCTTATTGTTAGTTGATACTTTTAATTGTAGGTTCTTGGTGGAACACTATATCACACATATTGGTATATATTTACACTAATTCCATATAAAAGAAATAAAACTGCGTTATTTTTTTTTATTTACAATTGGTAAACCCTTGACAACATCTCACCTGGTGGTAAGTGACGACGTTACCGAAGATGGAAGCGGGCTTACAAAGATTCCCCAACGCAATGGGGAACTGGCTATCTTATATCTTCATGCCGGAACACACCAATGATATCAACATTGATATTTGGCGTCAAGACTTAGATAAGATGGTGGTAGCTAGCTAGGCGGGCTTAGAAAATACCCTACCACCAACCAAAATTTGTCGGCGCCCGGTTCTGTAGCTTACTTAACAGAATGTGGAAGTATATAGGTATTTAAGCAGGTAGGTAGGCAACCTTTTATTTTTCCTTTTCTACGTTTTCTAGAACATTGCTCTTTGTACAAACTAAGAGATAATTTATATTTCTTTTTTGTAAGAAACATTGAATTTGGCTAAAAAAACGATTTAAATACATGATGTAACAAAATTGGTGTATAGAACCCGTTAAGGCCCAGTGGTACCTAAAAATCCACTTAAAAAGGTTTTTAGAATTCTGAATTTTGATGTAGTTATCAGTAAATTTAAATTCTAGGAAAACATATTGGTATTATATTGAGAATAGTTACGAGGGACTATATCGACTGGAAACACGATTTACTAAAGTTGGCTCGATGGAATAATTTCGCAAAGGTACCTCTTTTCGAGCCATTTTATCGTCTATTTTCGCTTTTTTTCTTAAAATAAGTAATTTGATAATATGATTTATTTACTGAAATAAAGTTTATAGGTGACTGAAAGGAAAACATCGAAAAAGTGAAAAATTGTGGTAATTTTCTTCCCTCTTTACACATAAAGAATAAGACAAAGACAGATTTTTAAGTACCACTGCGCCTTAACTAAGACTTAATTTTACTCTGTAAATATCTACTTTCGTACTGCTAGCGCCATCTTTCGAGTTTACATTGAACTATATATTGCTACAATTACACGTCGTAGCGTAGTAGTTGACGCGTAGTAGTGATTTCAAGATTTTTTTAATGTAGGTACCTATGAAAATATGCATTAAGTGCTTCGTGTTTTTTATTAATTGAAAATATATGATTCTTTATTGATACCTACAAGGAATCAGAAAGGGCGAAATATAGAAATTGAAAATACAAAAAAAACATATGTAATACCCCTTTAAACGAGCAATTCTTGTATCTTTTGTATATATATATAATTCTACTGTACGTGTGTATGTCACTGAACTCCTCCTAAACGGCTGGACCGATTTGTATGAAGTTTTTGTATGCGTTTGGGTGGCGCCCTGGATGGTTTAGATTCACAAATCAGCCCGGCAGATGGCGATGGTAGTGTAGTGTAGTGTATGGTAGAACGAAGTTCGCCGCGACAGCTAGTATAGATATGTATATAAGTTGAATCTCGGAAACGGCTCCAACGATTTGCTTGAAAATTTGTAAACGGGGCTTTTTGGGGGCGAAAAATCGATTTAGATAGGTCGTACAGTCGTACTCTGGGAAAACGCTATTTTTAAATCATTTTACTATTCCCCGAGCAAATCTCGGTAACCCAGGTACTTAATACCTAATACAACGTACCTATAAGTTGATATGCTGAAAAATAAGACAAAGTGGGGATAAAGCTTAATATATTATTATCATCATCACAATTTAAAAGCCTTGCTCTTGTCGGTGTAGCTCTTTCCGGGCCTCTCTTTCCCACACTGTCTTCCTTCATTTCTCTATACGTTTCCACCTTAACTTTCTATATAAAAAATAAAATCCAAGTGCGTGTCCAAGCATAGAGAAAGGTTCCGGAGTCATTTCTTGAAAACTAATTGTCTCAAGGAGAGTTTAATGATTTTCCTTCTTCACGTTCGTATAATTCCATTAGTTTGATGGGCTATCTCTTGGGAACTGCACATCTGACAATAATAATCCGAGATTTGTGACCGTAGATGGGTTATGCACTAACAAACAACATTTGAAAATCGAACCTAAAACAAAACTGAGACATACAAAATTGGACTCAGCCGGGAATCGAAACCGCGACCTCCTGATGTGAAACTAATCGACTTAACCATTACGCCACGGAGGCGGTTAAAATGATGGAATACCTACTTGATTTATAACTTTAAATTAAACATTTAACAAAAAAAAACGAGACCTACAGTACTCGCATATGATGTGTAACATGTGACAAAATACTTATGAAATTAATTAATTATCGGGTCGTACATTCACGGGCCAACCCTTCGAATAGTAGTATGTCATCTTTGCCTTTGCCATCACACTAGGCGGCATGGCTATGACAACCTTAGTTTTCGAGAATTAAAAAACGTTCGCTTTTCCTGTTACACATTTCCGTCCCATTTCACGAAATCACTCCCACAAATTGCAGGAAAGCGAGAGCAGGAAAGCGAGATCAAAAACACGACTGCATTGAAACGTTACCTTTCTTTTTTTGGAAGTCTGGTAAAATGTATGTTTTGTCATTCATCGGATCGAGACAAATCTAACGATACTTCGCACTCTAAACTCCTTAAATCCGTTAAGTTATCGTAGAATAAAGAAACATTCATACATACATTAGACCTCAAAACAATACACTCCTTTTTACAAGCTTTTAATTAACTTGCAATGTATGTAGGTATGTTTGTTCGGATGGAATTTTGCAAGTAAAATTTGAACCACTTTCCGGTTATATCGCGTGACAATGCAATATTAAAATCTTGTACATAAAAGTTTTTAAGTTTTTAGAAAATTATTTATATGGCCAGTCCTGTAAAAAGACCAAGTCATTATTACTAAACATTATGGGGGTGCAATATTATTTACGTGCCACTTTCACTTGTATTAATTGACCTCTAGTCAAAAAATAGTTATTTTTTGACAAAATTTCCAATTTTTCTATAAAGTTTTATGACTGTAGAACTAATAGACAAAGGGTTGTAGTCAAAAACAACTTACACTTGTATGGGAGTGGTAAGTATTTTTTTTTGATGACCAACATAATTTTTGAAAGTTCGTTTTAGAATACTGTATTTTTTCAACATTTTAAGTCCTATAGTTAAAAAGTTAGAGGAGGGGGACACAAAAAGCGTCATTGTGGAGATATAAATTTCGTAAATGCTACTTTATTGAAAAATTATGAATATTAAATAACTACTAATAACGGTTTAAGAAACCTTCAATTCAATGGGGTACACAAAATAAAATTCATCTACCTTTTCCATTTTTTTTTATATTGACTTAAGTTTCTATTTTAGGTCGCAAAACATACTTATATGTAATCTCTATAATATTTAAATACTGTAAGTCATAGTGGAAGAGAAAATTTACTGCAACATACAGACAGAGCGACTAACGGACCGACATGACAAAACTATAAAAGGTTTAAATTTTTTGCCGTTTAGGCTCCGGAGCCCAAAACCTTTTCAAAAAAGAAACAGATGTACTTAGTCAAAGGCACTCAAGTTTTAGGGTTCCGTACCGAAAGGGAAGAAACGGGACCCTATTACCAAAGATAATTATAGTTCCTTTGCTATTACTAAGCCCCCGCTGTCCGTCCGTCAGTCTGTCACCAGGCTGTATTTCATGAACCGTAACAGCTAAACAGCTGAAATTTTCATGGATTATGTATTTCTATTGCCGCTATAATAACACATACTAAAAATTAGAAAAAGTGTAAAATAAGGGCCTCCATACAAAAAAAACGTGTTTTTTTTAAACATGAAGAAACTAGCGCCATCTAATATGATGGTACAGAACCCCGTTGTGTGCGGTTCCGACACACATTTGACCGGTTTTTTGAACAAAGTAAAAAAATAATGAAACCTAAAACTTAAGTAGAAATGCTAAAAATAGAAAAAGTGGGAATAGTGGTTTCTTTTGGGTGGTCTTGGTTATTCTAAACGGATCTTTCATAAACCGCGAACAAACACTCTACTATCATGAGAAAACCACAATGTTTTAAACGTATTTTAAGTATTCAAAAAACTACAATTGTATTTGATGTGTTTAAAATGGTTTCTTCATACGTTAAAGAACTTTTAACCATTTCGTTAAATTTTAAAAAAAATTGAAGCCGCTTGGAAGTAAATGGCAGAATCCAAATTAAATAAAAATTCCCATTGAAAAAGTATTTCAATGGCATATGAAATGGCCTATGAAAAAAGCTTCCGTCGCTGCCTGTATTTTTTTTAAATTGGTAAGCCCTTGGCATCATCTCACCTGATGGTAAGTGATAGTGATGCCGAAGATGGAAGCGAGCTTACCAAGATTCCCCAACGCAATGGAGAACATTCAAGCCGGAACACATCAATGTTGTCAACACTGATGTTTGGCGAAAAGACTTAGATAAGATGGTGGTAGCTAGCCAGGTGGGCTTAAAAAATCTCCTACCACCAACCAAACCGAGTCTTACAAGTTGACCCCACCGGGAATCGAATCTGCTACCTCCTGGTGTGAAGCGAATGGACAAACCATTACGCCATGGAGTCGGTTAAACCATGTGACACCAATGGCACAGTATTCTCACTATTTTTATCCCCCGACGCAAAAAAGGAGTGTTATAAGTTGGAAATGTGTCTGTGTGTCTGTAAAAGTCATCACAGTTCCTAAACGGAAGGACTGATTTCAATACTTACGGTTATTTTTAATTTGAAAGCTAGATTAATAAAAATGGTTTTTAGCCATGTTTGAGAGAAATCCAGTTAGCCGTTCATGAAGATGATCAACTGCCTGCCCAAACGGAATGAAATAGAGGGGTAGTGCTTTAAATTATGAACCCCCATTTTTGCGTCGGGGGTTAAAGATAGGGTTAAAAAAAACAATAATTTTACATTATATTATGTAAATTTTTCATGTAAAGTAACATAAAAAGTAGGTACGTATAGTATGTACTTTCTTTAATTCTCTGCGCTTTTACAGCTTTTTTGGGTGCATTCAAAAGATTTATATAATTTTTCCACACTTTTAGTTACTCTGCATATAATTTCACATAAATTATGAGACTTTACGTGCCAAAAAAATACATAATTTTCATTAAAATTACATAATTTTTTGCAGAATTTATATGCAATATAAAAAACAAAATGGCCGCTTAAAGTGAACTTACTTCGATTTTGCTGAAATTTGGTAGGGGGTTTTTAATTTCATCAATTATTGGTCTTAATACTATGCTAGATGAGTCAACAGTGAGTGCTTCATAGCCTACCATCAAAGACTAAGATAAAATGTCTCTTATACTGCGCAGACTATCTCACCCTAGTGCTACCTACTTTGCAGCAGATACAAATCGATCGGTGGTTTAACCGCCTCCGTGGCGTAATGGTTAAGCCCTTAGCTTCACATCAGGAGGTCACGGGTTCGATTACCGGCGGATTCTAACTTTGTATGACTCGGTTTGGTTGTTGGAAGGACATCTTCTAAGCCTGCCTGCCTAGCTACCACCATCTTATCTAAGTCTCGTGCCGCCAAACATAAATGTTAACAACATTGATGTGTTCCGGCTTAAGATAGCCATAGTTCCCCGTTCCGTTGATGAATTTTGGTAAGCGCGCTTCCATTTTCGGCATCATCGTCACTTACCATAAGGTGAGATGATGGCAAAAGCTTACCAATTGTCAATAAAAAAAACTGACTATCTCACCCTACTGCAATCTACTTGGCGACAGGTGTAGATCGATTAGTGGTATCCATACCTTGCACAAAATATCCTACGATTATTTGTGACAAATTCAATTCAATTTAATTCAATATACTCGTATTTATTCAAAATAGGTGCAAATTACACTCTTTCTGATAGTCATAAAATAATAATAACAATGTAATTTGTGAAGTATCAAGAAATAAACAATAATTATTTAATAACATCAAAATTCAATCCTTGATATAAACCAGATTATGTCAATAGAACATGAAAACAATATGACACGAAAAGTTACGCATAAAAATCATTGAATGGCATTAATGCCTTTAACAAGTGTAGGCCAGTTCACACGGACAGCACCCGGTCACGAGTATAACGCGAGAGTCAGCCATCGCTTCTATCAACCATATTAGAGGGAAAGGAAATACCCGGCTCCCGATGCGCCACGATCCGCACGAACATTTAAGCGAGCATGCACAACTCATGTCAATGCTAAGATAAAAATATTTATTAAAAGAAGTACTAGACTTGTCATGCTTAATTTTGAATTTTCTGGAAAACATACTATAGGATTAACTAGTAAAAACTAAAAAGTCTATGGGCACCATCAGTTTAACATCAACACCACCATCTCAATCGTTGGCCCACGCTACAGCCATCAAATACCGCACGTGGCCACTTCATCTTGCGCGCGGTACAAGAAGAAATGTATTTTCTTATAGATAATACACATGGGCACAGTATTACGATATGGCTTACAGTAGCGCAACGCCTTTAATGTCGCACCATGCCACCACGGCGTAGGTACCAGCAGTACTAGCCTGTAGCCAGCCTAGCAAACTCGCGGAGTTTGCCAGGCTGTGCCCCGCCGCCCGCTGCCCCGCAAGTACCTTTCCGTTGCTTTGCGTAAGTAGGTAAATTAGTTGCACTACTGTAAACCGCTATATTGTAATACTGTGACATGAGTAAATACAGCGGATGGTGGCGCATCGATAGCTGGGTCGTTCCTTTCCCTCTAATATGGTTAATGGGAGCGATAGCTGAATCATTATAGGATCACTCGCGTGTCTGTCTGTCCGTCCATTCATCCGTGTGTCACAGCCATTTTGCTCCGAACCTACTGAACCGATTAAGTTGAAATAAGGTACACATATGTAAGTCGGGGACACAAAGATTTTGTTTGTTGATAAAACGTAATCTCAAATGACTAGAATTACAATGCTTTATTATGACTATTAGTACATTGGTAGTCTTAATACAGTACCAGAGTACGCTAGTACTCTTCATTGTACTGTGACCAGAGTATCTAGCGTACCTTGTAGATATACAAAAGGCATAGGTTACATACTTTCCGTACATCTACTTGATACGGCAGTACTTTTCTGACCCTCAAGGATTAAAATGGAATGCTTACTCTGAGAAAATGTCACATATGTTACAATACTATTTCTCCTTCTACCGTGATCTTGCCACTCTGTGTACGGCTGATACTTCTACGACATCAGTGTATCCTCTGTTGAACTATTCTCCAATCGTAAGTCGACGCAATAAGGCTGGTTTTCAAGGTGTTTCAAGTACGCTTGGTAGTCAGTACAGTGTCGTGTGCAAGTGGTCCAGAAATATTTTTAATCCAAACAAATGCGGCCGCTTTTTAAAATAAATATGTCGGAGCGGTCGCGGTAAGGAGACTTTTACATATACCTACTAACGTTGTTTTACATATACCTAATAATGTTGTTTTACATATACCTACCTGTGCAGCCTGCTGATTGTGTTCAACTAGCTGTGGCTGGTCGGTCGTTCTCTCCCATCCCAGAGCCTGTCTCTCCTACCAAATACTGCACCCCCTGGTTTATCCGGCCTGTCCGGGTCAGTCGCTACCGACTTGCTGGGTGTGGTGCCTATGTTCATGATAATGTATCATAGAAACGGTTATACATTCAAGCGTAAAACTTGGCGTGATTATGATACTAATCCTAAATTGTCAGTCGTACTGGTAATTGAAAGTCCAAACTGAGTGAAAAAAACATTCATCTATCGCTTGCGTTGATGCCATTTGTTTTAAATGAATAGATATCAATGGATATCATTCATATCATACATATTTGATGTATCTATATAATCATTATCATCATCATATCAGCCGAAAGAGGTCCACTGCAGGACAAAGGCCTCTCCTCCCAAAATTCCACGACGACCGGTCCTGCGCTGCCCACATCCAGCGGCTTCCCGCAATCCTCACCAGGTCGTTGGTCCACCGCGTGGAAACAGTCCAGCTAGGTAGGTCCAACTTCAAGAATCAATCGATAAATCCAACTCGGCTGGGCAGCGTTCGGGAAGCTTGGCAATATTTTCACGTCCCAAATACCGCAGTGACGCAAGATTACGATCTTTGACCAGTGTGTATTGCCAGTGATGACATACAGAACTGTGACATGGTCGCTTACGATGGGCCTCATAAGAAGGCTCATGGTAATCCAAAGGGCAATGGAGCGAGCTATGCTCAGAATTTTCCTACGCGATCGAATCAGGAATGAGGACATCCGCAGGAGAACCCAAAGTATCACAGAATCGCAGACATAGCTCACAGAATCGCGAAACTGAAATGGCAGTGAGTATCTACGCACATAGCTTAAACGAATGTAAAAGGTCGCGAACGATTCGTGGAAAATCAACGCAACGTTGACCAGACCCGGATCACTTAGGACAAAAAGAGCGCTTGTTTATGATAATGTAACGCGAAATGGATAGTTTTATGGATGCCCAAGGCACAGGCGGTAGCGGCAGCGTGTAAACATCATCATCATCATCATTACAGCTCATATACGTCCCCACCGAGGGGCTCGAGCCTACCCTGAATCAGGGAGATTAGGCCTTAGTCGACCACGCGGGCCCAGTGCGGGTTGGTCGACTTCACACACAACCTTCGAGTTTCTTCGCAGGCGTGTGCAGGTTTCCTCACGATGTTTTCCTTCACCGTTAAAGCAATCGGTAATGATATGTACGTAAGTTTTTGAAAAACTCATTGGTACATTGGCCGTCCAGATTTGAACCCGGTACCTCTGGTTAGATGGACCGAGTCGTTACCGGTTGAGCCACCGACGCTTTTTGTGTGAATTTTTGTGTGTGTAAACATTATAATTTAATTAAAGCGCCAATCTCAATCCATCTCAATCCAAAAATGACTGACTCGGTGGCTCAGTGGTTAGTGCCCTTGACTACTGATCCGAGAGTCGTGGGTTCGATCCCCACCCAGGGCAAGCATTTGTGTGATGAGCAGATTTGTTTGCTCTGTGTCTGGGTGTTAAATTATATCTATATATGTATGTATTTAAACGTATATAAGTATGTATATCAGTCTCTGGTAACCCATAACACAGGGAATCCTACTTTGGGGCCAGATGACCATGTGTAATTTGTCCCAGAATATTTATATTTATTTATCTCTAGTAGTACAACCCTGAACTACGGTAAAGACCTGATGTAAGTTTTATAGTTAAGAGCGTCGGTGGCGTAACGGCTAGGGCCGCTACCTACTGTCCGGGAGGTCGTGGTTCGAATCCTGCCACGTACCAATGTGATTTCGAATTTCGATTTCATATTTACGTTTATCCGACGCTCTTACGGTGAAGGAAACCATCGTGAGGAAACCTGCACACGCCTGCGAAGCAACGGGAAGGTTGTGTGTGAAGTCGACCAACCGGCACTGGACCCACGTGGTCGACTAAGGCCCGATCGCCCTAACTCAGGATAGGCTCGCGCCCTTCGGTGGGGACGTATGTAAGCTAATATGAGGATTTTTTATGATGATTCATCATCATCATGATATCAGCCACAAATCGTCCACTGCTGGACAAAGGCCTCCCCTAAGGATTTCCACGACGACCGGTCCTGCGCTGCCCGCATCCATCGGCTTCCCGCGATCTTCACCAGGTCGTCAGTCCACCGAGTGGGAGGCCTGCCTACGCTACGTTTTCCGGTGCGCGGTCGCCACTCGAGAACTTTACTGCCCCATCGGCTATCTGTTCTACGAGCTATGTGCTTATGATGATTAAAATATCTAAACATTTAGACCCAAAATCTTTCTCATAATAGGGATGTCGAATTCTAGTCATCTAAGTTACTTTTTATCATCTGTCAAAAACATCATTTTTTCTAAAAATGTTTGAAATAACTAGGCGTGACGTCATAGTTTTGCAGCGTCATCTAAGTACTCATTTTGTGATTTTAGTGAATTAAAAATCGAAGACTTGATGGAAAACAAAACGAGTAAAGTTTTCCGAAGTTTAAGTAGGAGGTCAATTTAGTGATCAAGAGTTCATAATTTTATTTCTGATGATGTCGTCACCCCTATTATGAGTTTGATAAATACCTGCACAGTTAATGACACCGTAGCTATTAGAATGTTTTTTTTAAACATGGATAACGTCAAAACTCCAGTCATGAGATTTTCTTAATGACATATAGTTTTCCTTGACGTAACACCCTCGTTCGTTTCACCATATTTAAGACTTGGATCACTAGTCAATATAGGTGGATGTGAGTTTTAAAAGTGACCTGCATGCACAGCTGCGTACCTGAACGCGGACAAATATCATCGTAATCACCATATCAACCGAAAGATGTCCACTGCTGGACAAAGCCTCCCCCAAGGATTTCCACTACAACCGGTCCTGCGCTGTCTGAATCGCGCGCGAGTTGGAATCGACGATTGATCTCTTTCTCAAATTTGGACATACCTAATATGACTGTTTGTCCCAGATAAACATATTCGTTAAAAACTTAGGGACTAGTTTATAATGGAATATTTTTAGTTGCTCATCAAACAAATAATCCTATAAACCTATCAATTTAGTGTCATCATTTTTTATGACAATCATATCAAAAATACTCATTGTACATAAAATTATCTTTCCTTCTCAACTGGACTAGATTTGAGCGAGCGAAGAGAGCGATAAAAGGTTCGGTTAGGTTTGATTGATTATACCGTCGTGGAGACGGATCTGACTTATGAAATAATAATACATTTTTGTAGGTAAATAGTGGTGCGCCGCGAAACTAAATTGTTGCTTATGTAATTATATTTTGAGGTCAATATTTTGCTGTGCAAACAGTAATGGGAATTGATGGGAATAGGGATAATTTTATCATACAAAAAGTATTTTTTTTTATTTGTGTTTAAATGCGGGTAGTTTATAATTTTAAAAGCCTTTACACCAAACATTAAAAAAAGTTTGTTTACACTTCCGTGATACCAACGGGTGATTGTAACAGATTTCCTGATTTCAGCTCGTGCCTGCGTCGGTATATGAAACTGTGGTTATTTATCGCAAGTTTGTTTATACCTCTAGGGTGCGATAGGACGCTCAGCAGGCGATGTGAGAGATCAAGAGTGCTTCGATTCTCTGATAGAGTCGTGCATCACTGGTAGGAACTATCTACCTGACTTTTTTTAATAGATAGAACGTGTTTTAAAACTCAGAAATGGTCGTAATTTTGACATTAAACTAAAACATTTCAAGATTTTGCTAGTAGGTAACCTAAAATAAGTACACACCTACACATATAGTTTATTATGATCTTGTATCTTTTTATATTATTTTAAAATCTATTGTATAATTTTTTTCTTTATTAAGAAGAATATACTGTAAACTGTTAATAGAGATAGTTTCTTTATTATTATTCTGAATAGGGGTGACCGAGCTTTGCTCGTCATCACCATCATTTCAGCCGAAAAAGGACAAAGTCCTCCCCCAAGGAAATCCTTGCACGACCATTACATGATCTGGCCAACTAAAACTGACCATTATTATTTAAACGTCAACGTTTGATAATATTTCAAACCATGTTTGGCCAGATCATGAAATGCACGATCATTTCATGATCTGGCCAACTAAAACTGACCATTATTATTTAAACGTCAACGTTTGATAATATTTCAAACCATGTTTGGCCAGATCATGAAATGCACGATCATTTCATGATCTGGCCAACTAAAACTGACCATATTGTTTAAACGTCAACGTTTGATTATACATATTTCAAACCATGTTTGGCCAGATCATGAAATGCACGACCATTATATGAAATGGTTGACCAGATCATGAAATGGCCGAGCATATCACGCTAAACGAACCTAACCTAACTGCATTTCGCCAGCGAGGTAATGAGCATTACTTCGCGAGGCTCTTCGACATTATCATCATCAAACCTAACGAACCTATTATAAGATCCGTCCGGGCATTTCATGATCTGGTGAGCATAGCTGTTCATATATCATTTGGTAGGTAGACCGATTAGGACCTGGATTATTCATCGATCTCGCCAGACCGTATGATGATGTGGACAGGGATGTTAACCATTTCATAAAATACAACCATTTCATGAAATGGTTGATCATTTCATGGAATTGTCAATTCTACAATATTGCCGCATATGTACATGAAAAAATTGCTCGTTTCATAGTATTTTACCTTTTTAGACCTTGTAAATCAACGGATCACTATTTTACGATCTACGGAAAATAAAAGACACCGTTCAAAGAGATTTTTTTTTGTATTTTATATTGATCATTAAAGAAACAATTTATAGCGTCCCCACTGTTGCGGTAGGGCTCTATATATATGCCGTGTACCACTCAATCAATGGGGTCAAAATGCAGATCCTTACTAATATTATAAACGAGAAATTTTGTATGTATGGATGTTTGTTACTCTTTCACGGCACAACAGATAAACGGATATGGATGAAATTTGGTAGGTAGACCGATTAGGACCTGGATTAAAATATAGGCTACTTTTTTCCACTTGCACTGAGCACCCTCGAAGACAGTCATAGAAACTATGTTCACGCGAGCTAGTACTTATATATAACATACAGATAATGTTTTCTAGGACAAGAGCTTCATTTAATATTCACATGCCAATCAGAGCGTTACATTCGTGTTCAAAGATTGTAATTTGGTGCCCTTAACATGGTTAGAATCCTTGCTTGATGAGTTAGAATTATTAAATATGTGGTTTATTTATCCGTCAAATATAATATTTTGCAATGCTGAATTTTTGAAAATTAAAAATCAGTGTTTAATAATAACTACTGAAATTAAAAACCTCCGACCAAACTTCAGCCAAATCCGAGCAATTTAACTTTAAAGCCATTTATTTTTTTTACTCACAACTAACTTATGCATTGAAATAGTTTTCATGACTGTCTTTGAGGATCAGTGAGGCACGAGCCACATTGTGCATGACATGAGTTCTTTCCAGAACCCTCAGGAACATTATGGGGCTATTCTAATTAGCAGTATATGTCACTTCCCACCCCCTCAACCAATTCTATACAGAAAAAAACACTTCAATCCGTTGCTCCTTTGCGACGCCGACGTGCGCAAGCGTGAAATGAGTTTTCCCCAGATCCCTCGAGAACTACGTCAGTACATGCTAATTAGTAAATTATGTCATTTCCTGTCTCTGTGCTAAAAATCATAACAATCCATTATTCAGTTCCGATGGTAAACAAATTAACCAAAAAAAGAGTATTTTTAGTACCCTCAGGAACTGTATCGGACTATGCTATTTTCACAGGATAAAAGTAGCCTATATCCTTTCCAGTGACACAGGCTACCTGCATGCCAAATTTCATGAAGATTGGTCGATGTGTTAAAAGGTAACAAACAAACAAACACATTTTAACATTTATAATATTAATATAGTTTAGTAAGGATTGGTAAGCCCTTGGCATCATCTCCCCTCGTGGGAAGTGACGATAATGCCGAAGATGGAAGCGGGCTTACCAAGATTCTCCCACGCAATGGAGAACTAGCTATCTTATCTTTAAGCCGGAACACATAAATGTTGAAAACATTTCTAAGCATTTTCTTAACACAACCTGCCTTAGCTACCACAATCTTATCTAAGTCTTGCATCCGAAAAATGCCCTTTTTTTAATAAAAACTAGCTGTCCCGGCGAACGTTGTTCCACCTTACACTACCCTACCCTACACTACACTACCCTACCCTACCCTACACTGCACTACACTGCAGTACACTATCCTACCCTACTCTACCCGCCCCTTAAACCTTCTCCTGACAATAAAGATGTCAACAAAAAAAGAATTAGCGAAATCGTTCCAGCTGTTCTTGAGTTATAAATGGTGTAACTAACACGACTTTCTTTTATCTTATATATAAAATTCTCGTGTCACAATGTTCGTTCCCGTACTCCTCCGAAACGGCTTGACCGATTCTCATGAAATTTTGTGAGCATATTGAGTAGGTCTGAGAATCGGCCAACATCTATTTTATTTTAGGGTAGGGTAGTGTAGGGTAGGCTAGGGTAGTGTAGTATAGGGTAGTGTAGTGTAGGGTAGTGTAGTGTAGGGTAGGGTATGGTAGTGTAGGGTAGGGTACTGTAGGGTAGGGTAGGGAAGTGTAGTGTAGGTTAGTGTAGTGTAGGGTAGTGTAGTGTAGGGTAGTGTAGTGTAGGGTAGTGTAGGGTAGGGTAGTGTAGGGTAGGGTAGTGTAGGGTAGGGTAGTGTAGGTTAGGGTAGTGTAGGGTAGGGTAGTGTAGTGTAGGGTAGGGTAGGGTAGTGTAGTGTAGTGTAGGGTAGGGTAGGGTAGGGCAGTGTAATGTAATGTAAGGCGGTACGTAGTTCGCCGGGACAGCTAGTCTTATAATATTAAATTCTCGTGTCACAATGTTCGTTCCCGTACTCCTCCGAAACGGCTTGACCGATTCTCATGAAATTTTGTGAGCATATTGAGTAGGTCTGAGAATCGGCCAATATCTATTTTATTTTAGGGTAGGGTAGTGTAGGGTAGTGTAGTGTAGGGTAGTGTAGGGTAGGGTAGTGTAGTGTAATGTATGTAGGGTAGGGTAGGGTATTGTAGGGTAGGGTAGTGTAGGGTAGGGTAGGGTAGTGTATTGTAGGGTAGTGTAGTGTAGGGTAGTGTAGTGTATGTAGGGTAGGGTAGTGTAGGTTAGGGTAGTGTAGGGTAGGGTAGTGTAGTTTAGGGTAGGTTAGGGTAGTGTAGTGTAGTGTAGGGTAGGGTAGGGTAGGGCAGTGTAATGTAATGTAAGGCGGTACGTAGTTCGCCGGGAGAGCTAGTATTATATAGATTTGAGTGCGTTTGGCTATATCTCACCTGATGGTAAGTGACGATGTATTCGAGGATAGTACTCGCAAACTCAAATAATGCCCATTCACTCTCGCCATTCACCAACCAAACCGAGTCTTGACAAGTTGACTCCGCCAGGAATCACACCAGTGAACTCCTGTTATAAAGCTTATAGACCTAACCATTACGCCACAGAGGTAGCCATTTTTTATGACACCAAAATTCTGCCCAGCGTGTACATTATTGTCCATCTTCACGAACGACTGAATTGATTTCTATCAAAAATGGTTAAGAACCTTAAATGTTGGTTTATCTAGGTTTCAATTAAATAACTTTCGAAATTAATTAATTTACCCCTCTTTTTGGTCAGTTGGGTAAAAATGTATCCTATGTCACTTACGGGATCAATAGAAATCTAACGATACCTCATACGCTCATACGTTAAAATCCTTCAAGCCGTTCAGGCTGTAGCAGGGAACGTAGAAATCTACATACATACATGCATAGACTCTAAAAACATAAACCTTCTTCTGAGGCAGTCGGGTAAAAAACCGAACTGTATTCGGTTCACCTGTTTAGAAGCTGCGATGTTATGTACAAACACAAAGACAAAGGCTTAAAACATAATTTCAACACATCCTTTTTGTAAGGGTAAGTTTTCTACTAACATTGTTAAGTGTTAATAACATTGATGTGTTCTGGCTTGAAGATAAGATAGCCAGTTCTCCATTGCGTTGGGGAATCTCGGTAAGCCCGCTTCCATCTTCGGCATCATCGTCACTTACCATCAGGTGAAATGATGCCAAGGCCCTTCGGCCGCGTACGAAACCGAAGCCTTACCAATAATGAATTTAAAAAAAAAACTCCAAATACCATCAAACTTTAATAATGTCACTGCAGAAATAATTCTTATTATTCATTCGATAAAGTGGTACACGCAAACTCAAATAATGCCTCATACGTTAAAATCCTTCAAGCGGTTCAGGCTGTAGCAGGGAACAATATTATTGATTTTTCGACTCGAGTTTTTTATTCAGATACCTGACACTTGTTAATTTGTTTTTTTTTTGTTCTTACAAACAACCTATAAACATCCCCACAGCTGGGACACGGGACTCTTCCCAAACTGGGGACGGTAAGGCCATACTCCACACACGGGGGCTAAGTCCGAGTTGGTGGAGGTTGCATGTAGGGCTAGTGGTGGATACCACTGTCAGAAGTTTTTCAAGCCGCCTATATGAGACGGCTTAAGGGTCAACAGGAGGTTCGAGTTTCCATACAAACGTAGTTCCGCTTTAATACAAAAACTACATGCCGGATTGAATCCAAACTTTGCGAATATATTGAGTAGACACATGTCGATGTTTTTAATTATTTTTCATCGTATTAAATTTAAACATAACTAAACGAAGGCTTAAATTTAATTTTGTACTGAAAGTTTGAACCTTCTCTTATTTTTTCCCGTTTTATATTAGTACATCGAAAACTAATTACAAACAAATGTTATCTTATCTTATCTTATCTTATCTTATCTTATCTTATCTTAAACATCGATTTTGTGTCTTATCAATATATTCGCTAAGTTTGGATTCAATCTGGCGTGTAGTTTTTGTATTAATGCGGAACTACGTATGTATGGAAACTCTTGCCTCCTGGGGACCCTTAACGACTGCCATCTAGTGATAGCAAACGGCACCAACGGCTTAACGTGGCTTGCGAAGCAAGGAATCGGTCAAAAGAAATGCCACTAACATTTAAACCCATCTGGGTAATGACCGTGCTTTAGGTCAGTTAACTTACGTGATCGACCCAACCACACATATCGCACAGAGCTGCGGCCACTTCATTTTAGTTTTTGGTTCATCATCATGTCAGCTTATACACGTTTTCCACCGAGGGGCTCGAGCCTATCCTGAATTAGGGCGATCGGGCCTTAGTCGATCATGTGGGCCCACTGCGGGTTGGTCGACTTCACACACAACCTTTGACTTTCTTCGCAGGCGTGTACAGGTTTCCTCACGATGTGTTTTCCTTCACCGTAATAGCATCGATGAAATCGAAATTCGAAAACACATTGGTACGTGGCAGGATTCGAACCACTGTGTCTTTGGTTAACCAAATAAAAAAAACTCATTTTTAACCTCCCAAAACTTTGAGCCTATGAACCAACGGATACGCTTGATGGCAAATGGAAATCGCGTCCTGAAGAATCACCTCCAAAACTAATGACAGGACACAGCTTTACAAACCAACTTATATTTCGCATCACTGAAACCTCAAATATAAAGACTTTAACTCTTAAATTCAAAGCAACAGAGGCGTTATTAGTATGCCTAAACGGCAATTAAATTAGGTTACTTATTAGGTAACTAGCGACGCAACAGTCGGTGCGTGGAAAGCCTTGAGGATTCTGCAAGTAAAAGCAATGATACTCGCGATTTTCGTCGCGAATCTGGTTTATTCCACATAAGCACTGTAAAAGACTATTTGTCGTTAGAAGACGATGAAAAATAATTATGATTATTTGACTCAAGTTTTTCATTCAGATACCTGACACTAAAGGAGAATAAATTGTGATACCTATATACAGGGTGTAAAAAAATTGGTGTAGGCTCCGTTAACTGGGGCTTGTATTCATTATACTGAACATCTGAATCAGGGTGATTAGGCCTTAGTCGACCACGCGGGCCCAGTGCGGGTTGGTCGACTTCACACACAACCTTCGAGTTTCTTCGCAGGCCTGTGCAGGTTTCGTCACGATGTTTTCCTTCACCGTTAAAGCAATCGGTAATGATATGTACGTAAGTTCTTTTTTAAAAAAACTCATTGGTACATTGGCCGTCCAGATTTGAACCCGGTACCTCTGGTTAGATGGACCGAGTCGTTACCGGTTGAGCCACCGACGCTTGAGACCGACCTAATACTTATTAATACCAAATATGATAATAGATCCGACTTTTCTTGGAACAACGGACTGCCCCGTATTGAAGGCCATATATAGTTAAAGTAACATACAGAGTTTCATTAAAACCGTTAGAGCATTTTTTTAAACAAAAAATATTTTTTTTAGTATGGTGCAACCCCAAAAAATGAAAAAACGCAAGGAGATATGAAAATAATAAGATAAGATAAGATAAATATATATACAGGGTGTAACATAAAGGTGTGGTGATACTTTAAGGTGGGCTTGTACCCATCAAACTGAACAACTTTCTCCATGGAACCCATAGTCAAATCGCAAAAAAAAATTTGGCTCTCCCATACTAACTCGATCAGCTGTGATGCCAACTTAGTATGGGAAGTTCAAATTTTTTTTTGCGATTTGACTATGGGTTCCATGGAGAAAGTTGTTCAGTTTGATGGGTACAAGCCCACCTTAAAGTATCACCACACCTTTATGTTACACCCTGTATATATTTTTTTGCCATCACCTCCAAAAACAACCTCACTCTACGTTTAGGAGAGGGAGATACCCTAAAAATATTTCTAACAGATTTTATCAATTACATTATATTATATTATTATTTATTTATTTTTATTTTAGAGATCACAGATTTCTATAATCATAATAAATTTCAGCTTTATAGCTTTTTTATAATTAAAAATTTGAGTGCGTTTATTTGCCGTGCACTTCATCTGATGGTTAGTGCCGATTCAGCCGAGAATGTAACACGCGAGCTCAAATAGTGCCTATTCAGTCTCGTCTTGAAGATTCCTCATTTATACGAATCGGGGAAAACAAATGCCGCAGGGATTTCTACTCCCTGTAATAACACGGATCTTAGGCAGCCTACCATATAGCAACACTGACTAAATCGTCTATTATAGATGCAAAAGACAAATGACTTCATCCATAGTAGGTAAGTACAACTGTTTGATTCAAACTGGTTCCATGAGCATATTTTTTTTTTAAAAAAAGAGTGTGGTTTTATGTAACCACGGTAAAAGTGAAACTTTTTTTCACAATATAGACATTTACAGAGCACTCTCGTCTTGGAGCTACGGTACAGATGACGAAACAATCATACCGACCGTCACGCGACACACAGACGAAAAAATTTGAGACGGTGTAAAATTAAGACGGTTCACTTTAAAAAAAACATGTTTCAGTTCCAAATGTCTTAATTTTCAGCAGAAACCAAACAAGAAGCCCCAAGCGGAACAGCGGTAGCACCGAGGACAAGCGCGCAGGAAGTGATTCAGGCGTGGCATAGTTGCGCACCGAAGCGAGCAGTTGCGCAATATGTGCGCGAGCGCACGCGATCGCGGCAATTAGAGAAACCGGGCGAATATTGGCATTCTAGGTTTTATTGCGTTGTATTTTGTAGGCTGAAGGGTAGAGCAGGGTTAATGTGACCTGAAAATAACTATTGCAGAAGCCTATCTAGGTACATACCTAGTGAGACTATAGCTTAACCTTAAGGCTCTAAAGCCTTACACACCACAACCAAGCAACTTTTTGATTTTAAAAAAGTTATTACAAAAAATCCCATTAAATACCTATCATCATCTCAGCCGACAGACGTCCACTGCTGGACAAAAGCCTTACCTAAGGAGGAAATCTAAAGATCTATTATTTTATAATATAGAGCACAATCATTTTTCGACATGAGACTTGAATTTATTTTCTGACAAATTTAGTTACATTTTCTGGAATTTTATCATACAATCTTATACACTGCCCCACAAATGACTTTTTAAACTTCATCATCATATCAGCCGAAGGACGTCCACTGTTGGACCCCCCTAAGGATTTCCACGACGACCGGTCCTGCGCTGCCCGTATCTAGCAGCTTCCAGCGACCTTCACCAGGTTGTCGTTTATAACTAGACACTGTGCACGTTTTAAGGGTCGGCACTCCCTTAAAACTGAGTTTGGTGTTTCGTGAAAATACGATAGCAAACATTTATGTTTCTAAGTAAAATTGGCCAAGTGCTAGTCAAAGAGAGAAAGTGTAACGAATTAAGAAAAAATGCTGTGGAAATTTGTGAGAACGTCAAGAAATGTTTAAGAAATTCAAGAAAAATTTCGGAATAACTATTGTTATTCCGAAATTTGACGTAATATTTTACGTCACATAAATTTTTACTTATTTGCAAACTGAACATAATACCTAGCTCTAATATTATACTGAAATTTTTCTCGTTTAAATTAAGACTTCATCTCTTTGTTTAGCGATAGGTAGATACTATTTTATTTAAATGTATTTTATTTAGAACTATAAAAGTAGGCTATTGTTCTTTCACGGAACGCCAAAACCAGTAAGAGGTGTCGACCCTTAAGAAATGCATATGTTCTTATCATTTATAAATATATTTTTAGGGTTCCGTAGTACAACAAGGAACCCTTATAGTTTCGTCATGTCGGTCTGTTCGTCTGTCCGTGGCCTAGCTCCTAGTCTATTAGTAGTGAAGAGCTGAAATTTGACAATTTAACGCGGAAAAAAAATTAAAACAAAATTTAGGAAAAAAAACTTTTTAAGGGTACCTCCCCTACAAGTAAAGTGGGGATGATTTTTTTTCTTGTCAAACCCAGTCGTGTGGGGTACCGCTGGTAAGAACTTAAAAAAATAGTTGTGAGTCTTTTAAGACATTTTTATAATTTAGGGTTCCGTTTTCGAAAAAAATAGGCTTGAAGTGCAAAATTTTGTTGGAGTCGAGTGTCTCCACCCCGTAACAACTAAACCGCTGTATTTGGAAGTTTGAAAATTAGATATGGACGCGATAATGTCAACTACGGAGCCCTGCATTGCGCATGGCCTGAAACGCACTTGGCCGGTTTTTTATCTATCTATATGAGTTGTGTTTTGCACTAGGTACTTATTTTTAATTTAGTATACAGTATATTATCATTGTCTTAACAATACCTCTTGTATGTATTACGTACCTTTAAGATGATAATAAATTCTTACTAGGGGGTAGTTGGGAAATGTCTCGGTTACGCACCGTAGCCAGTGGGTCGTTATAATGTTTTAATGGCCACCATTACGCCGATGCATTAAGGCAACCCCTGAAATATGGCGCTTAGGCATCACTAGAAAAAATTGCAAACTTTCAAACGAAACAGGTATATTGCTTAAAACATATACACATATGATACATAATCGTTGCATTTTATTTGTAGTAACGTAAGGCCTTTATTAGCCATCATATCCTTTTCAATTAGCGATTCCAATGTTTGTTTATAAACAACATTCTTTAAAAAAAAAATCAATTTGCTTAAAATAATATAGTTTTCATTTTTCAACTGATCAAGTCACTTTGTATGGGATGTCCAATTTTTTTTGCCAATTGATCTTAGGTCTGCGGGTATAAAATTCTGATTAAAAGGATGACAGCAGAAATGTATCAGAATTATTCTTGACTAGATTTTGCCCTCGGCTTCGCCCGCGTGAAAATGGTTTTTATTACATTCTTTGACTGTGAGTGGTGCGCGAGCCACAAATGGCTCACAAGTGTGAAAATGAGTTTTTCCCAGATCCCTCGGGATTATATCGGGCTATGCTAATTAGTAGTTTATGTCATTTTCTACCCCTACAATCATTTCTGTGCAAAAAATCACAATAATCCGTTGCTCCATTGAGATACTAAAGAAATCAACCAAAATAAGAATTCATTTTTTCAGTTCCCTCAGGAACTGTATCGGACTTTGCTATTTTCACCAGATCATCGGTTCACCAAGTATCTACGCTACGCTTTCCGGTGTGTGGTCGCCGCTCGAGAAATTTACTGCCCAAAAAGTCATCTGTTCAACGAGCTATGTGCTCACTGCCACTTGAGTTTAGCGATTCTGAGAGCTATGTCGGTTACCTTGGTTTTCCTACAGATCTCTTCACTTCTGATTCGAACATGTAGGGAAACTCCGAGCTTAGCTCGTTCGATTATGTACGAGTATATCTACATTTTTTTTTATTTATGATTACTAGCTTTTTCTCGCGGCTCCGCCTGCGTGGACATCCTTTTTATGACTGTCTTTAGGGGTGATTAGTAAATTATGTCGTTTCCCACCTACTCAACCATCTCAAATCACAACAATCGAGTATTTTTTTAGTTCCCTCAGGAACTGCATCAGATTATGCTATTTTCCCGGGATAAATAGTAGCCTATGTCCTTTCCCATGACACAAGCTACCTGCATGCAAAATTTCATAAAGATTGGTCAAGGCGTTGAAGCATGAAAAGGTAACAAACAAACAAACACATTTTCACATGTATAATATTATAGTAAGTATGTACTCGCATAATGACATTTGAAAATCCCTTTTACTTTGAATTATACGTTACGACAACACACATATCGACATCTCTTTAAGTCCTTTTCTCATTTGACTCCTTCCGAACGCACCCCTCAAAGACAACAGTCGGTCGCCTACAGAGGGGGAACGTTCCCAGGTCGCCGACGAAAAAAATAATAGCTGGGGCTTAGCGCCTTCGCCTCGTTACATAAATAATGATAAAGTGAAATTAAATCAAAGTCTTATGCAATATTAAAAGTTCGCGAGGCGTTTTTTAATGTCTCTAACGGCGTTTAGGGACGCATATTTCAGTCAATTTTGTAAATGGCAAGGCGATGCTATTAGAGAGTTTGTCCCCTTTTTTTCGGTTATTAACTTCATTTATTAATTAGGGAAATGGCATTTATTGGTTACTTTTTAGGTAATTTATGGGTTTATGTTGTTTGTTATGAGTCCATAACTTTGTAAGGCGACTTATTTTTAGCGTTCCGTACCCAAAGAGTATAATGAGACCACATTACTAAGACTCCGCTGTTCGTCCGTCTGTCACCAGGCTGTATTTCATGAACCGCAATAGATAGACAGTTGACATTTTCACAGATGATGTATTTCTGTTGCCGCTATAGCAACAAATACTAAAAATTAGAAAAAAATAATAAATAAGAGGGGGGTCTCCATACAAAAAATGTATTTTTTGATGTGTAACATCTTTGCTCTCGCTTTCCTGCAATTTGTGGGAGTGATTTCGTGAAATGGGACGGAAAAGTGTCCCATGGGACGGAAATTTGTCCCAGGGAGTCGCGTTTTTTCAGGCTTTAAAAGCGCGGAAAAGGCAAAGGTATCTATGACCATACAGCCTAGTCTGCCGTATCTTTGCCGTCCTTTTTTCAGGCTTTAAAAGCGCGGAAAAGGCAAAGGTATCTATGACCATACAGCCTAGTCTGCCGTATCTTTGCCGTCCTTTTTTCAGGCTTTAAAAGCGCGGAAAAGGCAAAGGTAACTATGACCATACAGCCTAGTCTGCCGTATCTTTGCTGTCCTTTTATAAAGTATTTTGTCACATGTTACACATCATATGCGAGTACTGTAGGTCTCGCTCGAATTTTTTTTAACGTGAAGAAAATAGCGTCATCTAGTAAGATGGTACGAATCCTTTGTGTGCGGTTCTGGCTCGTACTTGGCTGGTTATTTAATTAACACCAGAAAGTTACACAGGATTTTACAAAGAACTGTCTCTTTGTTTATATTTTTTTGTGAACAAGTAAGTTCTCTCTAAATACTTTGCCAACTTAGTGTTCACAATTAAAAATGTTTTTTCGCTCGCTCCGGTAGGGGGTACCTATTACAGCGAAAATGTGACATGGTGATAACTCTAAAAATGTTAAGGGTATCGTCATGATTTAAAGATCAAAATATGGTTTGCTAATAACAACGTAATTTAAAAAAACTAAAAAATATTTATAATTTTTCCTCAACTTTAGTCATTAAAAGGCCCATAGCTTTAACTGAATGGGAAGCCGCTAGATGCAAGCAGCGCAAAACCGTTCGTCGTGGAAATCTTTGGGGGAGGTCTATGTTCAGCAGTTGACATCCTTTGGGTGATAATATGATGATGATGATGAATATAATTGAAAAATCAAAAAATTTAAAGATGACTTGTTTTATTTCAAATGCAATAAAAATGAAATTGGGTTGATAAGTAAAGCGCGCGATGTTCAGCGTCGCAGTTCGTAAGTATGCATGCAGCCTCGATTAAGAAAATATGACTGTAGAAAATGTCTATAATATATTTTTTTATAAATACTTTTAAATAATTTAAAAAACTTTTAAGATAGTTGAAAAAAAAAATTGACCGAGGTCATGTGATGTACCTAATACCTGAGATCAGAGATTTTTTTTTAAGTAACCATAACTATAAGTTTTTTTTTTGTGTTCGAGCATGCCCTGAATTAGGGCGATCGGGTCTTAGACGACCACGTGGGCCCAGTGCGGGTTGGTCGACTCCACACTAAACCTTCGAGTTTCTTTGCAGGCGTGTGCAGGTTTCCTCACGATATTTTCCTTCACAGTAAGAGCGTTGGATAAACGACATATGAAATCAAAATTCGAAAACACGTTGGTATACGTGGCAGGTTTCAAACCACTCCTTCCCGGACAGGAAGCAGCGGCCCTAGCCGCTACGCCACCGATACACTCTACGTTGCTGAAATAAAACAAGCAAAATGCGAAGCATTTTATCTGCGACTCACCCTTCTTAAAAAAAAAGTGAAAGGCTAAAAGGTCGAATAATTACTTAACGAATAGAGTTATCTAGCTGTCTATCTGTCAGATAATTGGTCGCCTTTTTTTCAATTGTCATTTATTCAGTTTACTTTAGAATAAAAAACATTTGTCTGTCACTCGCGTTGATGCCTTTTCTTTAAGGGCGGGTTTTTCTATAGTATCAAGACACAGCGGTCCTCATGTAACGGCCCTACAGTAGTTGTTTAATTACTTAAACCCATAGCTCTAGAAAAGTTAACTGCTAGTCATTTCAGTTACTTTTTATCTTCTGTCAAAAATGAAATTTGGTTTTTTAAATTTTTTGAAATGGCAAGGTGTGACGTCATAGAAGTCTCAACGTCATTGATGTGCCCACAAATTTTATGACATAAATTATAAATCGCGTAGATATAGAAACATTCTGTAAGTAGAGGCCGGCGGCAGTCATGTTATCTCGCTCGCACATATGTCTGTCTATACTCACACAGCGCTGTACTGTAAACAAAAAAAAAATTGTCATTCTAGGTTAGCATTCACGCTGTCTTGATTAACTCTGTTTTAATTGTTTAAATTATGTGACCGTCATTTTGTTATTACTTCAATTTATTTCGTTTTTTTGGTGAGTTTTTTTACGTTTTTATATGGTAAGGTGTTATTTTTCTAAAATAAATGAATATAAATAAAAAACAAAAGTAAACACTTTACAATCTGTTTAGCTGACTATACCGGAAGTAGCCGCCGCCATTTACAGATTGTTTCTTATACATATATGCGGGTTATAAGTAGTGGTACGCACCAAATTTTAAATCGTTATTTACTTGTTTTAAAATAATATATAAGTATGCTCACTAACGCTGGCGCGATGTAGGTTACGTCCAGCGCCATCTAGTAATGTTACAAAATTCACATATACTAGGGTGAGGCGATCTAGATACTTAATTTGCCTTTACAGTACATTTTCATGCAGTCAACCACCCTGTTGTACAAAACTAGCTTCTATCTGCTAACCTATTTTAGTACTACATACTTGCAGTGAGGCCTCCCAAAGGAAAGCCGCGGCCGTTTGCCGGCCATGCGTCTTGTGTTTACCGCATCGCGCCGGCCGCGCCCCGGACGTATCATGTCATGTATACTAGGGTGAGGCGATCTAGATACTTTGACTTTACAGTACAGTCAAATCGGCAAGACATGGTTTTTGCATTAGTGTGAGTGCAAAGGGAACAGAGGGTATATGCGGTACGGGCGGGGCAGGCACTATAGATAAGATAGTAAGTTTTTTTTAATCCATAATTGATAAGCCCTTATGGCATCATATCCCCTGATGGTAAGCGACAATGCTACCGAAGACGAAAGCGGGCTTACCAAGATCGTAACACAATGGGGAACTGGCTATTATTATTATTATTTATATATTTACTGTACACACACAGTTGAGTTAAACAGTTGCTATCTTATCTCCATGTCGTCGGAACACATCCATGCTGTTAATATTGATGTTTGGCGGCAAGACTTAAATACGATAGTGATATAAAATGTACTACCACCAACCAAACCGAGTCTTACAATGTTAGACCCCGCCGAGAATTAAACCTGTAACCTCCAGTTTTGAAGCGAGTGAACTAACTACTACACCACGTCCCCACAAGACAGCGTTTGCCGCACTTTACTCGATCTCGTTGATTTGCCTCTACGATAACAGCGTCAAACAATACCTTTTGATTGAATGTATTTTTTATATTTTTTTTGTTAAAATTTGAGTGCGTTTGGCTGCACCTCACCTGATGGTAAGTGCCGATGCAGCCGAGGATATGACACGCAAGCTCAAACACTTAGCCGTTCGCATAATGAACGATAAAGCTATTATGCATATAGGTGGAACATTAACGGCAACGGGGTGGAATCGCCCTCCACGCCTGGTCGTCCGATGAAGAAATGGAGCAGGGGGAATGAGGTCGTGAAGCTTCAGAGCACACTGCGAAATTAATCCTGTAGAACACCGATAGACAGACTACTTTGCGGCGATGCTCGAGACTTTGTAGCTTGTTTAATACAAGTTCTTCGTCGCTAATGAGTCTCCTAGCATGCTAGTTTTTCTATAGCACACTGTGACCATAAGCTAGGACCGCGTGCTAGGGCGTACTATGTCTGCCTATAAATGAGGTATAATATATTCCATTTTATTTCATCTTCTAGTATCAAAACGTCTCAACCTCATTACTATCCACGGTCAACCATTAGGGAAATCTGCCCAGTACCGGCCACTAGCTAATTTATTCGCGCGAATATTCTTAAACTATCGGTTTTGCGGTCGCTGTGGCGTGGACCTTATTTACGGCAGCCTTGGGTGAGATGGGATTGGTTCGGCCTTTTGGGAGATACTCGTGCTTGTAGCATGTATTAAAATTAGAAGTAAATAAGGAGAAAACCAACCCTTTGATATCAAGTAAAATGTATATTTCTAGAAGCATTAAAACCAACTATACCAATGGAAATTCACAAGTGGAGCTCCTATATGAGGATATCTCAAGAGATCTACATAATAGCTCCCGGACCCAATACACCATTGTTATGGGGGACTTTAACGCGAAACTTGGCAAATGAAGTGATGGTGAGCTGAGAGTGGGGCAATTTGGATATGGAGAGAGAAATGCACGTGGCCAGCTGCTGGCCGACTTTATGGAGAAGGCGGGCCTCTTTATGATGAAGTCCTTCTTCAAAAAGCCTAAACAGCGAAAGTGGACATGGTTGCATCCTAATGGCGTAACGAAGAACGAGATCGACTTCATCTTGTCGACGAGAAGGCAAATATTCAATGATGTATCTGTGATAACTCAGTCAAAACAGGAAGCGATCACCGAATGGTAAGAGGCACATTTAATCTAAAGACCAAGCTAGAAAGATGTCGACTGATGAAGTCACCGACCAGCGCCCATCCAGCTCCAAAACCCTGAAAACTTTCAGCTCTAGTTGCACAATCGCTTCGAATGCCTAGGAGACTGCGAGAATGTGGACGATTATAACGACAGGTTCGTGGAAATTGTCCAAACGGTCGGGTCTAAGATTTTCAAAACTCGCCGTTCAAACAGAACCAAAAAAATCTCTGACTTCACCAGCAACCTCATGGAAGAAAGACGCAGATTGGTTTTGCAGTCCTCTGAAGACGCTACTCAGTATCGGCAACTAAACAGGCAGATCTCTAAGTCTCTAACTCGCGATTTGCGCCACTATAATACAAATTGTATTAAAGAGGCAATTGAGAACAACAAAGTCTCAAAAGTATTCGCGAGAGATCTGTCTGTTGGTCAAAGCCAACTGACCAAGCTGAAGACTGAGGACGGCAGGATCATATCGTCTAAGACTGAGTTGCTGGAAGAAGTTGAGAAGTTCTACGGACAATTGTATACGACCATACGTCTGCCTGTCAGCGATCTGGCTAAAGACCCAAGAGCTAGACTTACCCGAAACTATACCGAAGATATCCCGGACGTCAGCCTGTACGAGATTAGAATGGCTCTTAAACAGCTTAAAAACAATAAGGCACCGGTTCATGATGGAATTACGGCTGAACTTCTGAAAGCAGGTGGAACACCGGTACTTAAAGCTCTTCAGAAACTATTTAATTCCGTTATACTTGAGGGACAAACGCCTAAGGCACGGCACAGAAGTGCAAAAAGGGCGACAATACCCTGCTGAAGAACTACAGACCCATCTCACTTCTGAGCCATGTCTACAAACTGTTTTCGAGGGTCATTACGAATCATCTCGCACGCAGGTTTGACGTCTTCCAGCCTCCCGAACAAGCCGGTTTCCGAAAACGATTTAGTACCATAGACCACATACATACGCTGCGGCAGATTATACAGAAGACCGAAGAGTAGAATCAGCCACTATGCTTGGCGTTCGTGGACTATGAGAAAGCCTTCGATTCGGTCGAAACTTGGGCTGTGTTACAGTCTCTCCAGAGGTGCCAAATTGACTATCGATATATCGAAGTGCTGAAGTGTTTGTATGAAAACGTCACCATGTCGGTTCGCCTCCAGGATCAAAACTCGGAGCCTATCCAGCTGCAGCGAGGGGTGAGACAGGGAGATATTATATCTCCGAAACTGTTCACCGCCGCCCTGGAAGATGTTTTTAAGCTTTTGGACTGGGGTGGACTCGGCATCAATATCAACGGCGAGTACGTCACCCACCTTCGATTCGCTGACAATGTCGTGGTCATGGCTGTGACTATGGACGATTTAGGCACAATGCTCGATGGCCTCAGTAGAGCCTCTCAACAAGTGGGTCTTAGAATGAACATGGACAAGACGAAAATTATGTCAAACGTCCGTGTCATACCTACTCCTCTGAAGGTTGGAGGCTCTACACTCGAAGTTGTTACTGAATAATATGTATACCTGGGACAAACAGTCCAGTTACGTAGGTCCAACTTCGAGAAAGAGATCAATCGTCGAATCCAACTCGGCTGGGCAGCGTTCGGGAAGCTTCGCAATATCTTTTCGTCCCAGATACCGCAGTGACTTAAGACCAAGGTCTTCGACCAATGTGTGTTGCCAGTGATGACGTACGGAACTGAGACATGGTCGCTTACTATGGGCCTCATAAGAAGGCTCAAGGTCACCCAAAGGGCAATGGAGCGTGCTATGCTTGGAGTTTCTCTGCGTGATCGAATCAGAAACGAGGAGATCCGTAAGAGAACCAAAGTAACCGACATAGCTCTCAGAATTGCTAAAATTAAGTGGCAGTGGGCGGGGCACATTGCTCGTAGAACAGATGGCCGTTGGGGCAGTAAAGTTCTCGAGTGGCGACCACGCACGGGAAAGCGTAGTGTAGGCAGGCCTCCCACTTGGTGGACCGATGACCTGGTGAAGGTCGCGGGAAGCCGCTGGATGCGGGCAGCGCAGAACCGGTCCTTGTGGAGATCCTTGGTGGAGGCCTATGTCCAGCAGTGGACTTCCTTCGGCTGATATGATGATACCAATGAGTTTTTCGAAATCTATCATACATTTACTTACCGATTGTTTGAACGGTGAAGGAAAACTAGTAAGGAATACTTCACATTTGATTCCAAAGGTGTACCAAGGTCACATTTTGTTTAAATCTTTTTTCCCATTTTTTATGTTTTTGTTGCTGTCGTCGTTGACTTCCGAGCGGGGAATGGTTTATTGTTCCTTTTATTAAATGTCATAATTGGTAAAGATTTTATTTTACTTAACTTAATTATAGTCCTTCGAGCCGGATGACCTTTGTATTTATCAAATGAGTAAAACATTTTTTTAAGAAAAAATTAACCATTTTTCATTTGGAAGTTGAAAGCCAACGATGACAACAACAGAAAAAGTAAAAAAAAAAATTTAATAAAATAAAAATAAAAAATAAGAAATTTGAACACTTGCAACACATTACTGCGGATTATGCTAACAACACCAAGCATCCGCCCCCTATCGCTTGGATAGCACGGCTAATGGATATGATGACAGCATCAAAAATAAAAGATGAACTCTTGATCACTAAATTGGAGAAATTATTTTTTTATTTTTATATTTCCCACTGAAATGTTGAAAAAAACTTAGTCGTTTTGTTTTCCATCCGGTCTTCAAATTTTAATTCACCAAAAGCATAAAATGAGTAACTACATTAATGACGCTGTAAAACACTGACGTCACGCCTATTTGATTCAAACACCTTTATTTCGTTTTTGACAGATGATAAAAGGTAACTTTGATCACTAGAAGTCATCATGTCTCATGATAAGAGGTGATAAGAGAGAGATTTCCCGACATATCTGGAGAAAATGGTGTATTTTATTGTTGTATACTTTTTTATTTCTGTAAACACAATTTAAATAATTTTTCTCTTTTTTTATTTCCTGTTTTGTATGTGTTTATATCAAAATCTCTATGTGGAAGTTTTTTCATAAGCTTATAGTTAATTTTGTAATGTTACCATGAAGTATGTACTTAAGTTGTAAACTGCTCTAATAAAATAAAATTAAAAATAAAATTAAAATATTTCCACGCTTCATGAAAAATGTCCACACTGGCGAAGCCGCGTTTTAAAGCTAGTGTGTCATAAGTATAAGTAATTAACTTCATATTCATTCAGGGTGGTGTTCAGCACTATCTGTCTAGATTTAAAAAAACTAAATTAAAAATGAAGTGCAGTCGATCTGCTTAAAAATTTAACCCCTTAAGTCGAGTAAAAATATAGAATAATAACGAATAATCTAAAGACACCTCGCACTCCATAATCGATGAAACCGTTCAGGCTACAGAGCGTGCCAAAGAAATTACACCCATACATACATACATAAACACTAAAAACATAACCCTCCTTTTGGCGCAGTCGGGTAATAATTGACGATAACGCAGTAAAACTTGATGATAGTGGACTATTGTTTTCGCTGCATCTTGTATTTATATTTAAGCCAACGTAAACTCGTTTTTTTAAATGGTTATTAAAGTAATGCCAGTAGCGAAAAATTCCTTGCACAACCTTTTTGTTAAATTTAAATTAGGTTTATCCTGCCAAGGATCGATTTACTATAATTTACTAACGACAAACAACATACTATCAAGACACTTCCACAAAACACATTTAACGACACACAGAAGCGAAACATTTTAATATTAAATGTTACATTAGAAGTCCTCGCAGACTCTCATTATCATCGCAATTTACACATTGCGGTCACAATTTATCCCCGAAACGGCATAAAAAACCAATTTTGGCGAAAAAAACGGCACAAAAGAGCCAAAGCCTAACATACGAGGTAGCGTAATATCAATTTGCCTCTCATACATATATTCATGGCACATCGCGGCAGGTCATATAATTTATATGTGAAAGGAGAGGAACAATCGTATGTGTTCGCGAGCGATTTGAGGCGGGATATATTTCAGGACGCTTGAACTAGCTCAAATAAAGGGTGTTGGTTTTATCAGATTTAGCACAGTCTAAGAATCCATACAGTCGTCCAACGCCTTTGATAATCGCGTCATCGCCGACATGACTAGTCACTGATCACAGTACCAAGGGTTGTCACAGGACTTGACAATAAAATGAAAGAATATGTCATCACGTAGAAAAATTACTTCAGTAGTGTAAAATCGACATTTGGAGGTCCCTGAGGTCTCTGATCAAGAATCCACTGTCAGAAAAAAATTAAGACAATTTTTATTTTTTTAGTTACTGGACCGATGGCTTCCAAAATCGATATCTGAGGGTCCCTGAAGTCCCTACTCACGAATTCGTTGTCAGAATTGAAAAGAGTGGCCGCTATTTCGAACTTTTTATTTACTAGACCATATGCTTCCAAGAACGATATATGTGGGTCTTTGATATCCCTAATCATGAATCCGTGTCAGAATTGAAAAAAGTGTCCGCCCTTTTTGAACTTTTTAGTTACTGGACCGATTGCTTCCAAAATCGATATCTAAAGTCCCCTGAGGTCCCTGATCACAAATCCGTTGTCAGAATTGAAAATAGTTGCCATTTTGAACATTAAGTAAGTTTAAAATGGCGATATCTGAAGTCCCCTGAGGTTTTTAAATGGCCGCCATTTTAAACTTTTTAGTGATTCTACCGATTTCTTCCAAAATTGATATCTGAGGATCCCTAAAGTCCTTAATCACGAAAGCGTAGTCAAAATTGAAAAAAGTTGCCGCCATTATGAACTTTTTAATTGCTGAACCGATTTCTTTTAAAATCTATAGTGGCCGCCATTTTGAACTTTTTAGTTACTGGACTGATTGATTCCAAAATCGATATCTGAGTGTACCTGAAGTCCCTTATCATGAGTCTGTTGTCAGAATTGAAAAAAGATGCCGCCATTTTGAACTTTTTGGTTACTAGACCGACTGCTTCCAAAATCGATATCTGAAAGTCTCTGAGTCTTTCAACTGACTTCCAAAAAGGAGGAGGTTCTCAATTCGACTGTATGTTTTTTCTTATGTCAGAATTTTCGACTGGGTAAACAGATTTTTATGAATCTTTTTTTATTTGAAAGCTAATGCTTTCCGTGTAGTCCCATATAAATTTTATCAAAATCGGCTAAGTACTTTATTAGAAAATAAACAAAAACCAAAAATAATAATGCAAAAATGTACTAAGTTGTTAGAAGTCGATTTTTTAACGTGTTTTTTTGTTTGTTTGTTACGCAATATTTTGTTCGATAGGATATGCTTCCGAGTTGGTCCCTATAAATTTTATCAAAATCGATGTAGTACTTTATTAGAAAATTAACAAAAACGAAAAATAATAATGCAGAATTAGACTAAGTTGTTGCGATGGAAGTCGGTTCTTTTAAACGTGTTTAGCGTTTTTAATTATCACATAAAATTTTGTACCTAAAATTTTTAGGTTTTTCGAAAATTATTTTAAAAAAAGTGCCAGTTTCTGAGTCATAATTTTGTTTCACCCTGTGTACCAGCTCGCTGGGGCTAGCCAAGTTATTATGCATACGGGCTATGCCACTCTAGGGGGCAGTTACTTATACTGTGGCATCTTTTTAAGTTCCCTGGGAGGAAGGATTGTAAGTCAGATAGTTTGAATTTATTAGTATTCCTTGATATAACTTATATTTTCCTTGGGACGGACGTCGTGCAAACTTCACCTAAACGATGGTAAAAGAAATTTTGACACCTTTTTTAGGGTTAGTCAGAATGGTAAAAAAACCTTCTGATTTCATAATTTTAGTCCGTCCGTGTGTTACACTTAATTTGCTTTGGTACAGTAATGAAATTTAGTACAGAGATGTAAACTTATGACCCAAAATTATATTTTATTGGTCCATTATGCACTTGGCAATTTTTGATTATTGATTGTTTTACTTTAGAGTTCGCACTAGCTACAAGGTTAAAACTTGTATGTACTCGTAGCTGGGTATTTCCGTTTTTACGATAGGCTGAAAACAAAACAAAACTTTAAATAAAACTTGTTTCTTGTATGGGGGATAACACATTTTGTTTTTTTTTATAAATGGTAAACTAATCCGCTATAGTACTACATACTTATCCTATGAAAATTTCAACCAGCTAACTACCTATTACGGTTCAAAATGTACCCTTTAACGTTGAATAGACAGACGAATACTAAGTCTACGGACCCTTTAAGTACGGAACCCTAAAAACCACTTCCATGAAACCCATGAAATAATTATAGCTCAAAAACCACAAGTAATTAAATTATTGTTATGAAAGTATGCTTACTTATTTAAATTTTAAAAAGAAAAAATCGATTTTTAATCATACACTGTTTTGTCTGCTGCCAATGCACAAAATTTTCGCGACATAGATTTTCTAGGGATATTACGTGCGACAGCCATGATACATGGCATACACGCCAACACCGTGACGTCACCAGCGTGAAAAATTAAACTGCTTTTTAAAAAGGTACATATTCGTTTAAATAAGTAGTATCAAGTAACTAGTATGATGGTGTCTACAGTAAATTCATCATCATCATTTCAGCTCATATACGTCCCCACCGAGGGGCGCGAGCCTACCCTGAATTAGGGCGATCGGGACTTAGTCGACCACGCGGGCCCAGTGCGGGTTAGTCGACTTCACACACAACCTTCGAGTTTCTTCGCAGGCGTGTGCAGGTAGTAGTTAAATTTTGTATCAAAAGTAACAAAACTTACAATATACCTACGGCTAGCAACATGGGTGGACCGTCAGTGTTTAGGCACAGATTACTAATTAGTTACTAGTTTAGGGCCTGGGGCTAATACTACTTGGAGTCCTGCCTAATTAATCAACAGTTATTGCCATTTTGTCAAATAATGTATTCAAGAATGATTTCTAAGTACAGAGGCCAGCACATCAAGCTAGACACTCGTAGTGTGATTCTGATGCATACGCGTACGACATAAGAACGCTACAAAGTTCAAAGTGTATAGCTTGATGTGCTGGCCTCTGTACATGGTAAAGGTTTTATTTTTTACTAGCTGATTCCCGCGGCTTCACCCGCGTGGACCACATTTCTATGACTTTTCGAGGGTGCGCAGTGCGCGAGCCGCAAGCGGCTCGCGAGCGTGGTAAAAAGTAGCCTATGTATTAACCCAGGTCCTAATCTGTCTACCTACCAAATTTCAGCCAAATCCGTTCAGTAGTTTTTGCGGGAAAGCGTAACAGACAGACAGAGTTACTTTCACATTTATAATATTAGTAGGGATTAGTAGGGATATAAAACCCGACTGAATAAAAACAATAACACTCTTTTCTGAGAATTTGGGTAAAATGTATCCGTTACTCACGGCACCAAGATGAATCTAACGATATCTCGCACTCTAAAATCCATCAGGCCGTTTATTTAATATCGTGGAATAAAAAAACATACATACATACATACCTTAGACCTGAGTACAGTACACTTTTTTGTCGGCAGTCGTGTCAAAACAGGTATTACAATGCGAGACGAGAATAGGGATGACGAATGCTAGTCATCTGAGTTACTTTTTATCATCGGTCAAAAACGGCATTTTGTTCTTAAAATGTTATAAATACCTAGGCGTGACGTCATAGTTTAGCAGCGTCATATTTGTACTCATTTTGTGATTTTGGTGAATTAAATATCGCAGACTTGATGGACAACAAAACGAGTAAGGTTTCCCGAAGTTTAAGTGGGAGGTCAATTTAGTGATCAAGAGTTCATAATTTATTTCTGATGCTGTCGTCATCCCTATCGAATGAGCTGTTGGTCCAGTAGCAGTGCTACTGCCTGCTGAGCTGAGAGGCGTGTGTTGGATCCCCACTCAGGGCAAACATTCGTGAGACGAACAGATTTGTTTGCTCTGTGTTTAATATATGTTATATTTAAACGTTCCAATTTTTTTTTATTCACATTTGGTAAGCCCTTGTTATTATCTCACCTGATGGTAAGTGACCCGAAGATGGAAGCGGGCTTACCAAGAATCCCCAACGCAATGAAGTATTTGCTATCTTATCTTCAAACCGAAACACATCAATGTTGTTAACACTGATATTTGGCGGCAAGACTTAGATAAAATGGTGGTAGCTGGCCAGGCGGACTTAGAAAATGCTCTACCAACAACCAAACCGAGTCTTACAAGTTGACCCCGCGACCTCCTGGTGTGAAGCGAATAGACTTACCATGAGGCGGTTAAAAATTTACAGAGAATCCTAGTTTGGGGTCATATAAACGTATGTGATTTCTCCCTGAGTATTAGAATATACATAGAATTTTGAAACAATAAAAATACTAATCGTAAAAGCTTATAAACTTCTTAAATAAAAGGTGTGCAAATAAAATTACTAGGGTCAGCTTGCATGCAGCGAACCCTTAGAAGGATTCGTAGCGCTTATTTAAGGAGCTAAACGTTAAAAGCTACAGAAGTGCAATTAAAACCAACTTTTAATCACGATTCGCCTGAACCGGTAATTGATCGGGCACCCCTCGCCCGCGGGCCGGTCACCCATCTATTGGACAAACAGTCCGTCCATCCTTTGACACGGAAGCGTAAACACAGAAATAATTACAACTCATCATCTGCGTTGACTTTCAAGCATTCTGTTTATCGATATTTTAGTTTCAATTTACTTTTTCGTAGCACCGCGTTGTCGGTTCTTGCAACAAAGTGGCAGTTTGCAGCGAGCGAAGCGACCTTTCCGCCGCAGAGAGTTGTGAAGCGCCAGAATCAACTTCGCTCGTTGCCGTAAAACTAATTGTTCTGGCCCCAAACTAGGATACCTGTTTGTCACATGAATGTTTGCCATGGGTATTCGATACCCTTTAGACACTACCTTTTAGACATTCTTTACTTTGTAGTGGTTCGATCCAAAGTTTAAACTCGCGATATACTCGTTTAAAAATATAAGTACGCTTACTAACGCTTGCGTGATATAGAATCCGTCCAGCGCCATCTAGTGGTGTTTAGAGAACAATGTTATTAACATTTACAACTCCTTATATCTCGACAACCCCTTGACCGATTTGGCTCGGGTTCGAAGTTAAAAATTGTTTTTGTGTCATTAATCCGTCTACCAGATATCACCGATCAACAATCCTCGAGTTATCGTCGAACAAACATTTATACATTCATACAAACGCCGAATCGCTCGCTTTGCTCGCTCTTTCAATAAGACTTTTATTAGTTTTCACTAAAGTTCTGTACTTAGTCAAAGTATATAATATTAGTACTAACATACAGTATGGACACTCCCTGCCGCTCTCTAGATTGCGACCTCACCCCCTCGTCACCCAGATTGATACAGATTGGTTACAGTTTAGTTGTCGAACGTATGGGATTTCACCGTGATTGTTTGCTCCGTCATTTGTTTTTAGAAATGTCATTTCACGACCATTTGTATGCAGTGTCCGGGGTGTGACTTAGTTTGTATTGCTACAAGCTTTTTTTCAAGACAAAGGAATACCGCACAAGAATTTTCGTAAACTTACGTACTTACTAACATTCTAGTTCCGAAGCCAAGTGCGGCTCACTCTGAATAAAACATGTGATTCATTCCCTTAGGGAGCGGACTGCCTACCTAATGGCGCCAGGACTTTTCTTATTAGTGTCTAAATAGACGCAATTTTTATTTCAGCGGACAACTGTAAGTGGACTACTTATTTAGTGGTTGGGAGTTTTCGCACATGTGGAAGGAAGGAGTTTCTAATTAAAATGTATTAAAGCCTCCTTGACATACAAATGCAAATAATAAGAAAAACCTTTTGGAGTGGGAAACACGCCGACCGCGATACAATCAGATTCAAATATGGAATACTTGAAATCATTTTGGAGACATCAATTAAACAAAATCCGCCATTGTACATGTTGTTTTTAATTAAAGTTTTAATTGTGTATTTTTAAATCCTGACGCAAAAAAAGGGTTGTTATAAGTTAACGTTTGTATCTGTGTGTCAGTCTGTGGCAACGTAGTTCTTAAATGAATGTACCGATTTTTATTATGCTTTTTTTGTTTTAAAGCTGACGTGACGTATTCAGCCGTTTGAAGATCATCAGCTTTTATCTAGGTGATAAAGGGATGTGGGCAACTTATTCCGGTCTGATCTATTCGAAATTTGTTGATCTTTAATTGTAATAATATTGCAAAAACCATCTTTACCTGATGCTGCAGCATCACCTGAAATCTTCAGGATACTCCACTCCTCACCAACTTACAGCAGAGGCATCGTATTGGGTTCATTGGAATAGTCTCGATGAATAGGTGTTAGATAGAACATGGTAACTTTGACCTGATGCTGCACCATCTTCTGGTATATGCAGGATACCCAACCGCTAAATAAATAAAATAAAAACAGAATACAACTTTACTGTTTTACTTTACTACAACTAATTACTAATAATTTCACAACTTAGCGGTCCCCCTACGCGACGACTCTTAGATCAAAATATAACTCATCATATCAGCAGAAGGAAGTCCACTGCTGAACATAGGCCTCCCCCAAGGATCTCCACGACGACCGGTTCTGCGCTGCCCGCATCCAGCGGCTTCCCGCGACCTTCACCAGGTCATCGGTCAACCGAGTGGGAGACCTGCCTACACTACGCTTTCCGGTGTGTGGTCGCCACTCGAGAACTTTACTGCCCCAACGGCCATCTGTTCTACGAGCAATGTGGTCACCCAAAGGGCAATGGAGCGTGCTATGCTCGGAGTTTCTCTGCGTAATCGAATCAGAAACGAGGAGATCCGTAAGAGAACCAAAGTAACCGACATAGCTCTCAGAATTGCTAAACTTAAGTGGCAGTGGGCGGGGCACATTGCTCGTAGAACAAAATATAACTACTTATATTAAACTTAAAGGTCCAAAATATATTATTTTCTACTTTTTAGAGGTTTATTATCCAGGGTTTTTAAATTTTTTAAATGAACCTTCTTTAGGCGCGTTGGGCATTTTTGAGATGGGAAAACCCATTGAACTCGCGACACTGTAACTGACACCGCGGCACTGTAACCGACACCGACAGGAACAGTCGCAGGGTCAAAACTTTGTTAACCTAGTCGTTCAACAGGAACACTCGGAGGGTCAAAACTTATAAAACTGTAAAAGTTATCACTTCTGTCGACACCCCTAGAGTGGTTTTTAATTTAAGTTTTATACAATTAAGAGTATACAAACAAACAAACAACTCATCTATATATATAATAATCATCAATTAGTTTATAAAACTAAAAAACACGCTTTTAGTAAACACGTTAAGTAGTTATCTTGGATGTCCGCCATGTTGGATTTAAGTCACGTGACTATTTTTTCGTATTCCTGACAGCAAACCCTTTCATTTGATACCCATATCATGGGGGTGGATTTCAAACAGCCAGTCCGCCATCTTGGGGAGGCTGCCATATTGGATTTCATATTTCATATTTATTTATTCCTTGTAACAATGGGTATTGTATAGGAAATAGAACTTACAAAAACTACAGCAACACAAAGTACAACAAAAATTAAAAACTAAATTTCATGTATTTTTTTCCTAAATAAAATGTCACCCTTATCTTTAAAAATTAATGTCAGAAAATACATTTAATTAAAACAAATAACACAAGACAGAGAAATCTGAAACAAGTCACATTAGACGAAAAGCAATATAAAAGTTTTGAGGCTACTTATTATTAATAAAGTCTTCAATTTTATAAAAGCACTTTTCCATTAAAAACTGTTTTAATAACATCTTAAAATTTGACTGATTAATTGCTAATTTCAACCTTGCTGGAAGTGAATTGAACATCAGGACCACCTGATGTCGTGCACAATGTCTTGCAACGACTAATTTGGGTACTCTTGAGTGTTGCATGTTTTTTGTTCTCTTTTCTAGGCGTCTATCTCTTTCCTGCAATGTTTCATATCTATCAGGGTGCTTCGACAGACTCGTTAACAAGACTAAAATGTAAAGGCTCGGTACAGTTAGTATCTTAAGTCTTATAAAATGCTCTCTGCAAGAGACCCATTGCGGAATACGTGCAATTGTTCTAATAGCCCTTTTTTGTAAAACAAAAGCTTTATGAATATTATATCCATAACTATTTCCCCATAATAGAATGCTGTATCGGAGATGGGATTCTATTAGAGCATAGTATACTATTTTTAGTTGTCTGTCAGTCAGTACATCTCTTAAGCTCCTTAACGCATAACAGGCAGAGCTAAGCTTACCGTCTAATTTATTTAGTTCTTCTTTCCAGTTTAAGTACTCATCAATGTATATTCCTAAAAATTTCACTGTACGTACCGTGGTTAGCGTGTCATTATTGTACTTTACTGTAATGACATCGGAGCTTCTTGCCGTAGTTTTAAATAACATAGTATATGTCTTACTTGCATTAAGAATGAGATTATTTGCTCTAAACCAATTGCCGAAGATATTTAATGCTGTCAAAAGTTTTTTATTAAGTTCTTCGATGTTACCGGCAGAGATTATGGCATTCGTGTCATCTGCATAAGTCACAATATTGATGTCAGATATATTTTTGTATGTATAGTCTATCAGGTCATTAGTAAATATAATAAAAAGTATGGGACCTAGAATTGATCCTTGGGGAACCCCTCTTTTAATCTTTACTCTTTTTGATTGACTACTTTTAATTTCTTCCTCGGCAGTGTATTTCAGTTCAACAAATTGGTGTCTATTAGTAAGGTAGGATTCAAAAAGTTTAAGAACTTTGCCTCTTACTCCGTAGTGAGACAATTTTGCTACAAGTAGCTTATGATCCACCGTGTCAAAAGCGGAACTCAGATCAAGAAACAGTCCTGCCACTTTGAACTTATCATTAAGTTTGTGTACAGAATCGTCTACTAGTTGCTCGATTGCATCTGTCGTACCGATATTCTGCTTGTACCCAAACTGTCTTTCACTTATTATTCTGTTTTCTTGAAGATGTTTTACTAGTCTTGTCTTGAGTACCAATTCAAAGATTTTTGATAGAATCGGGAGTAATGATATAGGCCTATAGTTTTTAGGGTCAGTAGTACAGCCTTTTTTATAAACTGGCAAAAGCTTTGCTAACTTCAATTGTTCTGGGAATACACCTTGTTCATAACATTTATTAAAGAAGTCTGACAAGGGCTCCGCCAAAATGTCTATGTTCCATTTCACTACTGCAATTGTTATATCGTCATAACCACTAGATTTCTTATTACCCATTTTGGACACTATTTTAGAAACATGAATTGATGTTATAGGTCTCCAGCCCATATTTTCAGTAACCCTTTGTGAATTCTCCTCTAGGAAAGAAATAGCTGTTTGTTTTTCATCATAGCATTTAGACACCTCATAGTTAAAAGTCGACGATAAAATTTCCACTATCTCTTGAGGATTGTCGACAATTTTATTGTTTAGTTTTAGAATTATTTTATCCCTATTGTTTACTTTTGTAACATCCTTGTGTAGATTCACAATGTTCCAAATTGCTTTAGAGGAGTTCTTTGCTTCTTCTATTTCTCTTTGAACTGTCAACTTTTTAGCATTCTTTATCACTTTTCTGTATATTCTTATATAGTTGTTTCTATAGTTTAGTAGATTACTATTATTTGATGTTTTATGTGTATTGATAAGAAACCTTTTCATTTGGCTAGCTGTTCTTATTCCCTTTGTAACCCACTTTAATCCTTTAATAAATCTAATTTTAACTTTAAGTTTTCTCTTTCTAAAACTGTGCTTGAACATGTCCGTAAAGTTCTTAAGGAAACTATTAATTCCATCCCTCTTCCACTTATGATCTTTAACTAACTCTCTGAAAGTGTTATTATTATTTATATTTATTGCTCTACGTTCAACAACTTTGTATTTGACATTTCTGTTTACGCTTTTGTGGTTTAAGAAAGTTGTCTTACAAAAGAGGCCTGCATGACCATCTGATAATCCATTATCATCCAGTTGGGTTTGAGCAAGGTGATGTTCTGGAAGATTTGTCAGTACATTATCCAGACACGAAGCCGCCTCACGTCTGGTAAAAGTCGCACAGTGAAACAAAGGTCTGAAGTTAAAACACTGCAGCAAAGTCAAGAATTCAGTTTTATATTTATCATCTAGTAGCAGATCTATGTTAAAATCACCGCATATTACACATTTTTTACTGAAAAAATGCGTTAAGAGTTTTTCCAGTTGTTCTAGAAACTCTTCATAATATTTTCTTCTGTCATTGCGATATATACAGAAGATATAAAGATCAGCGTCTAAGTCTTTAATGCCACAGATTTCAAAATACTCTCTCTTATATAACTGTTTACAAATTGGTAAGTCAATATAATTTCTACAAACTAGACCAAGTATCATACTTCCACCTCTTTTCATTTTGTTTCTAGAGTTGTGAGAAGCTACCTTATAGTTACTGAGCCTAAAGATTTGAATATTTTCGCTATTGAGGAAGTGTTCAGTTATGCACACATAATGTGGCTTGACAATACCTGGTTCTACCAAATACAAATCAAGTTCCTCTTTTTTGTTTTGGATTCCACATACATTCTGATAGAAAATACACAGAGGATACATGTCAAAACCCGAAACTTCACTAGAAGGAGATGCCATACTGACAATAACTCGTTTCTCCCGTACCGAGAACTTATTTTTTATTGGGGGGGTCTCGAAAAAACTTTGTGCTTTGAATAACATTTGTTGGGTTTGGAAATACACCACTGTGCTTTGGTACGGTACAAGTAGTTTTTACAATCGGAAAGAAATCTAGTATACATGTCTGACGTGATTTTACAACATTTGATTTTGGTCTTTTAGCATACAAGCCGGAAGTATTTACAGTGTGTTTAGCGTAGACATGATTATTATCAGGTACAGAGCTTTTCATAAATTTTAGGTATTTTGAGTCATAGTCCATACAATCAATAGTAAAATTTAGAATTTTGCATATATTGTGTGGATATCGGTAATCACTTGATTTAGTTTCTATAAACTTGCAATTGGAAAAATTATTACATATCAATTTGATTCTTTGATTTAACATTGATTCGTTCAGATGAATATTTTTTATTACATTTAATACAATAATTTCATTATCCTTATAAGTTTTTAAGATATTATATAGTTCACATATAACATTAGTTGGATTACAGTCGTTCTCGCCAACTCCCAGTATAATTTTGTCTTTGTTTTTAACATTGCTCTTACAAATACTCTCCAAAATCTCACCTGTACCAGCATTTGGTTTAGTGAAAGAGGAAACTGAATATTTTTTATATTTAGTGTTTTCCCTCGATTTAAGTAAATTAATCGCAAGGTCCACACACTGTTGACCACCAAAAACCCATAACCTGTTTCCTTGATTATCATTGTTGTTTTCATTTTGATAATTTACAGGGTCACAAGATGTTTTAGAGTAAGGATGTTCAGTCTGTTGTGCTGTATTCTTTTTTATGGGAAAGTCAACAAAACTACTCCTGGTTTGATTCTGCCCTTCGCTTTCCAGAATTTCACCGATTTCTAAATCCTGATAACTTTGATTTTGGTTTTCTTCCTTTGTAAAATCCAACCTTTTTTTTGGGATCTTCTTTTTAGATGTCTTGCGGTAAGTAAAAACCTTATCGTTTGACATGCATATATGAGTTAGTTGTTTCACTTTTAGGCCTTTTTCAGAATTTATTTTCTTAAGATTGTAATTTTCAGTTAAAAGATTTTCAATTTCAGCTTCCGCACTCTCTAGTTTATTTTGCAGGAAACCCACTTTCTCTATCATTAGTTTTAAATCATCGCGCATATTAGAATCTAGTTCTGGGCAGCTCCTATTTAAACCACAGTTTACCAAAGAGGATGAAAGGTCAAGATCCTCATTCTCTGATAAAGATCCGAATCTGTTACTTGTTGGTATATTTGGTAAAACTCTCCGGTGAGTTACAAAATCGAAATTGAGTGGAGAACTGAGTGGATCATCATCATTCATGGTTTCGGTAGCATTTCGAATTTTTGCCCAACATTCTTCACACTTCCAATTTTCTTTGCGACGAGGACTCATGAGGCGAAATCTGGGAGATGACACATTTCCACAATTCAGATCATATGTAGTACTGCAGAGCGAACATGTTAGATGTCTCCGATCTGTGATAGCTTTTTTGCATTTTTTACACTCAAGCGCCATGTTTCAGAGTTATCCTGTAACTATCACATCAATATTGTTATATCGGTAGTTTGATAATGACGCGTCTCAATTGTATAGTAACCACTTTATTCGGATCCGCTGAAGAAACACAGATGGAGCTAGCTCGTTTTAGAATGAATAAAAATAATTAGAAAATATATATTTCTTGCGTTGCTCTAGGATCGAACCTGCAACCACTTGATAGGTATTCGTCACTCAAACAAACTGTGCTAACAGAGCGATGTTAAGATTATCTAAATTCTATGTCTAGTCAAATCAGTGTCAGAAAAAACGGACGATCGATTAGTACCACTGTATTTTTGTGTTAAGTCCAAAGGTCAACTTACGATTTGAAAATTTGAAACCGTTTCACTTTTAGTAATTGTTTGTTTTATACATGATTGATCACTTATTAGTCAAAATAATAGCACAAATCGATTAAATGAAGCATAAACCGAGCTAATATATGTATTGCACTTGGAAAAAATTAGAATTATATTGTTTTTAAGGCATTATAACACAACATAGTGATATGCACTATAACTTCACTTCTCGTTCATAAAATACTTGAAAAACGATAACACAAAGAAAAAAATATACAGCCACACTTTAGACAGTTAAATTAAGTTAAAAATACAACATTTACTATTTTTAATTGAAAAACAAATACGCAGGTAATGTTTACACGGCAACAGCGCCACCTATTTGTAATGACGTTTCTTAGCTAGTCATGTATTGTCATCAGAATTCAGAGCGTGTGCAAAATTTCATCCTAATCGAAGACCGGGAAGTGGGTCAAATTAAGATTCCAAGATTTTCTTACATAGTTACAAGTGAAGCTAATAATGAAAAAGCGTGTTAAAAATGAATCCCTATTTCCCTTGGTCACGGCATCACGCGTGAACGGCTGGACTGATTTCACTAATTCTTTTTTTGTCGAGTTCTTTATTGTCAGGAGAAGGTTCTTATGTAGGGTAGTGTAGTTTAGGGTAGGGTAGGGTAGTTGTGTAGTGTAGGGTAGCATGTAAAAGAAACAAGTCGGATTAATAAATTATGATTATATAATATATTGATATATATTAGGATAGTCATAGAAAAAGTTTAAGGTTTATCAAAATTGTAAGATAAATAACTGCATGTATTGATGTATTGTTCTAAATATAGTAATGTAAATAAAACTGTATACCCTGTAAAGCAATTAAAACTTAAAATAGTAATAAGTATAAATATATCATGTATCTATATACAGTCACAACATTTACACTGAATAATAAAAAACAAATACACATACCAGCAATGACAACTCATGACCCATCCAATAAAAAAGATCGAAAGATCCAAAAGTGTTCTGATGTAAAAAGTCTCTGACATCCATATCAGAGGAAGACAGACGAACAAACATATCTACCCTACCCTAATCTACCCTACCCTACCCAACACTACGTAAGAACCTTATCCTGACAATAACAAACTCAACAAAAAAAGAATTATCGAAATCGGTCCAGCCGTTCACGCGTGTGACGCAACACCTAACATTACCCAGCCAGCATTGGGTAGATCTAGGTGTGTACAGGTACGTTAGTACTAATATATATACTGTGGTACAGGTAAACTCCGATTTAAAATTTGATTGAATGATTATTCAGAGCAACCTTGACATTACCCAACCAGTGTTGGGTAGACCTAGAGTTGTGTACGTGTATACGCCGAACACAAATTAATATTCGGACATTACCCAAAGAGCTTGGGTAACCCTAAGTAAACCCGGGTAAACGTAGGTTTACTCTCTCTTCTATCATTACCCGTAACCTTGATATACAGTGACTGACTGGCTGATCTATTAACACACAGATTAAACCACTGGACGGTTCGGGCTAAAATTTGTACACAGATAGCAGTTACGATGTAGGCGTCCGCTAAGAACGGATTTTAAAAATTTTACCCCTTAATGGGTGTAACGGGGGTCAAAATTTAGTACAGAAAAATTATATAAATTACCTCTTCACGCTTCAATGCCTCAACCAATCTTGACAAAATTTGGCATTCACGTCGCCTTCGTCATGGAGAAGGACATGAGTTATTTTTTATCCCGTGAAAACAGCAAAGTCCGGTACAGTTCCTGAGGTTAATGAAAAAAAATAACCTTTTTTATGATTTTTTGCATAGAGATAGATGAGAGGGTGGAAAATGACATAGACTACTAATTAGCTTAGCCCGATGTAGTTTGTAACGTGGTTCCTTCAGGAATGAAAAAACATTGTATCTCTGGAATTTGTTTTAAGATGAAACTTTCACTATTAGATTAGGTGTATTCAGTAAGTTAACACCTGGTTATAATTACGAAGATATACTTTTGATCTTGGAAATGCGGGGGGTTCTCGAAGGAATCGTAATAACTCATTGTTTTACCTTAAATTAGACATGTCGAATATTGTAGGTACAAAAGAAGGTTGGTGTGCCTATATTTGGCATGCTAAAACTATATTCGTTTCTTTTAAACATGTTCATGCATGCCCAACGTACACCTACTTTTCGAGGTAACTTACCACACAATATTAGAAATAAAGTGTGTACCAAGAGAACCGTCACACAAAGTCGGTGGCACCTGCTATACAGTCATTATAACGATATCGACGCGGGCGAACCCGCTGGAAAAAGTTAGTTATGGTTTATTTTGACATAGATCAGAACAGTGTAGTGTAGGAATATTTATTATACGTCATAATGATCGTGCCAATTCAGATGGCTGCGCGTTTGAGCGGGGTACACTAATCGTGCCGATTCGAATGGCCACGCGTTTGAGCGAGGTGCAATAATCGTGGCAATTCGAATGGCCGCGCGTTTAACGGTGCAATAATCGTGCCGATTCGGATGGCTGTACGTTTGAGCTAGGTGCAATAATCGTGCCGATTCGGATGGCCGCGCGTTTGAGCGAGGTGCAATAATCGTGCCGAGTTGTTTGGCCGCGCGTTTGAGCGAGTTGCAATAGTCGTGCCGATTTGGATGGCCGCGCGTTTGAGCGAGGTGCAATAGACGTGCCGATTTGGTTGGCCGCGCGTTTGAGCGAGGTGCAATAGTCGTGCCGATTTGGATGGCCGCGCGTTTGAGCGAGGTGCAACAGTCGTGCCGATTTGGTTGGCCGCGCGTTTGAGCTTGGTGCAATATTCGTAACGAAGACCCCATGCGGGGTTTTAATTTGGGGTTTTTCTTCTTCTCTACGGGTTTCAGACCAATGCTAAGGCGGCCCCGACTCCCTAGCCATTATACTGACTTTGAGTTGACTCTTCGCACTACCAAGTCTTTCACGCATGTTCTTGTAACAGTAACATCATAAAGAGGCAATTTCCCATTTCAATAGGGATTCATCATCATCTCATTCTATATTCAAATTCAAAGGATCATTACATCCCTCCCACACACATCCTGTTAATAGCCCCCAACACCGCAAGTGACGACGAGACGACTCAATCGTCAATCGTTCATTCATCCATTCAACGGCAATCGCTTGCACATCGTAAAACTCACTAAGAAGTAGGTATATGTGTATAGAAAGCCACAGAGTTAGGTGTTCTATTAGCAATCGCCATGTTTTGCGACTTTTTCTTAGTGAAAATTAACAAGGAAGGAATCCTTTCTCATAAATTGCTGCCTTCTTAAGCAAAAATATGGCATCTGCAATAAATTTCCTGTTTTTTGCACAGTGAGTTCTTTTTTTTATGTAGCTTTTGTTTCAGTTAAAACTACTCCTTAAGCGATATTTTCCCAAATAGTATTATTACATATTTCCTTTTTTTTATTTGCCACTGTTTCTTATTGGTGACACAAAATTCCTACCACTCGGCGTACTACCAGACGTTTCAGAAACTACGTAACAAAAGTAAGGGGTAAAAGGTTTAACACTCAAACGTGTAACTAACTCTATTCTCCACTGTACCTTTAACTTTCCGCTAAAGACAATGAATGCATGAATGAATGACTTTATTGTAGCTGTACTGAGAGATGTATCACGAAGATGTCCGACACTGTGCAATTATAAAGTTAAAAGGTATGGGAGTATCACAATCCACCCTGTAGATTGAGATGTTGCCACTATATCATTATTATTCTGTTATAGTAATTTGTATAGTGACTTATGCCTTCAACCGATTTACACAGACTGTAGGTACTGTACAGTGTGGATCAGGTGACGAGATGAGTGTTTTTTGTCAAAAGCTCAGAAAAGTACAGATTGGTTGCGGTGTGCCGCAGCAATCAAAAGACACTTTGCAGTTTAGTTGTGGAATGGTCCGGCACTCAAAAGGTACATACCTTACAGCTTGGTTGTGGTGTGTCCCAGCAATCAAAAAGTACCTTACAGCTTGGTTGTGGTGTGGCCCAGCACTCAAAAGACGCCTTACAGCTTGGTTGTGGTATGTCCCAGCACTCCAAAGGCACCTTACAGCTTGGTTGTAGTATGGCCCAGCACTCAAAAGGTACCTTACAGCTTGGTTGTGGTGTGGCCCAGCACTCAAAAGGTACCTTACAGCTTGGTTGTGGTGTGGCCCAGTTCTCAAAAGACGCCTTACATCTTGGTTGTGGTATGTCCCAGCACTCAGAAGGCACCTTACATTTTGGTTGTAGTGTGGCCCAGCACTCAAAAGACACCTTACAGCTTAGTTGTGCTCAGCTGTGGCCCAGCACTTAAAAGACGCCTTACAGCTTGGTTGTGATGTGGCCCAGCACTCAAAAGGCTCCTCTACAGCTTGGTTGTAGTGGGGTCCAGCACTCAAAAGGTACCTTACAGCTTGGTTGTGGTGTGGCCCAGCACTCAAAAGACGCCTTACAGCTTGGTTTTGGTATGTCCCAGCACTTCAAAGGCACCTTACAGCTTGATTGTACTGTGGCCCAGCACTCAAAAGACACCACACCTTACAGCTTAGTTGTGGTGTGGCCCAGCACTTAAACGACGCCTTACAGCTTGGTTGTGGTGTGGCCCAGTATGACGAGATGAGTGGTTTTTGTCAAAAGCTCTGAAAAATACAGATTGGTTGTGGTGTGGCCCAGCAATAAAAAGACACCTTACAGTTTAGTTGTGGTATGATCCAGCACTCAAAAGGTACCTTACAGCTTGGTTGTGGTATGTCCCAGCACTCCAAAGGCATCTTACAGCTTGGTTTTGGTATGGCCCAGCACTCAAAAGACACCTTACAGCTTGGTTGTGGTGTTGTCCAGCACTCAAAAGACACCTTACAGCTTGGTTGTGGTGTGGCCCATCAGTCAAAAGGTACCTTACAGCTCGGTTGTGCTGTGGCCCAGCACTCAAAAGGCACCTTATACCTTCGTTATGGTGTAACACAGCACTCCAAAGGCATCTTACAGCTTTGTTGTGATGTGGCACAGTACTCAAAAGGCACCGTACAGATTGTTTATAGTGTAGCCCAGCACTTAAAGCAATACCTGTGAATCCACCAGTATCTAAGGTTTTCTTGTATTGTTCTTCTGAATTGTTTAAATATTGCTTACATATATTTGCATGTCTAAAGATGACGATGAATGTTGATCTATATTAAGCCTGTAGCAGCTCTGTAATACCATGTGTAAAGATGTATAAAGTGAAAAAATTAATTGTATTATATCGAATACTTGAAAAATAATGTTGGCTGCAGCTCACGTAGCTGAACAAATTTTCCTAAGGAATCTATATACTTAGAAACACAATTCGCAAAAAAAAAATGGTCCCCATCATACCATGTTTGATCAGCTGATAATAAAATTTACAAGCCGAAACATTGGCTTTTATAATTAACTGCCCAAATCATTAAAATTTACATTCGTTATCGAACCACCCAAGTATTATCGCCAAAACCTGAAATAGTTACTGCCCATGGGTTACTGCCTTGTTGTTAATATTTACCGGCCATTTCTAGTTATTTAATCGCCTACATTTAACTACCTAATGAATTTTATTGAACTGTCAATTATTATTTTTAACCTGCCCATAATGACAGTAGTTTAGGCCTAAAGTAAAATATAATGTGATCTTCTTACTTACTCTTCTCCTTGATACAAAGACTGCGAAGAGATAAGCGAATCGTGCTTGTAAGATAAGGTGAAGTACCCACCATATTGTACCCAGACAATTTCTTAACGACCTGCTTAAAAAATATATTCTTACCCTCTTCTTTCAAACACCTTTTTGGACGACTTTTGACATAACTATAAGCACTAAAAATGTCGTTCTAATTAATTCAATGACCACCTATAAAAAAACTTCGTAAAACATTGTATCCAAGTCTTAACCCTTTCACTGCTCTTTGACCCCAATTTTACCATTAACCCTTCTAGAATAATGTAAATCTCAAAAAACTCCCTAAAGACCTCCGAAGACAGTATCAAGGACATAATTCATAATGAAAAAGTTAATTTTCACGAGGGGAGAGCTCATTTACATATTTTTGTGTTGAAGAAACAATTATTTGAGTGCGTTACGGCTCTCTTTCGCGCGGAACCCTAATAAAGGTCCGCGGGGGGTCGTTCGAGACAGAACCCTTTTGGAATTAATTTTTCTTAGCCAATTAGCGAGTAATGTTGCGATGTTATCCTATCGATCTGCGTTACCTGCCTTACAATTTTTTACCTTTAATCTTGTTTACAGCTGATGTTTTTTTGTTTTTGTACAACTTTATGCGCTAAATTATATTAATAAAAAGCGAAAAATTTGGACGTTAATCCCTTGTTAATAAACAAAGACGACTATTTCTTTTGTTTGTTGCCCCCATAGATATTGAGAGCGAGCTCGGTTTTTTCTAGCCTATGTCCATTCTAAAATTCCATTCTAACTATTGGTGAAATATTTTTTATAAATCGGATGAGTAGTTTCAAAGATTACAACCTACATATAAACATGCAGACTTTACCTCTTTATAATATGAGTATAGATTGTAAAACTTTTTTATTAGAAATTTGAGTATTATATTAAAATTCTCGTTAAGTAATTAAAAAAATTGAAGGTCTAAATAAATAACTTGAGACTAATTACCAGATTGCCCATGTATGTATGTCTGCTTCTTTGGCTGAGCCTGTAGCTTTAACGGCTTGATGGATTTTAGAGTGCGAGGTGCGGTAGATCTGCTCGATCGCATATGTAACATAGGATACGCTTTTACCCGACCACCCAAAAAATACGGTAACTTTTTTATGCAATCGAGTTTTTAATTTTGAGTTAAATTGGTCGGATTATTTGAAGTTTAATTTCATGCTAATAAACATTACTAGGTGTAATGCTCCCAATGTCACGTTCCTGGATATCTTTCAAACAAGTTTAATAAGGAAACGATTGCACTTAACTTAAGAAAAATTGTAGCAGTCGGGACCCATTCTAGAAATGGAGGCATAGTGAATTGAGAGCACATACCTATATTACATTTCAGATTACTCCAATATACTGACAAGACAGATGACTTTCTAGAATGGGTCCCGACTGCTACAATTTTTCTTAAGTTAAGTGCAATCGGGTATGACGACTTTCTTGTTTTATGGTTTTTTATTTCCAAATTACACAGAAACGCAGTCGGGTTTTTTAGTTTTTAAAATTACCGTATTTTATTTTATTCATTTTTTAGTTTTATTATTGAATGAGTTTGTGTAGTAACCTATATACACATGACACACATTAAGATTACGCAGAATATTAACTTATCAGTTGATATAATAATATTCTCGTAAACGTTGAAGCTCTATAAAAGAATTCTGATCGTGTGGCCGATTCAAAAGTTTTTTGAGATCAAGTGTACAGGTGACCAGTCCAGCTAATGTTTTAACTCGACTAAGAGCTACATATGCTTGACTTTTAGCAAATATATGTGAGCCGAGGTCCAAAAGTGTCAAATCGAGTGTAGCACCCTGAAGTTTGTGGACAGTTATAGCCCAACTTAGGATTAAGGGCAACATCCTGCGTTCAATTTTTCTTTGTCCTCGAAGTGCGTCAAAATCAATCGTACATGGTTCAATCCGTATACGAACTCCTGGTTGATATTTTTTTATTGTGCGATCGTCGACAAATACCGCTTGCTGTAATTCTCCGGAAAATCTGCTATTTTGTTTTTTTATATTTTGATATACCCAGTGTCACTCTCACAGTAAATACGTATCTAACGAAACCCCTCAAGCTAAAATCCATCGAGCCGTTCTGGCTTCAGAGCGTGCCAATCATTTGAATTTGGCGCCAAAAATCCGCCATATTGTTTTTTTATTTGATATACCCAGTGTCACTCTCACAGTAAAGACGTATCTAACGAAACCCCTCAAACTAAAATCTATCGAGCCGTTCAGGGTGCAGTGCGTGCCTAACATTGGAATTTGGCGCCAAAAATCCGCCATTTAGTTTTTTTTTATTTTCGTATACCCAGAGTCATTCTCACAGTAAAAACGTATCTAAAGACAACCCTCAAGCTATAATTCATCGAGCCGGTCTGGCTGCAGAGCGTGTCAAACATTTGAATTTGGCGCCAAAAATCCGCCATTTTGTTTTTTTTTATTTTGATATACCCAGTGTCACTCTCACAGTAAATACAAATCTAACGACACCTCTCAAGCCAAAATCCATCCAGCCGTTCAGGCTGCAGAGCGTGCCAAACAATTATACATACATACATACATACATACATACATACTCTCGAAAAACATAACCCTCCTTCTGGCGCAGTCGGGTAATAATAACACATATACATTTGTACACCTCTTGCATTTTTCATGTTTGGTATTAATATGGTACCTCTTGCATTTTTCACGTTTGGTATTATTATGGTACACCCCTTGAATATTTCTTATTTGATATTAATATGGTACACCTCTTGCATTTTTCATGTTTACCAGCCAAGTAAACAAAACACAAGCCTTTCAATACAAGTTACCTCACAAATAAACATCAACACTTTTTGACGCCATCTATTCAGCGAACCCACAAGTCTCTGAAAGCCTTTTTCGACCCCAACTCTAATTGAGACCCACCGAAGACCCACTCAGACCCCATTCAACCCCCGACTTGTATACATTTTAATAAATGTATCGTCCGTGAATAGCTGGTTTTATTTAAAAAGATACCTCGTTAGGTAATGTAATGTGAAAACCTTGGAGGTAAAAAAGTCCTTAGTGAACTTCATTCAAATTTATACTTTATTTTAAATGAACAAAACTATTTTTTTTTTTAAAAGATGAGATTAATATAATATCAATATTATTAAGAGTAAAGTTGGCAGTGGCGACCACGCACCGGAAAACGTAACGTAGGCAGGCCTCCCATCGCACTCGGTCGAACGATGATCTGGTAAAGATCGTGGGAAGCCGAGGGATGCGTGCAGCGCAGAACCGGTCGTCGTAAAATATTTTTATTATAAAGCTTATATCCAGCCGTGGATGTCCTTTGGCTGATATGATGATGATGATGATGATTATTTGGTGATGGCTTAAAGCAAAAAAACGTGGAAAAACAAAATTTTAATATCAAACACGATATCTTTTCGGCAAATAATAAAAATTGCCTGGAGCTTTGTATTAATTACACTTTACTGAATAAAAAAAAATCTTTTCTAATCTTTTCTACTCTACTTTACTCTACTGTAATCTACTTTACTCTATTCTATTCCATTCCATTCTATAAACTGATTATTAATGTTGTTTTTTCTTTTCTTTACTGTGTTGTGTTTCTGGAAATAATAGCTATTTATGCAACTGTTGCATAATGAGGGGTATTTAACACGAGTGTGGTTTATGAAACGAGCGCAGCGAGTTTCATAAAAGTATACACGAGTGTTAAATACTAATTATGTACAGTTGCATACAATAGTTTATCTACACTCATACAACAAATTTAAATTAAAGACAAAATAAAGTAATCATTGTTTATTGTAATAATTATTGACATTTTGTATGGTACAATTATTAAAGGTTATTTTAGTTGCTGTTTCAAGAATATCCGGGGGTGTCAAATTTTCGTCTATATCACTATCAGTTTCAGACATTTTACTGGGTTTTTAGTAAAAAAACTTGTAATAACGACTTACTTATTACAACGAATAACGAATTACATATTATACAAACTGCTTAAGGAAAAATACAAACGTTAATGGCGCGAAAATAAATTTGCAGTAATATCGCACCGCGCATGCGCGCCGCCAAGGTTGCGTTCCGAAACACGCTAGTGTGCTCAAATAGCAAGCATCTGCGTAAAAATTAAAAAAAAAAACTTCATTTTGTTACAACTTTGCGATAACGAAATGAAATTTGTATGGATCCTTAGTCACGGCTCCATCGAAAGGTATATCATTTGCTTAGCGTTTCTGATAAGTAAATGAAGGATTTACGACATGAGTGTAGATAAACGTTTTTTTTGCATCTATCTATTCTATCTATCTAAAAATGGGTTTTTTATACTGATTGATAAATTTTGTAAGGGAATCCCATTTTTTTTTTCATGTATGCTGCAGTGAAATTTGGCCAGAGTTTCAAAAACAACCGTTTAAATAATAAAATTAAGTTTCTGTAAAGTTTTTTGGTATGGCAATAAAGAATATTTATTATTATTATTATTATAAAACTAGCCACTCGCTCATTTATCAAGATGATCAAATAATATCTCATCAAACTATTATCTAGCTAGAGGCTATCTCTGCCGTGCTATTGCTACGAGTATCTACGATAAGTAAGCTTTAAAAAAAACTTAAAAAAGTGTTAAAAAAATTAAACTCGATGCAATTTGATCACTGTATGAGTTATTACAATCTATAATATTTGCTATAACAAATAGATGTTAGTTTGCTACGACTTGCTACGCCGTAGCACAGAAGCTATACAAATAAGTTGACTACGAGAATAAGATAAGTGTGGAAATAATGTTAAAAATACGAGTATAATAATAAAAAAACTTTTTTTTATTTACCATGGATAAGCCCTCGATATCATCTCTCCTGATGGTAATTGACGATGATGCTGAAGATGGAAACGAGTTTACCAAGATTCCCTAACGCAATGGAAAACTAGCTATCTTACCTTCAAACCGGAACACATCAGTTCTGTTAAAATTGATGTTTGGCGGCAAGACTTAGATGGCCAAGCGGGTCTAGAAAATGCCCTTCCACCAACCAACTCGAGTCATACAAAGTTTAGACTCCACCGAGATTTGTAATATAGAATAAAAAATATACAATGAGTAAACTTTCCAAGGGGAAAACTATTTGTCCCCGTGTTGGTAGAAGAAGGAGAACCAAGATAACCGACATAGCTCACTGAATCGCTAAACTTAAGTGGAATAAGGCGGGGCACACAGCTCGTGAAACACATATCTGTAGGGGTAGTAAAGTTATCTAGTAGCGACCGTGCACTGGAACCACCCACTCGGTGGATCAACGGCTTGGTGAAGGTCGCGGGAAGCCGCTGAATGTGGGAAATTCCTTGCGGGAGGCCTTTGTCCAGCTGTGGATGTCTTTCAGCTGATATGATGACAATGATGACCTATATACTAAGTCTCTAGTGGTGTAATATCTCTAATGTAATTAAATATCTCATAGTACTATAACAGAATATTTTACCGTATAAAAAAATATTAAACAATTTTTAATTTACTAAAACAGTAAATCATTTTGTTAAAAACTATGGCACTTATGACGTCACTATGTCAGTAACGCGAACAATTGCAGAACAAACTTTCGTTTTTGACAGTTTATAAAAAGTTACTCAAACGACTAGTAGTAAAATACTGTATTCGAAAGCGGCGTCTTGTAAATAAAATTTTACCCCCATGCAAAAACGCACGAAATAAAGAGTAGGCTGGTTGAATAGCAGAGAAATGAAAGGCTGCGCCCTACAGGTGCCTACCTAGAGGCATTCAATGGAGACGCCAGAGTTGCAAAATAAATAAAGCAATTTTTATAAAAAGAGTTAGGCGCTAGGAACTAGTATCTCATCTGTGCTCTAGGGTAAAAACAATCTCTTTTAATAGTTCTTTATGATGTAGGGTTGTAAAAAGGTAAATAACAAACGAGTGACATTTGTGAGCCCAGGCCGCAGGCAAGGGTTTACAATCGTCACGAGTTTGTTATTTCTTTTTACACCCATGTATCATACGACGTTTTTCAATACAGTTGTAAGAAAACAGGTAAAATTGCGCCATATTTAATTTAGCTAGGCACACGTACGCATGCGTTAGTTTTTTTTAATATTACCATAAATAGGTTTATAATAAGACTTGGAATAATATCAATTTAAGCATTAAAACTTCCTTGGAAAAGATAAGCTATTCCTTCCAGTAACCTATGCTCTTCATTCATATTTTATTCTCCTTTCTTCACAAGGATATAACCCAAAGAAAATCTAATCAGCTATCGGTATGTACTCACCTCACGGAGTAACTACCAATCTCTTTTAAAATTTTCCTTTCAAATCTTTAAGAAGATTTTGTATTTTTGGTTATTAATATTTTTTTATTTGCTAGAAAAAAAAGTGTCAAAGTAAAGAGCATATAAAGTACAGAGCATATAAAGTACCACTTTTTGAGCAACTGTATTGAAAAAATTATAACCACCTCGGTGTAATGTTTAAGTTCATTAGCTTCTCAACAGGAGGTCGCGGATTCGATTCCCGACGGAGTCTTACTTATTAAGACTCTGTTTTGTTGGTGGTAGGGCATTTTCTAGACTTGCCTAGCTACCACCATCTTATCTTGATCTTCTCAATGATCTGATCAATGCTAACAACATTGTTGTGTTCCGGCTTGAAGATAAGATAGCAAGTTCAAAATTGCGTTGGGGAATCTTGGTAAGCCCCCCTTCATATTCGGCATCATCGTCACTTACCATCAGGTGAGATGATACAAAGGTCGTATACCAATTGTGCATAAAAAACTCCACAGTTTTGTTTCGCTCGTTAACAACCCATTAACGTCCCTATTCGTAAGTAAGTAAAACTTTATTTGCAGAATAATTTTATTTGGTGGGACATGATCTCTTCCTAAACTTGCGAAGGTTAAGCCATACTCCACTGTCCCCACATGTGGGCAAAAAATCCGAGTATACGTCCAAGTATCCAAGTCCGGGTTGGTGGCTGATCCTACTTGACTCGTGGTTGGGTCGATTACGCAAGTTAACTTACCCGCGACACGGTCATTACCTTGTAGATTTGACTATTATTAGAATAGCATTTTTAGGGTTCCGTACCAGGTAACGGGATCCTTTTAGTAAGCCTACACTGTCCGTCCGTCTGTCCGTTTGTCTGTCTGACTTTTAAAAGGCTAAATCCTCTGCACCGTGATAGTTAAGTGGCTGAAATTTCTTTTTTAAGTCGGTTTTTGGATTTTTTAAACTTTTGTTTTTATTTTTTATGATAATCCTACCTATGTAACAACATTAAACCCAATCACCTACTCGCCAATAGGAATTTTCATAATGCATGTGTTTCATTAACCGATACAGAGTCCTGTGGCTTCCATGATCATCTCAGCAGCATAAAAGTTAAGAAGTCAAACGTTCCATCAGCTCACCTGAATAACCTGAAAGAATACAGCTATCGGTCTATACGAATCTACGTATCTACGTATGAAAGAATATCCTCCAACTCCTAACCGTTAAGGAGCTGCACCTTCCATCATCAGCTCATCAACATGAAATGATTACTACCAGATGCAAAAACTTCAATCATCATCATATCAGCTCATATACGTCCCCACCGAGGGGCTCGAGCCTACCCTGAATTAGGGCGAACGGGCCTTAGTCGACCACGCGGGCCCAGTTCGGGTTGGTCAACTTCATACACAACCTTCGAGTTACTTCGCAGATATGTGTAGGTTTCCTCACGATGTTTTCCTTCACCGTAAGAGCGTCGGATAAACGTACATACATATGAGATCGAAATTCTAAAACATATTGGTACGTGGCAGGACTCGAACCACGACCTCCCTGATGGGAGGAAAGGGCCACCGACGCAATGTCAAAATAATAATTTATAACCAAATAAAAATAGTTAAAAAAGACAGTACAACAAAGATCTTATAGTCTTTATTCAAATACCCACTGAGGGAGTAGAAGTTCTTTTGGATCAACGAGAATTTCAGTTTAGCTATAACATACACTATTGATATATATTTTCCGAAATATTGTATTCATGTGTGAACGTTTTGAAATTTGGAGTATTTGTGCAAATTCATATAAGTTCAAAATATCTGACCTAAAAACGTACGCGCGTATAACTGAAGTCTTCGGCAATTTTACTCCTTTTTTTCTTACCAGAAACGAACAAAGACTGGTAACTATATAAAATGGAGCGAAAGGCTTAAGGGGGAGGTACCTCCCACGAGTGGGATGAGGGGGTAGGGCTGTAGACATTGAACGGGGGATGTCGTTTTGTACGTCCGTCACCCAGTTTAAGCGATAGTAGGATGTGTAGGGGGAGGGGGGGGCGCTGACAGAAGCCAGATGATGTTAAACTTAAACCTTGTTCCGTAACAAGAAAAATAAATTTCGAAAAACTTTAAAACTTTATGGTATAAGCTATTATTTGAAAAGAGTTTTTATGCTCATATTGCCAAATGCTCAGTGTGCTAATTGTGAATATAAGTACACGTTTCCAAATTGGAGTTTCCAAAGGCGAGCGCAGTATTTTCTACGATTCTATTGAAAATAAAAGATGATCTTAGGACCTTGATTCCACTTCCAAAGATATATCTATAGATCTAATCAACGTCAAAATACTTCATACCAAATTTCAGCTCAATCGGATGTCTGGAAGTCACTCTAAAATTCGCTCGCGACCCGTGCACCCACTGACTTCACCCACTGGTGGGTGTAGCGGTAATTCCTGTTTACCTGTGTACCCACTGCGTTAAGGTTTCGTTTGCAAGATTTAACCTTAACAAACTAAACTAGTGGCTCTGTGAGTTAAAGACCTCGCGAAGTTTTCGAAATGGATAAAATATCTGATAATTTTAACGTTCCGCCATTTTGAAAAATTTCTAAAAACTGAATCGACAAATAAAATCCATATTATAATTATCGAACATGTTCACAAAATATCACGAAAATCGGTAGAGGAATGCGACCTGTAGAGCAGAACAGCCAGACATTCGGATATCTGGACATCGACACAGACATACAAAATCACTTTTTCCCAAGCTGAAACGAAGACGCTTCGCGCTTGCTCGGTAAATAACTTACATACATATACATTGCAAAAAAAAAGCTTTTAAAAATTAGTCCTCCCTCAAAACCAGTTAAGTGCAAGGAAGAATAATTCCTTTATCCAAACCAGTCGATGGCTCAACCGGTAACGACTCAGTCCTCCTAACCAGAGGTGGTTTAAATCCGGACGGCCAATGAGTTTTTCGAAACTAACGTACATACTACATATACTTACCGATTGCTTTAACGGTGAAGGAAAACATTCGTGAGGAAACCTGCACATCTGATCCCAGATGTATATGAAGGTCGCGTTGCAGACTTTCGTAGGTGTAAATCTAAATGCCCTACACGTGACCGCGGGTGATGCTAAGTCCACCACCAGGCAACCGCCGTCTATTCTTTGGATAGCACGGTTATTTGTGTCAGACAATAAGAAAGAAAAATCCAAACCAATTACGAAACTACGGTTACGATATGTACTTAATTTCTACGAGTACTCGTATGTGTGTTTATTTACTTATAGAATTTGCATTTTTTTAAAAAAGGTATTATTTAATTTTTTTATGAAAATAATATAGACAACTTTAAGAAACCAGTTTGAATATTTTGCCATTTTTGTCGCTGGTTATTTTTTATGATTTTTTAAATATCAAAAGTGATGACGTCACTGGCCCAAATGATATGTTAAAAAAAGGCCTCAGTACTAATTTAAATATAATTAACAATTATGAAATTGAAATATCTATAAAAATAATCAATACGTTATAGTAGTAAAAGTAAAAGAAAATCTATAACCATTCCGTTCCTACAAGAAAAATTAAATTTCAAATGTCCAGAAAAAGTAGACCCCTATTTACGTAGAGCAAAGTATGTATTGAGAGGTCTTATTCTGTTTGTAGTTAAAGTTTTGATGCGGAACCTTGTTTTGTGACCCCGAGTCGCACTTGGCCCGTTTTTTTTACATAACTCTCTATTAAAAACCATCTACGTACTGTTGCGTATCATTAATGTTTTAATTGTTTTCTTCACCGTAAGAGCTTCGGATTAACGTACCTCGTACATAATTATGAAAACACATTTGTACGTCGTGGCAGGATTCGAGCGTATCCGAGCTTTGAAAAACACTTTAAGCCAGTTCACTATAAGCCAGGCCTGTATCAAACGCAGGGACCCACCCTGGGGCCAAGTCCGGATCTATGGAGGTTGTAGAGCTAGAGGCGAATCCAAGTGTCAGAAGTTCTTAAACCACTTCTGACACGGCTCAACGATTGGCTTATAGTGTAACGTGTTTTTCAAAGCTCGGATACGCTCGAATCCTGCCACGTACAATAATGTGTTTTCATAATTATGTATGTACGTTTATCCGACGCTCTTACGGTGAAGGAAAACACATGCCTGGTTGTGTGTGAAGTCGACAAACTCGCACTAGGCCCGCGTGGTCGACTAAGGCCCGATCACCCTGATTAAAGGTTAGGCTGGAGCCCCTCGGTGGGAACGTACATAAAAGAGCTAATATAATGAACTGTGGCAATTTAACCCCCTCCGTGGCGTAATGGTTAGTGTATTCGCTTCACATCAGAAGGTCGCGGGTTTGATACCCGGCGGGGTCTTACTTTTTTTTTAAGCTATTGTATAGCTTTTATCGCGGGCTTTGAGGGGACCGAATCAAGAAATTTCGTAACGAAAATAAAACCTGACACCCCAAAAAAATATATATTGAGTTCTAAAAAACTTACATTGACATCTATTTATCCATCATGATGATGATGATAATGATGATGGCGATGGCGTATGATGATGGCGGATGATAATGACGATGATGAACTTTCTTGGTGTTATTTTATTACATAAACATCCCGCGCCCCAAGGACTATATGGTACTGGTAAATACTACTTAAATAAAAAATAAATAAATAAATATAATTGCATAAGTTGATAAAAAATGCTATACAATATCTGTACCGCGGCAGTCCCCGAGTGCCACACTTCTTTTTTTAAGACTCGGTTTGGTTGGTAGTAAGGCATTTTCTAAGTCTGCCTGGCTAGCTACCACCATATCTAAGTCTTGCAACATTGATGTAACAATATTGATGTAATCCAGCTTGGAGATAAGATAAGCGGTTCCCCATTGCGTTGGAAAATCTTATCAAGCCGACTTCAGTCTTCGGCATTATCGTCACTTAGCAATACGTGAGATGATTACAAGGGGGGTTTACCAATAGTGAATTCATAAAAACACCTTATCTATCTGTTTTGGCCAAACGAAATGTTTTCTCTTTTAAACAAATCGATCAGCTGGTTGACCAATTTTGTATGAAGAGGCCATTTTTTTTTAAATTGACATGTCACAAATTTGGTATATATACTACTCAAAACAAAATAACGGCTACCTAGGTTTTCTCAGTACATTTTCATACAGAGAGGTGGCCCAAACAGCCACGATTTTTTTAAATCAAGAAAACCAAGGAGACTACGAATTGTAGTCATTAGGTTAGATCCCTGGCTACAAATGTGTCGAGAATCACGACATCCTGCTGATCCTCGGGAACTCAGTAGACTGGTCAAAACAAGCAGCATATTTTTTGTATGGAAAGTATACTAATTTACCCTGTGCTCTCCGGACACCGCATACAACGGCCATGAAATTAAATTTCCAAAAACAAATAACGGAACAAAGAAAATCACGGCGAAATCCCATACGCGCGCGAACCAAACTATAACCAATCTGTATCAATCTGGGTGACGAGGAGGTGAGGTCGGAATCTAGAGAGCGGCAGGGAGTGTCCATACTGTATGCTAAGTATATATATTAGTATTAACATACAGTATGCACACTCCCTGCCGCTCTCTAGATTGCGACCTCACCCCCTCGTCACCCAGATTGATACAGTTTGGTTGTCGAACGAGAATTTCGTCGCCATTTTGTTGGATCCGTCATTCCTTTTTTGAAATGTCATTTCTGGCCCGTTGTATGAAGTGTCCAGGGTGTGCTGTATGTTAGTACTAAAATATATATATACTTTGTCTGAGGAGTCTACGGAGTTTCCGAGGACCAGCAGAATGTTGTGCTCTTCGACACATTTGTAGCCAGGGATCTAACCACCTAATGACTGCACTACGTAGTTTCCTTACATTTCTAGATTTTAAAAAATATCGTGTTTTTTTAACCAAAATGTACTGTGAAAACTTAGGTGGCCCTTATTTTATTTTGAGTAGTATATACACTAATAGGGATGACGAATGCTAGTCATCTGAGTTACTTTTTAACATCTGTCAAAAACGACATTTTGTTGTAAAAATGTTTGAAATACCTAGGTGTGACGTCATAGTTTAGCAGCGTCGTTTATGTACTCATTTTGTGATTTTGGTGAATAGAAAATCGAAGACCTGATGAAAAACAAAACGAGTAATGTTTTCCGAAGTTTGAGTAGGAGGGCAATTTAGTGATCAAGAGTTCATAATTTATTTCTGATGCTGTCGTCATCCCTATTCCACATAAAATAAATAAAAGTACAGGGTGGCGCAATAGAACGTGCATTTATTAAGTTTAGTCTAAGAAAATAAACACAAAAGGTGTAGTTGAAATAAAAGATAGAATGATTAGGTACTTATATGTAGTTTATTTAAAAAAAAAAATATCATCTAAATGACGGCCCTCTCGAAGACGGCATGCCTCTAAACGCGAACGCAGATTTGTGAAAACTCTTGTCAATAAATCTGGGGTGATAGCTGCCATTTCCCCACGGATATTTTCCTTTAGCTGACTGATGTTCCTCAGATTGTTTATGCACACTTTATGTTTGAGGTATCCCCACAAAAAAAAGTCAGGAAGCGTCAAGTCAGGACTACGTGGGGGCCAAGGGATATCACCTCTTTTGGAAATTGGTCTTGCAGGAAACAAATGTCTCACAACCGCCATAGAGTCATTTGATGTGTGACAGGTCGCTCCGTCTTGTTGGAACCAAGTCCTCGTATTCGCTATTCTTGATCTCGCAAGTTCTGGAACGCTTAATCCATATTTTAATTAAATTTGAACTCGCAGCTTCATTAATGTGTGTTAATCCATATTCAGAACAATACAGTCGCCTTTTAGAGATGTATGAACGACCGTTTTCGTAAAACGTGCGAACACAAAAAGCGCGACGCTTCCCGTCGAAGTGACTCATGGCTACTAAAACTCCACGAGTGCCACTATCCAACCACGCTAGGCTCCTCCCGCCCACGCACTATTTACCCCGCGAAAAAAGATGACGCAATATGCACGTTCTATTGCGCCACCCTGTACCTACACGTTATAATTTGTCGATTACCAAAATGTGTGATATATTAATGTTCCAGCAAGAACAGGAAATATAATCAAACGCAGTAAATTTAAAAAAAAAATTAGAAAAAAAACTAAAATCAAAATTATCAACTATCAATTGACATGTGTTCCTTGGGAAAAGTTGTTCAGTTCAGTTAGAAGCCCATCTGAAAAGGGCGTTGTCAACCAAAACAACACCCTGGAAATAAGGCGAAGTATTATCAAAGAAACATGGAAAGCGGCTCATTGTATAGTCCACCCACTACTTCCAGACCGTGTCCAACCACCCACTTATGCAATCATCATAAAAAAGCCTTCAGCTCGCATGTGATTGGTGGAAAATGTCGCATGGGGCGTGTCCTCGGCTTTGTCGCCAATGGGCGTGGCCGAGAGAGACAAACTCGGATTGTCACTGCGCTTAAAAAGCCTTCAAGTCTATAGGGGAACCCTTGGGACGTGGATTATTTAAATATGGTACATAATGGGTACTCAATCGTGTTTAGATAGAACCTTTTCTATTTAACGTTAGCTTCGTGTGTTATTTAAAACATGTAAGTACATGGTATTTACATAATGTTAGTAATAAAAATATCCGTTCACCTATATGAATGAACTAGTTTTTGCCAGCGGCTTCGCTCTCGTGAACATAGTTACGATGACTGTCGTCGTCGAGGGTGCGCAGTGCGCGAGCCGCAAGCAAATTGTACGGCCGTTGCGCCTACAGTAGCGGCCGACACTAAAATGTACGGGCGCTGCGCCTACACTAGCTGCCGACACTAAAATGTACACTCACTACGGTAGTGTAGCGCCGTGCGCGCTCGTCCTGAGGCCGTCCTCCTCCATGTGCTACGTCCACTTCTATATGTAGCTACCATCATCATCATCATAACAGTCGAAAGACGACCACTGCTGGACGAAGGCCTCCCCTGAGAATTTCCACAACGACCGGTACTGCGCTACCCGCATCCAGCGGCTTCTAGCGGCCTTCACCAGGTCATCGGTCCACGAAGTGGGAGGCCTGCTTAGGCTACGTCTCCTGGCCCCAACGGCCATCTGTTCAACGAGCTATGTGCCCTGCCCACTGCCACTCAAGTTTAGGAATTTTGATAGCTATGTTGGTTACTTTGGTTCTCCTACGGATCTCCTCGTTTCTGATTCGATCACGCAGCGAAACTCCGAGTATAGCACACTTCGCAGTATCTTAAAGCCAAGGTCTATGACCGGTGTGTATTGCCAGTGATGACATACGGACCTAAGACATAGTCTCTTACTATGGTCCACATAAGAAGGCTCAAGCTACCAACAGTAATGTAACTGCAAAAAAATATTTAAAGAACTTTTATGTTTCTTGAATTCATCAAGCCTTGTCCGAAATAATAAAAAACGCCCTCGTTTAGTTAAAAAAACTTGACAGCGCCTCGTTCTTTTTAAATACAATTCATTACTCGGCCGTGAATTCCATTATTTCCATCCTGAACAGTAATGTACTAATTCTTCCGAAACTGACAACACCTGCCTATATTACTTCTCACAGCCAGCCACCGACAGAGACGCATCCTAATATTACATAATCAAACCGTCAATAAAAGCGGGATAAGCATAAAAATGGCAACATCACATCGGGAGGAGGCGCCCCCTCCAGTTGGAGATGGCAGTGGGGGGTGCTGGGTGAAGGGGGGAGAGGAGGAGGCAAAAAGCTCAAGTGCAGAGGCTGTATCGATCCGCGCGGCGACCGGCGACACGGCCGGGTCACATCGAGTCTGTGGGCCAAGTTAGAAGCGATAGTGGAATAGCCGGTACAATGGATGTGTAGATGTAAATGTCCAGTCAGTTGCAAGTGTACCGAGGCGCTCGAGCCTACCCTGAATTAGGGCGAGTATTTAACAGAAGGAAGAGGCAAGTGTAGGTAGAGGCCGTATTGGTTCTTAGGGTGACAGTCGGCGGCGATTTAGTATGTGGGCCAAAAGAGAAGCGGAAGCGATATACTATAGTAAAAACTAACCTAATAATACGTGGTAGATAAACAGTAAACTGTCCTGTTTGTAGAAAACATTTAAGTAATACTTTGACAAAAAGCTCAAGTACAGAGGCTGTAACGATGACCACGGCGATCGGCGACGGCGACACGGACAGGTCACATGGGCATAGTCTATGGGCCAAGTGATTAGATGTAGCGGCAATAGCGAAATGGTCATCGTTCGATTACGTAAGTATACAAACTAGGTACGACAGAAAGAGAAGCTGATGTGGCAATACAGTCAAAGCGCCGCTGTTTTAAGGCGACTCATTGTTGGAAACTTTGGTCACAGGGATCTCGATTTTTCTCGGCAATTACAAAACATATGAAAGTGATATTTTGTAACGTAGATTCTTAATTTCAAAGACTTCATTTTATCAGTTGCAGAAACACAATTCAGTTTCAACAGTTTTATCAGGAAAAAATATGCCAAAGAAACCTATTTTTAAACAGAGATTCGCATTCGGCAAACTGGATCGATTTAAATCTCCAAATTTTCTTAGTCGATTAGTCTAAACACACACTTCAATATGCCAGTTGGATTTTTTTTAATTAATGTACGTTTTAATTGAAATGAAAAAACAATGAAAAATGCAAAAGTGTGGTTATTTTCTTTACTCTTTACACGTAAATAAAAAAACAGAGACAACTATTCCAATCAATGCCTCGTCTTAACCGCCTCTGTGGCGTAAACAGAGGTGGACTAGCAGTCTTGGCTGCTCTAGGCCTTGTAATACCAACCGCCTCCTTCGCAGCTCATCGTTCTCTGAGACTTATTCTTCTTCTTTGCCTTATCCCCCTTTAGGTGGGGTGGGCTCTCCTAATTTTTAGGCGACAAGTATTCTGTCTTGGGTTGTCGGAGACATTGATATAAATGTTCTTTCTTGAGAACTTTTTTTGAGTATTTTTACTTTCGAGAGACAAAGGAGTGAATAAGGTATTGTGATGTGAAGAAAAATCTATGTTGAGATTTTGATGGGGATCGATTGTCTTACACTAGTAGAGTCTAAAAAATAAAAATGTGTGTGTCTATATGTCTGTCCAGTGTTCTAATTCTCAGACTACTGAAAAGATTTGGATTAGGGCAATGTTATTTTTGTATCTCAAGGCGTTTCTTTTAATTTCTCCAATCTTATTTTTTAGGGTTGCCACCATAGTAAATAAAACTATGTTTGTTTCTCTCAAAAATGGCTCTAACGATTTGGATGAAACTCGGTAAGTTACTTTAACTTTAACTTACGCTGTAGTTCGTTATTAATAAGGCACCTCCCATACAAATACAGTTAGTTTTTATTATTTTTTTCTCAAAAATTACTGTCACGATTTTAATGAAACTTTATAAATAACAAGATCTTATAAGGTCTATTGCACTGAGTAGTTCATTATTCCAAAAAAATCTGAAAAATAATAAATCAAATCTAACACACCTTCTTTATTGCTGCTAAATGGTAAGTAAGTAAGCGTAATGTTCATCGTTGTCTTGTGTATTCCCGACTACGCCAGATGGTGAAAGATCGCGAGTAAGTACGCACAGCATGGCTGTACATTTTTTTTCTGTATACACTGGCCTCTGCGAAATTGTGTTAATTTGATTGTTTCTATCTAGGTATTTCAAGAGAACTCCAAATGTTTTACCTGACTATCCAAAAAGGGGGGTAATGTTAAGGCATCGCGAGTAAGTACGCACAGCATAGCTGTACATTTTTTTCTGTATATATACGTAATACTATATGCTTTATTGTACAGTGATTAAGTGTCGTTTCATGTTTGCATCAGTTTTTTTTGACACGATTAGCCGCATCGAATATCTGGCCTCTGCGGAATGTTGTTCATTTGATTGTTTCCAGGTATTTCAGGAGAACTCCTTATGTTTTTATCCGACTGCCCAAACCGGAGGATAATGTTTTTCAAATATATGTATATTTGTATGTCTGTTTCTTAAGGGCCTGTAGCTTAAGGGTCCCCAGGAGGTTGAGTTTCCATACAAACGTAGTTCCGCTTTAATACAAAAACTACATGCCGGATTGAATCCATTTTTTTCAAATTTATTGAGTAGATACTTAATTATGTTTATAATTAGTTTTCGATGTACTAATATAAAACAGAAAAAAATAAAAGCAGTTTCAAACTTTTAGTACAAAGCTTATTGAAGCCATATTTTAGTTATGTTTACAAACATCGATATGTGTCTACGCAATATATTTGCAAAGTTTGGATTCAATACGGCATGTAGTTTTTTAAATAAAAACGGAACCACGTTTGTATAGAAACTCGAGCCTCGACGACCCTTCAATGGCTTGATGGATTTTGAAGGACGAGGTGTTATTAGATACGTCTTGATTCCGAATAACTGCCCAAAAAAAGAGGGGTAATGTTTTTATGCAGTTGGGTTTTTATTTTGAATTTAATTTGTTAGGTTATTTATTACTTATTACTAACAGAAAACCATAGATATAGAACTATTGACGACCCAGAACCGACTGAATTGACGAAGAGCGATTATTAGAGCCGACCTCCAAGTAAACAATTAACCGTCTCTGTGGCGTAATGGATAAATCCATTAGCTTCACATCAGGAGGTCGCGGGTTCCGTTCCCGGCGGAGTCCCACTTTGTAAGACTTGGTTTGGTTAGTGGAAGGGCAACTTCTTATCCCGCCTGGCTAGCTACCACCATTTTGTTTTGGTCTCCCGCCAAACATGAATGCTAATAACATAGATGTATTCCGGCTTGAAGGTAAGATAGCCACTACCCCATTGCGTTGGAAAATCTTGGTAAGCTCGCTTCCATCCAATGTGATGGTGCCAAGCACTTACCAATTGTGAATAAAAAATAATAAAAAAGGGGGACAAGGCCGGAGAGAGAAGAAGGTTATTTATACAGGGTGTAACATAAAGGTGTGGTGATACTTTAAGGTGGGCTTGTACACATCTAACTGAACAACTTTCTCCATGGAACCCATAGTCAAATCGCAAAAAAAAATTTGGCTCTCCCATACTAACTCCATCAGCTGATCAGCCAACTTAGTATGGGAAGTTCAAATTTTTTTTTGCGATTTGACTATGGGTTCCATGGAGAAAGTTGTTCAGTTTGATGGGTACAAGCCCAACTTAAAGTATCACCACACCTTTATGTTACACCCTGTATATATCCTTTATTGTACACAAAAATTTAAATAAAAAGAAATTAGAGTGGACGTGTACAAAGGTGGACTTATCTCTATAAGAGATCTCTTCCAGCCAACCTTACCGGTTACTACTAAGAGAAGAGTTTTATACCAGCTACGTACATTGTTAGCAAAGTGTTTGTTTACGTTACGACCGTAACGTCCTCTCGACCTTCGCACAATACAAACAAACCACTTCGTCCCATTAAATTTTCAATGTCCAAATATAGACCCAATTTTCCCTTCGCGCGATCTCAGCCATCAACAATGAAATCCCTACATTCAAATCCGATTACTCCCTTGAGAATAGACTTTGGAAGAAAATTGTAAGTCGCAAAGGTTCTGAGTAAACAAGACTTGTAAATCATGCAGGGTTCTGTAGGAGTGCGGAATTAATATCAGTTTTGTAGTCTCCTTGCAATTACGCTGTTGTCAGTATCACTGCGGCCCGATTAAAACAAAGAGTAGGCGTCGTCAGGGAAGTCAAACAGTTTAAATGCGATTCTAGTTAGACAATTTCTTTTGGGTATATATTTTTACTACCTGTAAATATCAGTTTTGTACTCACTTTGCAATTACGCTGTTGTCAGTATCACTGCGGCCTGAATAAAACAAAGAGTAGGCGTCGTCAATGGGGTCAAACAGTTTAAATTCGATTTTAGTTCGATAAGTAGATACATTGTTATCTATTTCTTTCTATATTTTTCTACCAGTAAATATCAGTTTTGTACTCACCTTGCAATTATGCTGTTGTCAGTATCACTGCGGCCCGATTAAAACAAAGAGCAGGCGTCGTCAGGGGGGGGGTCAAACATTTTAAATGCGACTCTAGTTCGATAAATATGTAGATTGTTCTCTATATCTTTTGGGTATATATTTTTTCTGCCTGTAAATATCGGTTTTGTAGTCACCTTGCAATTATGCTGTTGTAAAGAGTAGGCGGTGTCAAGGGGAGTAAAATAGTTTAAATAATAAATATATCTAGAGATAAAAAATAATAATCTTGCCCTATTCAAAATCGTACGTAAAACTGACAATTGTGAATAAAAATAAAAAAAATAAAAAAATGCGATTACAGTTTGATAAGTGGATATATTGTTCTCTATTTCTTTTGGGTATATGTTTTTTCTGCCTGTATGATACCTTAGTAATTACATCTCCTAAACAATGTGATATTACCCACCCAGCAAAATTTCTTATGTTATAGACTTAATTCCACTGAGGAACGAGCATTCATGCGCGACGAAGGGGTAAGAAAGAAGGTAATGTTATGCCAAAAAATCTAACTTAAGATTTTGGTGGGTAACCATTGTCTTACATTCATAGAATCCAAAATACTTTAAAATCAAAAAGGTGTGTGTGCGGTAGAGCACCAGACAGTAGCTGGTGCTCTACCGCCTATACTACTGTACAGTTTTACATACGAGATTATTATTTTTTTATCTCTAGATATATTTTTTTTAAATTTTCTCATCTTGATTTTTTCAGGATTTTAAAAAATCATTATTTTTTTACTCAACAATGGGTCTAACTATTTTATACAAACTCTGTGAGTTACTTAACGCGGTAGTTCGTTATAACAGAAAAAATCGAAACAAAGTAACAAAGGTTACTTTTTCTCTTAAATGGCTTTAACAATTTTAATGAAACATTGTGTCAACTAGGACTTAATAAGGTCTAGGTAGTTCATATGGTATTCCAATTTTCAAATGGTCAAATTTAAGATACCTCATACACAAACTCAGATTATTTGTAAATTTATCATCAAGTCTGATACCTACACGTTTTTTCGTGGTCACTAAAGGTAAACGATTATTGAATTTTAATTTCTGTATGCCAGATGGTGACGGACGACTATACGCAAAAGTAAGCATAGCATGGCTGTATTTTTTTATTGCAAAATTCGAAATCTCACTTTTTGAATTTATGCTATTTTGTAAGACGGAAAACTCAAAAACCGTGAAAAATAAATTTCGAAGTCAGATTCGGCCTTAGCGATCACTGAATCTTTCAGATGCCGATTTCCATATCATTTAGAGTATACATTTTACTATCGGTCTGAGACTGTATATTTAATCATTCACTATACAAAATATACCTCCGTATGGTTCCTGGCTAAGAATAGGACCATCCCATCTCTTCCAATGGGTGTCGTAAGAGGCGACTAAGGGATTTAAAACTGGAGGATGGGCAGCAGCGTCTTTCCGTGCATTGCAACACACCTGCAATAAAACTGCGATCGCCAACCCACCTGCCAAGCGTGGCGATTACGGCAAAACCCCCCCTATGAATTTCACACCCAGAAAACGGCCCCTAGTCCCCGGCAGCCCCGCTATTCCTGGCTCCGGTAGCAGTCATGGTAACGGCGGGGTAGGGGGTGCGAAGAATCCCCGGCAGATGCCAGGCTACCAAACCCAACGACCTTTGGCCCTGGCAACTTACAACACGCGCACACTGCGGACTGACGAGAAACTTGCCGAACTCGAAGAAGTATTGAGCAGGTTACGGTGGGATATCGTAGGTTTATGTGAAGACCGAAGAGAGGGAGAGGACACCATGATCCTTAAATCCGGAAACCTGCTCTATTTCCGGGAGGGCGACCAACAGTCCCAGGGTGGTGTCGGGTTTCTCGTCCACAAGTCCCTCATTAACAATGTGGTCCAAATCGTGAGCGTTTCGACAAGGGTAGCATACCTTATACTCAGAATCACCAAACGGTATTCGATGAAGGTCATACAGGTATACGCGCCGACAACGGAACACTCCGACGACGAGGTAGAGACTATGTATGAGGACATCTCTACAGCCTTACATAGCACCAGGACCCATTATACCGTTGTTATGGGGGACTTTAACGCGAAACTGGGCAAACGAAGCGATGGTGAGCTGAGAGTGGGGCAATTTGGATATGGAGTAAGAAATGCACGTGGCCAGATGTTGGCCGACTTTATGGAGAAGGAGAGCCTCTTTATGATGAACTCCTTCTTTAAAAAGTCAAAACAGCGGAAGTGGACATGGTTGCATCCCAATGGCGTAACAAAAAACGAGATAGACTTCATCTTGTCGACAAGGAAGCAAATATTCAATGATGTCTCCGTGATCAATTCAGTCAAAACAGGAAGCGATCACCGGATGGTCAGAGGCACATTGAATCTAAAGACCAAGCTAGAAAAATGTCGACTGATGAAGTCTACGCTCCGACCAGCGCCCATCCAGCTCCAAAACCCCGAGAGCTTTCAGCTCGAGTTGCACAATCGTTTCGAATGCCTAGGAGACTGCGAGAATGTGGACGATTATAATGACAGGTTCGTGGAAATTGTTCAAACGGTCGGGTCTAAGATTTTTAAAACTCGCCGTTCAAACAGAACCAAAAAAATCTCCGACTTCACCAGCAACCTCATGGAAGAAAGACGCAGATTGGTTTTGCAGTCCTTTGAAGACGCTACTCAGTATCGGCAACTAAACAGGCAGATCTCGAAGTCCCTAACTCGCGATTTACGCCAATATAATACAAATTGTATTAAAGAGGCGATTGAGCACAACAAAGGCTCAAAAGTGTTCGCAAGAGATCTGTCTGTTGGACAAAGCCAACTGACCAAGCTGAAGACTGAGGACGGCAGGACCATATCGTCTAAGACTGAGTTGCTGGAAGAAGTTGAGAAGTTCTATGGACAATTGTACAAGACCACACGTTTGCCTGTCAGCGATCTGGCTGAAGACCCAAGAGCCAGACTAACCCGACACTATACCGAAGATATCCCGGACGTCAGCCTGTACGAGATTAGAATGGCTCTCAAACAGCTCAAGAACAACAAGGCACCGGGTGATGATGGAATTACGGCTGAACTTCTGAAAGCAGGTGGATCACCGGTACTAAAAGCTCTTCAGAAGTTATTTAATTTCGTTATACTCGAGGGACAAACGCCTAAGGCATGGCACAGAAGTGTGGTCGTGCTTTTCTTCAAAAAGGGTGACAACACCCTGCTGAAGAACTACAGACCCATCTCACTTCTGAGCCATGTCTACAAGCTGTTTTCGAGAGTCATTACAAATCGTCTCGCACGCAGGTTTGACGACTTCCAGCCTCCCGAACAAGCCGGTTTCCGAAAAGGCTTTAGTACCATAGACCACATACATACGCTGCGGCAGATTATACAGAAGACCGAAGAGTACAATCAGCCACTATGCTTGGCGTTTGTGGACTATGAGAAGGCCTTTGATTCAGTCGAAACCTGGGCTGTGCTACAGTCTCTCCAGCGGTGCCAAATTGACCATCGATACATCGAGGTGTTGAAGTGTCTGTATGAAAACGCCACCATGTCGGTTCGCCTCCAGGACCAGAACTCGAAACCTATCCAGTTGCAGCGAGGGGTGAGACAGGGAGACGTTATATCTCCGAAACTGTTCACCGCCGTCCTGGAAGATGTTTTTAAGCTTCTGGACTGGGGTGGACTCGGCATCAATATCAACGGCGAGTACATATCCCACCTCCGATTCGCTGACGATATCGTGGTCATGGCTGAGACTATGGAAGACCTAAGCACAATGCTCGATGGCCTCAGTAAGGTCTCTCAACAAGTGGGTCTTAAAATGAACATGGACAATACGAAAATAATGTTAAATGTCCGTGTCGCACCCACTCCTCTAAAGGTTGGAGACTCTACACTGGAAGTTGTTGACGAATATGTATACCTGGGACAAACAGTCCAGCTAGGTAGTTCCAACTTCAAGAAAGAGATCAATCGACGAATCCAACTCGGCTGGGCAGCGTTCGGGAAGCTTCGCAATATCTTCACGTCCCAAATACCGCAGTGTCTCAAGACTAAGGTCTTTGACCAGTGTGTGTTGCCAGTGATGACTTACGGAACTGAGACATGGTCGCTTACTATGGGCCTCATAAGAAGGCTCAAGGTCACCCAAAGGGCAATGGAGCGTGCTATGCTCGGAGTTTATCTGCGTGATCGAATCAGAAACGAGGAGATCCGCAGGAGAACTAAAGTAACCGACATAGCTCACAGAATCGCTAAACTGAAGTGGCAGTGGGCAGGGCACATAGCTCGTAGAACAGATGGCCGATGGGGTAGTAAAGTTCTCGAGTGGCGACCGCGCACCGGAAAACGTAGCGTAGGCAGGCCTCCCACGCGGTGGACCGATGACCTGGTGAAGGTCGCGGGAAGCCGATGGATGCGGGCAGCAGCGCAAGACCGGTCGTCGTGGAAATCCTTGGGGGAGGCCTTTGTCCAGCAGTGGACGATTTGTGGCTGATATGATGATGATACAAAATACCCGCACTAGGCCCACGTGGTCGACTAAGCCCCGATCGCCTTAATTCAGTAGGCTCGAGCCCCTCAGCGGGGACGTATAAGATCTGATAAGATGAAGATACAAAATTAATACAAGAGAAAATATAAACTTTTGAGATACGAATTAAAAATTTACAATAACAAATTATTCTCAGCGAGAAAAGTATTTAGGCAGAAATATCTCTTTTATCATCACGAAAGTCTTGTAGGCAAAAACCTCTCTTTCGTCTAACCCTCCACGACTGTCTAATCTGTGTGCATCTCTCAAGAGGGCCTAATTTGACTCGCGACAACCGGGCGATTAAATTTTAATATTTGAAAAGCGAATTCGTTCGAGACCCGGCACCAACGACTGCGAGCGGGGGCGTTGTCTTGTCTCTGACTTTTGTGTTTCTATTTTTGAATTTTGCTTACATTTTGTATGATAATGTGACTCAAGGTTTCACAGGCCATCGAGAAAAACAAAAGAAAGGTAGTTACTTAATTTGAATTCTGTGAGTAATAGGTAATTGTTATAATATAATTAGTTAATGCCTATGATAATTAGTTGGAGCGCGATGTGCGATTTTTTTTACTATAAACCTTTCCTGGCGTGCGCACAACAATTCAACAAAGTTTCATCGTAATCGGTCAAGCCGTTTTCGAGTTTTGCAATTAGCAACATATTTAGCGATTCATTTTTATTTTTTAGAGTTTCGAAGTCAACAAGGAACCCTAATGGTTTCGCAATGTCTGTCTGTTCGTCTGTCCGCGGTTTAGCTCAGAGACTATTAATTAGTACTAGAAAGCTGTAATTTGGCATGGGTATACATATTAACCACGCCGACTAAGTGATACAATAAAATCTTTAATAAATATTTTTTAGGGTACCTCCTCTACATATAAAGAGGGGTGATTTTTTTTATTTGACGCACCCTATCATGTGGGGTATCGTTGAATAGGTATTACATCATCATATCAGCTCATATACGTCCCCACCGAGGGGCTCGAGCCTACCCTGAACCAGGGCGATCAGGCCTCAGTCGACCACGAGGGCCCAGTGCGGATTGTTCGACTTCACACACAACCTTCGAGTTTCTTCGCAGGCGTGTGCAGCTTTCCTCACAATGTTTTCCTTCACCGTTAAACCAATCGGTAAGTATATGTACGTAAGTTTTTGAAAAACTCATTGGTACATTGGCCGTCCAGATTTGAACCCGGTACCTCTGGTTAGAAGGACCGAGTCGTTACCGGTTGAACCACCGACGCTACTCGAAAAACAGTTCTAGCAAACTCTCAGTAGGTATTTCATATTTACTGAGAGTTTGCTAGAACTGCTTTTCGATACAAGGACCAGTTTGTGAAATATTTTTATTTTATTTTATTTTTATTAGGAAAACACAAACGGTAATATACATTGATACTTAAGGGATGAAATATAAATAGAAAGGTAAGTCTATACATTCCAACAACGAGTTCCACAATTATTTAAAAATATAAGCCTACGAGTAGGGGAAGTACGGACAAAATGACATAGACGGACAAAATGACATAGTGGGCTTATTTGAAAATTGGCGCGGTTTGGAACATCAAAAACCAGCCAATCGCAGTCTTTGTGTCGCCATTACCAACCTAGGAAAATACTAGACCAATCCGGGCGCGCGTCGTTTCGGCACAACTTCATGTTTGTTTTCACCAACCTCAAGTTTGTTTTGTGTTGTGACAACTTATAGGTTTTTGGTAAGTTTTTCTTTAAATCTTCGCTGTTTGTTGATTTTATTTGCATAAGTATATCACAACCTATGAGGGAATAATATTTAGTTTCGATTCTTTTATACATTTTAGAAAATACGAAGTTAAAAATATTCAATCTCATTGGTGGACAAAATGACATAGGGTATGTCATTTTGTCCGTAGTCTTTTTTTGTTAATATATAAAGTACTTAGGTAATTTGAACGGGTGATATAACATCTATGACTATCCCCATAGATGTTATATCACCCGTTCCACAAGGCGCATACGTAGCAGGGCAAGGAAAACGCAAACCGAGGAAGCGCCAAGTCAATCTATTGTTGACCTCTACTCCGAACATGGAAGATGTTAAAGCAAAGATAGAGATGAAGAAACCCTCGCGTGAAAGAAAAAGGAAAGAATCCAAGGTTCTTTTTGATAGCGATTCTGAAGAAGAAAACATTAATTCTCAGGTAGAGGATGATGAGGACGATTGCGCTTGCATTTATTGCAATGATTTGTACTCCCGATCAAAACCCGGAGAAGGTTGGCTTAGATGTGTGCAGTGCTTCCGTTGGGTGCATGCTGCCTGTGCTGATCTACAGAAAAAAAAAAAGAAATTTGTGTGTGAACTATGCATTTAATTGCACTTTATTTAGTATGTCATTTTGTCCATATAGGGTATGTCATTTTGTCCATGAGTATGGACAAAATGAATTTTCTGTGATCTCATTTTAAAAGAAGATATTTTTTTTTCTATAAGAGTTAAGTGTTACTGCTCTAGTTGATTTTGTAGTTGATACATCAAAGAAGTTACTGATACGTAAATTTTGTTCCTGAAGCTTTTAAATAAATGTTTATAGTGAAAAAACGGGAGGGTATGTCATTTTGTCCGTACTTCCCCTACTTATCAATCTACCGCTATAAACAGTCAAAAAGCTGTCATATTTGTTTTAAAAAAAACTATAAAATAAATTTAGAAAACAAAAAAATAGTAGTAAAAAGAATGGATAATTATTAGAGAAAAAAAATTAGTAAAACTAAGAATCAAAAAGTGTGTTAAAAGACAATAAAAGACGATAAAAGTGCTATTCTATGCGCTGTTAAGTATAGAGATAATATATTTTGTTCTATATCTTGTCAAGGGTGTGCTGAATATATCGAAATCAGAAAATGAACAGCTTAAAATGTTAAGCTTTAAATTGCTAATTTTTGTTAAAGTCAAGTGCCCCCACCAGCTAAACCGCTGTTTATGGACATCTGAAAAAAATTGTCAATATATAATATGATCAACTGAAAAAGAAAACTATTAGGGCTAAGTAGACTTTCTTAGTTTAGGAGTAATAGTCGACCAACTTAAGGTGTGCAGTTAGTTTTAAAAATGTTCATAGATTTTCCTCCATTACCAACTGCAAATATAATTTTGTTTTATATACGAGTACATTTATTTTTTTTAAAGATTACGGAACCCTACTTTGCGCGAATCCGACTCGCACTTGGCCGGTTTTTAGGGTTCCGTAGTACAACAAAGAACCCTTATAGTTTCGTCATGTCTGTCTGTCCCTCTGTCCGTCTGTCTGTCCGCGGCCTATTAGTAGTTATAAGAGCTGAAATTTGGCAAAAATATGTATAATAATAACGCGGAGGGATGTGTAAAAAAAATTTGAAAAAATAACTTTTTAAGGGTACAAGTAAAGTGGGGATATTTTTTTTTTCTCATCAAACCCAGTCGTGTGGGGTATCGTTAGTTAGAGCTTAAAAATTGTTGTGAGTCTTTTAAGGCCATTTTATAATTTAGAGTTCCGTTTTCGAAAAAATAGGCTTTGAAAGTGCTCAATTTTGTTGGAGTCGAGTGTCCCATCCGCTAACAACTAAACCGCTGTATTTGGAAATTTTAAAATGAGATATGGACGCGATAATGCCAACTACGGAATCCTACATTGCGCGTGGCCCGACAAGCGCTTGGCCGACTTTTTATTATATAGATAGATCAAAAAGTGTTTCAACGCTATGGACGTTTTGTTACATAGTCCTTCCACTTATCCAATTCATGATGTAAATGATTTCGTTTCAGTATCTGATATTGTCTTTTTCGACTCATACCGCCATCGAAAAAGTATGAAAAATAAATGAAATCCAAAACGTTACGTATACGGTTGGCAATATTTCATCAATTAGGCGGCACGAGTGCCAACCTAGCGAAGTTGTTTACCGTTTCGGGTTGCAATATAGAATACCAATCCCGGTCCCTCGGGATCGCCTCTTAGCAAAGGGGTGATTGGAACCGAGAGTGGACGGTGAATATAAGCGTTCTTTTACAAAAAAAAACACAGTATTTTTGATGCAGTTAGTAGATTTTTTTTTATTAAAAATTTGAGTCCGTTTGAATATATCTTACCTGATGGTAAGTGACGATGTAGTCAAATAATTGATAGATAGATAGATAAACCGTTTATTCACCGACCAGGCACAAAAGAACAATGAGTAAAGCTATGGTAACAATAAAGTAAAAAAGAAAAAAAAGAAGATTAACCCAAATGTGTAACAGGAAGTCGCGAAAGCGCGCGCTATTCGATCTGACGAATGAGCTTTGCTCTCGCTTTCCTGCAATTTGTGGGAGTGATTTAGTGAAATGGGACGGAAATGTGTAACATGGGACGGAAATGTGTAACATGGGACGGAAATGTGTAACAGGAAGTCGCGAAAGCGCGCGCTATTCGATCTGACGAATGAGCTTTGCTCTCGCTTTCCTGCAATTTGTGGGAGTGATTTCGTGAAATGGGACGGAAATGTGTAACATGGGACGGAAATGTGTAAAAGGAAGTCGCGAAAGCGCGGAATTCTACTTTACGAGAGTCCGACTCGCACTTGGTCGGTTTTTTCGTTACTGTCAGATCCGCCACCCAGGTACAATATCGTCATCAAATCTAACTAACCTAAAGTATTTTGTCACATGTTACACATCATATGCGAGTACTGTAGGTCTCGCTCGAATTTTTTTTTTTCAGTCACGAAGGCTTAAGAAATATGGTCATGCCACCTTATTTTTATTTACTAAGGCTAAGGAAACATGACCATGCCGCCTAATGTGAGGCCAGTAAGGTTTTTTAATTATGTCAAATGTTACAACATCATATACGACTATTGTAAGGCTCGCTGGTTTTTTTTTTTGATATTTCTTTCAAGTCAGTAGAACGATAACCAAGCACATGCAATTTTAGAAAAAAATATATATCAGAGGTAACTGGGTTATGAAAATAATACTTAACAAAAAAGCTTTCTCATCTCCTTGGACAACAACAACCGGTAAAAGTGGTGGCTGATTCGTTTTCCTCTTGTTTTTTTTTATGTGATGTGATGTCGAAGGCTTAGCGAAATTTGGCATGCGATCCTCGTACGGAGCAGACAAAATAAAACATATCTCCGGGCGTAAAACAGGTAGCCTTCGCAATCATTTAATTTGGACTTTGCAAGGGGAGCTGGACGATCTTGATACTTGGTGCATAGTCCTTTGTATCTCTGTATCCTAAGTTTGTTGTGCAATAAAGTGTATTCAATCAAATTATTATAATTTATAGTAAGTGAAGCATTACAGAAGTATATAGTAACCTACTTGTATTATGTTTATAATTATCTAAAGTTTTAATTTTGAAAGTTTATGAAATACCTATTTCGAAAATAATATTAAAATAAATATCTATATCTGATGTGAATTGACGCCGCCGATGGCGCCGTGGACACGATATGCCATTTTTTTATCCACAGTTGGTAAGCCCTTGGCATCATCTCACCTGAAGGTCAGTGACGATGGTGCTGAAGATGGAAGCGGGCTTATCAGATTCCCCATCGCAATGGGGAACTGGCTATCTTATCTTCAAGCTGGAACACATCAATGCTGTTAACATTGATGTTTGGCGGCAAGACTCAAATAAGATAGTGGTAGCTAGCCAGGCGGATTTAGATATAGCCCTTCCACCAACCAAACCGAGTCTTACAAAGTTAAACTCCATCGGAAATCGAACCCGCGACCTCCTTATGTGAAGCTTATAGACTTAACCATTACGCTACGGATGCGGCTAAAGCATTATTTTTCCTATAACTAGGTTCTTATATTAAAACTCCTCTAAATTACGAAAATTCCCACTGGTGGCGTACGGGTCTCTTCCCAGACGGGAAAAGTTAGATCTACTTCACACGAGGGCCAAGTGCGACATAGTCATGTTTTTTTAACAGGTATCTACGAGTATATACTGAGTTCGGGACAATTGCTTGTAGAACAGCACAATTAAGCTAAAGATACAAGTACAACTTCGAATATAAAAGTGAATTATCATTAGTCAAGTATCAAGATCACACACCAAACTCACAAGCGAAATAATATCGGCAACAGTTTAATGATTGTTTATTGAAATACGGCGATTATTTTAATAGGACATCCGGTTTGACTAAAGTATACCTAAGCAGTCATGTGCACCGCAATAGCGCCGACTCCTCACAATAAGCATTAGAATAATAATACGATTTGCCGTTTTTGAGATGCAAAATATGAAGGGTCCATCTTCTAATTAGAGGTTATGATGGCTAATTTCATATGGTAATTTCCAGGTGCTTTCTACCTGTCGATGTCGGCTGCCATAGTACGGACCTCAGACCTTCATTGAGGACTGTAACAATCGGGCAAAATTTGAGTATTGTTCATTGATGATTAGGTACTTAGCTGAGACTGAATTAACTGAGCTTGGTTCCTCTGAAGATGATTACATACGCGGAATATGGCTCAGTTCGACGGACACGTTCATTATCGTATCGTAACGCACACTTTTTGAGTGAATTTTGATTAATTTTCAAACCACGTACAAATAATGTACCAGTAACAAGTGAATTATAGGCACCTTCTTTGCAAAAAAAATTGCTTCCAATTTCAAAATGTTTATTCAATATAGGTGCGTATAATATAGTGACTTTATTTTTGGTATTCATAGAAAAAATTGCAAGATAATGCCAAATTTTGTGAAATATGGTACAATTAGTAATAACGTCAAAGTAAAATCATCATAGAGATCATAGAACAGAACAGATGGCCGTTGGGGCCAGTAAAGTTCTCGAGTGGCGACCGCGCATCGGAAAACGTAGCTTAGGCAAATAGGCAGGCCTCCCACTAGGTGGACAGAAGACCTGGAAAAGATCGCTGGATGCGGGCAGCCCAGAACCGGTCGTCATGGAAATCCTTGGGGGACGCCTATGTCCAGCAATGGGCGTCCTTCGGCTGATATGATGATGATCATCGTTAAAAAACAAATCATTCTGACTTTTGCCGTGGAGGTGACGAGTGTGTGGTGCGACGAGGCCAAATCTTTAGTTATGGAGTTTGGGCGCCGGCGGCGATAACGAAAGACGAACGCTGACCCTTGTGCCGAGTTTTGCCTGGTGCAGCGCATCTCACTGACAATTCAACGTGGAAACGCGGCCAGTGTGATGGACCCTTTTCCACCGGGTACGATTCGGGGTTATTAGTATTAGCTATATTTTTTTCTTCATTGTTTAGGTACCGTAGCCAGAGGGTAAAAACGGGACCCTATTACTTAGACTTCGCTGTCATCATCATCATTATATCAGTCGAAAAACGTCGACTGCTGCACAAAGGCCTCCCCCAAGGATTTCCACGACGACCGGTCCTGCGCTGCCCGCATTCATCGGCTTCCCGCGATCTTCACCAGGTCGTCGGTCCATGCTACGTTTTCCTTAGTCAGTAGACCGTTCGTTCCGTAGACGTTTAACGATTTATTTATTTTTAATTTATTGATTTTTAATTTTTATGACGTTAAGGAATTTCTTGACGGAAAATTTAACGACTAATTATTATAACTTTGACATGTGATATAATTTGGAAATGTAATAAAATTATATAAATGAATAATAAGATGTACCTATTGACTTGCATATGTAGTTTAGCCAAGTAAAATAACCTTATTTATGTTTGCATGCTATTTTAATAGTTGTACTAGGAGATTTTTTTGTGCTATATGTTATCTTGCATTTTTTGTATATTTACCCTGTACAAAGCAAAGAAATGAATTATGAATTATGAACGTGTCCAACTATATACATAGTTGCGCTACACATTCCCATTATACAATCTTTGGGAATAAACTAGCTCGCCTAGACGTTCCGGGAATTCGCCAACTCCCCAACGCGGGCGGCTGCGGCGATCCCTTCTTCCCTTCTCATCTGTGAAACACACTGGTTGCTAGTTCAGCGAACTACATATTTGCTTCTTTACTATTTAGGTAAGTGCGATGTCATGTAAATATTCTGGTGTAACGCGTGTAATTCACTGTGGATAAACATTAAGTAGTGCGTCGGACGTCGGTGGCCTAACGGCTAGGGCCGCCGCCTCCTGTCCGGGAGGTTGTGGTTCCATCCTGCCACGTACCAATGTGTTTTCGAATTTCGATTTCATATGTACGTTTATCCGACGCTCTTATACAGTGAAGGAAAACATTGTGAGGAAACCTGCATATGCCTGCGAAAAAACTCGAAAGTTGTGTGTGAAGTCGACCAACCCGCACGGGGCCCGCGTGGTTGACTAAGGCCCGATCGCCCTAATTCAGGGTAGGCTCGACCCCTTCGGTGGGGACGTATATGAGCTGATATGATAAAACATTAGGTGTACTTAGCTTAGACGTTTATTTAACCATCATATTCATATCGGCAAAAAGACATCCTAGTGGACAAAGGTCTCCCCCGAGGATTTCCACGACGACCGGTCCTGCGCTGCTGGCATCCTACGGTGTCCCTTGATTTTCATTATGTCATTTATCTACTGAGTGGGAAGCCTTCCTACGCTGCGTCTTCCAGTGCGCGGTCGCCATTCGAGAACCTTACTGCTCCAATGGCCATCTGTTTATTAAATGCACATCTTTAATCTACCATGCACCTTTTAGGGTTTCGTACACTCAACGGGTGACCAACGGGACCCTATTACTAAGCCTTTTGCTGTATGTCCGTCTGTCCGTCTATCAGCGGGCTGTATTTCATGAACCGTAATAGGTAAACAGTTAATTTTTTTACAGCATATGTATTTTTGTTGCCGCTATAACAGGATACTGAAAATAAGAAAAAGTTAAAAATAAGGGGCGTCTTTATACAAAAAACGTGTTTTTTATATATCTTCAGAATTATTTTTGATTTAGCTCTATCATAAAAACGATAAACGTAATAGGTACTCGTAAACAGTTAAAATTTTCACAGAGTATATGTATTTTTTTTGCTGCTCTAGCAAGATACTGAAAATAAGAAAAAGTTAAAAATAAGGGGCGTCTTTATACAAAAAAACGTGTTTTTTATATGTCTTTAGAAGTATTTTTGATTTAGCTCTATCATAAAAACGGTAAACGTAATAGGTACTCGAAAACAATTAAATTTTCACAGAGTACGTATTTTTGTTGCCGCTCTAGCAAGATACCTACAAAAAATTTGAAAAAGTAAAAAATTTGGGGGTCTACAAAAAACGTGTTTAGGTAAACAGTTAATTTTTTTACAGCATATGTATTTTTGTTGCCGCTATAACAGGATACTGAAAATAAGAAAAAGTTAAAAATAAGGGGCGTCTTTATACAAAAAACGTGTTTTTTATATATCTTCAGAATTATTTTTGATTTAGCTCTATCATAAAAACGGTAAACGTAATAGGTACTCGTAAACAGTTAAAATTTTCACAGAGTATATGTATTTTTGTTGCCGCTCTAGCAAGATACTGAAAATAAGAAAAAGTTAAAAATAATGTCTTTATACAAAAAACGTGTTTTTTATATATCTTCAGAATTATTTTTGATTTAGCTCTATCATAAAAACGGTAAACGTAATAGGTACTCGTAAACAGTTAAAATTTTCACAGAGTATATGTATTTTTGTTGCCGCTCTAGCAAGATACTGAAAATAAGAAAAAGTTAAAAATAAGGGGCGTCTTCATACAAAAAAAACGTGTTTTTTATATGTCTTTAGAAGCATTTTTGATTTAGCTCTATCGTGAAAACGGTTATACAAACAAGCGTGAAACTTAGGCATTAATACTGAAATAAAACAAAAAATAATAAAAATTGGCCAAGTATAAGTCATACTCGCGCTAAGGAGTCCGAACTGAATGACAAAAAAAAAACACATTTCGTCGCTCGCGTTAATGTCTTTTGTTTGTAATGTAAATAGGTATCATCGTCATTAAACTATGTAGGTGTGTGGAGATGTTTGGTGGCACGGAACCCTCGGAGTGCTAGTCCGACTCGCACTTGGCCAATTTTATCTTTAGTAGACTTACTAAAGAAATCGTTTTTCATGTAACATCATACATACATCATCATATCAGCTAATATACGTCCCCACCTAGGGGCTCGAGACTACCCTGAATTAGGGCAAATAGGCCTTAGTCGACCACGCGGGCCCAGTGCGTTTCTCCGCAGGCGTGTGCAGGTTTCCTCACGATGTTTTCCTTCACCGTAAGAGCGTCGGATAAACATACATATGAAATCTAAATTCGAAATCACATTGGTACGTGGAAGGATTCGAAACACGACCTGCCGGACAGGAGGCGGCAGCCCTAGCCGTTACGCCACCGACGTTCTTACATCAATACATACAATATTATATCATCATACAATACTTTTTGTGCTGTATTTGCTAACCAAAGAAGCTGTATAAGACACGTTTAAGGGTCACGTAAGTGTCGCACATCATTCCGATTGTCGCATTTCATCACACAATCCCCTCGCCGTTCTTTGCGTTGACCCTTACTTGCGGCAAGTTGCAGTGTTGCCATTGTTTAAGGGTAACTCTCCACCAGAGATGTGCGAGAAAGATGAGCTATGCGGATGTGTGTAGTAAAATTGTGAAACAATTGAACAGTGTGTAAAACCATTCTGTAAAAAGATGAGAGAACAAGCTGATGTGAAAGGTGGTTATGGAACTAAGTGGTATGTTAGGAGTAAGTTATAGAGTGTAAACTCTGTAAAACGTCACTCGATATAAAATTCACTTTTTGTAACGTCAAAATTTTCTGGCTCCAGTTGGTTCACTTTGACGCTATTTTCTCTCTGTATAACGAAAACTCTCAATAACGTCACAAAATGCCCGGTCCCTTGAGTATCGCTATATAGAGTTTACACTGTATATCTAAGTCCTATAGGTAGGTACCTATAGCACTTTCCTCACTCGCAACTTCAGTACAGATCACTCGCTCGCATTTTATGTATTTAATTATTCATCATCATCATATCAGGGGATTGACGTCCACTGCTGGACAAAGGCCTTCCCCAAGAATATCAACAACGACCGGTACTGCGCTGCCCGCATCTAGCGACTTCCCGCGACCTTTCACCAGGTCATTGGTAACATAATTATTTTAAAAAAATCGTCAGCATAAAAGTATCTTATAACAGTCACGGGTGGACTTGATAGACGAACCTAATGCCACCTTGCACTCTAAAATCTATCAAGCCTTTTAGGCTGCAGGTTCAGCTAAACAAACAGACATAAATACATCCTGAAAAGATTACCCTCTTTATGAGGTAGTCGGGTAATAGCTTTAGGAATTCATTAACAATTAATACAATACAATACAAAATTATTTATTGCATCACAACATAAAAAAAGAAATCAATGATAAAGAGGAGAGCCTATACAATAGGCGGCCTTATTGCTAGGTAGCAATTTCTTCCAGGCAACCTTTGGGTAGGGAAACAGCGATAGAATAAGTTAGGGGGGGTGCAATAATTAAAAACAGAAAAATAAACAGTTATATAAAATATTAAAAAACAATTAAAAACACTATTGCGTAAAAACTTAACCCCTTTTTTGGCCAGTCGGGTAAAAATGTATCGTTTTTCACTCACAGGATCAAGACGAATCTAACGATACCTCATACATTAAATTCCTTCAATTAGTTCAGGCTGTAGCAGGGAACATAGAAATCTACATACACACATACATACACTCGAAAAACATAACCCTCCTTCTGAGGCAGTCGGGTAAAAACTTGCACTTTACCACCAGAAATAAACTTTTTTTTTATTTATCCACAATTAATAAGCCATTGGCATTATCTCACCTGATGGTAAGTGACGATGATGCCGAAGATATCAGCGAGCTTACCAAGATTCCCCAACGCAATGGAGATCTAGCTATCTTATCTTCAAGCCGGAACACATCAATGATGTTAACTTTGATGTTTGGCGGCAACACTTAGATAAGATGGTGGTAGCTAGTCAGGCGGACTATGAAAATGCCCTACCACCAACCAAAACGAGTCTTACAAAGTTGACCCCGCCGGGAATCGAAGCCGTGACCTCCTAGTGTGAAGCGAATGGACTAACCATTACGCCACGGAAGCGGTTAAACGAAAGACGCAAATGTGCCTCGGAAAACGAAACAAACCTAATTAGTCTACTTTCCTCACTCCCCGCAAACCTATCTCGTACATGTCTGGTGGAAAAACAGCCTAATAGTGTTGCAGTGCCCATTATTTTTTTCCTTGCCATAAACGTTATGGATCTAAACGTTATGGTAATGTCCTTAGGATGGGGTTGCGGCGTCGTGTGGGACAGATGTTATCGTGTAAGTGGTAGTTTGACTGTGGATTTTCTGTTAGGCTTTTATTGTGTATTGAATAGGAATTGTGTATTTAGAGAGTGTGAAATGTGTGTAGTGTATAAATTGATAAAGAGTAAACCAAAATTAAAGAAGTTTTCGATAAGCTTTTAGGTAGATTCAAAATTGGTGCACATTACACTCTTTCTTATAGTCATAAAATGGTAATTACATATACATAATGTTATTTGTGATAAATAATAACGTTAATAACGTCAAAATACAATCATCGATATAAAACAAATTATGTCATTAGAACGTGAAAACAATATGACACAAAAAGTTACAAATTAAAATCATTGAATGTCTTTTATGCCTTTTACACGGACAGCACCCGGTCACGAGCAAAAGTGAGAGTCAGCCATCACTCCCCTTAACCATATTAGAGGGAAAGGAACGACCCGGCTCCCGATGCGCCACCATCCGCACGAACATTTAAGCGAGCATGCACCACTCATGTCAATGCTAAAATTTAAAAAATAAAAACAAGTGTTTTTTTAATGCTAGACTTGTTGTTATGTCTTTTCACTTCAACGTCAATTCTTGAATGTACGAGTACATTACATGGTCGTAATTTTATGATTAATAAACAATATGATTTTCGTTGATAGAGGTACAAGCTTTAATTTGAAAATAATTTGAATTATTCTGTATTTTTCTCCGCAAACCCTTTCATTTGATACCCATATCATATGGCTGCATAAAAAATTACTGCTCCGCCATCTTTGGGAGTTTATTCATTTTTCAATGTTTACCTATTGGATTTTGAAACGCAAACTATCGTTTCGAGCCGATCTCCTTCTTGCTGTTTCATATTAAATTCTTTTTGGTTTCCGCTGTTGGCTCCTCCAGTTTTGGATTATATTCACTTTTCCGAATTATTTTGAAAATTGTGATTGATTGTCAAACTGCCGTCTGTTGTTTTTTAGAGAAAGGAATCGTCATCGGTATTTGTATTTTTCCGAAAATATTTTATAAATTTATTTAATAGTGCCAGTTTCGCTCAGCAAGATGTTCCAATTATTGTACTCGGTCCCTCTACTATATTTTTTAAGAGGTAAGTATTTCCATATTTATTTCATCGTTTTAACTTGTGTCAAGTGGTGATGAGAATCACGGTCCTTTTACGTTTTAGGGTCTTAGTCTACGACGCCCCAACAATGCTGAGAGCCAGCTCGTGCTCGTCATTGTGAGCACCAAAGGACAAGGGTGTGCGTTTCTTCGTCCGGCCCACCGGTTTTTGTTTGAGCGCCCTCATTTGGGTACACCTCAGTGTGGTCAGCGTGGTTGATTGCAATTCAAGTAATACCTTTTATTTATTCTCTCCCGCGAAATGGATACCCAAACGTAGGAATTAAATGAACTTTAAATTTAAGTGAAGATTACAAGTGCCATTTATTTTTAGATTTTGTGTGCTAACTTAATATTTTTTTAAAAGAAAACCATCTGTCATAGCAACTCTGCACGTGCGTGGTTGCTACCATATATTTAAATATTTCATTATTTTAATTGTTTGAAAACTTGTAAATTCCAAATCTTACTGTTAAATTCTTTCTTTTTCCAATCATCGATGACATTCCTATTTTATAATCTTCTTTTAATCCTCTAATCTATTTCTTTGATTACATTTCTTTATTTACCATGCAATTTTCTTTTTCTTTCATAGGTTTCAACTATTAGGTAATCTTTCAAAATTCTACGTATCATGTAGCATTGTTATTAAATTAATTTAAATTCATTTATGCTACATTTTATGGTGACACCCATATCTTTGTAGTCGATCATGAGAATCCCAAGTAGTTTTTCCAAGGCCAATCTTATCGGTCGAAATATCACTAAAATATTTTATCGTATCTTGTAAACGTATTTCCTGTGATTCGGAAAGCTCACTTCTGGGGCGTACACATGAAACTTCACCTACAGTAATAGGAGAAAACGTCTCTTTATTGAGTGGGACACGAAGGTTACCGTTTACTTGGTTAACAAAAGCGGTACGTAATATATCAGTTAAACCAAAATCATTCCAGAAGCCGATACCTAAAATAAGTTCTGAAGAAACTTGATCAGCAACTAAAAATGTGTGCTTTAAAGTTCTCGAATTAAATGTTATCGACACTTCCGAAGTACCTAAAATGTTAATCGGCGAATTGTCAGCTGAAAGAACCGCAGGACAACATTCCCTATTAATCGAAATGTTCAAATCGCGAATATAGTTATAACTGATTAATGACGTTTGCGCACCAGAATCTAAAAGCGCAGTAAGAACTTTATCCGTTTTCCGGATATTATGGTTCAAGTTTTAATACCTCAAGACCCTTACTTAATTTAATCGTGCAGTTTTCTTTGAAACATAAGGTTTTTTTGTTTGTATGCACGGTATTTTTTTGCTTCTCTTCACACGGGTCGTTTTTTTTTCCCGGCTTAATGGCATTATACCTCTTTCGGATAATTGCTTACGTGTTGTTGAGTTGTTTTTGCCTGTATATTCCCTTACGATTCCAAGAGAATTTCAATTTAAGTAGTCAATGGCCAGACTCTAGATTTCTTTCACTCGAAAGTCGGGACAGACTTACTTTTAGTTCACGATCATTTAACGTCGGTTTAAGGAGAAAATCTTTAAGGGTTACTGTTTGGAATATTTTTATGCGTTGCTTTGCGAGGTACTCCTTAAATTTTTGGCGTACCCTGTTCACTTTTATGTGACAACGTTCTGTATTCTGCAGTATTGTTTAGATTTCTTGAGGTCTTATAACAATTTTCCATTTTTCAAATTTCTTTCATTAATCTTGCCCTTGTCTTACCTCAAATGGCCTATTTTTCGGTAGAGTTGTCCCTTTAGACTCTTGCGTATTGCGTTTCAGACTTCCGGTGTTAATTTTATCCGTGAGTCGGATTTTCACGCATCCGCCTTTACCGCTTTTGTCCACATTTTCGCTGGGGTAACCGACAATTTTTTACAAGTTTTTTTCAGTTTTTGACAACCCTACTGGTCTTTAATTACTAGTTGTGTGGTTTTTTCCCTCGAGAAGTGTTAAGCTTGACAGCCCTACTTGCCTATTGTGCGAAGTGCTCCGTTTTTTTCTTCTTCGTTCTCTCTTTATACTATCTAGTTTTAGTTAGTTGTTTAGTTATGCTCTTTCCTAATTAATTGACTAGTTTTAGGCTGTGCATAGCGATCCCTTAACACTAGTGTGTCGTTGGGGTTATTAAGTTTGTTCACTTTTAGATGGAGTTTTTGGCGTTTGTATGTGTACGCGAATCGTGTATAAATGTCTTTTTCTTCCAGCTTCAAGTAAACGTTTGTAGTTAACTAGTTAATTAGGGAGTTTCTATTTTTGTTCTTCTTCAGGGCTGTCCAACGTCTATAGGGTTGTCCAAATTTCAAAAATTTTTTTGGACTTCTCGCCTTTTTTTTGTGAGTTTGTGGGTATTTTGAAACGCAAACTATCGTTTCGAGCCGATCTCCTTCTTGCTGTTTCATATTAAATTCTTTTTGGTTTCCGCTGTTGGCTCCTCCAGTTTTGGATTATATTCACTTTTCCGAATTATTTTGAAAATTGTGATTGATTGTCAAACTGCCGTCTGTTGTTTTTTAGAGAAAGGAATCGTCATCGGTATTTGTATTTTTCCGAAAATATTTTATAAATTTATTTAATAGTGCCAGTTTCGCTCAGCAAGATGTTCCAATTATTGTACTCGGTCCCTCTACTATATTTTTTAAGAGGTAAGTATTTCCATATTTATTTCATCGTTTTAACTTGTGTCAAGTGGTGATGAGAATCACGGTCCTTTTACGTTTTAGGGTCTTAGTCTACGACGCCCCAACAATGCTGAGAGCCAGCTCGTGCTCGTCATTGTGAGCACCAAAGGACAAGGGTGTGCGTTTCTTCGTCCGGCCCACCGGTTTTTGTTTGAGCGCCCTCATTTGGGTACACCTCAGTGTGGTCAGCGTGGTTGATTGCAATTCAAGTAATACCTTTTATTTATTCTCTCCCGCGAAATGGATACCCAAACGTAGGAATTAAATGAACTTTAAATTTAAGTGAAGATTACAAGTGCCATTTATTTTTAGATTTTGTGTGCTAACTTAATATTTTTTTAAAAGAAAACCATCTGTCATAGCAACTCTGCACGTGCGTGGTTGCTACCATATATTTATATATTTCATTATTTTAATTGTTTGAAAACTTGTAAATTCCAAATCTTACTGTTAAATTCTTTCTTTTTCCAATCATCGATGACATTCCTATTTTATAATCTTCTTTTAATCCTCTAATCTATTTCTTTGATTACATTTCTTTATTTACCATGCAATTTTCTTTTTCTTTCATAGGTTTCAACTATTAGGTAATCTTTCAAAATTCTACGTATCATGTAGCATTGTTATTAAATTGATTTAAATTCATTTATGCTACAATTTATAATAGCTTCATTTAGCTAACCATGCATTGTTCTTCAAAATTAACGTGTATGCAAATTTTCACCTCAATCGGAAGCCGGGAAGTGGTTCTAATTTACAAACTAACAGACAAACTAATACAGAAAGTTAATATACTTGTAAAACTTGTAAAAACTGAAGACTTTTTTTATCATCTGTCGTCACTTGGTAACGTGCGTGGCATCATCTCACCAGATTTTAAGTGACCACCTACGTGGCTTAGTGATTAGTCAACTCGCTTCACACCTGGAGGTCGCAGTTTCGATTCCTGGCAGGGTCTAGCGTTGTAAGACTCGGTTTGGTTGGAGGTAGGGCATATTCTAAGCCCACCTGGCTAGTTACCACCATCTTATCGAAGTTAATGCTTGCCACCAAACATCAATGTTAAAACATGTAAACAGCAGAACACGCTGACATGGAAAGAAATTTATAACCAGTACTCTATACTGATAGGGGATCTTGGTAAGCTTACCATCAGGTGAGATGATGCTAAGGCTGACTAATTGTGGATAATGAAAATGAAGCCATGGAAGCGGATTTACAAAGATTTCAAAATACAACTTATCTTCATACAGGAACACAGCAACACTGTTATCATTGATGTTCAGTGGCAAGACCTAGATAGGATAGTAGCTAGCCAGGCGAGCTTAGATTGACCTACTGAACACGTTAAAAAAACAACTTCAAGCGCAAAAACTTGTACAATTTTTCTCTTTCATTCTCTAAAAAGATAATATTATAATATTTTCTAACCGATTTTAATAAAACTTTTATAGGACTTACTAGGAGGCATTCAATTAAAATAAAAAAATCTATCAAAATTGGATTTTGGACTAATATACCGCGTAACATACTTATATAAAAAAGGGTGCACGTCAGCTCCGACGCGAGACTGGAGTTTACTCATGATCAATTACGAATTTAATAATGAAGGTAGATACGCTTCACTTCATACTTCAATATCCCTAAACTTTTACTACAAAATGACAGAACTGAAGAAGATAGCATCGAGTTCTAATTTTTCCTAGAAACCAAGAATCATTTTCATACCGACGAGTTACAAGATAAGAGTGTGTAGTGTAGAAAATCTCTTTGCTACTTAAATTCGATCTTCGTGCTATTCGGTCTTTACAATTTAAAATTAGTTTATCTGTATCGAATTGTTTTGAAGTATTAAATTTTTGGTTTTCAAGGAGACGCAGTCTATGATAATGAAAAGAAATAATTTGGTTATCGCATCCCATACTTTTCGACCCTGTTTTAACATTCTAAATTATTTATTCCATTTTATCTTCTTGCTTATTTTATTAAGTACTGAGTAAAGACGTAACAAAGGTTCCCCTCGCCGAACATTTTGAGGTATGTTCATTCCTATTCCTTGGTCTTTCCCTTTACGCTTCGTGCTAATCTAAATAGTGTTCTCTTTTATATTTTTAGGGTTCCGGTTTCTGGTTTCCGGGTTTGAAGATACTATTTATCATTATGGTCTACTAGCACAACTACCAGGACCAAAGTGTCACCCAACTCCCTACTTTCCGGAAGGTCGTGGTTCGAACCTGCCACGTACCAATGTGATTTCGAATTTAGATTTCACATGTACGTTTATCCGACGCTCTTACGGTGAAGGAAAACATCGTGAGGAAACCTGCACACGCCTGCGAAGAAACTCGGAGATTGTGTGTGAAGTCGACTAACCCGCACTGGGCCCACGTGGTCGACTAAGGCCCGATCGCCCTAATTCAGAGTAGGCTCGAGCCCCTCAGTGGGGACGTATATGAACTGATATGAATGAATTCTACAGTAGGTACTGTGTAATAACTAACAACATTCGATATCTAGGTATAATTTAATCCTTAGAGGATAGGCTTCACTTCATAATTCAATATCCCTAAACTTTTACCGCAGAATGACAGAACTGAAGACGCTAGCATCGAGATCCAAGTACAAAGATCCATTACATCTTGTCGTCATATCCGCCGGGGCCGGCTGAGTTTTGGCAACTTATTGTACAAACTTATCTCTTGCATAATGGATATGCCCTGATAGATTTCCGTAAGTGATTGATAGAGTCCGTCCTTATGAGTGCTCCCGTTAAGGCAAGTGGTATACAGCGAAATAATTTTACTACTAATATAATACTGTATAGTTCACTTTACAATTCAAGCTTAGTGTGACGTAAAGTGATTTGAAAATGGAACTTCTAAAGAAACAATGCATTGTGTTGCAAATGACAACTTACACAGCCTCTTTGTACAGTAGTAAATCCTACTTACTGAGCATGTATGATGTAAATGATTTTTAATTGATATCGGTAGTAACATGAATGTATACTTATACTCTTATAGGTTTTTCAGAAAACCTACTTAGGTTATAAATTTGATATAAACTAAGTATAAATAGTTTCCAAATAAAACAACTGCCAAGAATCTGTAGTTAAATTCTGATCAGTGATTATAAGATTTTTTTTTGGATGAATTAAAAATGCTGAAGACTTTACATTTGTTAGTACCACCAATGGCTTTTTGAAATCTTACTGACTGTACTAAAAGCACTAGTACTTACTGTAGGAGTATCGAATCCAAGCTAGGATTTTCCCGAAAAAGTTACACCACTGTGTAAGAAATCATACAATAGTCTAACGCCTTTGATATTTTTGGCATCATCTTACTACTAAAGACTGGGGGCATACACATTGGAGATTTACCGCCGACCCCAAACACAATGACCTCGCTCTTCTTTATATTATACAAAAGGCCCTGCTAAGCAGTATTCAAATCCGGTAGGCCAATGTACCAATTAGTTTTTCGAAACTTACGTACATATACTCACCGATTGCTTTAACGGTGAAGGAAAACATCGTGAGAAAACCTGCATACACCTGCGAGAAATTCGAAGGTTGTGTGTGAAGTCGACCAACCCGCACTGGGCCCGCGTGGTCGACTAAGGCCCGATCGCCCTAATTCAGGGTAGGCTCGATCCCCTCGTTGGGGACGTATATGAGCTGATATGATGAAGCAGTATACTGCTCACACACTGCCACTAGTCTCCTGAGGCCACAGATCGACGCACTGAGCAGCACCATTTCGTCCGCGTAGCTGACGTTATTGACGCAGACTCCGTCAATGCGAAAACCTCTTAAGCTTAATCTCCCCTGTCTCACGCTTCAACCTCCGCGCGAATGCCCTGTCCATCATCTTCCGTTGACTGACTGTATGGGTTCTTTAGATTATGGTTACAGTATCGAATGCAACCGCCGCAACTTAAGTTCCCCAATGAAAAGTACGTCTCCATTAAAATATATCAGTAGTCATGGTATGACGGATCGGCGGCGCTTTGTTGTGCTAATGTTGAGAGTTGCCCGCGCGCAGCCGACATTTTCCTATGGATATGAGTGTTTCGATGTGCAAGTCACGGTTTGGGGTAAGAGGCTTGATAATATGAGGAGAATTTCTTGAGGTGTTATATATCTAGAAAAACATGTAACTCTTTTTTTTTAATCATAATTTTCTTCGCAGAGGCTAACATCTTCCGGTTTACAAGAGGTTGATGCGCTACGTTCGAGTTTCGCATGAATCCATTTTCTTAGACATTGAAGTAATATGTAAGCATCATTTAGTTGGTCAATATCACCGATATATATGAACCTGTACGTCAATAGTTATGTTGGATTTCTCATATAAATCGATCAGCTGATTAACCAACTTCGTGTGGACCATTCCTGGAGAAAATTGATCAATTTCATAAGTATATTCGTCCCTTAGTTTTACTCATAGCGTCGGTGGCGAAACGGCTGGGACCGCTACCTCTGGCCCGGGAGATCGTGGTTCGATTCCTCGTACCAGTTTGTTTTTAAATTTCGATTTATATGTATCCGACGCTAGGAAAACATCGTGAGGAGAAAGCCTGCACACGCCTGCGAAGAAATTTGAAGGTTTTTTGTGAAGTAGACCAATCCGCACTGGGCCCGCGTGGTCGCTAAGTCCGGATCGCCCTAATTCAGGGTAAGCTCAAGCCCTTCGGTGGGGACGTATATGAGCTAATATCACTCGTCCCCTTGAGTACTTTTTACTAATCAAAAGTCACTTTAGCCCTATCAAAAATCTTCTTCCATACAAACTAATGTTTTTTTTTTAATATAATAAAAAGTATTCAAATAACTCATTTTTTGAACATCAGATAAACCAATACATGTATAAAACAAAACTAACAACTAAGAGACGTGTAATTTGGGTGGTTTTATCGCTGAGAACGATTTTTACCAGACAACCCAGTGCTCGGAGAAAAATCAAGGAGACAGGACTACCTGTCTCCAATATCTGTACTAACGCAAGCAACAGCAACAGAAAAAAAATTATGAATATTTTAAACTTAAACTAAAATATGTTAAGTGTATACATAATCTTATACAAAATAGCGGCAGTAAAGTTCTCAAGTGGGGACTGCGAACCAAAAAACGTAGTGTGGGAGGGCCTCCTACTTGGTGAACCGAAGACCTGGTAAAGGTCGCGGGAAGCCACTGGATGTGGAAATCCTTGGGGAGGCCTTTATCCAGCAGTGAACGTCTTTCAGCTGATATGATGATGATGAGTCTAATGTAACTTTATACATTTAAGAAAAAAACCGGTACTTTGTTAGGTATGTGTACATTTGTACAATTGTTTTTTTTTTTAGAAAAAATTCATTTTCACAAAAACATTGAGGTTTTCGAGAAATTAGAATCATTTGTGTGTTTGTATGGTGACGATTTTGTTGGGAAACCTTATTATAATATGCGTTGTTAACATTGTAAAAGCGAAAAGAACTAAAAAAAACAGCCAAGTCGGACTTGCACACGAAGGGTTCCGTACCATGGTACAAGAAAAAAATAATAATAAATAATAATAATAAATATTCTTTATTGCATACCAAAAAACTTTACAGAAACTTAATTTAAAAATGTACAGTGAAAAGGCGGCCTTATCCCTTTTAATAATGTTTCTTGTTTTAATTTTGTACAATATAATGTATCGCTCGATAGTAACTTTTATTAATCCTTAGTATTTAACGTAAATAAGATAGGTACTTACGTAATATTGAGAATTGTCGTAAATTTTGACGTCAATTAAAAAATACTATTATTGTTGATGATTTTCCTTAAAGTCAAAAGCTATTACACATACGATTGAGCAGTTTTGGCTCGATTAGAAAAAAAACCCAAAGATAGGTCTACACCGTTAATTTTAACTCTAGTTTTGACTAATATTTTGAAGTATATATTTTTAAAAAAATATAAAAATATTTGTTATGATAATACAAAGTGAATCATGTTATTATTTTTTTATGCTTTCATTGTAGTTTTTGATTGAAACGAAAAACCATAGAAAAAGTGAAAAAGTATGGTTATTTTCTTTACTCTTTACACATAAGAGAAACTGTTCTAATCGATGCATCGCCTTAACTTAAAACTTGCTTAGGCAAGTACGTAATTCCTTAGCACCCTTTTAAAAAACTATAAAACAAAACTAACTCATAACTTCTCTCACTGCACAAAACAATACACCATCAAAACAAGATCCGATAAGAACCCTCTCACACGGCGCCCTTCGCAGAATGAGCAAAGACTGACGACAGTACGATTCGCAATGATTAATGATCGGCCGTCACGTCAGGCGATGGCAAAACGATTTGGTGCCAACGGGAGAAGCTTAGAGACTTTTCACACAAACATGTTGTAATTTTTGTTGTTAAAATCTACTTACTCGTAATAAAAATTGATTCTGACTAATAGATAACGCACAGCCTAAACAGATGGATCCATAAGGATGTAATTTGGCATAGGAGTTCCTTGTGTAATGAAAGTGCGCACTAAAAAAGTATTTTTGAAAATCACCACCCTCAAGACAACAATAAAACCGTATACTCTCAAAGACAGACACAAAAATTATGTCCACGCGGGTGAAGCCACCGTCAAAAAGCTTGTAAAAATATTTTAAAAATCTAGTGTGATAATCAACCAAATCAGCTCGTCCCCACCACGGGGCTCAAGCATACCCTGAATTATGGCGATCGGGCCTTAGTCGACAACGCGGGCCCAATGCGATTTGGTCGACTTCACAGTTCTCACAAAACCTTAGAGTTTCTTCGCAGGCGTGTCCAGGTTTCCTCATGACGTTTTCCTTCACCAAAAGAGCGTCGGATAAACGTACATATAAAATCAAAATTCAAAAACACATTGGTACGTGGCAGGATTCGAACAGGAGATAGCGGCCCTAGCCGTGACACCACTGACGCTATACAATGTTGTGCGCCACCAGGGAAAAGCAAAAAAGTTTGACAGGAATAGACCAGACGAAAGGTAAATATAGAACTGTTGCTACGAATGGAAATGGGCCAAATCGGGAACACAGAAAACAACAAACTTATCAGTAAACTTATTTACACACACACACACACACACACACACACATTTTACTAACGTGTGAAAACCCATTAACAATGGCAAAACGATTTCGCTTCGTTCCGGAAAACTCTGAAATTAACGCGCCCGCCTCGTTAGCGCGACGGCAGAAGGAAAACGTTGACAAACTGCGACAATCCGCGAACGAGCGCGGTAATGGACGAAGCGAGTTTCAAATGAAAGGAATGCAGGGGACTTGCTAAATTGAGTGTAGTTAACTCGAAATTATGTGAAAGTAGCAAGAACATTAGTTGTGACTTGTATTTTTAAGCTAATCAACTCCTAGTGTCTGAGTTTATAAATGAGTATAAAAAACAAGCTGTCCCGGCGAACTTCGTTCTACCTCACACTACACTACCCTACACTACACTACACTACCCTACCCTACCCTACACTACACTACACTAAACTACCTTACCCTACCCTACCCTACACTACACTACCCTACCCTACCCTACCCTACACTACACTACACTAAACTACCCTACCCTACCCTACCCTACTCTACATAAGAACCTTCTCCTGACAATAACGAACTCGACAAAAAAAGAATTAGTGAAATCGGTCCAGCAGTTCTTGAGTGGCAATGTGGCATGAACTTTTATATATATAGATTGGTAATATTATAAACATAAACTCTTTTCTTATGGATAACCCAATTTTATTTTAGTTTTTGCACCCACGCAAAGCAACCCTCCGGAGGACTCGGAGATAGGAGGTTGGAGTATACTCATGCATACCAGTACATCCGGCTGCACTACACAGTACAGTGCGGCCGTCAGCTAATCTGTGCCTACCCACTAAACGCCACCTTTGGGGGTAGCTTTAATTTTACAACTTCTAAGCTTTCACCTAAAGCGACCCCACCCTGGGGAAGAGGGGCGCAAAATTAGATCCCAATCTAAACCCTAGTATTAAAAAAAGAGTTTGTTTGTGAACTCTTTACTGTACAACAGATTATACAGTTGTAGGTACAAAATAGGAATAACATGTACAAAGATGGACTGATCCTAAACAGGGATCTCTTCCAGACAGAGTTATATGAAACTCGCAAATAATATTAAGGTAAATAATTCTCTCCTTAAGATCTACAGGTTGTAAAAAAATTCGTTTACGACCCGTTAACTGGGTGTTCTACTCATCATACTGAACAACTTTCCCCAAGGAACCCATAGTCCATTCTCCAAAAATATGACCCTGCATACTAAAATGCACAAAATTGGTCATTCAGCTAATCGATTTGTATTAAGTTTTTTTTTCGCGATTTCAGCAGTCATAGAACAAAAGTTATTCAGTATGATAAGTAGAAGCCCCAGTTAACGAGACCCACATCAATTTTGTTACATCCTGTGCATATCCAATCTTCGTTTTACGAACCACAACACACGTGCCACAGGCGGCTATTTCTAATCCGCAAAATGGCAGACACATTCAAATTCTATAAAAAAGATAAATTGACACTCAAAGCCAAACAAAACGGACCGAACGAGTCGCACAGACGTAAACAGATTCCCGAAGTCAATTTCCAAATTGCATCGCTACTATAAAGTCAACCCCTCCTTAATCCAATCACACCCCACCTTCTGTCAACGTTTTGTTTCTCCTTTTGTTGACCTGCAAAATAACATACACCCTCGAAAACCGCGAAGCTTTGTAATGCAACAGTCAAAGCGAGGAGCATAACAGATCGATGAAAAATGGTCTCATTGATAAAGGAATCCTCAATGGAGATTGTAACCAAAAACCGGCCAAGTGAGACTCGGGGTCGAACAAACAGGGTTCAATAACAAAACTTTAACTACCAACAGAATAAGACCTCTCAGTACATACTTTGCTCTAGGTAAATAGGGGTCTAGTTATGCTAGAATTTTTAAATTTGATTTTGCCTGCGGGAACGCAAGGACTTTAGATTTTATCATACATATTCCTGTAATCTATTCATACAACCTCATCTACTGTGGTTTTTTCATGATTTTAGGTCAAGTAGTTACGGATAAGCTTTTATATTTGGTACCTAATTAGCTATATCATACGGTATACTTTGCAAAACTTTTTTTTTATTTTCTAATCTACCCCCAAAAAGCGGGCGCATGTTTAAAATTCATCTATTTACGTTACACGTCCGTCTTTGGGTCACCGACTTACATAAGTGTATCAAGTGTCAACTCAATTGGTCCTGTAGTGATAGCTGTGACAGACGGACTGACAGACAGACGCGAGTGATCCTATAATAGTTCCATTTTACCTCAAAAGGAAAAAACGGAACCCCTATTGGATAGCTTTGTTGTATGTCCGTCCATCCGTCTGTCTGTCAAGACCCTTTAACTCGAGAACGCGTGGAGGTTTCGATTTGAAATTTAACCCATATACGAGTACTTCGGTCTACAGCCCCTTGAAGCTGTGAAAAAATCATACTTCTAAGTTGAAGTAAAAAAAGATACGTCCGTTTATGCAGAAAAAAACTTATATTTCGACACTCTCAAGGGAATCCAAATTTATAGGGTATTTTCCGTTGACCAAGAACTATGAAATTTGGCAATTAATACCGTATCAAAGTATATATATTAGTACTAACATACAATATGGGCACTCCCTGCCGCTCTCTAGATTACGACCTCACCCCCTCGTCACCCAGGTTGATACAGATTGGTTACAGTTTGGTTGTCGAACGTATAGGATTTCGCCGCCATTTTGTTTGTTCCGTCATTCCTTTTTTTAAATGAATGACATTTCAAAAAAGGAATGGGAATAAACGGAAGTGGCCCGTTGTATGAAGTGTCCAGGGTGTGACCGTATTATACTATATGTATAAGGAAAAATCTGAAAACTATACATTTGTAATTAAATCATAAAAAATATAGTATTTATTTAAAGTAAGTAATAAGGTGAAGATCGCGGGAAGCCGATGGATGCGGGCAGCGCAGGACCGGTCGTCGTGGAAATCCTTGGGGGAGGCCTTTTTCCAGCAGTGGACGATTTGTGGCTGATATGATGATGAATAAATTAAACAAGTTAAGTTAACCGTGTCATGTGGGGTATCGTATAAAAGGGCTACATTGGCACAAGCTTAAACAGATTTTATGATGCATAGTTTTCGATTTATTACTTTAAAGGTGCCTTATCTAGAGATGTGGTTGTACGGAACCCTCGGTGAACGAGTCCGACTCGCACATGGCCGGTTTTTTTCTAAAGAACACAAAGAAAATAATCCATTTAGTCGCGTGGCGCGCAAATGCCTCTGCCACGGGAGTCGGGATGGCACACGAATGCGATCAAAAAACATTCGTATTTCGAACACGCGGACATTCTTTTATTTCGAACAGCGAAAAGCTGGGGTTCGGAATTTAAAATGTACTTAAATTCAATTCCTGTTTCCGCTATTTCTAAAATGTCTTTTTTCTTTTTAATTTCCATTCGTGCTCATGTCGAGGTTATTTTTGGTCATTCATAGTTAGCGTGAGTGATCTTTTGTAGGAGCTCTCTGGCAAATTGCAGAGGGCTGTGTTTTTACCTTTTTATATAATCAAAACATAATTAGCCGTCTGCGTGTCCCGTGTTTATGTATATCCCAGCATAAATATTTTTTTTAATCGACTTTAAAAAAGGAGCAGATTCGTCTGTGCTATTTATTTTACACGACTGCCCACAAAGAGGAGTGTGTTGTTCGTTTTCAGATCTCATGTATGTATGTATGTTTCTTTATTCCACGATATCTTCTTAACGGCTTGATGAATTTTGGAATGCGAGGTATTGTTAGATTGTTCTTTATTCCGTAAATGACAAAGAATACATTTTACTGCCTTTTCAAAAAAGAGAATAGTATTTTTATGCAGTCTTGTTTTTTTGTGTATATGTTACTCGATATATTCGCCTATGTTAAATTATTAATTTATTTTTTATTGAAAAGTTGGAGTGGTCCATCGGTTCAGTACTTTTACAAGAAATCAACAAAAACAAAAAATGAAACAATTGTGCTTGTTTGTTGCGATCGAAGTAAATTTGTAACGTGTTTTGCTTTTTTTAATTTTTAAACTAAAAACTCCTTTAGGCGCGTTGTGCAATTTTTATATGGGAAAAAACCATTGAACTCGCGACACCGACACCGACACCTTACCAGGAACATTCGCAGGGTCAAAACTTTAAAAGCAATTTTGAGATGAGAAAAACCCTTGAAATCGTGACACCGACACCGACAACCGCACCTTACCAGGAACACACGCAGGGTCAAAACATATAAAACTGCAAAAAGATTTCACTTCTGTCGCCGCTACCGAAGCGATTAGGTTTTTTCCAGTGAAATTGGAAGCTTTTGTAGATTAGGTAAGAACGTGACTATCTACCTTTTCAATAAATGTTTCAAGATATCAGTTTAAAAGCCATTCATAAGTCTCCCCCCTCGTTTTACCGTGAAATGTGGCTGCTCCGAGCTCGTGACATACATTCTAATAGTTTTATTCGGTTTCCTTCACGAGGGTGACCGTCTTTCGATTTAGGGGCATCCCCCTACCTAACTAGCGCTGCCGCCGTCAGTTAAAAAACCGGCCAAGTGCGAATCAGAACCGGACACATAGGGTTCCGTACCATCATACTAGATGGCTATATTACATGACTATATTTCAAAGAGTTAACAGTTTCCAAATCATCATCATTACAGCTCATATACGTCCCCACCGAGGGGCTCGAGCCTACCCTGAACCAGGGCGATTAGGCCTTAGTCGACCACGCGGGCCCAGTGCGGGTTGGTCGACTTCACACACAACCTTCGAGTTTCTTCGCAGGCGTGTGCAGGTTTCCTCACGATGTTTTCCTTCACCGTTAAAGCAATCGGTAAGTATGTACGTAAGTTTTTGAAAAACTCATTGGTACATTGGCCGTCCAGATTTGAACCCGGTACCTCTGGTTAGATGGACCGAGTCGTTACCGGTTGAGCCACCGACGCTCCTAATATACGTTTTCAAATAAAGTAATAATACCTACTCTAAATGCCCTTAAATCAAAGACATACCTTTAAGGTACACTTTTTTTTTGTTCACAAATGGTAAGCACTTGGCATCATCTCATCTGATGGAAAGTGACGATGATGCCGAAGATGGAAGCGGGCTTACCAAGATTCCCCAACGCAATGGAGAACTGGCTATCTTATCTTCAAGCCGGAACACATCAATGTTGTTAACACTGATGTTTGGCGGCAAGACTTAGATAAGATGGTGGTAGTTAGCCAGGCGGGCTTAGAAAATGCCCTACCACCAACCAAACCGAGTCTTACAAGTTGACCCCGCCGGGAATCAAACCCGCGACGTCCTGGTGTGAAGCGAATGGACTAACCATTACGCTATGGAGGCGGTTATGCCATTAGGCATAAAATCAACACTTCATTGTTAGATTAAGTATTAATTCATTTAAATGCTTAGTTTTAATTATCACCTATATGATATCCTATAAATCCTGAAATGTAAAAAAAATATTATAATCTGTAAACAAAAACTAATTCATTTTTTTTTATTTATGAAAATTACTAATTTATAAAGTGCTTTTTCATCATCACCATCATCATATCAGCCGAAAGACGCCCATTGCTGGACAACCGCGCACCGGAACACGTAGGCAGGCCTTCCACACGGTGGACCGACGATCTGGAATCCCTAAGGATTCCACGACGACCGATCCTGCGCTGCCAGCATCTAGAGGCTTCCCACGACCTTTACCAGATCGTCGGTCCACCATGTGGGAGGCCTTCCTACGTCTTCCGGTGCGAGGTTGCCACTCGAGAACTTTACTGCCCTAACGGCCATCTGTTCTTTGAGCTTTGTGCCCTATCCATATGTGAGCTATGTCGGTTACTTTGGTTTTTGTACGGATCTCCTCATTACTGAATGTTAGTGCTAATTATTGTTTAAACAAATTGAAATATAATATAATTAATTACGTTATTTTTATACATTTTTAACACAATTAAAATATTTATGATCAATAAAATACATACTCCAGCAGGACAGCCCTCATCTTAAAAAACTCGAGCACAAGACGCAAGAGTCCACTCTGCCTAATCTATCGGAAACCATTCGTAAAACATCACTTAAATAAAGAATTCCCCTCACCGGATACGGATGCGAAGGAATGCGGAAATTTTTCAATTCGATTTCATGTCGGAGGACTCTGGCCACGGTAGATTAACCTCTGGCCCGTCAAGATACTGACTGGATGGACAGTCGTAAATCGTGTGTGATTTGATACGACATGTTGTTGGCCACTAAGAAATTAAAAAGTTTGCAACCTTCGTTTTTTTTTTCATAAACAAAAAGTAGGTACCTTACCTAATTTATACTAACACTAGCTTTTCCCAGCGGCTTAGCTCGCGTGACTATAGTCTGTTTCTATGAGCGCAATGTGCGAACCAGAAGTGGCTCGCAAGCGAGGAAAAAAGTATCCTATATGTTAATCCAGTTCCTAATCACCAAATTTCATCAAGATACGTTCAGCTGTTGCGGCGTGATTGAATAACAAACATCCATCCATCTATTCATCCAAACTTTTACATTTATAATATTAGTACATAGACAAATAGGATAAGATAAGATAAATACTCTTTATTGTACACACTAGTTAAAAAAATATAAACAAAATATAAAAAAAAACAAACACAATATAAAAAAAGAAACTTTTATAGGTACTATAGCGGTACAATTTGGGCGGTCTTATCGCTCAAAGATACTTAGATAGATTGTACTTTCTTCATTGATGTAAAAAATTTAGGATGTTCCAAGATAAAACAACACAATATATTTCGCTTGTTCAACATAAATTTATTAATGTGACAACTATGACGCGGAATAACCAAAACAAATTGCCATAAACACGACGTTCTGTCAGCTATATTAAAATACTAAAACACGATTATGCAACATTACATTTATCATCCAAAACAAGTATGATGTTCCTTGTTTCTATGGAATAAGATTTAAAGTCTGTTGGATAGTGTTAAGTAAGTTGGTCGAGTAAGTTTAGGGTGTCGTGTCAGAGTTCATCTTCACGACAGGTGGTCCTATGTTGCCGTTGCTACCCTGCCAAGTATCGTTGTAATGCTGAATATTCAGTCATCTTACTTTTTAACTTCGCTTCGCTTGATATACTCGTTTTTTTTACACACACCTATTATTTTCCCCAAAAAGGTAAGTATGTTTTATATTAAAGAATTTGAGTTCGCGAAGAGGGTTTGAACGTTTTTGGGTTAGATAGGTATGCCTCTGCCTACACGGAAATTGTAACACTCTTAGTCTTTTCTCGAACATGCTTGGAAATATGAGCATTCATCATCATCATCATATCAGCCGAAGGAAGTCCACTGCTGGACATAGGCCTCCCCCAAGGATCTCCACGACGACCGGTTCTGCGCTGCCCGCATCCAGATGGCCATTGGGGCAGTAAAGTTTTCGAGTGGTGACCACGCACCGGAAAGCGTAGTGTAGGCAGGCCTCCCACTCGGTGGACCGATGACCTGGTGAAGGTCGCGGGAAGCCGCTGGATGAGCATTATTTGTACAATTTTTTTTTAGATAAATCGAAATTGCTGTACTGGCCAAATACATAATATGCGAGCAGCGGCCGACAAAAGTTGTATGAAATTCCATATCTGTCGTGTTTAGCGGCCAAATAAATTACTATGTAAACTCGTATCTGTCGTGTAATTTAAAAATGGAACTATATTTTACTCCGAAACATGGCAACCAAGGAGGTAACTTATCAAAGGTTTTATTTAAATTTCGAACTGATTTGCAAATAGAACGCTGTTTATAAAAAAAAACAAATGAACTCTTTGGCGCGTGAAAAATTATTGTTGTTCGTTGTTCGTCATTGACTTTGAAAAGTAATTATTGAAGTTTTAATTTCTGCGTATTATTTGAGAAAAGTACTATACAAGCCTTGGCCCCAACTAGGCATTGAAGGGCCCACATTTAAACGTTCGTCCATCAATGCCTCTTTTGCTGGCCGCTGCAGTAATGTACTATTATTATTTGGCTCAAGCAAAGGAAAATTCAAGATTACAATAACTTGTACAGCCACACTGTGCATACTTTTTCGTTACTCGGATTTTTCCTGGAATAATTAATTTCCTAATACAGTAGGCCTTTTTAAGTCCTAGTTATTCACTAAGTTTAATTAAAATCGTTAAAGCCATTTTTGATGAAAAGTAACAAACAACCTGAATTTATTGGGAGGTATCTTAATCTGTTTTTTCTTAGAATAACGAACTGGAATAACGGCCACAAAAAAGCGAAGGAGATTTTAATACAAACAAAAACATTCACATCTCCCTAGACGAACGTGCGAATATCGGTACTTCCAAATTCAAATATTCCAAGACTTCTTTTCCCTGTCAAACGTTGCGATCCCACAAATGTCGCCGCGGTACCAACACGGCGGAATTTCCCGCTAAAAACTTTTGCCCCGCTAATATTTCACTTTCCCTAATATTCGCCGAAACATCTCGAAACTTCATCTTTGCTTTGTTCTTTGTTCAGAATTCTTTTGGTACTCTGTGGCATAAATTAATTTACATGTTTTCAGTTTTGTCATCTGTTAAATTGTTTTTGTTGTTTGATTAGAAATTTTTGGCTCGTGTTTGCAGTTTTGCGGCCTCAGTTCAAAATTTTCGGGAGTCTCGGAAGGGGATGAAATGACTTGTAGTCATATTTGTTTTTAATTTGTCTTTTTTACGTGGTTATTTAAATAACCAAAGTATATTTTATTATTAAATTGAATTGTAACCACATAGAAAGTATTAACGGATCTAAATTGAAAGAACCTTTAAATTGAGGGGTATAAAATCAAAAACGCCATTCTCCAAAAGTTTGGAAAAATCAAATTCCGAAAAATCGTTTCTAAGTGGCTTATTATAAGTATTCGACAGTGTCATTTTTGCTTCTCGCTTCACTTTTAAATCGAATTTTCTATGGGACGGTCTCAACTTTGCATCTCAACTAGGTTATAGATTCAAAAATATTCCAAGACGCTCCTACAGAATGCGCGTTAAGTCAGAATAGTATGACGCGCGCTGAAGCCAAAAACTCCACGAATACCCTTTTTCCCTTGGCTGTAATGTTGCTATATTAGGTCGGATTTTAATACTTTTTGAATTAGGTAAGTTATGAAGAACCACTGCTTGTTTACTCACAAAAATAAATCACCTGCATGCAGGATTTAGAGGGAACAAAACGTCAAAACTACACCGATTTAGAGTAGAAGCACAATTTGCCTCACTTTTATCGCCGTACGCGTGTTCTGTTTTTTCTGTATTCTGAGGCTATTGTATAGCTTTTATCGCGGGCTCTGAGGGGACCGAATCAAGAAATTTCGTAACGAAAATAAAACCTGCCACCCCAAAAAAAATATATATTGAGTTCTATAAAACTTACAGTGCCATCTATCTTTCCATCATCATGATGATGATGATGATGAAGATGGCGATGGAGATGGTGATTGATAAAGGCGATTTATGATGGTGGTTGATGATGGCGAATTATTATGGCGGATGATGATGATGATGATTAACTTTCTTAGTATTAATTTATTACATAAACATCCCGCGCCCCAAGGACTATTTGGTACTGGTAAATACTGCATAAATAAAAAACAAATGAATAATTATAACTGCATAAGTTGATAAAAAATGCTATGCAATAGCTTTACCGCGGCAGTCCCCGAGTGCCACACGTCTTTTATTTTTTTTAAATGTACAGTGGCAATTTTGCTTCTATATCCCTCAATTATGCTTACACTAGCTTTTTCGAGCGGCTTTCATTTCTAAGTTTTTATAACGGTCCCTTTGAGTGTGTTTAGGTAGTGCACGAGCCGCAAGCGGTTCGAGAGAGTGGAAATAAGTTTTTTTCCAGATCTCTTAGGAACAATGTCGGGCTATGCCAATTAGTTAGTCTCTATCACTTCCCACCCCCTCTGTTCAAAAAAACACGTCAATCTGTTGTTCCGTTGCAACGTGAAAAAAGATAAACTAAGGAAATTGTTTTTTTTAACTGGAAAACAGCAGCCTACTATGTCACTTCCCACCTCGTCAATAATCTCTGTGCAAAAATGGATCCGTTGCTCCGTTTCGACTTAAAAAAGACCATAATAAACACACATCTGCATTTATAATATTAGTATAAAAAATACTATGTATATTTCAGTATATATATAGTAAGGATACAGTTGTGCACATAAAACTTAGAACCCTGACTAACTTTTACAAGCAATAAACTATAATGTAGTAGCTTTTTCCCGCGGCTTCGCCCGCGTGGACATCGTTTTTATGTCTGTCTTTGAGAGTGAGTGATGCGCGAGCCGCAAGCGGCTCGCGAACGTAGGCATGCATTTTCTACGGATCCCTCAGGAACTATATCGGACTATTCTGATTACCAGATATGTCACTTCGCACCCCCTAATGAATTATGTACAAATAATCATTTCAATCCGTTGCTCCGTTGCGACGCCGACGTGCGCGAGCGTGGAAATGAGTTTTTTGAGGTAATTGTGTCATTTCCCACCCCCTCAACCATCTCTGTGCAAAAAAATCACAACAATCCATTGTGCCGATGCGATGTTAAAGAAATTAACCAAAAAAGAGTAGTTTTTCAGGTTCCTCAGGAACTGCATCGAACTATGCTATTTTCACGGGATAAAATTAAGCCTGTCACTGGAAAGTGAGACACGCTTCTTGCATGCCAAATTTCGTCAAAATTTTTCAAGGTGTTGAAGCGTGAAAAGGTAACAAAAATACACATTTTCACATTTATAATATTAGTAAGGATTTTATCGTGGCCAAAATAATGTATAACTTAATGTATAAAGTTATCCATCTATTTTTCTCGCAAAAATGTTTCTTTAGCTTTCAGTGACAATAGATGTACCAGCAAACTAAACCTACAGTGCTGTATACTTCCGGCAGCGCGCGACCGCGCGTCACTTCCGCTTCCGGCGGATGCGAGCAAACCGCGCGTGCGTCACACATCGCGCGACCAATCGCCCGACTAATTCCGCAATGATTTATTTGAACTTGGAACGTTTTGTTTTTCTTTTAGGTGCTGGAAGAATACTAAAGTAGTGGTGGTGATTTGAGAATCAGAAACGATAATATTATACTCGTAGATGTTTAATGACACTTTGGATGAGCCAAAATGGTAATCCATAAGCACACCCTGGACACTTCATACAGCTGACCAAAAATTACATTTCAAAAAAGGAATGACGGAACAAACAAAATTACGGCGAAATCCTATACGTTCGAAAACCAAACTGTAACCAATCTGTATCAGTCTGGGTGACGAGGGGGTGGGATCGCAATCTAGAGAGCGGCAGGGAGTGTCTATACTGTATGTTAGTACTAATATATTATATACTTTGCCTTAAGGGTCCCCAGGAGGCTCAAGTTTCCATATCTTCGCTTAGTGTTATTGTAATGTCACTAGTGAGAGTGTGTCTCCATTGCGTTGGGGAACCTTGGTAAGCCCACTTAAATTTTCGGCATCATCGTCATTTACCATTAGCTGAGACGATGTTAAGAGCTTACCAATTGTGAATAAAAAAAAATGTAAGCAGTATGTTACTGTTCACAATCTTTCGACAGTTCACAATCTCGCGAGATATATCCCGTTAGATTTTAATCTTACGGTTTTTACAATTTTGCGGTGACATATACATAACATACGCCTGAAAAACTTACCCTCTTTCGTGGGAAGTCGGGTAAACAGAGCAACTTCGCAACTCTTGCAACCAAAACTTATTTGACTCCAAACAAAAACATTTACGAGTATATAACTACTTCCATCTTCTTTCCAGACGCCCCATCACTTATTTTCTCATACCCTGTGAATAATGATACGCGTCCCGGTGGCGTTTCACGACTCTGCCCAAATAGAACAAAGCTTAATGCGTCGTTACTGTCCCCGGCATCTCCCGCCATCACCCACATCATTGGCCACTCGCAGCCAAGGAATCTTTATAGGTAAGTACAAACTCCTTGCTCGCAGCGAGCTAATGAAGACGGCATATTGGCAGGGCGCGACCCATCAGGGTAGCAAAGAGATATAAGGCTTTGGAAGAGATTGCATTCAATTTCTTTTTTTTTCCAACATTGGTAAGTTGGAGTGATTTTACAAAGAGGAAGACGGCACTCGTAAAAATAAGTAAAAATGATTTTGAGAAAAACCTAAAAACTTTTTGGTACAAGCTTTTATTTGGAAAGAGTTTTTATGTTCAAGAGCCGAATGCTCAAATAAATATAAATACACGGTTTCAAATTCATAAAAGGCTGAATTTCGTGCGATTTTATTGAAAATAAAAGACGATTCTGCCCCATCAGAATGATTGATTCCCTTGATTCTAACCATGATTCCGCCTCCAAATTTCATCAATAGGTGAAGTTCAAAATACCAAAAGGATCTATGGTCACCGCGAATACGGCTTCATTCCAATTTTCCAAATGATTATTAGCCAGATCTTTTTCTACATTAGTGAAAAAGGTATCAAAACAGTTTGAAATCATCTTTTTGTTATCGGAACACTCGGAAAGTCTTGTCCTTCAATATTAATTATCTTTAAAGAGTTTAAATAAAACATTTTCTACCACCTATTTCATTTATCAATGACCAAGTTTCTTTCGGACTTCCTTGTGCAAATTTCAACTTTTATTATTTGTTCTTGGTTCTGATAAGATTATATATGTTTCTGTACTTTATAATATATTCCTCTTTAAAAATAATATTATCAGCGTTAGTTTTGTACCTTTAATGAAGTTTGTTTCTTGTTCTAATGCAGTTTACCAGGCCTGGAATTATCTAGGGTTTATAGCTTTTTTATGATGATTGCAATTTTCTTTATTGTATACATGTATGTTCACTGTTTTTTATAAACTCTTTTACAGCCCTATTTACATGTTTATTTGAAAAAACACTATTCAACGTTTCAACGTTTACATCGTGGGTTAATTTAGATTTATCAACTTATTCGTACGTATTATAAATTATTTTTTTGGGCTATTAATTACTAAGAAGATAACCTTACACAATGCCATATTATGATCCGTGAGATCATTGTTATAAAACAGACATTTGACGCTACCTTCCTTTTTGTGATTCTATACATGCAATGCACAATACAGCTTTTGTCATGAGTTGCTACATTAATCCCCACACTCAAAGGCTGTAACGCCAAAAAGCCAAGGTAGTCATCAGCCTGACCATGTTTAAATGAATTTAAACGGTTCAAAATTCAAAAAAAAGGCAGTATTTCTTACGATTCTGTTGAAAATAAAAGACTATTCTGGGACAATGATTACACCTCCAAATTCCTTAATCGGATCTACTTCAAAATACCATAAGTGTGTGTGTGTGTATGTGCGCGGGCGTCTTCGTCCGTTGCTCTAGTCCCCAAACTACCGGACGGATTTTGGTAAAATTTGGGTTAGGGTAATATTATTTGTAAATCTCCGGCCGTTATTTTTCTCTAATTTCCTCTTACTTGATTTAGGGTTGCCGCCATAGTGAAATAATCCCTTTTTTTACTCTTTTTTAAAATGTAAACTTTTTTAAATATGTTTCATAATTTATTTAAACGAATCCAGGTTGTTTGTTACTTTTTCTCTATAAAAATGCCTCTAATTTTAATAAACTTTGTAAATAACTAGGACTTAAAATGGCTTGCGGCACTGGGCAGTTAATTATTTCAGGAAAAACCGAATAAGGTTCACAAATCCAAGTTATTTGTTTTTATCTATAATGGACCTTCAGGATGAACACAGGCAAAAAAGATCAACGCGTACCCTTGATATTCACGTACCCTCGATATCCACGCGGGCAAAGTCATGGGTAACTATTCGTAGATAACATTACAAGCTTTATGTTAGTGAGTTTGTTTGTTAGTTTGGGACAAATATTGGAAGCTAAATTTGAACCACCTCCCGGTTTCCGATTGAGCTGAAATTTTGCTTAAATAGTTTGAAGCACAATGCGTGGTTATCTAAGTGACGTCATTCTAAATCCAATATGGCGGACTCCCAAAGATGGCGGATCAGTTATTTTTTTATGCACCTCCATGTAATGAGTATCAAATGAAAGGGTTTGCTGAGAATAATACGAAATAATTAAAATTCTCAAATAAAAGCTTGTACCTAAAAGTTTTTAGGTTTTTCAAAAATTAATTAAAAATCCTTTTTCAAACTTGAGCACACTTTCACCATCATCAATGTTTTTTGGGCTGTAGAATTAATAGGGATGACGACAGCATCAGAAATAAATTATGAACTCTTGATCACTAAATTGCCCTTCTACTTAAACTTCGGAAAAACTTACTCGTTTCGTTTTCCATCAAGTTTTCGATTTTTAATTCACCAAAATCACAAAATGAGTACATAAATGATGCTGCAAAACTATGACGTCCATCACGCCTAGGTATGTCAAACATTTTTATAACAAAATGTCGTTTTTGACAGATGATAAAAATTAAATCAGATGACTAGCATTCGTCATCCCTATTGTATTTAATATTCAAATATTAAAATTATACATTGTAGAAAATGTGTTTCATTAAAGAAAATGACATTTGGAATCTTGGTAAGCCCGCTTCCATCTTCGGCATCATCCTCACTTACCATCAGGTGAGATGATGCCGGGGGCTTACCAATTCGGTACTTGCCTACTAGTCATCTGACTTACTTTTTATTAATTGTCAAAAACGTGATTAATGTTCTAAAAATGTTTGATATACTGAACTATGACGTCATATTTTTCATTGGCGTTGACGTACTTATTATGTGTTTTTGTTTAATAAAAAAAAAGAAAATGATGTGAAAACCCAAACGAGTAAGTTTTTCTGAAATTTGAGAAGGAGAGCTGTTTAGTGAATTTTATTTTATAATTTAATTTTCATGCTGTCAAGCACCTAACTGTGAATAAAAAAATGAAATATAAAAAAATGAAAATTTCCAATGGTGATGGTGATAGAAATTTAATAGGAAACCCCATCTAGATAATGATTGATTGATTGATTGAAAACATTTTATTGCACAACATAAGGAAAAAAAGATACAATGATTGAGGAAGTTTTACATAAAGGCTGTCTTATCGTTAACAAGCGATCTCTTCCAGGCAAAATGAATGAATTGTGCATGACGTGTTTCAATATTGTGATTTACTCTTCCAGTGCAAGATGGGTTCGCTCGAGGATCGCTGCACATCGGTTAATTACGGCGATAGTCGGGAGCTCACGAGAGAATGATTGCTGTCCGGTAACGACTCTCGCACTACGGGCTGCGTGAGGGGCCACAGCCGCAGAAGCTGTGGGGCTAGGGAGATACGATTTTAGGTTGACGATAGAGTCCGAGATGGAAAGATGTAATACATATAAAAATAATTTTCTGAAAACCTACAATCTTTTAGTTCCAAGCTTTTACTTGATATCAGCTCATAAACGTCCCCACCGGGGGGCTCGAGCCTACCCTGAATTAGGGCGATCGGGTTTTAGTCGACCACGCGGGCCCAGTGCGGATTGGTCGATTACACACACAACCTGCAAGTTTCTCCGCAGGCGTGTACAGGTTTCCTCACGATGTTTTTCCTTCACCATAAGAGCGTCGGATAAAACTACATTTGAAATCTAAATTCCAAATAACACGTAACATCATTCGAATCATGACCTCCCGTACAGGAGGCGGCGGCCCTAGCCATTACGCCACCAACGCTCGTCTTGATAATTTAAAAATTGAAGCTTTTACTTGATAATTGAAAACGTTAAACACGTTAAAAAACTGACTTCCGTCACAACACCTAAGTACTATTTGGCATCATTATTTTTGGTTTTTGTTAATTTTCTAATGAAAAACTACACCGATATGGATAAAATTTATATAAAGCTTACCCCGAGTATATCTAATAAAAAAAAGAATCATGAAAATCGGTTCACAATCTGCGAAGATATCGGGTAACACACAAAAAACATACAGTCGAATTGTAAACCTCCTCCTTTTTTGGAGGCCGGTTTAATCCATTTCTGCATTTAAGGAGTCCTTTGTTTTCGATTGATTACTGGTAGACAGTATGCAAGCCTCATATTAATTCAGGTACTAATCTGTCTACCCACCAAATTTCATCCAAAACCATCCAGCGGACATGGCTTGATTGAATAACAAACATCCATCCATCCTTCTAAACTTTTACATTTATAATACTATGAGTGTGATTATGGTTTTCCGTAAAAAATCTTATGGTGTAATGAACAGAGACACTTTCTATACATTATGTTTCAAGAGTATGAACAAAATTAAACGCTAATCAAGTAATCACAAGAAAAATAATGGAAATTATGAGCAAAGATTCCAAGAAACCCTTAAAAGTTAGCTTGTGGGATTCTAAAGAGCACCCGGAATATTTCAGTACCAATGGAGAGGCGCTTGAAAGGGAAACAAGACACAAGGAGAGACTATGTCTTCTGAAAGTCAGGGTAAACGTTTACAAAAATGGATCCTATTGCATGGCTATCCAAATATATAATAACCTTCCTAGTAGCACACCCCGGACACTCCATACAACGGTCGTGAAATGACATTTCTAAAAACAAATGACGGAGCAAACAAAATCACGGCGAAATTCCATACGTTCGAGAACCAAACTATAACCAATCTGTATCAATCTCGGTAACGAGGTCCGAGGGGGTGAGGTCGGAATCTAGAGAGCGGCAGGGAGTGTCCATACTGTATGATAGTACTAATATAATATATACTTTGGTTGAAAAAAATACTTACATCCAAATTTAAACTGGAAATTACAGAGTGGCTATTAAACTAATGTTACTATTCGATTGATGAGTATTAAATTGATAAAAAATATGATGATTAAATTTTTAATATAATATGATTTACATCATTTATTTTCTTTTTGTGCTTATTTTGTTTTTAGTTTATTATTGATAATATTCCATTTATTTTCGGATACTGTATGACATTGTATTAGCTTAATGTATTAATACTTACTGTGTTCACCTGATTCAGGTAGAATTTAACTGTACTTTTTCTACTATTACTATATGTAGATCTATATAAACTTAAATTTCTGCACAATAAATGACTTGAACTATTGAACTCTAGTAATTTGAGTTACAAATTCACAAAATTTCGTGGCCCAACCCTAATGAAGCACGCACACTAATGTCAGAACAACAACTGGTGAATGGCGCACTCTTCCTGCTCAACTTTACTGTTTTCTCTGATGGCACTTCCTAGTTTTGCTTCACTACTTACCTGAATCTCGCAAATACAATCATTGAGTACCTATAGGTTTCAATGGAGTGCCCTAAACGCTTCGTGGATTACTAGGTGTGTCTCCTCTGACATTTTAATTATTTATAAAAAAGAACACGTACCAATATATTTTCGAATTTCGATTTCATTTATACGTTTATTCGACGCTCTTACGGTGAAGGAGAAACATCTTGAGGAAACTTGCACACGCCTGCGAAGAAACTCGAAGGTTGTGTGTAAAGTTCACTAACCCGCACTGGGCCCACGTGGTAGATCGTCCTAATTCAAGGTAGGCTCGAGCCCCTCGTTGAGGACGTATATGAGCTGATAAGATGATGAAGATAAAAAGAAATAGATATTATACTCCAACATCTGCATTATAGTTATAGATCAACATCTAGCTAAGGAATAAAAGCAAAGTCACTGATGTAAGCTTAAGGGTGGCAAAACTCAAGAGGGAGTGGGCTGGTCATGTTGCCAGGATGAACAACTCGTGGTGCAAAGTAGGTCTTGACTGGAGAACATATTATGATAAGAAGAGACCTAGGGAAAGGCCACAAATGCGATGGAAGGATGACATTAAAGAGGTGGCGGGCAGCAACTGCATCATTACTGCCCTAAATAGGACAAAGTGGAAGGAGTTAAAGGAGGCCTACACGAACTAATGGTTAAAAAAGGCTGAATAGAAGAAGAAAAAGATATTATATTTATGTAAGTACCAATCCTCATCATATCAGCCGAAAACAGTCCACTGCTAGACAAAAGCCTCCCAATGTAAAAAACAGGGTCTACATTATATTTTTTACATATGAAAAGTGGCAATATTTTTAAAATTGTGTTCCATTAAATCGCTGTTTTATTACCTACTTAAGGTATATTATATATTTTTTCCATAATGATAACTTTACACAGTCTTTTAATAATTTGAATTGAATATTTTCATTTGACCCATCTTAAGGCCTTAAGTATCATACCGAAGCATTGGTTATTGTACTCGTTTACAATAAATCAACCTGAAATTATCCCCTTCGAAAGGACATCTTTAAATTCCGAACGCGAATAATTAACAACAACAATCAACTGGAAACATGACCATCGATCTAAAGGCAGGTCGTTAAACCGAGCTCGGCGAGAGCATCTCGCACTCCCCAGGCAATAGCTGGCTGGAAACAAAGCCTTGTGGGGCTCCGAGCAAGTGACAAACTCATAAACATTTGTCACTGGACGGACCGTCCAAGTAATTGCGAACCACCATTATAAAGCCGCCAATTTTCATTGACCCCGCAATCTACACTCAACAACATCTGAAACAAACAATTTTCTAGGAACATCGGGAGGGAAGGAAGGTCAGTACTAACTGGTGGGGTCATTACTTATTGATGCCCCGAAACGTTTAGCCGATCCCGTTCTAAATTTGAACAAATAATTTACGAACGGTCACTGCTTGACATGGAACATGGTTGCGACAAGGACCGCTTTACATCATTCGGTTTTTAAAATAAATTTTAATATTTTCACATACGTTCGACCAGCCAGTACCCACATCTTTAAAAAAAAAGTTTGCGCATCTGTTTTCTTTTGTAAAAAGAGAACACCTAAGCTTTCGTCGTATACAAAATAGCCCCAAATCAAGGAGATGATCACCATGGGTCTACAATTCCCCTTAATTCATGATGGCCAGAACAAGGCTAATGTGACCACCATAATTCGATAATTCCTATAATTTTCATTCATAAAACCGCAGTAAAAATAAAGTCAAGGGTTTTGTAGCAATTTTCTGTGGATAAACATTGTATGGGCTAAAGTTATTTCAAATACCACAGTTTCTAAAGTTTTTAAAATCAATTAAGTTCTTTTTAAATAATTTTCACAAATTCTAAGTAACTAAAGTGGCTGCTATGCTAGCCTCGACCACGATATAGATCAAAATTTTGCCGCCAATGTGTTCCAGCTTGAAGATCAGATAGCCAGTTCTCCATCGCATTGGGGAATCTTGGTAAGCCCGCTTCCATCTTCGGCATCATCGTCACTTACCATCAGGTGAGATGATGCCGAGGGCTTACCAATTGTGAATAAAAATATATTAATAAAAAAAAGTACATCTATGTCAAACAACGCTAAAACAAAACAACGCACGTTATAACTACTAACGAAAGCTTATTGTTACTTCCATACAATCAGTGCGGCCAGTTGGCAAGATAATTAATGTGAAGACGTCGTTACGTGTCTGGTCCTGACCCCCCTGACCTCCCTGGTACCCACCCTCGCCTCGGGACGCTCCTGTGCCGTCTCGACCGACCGCAGTCTAGTTAGCTGACCATGAAGACCTGGGTGCAGTGAATTAAAAACTGTTATTCTTATGTGAACGAAATTTTTTTCTTCACTCGCTCCAGTAATTTTTACCAAAATCAGCGACAGTGATTACTCTGAAAGTATTTGAGATGTCGTAATGATTTAAATTTCAAAATACAAATAAGTATTGGCAAGAGCTTTAATTTCGAAAAATATATTTTTAAGTCAAAACATTCACCGCTGAATAAAATATTTTTCGAAATTAAAGCTCTTCCCAATACTTATATTTTGACACCTTAAGGGAAGAGTTTTAATTTCGAAAAATATTTTTTTAAGTCAAAATACAAACATACACAGGAAAAACATCACCCTCCTTTTAAAGCCTAAAATACTGGCCATAACTGGAAATAAAATATTTTGGATGCTAACAAAGTAAATCAAAAGACAACAAAATTGATGTGTTCCGGTTTGAAGATAAGATAGCCAGTTCTCCACTGCGTTGGGGAATCTTGGTAAGCCCGCTTCCATCTTCGGCATCATCGTCACTTATCATCAGGCGAGATGATGCCAAGGACTTACCAATTGTGAATAAAAAAATTAAAAATAATCATTTTTTTAATATATCTAATGGCGTTCCAAATATTAGGTACCATTTTAAAATGATAAAATCTTATAAAACCTTCATGTTCTACACTCAGACTATTCAGGACAGAAATAAAAACTGAAAAATACCGATGACTTTATTAAGAAATAGTTTGAAAGTATATTTTCCTCCTTAACCAAACATACCTACACGGGCCGTGCGTGTTTGATCCTCCTCAATCGTTAGGTGTCACTCCTTGGGGAGTCCCATGTCCTTCCAAGTAATTACACCGCTCTTTGTCTCTGGCTCGTAAATACGGTCGGAGAAAAATGTAGTTTGGTTGGACGACGACAGTCGAGTAGTCTTTTTGATGTGGGTTTAATTTAGTTTGGAGTATAGTTCTCACTTCGTTTAGGTGAAGGAGTTTTGCTGAAAATTGTTTAAAAACAAGATTTGTCTTAACTTCAGAAAACATCTGCTAATTCACATCGCTTGAAGACAAGATAGCCATTTCCCCATTGTCTTATGAAATCTCAGTAAAAACGAGGAAAAAACGCTTGCATCTTCGACACCATCGTCATTCGTCACTTAGCATCAGGTAAGATGATACCAAGGGCTTAAAATTCAGTATAAAGTTACCGACATAGCTCTCAGAGTTACTAAACTTAAGTGGCATAGCTCGTAGGGGCAGTAGAGTTCTCGTGTGGCGAGTTGCACCAGTAGTCGTAGTGTAGGCGGGCCTCCCCGTGGACCGACGGTCTGGTACAGTTTCCGCAAAGCGCTGTATGCAGACAGTGCAGGCCCAGTCGTTGTGGAAATCTTTGGAGAGGCCTTTGTCCAGCAGTGGACGTCTTTCGGCTACTATGATGATGATGGATTACATAAATATACAGGGAAACACACGGTCATCTGGCCCCAAACTAGGAGATTCCCTGCACTATGGGAACCAAAGTCTGATATAAATACTTATATACCAACAAAAACAGTCTATACAATAATTACTAAGTCTCGATTAAGATTACTTGACCATAAAAAGTAGTGAGATAAAGAGACAAGTCTAAATGAACAGAAGAAAACGAGCGACTTGGCCGTTAAAAATTTTGTAAGAGTAGTAAATTTGGGTACCTACCTACCTCCTGTTTGGGAGGTCGTGGTTCTGATCTTGTTACGTACCAATGTGTTTTCAAATTTCGATTTCATATGAACGTTTCATATGTCATTACGGTGATGGAAAACATCATGAGGAAACCTGCACACACCGGCGAAGAAACTCGAAGTTTGTCCGCGTGGTGACTAAGGCCCAATTGCCCTAATTCAGGGTAGGCTTGAGCCCCTCGGTAGGAACTAATATCAGCTAATATGATGAGTTAGTTTGAGTGAATAAGTGAACATTATAATAATTTTCTAATGTTTATTATTGAAACAAATAAGATTCACTTTTAGATTCACTACTCTTATATTGATTGTTTTAATAGCTAAGTCACTCGTTTTCTTTTATTCACTTAGACTTGGCTCTTTATTTTATCTCACTATTTTTATGGTCAAATAATCTCAATCGAGACTTGTCACTTTCTTACATATTGATTTTGTTGGAATTTCACTTCTTTTGTACGACTCTAGTGCCAAGATACAGGGGCTCAAAAATCAGCCGAAATAGTTCTAGAAAAGGTATTTCGACAATGCTTGCTTTGCGCTGGACTTGCCGGCATTTTATAGATTTTTTTTTGTTGTAATTTCACTTCTGTTTCACTTCTATTTTATTATTCAAACAATGCTCTCATCACAATGAACAACTTTTGCTATGACGGTCTTTAGCTATTCCCCCTGTAGTTCCTCATCGCTTAAAATTTAGGGATGAAATAGGGGCTGATCCTCATTTTAAAAGTTTTCCCTTTGCATGGGTACTAAAAGAGATCCTTGAACCCAATTTCTAGTCTGAAGCATACCCTGGACACTTCATATAACGGGCCAGAAATGACATTTTAAAAAAGGAATGACGGAACAAACAAAATGGCGGCGAAATCCTATACATCCTACAACCAAACTCAGCGGCAGGGAGTGTCCATACTGTATATTAGTACTAATATAATATATACTTTGTCTGAAGGTAAGTACTTTATATTTTTGATAATTAATGAGGGAGTCAGTGACCAAACAAGGAAACTTTGACTTATTTCGTAAACTATATTAGGTACAACTTTTGATTTGGGTGTAGACATATTTACAGTAACTTAAATTAATTTCAGACTTCTACCTATATCGAGGTATAGGGGGCTTAAAAGTATCATGAGTTGCTTCGAGAAAATAATAGTACCGTGCTCGACTTGGCGGGGGCACTCCCGTACTCCCAGATACATAGAGCAAACAAACCTATTCATCACTCGATTTAAACGAATGTTTTCCCTGGTGGGTGGGAATCAAACCCACGACTCTCGGCCTAGCACGCAGGAGTACAAGCTACGATTAATAGCGAGTAATACAAATAAGTATATTAATCACTTTTTTTACAAGATTTTATTAACTTGTATTGTACGAGTATGTATGTTTGTTCGGGTGGGATCTTGCAAGTTAATTTTTATTAACTTCCCGGTTTTCGATTGAGCTGAAATTTTGCATGCATATCTATATCGAGTGACAATGCATTATTAAAAGCTTATACCCACTAGTTTTAAGGTTGTCCGATTTTATTTTATTTAAAAGCTTTTATTTAACTTTCAATGTTTGTTTGTTGTTTATTTATTTGTATGTTTGTTTAGTTCAAATCTTGCGATCGAATTTAGAGTGATTTTCTAGGGGTCCGATTGAGCTGAAATTTGGAATGAAGACGTATTCTCGGTGACAATTGATCCTTTCGGTATTTTGAAGTTGATCTGATGATGAAATTTGGAGGTGGATTCAAAGTCCTATAATCGTTTTTATTTTCTAAAGGATCGTACAATTTTTTTTTATGTGCTCGCCTATTGTGAGAAATTTGACTTTTCGAGAATAAAAACTCTGTTCAAATTAAAGCTTGTACTTTAAAGCTTTAAGGTTCTCGAAAATTATAAAAAATCCTATTATTTAGGCTTAAGCTATTAGCCTCCGTGGCGTAATGATTAAGTACATCAGATTCACATCAGGTGGTCGCGGTTTCGATTCCGGGCTGAATCTAATTTTAAGACTCGGTTTGGTTGGTTGAATGAAGGGCATTTTCTAAGCCCGCCTGGCTAGCTACCACATCTTTTCTAAGTCTTGCCGCCAATCATCAATGTTACCAGCATGGATGTGTTCTGGCTTGAAGATAAGATTTCCAATTTCCTATTGCGTTGGGGAATCTTGGTAAGCCCGCTTCCATCTTCTCCATCATCGTCACTTACCATCCGGTGAGACGATGCCAAGGGCTTACTAATTATGAATAAAAAAATGTATTCTAAGATAGATCCAAGCAGAGACGCAAATACTGAAAGTAAAAGAGTACCATCAGTTCGACATTACCAGCCAACACCTGGTTACTCCTTAATACGAAATTAGGTGATCCATCAGGGCAAAAGGGCGCTAAGGGCCAAATAAATTAGTTGGGGACAGCGGGGATAATAAACAGGGCCCCGAAATGGCACTAGTTACGGCCCTGTCCGAGCCTCCCCTATTGACTAATTACGACACTTTGTTTCTACACTCTTTATGGGTGTCGTATTGGCTATTGTGTTTTGTTGAGAACTCTCCATGGTTGAAAGGAGAATAGGGATGACGACAGCATCAGAAATAAATTATGAACTCTTGATCACTAAATTTTCCTCCTATTTATAATTCGGAAAACCTTACTTTTTTTTGTTTTCCACCAAGTCTTCGATTTTTAATTCACCATAATCACAAAATGAGTACATGTATCATGCTGCTTAACTATGACGTCACGCCTAAGTATCTCTTACATTTATAGAATGAAATGACGTTTTTGACAGATTTGAAGTAACTCAGATGACTAGCATTCGTCATCCCTATTAGAGATATCTCATACCTACATGTAATGAGGTGAACTAGTTGTGGGATCAGGATAATAACTAAGTATAAGTACACTAGCAGTTATTCCCGCGGCTTCACCTGTGTGGACAACGTTATTCTATGACTTTTTGAGGGTACGCAGTGCGCGAGCCTCTTGCGGCTAGCGAGCGTGGAAAACAGTAGCCTATGTGTTAATCCAGGTCCTAATCTGTCTACTTACCAAATTTCAGCCAGATCGGTTCAGTAGTTTTTGCGTGAAAGAGTAACAAACATATATCCATACATGATTGAAAGGAGAATAAGAGATATCTCATACCTACATATAATGAGGTGAACTAGTTGAAGTGTCAGGATAATAACTAAGTATTAGTACACTAGCTGTTCCCCGCGGCTTCGCCCGCGTGGACAACGTTTCTATGACTTTTCGAGGGTGCGCAGTGGGCGAGCCGCGGCCTATGTGTTAATCCATGTCCTTATCTGTCTACCCACCAAATTTCAGCCAGATCCGTTCTGTAGTTTTTGCGTGAAAGAGTAACAAACATACATCTATACATTCTTACAAACATTCGCGTTTATAATATTAGTAGGATTACTGCAAAGGCCGGAAAGTAAGCTATAGCTAAATAACTCCGCGATCGGGTCGCGTGACCCACTATTTTGTAAGAATACTGACGCGCGACTGGCTCGCTTATTTCAAACTTTCAGAAAAAAATGAAAAAATATGAAATAAAGTTCTTGTAAGCTCGTACTACAAAGTGGCTGTTACGTCAATCGCTGCGGACGCATCGTGCGAATATTATGGTTTTTTAATTTATTGTAAATATAATAAGAAGAATTTCCAAAAAGTAAGAAAACAACATCGTTTTATATCGTTTTGTTAAGAAGTTCATATATTTTCATAATTTTTCGATGAAAACTGCAGCAGTTCTATGGTTGCAACTATAAAAAAGGGTGCATTAGGATATTTTTTCCTTTAGTTCTGTGTATTAAAATAGAATTCGAGGGAATCAAAATCAATCCTCATATCCTGTAAAATACAAAACTTTTTTTTCGATAAAATATCCTTAATTGAAGTAAAGAGGGTTACAAAGTTGGTCGTTGGCGGTGGTATAAACCTTAATTCATACAAAGAGTTGGGCCGCGCGACCGCACCTTAATCAAACCACTGACCAAGAAGAATATATACGAAAATTATTATATGCTTAAAGAAAATGATTTCTCTTTCATTATTTCATTAATAAGATATCAATGCTCATTATTACATCCTATAAGGAGATTTTAACTACATACATAGAAAGAATTAGCCAATATTTTTACTGACTTCAAAAAAAGAAGTTATTTAATTCGACACATTTGTATGTAATATTGTTAGAATTGTGCAATTTTCATAGATGTTAGTAGAAGGGAGCTTCTACACACGTGTGTCAAATTTAAGCAATGAGGCCGCTCAAATTGTACAATGTTATTTTTTTACTATCTGTACCATTGCTTTATTTTTTATTGACAGTAATAGTATATTATGCAACTAGTGAATAAAGGACGGATTTAAATCGAGGGCCATAGATGAATCACGAACAAGTGAAGGATTCTAACGACTGAATGATAACCGTAGGGAGTGATTCATGAAGACTAAACCACGAGCGTAGCGAGTGATTCAAGTATTAGAACCCTGAGCGACGCGAATGATGAATCATGAATGGCCCTCGATAAAAATCCGTTTTATTCAAGAGTTGCATAGTATACTTTATGCCATGACTCTGAGAAAAAGAAACATTTAAGCGAAAAAAGACATTTAATGAAGAAAAAAGGAATGTTAAATTAGTTAAAATGTTCATTAAAATTGGAACAAATACTAAAATTAAGACTAATTTTCTTTGTGTTCGTACAACTCACAGTATTCAAATTTTACTAATGTAATGACAGCAAAGAACACTAAACAGTTTTTATTCTAATGCTAAACTCCTTGAAAAAATAGAGGAGTTATTATGACAAATGTTTCTATGACAAATATTCTTTGAACAAGGAGTTTGTTTCGAGTATTTTTTGCGCAAGGAGGTTGTATAGCTTAGAGAATTGGTGTGTACTAGACTTTTTGAAACGAATTGGTAGCGTTCAGTTTATAATTTTTCTGTTATTACCCGAAAAATTACATTTCGTGGTTTTTGATGTATAATACTGATAGTGTATTAATCAGCAAAGTACATACAATTTATGTGTTTATTGTGTAGGATAATTAAATAAAAGTGTGTTATGCTGTGTTTTGATTTCCCACAAAAAGTCCGCCAAAGCTTCAGCAAAAGTGCTATCATTTTGCTGGAATGTGTAGGTTAAGTTAGTTAAATAGTGCCAGTAAATAAATTACAATGATGCTGAAAAATACTGAAAACTGTGAAAGAAAATAACTGAAGACTTAAACTTATACTACTGAAAAAAATGTACTGAAGACAAGGCAGTATGGCAATGAGCAATGAGCCTTAGCCTGTCCTGAAAAGGGCAAACAAACAAAAAAATAATAATTGGTGTGTTCTAAATTCAAACAGCAAAATAGTGATTAAAAGAGCTTTTATTCACTGTTTTCAGTGAATAAAACAAGCTTTTTAGAAGGGCAATGGTATAAAATAAAGTATATTTTATTGATTGATTTATAAAATATTATTTTTGGTATGTCCACAGTTGGACATAGACTATGTTTGTCATATAAGTTACCGCGAATCACTTTACACTATTCTGACATATACAAAATCAAGAGAGAGATAAGATATTATAACAAACCGATTACAATATCTATGTATTTTAAATATTCCTAAACCTTAGAAAACCTAGACTTGCTTTGCGCTCCAAGCGAACCATAAAAATCATTTCATTCCCAACGCAACAACACCAATCGCTATTTCCATTGATCAGTCTAATCTACGCGCTGGAAAGCGTATAAATTGATGCGCGAACGGCGCGTAAACTGCTCCATGTCTACTATTAAGCCGAAGTAAGATCTTAGCGGTTTCCAAGCCTTCCCCCGCGGGGGTCTACGATGCTATTGAACGAGGGAGGGGAGAGAGCTTCTCCTCTTTGTATCGAGTAGTACAAGAATGGCCACTCAGGTGTAGATACCACGACAACAGGCCTTATCTTCGCGGTGACAAATCCTGCGCCAGAGACCTTACAGGAAAGAAAGGCAAAACGGTACATTTACGGGAAAAAAAGATAAAAATCTTTGATCAAATTAACAAGGATTTGTTATTGTACCATATCTATTAATCAGACTTTAATCAAATTACAGTAATGACAAGATATTAGATGATTTCCAACATCTTGGTTTTCGTCCGTTCTGCTTTTTTTTTCCTCGGACTGCGGAGGAGGGAAAGATGAAAATGTGTTAAGCCGGCTGTACTGGTTATGTGGGACTCACAGCCCTGCGCCTATATGCATACATACTCATATATACATAAGGTATATATAAATAAACTAGCTGTCCCGGCGAACTTCGTACCGCCTTACATTACATTACACTGCCCTGCCCTACCCTACACTACCCTACACTACACTACCCTACCCTACCCTACATACACTACACTACACTACCCTACACTACACTACACTACCCTACCCTACACTACCCTACATACACTACACTACCCTACCCTACACTACTCTACACTACCCTACACTACCCTACCCTACACTACCCTACCCTACCCTATCCTATCTCTCAAGTTGGATCGAACTGCACATGGTGTGCGAATTTTATTATAATCGGTTAAGTGGTTTAGGAGTCCATTGAGGACAAACATTGTGACACGAGATTTATATATATTAAGATATGCACAGGTCCAAGACCGCACTAACCACTAACAACCCCCTGTAGCCTTGACAGCTAAGCTACCTTAAAAGGTAATCGGAGCGACGCCCCCCCACCCCTAGGTAGGGGGGTGCGAAAATCCGTTCTGCCCGCATCATGTGTGCCTGTGTAAAAGTCTAAAATGGACCACTTTTGAAGGCAAAACATACCTAAGATTCACATCTTTTTGTCTTCATTGTCAATACTAGAGCAATCCACTTCAATACAAGAGAGCTCACAGTTGATATATTTGACACTGTACCCAGCCTATGTTGGACTCTGAATATACAGGTGTGAACAATAAAATCACCGATCATCTTCTTCTTCCAAAAAAAATCCTTTCTGTTTTCTTTGTAACTTTTTCTTTGCCCTTGCCTTTTCCTTTATTTAATTATTATTTAATTTTATTAATTTATTTTTTGTTTTATTCAGCAAAAATATATGTATCACTAATTTGTCAATAAATAATTTGTCTCAGGCTACGGTTCCAGTGAACAGTGATTCAAACAAAATTGGTGTAGGTTGTCCCGTAACTGGGGCTTCTACTGATCATACTAAACAACTTTCTCCAATAGTAGTCATTTAATAAATAGTCAATTAGATTTATTTAATTACCTCTTTATAATATTGGTAGGTATAGATAAAGTCGACCTATAATAAAAACATAGATACCATAGTTATAGTGTTATATCCATGCATCTCAAGGCTCCGTCTGTGACTTGTCGGGTTCCAGTAAACTCTGATTCAAACAAAATTGGCGTCTAACAAAATTGTTGTAGGCTGTCCCGTAACTGGGGCTTCTACTCATCATAGTAAACAACTTTCGTTCTACGAGTTTGCTTATATCGCAAAAAAATAACTCTTCACACAAATCGATCAGCTGATCGACCAATTTTGTGCTTTTTTATGGAGGGTTCATTTTTTTTGAGAATTGACTATGTGTTTCTTGGTGAAACTTGTTCAGTATGATGAGTAGAAATCCCAGTTAACGGGTCCTACACCAATTTTGTTACACCCCGTATATAATATTTATTTTGTGGAAATTTTAGCTGGCTACGTAGGTAGCACACATTCTAACACACTCAGTAACTAAGCCTGTGTCGGCCCACGTCTTATCTCAACAGCAGCTCAATGCAAAGTTTCATGGCGGCTGCCACTAAATTATCTAATAAGTCACACTAAACATAAACTGAATCACTAAATCCAAAAATTCATTTTTTTTATCTGTAACAATTTTTTTTTCATTCCTCTCGCTGCCCTGCAATCTGTGCAAGTGATTTCTGTGAGAAATAGGGACGGAAGCGTGTTACAGGAAATGTGTTGGAAACATGAACATGCCGCCTAATGCGAGGCCGGAGGCCAGAAGGCCCGTAGTTTTTTAACTTAAGTCAGATATAACACATCATATGCGACTACTGTAAGGCTCGCTCGTTTTATTTCATCTCCCACCAATACTAATTAATTTAAGTCAGATATTACAAAGAATATATGTGACTACTATAAGGCTCGCTCGTTTTATTTCATCTCCTATCAATACTAATTAACTTTAGTCGGATATTACACATCATATGCGACTACTGTAACGCTTACTCGTTTTATTTCATCTCCCACCAATACTAATTGACTTAAGTAAGATATTACACATCCTATTCGGCTACTGTAAGGCTCCCTCGTTTCATTTCATCTCCCACCAATACTAATTACCTAAGTCTGATATTACACATCATATGCGACTACTGTAAGGTTCGCTCATTTTATTTCATCTCCCACCAATATTAATTAACTGAAGTAAGATATTACGCATCATATTCGGCTACTGTTAGGCTCGCTTGTTTAATTTCACCTTCCACAAATACTAATTAACTTAAGTCAGATGATACACATCATATGCGACTACTGTAAGGCTCGCTCGTTTCATTTCATCTCCCACGAATATTAATTAACTTAATTCAGATATTACACGTCATATGCGACTACTGTAAGGCTCGCTCGTTTTATTTCATCTCCCACGAATACTAATTAACTTAATTCAGATTTTACACGTCATATTCGACTACTGTAAGGCTCGCTCGTTTCATTTCATCTCCCACCAATACAAATTAACTTAATTCAGATATTAAACGTCATATGCGACCACTGTAAGGCTCGCTCGATTTATTTCATCTCCCACCAATACGAATTTACTTAATTCAGATATTACACGTCATATGCGACCACTGTAAGGCTCGCTCGTTTAATTTCATCTCCCACCAATACTTATTAACTTAATTCAGATATTACACATCATATGCGACTACTGTAAGGCTCGCTCATTTTATTTCATCTCCCACCAATACGAATTTACTTAATTCAGATATTACACGTCATATGCGACCACTGTAAGGCTCGCTCGTTTTATTTCATCTCCCACCAATACTAATCAACTTAATTCAGATATTATACATCATATGCGATTATTGTAAGGCTCGCTCGATTTATTTCATCTCCCACCAATACGAATTTACTTAATTCAGATATTACACGTCATATGCGACCACTGTAAGGCTCGCTCGTTTCATTTCATCTCCCACCAATACTAATTAACTTAATTCAGATATTACACATCATATGCGACTATTGTAAGGCTCCCTCATTTTATTTTATCTCCTACAAATACTAATCACCTTAAATCGGATGATACACATCATATGTGACTACTGTAAGGCTTTCTCGTTTCATTTCATCTTCCACCAATACTAATTACCTTAAGTCGGATATTACACATCATATGCGACTACTTTAAGGCTAGCTGGTTTCAGTTCATCTCCCACCAATACTAATTAAAATAAGTCAGATGATACACATCATATGCGACTACTGTAAGGCTCACTCGTTTTATTTCATCTCCCACCAATACTAATTCCATAAAAGCAACCATAACGTCCAAAATGAATCAGCTCTGACCCCTACACTTTTAAACCCATATCGTAAAGCCACGTCCAAAGGCGAAATCATAAGCGCGTTTCACCAAAAGTACTGTCGTTAGTATGAATGTTTTAAGCATTCTCCGTGTACAGGTTGATATGGGATCGAGGGTCACATATACAGGGTATTAAGGGTCATGATCTGCAATGATCGGCTATATGTCCCGAATTTCCAGGAAGGTTTTTAGATTACCTTCTTAGGCCTCAGAAAACAGAAGAAACGTATTCTGAGTATGAAGCGCAAGGATTTTAAGGCAACGGATTAGAAACTTTGGTCGCAGGGTTTTCGATTTTCCCCAGCAATTACAAAACATATGAAAGAAATATTTTGTAAACTGATTCTTCATTTTAATGACTTAATTTCGTCAGTTGCAGAAACACGATTCGCTAACTTTTATGTGTAACAGGAAAAAATTTATCTAAGAAACATCTTTTAATACAGAGATTTGCATTCTACAGGCAAACCAGACCGATTTAAACCTCTCAATTTTATTAGTCGATTAGTCTACACTTCAATATGCCAGTTGATTTTTTTCTTAATCAATTGTAGTTTTTAATTGAAACGAAAAACATTGAAAAGGTGCAAAAGTGTGGTTATTTTCTTTACTCTTTACACGTAGAGAAAAAACAGGGAAAACTGTTTCAATCAGTGCCTCGCTTTAACCACACCCCAGACACTGCAAAACGAACGTGAAATGACATTTCTAAAAAAAAGCAAATGACGGATCAAAGAAAATTACGGCGAAGTCCTATACGTTCGAGAACCAAACTATAACCAATCTGTATTAATCAGGGTGACGAGGGGGTGAGGTCGCAATCTAAAGGGCGGCAGGGAGTGTCCATACTGTATGTTAGAACTAATATAATATATACTTTGCTTTAACTAAGAATATGAACGCAGAGAGCAAGTGTCTCCGTCTAGGTTTTGAAGCCTAGAAGCTTCGCAATATCTTCACGTCCCAAACACCAGACTATCTCAAGACTAAGGTCTTTGACCAGTGTGTGTTGCCAGTGACGACATAAGAAGGCTTAAAGCAAATTATATATACAGGATGTAAAAAAAATAGTGTAGGACCCGTTAACAGGAGGTTCTACTCATCATACTGAACAACTTTCCCCAAGGAACCCATAGTCAATTCTCAAAAAAAATATTGGACCCTCCATACTAAAATGCACAAAATTGGTCGATCAGCTGCTCGATTTATATGAAGAGTAAAATTTTTTTTTGCGGTTTCACTAAAGTCGTAGAACAAAAGTTGTTCAGTATGATGAGTAGGAGCCCCAGTTAACGGGACCTACACCAATTTTGTTACACCCTGTATATTAGTACTAACGTACTAAAATTCACCAAAAGGACTATGGAACGAGCTTTGCTCGGTGCTGCCTTGCGCGATCAAATCAGAAATGAGGGAGATCCGTAGGAGAACCAAGGTGACCGACATAGCTCACAGAATCGCTAAACATATGTGGCAGTGGGTGGTACACATAACTCGTAGAAGAGATGGCTGTTGGGGTGGTAAAATCTCGAATCTACCTACAATACAGAAAAAAAACAACGCACACATAATATCGTTTTAGTCTCAATTTTCCGCCTGTGCGCTTCTAGGAGGTGTAATTTACGTTAAGTTTTTTTTAATAAGTTTCTTTAGAATAAACTCTGAAGACCATATAAAATTTTTAATTACACAACAAAAAGGAGCGTTTTGTTTTCAGTTCTAAAATATGTATGTATGTTACTTTATGCCACAATTGTCTTCTAAACGGCTTGATGGATTTTATAGAGTGCCAGTTATCGTTAGATTTGTATTGATCCCGTGAGCGACATTGGACTGACTTCCCAAAAAAAGGGGTTAAGGTTTTATGCAGTCGTGTTTATTTTTATTTTTTAAGAACGTGCAAAATGCAAACAAAATGAAAGTACGTAGGTAAGGTATGTAGTCACAAAGACGTAATGCCTGGTAGTTGAAATCACTGTAGGCACATAGGCAACCTAACTGTTTAATCGGCATTTGTCTTTTTTTTTTATTCTTCATTGATAAGCCCTTACAACCCGCACTGGGCCAGAGTGGTCGACTAAGGCCTAATCGCCCTGATTCAGGGTAGGCTCGAGCCCCTCGGTGGGACGTATATGAGTTGATATAATAATAATAATAATAAGCCCTTGGAATCATCTCACCTGATGATAAGTGACGATGACGCCGAAGATGGAAGCGGGCTTACCAAAATTCCCTAACGCAATGGGGAACTGGCTATCTTATCTTCAAGCCGGGACACATCTATATGTTGTTAACATTGATGTTAGGGTGCAGGGGTTAGAAAGATGGTGGTAGCTAGCCAGGCGGGCTTATAAAATGCCCTTCCACCAACCAAACCGAGCCAGAGTCAGACTCCGCTGGGAATCGAACCCGCGTCCTCCTGATGTGAAGCTAATGGCCTTAACCATTACGCCACGGAGGTGGTCAAAAAAGCGAAAAATTATTTAATTGGATAAAAATCTCTATTAGTTTAATTTTCCCCAACCAACCAAAACTTTTCTGAATCCGTCACCTAGCCGCGATCGCCAAGTAGCCATCAATACGTTCGGTCGCGCCCCGTGAGAGTCGTACCGTCGCTACGAAAATCATTCCGCCGCTAAAATATCAATAAAACACAAATACCCCTACACCCCGCGCTCAGGGACTCGTTGAGATCGCGTTCGAATTACAAATTGCCTCAAATACGGCCCTGGCCTTTTGATGGGACACTTTATTTTTTTGTAACGGCCACCGCGCGAAAACTGGCTGGTTTCGTGTCGTTTTATGGGATTTACATTTACTTCATGTCTTTTTATTTCTATTGCACGTGTAATCCCTGTGAGTGCGGTACAGTCGCCATCAGATATACGAGGTGTTCCAATACTTCTGAGCTGTGTAAATTATGTACACTTTAAGTTACTATTAATTTCTAAACACATCTAATTTGTTATCAATAATGGAACAGCAGATTTTTCAATATGTTTTTCACACACAATTACGTAAGGTACTTTTACATATTATAATGCCACATATTGGAAAATCTGCTGCTCAAACATTTGTGACTTAGATGTGCAGATATTAATAGAAACTTCTAGTGTACATAGTTTTTTGAAATTCAACACTGCTCAGAAATATTTGAACACCTCGCCCGCTGCGTTATATCTGATGGCGACTGTACGTGGTGTAAATAAACTGTACAAGTATGAGTCGGACTCACGCACTTGTGGTTCCGCAAAACCACATAGTGAAGTGACTCCCGCAATGCGCACTTATGTATATTATGATTTTTCCATGACACAGACCACATAAAAAAAACGCATATAAAAATCGCCAAGTGCGTGTCGGACCTAGATGGGTTTTCTTGGATTTTTTTAAAATTTATGTTTTGTTTTTTATTTTCGTCTAGTCGGGAGAATTTCCAAAAAGTTATTTAATCCTTTTTCGATTACGCTTTAACAACCTGCTTGGACCTCATAAGAAGGGTCAAGGTCACCCAAAGGGCAATGGAGCGAGCTATGCTCGGAATTTCCTTACGCGATTGAATCAGAAATGAGGAGATCTGCAGGAGAACCAAAGTAACCGACATAGGTAGCTCACAGAATCGCTAAACTGAAGTGGCAGTGGGCAGGGCACATAGCTCGTAGAATAGACGACTGTTACGGTAGTAAATTTCTCGAGTGGCTACCGTGCACCGGAAGACGTGGCCTCCCACGCGGTGGACCGAGGATCGCGGGAAGCCGCTGGATGCGGGCAGCGCAGGACCGGTCGTCGTGAAAATCGTTGGGGGAATCCTTTTTCCAGCAGTGGACGTCTTTTAGCTGATATGATGATGATGATGAACCTGAGTGTGCATATCCAAAATTTTTAATTTTTGCTTTTTATGTATCACTATAGTTACCATTTTTATAGTTTTTCCTGATATAGGTACCATATACGGCATATTTCAGGAATTTATATCTGGTGTCGAAGAAAAAAAAATGTAATACCTAGCTATCATTGATGAGAAAAATTTGTAATTACGAAATAAAAAAAATGATACCCCCCGAAAATAATTTTAAAAATTTTACAGTTTTTCGGATGATCACATAACCTTCTATTTGCTCCTATTTGCTTTTATATATATATATATATATATATATATATATATATATATATATATATATATATTATGTTTGTTCGCGGATAACTTCGTCGTTTATGAACAGATTTTAATGATTCTTTTTTGTTGGAAAGGAGATATCCCAAGGGTGGCACCCGCTAAGAAAGGATTTTGGGAATTCCCCACGAAAAAAGAGGTCTGCGCGGGCTAAGCCGCAGGCAACAGCTAGTTGTAGGTATATAATATAATATTACGTAATAAAACACAGACAAAACAACTAATAAGCCGTTTTAGAAATATCTTATCTTTAAGCCCGAACACATCAATGTTGTTAACACCGATAATTAGCGGCAAGACTTAGATAATATGGCGGTAGCTAGCCAGGCGGGCTTAGAAAATGCCCCACCACCAACCAAACCAAGTCTTACATGATAACCCCACCGGGAATGGAACCCGCGACCTCCTGGTGTGAAGCGAATGAACTAACCATTACGCCACAGAGGCGGTTCACCATTGCGTTGGGGAAACTTGGTAAGCCCGCTTCCATTTTCGGCATATCATCATCACTTAGGGCTTGTGCACAAATCACGCGAGGTTTTTTCGGCTACTTTTTGACCCCCTCCTTCCCCCTGGCTAACTTTGGTGAGGTTCTTGGCTACCCCCTCGTCCCCCCAACAACCTCACGTTTATTTTTTTAATTCAACTTAATTTTAAGATTAATAGTGTTGTATATAGCGGATGGGGTCAAGCGCGGTCAAGGCCTACCTCCCGCCCCCCCTCCCCCCTATCGAACCTTAGGCGATTTGTGTACAAGCCCAAGAGATGATGCCAAGTGCTTACCGATTGTGAATAAAAAAATTACATTTTTCAATTGCGAAGTTCTAAACGCCAGTTTTCAAAAAGTTCCAAAGAAATAATAAATCAAAAGAAACTTCAGAGTTCAACGATCGCAGCATCGGTTATCAGAGCCTCGTATCAAAAACTTCAATACATCGCCGGTACGAGGAGAACTCAAAAAGTAAACGAAATAAATATTATATATCACGTAGAAGTTAGTTGCAGTATCTCCCTCAAGTGCGATGCGTCAAACTGCTCGACATTCCTAGACGAATATGGATTTTAGCAGTGTTTATGGGAAGAACGAGTCGTGGGTAGATTTGCATGCTTTTGTGATAAAAATACGTTTAGCATAACTCCTGGCAAAGTACAGGGGGAGTGGTTATGTGTTATTTTCTTTGATTGAAAACCGGCCGAGAACGACACGGGTTCACACAAACAGGGGCACCAAAACTTTAAGTACCAATAAGTCCCCTCACTACACACTATGCTCTAGGTAAATAGGGGTCTACTTATATAAATTTCATTTTTCCTGTGGACTTTAGATTTTCTCATAGATTTTCCTGTAAGCTATGCATTCAACCGCATATACTGTGGTTTTTTCAAGATTTTTAGCCTTGTGGTTTCGGAGATAAGTGGGGGGATGGTCAATGGACTTTCGAAGTTAAGACGAGAGTGAATAGGCACTATTTGAGCTTGCGTGTTACATCCTCGGCTGCATCGGCACTTACCATCAGGTGAGGTGCAGCCAAACACACTCAATTTTTTATTAATTAAAAAAAATAACTCGCATCTTACTGTGAGGATTTCAAATGTGATATTTTGTATTTGACTTTGGCATTGTACGGAACCCTCTCCACGAGAGTTCAACTCGCACTTGGTTTTATATTATTATAAACCCAATCCCTTGCTCGCCAATAGAAATTATCAAATCATAATGCATGTAGGTATTTCATTATCAAATACAAAGTCCTGTAGCTTCCATCATCATCTCAGCGGCATGAAAGTTGAGGAGTTAAATTTTCCATCATCAGCTCATCTGAATAACCTGAAAGATTAGAACTATCGTTCTATATATCTTCGTATAATATTTAAAGAATTCTCCTCCAACTCCTAACCGTTAAGGAGTTGTACATTCGTTCATCAGCTCATCAACATGAGATGATTAGTCACAGACGCAAATACTTTAATAGCTTTAGAAAACATATGAGACACGTAATACGTGCCTATAAAATTTGAGGGTTGCCCTCGATTTCCCTTGGATCCCATCATCAGATCCTGACTTGGTGACAATGGTACCCCCTGAGAAGTATACTCTTTCGAATAAAAAAATATTTGAAAATCGGTTACCAATCTGCGGAGATATCGCGTAACAAATATACAAAAAAAAACATACAGACGAATTGAAAACCTCCTCCTTTTTTGAAGTCGGTTGAAAAAACCCGAAAACTTCATTAAATATCTTCATATGCTTTGTACTGTAAATACAAGTCGCCTTACTTACCGTAGGTACTATTAGGGACAGGCGATAAATTAAGTGACCCTATTGTACTCACCCACTACTGTACCTATTGGTATCGGCCGCGGCTGATAAAAGTCCTCTCGCTCAAACGGCACGTGATCTCCGGTAGTGAATGAATAGTGATGGGACAAGAAACAACCGATAGGACGGATATCGATAAGTTTTTTTTTTATCCTTCAAGCATCGAGTTACACAGCCGATACTGATAACTTTAGAAATGGGTGTGGTGGTTGGCGGGAAACGTTAAGAATCCTTTTAAAGTACGGAGAGCCGTACGGAGCTCAACACATAAAAATTATATACAATAAAATAAAATAAATTGGACTTGCTAAAATTTGGTTGATAAAATCAACAAGGTATGCATCGTTAAGACGGGTATAAAGCAAAATAAACTTTTCGAAAGGATTTACTGATTTATGCTTAGTTAAGTTTAAAAAAAAACATTAAGATCATAAATACATTATATGACTGAGCATTGACTTAAGGCAAAAACGCGATCACTCATAATTTCATCTGTAATTATACGTACACGTGTACTCATATTACAACTCATATATAGTACATAAAATCTGATAAATTAAATAACTTTAAAAGTGACCAATACTACAACGATGTTTTTGTTTTAAATTTTTCTTTTCCAAATTTTTATATTACAAACTCAATTTTTGCGGCCCCCACTGTGTTTTCTACAATTTAAAAAGTTGAAAACCGTACAAGAGTGAGTAAAACTAACATTTTTGCTATAAATGCCTTCTTATATGCTCGATATAAATGGATCATTCATTGTTGTCCAATAGGACAAAAAAATTGCATCGGAAAAGAATCGTGTTAGATATTTAGGGATGTATCGCCGACAGTTCAATACAGAAAGTAGCCAAGTGTGTGTCGGACCCCTCACAAAGTAGGATTCCTTAGTCTTTTTAATAAATAAATGTATATTTTAAACAACAAAGTTATTGGCACTTGGTATATAGAACATTTTGTATGGAAAATCTAAAAACTTTTTACGAATTTTACGAATCCTTACTAATATTATAAATGTGAAAATGTGTTTATTTGTTACCTTTTCACGATTCAACACCTTGACCAATCTTGATGAAATTTGACATGCAGGTAGCCTGTGTCACTGGAAAAGACATAGGCTACTTTTTATCCCGTGAAAATAGCATATTCCGATGTAGTTCTCAAGGACACTGAAAAAATACACTTTTTTGCTTAATTACTTTAACATCGCAACGAAAGAATATATTGTTGTGATTTTTGCACAGAAATGGTTGAGGAGGACGAAAATAAAATGCTATAATTTACTAATTAATATACACTGATATAAGTTCCCGAGGGATCTGGGGAAAACTCCTTTCCACGCTCGCGCACGTCGGCATCGCAACGAAGCAATGAAGTAATTGAAGTGATTTTTTGTATATAAATGATTGAGCGGTGGTAAGTGACATAAACTGTTAATCAGAATAGCCTGATATAGTTTCTGAGGGATCTAGAGGACACTCATGTCTACGCTCGGCTCGCGCACTACTTTCCCTCAAAGGTAGTCATAAAAACGATTTCCACGCGGGCGAAGCCGCGGGCAAAAGCTAGTAAGTGATAATTTTCTTTTTAAATTGATTAATGTCCTATTATTTTGTTTTATTTTTTATTTTCTGAAATATCGGAATAGCTTGATTTTAACAAAAAGAAACACTTTAATGCTTAATATTTTGCAAACGTATCCTTGAATCGAACAATGGTTTTCTCACACCACAACCCCACTATGGCAAAAACTAGAAAAAAAATACATCCCTACTTTACGTGTAAGGAAGGTACCCTAAATATATGTATTTTTTAATTTTATTTTATCACTTTGTCGACGTGATTGATGTGTATACCCATGCCGAAATATATATTTCTAGTAGTACTAAGAGTCTCTGATCTAAGCCGCGGACAGACAGACGGACTGACATGTAGGGTTCTTTGTTGACTACGAAACCTTAAAAAGATAGGTCATAGTTTACAATGTTACAAGATTAAAAAACCAGTAAAGTGCGAGTTAGATCCGCGCACAGAGAGTTCCGTACCGTCCTGCTAGATGGCGCTAGTTTCTTCACGTTAAAAAAAACACGTTTTTTTGTATGGAGACTTTCACTTTTTGTAATTTTTAGTATTTGATGTTATAGCGGCAACAGTAATACATCATCTGTGAAAATTTCAACTGCTTAGCTATCACGGGTTCATATATTACAGCCTAGTGACGGACGGACGGACAGCGAAAACTTAGTAATGGGGTCCCGTTTTTACCCTTTGGGTACGGAACACTAAAAATGAAGAAATGATATGAAAATTATCCACAGTATTGCGGCCCCGTCGCGCCCTCCGACTCGCGACGTTGCTGGCACAAGTAAATTACGAAGACGGCGGGTCAGGGTTAGTTGTAATTTAAAAAAATATATATTTCTACAAGGTTTAATAAAAAAGTTACACTTAAGAATGGTGAATAAAATCAGTAAAACTAAATAGTGATAAAAAACAAATAAAAAGAAAAAAATATATAAAACATTTTTATAATTAACCAAAAAGTGTCACTTCGTCAAAGCATCATAGTACTTTTTGACGATAACATTATCTTACACCATCACTAACAACCTCTTAACAGCCCAGAGCACGTCCCAGTCAGCTGCGGGCTTTCGTCTGTTTTCTTTTTAATTACCCCCTATAAACCCTCGTCCTCAGCCCTCTCAGAGCCAGTGCGGAGGGTTGTCGCACGCTCACCTTATGAGCGTGCTTGGAGCAGGGGATCGATCTCCTGAGAAAGTTACGAGTGGCCAATGTGATAGTGATAAGCGTGTTATTTTACACATGTTTAAAATGTGAACGATGAAATTTATATTTATACCTGGTTGTCGGGAAAAATGGTTTTGAGCGATATGACCGCCCAAACTGTACCATCGTATTACCACAGACAAATATCAACTATAATTATCTTTGGTATTACCTAACATAAGATTTTGTGTTAATATTGTGTTTTTAGGTTCCGTACAACAAAAAATAAACGGAACCCATATAGGATCACTGGTGCGTCTGTCTGTCTATCCGTCCGTCTGTCCAAGCCAATTTGCTCCGAATCTACCGGACGAAATCATGTGAAATTCGGTAGGATGGTGTAATCCTATAACCCAAACACAGATGTGCAAAGTATTTTTTTTTTTTTTAATAAGGGTCATTTTCGGGGGAAAAATTAGGAAATTTTAAAAAAAGTTTTGCGAACCTTACTATATCATATATCAATTGAAAGGGCTCATTATGAGGATCTCAAATATTATTTTGTTATTATTGTAAAATGAATAGTTTTGATTTTATTCATGAAAGAAAACGGAAATTGTTCATTTCCCCCCTGATCCCCAAAACTACTGAGCCTAAAATTTTGAAATAAAATACAAAATATAGTTCATTGCTAGTAGATAACAGGAAAATCTATAAGGATTCTATCAATTTAAAATAAGTGGTAAATTTAATATAATACGTTCACTTACGTAAAATAGTTCACTAAAACACCACTAGATAGCGCTAGTCGTATTTTTCTATTGAACGGCCAGAATGGCGCAGGATATAGGCAAGTGCGCGAGTTCGAGGATCAGCGTAAAGCTGACCTTGATACCAAACGCGACCATTTAAATGCATACTTAAATGCCCTTAGTGCGCAAGGAGTTTCGCTGCGAAAATTGGCTACGTAAGCCATCTTCGAGCGCACGCGCGGCAAATCGACAAGGAGTCGAAGTGGTCGCCATGACTGAAATCGGTCGGATAGATCATCATCATCAGGTATCATTGTCATTGTGTGGAGAGGTGTGGTGGTACGGAACCCTCATACCGCGAGTCCAACTCGCACTTGGCCGGTTTTTTTTATATCATCTATCAGCAAAATAGAATTTTATTACTTGCTTATATAAAGTTTCGTTGGATTCGGCCCATCCATTTTCAAGAAGTTATAATTTTAAGTTTTTATGGGAAACGATTTTGTAAATAGGCTGTTAAGGATGTGCCAAAGTTGATATGGATGGTCATTAGCTTTACCGTTGACCATATAAGGTGACGCAAACAGTGACGCCTGCCCCAGAAGGGGGAGAGAGGCTTGAAGGGACAAGAACAATAGGCTTGTGGGGGGGAGTCAAGAAACCTCACGCAGTAACATCTTCTGCGTTACACCTCCCGGGCTTTGGCCAGTATAACCAAAGTGTATACATATATTAATACTAACATACAGTATGGACACTCCCTGCCGCTCTCTAGATTGCGACCTCACCCCCTCGTGACCCAGATTGATATAGATTGGTTACAGTTTGGTTCTCGAACGTATGGGATTTCGCTGTGATTTTGTTTGCTCCGTCATTTGTTTTTAGAAATGTCATTTCACGACCATTTGTATGCAGTGTCCGGGGTGTGGTTATAACCAAGAAGTGGAAGGATCATGGGAGGCTTTTTTAATCTACAATTGATAAGCCCTTGTCATCACCTCACCTGATGGTGAGTGATGATCATGCCGAAGATGGAAGCGGCTTACCAAGATTCCCCAACGCTATGGGGAACTAGCTATCTTATCTTCAAGCCAAAACACATCAATGCTGTAAACACTGATATTTGACGGCAAGAGTTAGATAAGATGGTGGTAGCAAGGCATACCATCAAACAAAACGAGCCTAACGAAGTTGACCCCGTCGGGAATCGAACCCTTAACCTGTTGGTGCGAAGCGAATGGACTAACTAATACGCCACGGAGGTGCTTGAAGGGTTTGAGAAAGGGCAGCTGGAGTCCTTCACTAGGTAGGAGTTCTGGCTGAAGGGTGTGGTGTTTCGGAGATTTCGTGGGAGCTTGCCGATCACTAACGCCGATGCTACTAACGACGTTACCTCGCGCTAATTATTTTTAGTGATCCATAATTTTCGTTTTTTAGAGCGTCGGTGGCATAATGGCAAGAGCCGCTACCTCCTGTCCGGACTAAGGCCCGATCACCCTAATTCAGGGTAGGCTCGAGCCCCTCGGCGGGGACGTATATGAGCTGATATGATGATCTAATTTTTATTTTATGTATAGTATTTTATGTTTTACCATTGTATTAGTTTTTTTGTATAATATGGGTCTGTACATTGTACTTTGTTACCTGATATAAACGACATAGTTTACAGTTTTTTCATTTACTTCCCAAAAGTGGTACTTTGAGTTGTGGACTAAATATACATTCATAGTTCTTTAGTAAGTAAGTAAGTAAGTAATTCTTTATTCGCTTTTAAACAAGGTACTACAAGTGAGATGTTCTATTTAACAATACAGAATCACTTGTTTAGCCATTAATATAGCATGCAAATGTTAACACAGTAATAAAAGGTAGGTACGTATTTAAATCTTACAGTCATATACATGTTTAACTTTTTTTTTAATTCCGCACCACTAACTTGTGATCCAAAAACTCACCAAGAGAGTAGAACATGTTTTGAAGCAGCCATTCGCGTAGACATTTTTGAAACTTGTTATAAGGAAGGTCTTTGTATGATTCTGGTATTTTGTTATATATAACGTAACCCATCCAGTAACAATTCTTTTTATAACAGGTCGTTTTTGGAACGTCGCTCATAACCAGCCTATTAGGGTTTCTTTTTACTCTGGCATTTACTTGTCGCGCTTGTTGGTAAAATGATTTCTCATATCGTTTTACAAATTTAGCCACCTCAAATATGTAAAGACATGGTAGCGGCAAGATCTTCAAGCTCCTAAATAGCGGTCTACAAGATACGTCTTGTGCTACTCCGTATATTGCGCGTATACATTTTTTTTGGGCAATGAAAACATTTTTAATATTTGTGCCGTTGCCCCAGATTACTACTCCGTACCGAAGGATGGATTCGACGTGAGCATAATAAGCTGTAATTGCCGTAGTTCTCGACGCAACCCTTGTCAATTTAAAGAGTGCAAAAGAAAAGCTGTTAATTTTGGCACTAATTTTGTCGATTTGCTCTTGCCAATTTAGTCTGTTGTTTATTGTAATACCAAGGAATTTTACACACAGTGCACTTTGTAGAGTTTGTCCTTTATAATTTACATTTAATTTTTGATTATTATTGTAATTTATATAAGTTGATTTGGTAAGATTTATTTGAAGATTGTTATTTTGAAGCCATCCAATTATTTCTACAAGTGTTTTATTAATGTCAAGTTCGTGATTATTTAATGTCAGGTTATTATTAGATGTCAGATTAGATATATTATTATTAGATGTCAGATTAGATATATTATTATTAGATGTCAGATTAGATATATTATTATTAGATGTCACAATTATAGAAATGTCATCTGCGAACAAAATGGTCCTATGTTTTGTAACATCAGGTAGATCGTTAATATAAATAAGAAACAGAAGCGGGCCAAGCACACTACCCTGTGGTACCCCATAAGAATTAGTCTTAAATTCAGATCTGTGTGAATGTTGTATATTTTTATGATCAAGATTAGGAATATTCACACATTGTACTCTATTTGAAAGATATGAACTTAACCATTTTAGTGCCGGACCTCGGATACCGTTATTTTCAAGCTTCAAAAGTAACAGATCATGTGATACATAGTCGAAAGCTTTTGACATATCGAAAAAAAGAACAGTCGTGAGTAGCCTGGAATTTTTACTCTGTAGAACTTCTTTAATCAAATTAAATGTTGCAAGAGTGGTTGATTTTTCTTTTTGAAATCCAAATTGATCATTTTTAATAACTTCATATTTCTGAAAGAAATTCATTAACTGCGCGTGTATTACTTTTTCGAAAATTTTCGAGAAAATTGGTATCAGTGTGATGGGTCGGTAATTTTCCATGTCATCTCTAGAGCCTTTTTTGTATAAAGGTTTAACAATGGAGACTTTCAGTTTGCTTGGAAATGTTCCTGTCTCCATAGATAGATTAATAAGATATACAAGAACAGCTTTTATCTGATCCTTACACGACTTAACAACTTTGGTACAAATATTATCATAACCTGCAGAATTGGTTGTGTTTAGGGACATTACAATTGTACTTACACAATTTTCATCAATGGGAGATAGATAGATTGAGTTGGATTGTAAATATTTATTACAGGTGAGTTTTGATTAAAAATTAGTTTTATTTGTTAGATTAATATAATAGTCATTAAATGCTTCAGCTATTTGAGCGGGAATAGATATAGTATTACCATTATTTTTAATCATGTCAATATATTGGTCGAAGTTTGATTTTCCTGTCTCACTATTTATTACTTCCCATGTAGATTTACAAAGGTTCTTACTATTTATTATGTAATTATTGTTGGTACGTCGTTCATACCTAGATCACATCCTGGACACTTCATACAACGGGCAAGAAACAGCGAAAATTGATAATTTCCGCCCCCCCCCCACCCTTGAAAAAAATTACGGTAAAAGGGAAGATAAAGCTATGTTATCTTCCCTTTTACCGTAATTTTTTTCAAGGGGGGGGGGATTATAAAATTTCGCCTATTTTCTTAAATAACGTAAAACTTATTTATCTTAAAATTATAAAAACAACATTTGAGATTCTTACAATAAGCCTTTTCATTTGATATGTAAAACGACATAGTTTACAGTTTTTTCATTTACTTCCCAAAAGTGGTACTTTGAGTTGTGGACTAAATATACATTCATAGTTCATACCTAGATCACATCCTGGACACTTCATACAACGGGCAAGAAACAAAATGGTGTCGAAATCCAATACGTTCGACAACCAAACTGTAACCGATCTGTATCAATCTGGATGACGAGGGGGTGAGGACGCAATCTAGAGAGCGGCAGGGAGTGTCCATACTGTATGTTAGTACTTATATATAATTATACTTTGCCAAGATACACTTAACAATTACAATAACAATTATTGAGCTCTTGCTCGACCAGAATGAAAGGTACGTGTTATGTATGTACAACTAGCCTTGCCCGCGGCTTCGCTCGCGTGAACATAGTTTCTATGACTGTTTTCAAAGACGCGCAGTACGCGAGCCGCGCGATAGTGGTATTTGAGTTTTCCCTAGATCCCTATGAGAAATAGTTCTCATAGGTTGGGCTATGCTAATTATGTAGTAGTCTGTGTCGTAGACTTTCCAACCCTGAAACTATCTCTGTGCACAATAGCACGTCAATCCTTAGCTTCACTGCGACGTGAGAGAGTTTAACAAAAAAGAGAGAGAATTTAACAGCTATCCCACGGGTACCACGAAATTGGGATAAAAAGTATCCTATAATATGTTAATCCAGGTCCCAATCTGTCTAGGTACGAAATTTTATCCAGATCCGTTCAGCTGTCCTGGCGTGATTGAATAACGAAAATCCAGCCGTCTATCCAAACATTCTTCTTATCAGCTCATATACGTCCCCACCGAGGGGCTCGAGCCTACCCTGAATCAAGGCGATCGGGCCTTACTCGACCACGCGGGCCCAGTGCGGGTTGGTCGACTGCACACACAACCTTCGAGTTTCTTCTTGAGGCGTGCGCAGGTTTTCTCAGGAAGTTTTCCTTCACTGTATAATAATAATAACATTCACATTTATAATATACTAGCTTTTGCCAGCGGCTTCACTCGCGTGAACATAGTTTCTGTGACTGTCTCCGAGCGTGCGCAGTGCGCGAGGCGCAAGCGACTCGCAAGCTTGGAAAAAAGTAGCCTTTATTTTAATCCAGGTCCTAATCTGTCTACCTACAAAATTCGTGAAAAGTTTTTGCGTGAAAGAGTAACAAACATCCACACATCCATACATACAAACTTTCGCGTTTATAATATTAGTAGGATGTACATGTACAATACAATGTACAATACAAATACACTTTCACATGCCAAAATAGTTTAAAACCCGATAAGATCATTCAACATGATAATATAGCTTATAAATAATAAAAATACCCATCATAAAGGCACTTGGTACGTTATGAGGTGCGTGTTCGTGTATTTATGGTAAGTACCATACTCTGGCAATAAAACCACGCCAGTAAAACATTCATCGCGCAAAACTCTACGAAACACTACTGTTATCTCACTTTTGGCGTAGTGTTAAAAGGAGACGGTTTGTCCATTGCCTGATGCTTCCCTCGAGTGCAATGGTCATGCTACTAGTAAAGCAGTGGGATCGGATCCCGGGCCGTGCAAAAACAGCGCTCGTCCGACACGGCGCGCCGTATTATGCGAAATGATCGTCGTAATATGCGCTTGCGCACAGCACACTGCAAAATATTACGGGTGTGAATGGTTGACATGGAATTAGGCTTTACCTAACTAATAAAAATAAGTAGCTCCTATTGTTATTGTAGCTGTAACTTCTTTCTCACTTTTCGCCGAGGTATCGATAATTGATTTCAAAGGAAAATACTGGAATACTAAAAATCTTGTGAAATCTTGAAGAATAATTAATGTGTCTGTTGTTAAGAAAAACAATTAAATTGACCAATCTGCATTGTGATTTCAACTCTCATGAAACGAGTTTAAGCTTAATTTACTTACGTGCACCTACTCCTTGCTTTGCTATGATCCGTAAATTTATAGAGATTTTCACTTACACGCCAAATATCAGTGATGTTTTCCGGCTTGAAGATAAGATAGCCAGTTCTCCATTGCGTTGGGGAATCTTGTTAAGCCCGTTTCTATCTTCGGCCTCATCGTCACTCAACATCAGGTGAGATGATGCAAAGCGTGTGTGGATTAAAAAAGGAAGCAATTTTGAATTTTTCCTAAAATTACCTTAAAAAAATTTGGGGAAACAGCTCATGAAACCGAACAACTGACTCCAAGGCTATATCTGATCTATATCTGATTTGAAAATTAACTTTTGGATTTGTCTTACTAAACTTGCAACCTCGACGCGCCCTCCAATTCACGACGTTGCTGGCACAGGTAAAAAAAAACTTAAAGGGAACGGCCAGGGTCAATATTCATAAAATGATACCACCAGCAACTAGCTTTAATATAAACATGACATGCGAAAAAATGTTTAATGAGATCACATGAAAATAAGAAATCAGAAGACAGTACGAAAAGAAAAAAAATAGCAAACATCATAACAAATGGCAGGTGCAAGTTGAATGTTCCAGTGCTTTTGGAGAACTTGGGATTGCTGGTCCCTAACACAAGGTTACGACAGGGACCAATAGCAGGCCCCCGTCACTCGATCGAGCAGGCGAGATAAGTACCTACACATTGGCCGTACAGGTACAGTCGCCGCCGCAAATGGAGCGCCGCTCGTGTACGCAGTTATAACCGCTAAGTCGAGCGCCTTAACACCCATGTTTCCGTGTATTGTCTGACAGTGGGAAGGAGTAGGTGAATAAATGCGTTTGTATGTATTTTCGTTTTTTATGGAAGTGCAATATTTGTTGCAAAGTAACTAGTGTCTCATCTGTGCCATTAATAAGGGTGCTGGCGGTTTCACAAATATTCGAAAAAAAAGTTCAAAATTCAAAGTTCGGACAAATATCTCGAAATTTGTGCCTCTTACCAGAGCAAAATTAATTTAAAACGCGATATCGGTATTCGCCGATTGATATCTTTCTTGAAGTTAGACCTAGCTGGACTGTTTGTCCCTGGTATACATATTATTCGTCAATAACTTTGAGAGTAGCGTTCGGGAAGCTTCGCAATATCCTCACGTCCCAAATACCGTAGTGTCTCAAGACTAAGGTCTTTGACCAGTGTGTGTTGCCAGTGATTACATACGGAACTGAGACAATCATGGTCGCTTATACTATGGGCCTCATAAGAAGGCTCAAGATCACCCAAAAGGCAATGGAGCGAGCTCTGCTCGGCATTTCCCTACGCGATCGAATCATAAAAGATATGATACATATCATTTGGGGTATATCTTACCAAAAATTAATTAACCGTATCGTATCTCGAGGACCCCGAACTTGGTATGTTTACAGGATCAAGACGAATCTAAACATGCCTTGCACTTTAAAATCCTTAAAATCAACATTTCAAATATATCGTGGAATAAATAAACATACATACATATATTAGACCTGAAAACAATACACTCCTTTTTTGGGCAGTCGTGTAAAAAAATCAACCTGTATGTATTTGTGTTGAAAATTGATTACACTTATTGATTATTTGTTTTTAAACTGTAATTTCATATTGTCTTTCTTATGTGTCTTAGATTTGATACATAAGTAACAGTGTGCTGACACCGACCTCAAAAAAATTTTGAAGCCCCTTATTTAATTCGTACCCACCTTTGATTTCGTTATTGTTGGGTAATGTTGTGTGTTTAAGTATAATAATATTATTTCATACTTTTGAGTGATTTTCATTTTGAAGTCGGTTTTTAGTTTTTTAAACTTTTATTTTTTGTTATCCTATATTAGATCCTGGTCAGAATATTGGAACAAATTTACTAAATTATTGTATTGTCATCGGTTCTGAAAGTAGTCTACTCACCATTTAATCCAAACACAATTTGCGGCTCAATCTGTTGAGGTGTTGAAGCCGCACTATGATGCATGTTGGGCCACGCCCCCAACATACCTATTTACGATTCAATCTGTCGGCTCTTAGCATAGCAGATTGTGTCTGCAAATAGTGGTTGAAATAGAATGGCGAGTATATAGAACGTGTGCAAGTTTTCGATCTAATCCGACGTCTTGAAGTAGGTGAATATCACGTTCAAAGATCCGTTACATAGACACAGTTGAGGCTAATAAAAGCGTATTTAAAAAACCGGCCAAGTGCGAGTCAGAACCGCACACAAGGGTTCCGTACCATCATACTAGATGGCGCTAGTACAAAGGGTTCTGTACCATCATACTAGATGGCGCTAGTTTCTTCACGTTTAAAAAAACACGTTATTTGTATTGGTCCCGCGTGGGGAAATGTGGGACTTTTAGTTTTGTATGTCCCCAAATTTTTATTTGGAGACATATGGGACTTTTAAAATTTTGTTTGTCCCCAATTTTTTTTATTTTCATTCAAAATTTAAAGGACACGTGTACGTACGGTGACAGCATAATTGTCATTTATTAAATAATGACAGGAGAATTATTATTTTTCACTTTTTCCAATATTTAGTATTTGTTGATAACGAAAAAAAAGCGCCAACAGAAATACATCATGAACGGCTTATGAAAAACAGCCTGGTGACAGACGGACAGACATACTGACGGACAGCGGAGTCTTAGTAATAAGGTCCCGTTTTTACCTTTAGGGTACGGAACCCTAAAAAGACCAATCGGTCAACATTCTTCACAAAAATCATGATATGCGTTCACAAAAGGTCTGTGCTGAAACTTCACCAACCTCAGGTAGAGCATGATCCCAGCCCGGAAACCGCGTCCGCAACCCACGGTGAGGCTACTTTATAGTCTTGTCATATCAGTTAATGGCCCGCGCGCCTTTGTCGCCTGCCGCCTGCGCCCGCGCAGCGACGCGTATATCAGCCGCATCGATTATCCATCGCGACATCTCGCGTGAGTAGCGGCTCGTTCACATTCATAGCAGGAGCGGTTGCGACAGAACCAGACTTTTCTACTACAGTACAGTGCAATATCGTATACAACTCATAAATGTCTCCACTGCTGGGCACGAGTCTCTTTCAAATTCGGGAAGTCCCCCTACAATACAGGGGACTTAAATGGGCTTCTGTCAAACCATGGGTCTGCCAACTGTCGGCCTATGGACCTATTTTTAGGGTGAAAGATCTGTACTATGGAAACGCTCAAATACGTCCACATGCAGCCTCGACGCGTCCTCCTGACCGTAGAAGAATAAAGAGGTAGAAGTCTAGAAGGGGGGCTGGGTCTGTAACAATGAATGTATACTCAGGTAGCAATACAATAAAAATATATTTTTATCAGCAACTCTATAATAAAATTGAACTATTTATATGAAAAATAACACAAGGAAATCATAAAATAGGTGAACTTAAACAACAAAAGCATAAGGGTCCAGGCACACGAACTGCATTTCGACTGCAAGCCAGCTGCAAATTCGCAGCTTGGATGCAGTTTTCTCTTAGTTAGATGCGCATTGACTGCATCCAAACTGCGAATTTGCAGCTGGAATGCAGTCCTGGTCCGAATCCGTCAAAAACATAAAAGAGCTACAGACTACGCCATTTTCTTGAAATGGCTGAAATATGATATTTTAAAGTTTTCAACCCCCGAAGCTCCGCCATTTTGAAATATTTCCATAAACTGAATCGACAAAAAAAAACATAATATAACTATCGAACCTACTCAAAAAAATTCACGAGAATCAGTTGAGAAATACGACCCGTAGAGGAGACATCCGCCAGACATAAACACGAAGGCATTTTGCCCAAGCTGAAAAGGAAACGCTTCGCGCTCGCTCGGTCAAAAAGGAAAAAGAAGAAATAAATTTAGAATGAAAAATCCAAAATTTAAGTATTCAAAATTTTAAAAACATATCGAAAGAAGATGACATAAAAACGGATTGAAAATAAACTAAAGGACTTCATCCATCACACACAAAAACAAACCGCGCGTAAGTGTCGAGTCTTTTAAGTACTTCCGCCCGCCGTCCGCTCGTGTTGCTGTTCACATTCAATCTCTAAGACAGCGGCGTAAGGACAAAGTATATTAGTACTAACATACAGTATGGACACTCCCTGCCGCTCTCTAGATTCCGACTCTTCGTGAATTGACAATCCCATTGTACGAAGTGTCCAGGGTGTGGTAAGGGCTTCGACTCTTGGTGAATTGACAATCGATGACAATGCACTTTATTCTAAAAAAAAACCCACAAGTTATAGAAGATGAATTATATTAGCATTTCTTGATATACAGGGGTACATTAGCTTGTAGCACAGATGGCCTTTGGGTCATTATAGTTCTTGAGTGGCAACCAAGCACTGGAAGACGTAGTCTAGGATGGCATATCCAGTGGCGGCGTAGAGGGGGGGGGGGCGATCCGCCCCGGGTGCCTAGCGCCAAGAGGTGCCAACTTACCCATTCGTGCAGTTTAGTTAGTAGCCAATTTTGATAAAGTGAACAAACATATTAGCAAAAGAGACCCTTCAAGACCAGACACAAACGAAAATTTTCGGGCTCGTTTCGCTCGCCCTGGAGTCACCCTTTGCGGCGACGCATCAACGTAGAGCGCCGCTCTCTACTTACCGTTTGCATCATGATATTGGTTGACACGTTGTCAAGTAGTTTATGCCCGATTGTCAATTTCGTGAGCACCAGTATAGATTTATATCAACTCAACCATAAAAAACGGTACGTATCTAGTGAAAAATTTTCGGGCTCGCTACGCTTGCCATGGGCACCCAATGAAGCCCACATAATTCGAAAACCATTTCGAGGAATAAATAGCTTCTGCGATATTTTCAGAAATTTCTAGTGATATGGTACGCTTTATAAACAATGTGATTTGCCCTTAATTGGCCTACTCCCGGCATTAAACAACTGGCATAGTTCCGATTTTTTACAAGACACGTAATTAGAAGAACCGTTTAGAGATATAACGATTTTATACTGTAAACACAGACTAAATAACTTAAATCTATTCATAATCTTCAATTAAAATTAGTACTGGGGCCGTTTTTTCATAGTATTTAGGCCCATGACGTCATTACATTAGAATGTTTAAGATTTGAAAAATCATGAAAAAACAGCCAATGAATAAAAAGAAGAAAAAGCAAATAAATTTTCTTAAATAGTCTATTTTACATAACATAAAAAATTAAAAAAAATACGTTGTATTTTGGATAATGCCATTTGCACAATATTGGTTAATCACCGGATCAATTTGTATTAAAGAAATTTTTTTTTAAAATTTTGGTTGATCTCTTGGGACAATTCAGTATAACGAGTAGGAGCGCCAGTTAGTAAACTACACGAATTTAGTTACATCCTGTACTACCTTTTATCTTCTGAATTGTAAACTAAATTAGATTAATTTCATTAATTAATTTAGAAGAGCAAATCTCAAAATCCGTTGCGTCATTCCACAAAAGGAGAAAATGAAATTATTCTTCGGAAGAGAGCATGCTAAACGATTCCAATGAACCGACTCAAACATAACATCAATAATACCAAAAAGACAAAAGAACGACGACAAAACCAGTCGCGAGTAATCGAATATGTCACCCCATAACTTAGACCTCGTGACAATGTATCGATTCGCATTCTAAGAACCCCAGACGGCTCGGCCGAAGATTATCCAAGTCTCACAATGCAATACAGATGCATAATGTCTAATTTTCAATTCCTTTCAAACTCCGGTCTTTGAATTATTTTTCAATTGTTGGTACTAACTCCGATTGCTTGTTGGTGCAATGGGTGTTATAAAAAAATAAAAAATATATTTTATTTCAGACAGAGTCCATATTTAAGTTATAATGAAAGATTTATTAAATTGATAGTATACGAGTAATGCTTCTAGCATAAAATAAAAACAGGATTGACGCCTTTTAGCTTCGATCTATCTGTTTGTTGTGTTTGTTCGTGGTCTGCGATGGCTAGTACTCCCCGCCAGGTCGCCGCTGTTAGATGGTAGGGTAGCAACGATGCTAGTCTGTTGCAACAGTTGGTAAACCCCTGACTTTATATCGTGAAACTAAAATAGAAGAAGGTTTACGCATAAGAGCTGATCTATCTATAATAAAACTAAGTAACAAGTTGAACGACAAACGCATTTAAGGACATAGATAAGAAAATTAAATAGAACAAGTTTCCCCAAAGAGCCTGTGGTCAGTTCGCGGACAAATTTTTGAACTTCTCAAACGAAAGCTAGTCAGCGGATCGATGTTTATGAGAAGTCCAAACATAGGTTTATTCGGGAAAGTCATTCAGTCTTGACTTACTTATTTACTTCATTTAATGTGTTAGTTGTTCAATTTATCACCATGTTCATCTTGACATAAAACTTATCAATGAAAGTGATTTACGTATTTGTGGACATTTTGTGCATGCAAAACTTTCAAAGTCCGATTTAATGTAATTAATTATGTATTCAGGGAGGGTAAAAAGAAATTTGACACATAAACATTTTTTCCTTCGTGATATTTTCGCTATCGAAAAAATCAAGAGCCGAATTGTTAACCAATCGCGCTCTTTCGACGAATTATCTGAGCGAATAAGGAATAATGAGAACCGGAAGTTTTGTGACACATGACATTCTGCAAACTTGTCATTCTGGGCCTGAGCGCGGATACTTGACCCGTAGGACTTACTCATTCTATTTTATGTGACATTTATTAGAACTTAGCATTCCCAGCGGTGGACAAAGGAATTATCGCTGTTCCCAGAAGAATTCTGTCGTCTTTAAATAAATAATTTGAATACTTTGTAATTTAGTGGGATTTATTGGTAATAACAATAAAATACTTTTAGTTCTTTGGCGATGACACATTGGCTGGAGGACATGACAAAATAAGCAGAACCATAAAATAATATTTTAAAGGTCGGGCAGTGCAGTTAACTTTCAATAAAACGTGCTATTTCTCAGAAAAAGTTTAAATTTAAGTACTTTGCACAGTAATAAGAAATCATAGGAACCTACTCAATTAAATTTTATATTGTTATCCACAATTGGTAAGGCCTTTTTACTCATACCCCAAAGCGATGAGGAACCGGCTATCTAATTTTTATGCCGGAACACATCAATTCTGTTAACACTGATGTTTGAAGGCTAGACTTAGATAAGATGGTGGTAGCTAGCCAGGCGGGCTTTAAATTCCTTATCACTAACCAAACCTTATAATGTTAGACACTACCGGGAATCAAGCCCGCGACCTCCTGGTGTAAAGCGAATGGACCAACCATAACGCCATGGAGGCGGTTAAACAAAATAATCTAAATATATATAACTCAAAGGTGACTGACTGACTGACATAGTGATCTATCAACGCACAGCCCAAACCACTGGACGGATCGGGCTGAAATTTGGCATGCAGATAGATGTTATGACGTAGGCATCCGCTAAGAAAGGATTTTGGGAAATTCCCACGGGAACCGCAAAAATCGGGAACTGCGCGGGCGAAGCTGCGGGCATCCACTAGTATTCCTATATTCTTATCCCTTACATTTAAGTGTTTTAATGATTCCATTAACTATCATTCGTTTTCATCATCTTCATCATCATATCAGCCAAAAGAAGTCCGCTGCTGTCCGCTGGACAAAGACCTCCCCCAAGGATAATTCGTTTTATACATTACTAGCTGTTGCACGCAGCTTCGCCCCTGTGGATATCAAGAGTGGCTGGAGTTTATTTAGCCTATTTCAATGCTGAAATTCCATTCTAAATAATGGTGAAAGATTTTTTTAAATCGGATGAGAAGTTTCGAAGATTAACTCCTACATAGAAACATAAAAACTTTACCTCTTTATAATATAATCATAGATATAATATTCATTAATGTATATTAATAATTAAACTTCCATATTACCTATCATCTAATCCCTATTCTCAACAAAACCTCATCAATTTGGGATATTGAATCTACCACTAATATAGGTACCTCTAAACAATTATCTTACATCCTTACTTCAAACTGAAGCCAACTTTAAACAAACAACTCCCCAATTAATTTAAATTTAAAGCACGGGACTGGAGGGACAACTGGCATAAATATTAATTGTGATAGCCTATCCAGGGTTTAATGAATAACTAATGTAACGGCTTACGGTTACGATACATATATACCTAAGGGCAAGTGAAAATTATCAATTTTCCTACTGTCCCGGGACGGACTAACCTTAACTTCGGGACTTCGAGTCAGGGTTGTCACTAGTTCTACATTGTGATAAGCTCAGCGATTTGTTACCCTAGATGGGTAATGCACTAACTAACAACATTTAAAAATCGAACCGGTTTCAACACACAATATTATAGGTAGTTCGCTTCCATTGCACCGAATACTACTGAAAAAAACCGGTTGTCTGTAAAGTCGGTTTACTGACGATAGTTGAACGTGACAACGTCATAAGAAAATACTGATGGAATGGTTTCATAATATCGAAAACGGAACGCCTCACGGAACGCCTCAGAGCGAGGTAACGACGGAACGCCTCAGAGCGAGGTAACGACGCATTTTTTCGTGCGTGCAGCCGGCTCCATCGAATTATAAGACGTTATCACGTCAAAAAAGAGATGCCAGTTGGCATCTTTTAATTTGCTTCACTTTTAGGACGCATGTAACCTATCTACCTTCCCTTATATAATATAGCATATCTCTAGATAAACAGGTATACCATGTATTAATACAGGAGACGCATATAGTGTCATTTTAATTTTTTATATGATTGTCGGCAGATCTATACTAATATTAGAAAGAGGTAAGGTTTGTATGTAGGAGGTAATCTTCGAAACTACTCATCCTATTATAAAAATTATTTCACCAATAGTTAGAATAGAATTTCAGGATGGTCATAGGCCTTAAAAACCCCCGCTCACTCTCGATATCCAAGAGAGCGAAGACGTGGGCAACAGCTAGTGTAAAATAATTTGCCTTCAATGATGCACGACAAATAATTCTTTGGGTTTCTTTACCTCTGTTTCTAAGCCAAGTAGACTTTGCCTTTAGTGTGAAAAATATCATATTAGCCGAAGAACGTCCACTTCTAGACAAAGGTCCCAAGTATATCCACAACGACCGTTCCTGCGCTGCCCGCATCCAGGGCTTCCTACGAACTTGACCAGGTCGTCGGTGCACCGAGTGGTAGGTTCACTAGGTTTTCCGGTGCGCAGTCGCCACTCGAGAAATTTTCAATGCAACAGGCAAATCTTCCACCCTACATGTAGTGACAACCTTACCGCCACCCCTTTCCCTCATATTCAGAACATAAAAGCGATTCACGAAATTGTTATTGACAATATAATAGAGCGAGTGTCATTCCTTTATGTCACAACTTCTGGACATTTCTCTCTCTTTACACGAGACTATAATGTAAACGTATCTTTTTATCACCAACAGAATGCAAGAGAGAAAAACAGTGTTAAACGTTATAAATACAATAGTCTATTTAATGATCTTGCTACTGCGGTAAAAATTTCACATAGATGAGGGTAGTTTTCATGATAAACATTTAACTTGCTTATACTTAGTATGGAAACTTGTGTTAAGGGAGAAATTTGAGATTAGGTTTTTTTTATTATTATTTTTTTATTAAAAAAATTGAGTGCGTTTGGCTGTACCTCACCTGATGGTAAGTGCCGATGCAGCCGAGGATGTGACACGCAAGCTCAAACCGTGCCTATTCACTCTCGTCTTGAAGATTCCTAAATTATACGAATCGGGGAATACAGACAGAAGGGAATTCTACTCCTTGGCCGTTCGCATGATGAACGAAGACGTCAAACGCTTCGTGCGTAAAGGTGGAACATTGACGACAAAGGGGTGGAACCGCCCTCCTCGCCTGGTCGTCCGATGATGAAATGGAGAAGGGGGAATGAGGTTGTGAAGCTCCAGGGTACACTCTCCGAAATGAATCCTGTAGAACACCGATAGACAGGCTACTTTGCAGCGATGCTCGAGGCTTTGGAGCCTGTTTGATACAAGTTCCTCGTCGCCGATGAGTCTCTTAGCGCGTCGGTCGATAGAATCCAAGGCATCTAGCTGGTAACGAGCCTATCCGTCCCATAAGTGAGAGCAGTACTCCATACATGACCACACTTGAGCTTGGTATAATGTTAGAAGTTGCTCTGGTGTGAAGTAAAGTCTCACCTTCGAGAGGTTACCAAGCTTTTTGGCAGCGGTTTTTGCCTTGGATTCAATGTATCTCCCGAAATTCAGATCGAATGATAAATCTACGCCAAGGAGCTCAAGATTTATCTCGGAAAGTAGGAGACAGGTTAAAAGGACTTCTTTTTGCAGTAAATAGACACGCCTGCGTTTTAGAGGCATTAAACCTAACAAGATTGGCATCGCCCTTAGTCAGAGACTACCTTGAGTGTTAGGTTCACGCGCTCAATCATGGCTTCTCTCTGAGATAGTATATCTGGACCCCTAGCTCGAGCACTATACAAGTATCTCTCCGCAATCGTGCTGTCGTCTGCATACCCAAATATACCGGGTTTCAGCAGATCGTTTATGTGCAGCAAAAACAAAGTTGCGGAGAGAACTGAGCCCTGAGGTACCCCGGCATCAATAGCAAATAGGTCAGACGAACAGCCATCAACGACCACTCGAATGAACCGTTCCCTCAGGAAGTCAGATATCCAGTTGCACAACCTACTGGTTTAGGAAGGAAGCTTACCAATAAGGCTAGCATGCCAGACCCTATCAAATGCCTCAGAGACATCATGAGATACGGCAAGAGCTTCACCGTGCTTCTCTATGGCTTCTTCCCATACATGCGTAGCATACACTAGAAGATCTCCCGTTGACCGACCCCGGCGAAAGCCATACTGACGGTCACTCAAGAAGTCATTGTAAATTGTTGTCAAACTGCTCTCTTAACATAAGTAAAACCCCTTAACATATAGGGTCATTAAGTTATAATTGGAAACGCTCAACACGTTAAAAATCGACTTCAATCGCAAAAACAACCAAATAAAATTTTACTACATTTTTTATTTTTGATAATTTCAAAAAAAAATTGAGCGAACTTTGATAAACTTTATATGGAAATTACATTGAGGAAACTTAATAAGGCCGCTTCCATCTTCGGTTAACGGGGATAAAACATAGCCTATGTTAGACAGTGATAAATTATTACTGAAAATAATATATGTTTCCATTAGTGAGAGAATTTTTAGAATTGGTTTAGTAGTTCCAAAGATTACCCCCAACAAAACTTATGTGTAAGTAGTTAAAATTTTGAGCATTATAACGGCCAGTAGTGAAATCTGATTAATTAAAGCAAAATAGTTATTGACTGAAGCTCCTTTCTAGAGATTTTGTCCTTTTTGTAATGATTATTTTTATGCTTTTTTTAGTTAGTATCATATTAGTATTATCTATTGTGCATTCTTTCGTTGGTGGCGTAACGGTTACGGCCGCTACATCCTGTCCGGGAGGCCGTGGTTCGAATCCTGCCACGTACCAATGTGTTTTCGAATTTCGATTTCATATGTACGTTTATCCGACGCTCTTACGGTGAAGGAAAACATCGTTAGGAAACTTGCACACGCCTGCGAAGAAACTCGAAGGTCGTGTATGAAGTCGACCAACCCGCACTGGGCCCGCGTGTTCGATTAAGGCCCCATCGCCCTAATTCAGTGTAGGCTCGAGCCCCTCAGAAGGGACGTAAATGTGCTGATAAGATGAAGATTTTACATTCTTACCATTGTAGTATTTAGACAAAAATAAATACGCTCTCTCCAAGCAACATTAATTAATGAAAGACTGACCTGAATCACGGTCATTACCTGGATGGGTTTGCTTGTCCGTGGTATTTTTCTAGACCGTTCCATGCTTCGCAAGGTACGTTAAGCCGTTGGTGCCGGTTGCTATTACTAGATGGCAGTAACTGCCTATTTCAAAATACAATAACTAACAAGTCTCCGATTTTTTTTTATTTGCCTTATTAAAAAAAATTGCGCGCCAAATTGATAAAAAATTTGATTTATGAACAGAAAATACTGCAATAAAAATATTTGGAAGAAAATATACTTGAAATGAAATCCTAAAAGTAATGAAAAATACAATAATACCAAAAAAAAATCAGGTATAAAAATTTTGCAGTAACTGTGTTTTAAAATTGGCAGCTGAGTTGTTCAACCGTGTGCCTTATAGGCGGCAGGCGGGATAACAACTTCTGCCAGTGAGGTTCGCCACTAGCTCTAAAACTCCCACCAATCCGGACTTGGCCCCGGTGTGTGGAGTATAGGTCGCGGGAAGCGGCTGGATGCGGGCAGCGCAGAACCAGTCGTCGTGGAAATCCTTTGGGGAGGCCTATGACCAACAGTGGACGTCCTTCGGCTGATATGATGATGATGACGGTAAGTCTGCCAACGCGTGTCTGTAAGCAAAATCTGCTCCGTCGTGATTCGAGCAATGTTTTTAGAGTTCTGTACCCAAAAGGTAAAAACGGGACCCTATTACTAAGACTTCGCTGTCCGTTTGTCTGGTCTGTATGTCTGTCTGTCACCAGGCTGTATTTCATGAACCGTGATAGCTAGACAGTTCAAATTTTCACACATGATGTATTTCTGTTGCCGCTATACTAGAAATACTAAAAAAAATAAAAAAAGTAAAGAAATAAGGGGTCTCTCGATACAAATAAAAGTGTTTTTTTAACGGGAAAAAACTAGCGCAATCTAGTATGATGGTACGGAACCCTTTGTACTAGCGCCATCTAGAATGATGGTACGGAACCCTATGTGTGCGGTCTGACTCGCACTTGTCCGGTTTTTTATACCCCATTTTCAAAGCGCTAACACTAAATCTACCTTTTTTCTTTATCTCAGGACATACGAGTACCTCACAGAATCGCATAACTATGGCAGTGCGACACATAGCTCGTAGAACGGACGGCCATTGGGGTAGTAAAGTTGAGTGGCTACCGCGCACCGGGAAAACTAAGCGTAGGCAGGCCTTTTACTTTGAACAGATGACGTGGAGGTCGCGGAAAGCTGGTGAATTGGGCCAGCATAAAACCAATTGCTGTAGAAATCCTTAGGAGAGGCCTTTGTTCAGCGTGGACACATTTTGGATAATATGATGATCATCTTTTATGATCCCTTAACACAATAATAAACAAAATAATAAATTTTCTCATATAAAATAGTCAATAATATGACCCTAAATAAGATCCCAATGATCCTTTACCTTGATAAGCCAGTTAACCCTTCCAATGCCACAGGTTAACCCTCAAATACCTACTGCTGCTCTTAGGTCGCTCATGGCCCGCGGCTTACAGACCCTTAATGATATCGCCGGGAGACTCCCGTTTGCCGAATTACCTGATGTTGTACAAGCGACGTATACATCTGTCATAGTGCAACCCTTTTGGATAGGGTGACCACACGATGAAAATTTACAAGTGAAAGCTATTTTTAGTTTGCTTTCTGTAATCAAATTAACTCTCAGAATCGCAGTGGTCAAGGCACATAGCTCTTAGAACAGATGGCCGTTGGGGCACTAAGGTTCTCGAGTGGCGACCGCGCACGGGATAACTTAGCATAGGCAGGCCTCCCACGCGGTGGATCGAGGACCTGGTGAAGATCGCGGGAAGCCGATGGATCCGGGCAGCGCAGTACCGGTCGTCGTGGAAATTCTTGGGGGAGGCCTTTGTCCAGCGGTGGACGTTTTTCGGCTGATATGATGAATCAAATTCAGGAGTACTATGTTTTCTTACAATGTATATGTGGTTTATTTATTATTATTTATTTATTTATTAATTGAAAAAATGAGTACATAGGTAAACATTAGACCCACAAAACTGAATGATCAGTTTTATTTTTGCTTGTGTGGGCTCTGAATAAATTTATATCTTATCTTATTATTTTCTTATACAGGGTGAAACAAAACTTATGTAGGATCCGTTAACTAAGAATTCTACTCATCACACTGTTTTGTTCTCTAGGTAGCCATAATCCATTCTCAAAAAATATGTAGGCATCAACCCTTTAAAAAATGGACTATCAGCTGTTTGATTTGTATGAAGAGTACATTTTTTTGCTAATAGCAAAGTATATATATTAGTACTAACCGACAGTATGGACAGTCCCTGCCGCTCTCTAGATTCCGATCTCACCCCCTCGTCGCCCAGGCTGATACAGATTGGTTATAGTTTGGTTCTCGAACATGTAGGATTTCGAATCCTGCCACGTAATAATGTATTTTCGAATTGCGATTTCATATGTAAGTATATCCGACGCTCTAACGGTGAAGGAAAACATCGTGGAACCTGCACACGCCTGCGAAGAAACTCTAAGGATGTGTGTAAAGTCAACCAACCCGCACTGGGCCCGCATGATGGACTTAGGCCCAATCGCCCTAATTTAGGGAAGTATATGAGCTGATATGATGAAAAGACGTTTAAAAGTTGATTAATATGTAATTTCAAATGTTCTCATTAAAAAGTCTAATTTTTCATGTATTTTGTATTTTATTTTAATTAACTAATTTGGGGTGCTAAACACCCCCACGCGACCATTTATGCAGCTTTTTAGGTGCGCTCAACTGAGTGTCAACTGATCCTTTAGGGTAAATTTGACATAATTATTTGGACAGCGACGAGCCTTTCATGATGCATGGCCATCCTATAGTAAGGACTCTATAAATAATTCAACTCATCAACCGCTGCTTGCTTGTGGCGATACTCATCGGACCCTCAATATCTTTATCTAATATTTACCAATATTTATAGAAAAGAAAAGTTTATTGGAACGTGGACTACGTTGTAGACAAAAATTAGGGTATTTGTATGCTTGTAATAAATACACACTACTTAGTCAAGATACTGTAATATCCTGGAACCGAAGATCTCCAACTTGTACCCATATCAGATTTTTTTAATCCCCACGATATATTAGGAAAAAAAATATTTTGTAATCCCTGTAAAATTATCATTGAGGATCTCACCAATATTAAGAAAAGGTCCGAATTCTATGCTTGGCACCTATAGTCAAGTCAGCAGCAGTTAATTATTCATCTATCACCCCATACCGTTACTAAAACGGAAAGATCCCTAAATTGCATGCCCCACCCATAAATCACAATAATAACTCGCCGACAAAATCATGCCGACTGCCATCGCAACGCAAATGATTTACAGCAGATGCAAATCTAGTTTCCAAAGCCTCAAGCCCTTGTTCTGAGCCCGACAAGACATTTAATTACCCCGTAATTTATCCCCCAGCCATCTACATTAATCTGAGGCCACTTCTGGCAACATTGAAAAAATAAAAATAAAGAAAAAATAGGCAAATCTATCCCCCTGATTACAAGCTGTCACGTCGTTAGATTTTTTCTAAGCCCTCAATTCTAATTAGTCACGTTGGTTTGTACCTCAACGTCTGGAGTGGTGAACATCCATTTTCTTAAATGCCAATTACAATTGGCCTCCACCTTGTGTTGCCAGCAACGAAATTTATTGCTTAATTACCTCAGAAAACTCGTCGCTTCCTACCATCTCTAGTCTCCGGTTTCTCTGGCAGATGTTTTTTATTCGCGCGGAAAAACAAAACGGTTTAAGAATGACATTAATTAATTCTTAATGAAATTCATCTTCACCCTCCTGTTCTTTAATTTGAATGCTAGATTTATTGCTCGCGCAATTTGTCGCTCGCCGCTCTCCTACTCTAATTAAAACGAGTTTTCGTTATTATATTTATTAGCGACAAGACAACCTTAAACAAATATAGTTTGTCAACTTTGCACATTTATTGTAACGAAAATTCAATTTCTTTATTATACACCACAAGAGGGGGCTATTATTAGGTACATAACTATACATCATTGAAAATGGTGACTCTTAAAACCCATTAGCATTAAAACATGCATTAACCCATTGTCATTTTTTAGCAGTGTTATTTCTTAAAATGCAAATAAAAAATAGGCAAGAACTCGTCTCACTATTTAAAGTCTAACGACTACATTACATTTAACCATCTTACTTATTTTTATTCTAATATTTCCTTTGATAAGGGTCATCTATTGCAGCTTGAAAATATGGTTCTTCATATCTCAAGTACCTATCGTCTGGTCGCATTACGTCTGGAAAAGCCTTATGAGTTAGAGGTTCATAGATGTTCACATCTATTCCGTCATGATACTGATGACTGTTGATCAAATTTCTATTAACATTCCTGTTAAGATTATTGTTGCTTTTGTAAGTATCTTCTTTCTTTGGCAAAACTGGTGTAGGAGTGACTTTTTCATCTGTTTTCTTATCTTTGACAGCAGTACCTGCTCCTGCCAAGTCTCTGTAGTTCCTTTCTTCTTTTCTCAAAGGAGCATATGGGTACCTGTTTCTAAATCTGTAGTCATACCTACCAGTTCTTGCGTAATCATCTTCATACCGTCTGTAAGGATCTGGTGTGTATCGGTATCTTAAATCAACACTCGGTGGAGTTCGGACAACTTCAGGCAAATTAGCGTAGTAAATGATTCTCTTAGGTTTCCTTGATAGCGCTATTGCATTATCGTAAGGCTCATCGTATCTGTCTATTCTTGAACCATAACCTGGTGGACTTGGTGGTCCATAACCAGGTACTCTTGGACTGTATGTTCTTCTGTCATACACATCATAGTACGGATCACGTCTGTATGGCTCCTCAGGGTAGAATCGATCATCGTAGTATCTTCTTGATTCTTCTGGGTAGTACAAAGCTTGCCTTGGATACACTGGTTTGTACAATTTCGCTCTGTCTTCTTCACCAGGCCTTACGAATTCAGTTCGAATATCGTCAGTTCTAGGACGTTGGATGGATTCTTTATCATTTCTGGATTCAGAGGTCTCAAGTTGCTTGTTTTGGGTGACGAAGTTGACGCGTGGCATTCTGGAGTTGATAAGCTCTCCTGAAGGTTGAGGGGGGGTTAAAACATCGTTATCTTGAGTGCCGTCTCTAGGTGGATAAGGCAATTTGATCCAGTTTTCATTTGAGGCTCTAGCACCACGGCCTGTTGGTTTGTCTGTCACTCGTTCTGTGGTCTGGTAAATAGGAAATCCCTCCTTGCCATCACCATTCATAGTGAGAGAAATCTTAGTGGTCGGGTCCTCTGGAGGTAGAACATGAGGTATCCATGGAGTAGGTTGGTTAAAATCATTTCTGGACTCAGTTTGATGATTATAGAACTTCTCTTCTTCTATGACATCACGACGCCCTCTGACATCTGATTCAGCTTTGACCTGAAATAAGTTGTTAGAATAAAGCTCGTTATTTATAGTCAATCATATTGTAACAGTACGAAATGAAAAGAGGATCCATTAAATGGGGCTAATCATCATACTGAACCACTATTCCAAGAGACCGATCCATAGTTAATTTGCAAAAAAACGTGAGCTCTTCATTCAAAGTAGATCAGCTGTTTGACCAATTTTAGAGAGTTAAAAAAAAGGGAAGTAACTACGGGTTCCTATCAACAAAACATTAATAACTCTCTATTAATGTTTTGTTGATAGGTAAAATCCAACGGGTCAACACCAATTTTGTTACGTATATATATCTTAATAACTGGGTACCGTATTTAATAATTTATATTTCATTTTTATTTTATAGTTTATCGATAGATTATCAAAAGGGTTAATCTGAAAAAATTAAATTTATTAATTACTAGCTTTTTCCCGCGGCTTCTCCGGGTGGACATCATTTTTATGACCGTCTTTGAGGCGAATGGTGCGCGAGCCGCAAGCAGCTCGCGAACGTGGTCGTCAGTTTTCTCCACATCACTAAAGAACTATATTGAGCTATTTTTATTAGCTGTCTATGTCACTTCCCACCCCTCAACTAATTATATACAAAAAATCACTTCAATCCGTTGCTCCGTTGCGACGCTGCCGACGTGCGCGAGCATGGAAATAAGTTATCCCCACATACATCGGGAACGATGCTAATTAGTAAATTACATCCCTTTAACCATCTTTGTGCAAAATATTACAACCATCCATTGTTCCGTGGCGATGTTAAAAAAATTAACCAAAAAAGAGTATTTTGCAATTTCCTCAGGAACTAGATCATATTATGCTATTTTTACTGGATAAAAAGTAGCCTATATCCTTCCGAGTGACACAGGCTACCTGCATGCCAAATTTCATCAAAATTGGTCTCGAACATTGGTGTTGAAGCGTGAAAAGTAAACAACCAGGTGAGATGTTGTCAAGGGTTTACCAATTGTTAATAAAAAAAAACACATTTTCACATTTTTAATTCTAGTAAGGACTAGCTTTTTCCCGCGGCTTCGCCTGGACCTCGTTTTGATGCCTGAGTTAGAGGATGGGTGGTGCGCGAGCCGCACGGTTCGCGAGCGTTGCTCCATTGCCACGTTAAAGAAGAACAAACAAAATATACACTTTCACATTTATAATAAACTAGCTGTCCCGGCGAACTTCGTACCGCCTTACATTACATTACACTGCCCTGCCCTACCCTACACTACACTACACTACCCTACCCTACACTACCCTACCCTACCCTACCCTACCCTACATACACTACACTACCCTACCCTACACTACCCTACCCTACACTACTCTACACTACCCTACACTACACTACCCTACCCTACCCTACACTACCCTACCCTACCCTATCCTATCTCTCAAGTTGGATCGAACTGCACATGGTGTGCGAATTTTATTATAATCGGTTAAGTGGTTTAGGAGTCCATTGAGGACAAACATTGTGACACGAGATTTATATATATTAAGAAGATTAGTAAAGATAGTCCATAGCCATTCAGCGCGGAAATGCAGTTAGTGTTATGGGCACCTTTGCACCGGGAATGACGAAGTACGGGTTATTTTAGGTATTATAGGTGTTTTATGTAATTTAGGTGTTTTATGTAATTTAGGTGTTTAATTTTAGGTATTGTAATTAGTATGATGTTATTTTTAATACCGCTGATTTAAACTGAATTTACCATAAGGATTAATATTTATATTTAATAATTACCTGTTCTTGTTCTGAGTTGTAGGTTTGCTGTAGATCCATGGAACAGGTCAAATGCATGATGTTGCACCACAACACAAAAATCCTTAACTTCTTCATTTTGGTAAAGGTACCTGGAACAAAAACATTTTGTTTCTTTTGATTTATGTTTTTTCTTTTGCTCGCGCTATGCTCAATAGAAATATTTTAAGAAGAAATGTTCTTTTTTCTTCTTTTCTTATCGTGTGGCACAATTAACCAAGGGATAGACGGCGGTTGAGTAGTGCTGCACTTAGCATCACTCGCGGTCACGTGTAGGGCATTTAAAAAAATTATAAAAAAAAAAAATTAAAAAATATAAAAGCTAATAAAAAAAACAAAAATAAAAAAATAAAAATTATAAAACCAAAAAATAAATAAAAAAAAACCTATATACGGACGTGTGCAACGCGACCTTCATACACATCTGGAATCAGATAAAATGTTAAATGTGAAGATTTTTTTATGTGAATTAATTAATTAATCAATTTATTTATTTATTTTATTTGTTTAAATAAATAGTTGGGAATTGGAACTTATTAAAGTACTAATACTATGTTATCTGGTACAAAATCAGTTGAAACTTTGAGAGGGACTCGGAAACAGTGGTAGCACCCATAGAGACTTTTGTTCGGGGAACTGAAATCTATAGCGTATATCAAAATCCCAGGACATTCAACAGAAACCACATTTTCCATACTTTAGGCCCGGGGCGTAAGAGCGTCGGTGGCGTAACGACTAGGGCCGCCGCCTCCTTTCCGACAGGTCGTGGTTCGAATCCTGCCACGTACCAATATGATTTCGAATTTAGATTTCATATGTACTTACGTTTATCCGACGCTCTTACGGTGAAGGAAAAACATCGTAAGGAAACCTGCACACGCTTGCGGAGAAACTCGCAGGTTGTGTGTGAAGTCGACCAACCCGCACTGGGCCCGCGTGATCGACTAAGCCCCGATCGCTCTAATTCAGGGTAGGCTCGAGCCCCTCGGTGGGGACGTATATGAGCTGAAATGATGATGAGGTCCGGGGTTCTTTATCACTACTCTAAATCAATCCCTCCTACCTAACCTCCTCTGAATACAAAACCTTCAATGACTATCTAAATTTTTATTTCATTTTTTAAGTATTTACAATAATTTAGAGAAAAACTGCATATCATCAAAACAAATCATAATGACTTCAGTGAAACTCAATTTCCACACGGTCAACGGCTGCGCGGACGCACGGAAACGTTATGAAACGGGCGGAAGCAATATACTTTACTCGTCCGACCGTAGCCATCTACAGCGTACACCAAATTATCTAAATAACGATTCAGTCCTCCTAACCAGAGGTCCCGGATTCAAATCCGGATAACCAATGTACCAATGAGTTTTTCGAAACTTACGTACATACTCGTACATAGGTACTTAGCGATTGATTTGACGGTTTTTTTTTAGTCACAATTGGTAAGCCCTTGGCATCATCTCACCTGATGGTAAGTGACGATGATGCCGAAGATGAAAGCGGGCTTACCAAGATTCCCCAACGCAATGGAGAAGGTAAACATCGTGAGGAAACCTGCACATCGTATTCCAGATGTGTATGAAGGCCGCGTTTCACACGTCCGTAGGTGTAGTTCTAAATGCCCTACATGGGCCGCGGGTGATGCTAAGTGCAACACCAGACAACCGCCGTCTATCCCTTGGATAGCACGGTAAATTGTGCCACACGATAAGAAAAAAACAAACTTATCTATGCAGGTGGACAAAATCTGAACTAACTTTGAATATCCTTAGTTCTGCCTATTAATCAATAAATCTACGACAAAACAGTGCTCAATTTTTATATTCACAATTGGTAAGCTCTGGCATCATCTCACCTAATGGTAAGTGACAGATCTACAGACTAGGATTTCGTGACTTCCTTAAGTGTATAAACTTTCATTAGAATCGGCCAACCCATTTTCAAGAAGTAGTAATTTTAAGATTGTATGATAAACGATTTTGTGAAAACGCTCTTATTATTCTTTCTGCAGTACCACAGATTAGGGCTTGTGCACAATTCACGCAAGGTTTTTTCGGCTACTTTTGACACCCTCCCTCCCCCTGGTGATATTTGATGAGGTTCTTGCCTCTCCCCCCCCCCCTGTCTTTTTCACGTGTATTTTTCTAATTCAACCTAATTTTAAAATTAATTAATAGTAGTGTATATAGCGGAAGGGGTCAAGAGCGGTCAAGGCCACGCGCGCAGAAATTTCGTAAAATAGACTCGCTATTTTGAAGTAGGTATATAACAAGTTTAACGCGTGGTCGACTAAGGCCTAATCGCCCTGATTCAGGGTAGGCTCGAGCCCCTCGGTGGGGACGTATATGAGCTGTAATGATGATGATATAACAAGTGAACATTTATTTTTAATGAAACCGAGAAGAACTATCTACTCATGTGTAAGATTTTTTTCTTTGTTCGTTCACTGTAGAAAAATACACGTGAGGTCTCCCCCAACGTGATATGTCGTGATTTTTTCGTAACCCCTCCCTCCCCCCTATCCAACTTCACGTGAATTGTTTACAAGCCCTTAGGTATTATCCTGGTTCTCCGGAGATCTAACAGGTGGGCGCTACCTTCAACAGAACAATTTACGTTGGTAGCTCTATATCAAAGGATGACGAAATTGGAACGTCCAGCGTGTAAAACATTGTGTCATTATGGTAAATTATAATTGTCCATAATGAATGTAATTGAGAGTAAATAATACGACATTGATACGGGGTCAGATAAAATGACACAAAAATGTTTAGGTCTCCCCATACAAAGCGGGCTTCGGCTAATTGCAGTGTGTTAGGTATAAAAAAATGTAGGTACATTTTAGAAACCGCTAATTTTCGTGTTCATTTTGTATGATAATTTTGAAAAAAAAAGCCGACCTCAAACAGGAAACTAAGGTTCCCCTCGATTTCTCTGTGATGCCGTCTTGAGATCCTGGTTTCCTTGTCATGGTACCACCCTAAGATATCTCCTTTCCAACAAAAAAATTGACATCAAAATCAGTTCATTAACGATGATCCTTTTTTTGAAGTCGGTCAAGAAGTTCATTTGTTGCTACATAATGCAAATTGACGTCGAGTATCTAGAAGACCCCGCTATTCTATTGCTACATATGCGAATTGACCTCGAGTATCTAGAAGACCCAGCTATTCTTTTGCTAAAGGGTCCTGGGTTAAACAAGGAAACCGCCTCCGTGGCATAATGGTTAGTTCATTCGCTTCACACGGGGAGGTCGCGAGTTTGATTCCTGTTAGGGTCAAGATATAAGACTCGGTTTGATTGGTGGTAGGGCATTTTCTAAGCCCGACTACTGGCAAGCTCCAACCATCTTATGTAAGTCTTGCCGCCAAACATCAGTGTTAACAACATTGTTGTGTTTCGGCTTGAAGATGGCGGTTTGATTGGTGGTAGGGCATTGTCTAAGCCCGACTACTGGCAAGCTCCAACCATCTTATGTAAGTCTTGCCGCCAAACATCAGTGTTAACGACATTGTTGTGTTCCGGCTTGAAGATAAGAGTTCTCCATTGCGTTGGGGAATCTTGGTAAGCCCGCTTACATCTTCGGCATCATCGTCACTTACCATCAGCTGAGATGATGCCACGGGCTTACCAATTGTGAATAAAAAAAAATATCAAAAGGAAATTATTGAAGGCTATTACAGATCACGGCATCTAAGTTGAACAGTGCGCAATGTTTTATTTTCAGGTCTCAATCGAATTTTGGACACTGGGGTAGTGGTTTTTTTTGATTATCCTGAAATCACGAAATTATTGAAGGCTATTATTACAGATCACGGCATCTAAGTTGAACAGTGCGCAATGTTTTATTTTCAGGTCTCAATCGAATTTTGGACACTGGGGTAGTGCTTTTTTTTTATTATCCTGAAATCACGAAATTATTGAAGGCTATTACAGATCACGGCATCTAAGTTGAACAGTGCGCAATGTTTTATTTTTAGGTCTCAATCGAAGTTTGGACACTGGGGTAGTACTTTTTTTTGACGATCCTGAAATCACGTATAATTTGTCTTCTTTTTTAGAATGTAAGGCGATTTGAGTAAAAGCTTGTAATAATCAATCATAGGTTAATTTTCTTCTGCAATAGTTATCTATTATGTTCACTACAATAATTATTGCTGTTTTCTAAATTAATTTGATAGTTTTTACATTAATTTGACAGTTTAAAATGGTAGACTGTTTAGTAGGCTTATAGTTTTAAATATTTGTGGAAGACGTTGTTGGAATGTGTAGACTTTCCTTTCTATTTATATTTAATCTCCTAAGTATCACTGTACGTTACCGTTTGTGTTCTCCTAATAAAACTAAAATAAATAAATAAAATCTTCTTAATAGTAGGTCATCAAATAGTGATCAATCTCTCTCTTATAATGTGGCACAATTAAGTAACCACGATATCTAAGGGATAGACCTGTATTTGATGATGAACAACCTTGTTCACTGAACTTGAACACTGACCTCAATTTAATATAATCAATGATTAACTAATGATTAAACCTTGTCACTTGCAGGAGGAGCCTAGGCAATGACCAGATAACCTACTATCCAAATAGAAACCCAAGGCGCCAAACCATATCGCGCACAATAGAAGCCTAAAATCCCACGATAGTTCAGGCGTTAGCCTGTGACACACGTACGAACGGACGCACAAATAGAATGTTACGCTTCATGTCACGGAGGATGATTATCGACAATGCCTGTTTAGGTTCGATACCGTTATCTCATGGTATAATGCCCATTCATATGGGAAATAGGCGAGTAGGTTTATCGGTATAGTGACCTAGTTCTGTGTGACAAAGGTTTTTTACAAAGCTGTGCAATAAAGGTGTCTATGATCAAAATTTTCTCAAGTTAAGCTAGTCAGAACTGGATTACCTATATTACTGGATTCAAGAAACTGAAATTGTTTTATTAATCATTAGGTTAGGAAGATATCCCGGACATCAACCTATACGAGATTTGAATAGCTCTCAAACAGCTCAAGAATAATAAGGCACCGGATGATGATGGAATTATGGCTGAACTTCTGAAAGCAGGTGGAACACCGGTACTAAGAGCTCTTCAGAAGTTGTTCAATTCCGTCGTACTCGAGAGACAAACGCCTAAGTCATGGCACAGAAGTGCGGTGGTGTTCTTCATTAAAAAAGGGCGACAACACCCAGGTAAAAACTACAGAACTTTCTCACTTTTGAGCCATGTCTGACATCGTAGACATATGTTATGTCTGGATTACTGGATTCGAGAAATTGTTTTCATAATCTTTAGGTTTAGATTTTTACTGGTTCTATGTGACAGTTGAAGTATAAAGTATGTTCATAAATTAAAATAAACTTAACAACGATCCTTTGACAATAAAGTTATCTAAGTCTTAAGAAACTCCGAACATAGATACGCTCGGAGTGTTTCTGTGATAGAAAGGAAGGAAGTTTGTAATCTTGTACCTATCTTCTACTAACCAAAGATTTTGCAAAGTAGCGCCGCTAACTAAGTATGTATCTACCTTTTTTTTATCCACAATTGATAAGCCCTTCTCATCATCTCACCTGATGGTAAGTGACGATGATGCCAAGGATGGAACCGGGTTTACCAAAATTCTTCGACGCAATGGGGATCTGGCTATCTTATCTTCAAGCCAAAACACATCAATGCTGTTAACACTCATGTTTTCGCGGAAAATCTTAGATAAGATGGGTTAGCTAGCCAAGCGGGCTCTAAAAATGACCTACCACCAACCAAACCGAGTCTTACAAAGTTGACCCCGCCTAAGAACGAACCCGCGACCTCCTGGTGTGAAGCGAATTGACTGACCATAACGCCACAGAGGCGGTTAAAACCTAAGTATAATAAAGGCATATTAATTAAATACCCAAAAATTCACGGCCAAACAGTTGAATTGAATATCTGCGTCTACACAGAGGAAACACAGGAAATGCTCATGACCCCTAACAATAAATGTTGAAACAATAGTGCTTTGGTGTTACATAGATTGTCCATTGGATAATCGATTTACATCAGTTATCTGAACCCAAAATTTAGTAAAACTACACCCGTGTATAATACCTACTAAATCCTAAAAATCCGTTAAAACTCTAATAGAAAATTTTAAAAAGACACCCTTTTCATATTCCATAGAGTGAAAATGGGTCGCACGCACCGAGCAGTACACAACTACAGGTTTTTTTATTAACATAAATATGGTAAGGCCTTAAAATCATCTAATGGTAAATAGTAATTAAGAGACGATGATGCGGAAGATAGAATCGGGGTCACCAAGTAAGTAAGTAAGTAAGTAAGTAAGTAATTCTTTATTCGCTTTTAAACAAGGTACTACAAGTAATATGTTCTATTTAACAATACAGAATCACTTGTTTAGCCATTAATATAGCATGCAAATGTTAAAACAGCAATAAAAGGTAGGTACGTATTTAAATCTTACAGTCATATACATGTTTATTTTTATTTTTTTTTAATTCTGCACCACTAACCTGTGATCCAAAAACTCACCAAGAGAGTAGAACATGTTTTGAAGCAGCCATTCGCGTAGACATTTTTGAAACTTGTTATAAGGAAGGTCTTTATATGATTCTGGTATTTTGTTATATATAACGTAACCCATCCAGTAACAATTCTTTTTATAACAGGTCGTTTTTGGAACGTCGCTCATAACCAGCCTATTAGGGTTTCTTTTTACTCTGGCATTTACTTGTCGCGCTTGTTGGTAAAATGATTTCTCATATCGTTTTACAAATTTAGCCACCTCAAATATGTAAAGACATGGTAGCGGCAAGATCTTCAAGCTCCTAAATAGCGGTCTGCAAGATACGTCTTGTGCTACTCCGTATATTGCGCGTATACATTTTTTTTGGGCAAAGAAAACATTTTTAATATTTGTGCCGTTGCCCCAGATTACTACTCCGTACCGAAGGATGGATTCGACGTGAGCATAATAAGCTGTAATTGCCGTAGTTCTCGACGCAACTCTTGTCAATTTAAAGAGTGCAAAAGAAAAGCTGTTAATTTTGGCACTAATTTTGTCGATTTGCTCTTGCCAATTTAGTCTGTTGTTTATTGTAATACCAAGGAATTTTACACATAATGCACTTTGTAGAGTTTGTCCTTTATAATTTACATTTAATTTTTGATTATTATTGTAATTTATATAAGTTGATTTGGTAAAATTTATTTGTAGATTGTTATTTTGAAGCCATCCAATTATTTCTACAAGTGTTTTATTAATGTCAAGTTCGTGATTATTTAATGTCAGGTTATTATTAGATGTCAGATTAGATATATTATTATTAGATGTCAGATTAGATATATTATTATTAGATGTCACAATTATAGAAATGTCATCTGCGAACAAAATGGTCCTATGTTTTGTAACATCAGGTAGATCGTTAATATAAATAAGAAACAGAAGCGGGCCAAGCACACTACCCTGTGGTACCCCATAAGAATTAGTCTTAAATTCCGATCTGTGTGAATGTTGTATATTTTTATGATCAAGATTAGCAATATTCACACATTGTACTCTATTTGAAAGATATGAACTTAACCATTTTAGTGCCGGACCTCGGATACCGTTATTTTCAAGCTTCAAAAGTAACAGATCATGTGATACAAAGTCGAAAGCTTTTGACATATCGAAAAAAAGAACAGTCGTGAGTAGCCTGGAATTTTTACTCTGCAGAACTTCTTTAATCAAATTAAATGTTGCAAGAGTGGTTGATTTTTCTTTTTGAAACCCAAATTGATCATTTTTAATAACTTCATATTTCTGAAAGAAATTCATTAACTGCGCGTGTATTACTTTTTCGAAAATTTTCGAGAAGATTGGTATCAGTGTGATGGGTCGGTAATTTTCCATGTCATCTCTAGAGCCTTTTTTGTATAAAGGTTTAACAATGGAGACTTTCAGTTTGCTTGGGAATGTTCCTGTCTCCATAGATAGATTAATAAGATATACAAGAACAGCTTTTATCTGATCCTTACACGACTTAACAACTTTGGTACAAATATTATCATAACCTACTGAATTGGTTGTGTTTAACGACATTACAATTGTACTTACAAAAGTTTCATCAATGGGAGATAGAAAGATTGAGTTGGTTTGTAAATATTTATTACAGGTGAGTTTTGATTTAAAATTAGTTTTATTTGTTAAATTAATATAATAGTCATTAAATGCTTCAGCTATTTGAGCGGGAATAGATATAGTACTACCATTATTTTTAATCATGTCAATATATTGGTCGATGTTTGATTTTCCTGTCTCACTATTTATTACTTCCCATGTAGATTTACACAGGTTCTTACTATTTATTATGTAATTATTGTTGGTACGTCGTTTTGCATTGTAAATACACTTTCGTAATCTTTTATTGTATTTATTATATTTTTTCCTATTGTGTTCATTTTTTTGTGTGTAGTATTTAAAGCGAAGAATCTTCTTTTTATTACAACATTTTCGTAGACCCTTTGTTATCCAGTTTTGGAAAGGTTTACCTTTTGTTTTTATTTTTATAACGGGAAAACAAAGGTCATAAAACAGCCTGAACAGTTCATAAAATTTGTCATTTGTTTATTTAGGTCTAGTTCAGAAAAAACTTCAGCAAAAGAAATATTACTTAAACAGTTTTGAAATTTAACAATGTTTTCACTAGAATAACTACGTTTAAAGACAAATACAGATCTGGGTAGAATCTTCTTCTTTTTGACACAAAACTTTAAAAGTTGGGCAGTATCATGATCGGAGAGCCATAAGGGAAGTATTTGTCCAGTTGCATCAGTAATGTTACTGAACGCATGGTCAATACACGCTGAGCCTCTAGTAGGTTCTGTAATGTGGACTGTTAAGTTTAACGATTTGACAATTTCAAGAAGGCGTTTAGTTACGTTGTTGTTATCTAAAGTATTTATATTTATGTCACCAACTATAACTAATTTCTTTTTTGGGAATTTGACATTAAACTTGTGCAGCAGTGAACTTAAATTTTGAAAGAAATAGTCAAGATGCCGTTTTGTCTTCTTAGGGGTTCTATAAACACAGATAACTAAAAGATTATTTTGAGGAATCATAATAGAACAGCTTTCGAAGTGAAACTGCGACTCTAATTCCCGGAAACAATCTACCTTTTTATAAGTCATTCCCTTTTTTACCATGATACATGACCCTCCCCTTTTTTTCCACGACAATAGCTAGCCGCTAGTTCATAATTCTTTATTAGAATGTTACGTTCTTCGCCGCACTTTATAAATGTTTCTGTAAAGCAAATAATGTCAGGTTCTACTTTCGAACTTATATCTTGTAGTGTAATTTCTATGACTTCTTTCTTAGTTAATAAACCTTGTATGTTTTGGTGAAGGATCATGAATTGACTGGATTTTGTTTTGGGTACGAAAAAACTGTTCATCAGTGTTGCTAGGGGAGTAGTTTTGTGTAGCCGATATACCCGGTACAGGGACTACTTGATGTAAGTCAGATGCAGTTACATTATTTATAATGCTCGCTTCACGTATTGTGGAGTTAAGATTCCCCAACATAACTCCATGCCGGAATATTACTGTTAACATTGAGCTTAGAATATTTCTTACCAGTCTTACAAAGTCAGTACTTTTAATATTTACAAGTACATCCTTTGTCCAACTCACGCAGTGTCCCCGGCCCTTACGATGCCGATGCTCTTAACGTAGTTGGGTCCCTCAGATTTCTTGGACACGTAAAGATATCGGTAACGCCTAGCTCTTTTGGATTAGCAATATGTCTGTAAGTGATCAAAAAATCATTCAAAGTAGAACTAATGTAGAACTTGTCGGTCACCGCTAAGATCCGGACCCAACCGTCTTATCTGTCGACATTGAATCAAAGCGTTCTCCAGCTTGTGGCTATATGAGTGTAACTGAAATAATCTATCCCAAAGCATCCGATGATAGCGTCGTCAACAAAAGACGCGAGCTTTCCAGGGCTTTAGTATTCCCTACTCTTTGTCCAGGGTTAGGGCAAAGAGTTGGGAATACTAAAGTAGTCAGGGCTCATGGTAAACATACAATTATTTCTATATAGTACTATTTAGCTAATTCCAATGGCTTCGCTTGTGTGTTTAAACCAAGTAGGTATGATTACCATAAAAGCTCAGCTCAATTTTAAATAAATAGTGATTCACCTCGAGCTGTAAACTCACGATGTATTCGTTTTAAAAAAAAAAATAGGTACGCTCACTAACGCTTGCGCGATGTAGGATCCATCCAACTCCATTTAGTGGTGTTTCAACATTTACAACCCTCTGTATCTCGGCAATCCATTGAACGATTTGGCTCAAGTTGTTTCTTTTCTTATTAATTCGCCTACAAATTTCACGTCATTCTGATCAACGATGCTGGAGTTAACGTCGAGCAAACATTTAAACGCCTGATTGTTCCAGTAGACTAAGAACTCACTTCGCTCGTTCAATAAAGAGCTTCTTGCCAGTTGGTTAATAGATAAAGGCGATCATCTAAACTTCTTTCAAGCGGTATCCGAGTCTTTCCTAACCCATCCGTCATCCACGAGGCCAGAAATGCAATTTTAGTAGACTAGCTTCGCTGATATTGTTGGGTCCCAAATAATTAAACTAGAAGCGTTGTATGATCGGCAAAAAAGTGGTCGACTGCCAAGCCAATCTAAACCGTAAGCCAACCCAATAAGTCTTCCTTGTATATTATTGAACCCACGTACATAGACCTGGTGTAACGAACTAGCCGATCCACGGGAAAACAACGAATGTAAGTTAACTTTTTATAAATGGGATAGTTGTAATTTTGAGGGTGTGTGACCTTCTTTTTCGTTACATGACTACAGTTTCAAATAACTTTTCCCTAATGTGTTGCATCAGCGACAGTTTTTAGGTTTGCCACAAGGAAATCCGCATCCGCAAAACGTGCACGAGACGGGTTGGTAGGGCGAGATGTAAGGTGTATGAAGTATTTGCTACTGTCGCATTACTACGTAAATTAATTATGTAGATAATATTACTAGATCCCTCTAGGTATCGCTAGAATCTACAATCGGACTTCGGAAATTTCATTTTTCTTGTAAGAACAGAGTGACTTTAGATTTTTTCCTTAAGTGCCATTTAATGGATGGTAGGTAAAAGATGATACTCGAGGATGCATCACACAAGGCTCAGTACAGTATAGCAGTCTTAGGTACCTAAATAATGTTTGCGACTATACAGAGGAACACTTACGCATATTGGATGTCCGCGTGATAAAATCGAGCATGGATAATGCGGGAAAAAAGCACAAACGACTAACGTTTCTGACTAATCCATACAAGTGTATACTGTGTTTCAAGTTCCCACAAGAAGTCCGCGCAAGCTTTAGCAAAAGTGCTATGATTTTGCTACAATATGTAGTTTAAGTTAGTTTATAGACTATGATATACTGTGAACGAGAAGAAACAGTGATCTTGAAGACTAAAAAGTTACTGAAGACGTAAAATCTACAATTACTACTAAAAAATACTGAAGACTGGCGGTATAATGGCGGCCTTAGCCTGCCCTAAAAAAAGGTGAAAAAATAACTAACCCAATAGAAATTCCTTGGTCGATACCTACTAAAAATTACCACAGATTAGAAGAGTCCAGTAGAAGCGCCTTCCATACTACGAATTACGTTTACGAATTCGCCTACGGAGCGCACGCCACAAGTAGGAGCACAGTTTACTTTGCTCATTAATTGTTCGCAGGCATTCAAATCACATCACTTGTGACTTCTTACTTTACTCGTTATTTACAGCGCAAGATGCGGATTAAAGTCGGTTACTGATGCCCGCGAAGTATTAGAAAAATCACAGAACTCATAAAATAATTTACATGAGCTTCGTGTACAGTACATTGAAAATAAAATACGGCAAAAGTTTTTTTTTTCAAATATCTTCTTAAATTTCAATTAGGGTATTTAAATTTATTGTCCAACAGTGGATGTCCTTCGGCTGATATATAATGATCTTCTTTAATTTATTTTTATTTAAAAATAAAAGTTTTAAAAAACAAAAAACCGACTGCGTATTCACTCATAACATAATATTTTATATTTATGTACAAGAAATTAACCAACAAAAACTAAATACTAAACAAATTAGTAAACCACAATTTTTTTATAGGCCGTTGCGATAACAACCAAATACAACTTTTTTATAGTTTCAGTTAATTTTCTGAAAAGTACTTAACTGATTTTGATAAAAAAATAATGGGGCCACCTCAGGTATATACTCTGTCGTATAAAAAAAATATATTTGAAAAATCAGTCCATAATTGACATACAATACTCAATACTCAATTATTTATTGCATCCATGAGTTTTTACAGGTGTTAGAGAGAACAAAAGTGCTTCATGGACCCAGTTTGGGCACAACAATATTTGAAAAGAGGAGGACTTAAGTATAGTAAAATATTAGTACCTATACATAATAATAAGAAATAATTTTGTGGAGTAAAATAAATATTCATATTAATTTTGAGTCTTAATTTAATTATTTTTTTTATTGTGGTTTAGGTATTTATTGATTGTATAAAGCATTTATTGTGTAAAAAATTCTTAATTTGTTGTTGATAAACATAAAAAATACATACAGTGAATCGTAAAACCTCCTCCTTTTTTGAAGTCGGCAAAAAAAACAATTGTAAGCAGGCATTTTTTACATAAATAAATCAAGATCGCATACACACTTACGAACTGCGGTGCTGAACGTCCGCGCGCTTTACATAATTTAAGTAACTCAATACTCAAATTATCTATTGCATCCATGAGTTTTTACGGGTGTTAGAGAGAATAAAAGTACTTCATGGAAATCATGGACCCAGTTTGGGCACAACAATATTTGAAGATAGGAGGAAGTACACACGATGTACCTTTATTTATCAATCAATTTAATTTTAATTGCATTCAAAATTTAGTGTCACATTTTACCACTAGGTGTTTTCTTGCCTTTTCATGACTTGACGAGAAAAATATGATCAGAATTCCCACATACATTTTTACACTTAAATCATTACGATACCTCAAATAAATTGAGAGGAATCGCCATGTTACACTTTCGCTAAAAATAGTACCCAGTGAGCGAAAATACATTTTCAATGTTAAAAGTATCGAGTTTGCTCATACTTGGGCGCGCACCCTCCGCAAGCGACGAGAGGCGCTTCTATTGGACCATCTGATTTCTCAGTGCAAGTTCCTATTAAATTATTACAGGTACTTAAGTAATCAAACCAGACTCACCTGCTGTCACATAGTCCAGCCAGCTCGCGTGATATCCAGCACCATAATGGCCCTCCGCTGGACAGATCCGATCGCTCGTCACGCACTATGAGCGTTTTGTTTGGTCTCCACAATAAAGTGGGTGTCCATTGGTCAGAGAGAAAATTACCGAGACGGATTAAAAGGATGCTTCAACGTCATCAGCTATATCAATCCTACTAATATTTTAAATGTGAAAGTTTGTATGTATGTATGTTTGTTACGCTCTTTCACGGTTCAACCACTGGATGAAACTTGGCACACTTATAGGTTAGCTCCTGGAATAGGACATAGGCTACTTTTTACCCCGGGAAAACGTCTTATTCCTACGGGAAAATCGAAAACAACGGAGGCGTAGCCACGGGCGGACGACTCATTTTAAATATTTTTTAACCTTGCCGGGCGTGCGCGCAACAAATGTACCAAGTATATAATAACGGTATGGCAGCGCATAAAATACGAACGAACAAACAAACGTTGATTTTTATATATAAGATTTAAGTGCGTTTGACTGCCAGTCACCAGATAGAAAGTGACGATGCAGTCAAGGATGTTACATGCAAACCCAAATAATGCCTATTCACTCTAGCCGTGAAGGCCTCCAAATTGTAGGTATCGGGAAACTGACGCAGGCAAAGGATTCCACTCCTTAGCTGTCCGCATAATAAATAAGTTTTAGCTATAGGTACATGATGTTTTTAACAGCTTGCAAGCCGCTGATGAAACTGGACTACCTTTCGCTAAGAAACTTAAGTATATTGAATTTACAAACAACAAAGTTAACATACAAAGTTTGTATGAAGTAAAAAAATTCGAATTCATTTTTTTATTCATAGTTTTCTTGGGAAAGTTGTTAAGTTTGAGAAGAGTGGATCATAAGTTTACAATAGATCAGTGATTTCAGCTTCACCTGTATATATAAAACACAGTATGCACGGTGACGTCTCCTTTCTTTCAAGAATGATATATCCGTCTAGTCACTGGATAAGCCACTGGTAGCTGATAATAACCGAACCTAGTTTACGAGCTAATAAAGTTGAATCACCGAACCTATTCTACAAGCTAAAAAAAATTACCAAACCTGTTTTACGAGCCAAAAAGTTGTATCTCCGAACATATTCTACAAGCCAGGAAGTGTTAGGTGTCGGTGCAAATGTTAACACAAAGTCCAATTGGGTAGGTAGGTAGGCGCGATCACCCTATACCTACTTTCCGCCAAACAGTTTGTTGTGTTCCAACAGGTGGGCCATTATTGCCAACTAGACTACAGGCATACGAGGCATTCCATTTTAGTCCCCACCATGTCCTCAAGGATAGACAGAGAATTACAGACAAATTGATATCTCCTCTGGGGTTATAGATGTTTAATAAAATTATAGACGACAGCGGCAGTAAACACATTTCATCAGGTAAGCAGTTATCCTTTTGCCACCTTTTCATCATCATCATCTATCAGCCGAAAGACGTCCATTGCTGGACAGAGGCCTCTTCCAAGAATTTCCATGAAGACCGATCCTGCGTTGCTCGCATATAGCGCCTTCCCGCGACCTTCACCAGGTCGTCGGTCCATCGAGTGGGAGGCTACCTACGCTACGTTCTCCGGTACGCGGTGACCACTTGAGAACTTTACTGCCTTAACGGCCACGAGCTATGTGTCCCGCTCACCTCACCTGATAATTAGTGTCGATGATGTCGAAGATGGAAGCGGGCTTACCAAGAATCCTCAACGCAATGAGGAACTGGCAATCTTATCTTCAAGCCGAAACACATCAATGCTGTTAAAATTGATGCTTGGCGGCAAGCCTTACTAAGATGGTGGTAGCTAGCCAGGCGGGCTTATGCCCTTCCACCAACCAAACCGAGTCATACAAAGTTAGACTACGCTGGGAATCGAACCCGCGACCTCCTGATGTGAAGCTAATGGACTTAACCATTACGCCGCGAAGGCGGTTAATGCCACTTAAGTTTAGTGATTCTGTGTACCACCTCTTACAAAAAAAAATATGTAGCCAGCTTCGTTAACAACACATAAAGAGAGGGGGGCACTGCACTGGTCTCTCCCAAACTCAGGAAGCAAGCTTATTTTACTGAAACTGAAAATGTAAGCAGTGGAAACGCGGCCAGTTTAACGGTAATCGGTCTAACCATCGGCCGGGTCAGCCTGCGCGCGCGCCGTGTCTCCTGCCGCCAAACATTGTAATTGTCACCTAACAGCCCAAATAATGCCATATACTTACCACAAAGTTATGGGTATTACAAGGAACCAAACAAAGTTATCCAAGTTTGTTTAGTAATGAAACATTAGTTGAAACAAGAGCTATGGTAATTTTAAAATACTACACTTATTGATTCTACTTCCGAAGTTAAACAACTTTGAAATTAAACACTTTGTTCAGATATATCGTATACCGTAGCGGTAGTAACTAATTAGTAATCTGTGGTAGCGGGCGAGGTGTTCAAAAATTTATGATCAGTGTTGAATTTCAATAAATTACGTACCTACTCTATGAGTTGCTATTAATATCTGAACATCTAATTTAACATAAATATCTGAGCAGCTAATTTTTCAACATATTCTTCACACACAACGAACTACAAATATCTGAACCTACAGAATAGGTTCTTTATACAGAATAGTGTCTACCATTTGCGTTCTGTGCTGGCTATCTTATCTTCTGTGCTGTTAACTATGATGCTTGACGCCAAGACTTAGATAAGATGCTGTTACCGGGTTGGTATCTAGCCAGGCGGGCTTCAAAAATACCCTTCCACCAATCAAACCGAGTCATACAAAGTTACTCCGCCGGGAATCGAACCCGTGACCCACTGATGTGAACCTAATGGACTTGACCTTTACGCCACCGAGGCGGTTAAACTTTGTATGGAAAGTGCATTTTCTTGCTCCGATGGAATGTGTCTCGGAAAAAATTATGCAGTTGTGTAGATACCTACCGAGTTTAAATGGCTTAAAATTCAAATCTAGAAAAAACAGTTGTTGGCTAACCGACCAGAGAGGTAGTTGATCACGCATGGGGCCTGCCATTCAAAAAAGGCTACAATGGAGTTGAGCCGTTTTTCTCTTTCTTACTAATGGCACAGCCATAATATATTTTCTCATTGCGCATTTTATGTACATGTTTTAAAAGATTCTTCAAAATCGGATATAGAATGTAGAAAAAAAATATACAATAACTCCACTTGCTATTTTTTAACCTAACTTAGTAGCACAGTACAAAATAAGCCCAAACTTTTTTTATTAACATTATTCCTGCATTCCAGATTCAGTTCTGAATCACACTTTAAAATATCACTCGTATTTCAACCCCATTGAATTAGACAAAGCGTAACAGCAAATAGAAACCAACCTGAGCACCCCTGAGACGATGATCTATACAAACTTGCTGAAGACAGCTTGACCCAAGATCAGTATAAGTAACGCACCTTGGGAAGACGATCTCCGGGGATGTCGCTATCAAGCATTTACCTTTAATGTGGTTCGATTAGCACACTAGCGCCGCCAATAGAAATAAGTAATTTACTCATTCTTATCGAAATCATTCAGTATTTTGCGCATATAAAGGGGCAAAAACTATTGTATATTTGTTATTTTATAACTAAATATTGGCAACAAGTTATTTTTTGCAAAATTTCTAAAACTGGTCGCTTTAGACACACCTAACTTGTTGCGAGTATGTAAAGTTACACAACAACAATTGAAAAACACCTTGTATCCCTCTATGTGCGCAAAATACTCAATGATTTCGATTAAAGTCCATAAGAATAGGGGCGACGACAACATCAAAAATAAATTATGAACTCTTAATCACTAAATTGCCCTCCTACTTAGACTTCGGAAAACCTTACTCGTTTTGTTTTCCATCAAGTCTTCGATTTTTAATTCACCAAAACCACAGAATGAGTACATAAATGACGCTGCAAAACTATGACGTCACGCCTAGGTATTTCAAACATTTTTAGAACAAAATATCGTTTTTGACAGATGATAAAAAGTAAATCAGATGACTAGCATTCGTCATCACTATTAGCGAATTATTTATATCGATTTGCGGCGCTAGTGTGCTAATCGAACCGCCTTAACTAACCCAGCAGTGGCGATTATTTACAAAAATTAAACAATTCAATAGTAGACATATTATAAAACTTTATTTAATACTATTATTGTTCAATGTGTAAAACAGCAAATTGTTAATCAAACGTAAATGCAGTTGTGGTTAGATGAAACAACATGAATCAAATGTGACCTTAACGTACAGCTAAACAAACAAAATAAACTTTATTACATTGAAATAAGAGTGTTCCTTCAGAACTTAAGGCAACGTTAAAAAGCACTAGAATTATTAGAAGTTCGATCTCACTGAACGAAATCAGGATTCTATAATCATCTCCTTTACTCAAAGCAATAGCTAACGTGTTAAAAAGAGATGCATTGAACTGGTCCAAAACTAATGTCATTCTCTTGGAGTGAGAGATAAAGTGGAACGCCTTCGATCAGTGTGTTTCAACCCTACGCGAAAGCTTCAGATTTGTAATAGCGTGTGGTACCGTAATCGAATATTTGATAGTATTTTTAAATACCTGTTATACAATTTTTAGACCATCAACCCATCAGGGACGCGACGCGATTTTGAACGTATCTATTGTAATTTTATAGATATCACGATTAACAACTCAATATAATACCATTCATTATTATTAATTGCAATTTGTAATATAAAGACACATCTGTAGACAAAACTTGTAAACGTAAATGCACTGCCAACCTTTTGCCAACGATAGTGATGAACCTTTATTACCCTGTGTAGAAGCCTTCACTTCTTAACTGAAAGTCATTAGTTTAAATCTGAAACGCGTTCACTGTGCAGCTATTGTAAGCCTCACAGGCAAGCCCACTGTGAGAGATGAATTTAATTCCAAAATTTGTGTTCGTTCGCCATGTTATAAGGTACTTTATAACAAAATCTAACATGTTTTGCTTACCAAGGAAATCCTGTTAGACGTTATAAAAACACCATAACGTGGCGCAGGAGACGCGCGCGTCTTATTTATTGTATTGGAATACACAGGTTATTAAGAAAATAGAACACATGTTTTGGAAGGGCTTCTACTCATGGAACAGAACTACTTTTGTTCTACAAATTAGCTGAGATCGCAAAGAAATTTGGACTACCCCCATACGAAGTAGTCGCGTACCAAGTAGTTTCATACAAAGTAACCCCATACATAGTCATAAATTTGTTTTTGAAATTTAAGCAGTTATTTTGTTTCACGAGTAGAAGCCCCCTTCAAAAATATGTTCTATTTAACCTAACAAGCAACACTTTTTCTACGGACTAGCTAGCGCTAAGCTCCTCAGTAGGATGCTCTCCCCCTCTTATTCCTGCGCCATAGCGGCAGCCGCGGGGCCCGCCTCCTTGTCGCGCTTCTTCGAGCCCGACACGATGTCATCGATTCTGAGCAGAAGGATCGCTGTTTCTACCGCTGTTTTGTATACCTGGGAAAAAAGAGTGGAATTTGAACTTCACAAATATTGGCCTGGGGTGCGCCCCTAGAATAGCACATCTCTTCCCGAGGGTGTCATAAGAGACACCGAAGGGTACAAACAGGAAAATCGGCAGCAATATATTTTCCGCGTACTGTGTCACCACATTGCACAATACTATCGCCAACCCGCCTACCAAGCAATCACTGAGACGTGGTCGTAGATTAGAGCGACTTGCGTGGTCATTGAATGATCATAACGTGGACGAGTTTCACTGTTCATCTCACTATCATCATCATATCAGACGTCCACTCTCCCAAGGATTTCTACGACCGGTCCTGCGCTGCCATCAGGTTTTCGATCCATCGAGTGGGAGGCCGGTGCGCAGTTGAAAACTATTCTGCCTTACGGCCGTCCGTTCTATAAGTAATGTGCAACGCCTACTGCCATTTCAGTTTAGCGATTCTGTGAGTTATGTCAGCTACTTTAGTTCTCATGTGGATCTCCTCACTTCTACTGAGCACAGCTGGCTTTAGTTGACCTTGAGTTTGACTATTATCGGCATTTATCGCGACCGTTACCATGCTTCGCAAGGCACGTGTTGCTATTAGTGGCATTTATCGCGCCCGTTACTATGCTTCGCAAGGTGTTGCTATTATTGGCATTTATCGCGACCGTTACCATGCTCCGCAAGGCATGTGTTACTATTATTGGCATTTATCGCGACCGTTACCATGCTTCGCAAGGCACGTGTTGCTATTATTGGCATTTATCGCTACCGTTACCATGCTTCGAATCTTATCACTAGATAGCAGTCGTTAAGCCGTATCTAGTGCCTTATCGGCGGCTTTATATTTTTAAAATCATTGACATGAGTGGTGCATACTCGCTTGAATGTACGTGCGGATGATGACGCTTCGGAAGCCGGGTCGTTTCTTTCCCTCTAATATGATCGACGGGAGCGATGGCTAACTCTCGCGTTATACTCTTCAACTGGTGCTGTTCGTGTGAACTGGACTACTCTTATGACTAATTCAACAATTTTCATGTATAATCTCGTGTCATATATTTTTAAATGTTTTCAGGTCGAATGTACGTATCTGTATGTATGTATGTTTCTTTATTCCACAATTTCTTCTAAACGGCTTGATGGATTTTAGAATGCGTGGTATCGTTAGATTTGTCTTCAACCCTTGAGTGACATAGTATACATTTTACCCGACATTCCAAAAACGAGGGGTTATGTTTTTATGCACTCGTTTTTCTTAAATTTTTGATTTATGAATAAATGATTTAAATATGAATTAGGAAAATGAACATTGAGATAAACTTCTGACAGCGTGGTTCGCCACCAGCTCTACCACCTCCACTAATCCGGACTTAGCCCCTGTGTGTGCAGTAAGGCCTTACCCTCTCGGGTATGAAGAGACCCGTAAATCGACGAAGTAAGGAGGCGTATAGATACCTGCAGTTTGACAGCTAGCGGTTCCCAGATGCCCTTAGCGGCCATATCCACAATCTCTCCCGTTTCTCCGTCAATCCCCATATTGCAGGCCGCGCCGCCGGCCCCCGCGTGCTTTGCGCGCAGTGCGGTCAGAGTACGAATCGTGTTTGCGCCGCAGTTTTGCGCCAGCGTGCGGGGGATGATCTCTGTGAATAATAAAGTATAATAAAAAAGTAAACACTGATAGATGGTACTGTTCGTTTAACTGAACAAACGTAGTTGAAATATTACTTCTACAGACATGAATTCCAGTACATCATATTCTATCATCTTTTTTGTAATGCATAAATTTGCTGACAATGCGCTGAGCTGGAGGCTCGGCCGCTCAACCTCAAACCGCCGTAGTGACGTCACGGCGGTGGTCTCATGTCGCGTGACTACCCCGCCCGCGCCTCTTCGTCTGGTACTTCCAACACGGCCTCCTGACCATGTCAAAGTGCAATATTTCATAGCTTCAAAAAATCGCGTATAATTGTGACGTGAACAAATGAAATAATATCATTTTATTGTGACGCTCTGTCAAAGTAGTTATTCTAATTCTAGAGCCGGCCTTAAAAAAAATCGTGTATCTCTGTAAGACGCGAAAAAGTACAATAGTATTACTTTATTGTGATGCTAACTGTCAAAGTAGTCATTCTAATTGTAGAGCAGGCCTTAAAAAAATTCGTGTATCTCTGTGAGACGCGAACAAGTACAATAGTATTACTTAATTGTGGCGGCTAACTGTCAAAGTTATTCTAATTGTAGAGCAGGCCCTTAAAAAATTCGTGTATCTCTGTGAGACGCGAACAAGTGAAATAGTATTACTTTATTGTGGCGGCTAACTGTCAAAGTAGTTAATTTAATTGTAGAGCAGGCCTTAAAAAAAATTCGCGTATCTTTCCGACGCGAAAAAGTAAAATAATATTACTTTATTGTGACGCTAACTGTCAAAGTAGTTATTCTAAATGTAGAAAAGATCTCAAAAAAATTTTTAACATCTTTGTGACGCGAAAAAGTGGCAGGTGGCAGAGGAGACGTTTTTAATTACTTAGGCGACCTGTTACTAACAAATTACCTCCATATACGTCCCCACCAAGGGGCTCGAGCCTACCCTGAATTAGGGCGATCGGGCCTTAGTCGACCACGCGGAGCCAGTGCTGGTTGGTCGACTTCACACACACAACAGATGTGCAACCTGCACGATGTTTTCCTTCGCCGTTAGAGCGCCAGATATACGTACAGCCTGTACAGCCTCGCTATGCATACTTTTGACATAGTCGGGCACACACAAATCACCAATCAATTTACGCTTACTTAGTAGCAAAGAATAAAGGCGTACCTACCAGACTTGATAAAATATTTACAAATATGTAATTTGGATTTGTATATACCACAATCCGATTTTTCCTGGAATAACAAAGTAAAGCATAAAGTATTTTTTTTAATACAGTTGCTCGAAAAGTGGTCCTTTATATGCCAGTCAAGTGTGCGCAAAATTGATTTTACCACACATGTGCTTTTACTTTACCACTTTTTTTAATTTCTAGCTCGGAAGAACAAGACATTTCTAGCAAATAAAAAATATAATAACCAAAGATACAGAATCTTGAAAGGAGAACTACGAAGAAACTATGTAAAGAAATGTAATTCACCTATTATGTCCGCGTCAGACTCGGTACAACCGCCAACACAATGAAACGCGTAAGGCGACGAAGCACTCACACATATAACAGTAAAAACTTAAACAAATTTACGACTCCTAATAATGTACTATCCGGTCTTACATTTAGTGGCCTTCTCAAATTAGCAAGGCAATAAGAATGAAAGAGAACCCGCTAATAACTCGTAAGTGTAAGCGAGAGCGGTCATTACTCGTCATCGATGTCACGCTAACGTCATGGCGAGTGCTAGTGTTGTCATTGCTACTGCAATTGCCGTGCTCTACGGCAATTTTCTTACAATTTTTTAATGGTAAGGTCAAATATGATCTTAGGAGTATTGTAAGGTTTTATTCTTATAAAGGACGAAATTGACAATGATTTCAATTAAAAAGTACATTTATCAGTCAACAGTTCGAAGAAAATCCCCACAAAAAAATTACGAAAAGTAAGAACTTGTAATAAACGAAGATTAATATTGTTTCAACTATGTAACATTTAGTATTTGGTTGATTTTTTTAATGATAACAATACCAATATTAACTTTTTTTTATAATTGGTAAGCCCTTGACATCATCTCATCTATCTCACCTGATGGTAAGTGACGATGATGCCGAAGATGCAAGCGGGCTTACCAAGATTCCCCAATGCAATAACTGGCTATCTTAACTTCAAGCCGGAGCACACTAACCAATGCTGTTAACATTGATGCTTGGCGGCAATACTTAGATAAGATGGTGGTAACAACCAACCAAAGCGAGTCATACAAAGTTAGACTCTGCTGGGAATTGAACCCGCAACCTCCTGGACGCTAATGGCAAGCTTAACTATTACACCACGGAGGCGCTTAAAATTTCCAATAGTATGGTTGTACGTATTTTTGTCGGAGAAAATTGTTTTCAGGGTTATTTATCTCAAAAGGTAAAAACGGAACCATATCAGGATCACTCGCGTGTCTGTGTGTCTTTCTGTCCGTACATCACAGCGAATTCAACCGAAATTTGGTAAATTTATGTAAATCGGTGATCTAAAGACGGACATGTACCGTAAATTAAAAATTTCAATCCTGGCCAGTTTTGGGGGTAAATAAGATTTAAAAAATATTTTCAAACTATATCGTGTGACATATCAAATGACGACTTGTTGTGACCGAATAAATTTTTTTTATAATATATAATAACTACTTTTATTTTTTTTAATAACAAACCGGCCAAGTGGGAGTCGGACTTGCGCACCGAGGGTTCCGTACAAACCTGTTTAAAAATGGACTTTTACCCTTGCTTCCACCCAACCCAAACAAACAAAAAACAAACGGTACTGAATTATACATTGGTATTTATATTTAAGTATTTCTTAGAAACATTGTTCCCGAGAGATCGAAGCGAAGTATTGGTCGTATTATTTTTTAAATGAATCATGTTTTAATCTCAATTTTCCTTATTGTGGTACGGCAATCGAAATGCTTATTTTCCATACAACACGCCGATTTAACTCACCGAACACGGCAATTAAAAATTTGGTCATGGCAGCACTGATTGCCACATTTGTTGGTACGATTGTTACTTCGCTTCGATCAAATAGAATATAATTACACTACGTTTAGTACGTATTTTGTAAATTAAATTTTTACTTATCCTTGAAAAGTGATTCCAGTGTTTTTGAAATCGGAATGACTTCTGCACCACTTAACAACACACGATGGCATATTTGGGTGTGGAACCTTAGCCGTCAATTGTTTGTATTTGGTTTTCGACGCAAAAACATCCGGGAATCTGACGTCAGCAGCTTGCCAAAGACAGGGACCGACTAATCGCGCTGCGCGGTAGACATTTTAAGCCCCACCTCCTCAGGTAACTATTTCGTGGGGGCATTTTCGAACCTCACTTAGTTTTCTTTACATAGTTTCTTCGTAGAAGGAGAATTTGAAAAGAGATAGGTAGTTCCTCCGAGGATAGTACAGTCGAGTTATTAATATATGAGCATAACCAAGGCTTCAAATATAAATGTACATGGAAGGGTACTTATATATCTGACCAGATTCATCAATCAAATATATATACACCTATAACCTGTCATATTAACCTGAGAAAGTCTTTCAGTAATATCTAAACAACTGAAAACTAATAAATATCTGTACTAATAACTTTCAAAAATATATAAGCAAGTCAAAGTACATAAATATCTACGCAAAGGTTTTTAAATATTTATAAACATGTAGTGGCACAAAAATATCTGTACTAAAGAATTCCAATTTTATGTGAACAAGTAGGAGTTCATAAATATCTGAACAGACACAATACTTCGTATTTTAAAAATGACATTCACCGAAAAGAGCACCGTACTGTCAAATGATACATTTGTCTCTTTCATTTTGAGTGTGACGTCATTACTGTTTGCTTGCGGCTTGCTACCCATTTTTGCTACTTTCGATTTACAATCGACGTAAAGAGGTTGTTATCAACATTTATGACTGGCCACTTTCCATTTTTTAAATGATAAGCTATTCTATTCTTGAAGTTAAGTCATATCCTATTGTCAATCACATAGAATTCGTGATTCGTATGCGTTGCATTGAATTGATAAAGCAGGTTTTAGAGTTTACTTGGAAGATGTAAATCTATACATATAATAAAACAACTGTAACGGGGCTGTGTCTGTACATGAAATATTTTTGGAAAATAATAACTGTGGTGGACATTACTAACAATATAGAAGCCAATACAACAACTTTTGGAATTTTTGTCTGTCTGTCTGTTCGCGCATCACGCAAAAACTACCAGGCCGATTTGAATGAAATTTTGTATGGTTGTTCCTTATAGCCATATTAACATTTATAATACTTTTTATCCCGGAAAATTTAAAGTACCCGTGAGAAAATTCAATTACTCCACGCGGACAAAGTCGCAGATACAGCGACTATACCTCATCATATCAGCCACAAATCGTCCACTGCTGGACAAAGGCCTCCCCCAAGGATTTCCACGACGACCGGTCCTGCGCTGCCCGTATCCATCGGCTTCCCGCGACCTTCACCAGGTCATCGGTCCACCGCGTGGGAGGCCTGCCTACGCTACGTTTTCCGGTGCGCGGTCGCCACTCGAGAACTTTATCTGTTCTATGAGCTATGTGCCCTGCCCACTGCCACTTCAGTTTAGCGATTCTGTAAGCTATGTCGGTTACTTTAGTTCTCCTGCGGATCTCCTCAAGACTAAGGTCTTTGACCAGTGTGTGTTGCCAGTGATGACTTACGGAACTGAGACATGGTCGCTTACTATATGCCTCATACATAAGAAGGCTCAAGGTCACCCAAAGGGCAATGGAGCGTGCTATGCTCGGAGTTTCTCTGCGTGATCGAAGCTAGTACCTACTAAGAAGAAATTCGTTTTTATTTGAATCTTGGTAAGCCCGCTTCCATCTTCGGCAACATCGTTACTTACCACCAGGTGAGATGTTGTCAAGGGTTTACCAATTGTGTATAAAAAAAAATTAAAAAAAAATTCCTAAATTTACATTAAATTTAACTTGTTTTAAAGGCCTCCATGGCGTAATGGTTAGTCCTTTCGCTTCACACCAGGAGGTCGCGGGTTCGATTCCCGGTGGGGTCAACTTGTAACTCGGTTTGGTTGAAGATAAGATAGCCAGTTCTCCATTGCGTTGGGGAATCTTGGTAAGCCCGCTTCCATCTTGGGCATCATCGTCACTTACCATCGGTGAGATGATGCCATGGGCTTACCAATTGTGAATTTAAAAAAAAAAAATCTAACAAAATACTTTTTTTGTGTTATTAACGTAACATCTTCGATGCATTATTAAGTCTTCGTCTCATAATTTCCATGATTCACTGATAAAGTTTTCAAAAAGATGGCATGGCACCGAATTCAAATTCGTAAGCAACAATTGGTAAGCCAAATTGGTGTCATTGCACTTCATCCGTTTTATTTTGACAAGAAGGTTGCGAGAACCAGGTAATTTATTTATTTATTTAGTTTATTCACATATTTATGAACTTCTACTTGTTCACATAAAATCGGAATTCGTTAGTAAAGATATTTTTGTGCCACTACATGTTTACTTATATTTGAAAAAACCCTTTCGTAGATATTTGTGTTCTCACTTGCTTAATTAATTTTGAAAAATATTAGCACAGATATTTATTAGTTTTCAGTTGTTTAGATATTACTGAAAGGCTTGCTCAGATTAATATGACAGGTGATATATATATACACATAATTGATGAATCTGCTCAGATATATAAGTACCCTTCCATGTACATTTATATTTGAAGCCCTGGTAATGCTCATATATTAATGAACTCGACTGTACATAACGCAAGCTGTTTAGATTCTCATAGGGTTATATCTTTGCAAAGAAAAGAGAAAAAATATGAATGAAGTGGAACCGGTAACACTAAGGAATAAGACATCTTTACCAAAGAGGTTAAGTATTCCAAGCCGTATTATGTTAATAAAAAAAAACATGCGCAATTTTCGTAAAACTGAATTGAGATGTTTTAGTTGTGAAAACTAATAAAATTAAAAATAGTTAATATAATATGTAATAAAAATATACTTATGTGTATGTATAAGAAAAAACAAAGTGAGATTACTCCCCGGACATTTAAAATAAGCCACAAGTCGTGTAAAATGAACTTTGGTTGCTGAAACCTTGATAGGTATGTACCTACCCATGTATTTTGTTTTTCTGTCAGAGTAGTTTTATTTTATTTTATCTATTTCCTCACAACTGTATTAAAAAACTTCGTATGATACATGGGTGTAAAAGGTAATAACAAACTTTTGACGATGGTAAACCCTCGCCTGCGGTTCGGGCTCACAAATGTCACTCGTTTGTTATTGACCTTTTTACAACCCTTGCATCATAAATCCCTACTAATCCCTACTAATATTACTAATATTATAAATGTGAAAGTAACTCTGTCTGTCTGTTACGCTTTCCCGCAAAAACTACTGAACGGATTTGGCTGAAATTTGGTAGGTAGACAGATTAGGACCTGGATTCAGACATAGGCTACTTTTTACCACGCTCGCGAGCCGCTTGCGGCTCGCGCACTGCGCACCCTCGAAAAGTCATAGAAACGTTGTCCACGCGGGTGAAACCGCGGGAAACAGCTAGTAACTAATAACGTATAGTTTCATCGGCGAAGGAAAACATTGATCGCCTTAATACAGCTGATATGATGATATTTTCATCAAAATCAGTAGAAATAAAATAATAAAATAATATCGAACGTAAGTCTATTCATTTTAAGTTCAAATAAACGCGGGCTTCAAAGCGGCTGTTACGTCGAAACCGTACGCACAAATCTCGATTTTTACATGTTTTTATTACTTTTCTATACTTTCAAATAAGTTTTTAAAAAATTTGTTCAATTAAAATGAAAGGTCTTAAAGTCACTGATTTTTGTGTGTTGGTTTCATTCAACATTAACTATTTGTTTTCGAGAAATTTTGCAATTAGTGTTAAAAACAGGGTCTACAGTATATTTTTTTACATCAAAAGCGGTAATATTTTTAAAATTGTATTTAATAAAATCATTTTTTTTATTACTTTTAGTAAATTGTATATTTTTTCCGTAGTGATAGCTTTACAGTCTTTCAACAATTTGAATTGAATATTGTCATTTGACATATCTAAGGCCTGAACTATTTTATCACGAAAAGATAATAGCGTGGTTGAGTTTTTAGAAGCTGATTAGTGAGCTGTTGCGGAATAGAAAGTAAACACTTAAATAAAATTATGTAACTTTTTTTCAGAGCTGGCAATTTTTCTGTTTGTATGGACTACACGCAAGCCTCATCCCACGCGGTGGACCGACGACCTGATGAGGGTCGTGGGAAGCCACTAGATGCGGGCAGCGCAGAATCGGTCGTCGTGTAAATCCTTGAGGGAGGCCTTTGTCTAGCAGTGGACGTCTTTCGGCTGATATGACGATGGACTACACGCCACTGGTAATGAGCATGTGTGACACCGACATTTTCGTAGCGCCGCCGCCGCCGCCAGCCACCAGTCTTGGTGAGATCACCGCGACATACTCACCTAGTGCCTGTGTGACCGCGCGGTAGGGCGTGTTGTGCGCGGCATTGGCTGAGAGCGCCTGCGACACCGCCATTTCGGTGGCGCCGCCGCCAGGCACCAATCTAGGAGAGATCACCTGCAACACAAAAAGAAAGATTTTTTTCTTTTGAGTCATAATTCCCAATAGATATTACATATTCTTATTCACATCTTCTTCTTATCAGCTCATATACGTCCCCACCAAGGGCCTCGAGCCTACCCTGAATTAGGGCGATCGGGCCTTAGTCGACCACGCGGGCTCAGTGCGGGTTGGTCGACTTCACACACAACCTTCGAGTTTCTTCGCAAGCGTGTGCAAGTTTCCTATCGATGTTTTCCTTCACCGTAAGAGCGTCGGATAAACGTACATATGAAATCTAAATTCGAAAATCACATTGGTACGTGGCAGGATTGAACCACGACCTCGCGGACAGGAGGCGGCGGCCCTAGCCATTACGCCACCGACCTCCTTCCCAGTCCTGTCTTATTCACATTTAGGCCAAAAACTGGATCCAGAATCTTGATATTCATTTGTAGTTTATATAACAGGAACTAAATGAGGCCATACGATAATAATAATATTCACATTTATATATCAGCATTAGTCATTATCAGTAATATCAGCTCACATACGTCCCTACCAAGGGGCTCAAGCCTACTGTCACGCGTGTGCGCGAGCCACGACAGACACATTGGTAAGTCACGTCCTGTATGACTTATGATATGTTTTGTGTTGTAACATTACTGCCTTCCTCTTTCATCTCTAACGTTAATAGCTGTGTGATTGGTAGTATGGTCAAGATGTAGGCAACTGAATGACACAGCCTTAGCCTTAGCCTAAGTCACAGTGAGTGCACCGATGAGAGGTTAATGGTTAACCATGTATTACAAGGAACACATGGTCTTGGTCATAAATACAACATCAAATAGTCCATGAGTCTTAAATATTATACTTAAAAGCAGATAACAACTGAGAAGGGCGGAGTCAAGGAATATTTTAAAGTAATTTTCTTAATAACAAGGTTGTGTGTGAAGTTGACCAACCGGCACTGGGCCCGCGTGGTCGACTAAGGCCCGATCGTCCTAATTCAGGGTAGGCTCGAGCCCCTCGGTGGGGACGTATATGAACTGATGTGATGAATGTTCTTAACAGACATATTCCCATATGTCTGAGTTGGGACCGAGCCCAACGGTGGTTAGAGGACGGTCTAAAGGGGAGGTCTGGAGGATCGTTAGGGTAACCCGGTTCCTCACCAAGTGTGGTGCAGCTAGTTCTGGTCACCCAAAGGGTGGTGGCTAGAAGGTTTTGGCTAATTGTTTGGGGGTAGCCCCAAACACTCGCCACAGTGTGGTTGGTTAGTATAATGTAACTACTCCGGAGGCGAGGGTAGTTTGTTCCCAGTTTTCGATAATTCCTTGACTCCTCCACACTCGTCAACAGACGCCACTCTCCTTACGGGTTTTGTAGCCATGGTGTTCTTATTTTCTATGCTCACCCCCATCGAGGCTACACCTACCCTGAAGTAATAATAATCATACAATTTCAAAATAATAATATAATTATGAATAATTAAAAATTAAATTATAGTCCATTTCAAATTTCTTAATAATGTAATAAATACAAATATTCTCAATACAAATTTCTAAAAAAACTGAATTCAATAGCAAATATACTGCAATTTCGTATATGTTGTACTTCATCTCTTTGGCTAACGATAGATACCAATTTTATTTAGAACCATGAAAGTTAGCTTTAGATTTTTCACAGAACCCTGAAACCAGTAAAGGGTGCCGACCCTTAATTAACACCCTTCGCCAAGTTTTATTGCAGCTGCCATTCTAGTGATTACTCATACAATTCACTAGGGTGTATTGGATAAGATCAAACTTCTCACCAAGTTCTTGGCAACGTGCAAAGCATCTTGGAGATTCCTCTCGATCTCGTTGAGGATGTCCTTTGAAGCACCGCGCAGAAGGATTGTGCACGCCTGTAAAACACAATTATGGAATTAAATTGTAAAATTTCTAATAGATAACTGATTTCAGTGTGCGCAAGAAATACACGACCTCATTCCCCCAGCTCCTTTCCACCGACGCAGGGAGAGGTTCCATCGATTTGTTGTCGATATTCAGCCTATACGCACGAAGCGTTACGCTTCCTCATTTATTGTGCGGACAGCGATGGAGTGGAAGTCCTAGCCTGCGTCTGTTTCCCTACTCATACAATTTGGGGATCTTCAAGGCGAGAGTGAATAAACATTATTTGAGTTCGGTGTACCATCCTCGACTACATCATCACTTACCATCAGGTGAGATGTAGTCAAACGCACTCAAATTTTTAATATAAAAAAGCCCAGTATTTTCTATTAATATTTCTATTTTCTATTACATATTAATATAATTCACCCTAAGGTGGAAGCCTCCCACGCGGCGGACCGACGACCTGGTGAAGATCGCGGGAAGCCGATGAATGCGGGCAGCGCAGGACCGGTCGTCGTGGAAATCCTTGGGGAAGGCCTTTGTCCAGCAGTGGACGTTTTTCGGCTTCATAATTCACGCCTTTTGTCGAATAGTGGACTGAAACGGGCTGATGATGTCGACTGACCTTGGGGTTTTTGCACTCGGTGACGAAGGTGAAGTACTCATCGCCGATCTTCTTCACCTCGAACTTGCCGGCCGCCGTGCCCACGTCGCTCTCCTTCAGCTCCTCGGCGCGGTTAACGATGGTGGCGCCGCACGCCCGGGCGAGCCGGTTGTTGTCTGTCTTGCGGAGTCTAAGCAGGAAAGAAAATCGCATAAGTGCTAGTCAGACTCAAGTTAAAAATAATTTTCGAGGACATTTCAACTGCATTTGTAACGTTATGGTTAGTTCGTTTCTTCACACCAGGAGATCCGAGAGGTTTGATGCCTGGCAATGAGATTTCTAAGCCTGCCTGGCCAGCTAACACTATCTTATGGCTTGCCGCCAAACATCAACGTTAACTGCATTGAAGAATCTTGGTAAGCTTATATAAGTTGAGATGATGCCAAGGGCTTATCAATTGTGTATTAAATAATTGGAAACGCTAAACACGAAAAAAAAACGACTTCCATCGCAACTACTTAGTACAATGTTGCAATATTATCTTTGGTTTTTATTAATTTTCTAAAAAAAAGAACTACACCGATTTTGATTAAATCTATATGGGACCAACCTGGCAGCATACTCTATACTCACAATGTGCGAAGATATCGCGTTGCAAACATACCAATAAACCCACAGTCGAATTGAGAACTATTGGAAGTCGGTTGAAAAGTGAAAATTCTATAGAACAAGACATATAAAATTATTATCGTAGTAGCTATTCTTCCATCTTCGGCATCATCGTCACTTACCATCAGGTGAGATGATGCTAAGGGCTTATCGATTGTGGATTAAAAAAAGGACTGGAGAATTAGTTAGACATAGTTCATAAGATTAACATGGACAGCAGCGATATTAGACCACAGTGATAACCGTTGAGGAAGGTTTTCAAGCGGCGAACGCATGAAGCTGGTCGCAGCAAGCCGCTGGATGCTAGCACTGGAGGCTCAGCCTTCTGACTCACGGAGACTCGATTCATTCAGTTCGTAACGTAGTTGCATTTTTTATACGCTTTATATTAGCTTCAACTGTATGTAATTTTCACCCAGTTCAAAACGTCGGATTAAATCTAAAATTTTCACACGTATTAAGAACCGATGACAATACAATATTTTTAAGCACCAATGACAATAACTTTAGTTTTTTTTAAAGTGTGGGGTGTTTTGTACTTCATTTTTAGTACTTAACGAGGAGCATTATTTTTCTTACTACGGCCATCGAGAGTGCGCGGCGGGCGAGAATGTGTGCGTTGAATGTTCACACCTATCTTTCCTACAACCCAACCAATTAAAGTGGGCAAAAGCTCAAATGAAAGAGCTCGTTCCAGCGAGTGTTCTCAGACCAAAACGAACTACGTACTTCAAGTAGAACCGGAGATATTGAGAAAGAAAGCTATGAAAATCGCTTTAGGGTATAACTTGAGATGGGCGAAATTTTGGTGATTTTCAATGCTTGATGGATAACAAAACTGTGCATTAAAAAAAACCTTTCATTAAAAAAGCATAGAACGGCAGAAATAGATTGCATATTTTTTATTCATTTGCGAAGGGCGAAAGGTGGCGAATGGTAGGTGATTTTTAATGCTTGATGACCAATTTATACACAAACACCTTCCATTTGAAAAAAAATACACAAGTCGGTTCGATTAGGACGGCCAGATGATCTCGGATGTTTTTAAATTATTTTTTTTAATATTAAGAAGGGCGAAAGTGAGGAAATCTGTGCACCAATACTTTCATTTACAAAAAATAAGCGAATCGGTTGGATAGAACGGCCGGACGGACTTGCATTATATTTCATAATTCTTTATATATTATTAAGGTTGCCTTCAATTAATCCTTTGTATTGTGAAATCTAATATCCGTGAATCAGGAGACTTGAAGATTAACTCCAACTTGAGGCTATGATCAGATACCTCCGCATGGCGGTGATGCCGGCGCGCATGAGGTAGTGCTGCGCTAGGTCGGAGACGCCCTTCTCGGTGAACACCACGTCTGGTTTAAGCGCAATGATGTCCGCGCACTGCCGTTGCACGTGCTCCTCTTCCAGTTGGAGTAGCTTCGTGAAGTCCTGCAACAATGCAACGGCAAATAAACAACTCTGATTACCAAGCGGTCGTAAAGTTTGACACAGCTTATAATTCCGAGCTTTCGTTTACGCAGAAAAGTATGGACTAATAGGGATGACGACAGCATCAGAAATAAATTATGAACTCTTGATCACTAAATTGCCCTCCTACTTAAACTTCAGAAAACCTTACTCGTTTTGTTTTCCATCAAGTCTTCGATTTTAAATTCACCAAAATCACAAAAAGAGTACTTAAATGACGCTTCAAAACTATTTAAGAACAAAATGTCGTTTTTGACAGATGATAAAAAGTAAATCAGATAACTAGCATTCGTCATCCCTATTATCCGACCAAAATCTGACACTAACACTAACACTGACACAAACATTGTCATCATTATAAAATGTCAATCATCACATGCCAAATTACGTCCACAGCTGGACATAAAAGAGTTAGGGGGGGTTTTGCCGTAATCGCTACGCTTAGCAGGCGGGTTGGCGATTTGGATAGGTTTGACCTCAGATCAAAAATAAAAGGTAGATGTAGTGTTAGCGCTTTGAAAACGGAGTATAAAAAACTCTGCTCCAATCACGACGAAGCAGAGTTTTGCTTACAGTCACGCGCTGGCAGACTTACCGTCAACACGCCGAAACGTGTTGTGATACATGTCTCAATTTTACAGTGAAGGGTAGGACTTATCACGTCGTCATCATCATATCAGCTCATATACGTCCCCACCGAGGGGCTCGAGCCCACCCTGAATCAGGGCGAACGGGCCTTAGTCGACCACGCGGGCCCAGTGCGGGTTGGTCGACTTCACACACAGCCAGCGATTTTCTCCGCAGGCGTGTGCTGGTTTCCTCACGATGTTTTCCTTCACCGTAGGAAACATAATTCGAGGTCACCACCACCACTAAGCCAAAGATGCATACGTATAAGTAGAACAAGCGTTACCACACTTTTTGTTATGATTGTTGTATGAAACTCAATATCTATATTATTTTTAATGTGACGGTTTGGCAGATAGTGGTATATTTTCGACCGTTTCTGTACTTCGCAAAGCACTTTAGTCGTTGGTGTCAGTTTTTATCACTAGATGGCAGTAGTAGAGCCGTGACAGATGCCCTATTGGTGGTTTGAAAAATTTCTCCGACAGTGGGGTTCGAAACTAGCCCTGCAAGATTCACCAACCTGGACGTGACCCCCGTGTGTGGAGTTATGGCCTTACCGTCACGGGGTAGAGACCCGTGCCCCAACAGTGGGGACATTATGGGTTGTTAACGAACGCAGCATCATGCCGTATAGAACCTTAGTATTAGGGATTCGCTACTACACCTTCAATCCCCTTCTTCCTTCTTGGTCCTATCCTTTATAGGGTTCCGGAGCCAAAATGGCAAAAAACGGAACCCTTGTAAGTTTGTCATGTCCATCCGTGTCTGTCTGTCCGTCCGTCAGTTACAGATAATTTTCTCTGCCACTATTAGACCTATAATAATGAAACGAACAACCTAAGTCCGAAAATAAAAAAGAAGTCAATATGTAAAAAAAAATCATTGGCATGACATGTCAAAAAAATTGTGTACTCCTCGAATGGGGTAGATTTTGAATAGGTCTCAGAAAATTAATGAAAGGTTTCTTTGTGCTTTACGAAACACTGAGCTCCAAAGTGACGCTTTACGTGCGTGTGTGTGTGTATATATATGTGTGTATGTGTGTGTGTGTGTGTGTGTGTAACTTTGGAACTATGATACTGAAATTCTAAAAAGGAAAACTAGACTTTTCTATAATGAGCAAACGAAAAAATATTTTGTCACAGTAAAAATAAGTGGTACAGCCTCGCTATGCATACTTTCTCGCGAAGCCTTCACCGTCTGTCGTAGTCGGGCATACACAAATCTACTATAAACAATACATTTACTTAATAGCAAAGAATATCAGTAAAGTACATCAGATGAAAAATATACAAGTATTTTTGGTTTGTATGGGAGGTAGTTTACTCCATTTTTTCCTGGAATTAATAAGTACCTAGTGCAGTAGTAGTAGTTATTCACAAAGTTTCATAATCGTAAGAGCCAATTTTGAGATAAAGTATCAAAAAACCTGGATTTGTATGGGAGGTACCTTATTCCCATTTTTCTTGAAATAACAAAACTGCGTGCTCTAGGCCATGTAAAATTATAGTAACGTACCGAGTTTCAACAAAACCGTTAAAGCTATTTTAGAGTAAGAAGAATAAGTTATTTTTTACTATGATGGCAACCCTAAAAAATTAAAAAAAAAAAAAAAAAATTTGCCCTAACCCAAATTTTGCTAAAATCCGTCCAGTAGTTTCGGAACTAGAGCACCGGACGGAGATACAGACACACAGCACACACACACATTTCTTATTTTTAAGTTTTTTAGACTGTTAGTATAACACAATCGATCCCCATCAAAATCTCAACTTCGATTTTTTTTGCCATCACAATACATTCTTCACTCCGTCGCTCGAAAGTAAATTGTCCATCCTCACCTATACAACTGAAAGTCTATAATCCTTGTCTATTAGATAGTATAGAATAATAAAAGCTTTTTCACGCAGATATTTACTTTTAACGCAAAATGTAACTATGGCGAAGTGCGTTTCGGACCACGCATACTGTAGGTTTCCAGAGTCATTATTTGTAAACTGATTGTCTCAGGATACCCTGAATCGTTTTTCTAGGTCAAATAAATTATTTTCTTTTGATCGTTTTAGTAAATAATGACTAGTATTTATATATTTTTTTCAGAAATTTAAGTCAAATAGTTTAGTGCTCAATAAATGCTACTTTAATTTAAAAAGACTTGAAAAAAAAATGAGACTTATTGAATGATACCGCAATGGTACACTCAATAACAAAAATCATACCCCTTTTACATGTAGCCTACATTACATATTGACTTCATATTCTATTTTGTGTCATAATTTTTCATCTGTGTACTGTTTCCATTACTGTAGGAGTAAAAGTGGCAGAGAATTGACTGTGACGTACGGTCAGACAGGTAGACATGAGGAAATTATAAGGGTTCCGTTTTTTGCAATTTTGATTTCGGAACCCTAAAAATAAATGGAGTGATTCTATAAAAAAAATAGGAAGGCCTTAAATATAATGTGAATTTTAAAATTATTTATGTGAACACATGTGGGGTACCATTGAATTAGCCTTTTTACCCGACTGCCTCAGAAGGTTGGTTATTAATGCAATAGTGCTTTCTAACAACACGTTCCGTTCTCAAAATATAGAGTCGTTTTGTGTACCTGGCGTTTCGTTAACTTACTTAGGTATCCAATAAGACCAAGAGTTTTCTAGTAGTGACTACGGAGCCCTACATTATGCGTGATCCGACTCGCAGTTGGCTATTTTTTACGCCACTCGAGAACTTTACTAGAACTCACAAAGGATACTGTTTCCAAATGCTTTAATCTGGAATGTTATACATACTTCATTTACCTTTGTATTAAATATTACCTTACTCAAAAGCCAGTTTTTACTGAATATAAAGTTAAATTACCTGTTCACCAACAATCTCGATGTTAGTCTGGCTCTCTCCCTTCTTGTACTCCAGAGGACAGTCCAGCAGGATAATCCTAGGGTTCTCGATGTAGCGCCGCATTTTAGGATGCGTTACATCCTTATTGATCATCACTCCACTGAGTACGCGGGATTCTTCTATGGTACCGCCGGGAACCTTCTCCACTTTCGCGTAGCTGGGGAATGGAGAGGAATTATTAAATAGATAGTTTAGGATGCTTCGCAATATCTACACTGCAGTGTCTCAAGACTAAGATTTTTGTCAGTATGTGTTGCCAGTGATGACACAAGGAACTGAGACATGGTCGCTTACTATGGGCCTCTTAAGAAGGCTCAAGCTATGCTCGGAGTTTCCTTACGTGATCGAATAAGAAATGAGGAGATCCATAGGAAAACTATATAAAGTCAGGAAAGTTTCGTTACGAGAGGCTCTTCGACTGTAAAATCATCAAACCTAACAAACCTAATTTTGGATTTAGTATTGCAGCCCTTTCAGGTGCACTCCTACCAACCTGTGCTGAACAGTGAAGTTTGATTTTGTTATTGAGTTAATTAATGGGTTGAGAGTGAACCATCATACTTTTCTACACAGGGTTTTTTTTTTGTATATCCGACTCACTTTTTGATGTCGACCTCGACTCTGCCATTCTCATTGATCGTCACAGTATTGACTGCGTCCAGCGCGATGTCCACCGCCAGGTCAGCCCAGCGGCCGATGTACTTAGTGCCTATACACGAGCGGATCTGGGGATTAGAAGAATCAAAAATTATACATAATACATTACTATTTTTTGCCCGCGGCTTTTTTAATGACTGTCTTTGAGGGGGAGTGGTGCGCGAACCGCAGCGGCTTGCGCGCATATGCAGGAGTTTAAAACAAATCCCTCAGGAACTACATCGGGCTATTCTGATTAGCAGTCTATGTCACTTCCCACCGCCTCAAACATTTCTATGCAAAAAACCACGTCAATCCGTTGCTCCTTAGTCCTTTGTGACGCCGATGTGTGCGTGCCTGGAAATGAGTTTTCCCTACAGCCCTAGGGAACTATTCTGGGCTATGCTAATAAGCAGTCTATATCATTTCCCACCCTTCAACCATTTCTGTGCAAAAAATCACAACAATCCATTGCACCATTGCGATGTTAAAGAAATCAACAAAAAAAAATATTTCAGCTCCCTCCAGGAACTGTATTGGACTACGCTATATTCACGGGATTAAAAGTAGCCTTTGTCCTTCCCCGGGACACAAGCTACCAGAATTAGTTGAGGTGTTGAAGCATGAAAAGGTAACAAACAAACACATTTATAATATTAGTAAGGAAACAGAGGTAACGATAAAGTAATCTCCGAAACTACTCATCTACTCATTATGCAGTAGACCTAAGAGTACAATCAGCCACTATCCTTGGCATTTGTAGACATGAGAAAGTCTTTCTTTGTTTTTGATTTTTTTCCTATAATCAAACTGTAAATATAAAAAATGAACAAAGAATCACTGAAACTCACCACCTCCTTCAGCTTGTTTCTGTCGTTCAAATCAATGGGTGTTGAGATCTTGTCCTGCAGCAGCTTGACGGCGTCCTCGAGGGCCTGTCGGTACTCCCTAATGATGACCGTTGGGTGGATGTTCTGGGCCAGGAAGGACTCGGCTACGGCTAGCATCTCACCGGCTAGGACGATGACTGATGTGGTGCCATCACCAACCTGAAGTAATGAAGATGGGTTTAGTTCATACAGGGTTCTCTCAAAATATCTGCCGCCGCTCCAAGGGGTGCTTCTATTTATGAAAATGTACAAGTTTCCCCAAAAAACCACTAGTAAAAAAAAATCTTTATTCAGGCAACCACGGACCCCCACAAACAGAAAATTTTGTTTAATATTGAATTCTTAAAAACAAAATTGGAGCATTTTTGTATGAAGGCCAAAATGTTTATTTTGTAAAATAACTGGGTTCAGCAGCGCAGCTCAGGACCAATCATCCTGGAAAAGCAGTGGGATGTTTTTAAGCTGATATGATGATAACTGGGTTCCTTGGAGAAAATTATTTAAATCAGTAAGATAAAATGAAATTTATTCGACAAAGATGCACATAGACAACATAACAGGATAGAAAGTAACAAAAAGGAAAAAAAAGGTAATAATAACACCAAAAAAAATGGAAAAATATCAATGACAAAAAATTTAATTGGCAGGAGGGACAAAGTACCACTTTTGTTATGACAAAGAACCTTTCCTTTGTCTGTAAGTCCATAATCTACAACCAAAGTCGTAAATGTCTTCTTTTAGGAGCTCTATCCCTTTTATATAACATTTTTAGAGTAGAATCAATAGTTAAAAAGTTTATGTCCCTTATGTCAGGCTCTAAATAACCACACTTATACTTTCAAAATTTTCAAATCGATTGTGTAGTAATATAAAATGAAATATTGTTTTTGGGTGTTAAATTATTTGTACCTAAAAATATGAAAAGTAGATGAGACAAATTCCTAAATAAAATAAAATATACTTCAGTGAAAGATTACAAGTTATATAATTATTTTTTTAGCAAAAAAAACTGAACAATAAATATTTCGCATGAACAACAAACTTTTGTTAAACTCAATAAAAGTTTTACTTTTAACTTAGGCATGCGTACAAAATACAAATGCTTTCAGCCTATTAAGTGATGACTTTTAGGGGCTGACTTTATAATCTGACACTTTTGACCACGCAACCATGAACCAAGTTATTTTATATGTATGTGATAAAAAGTACCTTTGCAATGGATGCAAGATCGAAATAACTTCAATTTCCGTACGGTAGTAGGTACTACATAATGAATCGATGATTTCACTGCAATATTCAGATTTCCATAAATATGCAGGCTTCGATGAATAAATACTGTTGATTAGAGCTTATAACTTTTCTCAAATACCTGCACACTATTTCATCTCGAAAACTACAGATGCCAATAATACACTTAAAAAAATCGGTTGTCTGTAATGCCAGTTTACTGACGATAGTTGAACGTGACAACGTCATAAGAAAATAGTGATGGAATGGTTTCATAATATCGAAAGAATCATTACATTTATCGCCGCAATTATCGTAGCTATAAACAATTGACACCACATTCACTTTTCACTGCACTTCATACTTGAGGAAAACATGTAAATGTATTAATGTATAGCAGCTGTCCACGCGGACGCATCGCTCACTCAAGTAGGAGAGAGACAGATGTCGAACGCTGCCGAACGCGGAGGCTGATTGTGCCTCTTTGTCGCTCATTGCGCGCTCTCGCTTGCACTTCAAGCCTTAAATGGAACGCCTCAAAGCGAGGTAACGCCGCATGAGTCATGTTTTTTCGTGCGTGCAGCCGGCTCCATCGAATTATAAGACGTTATCACGTCAAAACTAATTAACAAAAAAAATAAGTGTGTGATGCAAGCCTTACATATGGGCAGAATATAAAAAAATCAATTATTATATGTCCCTTTTCCAGTGCCCATATGTATCTGTGAGGCAGTCATACTTCGGACACAGCTCTGAATATACCCTTCATATGTGGGGCTATTATTTTTCCAAAACGGCTAGCCGAGATTATGCCGTGCATTTATTTTGTTGTGGTATCAGGACATTCTGGAGAGCATCTGAAGGCTGGCTGTGGATGCTGAAATAGTGAGTGAATTGTTTTACGAATCATCCCCTTCCATCCAGTCAACCATTTGGCGGCTGACTCTGCCAAAAGTCTGATAGGCAGAAGATGGGAATTCAAAAACGTGACACCAGTCAGCGGCCCCTACTCCAGGAGATCCGATCCCATCAGGATTGCCGTCGACGTTACTTAAGCCTGGTGGCTTCATAACATAGGGAACATTAGCAAACACCAGTGTGCGATGCTGAACACCATTACAATGGCAGTAAAAACCTATATCCATTTTGGATAAGCTTCATGCCTTTGAGTTAGATAAACTTAACATAGTAAATCAATCACTTACAACTAAGTTCAACTGGTTTTGAAATAAACTTTGCGTACAGACCAAATGACTTATTTAATTACTTTACATCACGTTTTATTTTCAGAATAATCTCTTACGTTGTGGGTACAATATCTAATGTAAGGACATTAAAGGTGTAGCCATATCAATCAAAAAAATGTCTAGGCTCGTAAACTTTCAAGGTGTAAGGGATGAGTTTTTTTAAAGATATTGAAACTTTTAATATACCACTCGAGAGCATAAAAAACTGAGTAGAGCATCCATACATTATTTTGACCGATGTGACCCTTACGCCATTTGAAATTTTAGTCATTGATATGAGTAGTGTTAACATACTATTGTATATACATATCTATGAACATACCTATGTACATACAATTTACACTGCTTAGACTATAGAAAATATGCTATGTGCAATTTGCCAAAATGGCTGCGATTCAGCATAATGCTACACGCAGAGAAGCCTACCTACTGCACTATTATTATGCTGGTACAGTTTATTTAATTTCACAAGTAGAAACACCGAAACACCACTTGTAGTAATGGCAGATATTTTAAGAGCATCCTATATCAACTTATTTAGACAGATATGCACAAAGTTTCTTTATTACATTTCCATTCCAAGTAACGGGACCCTATGACTAAGTCTATGCTGTCCATCTGTCTGATTTTATTTTTTTATCTTTTTGACTTTCAAACACTTCCCCGACTTTTTGACATTCACTACTATGCCAATTAACAACTTTTGTAGATATTTTTATGATTTACAATGGCAAATTTAACCATTTGAGGCATTATATTTTTTGACTAGCTGTTGAAATGGGATCAGAAGTAGGCGAACTAAACTGGTCAGGTCAAGTTTACCTATCTGTAATAGAAACCAATAAAAATTCTAACCTCTTCATCTTGCGTCCTGGCTATTTCAATCATTGTTTTCGCAGCCGGATGCTGCACAGTGATCTCGCGCAGGATGGCGTTCCCGTCGTTTGTCATCACGATGCCCCCCATCGGGTCCATAAGCATTTTCAGCATCGCCTGGGGTCCGAGGCATGTTCGAATAACATCCGCTATCGTCTGAAATAAAAACAATACCAAGTTTTTTGGTTAGCCCAGGGTTTTTTTACCAAGGAAATTAAACGTTTCTAGTTGAATTTCATAGCATACCTTTCCTGCGTTGATATTTTCCAGCTGCACCTTCCGGCCGGATTCACGTTTTGTGTTTTGGCCTGTAAGTCAAGTGTGAAGAAATTAATCAAATTGCTAACAGTTGGTAGCTAAAGAGAATTTATCAAGAAACTTACTCAACACTAAAATGGGCTGTTGACCGAACATATTGTTAGAGTAATGTAAATTTTATTCGTGAAAAATCTAATTATTCTGTAAGAACTCGAGACAGTTCAGATCAACGACACTCACACCATAAAATCGCGTGGTGTGCAAAGAGCATTTAATCACTAGGAGTATGGTGAGCAAAAAGCACATAATCACTACCTACATTAGTACCACTTAGTACCAAAGAGAGTATAACAACCTAAATACTTTGCTACGGTGCCGGTGGTGGGTGAGTGGTGGTGGTAGGAATGGGCATTGTTTTTTTCTACTGTCAACGAGTTACCAACGAGTTACCTAACCGTTTTCTTTTTACGGCAAAAGCAGTTAAATTTTTTAACTAGTGGAATCCGTCAACAAAGGTTCAAAGATCACCATCCGAAACGAATGTTCAATGAACAATATAAAGTGTCACTTAATAGGTCATTATTCGTCAATGTTTCGGTTGTTTCGCTGTCGTTTACTTAAACCAGTTAAAACGTCAATAAATTGGTTTTTCAACTAGTTGATCGATTTTCGTTGCCATTTTCGTATCGTTGACGTTATATCGTTATCACAGAACACTATTAATCGTTATCGACCCACCGGTGTTGTCACAGTTGAAATGAAATGAAAGAGGCTACCTACCTATAAACTCCTTGGAGGCTACCTACTTTTACGCAAGTGATAATAGGTCATCTTTCCTACCAAATCTAATTAATCTCTCATCTGATTTCTGTCATAATATGACAAAAAAATGCAAGCGGACGGACTTTTGACATAATGACCAAAATTTGCAAGCCCGTATTCACAGATCTACTAATTCAATAGTAGATCTGTGCCCGTATTTCAAGTCTGTATGCCTTTTGTATGGTCACGTTGGTAACATTGACTATCTACTTGCATGTTTGGCAATGAGAACAGATTTCCCAAAAATTACATTACCTACATTAAATTAATTTCATGTAAAAGTGGTTCCCAAGACTCACAAGTTCATTGATTTCACTGTGAAAAAGTTCTAAGATCTCTAGTAGAGCCAAGCCCCTAGCTGAGTTCCGATTTGTGCCATGCATCATACATACATCATACGGGACTATACAGGGTGTAACAAAATTGGTGTAGGTCCCGTTAACTGGGGCTTCTACTCATCATACTGAACAACTTTTGTTCTACGACTTTGCTGAAAACGTAAAAAAAATTTTTTACTCTTCATACAAATCGACCAGCTGATCGACCGATTTCGTGCATTTGTTATTTAGTATGGAGGGTCCAAATTTTTTTTGAGAATTGACTGGGTTCCTTGGAGAAAGTTGTTCAGTATGACGAGTAGACGCCAATTTTGTTACACCCTGTTTATACCTAAATACCAGATATACCATAATTTTATTATTTGTTCTGTAAAAAGAGCGGTTTGCGCGATTTGTGGAATGGCGTGCTCTTGAGTCGCTCCGAGATAAGTTCAAAGATAATAATGTTATGACTTTCCCTTGTCAGTAAATTCATGTAAATATAATTTATCTTCGTAAAAATCTGCATCTCTTTTCACTGAATAGTGACAGGCATATTTAAATGACAAAAATGTAGGGGTAGACAGTGTTGCATGGCCGTAGCTAGGGGGGGGTGGGGGGGCATTGTGGTGCAATTTCCTACCTTGAAATCACAATGCCCTAAAAATACCAAAAACTAAGATAAATTATTACAATTAAATTGTTTGTTCATAGTTTAAGATAAAAAATATTGTAGCGATAGGTATCTTAACTTTTCTGAACATACCACAGTTTGAGACATTCATTTCATATCATAATAATTCTTTGTTCTCTGTATAGATGGCATTTAAAGCGCCATAACATGAAGCGAGATGGGTCTATTTAATTATATTATCTGTGATGCCCTACTTCAAATTCGACCCTAGCTACAGCCCTGCAGTGTTTCTTCCATCAACACTATTAATCATGTTTAATAGTAATAAAATGATGACCAACCTAAGAATTGATGTGGAAGCGAAAAAACATGACAAGACTAGTACTTCTTTTAATTAATATTTTTATCTCAGCATTGACATGAGTGTTGCATGCAGAATGTATACTCAAAGGTGCGGATGGTGGTGCATAGGGAGCCGGGTCGATAAGCTCTAATATGGTTGATGAGAGCGACGGCCGACTCTCGCTTTAAACTCATGACCGGATGCTGTCCGTGTGAACTGGCCTACTAGTGATATTAAATGATAAATTATATTAAAAATTATTTTTATATACCTATAACTTTTCGTGTCATATTGTTTTCATGTTCTAATGACATATTCTGGTTTTTATCAAGGATTGAATTTTGACGTTATTAACTAATGATTGTTTATTTCTTGATTTTTCACTAATTATATTAAGTTATTATTATTTTATGAGTATCTGAGAGTGTAATTTGCACCTATTTTAAATAAATATCTTGAATCTTGGACTTCCCCAAGTCCAAAGTATATAGCTTTAAGTATACTAAAATTATCAAATAACGATACTCATTCATAAGCCCTGACTCTACAAACTGTTTGTTTAGTTTAGTTTTATTTATTTCACGTCACAATTCATAATTATACATATCAGGTCATAATATAAAATGTCAATAGTGTTTCGATCGTCAAAGAAAGCAATACAGAGATTAAAGTAATTAAAATAACAAAATATCAAAATAAAGTAGAACATTATTAAAAAAGTGTTAATGTCAGCTCCGACACCCAGCAGGAGTTTGCTTGTGAAACTTTTTTTTGACTTCCGGCCTGTGGCCTTCGGTCTCGCACGAAACGCTCTGTCCAGGCTCCACCCTACATGAAGGTCGGCCTTCGGCCCCAAAGGGAGTTCTCCGGGCATCGCCCTACGCGGAGCTCGACCAAGGGCCTCGCATGAAACGCTCCGAGCTTCGCCCTAAGCGAAGCTCGGCCTTCGGTCTCGAACGGAACGCTCCGGGTGTGTGTCAGCTCCAACGCGCGGCAGAAGTTTACTCATGAAACTTTTTATCGGCTATCGGCCTCCAGCCTCCGGCCTCTCATAAAAAGCTCCGGGCTCCGGATGGAGGTTGACCTTCAGCCTCGCACGAAATGCTCCGAGCTTCATCGTGTACTGAGCTCGACCTCCGGCCTCGCACATACTCAAAATCATTCCTCAAGCGAGTTTAAATATTTTTTTTAAGAAAATTTTAGAAATCACGCCCTTTTTATTAAAAAAAAACATAACTTTTAAAATTATGAGAATAACCAAGTGATTCATATCTCAAAAGAATTCGTATAAAATAGACAACTTTTTATAATAAAGTTTTGATTGACCGAAGTCTTTGTACTATTGTCATTTTATATACAGGTGTAACGAAACTGGTGTAGGTCCCGTTAACTGGGGCTTCTACTCATCATACTGAACAACTTTTGTTCTACGACTTTGCTGAAATCGCAAAAAAAATTACTCTTCATACAAATCGATCAGCTGATAGACCAATTTTGTGCATTTGAGTATGGAGGGTCCCTTTTTTTTTTTTTTGAGAATTGACTATGGGTTCCTTGGGGAAAGTTGTTCAGTATGATGAGTAGAACCCCCAGTTACCGGGTCCTACACCAATTTATTTACACTATGTATAACACACGTTTGATACCTGCTTAAAAGTACTACTTCAGGAAAAGCAAATCTTTCTGCAACATTTTAAGAAAAATATAAAATTATGAGCGTTGATAGTTTTTTTTATGAAAAAACGAAAAAAATATTTAACTTTCGAGTCATCAAAAATAGGATACACATTTATAGGGTTAAAAAGTTTGGAAATGACCTCCGCCATGCCCTTGTTATATTTTATCCACAGTTCGCGGGACACCGTGTATATCTTCTTCAGTGCCGTCTTTGACCTATTGGAGGCCCTAGGCACATTAGAATAACGGGGCCCCTATGATCCTGACAGAGCACTATCAAAGTATATATATTAGTACTAACGTAGCACTATTTTGTTAGAATAGACAAAAACTCAGATAAGCAAAGTTCTAGATTTATTTTTATTTCTTTAAATTCACATCAAATGATTACAGGTAGTGCTTGAAAATATATGTTGATTGAAGAGAACTTAAATTTGACGTAAGACAGATTCTTGATGATAAACACAAAAAAATATACTAGTACACTAATTATTTTCAGTTTATCATTAAATTGTATAATCTCTCTGTTTATATAAAAGGAAACCCCACGTATCTTTTCTGTTTATATAAAAGAAAACCGTGACTAACTGTTTTACTGATCTATCAACGCACCGATTAAACCACTGCACTGGACGGATCGGGCTGAAATTTAATATACATGTAACAATTATGACGTAGGCATCCGCTAGTAAAGGATTTTAGGAAAATCCCACCGGAACGGCAAAATACGGCATCTGCGCGGTCTATCTAAGCCGCGAGCAACAGCTATCTATCTTATTCTTATTGTAATATAAAAGGGAACTGTCACTGACTGACTGATCCATGAACGCACAGCTCAAACCACTGGACGGATCGCGCTGAAATTTGGCATATAGTTAGCAATTATGACGTAGGCATTCCAGCTGCAAATTCGCAGTTTGGATGCAGCGCAACTTACTAGGAGAACAGCATCCAAGCTGCGAATTTGCAGCTGGCTTGCAGTCCGTGCGACTGGACCTAAAGAAAGTATTTTAGGAAATTCCTACGGCAACGGCAATAAACAGGATCAGCGCGGGCGAAGCAGCAAGCAATAGCTAGTATATATATAAAAGTCGATGTATACATGTTCCCTATGGACTTCAAAGCAGCTTCAGCGGTTTTGATGAAATTTTTCAGAGATTCTTCAGATTAGCCCAGTAGGTGATCCTGAAAAAAGGGCGGTGAAGCGGGGAGGGGGGCGGAGTGGGTCGCTAGTCTGTTGCTAGTATAACCTACAAAGTTTCATTAGAATCGGCTCATACTTTTCAAGAAATTGTTATTTGTGTGGAGAACTACTTTCTGTAAGGCATCATAAAAAGTTGTAGGAGACTTTAAGAAAGAGACAAAAATCCAATAAAACTAATAATTAGTTGGATAATATTCTTATATTTTAATATCTTTCGTTTTTAACATGGAAAAAATGACTAGATAGAATGTCAAATTATAAATCAGAAATCCTTAGACTAGTTTTAATTTATTTAATCGAGATCAAGAAAATAGGTACCTACCTACTTAAACAGATACTTATGTATAACGAGTATACTTATTAAAGTTGAAGCGCTCTACATTTTTTTTATTAAAAAAAACTTAGACTCGCACTTGGCTGGTTTTTTAATACTAGATAGTACGGAAAGTTATAATTCGCCTATCTGTGACTAGAAATAGTAGTACTACTTCGGTACTTGAATTCAATCAAATGTCACCCGAGGCATTTTAATTTTTTTGACATATTTTACATATTTTATTTAATCTATGATTAGCTAGACTTGACATATATTCGACTTGTAGAATCCAATTTTTGACAAACAATGGGCGTGGCTTAAATAACTACATACTCTCAGATTGCACATCGCATCACACTCTAATCAATGATATCATCGTCGATATCCGAAGATTCAGTTTTAGCATCGTCATTCTTATCATCTTTGGCGCTTTCCTTTACTTCTTGGCTTCGCAAATTTTCGTACACGTGTTTCAAATTTTTCATGACATATGAAGTGCCTTTACCTGGTGACCTATTTGTGTGCTCAAAATAGTTTTCCGGTCCATCGCTAGATCCTGTTCTTTGTGGGACAGAGAATGCTGATAAATGTCGAGGTCTTTGACCAAAGTCTCTTGCCAGTCTTTTATCTAAACCGGGATCTTCTGGTCTTATTTCCTGATTGATATTAGCATCAATACCTTCAGGCACAGCTCGCTTTCTGTCGTAAATGTGGCCAGAAACACGCAGATCTATGAAGAAATTCAAAGGGTCTACTCCGAATTGCGGATTGTAAAGAGGTGGGTACCACATTGGTGGCGGCGGTGGCAGAATAAGGTTCGAAGGAGGAACATTATCTGTGGCATTTCTTCCAACACATGGTGAAGGTTTTGGCAGCTCCTCTGTTCCAACATCAACGAAGGTAGACTGTCTGCCTGGCCCGGGACTACTGGCTTTACTCGGCTCTTCTTTAGGTGACAATCTTCTTGGAGACAATTCTCTGATCCTCGGCTGTTTCTCCACAGTGAGCTCTAGTGGAACTTCAGGTCTTGTTTCTGGTTCTTTCTTTTCCTCCTCTTTAGGGTATCTCCAATCGTTCTCGTTTTCAGCGAAGTACTTATGCGAGCGACGCTTGAACCGACGATGGTAGTGCGCTGGTCTGCAACCGTGTCTTGCGTTCACGAACGATCTCAGCATTTCGCTGAAGAAGAAAGCGTGTGGCTGCAGCGGTAAAGCGCTGTAGAGGTACGGTGGCGTGGCTGCAAGCAATCTAGACACTAGATCAGTATTTCGCATCTCCCTCAGCGCTTTAGCGGGTCCATCGACGGGTTTCTCCTCTTGCACGGAGCCCATCCTGCAACAAAGTAATCAGTGTAAATGGGACATTCGGTGTAAATGTGTGACGCTCCGGGGATGCGATCTTAAATGAGATGCCGCGATGTATGTGAATTCAAGTATGAAGGGTGGAAAAAGGCCTTTACATCTCACGATTTAGCTCAAATAGGAAAGTAAGTAGTTTTGCTTTAAAAGAAGTCGACTTATATCCATGCAATGGGCTGACAACGTGTTTAAAGAATTAAACGGCATGACACTACAGAACAACATTAACCTACTGTCGTTAGTACTAATTACTTTGCTACTGTGCTCAAGATCGAGCGGCCTGGAGTAAGGCCAACTATTCTATCGTAGATAATCATGTAGGAAGTAAACAGAAATATACTTAATAAAATAGTTCCAAAGATAAACACTGTAAAGTTAGGTAAATATTGAAATTTGTAGGTAGAACCTTTTTCCGGCATGAAAAATAATAGTAGGTAGACTGCATGAAGATGATTGTTCGAAACCGATCACTGACCATTTATAATGCAGTTTTTTTTTATGTGGAATTTGTGAAAAAAATACCTTAAAAAACAAAGGGAAAAAATAACAACCTTTAAAAAATATGTTAAAATTATTGAACATGTTTCTATATTACAAGTGCACACCGGAGCCGGCTCTCGAGAATGACTGCGCCAAACTCTACTGGGACCGTCCCATCATCACGGACAGGACTATTCCTTCGAATAAGTCTGATATCGTGTTGATGGATCGGGCGCAGTCAAGGGTGATTTTGGTGGATGTCACTATCCCATACGACTAAAACCTTGTGCAGGCTGATGCCGAAACAAGAACAAAGTACCTGGACCTGGCGCACCCTCGAAGACAGTCATGGAAACTATATACACGCGAGCGAAGCCACTGGAAAAGCTAGTATTAAAATAATCACACAGTTTCACGCTAGCAAGTACTACCGCTTTTACGACAGAGCAAAAACAAAAAAAAAACCTTTATATACCGTTATTATTGTACCTGTGTCCCTTATTTTTTGACATTTTAAATTTTTATTATTAGTAAATCTCCCATAATAACACATAATATTCTGTAAAAAAATCAACTCGCTACATGTTACGGTTCATAAGATACAGCGTGTTGAATATCGGACAGACAGACATCACTAATAGACGGACGGACAGACAAACAGACGACGTAGGCTTAGTAATAGCTGGGTCCCGTTAGCTGAGCGGAACCACAAAAGTCGTTGTTCCTAAAGTGCCCCCCCGCAGAAGACAGCGTGGCGTGATTATCGCGGACACAATGAGACTGCCATTACACTAAGTACTGCACTCGGTTCTCACTGCGAGCGCACGAGACGACATAGACTGGGGAGCTGAATTGATTCAAATGGACGTGTTTGAGTGTGTTCTTCATGGAGCAAAGCAGACGTTCGCAAACTTATTTCATCTACCGCCCACTTTAAGAATATTTATTTTTAAACCTTCCATTATATTTAACTTTCCCACATCTTAAAAAACACAATAGCATAGCATATGTGCATTGCTTGTGTAAAGGTATCTTTTCATATCCGACTACGGCGAAAAGTTTAGTTCCTTGTCTTGTCATTATCATCATCATCATCATATCAGCTGAAGGTCGTCCACTGCTGGACATAGGCCTCCCCCAAGGATCTCCATTTGTCTTGTACTACAACTTAAATAACCAGGTATGCTTAAACTATTTTATTAACGAAGAAGCTGTTGCCCGCGTAGATATCGACGGTGCACGCTGCGCGAGCAACAAGCGATCGCCATCTTGTTTTAAACCTATGTTCATCCTGAAGGTCCGTTCTAAACATTGTTAAAAAAATGTTTTAAGTTGCCTGAAGGGTAAGTCGCAGATAAAATATGCCGCCTTTTGCTTGCATTATTTTACAAATAATTTTAAACAAATAAAACCGACTTCAAACGCACTAGTCGCCGCTACGATTTTCGAAGGTTCCCCTTAATTTCTCTGGCATGCCATCATCAGATCCTGGTTTCCTTATCATGGTACCACCCTTGGAATATGTTCTTTCCAACAAAAAAGAATCATCAAAATCGGTACATAAACGACGAAGTTATCCGCGAACACACATAAAAAAATATATATATATACGGTCGAATTGAGAAACCTCCTGCTTTTTTTTAAGTCGGTTAAAAAAACCATAAAGGTCATCAATCATAGAACGGGCGCACTATAGTAGGTATAGATGAAGTGCCATTGGGTTTGTACTTTGTATCGAATCTAAACATGTCCTAGGCTAACATAAACCCTTTCGCGGATTTTATACTTGAGCTTCTATCCTTGCTAATATTATAAATGTGAAAATGTGTTTGTTTGTCACCTTTTCACGCTTCAACACCTCGACTAATCTTGATGAAGTTTGGCATGCAGGTAGCCTGTGTCACTGGGAAGGACATATGGTTACTTTTTATCCTGTGAGAATAGCATAGTCCGATGCAGCTCCCAAGGGATTTGAAAAAATACTCTTTTTTGGTTAATTTATTTAACATCGCAACGGAACAATGGATTGTTGCGAATTTTTGCACAGAGATGGTTGAGGGTGTGGAAAATGACATAATTTACTAACTATCATATCCTGACATAGTTCCCAAGGGATCTGGGGTAAACACATTTCCACGCTCGCGCACGTCGGCGGGGCGTTGCAACGGAGCAATAGATTAAAGTGATTTTTTGTACAGAATTGGTTGAGGGGGTGGGAAGTGACATAGACAGCTAATTATAATAGCCCGATATAGTTCCTAAGGGATTTGGATACACCCATGTCCATGCTCGCGAGTCGCTTGCACCGCGCACCACTCACCCTCAAAGACAGTCATAAAAACGTTATCCACGCGGGAGAAGCCACAGGCAAAAGCTAGTACTTTTATACTTTCTCTAAGTCTAGTCCAGTCTCTAATCTCTACGTTACTTAGAGACTAAACAGTAGTGCTTGACACTGGCTTTTACAAGCTTTATTATAACTAGCCGTATTAGTTAGTCTGTATCTCTTAGTCCATCATGTCTGTATCTCTTAGTTCATCATGTTAGTCGACCACATGGGCCCAATGCGGGTTGGTCGACTTCACGCACAACCTTCGAGTTTCTTCGCATGCGTGTGCAGGTTTCCTCACGATATTTTCCTTCACCGTAAGAGCGTCGGATAAATAAACGTACATATGAAACCGAATTTCGAAAACACATTGGTACGTGGCAGGATTCGAACCAAGACCTCCCGGACAGGAGGTAGCGGCCCTTACCATTACTCCACCGACGCTCATATGTCTTAGTTAGTTTGGGACAAATCTTAGAAGCTAAATAAGAAACACTTTCGAATTTCCATGATTATATCAGCTGAAAATCGTCTACTGCTGGACAAAGGCCTCCCCCAAGGATTTCCACGACGACTGGTCCTGCGCTGCCCGCATCCATCGCCTTCCCGCGATCTTCAGCGGGTCGTCGGTCCGCCGCGTGGGAGGCGTGCCTACGCTACGTTTTCCGCTCGAGAACCCGCCCCAACGGCCATCTATTCTACGAGCTATGTACCCAATTCCAATTGAGCTGAAATTTAGCATAAACCTTAAGTTTGGAGAACAATGCATGGTTAGGTAAGCGACGTCATTCTGAATCCAATATGGCAGACTCCTAAAGATGGCGGATCAGTTATTTTTTATGCACCCCATTATATGTGTATCAAATAAAAAGGTTTGCTGAGAAGAATACGAAATAATTATAATTCACTAGCTGTCCCGGCGAACTTCGTACCACCTTACACTATACTACACACCCTACCCTACCCTACCCTACACTACACTACACTACACTACACTACACTACCCTATCTTAGTCTACCCTACCCTACACTTCATTACTCTACCCTACATAAGAACCTTCTCCTGAAAATAACTAACTCAACAAAAAAGGAATTAGCGAAATCGGTCCAGACGTTCACGCGTGATGCGATGACCAAGGGAAATAGAGATTAATTTTTATATACAGGGTGTAACAAAATTGGTGTAGGTCCCATTAACTGGGGCTTCTACTCATCATACTGAACAACTTTTGTTCTACGACTTTGCTGAAAACGTAAAAAAAATGTTTTACTCTTCATACAAATCGATCAGCTGATCGACCGTTTTTGTGCATTTTAGTATGGAGGGTCCAATTTTTTTTTGAGAATTGACTATGGGTTCCTTGGGGAAAGGTGTTCAGTATGACGAGTAAAACCCCCAGTTAACGGGACCTACACCAATTTTGTTTTTACATGTTTCGAAAGTTATTTATTATACTCTCTTCCCATTTAAGTACCACGCACGTCACTTTATCGTATCTGTGGATGTATTTTGGAACCTGTGATGCAAAGGGACTATGAAAGTAGCATTTTGTTTCTAATCCTAGTAACTGTATCATCGTATGGTACCTACTCGTGTGTGTTGTAGGTAGGGAAGATTGACAGTCTGTCGACATCGATTTTTCAGCTCATCGGCGTTTTATTGCCAATCGAACGACGGGAATATGGAATACATCCGCATCCAATGGCTGGCTGGATTGTGAATTATCTCGTTCCTTTTCAGGATTCTGCTCTTCAAAAGGAAATAAACGGCCAAGTGCGAGTCGGACTCGCGCAATGTACCCTACGATGTACCCTACATATACTACACTGTAGTCTTATCATAAAATAAACGTATGTTTTAAAAAACATGTTTTAAAATACATTTGCAGTTGGTGATAGAACTTTTTGTATGGAAAATCTATGAACTTTTTTTAATCCAACTGCACACCTTAGGTTGGTCGACTATTACTCATAAACTAAGAAAGTCTACTTACCGTGATAGTTTTCCCTTTAAATTGATCATATTATGTCCTAGTATTTTATTATTTTTTCAGATGTCCTTAAGTAGCGGTTTAGCTCGTAGGGTCATCATATAACACATAACCCTAACAAAAATTAGCATTTAAAAGCTTAACATTTCACAAAACGATCCCTAAACCAAAAAATGGTTCTAGTAGACCCGCAGTAGTTTTGGAAGACCTGTTTACCGATACCCCACACGATAGTGTCATCATCATCGTCATATCAGCTCATATACGTCCCCACCGAGGGGCCCGAGCCTACCCTGAATTAGGGCGATCAGGCCTTAGTCGACCACGCGGACCCAGTGCGGGTTGGTCGACTTCACACACAACCTGCGAGTTTCTTCGCAGGCGTATGCAGGTTTCCTCACGATGTTTTCCTTCACCGTTAAAGCAATGGGTAAGTATGTACGTAAGTTTTTTTTTTTTAAATAAACTCATTGGTACATTGATAGTGTAAGTCGACAAAAAAAAAACATCCCCTCTTACTTACATAATGTATGTAGGTGAAGTACCCTAAAAATATATTTTCAATATTTTATTGTACGACTTTGTCGGCGTCATTTATATGTATACAAATGCCAAATTACAGATTTTTAGTACTTATAATCTCTGAGCTAAGCCGCGGACAGACATGGCGAAACTATAAGGGTTCCTTGTTGACTTCGGTAATACCCGAAAAAACGGAACCTTAATTTCATCATCATATCAGCCACAAATCGTCCACTGCTGGACAAAGGCCTCCCCCAAGGATTTCCACGACGACCGGTCCTGCGCTGCCCGCATCCATCGGCTTCCCGCGACCTTCACCAGGCCAGTGATGACTTACGGAACTGAGACATGGTCGCTTACTATGGGCCTCATAAGAAGGCTCAAGGTCACCCAAAGGGCAATGGAGCGTGCTATGCTCGGAGTTTCTCTGCGTGATCGAATCAGAAACGAGGAGATCCGCAGGAGAACTAAAGTAACCGACATAGCTCACAGAATCGCTAAACGGAAGTGGCAGTGGGCAGGGCACATAGCTCGTAGAACAGATGGCCGATGGGGCAGTAAAGTTCTCGAGTGGCGACCGCGCACCGGAAAACGTAGCGTAGGCAGGCCTCCCACGCGGTGGACCGATGACCTGGTGAACCTTAATTTATTTGAATCCAATTAAAGTATTTATCACCAAGTTAAAATGATAACTGGAGTACCTTTTTATGGTTCCTTATTCAAACTAGAAACCCTTATAGTTTCGTCATGTCCGTCTGTCTATACACTGTAAGGTTTTTTTTTGGTATATAAATCTTTAAAATTAGAATAAAAGCTGTAAAAAACCTACCCTACATGTAAAGTGGGGTGGTCATCATAATATCAGCCCAAGGATTTCCACGATACAGGCAGTAAAATTTTCGAGTGGCGACCGCGCACCGGAAAAAGTAGTGTAGACAGGCCTCCCATTCGGTGGAACGATGACCTGGTGAAGATGGCGGAAAGCCGCGGATGCGGGCAGCGCAGGTGCTGATATTGAACAACTTTTCCCAAGAGTGAAATAAAAAAAAAGAACTCCTTATACACATCGATTAACTGCTTTACCAATTTTTAGCCTTTATTTTTTGAGTCCACCGCGTTTATTGATGATGATGATATTTACACTCTAAAAAAGTAACTAATTTACTGTAGTAATTGAACGAAAAATAAAGCAAAAATAAACCAGAATCATAACACGTAAAATCAATTTAAGCAAGATTTTTTTTTGCTTTTTCTTGGTATTTATACAACTTAAATTTTTTTGACGTATGTATGAAATCTGAAACTAAAAGTTTAGAAACCTTTATTTTGGAAAAAAATCAATGGAATTACTCAAATCATCATATCAGCCACAAATCGTCCACTGCTGGACAAAGGCCTCCCCCAAGGATTTCCACGACGACCGGTCCTGCGCTGCCCGCATCCATCGGCTTCCCGCGACCTTCACCAGGTCATCGGTCCACCGCGTGGGAGGCCTGCCTACGCTACGTCGTCCGGTGCGCGGTCGCCACTCGAGAACTTTACTGCCCCATCGGCCATCTGTTCTACGAGCTATGTGCCCTGCCCACTGCCACTTCAGTTTAGCGATTCTGTGAGCTATGTCGGTTACTTTAGTTCTCCTGCGGATCTCCTCGTTTCTGATTCGATCACGCAGAGAAACTCCGAGAATAGCACGCTCCATTGCCCTTTGGGTGACCTTGAGCCTTCTTATGAGGCCCATAGTAAGCGACCATGTCTCAGTTCCGTAAGTCATCACTGGCAACACACACTGGTCAAAGACCTTAGTCTTGAGACACTGCGGTATTTGGGACGTGAAGATATTGCGAAGCTTCCCGAACGCTGCCCAGCCGAGTTGGATTCGTCGATTGATCTCTTTCTTGAAGTTGGAACTACCTAGCTGGACTGTTTGTCCCAGGTATACATATTCGTCAACAACTTCCAGTGTAGAGTCTCCAACCTTTAGAGGAGTGGGTGCGACACGGACATTTAACATTATTTTCGTCTTGTCCATGTTCATTTTAAGACCCACTTGTTGAGAGACCTTACTGAGGCCATCGAGCATTGTGCTTAGGTCTTCCATAGTCTCAGCCATGATCGTGATATCGTCAGCGAATCGGAGGTGGGATATGTACTCGCCGTTGATATTGATGCCGAGTCCACCCCAGTCCAGAAGTTTAAAAACATCTTCCAGGGCGGCGGTGAACAGTTTCGGAGATATAACGTCTCCCTGTCTCACCCCTCGCTGTAACTGGATAGGTTTCGAGTTCTGGTCCTGGAGGCGAACCGACATGGTGGCGTTTTCATACAGACACTTCAACACCTCGATGTATCGATGGTCAATTTGGCACCGCTGGAGAGACTGTAGCACAGCCCAGGTTTCGACTGAATCGAAGGCCTTCTCATAGTCCACAAACGCCAAGCATAGTGGCTGATTGTACTCTTCGGATAATCTGCCGCAGCGTATGTATGTGGTCTATGGTACTAAAGCCTTTTCGGAAACCGGCTTGTTCGGGAGGCTGGAAGTCGTCAAACCTGCGTGCGAGACGATTCGTAATGACTCTCGAAAACAGCTTGTAGACATGGCTCAGAAGTGAGATGGGTCTGTAGTTCTTCAGCAGGGTGTTGTCACCCTTTTTGAAGAAAAGCACGACCACACTTCTGTGCCATGCCTTAGGCGTTTGTCCCTCGAGTATAACGGAATTAAATAACTTCTGAAGAGCTTTTAGTACCGGTGATCCACCTGCTTTCAGAAGTTCAGCCGTAATTCCATCATCACCCGGTGCCTTGTTGTTCTTGAGCTGTTTGAGAGCCATATATTCTAATCTCGTACAGGCTTACGTCCGGGATATCTTCGGTATAGTGTCGGGTTAGTCTGGCTCTTGGGTCTTCAGCCAGATCGATGACAGGCAAACGTGTGGTCTTGTACAATTGTCCATAGAACTTCTCAACTTCTTCCAGCAACTCAGTCTTAGACGATATGGTCCTGCCGTCCTCAGACTTCAGCTTGGTCAGTTGGCTTTGTCCAACAGACAGATCTCTCGCGAACACTTTTGAGCCTTTGTTGTGCTCAATCGCCTCTTTAATACAATTTGTATTATATTGGCGTAAATCGCGAGTTAGGGACTTAGAGATCTGCCTGTTTAGTTGCCGATACTGAGTAGCGTCTTCAGAGGACTGCAAAACCAATCTGCGTCTTTCTTCCATGAGGTTGCTGGTGAAGTCGGAGATTTTTTTGGTTCTGTTTGAACGGCGAGTTTTAAAAATCTTAGACCCGACCGTTTGAACAATTTCCACGAACCTGTCATTATAATCGTCCACATTCTCGCAGTCTCCTAGGCATTCGAAACGATTGTGCAACTCGAGCTGAAAGCTCTCGGGGTTTTGGAGCTGGATGGGCGCTGGTCGGAGCGTAGACTTCATCAGTCGACATCTTTCTAGCTTGGTCTTTAGATTCAATGTGCCTCTGACCATCCGGTGATCGCTTCCTGTTTTGACTGTATTACTCAAATAAACGATAAATATTAATGTATTAGTCCCTCCACAGTATTATGGTATAGTTTGACAGAGATCAGAACAGCATGAGTACACTTATTACGTCATACATTACGTTACACTTTTTCGAGTGCCTCTCAGGCACTCTTCCCGCTTGAGCGTTGTCCGGAATAAGGGCCAGTGTTAATTAATTTCTCAATATTCCCGTTAAACGAGGTACAGCTAATAATATCACTATAATCTAGAGATTATGAGGAACAAATCGAGATGAGTTTCATTAATGTACGCTGCAATTTGTGGTGGTTGGGCCTATTCGCCATACAACAATAAAAAATCTCTTTTTTTAATCTACAATTGATAAGCCCTTGGCATCATCTCACTTGATGGTAAGTGACGATGATGCCGAAGATGGAAGCGGGCTTGCCAAGATTCCCCAACGCAATGGAGATCTGGCTATATTATCTTCAAGCCGGAACACACCAATTCAGTTAACACTGATGTTTGGCGGCAAGACTTAGATAAGATGGTAGTAGCTAGCCAGGTGGGCTATTAAAATGCCCTACCACCAACCAACCCGAGTCTTGCAAAGTTGACCCCGCCAGGAATCGAACCCGCTACATCTCGGTGTGAAGCGGATGGACTAACCATTACGCCACGGAGGCGGTCAGAGGCAGTCATCTCCTTTCTTTTGAGAATTTATTATGTTACCTATACCAATTTTGTTGCAACCTGTATTTATGTGTACGTGATCGTCTCCCTAACTTGTGATGTGTGATGGATGTGTGCGAACCATTTATTCATAGCTGTGACAAACCCTTCACGCGACAGCTCCTACTCCCTGTAACTCTATTGAAATTGAAACTATTCAAAAGCCGTCACACAATACGGCGCTACATCACTTTGTACTAATAACGATCGCACAGGAATTAAATGTCACGTTCGTATCACCATAGACCTATCCATTTATCTATGGACCAAGTCTTAAGAAAATTTAAAATGACATCTTGTTTTGCAAGCCCACTGAAACTAATGTCTGCATACGATTATCATTTTTCACTTGTAATTGTATATGACAACCTCTGTAAAGTTCGATTACTGAATTAGCTGCACCTTTAGCTCGCGTCAAACACTCCGCTAAAGGGGCCGCCCTGAGTTCAATCGCGACGCTGACGCACAAAAACGGTCTATCAGCTTAGATTTGTATGAAAAGTTTTAAAAAAAATACGTTTTCAGCAGTCGTGGAACAACAGTTTTTCAGTATGAGGAGTATAGAAGACCCAGTTAACGGGACCTACACCAATTTTGTTATACCCTGATCATAAATCGAGTTCGTCGAGGAAAATTAGGTGTATTTAAGTACGACGAAAATTTTAGATCTGAATTGGAGTATCTTGTCCATAGAATGTAAGGTCTTTGCAAATTACCATATCAGTGAGTTTGGAGCAAAAGCGATCGGATTCGTAACCATGAAGTTACGGGGAGGGGTTGAGGCAGGGCTGTCACTTTTCGTGTATAGTTCTTAAGTTTCATAACTCCCCGACTACTGATCGTAATAATTTTCGAAAAACCTAAAAACTTTTAGGTACAAGCTTTTAATATTGCATTGTCACGCGATATACATATGCATGCAAAATTTCAGCTCAATCGGAAACCGGGAAGTAGGTCAAAATTAACTTACAAGATTTCACCCGAACAAACATACATACATACATTGCAAGTTAAATTATATGTCAAATATATGTTAAATTATATGTTAATTATATGTCTTTTAAAAATGTTGTTAAAATAGCAAAATGTTCAAAAGGTATAATTTTTTCGCTGTTATAAAGTTACTAAAAATTACATCTGCTAGATTGGTGCTTAACACGCTGCAATAAAAATCATTTTTATTTATTTTATTTAGGAACAACGCATTGCAAACATCATCACTTAAATATATCTAGTAATAGACATCAACGAGGCCATCACTTTAATGTCAAAGAGACATCAATGAACTTTATTTTTTGTGTGTATATATAAAAAGAAACCGTGACTGACTAATCTATCAACGCATATCTAAAACCACTGGACGGATCGGGTTGAAAGCATACATTTAGTAGAAATTATGACACAGACATCGGCTAAGAAAGAGTTTTAGGAAATTCCGACGGTAACGGCAAAAAAGGGATCTGCGCAGGCGAAGCCGCGGGAACAGCTGCTTTATTTCTTTTATCCTACTTATATTATAAATGTGACAGTTTGTATGTATGTATAGATGTTTGTTACTCTTTAACGCGAAAACTACTGAACGTATCTGACTGAAATTTGGTAGGTAGACAGATTAGGACCTGTATTAACATATAGGCTACTTTTTTCCACGCGAACGAAGCCGCTGGCAAAATCAAGTTATAAATATTATTATGTTTACCTCTCATGTAAATGAATACCAATATGAACCAATCATTCAATTCTCTTAAGTACAAGACATCAACGGGAGTATCACCATGTCATCATCATCATATCAGCTCATATATGTCCCCACCGACGGGCTCGAGCCTACCCTGAATTAGGGCGATAGGGCCTTAGTAATACATATACTGTGCCTTAGTCGACCACGCGAGCCCATTGCGGGTTGGTCGACTTCACACACAATCTGCGAGTTTCTCCGCAGGCGTGTGCAGGTTTCCTCACGATGTTTTCCTTCACCGTAAGATGTATCACTCACATAAATCAAGATATTAGTATCCGCTGAGCCTACGAGTAGGTACTTGTAAGAAATGTAGACAAAAAATGGAGCATCAATTGTTTACTAAAGATTCTTCCTAAGGTACTCGTAAGTCTTTTGTAACTTTTTACAAGCGTTTATTTAAGTTGCAATGTAGGTATGTATGTTTGTTCGGGTGCAACTCAATTTTAAAGCAGATATCTTTAACCGATAGAGCTGAAAATTTGTATAAACGTTCAGTTTGTATGACAATGCATGTGTGACGTCATTCTAAATCCAACATGGCGGCGGCACACTCAAGATGGCGGAATAGTTATTTTTAATACACTCCTATAATATGGGTATCAATTGAAAGGGTTTTCTGTGAAGAATACGAAATAGTTAAAATTATTTTCAAATTAAAGTTACTTAAAGGTTTTAGATTTTAGATATTTCGAAAATTATTGAGCATAAAAATCTTTCCAAATAAAAGCTTGTACCTAAAAGTTTTTGGGTTTTTAGAAAATAATGATTTAAAGCTACAGATGTCTAGAAATTCAACACTTTTCAAGACCCCATTTCTCCCGCTCGCCAAATCCTCTCGGTGACAATCCTGCACAGGGGGAGGGGGAGGGGGAGGGGGAGGCATGTTCACAATAAATTCCGAGTGGCGTATCTCTATTCAAACAGTTGATACAGGGAGAGATGGAATCTTACGTACTTACTGTACATTTAGATACCGAGTTACGTGTACACTCGATCAAAAAATAATATGGGGGTTCATTTAAGGTGATCCCCATACCAAACTAGTGCCGCCATCAATTGAAGTATAATTACTCACTGAGTGCATACTTCAACGAAAATTTTTATATTATTTAGAAACTAAACTTTTGGCACTTATGCTATCTGTAACTACAGTTAACTATACTTCAAAGAGTTTATAGTTTCTAAATAAACTACGGTATCTCTTCTACAAATTGATGGCTGAAAATTTTCTTTAAATTATTTACTCAGTGAGTTTTTTTTACTGATGGCAGCGATAGTTATTTAAGCTATTTTCAACTGACTTTAAAAGGAGGAGGTTCTAAAGTCAATCCGTATATTAATATTTTTAAGTATGACCACACATAACTTTTTACAGATTAGTTCGATTTCAAAAAATTATATGTTTTATTGGATAGGTTTATGCCTTCATTTTGACACTTTATTAGTTTCTAGAACTTAATAAGGCCTACTAAGTTGGGTAGTTCATTATTCCGAAAAACATAATAAGGTAATCAACATCATCACATCAGCCGGAAATCGTCCACTGCTGAACAAAGGCCTCCCCCAAGGATTTCCACGACGACAGGTCCTGCGCTGCCCGCATCCATCGGCTTTCCGCGATCTTCACCAGGTCGTCGGTCCACCGCGTGGGAGGCCTTCCTACGCTACGTTTTCCGGTGCGCGGTCGCCACTCGAGAACTTTACTGCCCCATCGGCCATCTGTTCTACGAGCTATGTGCCCTGCCCACTGCCACTTCAGTTTAGCGATTCTGTGAGCTATGTCGGTTACTTTAGTTCTCCTGCGGATCTCCTCGTTTCTGATTCGATCACGCAGAGAAACTCCGAGCATAGCACGCTCCATTGCCCTTTGGGTGACCTTGAGCCTTCTTATGAGGCCCATAGTAAGCGACCATGTCTCAGTTCCGTAAGTCATCACTGGCAACACACACTGGTCAAAGACCTTAGTCTTGAGACACTGCGGTATTTAGGACGTGAAGATATTGCGAAGCTTCCCGAACGCTGCCCAGCCGAGTTGGATTCGTCGATTGATCTCTTTCTTGAAGTTGGACCTGCCTAGCTGGACTGTTTGTCCCGGGTATACATATTCGTCAACAACTTCCAGTGTAGAGTCTCCAAACTTTAGAGGGGTGGGTGGGACACGGATATTTTTAACATTATTTTCGTCTTGTCCATGTTCATTTTAAGACCCACTTGTTGAGAGGCTTTACTGAGGCCATCGGGCATTGTGCTTAGGTCTTCCATAGTCTCAGCCATGACCACGATATCGTCAGCGAATCGGAGGTGGATATGTACTCGCCGTTGATATTGATGCCGAGTCCACCCCAGTCTAGAAGCTTAAAAACATCTTGCAGGGCGGCGGTGAACAGTTTCGGAGATATAACGTCTCCCTATCTCACCCCTCGCTGCAACTGGATAGGTTTCGAGTTCCGGTCCTGGAGGCGAACCGACATGGTGGCGTTTTCCATACAGATACTTCAACACCTCGATGTATCGATGGTCAATTTGGCACCGCTGGAGAGACTGTAGCACAGCCCAGGTTTCGACTGAATCAAAGGCTTTCTCATAGTCCACAAACGCCAAGCATAGTGGCTGATTGTACTCTTCGGTCTTCTGTATAATCTACCGCAGCGTATGTATGTGGTCTATGGTACTAAAGCCTTTTGCGGAAACCGGCTTGTTCGGGAGGCTGGAAGTCGTCAAACCTGCGTGCGAGACGATTCGTAATGACTCTCGAAAATAACTTGTAGACATGGCACAGAAGTGAGATGGGTCTGTAGTTCTTCAGCATGTTGTTGTCACCCTTTTTGAAGAAAAGCACGACCACACTTCTGTACCATACCTTAGGCGTTTGTCCCTCGAGTATAACGGAATTAAATAACTTCTGAAGAGCTTTTAGTACCGGTGATCCACCTGCTATCAGAAGTTCAGCCGTAATTCCATCATCACCCGGTGCCTTGTTGTTCTTGAGCTGTTTGAGAGCCATTCTAATCTCGTACAGGCTGACGTCCGGGATATCTTCGGTATAGTGTCGAGTTAGTCTGGCTCTTGGGTCTTCGGCCAGATCGCTGACAGGCAAACGTGTGGTCTTGTACAATTGTCCATAGAACTTTTCAACTTCTTCCAGCAACTCAGTCTTAGACGATATGGTCCTGCCATCCTCAGTCTTCAGCTTAGTCAGTTGGCTTTGTCCAACAGACAGATCTCTCGCGAACACTTTTGAGCCTTTGTTGTGCTCAATTGCCTCTTTAATACAATTTGTATTATATTGGCGTAAATCGCGAGTCAGGGACTTAGAGATCTGCCTGTTTCGTTGCCGATACTGAGTAGCATCTTCAGAGGACTGCAAAACCAATCTGCGTCTTTCTTCCATGAGGTTGCTAGTGAAGTCTGAGATTTTTTGGTTCTGTTTGAACGGCGAGTTTTAAAAATCTTAGACCCGACCGTTTGGACAATTTCCACGAACCTGTCATTATAATCGTCCACTAATAAGGTAATAACTACCATACAATTCGAGGTTATTAATTGCATCCAACAATTCTGATACACTTCTTTTCTTTTGTACTAGGTTAGGTATGTTTTAATATTGATTCCTGTATGCCAGATGGCGAAGACCACGTGAGACAGTATGCACAGTATGGTCACACTCCAGACACTGCATACAACGTCCGTGAAATGACATTTCTAAAAAACAAATGACGGAGCAAACAAAATCACGGCGAAATCCTATTTGTTCGAGAACCAAACTGTAACCAATCTGTATCAATCTGGGTGACGATGGGGTGAGGTCGGAATCTAGAGAGCAGCAGGTAGTGTCCATACTGTATGATAGTATTTTGGTATGGCCGTACAAAATAACAAAATAAGTATATATTTTTTTGCTTTTTTATTGATTTTTGAGCCTTGTTCTGTCTACGTAGTAGGTAGTCTCGTTCGGCATTTCATAGCGGTGCCGAGAGAATATCAGCGCTGTGGTCCGCCACAGCATATGCTGAGTCGGAGCCTTTTCTTTGCTACGGCACAGTAATGTTATTCACCGAACACATTCGACTGGTGTGTGTCTGATAAGCAACTGCAAAGTGCTAAATTTGTTACTATTTATAGCTTTTTAGTTATATAAGTTTTTTTTTTAATGCACAATTAATATGCAATATTATAAGTGTACTAATGTTAATTTACTGTACTGTATTTGTGTTGTGGTAAAGAATAAATGTTTCATCTATCGATCTATCTATCTACAATTTATATTTAAATAACTTTTTTGCAACCTCGACAAGTCTACGTCTTGCTGTACTTGTTCGTGACTCGTGAGTCGCGCGCGACGGATCGCAAACACGCCTCCCTTCCTCCCCAAGGCTTGCGCTGGGTGTTTTTCTTTTAATCTGTTACCAGTTTTGCGAATATGCTCCTACTGAATCGGAATAAGTATAGGATTCACTGTGGCGTTTCAAATATGTGCATATTTGTGAAATTTACTTGTTTTGGGGTATAGAGCGTCGGCTGCGTAACGACTAGGGCCGCTACCTCCTGACCGGGAGGTCGTGGTTTGAATCCTGCCACGTACCATTGTGTTTCTTCGATTTCATATGTACGTTTATCCGACGCTCTTACGGTGTGAAAAACATTGAAGACGACCAACACGCACTGGACCTGCGTGGTCAACTAAGGCCCGATCGCTCTAATCGAGGCCCTCGGCGGGGACGTATACGAGCTGATATGATGAATCTTTGGATAGGACAGCGACAGAATAAAAAAGCCAAGGCCCCACCCTATAATTAAAAACAATTAGAAAAATACTTGAATATCTTTATCCAAGTTTAACGATAAAGTATTATATCTATGTAGCTGGACACTCACGTCCACTAATACTTCAAATACACAGTTTTTGTTATTTGTTTTTTTTTACCTCAGGGTTTGTACTATAATTGCACCCAGTTTCACGTTTTTGGTTTGTATGTATACCTTTAAACGATAAACCTCTTAAAACACGTTAAATGTATGGGCACTACTTATTTCCGTAAGTCCACCATATTAACACATATTTTATATTCTGTAAAAAAAACTGGTTGTCTGTAAAGTCGGTTTACGGACGATAATTTTACGTGATAGATAACGTGTCACAAACCGAACGCTTAGGCCTATCGTGCCTCTCATCGCTTGTTCCGCGCTCTCGCTTGCACGCCTGGCTCAGGCGGGACGTGACAAGGACGTGACACTTTTTCGTGAATGCAGCCGGCGTTCGTTGATTTATAAGACGTTATCACGTCAAAAATCAGTCAGTAACCTATTACTCTTTAAAAGATACACCTTTTGAAGATCTGACAGTCTGTCCGCTGTCTGTCTGTGCGGGACAGACAGACAGACAGTGTAGGCTTAGTAATAGCACAGATGTGATAATAGTTACTTCGTAAGTAATTAATTAAGGTCGCATTACCTGGGACAGAATCTTAGAAATTTAATTGCCGAGTGCTAAGTACATTACAACTTTATGACGATAAGTGATCCACAATGCACTAAAGTTAAAGCATTTATAACATCGTGAGTAGCACTTAACTGTAGTAATTTTTGTCATCCATTTTTCTCTTTTCACAATTTATAACGGTATAATTCAATCAGTCCGTATAGCTGGCAACCACTGAAATTGGCGCTAAAAACTCTCGTAGTACGCATTGAAATGTATTTGAGCGACGATAATAGAGAACAGGGCCGCATCTAGTCTATGAGAATATTAATTATTTTTAACACTGCCGATCATGGATAGAGCCTCAGCGACTTTGCCGTGTTAGAGCTGACTAACATCAGTTTAATGTGGCAAGTTAACTTGCGGTTTTGGCTAATTTTGCTACAAAGTGCGGAAAGGTTGATACGCTACGCGCTACAGTAATACAGTTTTAGTTTTATTTGGTTTTTATGGAGTTTGTGAAAATATGAAACGAAAAATGACTTGTATATTTTTATAAACCCATATCATCATCATCCACTGCTGGACATAGGCCTGCCCCATGGATTTTCACGACTACCGGTTCTGCGCTACCCGCATCTTGCGACCTTCACCAGGTCATCGGTCCACCGAGTGCGAGGCCTTGCTACGCTACGTTTTCCGGTGCGAGGTCGCCACTCGAGAACTTTAACGCCCCAAAGGCCATCTGTTCTACGAGCTATGTGCCCCGCCCACTGCCACTTAAGTTTAGCAATTCTGAGAGCTATGTTACTTTGGTTCACCTACGGATCTCCTCGCCGAAACTCCAAGCATAGCACGTTCCATTGCCCTTTGGGTGACGTTGAGCTCCCTTATGAAGCCCCTAGTAAGTGACCATGTCTCAGCTACGTCACTGGCAACACACACTGGTCGAAGAAGAAGACACTGTGGTATTTGGGACGTGAAGATATTGCGAAGCTTCCCGAACGTAAACCCATATACATATTTTAATTGGTTTTAGTCAATATTTATTAATTAACTGCTTATGTATTAGGTAGGTATTCATCTTATTCTTTTCTATTTTATCTATAAGGAGTGATTTTGATAACGTAGAGTGAAAGGAGATAAATTTTAAGAAAGTTAGTAATACAATGTAGGTAAATAAAAATGTCATGCTATTCATTGGTAAACGCATCACTTAAAAAAAAGGCAGGACCGATTTGTTTATTATTCTTAATAGTCCAAATAAGGTTTTAGAGAACAAAAATTGGAAAAGTTACCCGGAAAATTTGGAAGTTCGAGAAAAACAAAAAACGCGTTTTCCTATGGGGTTTTTGAATGAACTCTTGACCATAACTCACGATTCCTAAAAAAACTTGCAAAAGCTAGTTGAGAATAATCTCGATGGCGAAACGTCAATGACAACAGACGCTGCCACGTGGTTTTTTTTGTTGAAATTCGAAACGATAAGAAGGCCCCCGAGTGCCCGCTTTTCTGAATTCCCCATAACATTGAAATAAGTACTTCTAAAACTTCGAATCAGAAATAAGAAGATCCGTAAGAGAACCAAGGTAACCGACATAGCTTTCAAAATTGCTAAACTTAAGTGGAATTGGGCAGGACATGTAGCTCTTAAAACAGATGGCCGATGGGGCAGTAAAGTTCTCAAGTGGGAACCAGGCACCGGAAGACATGGCATAGGCAGGCCTCCCATTCGGTGGACCGACGATCTGCTGAAGGTCAAGGGAAGCCGCTGGAAGCGGGCAGTGCAGAACTGGTTGGCGTGGCAATCCTTGAGGAGGCTATTGTCCAGCAGTGAACGTCTTCGGCTGATATGAAGATGATGGATGACCTATAAAATACTGTTTCAAATAACGAGAGCGCTAGAGATAGATATTAATTTTACCTGCGAATAATTTATTTGCTGCTGCCTTAAAATTATTTTCATTCTTTTGTGGTGTCCCATCCTGGATGGGTATTACGAGAAGCTGTTTAAACGGCGGGTGTGCCGTCGCGGTAATTTCCATATTAAACCGTCACAAAGGAAGCGGATTCAAAAACCTCGCCCACGGGGAGGTGAAAAATTACGCGAAGTGGGAAGGTTAAGGGGTGGAATGGATGCGGTAATTTGTCACTTGTTATACTTGAGACGAGTGCAAACAGGATAAAATATGGAAGTTATACTTTCCATATGTACTACATATCTTCCATGGGTTAAAATAAACTTACCTATATCTTGTAAATGAATCATTGTGACAAAAAAAATGTTTTACTTTAAACCCGACTGCCCAATAACGAGGGTACATTTTTTTTTAGAACAACTTTTCCCAAGGAACCCATACTTAATTATCAAAAAAAAAATTTGGACCACCCATACTAAAATGCTCAGCTGATCGATTTATATGAAGAGTATAAAAAAATGCGTTTTCCGCAAAGTCGTAGAACAAAGTTCAGTATGAAGAGTAGAAGCCGCAGTTAACGGGACCTACACCAATTTTGTTACACCCGTATGTATAGTGAGCCTGTATAACCTAAACGGCTTGACGAATTTTGGAGTGCGAGGTATCGTTAGATTAGTCTTGATCCCAAACATAGGATACATCTTTAACCATCTGCCCAACAAGAAGGGTATTGTTTTTATGCAGTTGGGTTTTTAATGAAATTGTAAGTATATGTTTACTGTTTACATAATGTAATCATGTTGAACCCTGTCTTCACTTGATTCAACTGCTGCCAGAAAAGTTACCCGAGCCAAATGAAACATACCTGTAGGTTGACTATGTCTAGACAGGGCTATCGTGCGGGGGCCGAGGAAAGAGACGGGGGAGGTCCCCTAGTCTCCGTTGTTCAGAAACTCGGGACACACTGTCTGATGGTGATGGTGCAGCTGCAACTGGTGCACAGTTACTTATAATGTAATAAATGAACAGCCCCATATTAGTAGCTCCGCAGTATAAGGATCCATACAGTGGTTCTACGCCTTTTATCTTTGTGTCAACGCAAACAGAAAAATAGGGAGGAGCGGGGTTCAGAAAGTGGTTAAAATTGTCTTACGTAATAAATAAATAGCCCCTATGCAGTGCCATTAAAATAACGACGTGGCAGTCATAATTTGATGCCACATCCAAAGCTCCTAGTCCAGCACATCCTCGCCAGCAAACAATATTGCGCTCAGATACGGTCGGGTATGATAATCTCGTCAAAACGCACGTGAAGCGGCGCGCCGCCGCGGCTGAGACTGGAGGGGTTTCAACGGGGGGTGCTAAGCCTCGCTCAAAGGCTCGTTCACACTAGATGTGCCAATATATTGTCATAATAATGTACTAAAACAGTGCTAAGTATACTGTAACTAGATTTACAAAAGAGTTGCACGACACGTATCATAAGTTAAGTTACATGTGTCCGATAAAAGTCGCAGTTTTGTTATTTATTAGGCTCTTTAATATGAACATCCAGAATCCATAAAATAAAACGAGGTGGATAGATGTAATTAAGAAAGACCTACGTTCTCATAATGTTACTGCTGACTGACGACGCGACGAAGAGCGAAGCATAAAGAGAAGGCAAGGCAGCCCCACCACCATGTGGGATTCAAGGACAAGAGAGAGATCAGGCTATTCAACAATGAGGACGCTGGTCCATGTATCCCTAAATAGGTGCTCTCTTATCGTGTGGCACAATTAACCGTGCTATCCAAGGGATAGGTACTATATATAAATGTCAATGTCTGTTTGTTTGTGTGTCCTTCTTCCACATCGCAACGGAGCGACGGATCAACTTGATATCTTAGACAAAGAGAAGGCTACTTTTTATTCAGGGAATATATTATAATCCGATACGTATTGAAAAACTCATTTTTTTTGTTGATTTCTTTAACATCGCAAAGGAGCAACGAGTTGACGTGATTGTTTTCACAGAAATTATTGAGGCGGTGGGAAGTAGAATAGACTACTAATCAGCATAGCCCCTCAGAGTTCTCAAGGCATCTGGAAAAAACTCACTTTCACACTCACAAACGTCGTCGCAATCTCTTGCTCAGGCAACGGATTGTCGTGAGTTTTTTTTTTCACAAAAATAGTTGAGGGTGCGGAAAGTGATAATAAAGTAATAATTAGCATAGCCCGTCACAGATCTCAAGGGATGTGGGAAAACTAATTTTTACACTCGAGCGCTGCCTGCGGCTCGTGCACCTCCCACCCTCAGAGACAGTCATAAAAACTAGCTAAGTATGTGTCAGACTACGCGCAAAGTAGGGTTACGTTACGCGTAATATATAAGTCATTGGGTTACGTAGTCTTTTCAAAAAACAAAATGTATATACCAAAAATACAAACGTATTTTTGCAATTAGTAATAGAACATTTAGTACGGAAAATCTACGAACTTTTTACAAATCTAACTGTACATCTAATACATATTTCGGCGTGGCGACTTTGTTCATCAGAGTGAACAAGTGGTCCGCCTTGAAACGAGGAGAAATGATTTAAATTTTTGCATAATGCCGCATCTGAAAGTTGTCAGTCATACTGTGCGTCACCAAACTGTCAGAATCTACAATCAGTTACCAAATCAGCTGAAAATAATTACGCAGATTATTGAATTTAAAAGGAAATTAAAGGCTTTCTTGCTGGAAAAGTGTTTTTATTCTATTGACGAGTTAACGTGATCTATTTTGATATATTTTGTCATCTACATGAGAATTATTATTTGACATTCTTATTTTATTGTTGACTAATTTTTAATGTTAATTATTCCCGATGTAGACTAGTACTGTTTTGCATTTTTTTAGCTAAAATTAACTCATCTATCATATAACTTATTATTCGGTAATTGTAGATTTAAGATATTCAGATACAATGTTATATTGTTTAATTAATAAATGAAATGAATGAAAATGAAATGATTAATATGTATACCCATGCCAATTTACAGCTTTATAATACTAAGAGTCTCTGAGTTAAACCGCGGTCAGACGGACATGGTGAAACTATAAGGGTTCTTTGTTGATTACGGAACCTTAACAACGATCGATGTCCACGTGGGCGAAGCCGGAGGAAAAAACTAGTAATAAAATACATTAGACTTAATTGTTAATTTAAGTGCCACATTAATAACAATACGGCACTACACAAAAAACATAACAGCTATAGTGCCCTAAAAAACAAACTAAGTGTACTAAAATACTGAAATAGTAACAGGACATAGCAGTCATCCATCATAGAACGACGGCCCTAAATCAGTGTGAACGGGGCTCAAAAACGCACCCGATTATCTGCGCGAGTGTACTTGAGCGGTCTACTGGAGCTTTTATGACGGATTTGTGGAGACGATTTAGTTAAAAAGTGTTTTAGAAATGTGACAGTCGAAATATGAAAACATTGAAATAGGTACCTACCTAAGTACGCCTGGAAACAAAAAACAAACTGTTAATTCTTGAGACCATTTAGCTGCTGACTATATAGAGTGATAGGTTCCTAAGTGATGAAAGTTCTTCAATTTTATCATTCAGTTTCCTTCTTTGCAGCTTTTGACCACATAAAAAGTCTTCTGTACATTTATAAAGAGTATCTATACTACTCAAAACAAAATAATGGTTACCTAAGTTTTCTTAGTACATTTTCATACAGAGAGATGGTTCAAACAGCCACGATTATTTTTTCAAAATCAAGAAAAGTAAGGAAATTACAATGTGATCAGCAGAATATTGTGCTCTTCGACACATTTGTAGCCATTTGTTCCTAATGACTGCACTCCGTAGTTTTCTTGCTTTTCTTGATTTCAATAATAATCGTGGCTGTTTGGACCACCTCTCTGTATGAAAACGTACTGAGAAAACTTAGTTTGGCTATTATTTTGTTTTGAGTAGTATGTAAGATTTTTTTATGTAGTTACGGACTACGGCGTAGCCCGTCTACTGTAGCGCGTAGCAGCGGTTTTATTAGCGGCTTTAACATTGATTTCTTGACTGATGACCAATACAAAAATAATTTTTCAAACTTGCTTAAGAGTTATAATTTTAGATCTCTCTTCTTTGATGTAACGTATAGACGGGGAGAATCAAGTTGATGTCTTCATAACATTTTAACCAATTTACCTGAGGAAAATGTCATGTCTATTAAAGTGGACCATAATGGATATTCGGATGACCAGATACCAGGCGCTGGTCTTTTTTGTGAAGTATCATATCTTAGTAATAGAGTTAATAATAACAAGAATTTTGTGGTAACAGAGCAAAGGCAATTCAATAATAACTGTAACGAACAATTCAGAAAAAGGTCAACAACTCATGATTGCAGTGCTTGCGGAATAAATAGTATTCTTATCAAATTTCATAATGCCTTTAAAAACAGTTTGACGAAAAAGAAATTTAAACATAGCCTAGACATGGACAGGAAAATTACATGGATTACTAGAGGTATAAAGATAGCTAGCTAAATGAAACGTTTATTAGTAACAGCAAACAAGTCTACGTGTGATGCAACTGTACTAAAATACAAAAAATAACTACATATGTATATTTAGAAGGGTAGTCAAACATGTACGAAGAATAGCAGCACAGAAAAAAAAAAAGTTAAAAATTATCTCAAAGCAATTTGGAGAGTTGTTGACAAGTGTAGGAATAAAGTAAGGCCATCATTTAATGTAAAAAAGGTACAACTTAAATCAGAAAAATTTATTACAGATAACCCAAAGAAAGTAGTTGAGATATTATCAAAAAAAAATACTACGGAAATTCGAATAATTTTGACTGTATTAAAGCCAATGAAATTCTGAAAAAATGCAAAAACATATCAGCGAGTGACATGACTTAGACATTTGTAACGCCTACTGAAATAATTAAAATTATCAGGAAAATGACATCCTCTGGTTATGACGATGTACCAATCTCAATAATAAAAAAAAAAATATTTCTTGGCAGAACCTTTATCGATACTATATAATAAATGCTATGAACAGAAGGTGTTTCCAGAACAACTCAAAATAGCCAAAATAACACCAGTCTATAAGAAAGGAGAAAAAAATGATGCCAAAAATTACAGACCGATATCCTTATTGCCTGTCTTGTCAAAAGTATTTGAAAAACTAATTAAAACACGCTTAGTTGAACACTTAACCACAAATTTAGTGATAAGTAATAGGAAATATGGATATCGAAAAGGCATAGGAACAGGAGAGGCAATTGATACGCTTTTAGATGATGTTTCACTCTGTTTGAATGAGAAAAAGAAGGTAACTGGATTGTTCCTGGACTTGACACCTGCTTTTGATACGGTAGACCATAGAATTCTACTAATTAAACATGCCAGTTTGTAGAGTTGAAGAATGTTGACAATGGACGGGTTCAGACTTACAGAAGTAGGTTTACTAAAATCAAGCGGGGAGTACCTCAAGGTTCTGTGTTAGGCCCGATTTTGTTTAATATTATATTATTGTTATATATGTTTACCAATTGTGAATAAAAAAAAATATACAAATGACTAATATGACTATATAAACTGCACCTTTCAGGATGTTAAATTGATTATGTTTGCTGATGACACGAACGCGATTATTTCTGCCTCAAACTCTGAACAGCTCACAGTAAAGACGAATAAAGTGCTTTCAGCTTTCAATTATTGGTTTCATATGAATAACCTTACATTTAATTTGTTAAAAACAAATGTTGTATTATTTAGGACGACTGCCAAAAACAAAGAGACTCTAGATATAAGGCTTGACAAAAACAAAATAGTGTTAGTTGATTCAGTTAAGTTTTTAGGTATTCATGTTGATGCGAAGCTTAATTGGAAATGTGAATTAGGAAAAATAGAAGGTAAATTAAGTTCAGCCTGTTATGCACTCAGAAGTTTACGGGAAGTGATTACTATTGAACAACTAAATTCAGTTTATTATGCACTGGTTGAGTCACACTTAAGGTATAGTATAAAATTTTGGGGTGGAAGCTTTAACTATAATATTAATAAAGCTTTCGTATTACAAAAAAGGGCCATAAGGAGTATTATGCTAATTCCACCATGGGAAACATGCAAAGATCACTTTAAAAATCTGCAAAATCTTGAGACACGTAGAAAGGATCTTCAGCACAAACTAGTGCCTACACTGAGAAATGTACAGCATAGTGTTAGGTTTCAAGTAGTGAAACTGTTTAACAATCCCCCTATTGACATGAAATCTATTATACATATACAAATTTTTAAACTCAAATTAAGGCGTTTCTTGGTAGAGGGATGTTTCTATAATTTAGATGATTTTATGACAAATAAATTTTAAGCATTGACAATTATAGATATTTAAATTATTGCTTACTTTATTATTTTTAATTATTATTATTATTTAAGTTATGTTTTATTTTAAGCACTTATTATAATTTATTGTATGTACCTACTTCAATATGTCCTACACAATTGACATTGTTTCTGGATTGAATAAATGAATTACTATCTTGTAGCAAAAACTGAAATTCTTATGGAAGACAGCTTAAACTCTCAGTCAAAGAACTGCTTAATTACATAAGCTTATTAATCAGTTGTTAAACACTAATGGTATGTCAAACTCATGCATTTCTTGACACACAGGCCACGCCACGCCTACAGGGGCAAGCGCGCGGTGCGGGGGGTGAGGCTCTTATTCGTAGAATAGTTTAGATTCTATTCTACTTGTCCACTTCTCTACTAAATCACTTACTACTTACTTGCTCAAAAGTGGCTGTTAACACGAACTAAATTACTTTAACTTATGTTAAAATTAACTTATCTACTTCGCTACTTACTTCGTGAAAACGAACTAAATCTGATAAATGCTGCCTAAAAATAAAATCCATAACAAAATCTGAACTAACACCAAAACAGCAGCGCAACCAAATAAAAACACATGAAAACCACAGCATCCGGAATCTGTACGCCCGACATGCATTCCGCCTCTACGAATCCGTCATAGTCACACACAGTTCTAGGCGAAACAAATAATAATTAATTGTACGGCCACGCTGTACATACTTTCTCAAAGGCTTCATTTTCTGGTGTAGTCGGGAACACACAAAACAACAATAAACATTACGCTACTAACGGCACTGATTCAGTTTTTTTCTGGAATAATGAATTACATTATGCTTTATTAAGTCATTGTTATTCACAAAGTTTCATTAAAATCGTTAGAACCAACTACCGCGATTTGTATGGAATGTACCTTATTACGATGTTTCCCGGAATAACGAACTACAGCACATAATAGGCTATTTAAAGTTAAAGTACAGAACTTCATCCTATCGTTAGAGACATTTTTGATAAAAATTAAAAGTAATTTTTGAATTAGGCAACTCTGGAAAATCAAGAGAAAGAAGAGAATTAAAAAACAACCGATGGGGATCTAAAAACAATATGGCCCTGACACAAATTGAACCAAAATCCGTCCAATAGCTAGACTAGATCACTGAACGGACGCACAGACAAACACACAAACGAGCACACACACACACACACACCTATTTATTTTTGTTTTTTAGGCTCTATTAGTGTAAGACAATCGATCCCCATCAAAATCTCATCTTTGATTTTTTTTGGCATCACAGTACATTCTTCACTCCTTCGTGCTTCAGCTGAAAATGGAACACCTATATTGCTGTAGTGTCTATCACTATAGACATGCAACTCTATGCATATTGTTATGTAGTGCAGCTGCAAGTTTACCCACCAATGAAAAGTACCGAGTTTTTTAACAGTCTCCAAAAAAGGAGGAGTTTCTATGTTTGTCTGTATGTATTTTAATGTATGTTCACCTACTTTTAAACCGATTGTGAACCGATTTTAATTATGCTTTTTTGTATCAGGTGAGATGATGCCAAGGGCTTACCAATTGTGAATTTAAAAAAATCAGTTAAGCATTTTTTTTAAACCGGCCAAGTGCGAGACAGAACCGCACAGATAGGGTTACCATCATACTGATGGCGCTACTTCCTTCAGTTCCGTACTATCATACTAGATGGCACTACTTTCTTCACGTTTAAAAAAAACACGTTTTTGATATGGAGACTTTCCCTTTTTCTAATTTTTAGTATTTGCTGTTATAGAGGCAACAGAAATACCTACATCATCCATGAAAATTACAACTGTCTAGCTATCACGGTTTATGAAATACAGCCTGGCGACAGACGGACAGACGAACGGACAGCGAAGTCTTAGTAATAGGGTCCCGTTTTTTACTTTTTGGGTACGGAACCCTTATAACAAAAGCAAAGAAACTGTAGCACAATTGTACTTAGTAGTTGCGATTAGGATTAGGAAATCAATGATTCTGAAACACTGTGACGTCACGCCTTGCTATATCAAACTTTTTGAAATAAAATTTTGTTTCCGACAGATGATTAAAAGACGTTGATGATATGAGCGTCGGTCGGTGGTGTAACGGCTAGGGCCGCCGCCTCCTGTCCGAGAGGTCGTGGTTCGAATCCTGCCATGTACCAATGTTATTTCTAATTTAGATTTCATATGTACGTTTATCTGACGCTCTTACGGTGAAGGAAAACATCGTGAGGAAACCTGCACACGCTTGCGAAGAAATTCGAAGGTTGTGTGTGAAGTCGACCAACCTGCACTGGGCCCACAGATAAATGTAAGAGCGATGGTACCCGGAACCACGGCTCAGCAGCACCGACCAGCGCAGTGGACCAGAAACCTGAATGGAGGCAATTTCCTACGCTCGGAGATAACTGGCGATCGCTCGGAGACAGCTATCAGTGTAATGAAATGAATGTAGAACAGGCATCGTTTGGCAGATGAATGTGAATGAGGGGAAATATAGACACACATCAGGCATTTCTTCATTTTGAAGATGAATGGTGCGGGCCGGATGTGATAAAGATCTTGTTGGGTTTTTGTGAATAGGTTTCTTCTCTTCTTATCTTACCTATATGCGTGGTACGACACGCACTTGACCGTTTCAAGATTCAAGATATTTATTCAAAATAGGTGCAAATTACACTCTTTCTGATATTCATAAAATAGTGATAACATAATTTCATTTGTAAAACAATCATTAGTTAATAACGTCAAATTACAATCCTTAGAAGGCTCAAGGTCACCCAAAGGGCAATGGAGCGTGCTATGCTCGGAGTTTCTCTGCGTGATCGAATCAGAAACGAGGAGATCCGCAGGAGAACTAAAGTAACCGACATAGCTCACAGAATCGCTAAACTGAAGTGGCAGTGGGCAGGGCACATAGCTCGTAGAACAGATGGCCGATGGGGCAGTAAAATTCTCGGGTGGCGACCGCGCCCCGGAAAACGTAGCGTAGGCAGGCCTCCCACGCGGTGGACCGATGACCTGGTGAAGATCGCGGGAAGCCGATGGATGCGGGCAGCGCAGGACCGGTCGTCGTGGAAATCCTTGGGGGAGGCCTTTGTCCAGCAGTGGACGATTTGTGGCTGATGTGATGATGATGATGATGACAATCCTTGATATAAAAAACAAATTATGTCATTGGAACATGAAAACAATATGATACGAGAAGTTATACATTAAAATCATTGAATGTCATGAATGCCTTTGACAAGTGTAGGCCAGTTCACAAGGATAGCACCCGGTCACGAGTATAACGCGAGCCATCGCTCCCCTCAACCATATTAGAGGGAAAGGAACTAACTTAAAACTTTATATCTAAGCGTCGTCGGTGACGCAGCGATTTAATAATAAAACGACAAAAATTTTAACACGCGTAACAGTGAAATTACATAAATAATATTACGACTATTTATACTGAGCATGTAATCATCGATTTTGTAAGGTACGTAGGGCGTCGACTACCTTGTTTCTCCTACGGTAAACTTAAGTGGCAGTGGATGGGGCACATAGCTCGTAGACCAGATGGCCAATTGTATTATTATTCACAATTGGTAAGCCCTTGGCATCATCTTACCTGATGGTAATAAGTGACGATGATGCCGAAGACGGAAGCGGGCTTACCCAAATTCCCCAACGCAATGGAGAACTGGCTATCTTATCTTCAAGCCGGAACACATCAATGTTGTTAACACTGATGTTTGACGGCAAGACTTAGATAAGATGGTGGTAGCTAGCCAGGTGGGCTATGAAAATGCCTTACCACCAACCAAACCGAGTCTTACAAAGTTGACCCTGCCTGGAATTAAACCCGCGACGTCCTAGCGTGAAGTGAACGCCTCGGAGGTGGTTATTGAAACTTGTGTAACATAGCGAGATGTCTTCAAACAAATTATTAATTCACCGCATTGCCTCCATCACCCTGCCTCGCTACGAGTGTGGAATCGCTTAATTACTTGGAATCGAACGAGTCGTCTTACGAGTAGCTTTGTGATCAAACATAATATGTAATAATGTCTTTGTAAATACTTCCACACACGGGAGAAGGAAACATTATCACAACAGGCGGTTCAGATATACAGGGTGACTTTTAATAAGTTCTTGATAACAAAATATACGCATGTACTCGTGATTACAAACAGCTTTCCCAAAGAAAAATTTTGGTCCTTGATATCAAATCGAAGAGCATCGGTGGCGTAACGACTTGGGCCGCCGCCTCCTCTCCGGGGAGTCGTGGTTCGAATCCCGCCACGTACCAATGTGATTTCGAATTTAGATTTCATATGTTGCGTTTATCCGACGCTCTTACGGTGAAGGAAAACATCGTGAGGAAACATGTACGCGCCTGAGAAGAAACTCGCAGGTTGTGTGTGAAGTCAACCAACCCGCGTTGGGCCCGCGTGGTCGACTAAAGCCCGATCGCCCTAATTCAAGGTAGGCTCGAGCCCCTCGGTGGGGACGTATATAGGCTGATATGATGATTTAATTTATGTCGAAATAACGTTTTGTTTATAGTTTATTACTTGTGAATAATCATTAAATTAATCATTTAATTTGTATCTAAAGTTAGGCCTTCCAAACTACCCCGCCAGTTTTTAAACCCTTGCGAGATATATTACAATTTCAAACCATTTTTAACATGTGTATCAAATGAAATCCTATTCAAAATAACAATTTATATTTGGATTAAACTATAGGCATTAAATAATTACAAAGAGTTTGAGATTTGAGTTAAGAAATATACGCCTAGTATAACTTAACTTGCGTTTATCCGACGCTCTTACGGTGAAGGAAAACATCGTGAGGAAACATGTACGCGCCTGAGAAGAAACTCGCAGGTTGTGTGTGAAATCGACCAACCCGCGTTTAACTTAAACTTATAATTAAAAAAAACCTGATGACTGATCATAGGTATACGAGAACATACTGCACATGCACCCCCTCCGTGGCGTAATGGTTAGTCCATTCACTTCACACCAGGAGGTCGCGGGTTCGATTCCGGCGGGGTCCACCTGTAAGACTCGGTTTGGTTAGTGGTAGGGCATTTTCTCAGCCCGCCTAGCTAGCTACCACCATCTTATCTAAGTCTTGCCGCCAAACATCAGTGTTAACAACATTGATGTGTTCCGGCTTGAAGATAAAATAGCCAGTTCTCCATTGCGTTGGGGAATCTTGGTAAGCCCGCTTCCATCTTCGGCATCATCGTCACTTACCATCAGGTGAAATGATGCCAAGGCCTTAACAATTGTGAAAAAAAAACATATGATGTTCTGAAACTCTCCTTCTGGCGCAGTTGGGTAAAAATAGAACATATAACTGAGCAATACGTTAAAAACACCGACTTCTTAACAACCAAGTATAATTACGCTTAATTTTTGTACCTACGTAATATCTACTCAACGGATTCTGATAAAATTTGTCTGAAACCACTCTGGAGATATTACCTATAAATTAATAATTTTGAACAAAAAAAACTGACTTCAAACAGGAAACTAAGGTCACATCAGATCCTGGTTTCCTTGTCATGGTACCACCCTTGGGATATATCTCCTTTTCAACAAAAAAAAGAATCATCAAAATCAGGGTTCATAAACGACGAAGTTATCCGCGAACACACATATATATATACGGGCGAATTGAGAAACCTCCTCCTTTTTTGAAGTCGGTTGAAAAAGGAATCGTTAGAATCGGTTCACGATAGGTAACATATATTAAATATACAAAAAAAAACAAACGAACTGAGAACCTCGTGCTTTTTTGAAGTCGGTTATATAAAAGTAAATAGAAAGGATACGATGATAGACAGTGACGAACAGTTTGGACGATATTTCCGTGTTGATTACAGAACCCCCAAAATAAGTACTTATTTATAACGTTCTAATAATTTGATAACAGATAATGATCGCTCCATTTCTCAGTGTATTTTTATTTTTACATAAACCCACTTTGAAGCAGGGGGAGAAGGGGGTCCATGGAGGGACTGAGCTGGTGGGTTGTCGGCTAATAATAATAAAACCGTTATCGTATCGCGCACAATGGCATATTGTCGTTTACATTCCGTCAAGGAGACGAGGCGCGGGAGTACGAAAAAAATACTTAAACCAGAGACGTCGGTATAGCAAACGGATTTTAAATATTTTTTTTTTAAATTTGAGTGCTTTTGGTTTGTACATAATTTGCCTTTATTTATCTGAAACTCTTTTCTCGGCAACAATAATGTTAGATTGCCCAGAAAAAAGTTTCAGGTAGTATTTCCAAAACAATTACGAAAAACTTCAATGAGAACATAATTCCCGAAACAGTTGTTTCGATTTCCTTTAAGGCTTTAAGATGCCTCAATCCGAGTAGGTTGATACGTGTTAAAATAATATCGAAAGTAAGTTTATTCAATTTAAGTTCAAATCAATGCGGGCTTCAACGCGGCTGTTACGTTAAAGCTAAACGCCCAATCGATTTTTACATTTTTTTTATTATTTTTCTATACTTTCAAATAAGTTTATTAAAAATGTGTTCAATTAAAATTAAAGTCATAAAGTCACCGATTTTTGTGTGTTGGTTACATTGAACATTAACTATTTGTTTTCGAAAAATTTTGCAATTAATGCCAAAAACAGGGTCTACAGTGTATTTTTTTAGATCAAAAGTAGTTATATTTTTAAATCTGTATTCAATTAAATATATTTTTTATTACTTTAAGTATATAAAGTATTTTTCCATAGTGATAGCATTACACAGTCTTTCAATAATTTGAATTGAATAATGTCATTTGACCTATCCTAAGGCCTTAAGATGTTCAACCTGCTAACTCCAGAAGGGTTCATCCACCAAAATTCCCTATCCCTATACCTTTCCCCCTGGGAATCTTTTACTGCATATTCCATTTTCGTAGTCGGGTAAAAAAGCAACACCAACTTATTGATGTCTTTTATATGAGTTCCAAGTATACGAGATATCACATTAGATAAACAAAATTGAAGTAATGTCCAAATGTGTGATTATTTCTTCGTTACTCCGATATTTGGTTGCTGGATGCGGAGTTCCTTTGTCGCCGACCGCCGCGCCGCGCCGCTGCCGTAGCAATAAAGGTGCGCTTGCTACGATACGCTACGTACCTTTACAGTAGTCGGGCTCTCAACTGTATACAGGATGTAAAAAATTGGTATAGGACCCGTTCACTGGAGCTGTGGAGCTTCTACTCATCATACTGAACAACTGTCCCCAAGGAATCCATAGTAAATTTTCAAAAAAAAATTGGGCCCTTCGTACAAAAATGCACAAAATTGGTCGAATAGCTGATTGATTTGTATGAAGAGTTGAAATATTTTTTTGCGATTTCATCAAAGTCATAAAACAAATTTTGTTTAGTATGATGAGTAGAAGCCTCAGCTAACGGGACCCACACCAATTCTGATACTACCTGTATAGTAATATGCATTTTACATTTACAGTTACCAAAAGCTATAGTTAAAAAAAGGCTGGAGATGTAAAAAAAAATATTGCATAAACCAAAATTTTCCCCATATCCGTTCATTAGTTTTAGTGCTAGAGCACGGACGAACGCACAGACCCTCAAATACATTAGTACATTTTTTATTTTTAGTTTTTTACATTATATTATTTTAACATTTTTTTTTATTCACAATTGGTAAGCCCTTGACAACATCTCACCTGGTGGTAAGTGACGATGATGCCGAAGATGGATGCGGGCTTACCAAGATTCCCAAACACAATTGATGATCTTTATACTCTAATCTTGTTTTTTGCCATCACCATATCTTATTCACACCTTTGACGCTCTTCTACCGCTCGCTTCTCAGTCGCTCGAAAGTAAAATAATCGTGTGGCACAATTAAGCGTGCTATCCAAGGTATATACGGCAGTTGCCTGGTGTTGCACTTAGCGTCACCTGCGGTCAAGTGTTAGGGTATTTAGATTTACACCCACGGACGTGTGCAACGCGACCTTCATTACACATCTGGAATCAGATGTGCAGTTTTCTTAACGATGTTTTTCCTTCACCGTTAAAGCAATCGGTAAGTATATGTATGTTAGTTGTGAAAAACTCATTGGTACATTGGCCGTTCGGATTTAAACCCGGGACCTCTGGTTAGGAGGACTGAGTCGTTACCGTTGAGCTACCGACGCTTTTCCTACTAGTAGTAGGAAGCAAACACGAACGTTTCTTTGTACGGATTTCATTTCTGTAATCAATTTAGTTTAGTCTAATATATATACTGTGGTTTAGTATTTCATCGACTTAAGAGCCCGCTGTAGTTCATAAATCCCATACAAACGTAGTTTCGTAGTATATTCATAGTTTTTTCAAATAATTAAATTATTTTTTTCTAATAATTAATTCTGGGGTTGTGACGCTCGCTCCGGGGCCTACCTGCTGCAAAGGATGTCCATTGCCATCCAACGCGGCAACGCGATGTGTGTCATGGGCTCTTTTGCGGCTGGTATGACCCGGGGGGGCATTTTTGACGAGTGACCCAGTTCACAATGGGTTTTTAAAAAAAAAACTAATTATATATGACATGTAATTATACTGCATAAGAATAATTAAATAACTATTTTTTTATCATACTGAAAATACACTATAAGTCCGAGGTCGGTACCGCAAGTCTTTTTTTAAGAACGTTCTCTGTCATAGATAACGAGCTCAGTGAAAAAGACTTGTTTTTAAGGTAAAATACGGAAATAATAATAATAATGGATTCCTGTTTCATTTATCAAAAAAAGTAAGGGGATACGGACAAAGATATACATCATCCAATTATCGATGTAAAATTATTTCAAAATTGGTTATTTGGTTAACAAATGACTCAAAGACTACGTTTTTATGGGATTTTTGAACTCCAACGGGCTCTTTTGCAAAAATTACCTAAGCGGCAATTTAGTATTGTTAAATTTTTCATGGCATAAATAAATAAATAGTAAAAGATTTGGAGGAATCGGTTTTATTCTGTAAAAAGTAATTTAATAATAATAAATAACTATATTATGACCTGGTGAAGGTCGCGGGAAGCCGATGGATGCGGGCAGCGCAGAACCGGTCATCATGGAAATCCTTGGGCTTATGGCCAGCAGTGGACGTCCTTCGGCTGATATGATGAATTATCTATATTAATTGTATAATGGTCAATTGAAATTAGTCCTGTGGCCGCTTTTTAAAAGCTTTGATTTAATTTGCAATGTTTGTTTGAATGTTTGCAAAGTTCACTGGCTTTACACAGGAGGTCGCGGGTTCGATTCCCGGCGGGGTCAATTGTAAGACTCGGTTTGGTTGGTGGTAGGGCATTTTCTAAGCCCGCCTGGCTAGCTACCACCATCTTATGTAAGTCTTGCCGCCAAATATCAATGTTGATATCATTGGTGTGTTCCGGCATGAAGATGAGATAGCCAGTTCTCCATTGCGTTGGGGAATCTTGGTAAGTCCGCTTCCATCTTCGGCAACATCATCAATTACCACCAGGTGAGATGTTGTCAAGGGTTTACCAATTGTAAATAAAAAAAATTTAAAAAAAAAGGTTTGTTTAGCTCAAATCTAGCGATTGATTTAAGAGGGACTTCCAGGGGTCGGATTGATCTGAAATTTGGAATGAAGCCGTATTACCGGTGACAACAGATCCTTTTGGTTTTTTTTAAGTTGATCTGATGATGAAATTTGAAGGTGGAAACATGGTACCAGAATCGTCTTTTATTTTCAATAGAATAGTAGGAAACGCAGTCTTTTTTTTTATTCGGAACCGTGTGTTTTCATATTCATTGGAGCATTTGGCTTTTAAGCATAAAAACTCTTTTCAAATTAAAGCTTACCTAAAAGCTCAAATTATTCAATACTACTATTATGGACCTGTGTAGTCATCAAATTTTGACATTTGAAAAATAGTTTATCAAATTTTGGAAAAACCTAAAAACTTTTAGGTACAAGCTTTTAATATTGCATTGTCACGCAATACATAAGTACATGTGCATGCAAAATTTCAGCTCAATCGGAAACCGGAAAGTGGGTCAATGTTAACTTGCAAGATTTCACCCGAACAAACATACTTACATTGCAAGTTAAATAAAAGCTTTTAAAAAACAAGTGATTGAAAAGAAAAAATATTACTAGTTTTTGCCCGCGGCTTCCCTTGCACGGACATCGTTTTTACGACTGTCTTGAGGGTGAGCGGTGCGCGAGCCGAAAACGGCTCTGCAGTATCATAAGCTAGCTAAGTCATCAAAGAAGTAGCTTTGCTTACAAATATCAAAGACATACAAATCGCAGCTCTCAAACGATCGAGCATTAGTAGACAAACAACCAACCGCTACTGACGTATGTAAATAGCGACACGTTCGCGAGTGGGTTTGCTTGTCACTCCATCAGCGCAGCGGTATCGGATAGCGCGCCGCGGGAATACCACAAGTACCTTTAACGACGTGCCGATCACACTGTATAAGGATAAATGCAAATTATACAGGATGTAACAAAATTGGTACCTTCTTGTCATGTCCCACTGAACCCATAATCAGTTCTCAAAATAAATTATGGTTCGTCAAAAGATATTGGTCAATCGGTTGATCGCATTGTATGCAGAGTCCAAAGTTCTTAAAAAAAACGGCTAAGTGCGAGTTGGACTTGTTTTTTTTTTATTTTTTTTTATTTTTTAAGGAAAACAATTCTTCGTAGGAAAACAAGGTAACATTATATGATCAAATTAATCAAACATAAATTAGATAAGGACAATGTTCCTTATCTAATTGATGTTTGGTTTGATTCCGTACCATCGTACAAGATTTTACACTATGTACTTTTTAAGTACATTAATTTGTAATTTTATTTTTATTATTTGTTTTTATAGCGACAATAGAAATGCACATTCTGTAAAAATTTCAACTGTCTACCTATTCATAATCATAACAGCGTATATACGTGTCCCTACCGAGGGGCTCGGGACTACCCTGAATTAGGGCGTTCGGGCCTTAGTCGACCACGCGGGCCCAGTGCGGGCCATGCAGTTTACCTACGGTTCATGAAATACAGCCCGCGCTGATAGACAGACAGACGAACGGATGGACGGACAGCAGAGGCCTAATAATAGGGTCCCGTTGCCACACTTTGAGTACTAAAATATAATAAGTTACCAAAAGCCAAGTATATATATTAGTACTAACGTACAGTATAAACACTCCCTGCCGCTCTTTAGATTGCGACCTCACCCCCTCGTCACCCGGATTGATACAGATTGGTTAGAGTTTGGTTGTCGAACGTATAGGATTTCACCACCATTTGTTTGTTCCGTCATTCCTTTTTTGAAATGTCATTTCTGGCCCGTTGTATGAAGTGTCCAGGATGTGCCAAAAGTAAGATTAAAATAGACTCTCCAACTCCAACAGTAACCAAATTGCAAACCCGGTCCTATCCAAACAATGTTCAAGATTTGTTCTCAAAATTAAATCACGATAATGCATTCACCACGCAGGTACCAGACTTGAAGATTTACCCGTCCGTCTGTGAGCTAGTCCAGCAAATCTAATGAGCAAACACTAGGTACAGACAGAGACAACCTTACTATCCCTACTATATAATATTATAATATAATAATATAATATAATAATATAATATTATAAATGTGAAAGTAACTCTGTCTGTCTGTTACGCTTTCCCGCAAAAACTACTGAACGGATTTGGCTGAAATTTGGTAGGTAGACAGATTAGGACCTGGATTAAGACATAGGCTACTTTTTACCATGCTCGCGAGCCGCTTGCGGCTCGCGCACTGCGCACCCTCGAAAAGTCATAGAAACGTGGTCCACGCGGGTGAAGCCGCGGGAAACAGCTAGTAATATTATAAATGTGAAAATGTGTTTGTTTGTTACCTTTTCACGCTTCAACACCTAGACCAATCTTGATCAAATTTGGCATGGAGGTAGCCTGTGTCACTGGGAAGGACATAGGCTACTTTTTATTCCGTAAAAATCCTGAGGGAACTGAAGAAATACTCTTTTTTTGGTTAATTTCTTTAAGATTGCAACGGACCAATGGATTATGTTGTGATTTTTTGCACAGAGATGGTTGAGGAGGCGGGAAATGACATAATTGACTAATTAGCATATCCTTACATAGTTCGGGATCTCATATCTGGGGAAAACTCATTTGCACGCTAGCAAGCCACTTGCGGCTCGTGTCCCACTCACCCTCAAAGACAGTCACAAAAATATAGTTAAAAAAACACGCTTTTAAATCACATCAAACTAAAAAGTGAAAAATAATTCTTAATATAAGCTGAAAACAATAATGAACGAAAATTCTAGTATTAATCCTAGATTGACTACGGAACCATGAAAAAACAGAATTAAATTTCGTAATTATAAAACAGGCAGAACATATATATCCTGGACTAAGATCAAAGAATTCACAATCTTTGCAACATACTAGTATAGGTAAGACGAATGCGTTTTTACAGATTACATGGTTTTAAAACAGCCCGATGTCAAAGCAACTGTTGCCTATCCCTTGGATAGCACAGTTCATTGTGCCACACGATAGAGTAATGGCTGGTTTACACGGTACGAGCTAGCATGCGAGCTGGCGAGGCGAGTTACTGCAGTGCAGCTATTCGCACCGTGTGACCGCACCATGCGAGTTTCTGTCATGAGCGAGTCGGTCACTAGCTCGCATCCGAGTTACTACAACATTTTTTGTTTTTACTCGCCACTCGCCTTCCCCCACCACGCCACAAGCAGCAGCTTGCTGCAGTAGCTTTCTTGTGACCGGGTGAGGCGAGTCGAGCTACTGTCAGCGAGTACAAAGTGGCAGTAGCCGTCTACTATCTACGCCAGTAGCTTGCACCGTGTAAACCAGCCATAAAAATGAGTGCAATGGCCGAATATCTCTGAACGCAGTTCTTAGAGTTCCGTACACCCAAAGGGTGACTAACGGGACCCTATTACTAAGCCTCTGCTTCCGTTCGTCCGCTCAACTTACTGTCCATCAGCGGACTGTATTTCGTGAACTGTAATAGATTAGACAGTTAAATTTTTTTAAAGCGAGTGTATTTCTGCTGCCGCTTTAACAATAAAAAAAAGAGAAAAATTAAGAGGGTACCCCAAACAAAAGTGTGTTTATAAGTATTTTTTATTTAGTTCTATAATAAAAACGACAATACACACAAGAGCACACAAGCATGAAGTAACACAATAATTCGAACACCGAAAACACAATAATTCGAAAGTTTTAAAACGTTGGATTTTCTTTTATTTCGAGCGATGAAGGATTTACGAGTACGAAGGTATTGTAATGGCAATAACTACACAAATTAATTAAAAATTAAAAACCCTACTGCATAAAACTTAACCCCTCCTTTTTAGTTAGTTATATAAAGCATAATATCCTATGTCACTCACAGGATCAATACGAATCTAACGACATCTAAATATAAATACATACATACACTTGCAAAACATTTCTGTTTGTAATAGGTATCATTGTCATAGGTGTGGTGGTGCAGAACCCTTGTAGAGTGAGTCCAACTCGCACTTCTCCGGTTTTTTTTTTCATTTAAACCCAAATTTATCGGAAACACCCACACCCCTATTTTTCTAGCCTTATATTTGCACAACGCAGGTCCCTCAGAACTTTTTGTAACAGTCCACCGCCGAGTATATCGGTGAGTCTATGACAATAGCGGCTGGGACACTCTGAAAGGCTTTGTTTAAGCCCCGGACGCCGCGTGACGGCTGGCTCCCGTCAGGATTTGAATGGACGGTGGACGAGTTTTATTCCAATCTGATTTTAATTGAGAATCGAAGTGCTGGCTGGTTTGAAATATCTTTCTTTAGTTTAGCCGCTTCCACGGCGTAATGGTTAGTCCATTCGCTTCACACCAGAAGGTCACGGGTTCGATTCCCGTCGGGGTCAACTTTGTAAGACTCGGTTTGGTTGGTGGTAGGGCATTTTCATCTCCCGCCTGGCTAGCTACCACCATTTTATCTAAGTCTTGCCGCCAAATCATCAGTGTTAACAGCATTGATAAGTTCCGGCTTGAAGATAAGACCGCTTCCATCTTTGGCATCATCGTCACTTATTATTAGGTGAGATGATGTCAGGGGCTTATCAATTGCGGATAAAAAAGTTATGAGTCCCAGGTGTACCGCTGGTGAAGTGGAAAATTAAGTAATTCACGACGACTCTTTGAACAAAATCGCCCGTTTTTCATCGCGTTGGTTCAACGCCTAAGGAACACCGCTATACATTCTAAACAAATATGTGATTTTTACAAGCTTCATATTAGCTTGCCGTGTTAATTTGTCTGTTACTTAGTTCGGGACAAATCTTGGAAGCTCAATTAGAACCACTTCCCGGGTTTCGATTGAGCTGATATTTATCCATACACGTTAAGTTTGAAGAACTACGCACGGTTAGCTAGGTATCATCATTCTAAAGTCAATATGGCGGACTCCCTAAGACGAGCGGATCAGTTATTTTTTTATACACCCCCAATAATTTGGGTATCAAAGGAAAGAGAGTACACGAAATAATTAAAATTTTATTCAAATTAAAGCTTGTACGTAATAGTTTTTAGGTTTTTGAAAATGTTAGCGTTCTAATTTTGTTTTGTTGAAACAATTCGACTGTTTTATCTATTCCATCTAATGAGTCGATATCAAATCCTCGTGAATGAAGACTGCACCCTCTCCAAAAAGACTTGATAGCAACTGATGTCAGACAGAAAAAAGTGGCGTTTTCTAGGTGTCGCGTCGCAAGCCATGTCACAAAGTATATTTAATTGAATATCAAAACAACTAGTATATTTTTTTATTAAATCACTTGTTTTGCTCAGGAAAACTCTCAATGTGTAAGTGGATAGTAGATATCTTTGGACTTTACGCCTATTTTTTTTAAATTCACAATTGGTAAGCCCTTCGCGTTATCTCACCTGATGGTAAGTGACAATGATGCCGAAGATGGAAGTTTACTTTCCAAGATTCCCCAACGCAATGGGGAACTGACTTTCTTATCTTTAAGCCGGAACATATCAATTTTGTTAGCACTGAAGTTTGGCGACAAGACTTAGATAAGATGGCGGTAGCTAGCCAGGCAGGCTGTTAGAATACGAACGAACCAAATCGAGTCTTACCATGTTGACCCCGCCGGGAATCGAACCCGCGACCTCTTTAGGTGGTCATTCATCTAAAACTTAATTTAACTTACCTTTCTATAATAAAACGAGCAACAAGATCAATCTGCCTATTAACGAAATTAATAAAACACACTTCAGTTCACTCTAATCAAAAGGCAATCCATTTAGTGCAGAACCCTGCGTTCAAATCGCAGACGTCGCCGCCTGGCTACATTAGCCGCGTTTGAACAATGACGATCGGCTCCAAATCTCACCGTCAAATATCTCGGCACATCTTAATCCCACCCTGCACCACCCCTTAAGGTGGTAATGTACAGGTTGATGTTGAAAAGATATTGCTATAGAATAAACGAATCTTTGAAAATAGAGTTTTTTTTTTTCAGCAAAATTACTTTTTACGATTTTTTACAATTAGAAGTACCTTATCTTGTGTTATAGAATTGTATTATCAAATCCAAATAAAATAACTAAACGAACTAATTACAATTAAAAACCCAATTGCATAAAAACTTAACCCCTCTTTTTAGCCAGTCGGGTAAAAATGTATCCAGTGATTAAGACGAATTTAACTAGACATCGCACTCCTAAATTTATCAAGTCGTTTACGTAGGCTACGAAAGAAATATACATGAATACATACACTCCAAAAATATAACCCTCTTTCTAAACATATCTATAATATAATAAAACTGTAACGGGGCCGTGTCTGTACATGAAATATTTTTGGAAAATAATAACTGTGGTGGACATTACTAACGATACAGAGGCCAAAACAACAACTTTTGGAATTTTTGTCTGTCTGTCTGTCTGTCTGTCTGTCTGTATGTCTGTCTGTATGTTCGCGCATCACGCAAAAACTACCAGGCCGATTTTGATGAAATTTTGTATGGTGGTTCCTTATAGCCCGGGTTAACATATAGGATACTTTTTATCCCGGAAAATTCAAGTGTTCCCGTGGGAAAATCAAAAGTATTCATTTATAGAATGGCTCACCACGCAAATCTGGCTTGACCTATTACAATCAAATTTTACACGTTGATACCCTTATCGCAAACTAAAACTGGGACATTGTGAATCCAAAAAAAATAAGGGTTCCTGCAGGAATGCAAAAAAATGTATCTTTAGAATGGCTCAACGTAACAATATGAAACCTTTACATTGGGATGGGGTGTTTGGTTCATCATTGTATAGTCGGGTATTCTTTATCCCGGAAAACTAAAGAGGTCCCGTGGGAAATTATCTATCGATACTTACAATAATAAATATAGAGTACTTTTTCAACATATAAGCTACACATACCACACATTATAATCATAGCAGCAAAATGTCAATAGATGGCACTGCAGGGATACTAAAACGCGCTTAAGTTGTGTTAAAACATTAAAATATTATTTCATACTTTTGAGTGCATTACTTTTATGTATTTTTCAGCATACGCTTTTTACACAACGCTCTGGAACTATGGTACGTAGCGATGTGTTTCATAGACGAACAGATAGGTATTTTTTTATAGATTGCAATCATGTAAAAAAATTAAAAACACATAAATAGAGTTTAGCTTCTTTTAACAGGAGGCACAGATATGGGAACTCTTCTGACGGCGACTATTTGCGTGTGGCAGTTGCTCTCCGCCTGCAATATCAATATCTGTGAACCTCATCAATGTATTTGCGGGTCCACGATGAAAGCAATTGGCCATCACTCACTGAGTTGTGGTCGTTGTTTGTGAAGATTCCCACGTCACCAATTCCTTAATGACCTCACTCGGAGGGCACTGGTATCGGCGAGATGGAATATTCCATCTTCGATGCAACCGCCGGGCTTTATAGTCGATCTTATGGCAAAAGGCCGGAGGGTTTAAACAGGTGCTATGGCAGAGAGGAACGTGCCTGCTTTGGGACGCCACTTTTTCTGCCTCACTCCTCACCCGTACGGTACTGCTGCTCAATTTGCGTCGAGAAAGAAGCATAATAAGCACTCGGCCTTGGAGGCAAATTACAGCTTTGTGCCGCTGGTTTATGAGATAACCGGCTGCTGAACCCTCAGAGGCCTTTGCCTTCACAAAGGAGATTGGCCGTCGCCTTCGAGAGAGGAGATGTGACGTGAGGTCCTACCTGCTGCTAAGGTTGTCTATTGCCATCCAGCGCGGCAACGAGAATTGCGTCTTGGGCTCCTTTGGAGCTAATACGACTCGATGATTTGACCCATATTAATATTGTTAGGAAATTTTATTACTAGATTGATACCTATAATGATTTGAATTAGTTTTTTGATAATATTTCATCATATCAGTTTATATAAGTCCCCATCAAGGGGCTCGACCTGCCCTGAGTTAGGGCGATCTGGCCTTAGACGATCACGCGGGCCCATTGCGGGTTGATTGACTTCACACATAAGCTTCGAATTTCTTCGCAGGCGTGTGCAGGTTTCCTCACGATGTTTCTCTCACCGTAAGAGCGTCGGATAAACGTACATACCAGTATGAAATCGATATTCGTATAGATATTGGTAAGTGGCAGGATTCGAACCACGGCCTTCCGGACAGGAGGTAGTGGCCCTAACCGTTTTGTCACCGACGCTCTATATTTTATTTAAGATTTAGAAATCCTTACTTTATATTATAAATGTGAAAATGTGTTTGTTTGTTTGTTACCTATTCACACTTCAACACCTCTACCAATCTTAATGAAATTTGGCATGCAGGTAGCCTGTATCACTGGGAATGAAATAGTCAACCTTTTATCTGTGGAAATTATCATAGTCCGATGTAGTTCCTAAGGAAACTAAAACAATACTCTTTGTTCGTTTTATTTAAAATCGTAACGAAAAAATGGATTGGTGTGATTTTTCGCACAGAGATGAGGTGGAAAATGATATAATTTACTAATAAGTATATCCTGACATAGTTCCCGAGGGATCTGGGGACAACTGTTTTCTACGCTCGCGCACGTCGGTGGCGTCGCAACGGAGCAACGGATTAAAGTGTTTTTTTTATAGAATTTGTTGAGGGGGTGGGAAGTGACAAAGACTGCTAATCCGAATAGCCCGATACAGTTCCTGAGGTACCTGGTGAAAACTCATGTCCACGCTTGCGAGCTGATTGCGGCTCGCGCACCACTCACCCTTAAAAAGAGTCATAAAAGCTATGTCCACGTGGGCGAAGCCGCGGGCAAAAGCTAGTTAACATATAAAAATACATATTACTCCCTTTCAATATTAAATCGTATATAGAGAGTCGTAGCATTCGTTCGTTCTCGTAGCGTGCTACGCTTCGTAGGCTCACTTAACGTGAATGAAAAGTAAGTTAAGATCGAAACTAGATTCTGTTTTAAAATATTTCTTTTATTAATTGTTTATTTAGCCACTATATAGTGGTGACGTGCTAATACCAGACCAGAGTCAAAGTATATATATCATCATCATCATTACAGCTCATATACGTCCCCACCGAGGGGCTCGAGCCTATCCTGAATCAGGGCGATTAGGCCTTAGTCGACCACGCGGGCCCAGTGCGGGTTGGTCGACTTCACACACAACCTTCGAGTTTCTTTAGCTTGGTTCTCCAACGTAAAGGATTTCGCCGTGATTTTATTTGCTTTGTCATTCGTATTTAGAAATGTCATTTCACGACCGTTGTTGTATGCAGTGTCCGGGGTGTTCCAAAGTTAGTGAAAATTAATTGATTGTTTGCAAAGTAATGTACATTCTTGTAATCATAATCTTTAAGAATACGCGAAATTTGATTGGAAAAGTATTCTATTTACTAATACTAAAATAAAACTACAAATAATAAAAAATTACCAAGTGTGAGTCGTACTCGCGTTAAGGAGTCCGAACTGAATGACAAAAAAAGCATATTTATGTCGCTCGCGTTGATGTCTTTTGTTTAAAATGAGAATAGGTATCATTGTCATTATACTATGTATTTGTGTGGAGAGGTGTGGTGGTACGGAACCCTCGGAGTGCTAGTCCGATTCGCACTTACTTACTTACTCCGCTGGCTCAACGACCCAAAGTGTGTCCTGGCCTCCGATAAGAGAACTCGCCATTTGTCCCGGTCTTGTGCGGTTTCGCGCCAGTCGTCAGCTTGGAGCTCGCGTAGGTCCGCGTTCACCACATCGCGCCATCGATACCTGGGGCGACCGACCGGGCGTCGACCTGTTGGTTGACCCTGATAGGCTCTCTTCACATTGCGATCTTCTCCCATTCTCTCTAGGTGACCGAGCCACCGGAGTCTGTGAGCTTAAACCACGAAAAGACTGAGTATCTCCACATGAGGCGCTACAAAAATACTCGCGTCAAACCCAAAGACCTACGTGTTGGAGAGACCATATATAAAGGAGTGGTCAAATTTAAATACTTGGGCTGTACCATCAACGACACAAATACCCGGGATGAAGAGATCGACATTCGCGTCCAAAACGCCTTGCGATGCAGCGCCGCCTTGCACAAGGTGTTGGTGTCCAGGCTTCTCAGTAGAAGCACCAAAATCCGCATCTATAAGACTGTAATAAGACCGATTTTAATGTATGGATGTGAGGCTTGGACACTTACACTCAAGGAAGAAAATAAACTCCAGGTTGCAGAAAGGAAAATCTTTCGTAAAATTCTTGGCCCAAAGCAGAGAATCGATGGCAGTTGGAGAATCCTTAAAAACGCCGAGATCCAAGAGCTGGTGGCTGTTCCAGACATTATCGGAGAGACGAAAGCTCACAGATTCGCACTTGGCCAGTTTTTTTTGTTGTGATACAATAAAGAATACAGTATTGTATTGTTTCTTTTTTCCACGATATCTTCTAAATGGCTTAATGTATTTAGAATGCGAGGTATTGTTAGATTCATTTTGATCCCGTGAGTGACAAAGAATACATTTTACCTCGGTCGGGTACGGGTCGTTCCTTTCCTTCTAATATGGTTGATGGAAGCGATGGCTGACTCTCGCGTTATACTCGTGACCGGGTGCTGTCCGTGTGAACTGGCCTACTCTTGTCAAAGGTATCAATGATATTCAATGATTTTTATGCATAACTTTTCGTGTCATATTGTTTTCATGTTCTAATGACATTATCTGGTTTATTTCAAGGATTACATTTTGACGTTAATAACTAATGATTGTTTATTTCTTGATTTTTCACAAATGACATTGTTATTACTATTTTATGACTATCAGAAAGAGTGTAATTTGCACCTATTTTGAATAAATTACTTGAATCTTGAATCTACCAGACTTCCCAATAAAGAGGTGTAATGTTTTTATGCAGTCGTTTTTATATTTGACCACTCTGTATCTTTGCCAAGAACGTAAAGTCTAAGACAATTACTCACAAACAGATGTCTATAGAGAAATTAATGTGATGAGGACGGCACCATCTTAATAGTTAAGACAATTTGTTCCTCTAGTCATGGAGGGTAGTTAGTGATATGAGTTATAGTTGGGGACTTGAGGACCCTTGTCAGTTATAGTGAATTGATTTCAAGCGGTCTGGGAAATGTAGGACAATTTGTTGGGAAAATCGAACTCTTGTTATAGATGAATGTGTAAAGTAGATAGATAAATTAATCGTTTATTTCTCATAGCCCTAAAACAAATCACATAGTAGATACATACAGTAAACAAAAAAGGTAACTAAAATAAATAATAAAAACTGTGCAGTAAATATACCTAACACAAATAAACAAAAATTCAAAAAACCTAAATACTTTTAGATACATGCCTACGGTGCATAAAAAAACTGGTCTGCCATTTTTAGGAGTTCGCCATATTATATTTAAATAACGTGACTTAGTTAACCATGCATTGTCATCCAAACTAAACGAGTACGCAAAATTTCAGCTCAATAGGAAACCGGGAAATAGATCAATTTCAGCTTGCAACATTTGTCCTAAGTAAGCACACATACAAACATTACAAGTTAAATAAAAAACTTTTAATAACATTAGGAATTAATTAAAAATTACAAACCCGACTGCATAAAACACTTTACCACTATTATAGGCAATTGGTTAAAAATGTATCCTATGTCACTCACGGGATCAAGACGAATCTAACAACACCTCGCACTCCAAAATCCATCAAGCCGTTTAGGCTACAGAGCGTGCCAAAGAAATAAAAAACCCATTTTGCTAGTTGGGTAAAAATGTATACTATGTCACTCACGGGATCAAAACATGTCACTCACGGGATCAAAACAAATCTAACGACACCTCGCACTCCAAAATCCATCAAGCCGTTTAGGCTACAGAGCGTGCCAAAGAAATAAAAAACCCATTTTGCTAGTTGGGTAAAAATGTATACTATGTCACTCACGGGATCAAAACATGTCACTCACGGGATCAAAACAAATCTAACGACACCTCGCACTCCAAAATCCACCAAACCGTTTAGGCTACAGGGCGTGCCAAAGAAATAAAAAACCCATTTTGCTAGTTGGGTAAAAATGTATACTATGTCACTCACGGGATCAAAACATGTCACTCACGGGATCAAAACAAATCTAACGACACCTCGCACTCCAAAATCCACCAAACCGTTTAGGCTACAGGGCGTGCCAAAGAAATAAAAAACCCATTTTGCTAGTTGGGTAAAAATGTATCCTATGTCACTCACGGGATCAAGACGAATCTAACAACACCTCGCACTCCAAAATCCATCAAGCCGTTTAGGCTACAGAGCGTGCCAAAAAAATAAAAAAACCCATTTTGCTAGTTGGGTAAAAATGTATACTATGTCACTCACGGGATCAAAACATGTCACTCACGGGATCAAAACAAATCTAACGACACCTCGCACTCCAAAATCCATCAAGCCGTTTAGGCTACAGAGCGTGCCAAAGAAATAAAAAACCCATTTTGCTAGTTGGGTAAAAATGTATACTATGTCACTCACGGGATCAAAACATGTCACTCACGGGATCAAAACAAATCTAACGACACCTCGCACTCCAAAATCCATCAAGCCGTTTAGGCTACAGAGCGTGCCAAAGAAATAAAAAACCCATTTTGCTAGTTGGGTAAAAATGTATACTATGTCACTCACGGGATCAAAACATGTCACTCACGGGATCAAAACAAATCTAACGACACCTCGCACTCCAAAATCCATCAAGCCGTTTAGGCTACAGAGCGTGCCAAAGAAATAAAAAACCCATTTTGCTAGTTGGGTAAAAATGTATACTATGTCACTCACGGGATCAAAACATGTCACTCACGGGATCAAAACAAATCTAACGACACCTCGCACTCCAAAATCCACCAAACCGTTTAGGCTACAGGGCGTGCCAAAGAAATAAAAAACCCATTTTGCTAGTTGGGTAAAAATGTATCCTATGTCGCTCACGGGATCAAGACGAATCTAACAACACCTCGCACTCCAAAATCCATCAAGCCGTTTAGGCTACAGAGCGTGCCAAAGAAATAAAAAACCCATTTTGCTAGTTGGGTAAAAATGTATACTATGTCACTCACGGGATCAAAACATGTCACTCACGGGATCAAAACAAATCTAACGACACCTCGCACTCCAAAATCCATCAAGCCGTTTAGGCTACAGAGCGTGCCAAAGAAATAAAAAACCCATTTTGCTAGTTGGGTAAAAATGTATACTATGTCACTCACGGGATCAAAACATGTCACTCACGGGATCAAAACAAATCTAACGACACCTCGCACTCCAAAATCCATCAAGCCGTTTAGGCTACAGAGCGTGCCAAAGAAATAAAAAACCCATTTTGCTAGTTGGGTAAAAATGTATACTATGTCACTCACGGGATCAAAACATGTCACTCACGGGATCAAAACAAATCTAACGACACCTCGCACTCCAAAATCCACCAAACCGTTTAGGCTACAGGGCGTGCCAAAGAAATAAACATACATAGATACACAGGTTGGGAAGGAGTATACCGACAGATTTTAACCAACGATTCTAGTGCCTATTTGGACAAAAAAAGTTATAAAACCATAGCTGGATAAAGCCTAATTTTCGAGATATTCAATAATTCACAAGTTGAAAAATCTCAAAAATATCAAGGGTAACACGCCTTTATAATATCAAATGTTTATCTGACGTTTGTTGTCTTGAGCTCTTAATAATCAAGTGTCATATTGACGTCGTACAGCATTCTCCACTCGTCGTTTATCGTATGTTGTCGGAGTCGTTCGTGAAGTGTGAAGTTACTTTTTCGCTCTTCAGACTTAGGTTTCGTTCAGAAGGGATTACTATCGTTAATTGATTTTTTTGTTCTAGAAATTAAGTAAGTTAATTAGGCAGTTTTGGACCCATGTACCATTTACCACTTACTCGTAATACCACCAGGAATCCATGATTAAAATCTGTCGGTATACTCTTTCCCACCATACATACGTACATACGTACATAAATACATACATACATACGTACATAAATACATGCATACATACGTACATAAATACACTCGAAAAACATATACCCTCCTTCTGGCGCAGTCGGGTAAAAATAAAACTTTTATAAAATTGATAGGAAATTGTTAAAAACACAGCCTTGAGTCACAATATACAAAATATGTAGTAAAGAGTACTAGCGTACTTAAGTAATGGGTTAGAACGTACTCGTACATTGAGAAATAATCAATCATTAACAAAGAGGCCTGGCTTGAATACCATCAAAGAAGGATTTCGGATGTATGTATGTTTGTATGTTTGTTTCTTTGGCTGGGCCTGTAGTCTAAACGACTTTTAAATGTTTTCAAAGTGACTTCCAAAAAGGAGGAGGTTCTCAATTCGACTGTATGATTTTTTTTAAATTTTTTTCTTAGAACTTTTGACTGGGTGAACCGATTTTTATGATTATTTTTTTATTTCAAAGCTAATGCTTCCCGTGTGGTCCCATATAAATGTTATCAAAATCTTTGTAGTACTTTATTAGAAAATGAACAAAAATCAAAAATGTACTAAGTTGTTGCGATGGAAGTCGGTTTTTTAACGTGTTTAGCGTTTTCAATTATTCTACAGTGAGAGTTGTCAGATTCGTTTTGTATGTAACCTTTTACGTCATAAGTATCCATTTAAGCAATTTTAATTGGTTTTATTTAATGTTATTTATTTCTTAATTTAATGCACAAAGAAAAGGGATGAAACGTAAAACGATAATTTTAAAAAAGGTGCAGCTTATTTAAGAAAGAAATTTCATCTAGCAGACCTTGGTCAGAAAAAGGGACGGCTTGAAGACCTGTTTCAGAAATTTAATCTTCTACTTTTATGTGATACTCATCACAAGAAACATTGTCGTCATCTGGAAGGTTAAAGAAACATTGTCGTTATCTAATTTTCGAGATATTCAATAATTCACAAGTTGAAAAATCTCAAAAATATCAAGGGTAACACGCCTTTATAATATCAAATGTTTATCTGACGTTTGTTGTCTTGAGCTCTTAATAATCAAGTGTCATATTGACGTCGTACAGCATTCTCCACTCGTCGTTTATCGTATGTTGTCGGAGTCGTTCGTGAAGTGTGAAGTTACTTTTTCGCTCTTCAGACTTAGGTTTCGTTCAGAAGGGATTACTATCGTTAATTGATTTTTTTGTTCTAGAAATTAAGTAAGTTAATTAGGCAGTTTTGGACCCATGTACCATTTACCACTTACTCGTAATACCACCAGGAATCCATGATTAAAATCTGTCGGTATACTCTTTCCCACCATACATACGTACATACGTACATAAATACATACATACATACGTACATAAATACATGCATACATACGTACATAAATACACTCGAAAAACATATACCCTCCTTCTGGCGCAGTCGGGTAAAAATAAAACTTTTATAAAATTGATAGGAAATTGTTAAAAACACAGCCTTGAGTCACAATATACAAAATATGTAGTAAAGAGTACTAGCGTACTTAAGTAATGGGTTAGAACGTACTCGTACATTGAGAAATAATCAATCATTAACAAAGAGGCCTGGCTTGAATACCATCAAAGAAGGATTTCGGATGTATGTATGTTTGTATGTTTGTTTCTTTGGCTGGGCCTGTAGTCTAAACGACTTTTAAATGTTTTCAAAGTGACTTCCAAAAAGGAGGAGGTTCTCAATTCGACTGTATGATTTTTTTTAAATTTTTTTCTTAGAACTTTTGACTGGGTGAACCGATTTTTATGATTATTTTTTTATTTCAAAGCTAATGCTTCCCGTGTGGTCCCATATAAATGTTATCAAAATCTTTGTAGTACTTTATTAGAAAATGAACAAAAATCAAAAATGTACTAAGTTGTTGCGATGGAAGTCGGTTTTTTAACGTGTTTAGCGTTTTCAATTATTCTACAGTGAGAGTTGTCAGATTCGTTTTGTATGTAACCTTTTACGTCATAAGTATCCATTTAAGCAATTTTAATTGGTTTTATTTAATGTTATTTATTTCTTAATTTAATGCACAAAGAAAAGGGATGAAACGTAAAACGATAATTTTAAAAAAGGTGCAGCTTATTTAAGAAAGAAATTTCATCTAGCAGACCTTGGTCAGAAAAAGGGACGGCTTGAAGACCTGTTTCAGAAATTTAATCTTCTACTTTTATGTGATACTCATCACAAGAAACATTGTCGTCATCTGGAAGGTTAAAGAAACATTGTCGTTATCTGGAAGGTTAAAAAAAATGTGGTTTAAGAAACATTGTCGTTATCTGGAAGGTTAAAGAAATATAGTTTATGAAACATTGTCGTCATCTGGAAGGATAAAGAAATATGGTTTAAGAAACATTGTCGTCATCTGGAAGGTTAAAGAAATATAGTTTATGAAACATTGTTGTCATCTGGAAAGATAAAGAAATATGGTTTAAGTAACATTGTCGTCATTGGGGTTGTGGGTTCGATCCCCACCCAGGGCAAGCATTTGTGTGATGAGCAGATTTGTTTGCTCTGTGTCTGGGTGTTATATATCTATATATGTATGTATTTAAACGTATATAAGTATGTATATCAGTCTCTGGTAACCCATAACACAGGGAATCCTACTTTGGGGCCAGATGACCATGTGTGATTTGTCCCAGAATATATATATATATTTTTCTTAAACCATATTTCTTTATCCTTCCATATATATATATATATATATATATAAATAAAGATAAAGAAATATGGTTTAAGAAAAATTGACGTTATCTGGAATGATAAAGAAATAATGGTTTAAGAAACATTGTCGTCATTTGGAAGGTTAAAGGAATATGGTTTAAGTAACATTGTCGTCATCTAGAAGGTTAAACGAATTTGGTTTAAACAAAACATACATATTGTAAAGTCATTTAAATACCTACTTACTTACATTAAGTCATCATCATCATCAGCATATCTGCCGAAAGACGTCTGGACAAAGGCCTCCCCCAAGGATTTCCACGACGATCGACCCTGCGCTGCCCGCATACAGGGGCTTCCCGCGATAATCACCAGGTCGTCGGTCCACCGAGTTGGAGGCCTGTCTACGCTACGTCTTCCGGTGCACGGTCACCACTCGAGAACTTTACTGCCCCAACGGCCATCTGTTCTACGAGCTATGTGCCTAAAAAAGTGTGTTTACATTAAGTACCTACGTTTTTTGTCATGTCACAGTCATCAATAAAAGGAAAGTCCTGACTGACTCATCAATGCCCAGACCAAACCCTTGGAACTAGAAAGATCAAATTTTGCACAAAGATTTCATTTGTGATGTAGACAAGAAACAAGGCCGGAATTTTGGGAATCCCCACGGAAGGGAATATTATATAACCTAGTTTTCCTTAAAAAATAAAATAATTAATTCTCCATTACGTTGGGGAATCTTGGTAAGCCCGATTCCATCTTTGGCATCATCGTCACTTATCAACAGGTGAGATGATTCCAAGGGCTTACCAATTGTGAATAATATAAAAAGTACCCATTGCGTTGGAGAATCTTGGTAAGCTCGCTTCTATCTTCGGCATCATCGTCACTTACCATCAGGTAGATGATGCCAAGGGCTTACCAATTGTGAATAATAAAAAAACTCCCCATTGCGTTGGAGAATCTTGGTAAGCCCGCTTCCATCTCCGGCATCATCGTCACTTACCTTCAGGTGAGATGATGCCGAGGACGTATAAATTATGTTTTTTTTTTTAAAAAGAACATAAAACCAAGTCGCGGGAATCTACTAGAAACTTCATATACAAAGTTGATTACGTAGTTAATCAAATTGCATGAGAAGTTCAAAATCTTTTTTTTCAGCAATGTTGTAAAAAAAATTGTTTAGTTTGACAAATATACCTTTTTAAAAAAATTGCTCCATTTTATCCAACATCGTATAACAGCAAAATTTATGTGTAACTAGCAATTCCCAAAATCCTTTTAAAAAAGGATAAATCTTTTTTTTTTTATTCACTATTGGTAAATCTTTGCCAATTCAAATTTTTCTAAGCGGATGCCAAAATTTATGTGTAACTAGCAATTCCCAAAATCCTTTTAAAAAAGGATCACGTTTTTATGTTATAGTTGCTACCTGTATGCCAAATTTTAGCTCGTTCCGTCCAGTGGTTTGAGCTGTGAGTTAATAGTTAGTCAGAGCAAACGATTTTGTAAGTATAGATTTTCTAAAGAAGTCATAAAATCTAAAAACCATATACTTAGAAACGCGTTAAAAAAACAGACTTCCATCGCAACAATTTTGTAAAATTTTTCATTGATATAGTTTTTTTTAAGAGTTTAAAAAAAGTACTACACCGATTTTAATAAAATTTATATGAGACCAACCTGCCAGTATTATTACCCTACCATAACGAATAAAAAAGAATAATGAAAATCGGTTAACAGTCTGCGAAGATATCGCGTAGAATTAAGGGCGTCGGTGGTTTGTATCCTGCCACGTACCAATGTGATACGGTGAAGGAAAACATCGTGAGGAAACCTGCACACGCATGCGAAGAAACTCGCAGGTTGTGTGTGAAGTCGACCAACCCGCACTGGGCCCGCGTGGTCGACTAAGGCCCGATCGCCCTAATTTAGGGTAGGCTCGAGCCCCGAGGTGGGGACGAATATGAGCTGATATGAATGAAACAGTAGAATTTTGAACCGCCCCCATTTTGGCAGTCGGTTAAAAATCCATTTACACGAATACCCAAATAAGCGCAAAGAGAGAAACAATCTTTAAACAATTAAAAAACTTTTTCCCTAAAGGTAGAACCACCTACCCACCCGCTCACCATAATCCATAATTCCTTACTTGTTGATCCTCCCCTAACCCTTCAGAAAATTCGTCGCCAAGAATTTATTACTAAGCCATAAATATTAAAAACTTGCTCGCATAAATCCAAGCTTTTATTAATAAAAGCGCAAGGCGACGCGACAGGAGTAAGGCGTTATATTCAAAGTTTTGCGAGGATCTTGATGTAATGGGATAGTAATAAAAGGAATATATAGCAAGTGTGAATAATAAACATAGTTAAGATTAATAAGATCTACATACTACAGAAGTGTGAATATAGGTGCTTGAAGATCTTAAATTAATTAAAATTAATCACTAGCTGTTGTCCGCGACTTCGTTCGCGTCAAAAAGGATAAAAGTAGTCTATATGTTAATCCAGGTCCTAATCTGTCTACCTAGATTTCATCCAAATCCGATCAGCAGTTTAGGCGTGAAGAGGAACACACATCACACACACACACACACACACACACACACACACACAAACACAAACATACTTAGTGGGATAATGTTGGTTAAACTGTTAGTTTTAAAGATACAGGAATCTTTTACTATCAAATTTAAGTATAATGCCTCTCTTCTATAAGTTTAGTAATATCTACCAAAAAATACTTCGTTGAAACTTATATGTATTTTAGACAAAGATTTTATTACCAACATGATGAAAACATTAAAATGATTCTTTGATTCCAAAAACTCCGCACTCCATCCAACCCCTTGAATCCCCGAAAAGCGAGTTTCAATATCCAAGCAAACATTAATCAGAGCGGCTTGAGGATTACAAGCCGAGCCGGCGGGATATCGCTAATAAAAACGAAACGCGAGACGGCAAACAAAAATTCAATCCCCAAATTGTCGTATTACAAAAGAAGCCATTAGAAGGACTTCACGGGAGGCCCGCGGCGGATTTGCCAATGTGCCGAAATAAAAAAAAAACCATGTGGGACTCGGGGACTGCCGCGGTAAAGCTATTGCATAGCATTTTTTAGTGACTTATGCATTTTTTTATATTATTTATGCAGTATTTACCAGTACCAATTTAGTGATTTTGATAAATACAAAATTGAAATTAGAATAAAATTTTAAATGAATAATTTTTTATGCTCTTGTAGGAGAAACGTCATTGCTATTTAGTGAATAATATTTTTTAATTTAATTTAAACACTGTCAAATACCCTATTTCGTTACTGTCACTTTTTCTGATTTCAACATTTGACGTTTTTCGATAAACGTCAAATCGTGTTCAGATAAACATGGCAGGTTATAGCGCAAGGCATTTTGTCAAAGATATCTATAATATGAGGTACTCTTTTGTTTTTACAATTAATTTTATATTTATCAACATAATTACTATCGTTATAATCGTCGATAAATATCATGATAATTATCTTATCACCCCTGACTGTTATTAAGCTGAAATGCTGGTGCTGCCAAGTCCGGTGTCTTTCGCGCTCAAGCGATGCGTAAATCCTCCCCTGTCTGCATAAGCAAATTACATAAAAGTTTGAGAAGAAAAGCGGAATCTCCATGGAAATCAGTGGGTGGCTGTTGAGGCGACTTTTGATTAATTAGCACCATTCTTTCGCGGCGACAGGAAGAGCAGCCATTAATCCCGCCAAAACAATATGGCCGGCGACGCCATTTTATTAGGACATATCCGGTTGCTTGAGGGACGATACTGTTGTTCGGTTTTGAATAATAACTAGCTGGAAGACGTAATTAAATCTTAGTTTATGAATAGAGTATGTATGCCCGACTAAGACAGACGGGGAAAGCTTCGCGAGAAAGTACGCACAGCGTGGCTGTACAATTTGTTGTTATAAAATTGTATTGTTATTTAGCTTTGATTTGTGCCATGTTTAAATTTTCAAGTGTCTAGCTTATTGGTAAGACAGATAAAACTCTATATAAAGACATCAAAGACATAATGAGATGTTTTCTTGGAGCAAAACTACGGTTTTTTCGGGAAAAAATAAAAACAATGCCGAGGCAGGGCTCGGGAGACCTAAGGTAGAGCACGAGGAACGACTCATAAAAAAAAGTTAAATATACTCTTCAACCAATATAACAGCTATTGACCGGCCTACGCGAACAGCGTTTTTGAAGCCTACAGAATGAGCGAATTCGCTCATTTCGTCTTAGTCTATTCAGTATTCCCCAAATTGAAGTGAGTGATATTTGTTATCTCACATTCCGAGTAGGTATCTCTATCTCTGTCCTTGTTTATATTTGAATGAGATTTAGTAGACTATAGCGGTGTGAGTGTGTGTTTATTAGTTGTATTTGACTAATTTTTGATAAGATTAATGTATGTCGAAGTATAGTCTCGTGTTTGCTTGTAACGTAATATATAAATCAACTATGTAAAAGATTGTACTAGATGTCTGTCTAACAATATGTCTTAAAATTGTTATTTGTGTAACAACGGGACAAAGTAATATTTTGTTCCGAGGGCGTTAGTTTGAATTCTGAGCTAAGCGAAGGGTTCTATGTAGAATCCTGAGCTTAGTGAGGAATTCAATATACAATGTACGTCGTTCGAGAATAAAATATTTTGGCCCCGAGTGACATACACAATTTTTCATCACTATCTATGAAAAAACTAAAGCACGAACGCGGACCAATCAGAAGAGAGATAGCTCAAACTCCAGCTCGAATGCTAAACAATCAGAAGAGATAAACCAAAACACCCTAGGGAACAAAGTAGAACTTTGTTCGCACTTATTGAGGAACCAATCGTCGTTTTCAAAATAGGTGTGATGAAACAAAATTTCTTGGCCTATTACAAAGAAAAGTACCTAATAAAAGTCTGTCGAAATTATAATATTTATATGTATATATTTTTATATAAATAAAAAATGATATCAACGCACAGCTTAAACCACTCGACGGATCGGGTTGAAATTTGGCACATAGATAGCATTTATGACTTCAGTAGCCCAAAATAGGGATGACGACAGCATCTGAAATAAATTAGAACTCTTTTTCAATAAATTGCCCTTCTACTTAAACTTCGGAAAACCTTACTCGTTTTGTTTTCTATCAAGTCTTCGAGTTTTAATTCATCAAAATCACAAAATGAGTACACAAATGACGCTGCAAAACTATGACGTCACGTCTAGGTATTTCAAACATTTTAAGAACAAAATGTCGTTATTGACAGATGAAAAAAATTAAATTAAACTAGCATTCGTCACCCCTATTAGAAGAGGTCCCATCAAAATCTTCCATGTAGTAAAATTACGATCATCATCATATTAGCCAAAAAGACGCCCTCTGCTGAACAAAGGACTCCCCCAAGTATTTCCACAACGACCAATCCTGCACTGCCGCATCTTGTGGCTACCCGCGTCCTTCACCAGGTCGTCGGTCCAACGAGTGGGAGGCCTCCTTACGCTACGTCTTTCGATGTACGGTTAGTACTCGAGAACTTTACTGCCTTAGAACGGCCGTCCGTCCTACGAGCTATATCGATTACGATAAAATGAGTTCCTCGACCATTGTTACAACTGAAAAGCCTATTTTACAAATAACTTTATCTTTATTAAACTAAGACAAACAGCTGAATTTAAAGAACTTCGAAAAACTTTCCCCTGAATGACGTTTAATTGAAAGCCATCACGGCTCCAATGGTAATAAGAGGAGTCGACGGGCCCCACGGATCGGTTCCATTTTATTGTTTCCTCAAGGATCCCTAATTGTTTTTAAAACAGCCTTTGGTTAATTTGTCGTTTGTTATCGTCTTTCTTCAGATGTTTTATTCGACTGGAACGATTTGAGCCACAGATATCTCAATTAAAAGGCAATAAAACATATTAGGGATGATGAATGCTAGTCATCTGAGTTACTTTTTATAAAAATGTTTATTTTGTTTGTTGAAATACCTAGGCGTGACGTCATAGTTTTGCAGCGTCATTTATGTACTCATTTTGTGATTTTGATGAATTAAAATCGAAGAATTGATGGAAAACAAAACGAGTAAGGTTTTCCGAAGTTTAAGTAGGAGGGCAATTTAGTGATCAAGAGTTCATAATTTATTTCTGATGCTGTCGTCATCCCTATTATAATATCATCTTTATCATGAAAGCCGAAAGACGTCCACTACTGGACCAAAGCCTAAGAAGACCGTTGCTGCGCTGCCCGCATCTAGTAGCTTCCCACGACCTTCACCAGATCATCGATCCACCGAGTGGAAGGCCCGCCTACGCTACATAATCCTTTGCGCTACCAAAGTAACGAACTTAGAATCGCTAAACTTAAGTGGCAGTGGGCGGGGCATATAGCTCATAGAACAGATGGACGTTGGGGCTGCAAAGTTCTCGAATGGCAACCGCGCACCGGACACCTTACATAAGTACATATTATTCTATAGCGATATTCAATTATGTGAATTCAATAGCACTATCACAGTATTACAATATAGAGGCTTACAGTAATGCAACGAATGTACTTACGCAGAGCAACGGAAGGGTACTAAGTACTTGCGAGGCAGCAGGGGGCGGCGGGTCACAGCCTGGCAAACTCCGCGAGTTACAGGCTAGTACTGCTAGTACCTACGCCGTGGTGGCATCATGCGACATCAAAGGTGTTGCGCTACTGTAAGCCATATCGTAATACTGTGCCACTATAATTTCCCGTTTGTCAAGTTGCACCAAACTAAATTACAGGGTGGGACAAAGGGATTGGAGGTTATTTTCAACCCTCGAAAAAATGTCATACCTACTTGACTTGTCCGAGTAAAATTAATTTATATGAAAAAGAAATATTAAATCCACGTTGGTAGACAAATTGAAATTTATAATCGAAAATACGTTAGTAATAATAAATAAATAAATATTCTGGGACAAATCACACATGGTCATCTAGCCCCAAAGTAGGATTCCCTGTGTTATGAGAACCAGAGACTGATATAAATACTCATATACGTTTAAATACATACATATATAGATATTTAACCCTCTTGTTACTACTGTAGTTTTAAAACTACATTTTTCAAACAAGAAAAAAATTCACAGATTTTTTCTTATTGTTATTATATTTTAAGTTGCATATACCTTTCAAATACGAAATTTTGCGAAATTTTTTTTTGTAAAAAGTTAGTTAACACCCAGACACAGAGCAAACAAATCTGCTCATCACACAAAAGTTTGCCCTGGGTGGGGATCGAAACCACAACCTTCGGATCAGTAGTCAAGAGCTCTAACCACTGAGCCACCAAGTCAGTACCTATTTATGTTTTATATTATTCATAATTGTGAATTCAATAAGACTATAATTTCATAAGTTGACATTTTATTTATCAGAACATGACATTTTGCATGCAATCCTACTCTATTATACGGGATACGGGATGTAACAAAATTGGTGTAGGTCCCGTTAACTGGGGGTTCTACTCGTCATACTGAACAACTTTCTCAAAGGAACCAATAGTCATTCTCAAAAAAAATTGGACCCTCCATACTAAAATGCACAAAATCGGTCGATTAAGCAAAGTAGTAGAACAAAAGTTGTTCAGTATGATGAGTAGAAGCCCCAGTTAACGGGAGTCGCGACCTACACCATTTTTGTTACACTCTGTATAATATAAATTCACTGACTTGGTTAGCGCTTTGGTATATACTGTAAGGTGGCCATGTATTTTTGATTAATAAATAAATAATCAATCAATCAATCAAAATAATTTATTTTAAATAGGTGTTTACACACACTTTTAAATAGTTAAAAAACTAATTGAATATTACAAATAATGTCATGATTCAGATTACAGTCTCAGGTATGGTATTTGTTATAGATCAACATTCAACGTATATATCTTTGTCATTTACATAATCTATTTTTTTATAATATCCTCTAGATCACAAGGATTTTTTGACATGAGTCTTGAATTTATTCTTTGACAAACTAGTTACTTTTTCTGGGATGTTATTGTAGAATTTTATACACTGCCCCACAAATTACTTTTTAACCTTACTCAGTCTCGAAAAGGCTATATCTATTTTATTTACATTTCTCAAATTTAAATTACGCCTGTCACTGTTTTTAGGAAATAAATGCCAATTCTTACGAACGTACATGATGTTTTCATATATAAATTGACTAGCAACAGTTAAAATATAAATTTCTTTGAACTTATTCTTTAACGACTCACGTGATCGCATCTGATAAATTGCGCGGATAGCTCTTTTCTGCAAGATGAAAATAGTTATATAAAATAAATAAATTGTAAACACTATACATGTTGTAAAATGCGACTTCCATCGCGGCAACTTAGTGCAATTTTGCTAATTGGGACCAACCTGGCGGCATACCCTATCGAATAAAAAATTGTAAATTGTTGAAAATTAAAAAAAAGGATTTATATTCAGACGTAAGTCTATACAGGGTGTAAAAAAATTGGTTTAGGTCCTGTTAACTGGGGATTCTACTCATCATATTGAACAACTTTTCCCAAGTTTTGTCATAGTTTTGCAGCGTCATTTATGTACTCATTTTGTGATTTTGATGAATTAAAATCGAAGAATTGATGGAAAACAAAACGAGTAAGGTTTTCCGAAGTTTAAGTAGGAGGGCAATTTAGTGATCAAGAGTTCATAATTTATTTCTGATGCTGTCGTCATCCCTATTATAATATTAACCCTCTTGTTACTACTGTAGTTTTAAAACTACATTTTTCAAACAAGAAAAAAATTCACAGATTTTTTCTTATTGTTATTATATTTTAAGTTGCATATACCTTTCAAATACGAAATTTTGCGAAATTTTTTTTTGTAAAAAGTTAGTTAACACCCAGACACAGAGCAAACAAATCTGCTCATCACACAAAAGTTTGCCCTGGGTGGGGATCGAAACCACAACCTTCGGATCAGTAGTCAAGAGCTCTAACCACTGAGCCACCAAGTCAGTACCTATTTATGTTTTATATTATTCATAATTGTGAATTCAATAAGACTATAATTTCATAAGTTGACATTTTATTTATCAGAACATGACATTTTGCATGCAATCCTACTCTATTATACGGGATACGGGATGTAACAAAATTGGTGTAGGTCCCGTTAACTGGGGGTTCTACTCGTCATACTGAACAACTTTCTCAAAGGAACCAATAGTCATTCTCAAAAAAAATTGGACCCTCCATACTAAAATGCACAAAATCGGTCGATTAAGCAAAGTCGTAGAACAAAAGTTGTTCAGTATGATGAGTAGAAGCCCCAGTTAACGGGAGTCGCGACCTACACCATTTTTGTTACACTCTGTATAATATAAATTCACTGACTTGGTTAGCGCTTTGGTATATACTGTAAGGTGGCCATGTATTTTTGATTAATAAATAAATAATCAATCAATCAATCAAAATAATTTATTTTAAATAGGTGTTTACACACACTTTTAAATAGTTAAAAAACTAATTGAATATTACAAATAATGTCATGATTCAGATTACAGTCTCAGGTATGGTATTTGTTATAGATCAACATTCAACGTATATATCTTTGTCATTTACATAATCTATTTTTTTATAATATCCTCTAGAGCACAAGGATTTTTTGACATGAGTCTTGAATTTATTCTTTGACAAACTAGTTACTTTTTCTGGGATGTTATTGTAGAATTTTATACACTGCCCCACAAATTACTTTTTAACCTTACTCAGTCTCGAAAAGGCTATATCTATTTTATTTACATTTCTCAAATTTAAATTACGCCTGTCACTGTTTTTAGGAAATAAATGCCAATTCTTACGAACGTACATGATGTTTTCATATATAAATTGACTAGCAACAGTTAAAATATAAATTTCTTTGAACTTATTCTTTAACGACTCACGTGATCGCATCTGATAAATTGCGCGGATAGCTCTTTTCTGCAAGATGAAAATAGTTATATAAAATAAATAAATTGTAAACACTATACATGTTGTAAAATGCGACTTCCATCGCGGCAACTTAGTGCAATTTTGCTAAATGGGACCAACCTGGCGGCATACCCAATCGAATAAAAAATTGTAAATTGTTGAAAATTAAAAAAGTATTTATATTCAGACGTAAGTCTATACAGGGCGTAAAAAAATTGGTTTAGGTCCTGTTAACTGGGGATTCTACTCATCATATTGAACAACTTTTCCTAAAGAACCCATAGACAAATCTCAGAAAAAAATTGGACCCTCCATACAAAAATGCACAAAAATTTGTCGATCAGCTGATCGATTTGTATGAAGAGTATTTGCGATTTCAGCAAAAGTTCGTTCAGTATGATGAGCAGAAGCCCCTGTTAACGGGACCTACACCAATTTTGTTACACCCTGTATATAGTTTTTTAGCTGAATATCTCTCTGTAAGCAGGAGCGCATACCGCTCATACAAAAAATAAGTTAACCTAACCTAGGTGCCGGCAGAAGTGAAAACTTTTTACGGTTTTATAAATATTTTGTCCCTCCGAGTGTTCCTGGCAAACGACCAGGTTGACAAAGTATTGACCCTATGAGTACTGCTGGTAAGGTGTCAGTAACGGTAACATTGTCGCGAGTTCAATGGTATTTTCCCATCTTAAAAAAATGCCCAACGCGCCTAAAGAAGTTTTCACTTCAAAAACATTACCAGAGCTCAAAAAACCCTCCAAACACTCGCACGATTAAAGAGACTGAGTAAAAACCTACAAAATAAAAACCTGTACAGTCGTGGTCAAAAGTTAGTTCCTCCATTATTACATTACTAGCTGTTTCTCGCGGCTTCACCCGCGTGGACAACGTTTCTATGACTTTTCGAGAGTGCACAGTGCGCGAGCGTAGAAAAAAGTAGCCTATGTGTTAATCCAGTTCCTAATCTGTCTACACTCTACCTACCAAATTTCAGCCAGATCCGTTTAGTATTTTTAACGTGAAAGAGTAAAAAACATACATCCATACATTCTAACAAACTTTCGCGTTTATAATATAGGTAGGATAATAGGTACATGAAACATGTGAATATGACGTGTGTCGTGCGTGTGTGACACATCGGTGGGGTGTCAAATTAACGCAGCGAGAACAAAACCGCTAAAAAGCGTGAAGGGCAGCCCTTCGTAATGATATTAGTACGTAACCTCGTATTAACGTCTCTGGGGTGATATAGGTGGGGTGGGATGCAGTGTTATGGATTTTTGGATGAGGGAAGTGCAGTGGTTTTTTTTGTTATTAAAAATTTAACTGAGTTTGACTACGTCTCACCTGATAGTAAGTGACGATGTAGTCGAGGATGGTACACGCAAAATTAAAATAATGCCTATTCAATCTCAGCTTGAAGATGCCCAAATTGTAGGAGTCGGGAAACTCCACCCATAAGAGTTCTTTTTTTTTGCAAATTGACTATGGGTCTGCTGGGAAAAGTTGTTCACTATGATGACATTCCCTCTCGTATATCTACCAGATACACTAAAACTACCAGGTTTATGATATAGCGGACCCATTTTCCCACCCTTGGGCATACAATGAGGGCCACTATGATGAGTAGAAGTCTCAGGTAACAGCTTCTACACCAATTTATTTTATAAGCTTATAACTTAGAGGAGCGTCGGTGGCGTAACGGCTAGGGCCTCCGCCTCCTGTCCGGGTGGTCGTGGTTTGAATCCCGCCACGTACCAATGTGATTTCGAATTTAGATTTCATATGTACGTTTATCCGACGCTCTTACGGTAAAAACATCGTGAGTAACCCTGCACACGCCTGCGAACAACTCGCAGGTTGTGTGTGAAGTCGACCAACCCGCACTGGGCCCGCGTGGTCGACTAAGGCCCGATCGCCCTAATTCGGGGTAGGCTCGAGCCCCTCGGTGGGGACGTATACGAGCTGAAATGATATCTTAGTGAAAATGGAAACTTCTTTTAGGTATTTTACAGAAGCCAGCACATCAAGCTGGACACTCGTAGTGCGATTCTGATCCATACGCATACGGCATAAGAACGGTACAAAGTCCAAAGTGTCTAGCTGTATGTGCTGTCCACTGTACCTATACTTTTATACCTCTTTTTAGGGTTCCGTAGCCAACAATGAACCCTTATAATTTTGCCCTGTCCTCCCGTTCTGTTTCTTCGCGGCTTTAGTTCAGACACTCTCATTACTAGAAAGCTGTAATTTGGCCTACACATATTATTAATCACGCCCACAAAAAGCTGAAATAAAATCTTGAAAAAAAACTTTTTAGAGTACTCCCGTACACGTAAAGTGGAGGTGATTTTTTTTCGTCTATCCCATGATGTGGAGTGTCGAAAGGTCATTCAAAAATATTGTGGGTGTGTGAAAACCATTTCCATTTGTGAAATATTTAGCTTTAAAGTGCTAATTTTTGTCGAAGTCAAGTGTTTCCCCTCTCCTGCCAGCTAATCGGCTACTTCAAAAAATTAAAAATAAATATAAATAGTAGGACATAATAATCAATTTACAAAGAAAATTATCACGGCCAAGAAGGCTTTCTTAGTTTAGAAATAATAGTCGACCAACTTAAGCTGTGCCAACTTAAGTTGGATTTGTAAAAAGTTCATAGACTTTCCATACGAAATTTATATACCAACTGCAAAAAAAAACGTTGTTTTTTAAAATATACATACATTTATTTATTGCAAAGAGTACGGAACCCTACTTGGCGCGTGGTCCAGCAAGCACTTGGCCACTTTTTTGCACAAGTACTTTGTAAGAACAATGTTAATTTTCCGTATGACTACGCAAAGGGGGAGCGACAAACAATCCTTGAACTAAAATGTCATAGGAGCAAGCAGCAAGCAGCGGTTACGCTAAACGACCGCAATTCGTTCTGGTTTCCGACACTATGTAGGTACCTATAACGGAAAATGCCAAATAACACCTTGTAAGTAGTTGAGGGTTTCAGAAACCTTGTATTTTTAAAGACTCTCCCTAACATAGCTTTGTGAAGAAGTCATAGCGTCGGTGGCGTAACGAGAGTGTCGGTGGCGTACGGTGTAACGGTTAGGACCACTACCTCCTGTCCGTGAGGTCGTGGTTCGAATCCTGCCACGTACCAATGTGTTTTCGAATTTCGACTTCATATGTACGCTCTTAAGGTGAAGTAAAACATCGTGAGGAAAACTGCACACGCCTGCGAAGAAACTTTTTTTTTTTTTTTATTCACAATTGGTAAGCCCTTGGCATTATCTCACCTGATGGTAAGTGACGATGATGCCGAAGATGGAAGCGGGCTTACCAAGATTCCCCAACGCAATGGAGAACTGGCTTGAAGGTTGTGTGTGAAGTCTACCAACCCGCACTGAGAGTGTGCCCTGGAGCTTCACGACCACATTCCCCCCTCTCCATTTCATCATCGGACGACCAAGCGCGGAGATGGGTTCCACCCCTTTGTCGTCAATGTTCCACCTTTTCGCACGAAGCGTTTTGCTTCTTCGTTCATCATGCGAACGGCCAAGGAGTAGAATTCCCTTCCGGCGGCGTCTGTATTCCCCGATTCGTAAAATTAAAGAATCTTCAAGACGAGAGTGAATAGGCACTATTTGAGCTTGCGTGTTACATCCTAGGCTGCATCGGCACTTACCATCAGGTGAGCCCGCGTGGTCGACTAAGGCCTGATCGCCCTGATTCAGGGTAGGCTCGAGACCCTGATGTTTTCAAATTTTTGACTTATCCGGCTGTCTTCGTTTTTCTGGCTTCCAATTCCGACATGCATAACTGTAATGTAAGCTGTAATAATACTGTTTTTCTATGGTTTTACTTGTAAGTACCAATTTTCATTTATAAGACCCTGTTCCCTTGCCTTCCAAGTCTGCTTATATTATAACCCTCGTGCAAGCTTAGACGCGGTACGGAGAGCGCGTCGACGCTACACTGGCGCCCGAATAGAGACAAACTTTTGACAAATAAATACTATTGCAGAGACTTTGGCATATATTTCTTTAGGAAAATGACTCTATGGCAAAGCCTTTGATAAAAACTTAAGCAAATATTTCATCAAATGTTTCCGCAAATATTTCTGAACTATGTCGGCATAGAAAATATAAGTAGCTCCCATACAGAGCTTTGTCATACTTTTGAAGAGACGTGGGGCGGGCGTGTTACATTTGTTACGTATGTTATAACCACAGAATAGAATAAAAATAGCGGCAAAAAATTTTTCTTATCTGTGGTTATAACCGCTGTCATGTTCATTTGACATACTGTACTAAAACACGTGTGGCAACCGTTTTCAGCTTCGTAGCGAATCATACTCTTATAAAAATACTTATCTAAATATCAGGAGCAAAAGTCTAAAACTAATAAATTTAAAATTATATACCCAACTGCATAAAAAATTCGGTTAAAAATGTATCCTTTGTCACTCACGGGATCAAGACTAGATTCGTCTTCAAGACAACACCTCGCACTTCAAAATAAGTCCATCAAGCCATTAAGGTTACAAAGCGTGCAAAATATACATACGAGCAAAATGTATGTATATATATGAAAAAGATAACCCTGCTTTTAGCGCAGTCAAGTAAAAATAATATACAATTTAATTATTTGTTTTGTGAAAAATGTATAAATTATCCTTTGTATTGTATGAGAATGGTGAAAAAAATTCACATTGTTGAGCAGTTAGAAAATTAATGGCAGAGGCTGTACATTTTGTTTCTACGTCGAATGGAATGGAATGGAAGTCATTCCATTAAACGAATTTTCTTTGTGATAGACATCATGCAGAATTTTGATCAATATCTAATGCTTAATTTCAATTTCACTTTCAACTCTTCAACAAAAGCGTCTCGCAGACATGTGCACGGGTATAGCGTTACACTATGATTGACACGTCAAAGTTGACGCGGTCGGTCCGTAATCCACACACTGGGCCATGATGGTGTCGCAATGGTAACTATGGTGTGGGGTGCATTAATTAAAAGTTCTCGTAGAACTAGTGTAGGATTGATAAGAGATTTAAATGTATTTACGAGGCTTGGGTACCTGACCTACATCAATATTATAAATTATTATATTTTTAGCTGATCGTAATATATTTATTTTCCTATATAGGTAGGAAGTTTCTTTGTTTATGCACAGATGAGATACTAGTTACTTCGTGTTTAAGTAGTGGCATGGATGGGATTTAAGTGAATCTAGGCGATGTTAATTTGGTTAGCTCGATTTAGAAGATAAAGTAAGGAATAAAACACATTTGCCGATGTTTACATTTTTGTAAAAGTGTAAACTCTTGAAAATTAGCCAACAACAAACAAAAGCGTGCGACCACTCGAGAAAATGGGAAAAATTAAAAAGTAATAAAAATACAAATGAGCTCTCTCAATCATATTCCTGACAACGCTGAGTGACGTGGGGGGAGGGGGAGGAGTGTGACGTCACATGAGATTAAAAAGTTTGGCGCCTCCCACGGAAATTAGCATTTCACTGGTGCTTCATTTGCATACCGGCTGATCTCATTTTTAGTCTTTGTTATTTTATTCCCTGGCGGACATGGGTTGTGATGTTAGGCAGCCAACTTGCTACAGCAAATCCTGATATACAGGGCGTGACAAAATTGGTGTAGGACCCGTTAACTAGGGGATTTACTCATCATACTGTTGCACCTCGACCAATCTTGATGAAATTTGGCATGCAGGTAGCCTGTGTCACTAGGAAGGACTACTTTTTGTCCCATGAATATAGCATATTCCAGCGCATTTCCTAAAGGAACTGAAATTACTCTTTTTTTGGTTAATGGAGAATAATGGATTGTTGGATTTTTTTGCACAGATATGGCTGAGGGGATGGGAATGTACATAATTTACTAATTAGCATATCCTGACATAGTTCCCAAGGGAACTGGGAAATCATTTCCACGCTCGCGCCGTCGGCGTCGCAACGAAACAACGGAGTGAAGCGATTTTTTTGTATAGAATTGGTTGCGAGGGTGGGAAGTGACATAGACTGCTAATCAGAATAGCCCGGTAAAGTTTCTGAGGGATCTGGAGAAAACTCATGACAACGTTCGCGAGCCGCTTGCGGCTTGCGTACTACTCACTTTCAAATACACTTATAAAGACGACGTCCACGCGGGCGAAGCCGCGGGCAACAGCTAGTTCTCAATAATTCATCAGTCGATTTAAAACTTTGTATGGAAAGTATTTAACTTTTTTCCTCAGATTGTATACGTTCGTTGGAGAAAGTTGTTCAGTTTCATGAGAATAGTATGCGTTGTGCTGCTTTTAGCGAATAATCAGTCACCTCCCAAGTAGCACATAAATAATATATTAATTAAAATAACTGCGGATTTATGCCCAAAGTCATATTTTCATTTTTAATCAGCTCTGGTCAAGTTTCAAATTTGTATAAAGGCAATTATTTTATCTGATAATGCTTAATGCTATATTATGGTTCGTAAAAAAGTACTGATAATGATGAATGCCATATTATGGTTACTAAAAAAAACAATTATAATGTGTAAACTCCTATTTAAATATAAGTTAGTATTAATATACAGTTGTTATCGTATTTCGGTAATATGAAAAACATCTTGCATTAAACAAGCATTAACATATTATTATTTAGTGCACTTAGTTGTATATTGGCATTTTCTAGAAACAAAGGTTTTTTAATGGTCAGAGGTTGTGTCGATTTAATGCTTATCCTATATACACATTGAATAAAGAACAAGTAATGCTTTAGCTCCGTTATCTTCTTAACTTATGCTTTAATCAAACATTAGGCTATATTTTGATCAAAGTTAATGTATATTTAGAAATACAAGTAATAAATAGATCGTAATTTGAGTTTTCAAATGGTTATTTTTATGTATTAACTTGTAACGGTCTACATTGTGAAGTTTGTATGTAATAGGGATTTCTTTTTGGCTAATAAGGTTTTAACAGATGATCGCGGTACCTTCCCTACCTAACTCGATATCAATCCGTCACAATGGCGTTTTAATGATTATTTGCATTATAAAATACTTCTGAAGTGTTGAAATACGGCTGAACCTTAAATGCAAGTGTGTTATACGGTAAATTACGAGCTGTATGTTTTGTGTCTGACCATAATACGATTAACAGCTCTACTACACTATATTTGAATGCCTAATGCATTAATTTTGCGTGTCGCCATTTGCTTTCTTGTTTCATTTCTTACAAAAAGATTTAAAGTCAATCTTATCACATGAAAAACGGTTAATGATAATTTATTTTGTGCACAGATGCCTATAAACCAATTATATTTGTTAAAACAACGCTAAAAGCCTAAATTTCAACAAAATTTGTCGCTACTAGGTTAAATTTTATATTATTTTTATATTAATAAAGGACTTTTGCGAAGGCGCGTGTATTTTACATCATAAACTTGTATATTTTACTCCACAAACTGATGCTCGCAGCTTATTTCACTCATTACGAACTGAAAAAAGGTAGTACTCACCTGTTCAATATTAAAATTTACCCTAACACCAACACGGAACATAATATGACACCATTGCACTATGACAATAACTTAAACTGATTGATATATTTTTTAAATCTATTGAATATACTTTTCTACAAAGGAAATAAAACAGTAAGCATTGTAATAACATTAAATTAACATATTGAAATTTTTATTGCCGCATATCAATTGTAATATAGTCACAAAAAATTCAATTAGCACCTTTTAATGCTTTTACCTGACTTTATTAATGCTATTACACAAAAGTTGTAGTGCTATTACACATCCTTTATAAAACTTAAAGCCGTATAAAGGGGGGGCCCAAATTTTACGTATAAGAGTCGTATAAAAGAAATATGGTTGATATACGATTTTCTTATAATGTAAAGCGCATGGACTCGTGCTATTATAAGTTTGATATAATGGTGTTTTGTGCTACTTGGGCTGTATTCCTAAGAATCATAAATAAGTAGGTACTGCAATGGATTAGGTTGAATACAGTCACCATAGAACTGTTAGTCGCGGGTAAAGCATTATTATACATATTATTGTTTTTCGATGTGGGACACCCATAATTGATGAAACAATATTTTTTTTCATTCACAATTGGTTAACCCTTGGCATGATCTCACCTAATGGTAATTGTCGAAGATAAAAGCTTATCAAGATTTCCCAACCCATTGGGGATCTGGCTATCTTATGTTCAAGCCGGAACACATCGATGCTGTTTACACTGATGTTTGGCGGCAAGACTTAGATAAGATGGTGTTAGCTAGCCAGGCAGGCTATGCCTACCACCAACCAAACCGAATCTTACAAAGTCGAACCCGCCGGGAATCGAACCCATTACGCCACGGAGGCGGTATACAGGGTGTAACAAAATTGGTGTAGGTCCCGTGAACCGGGGGTTCTACTCGTTATACTGAACAACTTTCTCCAAGGAACCCATAGTCAATTCTCAAAAAAAAATTGGACCCTCCATACTGAAATGCACAAAATCAGTCAATCAGCTGATCTATTTGTATGAAGAGTAAACATTTTGTTACGTTTTCAGCAAAGTCGTGGAACAAAAGTTGTTCAGTATGATGAATAGAAGCCCCAGTTAACGGGACCTACACCAATTGTGTTACACCTGTATATAAGTTTTAGGAGATGGTATCGTCCAACAGTAGATGGACCCACAAAAAAAATCTTAAATTTTCCGCGTTATATTGGAAGCTAAAAGTCAATCGTAAAAAAATACTAAATCAATGGTAGGTAGGTACTAGGTACCTATACTCAAAATGGAAGGAGAAGCTCAAAAAAAACTGACTTATTGTAAAATTCATGAGACGAGGAAAGGAAAGTTTCCACCTCTGCTGCAATATGAACTGTGAAGTGCGACAAAAAATATAAGTCTCCCCACTTTGAGTGCGATTAGTGAATGCGGAGAGAGAGGGACAGATTTCTTTTAAAAATGAAAACGATAAGGGGGTTTGGTCACAGTATTACGATATGGCTTACAGTAGCGCAACTCCTTTGATAGGATAAAGAGATAGATAAACTGTTTTATTTGTATCTGCAGACACACACACGTGATAAATTTAAAAAAAGAAAACATGAAATATAGAACCTACTAAGTAACAAGTACGGAGGGCAACCAAGTAAAAACAAAATTAAAGACAAAGAATAAAGAGCACTGTGTGTGTGCTGCAGCAGTGCAAATAGGCCATAGCTCAGCAAGGCAAATTCACTCAGGAACAGACGTCGTACAGATGTGGCACGATGCCGCCACGGCGTAGGTACTAGCTGTACTAGCCTGACCCTGCCTGGCCAACTCGTGGAGTTTGCCAGGCGGTGCCCCGCCGCCCGCTGCCCCGCAAGTACCCTTCCGTTGCTCTGCGTAAGTACATTCGTTTCACTACTGTAAGCCTCTATATTGTAATACCGTGGTTTGGTCTACCGAAGTGCAAATAGGGAAGTACATGTATAGTCAACGAAGTGCAAATAGGTAGGTACATGTATAATCACAGAATAGAGACTATTTACTACGCCTAAATCGAAGAATAAAGACCATTTAGTACCTAAATTGATTTGACATCTAGCTTACTGAAATCTGTTGAAGCTGTATCGTCATTGTAAATGTTAAAGTCTAAGTAAAAAAAAGCTTTCGCCCGCGTTGAAATCGTTTTTATGACTGTATTTGAGGGTGAGTGGATATAAATTTTCTCCAGATCCCTATCCCAGATCGGCCTATTCTAATTAGCATTCTATGTCATTTCCCACTCTATCAAACATCTCTGTGCAAAAAATCACAACAATCCATTGTTCCGTTGCGATTTTAAAAATATTAACCAAATAAAGAGTATTTTTTCAGTTCCCTCAGGAACTACATCGTACTATGCTCATTTCACGGAATATAAAGTACCCTATGTCCTTTCCAGTGACACAGGCTACCTGCATGCCAAACTTCATTACAGACACCGGGACAGGTGAAACTAAATTTAAGCTTGTAATAAAGATAGTGATCCTTTCAGCATTTGTCCCAAGACTCCTTTTGTCTTCCGCGCCTGTCCTAGCACTGGCACATGCTAGAACCTGTTCCTAGCACCGGCACACGCGAGTACCTGTTCCTAGCACCGGCACACACAAGTACCGATTCCTAGCAGCGGCACACGCGAGTACCGATTCCTAGCACCGGCACACGCGAGTACCTGTTCCTAGCACCGGCACACGCGAGTACCTGTTCCTAGCACCGGCACACACAAGTACCGATTCCTAGCAGCGGCACACGCGAGTACCGATTCCTAGCACCGGCACACGCGAGTACCTGTTCCTAGCACCGGCACACGCGAGTACCTGTTCCTAGCACCAGCACACGCGAGTACTTGTTCCTAGCACCGGCACACGCGGGTACCTGTTCCTAGCAGCGGAACACGCGAGTACCTGTTCCTAGCAGCGACATACGCGAGTACCTGTTCTTAGCACCGGCACACGCGAGTACCTGTTCCTAGCAGCGGCATACGCGAGTACCTGTTTCTAGCACCGGCACACGCGAGTACCTGTTCCTAGCAGCGGCACACGCGAGTACCTGTTCCTAGCACCGGCACACGCGAGTACCGATTCCTAGCAGCGGCACACGCGAGTACCGACTCCTAGCACCGGCATACGCGAGTACCTGTTCCTAGCACCGGCACACGCGAGTATCTGTCCTATCACCGGCACACGCGAGTACCTGCACTCAATTAACCCACTTTGCTCTGAAATTATTATTATTTTTTATGTAATTTGTTATCTTTTTCCTGACTTGGAAAAAGTATTTTAATTTATTTTTTTAATTACAATTCATGCAATTTCGGTCGTTATAACGATCCTCAAGGTAATTTGGCTTAGTGCTTTTTGAAAAAACCGTTGTCTGTAAAGCCAGTTTACGGACGATAATCTTACGCGATAACAAGTACCCGTCCAAGTGCCCGTCCAAGTCCCCGTCCGAGTCCCCGTCCAAGTCCCCTCTTGTAAGCTCCTGGAAGTCGTGTACTTTTAATCCATTGACACACTTGTTTGACTGTTCGTCCGTCCGTGAATTGCAAGAACTATGTATAATATATTAAAGTACATACAACTACAACATATCTCACAGTTGGAACACCTCTTGTAAGCTCCTGGAAGCCTAGTACTTTTAATCCATTGACACACTGATGTTAGGTATAAGAAACGCCTCTTTTTAGTACGACGGTTTTCCTAACGGAACACCTCTTGTAAGCTCCTAGAAGCCTAGTACTTTTCGTCCGTTCGTCCGTCCAAGTTCAATTCCAAGTCCAAGTACAAGTACAAGTATAACTCGCGCTTGCACGCTCGGCTCAGGTACGTTAGTACTAATATATATACTGTGGCTCAGGCGTAACGTGACAATGACGTCCCATTTTTTTGTGTATGCAGCCCGTGTCATCAATTCATAAGACGTTAACACGTCAAAAACCTAAAACTTTTAGGTACATTAAAACTGTTATTTAATATTCGTGCATTGTCATGAGAAACGAATGTTTGTGTAAAACAGCCCGATATGTTTAGTGGAAGTGGGTAAAATATCGATTGCAAAATTTCAGGACATACCTACATACAAATGAAGTTAAAAAAATAACTTTCGAAAATATTATAAACTTTAAGCTTTTAATATTGCATTGCCACTCGATATACATAATACATGCAAAATTTCAGCTCAATCGGAAACCAGAAATTGGGTTAAATTTAACTTGCAAAATTTCATTACAGACACCGGTACAGGTGAAACAGGTTGAACCGCCTCCGTGGCGTATTGGTTAGTCCATTCGCTTCACACCAGGAGGTCGCGGGTTCGATTCCCGGCGGGGTCAACTTATAAGATTCGGTTTGGTTGGTGGTAGGTAGGGCATTTAGTAAGCCCGTCTGGCTAGCTACAACCATCTTATCTAAGTCTTGCCGCCAAACATTAGTGTTAACAACATTAATGTGTTCCGGCTTTAAGATATCTTATTGATGGCTATCTTATCTAAGTCTTGCCGCCAAACATTAGTGTTAACAACATTAATGTGTTCCGGCTTTAAGATATCTTATTGATGGCTATCTTATCTAAGTCTTGCCGCCAAACATTAGTGTTAACAACATTAATGTGTTCCGGCTTTAAGATAAGATAGCCAGTTCTCCATTGCGTTAGGGAATCATGGTAAGCCCGCATCCATCTTCGGCATCATCGTCACTTACCATCAGGTGAAATGATGCCAAGGATTATGAATTGTAAAAAACTAAATAAAAGCTTTTAATTATGGTAGCCCACTGATCCAGATCAGAGGGAGACACAAGCGCCGGTGTCAAGCATTGAGCAGTGGGGACATAAATCGCAAACCAGGGTTAGTGAGAGTTTTTTTTTTATTCACAATTGGTAAACCCTTAAAAACTTGTCATGTTTGTATATAAGTTTGTTTAAGGCAAATCTTGCAAACGATTTTAGCGCGACTTTCAGATATCGAATTGCGCTGATATTTGGAATGAAGTTGTATTCCCGGTATCCTTTTAGTATTTTGAAGTTGATCTGATGATGAACTTTGGAGGTGGAATCAATCTTTTATTTTCAACTAGCTGTTCCGGTGAACTTCGTTCCACCTTACACTACACTACCCTACCACTCTACACTACACTACCCTACCCTACACTACACTAAACTACCCTACCCTTAAACCTTCTCCTGACACTTACGAACTCAACAAAAAAAGAATTAGCAAAATCGGTCCAGCCGTTCTTGACTTATAAATGGTGTAACTAACACGACTTTCTTTTTGTATATATACATATATATATACAAATGTAGGAAATAATGTGCTCGCTCGTCTTTTTTTAATTTAGAAACGTCGTGTACTTAATATCCATTTGGCACACTGAGCATTTAGTTTTTTGAGCATAAAATCTCTTTTCAAATAAAAGCTTGTATGTACCTACCTAAAAGTTTTTCAAAAATTATTTAATCGCTATTATACTTAGTTTATACTTTAAATTAAGCACCCATAGTAAATTTCAAATTATGGTAAATTACAACGCGCCTATTATAAAAAGCCTTTTTAATTTATCCGATTTGAAAACGATTTTAAATTTAGAGAGGTACCTACTCACCTGATGCCCAAGATGCTCCTAACTCCTTAAGCCGCCCCTGTCGTAACACCAAACAGAAGAAAGAATTCACGCAACTTTTTACTTTCTCCCACTACACGACTTTCCTCTGCCACGTCTGATAGCCAACTGACTTGGTGGAAACTTGGAAACCGCAACTGGAGAACGCACGCCCAGTCAGAGTGGGCGGGGCTTTCAATGGGCGGGCCCTCCACCGCAAATCAGAGAGTCTACCGACTTCTTTTCTTCCATTCTCAAGTAGTTGAGTGGACAACCGGCTTATGTGGGTAATGCTTAGCTGGATATCAAAGTTTTAGTTAGTAGGAGGTAGGGACATAATAAATATAATGTGTAATAAAGGTGAAAATGACGTACAGTCATCTAAACCACAGATTAGAAAGGTACTAGTTTTACACATACACACACGCTCTCACACACTCACACACTATGTTTCTGTTATAATGTTGTGTTTCTCTTGTTTTTAATTTATTTCATTGTCTTTTACTTCGAACGCTTAGTAAAAGTAAAAAACAAAAAATAATTAGTTTCCGATAATTTGCTTACCTGTTAGTTCTTGTTTTTAGGGATCACTCCTCAGATACAGATTAAGATCACTCGCGTGTCTGTCCGTCTGTCACAGTCAATTTGCTCCAAAACTGATGGACCGATTGAGTTGAAATTTTGGTACAGATATGTAAGTCGGTGACCCCACCATGCACCTGTAACGAAAATAATTGAATTTTAAACATGGGGGCCACTTTTAAGGGTAAATTAGAACATATTTTTTAAAAATATCAAACTGTGTCGTGTGACATATCAAATGAAAGGGTTTGTTGTTTATAATATTTACAAATAATTTAAAAGTTATTTAAGAAAATAGGCGAAAATTCACCATGCCCCCCAACCCTACCCCACTCCTCCATATCTCCAAAACTACTGGGCCTAAAATTTTGAAAAATACAGAAAATAGTTCTTTAACTATATATGACAGGAAACTATAAGAATTCTCAATCTTGTACGGAACCCTCTCCAGGCGCGCTTAGCTCGCACTTGTCGGGTTTTCAACCGACTTCCAAAAAGGAAGTTTACGATTCGACTGTATCTCTTTTGTCTGTGTTTGTGTGTGTGTGAGAGAGAGAGTGTGTGTGTGTGTGTTAACCTATTTTTTTCTTTATGAGTGGTATGTGCTCCTGCTTACAGGTAGATATATTCAGCTAACAAACTATAGACTTATGTCTAAATATAAAATACTTTTTTTTATTTTAAAAAGGAGGAGGTTTTCAACCGACTTTACGTTTTTTTGTATTTTAATAACGCGATATTTTCGCAGAATGTGAACCGATCTTCATGATTCTTTTTTTATTCGATAGGTTATGCTGCCGAGTTGGTCCCACATAAATTTTATCAAAATAGGTGTAGTGCTTTATTTAAAAAAATCACTAACATAATATTTCAATGGAACTAAGCGTTTCCAATTACAATCAAACCTGGATAAGTGAGAAAACTCTATAAGTGAGAGTAATAGCCAGGAACCGTCATTTTAAACTCCCAAAACCTCTATTAGCGAGAAACAGAAACCTCTGTAAGAGAGAGTCGTTTTTCCCTCATAGACCTCCGTAAGTGAGACTGCTACTTATCTATACCTCTATAAGCCACGAGCTTTATTTACAAATTTGACATCTGCTATTTTATGACTCATTCTTAACTTTCGTGAAACTTCCTAACTTCGTTTTTGTATTGTTTTCTCGTCAATATTGAACCTATTCTATTTCGTGGAACTAAATAATGTTGTTATTCTATCGCATTCTTTTCGAATGGACACGTGTGCCTGTGTACCGTCCTGTTTGTCGGACTTACTCAGTTATCAATTGCGAAGGAAAGTTTTGTTCTGCATCATGTCAAAACGGAAAATTAAATCATTCCAATGAAGCTAGCTTTAAATGCGTTGGAGACGGTCCACCGGTACTTTGAATACGCGGTGGTTGTTGATCAAGCAATACATATTCGACAAAATTTATGAGTTAGAGAAAAACATTCAAAATACAAAAACAGAAACCCAAAAAAAAGGATTTTTTTAAGCGTAAATAAGTTCTAAATAAAATAAAATTATATAGTGCATGAATTTTTGTTTTGTTTTCGTAAGCATTTAAAAATATATATGTACTTAATCGTGGCAGCAGCAACGGCATCCTGAGCGTTGTGGCTAGCCGACCCGACTGCCCTATCTTGTGGCAATTGGTACGGCTGCATGTGAAGTAATTTTATTATTTTTAATTTGTGTAACCTTACTAACCCTAATTTTATTTTATTTATAATATTTTCTTGTACTAACACTCTATGGATTACGTTGTCCGAAATAAATGTTTTGATTTGATTTGATTAATATATCTTGTGCATATAATTTTTTTTTACATCACGAGCCATTTTTTTAATTTCCCCTGTCTTGATTTGTTAGGGTTGCCACCAAAGCCGATCAAGAACTTTACAACCCTAACGGCCAACTGTTCTACGAGCTATGTGCCCTGCCCACTGCCACTTCATTTTCGCGATTCTGTGAGCTATGTCGGTTACTTTGGTTCTCCTTCGGATCTCCTCATTTCTGATTCGATAGAGTAGGGAAATTCCGAGCTTAGCTCGCTCCATTGCCCTTTGGGTGACCTTGAGCCTACTTATGAGGCCCATAGTAAGCGATCATGTCTCAATTCCGTATGTCATCACTGCGGCAACATACAAAGAGACCTTATAGTATTGAGACACTGCGGTATTCGGAACGTGAAGATATTGCGAAGCTTCCCGAACGCTGCCCAGCTGAGTTGGATTCGCCGATTGATCTCTTTCTTGAAGTTGGACCTACCTAGCTGGACTGTTACACGGACATTTAACATGATTTTCATCTTTTAAGAGATTTGTTATGAGACTATACTGAGGCCATCAAGCATTGTGCTTAAGTCTTCCATAGTCTCAGCCACGACCACGATATCGTCAACGAATCGGAGGTGGGTGATGCACTCGCCGTTGATATTGATGCCGAGTCCACCCCAGTCCAGAAGCTTGAAAACATCTTCCAGGGCGGCGGTAAAAGTCCCCCTGTCTCTCGATCTGTCTGACTGCCCAAAAGGAGGGTAAGGTTTTTAATGTGTGTGTATTCAATTCAATTCAATATACACAACATTACACCTCTTTATTGGGAAGTCCGGTAGATTCAAGATTCAAGGTATTTTTTCAAAATATGTGCAATTTACATTATTTCTGATAGTCATAGAATAATAATCAATGTCATTTGTGAAGAATCAAGAAATAAACAAAAATTTGTTAATAACATCAAAATTAAATCCTTGATATAAACCAGATTATTTCATTAGAACATGAAAACAATATGACACGAAAAGTTATACATAAAAATCATTTAACAAGAGTAGGCCAGTTCACACGAACATCACAAGGTCACGAGTATAACGCGAAAGTTAGCCATCGCCATCAACCATATTAGAAGGAAAGGAACGACCCGGCTCCTAATGCGCCACCATCCGCAAGCATGGACCACTCATGTCAATGCTAAGATAAAAATATTTATTAAAGTACCTACTAGACTTGTCCTATTCCATCGCTTCCACGTCAATGTACGTATGTTTGTTTCTTAGGCCCAACCTGTAAGCCTATGGCTTGATGGGTTTTGGAGTAAAGTAAACTCTCCTTCTGGTGTAGTCGAATAAAAACCTTTCGTGTTGGGTCACATAGTGCAGGAATCCGCAGTCACTACCTCAATCAATACCTGGAATGATTTTCATTGAGAGTTTCTACTAAAACCCACTCACCTTCATGGGCTACATGGATAATTTCAATAATCTAAATCAAACCGTTTAAAAATGCCAGAGTGATACATTGTCTACAACTAAGGCGGCCTAAGAGTGATATCTTGTAGACAGCGCAACAGCTGATAAAAAAATGGCAGTAATTAAATTAAGTACTAAAACCGCGAAAATTAAATTTGAAATGAGGTTGAATTACTAAATACTGATTTAAATACTAAGTTACCGTAAACTTTTGGTGCTAAAAAATATACGGAAATTACCGACTAAGTTGCTAAAACTTCAAGGTCGGAATAAAATACTGAAAGTTACAAAAATTTTAGATTTTTTCCGGTTTCTTTGCTTAGTCCCATTACTAGTCACATTGATGTCCATTGGGACTCTTTGGGACTCTTTCGAGCCGCCGCGGTCTTTCTTTCGTAACTGTCAGGCTGTACATTGGCAAATAAGCTGTGAGAAGCGCTTAGCAAAAAATCAGGAAAATTGTTCCCGCTTAATTTATCGGCCTGAAAAAAAGATATGTTATATTCAAAGATTTTACCTAGGGTTCTTGTTAGTTCATTATACACGATTAGATTTACTTGACTCAATCATAAAAAATCCCAAACATAGCATAAATTGAAGCAAAGTGAAGCAAAGCCTGTTAAACATTTGTACGAAAAATTATTTCTTTTAAAATTGAAATTTATATCATAATTTTCTTCTTTTCAAACTACGTAGTCTATGTTTATTCAAATTTAATTTAGTTCACTTTTTGAAAAAGTGCAAAACTGTAGTTATTTTTTTTACTCTTTACACGTAAAGAAAAAGACAGAGACAACTGTTCAATCAAGGCCTCGTCGCCTTAAATTGATTATATTTGGTCCTACCTACTATTTTTTTTAGATTTCCTGCAATAGCGGTTTAGCTGGTACTGGGGAACGGGGACGGAGGGACACTTGATTCTTAACAAAAATTTGCACTTTAAAGCTTAATATTTCGTAAACCGATCCCTGAATCGAAAAATGGTTTTAGCAAACCCTCGGAAGTTTTGAAAGAGCTATTCAACGATACCCCAGACGATAGGGTATGTCAACGAAAAAAAATTCACCCCCTCTTTACATGCAAGTTGGTAGGGGATACTCTAAAAACATATTTTTTTCAAGATTTATTATTTCACTTTTGCGGCGTAGTTAATATGTACCAATGCCAAATTACAGCTTTCTAGTAGGTACTTATAGTCTCTCAGCAAATTTAATTTAGTTCACTTTTTCGAAACATATCTACGTAAAAACATTGAAAAAGTGCAAAAGTGTAGTTATTTTCTTTACTCTTTACACTTAAAGAAAAAGGCAGAGACAACTGTTCAAAGGCCATTGACAGTATCATCATCAAAACTAACAAACCTTTAATCGCTCGCTTAAGGTGGTTGCAGAGGCGTCATTTTCATACAAAACGTTTGACCAATACACTCATCGAGTGTTAGAGTATTAGGTTATCAAACAATGTCAAAAAAATGTTTAAAAAATCTTGTTTTCGCGAATGAAATCAGATTTGTGATAAATCGAACAATTGAAAAGTTATTAAGGTTTTAAATCTTGTTCAAAAGTGTCGATTTTACGTATGTGTGCGTTACATTTACACAACATAGACACTTATGCGTACCGTAAAGCTATGTATGAACAGTTCGTTCTGAAACTCTACTTATGTTATAGAATCTAAATATAAAATGTTTTTTCAGAGTGAATACAAATCGATTTATTTTTTATTAATAACACCCATAATTAATAGTGTAAAAAACTAATACAAAGATTTAGTTTTTCAAAGATGTTCTTATATTTTTGTTAAAAAAATTAAAACAACACACTTTTCGAACGCACTTATCCCCGTAACACTCTGTGGCTGACTATGAATGAATCAGTGTTGCTATATATACGGATTTATCTGCACTCGTATGGATTTTTGAGGTCCAATGCGGATAATTCATGATTATGGATTTACGCGACACAAATATCATATTCCTACATCCAAAGGTATTGTTTACAGGTTGAATTTATGTATATTCCTTTCGTTTTCTTTAAAATTTGACTTGTACTCATGTAACTGAAAAACTTTCCCCAAGGAACCGGCTGCTGTGTCATATTCATACAAATTTAGCTTTGTTGGACTTCTTAAACTTTGTATGGAGAGTCCAAACATTTGGATAAGATAACAAAAAAAAATATATTACACTTTAGACTTCTGTACATATTTTTACGAGAAAGTTTATGCGACTTGTGGCGTATCATTTTTGTCATACGGTATAGGGTATTTGACAGTGTTTAAATAAATTAAAAAATACTATTCACTAAATAGCATTTCTCCTACAAAAGCATAAAAAACATTCATTTAACATTTCATTCTAAATTCAATTTTATATTTATCAAAATCACTAAATCAGTTCGTCAAAGACAATGACGTCATAACTTTGTAACACGAACAATTTCAGAACAAAATTTCGTTTTTGACCGTTGATAAAAAGTAACTCAAATGACTAGCAGTCAAATACCGGATTGTATTAACAATTTTAACTGACAATTATTTACTGTTGCACGAATTTTGTCCAGATTTTGGACTGAAGATAGATTTCTTGATTCCTCCATATGGCAACACTGTTTTTTTGCTCTGCAGTTAGTTTGTGAATTTGGTAAACAAATGGCTTTTGTAACAAAATGAATTAACGCATTTACAATAAATACGTATACTCAGGACGCAAAGTAAACCCAAAACGATCGCGAGCCGGTTTGTTACGGTATCATGCACTAGAATAGCAATGGCTTCGTAAGTACCTATAATACAGGCAATCCTCTTCGGTGTTTGTGAACATTACTTACACTGTTGGTGTGTCGCTATCAACCGTTCAGAGTGCTCCAGCGATTTGAAATGACTGGATTCAATATGCACAGACCAGGAACAGGCCGAACAAGGAGCATGACAGCGCGGGACGATCGATATATGGTGTCAACAATATTGAGAAATCGATTTCAAACGGCTGTTGAAGTCAAAAATCACCTTCTACGTGCTGAAGAGAGCAATCCAGGCACGTGTACAGTGAGGCCGCGTCTTGCTGAAGCGAACATGAAGCCATTTAGACCCACCAATGGTCCAAAACTCGGAAGGCAGCATCTAAATTCAAGGCTGAGTTATGCTAGAGAACACATGAATTGGACTTTCAATGACTGGTCAACAGTTATGTTTTCGGACGAGTCGAGATTCATGCTATACAAGCACGATGGGAGACGAACTTTAACTGCAGAGAGATATGTGAATGAAACCTTAAATGAGTATGTTGGCCCACTTTTAGTAAACATGCGCAAGAATGCCATCCTTATGCAAGATAATGCTCATCCCCACACAGTCTCTATCACACGCATGCAGTGGCCAGCACGCAGCCCAAACTTGAACTTCATCGAGCATGCTCGGATGAAGCAATGATAGAGGAATGGGAGAATAATCCTCAGCATCAACTCAGAAATCGAAAGTGGAAAGCATGCTAAACCGTGTAACAGCTGTTTTAATAGATCTCAGTGGTAATACAAAATACTAAAATGTAAGAAAATTGCAATTTCGAAATCTAATGAAAAATTTACATTTAAATAAACTTTATAAACTTTTATGACTTATTTTTATTATTATACTAGCTGTCCCGGCGAACTTCGTTCCACCTTACACTACACTACACTATCCTACCCTACCCTACCCTACACTACACTACACTACCCTACCCTTCCCTACACTACCCTACCCTACTCTAACTACACTACACCTACACTACACTACCCTACCCTAAAACCAATTATTTTTGACTGATATTTTTTTTATTGATGAATATCATATTTTAATACTTATTATCCTATTCCAGACAAAGAAAAATGCAAAAACACAAAAATCATAAAAATTGGCCCAGCCGTTCTTGAGTTATAATGGTGTAACTAACACAACTTTCTTTTATATATATAGATGCACTATAAAATTGTCTATAATATAGTCTTTATTTCATAAAGCTTGTTACAATATTTTGGAAGTTATTGAGGTTTTTGTTACAGACCCATTTCCTTTGCTGTCGAGTGTATTTACACAATAATTAGTAAATTGTATATCGTAATGTGCTATTTTTAGGCCGAACACAGGCAACAACAGCAATCACTAAAATATACAAGCTGTTCATTAGTAAGTAAATCATAGATATTCCATTTGATAAGTTTAAAAAAAAGGAAAAAATGGAACCCTTATAGGATCACTTTGTTGTCTGTCCGTATGTCTGTCAAGACCCTTTATTTCGGAAACGCATGGAGGTATCGAGTTGAAATTACAACCGTATAGTCCGGTCTACAGTCCCTTGAAGCTGTGAAAAAATCAAGCTTCTAGGTTAACGTAAAAAAAGATTCGGCCGTTTATGCTGCAAAAAACGTATATTTCTACACTCTCAAGGGAATCAAAATTCATAGGGTATTTTCTGTTGACCTAGAACTATGAAATTTGGCATGTAATACCGTCTTGTACTACAAGTAAAGGGATAAATCTGAAAACTATACATTTGTAAAAATATAATCTTTATATAAAGTATGTAATCAATTATGCTAGGAACGGCGGTCCAAATTTTGAATTGAGTTAAGCGTGTCATATGAGGTAATGGTAATGGTAAGGACGGGCTGGTTTCCGCAACCAGGCGCCCGAGCGCCCATTTTGCGTGGTTAGCTGGCATCACTGCCAGCTCAGCTCCTCCAGGAAGTCCAGTAGCCCCCGCAGGTTGCCAACGACTTCCGGGAGTGAGGGATATGAGGTATCCTATGAAAGGGCTTCATTGTCAGAAGCTTAAACAGACTTTTAATTATTTTTTTGATGTATAGTTTTCGATTTATGACGAAGAATGTAAAAAAAAACTTTCCTCTTTTTTATATGTGTAGGTAGGTACCTAATAATTTTGACGTATGTAGTACCTAACAGTCTGCACTGTTATGATTTATAATATGGATCTACAATTTTGTACGGAACCCTCGGTGGGCGAGTCTGACTCGCACTTGTCCAGTTTTTTGTAATGACAAAAATTATCGAGAGCCATTTTTGAGAACCCTATGTTTTACCCTTTTCTCGTGGCAGGTCGTTAGAGTTTTACCAGATAAAGTACCACTTGTAGCATATTATAGATATTAAATTTGAAAAACATCTTGAAGAATTTTTTGGGGATCAAACAAAGATTTGTTACCATAGATGAGTTATGCACTAACAACATTTTAAAATCGAACCCCTTTACACACAGTATTAAAGGTAGTTCACTTCCATTGCACCGAATGCTACTAAGAATGCTTTTATTTGCTTCACTTTTAGTATGCATGTAACCTATCTATATCTCTGGGATTAAATGATTAAAATTGAAAAAAAACATGATATTGAATATAATTATTTTATTTTATGTATGTCCCTTGTGTCAACTTTTAACCGCCTCCGTGGTGTGATGGTTAGTCCATTTGCTTCACACCATGAGGTCGTGGCTTCGAATCCCGGTGGGGTCAACTTGTAACACTCCGTTTGGTTGGTGGCAGGGCATTTTCTAAGCCCGCCTGGCTAGCTACCACCATCTTATCTAAGTCTTGCCGCCAAACATCAGTGTTAACAATGTTGATGTGTTCCGGCTTGAGGATAAGATAGCCAGTTCTACATTGCATTGGGGAATCTTGGTAAGCTTGCTTCCATCTTCGGCATCAGCGTCACTTATCATCAGGTGAGATGATGCCAAGGGCTTACCAACGGTGAATTAAAAAATAATAATAAGGCTTCAGCAGCGCCCATGAAAATGGTTATTATGTGTAAAGGTGGTGATCATCATCATATCAGCCAAAAGACGTCCACTGGTGGATAAAGACCTCTCACATCCAGCGATACTTTCTATATATTTTTGCTGATCAACTGTAATTACATTCCTTTCTCGATCTACATTGATATTCATTTCTAGATATCATCTCACAGGACCTAGGTTTTCATATCTTAAACCACGATCTGCTATATTAAATGATTAAAACAAAAGTTTATTTGGGCTGGAAGTACTTATATTTTTACAATGAGAAACAAATCAATCAAAAGTAAAAAAGTCTCTGTCACACCATAGAAGAGACAGAACATAAAGACTTAATGGAAGATATGCAAACTTCACGTCTAACTACCTGAGAGAAGGTGTCCTCATAATCTATTCCAGGTTGCTGCGTGAAACCTTTTGTCACTAGTCTCCCATGATAACGCAGTTTGTTGTTCACATCAAACTGTTTATTTAGTACCCACTTGCACTTATCAACTATTGTTGCACCACCTGACATATCAATAAGCTCCCGAGCATTGTTTTCCCTGAACGACTGCTATGGCTCAGCAGCTGGAATGTACACACGGAGAAACCATATCTATTGAGGTAGGTAGTTTCCTCTCTCTGTTTTCGTTCTCTATAGCACATGGAGTAGACATGGGCTTTCTTTCAATTCCCCCACTGAATCTGTCCTCCTGGCTGTCTTCAGGTGACATTTCTTCTCCATGAAACCAGATAACACTATTCTTCAGTTTCCTCATTTCCATTTTGTCTTCCATTACAATCACGTCTCTGCTAATTATCTGCATTTTTACAAGGATTCTACACTGTATCCAAAAAGATAATCGTAAAAACGATTTCTGAAAATCCGATGTGCTCTCTGTTTTGCTTTATTGTCCCAGGAATAAAATGTAATTTTGTTTATGTAGGTATTTATTTCGTAGTGATTTCTTTTCTCTTTGTATACCGCTATTGTAAACTGACAGATATTACGCGACTTTTTATTGAATGAATTGCACCCACACACTTACAATTCGTGCCTGCAGTGTGCGTGACTGCTATCAGCTGCTAATTGTGGGATAACACGGGAGAATAAAACAATAAATGAAGTTAAACACTTACTATATCATCGAAATATCAATAAAAGGGCTCGCGAATAAACAAATTTTGCTTCAAACTTATCTAATTTACGAAATATTTGTCAAAAACAACAATATTTGCTCGCCAGCGCCATCTAGGTTGCGATGTCTATTTTTGTTTCCTCTGCAACCGCCTTAACTCACTCCACCCCCACGAGTTTCATACGAGTACAAAAAGTCATTGATCTTAACTGGTTTCGTATACGAACTTAAAGAACGATGTTTTTTGAATATTTCTTTCGGAAGATAAGTATTTCGGTAACTTAGTATTTTTTTATGCAACCACCTCATTTTTAGCGTGTTTTTCGGAACCTTTAATGTATCTCTTAAAAGCGTAATAATCTTATATCAAGACACATCCAGAACTTGAAGAATTGAACAATGCAATGTTTAAAATAAAAACTGTATAGGGATATATGGCTTACTAGGACTTTCTATAGATTTATTTTTTTAATTTTAATTAATTTTATTAATATTGACATGTACATGTTTATATGTCTTTAATTGTTTTTTGCATTTATGATAGTTTTATAAATATTGAATACATTGGCAAGCCGTCTCTACTTTGGCTAAACAAGTGAGTCATTAGTCTTTTTGTAGATACATCTTCTTATACCTACTATAAATAAAGAAATAATACAATACTTATTATTACTTAATAAAAGATCTATTTAACGATAGCACACCCTGGACACTGTATACAACGGTCTTGAAATGACATTTCTAAAAACAAATGACGGAGCAAACAAAATCACGGCGAAATCCTATACGTTCGAGAACCAAACTATAACCAATCTAATCTAATCAAATCTTATCAATCTAATCCTATTCAAAAAGCTTACCCCATCTGTGTAAAAATAGTTCATCTTTGAGACATTTTTTTGCAAAAAGTAAATTTCGCAATGTACTTAGATTTCGAGTTCGGGATACTTCCTTGTAATTTCATGATCTACATACAATTTTTATCACCGGTTTTCTCCACAATTACTGCAGTTAGTGACTAAAGAGGTTTATTAAACTAGAGTACCAGAAAACCAATTGAGAAATACTTGCATAATATCAATCGTACCGCACTCGGGAGTTATTAGCGAAAGAAGATGGACCAGACGACGAAACACCTGAAAACTTTAGTGTTAGTTTTTTGTTCGTTTAGCTTTTTCCCGAGCAGATTTGAAGGTTCAACAAGCGTTACGTTTTATACGTAACGGTGTCGGCATACTTAGTTTGTTTGTAGAGTGTCTACTTTTTCTGTAAATAGCCCGCAAAAATTTTAATTTAAACGAACAAAAAACGAACACTAAAGTTTTCAGGTGTTTCGTCGTCTGGCCCATCTTCTTTCGCTAATAACTCCTTAACGTGTGCGGTACGATAAGTATTTCTCAATTGGTTTTCCGGTACTCTAGTTTAATAAACCTCTTTAGTCACTAACTGCAGTAATAATGTAGAAAACCGGTGATAAAAATTGTATGTACATCATGAAATTACAAACTTCAATAGTCAATCATTCCTTACTGAATGCGTTACGAATGGTGTGAGTGTTAAATTAAGGACTTATTTTTAAGTTTCTGAAAGATTTTTCAGCTTTCAAGCCTCTTGGAGCTACGGTACCTACAGAGCAAAAAACGATCATATATTATAGAAGGTATTACCTACCTACTTATTTATGTCCGCTTTATTAGTTTGATAACATGACATTACAATAGTAGATTGTTAATCAAGGGAAGAAAGTGACCCATTTCACTCGAGATATTTCTGGCGCTCGAACGAAGTGAGAGCGCCAATAGTTCGAGGGTGGAATGGGTCATTTCACCCGAGTTAAACACTCTACTTTTCATTTCGACTGTGAGGAAATGAATTATTTATATGATATAAAGTATTAATTAGATATCAATAATTTAAGCTTACCTATACCCAGCCTCCAACCTTTTCGCAATGGCCGCTAGCCACGGCCGACTAGATTGTACCTAATCGAGATGGTCACGACGTGCATCTAGGTGGCCATGGCGAAAATTGAAAAAAAAGTGTCATTTTATTATTGCAATATGGCGCGCAGCAGAATGATTTAATATCAACCTATAGATCTAAAAAAACACGTCGTTTAATGTTTAGTTGAGTTTAGATATATGAAAACCTCTTATTTTAATGTAATTTAATAATATGATGTAACTCAATTATCTTCGACTCCGTGGCTGGCAATAAAAAAAAATACTTTCCACCCTAGGGATGACAATACTTTCCACCCTAGGGATGACAATACTTTCCTCCCTAGGGATGGAAAAGCAATGTTCCGCCCGGCTATCTACTCATGAAAATTAAACTTTCCGAACAGAAGAGATGAAAAAATATAATATAGCATAAAGGAAAATACCTTTGTTTGTTATATTTTTTTTCTAGGTATCATGCTTTTAAACTTCACAAAATTAGGTTTCACATGTCAAACTAGGTTTACAATATTTTCTCAATTAAAGAGAAGCGCCATCTAGGGGTGAGATAAAAAAACCTGGAAAACCCCACAACAAATAATTTTGAAGCGACATCTAGCACAAAACATCGTCCCTTTTAATGTAAACAACTTTATCCAGTACCCAGAACAAGCCCAGAACCTACCGCACCGGGACAGGTGGTAAAATGGCTTGTACATACCATCATTGTTTACTTTCCCCAAGTCAATTTTACAAAAAAATTTACTCTGTACAAAATTAGGTAATCAGTAAACACCAATCATCCATCAACTTCACTGATCGCATTGTATGAGGCATAACATACACCCTGGTTACGGTACCTATTGCTATAATCCAAAAAAATCTGGCTAAGTGCGAGTCGGACTCTCACACGAAAGGTTCCGTACCAACGTACAAGATTCAACACAATGTACAATACTTACTTTTTAACATTTAAAAAAAATACGTTTTTATTTCATTTTTATTATTTGTTTAAAAGACGTGGCAGTTTAAATACACACTCTACCGAACTTCAACTATCTACCTATTACGGTTCATGAAATACAGTCCACTGACAGACAGACGGACAGTGGAAGCTTTAAGCTTAGTCATAAGGTCCCGTTGGCACCCTTTGGATACAGAAGTCCATGGAAATACAAGAAACGTCTATTTTAAACGTAAAAAATAAATCTTGTACGAGTTTGGGTGCGAGTCTGACCCTCACTTGATCGGTTTTTACAGAAATCTCTTAATCAATAACACATTGGGGCTATTGCAAGTAACTAAAAATTTCATCTGTGCTATTGCATGCAACTCATCTATTGAAGATTCCTAGTTAGAATTATCTCGTGCATAGCTTTTGATGAGGCAAATGTAACTGAGCCCATAGCATAATAAATTGATCATTAGATCAAACTTAATCCCGGGTAATTAATAATCAGGTCATAGAACGTGGAACCCAATATATAAAATTCCTGTGTGCGTGTCTTTTTAATTCTTCTCCTCATAAACGGCTTAATCGATTTGGATTTTATAAAATATGGGGTAACTTGGATGATTTATAGCTATAGTTGGATCAGGTAGGTGGCGAGATAGAGAAAACATTTTTACAGCGCCACCTACATCTAACTATAGCTAACAACTATCCCGGTGACCTTATAAGTACAAAAAAAATCGATCAAACCGTTTAGGAAAAGGTGCGCGTCTCTATTTTTTATATCCTCTTGAACGGCTTGAGCGATTACCGATTTAGACTCACTTAGCTACATTTTTTAAGAAATCTCAATCAACGCGTTAGTTAGTTTTGTTGAAAATGATCGCGTGTATGTACTTTATCATCATCATCATAATATCAGCCGAAAGACGTTCACTGCTGGATAAATCGCATCCAACGGCTTCCAGCGACCTTCAAAAGGTCATTAGTCCACCGAGTGGGAGGTCTGCCTGCGATACGTTTTCCGGTGCGCGTTCGCCACTCGAGAACTTTAGTGCCGCAACGGCCATCTGTTTTACGAGCTATGTGCCCCGCCCACTGCCACTTAAGTTTAGCGGTTCTAAGAGTTGTTTCGGTAACTTATGGATATATACAGCGAGTGTAACAAAATTGGTGTAGGTCCCTTTATCTGGGGTTTCTACTCATCAAACTTAACAACTTTTGGTCTACAAAATTACTGAAATCGCAAAAAAAAATGTTAAATCTTCATATAAAACGATCAGGTGATTGACCAATTTTTTTGCATTTTTGTATGGAGCGTCGAAAATTTTTTTGCGGATTGAGTTTGGGTTCCTTGGGGAAAGGTGTTCAGTATGATGAGTAGAAGCCCCAGTTAATGGGTCCTACACCATTTTTTTACTGTATAATATACTTTGTTATAAAGGTACTTATAAATACGCAAATTAATTTAGATTTCCTATACTAATCGATCAGTACCTTATTAATCAACTTTGTCCAAAAGTAGTTAAGTAAAATTATATTTAGGGTTCCATAGTCAAACAAACCCTCAAAATCTTGTTATTTCCGTCTAACAATCTGTCAGAATGTCACATCTATTTACTCAAAGACTATAGCATCTAATCAATATTATTTACAATTACCTTGTTTATAGTTTTTGATGAGGCAAATGTAACTATGCCCATAACTTTTAATAAATTGATTGTTGAATCAAACAAATATAACAAATGTTACTTAGGATAATCCATAATTAGTAATCACAAACATAATCAGTTACAGGCAAAAATGAACTAGTTTTTTTTTCGCACCTTCCTTTTTCATCGAAAGTTACAAAACGTCAGTTTATCAAAAAACCGGCCAAATGCGAGTCAGACCCGCGCACGAAGGGTTCCATGCCATCATACTAGATGGCGCTATTACTGTACGGTTAAAAAAAAACACGTTTTTTGTATGGAGGCCTTCGTTACTTTTTCACTTTTTCTAAGTTTTTGTGTCTGTTGTTATAGCGGCAACAGAAATACATCATCTGTGAAAATTTCAACTGTCTAGCTATCACGGTTCATGAAACACAATTTGTTTTTGAGAATTGACTATGGGTTCCTTGGAGAAAGTTATTCAGTATGACGAGTAGAACCCCCAGTTAACGGGACCTACACCAAATTTGTTACACCCTGTATATTATCTGTGGGGCTCTCCATACAAAAATGCTTAAAATCGGTCGGTTAGCTGATTGAACGATATGTGAAGTTTTTTGAAATTTCAGAAATCATAGAACAAAAGTTGTTATGTATGATGTGTGGGACCTACTCTAGTTTTGTTACACCTGTTTAATCTACTTACTAAAAAGTGACATAAAGTAATAAAAGTATAGGAAATTTCGGTTATTTACTATTTTAATATTATTACAGTGCCATCTATTGTTCTATTATGTACCTATTTAACTAACAAATAAAGTTGTGTCGTGTGGTTTCTATGAGTTGGTTGATGCTCAAAGCAGGCAAGCGTGGCGTTGATCACTGCTTTTTTTCTACTACGTACGATGCCCAAGAAAAGAAAATTGGACCGCATCCAATCAATAATGTAATGGGAAGATGGCGACACTGTCGCTCAACCCATGCAGTACTCTTTTCAGAAAATAATAATATTTGGGCCATGGATGGTCACAAAAATACTATAACAATTAATAAGGATTTAAAATTTTCGTAAGCGAACATATTTTTTACTAAAAAGGATTAAATATAAATAAAAAGGAATCATTTTGATAGTTGATAGCTGTTGATGACGCGTGACTGGTTACGAAAGGGGTCGGTCGCGCAGAAGTCGCGCCTATGAGGTGACGACGCTGTGGCTGTGTGTATCATACCGCCATCTTGCGTTCATTGTGTCAACTTCAGTCGTGTTTTGTGATTTGGTGCAGTAATTTTATGATTGTGATGTGTCGAGGGAACGCTACATCGAAATAGTACTAGTGTTTGTACTAAACTAAAAGTGGTAAGTTACTGAAATACCTTACGTTATAGTGGCGTAAAGTTAAAAACGCAAAAATATGAATAAACAAATTCTGAAAGGCTACTAACCTCCTCGGCGTCTTGGGTTGGAGATGGTTCCTGATATCGATCGGTAGCGTTTGTTATAATTTAGCGTTTTCCCTCCATTTATTTTTTGTTTACGTACGTGTGTATGCCACATTTTCAAGAAAATAAATCATGCATACCGTTTTTTCCAGGTACGATTATGCCGCTGCTATAACCTAGGACATGCAATAAATCGAGTTCAAAATGTCTGACGACGTGAAGCAAGTGAAAGTTGACAACTGGGGAATATATTTCCTGCAGAGATTGAAACATTTCTTCAACCGCACTGACTACTGCGATCTAACGCTACAATTTCAAGACAATGCCCAGCTAAAGGTACATAGATTGGTACTTAGTGCTTGCACTGAGTACTTTGAACTCTTGGAAAGAACATGTGAAATGTATGAGGATTGCCTGGTGATGCCAGATGACCTGCAAGCTGATGTTGTAGTCCCTATAGTGAACTTTATGTACACCGGCCAATTAGAGTTCAAATTTGAACTACTAGAGAGTCTTTATCAAACTTCTCTAATCATGAACATGCCTGTACTTACAAAGTTGTTGGATGCTCATCGACAACCCCAAGCTCCAAAATTGAACTATAGCGCAACTAGACGTTCTTATTCAAAACATGCTGTAGCTCCTATCAAACCTCCTTCAAAACAATCAATGCCTGCAAATGTATCCTCCAACAAACGATCCCATACAAAAGCATTTGGAAGTCCCATAGTTACAACACAAAAAGAAAAAAGGCCACATTTGTCATCATATAAATCTGAAAATGGTGCTTATGCCACTACACCTGTACTTTATGGTAGCCAAAATTCAATAGCTTCAAGGAAAGCTAAATTAGCAGAGCCCCGTCCTACAAGATATGAGTTGCCAGAAGAAATAGAGAGTGAGGAAGTTTTTGACAACTCATTCACTAACATTTCATACACTTCACAGCCATTGATTGTCCACCCAGAAACCACCAAGCGTTATGCACCTAAAAGAAACAGAGTTATATTTAATGAGGCATCAAGCTCAAAAAGAGGAATTTCTACCATAGATATTGTGGAATGTAAAAAAGTATCAAAACAAGTGAATGATGATGATGATACTCCAGCAGGTTTTTCTGAAGAAACAGAATTATTTACCACAAGAGTCAAAAAAGAAGAAAGAGATTCAAGCCAACTTTTTGATCAAATTTTAGACAACGAAGATGGTCCAAAAGTAACAATTGAGACTAAAGATAAGGAAACTGGTAATATAGACCATGCAAAAATAATAAGTGAGGTTTTGAAAAAGTATCCCCATTTAGTGAAAGGCAATAAAAACATTAAATTGAAAATCCTTAATACTCCCAGTGCTGCAAGCACAGCACGACAACGCCAACCCAAAAAGTCACAAGCCCTAAATATTTCTCATGTACAGCCAACTCCAAGTAATGCAGACTACACATTTGAAACTGAGGTTGTGGACTCCAAGGAGGCAGCACGATTAATTGCAATGGGAGCAGAGAATATCAGTGGTCCTTGGATATGTCTGATTTGTGGTGCTCCTGGAAGGGCTTTGCATTTTCCATCTTATTTCAAATTCCGTCGTCATTTAGTCGAAGTTCATAATGAGAAGCCAGTCTCTAAAATGTGTGAATACTGTGGTCTAAAGTCATTGAAAAGAAATTATCTCTTGCACCATCTTTATACGAAACATGGAGTAGAACCACCACCACATTATCATTTTCCCAAGTGTGACCTTTGCAATTATGTAGCTCTAACTGAGAGTTTCCTAATTAAACATAAGTTAAGCCATGGAGAGAGCAGAAACTTCCGTTGCAATGTATGTCCATCAATGTACTCCACTTCAAAAGAGCTACTTGCACATATAAGGGCTACAGGCCACAAATACAGTGCTGATAGAAAAACTAACTTGCAATGTGTTTACTGTTCTAAAGTATTCTTACGAGAGAATAACTTGTATGCACACTTGAAAACAATTCATAGTGACTCTGCTAAAGCAGATGGCATAATAGAAATTTATGAAGATGAGAATACAATGAGTAAACATAGACCAGGTATTAATCCAAATATTATCAAGTATGAGCCAGCTAGTTATGATGATGAAAATGAGGATGAGGATGATGATGAAGAAGAGGAAGAATCTGAAAACCAATATCATATTGAACAAAATCCTCAAAGCAATATGCAACTTATTTCCAAAAACATTGCTACATTAACTCCCAAGTCTCCTAACAAACAAAAGATTCTCAATTCTGGTTTAACAACTGCAATAACATCCCAAAAAGCTAAACCTGTAAAGGTCCCCTTAAAGAAACTTGATCCAGCTCAAGCAGTATGCATACCTGCAAACAAAAACCAAGCTGAAGAAATTGTTATGATAGACAACAATGAATATGTTTTGAAAGGCAATCAACTTATACTCAGAAAAAATACGATTAACACAAATGAAGAATACATTGTACCAGAAACAGAGGCACATTTGATTCCAACTTCAGCAGAATATAGCAGTATACGTGAGCAGATTCCTGGTATAAACATAGCCCAACAAAAGATGATCCTTGACAAGACAAGAAACATGAATCAACCAATTCAAATAGTTGTGTCTAATGAGGAAGAGTACAAGGCTTTGATGGCTTCAAATCATTCTATCATATTTGATGAAACTGATTCAAATAAAACTTTGACTGTGCTTGGTACTCCCCATACTTCTTTAAATGCTGCAGCACTAAGCATAAATAACGAACAATCTAATGACATGATGATTATTCCAAATAACTATCAACTGAATACTTCTGAAGCTATATCAGCTGACAATCCGAATATTGTAGTAGTGTACAGTGATCAAATTATCTCGTCACAAGGTATTGAAGCTCAGTTCGTTCAGTCTTCAGCAGTTGTAACGCAAAATTATGAAACAGTTACGACTACGACCCCCGTTATGAGTGCACACGTCATTGATACAGAAGATGTTGAAGCTTGGCAGAAAAGTATTGAAGGCAATATAGATACTAGACAACCTGAAATGCTCCTTTCAGATGAACCAGAACAGGCAGTAATTGAAGATGAACATAAACTCGCGCCAGTTGAAAATACAACAAATGATAATCTAGATGAAATACCTGCAGTGAATGTAGCTTCTGAAATAAATCAGCAACAAGTACTGCCGTCAGACAAAAATTGTAGTTTAACTGTTGTTCAATGTGATGACAAACAAGAAACGAGTGGTAATAATATGGAGGTGGATGACCAAGAAACACAAGATGAGTTATCAGGAGCTATGAACGCTGATCATGCTGTATTGACTGTAATTTCTAATGAATCACATGAGACAGAAGTCGGTGAAGGTCATTTAATAGATGAATCTGCTATAATTGAGCCTGGTCCTGATGTAAGTGAGACTGAAGAAGTTGCCAAAGAAGACCAAAATCAGCAAATAGAACAACTTACCACTGTTGATCAAAATAAACATTCTGAACAAACTACCCACATAGTTGAAATAGAACAGGCAACAAATGAAGTTGAGGTCAATTTACAAGAAAGTGAAAAAATTGAAGAGATAGATCAAGAAAATCTTACACAAAAATCAATAGCCTCAGAACAAGATATAACTCATGAAACCATTGTTTCAAATGAAGATAATATCTCTTCTTTAGAACAGCAGTCTTCTAATATTATTGGTGAAATAAAACAAAATTCAGTAGGAAAATCTGTAGCCCCAGAACAGCTACAAACATTAACTTCTGAATGGTCTGAAGATGAAGAAGAGACTGAACAAGAATCAAATAATTTAGTTGAAGGTGACTTGAACATGGAGCCACGTTGCGTACCAATACCAACAATATCTCCAGAAAGTCAACATTCCACGGAGGAGACAATTGAAAATATACAACAAGAAATGCAAAAACAAATAGATGATACAAAAACTCAAGATATTCACGGTAGTGATGATGTGCTAAAAGAGCAAGACAAAATACACCATGAATCACAGGATCAACAAGCTATACCTCCACAAGAAAAAATATCATCACTTTTAAATGATTGGGAAGACAATGATTCTCAAGAAGATCTCCCTGAAAATAGTGAACAAAGTCAGGAAATTCAAAATAAGGCAGAAGATGGCAAAGAGAAAGAAAATAATGGAAATGCAGAACCTGAAAATGTAGACAAAATAAAGAGTTTAGTCAGTGATTGGGATGATATTGAAGAGGAGGAGGAAATTCAAAATGAATAGGTAACATTCCAGGAATCGTCCTTACCTTATTTACTATGTAACTACAGTTGTGCGATCGATGAGTACCATGTAATGTAACTGTAAGTAAATACCTAAATATGTATAGTGATAATGTAAGTATAGGTATATTATTTTATTCATTATTAATAGTAATTGTGTTTTATATTTAAAATATATTTTTATTTGTACTAAAGTACCTATTATTTACTCACACTTATTTATTACTTTTGTTTGGATGAATGCCTAAAGTAGTTAAGCTTTTCATAAAAATGTAGCTTTAAGTTTGCTCTCAAATATTTTTCGGTAGAATGATTTTTTTTGTTTACGGTGCACATACCTACTCCTACAAAGGTGTATAATGAATTGATACATGGCGTTTGTGTGTATAAAATCCGTTTTATATTTAGGATTGAATAGTACTTTTATTAACCTTAGGAGTAGAATCTTTACATTTAATATTTTTGTCAAAAAATATAAAAAAAAAACAAATTAAATTGTATTGTTGTTCTACATGTAGGCGATAGAAATAAACTTTATAATTTAAGTTTACTTCATTGTGTATCTTGCTTCATTAAAACTTCAAAATGAATGTCTTTTTTTCATTTATTTAATCTTTTGAGAATTTTGATAATTAAGAATATGTAGTTATTCAAGAGGAGATATTATGAGGATACAAAACATGGAAATAAAACATTTTTTCATTTATTTAATCTTTTGAGAATTTTGATAATTAAGAATATGTAGATTCAAGAGGAGATATTATGAGGATACAAAACACACAAATAAAACAACTTTGCAAAAAACTAACACTTATGTACTGGGTTTTCAAATTTTCGGTTAGGGGTGTAATTAATTAGTAATAAAATATTACTATAGCATTTTCATGGTAAATCATTAGACATTAATTCATTATCCGAGTGTAGATAAAAGTGTAATTTAGTTAAAAATTTAAACTATACATTACACAGAAAAACATACATACATATTAAATTCATTAAAGAAAAAACAATCTTTAAATTCAGCTACAAGAGTAAACTTTGGTCAATTTAAGTGAAATAAATGCAAAAACATAGGTTTCCATATGTACATAACTTTGTTATATTATAAATATAAAGTCACAGCATAATAAAGTAGGTATAGAATAGGTAAAACTAATTTTATTAATAGTTCTTATATGATTTAACTATTGGCACAAAAGAGTAAGACATTATAGTATGATTCGCTCAGATAGTGTCATTCACCCTTTGTAAATACCGACACAGCGCCTGCTGTGTGTCAAAAAAAACAGCTATGACTTCAAAAAAACGCTACATATGTGTATTACTTGATTTTGTATCTGTAATCTTGACTATTACAGTTAATTCTTAAATTTTGTTTAAATGAGTGATACGGTCTGCGTGAATCAACTACCTATTACTTCTCACTCTACTATGCTGTTGGTATGACAAAGAACAACAGATTTTTTTCATCAATAATGTATAAGCAGCACTAATCAATCAATCAATTTATTATATATTATTCTTCTATATATCTAATTGGCATTTAAAAAAAATTAAGGTATATCTTTTATGAAAATATAGAGCAGTTTAATAATAATTTAATATTTTTCTTTCTATCACTTACTCACCAACCCAAAGACACTTGGCCTCAGACACCAAAAGTCGCCACTCTTCCCTATTTCGTGCCTCCTCATGCCAATCAGGTCTCTTCACTGGTTGGTTATTGTTTTATGATTTTTCAAATGTTTAAAAGAGATGACGTCACAGGCTCAAATCAAAATTGACGATTATGAAATTAATTTAGATAATTAGTGTTATTAAATTAACTTTTTAGGGTTCCTTACCTCAAAGGGTAAAAACGGTCCATCTGTCTCACTCAGCCAATTTGCTCGGCACTACTACTGGACCAATTGATATGAAATTTAGTACACTTCAGTAAGTTGGTGACCCAAAGATGGACATGTAATGTAAATAAATGTATTTTAAATATGTAGGCCACTTTTGGGGCAGAGTAGAAAATATTTAAAAAAGTTTTTCAATTGTGTGACAAGTCAAATGAAATGGCTTGTTGTGAGAATCTCAAATAGTAATTTGTTTTATAATTGTAAGATAAATAGTTTTGAAGTTATTTAAGAAAATAGGCAAAAATTTACCATTTCCCTGCTAATCTCTGAAACTACTGGGCCTAAAAAAATCACAGTACATGAGGTTACCTCAACAGGAAAATCTAAAGTGCTAACATTCCCACAGAACATGAGGTTGAGGTACAGGAAAATCTGAAGTACAAACATTCCCACAGCAAAAAATGAAGTTTCAAAAGCCCAGAACTAGACCCCTATTTACCTAGAGCAAAGTATGTACTGAAAGGTCTTGTTCTGTTGGTAAGTTAGTTACCCTGTTTGTGTCTCACTAGGCCAGTTTTACTTACAGTATAAGATCATTATACAGTAGAACCCCGATTATCCGGACTAATTGGGACCAGGGCTAGTCGGTATAATCGAAAATCCGGATAATCCAACTTAGAGTAAGATATAAGTAATGTATAATAAATTATTGTAATAACAGTCATACAGAGTACTAATTAAGAGCATTGGTAGTGTAATGTTTAGGGCCGTTACCTTCTATGTGGGAGGTCATGGTTCGAGTCCTGCCTCATAACAAATGTGCTTTCGAATTTCAATTCATATGTAGTTTATCCGACACAAGAGCGGTGAAGGAAAACATTGGGAGAAAACCTGTACACGCCTGCGAAGAAAATCAAAGGTTGTCTGTGAAGTCACCAACCTGCATTGGGTACGCTTGGTTGTCTATGGCCCAATCGCCTTAATTCAGGGTAGGCTTGAGCCCCTCGGTGGGGACATATATGAGCTGATATGATGACAGAGTACTAAAAACTTACATAACTTTTAATGAAATACAGGTTACATACATACTTATGTTAATATATGTACATATATACCTATGTATGTACCCTCCCCCTTGTCCACCGCCCTCGCATTTGCATGCATCGGTGCATAGCAAGGAAAATACGAGTCGAGATAACCGGACATCCATATAACTGGTGTTCGGATAATCAGGGTTCTACTGTATATCCAAATGCATTCAATGCAGCTTATACATTTTTTCTAAACATACATGCAAGAGTGCACCTGTGGTTTTGCAGATGGCCTTAGAAAATTAAGAGTAGCTGTAAAAAAATATAATTATCATAATGGTAACTGTAATGAAAATTTTGTGATAAATGAGTAAAAAGGTCATTATTGTTTTCAAACCAAAAAGTCCCTTTTCACTGACGAATCTACAAAATATATTGGATTTAAGTACACAAATGTAAATTACATGAAGTGTCAATCATATCCATATTCCATATAGCTAATCCATAAATTAACTTCACAAGTTCACATATCGCTCATTTGGTACTACAATGACGAAATTAAGGTTTTTATCAAAAATGAGTTAAGTATGTCAAACGATATATTTAGGTTGGTTACTTTCGGGGTAAAATCGACGGCAATGTATTTTCATAAATTGCGGCTAGATGGCGTTGACGTCATTGTTACTTTTATACCAAAACGCAAGTATTCTACAGCTACAACGGCGATTTAGTCAGTTGTGCGGGGGGGTTCCTTGAAATGAGGTGTCAGTTTGGTGCAACAACGACGGCAAGGTAAATATGACATCACTTTTATCCCCTCCTGGCGGAACAACGACGACAATGCTTAATTTTGTCGTTGTTTCCGTAAAGTGAGGACTTATTTTGTGTGCAAGAATGACGAGAATATAAATGTGACATTTGTTTTATCTGCACTTGGCGGAACAGCGACGACAATGCTTAGTTTCGTCGTTGTTTCCATGAAGTTATTTTGTGTGCAGCAATGACCAAAAGATAAATGTGACATTTTTTTATCTCCATTCGGCGGAACAGCGACAAAAAAGCGTAGTTACGTTGATATTTCCCCAGATATTATATTTATTTTGCGGGAAAACGACGATAATGTAAATAATGAATTATGGAATATACAACTTCTTAATTTTTTCTCCATTTTTTTTTGGGCAATTTATTTTTGAGGTCGGTACCAGCACACAGCTACTTTCGTATCAAATGTTTTAGATTCGATGGCATTGCTGACACCGACCTCAGAAAAAAATTTTAGGCCCCTAATTTAATTCGTACCTACTTTGATTTCGTTATTGTTGGTTAATGTCGTGTATCTAAGTAAATAATATTATTTCATACTTTTGAGTGAATTTCATTTTGAAGTCGGTTTTTAAGTTTTTTAAACTTTTATTTTTATTTTATTTATTTTTAGTGACAATTCTATCTATCTAACAACGTTATACCCAATCACCCCACTCGCCAATAGGAACCATTAAATCATAAAGCATGTGTTTCATTAAAAGATACAGATTCCTGTAGCTTCCATCATCATCTTAACAGAAAGAAAGTTAAGGAGTTAAATCTTCCATCATCAGCTCATCTGAATAATCTGAAAGAATACAACTATCGGTCTATACTTACCGTGTCTACGCAAAATATTTGAAGAACTATCCTCCATCTCCTAACCGTTAAGGAGTTGTACCTTCCTTCATCAGCTCATCAACATGAGATGATGACTAATAGACGCCAAAACTTGAATAGTTTTAGGAAATACATGCAACACGTAATATGTGCCTATAAAATTTGAGGGTTGTTCTCGATTTCCCTGAGATCCAATCCTCAGATCCTGACTTGGTGACAATGGGACCCCCTCGGGAGTATACTCTTTCGAATAAAAAAATAATTTTGAAAATCGTTTCACAATCAGCGGAGATATCGCGTAACCAAACATACAAAAAAAACATGCAGTCGAATTGAGAACCTCCTCCTTTTTGAAGTCGGTTGATAATGTATGTAAGTTAAACTCTTGAAAATTGCTTCTAATCGAGAAGTTGAGATTGTTTAAGCTTAAGTGAAATTAATCTTAGTAATACGACTGCAAGTTGATTAAGTGAAAGTGACGGCAAATTTTATATACGTTTTATACGAGGTACCAAAAAATATTAACAGTGACGGATGATTAAAAATAATGGTTAGCTTTTGTCAACTAAATACTTAATTTCGTCATAATTTATGAGTGTATTAAGAATTTTAGTTGTAATTGAATCTGTTTTTTAGTTTTTTATAATGAGTAAAGATTTAGTATTAGGCTTAAAAATTAGTCCCTATTGAGAAGTTGTTATTTATACGACTTATAGTTGAATAAATTCAAGCGACTGCGTTTTTCAAAATGTGGTTTTCTGGTTAACTAAGTATTGTATACAAGTTATTAAATGAATAATTAAAAATGATTAAAAAAAACTGTTTGCTTCTGTAACCTTATATTGAGTTTTGTATGAAAGCATTACATATAATTAAAAGAATCCTGGTGGAACAATGACAAAATTGGGGGTGTCGCTCTAGTTTTGTTTTAATAAAAGATATATTTATATAGATAAACAGTTGACATAGACTACTCATAAAACTATAATACTTATGTCATGTTTTAAGTCTAAAATCATACAATAGTGATATATTTAAAGGTCATTAACTGGATGATGAAAGTTGAAAAATTTTTTAAATCGCTCTCCTGTAAAGTTACAAAAAGTGCATTTTCGTCATTGTAGTACCAAATGAGCGATATGTGTGCAATGCAATCTAAACCTCTAGTGGAATAGTTATTTACATAATAAATTACATTATATACAACATTGATAAATTGTTCTAGTCATTAGATATAGAGACTAGTACATATTTGACCATATAGCCGAGAAATACAAAGCCTACAACAACAAACAGGTTGGTCATAATGTAGTGCATATTGGACTGCTGTTCGGAGGTGATCTCGCCATCCACGCGCGGCGCCGCGGCCTCCGCATGCCGCATGGCCTCTGCTCGCTCCTTCAGCAGCTGCTCAATCTCCTCGACATACTCCGGAAACAACTCACAGAACATCTTATTCTTCAAATTGATCTCCAGAGACTCAGCAGCGAGGCATCGCTTCTGATAGTCTGTGGTCTCCATAGAACCCAAGGTTGGAGTCTTTTCCAGCATAAAGCTAAGTAGACCTGTCAGTATTGTTGAAATGGACCATGCTGGGTTCCACGTATCGGGGTGGAAGTCTGTAATGCTAAGGCACAGTCTCGTGTTCGTCTTAAACCTCCCGTTAGGTGTAATCATGTAAATAGACGGCGGTTTGAAAGGGAACTCTCTAGGGAAGATGATCTTGCCATGATAGTACCCTCCCTCGTAGGGGCTCTTCTCCGGGCCCTTCACCACGTAATGCCACTCCAAAATGTTCGAAGGTACTGGCTCGGCGGTCACGTATGGCACTGGGTCATTTTTTAGCCTCAGATAGTCTTGTTTCAGTCTACTAGTGGCCCCCGTCACTTTGCTTTTCGCCATTGTTTACTATCACATTAGGACACTTGATAAAGATTAACGCACGCACAGGGAATCTTCGGAATGATTTGATAAAACTAGAAACAAATCATCTGTTGGAGCTAATTAGATGGTAGGGCGAATTTACATTCAACTATTTCACGATTTCTCACGCTAACTCAACTCAACTCAACTAGTCCGTCCGTCTTCCTCACCATGTTACATCTGTGGTCTTCCTCGTCCATCAACCGTTTGCTATATTCGCTTTGCATCAACCAAAAGGAAATTCACGACTCATTCTAAAGCCACCAAGGTATTTCAACAAATTATACCTAATACAACCGGAAGGCGAACTCAGTAATGCAACCGTGGTCAGTGGAACAGAAAAGATTACTACTTTGTCTCTTTTTTGTAAGGTGACTATTAAAATATTTATAGCTTGGCAAAAAAGAGTTTGAGGTGGTGACAGATGGAACTCATTGATTTTTTAATGACAACACTAGTTTGCTGTCAACGGATTTGTCATTGCTGCGTAGTACTTGTCGTTTTTTATACATTTCATTGAATTTCGCAATTATTTTCGCTAAACTGACTACTAAAGAATGAATAAGACTACCATTAGGTGTGAAAGAAGCGCCCTCGTTTTCTTCAAACTAATTTTTCATCATATCAGTCGAAGGACTGCTGGACATAGGCCTCCCCCAAGGATTTCCACGACGACCGGTTCAGCGCTACCCGCATCCAGCGGCTTCCCAGAGATAGAATTTTGAATTTAGCTAAAATTGCTGTCAGTTTACCTTAAACATACAAGACGTGATCAGTCTACGTTAAGTCACCTACTATCCATTATTAGACCAAGCTAACTCAATGGAGGGGAATTTGCATTTTGAGTTATCTTTAATATGTAGGCAAAAGTGGTCGTGGGCAACTAGTTTTATTTTTGTTGAAAGTCTGTTTTGAGCTGAGCTTATGTACATTATTTTAGTTTTGGATGCATTTAATGCAAAACCACGCGACCATTTGGAGAGTATATCAAAGTTTATTATACATATCGCATAATTCAGGTCTTTATCGGCTGATATTAGACATGTGTCGTCTGCGAATTGATACATGTCACAGTTGATTATCACGAGAGCTAGACTACATAGGTAATGAAAGCAATGGCCCCAAAACCGAACCTTAGGCTGTGACATCTGTAACCGGTACAGCTTCACTGAGAGCAGGTTCCGTTTGTTCCCTTTGAGTCATGAAACTCAAACTCAAATAACTCTCTATTGTACATCAGAATAAACCAAGTACAAAACAAAATTCATAACTAAGAGACGTACAATTTGGGCGGTCTTATCTCTCAGAGAAATTTCTACCAGACAACCCAGTGCTCGTAGAAAAAGCAAGGAGACAGGTAGTACGCGAGCAACAAAAACAGGCAGTTGAAATCGAGCCTGGATATAAAATAGGGACTACCAACAATTGTCTGGGTCTTAGTAGGATTAACTTTTAAGCCGTACTTCTTTCTCCAGTCTAAGATTTTATTTAGGTCTTTGTTAGTTTTTTGACGGCATCCGTGATGTTACAGAGTTCTGCCCGAGAATAAATTTGTAGATCGTCCGCATATACTCGTAGGCGATACGAAGAAAGGTTTACAGATATTGAATTTATGAAGATGGTACAAGAAGTGGTGACAGTACACCCCTATCGACGGTATTGATCGCGTTACTGAAGTTCAGTAACTTTAGGACTGTCAGCTGCTGCTTCTCCATACTGAGCCTTATGTCATCTGTGATTTTAATCAGCGCTGTTGTCGTGCTATGACCAGGACGAAAGCCGGATTGGGAATGGTTCAAAAGGTTACTGTGTACAAGGAATCCCCTAAGTTGCGATTGCATAAGGCGTTCTAATACCTTTGATAGGAAAGGAAGAATAGATATAGGACGATAATTAGCGGAAGATGAAGGAATAGGTTTTTTAGGTAAAGGAATGATTTCAGCCTCTTTTAATATATCAAGGAAAGTGCTACTGGCAATAGGAAAATTAGGGATTTGTTTTATAATAGGAGAAAGGATATAAAGGATAGAGATTATGATATTGCGCCTAAAAGCGTCACCACCAGCATACGGAGCGTGTTTTCTTCATACATGAATCAATACAAGTTATCGAGGAGAAATAGTAATTCAATGCATCCACATTGCAATCTCTAGGTACCGATTCACTACGAGATTTCCTAATACTTTTCCCCCACTTTTGCTGGATCGCCATGCTTGATTGACCTGTAAATATGCCACCTCTGCGCATCTCTACACACCAGATTACAACGATTCCTTATCTAATGTTAACGGGTTTTATTTGTTTCAGATGGCTTCATATTGTACTTGGCCTTAGCATGATTTTTTTATCCACAACGGAGGGGAGCATGAACATTATAGGGATCGATAATAAGCGAATCGAACAACTAAATTTTATGATGGATGGAGGCGGCTTCATCTATTACAGTCCAATCTATACGACGAGCATCTGCACATAGACGATCTATATCCATGCCACGAAAATTACGCAAGATAATAACGCGAGCCTTATTGGGCTTTGGTGGATGAATTACGTAGGAGATGTATGTTAAGTCATGATATAAAAATTCATACTCTTGCCGTCAGTTGAGCTGAGCAACACCAATTTCACAACCGAGCCGGTGCTAACCAGAGTATTTTCACTTAGCCACTCAGGCGCCCGTGGTGAGCGCAGTCACCTAAAAAACTCTCGTCTTGGCCGCCCGTGGTGAGCGCTGTCACCATCCGGCCGCCGTAGGGAATACATTTAAACTATTGGATTTTCGACGAATTTAGCTCAAGTTAGTACAAAATAATGAAACTAGATGACGCTTAATTAAATTTTCTAACTATTCTATTTCACGTTTGCTTTAGTATGGCAGCAAAATTCTTCAGAAAAAAAAGTAAAGTTGACTTTTCGTCTGCCTGTGTTGTGTCTGTGATTTGTTGGTTTCTCGGTACGCGCGTGCTTGTGAAAATGAGGTAAGTACTCTAAAATTACTAATTATTTCATAGGTTATTGTATATCTAATTAATCGTTAAGGTTTTTTCTTTACGAAATATATAAGATAAATGCAATCCTCGAACATTTTAACGCGTAAGATATAGCTTTCTTGGTGTGGTATCGGAATGTGGGCCCGCCATTGAAGATTTCTTATTGTTTTAATCATTTTCTACCCAGTATTATTCAATGAAAAAGCTAACATAGGAAGAACGTTTCATTGTTGTTATGTTCTTATACATTTACAATATAAATATGACGATATATTTTAGGATTATTGATAGAAGCAAATGTGTTTCGCCGGATTTCAGTGTTGGTGATCACAGTCACCATCGGCGTTTCGGATTACACCCTATTTAATGGTCTGTACACACGGGCATTGTGATGGTTATTTTTGCACTATATTGGAAGCTTGTTTTTAAATTGAATGTTATCATTTACTTCGCTTATTAAATGAAGATCATTTCAAGGTTATTTGTATTTAATTTTATTGTGAGCATAAATCTCACTGCAAGCTAACTGCAAGGCGAAAAGCCTTTCAAATAATTTTGATTATTGTACATATATTACAGTAGGTATAGTGAAAAAATAAATAAAAGATAAAAGTTTATTTATAGGTACATGTTTACTAAAACTGTTGCATAGAAAATGTATTTCATTCAAAAAAATCAAAAGTTCGTGTGTACGAACACTTAGCCGGGCGGCCATCTTGTCAAATTTTTGCTCAACTCCGAACAGGTTGACGCTGCGAGGAGTATGTAGATATTTCATGTCATATCTAATAATATTTAAAAGGAATGTATTTAGATATAGGTATCATTCGAAAGACTAAATTGTCTTCTTTTATTTAAACTAAATTATTTACAGTGAAAATGATTCAATTTCTCGTAAATCTTCGATATCTTCGATATCTTCGTTTTATTTTTCTAGAAATCGCAATAGTTGTCTTTTTTCACGCTTCATACTTCAAATTCTTCAATTTTACTTAAATTTGACTATTTTTAGTAAATCCTTTATTTTTCTAGCTTTCAATAGCTATTTTTTATTTTCATAAAGGTCCATTAGTTTAGTAGCTACATTGGATTTTGTCGAGAAGGTCACGGCCGGCCGGCGCGAAATGAACGACGGCGAGAGGCCGGGCTGTTCGCGCTAGTGTCGATGCTCGCGCGGGGCGCTTCAGTGGTTAGAACATTTTACTTTTGTATGAGCAAATGCCGAGGTCTTTAGTTTTGTTATTCCTCGAGAGATGGCGCCACAAGACATTGAGATTTTCATTATCTCATAAATATAAAAAAATGACTTTTATTTTTTCATAGAACTTTTAACTTACGATTTCAAATACTTTAATGTAAACCGATTCCACGCAACTGAACTTGCCAGCGCAATATAATTGGTAATTTCGCAGTCAATGTTATGGAATTATTAGCCTCGTGGGTAGAGCTTAAGTTAAATCATCAGAAGGTGCGGGTTCAAATCCAGTTAAATTTTTAGTTTAGTTTTTTCTCTTTAGTTCGGTCTCTTGACACGAGATGTCGCTTACAATTCAAAGTCACTGACAACTCCTTACTATAGTATGTTACTCTATGGCGCTAACGCTGAGCGCGTTCTGTCAGCGCTGATGGTACGCGCTCACCGTCTCAGTCAAGCCTTAGCAAAGATGACCTATTGTTACTAACTAGTTAGTGTGTATGGGTATGGTATATATATGCAACTCAGAGCAATAACTAAAGCACAGAGAGAGCGTCAAAATTCATTCTAGTTACACTATTCACACGACTTATTAGTGTTACAAAGATAGTGTGATAAAGCAGGATAGATATAATATATTAATTATATTTGTTTTTTGCAAGGCTCTCCACTTTTTTAGCAATGCTAGTGAAGTGCCATAATTACCAGAAATCTCGATTTTTTTTTGCTTTGTATTATTTTCCATGGATGAGATCGAATGAAAGGTCTGATAAAATTAAAAGCAAATTTTAAAGTAGTATTTTAAAGATTTGTAAGTTACAATTAGGTTTGTTTGTTTATCTGATTTTTTTGGGTTCCTTAGTAAAACAAGGAAACCTTATAGTTTCGCCAAGTCCGTCTGTCCATCCACGGTTTAATTCAGATACTTTGATTGTTTTCAAATAAGCTCAGTAATATTATAGTTATCTTTGTCACAGGTTGTGAGGCTTTATCTGGTTGTTATTTATTTCTCTTTATTTGGGCCATATTCAATAGAACTCAATACAATTACATTGCCTAGCCGGTCGCTGTATTTTTGTTCTTGGTATCATATTAGGTAATCGGCTAAGGTATTTGAAAGAATTGTAAGTTACAATTAGGTTTGTATATCTGCCTTTTGTTTTGTTCCTTAGTAAAACAAGAAACCCGTATAGTTTCGCCAAGTCCGTCTGTCCGTCCGCGGTTTAATTCAGATACGTTGATTATTTGCAAATAAACAAAGCTTAGATAGAAACTATCGAGATAAATTATACCTGTACTATACAGGCTGAAACAAAATTGGTGCAGGTTCCGTTTACTGGGGATTATTTGCTTTGAGGATTTTATTAACCTAAAATTAATGTAAAGTTGAAAGTAATAAAATGATAAGATTTGTCCTAATATAGGTAACTGAAATATTTTATAATAAAAAAATAAAAATAATACAAATCCAAAACATTTCCATACAAAGCACGGGTGCAAACATCAACGATTGAAGGCATGCTAAAACAGAACACGATACCTTCTTGAAATTAAAGAGTCGAAATATCGATATGAAATATCTACATCACTCACGATGGAATATAAGACTACATTAAAATACCACCTAAAGGTTGACAGAATTACTAAATAACTGGGGAGATTTTCAAATTGATCGTATAAAAAGAGACCAAGTGTAACCATTTGACAATTTTGGAGTGTCCATGTCGCTATAAGCATAAACTGATCTTATATATTTATCTTTTTTTACCGTTCAATGTTCGATAATAAGAAAGAAGAGTAAAGATATATTGTAATTTTGACGCTCCGTCTATGCTTTAGTTTTTGCTCTGAGGTATGCAAGTATGGGTATGACAAAAGTACTAGTAGTACGGGAGAACATGTGGGAAAACACTGCTGTATCTATTTCTAATTTATTTATTCTTAATGATTATATCCGCTTTGATGTGTATTTGGAGATCCGTAGGAGAACCAAAGTAACCAACATAGCTCTCAGAATTGCTAAACTTAAGTGGCAGTGGGCGGGGCACATTGCTCGTAGAGCAGATGTCCGATGGGGCAGTAAAGTTCTCGAGTGGCGACCACGCACCGCAAAGCGTAGTTTAGGCAGGCCTCCCACTCGGTGGACCGATGACCTGGTGAAGGTCGCGGGAAGCCGCTGGATGCGGGCAGCGCAGAACCGGTCGTCGTGGAGGTCCTTGGGGGAGGCCTATGTTCAGCAATGGACGTCTTTTGGCTGATATGATGATGATGGGTATTTAGTTGGTTTTATTTTTTCATATTCTTTCTTGGAAATCTTAAGCCGGGTTCGTTGCGCTTATATGCTCAGTGCGCTGCACCATGTTGTGAACAAAACATTGTTTGTGGAATACATCCCCCGCGTTCATCTGCGGGCGGGGGGAACGTAAACATTCAAAAATGCTTCATAGACACGCTTGCTACAAACACGAGCAACAAGCGTCCACAAACGCTCGGCAAACTGAGGCGCGCCAAACGTCGACGATATCCTACAAATAGTAGTGATCTGTGATCCACACACTTGTGGACGCTTGTCGAGTGCGCTAGTACGCTCGGATCGATTTTTTTGACACTCGATCCGAGCGTCGGCAAGTGCTGTGGCACCATTATGGTGTCTCCCTCCACATGCTTGCCGAGCCACAACGAGCACCCACAAGTGTGTAGAGCGAGGCACTTGACTCGGCTTGCGAAGGATTGCGAGCGCTTGCGAACGCTCGGATTGAGTGTCGGTTTTTGTGTACGAGTCAAAGGAAGTACGAGCCACTCGACAAGCATCCACAAGCGTGTGGATATGTTTGGCACACCTCAGTTTGCCGAGCGTTTGTTTGTTGACGCTTGTGGTTCGTGTTTTGTGGCAAGCGTGTGTAGGAGCTTTAACAATGTTCTGTTCAAAACATGGCGCAGCGGACACGCCTTTCTTTGGAAATCTTGGTTAGAAACCAAACAGGTGGACCACGGGCAACACCCGGATTATTATTAGATCTGTGATTGGAACACAGAATATGTAGGGTCAAAGAGAATATAACAAACTACGTTTTTAGGGTACAAAGCACTGAGCATGTAATCACTACGTTTTGTACAAAGAGAATATAACAAACTACGTGTAGGGTATTGGATGGAGTATTGGAATTAACTTCACTTTGCTTGCTAGAAATGGCAAAATGTATATAAGTCTCTACTTACATTTATTTATGGAATAGATAGTTTGATAAAAATCGTCTGTAATGGCATTATATGAAGGGATAGCTTTGATACAAGAGAAGCAGGCTGTAGTGCTGGACCTCGGCACGGACTACACCAAGTTTGGTTTCACTGGAGAAGCCGCACCTCGCTGCATAATCCCTTCGGAATTCTGGTGCACCTCAGAGCGACGACCTAGACGCGTCTTCGACTACAAAACTCCGGAAGAGCTCTACGACAACTTGGTACATATGCTGCATACTTTGTACTTCAGACATGTACTGGTAAACCCAAAAGAGAGGAAGGTGGTTGTTGTCGAATCTCTGCTTACCCCTACATTGTTTCGAGAAACACTAGCGAAAGTTCTTTTTACACACTATGAAGTTTCTGGGGTAATATGGGCTGATAGTCCCCGAATGTGTGCAATGACATTGGGCACTCCGATTTCATTGATAGTTTCTATTGGAGCGAGAGAGGCAGAGGTGTCTGTTGTTGTTCATGCTTGTTTGGTGCTTAAAGCGTTACAATCTCAGCCATTAGCTGGTCGAGCTATCCATGATGAACTATCCAAACTGCTAGATGAGGATAACAAAACTGAACTGCACCTGCCTGAGTGTGTAATAGAGGATATAAAAGTAAAAACATGTTTTGTTGGGAACCGTGAAAGAGCTGAGCAGTGGTTGTCAGACAAGCTGCCCACACCAGCCAAAAGTGTTCAGTATCCATTACCAGATCGGCCCGCTATCACAGTATCAGGGAGAACAAGGGAACGGGCTGCAGAAGTGCTGTTTGCTCGCGATAATGATCTAGCATCACTTCCAGACATAGTTCTACAATGTATCATGCAATGTCCAATTGATGTGAGGCGTCCATTAGCAGAGAATATCTTGGTAACTGGTGGCACAGCCTGCATGCCTGGTCTGAAGGCACGGCTAGCTCATGAACTACGGTACTTAGTCACTCAAGCACCTTACAACAAGTGTCTGTACATCAATGAGTTCAAGTACCATACTGCTCCTGCTCAGGACAACAGCGTGGCATGGTTGGGAGGAGCTTTAGTTGGGGCTGGGGATGCAGGGGCTACAAGAGTGATGCCCAGAGATGTCTATGTGCGAGAGAAGAGATTGAAGGACTGGGTTTGCTTGTTAGACAACACACCAAGTGACCATCCTCACAGAGATAACACTGAGATTTGAACAATTTGAATCATAAACTTCTTATTGGAATCACTTGTATTAACTGAAATTAACCACACCTGGATTGTCAACTAAATTGCAGTGCTTCTAGAGGTAATGCTGAAAAGTTACTTGTGTTGTGTTTTAGGGCCTTGATACAAAAAAGACTGGGGGGCCGCGCACCCTCTAAATGTATACATTATACAGCTACACTATAGTGCAGCACCCGTAGCAGTGGGCTCATATGATGTAATTTTACATCTTGTCTTATATTCACACCATTACCCTTTCTAGGGTTCCATAGTCAACAAGGAACCCTTTTAGCGGCACAATTAACCGCCCACCTAAGTTTTCTCAGTACATTTTCATACAGAGAGGAGGTCCAAACAGCTAAGATATACTACAAATTGTAGTCATTAGGGTTAGATCCCTGGCTACAAATTTGTTGAAGAGCACAACATTCTGCAGAGCCTGGGGAACTCCGTAGACTACTCAGAAGAGAGCACACAGTCAATTGGCAAATTTTCCATACTATCTGGGAAAAAAATCATGCTCTTTATTTCGAGAAGTCTACCGAATTCCAGAGGATCAGCAGAATGTTGTGATCTTCGACACATTTGTAGCCATGGCTGTATGAAAATGTAGAGAAAATAGGTGGGTGGTTAATTGTGCCGTAGAGTGTAGTTTTGCCATGTCTGTCCATGGCTCAGCTCAGAGACTATTAGTACTAGAAAGCTGTAATTTGGCATGGGCATATATATTATTCACCCCGACAAAGTGGTACAATAAAAATCTTGATAACAAATTTGCTAAAACCAAATCCCCCAAACTTAAGACGTGCAGTTGGATTTGTAAAAAGTTCATTGATTTTCCATACAAAATGCTCTATTTTGCCGACTCGCATTTGGCCAGTTATTTTTATATCAAAGTCCATAGGTAAAGTGCACGATGTGATCTCACATAAAACAATTATTTATTAACAAGTTGTATATTTTACTAAAATATAACAAATACACAAAATTTATCAGTCTCCTCAATCATCAAATCTACCTGCTATGCTATTTCATATCTTATTTAATATTCTAGATTCTATCTCAGCCAAATATCAATAGTGTAAGACCTTTTTAGTCAAATCACTAGAGAAATAAAAAAAAACATGCATCAAAATTGTTTTAGTAAATAAATAGACTTTTTATTAACTGAGAAGCAGCAAATGGTAGATTTGACCCATAAAAATGATCCTTTCCGCAAGGAATCTTTGATCCCAAGGATTCCCTAAGGAACCTATGATCCTAAGAATCAGTTGATTTGCTAACTTTGCTATTGTTCCTTTGGGAAAGTTATTTAATTTTATGAGTAGAAACTGCCATTTTCTAATAATCTTCAGAAAATAAAAATCAATCTGTGAGTAGTTCTAATGAATACATATTTTATGACACTACCACTTATATATAGCATATCTCTGACTACCACTACTAAATTATCAAGTATCATTGACTTTTAAAACTTTTAATCAGCTTTCAACACTTTTAAATTGAATTAAAGTCAAAATTACAATGTAAGTCACTAAAATGGGCTATCATCAAGTGCCACAGTTGAGTAGGAGACTCCTAATCTCGTGGTTCAATTGTTTGAGTACCTCCTCATCGGGATTGTCTTTCTGTATCAGCAGGTCCCGCTGAGCTATTAGGTCTGTCAATTTATCATTCATAGGATTCTTTGCAGCACTTCTGTAAAAATAGAATGTGACAAATCACTTAAATGTATTGTTACTTATAAAATGTGGAGTTATGAGGATGTTTTGTAATACTTACTTCAGATCTTCATACATTTCCATTCCATCTGATCCTGAGTTACCTAAAAACATACAAGCTACAATGAGAACTGGCTGTTCATGTTGGAGTTTTTCCGCATGAAATGAAAAAACTGATCAAGTGCGACTCGGTATCACACAAACAGGGTTCCGCACTAAAACTTTAACTACCAACAGAACAAGACTTCTCAGTACACACCATGCTCTAGGTAAATAGGGGTCTACTTATTCTGACATAAGAAATTTTATTTTTCCTATGGGAATGGAATGACTTTAGATTTTCTCATAGATGTTCCTGTAATCTATCCATTAAACCTCAAATAATGTGGTTTTTTTACGATTTTAGACCCAGTGGTTTTGAAGATGGGGAAGGGGAAGCTCAATTTTGGCCTATTATCTTAAATAACTTCAAAAATGATTATCTTAAAATTAAAAAAAAAAAACCCTATTTTATTTATTTGGGAAAGCAATCAGTTATGCACAAAGTAACATACAATCAGTGTTAACATTAGATGAGTTGGTGTGTACATAACCCTCAACGCAATCCACTGGTATATAAATATCCCTTTCATTTGATATGTTACATAATAAAGTTTGAAAAACTTTATTTTTTGATTTTCCAATTTACCCCCCGAAAGTGGCCTCCATGTGTAAACTTATTATTTATATTACATGTTTGTCTGGTTCACCGACTTACTTACATATGTGTACCAAATTTCAACTCAATTGGTCTAGTAGTTTCAGATGAAAGAGTTGAAAGATAGATGTGACAGTCTAGGAATGAAGCATTGGTCTTAATGATGATATCATCCTCCCCCACCGAGGGGCTCGAGCCTACTCTGAATTAGGGCGATCAGGCCTTAGTCAACCACGCGGGCCCACTGCGGGTTGGTCGACTTCACACACAACCTGCGAGTTTCTCCGCAGGCGTGTGCAGGTTTCCTCACGATGTTTTTCCTTCACCGTAAGAGCGTCAGATAAACGTACATAATATGAAATCTAAATTCGAAATCACATTGGTACGTGGCAGGATTCGAACCACGACTTCCCGGACAGGAGGCGGCGGCCCTACCCGTTACGCCACCGACGGTCTTAATACTCAATATGAAGTTTGAGTGTACATATAGGGAATAAGAGGTAGGGCAGGATTCGAACCACGACCTCCCGGACAGGAGGCGGCGGCCCTAGCCGTTACGCCACCGACGGTCTTAATACTCAATATGAAGTTTGAGTGTACATATAGGGAATAAGAGGTAGAGAAAGATAGAGCAAGTAAATTAAAAGTCTGCTGTCATATCGTGGCTAAGAGTTGAAGTTATTACAAAGATAAAAGAGGTAAAGAATACAGTGTACATATTAGTTTGTTTAGGAAACCGTCTCTATCTTATCATATTCATATAATAAATCTGAAAGTTTGTCGCGAGCCTATATCAACACGGATGAGGCCGCGTGTAGCGTCCGGCAGTGCCAACGTCTCTGATGTGAGATGAGAATGGATTCGATGTACCTAGAAATAGTCATGCATGATTCTACAATTGGCATTGTTGTTTTTTATAATGAAAGTGTAAATAAAAAAAAAAAACATTTGGAGATATAACGATTTCATACTTTAAAAAGTAATTTAATAACACTAAACAACTAAATTCATCGTCAATAGAAATCACTTGGATAGCACGGTTAATTGTGCCGCACGATAAGAGCGAGAGAGAATTAAAATTAGAACAGGGAACGGTTTTTCATAGTATTTGGCCCTGTGACGACATCACTTTTTAACATTTGAAAAGTCAAAAAAATAACTAGTGATTTAAAAAAAAAAAAAATTAAGTTTCTTAGCACAGCCATAAAAATGTTTTTTTTTTAAAAAACGCCGATTTACAAAACTGATCTTTGTTAAAGCACAGTATATATATATTAGTACTAACGTAGTTAAAGTGATATTTTAAGGAGGTACTTTGTATCACAGGAGAAATCATTATCATTATATATAATAAAACTAAGTTGATAAAATGTGCGTGCCAATAAAACTTAAAAAGGAGTCCCGGCACGATAAAGGGACTTATATAGTGTGATAGCCCTTTATCTCCCCTCGAACAAGAAAGTTTCCGTTTTAACATAAAGGGCGTGTTTTTAAAGATATAAGGGCTTTTCCAACTTTTCAACTTAAAAATCAAGTGTAGTGGCGCCATCTGTTGTCGAGTATTTGAACTTCATTCAGAACAACTATCATTTGGGTTGCATTTCGAAAGACGCTGCGAGCAATAATGGCGCGAAATTTAAAATTCCAATTTCAATAAAGTCTTAAATTACATTTGTTACTATAATGAAGTTATTAAATTTTGTTTACTTATACAGCGGTAGCTAACTTATATTTAGGAGTTAAAGCGACATAATTTTAGTTATTCAAATTAGTTCTGAAAACATTTTCAACTTGGAAATTAAGTGTAGTGGCGCTATCTGTTGTCGAGTATTTGAACTTCATTCAGAACAACGATTATTTGGGTTGCATTTCGAAAGGTGGTGCGAGCTATTGCAGCATGTGTAGTAATGGCGCGAAATTTAAAATTTCAATTTCAATAAAGTCTTAAGTTACATTTGTTACTTTAATAAAGTTATTAAATTTTGTGTATTTATACAGCAGTAGCTAACTTATATTTTGGAGTTAAAGCGACATAATTTTAGTTATTCAAATTAGTTCTGAAAACATTTTAAAATTTAAGTTTTTAAATTTCGCGCCTTTACTACGTATGCTACAGCTGCAGAACCTATTGTTACCGCGCACGATAATGTCGAGAACATTCTAGAAGGTCTGAGAAAGAAAATATTTTCAAACTTTTTCGAATATCCTAGAGCCTAGCTCTCTGAATATATAAGATCCCGGTGTCGCCCGCCAGAGTTAGTTCGATTTGAACAACGAAACAAGTACTAATATAAAGTTGTATAGTATGGATGTTTGTTACTCAATCACGCTTCAGCCACTGGACGGGTCAGGATGAAACTTGGCACACATATAGGTTAGATCCTGGAATAGAACATAAGCTACTTTTTACCCCGGGAAAACGTCTTATTCTCACGGGAAAATCAAAAACAACGCGGTCGTAGCCGCGGGCGGACGGCTAGTATTAAATAAATTGTACAGCCACGCTGTGCATACTTTCTCGCGAAGCATTCACCGTCTGTCGTAGTCGGGCAAACACAAATCAACAATAAACATTACACTTACTTGTAGCAAAGAATAAGGTTAGGTATACGAGTATCAGACTTGATGAAAAATTTACAAATAATTTGGGTTTGTATGGGAGGTATTACTCAGTTTTTTCCTGAAATAATGAAGTACCCAGTGCAGTAGGCCTTATTAAGCCCTGATTATTCACAAAGGTTCATTAAAGTCGTTAGAGAAATTTTTGAGAAAAAGTAACAACCTGAATTTGTATGGTAGGTACGTTATTCCGATTTTTCTTGGAACAACAAGTACCGCGTACTGTAGGACATATACAGATATAGTTACATAACCAGTTACATCAAAATCGTTAGAGACACTTTTGAGTAAATAATAATAAGTGACTTTTTACTTTGGTGGCAACCGTAAAAATAGGGGAAAGTTTAAAAAATAAAATTTAAAGTCCTTTAAGTCTTGTAACTTGTACACCAATTGTTTTTTTTTTAATTCTTTCATAATCGTATCCGGTACGGTAACAGGTAACGGTAAGGGTGTCGCGAGTAAAATGGTTTTTTCCCATTTCAAATACAGTTTTATAAGTTTCAGTAACAAATAACGGTAAGGTGTCTTGAGTTCAATGGTTCTTTCCCATGTCAAATACAATTTTATACATTTTGTTCCTGGTGCCTAACACGCCTAAACAAGTTTTCACTTCAAAACGCCTGGAGGTATAAAAATATTATTGCCCTTACCCGAATTTCACCCAAATCCGTCCAGTAGTTTGGGAACTAGATCACCGGACGGACGCACAGGCGCACACACACTCACATTTTTTTTGTTTTTTAGACTATTAATGTAAGACAATCGATCCCCATCAAAATCTCAACTTCGATTTTTTTTGCCCTCACTCACTCCTTCGTCGCTCGAAAGAGTAAAAACAATCGCATCTTCAAAAAACTTTCATACAAATCGTCATCATAATCTTCGTAAACCGTCTCAGTGGCCAGTGGCGTAATAAATGGTTAGTCCATTCGCTTCACACCAGGAAGTCGCGGGTTCGATTCCTGGTGGGGTCTAACTTTGTAAGACTCGGTTTGGTTAGTTATGGGGCATTTCCTAAGCCCACCTGGCTAACTATCACCATCTTATTAAAGTCATGCCGCCAAGCATCAGCCATCAGTGCTTGTATCTACCAATGGATTCAAGTGGACGACCTTAAAAAACTCCTACTTTTTACACTCTTTTTTTACAAAGGGGCGCTTGCTGTCAGGATGAGACATAAGGCCAAGATGCGGGCAAAATCTAGTTTTCTTAAGAACAACTGAACCACACCCTGGACACTTCATTCAACGGGTCAGAAATGAGATTTCAAAAAAGGAATGACGGAACAAACAAAATAGCGGCGAAATCTATATAAATCTGGGTGATGAAGAGGTGAGGTCGCAATCTAGAGAGCGGCAGGGAGTGTCCATACTTTATGGTAGTACTAATATACATATACTTTGACTGAACCATTTAAATGACAGGGGACTGACTTACTGATGATAGAGTTAGCTTCCAAAGCCGGTGTGTTGGCTAGAATATCAACGTAGAAGTCGTCCTTCAGCCTGTTTATATCAACTGCGCTCTGGTTCAACTCATCGTCAGGGATAGTGTTCAATCTGTAACCATTTTGTATAAGGTGAAATTCAAATATTGGCAAAACACTCCTCAAGATACTGGACAACTCTCCCCAAGGATTATTGTACAGCCACGCTGTGCATACTTTCTCACGAAGCCTTCTCCGTCTGTCGTAGTCGGGCAAACGCAAATCAACAATAAACATCACTTACTTAGAAGCAAAGAATAAAGCTACATATATCAGACTTGACGGAAATTTGGGTTTGTATGGGAGGTACCTTACTCAGATTTTTTCTGGAATAATGAAGTACCCAGTGCAGTAGGCCTTATTAAGTCTTAATTATTCACAACGTTTCAATAAAATCGTTAGAGCCATTTTTGAGAAAAAGTATCAAAAAACCTGGCTTTGTATAGGAGGTACTTTATTCCGATTTTTCTCGGAACAACGGACTACCGCGTAATGACTTGGATTGTACCGCACTGTTTAGTATCTATTGTTGTTGTTCACATTATGGCATATTGTATAGTCCGTGGTGTTACCCCATCTCGCGGCGATCTTGCTGCAGCTGCGTGAGCATCTGGCGGCGGCCGCGCAGCTTCAGAACGCCTTGGATTGTACCGCACTGTTTAGTATCTATTGTTGTTGTTCACATTATGGCATATTGTATAGTCCGTGGTGTTACCCCATCTCGCGGCGATCTTGCTGCAGCTGCGTGAGCATCTGGCGGCGGCCGCGCAGCTTCAGAACGCCTTGGATTGTACCGCACTGTTTAGTATCTATTGTTGTTGTTCACATTATGGCATATTGTATAGTCCGTGGTGTTACCCCATCTCGCGGCGATCTTGCTGCAGCTGCGTGAGCATCTGGCGGCGGCCGCGCAGCTTCAGAACGCCTTGGATTGTACCGCACTGTTTAGTATCTATTGTTGTTGTTCACATTATGGCATATTGTATAGTCCGTGGTGTTACCCCATCTCGCGGCGATCTTGCTGCAGCTGCGTGAGCATCTGGCGGCGGCCGCGCAGCTTCAGAACGCCTTGGATTGTACCGCACTGTTTAGTATCTATTGTTGTTGTTCACATTATGGCATATTGTATAGTCCGTGGTGTTACCCCATCTCGCGGTGATCTTGCTGCAGCTGCGTGAGCATCTGGCGGCGGCCGCGCAGCTTCAGAACGCCTTGGATTGTACCGCACTGTTTAGTATCTATTGTTGTTGTTCACATTATGGCATATTGTATAGTCCGTGGTGTTACCCCATCTCGCGGCGATCTTGCTGCAGCTGCGTGAGCATCTGGCGGCGGCCGCGCAGCTTCAGAACGCCTTGGATTGTACCGCACTGTTTAGTATCTATTTTTGTTGTTAACGTTATGGCATACAGTATGGTCCGTTTACCCCATCTCGCGGCGATCCTGCTGCAGCTGCGTGAGCATTTGGCGGCGGCCGCGCAGCTTCAGTAGATGCAATTCACGAACGGCGCGCCCCCACTGCTCCTTGAAGAACGCCTTGGATTGCACCGCACTGTCAAGCTTCTCTTCCAGGCAGCGCTGTATTGGATAAGCTCAGGTTAGAAGTTGCAATAGACACTTACTACTCAGATAAGAGATGGGCAGGTCTAGCTAGAACCGAATACCCGGACTATTATCGATACGATAAATACGTTTAGTAATAAATAATCGACTATTCGCCGTTAATTCAAAGGTTGGGCGAAGACTACTCAAAGTTAGTTACATGGCTTTTGTTCATGTTATCGATATATATAAAAAAAAAACCGGCCAACAGCGAGTCGAACTTGCACAAAATTATTTTTGCAGTTGGTAATTGAACATTTTGTATGGAAAATCTATTAACTTTTCACAAATTCCAACTGCACCATGTAAAGTTTATAATACTATTTCCAATACTTTTCGGATTTCCTAATCATTTGCCGGTAAAAGGATCGTAGCATTAGTACTTTTGAAAGACCTATTCAACAATACCCCACATAATAGGGTATGTGAACAAAAAAAAACAGATTTGTATAACCATGTCATGTCAGTTCATATACGTCCCCACCGAGGGGCTCGAGCCTACCCTGAATTAGGGCGATCGGGCCTTAGTCGACCACGCGGGCCCAGTGCGGGTTGGTCGACTACACCCACAACCTGCGAGTTTCTCCGCAGGCTTGTAATAACCATACCACAGCCTTATAGCTGTAATATCTAGTCTGAGAAAAACGACTGTGACTTATCGACGGACAGACGGTCATGGCGAAACTATAAGGATTCCTAGTTCTACTGAACCCTAAAAATTTAATAATAATCATAATTTGTTTTGTTTAAAAATTAAAAAGTAATAATAATGAGCGTCGGTGGCCTAATGGCAACCACTACCTCCTGTCCGAGAGGTCGTGGTTCGAATCCTGCCACGTATCAGTGTGTTTTCGAACTTCGATTTCATATGTACGTTTATCCGACGCTCTTACGGTGAAGGAAAACATAGTGAGAAAACCTGCACACGCCTGCAAATAAACTCATGTGAACTCGACCAACCCGCACTGGGCCTGCACGGTCGACTAAAGCCTGATCTCCTTAATTCAGGGTAGGCTCGAGCCCCTCGGTGGGATGTATACGAGCTGATATAATGAACAAAAATTTGTTTATTTCATACAAATAATATTTGTTTATTTAAGACAATGCTGTTCGTTTGTCAGCGCACTTAAATCACTTTTACTTGAATGCGGCTGGACTGCTTTGACTTTTCAAAATTTTCGTAAGAGTCTAAATAAGGTTTTTAGGGAAATAAAAACTTAAAAAGTTGTCCGAAACAATGGAAAATTCGGAAAAAAACCGAGTCTTGATGACTTACGATTCGAACGAAAACAATATCCACGCAGGCGAAGCCGCGGGTAAAAGCTAGTCGGATTAATAAAGTAGTCGAACTTATCAGAGAGTGACTTGGAAAAATGGTCATAGTAAAAAGAAAGAATAGTATGTTATCTTCATACAGTGGTACATCGCGCGGTTTGTATGTGTGCGCGTCAGTAGGCACCGCGCGATGTACCACTGTATGAAGATAACATACTATTCTTTCTTTTTACTATGGCATGGTGATCTAAATAAGGTTCGCAGGGTGACGCAAGTGGCATGTGGCTCGAATTCATGATGAGAAGAAATCTATTGTATGTTCAGCAGTGGACGTTTCCCGGCTAAGATGACAACGTATACAGGGTGTAAAAAAACGTTTTAAAATGATCGTTAACTAGGGCTTCTACTAATCGTACTGAACAGCTTTCCTACCTGGAGCCTCGAATTTCCATTAAAAGGTAGTTCCGTTTCAAAACTAAAGAGGCATGCAGGATCAAATCCAAACAAATTGAAAAGACACATATCGAAGTTCGAAATTTATTTTCGTTGCAAAGTTTGAAACTAATTTAATTTATTTACACAACTAATTTAAGCCTTTGTTTAGTTGTTTTAAAATTTACTTAATATATTTGCAAAGTTTGGATTAAATCTGGCATGTACTTTATGTGTTAAAGCGGAACTACGTTTGTATGGAAACTCGAGGCACCAGGGGACCCTTATAAGATCTATGGTCAATTCGCAAAAAAAATAGAGACCAATTTTTTTTTTAAATAAACTATGGGTTCCATGCGATAAGTTATTCAGTATGATATGTCGAATCCTTAGTTAACGGGGTCCTATTTTGTTACATCTGTATAGTTAGCTGTATTAAACATTTAAAAATAAAAGTGTTACCAATTCTTGGATGAGACTGGCAGTTTGGTCCTTCGTTAGCCCCGAATACTTGTTTTCCGCATCTTTTTCGTTATTCTTTAAATTATTCTGGAAACATAAATACTTATTAGTGTAACAAGGGGACAAAGTAATATTTTGTTCCGAGGGAGTTAGTTTAAATCCTGATCTTAGCGAGGAATTCAATATACGTCGCCCGAAAATAAAATAATAATTTTGGCCCCGAGTGACACACACAAGTTTCATCACAACCTATGATAAAAAGAAAGAAGAAAGCACATGACCCGTTCTTTTTTTTCAGCGCGCATTGCCGCCATACATAACCTAACCGACTAGTAATTTCTTCATACATTATGCGTCCGACCTGTTTGGTTAACTTCACATACAACCAACAAAGAGTTGGTATTTTAATACAAACTCCAACCAACAAAGAGTTTAATACAAACTCCTTGTTCACCAATCACAAAAGTGAGTTTATCACCATAGAGAATTTCCTATAAGTTTGTGATATTTGGGTCGATCACCTTTTATTTGTTCCGATGATATTTTGTTGTTTTCTATTCATATTATTCCACTCAATAAATCATTTTAAATTGTAAAATATGAATTATATTTTACGGTTAGATATCAAGCAGATCACTTTTTCAATTAAGTCCATTTTTAAGCGAAAATATGTACACCGATATGAAAAATGTGTCACTTGGACAATTACTTATTTTATTTATGAAAGTTAAAATCACTCTTTCTATATTATCAAAAATTTCAAACACTAAAGCTTGCTATTGTTTAAGAACATTTTTTTGTATTATTTTAAGATATATTTCAATATAAAGAGTCTCTTAGGGTGAGTTGCACAATGTAACTATAACCAAACTGTAACCAGCGGTCATCATCATCAGCGAAGCGAAGCTGAGTGGCACAATATACAGCACGAGTGTGCACGTATCTATCTTGCACACATGCACATTACACGCAAGGAGGTGTTTTATTTTTTTGGTCTCGCGCTAATAAGTCCATAGCCGATTTAAATATAATAAATCTATGGTTGTAACTCTTTGGTTCAAATCGACCTTTCGTAAAGGTGAACTGTTCATACTTTGTGTGTGCGACAGTTTTGTTCGAAGCAGGTAAAGAGCGGACTCTCTATACTTATAAGACCATTAACGGGCTTTTACTCATCATTCCCAAGAGACATTCGCAATTTTTACAAAATTAAATGTGAATAATTTATTTATTTATATATGAGAGTAATAGCGTCGGTGGCTCAACCGGTAACGACTCGGTCTATCTAACCAGAGGTACCGGGTTCAAATCTGGACGGCCAATGTACCAATGAGTTTTTCAAAAACTTACGTACATACTTACCGATTACTTTAACGGTGAAGGAAAACATCGTGAGGAAACCTGCACACGCCTGCGAAGAAACTCGAAGGTTGTGTGTGAAATCGACCAACCCGCACTGGGCCCGCGTGGTCGACTAAGGCCTAATCGCCCTGATTTAGGTTAGGCTCGAGCCTCTCGGTGGGGACGTATATGAGCTGTAATGATGATATATGAGAGTAGAGGAGATGGTGGTAATATGCCCCCCCCCCCATTTTGTATTCAGCTTGTAAATCTTGAAATAATAGGCCTATGAATAAACATTATACCTTAAAATATTGGGCATTCATCTGCTTATTTGTGTCTGGGTCTGTATTTAATGAAAATCAATTATTTTTTTATAAAAAAAAAATATTTCGAAAAAGTACAAGTTTTATATTGAGATTCGAGGAGCATATTATTGCTCCCTGGGGACCATATTAAATGTAAGAAACAATTAACGACAAAAATCGCAGATATAATGCTCTCCTTAAGAACCCGCATAAACGCTATGTGCCCACAGAAGACAACTTTGTCACTGTATCCACTCTTCACCTCGACGATCATTGGAGTAAGCAGTCTCGCAGAAAATATAAGTTTCATTTGAATTTTCAGCTGATCTATCTGCATGCAGATTATCTCCGTAGTCTGAGCCATCACTGCTAATCCTGTCACTCTCGTCAGGGCTGGTGGGGTCACGTCCGCGACCACGGCCTCTACCCCGTCCACGTTCCACGTGCTTGCCCTCGTCCTCTTCGAGTTTCTGCTAAATGCAAGGCTCCGAAAGTTGGTTTTTGTATGGAGGAGACGTAATCACCTTTGCAGTCGTAGTTTCCTGCCTCTGTTAGAAGTCTTCCTCTTGGGACCAGGAACTGGAAGAATGTCCAAGTCATTTGACAATTGAAATTATTAATCAAATTATATTTCACGGCTATCCTGTATGAAGCCCGCCGAACAACAAAAGCTTTGACTGCTTTCTTGTAACCTATAGTTTTGTTTCGGACGGCCTGAATGAAACAAGCAGGTTTCATTTTTTCAGGATCCCAGGTTTTCCTTTTTTTTACTCGAAGTAGGCGTCAAGGTCTTTCGTGGCATCTAAAACAAATCAAATCAAATAATACCCATCATACATACAATATGGCCCCCGGGGTCGTATTACACACTATATTACGGGGCCATAATACCAAAAAGACACATTTTGCAATAAAATCATGTTTTTTAAAATAAACAACTATTGAATGATAATTACCTTAAAATCCAAGTCTCTGGCGTTCAACACATTGAATTAATGCAGCAGGTGAATCCAGAATTACTTTTAGACACAAATATTTAATTAAAAACAAGCAGGCGCAAAATTTTCACCGGTACTCGTTATGACTTGCATGAATAACTAAAATATGAAATACCCTCTAGCGGTGGCTTTGGGTATAAATAATCATTGGCACCTTATCTATTACTTAACCTGCTTTTCATTAGATAACGCTGTTTAAATAAATAAATATTGAAGGAGGCCGAAATACCTACAGGGGCCATATTACCACCATCTCCTCAACAAACGTTTTTTTTTTTTAAAAAAAAGGATTATTTATGGAAAGTTGTTCACTATGATGAGTATACGCCCGATTTAACAGTACTACACCAATTTTGTTACAGCCTGTATGTATACTTTGTCGTGTCAGAGCCTCGACTCGCTTCTGCAACTGCTGCGCCTTCGCCTCCAACTTCTCGACTCGCCTGTCTGAGCTTGAGCGCTGCTTCTGGTACTTGGCTGTGTCTATGTCGTGCATACCTTCAGAGCCTCAACTCGCTTTTCCAGCTGCTGCACCTTCATCTCCAACTCCTCGACCCGCATGTCCTTGAGCTTGAGCTGGTGGGTCATGTCGTCTTCCATTTTCTGCGAGGCCTCACGCAGCTCCTGGTACTTGGCTGTGTAGTGGGCTTCCAGGGCTTTCTTCGCGTCTAATAGCTATAGGAAACGAAAAATTATTGATATGCAATAAAAAAAGGGTTATGGACCAAAATTCTAAAACAAAGATTTGCCGTAGGAAGGTTATAGGTCGTTAACGAACATAAAACTGGCTCAGAAGCTGCTGGGCTGCAACGCAACCAAGTACGACACCATTCAAATAAGAATATTTATTTCTGTAATATGTTCACATAATATACTACATTTGATTTGATACTGGACAACTTCACAGCTTATATACGTCCCCACCGAGGGGCTCGAGCCTACCCTGCATTAGGGCGATCGGGCCTTACTTACTTTGCTAAAATCGCAAAAAAAAAACACTTTTCATACAAATAGATAAGCTGATCATCCAAATTTGTATTGTAAGTCCATATTTCTTGCGATTTCAGCAAAGTTGTAAAACAAAAAAAATTTCAGCATTGCTCGATGCCCTGACTAAGCTTGTATATCTATGGATCCATTGGATACCTGTCTTCTTTTCTCGCTGGGAGTTTCGGAACCCTCTCAGCATAAAGTCCTCAGTAGCGCGGCTGAGGTCTGAAGCCAGGCTGTGGCACAGCTCGATCCATTGGATCCATTGGATACCTGCCTTCTTCTCTTGGAATACCGGAATCCTCTCACTAAGCCGGAATCATTTCACTAAGCCTGAAGTCCTCAGTGGCGCCGCTGAAGTCAAAGCCAGGTTGCGGTATTGCTCAATGCTAAATGGATACCTGCCTTCTCTCGGAATACCGGAATTCTCTCACTAAGCCGGAATCATTTCACTAAGCCTGAAGTCCTCAGTGGCGCCGCTGAAGTCAAAGCAAGGTTGCGGTATTGCTCAATGCATTTACTCAGCTTGTATACCTATGGATCCTTTGAATACCTGCTTTCTTTTCTCGCTCTTTCCTCCCTCCTTCTCAACCTGAAGTCCGAGGCGCGGCTGAGGACTAAGCCAGATTGCGGCACTACTGAGGTCTAAGATCGATGCAATTATTCAGCTTGTATACCTAAGGACTAATTCAGGGTAGGCTCGAGCCCCTCGGTGGGGACGTATATGAGCTGATATGATGATAATACCTACGGATCCATTGGATACCTGCCTTCTTCTCTCGCTCGGAATTCCGGAATCCTCTCAGCCTGAAGTCCTCAGTGGCGCGGCTAAGGTCTGAAGCCAGGTTGCGGCACTGTTCGATGCCTTTACTCAGCTTACATTCGAGCTCGATGCGCCGTTTCTCCCACTCTTTGGCCAAGAGTTCTAAGTGGTACTCTTCTTTGCGCTTTAGCTGAAATAATTAATTAGTCATTCGATCGAATGATAATTTAGCCAAATAAACGAGTATAGAGGAGTACATAATTACGATTAATTGGTAACTATTGGCAATCGCTGCGTCTGAGGTTGCACCCCTACTAAAACTAATAAAAAGTCGAAGGCTCAATAAATCAAGACATGAATGGCAGACATTGATACAAGTATATTGCTAGGGTGTATACCAATTCTTTTTTGGCCGACTTACCAACCGACCAAGATACTAAAAGAAAAATGTGTAATTTTTTTGATTATGTGTCGCCAACGTCCATACCATGTTAAATACACACCTGTTCTCGTCCGATCACCGAAGTTAAGCCACTTTGGACGCTGTCAGTACTTGGATGGGTGATCGCGTGGCTTTTTATATTTTTTATTGTGTTTTTTGTCAATCATATGATAAATATTATGTGCAAACACGAAACGAAAACATTGACTTATAAAAGCGGACTTATCACTTCAAGCTATTTCTGAAAGGCAATATTTAGGACTAACATATGAAATTGGTTTTATGACTGTACGGAAGAATGTTTGGTGGAATGGTTTTTTTACCAGATCCCTCGGGAACTAAGATGTTGTTCTCTGCACTTAGCTTAACTCTGTGCCAAATTTTATCAGTATTTTCACCGTGAAAGTATAACAAACAGACAGCTTTCAGATTATTTACCTATATTAGTAATAAGGACACTAATTAGTTTGCTGTTTTAAAATTCAGAGCTTACTTGACATTTGAAGAGTTCCTGTTGTCTCTCCTTCCAATCCTCTAATTCTTCGACGAACCTCTGCATCAGGCTATCCCTGTCCATCGCCGAGAGAAACCTTTTTGCTGAGTCTGAAAATATTTGCCAATTAATGTTACGGGAATCTGGGGATTATGTTTTTGACTATCATATTATTAAATCCATTCATCTCTACTTAAATATCTTTGTTCTCAAAAGGTATTTGGTAATCACCAAATAAAATGAGGGTCAAGATAGGGTTAACGTGGGGTTTTTTTTTTGGCTGTGGGTTAGGTTAGACTGGTAAGTTTGATGGTTAGGTATCGTGGAGCAAAGCGACGAGCTGATAGACAATGCGCGAACTAAGCGAGCGTCCAGCGGTAGTAGCCGGCGAAGCACCAGAACCAACTGCTCGTTTATTACTAAAGCAAATATGTATTGTGAATATAGTGATGTATAAAAAAAACCGAAGTTGAGATTTTGATGGGATCGATTGTTTTACACTACAAGAGTCCAAAAAAACAAAAAAAAAATGTCTGTGTGCTTATATGCGTGTGTGGGTGTGTGTGTCTGTCCTGGCTCTGGCTCATAAACTGGTCAGAATTGAATGTAATTTGGGTTAAGGAAATAATATTTTTATATCTCCAGCCCCTTATTTTCAAATTTTTCCTAACTTATTTAATTAACGTTAAGTACCCTAAAAACTGAAATATGAAAAAACTTAAAAATAAAATATAATAAAATCAATACTATAGGTATATAAGTTACCTTTTTCATTTTGGACGACGACGAAAGTGTCACTTTTGCTAGATTCCAGCTTAACTGGAGTTTCACTGAAACAAAAAAATACAAATAAATGTTTATTTATTACGTACAGGCAAACCAGCCAGACATGGTTGCATCTATGGTGTAAAAGGGCAACTGTTTCGAGCCGCGTGCCCAGTGTGCGCCATAGTAACTTAGTCTATTATCTGTGGTCCCTGTCCAGAACTCGCCGCATTTTCCCTGCGCACTCGCACGAATGCAAAACCATGTCTGTTTAGCCTGCATGAAGGTCCTAGACGAGCCGTCGGCAACAGGCAACGGTACCCGAACCGCGGAAGGTCGAAAATTGAACCGCAAAATATTGCTAAATAACTTACCTACCTATTCAATTAAAATAACTAGCCTTCACTGCGTGACCTTGCCCGCGTGGACTTGTATTATGTGTTTCCGCGGGGTTGTACCGGCATAAAAAGTATCACATGTCCTAGTACCTGGACTATCTGTGGGCCAAACAGCCAAATTAGTTCAGCCGTTTTTGCGTGACTGAGTAACAAACAAACACACAAACTTTCATATTTATAAAATTAGTGTGATAGATACGTTTGAAATAGTATTTCAATTAGAATGTAGTATTGACAAATTGAAAGCAGGACTTGACGTGATTAGATGGTAGATGGAGGTGTTCCTGCGATGCGCCGGCGGCGGCTTCAGTCTACTCGCGACCACGGCTATCGAAGCACAGTCGAAACGTAGAGGTAAAAACATCAATACCTGCTTATATGTGTTAAATAAAATCACGTCAAGTCCCGCTTTCAATTTGTCATTAATAATAATCGTGAAAGTTTAAAGTGTTATAGAATGTAGTATTTCATTAGTACGACTGATTTGATTTGAAGTTTAGCTTCAGTAGGTACCAAACTATAAAGGTGGTTCTAAATAGCTCGATAGATGGCGTTGGCTTGACATGGTCTTCAAGTTTGAAAAACAAATGAAGCACAGCCAAATAAGTAATAATGTTTAACTTATGCAACCAAATTACAATAATTAAATTAAGTAATTTATTCACGAAAAAACAAAGCAATAAAATTCAAACAGTCAAGTCGATAGAGCGCTGAGAACCAATCTCTTGCCAGCACCATAAATCGATAAAGGTTGTAACCAATATTTAGGGTTCCGTACCCCAAGGGTAAAAACGGGACCCTATTACTAAGACTTCGCTGTCCGTCCATCTGTCACGAGGCTGTATATCATGATTTGGGATAGCTAGACAGTTGAAATTTTCACAGATGATGTATTTCTGTTGCCGCTATAACAACAAATACTGAAAATTACAAAAAAGTGAAAAAATAAGAGGTGTCTCCATACAAAATCCGTGTTTATTTTGAAACATGAAGAAACTAGCGCCATCTAGTATGATGTGTGCGGTTCTGACTCGCACTTGGCCGATTTTTAAGGTTCCGTACCTTAAAAGGTAAAAACAGAACTAATACTCGTATAGGATCACTTGTGTGTGTCCATCCACCATTGAGTTGAAATTTAGTTAACATATGTTAGTAAGTCGGTGACCCTAAGACGAAAATGTAACATAAATAATAAGTTTTAAACATGGAGGCCACTTTTTTGGGGGTAAATTACTAAATTTAAAAATTCAGATTTTAAAATTATATCATGTGACATATCAAATGAAAGGGCTTATTGTGAGAATCTCAAATACATTTTTTTATATTTTAAAGTTATTTAAGATAATAGGTGAAAATTTAGCTTTCCACCCATCTTATCACCAAAACTAATGGGTCTAAAATGTAAAAAAAAACACATTATGAGGTTCAATGGATAGATTACAGGAAAATCTATGAGAAAAGCTAAAGTCCTTCCGTTCCCACACGAAACATAAAATTTCTTATGTCTAGAATAAGTAGACCCCTATTTACCTAGAGCATAGTGTGTACTGAGAAGTCTTGTTCTGTTGGTAGTTTAAGTTTTTGTGCGGAACCCTATTTGTGTGACCCCGAGTCCCACTTGCCAGTTTTTTAAATTCCCATGGCATTATCTAACCTGAAGGTAAGTGACGATGATGCTACCGAAGATGGAATCGGGCTTACCAAGTTTTCTCAACTCCATAGAGAACTGGTATCTTATCTTTATGCCGGAGCACACCAATGCTGTAACATTGATGTTTGGCGGCAAGACACAAAGTACATAGAGTACTTACTCCAGTCAAAGTAAGAAATATACTTCTACTTGTAGCTTAGCACTGTATTTCAGCGTGTAAATCGGCCATATTCCACGCACGGGAGCCAAGTCCGGGTTATTGGAGGTTGTAGGGTTAGTGGCGAACCCCACTGTCAGAAATGAACCATTAACGACTACCAATACTACCAGACTACCACTGATACAACTACCAGTGATAGCAACTGGCACCAACGGCTTAGCGTGTCTTGCGAAGCGCGAGAACGGTCGCGGTCGTGACAAATGTCAATAACAATCCAACCCATCCATGTAATGATCGTGCCTATGGTCAAGCTACCTGCGTAATCAACGCGACCATGCAAGTTACAATAAGCTACGACCACAGTGCAAACAAAGCAGGTTGTCTGGAAGAGATTGCTTTTAGCAATAAGACCGCCTACTGTGCACTATATATAATATCCCTATGTATTAGCTTTACGAAATTGTTTTTGGTGTGCTATAAGTGTAAATAAATTAATAAACCTGTCAACGTCTTCTTTCTGTTTCTCTTTCACTGGAGCAACATCCCTATCCCTGTCTCTGTCCGTCTCCCCCTCCCCCCTTGACTTCCCTGTCCCTTCCCTCACTTCACACTGCACTTGCATATCGCTGGTAGTGGGCTTGACTTTCGACGCGAGCAGCCTCTCCTGACTTTGCGCGAAGGAGTCACACATCTTCTTAATTAGCTCGGCGATTTCGTTGGTTTGAAGCACGGCGTCGCCGGATGCGTTTTTGTATCTGGAAATCAGAGACAATATAGGAACTATAATTATCTTTGCTGGAAATGTATAATTATTTCATAAAATGGTGTTCAAGTTTATTTGTAACTAGCTGTTGCCCGCGGCTTCGCCCCCGTGGATATCGCGAGTGAGCGAGGTTTTCTTTAGACTACGTTCATCCTGAAATTTCATTCTAACATTTGGTGAATGAATTTTTAAATCGGTTAAGTAGTTTCGTCGGATGAAGATTACCTCCTACTTACAAACTTTAGCTTTTTATAACATTAGTATAGATTAACACGAAACATTTATTTATTCAATAGTTTATTGTACACAGGATACATAAAATACAGATTTTAAATATTAAGGTTATACAAAGGGTACAGCTTATTTGTAAAGAAATTTCTTTCAGCAGACCCGGGAAAGAAGAAAGTTTTGACTGAGATGGCAGACGTGTACACAACTTAATAGAAAAAAAACAGTACTTAAAGTAATATTAAATAAATACTAAATTTTAACAAATATCGACAACAAATACATACATATAAGTACTTAAAATATATAGATAACAGATGGTATATATAAATACATAGATAAATATATATTAACTAAAATAAATACATATTATAAATAATACATAAAAATGTCACGGCTAATCAATTAATTCAAGATGACAGAGAAATGTAGTGTTCTTTTAGTTTCTTTTTAAAAGAGTATAGGCTCTCACAGTCACGAATTTCATGAGGAAGAGAATTCCACAACCTGACGGCATGAACAGAGAAGGAATAGGAGTAGAAGTCAGTACAATGAGAGGGGACATTAAGTAGGGACATTAAGTAGGGACTTCAGGTGGGATCGGGATAGTTGGTCTGGCTGGCGTTTCCAAGTGAAGCGTTCGCGTAGGTAACCAGGGGAGGAAGGTTTATGAAGAATGTTAAACAGGAGACAAAGGATGTGGGAGTTCCTATGCAAACGAATCGGGAGCCATTTGAGCAGGGTTCGGAACTGGGAGACGTGGTCGTACTTGCGCAGTCCAAATATAAATCGGATGCACAGGTTCTGCAGGCGCTCAAGCTTGTTGAGAAGTTCCTCGGTAACATCCAAGTAACACGATTCAGCATAGTCAAGATGCGGGAGAAGAATGGATTGAGCAAGTGAAATCTTAGTTTTTAAGGGCAAAAACCATTGGAGACGCTAAAGGGTATGAAAACAATAGTGTACTTTTCTGCTGACCTCATTGATATGGGAAGCCCATGATAATTTTGAATCAAAGATAAGACCAAAATTTTTTGCAGTAGAAGTAAACGGGATTATTGCGCCGTCATAAACAACAGCTGGAATGTCTGTAATATCAATTTGTTTCAGCATACATCTTAGTTGATGATGCTACTTATCAAATAGAAAGTCTTTGTTGAAATATCACAAGACATTTTTGTTTTTATAACTTCTCGCTCGGGCAATCAATGAACGTTTCGCCGAAAATGTCATCATCATCACATCAGCTCATATATACGTCCTCACCGAGGGGCTCGAGCCTACCTTGAATTAGGCCGATCAGGCCTTAGTCGACCACGCGGGCCCAGTGCGGGTTGGTCGACTGCACACACAACCTTCGAGTTTCTTCGCAGGCGTGTGCAGGTTTCCTCACGATGTTTTCCTTCACCGTAAGAGCGTCGTATACATATGAGTCGAAATTCGAAAACACATTGGTACGTGGCAGGACTCGAACCACGACCTAGGTTAGGAGGTAGCGGCTCTTGCCGTTGCGCCACCGACGCCGATATACATATTCGTCAACAACTTCCAGTGTAGAGTCTCCAACCTTTAGAGGAGTGGGTGCGACACGGACATTTAACATTATTTTCGTCTTGTCCATGTTCATCTTAAGACCCACTTGTTGAGAGACCTTACTGAGGCCATCGAGCATTGTGCTTAGGTCTTCCATAGTCTCAGCCATGACCACGATATCGTCACCGAATCGGAGGTGGGATATGTACTCGCCGTTGATATTGATGCCGAGTCCACCCCAGTCCAGAAGCTTAAAAACATCTTCCAGGGCGGCGGTGAACAGTTTCGGAGATATAACGTCTCCCTGTCTCACCCCTCGCTGCAACTGGATAGGTTTCGAGTTCTGGTCCTGGAGGCGAACCGACATGGTGGCGTTTTCATACAGACACTTCAACACCTCGATGTATCGATGGTCAATTTGGCACCGCTGGAGAGACTGTAGCACAGCCCAGGTTTCGACTGAATCAAAGGCCTTCTCATAGTCCACAAACGCCAAGCATAGTGGCTGATTGTACTCTTCGGTCTTCTGTATAATCTGCCGCAGCGTATGTATGTGGTCTATGGTACTAAAGCCTTTTCGGAAACCGGCTTGTTCGGGAGGCTGGAAGTCGTCAAACCTGCGTGCGAGACGATTCGTAATGACTCTCGAAAACAGCTTGTAGACATGGCTCAGAAGTGAGATGGGTCTGTAGTTCTTCAGCAGGGTGTTGTCACCCTTTTTGAAGAAAAGCACGACCACACTTCTGTGCCATGCCTTAGGCGTTTGTCCCTCGAGTATAACGGAATTAAATAACTTCTGAAGAGCTTTTAGTACCGGTGATCCACCTGCTTTCAGAAGTTCAGCCGTAATTCCATCATCACCCGGTGCCTTGTTGTTCTTGAGCTGTTTGAGAGCCATTCTAATCTCGTACAGGCTGACGTCCGGGATATCTTCGGTATAGTGTCGGGTTAGTCTGGCTCTTGGGTCTTCAGCCAGATCGCTGACAGGCAAACTTGTGGTCTTGTACAATTGTCCATAGAACTTCTCAACTTCTTCCAGCAACTCAGTCTTAGACGATATGGTCCTGCCGTCCTCAGTCTTCAGCTTGGTCAGTTGGCTTTGTCCAACAGACAGATCTCTCACGAACACTTTTGAGCCTTTGTTGTGCTCAATCGCCTCTTTAATACAATTTGTATTATATTGGCGTAAATCGCGAGTTAGGGACTTAGAGATCTGCCTGTTTAGTTGCCGATACTGAGTAGCGTCTTCAGAGGACTGCAAAACCAATCTGCGTCTTTCTTCCATGAGGTTGCTGGTGAAGTCGGAGATTTTTTTTGGTTCTGTTTGAACGGCGAGTTTTAAAAATCTTAGACCCGACCGTTTGAACAATTTCCACGAACCTGTCATTATAATCGTCCACATTCTCGCAGTCTCCTAGGCATTCGAAACGATTGTGCAACTCGAGCTGAAAGCTCTCGGGGTTTTGGAGCTGGATGGGCGCTGGTCGGAGCGTAGACTTCATCAGTCGACATCTTTCTAGCTTGGTCTTTAGATTCAATGTGCCTCTGACCATCCGGTGATCGCTTCCTGTTTTGATTGAATTGATCACGGAGACATCATTGAATATTTGCTTCCTTGTCGACAAGATGAAGTCTATCTCGTTTTTTGTTACGCCATTGGGATGCAACCATGTCCACTTCCGCTGTTTTGACTTTTTAAAAAAGGAGTTCATCATAAAGAGGCTCTCCTTCTCCATAAAGTCGGCCAGCATCTGGCCACGTGCATTTCTTACTCCATATCCAAATTGCCCCACTCTCAGCTCACCATCGCTTCGTTTGCCCAGTTTCGCGTTAAAGTCCCCCATAACAACGGTATAATGGGTCCTGGTGCTATGTAAGGCTGTAGAGATGTCCTCATACATAGTCTCTACCTCGTCATCAGAGTGTTCCGTAGTCGGCGCGTATACCTGTATGACCTTCATCGAATACCGTTTGGTGATTCTGAGTATAAGGTATGCTACCCTTGTCGAAACGCTCACGATTTGGACCACATTGTTAATGAGGGACTTGTGGACGAGAAACCCGACACCACCCTGGGACTGTTGGTCGCCCTCCCGGAAATAGAGCAGGTTTCCGGATTTAAGGATCATGGTGTCCTCTCCCTCTCTTCGGACTTCACATAAACCTACGATATCCCACCGTAACCTGCTCAATACTTCTTCGAGTTCTGCAAGTTTCTCGTCAGTCCGCAGTGTGCGCGTGTTGTAAGTTGCCAGGGCCAAAGGTCGTTGGGTTTGGTAGCCTGGCATCTGCCGGGGATTCTTCGCACCCCCTACCCCGCCGTTACCATGACTGCTACCGGAGCCAGGAATAGCGGGGCTGCCGGGGACTAGGGGCCGTTTTCTGGGTGTAAAATTCATAGGGGGGGTTTTGCCGTAATCGCCACGCTTGGCAGGCGGGTTGGCGATCGCAGTTTGATTGCAGGTGTGTTGCAATGCACGGAAAGACACTGCTGCCCATCCTCCGGTTTTAAGTCCCTTAGTCGCCTCTTACGACACCCATTGGAAGAGATGGGATGGTCCTATTCTTAGCCGGGAACCATACGGACTAGCCGGGAACCATACGGACGCCGAAAATGTAAATGCAGGAAAAGAATTAATGCCACATTCGTACAATACATCCGCACATTCGGCAAACAAAGCGTTGGTTCAAGATTAAAGACGTATTAACAACATTACTCTTCTAACCGCCTCCATGGCGTAACGGTTAGTTCATTAGCTTCACATCAGGAGGTCGCGGGTTCGATTTCCGGCGCAGTCTAACTATGTAAGACTCGGTTTGGTTGGTGGAGGGGCATTTTCTAAGCCCGCCTGGCTAGCTACCACCATCTTATCTAAGTTTAGCCGCCAAACTTCAATGTTAACAGCATTTATGTGTTCCGGCTTGAAGATAAGATAGCCAGTTGCCCATTGCGTTGGCGAATCTTGGTAAGCTCACTTCCATCCTTGTCATCATTGTCACTTACCAACAGATGAGATGATGCCAAGGGCTTACTAATTGTAGATGGTTACAGTGTTGTCCCAGTCACATAGGCGTTGTTGGGTTCATTCGTTGATCAAAGTTCGCACAACTTTTTTTTTATTTATTTTTATTCACAGTTGGTAAGCCCTTGGCATCATCTCTCCTGATGGTAAGTGACGATGATGCCGATGATGGAAGCGGGCTTACCAAGATTCCCCAATGCAATGGAGAACTGGCTATCTTATCTTCAAGCCGGAACACATCAATGTTGTTAACGCTGATGTTTGGAGGCAAGATTTTGATAAGATGGTGGTAGCTGGCCAGGCGGGCTTAGTAAATGCCCTACCACCAACCAAAACGAAGTTGACCCCGCCGGGAATCGAACCCGCGACCTCCTGTTGCGAAGCGAATGGACTAACCATTACACCACGGAGGCGTCTTTACGTTATGATCCATATGTAAACAAACCTATAAAGTCCTGATTGCTGGGGCACGCATCTATCCCAAACTTGTGAAAGGTATACCATATCATAATACTCCATATACGAGGGCCCATTCCGGATTGGTGGAGGTTGTAGGGTGGTAAGAGATGTAAAAAGAGAGCGGTGCTTTACGGTAACGTCTACGGTTGATGTGTCTCCGTAAAGTGAGCTAGGTATTGTAGTACTCTAGCCCAGCCCCCCAAACCCCCGCCCCCCCTGAATACAGTTATACGCCAGTTCCACTACATCTCGTTCAAAGTTGGTACAACTGCCGCTTTTAATAGTCCAAAACTGTTTCTTATTAACTGTTATGTTCTGTAACAACTTATGAGTAGTCATAATTCTAAGTAATGTTTCTAAACGAACCTGTCTGTATTAGAGATGCCCATATTGGTATAAGCCACTCCCCCCACATCTTGGTCAAAGTTGGTACAACTGCCGCTCTTATAGTCCAAAATAGTATCCTCGCGTACCGGCTCGCGTTTGCGACCGCTCTCTAGCTGAGTGGCGCTGCGGGCTGTTAGGACTTTCGATTTCTGAAATTAAAAAATATATATATATTTTTGGATAAAAACTATGGCGATTCGATAGCACACTAGCGCCGCCAATAGAAATAGATTATTTCCTCATTCTTATGGACTTTAATCGAAATCATTGAGAATTTTGCACATATAAGTGGGTAACAGCTATTGTTTAATTGTTATTTTATAAGTTTATAACTGTAAAAATATTAGAAAAAGTTATTTTTTGCAAAACTGTTGAAAGTGTCCACTTTTGACAATATCGACAAACATAACTTATTGCTAATAGGTAAAGTTATACAACACCAATTAAACAATAGTTGTTGCCCCCCAAAATGCACAAAATTTTTTAAATAATTTCGATTGTAGTCCATATGAAGGAATGAGTAAATTAATTAATTTATATTGGCGGCGGCATTAGATGGCGCTAGTGTGTTAATCGAACTACCTGAAACATACGGAATAATCAATTGGCAGCGTAAAAACACAATATTTACAAGAGGAACAGTTTCAAAGAGGTAGGTACATGTACTCAGTTAATAGATATACTACACCATTATTTCGACAACACTATCGCCAACGTCCATACCACGTTGAATACACCGGTTCTCGTCCGATCACCGAAGTTAAGCAACGTCGGGCGCGGTCAGTACTTGGATGGGTGACCGCCTGGGAACACCGCGTGATGTTGGCTTTTTGCTTGTTTTCCACTGTGTAATTTTTTCACATTTTCAGTTTTGTTTTACATAATTTTGTCGTTTGAAATTTTTTATACCTATGGAATTGCCGATGGGATGAAAAACCGGTATAGCAGAGTGCCGTACCATAGTACTAGATGTCGCTAGTTTCTACACGTCTCGAAAGAAATCACGTTTGTTGTATGGGAGTCTCCCTTCAATATTTATTTTATTCTGTTCTTAGTATTAGTTGTTATAGCGGCCACTGAAATATATAATCTGTGAAAATTTCAACTGATTAAATTTGATTTTATTGATTCGATATTTTGAAAGCACGCTGGCTTTTTAAACCCATGAGAACGGGTTTTTCACTTCAATAAACTTATTTTTTTAGGCAAACATACATATTTTTAATTTTAAAGTTATCGTAACATTTTCTTCGTTACTAATCTTATATTTCGTCACTTTCAGGAAAATAAGTGTTGTTCGACTTAATGCCGTGAGTGAAAAAAAGATATAGTGCCGACGGAAGTGAAAACTTTTTACAGTTTTATAAGTTTTGACCCTGCGAGTGTTCCTGGTACGGTGTCGCTTACATTACAGTGTCGCGAGTTCAATTGATTTTTCCCATGTCAAAAATGCCAAACGCGCCTAAAGAAGTTTTCACTGCAAAATAAACTTATACAGGACCCAGAAATCAAACCCAATCGTTTATTTTGAAATAGTGAAATGTATAATTTTCTTTTCATTTCAGAAACGGGGTTTGTTCGCAAGAATTATTCCTTACAAGCCACGCTATAAACTACCACAATAATACAATAATCACAAAACGCGATTTCGGTTATATAGGCGACTTATGTATTTTGTCAAAATATTTAATGTAGTTTTCCGGTACTCTAAACTAGACATTGAGTTTCCCAGATTACAAATTTATCTATTCCCAGAGTTTCAGATTTTTCACACAAGCAATTCACAAGCAGGCAAAAATTCACAAAAGCAAACGCTAACCTTTTTTAGTGTTTCGTACCTACGCCAGTAATATATAAGTCATTGTTCGTACCAGATAACGTGACCCATTACTAAGCCATCGCTGTCCTTCCGTCCGTCTGTCTCTTTGATCTTTGGATCCGTGACATATAGCTAGCTGCTCAGATCAAGAAGCTATCTGAGAAATTTTCACAAAATACGTGTTATTAAGGAGGATTTACTAACAAATAATTAAAATAAAAAAAGTGAAAAATCAAGGTTAGGTTCCCCATACAAGAAATGTGTTTTTTAAAAGATTTTTATTTGCTCCATAATCTGTAATGAGGAGATCCGCAGGAGAACCAAAGTAACCTAATACATAGCTCACAGAATCGCTAAACTGAAGTGGCAGTGGGCAGGGCACATAGCTCGTAGAACAAATGGCCGTTGGGACATACCCCCTACTATCTGCCAAATACGCTAAACTACCAGGTTTATGATATAGCGTCCCCACTCACCGACAGCTGCCGTTGGGACAGTAAAGTTCTCAAGTGGCGACCGCGCACCGGAAGGCCTCCCACGCGGTTGATCGACGACCTGGTGAAGATCGCGGGGAGCCGCTGGAGCCGCAGAGCAGTCGTCGTGGAAATCCTTGGGGGAGGCCTTTGTCCAGCAGTGGACGTCTTTCGGCTTATATGATGATGATGATTTTGCTCTATCGTAAAAACGGTGATACATACTAGCGTAAAACTTATATCAAGCTTTTATAACAAGCGGATATCTCGACACAGCGTTCGTTGGTGACCGTAAAGTACACCTATTATGATATTTACGTCGCCAACGTCCATACCACGTTGAATACACCGGTTCTCGTCCGATCACCGAAGTTAAGCAACGTCGGGCGCGGTCAGTACTTGGATGGGTGACCGCCTGGGAACACCGCGTGATGTTGGCTTTTGCTTTTTCTTTTTACGCTGTCTTTTTAGGGTTCCGTAGACCAAACGGGTGACCAACGACGGGACCCTATTACTAAGCAAGCGCCAGCGGGCTGTATTTCATGAACCGTGATAGGTAGACAGTTAAATTTTTACAGTGTGATTTTCTAATGCTAATCATCATCATCATCATATCAGCCGAAGGACGTCCACTGCTGGACAAGATTTCCACGACGACCGGTTCTGCGCTGCCCGCATCCAGCGGCTACCCGCGACCATAACCGGGTCATTGGTCCACCGAGTGGGAGGCCTGCCTACGCTAGGTTTTCCGGTGCACGGTCGCCACTCGAGAACTTTACTGCCCCTACGGCCATCTGTTCTACAAGCTTTTTGCACTGCCCACTGACACTTAAGTTTAGCAATTCTGAGAGCTTTGACGGTTTCTTTGGTTCTCCTACGGATCTCCTCGTTTCTGATTCGATCACGCAGAGAAACTCCGAGCATAGCACGCTCCATTGCCCTTTGGGTGACCTTGAGACTTCTTATGAGGCCCACAGTAAGTGACCACGTCTCAGTTCCGTATGTCTTTACTGGCAGCACACGCTAGTCGAAAACTTTGGTCGTAATAAGACAATGCGGTATTTGGGACGTGAAGATATTGTAAAGCTTCCCGAACTCTGCCCAGCCGAGGGGGATTTGACGATTGATCTCTTTTTCGAAGTTGGACCTACCTTACTGGATTGTTTGTCCCAGGTACACATATTCGGCAACTTCCGAGTGTAGAGCCTCCAATCTTCAGAGGAGTAGGCCGATACGGACGTTTTACATAATTTTCGTCTTGTCCATGTTCATTCAAAGACCTACTTGTTGAAAGGCTCTACTGAGGCCATCGAGCATTGTGCCTAAGTCGTCCGTAGTCTCAGCCATGACCGTTAGTACTAATATATATACTTTACCATGACCATGGTATCGTCAGCGAATCGAAGGTGGGTGATATACTAGCCGTTGATATTCATCAGTCCAAAAATTTAAAATATCTTCCAGGGCGGTGGTGAACAGTTTTGGAGATATGACGTCTCCCTGTCTCAGCCCTCGCTGCAGCCGGATAGGTTCCGAATTTTGGTCCTGGAGGCGAACCGACATGGTGGCGTTTTCATGCAAAAAACTTCAGTACCTCGATATATCGATAGTCAAATTGGCACCGCTGGAGAGACTGTAGTACAGCCCGAGTTACGACCGAATCAAAGGCTATCTCATAGTCCACGAATGCTAAGCATAGTGGCTTATTCTCTTCGGTCTTTTGTATAATCTGCCGCAGCATACGATTATGTATGTGGTCTATGGTACTAAAGCCTTTTCGGTAAACCGGCTTGTTCGGGAGGATGGAAGTCGTCAAACCTGCGTGCGAGACGATTCGTAATGACTCGAAAACAGCTTGTAGACATGGCTCAGAAGTGAGATGGGTCTGTAGTTCTTCAGCAGGGTACTGTCGTCCATTTTTTTAAATTAAAAATTTGAAAAAAAAAGACCACTACCATGCCTTAGGCTTTGTTCCTCGAGTATAACGGAATTAAATAACTTCTGAAGAGGTTTAAGTTACGGTGTTCCACCTGCTTTCAGAAGTTCAGTCGCAATTCTGTCATCACCCGGTGCCTTATTGTTCTTGAGCTGTTTGAGAGCCATTCTAATCTCGTACAGGTTGACGTCCGGGGTATCTTCGGTAGAGTGTCAGGTTAGTCTGGCTTTTGGGTCTTAACCAGATCGCTGACAGGCAGGCAATAGAAAGCTATTGCTAATAGAAAAAAAAATAGCTCTATCGTAAAAACTATCATACAAGCGTGAAACTTGTTGTGATTATAGTACTGATTATGAAGTAAAACACTAGATAATAAAACCGGCCAAGTGTTCGCGCCAAAAAGTCCGAACTCAATGAAAAAAAATTCGAGCGAGACCTACAGTACTCGCATATGATGTGTAACATGTGACAAAATACTTTATAAAAGGACGGCAAAGATACGGCAGACTAGGCTGTATGGTCATAGGTACCTTTGCCTTTTCCGCGCTTTTAAAGCCTGAAAAAAGGACGGCAAAGATACGGCAGACTAGGCTGTATGGTCATAGGTACCTTTGCCTTTTCCGCGCTTTTAAAGCCTGAAAAAAGGACGGCAAAGATACGGCAGACTAAGCTGTATGGTCATAGGTACCTTTGCCTTTTCCGCGCTTTTAGAGCCTGAAAAAACGCGACTTCCTGTTAAAATGGGACACATTTCCGTCCCATGGGACACATTTCCGTCCCATTTCACGAAATCACTCCCACAAATTGCAGGAAAGCAAGAGCAAAGATGTTACACATCAAAAATATATATATTTCTATCGCTCGCGTTGATGTGTGAAAAGGTGTGTTAGTACATTAGCCTCAGAGCGCGAGTGCGACTCGCACATTGCCGTTTTTCACTGGTGTTTCATTGCTGCAAGGGAGGCGCGTGGTTACCCCATCCGCATCCTTTCTGACAGCAGAGCCGTACTACAGGCCCTGCAGAGCAGCATGATCACATCGGGACTCATACTGGAGTGCAACCAAAAATTTACAGATGTATGTAACCGCGGCGGCGTAACTCTGCAATGGATTAAAGGATTAACGTGGAAACGATGAGCTTGCCAGGAGAGGGTCAGAACTTATGGCTGTGGGACCGGAACCTTTAATACCCCTCCCATAAGACTGGCAACGGTCCACCCTGAGGCAACGCACAAGAAATTAACACAATTTGTACTGGTCCGGTTTGGAAACCTGCAGGCAAGCGCGGTCGGCCCTTCCGGCAACTAACCCTGGTTTATCCAGGAGGCTTCTGAGACTTGGGAGAGCTATTACTGGACATGGCCATTTTAATGAACACCTATTCGCTCTAGGTATCACCGACATCCCCCTATGCAGAGCGTGTATGGAGGCTGAGGAGACATATCAATGTTGTGGGCATTGAGGTATTGCGGCAAGGCTTAGATTATGATGGTGGTAGCTTACCAGGCGGGCTTAAAAAATGCCCTTCCACCAACCAAACAGAATCATACAAAGTTAGAATCCGCCGGGAATCGAACCCGCGACCTCTTGATGTGAAGCTAATGGACTAAACCATTACGCAACAGAGGTGGGTAAGGTTTAAGCCACAGAGGCGTTCGTGTATGGTGAGCATAGTCTACACCTATTTTGATACGCTCATCGCCAACGTCCATACCACGTTGAATACACCGGTTCTCGTCCGATCACCGAAGTTAAGCAACGTCGGGCGCGGTCAGTACTTGGATGGGTGACCGCCTGGGAACACCACGTGATGTTGGCTTTTTGTTTTTTCTTTCCTTCGCTGTAATTTTTATATTTTCCCTGTATCTTCAACAGACTTCCAAAAACGGGCAAAGTGCGAGTCGGATTAGCACTCCGAGGGTTCCGTACTTCTCCACACAACTACATAGTATAATGACAATTATACCTGTTCACGCTACAAGCAAAAGATATCAACGTGAGCAACAAAAGTATGCGTTTTTTTGTCATTCAGCTCGGACTCCTCAGCGCGAATAAGACTCACACTCGGCCGATTTTTATAATTTTTTGTTTTACTTTAGTATTAGTACTATAATCACACCAAAGTTCACCCTTTTATGTATTACCGTTTTTACGATGGAGCTAAATCAAATAAAGACCTTTCAAACACACGTATTTCGTATGGAGACCCCCCTAATTTTTTCACTTTTTCCATTTTTTAGTATTTGATGTTATAGCGGCAATAGAAATACAGATTATGTGAAAATTTCAACTGTCTACCTATTACGGTTGAAATACAGCCCGCTGACAGACGGACGGACAGACGGCCAGACGAGCGGAGGCTTAGTAATAGGGTCCTGTTGGTCACCCGTTGGGTGTACGAAACCCTAAAAAGGAGAAGGTTTACAATTCGACTGTAAGTTTTTTTGTGTGTGTGTTACGCGATATCTTCGTAGATTGTGAACCGATATTCATGATTCTTTTTTATTAGAAAGGGTATGCTCCCGAGTTGGTCCCATATAAATTTCATCTAAATCGGTGTAGTATTAGACAATTAACAAAAACCCAAAATAATTATGAAAAATTGTACTAAGTTTTTGCGATGGTAGTCGGGTTTTTTTTAACGTGTTTAGCGTTCTTTACGAACCTGTACGCTCTCCTGCTTGGCGCTCACCAACTTGAGGCTCATCTCCACGTCGACGTACGGTCTCCTGTCGGCGCGCGACGCGGAAATCTCGTCACAACGCAGTATGAAGCAGCGCTCGTGTATGGTGAGCGTTTTGTTCTCATCGCAGAACGCGTTTACGAACTGTTTGATGTCTTCAGTGGGTATCAGTTTGCGGAGGTCCATGCTGCATATGCCTGGGGAATTCGTCATCATAATCATTATTGTATATTTATATTATGGGACGCCTTTCAGCAGATATCAGCTGAAAGACGTCCACTGCCCAAGAATTTCCATAAAGACCGGTCCTGCGCTGCCCGTATCCAGCAGTTTCCCGTGACCTTCACCAGGTCGTCGGCCCTACGATGGGGAACCGAGTAGAAATCACTAATCGTTTCATCATGTCAGAAACTGAATTTCATTCTAAAATATTTGAAACACTAAGGTGTGATGTCATAGATATTCAGCATCATTATCGTTGTAAGAAACGATGGTGCCGCAGTAAGCCGTTTTTTATTCGATGAGTATCATTTGATGGACTAATATTGCGATATTTTTTTAGTTAAATATTAATGACGTGATAGGAAACAAAGGTAGTAAGGTTTTTTACACAACAGCCCACAAAAAAGAAGTATATTGTTTTAAGATCTAACGATCTGTGGTCACGGCATGTGCAACACGGCGAGGGGCAATGGACGGCTGAGCTGGAGGAGGCATGTGTTCGCATCGAGCCTATGAAACCTGTGACCATTAGCGCCGATGATGTGTTCCATGCGGTCTGTAAAGCCAGGCCCCCGTCACTCGGCCGAGAGCGCGAGATAAGTACCTACACAACGGCGCGGCCTACAGGCCGCGCTCGTCAGTCGGTTGTCAACTCGTGCAGAAAGCGAAGCGATAATCGAGCAAGCGAGTGCGCAAGTTGAAACATGTTCGTCGCGCGGTCTCACAAGTTCACAACCCTGCCGGTTGATCAGTTGCGACAACACTAGACCGGCCAGCGCAAAATAATTTCTCACGCGCATTGATTCGGTTCATTCTTGCGTAAAAGCGCGATTGTTATCGGTGTATGTTTAGGTATGTTGAAGTAAAACTGGAAGCACTAAGCGCGGTTGCGAACATGTCTTTATTTATTTATTAGACTGTTCTTTATTACCGCGTAGCAAGAGTTGCTATTTATTTAAAGCGTCATTGCGAGTACTTCATCTGTACCTACTTGTACTATTATTATCATCTGTGGTAAAGCTCCGAACTGGAAAACGATGGAGTGCACCACTATTGGATCAATGGGTTCTATGCGAGTCACGAGACCTTAGCTAGCCAGTTCCAGCAAGCTTACGAGCAGCGTCAAGGCCCGAGCTTCTTGACTACTGGGATCACTCATTTAGCTCCTAAGTTGAGTAATACCGCTGACCCAAGTCAATCGCCCCATTACGTATCTTTCCACCACATATAAGACACTAAGATCCATTCTGACGACCAAAATTAACGCATTTATTGAGGCGAATGATATCATGGCGATAACTCAGAATAGATGCCGGGGCGGAAATCGCGGTACGAAGAAGCTACTCCTGAATAATACGGTCGTGGGAAAATTGGTGAATCTCAAATCTCTCCGCTCCCTGGATAAATTATAAGAAAGCTTTCGAGACGGTCCCCCATTCCTAGTTGAAGAGGGTCCTCAAACTGTACAAGATAGATAAGACAGTTCGAGACTTCCTGGGGTCATGTATGGGACAATGGAGTACGATCCTTAGTCTCTATGGTCAGCGGCTGTCGAATGCGTAAGACCGGATTTGGATCAAGAGGGGTATATTCCAGGGCGACTGTCTGAGTTCCATTTGTTTTTGCCTGTGTCTGAATCCACTCAGATTTTTGCTCGAGAAATTAGTGACGGGATTTCAGTTATACCATACACAATATGTATAGAGATCCTTACTAAATCTCAAATAATGTAACCCAAGGTGTAAACAATGACCTAAAAATTCCTGCAATATCTACAAAAAAAAGTGTAGTGTAGTGGTAGTAGTAGTGTAGTGGTAGTGGTAGTGTAGTGGAAGTGTAGCGGTAGCGGTAGTGTAGTGTGAGGCGGTACGAAGTTCACCGGGACAGCTAGTATAGTTTAATAAAAATAAAAAATAATATAAAAAAAGAAATAAAATTAAATTAAATTACAGTGCAGTACTGTATCAAGGTACCATGATATTACCTTTAATTTATTTTTGCTTCTCGTTCTGATGAATGGATAGCTTAAAAATTAAGTGATTAAAAATTGGGCTATCCAGACTAGCAGCTACCGCTTGTAGGATGCTGTTGTCCGAGGCGCGCAATCTTTCCCAGCAGAAAACTACGCGGGACCTCATCACCGCGAAAAAGCCGGGCATCCCCGCCTCGGTAAACATGCCTGATGTTTTTATACAGTCGTGTTTTTATTAAATTTTAAGTTAAATTTAAATTTCGGTAGGGGATTTCGTAAACTAAAAATATTTTTTGTACACCGACTACATTATTGAGAACAATAATAGGAATTACTTAGTGGGGTCATTGCTTTGCTTGACGAACATTGTCGTTTAGTGACCTTTTTACTTTCGAGCGAAGAAGGTATTGGGATGGCAAAAAAATCGAAGTTGAGTGTGTGTCTGTCTGTACGTCTGTCCGGTGCTCAAGTTCCCAAACTACTGGGCGGTTTTGGATGAAGCTTGGGTTAGGCCAATATTAATATTATATCTCCAGTCATTATTTTCAAATTTCCCCTATCTTGATTTTTTAGGGTTGCCACCACAGTAAAAATCACTTTATTTTTTCTCAAAAATGGCTCTAACGCTTTTAGTGAAAATCGGTATATTATTATAACTATAAATGGCCTAAAGAACGCGGTACTCCGCAGTTCCAAGAAAAATCGAAATAAGGTACAATCGAGCAATGAATAGTTATTTATGCCACTGCCAAGTAATGAGAGCTATTGCAACATGAGTGCTAGTATGTGCCACGAAGCGAAGCCGAAAGGCAAAATAGACAGCAAGGGTGTTACAATGGCTAATTGTGTTCAGTGGCATACAATACTTTTTCTCCGACCATGAAATAAATAAAATACATTGAAATTTTGTCATAATCATATACTTATTTAATTTTTGAAGTCAAAGCCATAAAACTATTTAAAAAGTTTTATTGTAGTACAGTTGTCTCGTTTTAAAATGATCATTGTAAAACGCCTTGTAGGAATGAATACTTATTTTTGAAGCCGAAGCCATAAAAATATTTAAAAAGTTTCATTGTAGTACAGTTGTCTTGTTATGAAATGGTCATTGTAAAACGAATTGTAGGAATGAATCCTTTTTTTTGAAGGCAAAGCAATAACAATATTTAATAAGGTTCATTGCGTACGGTTATCTCGTTTAGAAATTATCATTGTAAAACGACTTGTAGAAATGAAAAGTTTTGTGATATGATTTGAGATTAACTTAAGCAAATTACCAAATGGGAGTAGAACAAATAGATTTCGTCCCTAAAGATATTATTAGAACTCTCGAGGTCCTAGGCCGATTAAAACATCTAATTTTAAATAATCAGACTGGGTGCATTTAAGATGGCTACCGGGACACTAAGAGGCTTCTTTCGAGCGACGAAGGAGTGACGAAAGTAGTGAAAAATCGAAGTTGAGATTTTGATGGGGATCGATTGTCTTACACTAACAGTGTAAAAAAATATAAAATGTGTGTGTGTGCGTGTACGTTCGTGTGTGTGTACGTGTGTATGTGTACATGCGTGTATGTAAGTGTCTCCAAAGAAAAATGCACAAAATTGGTCGATCAGCTGATCGATTTGTATGAAGAATTTTTTTGCGATTTCATCAAAGTCACAGAACAAAAGTTGTTCAGTATGATGAGTAGAAGCCCTAGTTAACGGGACCTATACTAGTTTTGTTACATCCTGTACATATATTAGTACTAATGTGGTGAAGGCTTCGCGAGAAAGTATTATGACGCATCAAGGAGTGAGTAAGCTCACACTGATCACATCGATGATTGAAAACGCAGTTTTTAGGATGTGAAGAAAGACGTAAAGTAGTCTTTACTCACATCGAAAATAGGGCCCCGCCGTCTGAGGTTACCAGACGAAGCTAGTGTCAGAAACTGAATTTCATTCTAAAATATTTGAAACACTAAGGTGTGATGTCATAGATATTCAGCATCATTATCGTACTCTTGCTATAAAAATGTACACTTCGACCACGGATAAAGGGACCTCTGTCCTGGCTCACGGTCACGAATAGAATGCCACTCAACTGCTTCAAAAAAGCTTTCGAACGACCTACTAGTTTGAATGTAGTAACTATTTAAACTTAGTTTTTTTGTAATAAGACAAGATTGCATAATTTTAAACAAAAAAACTACTTCAAACAGGAAACTAAGGTTCCCTTGATTTCTCTGGCATGCCATCATTAGATCCTGGTTTCCTTATCATGGTGGGATATCTACTTTCCCTTGGGATATCTACTTTCCAACAAAAAAAGAATCATCAAAATCGGTTCATAAATGACAAGTTATCCGCGAACACACATAAAAAAATATATACAGTCGAATTGACAAACCTTTTGAAGTCGTTTAAAAAGAGGTGCAAGTGCGCGAACGCAGAGCTATACAGTATGGCTGCACAATTTATTTACTATGCAGCCCTCTCAAGTTCACTCCAATCCAACTCCAAACAGCCCTAATAGGCTGGTTGATAATTCCTATAGTAAAGGACAACATACGAAAAAAATAAAAGTTGAAAAACCTAAAAACCGACTTCAAAAAAAATTCACTCAAAAGTATGAAATAATATCTTTATACATGAATACACGAAATTAACCAACAATAACCAAATCAAAGGTAGGCACGAATCAAATTAGGGACCTTCAATTTTTTTTTATCGGTCCACAATTAACAGAGTAATCGGTGAACATACATAAAAAAACAGTGGAACATAGAACCTCCTCCTTTTTTTAAGTCGGTTAAATAGCGCTTGTAACCGACTTACCGACATCATTATCGCCGGCACAGATCCTAGTTACCAGCAGCGGACACTCTGCAAAGTACAAGCTCAACGCAGCGAGAGACGCGCGCAGGCGCAGAGAGGTGCGCTGGTTGAACTGCGCCGCCATGCCGTTGCCGTAGTCGCATGCGCTCACTCTGCAACACACATAACATGGCTACAGGCGTAACTATAAGATATTAAATCTGCAGGAACGGTGTGTTCCTACTCTTCGACAGCAAAGGGAGATATCTCCGCCAGGCGAGGTGGTATGTCTAGGGTTCAACCATGTACGTGTATTATATACTTAGTATAGCGAAGAAATTTCTAGATGTTGTACATGTTATGTTCGCGCTATTGCACTCCCGCCGCCGCCGCGCGCCTGCGCAACTAGCCTCTGGCCAATTTCCGAAATACGGGACCAACAAGGGACATGTAGTAATACGAGACGAGATGGTCAAATGCGGTGAAAGTCCCTTAGATATGGGGCGTATGGCAACCCTATCTAGTCACCGTTCGGGACAATTCCTTCATGCGGCCGCGGAGGAGGTCTTGTCCAGTTGTATTTTTTATTTATTTTTATTCACAATGGGTAAACCCTTGACAACATCTCACCTGGTGGTAAGTGACGATGTTGCCGTAGATGGAAGCGGGCTTACCAAGATACTCCAACGCAACGGGGGAACTGGCTATCTTATCTTCATGCCGGAACACACCAATGATATCAACATTGATATTTGGCGGCAAGACTTAGATAAGATGGTGGTAACTAGCCAGGCGGGCTTAGGAAATGCCCTACCACCAACCAAACCGAGTCTTACAATTGACCCCGCCGGGAATCGAACCCGCAACCTCCTGTGTAAAGCCAGTGAACTTTGCCTCTGAGCTACGGAGGCAGTCGTATATCGGATTCGACGCAAATATCAAAAGTGTTAGACCAAAGCATGTATTCTTACACTGTGACATGAGTACAGGCTTATCAGCCGTAGGACGTCCACTGCCGGACAAAGGTTTCCTCCAAGGATTTCCACAACGACAGGTTGTGCGCTGCCCGCATCCAGCGGCTTCCCGATACCTTCACCAGGTCATCGGTCCACCGAGTGAGAGACCTTCCTACGCTACGTTTTTCGGTGCGCGGCCGCCACTCGTGAACTTTACTGCCTCAACGGCCAACTGTTTTACGAACTATGTTCCTCACCCACTGCCACTTAAGTTTAGCAATTCTTACAGGTACGTAGAGTACAGGCTTAACTATTATTAAATCTGTGCTTTTTACAAGACTATAATAAGGATCGCAATGTTTTTCGGCCGTAACTTATGTATTTCTGCAGCCTCGACGCGCCCTCCGACTCGCAACGTTACTGGCACAAGTAAAATGAAGACTTGGAGGGCAGGGGCAGGGTCTAAATAAATTGTACAGCCACGCTGTGCATACTTTCTCATGGAGCCTTCACCGTCTGTCGTAGTCAAGCATACACAAATCTACAATAAATATTACACTTGTTTAGTACTAAAGAATAAAGCTTACTTATATCAGAGTTGATGAAAAACTTACAAATAATTTGGGTTTGTATGGGAGGTACCTTACTCAGATTTTTCCTAGAATAATGAAGTACCCAGTGCAATAGGCCTTATTAAGTCCTAGTTATTTACGAAGTTTCATTAAAGTCATTACAGACATTTTTGAGAAAAAGTAACAAACAACCTGAATTTGTATGGGAGGTACCTTATTCCGATTTTTTTTTGGAATAACAAACTACTGCGTATATACAGTTATATTAACATACCGAGTTTTATCAAAATCGCTAGAGCCATTTTTAAGTAAAAAATAATAAGTGATTTTTTATTATGGTGGCAGCCCTAAAAAATCAAGACAGGGGAAATTTGAAAAAATAACGGCTAGAGATATAAAAATGATATTGCCGTATCCTAAATTTCACCCAAATCCGTCCAATAGTTTAGGAACTAGAGCACCGGAAGGAAACACACACACACACGCGCATTTTGTTTTTTGTTTGTTTTTTAGATTCTATTAGTGTAAGATAATCGATCCCCATCAAAATTACAACTTCGATTTATTTTTGCCAATCACAATACCTTCTTTACTCCTCCAGTAATAAAATGATAGCAGCAGCACTAGCTTTATTAAAAGATGACACGCAAAAAAAAAAGGATGAGATACGATGAAGTAAATCAGGAGACAGGGAAACGAAGACAGCCGAAAAGTTACAAAAATATGAAGACACCATAAAAAAAATATATAAACAGTTTTTTTCAGATAAAAATCCTACTGCATTAAAACTTAACCCCTATTTTTAGCCAGTCGGGTAAAATTTTATTATATGTTGCTAACGGGATCAAGACAAATCTAACGACACATCGCATTCCAAAATCCACCAAGCCGTTTAGGAGACAGGGTGAGCCAAAGAAATAAACATACATACACTCGAAAACATAACCCTCTTTCTGGCGCAGTCGGGTAAAAAACCAAAAGGTATGACTTCGTCACATGTCTGTTTCTTTAGCTGGAGCCTATAGCCTAAACAGTTTCATTGATTTTGGAGTGCGAGATGTCGCTAGATTCGTCATGATCCTCTATGTTTAATTTTGTTTTAATAGTTTCTCCTTTAATTAAAGGACTATAAAGCGCTTAACCCAGTAGGTTCCTGCGGTAGCAATGACTTATATATTACTGGCGTAAGGACACGGCCAACGCACGCGACTAATGCTCCCAGCAAATTGGTGCGAAAATAGAAAGCGACTCGCGACTCAGTCGTCTGCGGGAAATTGTACAGTGCAGTGGAAATATATTCCATATAAAAATGCCTTATTGTGTTGTTAGAGGCTGTAAAAATCATGAAAGAAGGGCTAAAAAGAAACATGGGATGTCGTATCATCGGCAAGTAATCTTACATTGTAAATTTTCTTGTAAACAAACTAAATAAATGCATTTTTAAAGCGACAATTCTACCAAGGTCTTTTTAGCGCGGTACCGACGTCAACTATCGCCCACACTAGTTTGTACGAGTTGTGTCACATGGCGCTACAATTTACTTGTATGAAGAAAATCTGAGTAAAATATGGAGACAGGCGTATCCTTCTGTCCAAATCTGTGTGCGGTAGAGAGCGGTGCGGGAGGACACTCGACTTAACAGTTCTGAGATATGGGCGCCTCGCTGAAGTCTCGCCAAAGATTAGATAATAGTTACTACGTTAGATAACAGCTACGCGTCAATCGCGTGACGTCACCACACCCTCCCGCACCGCTCCACTGCCGCTCCACTACCGCAGGAACCTACCGAGTTGTGCGCTAGACCCTTCATCATCATCATCATATCAGCCGAAGGAAGTCCACTGCTGGACATAGGCCTCCCCCAAGGATCTCCACGACGACCGGTTCTGCGCTGCCCGCATCCAGCTAGACCCTTAATTAAGGGAAAAACTTTTTAATTAAATCTAAAAACCCGACTACTTAAACGAATCTTACGACACTTCGCACTACAAAGGTTCAACTAAAAAAAACAGACATACATAAATTACACCAAAAAACATTACAATTCTTATTGGTTAGTCGGGTGAAAAATCACATAAATATCAAGGAAAAATAACGAGAAAGAAACTAACAAAAATGTTTAATAGTAATCAATCATCATCATAATAGCACAAGGCTTTCCACAGCGACCGGTCTTGCGCTACTCGTATCCAGCGGCTCCAGCAACCTTCACCAGGTTATCAGTTCTCTGAGCGGGAGGTCTTCCTACGCTATGTCTTCCTGTGTGCGGTCTCCACTCGAGAACTTTAGTACCTTAATTGCCACCTGTTCTACGAGCCATGTGTTTTTTATTCATAATTGGTGAGCCCTTGGCATCATCTCACTTGATGTTAAGTGACGATGACGCCTAAGATGGAAGCGGGGTTACCAAGATTCCCCGACGCAGTGGAGAACTGGCTATCTTATCTTCAAGTCGTAACACGTCAATGTTGTTAACACTGATTTTTGGCGGCAAGACTTACATAAGATGGTGGTAGCTAGCCAGGCGGGCTTAGAAAATGCCGTACCACCAACCAAACCGAGTCCTACAAATTAACCCTACCGGGAATCGAACCCGCGACCTCTTGGTGTGAAGCGAATGGACTAACCATTACACCATGGAGGCGGTTAAAGCCGCTCAAGCTTAGCGATTCTGAGAGCTATGTCGGTTACTTTGGTTCTCATACGGATCGATGTTTTTTTACGATACTTTATCCAAATTAGGCATAGACAATATTTATTTTAGGCATACAAAACATGATATGTAACAAAAATAATCAAATAAAATTAATAACATAGGCAGCTTTATAAAGAACACAACAATGAAAAAAAATTACATACTTAGACGAGTATTATCATAAAAAACAAGCCAGGAGTAATGTGGAGCCAGAAAAGGGAAGAAAACTGGACTCCGACTCAGCATGTGCTCTGAGTGTCGTCACAGCGCTGATTTAGAAAATATGCTAACACATACAGTCACGTGATTCAATTTTCAGATTCAAGCCTCTTTAATTTTGCCGGGTTATGAAATTACTGAGACGTGTCATTCGTCATCACATCAGTCGAATGATCACGGAAATGTAGGTAGGTATTTATAACCCAGCAAAATTTAAGTTTCGTGAATCTGCTAAACAATTAAATTACGTGACTGTACATTACTTTAAAAGTCTTACCTATCAGTCATTATGTTGTGGGTGAAAACTGAATATGAGACGTAACAATCGATTTCGTTCACATTGCGTTCAGGCAACAGCTGAAAACAAGCACATATGAAAGATTACATAGATAACAACCCACAACGTCCCCGCTGCTGGGTCACGGCTCTATTCCCAAACTCAGGAAGGCTAGGCCATAGCAAGAATATATATTAGTTAGTATTAACATACAGTATGGACACTCCCTGCCGCTCTCTAGATTGCGACCTCACCCCCACTTCACCCAGATTAGTTACAGTTTGGTTGTCGAACGTACGAACGTATAGGATTTCGCCGCTATGTATTATGTTCTATAGCGTATTCTTGAGCTATTTCGATTCTGTTTCGAGATTCGTTACACTTTAAGTTCATTATTTTTCTTTTTGTTTTATAATTTTTAACTGCATGTGTGAATCTATTTTGCGAAAACTTCAAAATGGCTTTTTAGATACCCGCCATTCTTTTATATACCTATATGTGATTAAAGCTGTATATTTCCGAATTGCAATTGACAAGAGCGTCGGTGGCGTAACGGCTAGGGCCACCGCCTCTTTCCGGGAGGCTGAGGTTCGAATCCTGCCATGTACCAATATGATTTCGAATTTCGATTTCATATGTACGTTTATCCTACGCTCTTACGGTTTAGGAAAACATCGTGAGGAAACCTGCACACGCCAGCGAAGAAACTTGCAGCTCGTGTGTGAAGTCGACCAACCCGCACTGGGCCCGCGTGGTCGACTAAGGCCCGATCGCCCTAATTCAGGGTAGGCTCGAGCCCCTCGGTGGGGACGTATATGAGCTGATATGATGATTTTCGAATTGAATAAAATAAAATAGTCCAAACACAGGGGCCAAACCTGCCCGATGGTCAAGAGATCACATTTAAGTAATACTGTAAATGTTATTGCAACAAAAGAAAATTTGGAAGTTACCTATATGGAACATGAACATGGGTGAAAGGCTTGAACTATAAATTTGGGTGAAAAGACCACAGTTACAGTTTGAAACATCGCATATGAGGTTTTGTAGCCCCTAAAACTTAAGATAAATAAGATAAATACTCTTTATTGTAAACACTAGTTAATAAAAATATAAACAAATTATAAAAACTAAAAAAAACTTAACTTAAAAAATATAAAAAAAACCAAACACAGTATAAAAAAGGAACTATAGCGGTACAATCTGGGCAGTCTCATCGCTCAAAGCGATTTCTTCCAGACAACCCGGTTTCCGATTTCCTGGTTTCCCGATTTCCTGGTCTACCTAAAATGACCTTTGTGAAATCTGTGTGTACAATACTAAGGCGGGCTCGTTGTGTTTAGATTTCTAACATTAAATACATCAGAACTTAATGCTAGTCGTAGGACCTTTTGCGATAGCGCAAACCTTGTTTATCTTAATTGGTAAGACCGCTGTCGCCGGGCAAACAGCAAGTTTCATTCATTCCTGTGCAATCTGAGAGTACTCAGAGAACTGTTGTCAATATCGAAAACGCTTTGTCGGATTGTAATTCCTTTATTGTAAAGAAATTACAATCCGACACAGCGTTTTATTTTATTTCTTTAAGTTATTATAGTATTATTTAAGTTTTTTTATGTTACTGCTCGTTTCCAAATTCTTTTTATTGTTTTTCATTATTGCACCGCCCTTTATGTTATTTTAGCACTGTTTTCCTACCCCAAGGTTGCCTGGAAGAAATTGCTACCTACTAAAAAAAACGCCTGTTGTATAGTATTTATATTGTTATTTAATTCCTTTTTTTTGTATTGCAATAAAGAATATTGAATTGAGACTGATTTTGCCCGGCTTGCTTACCGCGTTTTGTGTTCTGGCGTGGCGGGTGGGGCGAAGTTACGAGGCATTCCATCTTAGTTGTCGAGGTCGACTACGCTTACTCGTCTCGAGTCGTCGAGGTGCAGCTTCACCGCTATTTACTCGTCTGGTGTAAGTGTGAGATGTTTATACCAAGTCCAAATTGTGGCGTCGTTGAGCTGAACCAGCCCCTCGTCGCTCAGCGGCTCGAGGTGCAACTTCACCGCTATGTACTCGTCTGGTATTATTGTGAAGTGTATATAACAATTCCAAATTGTGCCGCCGCCGAGTTCAATCAGCTCCTCATCGCTCAGCAGCTTGAGGCGCATCTTCTCCGCTATGTACTCGTCTGGGATAAGTGTGAGGTGTTTATACCAAGTCCAAATTCTCGACGGCTCCTATGACGAGGCTGAGCACGAACAGCTGGTTGCCGCTGCCGATCTGAATGAGCCCTTCATCGCAGAGCAGCTTGGGGCGGAGCTCCGGCGAGGACGCGGTCTTCTTGCTCTCCGCTATGTATTCGTCTGATGAAAGAAGAATAATTGACAACGTTGACAACAACTAAATTTTTGTCACTTGTTTTTGTTTTGTTTATTTAAGTGTTGAATCGATTTTAATTAAATTTATACAGGGTATAACAAAATTGGTGTAGGTCCCGTTAACTGGGGGTTCTACTCGTCACACTGAACAACTCTGTCTAACGAACCCATAGTCAATTCTCAAAAAAAAGTTTTAAAAACTTAAAAACCGACTTCGAAATAAAATTCAATCAAAAGTATGAAATAATATTATTATACTTAGATACACGACAGTAACCAACAATAACGAAATCAAATGTGGCTAGGAATTAAATTAGGGGCCTAAAATTTTTTTTGATGTCGGGATCTGCAATCTGCATACAGCTACTTACGTAATCAAATGTTTTAGATTCGATGGCATTGCTGACACCGACCTGAAAAAAAATTTTAGGACCCTAATTTAATTCCTAAAAGTTAACCGACCTGAAAAAAAATTTTAGGCCCCTAATTTAATTCCTACCCAGCTTTGATTTCGTTATTGTTGGTTAATGTCGTGTATCTAAGTATAATAATATTATTTCATACTTTTGAGTGAATTTCATTTTGAAGTCGGTTTTTAAGTTTTTTAAACTTTTATTTTTATTTTATTTATTTCATTTTGAAGTCGGTTTTTAAGTTTTTTAAACTTTTATTTTTATTTTATTTATTTTTAGTGATAACGCTATCTATCTAACAACGTTATACACAATCACCCACTCGCCAATAGGAACCATCAAATAATAATTCATATTGCATGTGTTTCATTAACAGATACAGATTCCTGTGGCTTCCATCATCATCACAACACATCATGAAAGTTAAGGAGTTAAATATTCCATCATCAGCTCATCTGAATAACGAATAAAAATAAATAAATAAAAGAATACAACTATCGGTCTACGTAAAATTTTTAAAGAATTATCCTCCAACTCCTAACCGTTAAAGAGTTGTACCTTCCTTCATCAGCTCATCTAATGATGACGATGATGAGATGATGACTACCAGACGCCAAAACTTGAATAGTTTTAGGAAATACATGAAACACGTAATATGTGCCTATAAAATTTGAGGGTTGTTCTCGATTTCCCTGGGATCCCATCATCAGATCCTGACTTGGTGACAATGGGACCCCCACGGGCGAAATAAAAAAAATTAAAAATCGGTACACAATCGGCGGAGATATCGCGTAACAAACATACAAAAAAAACATACAGTCGAATTAAGAACCTCTTCCTTTTTGAAGTCTGTTGAAAATTGGACCCTCGCTACTAAAACGCACAAAATCAGTCGATGAGTTGATCGATTTGTATGAAGAGTAAACAATTATTTTTTTCGATTTCAGCATAGTCGTAGAACAAAAGTTGTTCAGTATGATGAGTAGAAGCCCCAGTTAACGGGACGTACACCAATTTTGTTACAACCTGTATAGGACCAAACTGAAGGATTATTCTATATGAAAAAATCATTAAAATCGGTTCACAACCGGTGTGGAGATATCGCGTAATAACACAAAAATACAGTCATCCTCCTTTTTCGAAGTTGGTTATAAAAGAAAGTTGTGTTAGTTACACCATTTATAACTTAAGAACGGCTGGACTAATTTTTATGATTTGTGTGTTTTTGCATTTGTGTTCGTCGGGAATAGGATAATAAGTATTAAAATATGATATTCACCAATAAAAAATATATATTAACAGTCAAAAAACAATTGGTTTTAGGTTAGGGTAATGTAATGTAGTGTAGGTGTAGTGTAGTTAGGGTAGGGTAGTGTAGGGTAGGGAAGGGTAGGGTAGTGTAGGATAGAGTAGGATATAGGGTAGTGTAGTGTAGGGTAGGGTAGTGTAGTGTAGTGTATGTAGAGTATGGTAGGGTAGAGTAGGGTAGTGTAGGGTAATGTAGGGTAGGGTAGTGTAGTGTAGTGTAAGGTGGAACGAAGTACGCCGGGACAGCTAGTACAATATATAAAATACATTACATATAGTTCGTTCGCTCATTTAACTGTATCTTTGATTAATGCCGCTTGCCGGCAGCGGAGACAGTCAAACACTCCGACAAAGGGGCCGCGTTGAGTTCAATTGCGGCGGCGCGCTGGGCGGAGCGATTGAACTCAAGGCGACCTCTTTGAGAAAGTGTTTATCGCAAGCCGTCAAAGCTGCAGTTAATTCAGCAAAAGTACTTGACACAAAATGTTTAAAACAGCTTATAAGTCCCTGAATCGCAGACAAACGTATTTTTTTTATGGTACAGGGAATACGCTAGTTGACTGCAAGTTGAATTACTTTTTATCATTTGTGCGAACACAGATGAAAAATAATTATTCAGATAGAACCTCACGTAAATTCAATACAATATAAATAAAATTACAACTTTTCAATACCTACACATTCGATCATTAGTATATACTATATATGATCGAAGACCTACACTGAGTTTTTGGATGCATTAGTTCTCTGGTTGAAGGTGAACAACTTACTCAATGTGAGCAGCATGGAGCGTGCGGTAGGCGGGTTGGTTGCTGGGTTTTGTAAGTACGCCACTTCATTGCTATGAAACATACGCAGCTCATTGCGCTGAAAAATTTAAAGTATTCATGATAATAATCAGCTTATAGCTTTAGATCGCGTATAAAAGAATGATATTCACGATCACAAAGTATAGTATAACATATGGCATGGTCACCCTTTTTTGATCACGGAGGCAAAGTATAACGTAACGTACAGTATGGACACTCCCTACCGCTCTCTAGATTCGACCTCAACTCCGGCAAGCACATTGGTTACAGTTTGGTTATCGAACGAAAAGAATGAGCTACGTTACCGCACCCCGACCGCTGTAATTTCGTTTGATCCAAAATTTGGTAAACTGTTCATATTACTGATGTTTTAGATCACATGATGATAAAGGTAGTAAAAAAATATATTTAACGGTTAACCTTAGATAAAAAGCAACGGTGAAGAAAAACATCGTGAGGAAACCTGCACACGCCTGCGAAGAAACTCGAAGGTTGTGTGTGAAGTCGACCAACCCGCACTGGGCCCGCGTGGTCGACTAAGGCCTAATCGCCCTGATTCAGGGTAGGCTCGAGCCCCTCGGTGGGGACGTATATGAGCTGTTATAATAAAAAGCAACACAAAAAGCCAGTAATTATTTCGTATTTGGTTGTTCATCGCAGTATTACACGACTAAATCTAAGAACAATCAGTTTGTATGAATCTTCATTCTAGCTAGTTGTACATTCCTTTAGAAATGCAGTAGGTTCGCTTGTTCCGTGGGATGTTGTAAACTTTATTTACTTATTTAAAATGATTGTTCGTAATTGAAACACTAATTTGATAAGATAGTTTGAAAATATGATATGAGTTGTATAGAAGTATGTTTGAAGAACCTACCAAGTAGCCAGTTGATTGTTACATGCAGTAAATATCTAACAAACCAATGCCGCCGGTGAATCACTCTACCTACAGTCATGCTTATAGATACGTCAGTTGTTTAAATGTATATCATTTCTCGCTCGTTTGTATGAAGTGTCCGAGGTGTGACGGAGGTGTACTTTTGCGGTTTTCCCTCTCTAAGTTAGCTAATCGAATATATCTATCCTTGTCTCTTATCGAAACAATTATTATTGTCTAGACGTTTTTTGCAGATTGTTCTCTATGAAAGTGGGGATTTTTTTAATCCACAATTGGTAAGCCTTTTTTTTTGCATCATCTTACCTGATTGGTAAGTTATGATGATGCCGAAGATGAAAACGGGCTTACCAAGATTCCCCCATGCAATGGGGAAACTGGCTGGCTATATTTTCTTCAAGCCGGAACACATCAATGCTGTTAACATTGATGTTTGGCATCAAGACTTAAGATGATGGTAGCTAGAAAGACGGGCTTAAAAATGCCCTTCCACCGACGAATCTAACCCGCGACCTCCTGATGTGAAGCTAATGGACTTAACCATTAAGCCACAGATAGGCGGTCCAGTTCTTTTGTTTTTATTTCTAGTTTTTTTAATATGATCCAGGCTTATAGTTAAAAAACTAAAAACACGCTAAGTCTCTAGGTGTAGTACATTAAGATATGTGCGTATTAAAGTTCTGGCCAGAATTACTCCTAGATACTTTATTTCTTTAGTCATTTCTATTATGATTTCCCTAATTCTATGAGCGCCGAATCTATGTTTTTCCTTCTTTTGGTGAAGAAAATAGCTCTAATCTTACTTAGCACCAGGGTTCGAAAGTATCCGATATTTATTATAAATATCAGATATTTATGATATATATCAAAAGTTTGATATATATCCATTTTGTATGAAAGCCATATTATTATTTTATTGCATTATTTATTTATACTATTTGCATATGTGCTCGCGCACCCTCGGAGACATAGAAACTATGTTCACGCGAGCAAAAGCTAGTATGCCATATGACCATCACGAAGTGAAATATTATGGCGCGCGCGGCGGTCGTCGCGTCCTTAGTCAAAATTTGTGCTGTCAAGTCAGGCCACAAAACCAAGTGCACCAACACAAAAACGAAATTTCTCCTAGGTGCGTTCATTTTTACAAATATTTTTTGTTTGCTGGAAAATACTTCAATTTTATTAAGTCCTAAAAGTTACGTAAAAGTAACATTTTAAGTCGTGTAACTTGGAGGTAACATAAGAGGGTCAAAAGAAAATGAATGTTACAAAAGTAATATTCTGGCAATGCTGGACGCCATTAATGCCGGCAGAAGTGTTGCCATCTACGGATTAGAACTTACTATTAGGCAGTATGTTTTAACTCTACTCCAACGCCATCTACATTTAGGAAGTAGAAATACAGTAACAAACGCCAAAAATTACTTAATAATATAAAATTTGTAAACTATTTTTGTATTGATATATATATATCATAAAAAATCATTTGATATTATATGGGGTATATATCATGATATATATCCATAGATATAAATCCTTCAACCCTACTTAGCACCTGCAATATGTTGGTCCGTTATAGAGTTTCAATGCCTACCCTCCGACTCCATCATCAGATCAGCTTGATGGTACCAAACTATTGGATTATCATCTTTCAAAACCAAGTTTGCCTTGCTAGTCACGCTCGCGCCCATGCAAGGGCCCAGCCAGGCCAACACGAGCTAAGGGTGTCCTTGTATTATCATCTGAACTACATACACTTACAAAGTTTGAAATTGATACGATAATTAGGCATTGTCAGTAAAGTTCTGGAGTGGCGACCGCACTCTAGAGGAGACGTAGACAGGCCTCCTACTTAGTGGACCTACGACCTGGCGAGGTCGCGGGTAGCCACTGGATGCAGGCACGCAAGACCGGTAAGTGTTTAGCAGTGGACTTCTTTCGGCTTATATTATGATAATTACAATTATTAGATTAAATTCGACTTCATAGATTTTTGCATATTAAGTTACATACAAGAAAAGCTAATAAAAGAATGTTTATTACAAAAAAATAATTAAACGGTACTTTTTTTTTGAAAGCTGACCAAAAAGCTGCCTGTCCACATAATGGAAAATAGCCACCACTGCTTATAGACAGTATTTTGTTGGCTATTCAAAAACCTTGTTATTGCGTTCTTAAAAGTTAACACAGCCATAAAACCTGTCAATGGTTATTAAGTGCTTGCTGGAATATACCTACACGTACAGTATCCTTTATTTTAATCTCAGAAAGTGTCTATAACCATAAATAAGGGATGATTATTTACCGGGGTTAGTGTGTTGACCCTGTCTTCAATCGAGAGACTCATCATAATCTGTGGATGGCAGCACTTGCCTTCCGACTTCACGCCCAAAAGTCTGTGCCACGTGTGTTTTATCTGAAAATAAAACAGTTTACAAACTTACTGACAATTTTCATAAAACACAAAAAAAAATACATATGAATGTGTGCCTCTGTGTGTCCGTCTGGTAATTTAGAACCTAATCTACTGAACGGATATGGGTGAAATTTAGGTTAAGGCAATATTATTTTTAAAACTCCTACCGTTTTTTTTTTCCTATCTTGATTTTTTTAGAGTTGCCACCATGCTAAAAATCTCATTTATCTCTTATAACTGAATTGACATGTTTTAGTTGTGAAAACTAATAAAATTAAGAATAGTTAATATAAATGTAATAAAAATATACTTGTGTGTATGTATAAGAAAAAACAAAGTGAGATTACTCCCCAGACATTTAAAATAAGCCACAAGTCGCGTAAAATTAACTTTGGTTTCTAAAACCTAGATAGGTATGTACCTACCCATGTATTTTGTTTTTCTGTCACGGTTGTTTTTTAATTTTATCTGTTTTTTCACAACTGTATTGAAAATCTTCGTATGATACATGGGTGTAAAAGGAAATAACTAACTCGGGCTCACAAATTTCACTGGTTTGTTATTGACCTTTTTACAAATCTTGTATCATAAATAACTATAAGGCCTACTAAAAAATATTATAATAAAAACCTCCCATACTCAATACTCAATAATTTATTGCAGTCATATACAGAGTACAGAAGATCAAACAAACCCAGATAATTTTAATTTTTTCATCAAGTCTGATAACCTCATTTCTTTGCTACTAGGCAAGCATGTTTTAATGCTGATTTATGTATGCCAGAGTGTGAAGGCTATATGGGAGAAAGTATAGACAGCGTGGCTACACAATTTATTTAATACAGTGGCGTAGTAATCTGTGACAGTGGGTAAAGCCAGTGGTGACAACTGGGAATATTTGGTCTTTAAGGGAAGGGTAGGCCCTACTTTTTTAAATTAATAATTTGAGTATGTTCGGCTGCTCCTCACCTGATGGTAAATGATGATGCTGCCGAGGATGTATCACACAAGCTCAAATAGTGATTATTCACTGTCCTCTTGAAGTTTTCTAAGTTATATGAGTTGGAAAACACAAGGGTCAACAGAAAGTTTCACTCTGAATTTATGAAATGAATTTTCCAAGGAACTCATACAAAATTGAAAAAAAAAAACTGTATAGACATGAATGTATGCAATGTTCCAGTGGTGTAGAGGTGCAATAACAAAGCATTTTTGAAATGAAATAAGATACCGAAGCTAGTGAAATTTCTTATAAACTTTTGAGAATAAAATTGTGTCCCTAGCAGGTATATCCTAGCTATAAGCCCATGGGTACTTCTAGGATCCTCACTTTTTTTTTTCAAGATTATGAGATTTTCTTTTAGTACAGAACAAATTAAACATAAATAAGGCAAAATGTACCCACACAATCTTTAAATTACACACATTAAAATAGCATGAATAATAAATACAATAATTGAATAATCCATGTCATAAGTAGGCACTTTTCATGTTATGTTGATTTCAAGAAAGGTGTTACATATAATAAATAAGATAACAGCAAACCAAACTCTTACATCAACAAACTTGTTAGAGGGGCACGGCTGTGCCCCAAGCAGGCTCAGCAACAGGTACCCTACTTTGTCTTTCCGCCCTGCCGTGCCCATCGTGAACACTTCCACCTTGATCGGCACATTCTGGACTCGGAGGCTGTATGTAGATCCAAAACATTTCATTTATTATTGTGAAAGATGGCAAAGGCTTAACAGCCTCCCTGAGAGTAAGAGGCTATATCTACCTTTATAGGTATTACTACTAATAAATGGAGGTATGCAGTTTTTTTATTGGGAGACATTGTTGAAGGAATGACAGAATTGTTTTTATATAAGTTTTAAAGAAACTATCATGTTCATATTGTTACCAAAGAGTTTTAACATTACTAGAATAGGGTTGGATGCCTGCAGTGTACAGGTGGGTGTAACAAGGCCGGGTGAATTCATTACATTCTATTATAGGTTGGTTACATCCATTACTATAGGTTTGTTTACATTATTATAGGTATATTTGTGACACAAATTTAAGAATTCTTTGCATATCCTTTGATACGCTTTTCCCTTTCTTCTTGGAGAGTCCCATATTTATTTAAAATGCCACAAAATATTGTTAACAAGCAAAGATACTGGCCTCCGAAATCTTCTTTTGTCTGCTTCCCACACGAGCTCAGCGTCGAATATGGGCGCATGGCAAGGGACCACGGGATCTGTCTCTAGCATATACCCGTTTAGCGACCCGCACACAATAAACGGAGTCTTCAAAAAGCCGAAACCAAGGCCTGAAATACGGGGAAAACATAAAGCCTTACTTCCCTCTGTGTAAATTCAATATAGAGCTTAAAAATGTCTTTAGCAGCCCTTACCTTCCTTTACATGTAGAACTATTTGAATATTAGGTCCCCGCAGTTCATCCATTCTTTGGAAAATTATAAAATATATCGTAAAATTCGTAAATTCAAATCAAACTAAACGTAAACATTTGCTTCCAAAATCAAACATTATGATGAGTTTTATGTCTAATGTTGCCAACAGAAAAAAGAGGAAAAGTGGGTTGTGAATTGGGTCCAAGCTTAGAGTATTCATGTAGATATAGAGCGCGCCTACCGCGTCGGACTACATCATAGGCAAGTGAGCTATAGTAAACTATATAGATGTATACGTAACAAATAGGGATGGGCTGCAGTGCACTACTGCCTTAATGGATTATCGATAACCAAGGATAAACAGCAGCATATTATAGTAGGTAATTTTAATAATTTATGTTTGTTTATGGATTATACAATGTTTATTTCCTAATACATACAAAAATAAAACATTTGTACGTACAAGTATATACTCATACCCAGATGTACTGTTTGGGGTAGGTAAGTCAATTAACAGTAAAATCAATTTCAGCTAATATACAAGGTGTAACATAAAGGTGCATAAAGGTAAAAGGTTTTTTTTTAATCCTTGGGGGAGGCCTTTATGTTTGTCAAATGTATGTCAAGTTTTAAGTGTTTGTGACAAATCAATAACTGAAACGGATAACCTTAGTTTGACAGGATAAATGGCCAACAGAAAAAACCCTCTGATGCTAAATATGTCGGTCTGCCTGCGCCAAGTGATTGCGTTATGTATACTTATAGTGCCTCAAAAACTAGCTATCGTGACCCAAAAAAAAATGATAAGGGAAATGGCTGAGTAAGATAAATAATGAAAGTACTTGTTATACTCATGTCAATTATGCAGAAACTGACTAAATATTCGGTTGCGTTATGCAACATCACCCATTCAAATGTGCACTATCGTGACCAAAAAAAAATACTAGGGAAATGGCTGAGTATAATATGAAATGAAAGTACCAGTTGTACTCATGTCAATTATGAAAAAAATTACCAAATATTCGGTTGCGTTACGGAGCAACGTCCGTCCAAAGATGCATTATTCTGTCCAAAAAAAAACTATCAAGTTAATGACTAAAATGAATAAAACGTGAAGTATCACTACATACAGTCAATCATTGATAGCAACTGTGCTTGCCAAAATAACATATCTAGGTCAAAGAATATAAAATATTTAGGTGTTACCGTTGACGAAAAGTTAACGTTTGGAGATCATATTGTTGATGTAGATTTGCTTAGTTCTGTTTATATAGCCGTGTCAGTCCCTTTTAAGGTGTTTCAATAATATCGAACGTAAGTCTAATCATTTTAAGTTCAAATCAATGTGGGCTTCAAAGCGGCTGTTACGTTAAAATCTAACGCCCAATTCTCGTTTTTTACATGTTTTTATTACTTTTCATCACTTTCAAATAAGTAAAAAAATAATGTGTTCAATTACTTAAAATTAAAGGTCTTTTGTGTGTTGGATTCATTCAATAATAACTATTTGTTTTCGAGAAATTTTGCAATTCATGCGAAAAACAGGGTCTACACTACAGTATATTTTTTTACATCAAAAGTGGTAATATTTTTAAAATTGTATTCAATTAAATCGATTTTTTATTACTTTAAGTATATTATATACTTTTTTCATGGTGATAGCTTTACACAGTCTTTCAATAATGTAAATTGAAAAACATAATGTATCTCAGCATGGGGAAAGTGCCGCTACCTGTCATATGATAAACTCGGAAGAGCTCAGAAATCTGTTCTTAAGGTCATGCACACTAAACCTTGTCTATTTCCTACTACCGCACTTTACAAGAAAGCGGGCGTTCTAAATGTAAAAAAACTATATATTTCTAGTGTCACAATTTATGTTCACAAAACGACTATTAACTCCTACATTAAATCAAAGCAATATAAGTATTCCAGTTATTATTCCCAGATAAAACGCCATTCGCATTGTCGTCAGTGGAACCTAACCTGTGAACCGGAAGTAGAAGCTTCTTGATTACTTGCCTCCCTGGCGTCTTGTGAGTCGTTCTTTCTATGAAACTCTGTACTTATTTACTTTTAAACAAATACCTACCTACCTTATCATAATATTTGCCTATAAAATCTACGCCGAATCATTTTTTTCCGGCTTGGTAGGAAGAATACTATGAATATGAACTTCTTAACATCTTGTACTCGTCAATAATTAAAAAGTACAGTAAATTACATTTTTTTTCTTTACAATAATTTTACACAACTCACTGTGAGCAGCGAGGGTACATGGTCACTAACTGCGGGGGGTCGCAAGCGACGTTTATGTTAGCGAGCGAGGGGTGGTGAAGATCACAATATCTTTACAGTAGTAACAATAGGTCACGTTTAGCCAAACAAATTTTTCTTAAATTTCGTTGTAAGCCTATCTTTGCTCAATAAATGGTCATCTTTGTCTTTACCACGCTCGGAGGAAACAAGCTTTGAGGTGATGATTCAAAACTTCACTTAGATTTCACGAAGAAATTTGTCTAAGGCGTGGACAGCAATTTGGTCCTGGCGAGATTTTGCTAAATAAATTCCTAATAGTTGGCGAAAATAAATTGAACAAGCGAATTTCTGGCGATTATGATCTATATTCCGAAGCCGAAAAAAAAAGAAAGTCATCGGCTCATCGACTCGTGCCTGACTCACTCTATTATTCATCATTCATTAATTCCTAGACTACACAATTTATCGTGAACTAAACCAAGACCTTAGGTAGATCGGAAAAAAACCGGCCAAATGCGAGTCAGACTCGTGCTCCGAGGGTTGCGTACCACCATACCTCTCTACACAACTGTGACGATACATATTCACATTTCAAACAAAATACATTTTAATTATTATTTTTGTTTTATTGCAGGAGTAGTACTATAATCAAACCAAGTTTCATTTTTATGTGTATTACTGTTTTTACGATAGAGCTAAATTAAAAATATACGTGAAATACCTATGAAAATCACTTTTTTATATGAGGACCCACCTTATATTAAATTTTTTTTATTGTAATTGAAGCGGCAATAGATACAACACTACCTGTGAAAATTTCAACTGTCTACCCATAACGGTTCATGAATTACAGCCCGCTGACAGATAGACGAACAAACGGACAGACAGCGACCTAGTAATAGGGTCCCATTAGTCATCCTTTGGGAATGCGGAACCCTAAAAAGTGATTGGATTTATTACTAAAACGCATTTTCCTTTTAAGGGTTCCGCAGTCAACAAGAAACCTTTAAAGTTTCGCCATGTCCTTCTATCTGTCTGTCCGTATTATAATTTTTTACTTAAAATGGTTAAAATGATTTTGCTGAAACTGTGTAGATACGTTACTATAACTGTACATCACGAGATGATGCCAAGGGCTTTTATTAATTGTGTATAAAAAAAACAGTGCCAAATCCGTCGTGTCGTAATGTTTTGTTTTATAATCAGTGTGGTTTTTATTCCACAGGTATGGCATTGTCTTTATAAATATCTAACATATAAAATAAATAACATTAAAATAAATATCTAACATTAAAATATTTTTTTCTTTATTGGTACTCATTTTGTTACCCGGAATCGTGCCCGTTTAAAGTAACACGACGACCTACCGCATCGAGTGCTACGCGGCGACTGAGCACCCCTAACTAGAAACTCAGGTTACACTCCACAATTTAGTGCACTAAATTGGGAGTTAGTGTGGTCGGGCTCAACAAACCTCCCTAAATTGACACACTTCCTGCCTAACTTCGATTACACTACACTTTTTTAGGACCCTAACTGAGTTAGGCACGATTAATTGTAAATAATCTAATCGCTGCTTTACTTTGTAAACATTCAACAAATACTTATATCACTCACACACTTCGTGATTTGACTTTGTGTTGTGATTAAATTCTCTTGGACTTCGACCTCCATAATATCGTCACGAAGTTCTAGTTTCATACTCATAGAATAAATAATAATATATTGTGTTTAAAGCGCCAGTCACGCGACATGCAACACACAGACGAAAAAATTTGAGACGATGTAACAAAAGTTTCACTTTAAAAATCTAATTGGGAAATAAAAAAACGATAAAAATACAATAATCTACTAATAATACTATAATACGCGACACATAGACGAAAAAGTTTGAGACGATGTAATAAAAGTTTCACTTTAATATAAATGTTCTGAAGATCAAGGGAATAATATCTATCTATTTATTTGTTATTTATTCCTTCTAAATCAAGATTGGCATTTTTTTTGTAAAGTTATCATTTTGGCAAAACATAATATTTAATCTGGCAACCCTGCACTTGGACCCGCGAAAATTTAAACACTCACCTCTATCCGTTGTAAACGGAAGTAAAGTAAGTAAAACAGTCTCCTATGGAATACTTTTTTATTTCAATAAAAATTTAATTTACAATTTTTTTGTAAATTCATAGTGTTAATTCTTGGTCAGAAAAATTGAGTATACTTTTAATAAATAAAATAAATATTACAATGTTTTACATAAATGATCTGAAATTGTTTAAATGTCAACGACTTTCTACTCGAAAGATCAAAATCAATCTACAAATCAATTTTTCTCGAGTTTTTTGTGAGAAAAACTAATCAAAACAAGGAAACAATTACAGTTTTAAACAAATAAACAATGCAACCATGAAAAAGTTTTTGTTTGAATACAAAGATTACAAAGCTTTGCGAAGCAAATCAGAAACAGAAACTTCGAAGGGGAAACACCATGACGAAGACGGGTATGTAAACAACATTGTGTTATTTCTTTCCTAAATACTTGTAGTTGCGGGTATTCCGTTGTTTGATTGTTGTTTGTTGGGTTTGGAGGGTGTATTGCACTATTATTGAGAAAACTCATCGTCAAAGAGAATATAATATTAGCTACGCTACAGTCATGTCGTGCGTGGGGTCTAGGTAGCAAGGAGGCCTCGACGCTACTGGCTGACTGTTCTGATTCCACCGCCAGCCAGTGCGCGCTGGCTGACGACAGACGCAAAGCACCGAACCGCGACGAAAAGCAATTTGTACAAAGCCAAATCCAACCAGCTTACTTATTACGACTTGCGGCGGCCTGTCGCCGCGTTTTGTCTGACCACACAATATCGGTTGTCATTGTAGCTAGCCGGCCGTTTTTTGTGGTGATTCGAGTTTGAAGCGCCGGTAATGTTCCAGTCCAAGTGCAGCTAGTTAAAAAATTTGATGGTAGAAAAACTATCTAGAAATAAATAATTGAGTTGTTTGTTTTGTTGAGTAAGTTTTGTATTTTACTGTACATAATTATTGTAGGAACAAAGTGGGTTTGCAGCAGGACATGGGAGTCTTCAAGTGGCTGCGCAGGTAAGTCTCCTTTTATATTGACCCTTCAACTCAGAAGTCTTAGTTCAATGCTACTAAGTTGTCAGGTTTTTACTTTCAGTTTTCTTATTAGTTTTGTAAAGGAGGGTACTATTGCCTAATTAGAAAAGTAAAGCTGCTAAATGTTTTCTTATCTTAATTGTTATTCCAAACAAATCTATAACTCTTATAGACTTTAATTTTAAGTACTATTTTTTTTAACTTAACTGGACATTCATGCATTAATGGTTTTTTTTAATTAATTCACTAAAACCTTTTAATTACACAAATGTAAGTAGTTTCTAATCAGCTACCTTATTGTCATAAAAAAATATGTCAGGCCAGATTTAACTGGAAATGTTTGAATGAAGTGAACAAATCCTTTTGATCTGGTTTCACTTCAACAGGTGATACAGATCACCACTCAGGTCTGTCCACATTTCTATTAACTCACAAAGTTCAATAGGATTAGCTCTATGGTGCCCTGTATTGTATTTGTTGAGGTCAGTATATATATCATTGTCAAGATAACAATTGATGGTTTTGGAGCATTTAATTATGGCAGAATGTATGATGAAACCCCATACATTCCATGCACACCTGCTGTCATACATGACTTGTCATACAAATTAAACTTCAACTCCTTGATTGGATAACTCATCAATCAATAATTGCAAGTTATTTTTATTAGCAAGTATTTTTTGCAGGTAAATGTCTATTTTAAATTAAATAGAAGATCCATATTTTTAGAAGGTTGTTAAAACTATTTTTCCTTTTAAAGTAGGTAACAAATTAATTATATTAGACTTTGTAATTAACTTAAAAATGAACAAACTACAGTCTTGTTAAATAAAACTTCATTAAAAAATCCTACATACTCAACTTTAATGAGACAATGCAGAGATTAAGTACTTACATTGTTTAATTTATGGACTTGTGGTCTCTAATTTATGAGTTCATTTCCCCAAGTTGTGCTTGTTTTGCATGACCATGATTACCATAAATCACATCATACAAAGCTAGAAACTGATGTGTGAAACGGTGTGAAACTTTATTTTTTCTAACCCAGTCTTACTAGAAAAGTGTGCTGTATCTGTTTTCCCAGTAAATGAAATATTTCTACTTCTACATAGGTTTCTGCAAGTCTACAATCCTGAATTGTGTTGTTTATAACTTTGTGCACTGTGTAGGAAATAAATATTGAATATTATTTACAATAATAGGCCTTAAAAATCAAATATTTTTTTGGATTATTAATTGACTAAACAGTTACAAACTGTCGTTATGTATAAGATATTCGCAAAGTAATATTTAAACTCTGCTTACGGGATAACTCTCCTATGTAATTCATTACAGCATAGTTATTTCTATAATGGCTACTAGCAGAACCCATCAGATGTTGTCTTGCCCGCGTCTCCGTTCCGCTTAATTACCTATCACGCGGGAATTAAAAAAAACCCGGCCGTATTCCTTGTCTACATCAAAAAAGGAACCTCTGTGCAAAATTTCAGCTTTCTAGGTCCAGTTTTTAGCTGGGTGTTGATGAGTCAGTCAGTAAAAAGTGAGTGAGTCAGGACTTTATACAAGTATGCAACAACTTCTAGTACAAGAAAACTCCGAAATAAAACCGGCCAAGGCGAGTCTGACTCGCGCAAAGTAGGGTTCCGTAGTCTTAAAAATAAATGTATTAAAAAAATATATATATTTTCAGTTGGTAATAGAACATTTTGTATGGAAAATCTATGAACTGTTTAGAAATCCAACTGCACACCTTAAGTCCGTCGACTATTGCTCCTAAACTAAGAAAGACTACTTAGCCGTGATAGTTAATTAATTACAATTTACAATACAATACAATACAAAATTCTTTATTGCATCACAACATAAAAAAAGAAATCAATGATAAAGAGGAGAGCCTATACAATAGGCGGCCTTATTGCTAGGTAGCAATTTCTTCCAGGCAATATATATGTCCAAACCAATCCCTGAATCGAAAAATGGTCTTAGCAAACCCTCAGTAGGGTATGTCACTGAAAAAAAATTCACCCCCTCTTTAGATGTAGAGGAGATACCCTAACAATTTTTTTTCATGATTTTTTTGTACAATTTTGTTGGCGTGATGATTAATATGTATACCTTACAGCTTTCTAGTACTAATAGCTAATAGTCTTTCGAGCTAAGCCGCGGACAGACGGACCGACATGGCGAAACTATAAGGGTTCCTTGTTGACTACGGAACCGTAAAAACCAGGCATGGAGTCATTGTTAGGTACAAGCGAACCCTAAAATGCGGTGGTTTCCTGTAGCCTACTTTGTCGTACCAACAGCTAGCGAGGACGAGAATGTGACGACAGCCCTGGGCCCTGGGCACTTGGGCAGCCTTGTGTCTCAGGCGGGGCGAAACAGTGTCTGGGGCACTATTTGAACAGTATGGCTCGATACCATTGTTTTCACAATGCACACATACACACTCGCGCACACACGCGCGCGCTTACACGCACGCACGCACAATCACACACACACCTATTGCACCTAATTGTTAATTGTTGTTTTTTATTTAGTTTTAAATCTTTTTTAAATGTTTTAATTTTGTGCTTGAGTTTTTTTTTGTTTTGTATCGATGTTTTGGAGGAATGAGCATTGTTACCGATAAAAAAAGGGAAAAACCCTGTGATAAAGGATACTATAACACAGGGTTTTCTTTTCTCTTTTCTTAAGAGATAAAATCTTCACCCATTGTTTAATTTTGTCAGCTATGTACTTGAATATTTTTTTTATTTATTAATTTATTCATTTTATGGCAAAAACGAAAGAGAATAACTAAACGAATTAATAAGAAATTAAAAACCCGACTGCATAAAACTTAACCCGTAACCCCTATTTTTTGGCCAGTTGGGTAAAAATGTATCTTATGTCGCTCACGGGCAGTCACGGGATCAAGACGAATCTAACGACACCTCGCTCTCCAAAATCCATCAAGCCGTTAGTCTACAGAGCGTGCCAAATAAATATACGTAGATTAGATACATACATACATATTATACTCGACATACATAACCCTTCTTCTGGCGTAGTCGGGTCAAAATGCCTATCCAGGTAATGATTGTGCTTCGGTGATTAACTGCAGCTTTGACGGCTGCCGACAAAGGGGCCGTCAAAGAAACCGCCCTCAGTTCAATCGCGGCGGGCGGTGCGATTGAACTGAGGGCGGCCCCTTTGTCGGCAGCCGTGAAAGCTGCATCTAATTCAGCAAATGAACTATAAACTGCGTGATCGACCTATTTATGTAAGCAACGACCGCTTTATAATTTTATTCCGAATTATTTGATATCGATTCTACATACTTACTAGCTGTTGCCCACGGCTTCGCCCGCGCAGATCCCGATTTTCGCCGACCCCTTTTTTAGTGGGCGCCTACGTCATTAATTGCTATCTGTATGCCAAATTTCAGTTAGATCCGTTCAGTGGTTTAAGCTTTGCGTTGATAGACCAGTCACTCAGTTTACTTTCATATAACATAGTTTAGTTAGATTATGGTAGTTTAGATTTTTTATCTTTATTCTGGTCTCATTCCGGTTAGTTCTGCGTCACTCCACACCCTTCCGTGTCCTTTTTAACTCCATCAAACCATTGCTTCCTCTCTTTTTATATCCTTCCACTCCCATGTCTATAACCCTGCAGAGTAACTTCTAACTAAAATAATGAACAATCCTCATCTCAAAATCTTATTTAAATTCAAGTCTGTTTACATTGTTAAACCATACAATACGATAGTCATTGCCTGCGACAAAACAACTTTAATATCAATTTTAAATAATGATTGTTTAGTTTTTACTGCACAGAGCAGAGATTGAATCACACAAATTACTTCAAATTGTTCGGACTGCATTTCCGTTTATTTTTGTCAAATTGCTCATACTTATCGTAGAATCACGCACGAAAGTGAAAATGTTATGAACATTGAGTGAGATAAATATTTACAAAATACTAACTGTCCCGGCGAACTTCGTTTCACCTTACACTACACTACCCTACCCTACAATACACTAACCTACCTGCACTGCACTGCCCTGCCCTGCCCTACGCTACCCTACCCTACATAAGAACCTTCTTCTGACAATAACAAACTCAACAAAAAAAAAGAATTACCGAAATCGGTCCATCCGTTCACGCATGATGGGATGGCAAAGTTTTTATTATTAAATATTTTTAAAATATTAGTAGACTCCGAACAATTTCTGTATTATTATTACGCTTTTTTCAAAAATAACCTAACATCACGATGTCACAATGCAACTCATTGGCTTTTCTGACATTCCAATAACACATTTTACTTACTAACTACTTACCTTAGAGAAGAAGACATAATAAAGCTTGTTACTCAGACTAACAACTATTGCAGGACTAGTAACTTAAAGACCACAATCTCAAGTAGTGCATTCTAATTCGCTAGCAAGTGAAATATAGGAATATTGTGTTCTGGTCAATTTCCTAGTTACATGTCAAAAAGTTTTTAGCTCTATTTTCTTTGTATTAGCTGTGATTAAGGTATCTCATTGAAATCATCAACAACATACGTCAGCTAGAAAATATGTCCACTGATGAACATTCACCCTCCCCCAAGGATTTCTACAACGACCGGTCCTGCGCTGCCTGCATCCAGCGGCTTCACCCGATCTCACTGAAATACCTATCATACGCTCTTATGGTGAAGGTAGGAAACTTGCACACACCTGCCAAGAATCTCGAAGGTTGTGTGTGAGTCGACCAACCATCACTGGGCTCGCGTGGGCGACTAAGGCCTGATCGCCCTAATTCAGGGTAGGCTCGAGCCCCTCGGTACATTAGTATACTAATGTAAGTATATACTTTGCCCTCTGTGGGTACCTATGTATATGAGCTGATATGATGAAATAAATCTCTAAAGAATTCCCTATCTACGTATTTCTTAGGCAAGGTTGTTTTTTAACCGACTTCAAGAAAAGGAGGAGGTTTCTCAATTCGATCGTATTTTTTTTAATGTGTGTTTGCGTATAACTTCGTCGTTTATGAATCGATTTTGATAATTCTTTTTTTGTTGGAAAGAAGATATCCCAAGGGTGGTACCATGATAAGGAAACCAGGATCTGATGATGACATCCAAGAGAAATCGAAGGGAACCTTCGAAAATCGTAGTGGCGACTAGTGCGTTTGAAGTCGGTTTTTTTTTGTTTTAAATTATTCATCACGCCCGTTGAAATAATTTTCGACAAACCTAAAAGCTTTTTTTATGAATCTAGTCAGCATTGTAACTATTTAGTAATCTGTGGCATTGTTGCCTGCTACCAAATTAATGGGCCAAAACAATACCTTGGCTATTCACGTAACTGGAAGTGCAGAAAGTCCGCGCAAAGGTCGCCGAGGCAGCTTTCAATGATCGCGCGCCGCGTCGCGCACGAATCACGATCAAACAATAACACAGCATTGAAATAATGCGCCGGAGATTGATGCCTCCATTAATTGCTTTATTCATCGCCTTCTAAACATTAATCTATTGAAATTTCACTTTCACCAAACTTATTTGCTTGTCGCGATCCGCATTCCTGTGCCAAGCCAACAAGTCTTGATGAAATTGATAATGAAATTACGAGATGGTCTTATTTTTGTTCGAATTATCTGTCATTTGGATATACGTAATTTGTGATTGCTTTGAACATTGCATAATTTTATTACCATCTTTATATTTTGATTGTTTTACTATTGCAACCTAATTTTTTTTCTCATTCTTGTGAAATAGTCTCAGATCAAGAATCTAGTGTTTATTTTCTTTATCGTGTCTCACTCATTTTGAAATCCAGCATATATTTTCCGTTCCATGTAAGGCTAGAAATCCAGCGGCTACCATTGAAACCAGCTTTAGAACCACTTATAAGGTGTTACTATAAGTATTCCAAACTTAGAGAGCATTTTTTTAATGCATTCGCATCTTTATACTATATTTAATCAATTGAAAGTTGTGCTTGATAATCAGTAATCACTATAAAAAGAAAGAAGAAGCAATAAATTAATGTATGTATGACTGTATGTAGGTACCTACTTAGCTCAGCTTGTAGCGTGGTGCGTAGGTGGTGCGCAGTTATTTAATCTTCTTTCATTCGATCTTTATTCATCCATCTATTTCTTTTTTTCCGCGCCTGCGCTGTCAAACTATCTGACAATTTCCTTAAAAAACAACACTCGATCATCAGCTCTCATCACAATAAATTTAATAAATTCATACTTTAATATTTTCTAAAAGACCCATTACGGGTAAGAATAATTTATGTTTTTATACGTTTGTTATTTATATTTAAAATTTCAGTGTTCTAACGTTTTTATAATCTGTATGTTATTTTCAGGTCTTATATCTTATATTATATCATTAAATTATCTGAATACACACGGCATCATTTATGGAACCCACTCCCTATCTACCTAAATACCTGCCGTGCGACAAGCTATTCAAAGTAACCCGTAGCCCCGCGACAGTGGACAGGGTCGCCATCCAATTCCAAAGCAATAAAACTCTAAAATAAAATCTGGCCAAGTGCGAGTTGGACTCTCACACGAAGGGTTCCGTACCATCGTACAAGAAAAAAAAGCGGGTTCTTGTATGAGGTTCCCCTTTTAATTTTTTTTATTTGTTGTTTAAGCGGCTATGGCAACTAGGGCTCGACTTATCCCGTCTCGCCCGCGCACGATTGCTCTGTCTAGACGTCTCCGTTGGACGACTGCACCATTCACCCTTAAAGACAGTCATAAAAACGATGTCCACGCGATCGAAGCCGCGGCCGCGGGCAAAAGCTAGTTAGGAATAAAACTAAGAAGCGGTCATTGCTTAGTTGGTCATAGTAGAGTCGATCACGCATGTGTTGACTTTGCATATTAAATTTTAACTCAATCGGTCCAGCAGTTTCCGAGCAAATTGGCTGTGACAGACGGACGGACAGACGACACTCGAGTGATCCTATAATGGTTCAGTTTTTACCTTTTGAGGTACGGAACCCTAAAAACCGGGCCAAGTGCGAGTCTGAACCGCACACGCAGGGTTCCGTACCATCATACTAGATGGCATTAGTTTCTTCAGTTCCGTACTATATCAAATTTTAACTCAATCTCAGTACTCAATTTTAACGCAGTTTCCGAGCAAATTGGCTGAGACTAGGGAATGCAATCCCGCAGCAAAATTTGAATTGCTGGATCCCGCGGGATTGAGAGGTTCGATCCCGCGGGATCCAGGTATTTGCGGGATCCCGCATGTTTTTTGAAAGTCATTGAAAAAAGAGAGGAATCCTGTATCATAAACGAGTCTATAGAACTTAATATGAAACTAAAAATATTATTGACACTATTTATTAAATAATCAAATAATTAATCAGAAATAACAGTTTCAAACAAAGGTCAAAAACTATTATTACAAACAAACAAAATACAACTATCCATTATTTAAGAAGGAGCTGCGCAAATGCACATAAAACATAGCATTTCAATAGTTTTGTGAGAGTGAAACTATTTATAAGTAATCAAATCAATCATTAATTAGAAATAAGAATAACTATTACAAATGAACAAAAAACAATTATCCATTATTTTGGAAGAAGCTGCACATGAAACATAGCGTGTCAATAGTTTTGTCAGCTAAACGGCTTCTTACTTTGCTTGCTAGGTATCCGGCAGCAGAAAATGCACTTTCCGCTTCCACGCTGGTGGGCACAACTGTTAATAACGCATTGTAGACGAATTGAAGATTTTCACCTTTGAGCCCACCAGACTCCAACAAATTCATTTCTTTCCTGATTATACCTATGCCGTATGTCGCTGCGCAGTCCCGCAAATCCCGCGGGATCCCGCACGATTTAGGCGCGGGACTGGTCCCGCAAAATTGGTGCGGGATCCCGGTATTTCGGGATCCCGGTATCCCGGTATTGCATTCCCTAGCTGAGACAGACGGACGGACAGCCGACACTCGAGTGATCCTATAATGGTTTAGTTTTTACCTTTTGATGTACGGAACCCTAAGAACCGGCCAAGTGCGAGTCTGAACCGCACACGCCGGGTTCCGTACCATCATTAGTTTCTTCAGTTCCGTACTATCATACTAAATGGCGCTAGTTTCTTCACGTTTAAAAAAAAACAAGTTTTTTGTATGGAGACTTAAATTTTTTCTAGTTTTTAGTATTTGTTGTTATAGAGGAAACAGAAATACATCATCGTGAAAATTTCAACTGTCTAGCTATCACGGTTCATGATATACAGTCTGGTGACAGACTGACAGACAGACGGACAGCGAAGTCTTAGTAATAGGGTCCCGTTTTTATCCTTTGGGTACGGAACCCTAAAAAAGAAACATGAAAATCGGTACAAAATTTGCGAATATATTGCGTAAAAACATACAGTCGAATTGAGAACTTAAATTTTTAACTTAAATTTTGTAAAATCAAAGTTAAAATTTTACAACACTTTACCACTAAGATTACGTCGTCGCCTGATGCCTGAAGTCGTGAACAAGATAATTATAAGCAGATGCGATGCGGTTTACCGAAATGGTGTCAAAAATGGCGGTTACTAGTGCAGCTTCAGAAATGGCCGTCGTCGCTTACCAGCTTCGATTCAAAATTACGACTTCCGATACACTTTTACCGATTACAAGCCTAATCGGGTGCGATCAAGGGTAAAATTTTATGCGCTTAAATAGAACTTTTTTTAAGGAAACTCGCCTACAACTCTAACGTCTAATAAACTCTACAGAGATGAGTTTATTATATTAAACAGGAAATTACACAAGAATGGCGTCTGTGTGCTTCGAACTTTATACTTAGAATAATATGTATAATACTAAGAATACTATAATAATTAGAATAATATAATTTGTATTGTGTTACTTTTGAGGTTTTAGGGTCCCGTACACAAAGCACACCCTGGACACGGGCCAGAAATGACATTTCAAAAAAGAAATGACGGAACAAACAAATTGGCGGCGAAATCCTATACGTTCGATAACCAAACTGTAACCATTCTTGTATCAATATGGGTGACGAGGGGGTGAGATCTAGAGAGCGGCAGGGAGTGTCCATACTCTATGTTAGTACTAATATATATACTATGTCCAAAGGGTGCCAATGGGACCCTATTATAGTACTAATATACGAGTATATAATATATACTTTGCTATTAGTAAACCTCCGCATTTCGTTCGTCTGTCTGTCAGCGAATTGTAATAGGTAGTCGGTTGCAATTTTCGAGTCGAGTCGAGTGCGTGTATTTCTATAGCAACAACTTGGGACACTTCATTCTTTCAGGCGTGGTGGCACAGTCAGCCGCACGTAACCAGTACTAGATCGGCTTTGACTGTATGGATTCCCATAGTAAGCGTCATTTTATTACTAAGCATCCTCTCCTGTCTGTCCGTCCGTTCGTCCATCTGTCTGTCAGCGGGCTGTATTTCTTGAACCGCGACAGGTGGACATTTGAATTTTATTGTAGGGTAAGTATTTCTGTTGCCGCTTAATCAACAAATAATAATAAAAAAACCGGACTAGTGCGAGTCGGACTCGCCCACTGAGGGTTCCGTATAAATTTAACATAGGTATAGGTAGGTAGGTAGGTAGGTACATATTATAAATCACTAGCTGTTTCCCGCGGCTTCACCCGCGTGGACCACGTTTCTATGTCTTATCGAGGGTGCGCAGTGCGCGAGCCGCAAGCGGCTCGCGAGCGTGGTAAAAAGTAGCCTATGTCTTAATCCAGGTCCTAATCTGTCTACTTACCAAATTTCAGCCAAATCCGTTCAGTAGTTTTTGCGGGAAAGCGTAACAGACAGACAGAGTTACTTTCGAATTTATAATATTAGTAGGGATAACAGTGCAAACTATTAGGTACCTACCTATACATATAAAAAGAGAAAGATTTTTTTTTCATTCTTCGCCATAAATCGAAAACTATGTATAAAAAAATAATCTGTTTAAGCTTGTGCCAATGAACCGCTTTCATACGTTATACCCCACATGACACTGTTAACTCAATTTAAAATTTGGACCGCCGCCGTTCCTTGCATAATTATTTATTACGTACTTAAAATTTTTATGATTTAATTACAAGCTAGGACCGCTACCTCCTGTCCGGGAGGTCGTGGTTCGAATCCTGCCACGTACTAATTTGTTTTGAATTTCGATTTCATATGTACATTTATCCGACGCTCTTACGGCGAAGGAAAAACAATCGTGAAGAAACCTGCACGCACACGCCTTTCGAAGTTTGTGTGTGAAGTCGGCACAGGGGCCGGCGTGGTCGACTAAGGCCCGATCACCCCAATGCAGGATAGGCTCGAGCCCCTCAGTGGGGACGTACATGAGCTGATTCGACGACGATTACAAATGTATAGTTTTCAGTTTTTTCCTATATACTTGTAGTATAAGACGGTATTACTTGCCAAATGTCATAGTTCTAGGTCAACGGAAAATACCCTATAAATTTTGATTCCCTTGAGAGTGTCGAAATATAGGTACTTTTTTTGCGGCATAAACGGACGTTTTTTTTACATCAACTAAGAAGTTTTATTTTTTTACAGCTTCAAGGTATTGTAGTTTATGGTTCTCGAGATAAACGGTCTTGACAGACAGACAGACGGACAACAAAGTACGGAACCTTAAAAAAAGGTCTATAAGAAACATGTTTGTTCTGTTTGTCTGTCAGCAACCGTAATAGGTAGATAAACGGTTTAAATTTTCACAGAGTGTGGTTTTATATTGCCACTTTATAGCAACAGATAATAAAAATGGCGTGGCGTAATGGTTAAGTCCGTAAGCTTCACATCAGAAGGTCGCGGGTTCGATCCCGGCGGAGTGTAACTTTGTAAGACTCGCGTTTGGTTGGTGGAATTTTCTAAGCCCGCCTAGACAGGCGGCTAGCTAGCTAGCTACCACAATCATATTCGCCACCATCTTATCTAAGTCTTGCCGCCAAACATCAATGCTGACAGCATATATATGTTCCGGGTTGAAGATAATATAGCTGGTTCGCCATTGCGTTGGGTAGTCTTGGTAAGCCCGCTTCCATCTTAGGCATCATCGTCACTTTCCATCAGGTGAGATGATGCCAAGGGCTTACCAATGTGAATAAAAAAAGGGTTATTAAATGTGATTTTTTTGTACGATGGAATCTAGACGGAACCCTTCGTGTGCGAGTCCGACTCGCACTTGACCGGTTTTTATAGACATGATAAGTTATTGATTACAAGTTCGCTGTACGCGAAAGTATGTTACGTACGTACATACTAAATTATTTCCAAAATGATCAATGCAATGTAATGAGTTGTACTGTACTGTAATAGTGGCATAATAGTTTTCACTTTTCGTACAGCTACACACGCAACATACATTTTTCAAATAATATTGGTCGGTTGTGAGCATTGAACGAACATCTAATGCCAGATGATTGTTTTTGCCTTATATCAATCACCCCAGAACTGTTGTGTTGTTTCTAACAAATATTTCAGGAATTCAGCTGTATGGCCCAAAAGGAATTTAACTGAGATAATAATGGTAAAATCTATATAAATAAAAATAATGCTGTTCGTTGGTAAGCGCATAACTTGACAACGGCTGGTACGATTTCGTAAATTTCGTAAGGTTAACAAGAAACCCTATGTCTGTCCGTCTATTAGCGGTTTAGCTGAGAGACTGTAAGTACTAGAAAGCTGTAGTTTGGCATGGGTACATATTAACTACGCCAAAAAAGTGAAAGAATAATCTTGAAAATTTTTTTTTAGGGTACCTCCCCGGTACCTACTTATATGTAGAGGGGGTGAATTTTTTTTCGTTGACGACCCTATCGTCTGGGGTATCGTTAAATAGGTCTTTCAAAACTTCTGAGGGTTTGCTATCATTTTGCGATTCAGGGATCGGTTTACGAAATTTTGTTAAGAATGAAGTGTCCCTCCGTCCCCGTTCCTCCCTACCAGCTAAACCGCTATTGCAGGATATCTAAAAAATAGTAGGAAATAATCAATTTAAAAGTGAAACTACCGCTAAGTAGACTTTCTTACTTCAGGAGTATAAGTAGACCAACCTATGGCGTGCAGTTGGTTTTGTAAAAAGTTCATAGATTTTCCATACAAAATGTTGTATTACCAACTGATTATACACTAATTACAACCAATGTAATTATTTTGATTAAATATACTTTTTTTTTAAAGATTACGCAACCCTACTTTGCGCGAGTCTAACTCGCACTTGGCCGTTTTTTGTTTTATAGCGTTTGTAATAGTTTCGTAAGAAAGAAAAACCCGGCGAGCCGCGCACCTTCGATATCCAACGGGTGCGAAGCTATCGGCAACAGCTAGTGTAAATGTAATAATTAAGTGTGTTCTCTGACATGCGGCAAAGACGATAAATTCAATTTTAGATAGATGGGTATGCGGTATGCCATATGTTACCTGTATATACCTACTTATTACTGCTATAAACTGGCTTTAGGTCCCAGTCTGTCAGAGTCAAGTTAATTAATTCAATGTCATGTAGATAAAATTGTTACACATAATTCAGTGTAAATAATTTTCGAAAAACGTAAAAACTATAATAAGGTAAGCTTTTACATGAATATATTTTTTATGCTTAAAAATGCCAAATGCTCGGTGTGAATATAAATCCTAACGTTTCCAAATTAAAAAAAAGCGAGCACTGTAGTATTTTCTACGATTCTATTGAAGACAAAAGACGATCGTAGGACCTTTATTTCACCTCGAAAGTTCATCATCAGATCAACTTCAAAATACCGAAAGGAATTTTATGTCACCGGGAATACGGCTGCATACTAAATTTCAGCTCAATCGGAGCCCTGGAAGTTCTAAAATCTATTACAAGATTTGACCTAAACAAACATATATAAAAAAACATTGCAAGTTAAATAAAAGCTTGTAAAAAAAGATGTTAAGTCTTTATGGGAACAGTTGTTCCAGCCACGTTCGATCGCACTGAAGTTCAACAGGAGCACCTAGAATCCGAACATTGCTGTCTCGTAATAATTTGCAAAATACGAGTATTCTGCATTTCAACCTGTGCTCATTTCCTGAAGCCCTTGCGTCGTTGCTGACCCGCGACACTCCCACGCTTCGCTGTTCGTCGGAAGATCACTCAACCATTTTACATTCAGGCGAGGCATTAATTGGAACAGTTGTCTCTGTCTTTTTCTATACGTATAAAGAGTAAAGAAAATAACCACACTTTTGCAATTTTTTGATGTTTTTACGTTTCAATTATAATTGAAAACGCTAAACACGTTAAAAAACCGACTTCCATCGCAACAACTTAGTACATTTTTGCATTACTATTTTTGGTTTTTGGTTATTTTCGAATAAAGTTCTACACCGATTGGCATATTGAAGCGTGTGTGTAACTGGCATATTGAAGCGTGTGTTTATTAGTCTAAACACGAAAAGAAAATTCAGAGGTACTAAATCGGTCTGGTTTGCCTGTAGAATGTAAATCTCTGTTTTAAAAGAGGTTGCTTTGACATATTTTTTTCCGTTATAACGTATCGTGTTTCTGCAACTGACAAAATGAAGTCATTGAAATGAAGAATCGGGTTACAAAATATCACTTTCATATGTTTTGTAGTTGCTGGGAAAAATAGAGATCCCTGCGTGCGACCAAAGTTTCCAATGCAATGGGTCGTCTTCAGTCATTAGGCTGTTCCCTAACTATGCTTTAATCACGTTTCGGATCACAATATGGTTTTCAATACTGACTGCCAACTTTGACCAAACGATGATTATGTAAATAAGATCTAAGCCTTGGCAGCTAACCGCGATTGAGAAGGTAAGCTTCTGGATTCTTCCACCAGAATGTACGAAAGGACTGAATTATTCTTCTTTTGTATTCGGCATGCCACATCTATGAAGAGTGGTGCCAATATTATTCGAGTATAAAGAGATAAGCATCCATGTCTTATTAGTTGAGAATAATCTCGATGGTGAAACGTCTATGACAAGTGAAGGTCACGGCCAAAGACATTGGATCTCCCTCCTCTCGTTTTTTTTTACTCTTTTCACGTGATGAATGAGCACATTGAAGCTTTAAACTCTTCTTAAACGGATATAATCGTATACTATTAAACGAGCAATATTTTTACATATTATAATATACGTACGTTTAAGATCCCGAAAACAGATCGAACGCCTGACGAATGCTCGACGGCCTGAGTATAGTCTCTCAACAAGAGGAAAAGACGAAAATAGTTTTAAATGCCCGCGTCGCACCCACCCACTCGTCTGAAGGTTGGAGACTCTACCCTCTTCAGTTGTTGACGAATATGTATACCTGGGACAAACAGTCAGGTAGATAGTTCCAACTTCGAGAAAGAGATCAATCGACGAATCCAACTCGGCAGGGCAGCGTTCGCGGAAGCTTCGAAATATCATCACGTCCCAAAGACTGCAGTGTCTCAAGTCTAAGGTCTTAGACTAGTGTGTATCGCCAGTGATGACATACGGAACTGAGACATGGTCACTTACCATTAAAGGTTCAAGGTCACCCGGAGCGTAATGGAGCGTACCATGCTCGGAGTTTCGCAGCGTGATCGAATCAGAAAAGTGGCAGTGGGCAGGGCACATAGCTCGTAGAACAGATGGCCGTTGAGGCAGTAAAGTTCTCGAGTGGCGACCGCGCACTGAAAGACGTAGCGTAGGTAGGCCACCCACTCGGAAGACCGACGACCTGGTGAAGGTCGCAGGAAGCCTCTGGATGCGATCATCACAGGACCGGTCGTTGTGGAAATCTTGGGGGAGGCCTTTGTCCAGCAGTGGAGGTCTTTTGGCTGATACGACGATGATTATTGATGAATGATGATGAAAATTATTTTGTCGATTTAACTTCTCATCGATAAACAAGATCGTGTTTCTCTGTCGGCATCGAATAACATGAACAAGCTTAAATTTTCGTAGACGTTCATTTAAGTTGTGAACTTTTATTCGACTATAGGCTACTTATTTTATTATTTTAATGTTTTGTCACTGTATTCGATATATTGGTCTAAACGTCCAGTTTCTTTTGCGTTGGGCATAAATTTCGGCGAAGTCGCTCCCTGATCAACTTGGTGATGGCCAGAGTTCTAACTGAGCGGGTAAGGCCACTTCTCGGGCGGTCATAAAAAAGACCAAGTCTCCCGTACCGCTTCAATATTTCCGGTGGAGAAGCGGAGAAACCCTTTTGCTAGATTTTTTTTTTTGGGTAATTACTACTAAATATCGGTCTTGCAAAAAATATTGGATATACTAAAGTCAAAAAAAAAGTCTAAAACGAATTGTTAGTTAATAAAATTTCTAAATTTGCACGTAGTTTTTATATAGAGAGATTCATTTTTAAGTACTGCAGAGAACCTGCTAAATTTTAGTTTTTAAATTGAAGTCTTAAGAGAAATAACAACGTAAAACATTAAAAAAGTGCAAAAGTGTGGTTATGGTCTTGACTCTTTACACGTAAAGGAAAAAACAGAGTAAAATGTTTTACAAATGCCTTGTCTGAAACAAAATTACGGCTAGCCCCGAGAGGTTTTATTTGTTTGAAAATATTCCATAGGTTTTTTCCAGCTTTATGTAATGTAATTACAGTACAACGCAAATCTTTCATTCCCGCTATTTAGAAAAATATGCAAAAAAGACAGTAAAATGTTATATTATTTCAAGTTCCAAAGTTAAAAGTTTAAAACATATGAACACGCGAGGTATTTTATCACGATTATGTATTTAGGTAGGGATGCAGGCATTTCATGGACCCTTAGTTATTCAAAGACACCAAAACACCTTAAGCCAAATTCACCCCTTCTAAAGCTCAATGAAAGTTGTTAAAAAATAAAAGGACTTAATTATATTCCATTATCAAGATTGAGGTATTTTCAGGGAGCGAGTGACGGTGACACACACTGAGGTCTCGACGCCTCCCCCAGATGAGACGCAGCACTCCAAAAGCGCCACACAGATCGGCACAATCCGCACTGAAGAGTACAAGCGCGACCTAGCTGAGTTCCAAGCAAGGAGATCGATCGGCAACAAGGAGCTCCCAGAAACGCCGATCGGCAACAATCAGCTCCCTGACACGCCGGTCAAGAAAAAATGCGGAAAAAACTTGACAGTGTCCTGTACGAACTGCGCATCAGACCACGACAATAGTTTCAATTACGATAAGAAATCCGCTGTTAAATACAAGAGGAAAACACAAAAACGCTCTCGCAGCGCCACACCAGATGAAGCAGGACTCCCAAATATACAGTTCCTCTTCCAAAACCAAGTGTTCATGCCTGGAAACCTATTTCAAAACGCGCCGTACTCGGATCCTCCAAAGTTCAGACGCACGAGACATAGATGCAAACGTTCGCCAGATATTGAATTCTCAGCGCAGAAATACATAGACTTCAATGAAGACCAGGCGCAGTCACCGCCTGAACGTTCGCCAGAGATTGAATTTTCATCGCAGAAACACATAGACTTTAATGAAGAGCAGGCGCAGTCGCCGCCTCTATTCTACAAGAATAACTCCCTCCCATTTGATGTCAAGAACTTTCTGGAAATTCACAAGAGTGAAGAGGAAGTTGATGGTGCTAAGGCGGCTGGTGACGTGAAATCTAGTCAGGAGACATCGCCGGGGGGCAATGATAGAGATGACAGATTGTGGGAGGTGATGAGTGAGCTGAAGAACTTAGATAAGTGGGCGGATGAGCAGCTCCAAGGCCACAACAGCGGCAAGTCTGATGACAGTAAGGTACGTAACTCTTTTTTCCAATAGTTGAGGCTTATTATTATAATTTTATGACTTACTTGATTGGAATTGACTTCTGTCAGCTAAAGGAATCGGTATTACTTATACCAGTATTATGCAGGGCTTCATTGATTCCTTATGTAGGTTACTGACATAAACTAGGGCTTCTGCTCATGACAATGCTCAACTTTCCCCATGGAACTCTGTTTTATAATTTTAAGAGCCCGCTGGAGTTCATAAATCCCATACAAACGTAGTATTTGATTCATTTGTTAACCAAAGAACCGATTTTGAAATAATTTTATATCGATAATCGGATGACGTATATCTGTGTCTGTACCGCATTACTTTTTTGAAAAACGAAACAGCAATCCATTATTAATCAATAAACTTGTTTTTAAGGTAAGAGACGGAAAACAAGTTTATTGGTATTAAATTAATTCCTGTTTCGTTTTTCAAAAAAGTAATGCGGTACAGACACAATACAGATTCATCCAATTATCGATATAAAATTATGTCAAAATCGCTTGTTTGGTTAACAAATGAATCAAATACTACGTTTGTATGGGATTTATGAACTCCAGCAGGCTCTTAAGATAAAGTTTGAAGTTATTTAAAAAATAGGCAAAAATTGACCCTTATCTCCGGAACTACTAGGTCTGATATCTTGAAAAAATCACAGTAGGTTGAATGCATAAATTATAGAAAAATTTATAAGAAAATCTAAAGTTCTTCCGTACCCACAGGAAAAAATAATTTTTAAAGTCCAGATAAGTAGTCCCCTATTTACCTAGAGCAAAGTATGTACTGAGAGGTCTTGTTCTGTTTGTAGTCATAGTTTTGGTGCGGAACCCTGTTTGTGTGACCTCGAGTCTCTTTTTTTTCGAGAGAGTCGAAGTTTACTACTTAATCACGCAATTGGCGTGTGCAAAAAAGATTAAAGTGTTTTTTAATGAATATGTAGACAATTTTGAGAAAATTTAAATATTATTTTTTTTGAAATTCACAATTGCTATACCCCTTGGCATCATCTTAATCACTGGATATGTTATAAATTGATTAGATTGTAAAATGAATTATATAATTGTTATTATTAATTTACTTTTAACAGTATTCTCCAAAAAATTGTTTTACTTTGAACAATGCCAATTGGTAGGTTACCTAAATCCTAAGTCCGTTCCGTGACAAAGATGGCTATAGAAAGCAATCAGATGTCACGTCAGTAAAGGCTTGATTGACGGGCGAACAAACAAGCAAACATCACAGTTCATGTAAGCATTCATAATTACGATCCTTTTCACTATAATTTGTGACTACTTTATTGCTCTAGGCTCTTTCTCTCTTTTGCATAAGAGAAAATATTAGATATTTTTGAAGAACCGAAAACTTCTTTAGGCGCGTTGGGCATTTTTTGAGATGGGATAAAACCATTGAACTCGTGATACTGTTACCGACACCTCCATAATTGTTTTCTTTAAATATAATAAATAATGTGTCTGGGTACAAGCCCTTTTGAGACAGTCTTCATTTATTCATCTTCATTTCTTTTTTCACTTCTGTCGGCACTCGCCGAGTGCCTTTGTGTGTTTTTTTGTTGAAAAAGGTGGCATATGGCATGTATGCATAGCATATGACTTAGGTTATCGATGGAATTTTTTACCGCCACCTGCATACAATTGAGTGACACCTTTTATCATGTCAAAAACGAATTTTAAAAATGATTGTTAGGCGTGATCCCAAATGATAATTTTGGCATATATGGCAGGCATAATGCATATGACTCAGGTAAGCGATGGAATTTGCTACCTGCATACATTTAAATTACCTACTTTTTATAATCTGTCAAAAACTAAATTTTGATTTAAAAATGTTTGAAATAGCAAGGCGTGACATCATAGTTTTTCAGCGTCATTGATTTACTATTTGTATGTATTTGATGAATTTAAAATTTAAGACGTGATGGAAAACAAAACGATTTGATTTGGATTTTTTGAAATTTCAGGAATATTTTTTTGACTAGCTTTTGCCAGCGGCTTCGCTCGCGTGAACATAGTTTTTATGACTTCGCGAGCGTGGAAAAAAGTTGCCTATATGTTAATACAGGTCCTAATCTGTCTACCTACCAAATTTTATCCAGATATGTTCAGTAGTTTTTGCGTGAAAGAGTAACAAACATCCATACATACAAACTTTCTCGTTTGTAATATTAGTAAGAATGCAGTCAACTACCATATTATCAGTGCTTCGACGATCCTTGGGGGCTAAAACTGCGCGTCCACCACGTCAGTACGCGGTGGACGCGAAGTTTGGAATGCCTCTACTCGTATACTGGTAACCGCGCTGGGTATTAAAAGAGTAGTCACAAAATAATTTCCCATACAAACTCGAAATTACTACTTTTTTAAAATGAATGGGCTGATTGTAATGAAACTTTACACTCTATGTAACTTATACTTTATGATTGTATACTTTACTAACTGTTTCTCGCGGCATAGCCCGCTCAGATCCTGGTGCAAAATTTTCTATAAGTACCTTTTCTCAGACCTACCGATTGTACATAGAAATTTTCATGGAAATCCGTCCAGCCGTTTAGGAGGAGTATTGCAAATAACACTGTGACACGAGAATTTTATTTATATACATATATAGATTTAAAAAAAGATACGCGTATTTTAAGATCACAATGAAAACCTTATATCACTATTATTTAGTGACACTATTTCTTTGAAAATGTAATACAACAAATAACAAACAAAAATTTTATGACTTCCTTATGCGTATAAAGTTTTTTCCTTCATCCATCCATTTTCAAGAAGTAGTAATTTTAAGTTTGTATAGGAAACGTTTTTGTGAATACGCTCTTAACGCAGTAAAAACCCCAGTTGAACTACATCAATTTTTTTACACCCTGTATAAAGCAACCATTTGCATGATAGCATCCTACCATTAATATTTACTAGTAACGTGTTAAGTGTGCCTGTTATAGATATTTGTTCTTTCTCTCATCATCATGACATCAGCCAAAAGACGTTTACTGCCTCCTCAAGGATTTCCACTACGACAGGTCCTGCACTGTTCGCATTCAGCTGCTTCCCGCAACCATTCCACGCGTTCACTACACGGCCATTCTACGCACATCTCGCCACTCTGGTACCACTACCACTGCAGGTTGTTATATCCTTCACGAGAATCAGAAAGCTTTCACCCCCAGTTCTTGTTCTGCTTCACATTTTGTTTGTCCTATGTTGTCGAGTGGCGACTACAAGCCGTAAGACGTAGTGTTGGACGGCCATCCACCAGGTGGTCTGCAGATCTGGTAAGGTTCGCAGGATGCCGCTGGAGGCATGTGGCTTGAAATTGTGTTGATTGGACGTCATAAGGGGGAGGGAGGTTCATCAGCTTGATGATGATTTTTTTATCCACAATTGGTAAGCCCTTGGCATCATTTCACCTAATGGTAAACGACGATGATGCCGAAGATGGAAGCAGGCTTACCTACCAAGATTCCCTAACCCAATGGAGAACCAGCTATCTAATCTTCATGCCGGAACACATCAATGTTCTTAACATTGATGTTTGGCGGCCAGGAGGGCTTAGAAAATGCCCTACCACCAATCAAACCGACTTTTGCAAAGTTGGACTCTCGCGGGGAATTGAACCCGCGACCTCCTGGTGTGAAGTCAATGGACTATAACCATCACGCCACAGAGGCGGTTAATATATGACGGCGTTAACGTTGCCCACAGAGCGACACGAGCGCCTACGGCCTACCCATAGCCAGCGGTAGTGACTTGGACCTCAATATGGACTACAGCCGAGAGTGGAGTCAGGGGCGGTGGGGTGTGGTGCCAGTGCAAGTGAAAAGACTGCCAGCCCTGAGTGTCGACTTTGCGAAGGGGAAGCTTTGCACGGAGATAAACATACTAAGGTAAGCGTTGACCTTAATGAGCTATTTTATTTACATATAAGTTGCTTCTGTGTTAGGCATCATCCTTTTTTATAAAACAGATTTTTTGCATTCCTTGGTCCTTCTCTTTTAGAATAAACATAATTTTAGCCTTATACGAACTTACATATGTAAATTGTAAATCCATTCCATGATAATTTCTAAATGGTTTGATGGATTTTAGAGTGTGAGGTATTGTTAGATTCGTATTGATCCCGTGAGTGACATAGTACCTATACATTTTAGCGTACATCCCAAAAAAGAGGAGTAATATTTTTACCTTTTTATGCCGTCGTGTATTAATAATTTTTTAATTTAATGAGTAAAATGACTCATGTTAACTATTTTCCTCTATTTTATATAAATATTATAATTATTTATTTATTATTTAACTCTCGAATTCTACTCGTGGTTACAATACAATTTACCCAAGAAACATATACTTACAAGGAAGGGTACCCAACTGTCCGACTCCGATTTGATTTATTTTGATATATGTTATAGAGTAGTCTAAAATAACGGTCACGTATTTTTTTAAGCTGCCCAAACTCAACCTGTTAGGAGAAAATGGCCTTCAAAGTACTGAAAATTTACCAAACCTTCTAATTTCTGAGAAGAGATTTGTTCAAAAAAATTGATAATTAATTACTGGTTTCATTGTATGTTGGAGAACATGAATAAAGAATGGGTACGTGTTTTGTCATTTCACCACACTCATTTTTTATATAATTTTTTTTTTATAAAAAAATAGTTTGTATATACTGTCGACAACAGAAGTGAAAACCAACCACAAAGTCTTGTAACTTGTACACCAATTGTTTTTTTAGTTTTTTTCATAATCGTATCCTATCGTATCGAATCTTATCGTATTTTACGGTATCGCATCGCATCGCATCGCAAAAAAACCTAACCACTCCAGGAGTGTCGACAGAAGTGAAAACCAACCACCTTAAAGTCTTGTAACTTGTACACCTATTGGTTTTTTTTTAATTTTTTCATAATCGTATCCTATCGTATCGTAACTTATCGTATCTATTCGTATCGCATCGTATCAAATAATATCGTATCGTATCGTTTTATAAAGGTAAGAAAAGTTTTAAAAGTTTCGGTAACAGGTAACGGTAAGGTGTCTCGAGTTCAATGTTTTTTTCCCATCTCAAATACAGTTTTACATTTTGTTCATGGTGCCCAATGCGCCTAAAGAAATTTTCACTTCAAAAAACATAGTTGGCCGATTAGCCGATACCCTTTTTGTTAATTAGGATTTTGATTACCCTTTTTATTTAGGATCTGTTGATAATTAGGAAAATTGTTTAGTTTGTTGATGAAAAGCCCCAGTCAAATATTGAAATGTAATAGTTTAAAAAGCGTCGGTGGCTCAACCGGTAACGACTTTGTCCTCCTAACTAGAGGTTCAAATCCGTACGGCCAATTTACCAATGAGTTTTTAGAAAAGTTACGTACATACACTTACCGATTGCTTTTACGGTGAAGGAAATCATCGTGAGTGAGTAGGTGTACACCAGGCAACCGCCGTCTATCCCTTGGTTAGTATGGTTAATTGTGCCACACAAGAAGAGATAGAGAGAACAGTGAGATAAGTTTAATTGACAAAATTTTATAGTCACATAAATGGTTTTGCTGTAATCATGTCTGAGAAATTATTTTTTTTGTTTATGTGCCCCAAATGCCTCAGTGGTTTCTCATAGACCACAGTCACAACACACCACATGATGTTACTAAATATATTCAAAAAACCGGCCAAGTGCGAGTCGGACTAGCACTCCGAAGGTTCCGTACCACCACACCTCTCCAACTACATAGCATAATGTTAATGATACCTATTACATTTTAAACAAATGACATCAACGCGAGCGACAAAAGTATGTTTTTTTTGTCATTCAGCTCGGACTCCTTAGCGCAAGTACGACTCACACTTGGCCGTTTTTTATTATTTTTTGTTTTACTTCAGTATTAGAACTATAATAACACCATGTTTCACGATTGTATGTATTACCATTTTAACGATAGAGCTAAATAAAAAAGACTTCTAAAGACCTATAATGAACACGTTTTTTGTATGGAACCATCCTTAATTTTTCACTTTTTCTATTTTTTTGTAGTTGTTGTTATAGCAGCAACAGAAATACACGTTCTGTAAAAAAATCAACTGTCTACCTATTACGGTTCAAGAAATACAGCCCACTGACGGACGGACAGACGAACAGACGGACAGACAGCGGAGGCTTAGTATAGGGTCCCATTGGTCACCCGTTGGATTTACGGAACCCTGAAAATAAATAAACATAATTTCCTCACTCTTTCGTCACATAATAAATATCTTATGTCACAAAAGTGACCATACACACATTACTACATGTTTCTTTGCCGGCGGAAGCTTTACAAAGGGCAATACATTCTTGCAGCTTAGTGTAAAATTAACAACATTGTTACTTGGATCGGACGAGACGTAGTTTGCATTATGATGAGCTGGTAACTACATTCAAAATGGAATTCCGATTTCACACCCCTCTGTGGAATGAAAATAGATTTGTTCCGTGCTTCAAAACTGGCCAACAAAAAAATTTTTGTTGTGTTTGTATTTAAATTGATAAATTTTGATTCTGTACATTGAATAATTGATACATCGAGGTGTTGAAGTGTCTGTATGAAAACGCCACCATGTCGGTTCGCCTCCAAGACCAGAACTCGAAACCTATCCAGTTGCAGCGAGGGGTGAGACAGGGAGACGTTATATCTCCGAAACTGTTCACCGCCGCCCTGGAAGATGTTTTTAAGCTTCTGGACTGGGGTGGACTCGGCATCAATATCAACGGCGAGTACATATCCCACCTCCGATTCGCTGATGATATCGTGGTCATGGCTGAGACTATGGAAGACCTAAGCACAATGCTCGATGGCCTCAGTAAGGTCTCTCAACAAGTGGGTCTTAAAATGAACATGGACAAGACGAAAATAATGTTAAATGTCCGTGTCGCACCCACTCCTCTAAAGGTTGGAGACTCTACACTGGAAGTTGTTGACGAATATGTATACCTGGGACAAACAGTCCAGTTAGGTAGGTCCAACTTCAAGAAAGAGATCAATCGACGAATCCAACTCGGCTGGGCAGCGTTCGGGAAGCTTCGCAATATCTTCACGTCCCAAATACCGCAGTGTCTCAAGACTAAGGTCTTTGACCAGTGTGTGTTGCCAGTGATGACTTACGGAACTGAGACATGGTCGCTTACTATGGGCCTCATAAGAAGGCTCAAGGTCACCCAAAGGGCAATGGAGCGTGCTATGCTCGGAGTTTCTCTGCGTGATCGAATCAGAAACGAGGAGATCCGCAGGAGAACTAAAGTAACCGACATAGCTCACAGAATCGCTAAACTGAAGTGGCAGTGGGCAGGGCACATAGCTCGTAGAACAGATGGCCGATGGGGCAGTAAAGTTCTCGAGTGGCGACCGCGCACCGGAAAACGTAGCGTAGGCAGGCCTCCCACGCGGTGGACCGATGACCTGGTGAAGGTCGCGGGAAGCCGATGGATGCGGGCAGCGCAGGACCGGTCGTCGTGGAAATCCTTGGGGGAGGCCTTTGTCCAGCAGTGGACGATTTGTGGCTGATATGATGATGATGATGACATTGAATAATATAAAACTTTCATTTGTTACTTATAAAGTTTGCTTTTATTTTTTTAGCTTTAACGTAGATACTCGTACGCCTACCGGGCGTTATAAAACCCTTTTTTTTCTAAGCTAGTAGAACTATAACAAATCTCGTGCAATTATATAAAAAAATTGGTAATTTCAGTAGAAAGTGGGATCTTGTAGTTTTGCTTTTTTTTGAATATCGTTTTGGTTTCTACCAAAGCAAACTTTATCTAATAAAACTCATTTTTCTTTTGGTACTTACTTACATGTAAGAAATTAAAATTTCAAATCAGACCTAAAATTTTTGTTGACTTGTGAATCGGGGTTAAATCACACGCGCTCATCTGGCTCTAAGCTAGGATTCCCTGTACTATTCCATCAGACGCTGGTACTAAAAATATTTATTACTCTTTGCTGGTACATCATCACATAAGCCGAAAGACGTCCACTGCTGGACAAAGGCCTACCCCAAGGATTTCCACGACGACCGGTCCTGCGTTACCCGCATCCAGCTGCTTCCCGCGACCTTCACCAGGTCTACACTACGTCTTCCGGTGTGCGGTCGCCACTCGAGAACTTTACTGTCCCAACGGGCATCTGTTCTTCGAGCTATGTGCCCTGCCCACTGCCACTTAAGTTTAGCGATTCTGTGATGATGGTGATTGATGATTCTGTAAATAAAACTGATGCACTCATGTATGTTCTACTCATCAATTCATCATACTGAACAACTTTCCCAAGGAACCCATAGTCAATTGGGATGATAGCAGCGTCAAAAATAAATTGTGAACTCTTGATCATTAAATTGTCTTCCTACTCGTTTCACTAAATCTTTACTTAATCGTTACTATTAATTATATAAATGTAAAAATGTGTTTGTTTGTTTTTTTATCTGTTTGTTACCTTTTCACGCTTCAATTTTGTTTGTTACCTTTTCGACAGTCAATCTTAATGAAATTCGGCATGCAGGTAGCCTGCGTCATTGGCAGGGATATGGGCTACTTTTTATCCCGTGAAAATAGTAAAGCCCAATGCATTTCCTGAAGGAACTGAAAAAAATACTCTTTTTTGGTAAATATCTTTAACATCGCAGCGTAACAATGGATTGTTGTGATTTTTGGAACAGAGATGGTTGAGGGGGTGGGAAATGACATAATTTACTAATTAGTATATCCTGCCAAGGTTCCCGAGGGATCTGAGGAAAACTCATTTCCACGCTCGCGCACGTTGCTGTCGTTACGGAGAAAGATTGAATTGAATAGGTTGCAGGGGTGGGAAGTGACATAGACTGCTAACCAGAATAGTCCGATATAGTTCCTGAGGGACCTGGAGAAAACTCATGTCCATGCTCGCCGAGCCGCCGCGCACCACTCCCCCTAAAACACAGTCATAAAAACGATGTCCACGCGGGCGATGCCGTGGGCAAAAGCTAGTGAGTACATTAATGATGGCGCTGCAAAACTATGACTTCACGCCTAGGCACTTCAAACATTTTTAGAACAAAATATCGTTTTTGACAGATGATAAAAAGTAACTCCATCTGAGTAGCACTCATCATCCCTATTATGCAAAAAATTGGTCAGTTAAATTAGCTGATTGATTTATATGAAGAGTTAAAAAAAATCTGAATTGACTAATTGTTCAGTATGATGATTACAAGCTCTAGTTAACGACTCCTACATAAATTTTGTTACGCCCTGTATACCTATACATATTCAGTTGCACAAACGAATCATTAGCATTTTTATCCGCCGTTAAGCACTAATGGTTTGTAAAATGCATACATTTTTTGACATTAATGAGACTTTATGGTTAATGGACGTCTGTAACAAGTTGACTTGGCAAGTTAAAAGTGAGATTGGGCAAGCTACATAGGTCGCAACATAGTATGTATAAATACTTATAGTTAAGAAGGCGAATAGGGGAATTTTCGGTAATACTCGAGCGTGGCAGTTTAAGATATGAGAGATACCTTAGACCTAATAGAACAACCTTGTAAAGTATTTAGCTCTATATGTAGTGACGCGCGCCTAGGATAGACGATTAGATTAGTAAAAAAAAATCGATAGTCTGAAATACTCGAGCACGTCAGATTAAGATATTAGGACTAAATTTAACTAATCTGACGATAAGTCCTTGACGCCGCCGAGTTATAGGGTCACGAACTTGTAAAAAAAAAACGTTAATCCGGCATTCTCGAGATCGATTTTTTTTTTGAAGAATATAATCTAAAACTTACTAAAAATACAAAATCTGCCGGTTTCCGCATGACCGGATGTGTGGAGGAGCCATTTCGTCTTCCGAAAAACGCGTTGCGGCATATAAGTCGCGAACGATACATTTTACAAAAAAAACATCAAAAATCTACATTTACGTTGGTTGTATTTATCGCTTTATTGTCATGCTTAAATTCCCCGTTTTATCAAGGAGAAAGAAAAGAAAAAAAAGAAACCAAAAAACCTTTTTCGGTCAGATTAATAGAACCCACCAACATTTTTGTCAGATTAAGAAAATATGCTTTCAGGATACCGAGATAAACCTCCCCTATGAAAATCTGACGCGCTCGAGTATTTAAAAAAAACTTTTTTTTTGCATGTTCAAAAATTTATCGTAACTTATCGTCACGCCGAAATCGTCAGTTTTTTTAAAGGGAGCTTCCTTGGGGCCTACAACTGACGATAGTGGACTATTAAAAACGAAACCTACATTAATAAAATAATTGTGGTTTGCAGAAAGTATCGCCACCCCAACATAATACTGCTGATGGGTATCTACGCTGATGTTCGGAACAACGTCAATATTATTTGCGAGACTTGTGTTGATACGCTGTTTGGCGTCCTACATGTGCAGGTAAGTCGCTTATTCCTAGTCGTCACCACTGCCCTTTATTTGTCCCCACTGAGGACGAATGGGAAAAAATCACATTCGTCGCGATGGTCTGATGACTTCGTTATCATTACCGGGCGGGACTGGCGAGGGACCGAGACAAATGGCAGTGCACAAGTACAGGCCTATACCCATCTGTGTACTAATGTGGGCTGATTAGATTTGAATTGGGTCTCCTAGGAAATCGTGGAACTAAACAACTCGTCGCGATGATCTGATGACTAGCTTCGTTATCAACACCGGGCTATCCCGGGTGGGACTGGCGAGAGACCGATACAAATGGCAGTGCACAAGTAGAGGCCTATACCCAGCAGTGTACTAATGTGGGCTGATTAGATTTGAATTGGGTCTCCTAGGAAATCGTGGAACTAAACAACTCGTCGCGATGATCTGATGACTAGCTTCGTTATCAACACCGGGCTATCCCGGGTGGGACTGGCGAGAGACCGAGACAAATGGCAGTGCACAAGTAGAGGCCTATACCCAGCAGTGTACTAATGTGGGCTGATTAGATTTGAATTGGGTCTTCTAGGTAATCGTGGAACTAAACAACTTGCGTCGCGATGCTCTGCTGACTTCGTTATCATTACCGGGCTATGCCGGGCGGGACTGGCGAGGGACCGAGACAAATGGCAGTGCATAAGTAGAAGCCTATATCCAGCAGAGTACTAATGTGGGCTGATTAGATTTTATTGGGTCTTCTAGGTAATCGTGGAACTAAACAACTCGTCGCGATGATCTGATGACTAGCTTCGTTATCAACACCGGGCTATCCCGGGTGGGACTGGCGAGAGACCGAGACAAATGGCAGTGCACAAGTAGAGGCCTATACCCAGCAGTGTACTAATGTGGGCTGATTAGATTTGAATTGGGTCTTCTAGGTAATCGTGGAACTAAACAACTTGCGTCGCGATGCTCTGCTGACTTCGTTATCATTACCGGGCTATGCCGGGCGGGACTGGCGAGGGACCGAGACAAATGGCAGTGCATAAGTAAAAGCCTATATCCAGCAGAGTACTAATGTGGGCTGATTAGATTTTATTGGGTCTTCTAGGTAATCGTGGAACTAAACAACTCGTCGCGATGATCTGATGACTAGCTTCGTTATCAACACCGGGCTATCCCGGGTGGGACTGGCGAGAGACCGAGACAAATGGCAGTGCACAAGTAGAGGCCTATACCCAGCAGTGTACTAATGTGGGCTGATTAGATTTGAATTGGGTCTTCTAGGTAATCGTGGAACTAAACAACTTGCGTCGCGATGCTCTGCTGACTTCGTTATCATTACCGGGCTATGCCGGGCGGGACTGGCGAGGGACCGAGACAAATGGCAGTGCATAAGTAGAAGCCTATATCCAGCAGAGTACTAATGTGGGCTGATTAGATTTTATTGGGTCTTCTAGGTAATCGTGGAACTAAACAACTTTCCGCAACGAACCCATTGTCCATTCGGAAAAAAATGTTCCTCATCTCATACAAATGTTTTGGATGGCTTATTTCCTTTTCGGCGGCCATGGCAACTGAACCAGTTGCGAATGAGGAATTTATCTTTTTCGTTCGCAACTGGTTGCGAAAGAAGAGTTTTTCTTTGTTCTTATCAATTAATTAAGGTAAGTGGTGACGCTATATCATAAACGTGGTAGTTTTAGCGTATCTGGCAGATATACGAGAGGGAATGTCCTAATTATTATATTATTTCCTCTATTCCAATTTTATAAGGTAGTCTGGCAGAGATTGCTTACAGCAATAATACCGCCTACACATCTTATTTTATCCTTAAGTGTTTGTTTAACACAATCATACTAAAAGTGTGCTCCGAGGTCTCTGATAGGGCTCCGCCAAAGAAAAATAAAAAGCCGCCTACGCACAAAAAATGATATCACATAATAGGCAAAAATCTGATGACACGTAGTTGGCATAATAAACCAAAATAAATAGAACCCCTAGTATGGTTTTCGAGTTATTCAAATTTTACGGTCGAGGGTGGTCAATTTAAAAAATTTGTAATTATAAATGGTGCAAGCTCGCAGTGACAAGCTGAAAAAAAAAACAAGGTGTTCTTTAGGGCTCCGTCAAATATTTAGTGTTGCAAAAGGGCTCCGTCGCTAAAACGTTTGAGAACCGCTGGTTTAACATATTAGTATTAAAATGTAATAAAAAACACAGCTGATTGGAAGTTTGAACGGGAAGTCCAAAAATATTTTTACGAATTGCCTTTCGGTTCCTTAGGAACAGTTGTTCGGTGTCGTGAGTAGAAGCCCCAGTTTAAAAAGTTTCAGGTAATTTAATTAGACCCTAAATTTGGTTGGTGGAAGATCCAGTGATATTATGGCTTATCATAAGGACGAATCGAAAATAATAAGCTACGAGGGCCACTCAGAATTTGAGTCATCATCGAAACTCTAAAGTTTTCCACTGCTGGACAAAGGAATCCGCGGCCTGCGCAGGCCGCGGATCATCACCAGGTCATCGGTCCACTAAGTAGGAGGCCTTCCTGAACTACGTCTCTTCCGTTGCCTACTCCAACGGTCATCTGTTCTGTGATATATATGCCCCACCCACAGCCACCAAAGTTTAATGATTCAGTGAGATGTGAAAAACACTTTGCTTCTTCTCTCCTTCTAATGGGCTCAAGGTCACCCAAAGATCCATAAGTGAACCAGAGTATGTGTATTTTATGCATTTATCAGACAGTAGTAGCACACCCCGGAAACTGCATACAAAGGTCGTGAAATGACATTTCTAAAAACAAATGATGGAGCAAATAAAATCAGGGCGAGATCCTACACGTTCGAGAACCAAACTATCTGGGTGACGAGGGGGCAAGGTCGTAATCTAGAGAGCGGCAGGGAGTGTCCATACTGTATGTTAGTATTAAATAATAATATATACGAGTATGTATATAATATTACTGAATTCTCTTAGTGAATTCCTACAAAATTCAATATGGAGAACGGCAGACATTTCTTGTATACTTTCCAATCGTGGATTGAAAAAGTCCGTTTTACTGTAGATTTTTACTTTTTCTACTTTTACTTTCCCAGGGTCGCATCCTTACAGTTCAAACGGCAGTCCAGTACGCGCTTGACATCGCGAACGCTCTAGTTTTCTTACGCATGCAAGGCTACCTCCACACCGAACTGTCTTCGCACTGCGTGATGATAACCGCTCACGACGCGGCCAAGCTGGCCGACCTGGGACCGTGCGAGAGGCTGCCGAGGGCCCGAGCGCGGAAGGGGAGAGGGTATGAGGTGTACTCGCCGGAGCCGCAGTATGTTAATATTGAAGGTAGGTTTACCCATGAGCGACGAAGGAGTGAAGACGGTATTGTGATGCAAAAAAATGAAGTTGAGATTTTGATGATGATCCATTGTCTTACACTATGAGAGTCAAAAAAATGTATATATATACTAGCTGTCCCGGCGAACTACGTACTGCCTTACATTACACTACCCTACCCTACACTACCCTACCCTACCCTACACTACACTACCCTATACTACCCTACACTACCCTACCCTACCCTACATTACCCTACCCTACACTACCCTACACTACACTACCCTACCCTACACTACCCTACCCTACACTACTCTACCCTACCCTACACTACACTACCCTATACTACCCTACACTACACTACCCTACACTACACTACCCTACCCTACACTACCCTACCCTATCCTACCCTACGATACTCTACCCTACCCTACCCTACCCTACACTACCCTATCCTACACTACACTACCCTACCCTACCCTACATAAGAACCTTCTCCTGAGAATAACGAACTCGACAAAAAAAGAATTAGCCAAATCGGTCCAGCCGTTCTCGAGTTATGCGCTTACCAACACATTTTGCGATTCATTTTTATATATTAGATATGTGTGTGTGTGTGTGTGTGTGTGTATTGAATACAGTTTGAACCAGGGCAATATTATTTTTAAAATCCTCCGTTTACCTTCACAACGTTTGTACCGGTATTTTTTCAAAAGACTTGGCATGCCCAATCTACATCGACTTCCCGAGATACCTACGATATTCGACACGCCCAATTTAAAAAAAATCAATGGTTTTATTCTATTCCCTCGGGAACCCTTCGATTTTCCGGGATCCAAAGCATGATTTCGTAACTATAATCAGATGGTACCATATTAAATACCCCTAATCTAATAGTTCGCCCTAATTCAGGGTAGGGTCGAGCCCCTTGGTGGGGACGTATATGAGCTGATATGATGATGATGATTAATCTAATAGTAGAAGCGGCCGTAGCTCAGTGTGATTTGCGTGGTTGGATTCTTCATGCAGGTTTACTGACCTGAAGCACGGTGATTACCTGGATGGGTTTAATTGTAAGTGGCATTTATCGCTTCGCAAGGCACGCTAAGCCGCTGGTGCCGGTTGTCATCTAGGGCCGCACAACAGCCTCAATTTACGCGAAAATCCGCAAAATTTGCAAAATATCATGTATCAGCCGCATCTTCGTACGTGTAGACTTTTCATACGCCTATTCGAAAAACGATGATTGGTTGCTCAATAAGTGCGAACAAAATTCTACTTTGGTCCCAGGGATTTTTGTTTCTCTCTTCTGATTGGTCCGCGTTCGTGAAGGTTGAATGTAAAAAAAAAACATGTACATATCACAAACTAATATTAAATTCTCTATAGTGATAAACTCACTTTTGTGACTGGATAGCAAGGAGTTACTAACTCTTTGTTGGTTAGTATGTGAAGTTAACCAAAGAGGTCGAACGCATAATGTATGAAGAAGTTACTAGTCGGTAAGGTTTTTGCGGCAATGTGCGCTGAAAAAAGAAGGAACGGTCACGGTGCATTCTTTTTCTGTTCATTTCTTTTTCTCATAGGTTGTGATGAAAAATTGTTTGCGTCACTCAGGGCCAAAATATTTTATTATCGTGCGACGTTATATTGAAACCGCCCTCGGAACAAAATATTATTTTGTCCCCTTGTTACACAAATAAATATTGCTAATAATAAGTAATTAAATACTCCCGTGGTCCCATTTTCGACCTTTCGCACATAAAAGAGAAAACATACACGTATTTTACATCAACTTGAACTTAATTCTCATGCATGTGCTAACACTGTTGCAATTTTATTATCTTTTACTTACAATAAAAGTATTTTAATCAGCCAGCCCGCATTTTGAAATCGACCGAATTATTTATATGTCCTTATCTACTTGTTACCCAAGTATACGTATATTGCCAAATTTTCAATTACTTATCACCTTCTCCCTATCGTATTCTACCAATATCCTAAACTTTGTTCATCTAACAGTCTCACTTAGCAGTCAAAGCCGTCACGTTATTTATTTAAATGTCTCTTTTAGATACCCGCGAATCAAACTGCGCGGACAGCGAGCCGCTTCTGTCCAAACACCCTTCTGAAACATACCTGACCTCAAACTCAGTGGCCAAGCCGTACAAAACGTACCGGGAGTCGGAGCGGTACCGCTGGCACGCGCCGGAGCTGTTCGAGGAGGAGAACGGAGTGGTGCAGCCGTGTTGTAGGAGCGATGTGTACTCACTGTGTCTTGTGCTGTGGGAAAGTTGTAATGGTAAGTTATTTACTGGTGTGTTTAAGTAGAAGCGGTACCGCTGGCACGCGCCAGAGATGTTCAAGGAGGAGTACGGAGTGGTGCGGCCGTGTTGTAGGAGCGATGTGTACTCACTGTGTCTTGTGCTGTGGGAAAGTTAAGTTACTTACTGGTGTGTTTAAGTTGAAGCGGTACCGCTGGCACGCGCCAGAGATGTTCAAGGAGGAGTACGGAGTGGTGCGGCCGTGTTGTAGGAGCGATGTGTACTCACTGTGTCTTGTGCTGTGGGAAAGTTAAGTTACTTACTGGTGTGTTTAAGTAGAAGCGGTACCGCTGGCACGCGCCAGAGCTGTTCAAGGAGGAGAACGGAGTGGTGTGGCCGTGTTGTAGGAGCGATGTGTAACTCACTGTGTCTTGTGCTGTGGGAAAGTTAAGTTACTTACTGGTGTGTTTAAGTAGAAGCGGTACCGCTGGCACGCGCCAGAGCTGTTCAAGGAGGAGAACGGAGTGGTGTGGCCGTGTTGTAGGAGCGATGTGTAACTCACTGTGTCTTGTGCTGTGGGAAAGTTAAGTTACTTACTGGTGTGTTTAAGTAGAAGCGGTACCGCTGGCACGCGCCAGAGCTGTTCAAGGAGGAGAACGGAGTGGTGTGGCCGTGTTGTAGGAGCGATGTGTAACTCACTGTGTCTTGTGCTGTGGGAAAGTTGTAATGGTAAGTTACTTACTGGTGTGTTTAAGTTGAAGCGGTACCGATGGCACGCGCCAGAGATGTTCAAGGAGGAGAACGGAGTGGTGTGGCCGTGTTGTAGGAGCGATGTGTAACTCACTGTGTCTTGTGCTGTGGGAAAGTTGTAATGGTAAGTTACTTACTGGTGTGTTTAAGTTGAAGCGGTACCGCTGGCACGCGCCAGAGATGTTCAAGGAGGAGTACGGAGTGGTGCGGCCGTGTTGTAGGTGCGATGTGTACTCACTGTGTCTTGTGTTGTGGGAAAGTTAAGTTACTTACTGGTGTGTTTAAGTAGAAGCGGTACCGCTGGCACGCGCCAGAGCTGTTCAAGGAGGAGAACGGAGTGGTGTGGCCGTGTTGTAGGAGCGATGTGTAACTCACTGTGTCTTGTGCTGTGGGAAAGTTAAGTTACTTACTGGTGTGTTTAAGTAGAAGCGGTACCGCTGGCACGCGCCAGAGCTGTTCAAGGAGGAGAACGGAGTGGTGTGGCCGTGTTGTAGGAGCGATGTGTAACTCACTGTGTCTTGTGCTGTGGGAAAGTTGTAATGGTAAGTTACTTACTGGTGTGTTTAAGTAGAAGCGGTACCGCTAGCACGCGCCAGAGATGTTCGAGGAGGAGAACGGAGTGGTGCAGCCGTGTTGTAGGAGCGATGTGTACTCACTGTGTCTTGTGCTGTGGGAAAGTTGTAATGGTAAGTTATTTACTGGTGTGTTTAAGTAGAAGCGGTACCGCTGGCACGCGCCAGAGATGTTCAAGGAGGAGAACGGAGTGGTGTGGCCGTGTTGTAGGAGCGATGTGGACTCACTGTGTCTTGTGCTCTGGGAAAGTTGTAATGGTTACTTACTGGTGTGTTTAAGTAGAAGCGGTACCGCTAGCACGCGCCAGAGATGTTCGAGGAGGAGAACGGAGTGGTGCAGCCGTGTTGTAGGAGCGATGTGTACTCACTGTGTCTTGTGCTGTGGGAAAGTTGTAATGGTAAGTTACTTACTGGTGTGTTTAAGTAGAAGCGGTACCGCTAGCACGCGCCAGAGATGTTCAAGGAGGAGTACGGAGTGGTGCGGCCGTGTTGTAGGAGCGATGTGTACTCACTGTGTCTTGTGCTGTGGGAAAGTTGTAATGGTAAGTTATTTACTGGTGTGTTTAAGTAGAAGCGGTACCGCTGGCACGCGCCAGAGATGTTCAAGGAGGAGAACGGAGTGGTGTGGCCGTGTTGTAGGAGCGATGTGTAACTCACTGTGTCTTGTGCTGTGGGAAAGTTAAGTTACTTACTGGTGTGTTTAAGTAGAAGCGGTACCGCTGGCACGCGCCAGAGCTGTTCAAGGAGGAGAACGGAGTGGTGTGGCCGGGCCGTGTTGTAGGAGCGATGTGTAACTCACTGTGTCTTGTGCTGTGGGAAAGTTGTAATGGTAAGTTACTTACTGGTGTGTTTAAGTTGAAGCGGTACCGATGGCACGCGCCAGAGATGTTCAAGGAGGAGAACGGAGTGGTGCGGCCGTGTTGTAGGAGCGATGTGTACTCACTGTGTCTTGTGCTGTGGGAAAGTTGTAATGGTAAGTTATTTACTGGTGTGTTTAAGTAGAAGCGGTACCGCTGGCACGCGCCAGAGATGTTCGAGGAGGAGAACGGAGTGGTGCGGCCGTGCTGTAGGAGCGATGTGGACTCACTGTGTCTTGTGCTCTGGGAAAGTTGTAATGGTTACTTACTGGTGTGTTTAAGTCGCAGCGGTCGTAGCTCGCCGCAACTTGCGTGGGTGGATCAATCACGTAGGTTAACTGACCTGAAGCACGGTCTTTACCTGGATGGGTTTTTAATGTTAGTGGCATTTTCGCAAGGCACGTCAAGCCGTTGGTGTCGGTTGCTAACAGTAGATGACAGTAGTTAAGCCGTGTCAGATGCCAAATGGGCGGCTTAAAAAACATCTGACAGTGGGGGTTCGCCACTATCCCTACAACCTTCACAAACCCGGACTTTGCCCCTGAGCATGGAGTATAAAGCTTAAAAGCGTATTCAGTAAATTTTAATTGTTTAGTTTGTGTGCAAACTTAAAATTCCTACTAGACAATAGATGGACCGATTCTAATGAAATTTATTCACATAAACAGTCACAAAATTGTAGTATGTGGAAAGACATTTTCAAAAAAAATGTGTTTTCATTAAATAACAGTGATTTCAGGTTTCCATAGCACTTAATCATAAAATTCGCTACTCTTTTTTTTAAAATAAAGTATTGCGAAAATGTAATCTATCCATAAACTAGAGTTTCGTGACTTGCTTATTTGTATAAAGTTTCATCAGAATCGGCCCATCCATTTTCAAGAAGTAGTAATTTTAAGTTTGTATGGGAAACGATTTTGTGAATACGCTCTTAATCTTCCCGAATTTGGAAGAGAACCGTGCCCCAGCAATGTCGACGTTATGGGTTGCTAACGTATCGTGTTCAAGTATCGATGCCGGCTTCGGCTATAGCGACTGCTTTATCTATGTGCTCGCTGGTATCCATCTCGTGTGACCTCTGATGGCTACTGTAGCCGATATTGTTAACAAACGTGCGTGCGCTTTTACGGCACGTTAGGCCACCATTTATGAATTTGTAGCTGAGATTGACAGGAGGTCTAGTTAGCTTTCAGGTCTTCGCGCTTTTTGTCCAAAGCCAACAAACGTGCGTGCGCTTTCACGGTATGTTAGGCCACCTTTTATAAATTTGTAGCTGAGATTGACAGGAGGTCTAGTTAGCTTTCAGGTCTTCGCGCTTTTCGACCTCGGCTGCTCTTCGGTATTGCGCACCTTTTGCTGCACCAATCTCCTCCAATTTGGTCGATAACTTGGCTAGGCTTTCCCAGCTTGAGGGCCCGATATTACATTTGAAGTGTGTTTATACCTATCAAAGGTTTTCTCACAGTCCACAAACATAATAATCTGCCGCAGCGTATGTATTTGCTCTATGGTACTAAAGTCTTTTCGGAAACCGGCTTGTTCGATGACTGATTTTTCTCGACCTTTAGCGCTGGTTGCCATTACTAGACGACAAAAAAAGACGTGTGGCACTCGGGGATTGCCGCGGTAAAGCTATTGCATAGCATTTTTCATCAACTTTTAACACTAAGAAAGTTACACCAGTAAAATTGACCAAGTCCTTTTAGTATCGCAAATTGCTAATAGATGGCACTGTAAGTTTTTTTAGAACGCGGTAACTTTATGTCACGCTCGGCCGAGCCAGTAAAATTGACTGTCCTTTTAGTACCGCAAATCGCTAATAGATGGCACTGTAAGTTTTTTTAGAACGCGGTAACTTTATGTCACGCTCGGCCGAGCCAGTAAAATTGACTGTCCTTTTAGTACCGCAAATCGCTAATAGATGGCACTGTAAGTTTTTTTAGAACGCGGTAGTGTTAGGTTTTTTCGTCGCGCTCAAAGCCCGCGATAAAAGCTACGCAATAGCTTAAAAAACTTCTGACGTTGGAATTGCCGGTAGCCCTGCAACCTCCACCAACCCGGACTTGTCCCCCATGTGTGGAGTATGGCCTTACCTTCTACAGTTTGGAAAGAGACCCGTGTCCCCGCAGTGGGGACTTTTATGGGTTGTTAACGGGTAAACAGTACTATTTTTTTATTTAATGTTATTTCAGCTAAAATCCCATTCAAGAGCTTCACATACGAAAAACTGAAGGAATCCTACATCTCGTGGCACACCGGGGTGCGCCTGCCGCAGGACGGGACGTACCCCGGCTGCCTGCTGGCGTTACTGCAGGAAGGGCTGGCTCTCGACAGGAGCGACCGAGTGGACATGACGGCGCTGCAGGGCACGCTGCAGAAAGTTAAGGTATATTTTACCAGGATTAATTTTAGAGCATTAATCTTCACCAACAATCTCTTAACAAGACATCATCTTATCGAATGATATTACATCTTACCATCAGGTGAGATGATGCCAAGGGCTTACCAGTTGTGGATTAAAAAAATCATATCTGTTGAAGTCATAATGTTATGTTTATTAATTTATATTTGTCAAGCAAAAACAAACACGCGAACTAAGATGATGCCAAGGGCTTACTAATTTTGGATTAAGAAAACATATCAACTTAATTTAGTTCGATTTTAGTTTAGCTCTGTCAGATAAGTTAGTCGAGTTTTTCCGAATAGCAAACGTAATTTTGACACATCTTACCCTAATCATAGTTTAGTTTAGTTGATTTGTGTAAAACCAAATCGACAGCATTGGTCGACTATCACTAAACTAAGAAAGCCTAGTTAGCTTTGATAGATTTCCTTTAAAATTGATTATATGCCCTACTATTTACATGTTTTTCAGATGTCCTGAAATAGCGGTTTAGCTGGTAGAGGGGGGGGGGACACTTGACTCTAACAAAAATTAGCACTATAAAGCTTAATATTTCGCAAACCAATCGAAAAATGGTTTAAGAAAACCCACAGTAGTTTTAATTTATAAAGTAAAATTAATTTATAAAACTTTCTAACGATACCCCATACGATAATCCTATTACCTCCTATTTCTTTACATGGGGAGATACCACTTTGTAGGCATGATTACTCATGCCATATTACAGCCTTCTAGTACATTCTCTGAGCTAAGTCGCAGACCAGACGGACGGACGGACAGACATGGCGAAACTATTCCTTGTTGACATGGGAACCCTAAAAATTAACATAAACTATAAGATATTATTTTGGAAAAAGTGGTCAAGAGCGTGCCTCTTGCCTCTTGAGCGTGACTCGGTCTTTGAGAGTTCCATACGAAAACACATTTAAGTACGTAATTGCGTACTAAACGTTGTATAACATTCTGTAATTATCAAATTATGTTTGTATAGTTAATTTTCTCATATTTCTATGTATTTGCATGTAAGCTTAATGCGGTTCGATTAGCTCACTAAAGCCGCCAATGGAAATAAATAATTTACTCATTCTTATGAACCTTAATCGAAAACATTGAGTATTTTGCGCACATTCTGTGGTACAAGGTGTTTTTTTAATTGTTGTTGTATAACTTTATCATTAGTAACAAGTTACGTTTGTCGATATTGTCAAAAATGGCCATTTTTAGCAGTTTTGCAAAAAAAAACTTGGAAAAATATTGTACCATGTTTTATCACGATTAAAGCAAATAAATTATCTTATCTATAACGCCACTGTTGCGCGTGGTGGCGCTTCAACAGATTTATCAACATAAAAAGGTCGCAGTTTCGATTTTCCGTAGTGGGGATCTACAGGGCCAGGGTTGGTGAAGGAAAAAAATATAAATCATCGTCTGTATATACTATACAGGGCGTAACGAAATTGGTGTAGGTCTCGTTAACTGGGGCGTTTACTCATCATACTGAACTCCTTTTATTCTATGACTGCTGAAATCGCAAAAAAAAACTTCATACAAAGTGATTGGGTGATTGAACAATTTTGTGCATTTTAGTATGGAGGGTCCATTTTTTTACAATTGATTGGTTGCCTTGGATAAAGATAGATAGATAACTCATTTATTTTTCTAGCAAAACAGCACCATAGAGCAAACAAGCGATGAAGATAAAACATTATAAGTACTAAAGCTGTTCAGTTTAATAAGTAGAACCTCTTGGTAACGGATCCTACACCATTTCTTACACCCTCTATATGTGTGCTAATAACTTGATATGTTTCGAGTCTTTGTCACCATACCAGTTAATCAGGTTAGAAGTTTCCTTCCGGCGTTTCGCGTTATGGTATTATAGAGCGTTGTAGAGCCGTTTCCCGCGGCTTTGCCCGCGTGGATATCGAAGGTGCGCGCAGCGGCTCCTGAAGAATATATGAAAAATGATATAGATGACAGAATTTTTGAAATCGGATGAGTAGTTTCGGAAATAACCTTACATCCAAACTTACAAACGTTACCTTTACTAATACTATAATTAGTAAAGATGTAAATAAAACAACATTACATTACGGAGGGAGCTATCCTCGGAGTTTCCCTACGCGAACGAATCAGAAATGAGGATATTCGTAGAAGAACCAAAGTTAACCGACATAACTCTCAGAATTGCTAAACTTAAGTAGTAGTGGGCAAGGCACACAGCTCGTAGAACAGATATGGCCGATGTGGCAGTAAAGAGGGGGAAGAAGTGTGGGCAGGCCTCCCACACGGTGGACCAACGACTAGATGAAGGTCGCGGGAGGCCGCTGGATGCGGGCAGCGCAGGACTCGTCATGGAAATCCTTGCAGGAGGCCTTTGTCCAGCAGTGGACGTCTTTCGGTTGATATGATGATTACAATGAAATTTACGATTACATATATTTACAGCACAAGATAATATAATAATAATATGTGTTTAATTGTTATATCCTACTATATATCCCAATGAAGCCAGACAGAGCCCAGATTGATCCCATTAAATAAATTTTCTTGTGAAAGACCGTCGTGTCGTACGAGCCTTTGCACTCCAGCTGCTGCCAGACTCCCTATGTACATGGTTAGTGGCACCACGGCTAAAGCTCGGGCCGGCCAGGCCTAACGTCCGATGCAGGTACAGAGGAATAAGCACTTGTGATACATTCAGCACTAGTATTGTACTCATATATACACCCCTGCAACCTGGAATTAAACTATAATATTATCTATTACAAAATGTTCCAAACTTTTTTTTTTCGAAAGGACAAGCTTGTTGTTGCCCGTGGGGGCCTTTACAATTCTACCGGGCAGGGGAGGCGAGTGCGGAGGGCACTCAACCTTAATCCAAAGCAAAAGATGCAACTGCCTAAGGGCGCCCAGGTGGGCACGGTCCTCGGCTTAGGTCGTTGCTTGGACGGGGGAGGATCGGAGAGAAGCGGCCTGGTTGTGCCGGTAGCGCTGCCGCGAGGGCAGAATGTCGGTGCGGTGTTTCTCTGTGGGTTGGGGGGTGCGGTCAGCTAGCGTGGTCGGGTCGTCGGGGTCAGTGAGTACATGTCTGGGGCGTCGGATTACGCGAATGGGGTTCGCGGGTAGCTCCGTTTACGAGTAGAGGGTTGGGGTGGTGTACAGCAGACTTAAAGTAGCGGATGGAGGCCTGCTTCGGGTATTGGGCTATAGTGGGGAGCTCTAAATCGCAATGAAGATTTTCTTTCCGTAGGAACCACGGACATCCCGTGGTTCTACGCATGAAGCGATTTTGAATGACCTGAAGTCGGTTTATGAGGCGGGGACTTGTGTGAGCGAAACCTGTTCCAAACATTCAATCGTTCCATCGCCAACGTCCATACCACGTTGAATACACCGGTTCTCGTCCGATCACCGAAGTTAAGCAACGTCGGGCGCGGTCAGTACTTGGATGGGTGACCGCCTGGGAACACCGCGTGATGTTGGCTTTTTGATTTTTGTTTCTGCGATTGTCTTTTTAATATTTTCACTGTAGTTTTTTTTATACCTTTACTGCTGTATATTTTTGAGATATTGCATCTAAACTTTTAATCGCGTTCTTTTAAATAGCATTTTTTGTCTTCTAATAAGTAAGAAAGTTGTCCTCTCAGCGACTATTTGTACGTCAAGCTAGCTTATCTGTAACCTAAAGGCGAAAACTTCTCAATGTTCCTTATCTTCTAAATGTTTGATCATATAATGTAACCTAGTTTTCCTAAAAAAATAAAATAAAAAAATAATAATCTAAAGTATTCTGTTTTGCCGACTATAGTTGTGAAAACAAGCTTCAGTTAATATGAATTAACAACGCAACCCAGAGCAACGATTCTGATCTGAAGTAACCGTATGTCAGTGTGGAGATTTAGGTGAGATACATGAGTAGATTAGGTCAAGGTGGGGTCTAGGTGGGGCAAGATCGACTGGTTGTTGTCAAGGGTTTACCAATTGTTAATAAAAAAAAAGTAACGAGTTGCGAAGCGAGCTAGCGAAACGAGTGTGCCGCTTCGCTAGTTGTCCTGGGTTGCGTGGCTGAGTCATATTAACTGAAGTTTTTTATCATAATATATGTTCGGCAAACCAGGACTTTAAGATGCTCTTGAATGTTCGCTAACCCAGTCATTTAAAGATAGCGAACCACTTATTTTTTTAGAAGACAAAGGTGCTATTAAAAAGATGACGCGTTAATTAGCACCCTATATTTTTTACGAACCTGTAAAACAAACAGAAGTTTGACCCCACATGTTTGAGGCTCATCTCCACTTCGATTTCCCGTGATACATTGGTAAGCCCTTTGCATTGGCATCATCTCATCAGATGGTAAGTGACGATAATGCTGAAGATAGAAGCGGGCTTACCACGATTCCCCAACGCTATGGGGAACTGGCTATTTTATCTTCAAATCAGAACACATCATTGCTGTTAACATTTATATTTGGCGGCAAGACTTAGATAAAATGGTGGTAGCTAGCCAGGCGGGCGTATAAAATGTCATTCTACCAACCAACCAGAGTCTTATAAAGTTAGACTCCGCCGGGAATCGAACCCGCGACCTCCTGATGTGAAACTAATGAACTGAACCATTACGCCACGGAGGCGGTTAAAATTGCTTATGGAAAACCAAATATGAACACAGGATTAGAAAATGTTAAGAACTTTTAATCGTTATTTCGCCAACTTCCATACCACGTTGAATACACCGGTTCTCGTCTGATCACCGAAGTTAAGCAACGTCGGGCGTGGTCAGTACTTGGATGGGTGACCGCCTGGGAACACCGCGTGATGTTGGTTATTCCTTTTTTCCACGCCGTGTCTTTATATTTTCACTGTAGTTTTTTTAATACTTTTATTGCTGTATATTTTTTACGAACCTTTGTACTTAGAAGCAGGAGCTTGAAGGCTGATCTCCACTCCTGTCGGTACGCGACGCTGATATCGTAATTCCCCTTCGGCCGCGTACGAAACCGGCGATTTCTGTTTTCATAACGTACTAACAGCGCAATTGTGTATTGGTGAGCATAGTGTACACCTATTTTGAGTTGCATATTGCCAACAAATACAAATACAAATACAAATACAAATAATTTATTTAAAACAGTTATTTACAAAGTATGTGTACATATCGGTCCCAAACTAGGCACAGCCTGTATCTTGGGCACCAACAATAGATTAGACAACGTAGATACTGCTTGTTGAACTAACTACATATTTAATTTTTAAATACTATATAATTATTAATCACTGAAGATACTGTTCACACTGTACTACTATTTAACATGTTAATAGTACTAAAATAATTAATTAATGGAACAAAAAAGAAATAAAAAAAAAAAAAATAAGTAGCGTATAGTATAAGTTGTGTGTGTGTGTGTGTGTGTGTGTCTGCGTGAGTGTATTTATGTGTCATTTAGTGTAAGTGAGTGTGTGTTTGTATGTGGGAGAGGTTTAGGAGGATTCGTGTTATATAATAGGCTTGAGAAGGTTTTCTGTATCCGCGTAAGAGAGTTTCTGCAACCAGTCTCTGATAAGTCTCTTAGCTTCCCTAACCGTTGTTTTCTTAATATCACAGTGCCTTATTATTCTGTTGTACAAGAAAGGTTGCATAAACGTAGGTAATTTGCGAGCAAATTCAGACTTAACTTGAGGCTTTTCCACCCTAAATGTGCGTTGTTTTAAAAGTTTTTTGTACTCTTCAGATTTAAGAACCTTGCAGTGTGCAGAGAGAGATGATTTAAGAATGTACAACTGGCGAACGTTAAGAACCGCAGCCTCAGCGTATAGTTTTGAGGTAGGAAACCTGAATGGTTTTCTTAGCATCACTTTAAGAACTGAGCGCTGAGCTCTTTCCAAAGTTAGCATCGTGGTTATGCAACTACCGCCCCAGATTTTATTACAGTATGTAATTATAGATTCACATAGTGAGGTGTACACCAATCTAAGAATATTTTTGTCAGCAGAGTTCCTTAATAATTTCATTACGTATATTAAACGTCTTACTCTATCTGCTAAACACGTAATGTGTGGCTTAAACGAGAGTGTCTGATCAATCAGTACACCAAGGTATTTTATGTGATCAACTCTTTCAATTTCTTCGCAGGTACACTGGGTGAAGTTGCATGCAGTGTGTAATTTAATAGACGGTGGAAACTCAATTCTTTTTGAACGCGGTTTGAGAAATGTCAAAAATTTTGTTTTCTTTAGGTTGATTGTAAGCAGATTGTCATCAAACCACACTTTCAACGCAGATAATCCTATTTCCGCTTTTTTAAACGTATCAGTCCAGGCCTTACCGTGAAAGAGAACAACAGTGTCATCAGCGTAGCAAAAAATATCAGAATTAACGGGAGCACATTTATATAAATCATTTATATAAACCAGAAATAGCGTAGGGCCTAGAACGCTGCCTTGCGGTACTCCGAAATCAATAGGGAGTTCACTACTTATTCCCTCTGCAATTTTTAGGCATTGGCGTCTATTTGTCAGATAACTGCCGAACCAGTCCAACGGGGGCCCTCTAATTCCTAAATACTCCAGCTTTCTCAACAACGTCCATACCACGTTGAATACACCGGTTCTCGTCCGATCACCGAAGTTAAGCAACGTCGGGCGCGGTCAGTACTTGGATGGGTGACCGCCTGGGAACACCGCGTGATGTTGGCTTTTTGTCGTATTTATTTTTAAATTTCCTAGACTGGTGTATACATAATATTTGTTTTATGATTTTTTAATTTTTATTGTTCCCTAGATATAGGCCCGATTTTTAGCGAAAGTGCGACATCCCCAGTGTCGTGGGTTTTGGGACTACTTTACTGATTGGGATGTCGAAAGACGCGTCTTGACGAGGGCTAAATGCAATTATTTTTTGAAAAACAAAAACGGCACTGTTCAAAACAAAAACGAAATGAGATCGAAACAAATAAAAAAAAACCCTAGAGATATGACTGGACTTAATTTAAAAAAATATTGGAGGTGCGGATCGTATCGTGATGGGTTATTCAGAAGTTGTACCTTTGTGACGCAGAGTTTACGCGCGGAGAGTGCGTGAGCGCGGTAGCACAGTATATATATATTAGTACTAGCGTACAGTATGGACACGAGAAAGAAAGATACCATAAGATATCTTTATCTGACCAGATATCTTACAATATCGCTCTTTTGTTCAATGTACACACACGGTGCCGTTTTTCCCGTGTTTTGCGAAAATTAAATTACGAAGAATTAAATCAATGCGTTCTTCACACTGTTACTTGAAAGCCGTTGTTTGCGAACCCAGTTATTTGAGCTTTTTTGTTTCAAATTAGATTCAGTTTACACCTTTAAAAGGAATACGTCACATTTCCAATAACCCTGTCTGATTCATTTCGTACCGAAGTTGGTAATAGTTATTTATGTTACAAGGGTTGTAAAAAGGTCAATAACAAACGAGTGACATTTGTGAGCCCGAGCCGCAGGCGAGGGTTTACCATCGTCAAGAGTTTGTTATTTCCTTTTACACCCATGTATCATACGAAGTTTTTCAATACAGTTGTGAGAAAATAGATAAAATAAAAAAACGACCGTGACAGAAAAACAAAATACATGGGTAGGTACCTATCAAGATTTGAGCAACCAAAGTTCATTTTACGCGACTTGTGGCTTATTTTAAATGAACGGGGAGTAATCTCACTTTGTTTTTTCTTATACATACATACACATAATTATATTTTTTTATTACATAATATATATTAACTATTTTTAATTTTTACGAAAATTGTGCCATATCCACCAACTAAACGGAGTCTTAGAGCCTTATCACACTATCGAGTTGCGAGCGAGTGGAAAGCGGGGCGAGTGCGCAGAGCTCGCTGCAAGTTCGCAACGTGTGCGTGGCGAACACGCCGCGGGTGCGTAGCGAGCTCGCGGCGAACAGCGCTGTCGACGCCATTTTGTACACTCTCGTTCCCTTCTGGCACTGAATGTACAAAACGCGGATCGATCACCGCGAACTCGCTGTCCAACTGCGGCGGCGGCGTTTCGACGCGAGCTCGCTGCACACCCGCGGCTTGATGTGAAGCTTTTAGACTAAACCATTACGCCACGGAGGTGGTTAAAACATACATTTTAAACAGTCTAATTTTTAATTAGATTGGTTATAGGTTACTAAGGTGCTTACCGTTGTTACAGCGCAACCTGGACAAACTAGAATACATCATCATACCAGCCCGCTTGACGAAGAAGTCTACCTTCAGCACCAACGCTTGGCACACCAACTCCGCTACCGACGACTCGGAATGCCTCAGCCCGGCGCCGAACATGCAGCACGAGGCCGTAGTACACAGACGGGGTCGAGGCAGCTCCACGGAGAGCAGCGAGAAGGATTGCAGCAAGAGCGATGGCAGTGCGCTGTACGAGACTATTCGGAATCACAGGTAAACATCATCATCATCATATCAGCCGAAGGACGTCCACTGCTGGACATAGGCCTCCCCGAAGGATTTCCACGACGACCGGTTGGCTGTTGGGCCTGTGAAGTTCGCGAGTGGCGACCGACTAGAAAATAACATTAATACTGTCATTATAAGCTATCAAGGGAATGTGGCCTCGGTTTTTAATATACACTAAAAAGCACACGTCAACCCTGAGGATCTATGCAGACGGAACTGCAATCGGAATGCATGCCAGCTGCAAATTTTTAGTTTGGGTGCAGTTGGCACCACTGCATTGAAACTGCCAACCTAATGTGCAGTCCGCTTATTAGAACTGCACGCCGACTATAAGCGGACTGTACAGTCGGTCGGCAGTTTCGATGCAGTTGTCCCAGCTGCACCCAAAACCACAAATTTGCAGCTGGCATGCAGTCCCGTTTTAGTGTATTTTGAAAACATAGGCCACATTTCACTTAATAGCTTATAATGAGAGCAGTAATGTTATTTTTTATTGCCTAATTTTATTTTAATAGGTAGGTACCTCATTCAACGCCTAAACTTATATGCATCTGTTGTAAACAATTGAGTCATATAAAAGCAAAGGCAGCAACATCCACTTTTTTCACATTGGCAACTTTGAATGTCGCTTGGTAGATCTGCACTGCATTATTTAATCGTAACAAAACCAGAAATATCCCATATAAAACAGCTTTTACACTAAAACTAAAACTAAAACAGCATCATCCATCATAGTACACAACAAAAACAGCAACATTCTTTTCGACCAATCGGGTGACGTTATTCATCCACCATTTTCTTAGCAGTTCTAGCAAAACTAGAAACATCCACTTATGAACAGTGCAAAAACAGCAATATCCGCAAGTGAAACTCAAAAGCAGCATTATCCATATTTAATTTAGCTATTTTTGGGTTATTACTAATTTATCATCATATTTGGTTTGATACTCGTATATTCAGTTAGTCATTTTATATAGAAGTTATTATAAGCAATATAAAACGATTTCCACGACGACCGGTCCTGCGCTGCCCGCATCCATCGGCTTCCCGCGACCTTCACCAGGTCATCGGTCCACCGCGTGGGAGGCCTGCCTACGCTACGTTTTCCGGTGCGCGGTCGCCACTCGAGAACTTTACTGCCCCATCGGCCATCTATTCTACGAGCTATGTGCCCTGCCGACTGACACTTAAGTTTAGCGATTCTGTGAGCTATGTCGGTTACTTTAGTTCTCGACCGGTGGTCGTAGTCACTTCCCTTAGTGCCATATAGGACCCGAAAAGTTCTTTTGATGAAACCAGCACCAAATTGTAGTATGTTGTTAAGCATGTTATTCTGACTAAAAAACCACCGGGAGACAGTTTCTAACATGGTTGAATCACCAGCTATGACGTCATCAAAATGGCCGCTGCCGCTTTCAGAATATTGCGTATACAACAGAAAGTATGTCACATGTAAACTTGTGCGGGGTGTCATAAAAAGCAAAATTAAATGCGTTACAATATTGTTTCTACATTTGACCTTGTAAATACCATAGTTTGCGAGAAATTTCAAGTTTTATTTAAATTTTTCCAAAAAAACTTTTGTTTTTTGTTTTCATCAACTTTACTAGTAACTTTACAGTAAAACATTGTCTCAATATATGAATGCTACATTAATAAGCTATAAAATGCCATTAAAATTTTGAAAATCGGTTTATAAACAAGCAGAATACATTAGTTTTGTTCCGTATCGGATGTCACCACCAAGACTCGATTTATTTTTTGCAGCATTCAATTTCTATAAAAATAAAGCAATTACACATGTTTTTATTTCTTTTTCCTAAAAAGGTTTTTTTTCGATGTAAATACAAAATCTTTCTACCTTGCGCAAGGTAATTATTTGCGCAGCGTCTGGCAACCCTGTTCGCGAAAACGGGTGGGGGCGCGCGCCGCTGGCGCGTCCGTGTTAGTGGCCATTCTTTGTTGGCGCGTGGTTAACCTGTAGCCATGTCATTGCTTCATTTAAGTATCTGTCGTTTTTTTAACAAATAAGATAAGTAGTTCGTGATAACGATAAACGGTGTGTTCTGGGACTCTCATCAACTTTTCCACAGAACGGCATTATTTCTTAAAATTGGATTAGATATTCACCGACATGCAGTTTTGGTACAAGATGAAATTATTTTAAAGAACTTGCACTCTACCGATTTAGTTGCCATGGAAGCCAAGTATCACAAATCGTGTTATATTAAGCTACTGAACAAATTTCGCAGTATTAAAAGTCAGCATTCAGTACCTGAACCAGAAGTATCAGTTCAAACGGCATACGGTTCTACGTTGAGTGAGTTAGTAACGTACATTCAAGAGCGTTACTTGTACAGTGCTGAAGCTCCGGTTTTTCGTCTTGCTAATCTAACCACACTGTTTAAGAAAATATTACAAGAGCAAGGTATCGAAAACTTTGAAGTCAACAGAACGAAACTGAAACAACAGCTTCTCGAGTTCATTCCTAGTATTCGTGAGATTAACGTTGGTCGAGAAGTTTTACTTAGTTTTGAAGATGATGTTCGAAGCGTTGTTGAAATTGCTTGCCAAAACAATTGTGGCGGCAACTGCAATAACCCGCCACTGAACATTAACACAAGCGACGAGATAACAAAAGATATACGACATCTAGAACGCGCTATTAAATTTCTTCAGCGCTGAGTATATGTATATACAAATACCAATCATCAACGATTGGTCCACGGCCGGACCCCAGGCATAACACCTCGCCTGGCGGAGATATCTCCCTTTGCTCTCGTCGAGTAGGAACGCACCGTTCCTAAATTGGTGATTCCGACGTGATACTCCATCATCAAGCCTCCAGCCGGTAAAGCAAGCCTCAGCAGCACCAGCAGTCACATCGCACTGAAGTTAAATCAGGACCACCGCAACCCGAGACGTCGAGTTTCCTGGCCTGCTACTTCAACCTTCGGGCACCAGCATGTTGTAGGCAGCCACACGCTAACTCTGCGCGCATCACCTGCTTCCCTTGCCATGACGCCTGACGCCAGCCTTCATCCCGACTCACCGTGGACATCGACCTGGCACACTGCACATCGACCCGACTCAACGAGGTCGACAGCACCCGCGATCTTAGACTGCCAGCTTCTCATTGGATCGACCTCCGGTCTCGGAGGGGGAGTGATGTGGCGGCAACTGCAGTAACCCGCCACTGAACATTAACACAAGCGACGAGATAACAAAAGATATACGACATCTAGAACGCGCTATTAGAATTTCTTCAGCGCTGAGTATATGTATAATACAAATACCAATCATCAACGATTGGTCCACGGCCGGACCCCAGGCATACCACCTCGCCTGGCGGAGATATCTCCCTTTGCTCTCGTCGAGTAGGAACGCACCGTTCCTAAACAATGCAATGAGCGATGGTATGTGCTTAGCTCGTGCTGCTAGAATTATTCGTGACCAAATGTTCAATGAATATCCGAAATTAAACGGATCTTTTCAAGATTATTTTACTGTTCAAAACTGTGTACCTAACCAATGCGTTTTGTTTGGCCGATTAGTACTACTTGGCGGCGCATTCACTGAAAATTTTGAAAAAAGAGAAGAATCGCAAAGGGACATTAACGTGGTCGCGAAAAACATTGCCTGACTGATCAGATTTAACTGCAAAAAGAAAGTTACCCAAACAAGGACCAGTCAGCGCCACTCACTAGACCGAGAAACACCGTTACCTTTATATATTGGTATTTAACTGTACAACGACAATGTGCGAAAAGAAGTGATTGACAACATGTGCGACCTGGGTTTGAGCGTATCATATAAAAGGGTAGTTCAAGTATCTAAATTAGTGGCTAGTAATGCGTGTAAGTTGAGCGCTGCTACAGTAACCTCATGCGCATAGCGGCTTCGTTTTACATTAGACGATTTAAGCATCCCTTCGGTTTTGCCTGGTGTAATTATACCGGCCTTCACTAAATTATCAGTCCAGCCACTGTCTTTCAACAAAGTGCCAATCATAGATATTAGTGCCATTTCGATATGCAATGGGCCTAGCATAACAATCGGTTTATCTTTCCCATATATTTCAGGATATCACCATTGGATTTGTTTAGCGATGGCGTATATTGGTTGATGAGCAGTAATGACCGGTATCTGTCCTGGATTAGTTTTTTACGCTATTGTCATAATAATATTTATAGTATGGCGAACCATAGCGTGGGAGTTAATGCTTTCTCGCAATATGGGCAAAATATGTGACTGACATTCGATTTTTCAGGATTATCCTTGCGTGCATGGTATACATCCCATTGCAGAGTTTCTTCATCATTTTCTAGCGCTATTTTAGTATGGTCTAGCTATTCTTTCAATTCTGCAGTAAGACTTATTGCACTGCAGTCTCCGAAATTGTAGTTCACTGTTTGCATGGGAACATCCGACTGATTTTTTGGTGTGGGTAGTATATTAGTATACGAATCGGGAAGAGAGATTTCGTATTTGTCTTTCTTCGTTAGGTTTAAAGAGGGCTTTGCATTTCTGTTTTCTTCTGGGTTTAAAATAACGGATATAGTTGTACCGTGAAAGGAGTCCATTGAAGTGTTGGAAGAAGTATTATGATCAATGTTTTCGATAGCCGCACATGTAAATACGTTTTGTAGTATACTTTTGGGACAAACAAACCCCTGCTCCTTATATAGATCACACGCATTACTATATTTCAGACACTTGATCTTTTATATGATACGCTCAAACCCAGGTCGCACATGTTGTCAATCACTTCTTTTCGCACATTGTCGTTGTACAGTTAAATACCAATATATAAAGGTAACGGTGTTTCTTGGTCTAGTGAGTGGCGCTGACTGGTCCCAGGTTGGGTGACTTTCTTTTTGCAGTTAAATCTGATCAGTCAGGCAATGTTTCTCGCGACCACGTTTATGTCCCTTTGCAATTCTTCTCTTTTTTCAAAATTTTCAGTGAATGCGCCGCCAAGTAGTACCATTCGGCAAAACAAAACACATAGGTTAGGAACACAGTTTTCACCAGTTAAATAATTTTGAAAAGATCCGTTGAATTTCGGATATTCATAGAACATTTGGTCACGAATAATTCTAGCAGCACGAGCTAAGCACATACCATCGCTCATTGTATTGTTTTGGCAAGCATTTTCAACAACGCTTCGAACATTATCTTTAAAACTAAGTAAAACTTCTCGACCAACTTTATTCTCACGAAGACTAGGAATGAACTCGAGAAGCTGTTGTTTCAGTTTCGTTCTGTTGACTTCAAAGTTTTCGATACCTTGCTCTTGCAATATTTTCCTAAACATTGTGGTTAGATTAGCAAGACGAAAAACCGGAGGTTCAGCACTGTACAAGTAACGCTTTTGAATGTCAGTTACTAACTCACTCAACGTAGAACCGTATGCCGTTTGAACTGATACTTCTGGTTCAGGTACTGACTGCTGACTTTTAATACTGCAAACTTTGTTCAGTAGCTTAATATAATACGATTTGTGATACTTGGCTTCCATGGCAACTAAATCGGTAGAGTGCAAGTTCTTCAAAATAATTTCATCTTGTACCAAAACTGCATGTCGGTGAATACCTGATCCAATTTTAAGAGATGATGCCGTTCTGTGGAAAAGTTGATGAGAGTCCCAGAACACACCGTTTCTCGTTATCACGGACTAATTATCTTATTTGTTAAAAAAACGACAGATACTTAAATGAAGCAATGACATGGCTACAGGTTAACCACGCGCCAACAAAGAATGGCCACTAACACGGACGCGCCAGCGGCGCGCGCCCCCACCCGTTTTCGCGAACAGGGTTGCCAGACGCTGCGCAAATAATTACCTTGCGCAAGGTAGAAAGATTTTGTATATTGTTCAGAATGTGATGTTGCTGCCTTTGCTTTTATATTACTCAATTGGTCAGCGTTAATTTAATACTGGTTCGAGTACATTTTTAGGGGTTTTGTACTCAAACGTTACCCTATTAGGTTAATACTATAATACTTTGCGCTATTACTAAGCCTCCGCCATCCGTCTGTCCAACCTTTAAAAGGCCTTAGCTTTTGAACTGTAAAAGGTAGCTTTTTTAAAATTTTACAGCGTGTGTTATTATGGCGGATTTCTTAACAAATAATTAAAATGGCAAATATTAAAAAACTAAGTAAAATACAAGAAATGTGTTGTTTAAAGATTTTTTACTCTATCGTAAAAAATACAATATATACAAGCGTCAAAACCTGGTCTGATTATAGTGCAAACCGTAAAGTAAAATAACAAATATTAAACAACCGGCCAAGTGTGAGTCGTACTCGCGCTTAGAATCCCGAACCGAATGAAAGAAAAAAACATCTTTACGGGATGTCTCGATGATGTCTTTCATATTCGAACGTCTATTATGTTCGTTAGAAAAAATTGAATATGAATTGTTTATTCGGTGAATAATAAAATTATTGCTTTTATATTAGGTTCCGTACTGTGGTAGAACGGTTACGGAACCATTGCTGCATGAATCCGACGCGCACTTGGCCGCTTGTTCTACTATTCCATAGTGGCCTAAAAGATTTTTTAATTTATTTTTTAAATAATAAACTAGTAATATTTGCTCAATTTCTATTGGGGATAATCGAATCATCAATCAATCATATCAGAGGACTATGGCTACCACGGCCACGTAGTGCAATAATCTTTAATAAACTGCACAATATGATATTGATAACATTGAAGCACAGTGCGGCACTAGCATACAACCTGATATTTGACCTTATGGAGTCAGCTTTACAGTTGAATTTTGCGTGAATGTCTAACGCGACTTACGTTCTTTACTTCGGGCGAAAATGCACATTTTCGTTTATTGCGAGTTTAGTAAACATTCTAGGAAAATTTTGTCTAAGCCGTTTTATACTTTTTTTTACCTTTATTCTCTTATGTAATGCAGGAGAAAAATTTATTAATCTCTCAAAACTACATAGTTTTACAAAATAAAAAGTATCGAGGGAAAACCAATAAATCTTGTTTTTGTTTTAGTCATACCAAAGAAAAAAGTTCAAAGAATGATTTGTGTAATTTTCACGTTCAGCAACCTTGCGGCTGACTCAAAATATTCTAGCAAAAATGCACTTATCTTGGGAGCCTGCTCTTAACAGTCCAGTGTACCGTATGTGGTATACGGGGAGCGGTTCCGCCGAGTTCTGTACCCTTTGAGGTACCCGAGCCCTTTGTTACTCTACGGGCTCACACATATGGACATATGACGTTTTTCTAAACACTTTACGTAGGTAGGTACCTACTTAAAAACAAGACATAGATGATTGATCTAAGAAAATTGGTTTCTGAACTAAAGCTCTATGTAGATGTACTCTTTCTTTGCTGCAGTATACAGCCTGTAAAAATACTTAGTACCTATATCTAAAGGATAAGTAGGAGATTCTACTCATCATGCTCACTGCAACGACATGCATGTGGTTTGAATGTTGCAAGTTGAATGGTCTACCCTTGCCAGTTTGGGAAGAGACCCATGTCCCAGCAGCGGGGACATTTATGTGTTGTTAATGAAGAAAGGTTATTTCTAAAATCCACATTGGGTAAAGAAAGGTTCGTGCTCCCAAATTGTGAAGCGTTGGCTTCTTGAGACCACGTTTTACAATTAAAATGAATTCTAAAATTTAAAATAATATCTTTTGTTAAGTAATTTTATTTTATAATGTGACATATTATTATTGTTTTTGTATTGACTGACTGTTTTACTATCTAGTATTTTAAATCGAAATTGACGTGTAATTATTTCTTTACCAATAAATGATTATTATTATTAAGTTCGAACAGACAAGACAGAATCGTAGTTTAGGGCAAGATAACTGTGTATTTGTGTTTTAAAGAATTCCCTGGATTTCATTTGTTTTCTAGGTCCAGCAGACCCACCTTTTCGATACCAAAGAAATGTTATATTTCCGACGGAGATTACGAAAGGAACGAAGATATACGACCCATGTTGAAATATGAACACTTGCCAGAAAAGGAATTCACCAGCGCCTGCTCGACGCCCATAGCTAAGATTCGAACGAGAATCAAAGATATTGGAACTCCAAATGCGCTGCATAGAAGCGATTCCACAGAGTACTGTAGCATTCTAAGCCCGGAACGAAGGAATTTCGGTCTTAACGATGATAGCAATAAGGATAACAGTATCGAACGACACTCGGCAAAATTTAGCCGAAGTTTCACGCCAAAATCGTACAAACCTTTGCACATTAAAGTGCCGGAATGCAATTTCGATTCAGTGAAATCTATTTTGAAGGAACACAACGGGACGGAGAAGCCTTCTTATAATTTTGATATAAAGAACTACAGTTTGCCGTCGACGCCTATAGCGAGGAGCAACAAGTTGAGGAAAAACGCTTGGCTCTCCGGCGATTTGAGCGTCACCAGGCGGTGTTCTGCTGAGAAACTGAATGATTCAAATAAGACTGTGAGTAAACAAGGTATGTATGGTACAAGAAACTACAAAAGTAAGTAGGTAGGGTAAATTATTGGGCCAATCAAATAAGAGCTTTAAATCTACGGTATAAGAACGCTAATGTTTTCGTCCACACCGCCTATGGCTCAGACGAGCAGATTCGCGTCATGATGATAATAACTTTTTTGAATTAAATGTACGAATTAGTTAAAATTTTTAGCATGTTATTTGCCAGTGACTTTTTTAAGTTGAATTAAGTTCCGGTTTTCGCCCGATCATCGGAGTTAAGCAACGTCCGACACGGTCAGTACTTAAATGGGCGACCGTCTAGAAAACCGCATGATGTAGGCTTTTTGCGCTGTTTTATTGCGAGTATAGGTATTTTTACCCGATTATGTTGTTTTTGACAGTCTATGTATTTAAGTTCGTCTGTTCCCTCGTATTTCCTAATAATCTTGACTGTGGTGTCTTTGGATTCGTGCCATCACTCCACGTAAAAATCAACATGGCGGATTTTATAGATGAATTACACAGCACACAAAAAAATAGATATTCATGTCATCAAATTAATATTAAAAGAAAGGTCTTGACGAGCACATATAAATGTTTTTAATTTATTAGCAAATGGTTCCGCAAGCGATTTATGAGATACCTCAATGTACGCGCGTTACAATCAAGCGATACTCACACAGCTGGTGGGGTGACGTTATACCAAAGTATATATATATTAGTTCTAACATACAGTACGGACACTCACTGCCGCTCTCTAGATTGCGACCTCACCCCACCCCCTCCTCACCCAGATTGATACAGATTGGTTACAGTTTGGTTGTCGAACGTATAGGATTTCGCCGCCATTTTGTTTGTTCCGCCATTCGTTTTTTGAAATGTCATATCTGGCCCGTTGTATCAATTGTCCAGGGTGTGGTTATACTCTGAGCACAAAAAAAATGGAAATAAAATAAAAGACTAAAACCCGACTACGGAAAAGTATGAAAACAAGAGTTTCCCGCCTAAAATCATAGCCTTTATTTTTCCCTTCATCAGGAGTAAGAGCCGTGGTCGCAAGCCCTATCGTATTTTTTTTCATCATAAGTACCTATCATTATGGTTAGCGACCACGGCTATTATCAATTTCAGGCGGGAATCTCTTGTTTTCATACTTTTCCATAGTCGAGTCTAGCTTTTACAACTTTTATTTTTATTATTATTTTATTCCAGAACAAAAGAAAGCACAGTCAGCGCCAGAAACTCCTGCCGACCCTTTGTACTCCTCACCACGAAAAGAAGATATAGATTTGACTCCAAAGCAGTTGTTTGAAAACGAGGAGCATTCTATTGAGAATGCATATTACCGAAATTCTTCCACTGGCCTCAGGGGGTAATAAACACATTTATTTTTTGCACTTTTTTTATAAATAATACATCAGCGTCATCTGCTGCTGGTATTCTTTAGTAACATGGAAAAAAACTTGCGTCACGCTCATGAACCTTCCCTGTAGTGTTTTCGTAGCTGATCCCTAGATGACGCTGTAGAAAAATGTTTCTACTACTTCGATTAGCACACTAGCGCCGCCAATAAAAATTTTACTCATTCTCATGGACATAAATCGAAATCATTGAGTATTTTGCGCACATACAGGGGTACAATGTCTTTTTTAATTGTTCTTGTATAACTTTACCTCTTAATAACAAGTTATGTTTGTCGATATTGTCAAAAGTGGCCAGTTGGCAGTTTTGCAATAAATAACTTGTTCCTAGTACCTATTTACAGTTTATAAAATAACGGAAGTGTATACAGTGCCGCAAGCGGCATTGTATCGCACTCGGTTCTGGAACCGTAAGTTTTACGGCATAATAGTGACACCGTCTAATCTGCCGTAAGGAGTATCATGGCGTAATAACGCGACCGTTTAAAGAGCCGTAAAGTTTGTATTGCATAGCACTGTCATTTGTTATTAAACGACTTCAAAAAAGGAGGAGGTTTCTCAATTCGACCGTATATTTTTTTGTGTGTTCGTGGATAACCATATTCTTGATTGATGATTTCTTCTTCTGCGAAGCATTCTGCTGCCCATCGGGGGGAGCCTCGCTTCGCGAACAAGGCTCTTTGTATGATCAATCAAACCTGACTTTACAGTTTTTTAAGATAAAACTTAGTAAAAAAAAAACTAAATGAGCGAGCGAAGCGAGCGATAATATGTTCGGTCAGGTTGGATTGATTAGCAGAAAAAGGCAAGTTAAAAAGGTGACGAGGTAGGAAAGTGTCAAGTTTGAAAACGAGACCAGTTAAAAAGGTGACGAGTTAGGAAAGTGACAATTTAGAAAAAAGACAAGTTTAAGAAAATGACGAAGTCGAACTGAGCGCGGCTAGTAAGCCGCAAGCTTACGGCACTGTAACTGTAACTGGCTATTTAAAATTATGTATGTACTAGTGTGCCGTAAGCTTACGGCATCGTAACCGATCGTAATACGTTACCGCTAGCGGCACTCTATAACCTTCCTAAAATAACAAACAATAGTTGTTGCTCCCCTATATTCGCAAAATACTCAATGATTTCGATTAAAGTCCATAAGAATGAGTAAACTATTTATTTCTATTTGCGGCGCTAGTGTAATCACACCACCTTAACAACCTTCTGCGCTTCGCAGAGTTGATCCACCCCAGGACTTCACCCCAGAAACAGATGAGAATTACCAAGAGAGAACGAACTCTTGGTCTTTTAAAAGCTCCACCGATCGATCGATCAAATACAAGGTTGAAGACGAAATATTAGCAAGTGTGAATGTTAAGCCACTTGTGGCTATTCATGAGAGATGGATTTACGAAGCCAACAGGAAGACTGGAAGATCTATGTCTTTGCCTGAAGACAACAGGTGAGAAAAAAAAGCAGTCATAAAAAACCGGCCAAAAGTAGGGTTCCGTGGTCTTTTCAAAAAATAACTGTTTATTTTTAAAAAAATGCAGTTGGTAATGAATAATGGCCTGATGTGATTAGCGGTTTAGGTTGTAGGGGGGGGGGGGGGAGTGGGGGGGGGGTGGAGGATTTGGCAAACCAATCATCCCTGAAGGGTACGCCAACGGAAAGAAATTCACCCCCTCTTTACATGTAGGGGAAGTACCCTAATTTTTTTTAATGATTTTATAGTAATTGGCGAATTAATGTGTATACCCATGCTAAATTACAGCTTTCTAGTACTAATCATAGATATAGAATGTACGGCGCCGCGCGCATCTTAAATCTATGGTACTAATCATAGATATAGAATCCTAAATCTATGGTACTAATAGTCTCAGACAGGCATAGCGAAACTGTAAGGGTTTCTTGTTGACTTCGGAACACTATACCGGTGAATAAATTATCACAATGAAGCATCATGTACCACTGACTTCATTGAATAGTGTAGACGTATTTGAGCCAACTTATTGCCAACGTCCATACCACGTTGAATACACCGGTTCTCGTCCGATCACCGAAGTTAAGCAACGTCGGGCGCGGTCAGTACTTGGATGGGTGACCGCCTGGGAACACCGCGTGATGTTGGCTTTTTGCAACATTTTACATTTGCATAGAATGACTGACTAGTGTGAAACACCGCGTGATGTTGGCTTTTTGCAACATTTGCATAGGACGACTGACTAGTGTGAAAGTGAACTAAATCGTACATTATCGGGTATGGTATTTGTTTTATATACATATTGGTTTTTTAAAAGTGACGAAGGTTTTGTGATCGTCCGAAAAACCGATGACGCGACGTGATTTTGAAAAAATGTTCTCTATAGGGTCATTCTAAATTTCTGCAAATAATTTAAGGGTGTATTCAGCCCATGAACAACTTTCACCAAGGAACCTATATTGAATTCGCAAAAATTTTTTTTAGCCCTGCCATACAAAGTTAGCTACCAGAACTATACTCAAGACCAAAAACATTTTGCAAATTGAGTATAGTTCCCTTGAAGAACATTGTTCAGTCTCATGGGCTTCAAATATATTTATATGTAGGTATTTCAGAATGATCCTATATACAAGGTTATTCATTTTAACCTGACGTCCGTTGCTCTAGTTATTGTTCAGGTCAAAGGCACATTTTGTTCTGCGACTTTGTAGATAAAGATCAAAAATTTTTGGATTCTCCATACAAATATCATCAACATAGGTGATTAATTTGTTTGCATTGCATGTCATTTTTTGCCATTTATTTAAAAGAATGATAGAACAAAGTTATTGCCTCTGACCTGGACAATAAGTGGACCAACGAATATCAGGTCAAAATGAATAATAACCTTGTATCACTTATTGTAGACACCAAAAATGTGTTATATTATATGTTCGAGTATGTGTATGTTCGTATCCTTGATTTGCAGATAAACTGTAGGACCGATTTTGATGAAATTTTCACATCGATATTTAAAAATATATGCTAGGGGTACTTTCTTGGATTAATTATTTTCAAAATATTAAACACACAAAATATTATTCCCACACGAAAAAGGGAGAAAATCTCAAAAATGGCGCTAAGGATATTTTATAAATTTCTGTCATCGACAACAGTTTTAACTCGTAAGATATGACATAATTGGTTTATCTGGGATAACTTAAAAAATGGTGCCCGTCATAAAAAAAGTTTTAATTTTGTTTTCTTCAAAATGGCAAAAGTTTATTTATCAAACTTGCACAAACAAAAAGTCTTAATAGCGTCTATAACATGGAGTGTTATGTCCTAGGAAACCCTAAAAAAGGTACCTACTACCTACCTCCCATACAAATTGAATAACGCTAGACGCTCCTGCGATAAGATACGTTCTCCGTAGGGAAGTATAGTTTACTTACGTGCAAGTTAATAAAAGTAGGCTCTACTCATGAAACTGCCCAATTTTCTATTAGAAGCCCATACTGAATTTAAAAAAACCGGCTAAGTGCGAATCAGAACCGCACACATAGGGTTCCGTACTATCATACTAGATGGCGCTAGTTTCATGTTTAAAAAACCATAATACTAAATGGCGCTAGTTTCATGTTTTAAAAAAACTGGTTTTTTGTATGGAAACCCCCCCCCCTCCCCCTTATTTTCTAACTTTTTCTAATTTTTATAGAGCGGCATAAGAAATACATATTCTGTGAAAATTTCAGCTGTCTAGCTGTCCCGGTTCATGAAATACAGCCTGGTGACAGACGGACAGACAGACAGTAAGACGGACGGACAGCGGAGTCCTAGTAATAGGGTCCCGTTTTTATCCTTCGGGCACGGAACCCTAAAATGCCACGTAGCTACCACCATCTTACCTAAGTCTTGCCGCCAAACAAATGTTAACAGCATTGATGTGTTCCGGCTTGAAGAAAAGACAGCCAGTTCCCCATTGCATTGGGGAATCTTGGTAAGCCCGCTTCCAACTTCGGTATCATCATCATTTACCATCAGGTAAGATGATGCAATGAGCTTACCAATTGTGGTTAAAAAAAAGGAATCCGATCGATTAGCGAGCTTTGTATGCAGTTCAAATTTTTCCTAATTAGTATTCCTAGAAGAAAGTTGTTGAGTTTCAAGAGTAGAGCCTACGCTTTACGGCTTGCACACTATTAAAACACCTTGTATTTTTAGTTATTTTATTTAGCACGAAATTTTTGCACAAAAGCGAGGGTAGGGTTTTTTGGGTAAAACAACTCTCGTATATATGTATGTGTGTCTGTTTCTTTTACTGAGCTTACAGCCTAAACGGCTTGATGGATTTCAAAGTGCTAGGTGTCATTAGATTCATCTTGATAAATTTTGATCCGACTGTCCAAAAATTAAGGGTAATGTTTTATGCAGTCGGTTTTTAAAACTTAATTATTAACTTAATTACTTAAGGGTTTATTTGTTTTCAGGTGTCAAATCCCGGCGGTGAAACCAGCGTCTCACTGCGTGGATACTCTTCAAAAGTCACTGCCTCAGCTGAATCTGAAGAGAGGGGTACCAAAGACGTTTAGACCACATCTGGCTTCACCAAACGGTCAGTCAGACGACAGCATTCAAAAGTGTTGTTAAAACTTTTTGGTGTTAGTTTTAAGTGTTTTTATGTGTTGCTAGTGGCTCGATTCTATGTGGTGTTGGACATTATAATGATGAGCGTTTTTCTAGTAGTTCCAAAGAAAATCGCCTACTACAAACGCTAGAAGAAGGTACAATATGATATTTAGTAAGATGGGCATGCCATGCAACCTCCTTGATAATAATTATGATTATGTATTGTAAGTACTTGTTCTTTGGAAGAAAGAAACACATAAAAAAGTTTTAATAATATTTCTTAGTCCAATTAAAATTATTATTAGCAGACAACTCCGTTGTTTCTGTTCTTAGCTTTGTGACAGTTTCCTCAGCTATCTTTGCCCAATGTATTTTTATTGTGTATGGTTTGTCGACAGCGCCTTATGTTACGTTCAACAAGAAATCAGTTTTAAAAAGTAAGGAAAAACGCTCATTTAAAGATAACCTTTATGTACCTATGTTTTAAAAAACAAAAAACACTCATTATAATGGTATAAGTAACTAACGTAAAATATTATATATTTTTTTTGTTTCTTTCCTAATTCTATTTATGGTAAAAATATGTTTACATATACTCTATGTACAGTCACGTAATTTATATGTTTAGCATATTCCAGTCCATTTAATTTTGCCGGGTTATGAAATTGAGATATAAGTAACGTCAACGAAGATCGAAAGTTAAATAAAAAGTTTAAATATCGATGTAGTTTCTTCTTGGTAAGTATAAAAAATAATTAAAAAATCTGATAGATTGTCAAAATAAAATTTGTGTGTCAACTATTAATTTTAAAAATGTAGTAACCCGGCAAAATTGGAGTTTCGTGAATCTGCTAAACAATTAAATTCCGTGAATGTTACGAGTATATAGTAATTCAAGTTTGTCCCAATAAAGAAAACACATACTGTAAACAAACCAGATCATGTCTTGTTTTCGATTCGTACTTATTGGCACCTTTAATATCTACACATTTCAATATAACTTGAAATTTTTAAAAAAACGGCTACATTAAAAAATACCCTTCTTTTTTGGATAGTCGGGTACAATGTATCGTATGTCACTCACGGGATCAAGACGATTCTAACGACACCTCGCACTCTAAAATCCATCACCTGTTTAGAAGATATCGTGGAAGCATACATACAACATTAACATACATTAGACCTGAAAAACAATACACTCCTTTTTTATCGGCAGTGTAAAAACAATGATTTGTGAACGGCATCATTTTTGCATAAAATCGAGTTAAAACAATTACCTATAGATGTGAATAATTTGTTTACATTATATATTTTCTTAATTGGGACAAGGTATAAATTTAAGATATACATTTGACTCTACTGAAAAGTATTGCATGTCTGTTGGCCATTTAATCTTATTAAGGTATTTTGTTTTTAAAATAAATAACATTCTACTTACCTGTACTAACATTTTATTTGTTTCTGATTCTTTCTTTAGTCACATTTTAGAAATCCTTGCAACTATTGTCAGGTTAGTTTTATAAATTTTTCTCTTACCTACCCTATTGAGTTATGTTAATAAACACATTTTCTACGATTTTTTTTACTAATGGTTACAATAACATGTTCGGGTTGAAATTGAAATTATTTGCCTTTTAAACTCAAGCTAGATCTATTCATAAAACTAAACAGCTTCCTCCAGGAACCCATGAAAATGGAAAGAAAATAAGATTTAAAATTTACTCTGTAGTGTCATGTATTTAACGCATTTTCACTAAATGAAATAATTTTCAGGCATATCGTGGGAACAATTTTGCCAAGCGCGTGATACGGTCGCAAGGAACGTAAACTTTGGCTCGCACAACTCGGAACGTTTCGCCACTTGGAAGAAAGAGACTAGTAAGGGGTGAGTAGAACGACAACAGTATGTCCAGATGCGGGGAGCGCAGGAGCGGTGATTGTTGAAATACTTTAATACTTTGCGGAGGCATAATATGAGCAGTGACGGTTTTCAGATGAATGATGATATACTGATTCAAAGAGATTTTAAAATTCAAATAAAAAAAAAACAAAGTTAATGTCATTGAAGTCATTGATATAAAACAAATAATGTCAATAAGCCATGAAAACATTATGAAACGATAAGTAATACATTAAAATTATTGAATTTTTCGTTAATTCCTTCCGAGAAGAGTTCCTTTGAGAAGGCCAGTTCACACAGAAAGCACACCCGTTCACGAGTATAACGCGAGGTCAGCCATCGTTCCCCTCGACCATATTAAAGGGAAGGGAACGATCCGGCTCCCGATGCGCCACCTAGTGTCATTTAATTCTACCACTAACTCCTATGGCATGTCAAGACGTATTTTAGTCATATTGTCGCCAACGTCCATACCACGTTGAATACACCGGTTCTCGTCCGATCACCGAAGTTAAGCAACGTCGGGTGCGGTCAGTACTTGGATGGGTGACCGCCTGGGAACACCGCGTGATGTTGGCTTTTTGTCGTATTTATTTTCAACCGACTTCAAAAAAAGGAGGAGGTTCTTCAAGTCAAACCAGCCGTATATATTTTTTATGTGTCTCATCTTTTTCTTTAACAACCGATTGTTGTTGAAATTCATTGCAGAGGTTCAGCAGTGTGACCGTATTTTCAGCTGACATGATTATACTCCATCAGTAATTCTAGTGCCATTTAATTGTACCATTATGTAACGCCTGGGAACACCGCGTGTTGTTGGCTTTTTGTCGTATTTATTTTCAACCGACTTAAAAAAAAGGAGGAGGTTCTCAAGTCAAACCAGCCGTAAATATTTTTCTTTAACAACCGATTGTTGTTAAATACATTGCAGAGGCATATGTTCAGCAGTTTGACTGTAGTTTCAGCTGACATGATGATACTTCATCAGTAATTCTAGTGCCATTTAATTGTACCATTATGTAACTAATCCTATGGGTATTATTGTAGCAAAATCGGGTTAAAATCAGAATAAACCCGACTGCTACAAATATGATAGAATTTTGTATAAGACCTAAACATTGAAGTTTTAACAAAAAAGAAGAGGGTGAAAGGGTCTAGGAGTGCAATTGGACTTAAATATCTGAGTATAAAAATTGTCATCGCTCGTATAAAAAAACTTTAAAATAGAATGGATACAAATAACAAAATACAGATGGAAGAAGGGTCAACTGGGAATTTAAAAAAAGGTTTGGCAAAGGGCAATTAATAATTTAAACCGGTAACCGCGTACGTGGCCACATAGCGTTGCTTTAAAATAAAGTAACTAATTATAAATAAAAATACAATTTTTCGCGGCGGTCGAGAAGATCGTGACCCTGGCTTCGTATGCAAAGTGCTTAGGGCGACACGCTGAAGCGCTCGGAGACGGTTCAGAATTAACCGCGGGCCGCAAGCTGTTGGACGCAACGGGAGCATACGGGATGCTGGTGCCTGATTCCCCGGCGCGTTGATCAGCATATGGGAAAACCCTAAAACGACGGTATCGATGTTGAGACACCCGTCCCGTTAAATTTGCTAATAAATATATTAAAAGTAAGAGCTACATAACTCAGAAAAACCTATAGGGCACTTTTTGTTGACGAAATACTGTCGCTAAAATAAAATATAGCAGTAATTTTCACAATATCGAATTTAGATCGGGTACAATTTTCTCCTGTCGAGCGATAACTTCACAGCTGTCGTCAAATTTAAGAATAAGTTCCGCGGAGACCCGCGCGTAAAAAAATCCAGTCTGTAGCACAAGTTTTGCTACAGTATGTAATGTACTCGAAGACCTATTTGAGACATATTGACGCCAACGTCCATACCACGTTGAATACACCGGTTCTCGTCCGATCACCGAAGTTAAGCAACGTCGGGCGCGGTCAGTACTTGGATGGGTGACCGCCTGGGAACACCGCGTGATGTTGGCTTTTTGCAACATTTTACATTTGCATAGAATGACTAGTGTGAAAGTGAACAAAATCGTACATTATCGGTTATGATTGTATTATTATACATATTAGTTTTTTGACGAAGGTTTTCTGATCGTCCGAAAAACCGACGACGTGATGATGAAAAAAAAAAATTCTCAATAATCCTTCTGAAATACCTGAAAATAATTTAACGGGGTATTCAACAACTTTCCCCAAGGAACCTATATTGAATTCGCAAATTTTTTTTGGCCCTGCCATACAAAGTTAACTACCAGCTGATCAATTTAGTAACAAGACCAAAAACATTTTGCAAATTGAGTATAGTTTCCTGCAAGAACATGGTTCAGTATCATGGGTTTCAAATTATTTTCGGGTATTTCAGAAGAATCTTTAAAACAAGGTTATTCATTTTGACCTGACATCCAGTTATTGTCCAGGTTAAAGGTAACTTTTGTTCTGCCACTTAGTAGATAAAACAAAAAAAAATTGTACTCAATACAAATATCATCAACATAGCTAATTAATTGGTATGCAAATGTAATTTTTTTTGCCTTTTATTTAAAAGAATGATTGAACAATAAGTGGACCAATGAATGTCGGGTCAAAATGAATAACCTTGTATATCTCTTGTAGACACCAAAAATGTGTTATATTATATGTACGAGTATGTGCGGCTGTGCGCGTATGTTCGTATCCTTGATTTGCAGATAAACTGTAGGACCGATATTGATGAAATTTTCACATCGATATTTAAAATTATATGCCAAAGTTACTTTTTTCGTCCGTTTCCCACCTTACTACCAGACCTTACTACCAGTAGTAAAGGGGGCAAATTGTATTACCCACCTTACAACCAACGCTTGCAGTAGTAAGGTCGGGGTTTTATTTACCCTCCTTACTACTATGTAATTCTACTCTAATCTTCTTACATAAACTGACAACAAACTTTTTCCAAAAAAAACAGAGTTAAACTTCCATTTGTTTAATGTTTAACAAAAAATCTTCATATTACTGTTAAAATATAAATAGAGTTTAAAAAAACTAAAAAACACGCTTTTAAAGTAATCAGACTGAAAAGTAAAAAATAATTCTTAAAATAAGTTGAAAATAACTATTAACAAAAAATACTAGTATTATTGTGAAAAAGCGTGGGGCGCTCTGTGCCATTATTTCGTATATCGAGCAACCCACACTTTTTTACAATAATACGAGTATTTTTTATTAATTATTGTTTTCAGCTTATATTAAGAAATATTTTTAGCACGCTTTTATTAGCTTCACTTGTAGCTATGTATGTAAGAAAATTTTGGAATCTTAATTTGACCCACTTTCCGGTCTTCGATTAGGATAAATTTTGCACACGCTCTGAGTTCTGATGACAATACATGACTAGCTAAGAAACGTCATTACAAATCCAATATGGCGGCCTCCCCAAGATGGCAAACTGGCTCTTTGAAATCCACCCCCATGATATGGGTATCAAATGAAAGGGTTTGCTGTCAGGAATACGAAAAAAATTGTCACGTGACTTAAATCCAACATGGCGGACATCCAAGATAACTACTTAACGAGTTTACTAAAAGCGTGTTTTTAAACTAATTGATGTTTACTTTTTAGTCTGATGTACTTTAAAAGCGTGTTTTTTTGTTTTTTTAAACTCTATTTATTTTTAAGTTCAAACTTATGAAATTATTATATATTGTCGCTGATTCTTGATAAGTCTACAAAATTTGAATTAAATCTGTCCGTTTAAAATAAGTGGGTCAAAATAAAGCCAAAGGAGTCGGTTACATACAAACTATTACAAACATACAAGTGAAGCTAATAAAAGCGTGATAAAAATGTCGCTACTACTACACAGAGACCTATTAAAACTGCCTTTCTCTTATTGCTTTTAAATTGCAGATTAACGGAGTTTTTCAAGAGCGTATCCTACAGAAATTTCTTCATTGATTAATTGTATTTGAATGTTGCGGATATAATCGTCATTTATTAAATCTACTTTCGTCATAAAGAGAATGCTGTACACTAGAAAACGATGATATATTTGCGATTAGGTGGATACCATCATCCTCTAGTTTTTTCATTGCTTTTTTGAATAACTTTGGTATGGGCTTGTCATTTTCAGTGACTTTTTTCTTCAAATCTGATAAAGAAACAGCTATTTAATTTCCAGCAAAATCTGCTTCACAAACATGTGGCATTTTCCTCGATATTTTGTTATCCTACAAAAAATGCAATAATTAACGTAAATAAAAATGGTGTTGTTAGAAGTTTAGCTTTTCGTTAGTACGATGATCAATACTTTCCGAATTATAGCGTTAAAACCGCCGCGTCATCCAAAATGAAGATCTCGAAGAGCTAAAATTTCTCGCATGAAACTAGTAGTCTAGCATCAATAGTTTCAGAGTTGTGGCGGTTTTAAGTTTGACAGCTGTCTTCCAAAATGAAGATCTAGAAGAAATCTATAATTTCTCTCATGAAACTAGTAGTCCAGGATCAATAGTTTCCGAGTTGTGGCTGTTTTAAATTTGACAGATGTCATCCAAAATAAAATGAATAGGTACTGATCCGTTAGAGCAAGGCCACGCTATCATATGGTAAATAAAATATATAACAACTAGCTGTTTCCCGCGGCTTTGTCCGCTCAGATCCCTGTGAAAAATTTTCTATACTTATTCTCAGACCTACCGAATGTACACAGAAAATTTTATGGAAATTCATCCAGCTGTTTCTGTTACCTGTTAGATTGTATTTAACTACCTACAGCTAAAAGGAACTGTAAGGTTTTAAGTATTTTAAATAAGAATTGATTGAGAGAACTAGCAAAGGTCAACGGCCGGGCACAGTGCACAGTTTTGTTGCGACACGTCACGAGTCCAGCGATGTAAACAAAAACCAGGACCGTACTACGAGAATATTATTTATTTAAGTAGGCAGTAATGGAATGTGGCGATTTTTTTTTAGAATTCGGTATGGTCGCTGAAGAAAAAGTTGTTCAGTTTCGTTTACTGAACTTGCCCTTAAAATAGTTTCAGCTAATTTTGTTAGACCTTATATACGACCATACCGAATTCTAAAAAAAAATCGCCACATTCCATTATTGCCCACTATAATATTCTCGTGTTGTAGTACGGTCCTTTCTTTTCGCTGGATTCGTGCCTTGCCGCAACGAAACTGCGCTGTGCCTGGCCGTTGACCTTTGGTAGTTCTCTCAATCAATTCTTATTTAAAAACGAATATTACCTATTTAAAACCTTATAGTTCCCCTTTTAGATGTAGGTAGTAAAATACAACCCAACAGGTATTTACACTTTTCGAAAAATAAGAAATTGAGCGGCTTCTTTGAAGCGTTGAGGCCATTGACCTATTTTGCTGCTCGCTCGTAGGTACATTTCGCCTACAAACAAGTGCGATGCGTGCGCGAAAAAAATATCTCAGTTACTCTCGCGCACTCATTGAGTTACGTTCTCAAAGCCTAACCTACAGATTGTGACCTAAGTGCCTAAGTTAAGTGTTTTATTGTGAAAATGCCATGTACAAATATTTGGACATGGCGGTGTGATATGAAGTTTGTAACCACAACCTAATAGACACCAGGAACATGTTTCAAGATTTTCATAGCCGTAGACCCCATCTACATGCCATCTACACACAATACTATAGGTGCTTTGCAGCGATTCCGGGATTACGGTACTTTTACGAGTATGCCACGACCTGTAGATGCCGGTCAACCAAGAAAATCACCGGAGACATAAGAAGCAAGTAGGTAAAATAGGTAGTTCGCCTTAGCCTGTTTGCGGACAAGTCACATTAAAGAAAAATCTACCTATTTGTTTGGAAATGGCAAAACATGTAAACAAATCATTTTATCATTTTAGCTTAATCACTTACATTTGGACATCAAGGATTTTATTGACATAAATACTGTGTTTTAGTTCATTTAAGACTTGAAAACCAATTGAAACTAGTTTATTTTGAAGTTCATGTTTTGTTTACATGTCTGGCTATTTCCAAACAAATAGGGTTTAGATACCTACCCAATATGTGTCCGACGCGACGGAAGACACGGATTGTACTATCTGGCGTGGCTTGTGGCGGAGCCCGGCGGAGGCGCGTCAGGCGCGTGGACTGCTACGGTACGATGGTCAGTGCCGGATTTATTAAGATTTCTTTTTTTTTATTGTAGATTTTTTTTCTTAGATTTCAGTATGGTCGCTGAAGAAAAAGTTGTTCAGTTTCGTTTACTGAACTTGCCCTTAAAATAGTTTCAGCTAATTTTGTTAGACCTTATATATTTGCGCGCTACATAATGAAAATTGAGGCCGCACCTATTCCGAACCTTACGTTAATCAGATTCTCGTTAAAATTAACTATAAGTGAGTCAGGACTCTGACAATAGTGTCCACCCTACTTATATCTTTTGTATAAAATAATTAATCCAGAAAACTCACTTTTAATGTAACACTTCCGAAACACTTTTTATATGATATGATTTACATCGCCAGATCACAGAACCACATTTGTATACTTTTAATTGATAATATTGATGACCCTCAGCAAGCATGACATTACCCCCATTTCTACGTATGTATTTTATATCCTCCACTGTGTCCACAATGCCAGATAAATTAGAAATCTAGTCCACAAATCACCTTCTTATCTAACTATTATTTTACTCACATGAAATGCAAATTAAATATACAGGGTCTTCGGCAGATGGTTGAAAATACGAAAATGGGGGATAGGTGGGGTCGCCTCCCACCTATTTTGAGAATTAAAAAAAATCTAGGACTTGTAATTTTTTTTACAGGATTTTTTTTCCTTTTTTTAGAAATTTTGCCATTTTTATACCTTTGAACACATGTAACTTTTTGTTTTTTAAAGCTAGCTCCAAAATCTTTTTTTTAATAGACTTTTATAAGATTGTCGGCTCTAAAAAAAATTATGTTTGTTTCAAGTTATTGCTAAAAACAAAAATGTGGGCCCCCGAACTTTAAAAAAAAGTTGAACAAAAATTTAAAAGTCAACTTTGCGATGCATTTAAAAAAAAAATAATGGGGCTGGAAGGCTTCTGTTTTTTTTAAAACATCTCTAAAGCTTAGGCTTTTGAATGGTATGTAATTTGTTTCAGTATCTTTTTTGTAACCGGAGTTGTTAATTTTTTTTACTCAATTGGACCATGTTGACGAAATTCCACTAGTTACATGTTTTGTGAAATGTATCAAATGCAAAGTTGAAAATAATGTAAATACTTACTGTTGGGACGGTTACAAAGAGCAGGTACGTTTTTTTACATTCTTGCACACACATAATGGCTGTCTTTTGTCATTTATTGGCATATTGGAGTTAGCACTTCCATATGCCAATAAAATGTCCGCATATTCCGCATTGGTAAATTGAGCCATTTTAAACCACAAGAAAGTCTTAACAAAACGTCTGATAATAACAAAAAGTGACAAATAACAAAAAAACTTAACTAAAAAATCCTGTAAAAAAAAATAACTTAACAAAATCACAAACGTTAATAACGTTAACGTTTTTTTTTTGTTTTCGTTAATTTCACTTTGCTGTGTTTGTGGTTTTGTTAAGTTTTTTTGTTGTTTGTCACTTTTTGTTATTATCAGACGTTTTGTTAAGACTTTCTTGTGGTTTAAAATGGCTCAATTTACCAATGCGGAATATGCGGACATTTTATTGGCATATGGAAGTGCTAACTCCAATATGCCAATAAATGACAAAAGATAGCCATTATGTGTGTGCAAGAATGTAAAAAAACGTACCTGCTCTTTGTAACCGTCCCAACAGTAAGTATTTACATTATTTTCAACTTTGCATTTGATACATTTCACAAAACATGTAACTAGTGGAATTTCGTCAACATGGTCCAATTGAGTAAAAAAAATTAACAACTCCGGTTACAAAAAAGATACCGAAACAAATTACATACCATTCAAAAGCCTAAGCTTTAGAGATGTTTTTAAAAAAACAGAAGCCTTCCAGCCCCATTATTTTTTTTTTAAATGCATCGCAAAGTTGACTTTAAAATTTTTGTTCAACTTTTTTTTAAAGTTCGGGGGCCCACATTTTTGTTTTTAGCAATAACTTGAAACAAACATAATTTTTTTTAGAGCCGACAATCTTATAAAAGTCTATTAAAAAAAAGATTTTGGAGCTAGCTTTAAAAAACAAAAAGTTACATGTGTTCAAAGGTATAAAAATGGCAAAATTTCTAAAAAAAGGAAAAAAAATCCTGTAAAAAAAATTACAAGTCCTAGATTTTTTTTAATTCTCAAAATAGGTGGGAGGCGACCCCACCTATCCCCCATTTTCGTATTTTCAACCATCTGCCGAAGACCCTGTATAAATAGCTAATTTCGAAACGTCACTCGTCTGTATTTTTATTTTCCAATTTTCTTTTTTGTCGTTTACTGACAGTAAATGTAAGGAGATTAGAGTTGGGTTACCTGGTAGTAAGGAGGGTGAATAAAAACCCCGACCTTACTACTGCAAGCGTTGGTTGTAAGGTGGGTAATAAAATTTGCCCCCTTTACTACTGGTAGTAAGGTGGGAAACGGACGACTTTTTTAGAATAATTAATTTCAAAATATTAAGGGTATTTCCCACACGAAAAAGGGAGAATCTTTAAAATGGCGCTAAGGATATTTTCTAAATTTCTGTCATCGACAACAGTTTTTAACTCCTAAGATATATGACATACTAGAGGATGCCCGCAGCTTCGCCCGAGCAGATCCCGATTTTTGCGGTTCCCGTGGCAATTTCCCAAATTCCTTTCTTAGCGGATGCCTACGTCATAACATCTACCTGCATGCAAATTTCAACCCGATCTGTCCAGTGGTTTGGGCTGTGCGTTGATAGATCACTATGTCAGTCAGTCAGTCACCTTTGAGTTATATATATTTAGATTTGGTTTATCTGGGATAACTCTTTAGTAGTTGTAGAGATTAGAATTAACAAGGTTTGATTAGTAACCGTGCCAAAAAAATATCTGTTTTTTACTTTTAGCTTTCGTAACTCAGCTCGGACTGAGTTTAGCAGTCTACATCCCAACAGTTTTTTTTGTAACATTAACGTGCTAAATAACAAAGTTTGGTTGATGGCTGCGCCAAGAAAAAAAAGGCACTACCTTCCATACAAAATCCGGCATATCCTTTTCAGCTGTCTAGCTATGACGGTTCATGATATACAGCCTGGTGACAGATGGACAGACAGAAAGACGGACGGAGTCAGTAATAAGGTCCCGTTTTTACCCTATGGGTACTGAACCCTAAATATACTTTTTATATCATATCGCTCAACCGCCTTAATTGGAACTATTAACCGCCTCGGTAGCGTAATGATTAAGTACATTAGCTTCACATCAAAAGGTCGCGGATAGATACCCGGCGGCGGAGTCTAACTTTGTAACTTGTGAGACTCGGTTTGGTTCATGGAAGACCATTTTCTTACCCCGCCTGGCTAGCTACCACCATCTTACCTAAGTCTTGCCGCCAAACATCAATGTTAACAGCATTGACGTGTTCCGGCTTGAAGACAAGATAGCCATTTCCCCATTGCGTTGGGGAATCTTGGTAAGTCCGATTCCAACTTCGGTATCATCATCATTTACCATCAAGTGACATGATGCCATGAGCTTACCAATTGTATATATAAAAAAAAACTACCCCGAGTGGTGGGCGCGGCGGTCGAAAAGATCGTAACCCTGGCTTCGTATGCAGAGTGTTTGTTTAGGGCGACACGCTGAAGCGCTCGGAGACGGCTCAGAATTAACCGCGGGCCGCAAGCTGTTAGACGCAACGGGAGCATACGGGAGGCTGGTGCCTGATTCCCCCGGTACGTAGATCAGTACGTGGGAAAACCCTAAAACGACGGTATCGATGTTGAGACACCCGTCCCGTAAAATTTTCTTATAAATATAATATAAAATGAGAGCTACATAACTCAGCGAAACCCATAGGGCACTTTTTGTTGACGAAATACTGTCGCTAACGTAAAATAGTAGTAATTTTCGCAATATCGAATTTAGATCGGGTACAATTTTATCCTGTCGAGCGATAACTTCACAGCACAGCTCTCGTCAAATATAGGAATAAGTTCCGCGGAGACCCGCGCGTAAAAAAATTATAGTATGTAATGTAGACCTATTTATTTGAGACATACTGACGCCAACGTCCATACCACGTTGAATACACCGGTTCTCGTCCGATCACCGAAGTTAAGCAACGTCGGGCGCGGTCAGTACTTGGATGGGTGACCGCCTGGGAACACCTCGTGATGTTGGCCTTTTGTCATATTTTCAACCGACTTCAAAAAAAGGAGGTTCTAAAGTCGACCCGTTTTTTTGTATATCCCATAACTTTTACAGACTAGTCTGATGTATTTTGTCGTATTTATTTTCAACCGACTTAAAAAAATGAGGAGGTTCTCAAATTAACCACTCGTATATTTTTTTATGTATGACCTGACCACGATAACATTTACAGAACTAACAGTTTTCGGTCAAACAGTGAAGATGGCGCTACTAGATTTTGAGCTACCTTGCTATTTTATGACTATCGGAAAGAGTGTAATTTGCACATATTTTGAATCCTTAGAATAGTCTGATGTTGGCTTTTTATCATATTTATATTCAACCGACTACAGAAAAAGGCGAAAGTTCTCAAGTATAATATGTTCTTTATGTAAGACCATCTTTATCATCATAATGGTCATGCATTAATTAATATTTTTTTATGTATGACCACGCATAACTTTTTACAGAGTAGTCCGATATCGATAATTCTTTTTTTCGTTGGATATTATTACATCGGAGTTGGTCCCATATGAATTTTATCAAAATCGGTTTAGTGCTATTTTTTAGAGTAACAAACAATAAAAAATTTATTTGATTTTATTTTTATTCATAACTTTTAAAACAAACATACCACAGTACAAAGGAAACCTCATCGGAGGAATAAGAATGGAGTAAGCATATGGAAAATCGTAGTACAAATTTTACTGTCGATATTTGCGGGGGGTGAGGTTACTATACTACTACACAGATGGGGCGCACATACACACAAACGCATCAAAAAATATGTTGCGTATTTACAATAAAAAATGTGGCACGCTCATTTATATTTATTTACACACACATTAACTTTCTACAAGGATATAAAACAAGCGGCTGAAATTAGAACTAAAAGATTCCATCATAGCAGAGTATGGAAATAACATTTATTATAAAACCGACGATATGTAAAAATTAAAATGACATGAAAATAGGTAAAGGGTAAGTAAGTTACACTTTTGATGTAGAGTATAAAATTAAAATCTTAGGAATTCATCAAAATATATATACTGTGCCTAGGACTTAGTCTTGAAGTTGCTTAATTATTTTAAGAACCTATAAAATCTAATATAGCTCGTAGAATAGATGGCCGTTGGGGTAGTAAAGTAAAAGGCCGGCTATCTCTGTTCTACGAGCTATGTGCTGCACCTAGATCGTAGTAAAGATGGCCGTTGGACTAGTAAAGTTCTCGAGTGGCGATCACACACCAGAAGACGCACCGTGCACCGCATTGGGAACATCCGGTCCTGCGTTGCTCGCATCCAGGAGCTTCCCGCGACCTTCAGCTGGTCGTTGGTCCACCGAGTAGAAGGCCTTCTTACGCTACGACTTCCAGTGCGCGGTCGCCAATCTAGAACTTTGCTGCCCTATGGCTTTCTGTTCTACGAGATATATGCCTAGAACAGATGACCGTTCTCAAGTAGCGACCGCGCACCAGCAGACGCACCGCTCACCGTTTTGGGAATGACCTGTCCTACTTGGCTTTCCGTGACCTTCACCAGATCGTCAGTCAACATAGTGGTAGGCCTGCCTACGCTACATCTTCCAGTTCGCGGTCGCCACTCGAGAACTTTACTACCCCAACGACCATATGACCATAGATGGCTGATAGGGTAGTAAAGTTCTCGAATGGCGTTCGCGTACCAGAAGACGCACCGCGCACTGTATTAGGAACCGGTCCTATGATGCCCGCATCTATCGGCTCCCCGCGACCTTTACCAGGTCGTCGGTCCACCGAGTGGGAAGCCTGCCCATGTTACGTCTTCTTGTCCGTGGTATTGATATAAACGCACAACTCTTTTCAGACAATGAAATTCGACAACTTGCGTGAGTTGTCGAATTTCATTGTCTGAAAAGAGTTGTGCGTTTATATCAATATAATATAATATATATAATAATAAATAGTATTGTTTAAATTCCATTGATTATAATTGGTCGCGTTCTCCCACGCGACCAATTAAATTAAGTTTCGTGTTGTGGCGTATATCGTTACTCCGCACGAGACTAGTGTGGGAAAATTTGAATTCAAGTTTTGAAAATCTCTAAATTATGAGAAATTTATTATAGTTTTTTGTTTATTAAAAATTTGAGTGCGTTTGACTATATCTCACCAGATGGTAAGTGACGATGTAGTCGAGGGTGGTACACGCAAACTCAAATAATGCCTATTCACTCTCGCCTTGAAGTTTAATTTTACTGGTGAAAAGTAATACCATCCTTTGCCAAGGTCTCGGATTTTTTGCATGAAAATACAGCGCAATATCCCATTCTTTACGGAGCTCAATCCAGTATGACGATCCGCTTTGAAAGGTGAATCGACCTTGTGAAATGGGGCATATAAACGTGTATACCTGTTGGACCACAATTTTTCGACAGAGAGAGGGGTATTGCTTTTAAAGGCTACTCCATTCTTATTCCTCCGAGAAGGAAACTCATAGGGCTTTTGTTTTACACAGAAGTCGAAGACTATTATACAGGGTGTAACAAAAGTAGTGTAGGTTCCGTTAACTGGGGCTTCTACTCATCATATTGAACAACTTTCGTTCTACGAGTTTGCTAAAAAAATTTTACTCTTCATACAAATCGATCAGCTGATTGACCAATTTTGTACATTTTAGTAAGGAGGGTCCAATTTTTTTTTTGAGAATTGACTATGGGTTCCTTGTGGAAAGCTGTTCAGTATGATGAGTAGAAGCCCCAGTTAACGGGACCTACACCAATTATTTTACACCCTGTATAGGTAGGTGACACCAAAAAAATATATGTAGGTCCTTAAAATAAAAAGAGCTGTCATCTTAAAAAAGTTCACAAGAACAACGATGACTCTTCAATGTGTACCCCTATCTATGAAAATAACTTGACGTGTGACTGTGTAAGAGTGTATGTATATAAAATATTAGTTTCTGCGATTGAAGTCGATTGTTTTTTAACGTGTAAGCGTTGTAAAATAATATTCATTTCAGAACTGTTACTGATATTGAAATAGTAGTTTATGAAACTGTTGCATAATAAGGGTTCTTAAGAGTGTAAGTAATAGCACTACACGAGTGTTTTAAGACCAAATTATGTGCAGTTTCATACACTACTTTATCTAATCTCATACATTGGGATTGAATTAACTAAATTACAAAGATCAAAGTTAAGAGTAAGAAAAAAATCCCACGAAATGCAGTAAGTACCCACAACAAAACGTGTCATAGCGCTGAATCCCAGCGCAGTCACAGACAGGTAAAAACAATGCTTTCACTGATCTCAGACATTTTTAAACAAGAATAAAAATTATCCACGAAATTCAGTATCTAAAACAAAATTCAATGAAAAACCAACACATCACCGCGCATGCGGGCGCTGTCACAGACAAGTAAAAATTGGAATGAAAACTTTTTGTATTGCTGTAAAAATGGCGCGAACCGCATGTGCGTTCCAATAAAAAAAATAATTATATGGAACTTCGTTGGTGATATTATATCTTTGGTTTAACATATGTATCGTAATGGAAAAAAAAATACATTATAACATTATTTCTCTAACAAAATAATGTTATAATGTATTTTTTTTAAATACGGTATTGTGTTTATAAAGTGCCAATTTAAACTCGTTTTGTAGTTGATAATGCGAACTTTACGATATGAGAGTAGATAAAAGAACTTTATGTGTGACTGTTCACATACAGTCTTTAAGTTCTTACATACACTCACGTGTATGCATGTAAAATAGTCGTTACTGCGATTGAAGTCCATTGTTTTTTTAACGTGTTAGCGTTGTCAATGATTATTTCTCCTTTCAGAACTGTAACTGATATTGAAGAACAGAAAGAACCAAAAGTCGACCAGTCCACTGACACGCTAAGCATAGAAGAGTTCATAAGAGATTTGATCCGAAAAGAGTTCCAACATCTCGTACACGAAATAGACGACGCTTCCATATCCACGGTGTCTAGAAACGAGGAGATCCTCAGCAAAGGGATCTCGAACGTCGTAGAGAATCTAAGGCACTGCGACGACTCGGAAACTGTCAAAAAGGAGCAAATGAAGTCGTTTTCGCGCGTGAAAATCAACGGGAACAACAAGCCTTTGCTCCAGATAACTTTCACTCGTTCCGGCGAAAACAGTTTGCAGGTAAATATAAAATGATTTTGTAATATTTCCAGGAATAACACAAAAGCTTCTTGTTAAAAGTATAATAGCTTATAAAATAATATAAAATAACAAACAATAGTTGTTGCCTCCCTTGCGCAAAATACTTAAATGATTTCGATTAAAGTTCATAAGAATGAGTAAATTATTTATTTATGTTGGCGACTTCAATATACATGTATTAGAACGTACCCTAGATGAAACTGTGAGGTTATGTACGCTCTCAGAGCCTTAGGTTATCTTATTTTTGAATACAACAGACTTGTTTGTACACTTTTAATTGTAACTTCTTTACTATTGGACCTCTACGTGGATTGTTATTACAGGGTGTAACTGAATTGGTGTTTACTGAAGCTTCTACTCATCATACTGAACAATATATATTTTTTTTAATTATGTACAGTCACGGAAAAAAGTTAGTATTGATGTAGTTTCTTCTTGGTAACTATAAAAGAAAATCTGATACATTGTCAAAATAAGTTGTGTTTTAAAAATGTAGGTATTTATAACCCGGCAAAATTGAAGTTTTGTAAATCTGTTAACAATTAATTCCGTGACTGTTCAAGCGTAATATCTGTTTGGAGAAATTTATGCATTTTTGGTAATTATTTTGAGCGCCTTCGTTGCGTAATGATTGCATCATACTCGGTTTGGTTGGTGAAAGGGCATTTCTATGCCCGCCTAGCTAGCTACTACCGTCTTTTCTAAGTCTTGCCGCCAAAACATCAATGTTTCTTGATAAACCCGCTCGGGATCATCGTCACTTACTATCAGGTCGGATGATGCCAAGTATTTAACAATTGTGGATTTAAAAAATGATGGGTACAAATTCGTTCAAGTATGTATGAAAGTTGTTCAGTATGATGAAAGGCCACAGTTACAGGTCCTACACCAATTTTCTTACAGAATTAAACGACCACATTCATGAATTTACAGCACTTTGAATCACTTTTACAGATTATGACTATGAATAGGCTCGCTCACAATTTTTTAGATATATTGTGCCTTCTTCTCCTCCTTAAAAGATGTGAGCGCGATAGGGGTCGAGGGGGTGGGTTTCATTATCTGGAATCCTGGTGTAATTATTATACATAAGACATTTATTGATTCCTTGTCACCATACACATACATTATGTTGGAACAAATTAAAAACACGAGAAGAGAAAAATAACAAATTAACAGTAATAGTAGTCATAATAGTCATTTATTGGTAAAGGATCAGAGATTTGTTACCATAGATGGGTTATGCACTAACAAACAACATTTAAAAATCGAATCCATTTACACGCACAATTTACGCTTCCATTGCACCGAATGCTACTAAGAAAAGAGATGCCAATTGGCATCTTTTTTTTGCTTCACTTTTTGGACGCATGTAACCTATCTACCTCCCCATTATATAGCATATCTCTGTAAAGGATAATGCATTTACAAGTCAAGAAATAATTGTAAGTATAAAATTAGATTACTATACATTTAAGTAGGTACATCACACATAGCAAAAAAAATACATTAAATTTGAAACATTTTTCTTAAGGCCCTAAGAGCACTCAACCCGAGTAGGTTGAAACGTGTTTAAATAATATCGAACGTAAGTCAATTTTAAGTTCAAATCAATGCGAGCTAGAACGCGGCTGTTACGTTGAAACCTAACGCCCAATTCTCGATTTTTACATGTTTTTATTACTTTTCATCACTTTCCAATAAGTTTTAAAAAAATGTGTTCAATTAAAATGAAAGTCACCGACTTTTGTGTGTTGGTTTCATTCAACATTAACTTTTTTTTTCGAGAAATTTTGCAAATAATGCCAAAAACAGGGTCTACAGTATATTTTTTTACATCAAAAGTGGTAATATTACAACAGTACCTAATATTACAAGTGGAAAGAAAAGACTATCAAAGTATAATGTATGTGTGTGTATACTGCGTGCGGCTTATGCTGCTGCAACACAGCGCTGGTGTACAGTGTGGCCCGTACCAATACCAATTAGTAGTAACTGTCCGCAAAATCCGGAAGGCCGTAAGTAGTAACACTCGTGTGCGAAAGCGAGCGAAGTGTGTGATGGATGACGCTGAATGTGAAGTACGAAGTGGGGAAATGACACTATACCCCGGAATTTGGTAGTAATACTTGATAACATGCTGGTAGCTAGCCAGACGGGCTTTGAAAATTCCGTCTCATAGTGTACGGAAGAGCCAAAAATCGGAAATTTTCTATTTATTGTTACCCGACTGCCTCAGAAGGAGGGTTATGTTTTACGAGTGTATGTATGTATGTATGTAGGTTTATGTTCCCTGCTACAGCTTGAACGGCTTGAAGGATTTTAACGTATGAGGTATCGGTAGATTCGTCTTCATAGCGCGAGTGACACTGAGTATATCAAAATTTTTAATGCAAAAAAAAACAAATGGACGTGTGGCGACAAGTGCAGTAACCCGTAATAATAAGCGTATTACTTGAACTATGACCAGCGGCGTAGCCAGGTAACCAAAGGCCCTGGGGCAATTACAAGGGCCCCAACTAAACTATTCTAAATCGTTTGTTCCGTATTAGTCGTGTTCCGAATTCGACGTACTCCAGAATATTTTTTAGGAATGAACAAAGGATAAATTAATTAATATAGGTATTGGTATGCAAAATTCAAAACATGGGATATTTTTGAGAATTTGGGAGAAATGGGGAGAAATTTTCACTAGTTCAATTTACAGTTTGTAAGTCAGAGTCCGAGGGGCCCCTGAGCTTGGGGGCCCCGGAGCACTGCCCCGTCTAGCCCTCCGGTAGCTACGCCACTGCCTATGACTATGCGCAGTAGCACATTTTCGGATCTCAGTATCATAGCAACGTGGTGACACTACCCCTTGTCGCCCCCGCACAAGCTCCGCGTGCGCCTGGAGAACAATCGCGCTCAAATTCTTCGACATTTTCCTGTAGAAAGTGTGATCAGTTAATTTAATTTGAAGAAAATACCCTGACGACAACTGACTTTAAGGGGAAGGGAGAGCAGGATGGTATTTGACGTTTATAGTTCATTTTAAAAGGAAAGTTATGTAACTGATACCATATAATTAAAAATAAACAAAGATTGCTTCGAAACATTTAGTATTTTACAAGATTTTCAAAGAACATGGTCATGACGTACTTCGCCTGCCACCCTGCCATCGAGATCTTCTTAAAACTTCTTTTTATTCTTCTTTTAACTGTTCTATTTAATAACTAACCTAAACTAACGACTACTTCCCACGCCACTATTGTTCAAAAAATACAATAATTTGAAAAAAAAATACATATTATTTTTACGAGATTTGATTTTTCGTTTTCGGTACGCGGTCGCCACTCGAGATGTCGCCACCCCAACGGCCATCCGTTCTACGAGCTATGTGACCTGCCCACCGCCACTTCAGTTTAGCGTTAACGTAGCGTAGGCAGGCCTCCCACGCGGTGGACCGACGACCTGGTGAAGATCGCGGGAAGCCGATTGATGCGGGGAGCGCAGATCCGGTCGTCGTGGAAATCCTTGGGGAGGCCTTTGTCCAGCAGTGGACGTTTTTCGGCTGATATGATGATGATTTGCCGTTTAACTTACGTTTAATTCATTCACTTTATTTTTACACTTCATAAAATAATCTATTTAAATACGACGTAATCGTTGTTGCTCGCGTACTACCTGTCTCCGTGCTTTTTCTCCGAGCACTGGGTTGTCTGGTAGAAATCGCTCTCAGCGATAAGACCGCCTAAATTGTACGTCTCTTAATTTTTAATTTAAATTTGGCATATTATGTATTTATTTAGATGTACAATAAAGAGTTATTTGAGTTTGAGATCACGGTTTTTCCTTATTTTTGAGTTTCCCGTGCAACGGGCGGAGAATTTTTCTAAAACTTTTGATCATAACTGTACCTGCGCGGGTGACCGCCATTTCGGTTCAACTTACACGCTACGAATTGTACGAAACATTAAAGTATGTATTATATGAATATTATCATTTCGGTCATTATTTTTTTGATTTTTCTGACATCAAAAATATTTCAACACTAAGGCATTAAAGTCGATACGTAAACGCGCCGCGTCCGTTCGTCTCTGTCGCGTCCTCAATACCCGATAATTAAACAGGAAAGTATTAAACTATTATAATGTCGAGACATGGCTGGATGCTAGGATCCGAAAAAAAAAGAAACTGATTTTTGGGATTTTTGTCCTCAAAATGTAAATGCCCTCTTAAGGTAGTTACTCCCCATACAAACTTAACAAAAATAAGCTCTTAAAAGGTGAAGTTTAATTTTTAACAAATCTTAGAATCTGCTCATATACCTAGCATTGTTGCTGTCTCCAACCGAATTGCCCCTTTTGTTACTATATAGACTAATAACTCTGTGCATAGCTCTCCCGCGGGCTACAGACATTGGTGATTGGCCGATGCGACTGCGAGGTAGCCTGAAACAAGGCCCTCGCGGTTGCGCGCCCTTCCCTGTACCTCTACGAGTACATCGCCCGCATTCCGCGACACCCTACCTCGCCGTCTGCGCACCAACCTTTGACTATTACTAGAGTAAATAATCAAAGGCACCAGCATAAGCGTTACATAGTGCCGCGCTCGAAGTTTTTGGTCTATTAGTCTAAAGTTTATTTCAATTTCAGGTGTTGGACAACTGCGTAAATGTGACGATATGCGACGCGCTCACGGGTACGAGAGAGAAGGCGAATATGTCGGTGGAGGAGACACTGACAGGGGACGACGGCCACGTGCAGGCCTTGAAACGGTGCCAGGCGTTCAGTGCCCTTCAGGTTAGTTCAAACTGCGTGAACGTTACGATATACAATACGCTCACGGGTGCGAGAGAGAAGGCGACTGTGTCGCTGGAGGAGACACTGACGGGGGACGACGGCCAAGTGCAGGCCTTGAAACGGTGCCAGGCGTTCGGTGCTCTTCAGGTTAGTTCAAACTGCGTGAACATGACGATATGGGACGCGCTCACGGGTGCGAGAGAGAAGGTGAATGTGTCGCTGGAGGAGGCTCTGACTGGGGACGACGGCCAAGAGCATGCCTTGAAACGCTGCCAGGCGTTCAGTGCCTTTCAGGTTAGTTCAAACTGCGTGAATATGACTATATGCGAGGGACGCGGGACAACAAGCACGCGCAGACCTTGAAAAGAAAGATTAATTCACTTATCAGTGCTTTTTGGCGTTCGTGGACTATGAGAAAGCCTTTGATTCAGTGGAAACCTGGGCTGTGCTACAGTCAGACGTTATATCTCCGAAACTGTTCACCGCCGCCCTGGAAGATGTTGTCAAGCTTCTGATCTGGGATGGATTCGGCATCAATATCAACGGCGAGTACATAACCCACATGGTGAGTAACAAATACTGCGTTACCGTGTTTCGGGTGGTAAATCTCGGAGATGAGAGTCATTCCAGTTTCTTGCATACAGAGGACGTCACAGTGCGTTGTACGACATAATTCTGACAACAGTTCAGACTTGTCCTCGGAAAAACCTTCGATGTTAATCGAGACTACACGCAAAGCCGGCTTGAGCGCTGGACTATCGGATGGATGATTGGGATTTGTCATCGTGGTGAGAGGATTAGCCAGTCAGCGTGAGAACTCGCTGACTGCCCAGGGTGCGCCGGACGTACGGGCTTTTTAGTACGTCACTCGGGGAGGCTCCTTTCATGTTTCCTGTCCTGCCTGCCCTGTCACCTGTTCGCAGCAGGACTTAATGGACGCCACAAATAGTGCAGTCGAAGTGGCTAAGTTCTGGGCCGGAATGATTTAATTTGTCATCGACACGCAAAGAAGAAGAAGATAACCCACATTCGCTGACGATATCGTGGTTATGGCTGAGACTATGGAAGACCTAAGCGTAAGCACAATGGTCGATGACCTCAGTAGAGTCTCTCAACAAGTGGGTCTTAAATGAACAGACGAAAATAATGTTAAATGTCCGTGTCGCACCCACCCCTCTAAAGGTTGGAGACTCTACACTGGAAGTTGTTGACGAATATGTATACCTGGGACAAACAGTCCAGCTAGGTAGTTCCAATTTTAAGAAAGAGATCATTCGACGAATCCAACTCGGCTGGGGCAGCGTTAGGGAAGCTTCACGTCCCAAATACTGCAGTGTCTTAAGACTAAGGTCTTTGAGCAGTGTGTGTTGCCAGTAATGCCTTAGGTAACTATTACATGGTTGTTAACTTGGGCCTCATAAGAAGGCTCAAGGTCACCCAATGGGCAATGGAGCGTGCTATGCTCAGAGTTTTACGTGGTCGTTTACTATGGGCCTCATAAGAAGGCTCAAGGTCACCCAAAGGGCAATGGAGCGTGCTATGCTCAGAGTTTCTCTTCGTGAACGAATCAGAAACGAGGAGATCCGCAGGAGAAACAAAGTAACCGACATAGCACAGAATCGCTAAACTGAGGTGGCAGTGAGCAGGGCACATAGCTCGTAGAACAGATGGTCGTTGGGGGAGTAAAGTTCTCGAGTGACTACCGCGCACTAGAAAACGTAGCATAGGCAGGCCTCCCTCGCGGTGGACTGACGACCTGTTGAAGATCGCGGGAAGCCGATGGATGCGGGTAGCGCAGGACCGGTCGTCGTGGAAATCCTTGGGGGAGGCCTTTGTCCAGCAGTGGAAGTTTTTCGGTTGATATGATGATGACTAATGATTTTTAGGGTTCCATACCTCTGCCTGTCTTTTTGTCTCTCAAGACCACTTTTTTCAACCGACTTTCAGAAAGGAGGAGTATTTTTTTTTTGTGTTCGTTACGCGATATCATCAAAGATTGTGAATCGATTTTTATGTATATTTTTTTTTATTCGATGGGTATGCTTTCGAGTTGGTCTTATATAAATTTTATCAAAATCGCTGTGGTATGTACCTTTTTAAAAAAATAACAAAATCCAAAAATAATATTGCCAAATTGTATTAAGTTGTTGCGATGGAAGTCTTTTTTTAACGTGTTTAGCGTTTCTAATTATCAGGTAACAAGTTCAAATGATAGAAGGCAAAAGTGGTCCAAGAAAAGTCCAATAGCTACCATAGATGTGTGGTTAGCCCAATAGATATCTGCTGTCATATCTGTAACCTGCTTGGTAACTAAATAAATAATTTGTTTACGCTAAAAATAAAAGATTCCGACGAACTGAGAACCTCCTCCTTTTTTGATGTCGGTTAATAAAGGCAGTTAAAAATGAAACAAATGTAAAAACGGCCATTATGTCATATCTTGCATATGTAGAATTTTCATTACTCTACGGACTAATATTATGGAGTAACAGCACTGACCGAAACAGAGCCTTCATTGCCCAAAAGAAAAGTACCCGGGCCATCTATGGTATTCCACCTGACGAATCTTGTAGACATTTGTTTAAAAGACACGGCCTATTGCCACTAACCTCACTGTACATTTACAAAATATACATGTTTATTACAAGGCACAGAGATCTATTTAAAAGAGCGCATGACGTGAATTCACGACTTAAGAGAGACGTTCACAGGCTCGTGTTAGATGAAACTTCTAAATCAACTAAATACAATAAATGCTGCCTTGCCATGTGTGTATTTTTTTTAACAAGATACCTACAGAATTAAAAATAAATAAATATTGCAATGCTTATGAAAAAAACCCGGCTAAGTGCGAGTCAGAACCGCATACATAGGGTTCCGTACCATCATACTAGATGGCGCCAGTTTCATGTTTCAATAACCATCAATAAGTTTCAATAATTTTTTTCCGCCAAAAGGAGTCCATTCACCTTGACTCCAACTCTCCGGAATGAACCGATTCAGATATCTGACCACCTGGAACTCCTCGGCTTGGATTTAACACCCAATCATAACTTCGGTCGTTACATTGAGTCCAAGGCAAAAGTTGCTGCAATGAAGCTGGGCATTCTCTCTAAGGTGAGACGGTACTTCACACCTGGACAGCTGCTTACCTTGTATCAAGCACAGGTCCGCTCATGTATGGAGTACTGTTCCACTTATGGGATGGATCAGCCCGCTATCAGCTGGATACCTTGGACGCCATCGACCGACGCGCACGGAGACTCATTGGTGACGACGAGCTAGTCAATGACAAGCTCCAAAGCCTTGAGCATCGCCGCAAAGTCGCCTGTCTATCGGTATTCTATTGAATTCATTTCGGAGAGTGCGCGCAAGAACTTCACGACCTCATTCCCCCTGCTCCATTCCACCGTCGGTCAACGAGACGCAGGGAGGGGTTGCACCCCTTTGTTGTTGATGTTCCACCTTTTCGCACGAATCGTTACGCTTCTTCATTTATTATGCGTACAGCGCAGGAGTGGAACTCCTTGCCTGCGTCAGTGTTTCCCGATTCCTATAATTTGGGGATCTTCAAGGCAAGAGTGAATAGGCATTATTTGAGTTTGCGTGTACCATCCTCGACTGCATCATCACTTACCATCAGGTGAGTTGCAGTCAAACGCACTCAAATAAAAAAAAATCATACTAGATGGCGCTTTTTTGTATGGAGACCCCCCTTTTTTACTTTTTCTAATTTTTAGTATTTGTTGTTATAGCGGCAACAGAAATACATCATCTGTGAAAATTTCAGCTGTCTAGCTATCACCGTTTATGAAATACAGCCTGGTTACAGACGGACAGACAGACAGAAGGACGGACAGCGGAGTCTTAGTAATAAGGTCCCGTTTTTACCCTTTGGGTACGGAACCCTAAAAAGATGTAGTCAGAGCCTAGGCCGCTTTTGAGTGGACAATGATTACATGTCATAACATAAAACACTTAGACATTTTAAGCCAGTAGCCACTGAACTTTACTTCTAGTACACCATACAGTCATATGTGTCAGCTCTTCCATCAATGAATTACCGTTGGCATGGGCGCCGCCGTGGCGGAATCATGCTTTTAGCGAACGCGCAAGGGCCACGCACAGTTACGGCACGGCCGCTATGCTATGTGAAAGCGTCATAATACACACATCAACTTTTGCCTAGGCATATTTGAAGACTTTTAAATACTTAGGACTGGTGTCGTGTAGAAATTTTCGAGATGAACATGAACAAGTGCTATATTATTAATATAATTACTCTCAGTTATTATAAATTAATTCAGTTTTAAGTGTTTTTTTTTGTAAAAAAACGAGGGGAAAATAAAAATTATATTTTTATATTGTTATAGAAGGATGGCACAGATTGTGTGAAATTAGTAGAACTCATGTTTATATGAACTGAGAAAGTATTCGTAAATATAGCACTTGCCCATCTTGAATGTTTTTATACTTTGTACTGCATAACCTAAGTAATTTTTAATAGCTTTTCAAGAAACCATGTATTGCAAAAATTTTTATTAAAATATCCCTAGGCAATGTTGAGCAGTGTAACTTATACATAACTAGCTGTTTCCCGCGGCTTCACCCGCGTGGACCACGTTTCTATGACTTTTCTAGGGTGCGCAGTGCGCGAGCCGCAAGCGGCTCGCGAGCGTAGTAAAAAGTAGCCTATGTCTTAATCCGGGTCCTAATCTGTCTACCTACCAAATTTCAGCCAAATCCGTTCAGTAGTTTTTGCGGGAAAGCGTAACAGACAGACAGAGTTACTTTCGCATTTATAATATTAGTAGGGATGACTTTATCCGGCCCGGCGATAGTGTCGTGACCTTCCTTACAGCGAAGCTCATCCTTAGTTTTTCGTTGAGAATTTGAAATTTTTCTTACAGGAAGCTCGGAGCACGGAGGACTTGTACATAGACGACGACCTCTCCGCACAAATGCAAGAGAACTTCGGCGGTAAAGTCAAACTGATACCGCTGCACGGCTCGCTGCACGAAATACTTTGCGAGAAGGAGGACGAATGCTGTCTCATCAAGGTGAAGCAGGAGAACGGCTGTGACACAATCTACTTCAGGTGTGACAACTCCGATACGGAATCCAGGGACGCTATCGATGGAGCTACCAGTGACAAGACTCAGGACACCGTTGTATTCAAACGGAGCATATCTCTGGTCGAAGAGAGGATACAACGCATATTCCCCAAGGAAAAAAGACCGGTCACTCCAGTAGTGAGGCGAAGGAAAAGGGCGCAAGACCCGTTAGCTCCGCGTCCGAAATCTGAAGTGTTCATAAGAACAATCAGTAACGAGTCGAGAGCACTAAGCAGTAGCAGTCCCTCCCTTATAATGAAGGGAGATACGAGTAAAAACGAAGCGGTCGAGGTGAATATAGAGAACGTTATGAGTTACCAAGATTCCTCGTCTGATGAGTGTATCAAATGTCATCTAGACAATGATGACTTTGAGATCCTCGAGAAGGAGATTGAAGACGATCTAGCTAACAGCATGGTCTCCAATTTGACGTGCGGATGTCTCGCAAAGATATCGGAAGAAAATCTATCGGTTCTAAATGAAGATGTCACTTTGAAAGAGGAGAATTTGATTTGAGCCGTGATGCTGCAGTTGAGAGCGTCGTAGAAAGTCAGTCAATTTTTTTATGATTATTTTTAGTTTCAAGTGTTTATTGTGACAAGACAGGAGAACTATACTTTTTGACGAACTTTTTTACTGAACGGCATACTTATAGCATTGAAAATGTTTTCAGCAATCACAGCATAATACTTTATATCTTATTTAACGGCTGGAACTTTGTTGAACTGTTTTTTTAGACGAGTTTAGATGAAAAACTTTTGCATGATGTTAAGTGTGACAAGTACAAAGTTATTTCAGTTGATTTAACTAAGAAAACTGGTGAAAATAAAATTTAAATATTAATTAATTTGAATTACATCACTCTTCTATTATAAAATTTTTAATTAATTATTTCCCCAGTTTTCAATTTAAACCAAATTAAATAAGTATTTACTTCACGGCTACGGGAAAATGTTAACCAATCCGTCCAATGCGCATTTTGGAATCCCAAAGATTTTATTATAAGTTTTCTTTTTCTTATCATGTTTTAGAGTATTGCCCCTTTTACTTGGTAAGTGTTTAGTGGTAGTTCAAAGCTATGTGATGTATAGTATAAGTAGCACCGACATTCCACTGTTGTGATTTTAGACTAGTTTTTTGTTCACCTTGAAAAGGTTTTTAAATAATTTTAAATACTAATCTCTTCTCTTGCTATCACCAGATTGCAGTTGTTAAGCCTCGTCAGATGCCTTATAGGTGGCTTAAAAAACTTCTGATAGTAGGGTTTGCCACTATCCCTAAAACTTCCACTATGGCCCCCGTCTGTGGGGTACGACCTAAAGCAGTGGGGAAGTTTATGGGTTGTTAACTATTTTCTTGGTCCGTAATTTTAGAGCACCAACCTTGCAGTTCATGACTAAGTAGTGCCACTCGGTACTCGTGCTCAGTAGACCTTAGTTATTTTCCAGCACCAGCAGTTCATGACTAAATAATGCCAGTCGGGATTTATGCTTAGTAGACCCTAAAGTTATTTTAGAGCACCGACCTTGCTTTTCATTACTAAGTAATGCCACTCGGAACTTATACTCAGTAGACCCTAAAGTTATTTTCCAGATGTGGGGCCTAACTACAGTTGTCTGTTTGCAGATGCTCTGACGCGTACTGATATCCCCGCTTGAAGGGTTAACATTAATATTATGTTGATGTTTAGGTTAGGTTAGTTGGTCTTTTAATTAGCTTAAGTCTATTACTAAATACTTCATTGTTAATAGAACATTTTTGCGGAGAAAAAGGCAGTATCGCGGGGAGGGGTGTCTGGGCCCCATGAGAGTAATAATTACTAACGTACATCTAGTACTTATCACTTCCATGGTGGAGCCGAAGTGCTAAGTGGCATTTTTTAGTCATGAAGTGCAAGGTATTTCCTTTTAGTCATCACGTTGATTTTTTAATTTATTAAATTTATAAGAACCAACAACAATTTCTATGTTTTAACGATAGCAAAAGCGCAATAGTTCTTATTCTTTAGCTCATTTTTCTTTTTTATATCTGTGATTTCTAAATTTTCTAAACTTTTAAACATATTTAGATTAACAATGTTTGAAAAGTTGAATACTTTTAGTTTTCAATTAATTGTTACTTTACCGTGTGTTGATTTAATACTTAATTGTTTAAAAATAAAACTTTTACGTACATTATAGAAACGAGTGCTTTATTCGTAAAAGTTATGTTCTCTGCAGCTCGCGCCAAACTTTATTACTGATCTGAACTGTGATGCGAGTGCTTACTGTACGCCAGTAAAGCCGAGTAATGGGTACCTTTAAGTCCCTCTAACACCCAAAGTTTGCTACTGCGAGGCCTCTTGCGACTAACGTCACAGCCGTAATAAAGGTTGGCGGTGGCTATACAAGACATACTATTTATTCTGAGCTTGGACATTCTTAGTAAATTGTATCATGTATGTAAGGATAGTATCATGGCACCACAATATGGCGATTTTAAAAATGAATACAAAAAAAATGAATACTTTCAGCCTTAGACTGCAATACTTAGAATCGACTATTTTTATGTTTTTTTCACACACACTCACAAGCGTTAAAACCCGGCAGGTACTGTGGAAGGGCTAACTTTCGATAGAAATTAAATAATTAACAAGGTGATACATGATACACAAAATTAAATATAATAGACTAGATAATAAAATAAAATAAACAAAAGAAAAAAACGAAAATTTCGTAACAATTTGGAGAATTGCAATATTCTCCGAATTGTTATGAAAATTTTGGTGTCGGGTTTTAACGCGTGTATATTTAGAACTAAGACTAAGGTTATATACGAAAGTTAAAAAGGTTTTATACAGCCGAGTTTAAAAAATTCCTCCATTAGGAGTAAGGTGAGCTACAGGAATACTAATGGGTGATAGCAAAACTTCCGACAGAGACGTTTTTTTTTCTAAGATTGTTCTAATAAGTTTCCATTTCAACGGATTTTTTTTCATGTTTTGTTTTTTTTCTGAGAATTACACATCAGCAGAGAATAAAAACGTCCAAGGTCCACCCAGGTTCCGGGTATACCAATCACGTAGACCACGGGCAAAATCGGGTGGTAGCATCGGATCATGTACCTACCAATACTTTGTGATTTCATCACATTTTAAAATTATTTGTGGTTTGCTGCAATATTCCGACTACATTCTACATGTAATCTTTTGCGATTATCTATGGGCTGCACCAAAACCAATGTGAAATTTAAATCGTGAAAAACAATGAGACTAAGCTGTGTCATAAAGCTACACTGTTGGAATACTGACAGGTAAGCCATTGTTTACCCTCAGTTCAAATCGGGTCTATTTTGGAATAGTGTCGGGTGAAATTCTGGTTTTTAATCGTTTTGGAAAGTAACCTTATTCTACTTTTTAAATAAAAATGGATACATTATCAATTCATACTATTCTCACAACCGTACCACCATATGACCGCACAGGGCACTAATCAGTGTCTTCTGTTCATAATGTTCTGTTGATAAATACTACTGCGGCCGTATGTACTAAAACTGTCCCATTTCGGCTATACAGATAAAAAATATTAATTAAAAAACGTATAATAATTATAGTAATATTTCATTATATTTACGTTTGCCATGGAAACACACTAAAACCTTTTGAACTTTACAGAAAGGCTTTTTTCATAGCTTCGAATGGTTGACCAAGAGTTTGGCATAGACTTGAGCAGACTGGCAAATATTTATTAAGGGCTCTTTCTTTGGCAAACAAAGACTATGTCAAATAAATATTATTTGTGAACATATGTTAGCAATTATTTCTTGACAAAGTGGCTCCTATTACTGAGCTCTAACAAACATTTAAAGCTGTATCTGGGGACGGTCTATCTCCTACATCACATTTACGAGTTCTTGTCGGTGACCTTTACGACCACGGCCTTCACCTCAGTGTAATTCTTGATACCGTACGGCCCGTTCTCGCGGCCGAGGCCGGACTGCTTGTACCCGCCGAAGGGCACTTGTGACCCCATCGCGTTGTAGTCGTTCACCCACACCGTGCCCGCGCGCAGCGCCTGCGGAACGTACACCAAAATTCGTGATCCAGAAGGCGAAAGGTTACGTGTTTTGACAACCCTCGGCACATTGATTATTGATCTAAGCCCTCGGCCGTTTCTGTTAGATAGCATAGAAAAGCTCGCCACTAATGACACATTTTTTTGCGCAGCATATTATTATACCACGTGCAATACCGGCGACTGGCCGCGATTGTGCCTCGAGCTCAATTGACTATCACAATATTCAGCGCACTTAGTAATTATTGGTTAATTTAACGCGCTACTAACCCGGGATTTACACTCAGCCACTACCACTGCTCCTACCACTGCCAGAAATATTGCCCTAAATACTTTTGCGGCAACATCGAAGCTAGTGAGTGTTCACACTCAGCCAATTCCTTTGAATTCAGCAAAAGCCGACAATCGCGGAAATGGCAGCGGCAGCGGCATGAGCTGTGGCAGCGCGGTTGACTACCTATTTCCCTGCTCAACAGGGCTGAGTGCAAATGCGCCATAAAATTTGTTTACTGCGCTGCAGGTACATTCGGTAGGCATTAGACCTACCTTAGTTGTGTAAATTTGTAATGTTATATGCCGGGTAGTCTTTTTAGGAGATTAGACAACCTGACAGTTTGTACACTTAGGGAATAGGATAAAGTGGTATAATTTCTACACTATAGACAGTTCGAGACTAGCTGTTAAGGGAAACTAGACAAGCTGGCTGGTACATAATGTGGACATTTTTCTTTCTGATTTAGGTAGGTACTGCATGTCGTTGGCGCGCATCACCAGCTCCTCCATATGAGAGAACTTGTACCTGACTGAGGCAGTTGGTGCGGCCCAGGTGAACCTGTACCTGAATGAGGTAGTTGGCCCGGTCCAGGTCCTTGGTGAACACGCCGGCCGCCAGCCCGTACTCCGTGTCGTTGGCGCGCGCCACCAACTCCTCCATCTTGGAGAACTTGATAATCTGCTGCACGGGCCCGAAGATCTATACACGTGAAAATTGTAAAGAAGTTAAATCATCATATCAGCTCATATACGTCCCCACCGAGGGGCTCGAGCCTACCCTGAATTAGGGCGATCGGGCCTTAGTCGACCACGTGGGCCTAGTGCGGGTTGGTCGACTTCACACAACCTGCGAGTTTCTCCGCAAGCGTGTGCAGGTTTCCTCACGTTGTTTTCCTTCACCGTAAGAGCGTTGGATAAACGTACCTACATATGAAATCTAAATTGGAAATCACATTGGTACGTGGCAGGATTCGAACCACGACCTCCCGGACAGGAGGCGGCGGCCCTAGCCGTTACGCCACCGACGCTCTTTAAGAAGTTAAATACATGACGTGATTTCTTACATTTTGGTATTGCTCTGGAGTCTGGAGTTTTAGGTGAAAGAGTAAAAAGCAGGGTTCGAAGTGATAAATACGATGGATAATTTATAAAATTAATTGCAAAACCAATAATATTAAAAGAGTAATACGACGCTACAATGAGTCGGCTCCCCGGGTTTGGCGTATCGTGAAAATCCATAGCAAACACTAGTTATAGACATAAGTAGAAGTATGTTAGTACTAATACATGTATATACTTTGGTAGAAGTAAGTACAACGTAGATAAGAAAAGCGCACCTGGAAATGTTAGAAAAGTTAATTAAAAATGACTGAGTAGCAATTCGCGTCCCAGAAATTTTAACTTGTTTACATACATATCGTTATGTACACAAAAAGATGAAGTTAATTAAGCTTAACTTCATCTTTTTGTGTACATGACGATATGTATGTAAACAAGTTAAAATTTCTGTGAGCGGTATGATATTTGCTATAATGTTGCAAACAACAACAAAGTAAAGCAACAGTTACCGCATTTTTTTTTCTTTACATTATGCTTCATCTATTTGATTAACGATATGTATTAGGTATCTATTTTAAATAAGAACTCTCTTGGAGGAAAAATACACCATACACGGTTGCTATTGCTATTAGTTCTGTCAAAGTATATATATTAGTACTAACGTAGTTCTGTACTATCGGTTGCTAGCGGCCTAGTCTTTTAAATGATGGCTGACTCTCTCATTATACTCGTGACGTGCTGTCTATGTGAACTGGCCTACTCTTCAATGATTGTAATGTATAACTTCTCGTGTCATATGTTTTCATGTTCTAATTACATACCTAATCTGTTTAATATCAATGATTTTGACGTAATTTACTTTATGGTAGGTAACTGCCAGTAAATTTAAGTTTAATAGCATCATACTACAGTGCACATCAAAATAAAGTTTAAACTTTGAGGCTTCATTCAATAGTTTTTTTAAAATTAAAATTTAAATGTAGAATTTTGGAGTTTCTTTAAAAAATTACAAAATAGTGATTAAAAAAAAATCCGTCGGGCATAGGAAAGATTATAAGGGCTGAAGGGATAGCTACTGACCTCTCACTATCGGCCATTTTAATTTGGCACACGATGTACCAAACACCCTGTATTTATCTATTATATTAAGTATATAATCAGAAAGAATGTAAATTAAACCTATTTTGAATAAACATCTTGAAATCTTAAAAAAATCAAATATCGATTTTCGCCCTAATTCAGGGTAGGCCCGAGCCCCTCGGTGGGGACGTATATGAGCTGATATGAGATATTAATGTTGTACTCGTTGAAGTTTTAGGGTCCCGTACCAGAAGGTGTGGTGATACGAAACTCTCGGTGCACGAGTCCAACTCGCACTTGAACTTTTTTTCGCGTAACGCCAAAACCAGAGAGGTACGAGCCCGCTTCCATCTTCGGCATCATCGTCACTTACCATCAGGTGAGATGATGCCAAGGGCTTACCAATTGTGAAATAAAAAAAAAAGGTGCCGACATTTAATGTTCCTCGCCTCTTCCTGTCCCTCGCCAACTCCTTGACCTCCTGGTACGACAACCCGTGGAGAATTTAGATTTTCTCTTTGAAAATATTCAACCCGATATTATACTGCTCCTATGTGCGTACGGAAATTCTGAATGGAAATTGACTAAAAATCGCAGCGTAGACGGAGCGTAGTCAAACATTATTGTTTCAGATAACATAGGTATTCAGAATATTATCCGTCATAAAAAAATACTTCAAAACAATTTAAGACTTTGTTTTTACAACTAAAGGTAGAGACCTCAGTGTGATCGCCGCAGATCAGTTTAGTGCCTTGTTAAGCACTAATCACGAGACTGCAAGGTAGTTTCATACACACATTGCATCGGTGCGAGCGATATCCATGTCGTCCATAACTCCGCTATAGACAGTCGGCTATATAATTATTAATTAAGCCCTGGTCGCCCGCTCTGAAGCCATTGCAGATCAGCTTAGCGCCTTGTTGTTTACCGCTAATCACGAGACTGCAAGGTAGTTTCATACACACCTCGGTGCGAGCGATATCCATGTCGTCCTTAACGTCGGTGAAGACAGTTGGCTGTATAAAGTAGCCCTGGTCTCCCGCTCTGGAGCCGCCGCAGACTAGTTTAGCGCCTTGCTGTTTGCCGCTGGCGATGAGATTCAGTATCTTCTCATGCTGTTTGCCGTCAATCTGTGGAATGAATGCAGGTAATGAAATAGTTTTTCAAAACACCATTTTTTGTGCGAAAAATGTTAAAATATCCTAAGATAATGATGAGCAGAGTGTTATGGTGGTCAAATCACCTGCGGGCCCTGCTCGGTGTCGGGGTGGAAGGGGTCGCCCACCACGCGCTGCCGGGCGCGCTCCGCTGACATCTCCACGAATTTGTCGTAGATCTTGTCCTCCACAAATGTGCGGGAACCTGAGAAAAATAAATAAATGTCTTAGAAAGACCTCCAATCGAGGACCACTGTACTTTTATGTTATTTAATCCCTAATTACCAAGTGTAATTATTCAAGTAAGGCGCAAGAACGTAGGGTCGTCAGTGTTGATTCGCTGGTTCAGTTCCGAGTTGGTATGAGAGAGCGAACAGGATGCTGTTGGTATGAGAGAGAGATGAACAAGGCGATGGCGATTGGCGGCGCGACGAGAGTATACGCCAACATTTGTATGAGACTGTTAATGACGGGTCTGAAGGTGCCACGAGAGTTGTCCGGCGAGTACGTGCGTGGACGAAAATGTCAACGTAAAGTAATGTCTGGCGCAGCAGCACTGGCCTATGTTTACCGCCTCCGTAGCTTCACATTGAGAGGTCTTAGGTTCGATTCCCGGCGTAGTCTTACTTTTTGGAGTTTACTCCATAAGAATTGACTTTCATATATAAACTCGGGGTATGAAAATTATGGGGAGTAAATTCAGAGTTATGCGTTACCGTATAGTAATAGTTATTAATTTTGTGCGCAGCTTATTTGGGTGCATGTATGTATTTATTTATTTATGTATGTATGTATGTTTATTTCTTTGGCACGTCCTATACTCTAAATGGCTTTATGGATTTTAGAGTGTGAGGTGTCGTTAGATTTGTCTTGTCAGAATTGAAAAAAGTGGGTCCCTGAAGTCCCTTATAACGATCCCGTTGTCAGAATTGACAAAAGTGGCCGCCATTTTGATTTTTGGAGTTTACTCCTTATGAATTGATTTTCATCTAAAAGCCCGGGGTATGAAAATTTAAGGGACGTTATGCGTTATGCTGCGTTATGCGTTGCGATATTTGTAATACCTATTTAATAATTTTGCGCGCAACTTATTTGGGTGTATGTATGTATTATATTTGCTCGGGGCTTGGGGGTTGGGGCTTGGGGCCTGTTAAGGTCAAGGTCACGGGGCTGGGGGGTTGGGGCTTGGGGCCTGTTAAGGTCAAGGTCAAGTAAAGTTAAGTTAATATTGCTCTGAAGTCATTATGGACTGATAATAAACTGAATTTGAATTACCTATTTTAATATGTGTTGAACTTAGTTTGTAGGAATTGTAGGCTAGGCAACATTTTCGAGCATGCTTATGTTGGTAGCTATGTCCTTGGAATCGTCATATGTGTATCATATTATCCTTTGACAAATTATTTATGCTTTATTGTAATATGACATTGATAAAATGAAATAAATAAATCTAATATAATCTCTAATCTATTGGTTACTCGATTCAGTTTCGAAATTTTTACTCAGTCGGGCACATAGACCAGTATTGTATATAGTCCGGCATACATTGCCGCCGAGAATTCGCAATTTAGTATATGCGGAACACATTTTTTGTCTATTGACGCCAAGATCAATCTGTGCCTTCGCATCATTTTTTAGCCACGTTTCTTTTGAATCGCCATCAGGACATTTTGACTCACCGCTGACTGTTCGTAAAGCGACAACGACTTCAACACTATATTTAGCTGGAATTTCCACACAGCAAAGTTTTTTTTAGGAGCTCTAGGCCCATTGCCTATTAAAATACAACTTTTAATTATGAACGACAAGTAAAACAATTACTTGTGTTTCATGGTTTTAATCAACGACAACTTAGACTTAGAAGCCCGGAGCGACGCGGCTTCTGCTAACCGCACTATAGTAGTCGGGTATTTAGTGTGTTGATTTGTATGGGAACCTTGCAAATCTTCAACAAAGGAAGCCGCTTGGCACAGGCATACCTAGTGGTCATCTGAGCTGATTTAGCCCTGTACCCACGTGGTACCACCCTGCAGGTAGGTGGGGGAGGGGGGGGGGAAAATTCCATCTGCCGCGCTGCACTCTTTCGTCCATATCTCCGTAAGTTTAGCAAACAGGTCGTGTTTGGTATCGTTTTCGTATAATTTAAGGACGACGAATTCATTTCTGGAACAATATTTTCACTTGTTCATAGAAGAAAAAAAGATTAGGCGCAAAAATAGAAAAAATAGAAATAAAAATTCTTACAAAATCTTTGCCTACAATTAAACCAGGAGATTATGTTTTATAAAAAAAATATAATTATGTAGCCCTGTTTATTTCGATAATACATACATAAACTTTCTTAATAAATTTAACTTATAAATGTGTAAAAAAAAATCATTAGCGTCGCACGGCGGAGCTGCGTTTTAGCGGCTCGTTCAACTCGACCGCTGCGCGGAGCGCTCAGTGACCATACACGCGTGTTCTCAGTTCAGTCGGTTCGCATCTTACTCAGTGATCACTACATAATGCAAGCACGTATTTTGAACTTTTGAAGTGTTTTCAGGAGGATAAACTATCAAACTAGTATATTTTTTTCATAGGATATGAGAAGTGTAAGTATTTATATAGATTTACTATGTTTTTAAACGATTTTATTTAGATTTACTTTGTTTTTAAACGATTTTATTTGACTTAACCCCGTATATTTACGCCTTTCTTTGTTTCAAATCTTGTGAAAGCTTTTTCAGTTGTACTGAATCGATTCTTATGAAACTTTGCATACGTGGGGTGCTAGTAACGAAACAATATTATGGTAGTCTCAACTGGGCCTGATGATAAAGTCAGGAGGTGGACAGTGAAACTCTTCTAGTATTACTAGTAACCCTCTTGAATTTGGGCTCATTTGGATGGTTTTGACGAGTCCCATATATTACACTAGGTGAGGAGGGTCCGATGATGGATTCAGGAAGAAGACAGCCGACCGGTTATCTTAAAAAAAATACCATTTTTTATTTCTACTTATAAGTTATTATATAGTAGGTACCTATCTCAAGGTCTTCGATCAGTGTGTGTTGCCAGTGATGACATACGGAACTGAGACATGGTCGCTTACTATGGGCCTCATAAGAAGGCTCAAGGTCACCCAAAGGGCAATGGAGCGTGCTATGCTCGGAGTTTCTCTGCGTGATCAAATCAGAAACGAGGAGATCTGTAGAAGAACCAAAGTAACCGACATAGCTCTCAGAATTGCTAAACTTAAGGGCTCCAGGACTCAGCAAAACTGCTGAAAAAGTATTTATACCTTTCGCGAACAGAGAGCTTGTCACTGTATCAAGATTAGATGTGATTTGGGGCAGATACGACACTGACAGTCTCAAAAACGAGAGTAAAACGTGGCACCGGACAAAGAACACGTTTTAATTCAAATTTTAGAATTCCGAAGGGTTGGGCAAATTTTCTCTGGGATAATACCAATAAAGAGGAACTTTTCCATTTCCTAGCTCTACAGTGCCAAGCTACAGAATTCTTAGCTGGCAAAGACTTTTATACGACAGATGGACCCACAGTTTTCAGCAACAGCCCCATTGATAAAAAAGCCCTGGAACCATGCAACCATGAGGAAGCAGATACGCGCATAATGGTCCACATTGGTGATGCTGTAGCCCAAGGACACACAAAAATCATGGTGCGTACAGTAGATACCAATGTTGTTGTCCTTGCGGTTTCATGTGTGTCACAATTGCCACAGCTTGAGGAACTGTGGGTTCATATTGGCACGGGAAAAAATCAGTTCTTGCCATGCCATGCTATTGCAGCTTCATTAGGTAACCTAAATAAATATAATATATTTACATTTTAAAATCTGAAAGTAATTCAGCTATATACTAGTTTATTTTCTTTTAGGACCAGAAAAGGCAGAAGTATTGCCAATGTTCCACGCCTTTTCCGGGTCTGATACCGTTTCGTCTTTTGCTGGTAAAGGGAAAAAGAGTGCTTTCGAAGCTTGGGGCGCTTATCTACCTGCGACGGAGTGGTTCACAAGCGCTAAAGAAGGAAATGTGGAACAAGCTTTACCAATACTAGAAAAATTTGTCAATTCTATAAATGACAAGTAATTTAAGTGGTGGTTGGCTTTTGTGATTTGAAATGATTTAAGTAATTATTGGAATGCATGTTGTGTACAATTTGTTTCATTTTAGATCTGGCGCGTGCACTGATATCAATCAGTGTAGAAAACTACTATTTACGAAAAAGCACAGACAGCTGGAGAATCTTCCACCAACTAAAGATACCCTGCGCAACCATATTTTGAGAGCAATTTATCAGGGAGGACATATATGGGGTCAACTTTTGCAACCTACACAAAACCTGCCATGTCCTGCTGACTGGGGTTGGGCAAAAAATAAAGGCAAATGGGAGCCTGTTTGGACCACCCTACCGCCAGCAGCCGCTGCTTGCATGGAGTTAATACGATGTAAATGCAAGAAAAAATGCGCAGGAAGGTGCAATTGTTTAAAAAGAGAGATAAGGTGCACCGAACTGTGTGGCTGCAGCGGAAACTGTGAATCTTCTTCTTCTACCTAGCTTTGTCCCGACTTGTGCCATGGTCTTTGTCCGACATTTTCACAATAAATGACAGGTTTCAGGTATTATAAGGAGCGACTGCCGTCTGACTCCCAAAACCCCGAAGGTAACCAGTTTCGCCAGAGCCTCGTTTGTAGCCTAGCAGGGTGCACCACGAGCAGGTGAGGTCGGCTTAAATTCTAAAGATGTTTATTGGACCACTTACACCCGGAAACGGTCAATAAATTGTCTTATTTACTAAAATAGACCTTTTATTCTTTATTCCATTATTACAATTAAAATAGGAATCCCTATTACAACTAACATGATTAAAATAAGCTGAAATTTAGGGTTATCTCAGTGATTATAAAACATTTATTTTAATGTTATGAACTCTAATATTATTTTTTAACAATATTTACTCAAGATATTTCTTCAAGAATATTATCTCTAGATATAGATACACCTATACTAATTAGTTTCATTGGTCATTATTTTAATAATTGTTTACAATTTAGTGTCAAATCCTATCCAAAAATACTTACTTCTCCCGTCGCAGCTCCACCGCACAAGGCAATAATTTTTTTTTGACACATTTACTAGTTCAATCTATTAAGAAAGTTTATGTTTATATATTCTAGATAAACAGGGCTACAAAATCATATTTTTTTTATAAAACATAGTCTCCTGGTTTAATTGTAGGCATAGATTTTGTAAGAATTTTAATTTCTATTTTTTCTATTTTTGCGCCTAATCTTTTTTTCTTCTATGAACAAGTGAAAATATTGTTCCAGAAATGAATTTGTCGTCCTTAAATTATACGAAAACGATACCAAACACGACTTGTTTGCTAAACTTACGGAGATATGGACGAAAGAGTGCAGCGCGGCAGATGGAATTTTCCCCCCCCTCCCCCACCTACCTGCAGGGTGGTACCACGTGGGTACAGGGCTAAATCAGCTCAGATGACCACTAGGTATGCCTGTGCCAAGCGGCTTCCTTTGTTGACAATTTGCAAGGTTGGTGACACTAAATACCCAACTAATAGAGGCGCGGCACTACACTACACTGCAGCGGAGCTGTGCGTCCCTTTCTTCCAATGCTATAGCAATAGGGGATCGGACTGCTAGTCATTTGAGTTACTTTTTATGATCTGTCAAAAACTAAATTTTGTTCTAGAAATGTTTGAAATATACACAAGTGACGTCATAGATTTTAAGCGTCTTTGACGAATTTATTTTGTGAATTTGATCAATTAAAAATTGAAGACGTGATGGAAAAACAAAACAAGTATTTTTTTTAAACTTCAAGAGGAGAGAAATTTAGGAAATCATATTTCAGATTTCATTTTTGATGCAGTTCGATCCCCTATTACTCAATATTTACCAACAGGTGGAAAGGCATTTTCTAAGCCCGCTTGGCTAGCTACTTCCATCTTATCTAAGTCTTGCTGCCAAGAATCAATGTTAATAGCGTAGATGTGTTCCGGCTGGAACAAAGGATAGACAGTTCCCCATTGGGGAATCTTGTTGACCCCGCTTCCATCTTCGGCATCATCGTCACTTACCATCAGGTGAGATGATGTCAAGGGCTTACCATTTGTGGATAAAAAAATGTTGTAGAACAGCGCCATGTGCGATTGCTCCACAGCGGCGTACTCCAGGTCCGCGTCGGAGAACACGATGTTGGACGACTTGTTGAGTTTTCTCTCGGCTCAACTAATGATGAGGTAGCTGTACTTACCAGCACAGCAGCACAGGCTCATGTTGTAGAAAAGCGTCATGGGTGACTGCTTCATGGCGTACTACAGATCCACGTCGGAGAAACCAATGTTGGGCGACTTTCCGAGCTCGCTGTCGGATCAAGTAATGATGAGGTAGCTGTACTGACCATTACAGCAGAACTAGACCATGTTGTAGAACAGCGCCATGTGCGACAGCTCCACGGCGTACGCCAGGTCCACGTCGGAGAACACGATGTTGGGCGACTTACCAAACTCGCTCTCGCCTCAACTAATGACGAGGTAGCTGTACTGACCGGCGCAGCAGCACTGACCCATGTTGTAGAACAGCGCCATGTGTGACTGCTTCATGGCGTACTCCAGGTCCACGTCGGAGAACACGATGTTGGGTGACTTGCCTAGCTCGCTCTGACCTTAACTAATGATGAGGTAGCTGTACTGATCGGCTCAGCAGGACTGGCCCATTTGAAAAGCGCCATGTGCAACAGCTCCACGGCATACTCCAGGTTCACGTCGGAGAACACGATGTTGGGCGACTTACCAATCTCGCTCTCGCCTCAACTAATGATGAGGTAGCTGTACTGACCGGCGCAGCAGCACTGGCCCATGCTGTAGAACAGCGCCATGTGCGACAGCTCCACGGCGTACTCCAGGTCCACGTCGGAAAACACGATGTTGGGCGACTTTCCGAATTCGCTCTCGGGTCAACTAATGATGAGGTATACGTACTGACCAATACAGCAGCACTGGCCCATGTTGTAGAACAGCGCCATATGTGACTGCTCCGCGGCGTACTCCAGGTCCACGTCGGAGAACACGATGTAGGGTGACTTGCCGACCTCGCTCTCACCTCAACTAATGATGAGGTAGCTGTACTGACCAGCGTAGCAGCACTGACCCATGTTGTAGAACAGCGCCATGTGTGACTGCTTAATCATGGCGTACTCCAGGTCCACGTCGGAGAACACGATGTTGGGCGACTTTCCGAACTCGCTCTCGGATCAACTAATGATGAGATAGCTACACTGACCGGCGCAGCAGCACTGGCCCATATTAAAGAACAGCGCCATGTGTGACTGCTCCACGGCGTACTCCAGGTCCACGTCGGAGAACACGATGTTGGGCGACTTGCCACCGAGCTCCAGCGTGATGCGCTTGACGGTGCCAGCCGCACCGCGCTGGATCAGCTTGCCTACTTCCGTGGATCCTGCCGGAAAAAATATTTTATTGTTTGGAAAATGTGTCTCGATTTCTCACGGCGGTGACTCTCGCACTGCAATCGGCTGAAAAAGTGCATTGGCACAAAATGAAACAATGTCAGGTCAAATCAGTTAGTTTAATTAACACGTGACCTGAATTTCGATTTCCGCCGAGGAATATAGGTAAAGGATAATGTATATTTTTGCTCTACTAAAAAAATGCAAGGATTATAAATGGAAAAATAAAAAAATATCTTATTTTTATACTTTGTTACTAGCTTTTGTCCGCGGCTTCGCCAGCGTGGTCATCATTTGACTTTCGTTGAAGGTGAGTGGTGGGCGAGCCGCAAGCGTCTCGCGAGTGTTGACATGAGCTTTCTCCAGATGCCATCGGGCTTTTCTGATGTGCAGTCTATGTTACTTTCCACTTGCTCAACCAATTCTATATAAAAAATCAATTTAATCAGTTGCTTCGTTGCAACGCCGACGCGCGCGAGCATGGAAATGAGTTTTCCCCGAGATCCCTCAGGAACTATGTCAGGATATGCTAAATAGTAAATTATGTCCTTTCCCACCTCCGAACCATATTTGTGGAAAAAAATCACAACAATCCACTGTTCCGTTGCGATGTTAAATAAATTAACAAAAAAATTAGTATTTTTATCCCAATTTCATAAAGATTTGAAAAGGTACCAAACAAAAACATTTTCACATTTATTAAATTAGCACAAATTAGATAATAGATATTAGTATAGAATTTGTTTTTTAATCAGTGCAAGGACACTCACTATAATAGATATGTACTCTGTGAAAAACAAACGGGTACTTTACAGGATTTTTAAAGGACAAACCATAGAAATTTATATTTGTTTCCTGCGGCTTCGCCCGCTCAGATCCAGGTGAAAAATTTTCTATTCCTATTCTCAGACCTACCGAATATACACAGAAAATTTCATGGAAATCCGTCCAGCCGTTTCGGAGGAGTATGGCAACTGACACTGTGACACGAGATTTTTTTTTATCTACAGGGTGTAACAAAATTGGTGTAGGTCCCGTTAACTGGAGGTTCTACTCGTCATACCGAACAACTTCCTCCAAGAAACCTATAGTCAATGCTCAAAAAAAATTCGATCAGCTGACCAATTTGTATGAGAGTAAAAAATTTTTTTTACGTTTTCAGTAAAATCGTAGAACAAAAGTTTTTCAGTATGATAAGTAGAAGCCCGATTTAAAGAGACCTACACTACTTTTGTTACACCTTGTATAGAAGATAGATACAAATACAGACATAAAGACAGACGGTGTAGGCTCCGCAATATAGGGTCCAATCCAATCCTACTTAAACTTTGAGTACGGAACCCTAAATAGTGGGTCTTACCAGTGAAGGCGATCTTGTCGACATCGGGGTGGTCCACAAGAGCGGCGCCCGCGTCGCCGAAGCCGGGCAGTACATTTACTACGCCTTCAGGGAAACCAGCTTCCTATAGAATACAATGGAATTTGATTAGGATTATTGACGAATAATATGTATTGGCCCTTTAAGTTTAATATTCGTAGTAATCATCATCACCATATCAGCCGAATGTCGTCCACAGCTGGACATAGGCCTCCCCCAAGGATTTCCACGACGACCGGTTCTGCGCTGCCCGCATCCAGCGGCTTCCCGCGACCTTCACTAGGTCATCGGTCCACCGAGTGGGAGGCCTTCCTACGCTACGCTTTCCGGTGCGCGGTCGCCACTCGAGAACTTTACTACCCCAACGGACATCCGTCCTACGAGCTATGTGCCCCGCCCACTTCCACTTAAGTTTAGCAATTCTGGGAGCTATGTCGGTTACTTCGGTTCTCCTATGGATCTCCTCGTTTCTCATTCGATCACGCAGAAAAACTCCGAGCATAGCTCGCTAAATTGCCCTTTGTCATATACATAGTATAGGTACGTACCTTGCACAACTGCGCAATGTACAGCGCTGTAAGAGGCGTCTGCTCGGCCGGTTTGAGCACGACAGTGCAGCCGGTGGCCAGGGCAGGCCCCAGCTTCCACGCCGCCATCAACATAGGGAAGTTCCATGGGATGATCTGACCGCACACTCCTGCGAACGAACGTTGAGATTTTGCAATGGATTTGTTTTCAATAGGATTGTAGGGCGTGACATCATAGTTTTTCAGTGTCTTTCGTGTACTTAATTGTTTTGTGCAATTATGTGAACAAAAATGTAAAGTGTTTAAATTAATTTTTAATGCAGTCAACTATCCTATTAACCCCCATGTCTTACGTCACTTACCAACAGGCTCGCGTTTCTCGTGTAAGCAAAGTATATCATCAGTCGATCCGCCCAGATGGCGGGCGTAATGGCATAAGTTCTTAATAGTGTTATGTATTTTTAACCGAATTCAAAAAAAGGTGGCGGTTTCTCAATTCGACCGTATATATATTTTATGTGTGTTCGCTATCCACTTTAAGTTATCCTCTTCGTCGTTTATGAACCGATTTTGATGATACTTTTTTGTTGGAAAGGAGATATCCCAAGGGTGGTAAAGAAACCAGGATCTAATGATGGCATCCCAGAGAAATCGAGGGGAACCTTAGTTTCCTGCTTGAAGTCGGTTATTTTTTGTTCAAAATTATTAACGAATGACATCACTCAACAACAGGCTCATGTCTTGTGTAAGCCAAGATTTTCCCATGAGTCAGCAGCACCACTCCGTGGTTCTTGCGCAGCCGACGTAGAGGCGTTATTTCTTGATATTGTTAAGGATTTTTAACGTATGATGTCACTCATCAACAGGCTAGTATCCGTGTATGCAAAGTGTTTTGCATCAATCGGCAGCACCGCAGTTTTAACCGCTTCCGTGGCGTAAAGGTTAGTCCATTCACTTGACACCAGGAGATCGCGGGTGCGATACCCGATGAGGTCAACTTGTAGGACTGGTTGATTTGGTTGGTGGTAGGGCATTTTCTAAGCCCGCCTGGGTAGCTACCACCATCTTATCTAAGTTTTGCCGCCAAACATCAGTGTTAACAACATTGATGTGTTCCGGCTTAAAGATAAGATAGCCAGTTTCCCCATTGCGCTGGGGAATCTCGGTAAACCTGCTTCTATCTTCAGCATCATCGTCACTTACTATCAGGTGAGATGATGCCAAGGGCTTACCAAACCTTCCCGTTGTTCTTAGCCACCCAGCCGGCGTGATGGCGTAAGTTTTTGATAATTTTATGGGTTTTTAAACGCGTGATGTCACACAAACAGCGGAAATGGACATAGTTGCATCCCACAGGCGTAACGAAGAACGAGATTGACTTCATCTTGTCGACGAGAAGGCAAATATTCAATGATGTCTTTGTGGTCCACTCACTAAAAACAGGAAGCGATCACCGAATATTACGAGGCACATTAAATCTAAAGACCAAGCTAGCAAGATGTCGACTGATGAAGTCTACGCTCCAACCATCGTCCATCCAGCTCCAAAAACACGTGAGCTTTCAGCTCGAATTGCACAATCGCTTCGAATGCCTAGGAGTCTGGAAGAATATGGACGATTATAATGACATATTTTTGAAAATTGTCCAAACGGTCGGGTCAAACAGCACCAAAAAAATCTCGAACTTCACCAGAAACCTCATGGAAGAAAGATGCAGATTGGTTTTGCAGTCCTCTGAAGACGCTACTCAGTATCGGCAACTAAACAGGCAGATCTCAAAGTCCCTGACTCGCGATTTGCGCCAGTAATACAAATTGTATTAAAGAAGCGATCGAGCACAACAAAGGCTCAGAAGTGTTCGCTAGAGATCTGTCTGTTGGACAAAGCTGAACAAGCTGAAGACTGAAGATGGCAGGATCATATCGTCAATGACTGAGTTGCTGGAAGAAGTTGAGAAGTTCTACGCATAATTGAACAATAATTGTGTCTGTCAGCGATCTGGCTTAAGACCCAAGAGCCAGACTAAAACGACAACTATACCTACCGAAGATATCCCGGACGTCAGCCTGTGCGAGATTAGAATGGCTCTCAAACAACTCAAAAATAATAAGACACCGGGTGATGATGGAATTTTGATCGGTGTTTTCTTCAAAAAGGGTAACAACACTCTGATGTAGAATTACAGACCCATCTAACTTCTGAGCCATGTCTACAAGCTGTTTTCTAGAGTAATTACGAATCGTCTCGCACGCAGGTTTGAAGACTTTCAGCCTCCCGAACAAGCCGGTTTCCGAAAAGGCTTTAGTACCATAGACCACAAACTGACGTTGCGGCAGATTATACTGAAGACTGAAGATTACAATCAGCCACTATGCTTGGCGTTTGTGGACTATGAGAAAGCCTTTGATTCAGTCGAAACCCGGGCTGTGCTACAGTCTCTCCAGTGGTACCAAATTGACTATCGATACATCAAGGTGTTGGAATGTCTGTACAAAAAAGGCTACCATGTCGGTTCGCCTCCATGACCAGAATTCGAAACCTATCTAATTGCAGCGAGGGGTGAGACAGGGAGACGTTATATATCCCAAACTGGAAGATGATTTCAAGCTTCTGGACTGCTGGGGACACGGCATTAATATCATCGGCGAGTACGTAACCCACCTCCGATTTGCTTACGATATTGTGGTCATGGCTGAGACTATGGAAGACCTAAGCACAATGCTCGATGGCCTCAGTAAACTCTCTCAACAAGTGGGTCTTAAAATGAACATGGACAAGAAAAAATAATGTTAAATGTCCGTGTAGTAGCCACCCCTCTAAAGGTTGGAGATTCGCTACACTGGAAGTTGTTGGCGAATATGTATACCTGGGATAAACAGTCCAGTTAGGTAGGTCCAACTTCAAGAAAGAGATCAATCGACGAATCCATCTCGGCTGGGCAGTGTACGGGAAGCTTCGCAATATCTTCATGTCTCAAATATCGCAGTGTCTCAAGACTAAGGTCTTTGGCCAATGTGTGTTGCCAGTGATGACACACGGTACTAAGACATGGTCGCTTACTATGGGCCTCATAAGAAGGCTCAAGGTCACCCAATGTCCCAAATACCGCAGTGTCTCAAGACTAAGGTCTTTAACCAATGTGTGTTGCCAGTGATGACACACGGAACTGAGACATGGCCGCTTACTATGGGCCTCATAAGAAGGCTCAAGGTCACCCATGGCAATGGAGCGAATTTCCCTACGCGATCGAATCAGAACTGCGATGTCACTCACCAACAGGCTCGTGTCTCGTGTAAGCGAAGTAATTCCCGTCAGTCGGCAGCACCTTCCCGTGGTTCTTGTCCGCCCAGCCGGCGTAGTAGCGTAAGTTCTTTATAATGCCCGCAACGTCTCCGTGAAACGCAGCTAAGTACGGCTTGCCGTTGTCTAGTGTTTCCAAGCTCTGGATAAAAAAATGGTAATTGGGAATTAGTTTTAGTTGTTCATTTTTATTTCCATTTCTTATTAGAGAACTATAAATGCCATGCTATTTAGAATGTTGCGATTGCGAATTGCACTTTGTAAAGTTTCGGTGAAATAAATTAATTAAATAGGTAGTCTAATTTTACTACTCAATTGGGTCGGTATTTTTATTTATCACTCCTCGGAGTCGCCGTACCCCTCATTATCATCATCATCTTAATGCAGGGATTAGCCCCTAAATACTATATAACCAGGCTAGGGGCTACCGTTTTTTGTCATTTTGGCAATAAGGCTCCATTGAGATAAACGACTAAGTACGACCCGAACTGACAAGCAGCACTTAGCGACATGAAGAAATCGGGCCTCACCGTAAAGGACACTCAAAACAGACCTCAGTTACGTTACGTCCCATGATGAAGTAACCCGGACCCCGTATACACGGTAAAGAGCAAGGGAGAAGAGGCTATATGCTATTATACTGATTTGGCTTAGATATTGATAGTTAAGTAATTCCTTTATGTTTTTAAAACCCGTGATAATGTATTTTTTATGGTTAAAGAGTTATCAGTATGCAGTAACAAAATTGGTGCAGGACCCGTTAACTGGGGGTTTTTTTTTTATTTTTTTTATTCACAATTGGTAAACCCTTGACAACATCTCACCTGGTGGTAAGTGACGATGTCGCCGAAGATGGAAGCGGGCTTACCAAGATTCACCCATCATACTGAACAACTTTCCCTAAGGAACCCATAGTCAATTCTCGAAAAAAAAATGGTGCTTCCATACGAAAATGCATAAAATTGGTCGATCAGTTGATCGATTTGTATGAAGAGTTTTGATTTTTTGCGATTTCAGCAAAGTCGTAGAACAAAAGTTGTTCAGTATGATGAGTAGAAGCCCCAGTTTACGGGACATACACCAATTTTGTTTGTTTGGGATAAGTCCGCCTTTTTACATGTTATTTATTAACCGACTTAAAAAAAGGAGGAGGTTTTTCAATTCGACCGTATATTTTGATATTTTTTTATGTGTGTTCGCGGATAACTTCGTCATTTATGAACCGATTTTGATGATTCTTTTCTTATTGGAAAGAAGATATCCCAAGGGGGGTACCATGATAAGGAAACCAGGATCTGATGATGGCATCCCAGAGAAATCGAGGGGAACCTTAGTTTCCTGTTTGAAGTCGGTTTTTTTTGTTCCAAATTATTTTTTGTACCTATTTGTATATTTTGATGTACATTATAGAGTTCACAAAATTACAAACAAACAAACGTATTTTATTAATCTGTGGCTAAGCCAAGGGCAAAAGTTAGTTATTGATAAGTCTCTAAATTAAATATACCCGTGTCCCAGAGTAGTGGGGATGTTTATGGGTTGGTATGGAGGATCTAATATATGCAGGGTGGTAGCACTGGTCGTACCGGAAAGACATTTTTATTTTTTTTAATGATTAACTATAATATATTATCATGTGGTAATCGGGTAGATTTTTTAAAATCGTATTTTCAATTGTTCTGACGCTAAGTGGAACCCCAAGGCAACCGCCGTCTATCCCTTGGATACCACGGTTAATTTTGCCATACGTTAAGAGAGAGAGAGAGAGAGAGACTTTTAACATTTTAATTTCAGTTCTTTAAACGACTTCAAAAAAAGGAGGAGGTTTTTCTTATGTGTGTTCGCGGATAGCTTCGTCGTTTATGAACCGATTTTGATGATTCTTTTTTTGTTGGAAAGAAGATATCCCAAGGGTGTGACCATGACAACCATGACCATGACAAGAAAACCAGGAAATGATGATGGCATCCCAGAGAAATCGAGAGGAACCTTCAAAAATCGTAGTAGCGACTAGTGCGTTTAAAATGGTTTTTTTTTGTTTAAAATTATCTTATCAAACGTTAATTTTTTGTTAGTTAGGTACCTAAAGTAGTACCGATTATCGACTGTGCCTTTGATAATATCTAAGTTTTATGTATTTGATATCTGCTTCGAAAATCGATATAAAGCTGTACTGATTTCTTTTAATATTTGTACACTTTTCAGATTTGCATAGAAACAATGTCACTAATATAATTATTGCCCCCCGACCAATAAACAGCTATGGATCGGCCTGCGAGAACAGCGGTTTTGATGCCTACAGAATGAGCACATTCGATCAGTATTCCATAAATGGGTTGAAGATCGAAATGAGTGAAGTTTATTATCTCATTCGTGCTACATTTCGAATACGTCTCTCTATCTCTGTCATTATTTATATTTGAACGAGATTCGGTAGGCTAAAGTGGTGTTAGTGTGTGCGTGTAGTTGTATTTGACTCACTTTTTATGAGATTAATGTATGGATGGATAGGGCCGGTCCATTATATTTGGTCGAAGATTACGTCACTTGAATAGTAATTATAGAATTGCCTTGCATGATGGTTACGATTTATGAATAATATACCTTCCTGTTTTGTAACTAAAGTCCATTAAATCTGAAGATAAAAATGTATTAATTTGCAGTGTCATTTTCATAACTCATTAAACGATTTTCAATCTACTTAGACATAATTGCAAAAATGACATCATGAATTGACTTTCGACAATCATTCTCCCCATCACTAAAATTCACACGAAACTTAGATAAGCTGACTGACATCTTTAATAGTATAGAGATAACTTATCAATTAATCATAATTATTTTTGTGATGGGGTCACAAAAGATAAATACGATTATTTCTTATAATATTATCAATAGATACAGTATTGTAGATGTCAGCCAGCTTATCTAGGTGCCGTGTAAAATCAATGTCACATTGGACAATCTTACATTATACCAAATAGCAATATTCTAACAAAAAAAAATGTACCTTTCCTTGTCTAAGGTACCTACCTTAGACGAAAAATCGGACTCCCACTCGGTCGTTTTTTAATTTCTATTATTTATGTTTTGTGTGTCATGTACTGTGAATAAAAAGGTAATATGTCTGTCTGTGTTTTTTTAAGAAAAGGAAGTAAATAAAAATATAAAAGTGACTTCATTAATTTTGTTGTGTCGAGGCCACTCAAACTAGTATTATTATTAGCATACTTACCTAACTTCTACTAGTATATTTAATATTTAATTTATTAATAGTTTTTTTTCTATAAATTAATTACTTTTAATTTTCTTTTATATAAATAAACACTTATCAACGAGTACTTCCTACAACAAATTGCCATACAACAACCTTTTAACCGCCTCCGTGGCGTAATGGTTAAATCTGTTAGCTTCACATCACGAAGTCGCGGGTTCCTTGCAAGACTTGGTTTGGTTGGTGGAAGGGCATTTTCTACACCCGCCTGGCTAGCTTCCACCATTTTATCTAAATCTTGCCGCCAAACATCAATGTTATTATCAATGCTAACAGCTCTCCATGGCATTGGGGAATCGTGGTAAGCCAACTTTCATCTAAAAATATACACGTTAATTTGGTTGACGTCATTCTAAATCCGTTATGGCGGACTTCCAAAGATGGTGGACCAGTTATGTTTTGTGCAACCCCATTATCAAATTAAAGGGTTTGCCGAGAAGAATGAAATTGTTTTTGAATAAAAGGTTGTACCTAAAAGTTTTTAGGTATATTAAAATAAGCTTATTATCGCTTTGACTAATGAGCTACATTTTAGCAGTTTTAAGGGACCGTAGACCTCTAAATATTTGATATTAATTTCAACTTCACACCTCTACGCGCTTCCGAGATTAAAAGTCTTGACAGACAGACAGACGAACAACTAAGTGATCCTATAAGTGTTCCTTTTTTCCTTTTGAAGTACAAAACCCTAAAAAAGGAAATTTGTACAAACTGAGAATATTAACAAACTTGGGACGCACTCGTAGGTACAATTTTCAAAGTACACAAGACGCTGCACAACATTAATGTACAAATTGTTTAATCAGAAGACGCTGCACAAAATAAGAATATAAAAATTGTTAAATCAGTATACGTTGCACAAAATGAGAATGTACAAATTTTTTAATTAGAAGACGCTGCACAAAATGAGAATGTACCTACAAATTGTTAAAGCAGAAGACGACAAAATGAGTATGTATAAATAGTTTAATCAGAAGACGCTGCACAAAATGAGAATGTAAAAATTGTTTGATCAGAAGACGCTGCACAAAATGAGAATGTACAGATTGATAAATCATAAGACGCGTTGCTCACCGCGCTCAATATTTGAGCTTCTTACTTACCGCCAAATAAGCACTGTCTCTCTCGACCAGGTCAGCCAGCCTGTTGATCAGCTGGCCTCGCTCTGACGCATCCATCCTCCTCCACGGTGAGCCTAGCCTAGTGAACAATATAATTCAGTTAATTATACTTCATTACATCAGCTCATATACATATCAGGTGTAATAAAATTAGCTGAAACTATTTTAACTGGTGCTTCTACCCATGAAACTGAACAACTTTCCCCTTGGAACCCATAGTCAAATCGCAAAAAAAATTGGCTCTCCCATACTAACTCGATCAGCTGATCAGCCAACTTAGTATGGGAAGTTCAAAATTTTTTTTTATATTTGACTATGGGTTTCATGGGAAAAGTTGTTCAGTTTCAAAGGTAGAAGCACCAGTTAAAATAGTTTCAGCTAATTTTGTTAGAGCTTATATACGTCCCCAAAGAGGGGCTTGAGCCTACCCTGATTTATGGCAATCAGGCCTTAACCATCCATGTGGGCCCAGTCCGGGTTGGTCGACTTCACATGCAACCTTCGAGTTGCTTCGCAGGCGTGTGCAGGTTTCCTCACGATGTTTTCCTTCACCGTTAAAGCGTACATATGAAATCGAAATTGAAAACACATTGGTACCTACGCGGCAGGATTTGAACCACGACCTCCCAGACAGGAGGTAGCAGCCCTATATAGCCGTTACGCCACTGACGCTCACTTATTATACTTATTATTCTTCAATAATACTAAAACCATCTACTTAGTATTCTATCCTAAAATGACTTACAAATTACAAACTGTCTTCAAAGATGGTAGGTTTAAACTTTCTAATAAATTAAATTAATTTTCCCAGTAGGTAGGTAGGTACCTACAGATTAGATACAATTTTTTAGGGTTCCGTACTCAAAAAAGAACCCTTATAGTTTCGCCATGTCCGTCCATCTGTGTCTGTCCGCGGCCTAGCTCAGATAATATTAGTATACTAAACAGCTGTTCTTTGGCATAGTTATACTATCAATCACGCCAACAAAGTAGTAAAATAAAATCTTAAAATTTTTTTTTAGGACGGTACTTCCCACGCAAAGTGGGGATGATTTTGGTTTTCGTCTATTCGGGTGTCGTTGGATAGGTCGTTCAAAAATATTGCTGGGGTGTTGTAAAAACGTTTTTTGATTCAGCGATCCGTTTGCTAAATATTAAAGCTTTAAAGTGCAAATTTTTGTTACAGCCAGTTTCCCCCACCCTGCCAGCTAAACCGCAATTTGAGGAAATAATTGGCAATAGTAGGGCATTCATATCACGGCCAAGTAGGTTATCTTAGTTTGGGAGTAATAGTCGACCAACTCAAGATGTGCAGTTGAATTTGTTAAAAGTTCATAGATTTTCCATTTAAAACGGACATACTGCTCGCTTCTCTCGTTTGTAACTTGTCTCTCCAGAAGCAAATTCTTAGCTACGACCTTGCCTGGATTACTAATTTCTTTCCATTAATTTGAAACACAGACACAGGAGTAATGTTTAATACACTTTGAGATTATTTTTAAATGAAATTATAACAACTTAAAACAATTATAAAAACTGAATTATTCAATAAATTTATATTTTATAATTGAAAACGCTAAACACGTAAAACCGATTTCCATCGCAACAACTAAGCACCATTTTGCATTATTGTTTTTGGTTTCTAATAAAATACTACGCCGATTTTAATAAAATTTATATGGGACCCACATGGGAATCACTAGCTTTCAAATAAAAAAAGAATCACCAAAATCGGTTGACCCAGTTGAGATAACACACATAAAAAACATACAGTCGAATTGATAACCTCCTCCTTTTTGGAAGTCGGTTGAAAAACGGAAGGCACTTACTTGAAGGCATTTTTAGCTGCTTTAACAGCCTTGTCCACGTCAGCTTTGGATGCTTGTTGGACGTCGGCAATGACCTGTCCGGTAGCCGGGTTCTCTGTCTGGAATGTCTTGCCATCGCTCGACTTCACCCATTCGTTGTTGATGAATAGCTATAATGAAGCGATTGGAAACATTTGTTCCTATAATGTATTTTAACAGAGGATCTAATCGTCAAACTGAACTTTCTCCAAGGAACGAATGGATTGTATTAGACTGGATCAAAATAAATTTAACTTCCCATACCTTGCTATCAGTCTGTTTTGGTATAGTTATGATGATGATGACCATTATCACATCAGCTAAAGGACGTCCACTGCTGGACATAGACCTCCTCTGAGTTGAGGGGTTTTCCCGTAATCGCCACGCTTGGCAAGCGGGTAGGCGATTGCAGTGTGCCGTGATGCGGCACAGTATGCGGAAAGCACGCTGCTAACTTCCGGTTACGTCCCTTAGTAGCCTCTTACGACATGCTTTGGAAGAGATGGAATGGTCCAACTCTATGCATGGAACCATACCGCTCTTCCCATACCTACGAAAGGACCTAAACAAACTAACATACATACAAAGTGCATACAAAGATATACATACAAACATTGCAAGTAAAATACAATCTTTTAAAATATTTATTAGCCATCGTTGGTAGAGTTAATTTTTGGTCGTATAAAGTTTTTAATCACCTAAGTTTTCATGTGCATGATATGAAAATAACCTAACCAATTTATTTAATAAATAAAGACCCTGCCTTAATACATAAACACTCTTTTTTAGGCAATCGGGTAAAAATGTATCCTATGTCACTCACGGAATCAAGAAGAATCTTACGATACCTGGCACTCAAACAGGCTTACCCAAAGAAACAGACATACATACATAGGTACAGAGGCCAGCACATCAAGCTAGACACTTTGGACTTTGTACCGTTCTTATGTCGTACGCTTATGGATCCGAGTTGCGATACGAGTGACTAGCTTGATGTGCTGGCCTCTGTACATACATACACCCGAAAACATTGCCCCCCCACCCCTTTTGGGCAGGAGGTTAGTGACTTCGAAGGGCCAGTGACAAGATGAAGTTCGGATTCTATCAAATATTCTTGGATCATATACATCCCCAACCCGGGGGCTCGAGTCTACCCTGAATTAGGGCGATCGGGCCTTGGTCGACCACGCGGGCCCAGTGCGGGTTGGTAGACTTCACACACCTTCAAGTTTTTTCGCAGGCGTGTGCAAGTTTTCTCACGATGTTTTTCCTTCACCGTAAGAGCGTCGGATAACTTGGTTCACTTTGTTAAAATAAATAAAAGTAAGTTTAACTACTTATCTGATGTATTAACATGTGATAAATCATTTTATCGACATTAAATACTCTACCGAACTCACAATATTTTATCATCTTGATTTATTGCAAGATGATACCGGTAAACGGGAGCGAATGAACACTATAATACGTACCCCGGTGTATAATATTTCTGGGTTTGCTTGAGGCACTGGAGCAGCCGTGGCAAGTTTAGCTTTTTGTGTTTGAACGAGTTTTCCAAGATTTCGCAGCATTTTGGAATCCAAAGGCGACCGACCGCACCACACAGCGAAGAAAAAATGAATGATGAACACAGACTATTTATTCACTTGCTGTCGCGCGTGACTTCGCCCGAGTGGATATCGTTTTTAAGGTTCCGTACCCAAAAGGTAAAAACGGGACCCTATTACTAAGACTTCGTTATCCGTCCGTCTGTCACCAGACTGTATTTAGCTAGACAGTTGAAATTTTCACAGATGATGTATTTCTGTTGCCGCTAACAAATAGTACCTCTAATAATTAGAAAAAGTTAAAAAATAAGGGGGGTCTCCATATTAAAAACGTGTTTCTTTTTAAACATATAGAATCTAGCGCCATCTAGTATGATGGTACGGAATCCTATGTGTGCGGTTCTGACTCGTACTTGGCCGGTTGTTTATGATTAGGCTGGTGCACACGACTTCGCGTGGAGGTTAGGTTTCTACAAACTATAGATTATAGTTTGTGTTGGGTTCCCTCGGTTCAAACTGTATTAGGGTTCCGTGGTCAAACTTATAGTTAATGTCCGTCAGTCCGTTGGTATATCACAGCCGTTTTGCTCAAAGACTATTAAAACTATGAACCTGAAATTTGATAAAATTATGAATCTGTAAAAAAAATATTAGAGTTCACCCGCTATATGTAAAATGGCGGTGAACTTTTTTTGTTCACGTACCCTATTGTATAGGGTATCGTTGAATAGGTCTTTTGAAACTACTGATGGTTTGCTACTCGTAAGATCACTTTTCCGTTATGTGATTCGTGATTTTCGTTTTAGTCAACTATATGTCCCCAGACCCAACTTGCCAGATAAACCACTATTTTAGGAAATCCGAAACTATTGGAAATAGGGGGGGCATATAATTAAATTAAAAGGAAAATTATTAAGGCCAAGTACTAAGCTTTCTTAGTTTAGGAGTAACAATCGACCAATATAAAAATATGAAGTTGTTTAACACTTATTATACATATTTTTTTAAGATCTGTTGGCATCCATATTTTTATGTAAATAAATAATTTTGAATTCAAAATTTTGTAAAAAAAGTTCGGCGCAGACCTTCCATTGAAAATTTTCTATGTATACCAACAGAAAAATTAACTTGTTTTTTTTTAAGACTATGGAAACCTACTTTGCGCGTGGTTCGACACGCACTTGGCCACTTTTTTATATTCTGTGGTCTGTTTTCTCAGGTAGTAGGTGTATATTGGATAAGCTAAACCTCTTTTGAAAGAATACCGTTCACAAACTTAGTGAAGTTAAACTTTACATGAGGTAGTACCTACCCATATTGAATATCAAAATAATATCTATGCTATTTTCACAGTGAAGTTTTCATCATAAAATAAGTAATTTAAGCCATAATAAGAAGGTACATACAATTACATAAAGACATAAATTTCAGAGTTACAGTTTTCGGGAAAGTTTATCCAGGATCATAATTATGACGTCGTAATAACAAGATATTACCGTATTCGACGTGTTTAATCTAACAGTGAAAGTTTCATCTTAATAATAGGTCTTTACCTATGAAATTGCCGATTCAGTTTTTGAAGTTCAATGCCAATTTTTATTGAAAATGAAAAAGTTATTGTTTTTTATTATTGACCATATGGTGACACTACTTATGGTCTTTTATTAGTAACTAGTGGCATGTCTTTGATGTTCCAATCCCCTGAGCTATGTACCATTGAATGGAACAAAATCGTTTTCTTAGTGGTCAGTGGGGCAATTTTTTAGACTAGTTAATTTTCTTGAATTTTCCTGAAAGTGACGAAATCGTATGCGGAGTATTCCCAAATATGACATTAGTAACAAAGATACTGCTGCAATAACTAGAGCTTTAAAATTAAAAATGTGTATTTTATGCCTTAATAATAGGCGATTTTTTCAGGTGGAAAAACCCGACTTCATGGCATATGGTATATGGTAAACAATAGGCATATGTTTCACCATTTAATTTCTAATAGTCTAATGCTATTTTGAGAATAAATTTTGTTTTAGTAACTATTGTTCTTAATGGTATTAATTTTCATCTTTAAAGTTTTTTATACAATAGGCAATTTCATAGGTAAAGACCTAATATATTGAGCCATCCCAGAGATAAAGTTTACTTGTTTTTCTTGTAACCCTTTGATAAAAAAATATCCGGAACAAAAAAAAATACGTTTACCCACTCATGCTATACGATATCATCATGCTAAATATAAATAAAATCGGTGATTTTTTGCGTGATGAAGCATTTTTAAAAATAATTTTTTTTGACATTCCTTTTTCCGGGATAAAAAGTATCTAGGATAATGTTATTTATTATGTTATATTGATTATGTTATTTAGAGCTTCTACGCATCAAACTGAGCAACTTTTGTTCTACGACTATGCTAAAATCGCAAATAAAATTTCGTTTTCTCAAACAAATTACCCGACCTTCAAAGTCAAATATTTTATGATGCGTGGAATCCCTAGTTGACGGGTCCTACAGCATTTTACACCGTGTAGTCGTTTTAATCGATTCGTCCCAGCCTTTTTTTGTGTGATGCTTGAACAGACAGACAGACAGACTTGTTTTGATTGTTTGGTTTTGAATTATACATATCCTTCACGGTTCACGATTATTATTTAAAAAATATATATTTCATGTACATGATTCGGCCTCGTCATAGTTATAAGATTAGAGCATTTGCTAAATAGTAATAAGAACCATTTGTATGGAGCGTGCTAAGGAAACACTCCTCTTAATAGGCTAGGTATACTTATTTTAGTTTCGCCGATATTTTTAATCTAGATATACTTACTTATCAAATATCAAGATTTTTTCTAGTACCTACCTATAGATAATTTTTAAAACGCAACTCATTATCCAATGTCATTCGTTACATGTACAGATCGTATCATACCGCTACCTCGAGCGCTACCTTCACACCTTCGGCCAACGCGTTGGGCCAATGTGAACGCCCGAACAACAGGAACGTACCGCTTATATACAGTAGACTATACGTTAAACGAAGAATTAGATAAGTACTTACTTCTAAACTGTAACAACGCGCGTTGGCCGGATGTATGGAGAGTAAAAAAAAACGGGAATCTCCTCATTGTCGGGTTATAATAGCTAGCTAAGAAACCTGAAAAAGAACTGTGCTTGCAGTTATACTACTACATTCTATATGTCGAAATCGAAAACGCAGTCTGAAACAGAAAATTTCAAAATAACGAAGTCTAGAAACAAGTTATCGCAAGACATTAAAACAAACAAATATATCAAAATTAAGGACCAAGTTTCGCTAACAATGAATAAGGATATAACGAGCAGGTGGAATATCATTTCTGAGATATTGACGTATGACTCATTCACTCACTGACTTATCAAAATTATACATCACTTCCAGGTGACTTAGAAACTTGAAATTTGACGAGGTAGGTTATTGGACGTATACAAAGGGAAAATTCGAAAAATGGTCAAGTGTGAGTCGTAGTCGCGCACTGAGGGCTCCGTACAACCATTACTCAGCAAAATATATAGACCACTTCCAGGTAACTTATAAACTTGAAATTTGGCATCAAGGTAGGTTATTGGACGTATAAAAAGGAAAAATTAGAAAAACGGCCAAGTGTGAGTCGTACTCGTGCACTAAGGGTTCCGTATCATCACTATACTCAGAAAAATCTGTAGAACACTTCCAGGTAAATAATAAACTTGAAATTTGCCATCCAGATATGTTATTAGGCGTATATACAAAAAAAATTGAAAAAGCAGTTTTTACCCAGGTGGCTTGCGCACCGAGGCTTCGGTACCACCAAAAATATCTTATATGTGTCTATTACTTGATTATGGATAGGAAATTAGTATTAGTACTTAAAAAAAATATCGCAACAAAACATAAATGTGAAATGGGGCCAAGTTCGATATAAAAAAATTACAGCAATCTAAATGAGTAGGTACCAAGTTCTATAGTGGTTCCTAAATCATAGCTACGGAACTTCAAATAGATATATTTATTTTAGACTTCTCCAAATAATAGAGAATGTATAACGGTTTTCAGTTGCTTAAAAAATGTGTTATATTCTGTGCTACTACTTGGTGTAACTTGGCAAGTTTTCACTATACAACTTTATTCTATATTGATATTTACTTTTAAAAAGTAAGCTTTGCTTGCTTTGTAAGTTTTCCCCCATTACTAAAGTAAAGACCGTTAAAAGAAACAAAAAGATTAAAGACCGTTTTAATTACATAATAATGACATTGCGCTTAAAAATGTACACGTCTAAAACATGGAATTTAGTATTTGAACTCCATATAGGGCTTACATATAATCCCCCTAAAGTTTCCTGGAGAGGTATTTTTACATTCTGTATAAATTTTAAAGAATGCGATTTGATACATCTGTAATTGCCGCACTCTGTGACATTACCTTAGTTTTTGTAGAAAGGGACTAAGTGGTTTAGGCGCCATGAGTTTGGAATTGTCTAGAAGGATGAGATTAAAGAGTCTAATGAGCCATTGTAATCCTACTGGTCCAAATAATTTTTAAATCTCCGCAGATTTCAAGGTCCAATGGCTTTCCTGTTCTTCGTCTTTTTCACTGGCAACTTTACTTTGTCAATGTCAATCTCTTGCGTTGGTCCCTGTACTCTACTGGCATAAGAGGATCCAAATCTTGGCTGGGGTATTCCTCATTCATTTAGTCTTTGTAGTACTCATACCACCTGCTCGTATATCCTTATTCATTGTTAGCGAAACTTAGTCCTTACTTTTGATAAAGTTGGTTTTAATGTATTGCGATAACTTGTTTCTAGACTTCGCTATTTTGAAATTTTCAGTGTCAGACTGCGTTTTCGATTTTAACATAGACTGTCAACAGTCAGTTAAACTAACAGTTAAACTTACAGTAAAACTGAACAGTTAAACTTAAAACTTACAGTTAAACTGAACATTTAAACTTAACAGTTAAACTTACAGTTAATCTTATAGTTAAACTTACAGTTTCACTTACAGTTAAACTTACATCTAAACTTATAGTTAAACTTACAGCTAAACTAACAGTTAAGCATAACAGTTAAACTAACAGTTTAATTTAAAACTTAACAGTTAAACTTTCAGTTGAACCTAACAGCTACTTACAGTTAAACTAACAGTTAAACTTACAGTTAAACTAAGTTTGTTTTAGTTTTAGTTTGAGTTTGGGTTTTGGGTTGGCGCATTTGATGGGGCACTGGAAGGTATATTTAAGTCCATACTCCCATACTCTCGCTTTAATAGTAGCTGAATTCTGAAATCTAGATTATAACCCCAGTTATCATCAGACCCGCGTGATAAAGGAAGTACTACTTACAATTTTAGCTCAAACTAATAGTTTAAATCATAATACAGACAAACCAAGAGCCCAAAATAATGTCAATTGAGCTGACTATCTTGGAAATTCCTGACTTTAACGTTTATTTATGGCATTCTAGAATTTGTTTTTTTTATTAAGTCAGTGAGTGAATGAGTCATACGTCAATATCTCAGAAATGATAAAGTATAATATTATGAAAATTAGGATTCTAGGTGATCGAGGGGGTCTTACTAGACACACAAAATCGCAAGTGTGTAAGACAAGCATATTTTAAGTTACAGGTAGGTCAAAAGTGGCCCGAAATGGTTCGTGCAACATAACCCACAGCCGGTGTCCTTTTTCTTTTAGGAATTGGCGGACACACTACCGTGTGTCTAAAATCTAGATATGTTTATACAGAAAATATCTGTTTATTTAGACCGTCATATTTCATAAGTCATAAGTTTTTTGAAAAAGACAGGTATTTACGGACATAGATTTATCTTAACCGAATAAGCGAACCTCTTCTTTTTGTAGTTGATTTTTTATTTTGTTTTTCGGCATGTGTCGTCAAAATGTTACGAATAATTCATTCAATCTCTGTTTCCTGTTGATTATTGCGTCTTTGAATTTGTCTCTGTAGTTTTTTTGGGGAAATAATACAATTTAAGCCTTCTAGGAAGCCGTTTCAACATTTTTGAGTCAAACTGTTGTTCCGTGACCAAAGTACTTAACACGTCTCCTCTTAGTAGCTTTGTCTAGAAGAATCTAGACTTTCAAAAAAATCCACGGCGTTTTTGTGAGTATCGACAGTAAGTTTTTTGTAAGACTAGCTTTTGTTAGCGGCTTCGCTCGCGTGAACATAGTTTTTATGACTGTCTGTGAGAGTGCGCAGTGCGCGAGCCGCAGCGTGGAAAAAAGTAGCCTATATGTTAATCCAGGTCCTAATCTGTCTACGTACTAAATTTCAGTCAGATACTTTCATTAGTTTTTACGTGAAAGAGTAACAAACATCTATACGAGGGCGGTTTGATAAGTCCATGACTTTGGAAAGAAGAAACACTCTTTTTACATATATATTTTTTTATTTTTCTACATAATCTCCTTTCGACTCTACGCTCTTAGTCCAGCTATGTTCCAACCTCTTACACCCATTAAAAAAATATTTTTTGTCAAACCCTGAAAAATAGGCCTCAGTTTCGGCTACCACCTCTTCGTTTGACGAAAATATTTGCCCGCCAAGCCATTTCTTCATGTTTGGGAAGAGGAAAAGTCACAGGGGGCTAAATCTGGCGAATACGGAGGGTGTGGCAATGATTCGTATCCTAATTTGACAATTTTTGATGTCGCGATTGCAGACGAGTGGGCCGGTGCATAATCCTGATGAAATAGAATTTTTTTCTTTGATAGATGCGGTCGTTTCTTGATCAACTTTTTATTGAATCTATCTAACAATGCAGCATAGTAAGCTCCGGTTATTGTCTTGCCTTTATCCAAAAAATCGATGTAAATAACCCCTTGGCTGTCCCAAAAGACTGTGGCCATCACTTTACCAGCCGAGCAAACAGTTTTTGCCTTCTTTGGTGCACATTCCCTGGTAGAAGTTCATTGCTTCGACTGTTGCTTAGTCTCTGGTGTATAACGAATTGATAGACCCACGTTTCGTCAACTGTTATGTACCGACGCATAAACTCACTCGGATTGCGATTATACATGGCTAGGCATTCCTCAGAAGCTGTTACACGATTTCGTTTCTGGTCGACTGTTAGTAAACGCGGCACCCATCTTGCAGAAAGCTTTTTCATGGCCAGAATATCATGAAAAATATAAAAACCACGTTCAGTCGAGATGTGCACAGCATCACTTATTTCGTGTATCTTCACTCGACGGTCTGCCAAAACAATATCATGTATTTTATTAACCATGCCCTCCGTAGCACACCTCGGTCACTGGCGATCAAATGTATGAAACAAACGTGTGCGTTTCCTACGCACACAGTCTAAGCTCGTGTAGGTGAACGAGTACCATGCTTGTGTGAGTGAGATAAGACATTTTAGGGTTGCCACCATTTTGCCGTAATCTATTCGTAGTGCGTTCGCGAATTGGGAACGCAATTTTCTTTTTTTGTACGGAACCCTAAAAAAATAAAACAGTAGCGAAGCCGAATTTGTACAATTAAATTTACAAATTCGTCTTCGCTAGTGTTTAATTATGTGTATAGATATGAGAAATTATTGTAAGGCAATGTAGATTTTTAGAGAGGCATTCTAAGCCCGATCGCCTTAATTCAGGGTAGGCTCGAGCCCCTCGGTGGGGACGTATATGAGCTGATATGATGTATTTTTAAATTGAATATACCTATTACTTAATATTCTGTAAATATTTCGAGCGTCTACCTGCTGCCGTTATCAATTTAGAGCAAAAAAGAGCGATAAAATCATGTTTGTTGTATGGGAGCCCCTTAATTATTATTTTTTTGTACCTACCTATTTGTTGTTATAGCAGCAACAGAAATACATCATCTGTGAAAACAGCGAAGTCTCAGTAATAGGGTCCCGTTTTTACCCTTTGGGTACGGAACTCTAAAAACAGAACACACCGGGCACACAAAATTGTGAATAGTTTGATTGCAGGCTCATCATCTGATTCTCCGATAATTTTCAAATTCGCGAAAACATAAGTATACATAAACATTAAACACGCCGCGACCGCTAGCACAGGTTGAGATACTAGCGCTAGTAATAATATATATATGGTCTAACAAAATTAGCTGAAACTAATTTAACTGGTGCTTCTAACCATGAAACTGAACAACTTTCCCCATAGAACCCAGTCAAATCGCAAAAAAAAAATTGGCTTTCCCAACTAACTCGATCAGCTGATCAGCCAATTTAGTATGGGAAGTTCAAATATTTTTTTGCTATTTGACTATGGGTTCCATGGGGAAAGTTGTTCAGTTTCATGGTTAGAAGCACCAGTTAAAATAGTTTCAGCTAATTTTGTTAGACCTTATATACTTATATACAGTGCCGCGACACCAGCGGCGCGCCGCGCCGCCGCCCGCGGAGAAATCAAACAAATCACATATGGCGTCGCATCGCGGCTAAGCTAATCCCAAGTCAAAGCTTTGAGGATATACCGCCCCGCTGCTAGTACTTTTTATTGTACTGTGCCGCCGCCGTGCAATTTTGTAAGGAAATTCAAGCCACCAAAATATTACGTAAGTTGAAAACATGATTGTTTGTTTATATAGATATTGTGTTGTTTTCAGTGTGATCTGATAGGTATAGGTCTAAAACGGATAGGGTAAAAGAAATACTAAACATAAGTACCTATTGTAAATTAGTTTTCTACTAAAACATAAAGCACTTTAAAAATAACTGGGTATGCCTTGGTTCATCCAATGGGAATCTGTAGAACTTTCTTTTAGTTTTGTCGTTTGTAGAGCTTTAAACAACCGTACAAAGCACAAGACACGCCCATTACAAAAGTATTTGTAAATATTTGAATATTTTACGTGGCCTCCGCTCTGCGCACCGCGTCCTTGCCAGCCGATTACTCTGAGGCTACTGAGCGGGGGTGGGCGGCACTTTCAACGGGAGGCAGAGAGTGACTATACTGTACGCTAATACTCTTTATTGTACTGTATCCGTAGTGACCTCAATCGGCCTTCCTGGGCGCTCCGCGTCATTAGTGGTAGTACGTCCACAAGGAAATTCAGTTAATCAACTTATTACCATCCCATGAGAAGTCGCAAAATCACCATAATACTTTTTCAATTTGTCTTCGGTCTGCTTAATAGTTTTACCACGTAAAAAATAGTGTTTAATTAGCACTCAAAACTCGCTTTTCTCCATTTTCGAAAAAGTCGCCTAACTTTTTTGTTTCTAAAAAGCTTGTTTTCGCGCCATATTTGAAAAAAAACCGCATGCGCTTCGTAATGAGTTTCCAAATATGAGACAAAAAAAAATATTAAAAAAGTTTTTATTTAACCTTAAAGTCATTGAGTTGCCAAACTGCCCTCGTACATACAAACTTTCGCGTTTATAATATTAGTAGGATAGATAGACATAAAACTTTATTTCAGGCACATAAGGTCATACATTAAATCGTCACTTTTTATCAGGTGAAATGCAATCAAACGCATTCAAATTGTAGATTTAAAAATAACATCGAAATACCTAAAAACTTTTCGGTAGATACAAGCTTTTATTTTATTAAAAGAATTTTTGATCGAAAATGTCAAATGTGTGCCGAACGTTGTTAGGTAAACGTCAGTAGATTTGAAATTTGATTAATGCGCCGAAAGCCGTAGCTCGCAAGATTAATACCGTCCGCCGGTCCGCCGCGCCGCGCCGCGCCGGTCCATCGCCCCTGACGCCAACAGTTGTCGTTAAAAAAATACTTTGTACTTTATAAAAAAACAAGTGCTTTATTTCGTAAAAAAATATGTACTGTACAAAACATACAATTTATTCTGAGCTCAGACATTCTTAGTACACTGTATAAAAGTATCATGGCACCGCAATATGGCGATAAAATTAAAAATAAAGACTAAAAAAAAATAAATGCTTTCGGCCTTAGAGACTGCAAAACTTATACTCTTATAGGTCTGAGTTAGACTCATAGATTGCAAATACGGTAAACCACTGGAAGACTGTAATATCCCAAGTATCAAGAAGGCCCGGGATAAATCGACTATTTTCATGTTTTTTCTGAATTCTTACAAAGATTGTAAAAAAGCTATTACAAATATATAATATTTAGAATTAAGACTAATTAACAGGTTATATCCACTTTACAACTTTAACAGGTACGAAAGTTTGAAAGGTTTCACTCAGCAGTGTTTTAAAACTTCCCCACGTTACCTAAAAAAAACGCCCAAGGTCCACCCAGATTCCGGGTGTACCTTCAGGTGGACAACGGGCAGGATCGGATAGTAATATCAGATCATTTACCTTTTAAAATCTTTTGAGGTTTGCTGCGACATTCTAACTTCACTTCGTAGGATCTTTTGCGATTATTTAGGAACTGTTCCAAAACCAAAGTTTAAATCGTGAAATCAAAGAGACGAAGCTGTGTCATAAGGCTATCCCACGCTGTTGGAAAATTATCAGATAAGCGATCGTTCACCCTCAGTCTATTTTGGAATAGTATCGGGTGAAGTTCACATCCTACAAGTGATTTCTAATCGGTTTGGGACGTAACTCTATTTTACTAAACATTAAAAGAACTAACTCCATTCATATTGCATAATATATTATCGATTGATACTACTCTCACAACTGCAGCACCAGGCGAATGGCTTGAGGCACAGGTACGACTGAGAGGCACTAGTCACTGTCTTGTGTTCTTAGTGTACTGTTAACCGATATTACTCTGTGACCGTATTAAAAACCTTCTCAAAATTTCGACTATGTAGATCAGAATGAATTAGTTAACTCCTTGAGCGTGTTTTGGACTACCGGTAGGCCAGAAAAAATGTCTCCGTGGAGCGTGTTTTGGACTACCGGTAGACCAAATAAACTCTTATGTGATTGGTTGCCGTCTTACCGACCGTATAGGAACGAATCTTTTTATACACAAACTGTATCATGTTGTGACCTGTTTTATCTTCTTTTTATCGTTCATCCTTTCGAATATCATTCAAAAATAAATTATTTCCAAGCCGGGCGGCCATAGTCAGCCATATTGTTTTGCCGTGTCGTTTGTATTGTGAGAATAGTAAAGTGTGAAAATGAGTTTCAGACGTAAACGGTTCGTGTTGTTATATAAATCTCATATCAAATTACTGGGAAAAGAATGAAGATTATGTTAAAATGATTAGTTTTTGAAATAATTGAAAAATAATTAGTTAAAACTGAGACCAAGTTTTGGTAACGGCAAAATGGCTAATTTTATTTTTTTGAACAAATGAAAAATTAATTTCAGACGTAAATAGTATGTTTTGTTATATAAATCTCATATCAAAATACTCGAAAAAAAATGTACATTATGTGGAAGTGATTAGTTTTTCAAATATTTGCAAAAATAATTTGTGAAAAGTACGAAGTACTGTGCACAACGGCAAAGTGATGAACTCCGTTTTTTGTCGTTGGAAACTTATCCTAATTTTGTAGTAAAACTATTGTGATTCGAAGTGAAATATTTAGTTTATATACACTTATGAAAATGTATTATGCTATGATACTTTTAGTTTTTGCGAAAATGTGTAATAAGATTGTGTAAGTGGGTGCATTCAGCGACTAAAAGTGCAAAAATCAAGTTTTTTTTTGAAAATGTTGATGAAAACCACAAAATGTCTTCATCAGGTGAGTTATTTCTAAATATCTTTTAATTTTAATACCTAGGCAATTTATTAATCTTTACAACGGTATATAACAATAGTATATAACTTAATTATATATTTACAAAAAACTTAAAAAAATAGGTCCTAGCCGAGTCTGAATGACGTCATCCATGACTCAACACGCTCAAGGCACTTTAGCGGAAAAAATCGAATTACGCTCCACGGGTTAAGTATGCCATGGGATCACTAAAACCTTTCAAACTTTCTCTAAAGGCTCTCCCAAACACAGCTTCAAATTTATGACATGTGGATTTAAAAAAAGTTGCTTTTTCTTTGGCAAAGACTGTAAAATGTTTCCATGTCTAGTGGCTCCAACCGAGAGCTTTGTCAAACATTTGAAGCTACATCTGTGGAGTGTGTATCTCCTACATACATTTACGAGTTCTTGTCTGTGAGCTTGACGACCACGGCCTTCACTTCAGTGTAATTCTTGATACCGTACGGCCCGTTCTCGCGGCCGAGGCCGGACTGCTTGAACCCGCCGAAGGGCACTTGTGTTCCGAACACGTTGTAGTCGTTCACCCACACCGTGCCCGCGCGCAGCGCCTGCGGAAGTGTAAGATCAGCAATCAATATATTTTTTTAACCAGAGGTACCGGGTTGAAATCCGGACGGCCAATGTCTCGAAACTTACGTACATATACTCTACTCACCGATTGCTTTAACGGTGAAGGAAAACATCGTGAGGAAACCTGCACACGCCTGCGAAGAAACTCAAAGGGTGTGTGTGAAGTCGACCAACCCGCACTGGGCCCGCGTGGTCAAATGTATGAAACAAACGTGTGCGTTCCTACGCACACAGTCTAAGCTCGTGTAGGTGAACGCGTACCATGCTTGTGTGAGTGAGATAAGACATGCTAGGGTTGCCACCATTTTGCCGTAATTTATTCGTAGTGCGTTCGCGAATTGGGAACGCAATTTTCTTTTTTTGTACGGAACCCTAAAAACAGTAGCGAAGCCGAATTTGTACAATTAAATGTTCAAATTCGGCTTCGCTAGTGTTTAATTATGTGTATAGATATGAGAAATTATTGTAAGGCAATGTAGATTTTTAGAGGCATTGTAAGGCCCGATCGCCCTAATTCAGGGTAGGCTCGAGCCACTCGGTGGGGATGTATATGAGCTGATATAATGATGAAAACTAATAAGTCCGTCCGGCCGTTATATCCAACCGATTTGCTTGATTTTTTTAAACAAAAGATATTCATGCACAGATTTGTCGTTAAGCATTGGAAATCACCCCCACGAGCGGCTAGCGGCTCGCGCACCGCGCTCCCATTTAGAATATTATACGACTCCGTCCGGCCGTTCTATCGAACCGATTTGCTTCATTTTTTTAATGAAAGATGCATAGATTTGTCATCAAGCATTAAAATCACTTAACTTTCGCCCTTCTCAAGTTATTACACAAGACTCAAACGTGATTTTCGTTGCTTTCTTTCTTAATGTTTCTAATTGAAGTAGGTACCTACGCGGTTTGTTTTGGTCTAAGAACACTCGCTGGAATGAGCCCATGAGATGATCCTATGAATGATGAATGAGATTCATACGGTTTTCATCAATAGACGGACTGTTTTATGATGAAGGTTAAGTAATTCAAATAATTATGGAATACCTAACCAGAATTATACCTTTTTTTATGGTACCTACATAATATTTTTTTTAATATTGTGTAAGTTAAGAGTTAGCGCGATCGCAATTTTCTCATTTAAAACGCACAGTACACTTTTGTGAGTAGTTGTTTTGCTTTCATTTATGGGTGATGGAAAGAAAACGAAAAGTACTCCGAGGACGTATGAAAGCTAGATGTGAACATTCAACGCGCACATTCCCGCACATCGCACAACATCGATGGCAAGCCACTTGCGGGTTGTCCACCGCGCACCATGTACATCGGACATAATAATAATAATGAAAGGTATCATTGTTGTACTTGTGTGCGAGGTGTGGTGGTACGGAACCCTCGGTGCGCGGGTCCTACTCGCACTTGGCCGGTTTTTGCATTTCCTTGCGTGCACAGCAAGGTCTGGTGGCCCCCTACATCCTCTGTCCCGGGGGACCTAGAAGCCACCCCACATGGTGTCCTCTGGTAACACTCGGTATACAGGTAGTTTGCCCGGTCCAGTTACACGGTGAACACCGCGGCGGCCGCCAGCCGGTACTCTATGTCGTTGGCACGCGCCACCAGCTCCTCCATCTTGAAGAATGTGTACCTGAATAAAGCAGTAGGCGCGGTTCAGGTGAACCTTTACCTAAATGAGGCAGTTGACGCGGTCTAGATGAACCTGTACCTGCATGTGGCCCGGTCAAGGTCCCTGGTGAACACGGCAACCGTCAGCCCGTAAGCGAGCGTCACCAGCTCCTCCGTCTGGGACAACCTGTCTGTATCTGAATGAGGCAATTGGCGCGATCCAGGTGCAACTGTACCTGTATGAGGTAGTTGGCCCGGTCCAGGTCCTTGGTGAACACGGCCGCCGCCAGCCCGTACTCCGTGTCGTTGGCGCGATCAACAAGCTCCTCCATCTTGGAAAACTTAATGATTTGCTGCACGGGCCCGAAGATCTGCAAGTTGACATAATAATGAATTTATATTACATGATTTCATACACTGTGGAGAAAAGTTCAAGGCGGTAAAAGTTTTTTTTTTCTTTTATAATAAATAAGACAAACATAAGAGCGAACGGCTAGGGTCGCTAACTCCTGTCCGGAAGGTCGTGGTTCATATCCTGCCAAGTACCAATGTGTTTTCGAATTTTCATTTTATATGTACGTTTATCCAACGCTCTCACGGTGAAGAAAATCATCGCGAAGAAACCTGTACACTCCTGCGAAGAAACTCGAAGGTTGTGTGTGAAGTCGACCAACCTACACTGGGCCCGCTTGGTCGACTAAGGCCCGACCGCCCTAATTCAGGGCAGGCTCGAGGCCCTCGATGAGGACGTGTATGTGCTGATATGATGATAATAAAACACAAACTTGCCATTCCGGAAAGTAGCTGGAGACATAATAACATGTGACGGGCATAAAAGATTTCTCTGCCAAATTGTGCGCTATTTGTGTCGATTCGGTTTTTTACAAATCAACGAAACTAAAATTAGGTTAAGATGTGTCAAAATTACGTTTGCTATTTGTAAAAACTTGACTTAACTTATCTGACAGATCTAAACTAAAATCGAACTAAAATAAGTTTACAACGCCATTTTGCTATTCAGAACTACCATATTTTAGATGCGTCAAACTAAAATTGAGCCAATTTTAATCGCGAACTATTTTGGTGACCACTAAATTTTAATTGGTCTTGGAAAACCACAAAAGTGGAAATTTAGTGATGAATACCTAAGTAAAGTGATGGTATAAACCCTTGTAGTTACTCCAGGACACTGCACCTTTGCCCTGAGGGTCTCATGATAACCAGGTTGGTGGCCGACAGCTCTATAAAACAGTCAAAGCTAGAAGTTTGGCGTTTGGACCAAGATGCATCAGCACACTGCGCGACTCTGAACCGGAGAATTCTGATCTGAGGGTTTGACTCAGATTATGGTGACCAGGTCAATACACCAGGTTGGAAGACGTCTGGTCTTATGCCTTTCCAACTTTCAGCTTCGGCAGTTTAAGGAAGCCATCGATTGCCAACCTGGTTATCGTCAGACCTTCAATTTCTCCAGATTTTAACAATTCGCAATGCCCCGACGCACTTTTAGGCAAATTCAAACTCCTAAATAGTTCAGTCAAAAATCCTTGATGCCAAGCCAAAAAATAAAAAAAAACAAGTACCTGTCCAAGTCAAAGTCTATCACGTCAAAAATACAAGGAATCAAGATGGACTTTTGTGTTTCCTCACATAGAATCGACCGCATTGGAAAACCTCTTCTAAGCTCCTGGAAGCCTAGTACTTTTAATCCATTAACACACTGATGTTCGGTATATTGAAACGCCTCTGTTTAGTTTGACGGTTCGTCCGTCCGTCCGTCCAAGTACAAGTACAGAATGAAATGTAGCATAAATTAAGTCGTATCAGGCGTAACGTGACAGGGGGGTAACGTGAACATGTGACACTCAGGCGTAACGCGACAATGACGTCACACTTTTTCGTGTATGCAACCCGTGATTTCTAAGACGTTATCAAGTAAAAAAAATACTTTTTTTATTGAACGTTTCATAGATTATATTCGTAGCATAAATAACATATGCAACAGAGACAGCGCTATAGAAAATTATATCTTGTTTTCTCTTTCACTTACGGTAAACAGGTTAAGTCAATAATATTGTTCATTCTTTCGTTCATTCTTTATAATAGTCTGTGAATTCAATTTGGTCGTGTTTAGCCCTGTCAAACTAGGCAACCAAATTTAGTTCGTGCATAAAACCGATAAGCACATGAAAATGACTAAACTTATTTTAATCGTATTTTAGTTAGTGTTTGAATCGACACCATTGTTGGTTTAACTGATACATTTTTTTTACATTTTGGCCTATTGTAAGAGATTTATAAATTAATTTCTTAGCGTGGCGATAAGGGCCAAAACCTCCCAACTCGAGGGAGGATGTCCAGCATCGGACGTCTTTAGCTGATGTAATAATGTTCATATCATCACATCAGCCAAAGCAGGTATCAGATTTTTAGGGTTGTAGGGACTACCCCTACGAGAAACCCTTATAAGATCGTTCTGTCTACCATTCGTCTGTCCGTCCGTCCTACACAGACAGTCAAAACATTTAAATTTTAAAAATTAAATGTAAATTTGACTGTTTTTTTACCTATTATTAAGTTCGTTTTATCAAATTTGCACCATGATAATTATAACTTAGTACTAGACCACAGAGTCATGGACTACACACAGTAAGTTTGTTTCATAAATACCTCTGTGCGTGCAATATCCATGTCGTCCCTAACGTCGCTGAAGACAGTCGGCTGCACGAAGTAACCCTGGTCTCCCGCTCTGGAGCCGCCGCAGACCAGCTTAGCGCCTTGCTGTTTGCCGCTGGCGATGAGTTTCAATATTTTCTCATGTTGTTCGCTATCAATCTGTGGAGAGAAAGCAGGTAATGAAACGAAGAATAAATAATGTGCGATAGCTAGTCATTAATTTTTTTATAGGCCAACCACGCGATATCGGACGCGCTTCGCCGACATCTTCACGAATTTGTCGTAGACATTGTGACAATGTTGGTTGAGCAATGTATTATGATAGTCAAGTCACCTGCGGGCCCTGCTCAGTGTCGGGGTGGAATGGGTCGCCTACCATGCTCCGCCATATCCACGAATTTGTAGTAGACATTGTGACAATGCTGGTTGAGCAGTGTATTATGATAGTCAAGTCACCTGTGGGCCCTGCTCAGTGTCGGGATGGAATGGGTCGACCACCACGCGCCGCCGGGCGTGCTACCCCGACATCTCCACGAATTTGTCGTAGATATTGTGACAATGTTGATTGAGCAGTGTATATAATGATAGTCAATTCACCTGCGGGCCCTGCTCGGTGTCGGGGTGGAAGGGGTCGCCCACCACGCGCTGCCGGGCGCGCTCCGCTGACATCTCCACGAATTTGTCGTAGATATTGTGACAATGTTGATTGAGCAGTGTATATAATGATAGTCAATTCACCTGCGGGCCCTGCTCGGTGTCGGGGTGGAAGGGGTCGCCCACCACGCGCCGCCGGGCGCGCTCCGCCGACATCTCCACGAATTTGTCGTAGATCTTGTCCTCCACGAATGTGCGGGAACCTGAGAAAAATAAATGAATGTTAAGAAAGATTGTCCACTCGAGGACTAGTGTACATTGTTACTTAACCGCTGATTCACACTTTTAATAATTCAAGTGAGGCGCAAGAACGTAGGGTCGCAAGAATTCATTCACTTTGGTTTAGCTAGGAGTTGGTATTCTCAGTGTAAACAGGATGTCAGCGACGACGGCAGGGCGATGGCGGCGCGATGAGAGTAAAACGTGTATGAAGCTGTTTATGACGCGTCTGAAGGTGCCACGAGAGTTGTCTGACAATAACGTGCATAGACGAAAATGTGAACGTAAAGTAATGTTATATACCGACCGGCGCAGCAGCACTGGCCCATGTTGTAGAACAGCGCCATGTGCGACTGCTCCACGGCGTACTCCAGGTCCACGTCGGAGAACACGATGTTGGGCGACTTGCCACCGAGCTCCAGCGTGATGCGCTTGACGGTACCGGCCGCGCCGCGCTGGATCAGCTTGCCTACTTCCGTGGAGCCTGCAGAAAAAAAGATTTGTCTATTTACAAGAGAGAGACAAGTCTCTTCCGTCATAACAGCTATGACGAAGTCGTACCTACTCCTTCCTTCACTTTCAATCTGTTTTTATTATCACTTCGTGTAACCTTTGTGTAATGCAAATTTTGAATGTTTAAATTTTGGTTTTCTATTATCGAATTTGCTTTTGCTTTTTACTTTTTTGACTCACTTTTCTGATTCTGACCTTCACCCGTGTACATATATATTATGCCGCTTTTCTACGGTTTTTTACTACCTAATTTCATAAAACAAGTGCAGTGTTACAGTTGTTTACTTTTTTTTCTCTTTTTTTATTGACAATTGGTAAGCCCTTGGCATCATCTCACCTGATGGTAAGTGACGATGATGCCGAAGATGCAAGCGGGCTTACCAAGATTCCGCAACGAAATAGAGAACTGAATATCTTATCTTCAAGCCGGAACACATCAACATTATTTACAATACTGATATTTGGCGGCAAGACTTAGATACGATGGTGGTAGCTAGCCAGGCAAGCTTAGAAAATACCCAACCACAGAGTCGGGAAGTTGACCCCACCGGGAATCGAACCCGTGACCTCCTGGTGGGAAGCGAATGGACTAACCATTACGCCACAGAGGCGGTTGAAAGTTTACTTAATTTAATAAAGCTATGGACCAATTAACCCTAAACAGTAAATCTTCAGTGTACTTCAAATTTTATTTCTACAAACCCTACTCTTCCTCCTCAATCTTCAGGACTAGCACCACTTCTACCTGCGGGCGTCAGCGAGAGGCGGGACGTCACGCCGATGCTCCAGAGAGAGCGAAAGTTTTAGAAGTTTATACACTGTATCTCCCAAACATAGCTTCAAATTTTTTACAAAGACTTTGGCAAATATTTTATTGGTAATGTGGCTCTTGTGGAACATTTAATAGGAAAGTGGTAATCACCCATGATAAATATTGAATAGGAAAGTGGTAACCACCCATGATAAATATTGAATAGGAAAGTGGCACCCACCCAAATAGAAACACACTTCGAGAAAGTGATCAATCGACGAATACAACTCGGCTGGGTAGCTTTCGGGAAGCTTCGCAATATCTTCACGTCCCAAATACTGCAGTGTCTCAAGACTAAGGTCTTCGGTCAGTGTGTGTTGCCAGTGATGACATACGGAACTGAGACATGGTCGCTGACTATAGGCCTCATAAGAAGGCTCAAGGTCACCCACATGGCGATGGATCAAGCTATGATCGGAGTTTCTCTATGCGATCGAATCATAAATGAGGAGATCCGTAGGACAACCAAAGTCACCGACATAGCTCACAAAATCGCTAAGGTGTGAGTGGGCAGAATAGCTCGTAAAACAGCTGGCCGTTGGTCAGTAAAGTTCTCGAGTGACGACCGCACACCGGAAGACGTAGCGTAGGCAGGCCTCCCACACGGTGGACCGACGACCTGGTGAAGGTCGCGGGAAGCCGCTCAATACGGGCAACGCAGGACCAGTCGTCGTGGAAATCCTTTAGGATGCCAGCATTGGACGTCTTTCGGCTGATATGATGATGATGATGACGATTACCCACACAAAGATTTGTCTAACATTTGAAGTTATATCTTGGGAGGGTTTTTTTATTTACAATTGGTAAAACCCTTAGCATCATCTCACCTAATGGTAAGTGACGATGATGCAGAAGATGGAAGCGGGCTTACCAAGATTATTATCTTCAATGTTATCTTATCTTCAAGCCCACATCAATGCTGCTAACACGATTCTGGATTCACACGAAATCAAAACTAGTTAACTTCCATGTAAAAATCAATTTAAAATGTGAATGACGAATCAAAACGTAGTTAACCTTAATGTAAAAATCGATTTAAAATGCGAATGGAGAATCAAAGCTAGTTAACTTTCATGTAAAAATCGATTTATAAATGCGAATTACGAACCAAAACTAGTTAACCTTTATGTAAAAATCGATTTAAAATGCGAATGACGAACCAAAACTAGTTAACCTTTATGTAAAAATCTATTTAAAATGCAAATGACGAATGAAAACTAGTTAACTTCCATGTAAAAATCGATTTAAAATGCGAATGACGAATCAAAACTAGTAAAAATGTAAATTGAAGCCAAAACATGTGTCAAGTAATTTTTTAACTGACGAAAACACGGAGGAGGCTTTCAAGTAGTTTGATATTCCGGAAAAAATCTAAGTAATCTATCCATACAAATCCAGGTTTTTTTTACTTTTAAAAAAGTAGTAGTTCATTATTCCAGACAAAATCTCAATAAAGTACCCATACAAACCCATTTTGTATTCTTTTATTCTTCTTTGCGTGTCGATGACAAATTAAATCATTCCGGCCCAGAACTTAGCCACTTCGACTGCACTATTTGTGGCGTCCATTAAGTCCTGCTGCGAACAGGTGACAGGGCAGGCAGGACAGGAAACTAAATGAGCCATGGACTGCACCGCTCCACACACACAGTCCAAATTTGGGTTTTCCGAGAGTCCCCACCTGAACATGTTCTCCTTGCTCCGGCCGACCTGAGTCCGAAGTCGATTTAAAGACTTCCACATCGGCCATGGTAATACATGTCCAGCCGGTAGACTCTCAGAAAGCGGGACAAAGGGATCAGGAAGCGGTGTATTCTTTTATTATTTGCTATGTACTAAGTAAACCTAATGTTTACTATTGTTTTATGTATGCCCGACTGTGCCAGATAGTGAAGGCTTCGTGAGGAAGTATGCACAGTGTGGCTGTACAATTATTTTAGTTTTAAAGGATTCCTAATATGGTTTTCCTTAAATAAAAAGTTTTACGCTACAGGCAGCTACCATTTGACACACATAAACAGACTACAACAACAATACGATAACAGGTTCACAAACACATTCACTCACACGAGGCTCCGTCTGGTGAGGCTTGTCTATAGATTTATTACTTTTCAAATCGATTCGCAATAAATCGTAACAGAGTTCATACGCATTTTCCTTACAAAACACATGTAAGCAAGCAAGTCTAAACCTTATTATATAACAATAACATCGAAGAGGCCCAAAACCAGACTGCTTAAAATAAGGTAATGAAAAACCCATAAACGTCCCCCCCCTCCCTCACTGCTGGGGCATGGGTCTCTTCTCAAGATTCAAGATATTTATTCAAAATAGGTGCAAATTACACTCTTTCTGATAGTCATAAAATAGTGATTACATAATTTCATTTGTAAAAAATCAAGAAATAAACAATCATTAGTTAATAACGTCAAAATCCAATCCTTGATACAAAAAAAAACAAATTATGTCATTAGAACATGAAAACAATACGACACGAGAAGTTATACATACAAACTAGGGAAGATAAGGTTAGGCCATTTTCCACATACGGGGGTAAAGTCCGGGTTGTTGGAGGTCGTAGTGCTAGTACTGAACCTCAAGAAGACATTTAAGCCGTCTATAAGGCATCTGAAACAACTTAACGACTGCCATCTAGTGATATCAACCGGCACCAACGGCTTAAGGTCCCTTGCGAAGCACGGAAACGGTCGAGAAAAAAAGCCACTAACATTAAAACAAATCCAGGTAATGAACGTGCTTCAGGTCAGTTAATCTGCGTGATCGACTCAAACACTCGCATCGCACTCGGCTACGACGATAATGTAGGTAACATACAATCATATCTAGCGAAAATCCATAAGGGCCGTTTAGGCAACATGCTCAGACAAAGAAACACACCCAAGAAACATAACCTTCCTTCTTAGGCAGATGGTTAAAAAGTATCTTACCGGTGAAGGCGATCTTGTCGACATCGGGGTGGTCTACCAGCGCGGCGCCCGCGTCGCCAAAGCCGGGCAGCACATTTACTACGCCCTCGGGAAAACCAGCTTCCTACAGAATATACAATGGTATTTCAGTAAAATTTTATGATGGTAGCAGTATAACCACTTCTGTGGCGTAATGGTTAGTCTTTTCGATTCAGACCAAGAGGTTGCGGGTTCGATTAACGGCGGGGTATACTTGCCATCTTATATAAGCCTTACCGCCAAAAATCCATGTTAACAGCATTGATGTATGTCGGTATGAATTCACCATTGCATAGGGGAATCTCGGTAGTCCCACTTCAATCTTCGGTATCATCGTCAATCTCGTATTATCAAATGAGATGACGCCAAGGGTTTATCAATTGTGGATGAGGATAAAAAAAGCCATGGTTATGGAGGGCCGGGGGGTACGAAGAATCCCCGGCAGATGCCAGACTACCTCACCCAAAGACATACGGACGCAGCGTAAGCGTGGACCGGGTAAAGGTCGAGGGAAGCCGCTGGATGAGGGCAGCGCCGAACAGGTTGTTATGGATATCATTGGAGAAGGCCCGGCCCATGCTCAGCAGTGGACGTCTTCCAGCTATGATGATGATAATGAGGTAGCAACAGTCTGGGACAAAAGGACATACATAATACATACTAGCCTAACTGCGGTAATCGTTATATCGTAATATTTTTACAGTTTTAGACAAAACCACTGATGTCCAGCAACAAGAAGGACAAGTAATATCTTCAGAGGAAAATTCTGTGTCATGTAAATGGCCCCACGTTTGAGTAGGCCATACTCTTCATAGTGATAGAGAGACAAATATAGAGAAATTTTCATACAGATAATTTTCGACGCGAGCCTTGAAAAGAGACACCTCTGTGATTTAAAGTAACAATACGTACGCATCGTTTCTGCTTTGTAAACGATTATTGGACCTGACTTAGTACTAATATATACTTACTTTAACCTGACTGTACATTTTAACTTGCCAATTTTCTTTCTGACAAGACCAATCACATATTTGTAGAGAATATATTTTTGTGGATGATGTATCAAATGAAAAGGTTTGCTGAGAAGAATACTATTTAAGACTATTTTCAAATTAAAGCTTGTACCTAAAAGTTTTTAGGTTCGTCGAAAATTATTTATTTCCCCGTACTTAGCATCCAAACAGCTCACTTTAAAATATAAATATTTTAAGTGCAGGGAAGGTCGGTAAACTTGACTCTTAATGCATGGAATATGGATACATTTTTAATTAGACGGGTTTTGTTTTAATTAATTAATTTGGTTAAGAGTAAGGCCACGGAAAAGATGGAAAGATGATATATTAAAGAGATGGAGGAGACTGGCTTGGAATAAAAAAAAATGTAAGTCAGTGAATAAAGGCTACTCTCATTTATTTATTTAAGTATGTATATCAGCCTCTGGTTCCCACAGTACATGGAATCCTAGTTAAGGGCAAGATGTGATTCCTCCCCTTAATCACAGAGATTCTAATACAGATGAAGCCTTTAAATAAATAGCAATTCACGCTACGCCGTGATAAAGTGCAGTCTACTTCGCAACCGCGCTTCGTGCCTCCAGTTTTACTTCAACATAGTTATAAAACAAAAACAATAACAATCGCGCTTCTACGCAAGAATGAACCGAATCAATGCGCCTGAGAGCTTCTTTTGCACTGACCCAGAATATTGTTTACTCTTATAAGTTTCACCATCTCGATCCGTCGTGCAACACGGTCGTAACGTGGATGGGGTTTTTCACACCACTACTAATAATATTAACAATAAAACAAAGAATATTTGCTTTTTATTTACAATAATTGGTAAGCCCTTTTGATAATACAGGACCTTCATAATCATCCTGACAATCAGATACGCAGGTCCCTCAGATTAGAGGTATCAAAATGTAAAATGTACGTAACTTTATAGAAATTCATCAGTACATTCCCATCTCGGTTATGTGAAACGAGTCGCTATCGTTGAGCCGCCGTCGCCTTTATCTGATTGTATCAATGGCACATACATAGTACGTACCTTGCACAACTGCGCAATGAACAGCGCTGTAAGAGGCGTCTGCTCGGCCGGTTTGAGCACGACAGTGCAGCCGGTGGCCAGGGCAGGCCCCAGCTTCCACGACGCCATCAACATAGGGAAGTTCCATGGGATGATCTGACCGCACACTCCTGCGAACGAACGTTTAGATTTCGCTTTAGATTAAAAAATAATTCTAATAGTATTAAAAATATCAATAATTTCACTGATACCTTAAAACATCCTGGCCCCTGCCCTGGCTCTCTAAATACATTTTAATTCTTAGGGTTCCGTACCCAAAGGGTGGCAGCGGGACCCTATCACTAAGCCTCTGCTGTCCATCCGTCTGTCTGTCAGCGGGCTGTATTTTATGAACCGTTAAAGGTATGAAATTTACAGTGTGTCTTTCTATTACCGCTATAACAACTTCTTAATTATTATTTTTTATGTTGTGATGCAATAAAGAATATTGTATTGTATTGTCGCTCATTCAACAGGCTTGCGGCTCGCGTAAATGAAGACTATTTAGGCGTAGTGGCGTAAGTTTTTGATAAAGTTATAGATTGTTAACGTGTGACGTCACTAACCAACAGGTTCGTGACGCGTGTAAGCGAAGTATTTCCCGTCAGTCGGCAGCACCTTCCCGTGGTTCTTGTCCGCCCAGCCGGCGTAGTAGCGCAAGTTCTTTAAAACGCTCGCGACGTCTCCGTGAAACGCAGCTAGGTAAGGCTTGCCGTTGTCTAGTGTTTCCAAACTCTGTGGATACAAAATAGATTTTGGTCATAAAGACATCAGAACATCTTGCTTAAAAAGTTTCTAAACCTAACCCACTTTCTACTGAATTACCATTTTTAATAATTGCATTTGATTTGTTATCGTTCTACTAGCTTGTAAAAATATATATATAATAAAATTTGGTGTTATAAATAACTCCTGGTAGGCGTATCTGCGATAGGGTATTTGTATTTGACAGTATCAAAATAAATTATAAAATATTGTTCGCTAAATAGCTTTTTCCTACAAAAGCACTAAAACAAACTCATTTGTTATTTAAATATATTTTTTTTTTATCACAGAATAGTTCATCAAACAAAATGACGTCACATAACACGAACAATTTGAGAACAAAATGTCGTTTCTGCTAGTCGATAAAAAGTAACTGAAATCAATATTAGCAGTATTGTCAATCTAGTAAGCCGTGGCTTAAATGGACTACTACATTGCTCTTAGTTCAGTAATCAACTCCCTAACAAAGGCACAAAGAGATAAGTCACAGTATTTTAACTCGGCAGTGTCCTTGAAATCATTACCTACAACTGCGTGAACACGCGGCTCGGGCCTAGGGATGTCTGTCTTGGGTTACGTATTTGATTGTAAAACACTTTATTGCACAACATAAGAGGAAAACAAAGGATATGCTCTATTAAATTTCTCGTATTATCTTTTCCTAAAATATAAAATATAGGTAATATTAAATTAATCACGAAATAAATTTGCTTATCGCCATAGAAATAAATATTAGGTGTGTATTCAGATAAAAAATATCTAACGCATACAAAGTATGACCTATGAACCGAGGCGTAATGGTTAGTCTCACACCAGGAGGTCGCGGGTTCGTTTCCCGCCGGGGTCAACTTTGTAAGACTAGGTTTGGTTGGTGATAGGACAATTTCATAGCCTGCCTGGCTAGCTACCACCATCTTATCAGTCTTTTTTTTTTATTAAAAATTTGAGTGCGTTTGACTGCAACTCACCTGATGGTAAGTGATGATGCAGTGATGATGATCTTGCCGCCAAACATCAGTGTGTTCTGGCTTGAAGATAAGATAGCCAGATCCCCATTGCGTTGGGGAATCTTGGTCAGCCCGCTTCCATCTTCGGCATCATCGCCACTTACCATCAGGTGAGATGATGCCAAGGGCTTATCAATTGTGGATTAAAAAAAATACTTGGCGAAAAAAGACAAATATGTACTAACCTACTAAGTAGGTACCTATATACCCGTCAAGGAAGTTATGCTAGCTACGATAGCTACTTATCATAGGCCATAGGTAACAGAAATAAAATGTAAGAAGTAACAATAATGTTATTTTTATAATCTTACCTTGCCGACTGATTTGGTAATCTAAAATACGTTATTCCTGGTTTAGATATCGACAAATTCAAACGACCATATACGAAACAATACCACCGATAATTTCGTGCTATAATTTACTTAAAATGCGCGGGAAAGCGTCTCTCACCGACTGTTCATGTCCGAACGTAACTGCGGGGCACTCGCGACTGTTGCGTGCCGAGATAGGCTGAGATTTCAAAGCGCGTCGTTTCGACCAGTTTGTATGAAGATAAATTACTGTTACTTGTCTATATCGTGAAAAAGAGGACAAAGCTCAGCGCCGGCCCTAGGGTAGAGCGAGAAAAGCGGTTGCTCAGTCGCCAGGTGGCAAGGGGTGCCAAAAAGCTAAATGCGAAAAACAATATCCAGTAGTAGCAGTAGCACGAGTCATTGCGACATATCTTATAAAGAGTCTCATTATGTTTGGCAGTTACAGAGCGCCTTACACTACGTATCAGCTGCATGTAAACAAGCGTGTTTTGTTTGGTTGATTTATAAAATGGTGTAAGTACCTACCAAATTCATTCTTCAGCTTCGACTACAGGGCGCTGAAAGGAAATCTCGCTCTACCCTGTTCAAGGGCTAAGGCCGGCGCTGACAAAGCTATATGTTAACCCTAGATCACTAAACTTATTTTCGAGTAACACTGTCACTAAATATTAGTCCTACAAATTAACAAATTGAAACCTCAGTATTTTTCAAAATCGAAGCATTTATTAAGAAAAAAATCTACATAAAGTATGGAACGTCCACTAAATTAACACATAACTAAACAAGAAGTTCAAAAAATTATTCTTGGTAGTCAGCACACACTGGAACCGTATGTTCCCCGCAAATCGCCGTCTTGCATCGGCAGAGGACTCTCTAAGCTTTAGCGGTCCTCTAACTATTGGTGAAAGCCAACATTAGTATCACACATATTTATTATTAATTAAAATCAATCAATAATCAGTTATTACAGTAAAATCGTAAAAAAATAATAATGTCATAATAACTTCCCTTTATAATTTTTGTGGCGTAATCACTAAACATTAGTCTGAGAGACTAATATTTCGTAAAATCTCCAGAACCAGGATGCTTGCGAACGCTTTGCGTGTGCACGGGTTACTGATTGGCCGAATGAGGAAGGTACTGAGTGGCCGGGAGGGGTGAGGTAACGGGAACATACCTAGACAGCGAATGCGTCAGAGTCATGTTGCCTGTGAGACTAATGTTTAGTGATCTAGGGTTAAAAAAGTGATGTTTTAAGTAAGCCTTGTCTAACCTATAGCTTTGTCCCTGTTGTTAGGAATTTTGATTCGTTTCGAGTCGACGACAAACTCAAACAGTCCCATCCCAAAACCCAGCCACGCAAATTGCCTTGTCAGTGGCCTGCATCAAGTCATCCCGCGTGCAGGTGACAGGGCAAAAAGGCAGCAAATAATACAAAATTAAGGTGACACCATGGCAGAGCTCTATAGGATGTTCATTCTAGATTTCTATGTGGTGTGAGCAAACCAACTTTTTTTTTTAACTGCTTCTGCATTATACCTATGAGTGATTACAATAAAAAACACAAATCTCCCCGCTCGACGGAGCGCGTTTTTCATCGTCCCCCTCCTCTCCACAAAAAGTGTGCTCTTTTACAAATTTTCTTGATTTTCATAGTTGAAATTTTCACAGAATATGTGTTAATATAGTGGATTGTTGACAAATATACCAGCCAAGTGCTAGTCAAACCCGCGCGCGATCGGAGCGTTCCGTAACACCACACCACTCTACATAACTATGACAATGATACTTATTCACATTACAATCAAAATTACGGTTCATGATATACAGCCCGCTGATAGACAGACGGACGGACGTACAGCGAAGGCTCAGTAATAGGGTCCCGTTGGGTGTTGAGAACCCTAAAAATCAATTTACAAAATAAGAGAGTATCTAATACAAGGACGTTTCTTGTATGTGCTCTTTATTTTTATAAATCATTAAAAAAATAAGAGTGTTTCCAATACAGGGAGGTTTCTTGTATGGGCTTCTTATTATTTAAGGACAACACCAAAGGCTTAGTAAGAGCACACCCTGGACACTTCATACAACGGGCCAGAAACGACATTTTAAAAAAGAAATGTCGGAACAAACAAAATGGCGGCAAAATCCTATACGTTCGACAACCAAACTGTAACCAATCTGTATCAATCTGGGTGACGAGGGGTGAGGTCGCAATCTAGAGAGCGGCAGGGAGGTCTATACTGTATGTTAGTACTAATATACAGGGTGTCCCGCGATAAAGTGCAACCCCGAAAGAGGGTGAAACTAGATCAAAAACTATCGTAAAAAAAATAGTTAAATTAAAAAATATATATATTAATTTTTTTATTGCAGATTTAAGATTTTAATTTTTACAAGGACTCTAATGTGCAAAAATATCAATTTCTTCCTAAGTAATAGGTCGATTTCGTTGAAATAACAAAAAAGTATTACGACAATTACTTGGCAAAGAGAATAAAGTAGCAAATAGCTTGCAAAAAAGTAGCTGTCATGAATTAAACTTGACTTTTTGTAATAAAAATGCATTTTAATGAGCTGTTTTTATCAATGAAATCTTAATTTATCAAAATTTTGCCCATATTACTAGAAAATTTTATGGCTTATTATTGTTCTTAATCTAGCTTTCAAACAAAAAAAAATCTGCGCTTTAACTCGAAAAAACAAGCTAGCTAAGAACTTTTGAAATAGACCACTGATTACGTCACCACTCAGGTAGACTCTTTTTTATTATTGTTGTACCGGTTCAGTTGCCGGGCTTAATAAAAAGTGGTCAGTGGTCCACTTTCAAAGTTCTTAGCTAGCCTGTTTTTTCGAGTTAAACCGCAGTTTTTTTTTGTTTGAAAGCTAATATGATAAAAAACAATAGCAAGCCATAATATTTTCTAGTTTGTAAATTTACTACGCATCCTACAATTAATACCATATGTATTCAATATAAAAAAATAGTATCACTAGTAAATATATAGATAACTGTATTATCTTTCTATGCTTCATGATTTATTTAACAAGTTAGATAATAAATGTTTATATTATTAAGTGCCACGTAACAGATAAGATATTAATTTGCAAGGTCATTTTTCAAGATTCAAGATATTTATTCAAAGTAGTTGCAAATTACACTTTCTGATATTCATAAAATAGTAATTACTTAATGTCATTTGTAAAAAATGAAGAAATAAACAATCTATACTGAAAAACGTCAAAATACAATCTTTGATATAAAACAAATTATGTCATTAGAATAGAAAATGAAAACAATACGACACGAGAAGTTTTACATTAAAATCATTAAATGTCATCAATGCCTTTGACAAGAGTTGGCCAGTTCGCACGGACAGCACCTGGTCAAGAATATAACGCGAGAGTCAGCCATCGCTCCCCTCAACCATATTTGAGGGAAAGGAACGACCTGGCTCCCGGTGCAACACCATCCGCACGCAAATTTAATTCTCTTGTCAATGCTAAAATTAAAAAACAAAAATGCATATTTTTAAAAAACATTAGACTTATTATGTTTATTCGCTTCTACGTCAATTCTTGGATTTACATTATAAGGTCGTCATTTGATGATTATTAAACATGATTTGCGTTGATATGTCTACCCAAACATTTTTGTCATATAAATATTTGGATGTCTTATAATAACCTTTGTTTTGCAAAGAGTTCTTTTGACACAATTTATAAACTTTTTTTCTGAAAAATTTAAGACACCATCGAGTAATTTGTTATAGGTACTTAAGTGTGCGCTGTCCCCACGAAGGACTTATTGATTTTGCTTAGTCTGGTATAAGTTAGTTGAAGTTTATTTTTGCTCCGAAGATTATGGACTGTGCCTGTCACTATTCAGTGAGAAGAGAATGCAGATTTTTACGAACATACTTTATATTTTCACAAATGTACTGACAGTGGAAAGTCAGTATATCAATATCTTTGAACTTATCTCGGAGCGACTCACGAGAACGCATTTCATAAATCGCGCGAATCGGCCTTTTTTGCCACTTCATTGTTTAGGTACTTTGCGACTTTCAATCTACATAGTCACTAGCACATAAAAATTACGTGATCACTATGTATTGTAACTTGCTATAGTCTTACGTGATCGACCACTATGCATTGTGACTTATTAGTCACAAAACTGTAAAGGTTTTGTACTGTTTTGTAGAGAATTGTAACTTGCTATTCTATCTCTCAATACTGTGTCACAAAATTGTAAAGAAGTATTAATACTGTGTTGCAGATAATAGAGATGACGAATGCTAGTCATCTGATTTACTTTTTATCATCTGTCAAAAACGACATTTTGTTCTAAAAATGTTTGAAATACCTAGGCGTGACATTACACTAGGCATGGCACAGAAGTGTGGTCGTGCTTTTCTTCAAAAAGGGCGACAATACCCTGCTGAAGAACTACAGACCCATCTCACTTCTGAGCCATGTCTACAAACTGTTTTCGAGAGTCATTACGAATCGTCTCGCACGCAGGTTTGACGAATTCCAGCCTCTCGAACAAGCAGGTTTCCGAAAAGGCTTTAGTACCATTGACCACAAACATACGCTGCGGCAGATTATACAGAAGACCGAAGAGTACAATCAGCCACTATGCTTGGCGTTCGTGAACTATGAGAAAGCCTTCGATTCGGTCGAAACTTGGGCTGTGTTACAGTCTCTCCAGCGGTGCCAAATTGACTATCGATATATCGAAGTGCTGAAGTGTTTGTATGAAAACGCCACCATGTCGATTCGCCTCCAGCATCAAAACTCGGAATCTATCCAGCTGCAGCGAGGGGTGAGACAGGGAGACGTTATATCTCCGAAACTGTTCACCGCCGTCCTGGAACTTTTGGACTGGGGTGGACTCGGCATCAATATCAACGGCGAGTACATCACCCACCTTCGATTCGCTGACGATATCGTGGTCATGGCTGAGACTATGGACGACTTAGGCACAATGCTCGATGGCCTCATTAGAGCCTCAAGTGGGTCTTAGAATGAACATGGACAAGACGAAAATTATGTCAAACTTCCGTGTCATACCTACTCCTCTGAAGGTTGGAGGCTCTACACTCGAAGTTGTTACCGAATATGTATACCTGGGACAAACAGTCCAGTTAGGTACGTCCAACTTCGAGAAAGAGATCAATTGTCGAATCCAACTCGGCTGGGCAGCGTTCGGGAAGCTTCGCAATATCTTTACGTCCCAGATACCGCAGTGTCTTGACCAAGGTCTTCGACCAGTGTGTGTTTCCAGTCATGACATACGGAACTGAGACATGGTCGCTTACTATGGGCCTCATAAGAAGGCTCAAGGTCACCCAAAGGGCAATGGAGCGTGCTATGCTCGGAGTTTCTCTACGTGATCGAATCAGAAACGAGGAGATCCGTAGGAGAACCAAAGTAACCGACTCCGCTCTCAGAATTGCTAAACTTAAGTGGCAGTGGGCGGGGCACATTGCTCGTAGAACAGATGGCCGTTAAGGCAGTAAAGTTCTCGAGAGGCGACCACGCACCGGAAAGCGTAGTGTAGGCAGGCCTCCCACTCGGTGGACCGATGACCTGGTGAAGATCGCGGGAAGACGCTGAATGCGGGCAGCGCAGAAGCGGTCGTCGTGGAGATCCTTGGGGGAGGCCTATGTCCAGCAGTGGACGTCCTTCGGCTGATATGATGATGATGATGACCTAGGCGTGACGCCACAGTTTTGCAGCGTCATTTATATACTCATTTTGTGATTTTGATGAATCAAAAATCGAAGACTTGATGAAAAATAAAACGAGTAAGGTTTTCCGAAGTTTAAGTAGGAGGTCAATTTAGTGATCAAGAGTTCATAATTTATTTCTGATGCTGTCGTCATTCCCTATTGTAACGTGCTATAGTCTATCTACAATACTGTGTATTGAGTAAGTAAGTATTACGTGTCTCTTAAAATTAATGTAACTGACATTGGATCATCTCACCCAGTATACAAGATGTCCCGTAAGTAGGCCTGATAGGCTCATGATCTATAAGAATAATGGTAATTGTATGTCGTAAAAGTGTCACGGTTTTCGAGTAATTCAAACTTTTCCGAAATTGTCAATAATCTCTACATTGCATTAATGTTTGTGCTGTCATTTTTACAAATTTGTTTTTTTGGTAGAGATAACATAGTAAACCTGACTGTTAGCAGCAAGACAAAAAAATCTTATACATTTATATTATAAGTATACTTTTATATATGTATAATAATTTGAAATGAAAAAAAAATGGCCTTCGTAAAATCAATATTCAAACATTTCAATGATGAAACCAGTGATTAGCATATAATAATATGAAAAAGGCTTCGAACATTAAAATGTTAAAACCCCGCCCCGCAGTGGTGCGTGTCGTGATAGATGGTGTCGCCTCGTGTCGGCCAGCACGTGACGGACCACGCATTGTGTACGGTTCCACAGTCATTAACTTGAAAACTGTTTATAACATTTATTTTAACCCCAAGATTACTTTACCTAAGACTTTTCCTCCGGCCAGCCATCTGGTTAAATGTGCCATTTGATTTAACGGCTAGCCCGTTGATTGAATGGCGACATTTATTGAATGACTAGGCCGAACGTTGATTGTACAAGCGTCACTCAACGTTCAACTAGTTAGCTGATTGTAAGCTAGCCTGAACGTTGATTGAACAACAGTGTAGTGTAGCGTTTCTTCTTCTGCACAGCATTCTGCTACCCATGTGGGGGAGCCTCGCGAAATAATCAAACCTGACTGATTTTAATTTTGCTCGCTTATTAACAGTTTTTAGAAAAAACTAATTTTTGCCAACTCTCTTTTCGTTGTATGGGATTTGTAGCGTGTAGTTAGTTATCAATTGTGGATTTAAAAAAATCTACAGAGTAAAAAACTTTATATTAGGTTTTATAAGAAGTTTCGTAGTTACGACTTGGCTAAATGCCGTTTAGCCAAGTCGTTGAATGTTGCAATCAACGACTTGGCCAGTTGTCCATTAGTTATTCAATTGAATGTCGCCATTCAATCAAAGGGCTAGCCGTTCAATCAAAGGGCTAGCCGTTCAATTAAACGGCAGATAGATGGCTGCGACATATTCACACACATCATTATATCAGCTCATATACGTCTCCACCGAGGGGCTAAGCCTTACCTGTATTAGGGCCATCGAGCCTTAGTCGACCATGCAGACCCAGTGTGGGTTGGTCCACTTCACACATAACCTTTGAGTTTCTTCGCAGGCGTGTGCAGGTATCCTCACAATGTTTTCCTTCACCGTAAGAGCGTCGGATAAAAGTACATATGAAATCGAAATTCGTAAACACATTGGTTCGTGGCAGGATTCGAAACACAACCTCCTGGACAGGAGGAAGCATATCACATAACGACATTCTAAATGATCAACATCAGAAGCACTTATTTAAGTCAATTAAAAGTAAAGGCGTTTACAGCAAAATTTTATATGTAGACAAGCAAAAAGATCTTGCCAAATAATTCATAAGAAGAAGTTGCGAGTGTCCTCTACCTCTAGCAGGGGAATAATATTTGTTACTTACCGCCAAGTAAGCCGCGTTCTTCTCGACCAGGTTAGCCAGCTTGTGGATCAGCTGACCTCGCTCTGACGCATCCATCCTCCGCCACGGAGAGCCTAGTCTGGTGAACAATATAATTACTCCATTGAAAATGAAATAAAAATATCTGGATATCATCTTGTACAAAGGCCTTTGTCCAGCAGTGGACGTCTTTCGGCTGATATGATGATCATCATCATTTAATGGGTCAAAAGAGTAAACAAGTTATTGCTATGAGAGCCAGAGTACCTCGAAAAGGACATACTTATAGGCAAAGTCAAGCATCAGTCAGATGGTGTAACCAGACAAAACAATTGCAACTTCACCTGCACAATTCTATCTACACCTCCGCTGATAGGCTAAGATGGAAGTACATAACTCGGCCCCCATATACACCCACTTACTTGATTTATGATGTTCCTATCCTCAATCCATAAAGTTAGAAGATCCGTGTGGTCTATGCTATTCTTACTCATATTAAGCTATTCTACCCACAGCTTATAAACTTGGGAGGTTTTAAATAAATCCTCACTAATATATGAGAAATAGTGTTTGTTTGGTTGTTCTTCTTTCACGTAGCAACGGATCAACGTAATTTTTTGTACAGAGATAGTTAAGAGGGTGGAACGTGACCTAGCTCCCGAGAGAACTGAATAAACTTGTTATCACAATCGCAAGCTGCTGCGGCTAGCGCACACCACACCCTCAAATAACTGTAGAAAAAAAGATGTCAAAGCCGAGGGCGAAAGCTAGTAAGCAAATAAATAAAGTCCAATTCGCCGGGTGCGAAGTACTAGATGGGGGTAATATAATCAATTGCAGCACTCTCACTATCTCAAAGTAATCTGTTTAAACTTGGTTACCTAATTTTAATAAAACCCGGTCCTTAACACTAGAGGTCTCGCGCGGGTGACATATGTCACCCAGGGTGTAAGATAGACAAATATCTTTTGAACAGATCGCGCTACAGTGCTGCCCTCTCAGGTAATCTTCGAGTAGGAAATGTCCCACACATCAGTAGTGCGCCATCTTGGTAGGCGCATCGACGTGTTCGCAGTGCATTTATAAAGTACGTGGGTGACGTATGTCACCCGCGCGTATTTATTTGTCCGGATCACCAAATCATACTATGCCCTAGCTGTAACGAAAATGCTTTTGAATAAGTAAAATCCGTTCGTGAACTTTATAATAAAATGATTTCTTTTCCAAATTTATGTGTTTCAAAGAAAAAAAAATGTTTGATCTCAATAAGTACAAAATGTGTTAATTTTAAGAGAAGTTACCCATTTGTTTTATAATACATATAAGTTAAGCAATTCTTGTCTTTTACTAAAGTATTTAGTAAAAAATAAAGTTAATTTGTAATATAATACCTTATTTAATTTAATCAACTATGAGTGGTAATAAAAAACCTATGTCATAATGGGTGACACATGTGCCCCGCGCGAGTACTCTAGGAGTATTTTGACGCGCGAGTCCTCTAGTGTTAAAATAATACTCATTTTGATCTGAAAACAATATTTAATTTATCTTTAACAAACAAGATGGGAAGACAACCTAAAACTCACGGCTGGACATCATTGGAGAAGGGTAGCACGGGATAGGTCCCAATGGAAAATGTTAGAGGAGGCCTATGCCAAAAGGCAAACTGAGCTTCGGGATATATTATAAAAAACTACAAGAACATATCTTGTACTTTCATACTCAACTGAGAAGTTCAGAATAAAAAGGCTTATTATTATTTATATCATTAGCAATACAGGAACAATTATATATTATGTTTATTATTATTGAATGAAACCAGTAAAGTAGCTTTAACTTCTTGTTTTAAAGTAAAACTATAACTAAAATTAAAGTAAACAAACCCTGACATATTTAAAATAAAACACACTTTTTGAATAAATTTTACTTACCTCATTTGGTTTGAATGAATTTACAACCCTTTCTCCACCCAAATCAAGATATAACAGTTATTTTGGAAATAAATTAATAGATATTTTGGATTATAATACTATTTTGTCACAGTGTCGTGATTAAATGTCAAAACGTCAGAGCCAACAAAGTTGTGGACGCTAGGTGGTGCTGAACTTGTGCACAGAGCCAATAGGTACTACATTTCCAGGAACAATTTTTTTCTTGACATGATTTCGACATACTAGATTTTTGTTGTTTTGTGTGTCATTGTATCAGCTCATATATGTCCCCACTGAGAGGCTCGGTATACAATCGGGCCTTAGTCAACCACAAGGGCCCAGTGCGGTCACACACAGCCTTCTTCCCAGGCGTGTGCCGGTTTCCTCACAATGTTTTTCTTTCACCGTAAGAGCGTCGGATAAACATACATATGAAATCTAAATTCGAAAACACATTGGTACATGGCAGGATTCGAACCACAATCTCTCAAACAGGAGGTAACGGCCATAGCCGTTGTGCCACCGACGCTCTATGCTGCTAAAAATTTTTGTATTCATGCATATTGGTGTCAGTATAATTGACATGATGTGACAGTAAGATATCATTAAGCGGTTGTAGCTCAGTGTGACTTGAGTGGTTGGGTCCATTATGCAGGTGAACTGACCGGAAATATGGTCATTACCTAGATGGGTTTGACTGTTAGTGGCATTTTTTCCGACTATTTCCGAGTTTTGTAAGGCTTCATGAGACCCATGGCTGTAACTTTATTTAGAAAAAGATGGCATATTACTTGAAGGCATCCTTAGCTGCTTTAACAGCCTTGTCCACGTCAGCTTTGGACGCTTGCTGCACGTCGGCAATAACCTGTCCAGTGGCCGGGTTCTCCGTCTGAAATGTCTTGCCATCGCTCGACTTCACCCATTCATTGTTGATGAATAACTACAATGAAGATATGTATAGAATAAGCAACATTTAAAGTTGATTGGATAATAAATTAAAAGTTAAATTTTCCTTTACAAAAGAATTTGATTTCATTTTAATGAGTTGAGTGAGTGTACACAATCTTTTTGTCTTGGGAGGCGGATGGAATATTTTGGTGTGGGAAAAGTATGTTTCATTTTTTTCCATGTGTTATAAAGAATTAGTTTCTTAGTTTGTTTAAATCGAAGGCGGCCCACACAATGCCACACACATCTAGATCAAATAAAATTTAGATAGAATGCTCCGAATTTTCAAGAAGAAGCCACTTTTTGAAACATGCGTGTGGTATTGGTGTCTTATGGTGTGGGTGTCTTCAACAAAGTGTTAGCAAATATTGAAGAGTATATTGGAGTAATTTTGATGTTCTATGTGTGCATGTACAGTGTACGAACAGGTTTGCAGTAGTTTCGATTGGCTTCACATTGAATTTATGTGAGTGTCCATCTAAACTTTTATTTTTAGATTTTATTCAGATAAGGGATTTTATTTTAATCAGAAATATTTGCCTGTAGCAGGAGAAAGCTTGTTGTATGACAACAAATGTTTTCGTAATGTAATGTTACAGAAAAAAATGCAAGGAGACGACAAGTGCATTCAATTCAAAAATAATGTACAACGAAATAGAGATACAATTATGTGAAATAATATTTCTGATAGCAGTATCAGACATTTACACAGGTGAAACTTTATTGTTTAATTTTTCACACCATAGAGACTTTATTTCAGTACATATTACCATCGAAAAACTATAAAAATTATCAACATTCCTTAGAAAATGCACTATTTGAATTATTCACTTTCTATGGCAATAAATCGTTAGGGTGCCTTTTAAGCTATTACACAAGAAATAAGAAAACAATTTTGACTTCCAACTTGACGGGCAATCTAAAAAATCTATAGTTAAGCAATTTTTTTGTATCGCAGCCCTTTCAAGTGCACTCCAACCACGCATAAAACTTTTATTTTTTAACTTAGATATTTTAAGTATCGCAACGGCAGCCCTTAAGTGCACTCCAACCATGCCAAAAACTTTTTTTTGTATGACAGACTTTTAAGGTGCACTCCAACCAGCCTACACTCGGTGGTCGCCTGAAGCTGCTGGAGGCAGGCAATGTAGGGCCAGTCGTTGTGGAAAACCTTAAGGGAGGCCTTTCTCTAGCAATGGGCGTCTTTCGGCTGGTTTTCTATAAAAAGTTTTAGTTATGATTTGTTGGAAAAAAAGTCCTTGACGACTCGAATTACTTGTCTCTTCAAGTCATTTGATTTAAATTATGTATTTCTGGAGGGGGGTTTGGCAGTCGCCTCCTAGTGTGGGAGTAGGGTAGGGATGCTTGTGGACCTAAAAACCCTATTGCAGTGCTACCTCTCTCCCCGGCGCCCCCCGGGCAACATGGTTAGTGACCAGAGTAAGGCCTTGTATGACAGCAGCTCTGTTCTCTAGCGATGGCTAAGACTGCCACGGTGGGCTCATGGTAGAGAATGGTCGGGTTCCTCACCATTGGCTACTATGGGCGCACAATTATCGTGCTCATATCGTCCCTGCATGGCGGACTGACTTACTCGATTAGCTCAGTTTGTGATGCTGGGGGGAGATGAGCACTACTGCAAGAGTCCTGTGGTCAAGCTCTTGTGGCTCTGTCATCATACAATATTGATGGCAGAGGGGGGGTTGACCACCCGCGTGTTTTTGCCGTGCGCGGGGACCCGTACGGAGGGATGACGGGATCCTGGTGGTTGAGTCGACACGGGTTGGCAACACACCACTTTGGCCCTAATTTCCTCTTACACGGGAGGTCGCCGGGGAGCCAAAGGCGATCAATCGGCTAAGGTGCCTGTCCCTCAGACGGCCACCAGGCGAGTGTCCGGGGGTGATGGGGTCTACAGGGAGCAGTGCGCATTGTTAGTGCTAGAAATGGCGCGAAGCAAGACGTGCTGTGTACCTCGTGGGCAGCTCACCCAGGGATGCTATACCCCTTGATAACCCTGGTGTCTATCAAGGCATCCCCAACGTTGAGGACTCCATGGAGGGTGGGGAGTCAAGGTGGTGAAGGATAAACCGTATAATTATGGAGGATCAAAATAAAAACAAAAATTTAGGGGAACTGTCCGATAAGGGCGGGTCCCATAAGGTCTCAACGCCCGCAAGGGCGGGGACAAAGGGCATCTTTGCCAAGGGTACCGTACCTGCCAGGGGAGGAAATTCAACGGTGACAAGAGGTGGGCGGGGCACTTCTCGGGGTGCTCTGTCCTCTCGTGGCGCCAGGGTTTCGGAACCAGGCAGGGGGGGCGCGTCTGGGAGGGGAGCTAGGGCGGGAATCGGACCGCATGGCAGTTTCGGAACTGGCGGTGGGAACGCTGTGGCAGGCGATGGTCCCTCTGGGGCTGTCAACGCTGCGGTACCTGCTGCTGGGACCGTAATTGCAGGTGCGGGAAGTGCCCTGACTGATGCTACCGTCAGAAAGAGGAAACGGCTGAGTGGCAGTCAGAAGCGGAAACGCACTCTGAACAGGCAGGCAGCCGTTGCTTCTGCAGGGATGCCCACCGAAGGGCCATCAAAAAGGGCTAGGGAGGTCAGTAATGAGGCCACTGACCCGTCAGGAGACTCCAAGCGGTCCAAAATTCAGGACAGCTCGTTTAAGGAGGCACTGACAAACGTCAGAATGGCGGTTATTACTGAGGACCACCCTTCGAGGACGATCACGGCGGAAATGGTATCCTCAATAAGGAATGCCATATGGGAAATGCTGGAGAAAACTCCAGACCCACTACCGGTCGTCAACGCGGGAACATTAATTGCGGGGGCCATGCACTTCTCGTGTGAAGGGCAGGCGTCTGTGAAATGGCTTTGCGGACTTAATGGCACTCCCATTAAGGACGTAAAGTTAAAGGTGATCAGCGCCAAGGATCTTCCAAAACCGGTAAAAATGGCATGGAAGACCAAGAACAATTGGTGCCTGGACATCACCCGGGTTCTGAGCGTTATCCAACGCTACAACCCTGCCCTCAAGACCAGTGAGTGGAAGGTTGTGGACACACTGGTCGAGGAGGGCCATGTGAGACGCATAGTTCTGATGGACAGGACCTCTGCGGATCACATAAAGGGGAAGGGCTATTGCCTCCAGTCGGGCATGGACAAGAGCACCTTCAAACTCCTGGAGGACACCGAAGGGAGGGTGGAGGAGCCTGTCGGTGCTGTCGTGGGGGCGATAGTCCCGCGTTTGGATCCAGTGGAGACGGTAGCGGAGCCCGAACCGCAGCCAAACCCAATGGAGGTAGTGGAGCAGGGACAGCCTCCATCACCGGCGACGTCACAGAAGACGGAAGATCTGCTGGAGGAGATTGGCAACCTAGGGTTGGCATCATCTCCTCTGGCTGTCGACGATGTGACGGAGAGTGAGGCACCCAGTGGTGGCCAATAACTGGCCGCCACACCCCGGCGAACACTCAAATTCGCGGGTCTAAGGTGTGTACAAGTAAACCTACAGCACTGCAAGGCAGCAACGGCCCTTTTGGCCAGACAGCTGCAAAGTAATAAATTTGATATTGCCCTCATACAGGAACCTTACATTAGAAAGGGACTAGTATCGGGTTTGGGTAGGGCGGGTGGATCCATAGTCTACAACTGTCTTGCTAATGATGTGAGGACTTGCATCTATGTCAGAAATGGCGTAGATGCAATGCCCTTATACGATTTCTGTTCCAGGGATCTTACAACGATTAAGATCCTTAAAGGGGGCAGGAGCGAGGTCATCATGGCCTCTGCCTACATGCCCTATGAGGAGACGGAGCCACCTTCACCTGCTGTGAGGGAGCTAGTCGAGCACTGCGGTAAGAATCAATTTGATCTTATTATAGGATGTGATGCTAATTCACATCACACGGTCTGGGGGAGCACAGATATCAACAAAAGGGGGGAGGACCTATTAGAATACATAGTAAGTTCTCCGCTCCAAATTCTAAATAGAGGCAATGAACCAACGTTCGTCAATTCTAGAAGGGCCGAGGTCATTGACATCACGGTTGCCTCAAACAGGGCAAGTAAGGACATAATTAATTGGCATGTATCTAACGAAATTAGTGGTGCTGATCATAGGTACATATGCTTCAGGTACATAACTGATAACCAGATACAGACTGTACGAAGGAGAAACCCACGGAACACTGAATGGGAATCTTACGTGACGGATCTAAAGGATGAATTAGGTGAAGTGCGAGGTAAACTAAACTCTGTACTTGACATAGAGATCGAGGCGGATAGGATTGTTAACGCGATACGAACTGCCTGGATTAAAAACTGTCCTGAAAAAGCTGTCATGGCTAAAAAGGATTTGTGGTGGAGCTCTGATCTTGAAAAAATGAGGAGAGACACAAGATGGGCATTCAATGAAGCCAAGAAGAAAAATGACTTCACTGAGTACTCAAGAGCTCTTACTAAATTTAACCTAGAAGTTCGTAAGAGAAAAAGGAAAAAGTGGAGAGAACACTGTCAAAGTATTGACAATATTCCTGAAGGAATGAGACTCTCAAAGGCGCTCTCTGTTACAAAATCAGATCAGCTAAAATCTATTAGAACCGAAGAGGGAAAACTGACTGAATCTGGGAAGGAAACATTAGAAGTAATGTTTAAAACCCACTTCCCGGGCTGTGAAATAACAGATAGCGAAAAGGATGACCCAGTAACTCGGAATGAGCTGAATACTCAAACGAGGAAAAAGACTGGGACGTAGCTAAGAAGGTAGTAAATGAGCAAAAGCTTCTATGGTCTATAGGTAGCTTTCAACCATTGAAATCGCCAGGACCAGATGGGATCTACCCCATCCTACTACAAAAAGGATCAAAGGCGCTACTTAAGCCATTATGCAGGCTATACAAAGCGTGTATCGCCTTCGGATATATTCCTAAAATCTGGAGACGTGTGAAGGTTGTCTACTTGCCAAAGCCAGGAAGAGACAGATATGATGAACCGAGGTCTTATAGACCCATAAGCCTTTCGTCATTCCTGCTAAAGGCTTTGGAAAAGCTGGTCGACAAACATATAAAGGAGGGTCCCTTGCGGAAAAAACCACTTCATGGACTACAATGTGCATATCAGTCTGGCAAGTCGACTGAAACAGCACTTCACCTTGTAGTATCACGTGCTGAAAGAGCGTTGGAGAACCAGGAAGTATGTGCTGCTGCCTTCCTTGACATAGAAGGAGCCTTTGATCGCACTACTTTCGGGGCAATCAAGAATGCAGCTATCTCCCATGGCATAGACCAAACGTTATGCAAATGGATAGATATCATGCTTAGGAAGAGAATTATAACATCTTCACTAATGGGGGACGAGGTTACTGCCACCACTACAAAAGGATGCCCACAAGGTGGCGTTCTGTCACCAACACTTTGGAGCCTAGTGGTCAACTCGCTCCTACAGGAGCTGAACACCGGACCTCTTTACACGATTGGTTATGCTGACGATCTAGCTATACTAATCAGCGGCAAATTTCCAAACATAGTATCGGAAATAATGCAAAAGGCCTTGCGAAAAGTTGAAAGGTGGTGTGGTGAAAATCACCTGTCGATTAACCCTAGCAAGACAACGGTTGTACCATTCACAAGGAAAAGAAACCTACAAGGTTTACAAACTCTCAAACTGTATGGTACAGAACTAAACTGGTCCACGAGCGTCAAATATCTAGGCATGACCTTGGATAAAGAACTAACGTGGAGTCTGCACACAGAAAGGATCATGGTCAAGGCCACAAAAATCTTTTGTATGCTAAGATCTGCGTACGGGAAGACCTGGGGCCTGAAACCCAGTCATTTATTGGCTATACACAATGATAGTAAGACCCATTATAACTTATGGCAGCATTGTGTGGTGGCCTAGAACGGAGTTAGGCACGTGCAGGCAAACACTGACAAAACTTCAGCGGTTGGCCTGCCTGGCAATTACCGGAGCATTTCGTACAACACCTACTGCATCCATGGAAATGCTGCTAAATCTAAAGCCACTTCAAATACACATTCAAACAGAGGCGGCCAAGGCCCTACACAGGTTATCGTTAAATGGCATGTGGAATTTTGACATGCCCAAAACCAGACATACCAATCTACAACTAGACACAGGTATGGAAAGGCTTATGCGCATGGGATGTGACAAAATACGGACTGTGCACATATTCAAAAAAGAATATAAAATCTATGTTCCTACGAGGGAAGAATGGAGTAAAGGACTTAAACAACAAGGACCAAACACTCTTACATGGTATACAGACGGATCGAAAATGGAGTCTGGTGCTGGTGCAGGCGTTTATGCTAAGGATTACTCAGCGAGTATTAGTCTAGGGCAATATGCAACAGTCTTCCAGGTGGAGACTTATGCTATCATTGCATGCGCACATGAGATTATAGACAAGGAAGTCAAAGACAAAACCATCTATATTCTCAGCGATAGCCAAGCTGTTCTTAAAGCTCTTGACTCCTTCAAGGTTGACTCCGGGCTAGTGCTAAATTGTGTAAAGGTCCTCAATAAGGTGGGCCGACACAACAAACTGCAACTGGTCTGGGTCCCTGGACACGTAGGAGTGGAAGGCAATGAAGAAGCAGACAAACTGGCTAGAATGGGATCACAAACAACAATGTGTGGTCCAGAACCGAGGATAGGGCTACCAAGGAGCACTATTATAAGGGCATTAAAGGAACAGGCCGAGGGAAGACACAGATTGACATGGCTATCCAGAGATGGACATAAACACTCTAAGCTCTTCATCGGCGAGGTCACCACAGGGGCAACCAAGTACATTTGGAATAACAGCAGGACGCGAGTCAGGGCGATAACAGGAGCGTTGACGGGCCACTTTGCCACAAATGCACATCTGCAAAAAATCGGCCTGACGCACGACCCGACCTGCAGGGCCTGTGGTGAAGATATAGAATCAATGGAACACTTACTGTGTCACTGCGATGTCCTGGCTAGTAAGCGTATGTACCTCCTAGGTGATGGCTACCCGACACCGGAGGACTACAAGCACCTTCCAATCAGCGGAATTGCTGCATTAATGCAGCACATCTTCGAGTAGGTTGGGGTGCAAAGGTTATAGGGGTAGACACAAAAGATCCCATTGGGTCGAAGTGTCGCTGCAACTGCAGCCCCCACTTACAAAGATAAGATAAGATAAGATGTATTTCTGGAACCCACAAGAATAACAAAGACCTCTGCCACATGTATAGATAACATATTTTGTAATTGCTGTTATTTAAATAAAAAGGTTTTTAATTGTTTGAGGTCAGATCATAGCGGAGTAATGGCTAGCTTTCCTGTAAGTATTTCTGCAGAACACATTAAAATTCAAACGAGACCGGTCACTGCTAATCAAATAGAAAAGTTTAAAACAGTGCTTGATGAAAAACTGCCCATACCAGATTTTGATAATGAAGTGCAAGCCAACAGTTTTTACAATGATTTTTTTACAGTACTGGATAGGGAATTCCAAAGTATATTTAAGTCTAAATCCACAATCAGTAACGTCAAATTTAAATTCAGTGAATGGGCTACTATAGGTATATACAAAAGTCGCCAAACTTTGTTTGACCTTTATGACAAAAAAACTTACACTTTTGATGAGAACTTTACAAATTATGTGAAACAATATTCAAAAGTTTTTAAGCAGGTTTGCCACGTAGCAAAATCTAATTATCTGGCTAGAAAAATAAAATTGTCAGATAATAAAATAAAAACTGTTTGGAATATCATTAGCAAACAAACAGGTAAAGTCAAACCTCGCGACAAAGAATATGTTTTGCAAACAGATCAAGGTAAAATTTGTTCGAATGCCGATGTAGCCAAAGAATTCGAAACTTTTTTCACAAATATTCCACTTAAGACTACTGAAGCCCTAAACTCATCACCTATGTATGCTCAAAGGCTGCTAAAGGATAATGTTAATAATTGTGATCAAAAATTCTCCTTCAGAGTAATTGAACCACAATCTATTGTAAAAGCTTTTAAATCTCTTAAAGTGAAAAGAACCGAAGACCTCTGGGGATTATCGGTAAGCTTGATCAGTAATGTAATTGATACTTTAGCGCCATATTTAGCTTGTCTTTTTAATATTAGCATTGATAGTGGCGTCTTTCCAGATCTCATGAAGCTTAGTAAAGTGATACCTTTATATAAATCTGGTTCAAAAACTGATCCAGGCAACTACAGACCAGTTTCTGTGCTGCCAGTTCTTAGTAAAGTGTTTGAAAAGATTATGCTTAACCAAATGCTACAATATTTTACAGAAAACAAACTACTGCATAACCAACAATTCGGTTTCACTAAAGGACGATCAACAACCGATGCAGGAGTAGCACTCATTCGAAACATATATGATGCCTTCGAGGAATCGCAGAATGCAATTGGAGTGTTTTGTGATTTATCTAAGGCTTTTGATTGTGTTGAAGACCAAACATTACTTATGAAATTAAAGCATTATGGTGTAGAGGAAGGGGCTCTCAGTCTTTTAAATTCGTATTTAGACAACAGAACACAAAAAGTACAAGTGAATGGCACAAACTCATCTGGATCTAAAGTGAAAATGGGTGTGCCCCAGGGTTCCATATTAGGGCCTTTTCTTTTCCTTGTTTACGTAAATGATTTACCTTTTATGGTGCAACATCTGTCAAATATTGTGTTGTTTGTGGATGATACATCTCTTATTTTTAAAGTGAATAGGAAAGAAAACAAAATTGACGAAGTAAACAACACTCTTTCAAAGATACTGAACTGGTTCACTGTGAACAACTTATTATTAAATGCTAAGAAAACAAAATGTATAAAATTTTGTTTGCCAAATGTAAAAAAGGTCAATAATAGTGTAATATTAGACAGTAATAAATTAGAATTTGTAAATACCACGGTGTTCCTTGGTATAACTTTGGATGTTTCACTTCAATGGGGACCACACATTGAAACTTTAGCGGGAAGGCTTAGTTCAGCTGCTTATGCCGTTAAGAAAATAAGACAGTTAACGGATGTAGATACTGCGAGACTAGTGTATTTTAGTTACTTCCATAGTATAATGTCTTATGGCATATTACTGTGGGGGCATGCGGCTGATATAGAAACTATTTTCATCCTGCAGAAAAGAGCTATCCGCGCAATCTATCAGATGCGATCACGTGAGTCGTTACAGAAAAAGTTTAAAGAAATCAATATTTTAACTGTTGCTAGTCAATTTATATAAGGTCTAACAAAATTAGCTGAAACTATTTTAAGGGCAAGTTCAGTAAACGAAACTGAACAACTTTTTCTTCAGCGACCATACCGAATTCTAAAAAAAAATGGCCACATTCCATTATTGCCCACTATAATATTCTCGTGTTGTAAGTACGGTCCTTTCTTTTCGCTGGATTCGTGCCTTGCCGCAACGAAACTGCGCTGTGCCTGGCCGTTGACCTTTGGTAGTTCTCTCAATCAATTCTTATTTAAAAACGAATATTACCTATTTAAAACCTTATAGTTCCCCTTTTAGATGTAGGTAGTAAAATACAACCCAACAGGTATTTACACTTTTCGAAAAATAAGAAATTGAGCGGCTTCTTTGAAGTTGAGTCCATTGAACTATTTTGCTGCTCGCTCGTAGGTACATTTCGCCTACAAACAAGTGCGATGCGTGCGCGAAAAAAATATCTCAGTTACTCTCGCGCACTCATTGAGTTACGTTCTCAAAGCCTAACCTACAGATTGTGACCTAAGTGCCTAAGTTAAGTGTTTTATTGTGAAAATGCCATGTACAACAATATTTGGACATGGCGGTGTGATATGAAGTTTGTAACCACAACCTAATAGACACCAGGAACATGTTTCAAGATTTTCATAGCCGTAGACCCCATCTACATGCCATCTACACACAATGCTATAGGTGCTTTGCAGCGAATCCGGGATTACGGTACTTATATGAGTATGCCACGACCTGTAGATGCCGGTCAACCAAGAAAATCACCGGAGACATAAGAAGCAAGTAGGTAGGTAGTTCGCCTTAGCCTGTTTGCGGACAAGTCACATTAGAGAAAAATCTATTTGTTTGGAAATGGCCAAACATGTAAACAAATCATTTTATCATTTTAGCTTAATCACTTACATTTGGACATCAAGGATTTTATTGACATAAATACTGTGTTTTAGTTCATTTAAGACTTGAAAACCAATTGAAACTAGTTTATTTTGAAGTTCATGTTTTGTTTACATGTCTGGCTATTTCCAAACAAATAGGGTTTAGATACCTACCCAATATGTGTCCGACGCGACGGAAGACACGGCTGGCTTGTACTATCATCTGTGTCTGTGGCGGAGCCCGGCGGAGGCGCGTCAGCGCGTGGACTGCTACGGTACGATGGCCAGTGCCGGATTTATAAAGATTTCTTTTTTTTTATTGTAGATTTTTTTTCTAAGATTTCAGTATGGTCGCTGAAGAAAAAGTTGTTCAGTTTCGTTTACTGAACTTGCCCTTAAAATAGTTTCAGCTAATTTTGTTAGACCTTATATATGAAAACATCATGTACGTTCGTAAGAATTTGCATTTATTTCCTAAAACCAGTGACAGGCATAATTTGAATTTAAGAAATGTAAATAAAATAGATATAGCCTTTTCGAGACTGAGTAAGGTTAAAAAGTCATTTGTGGGGCAGTGTATAAGATTCTACAATAAAATTCCAGAAAATGTAACTAGTTTGTCAGAGAGTAAATTCAAGACTCATGTCAAAAAAGTTTTGTGCTCTAGAGGATATTATAAAATAATAGATTATGTAAATGACAAAGATATATATGTTGATTCTATATCAAATACCATTACCTGAGACTGTAATCTGAATCATGACATTATTTGTAATAAACTGTAATTTTTTTTTTGTTTTGACTATTTAAAAGTGTGTGTAAACACCTATTTGAAATAAATTGTTTTTGATTTTGATTTTGTTAGTATTATCTTTGTGACCGGAAAAATATGTACAGAGGCCAGCATATCAAGCTAAACACTTTGGACTTTGTACCGTTCTTATGCCGTATGCGTATGGATCAGAATGGCACTACGAGAGTCTATCTTGATGTGCTGGCCTCTGTATAAAGCTGGCGAACGGGTACGAACGATAATGAAATTTGTGGAATCATATGAACTGTACGTACCCCAGTGTATAAGACTTCTGGCTTTACTTGTGGGGCTGGACACGCTGAAGCCAGTTTAGCTTTTTGTGTCTGAACGAGTTTTCCAAGATTCCGCAGCATTTTTTAATCCAAAAACAATCTTGAACCGACCGCACCACACACAAAACGACTGTAAAAGGCTGGAACCAAAGAGAATATAATACACTACGTTGCTGGAACTAAAAAAAAACACGTGTTTGTTTTTTTTTTGGTTTCTTCTTTCCGGCTTACAAAAAGCGCGGAAAAGGCAAAGGTGACTAAGACCATACAGCCACGTGCACTAGACGATTTTCTCCAAAATGCACCACTTCCTGTCTAATATATTAACGTCTCTGGTTATAAGCCCTTTTGAGACAGTCTTCATTTTTCATCTTCATTTCTTTTATGGTGGTAATTCTATCTAGGCTCTCTCTCTCTGCTTATAACGTTGGACGAAATACGGGTCTTATATTAAATGGAAAATCTTTTTAATTCAATACGCTTCCATTGCGCAAATACAACGAAACAATGTAAGAGATAAATAGGTAGATAACCAAATGTGATAGTAGAATAAAAGAGAATAAAAGTATAGATTCAGGTGTAAGAAATAAGAAAAGGACAACATTATTTTACAACACTAACAAAGAACATTTAATCACTACGTATGTATCACTTCTCTCACTGACATAATCTGTCTACCATCAAGTACTGCTAAAAAGAGACAAAAGATGTAATTGAAGTAGAAAGAGATACACACAGAGTTGACCCACCAACTGGATAAGGGGTACGTTCGTTTTATTAAGGTATGTTCGTTTTATAGTGATTTTCTTTAAAAAAAAAATTGAAAACGGGGTCGGGGAGCTTAAAAAATAAACCAATACTGCATCAGAATTACGCGGAGGTTCTATAACTTGTGGCGTTTCTCGCCACTAATGTTATTTAATTTACTGCCTAAATGGTAATTTAAGGCCCACTGTGGCAACATTATATGTCCTCGATATAGCAACATTGTTATTGTATGTACTTCAATCAGAAGCTCTGCAACATGGCTACCATAACAACTGTGTCTTACAATTTTGTACAGTAATCAAAATTACAACTTAGTATATCTGCAGTTCCGCGTTTCATTTGAGCCAAGACCAACAGACCAACGAACACGCAAGGATAAGAAACAGAAGGGGACCGGACTACATAACATATACGCCGACTTCCCCTTATTGGTGACCCCGACGTGTCATTCAATGGTTCAGCGGATCAACAAGTGTGCAGTGTTTTTCACCAGTCCAAGTGATACGTCAAACACATCGTATATACACAGTGTTTCGCGCACCGATCATAAAGAAAGTGTGCGACGATCGTATCTGGACGTCAGGTGGTAAAATCCTGGCTGAAAGGTGAGAAAATATCGCAAATTTATTGCAAATTATGAAGTTCCACTACTGGTGCTGCCGTCTATCACCTCACACAGGAACTAAATAATACGCTCCCACAGATGCTCATCTACCATAGATAAGGTAATCACTTTTCGCATGGGAGACGGCAATCAGCTACGAGTTTACGAAGACAGCTACATCTTTATTTCTCGTGCAAGAAAATTCGTATGGAGTGACTTTTGATTTGCATTTACGAAGATAGCTAGTTAACTTTTCTGGTGCATTCGTTTTATCGTTACTGCATGGTGAAAACTTGTTTTTAACTAAAAATTAAGTATGCTAACAAAGATTTTAAGTGGCTAAGTGCAAATAATATTTTCGCGGGTGTCTTTAACCAATTGCATCCGGTGTGTGCCTAAGATTATTTCCTAACACTAGAATTAAGTCCTATTTGCTACTACACTTTGTTTTCTAATTATTATTATTTTTCTTTCTTGTTGTACATTAGTGTTTACTGTACCGTTTCCCCACGCACGGTTGAAAATTTTTGCCTTAAATAACTCAGCTCGTTGTGTAACTAACCTTACTGTGTTCTTGCATTTTATTAATTTTTTGCCTGTCTGGTTTATGGTTGCCGGTTTGTGGTGTTGGGTATCACAGGTTTCTTAGCCGAGTTGCTGACCTGTTAACAATCATGGCAGATGAAGGCGAGTTGAAGAACGCGAAGGATGAGCTGGAAAAGCTAAAAGCTGAAAATGCTGCATTACATCAAAAGCTGCATGATGGTGAGAAGTCGGGTGGTGATGCCCAGCTGGAGGTAAGAAAATTGTCAATTAAACTTCCACCGTTTTGGTCAGACAGGCCACTCGTTTGGTTCGCCCAGGCGGAAGCCCAATTTCACCTTGCTGGTATAACGTCTGACACCACCATGTATAGTCATGTCCTGAGCCAAATCGATCACAAGCTCGCAGGCGAGGTGGAAGACATCGTCATGAACCCTCCTCAACAAGGTAAATACCAGAAACTTAAGGAAACACTTGTCAAACGTCTCTCATCATCCGAGGAACAGCGAGTTAGACGCTTACTTGGTACGGAAGAGCTTGGGGAAAGAAAGCCATCTCAATTTCTCCGTCACCTTCGTTCGCTAGCGGGGACGGCACTGTCCGATGACAACATTTTGCGACAACTGTGGCTTCGACGGCTTCCTTCCCAAGTACAGGCTATTCTTGCAGCTCAAGCCGACCTCAGCCTGGAAAAATTAGCTGAACTTGCTGATAAAATTATGGAAGTCACCCCGGGTGCCTTTGATGTTTGTGCAGTCACAAGCAACCCTACTTCCAGCACTGAGACAACTTTAACCTCATTAATGGAACGTATGGACCAGTTAAGCAGGCAAGTAGCCGCACTATCCTCTTCAAGCAGACACAGGCAACGCGACCGTTCTTCTTCTAAAACTAGGAAGACTTCACGCAGCTCAACTCCGGGCCGCACGTCCCAACGCTGCTGGTATCACAGAAGATACGGATCCAACGCAACCAAATGCTCAAGCCCTTGCGACTGGGTAGACAAGCCAAAAAACCCCGAAAACAATCAGTAGCGGCGGCAACTGATTGTGAACCTACATCAAGCCGCCGTCTTCTCGTCACTGACCAAGTTTCAAAACGCCGTTTTCTTATAGATACTGGGTCTGATGTATGCTGTTATCCCCACCGCTGGCTTTCGAGTAGGAGGAAACCCTCCGACTATGAGCTGAGCGCCGCAAATGGAACCAGTATTAAGACGTTCGGCACAGTCAATTTAACGCTAAACTTGGGCCTACGCCGCAGTTTCGTTTGGCAATTTGTCGTTGCTGACGTAGATAATGCCATCATCGGTTCGGATTTCCTGGCATATTATCACTTGCTACCGGACTGCCGAACCAAACGCTTAGTCGATGGTTCTACTGGCCTGTCAACTGCTACAGTTGCGGCAACTTCTGACCAGACTAGTGTCAAAACCGTATCGTTAGAGAAGTCGGCATTTGCACATGTGCTCGCGGAATTCCCAGATATTACCAAACCTCCTGGTCTTCCGCGCGTTGTTAAGCACAACACCGTGCACCATATTAAAACTACGGACGGACCTCCTGTCTCATGCCGACCACGTCGCTTAGCCCCTAACAAACTGGGCCCAGCCAAAAAAGAGTTCGAGGACATGGTACGCGCTGGTACTGCCAGACCTTCGAAAAGTCCATGGTCGTCTCCCTTCCACATGACTTGGAAAAACAATAAACCACGTCCTTGTGGTGATTATCGCGCCCTAAATGCCAGGACCGTACCTGATCGGTACCCTGTGCGGCACATCAACGACTTTGCCCACAATCTCAGCGGAGCGACCATCTTCAGTACCCTTGATCTTGTCAAAGCGTATCATCAGATCCCTGTGGCACAGGAGGACATTCCGAAGACGGCTATCATTACCCCGTTTGGCCTCTTCGAATTCCCATTCATGACATTTGGTTTGAGGAACGCTGGTCAAACATTTCAGAGATTCATCGATGAGGTCACACGGGGTCTTGATTTCTGCTTTCCTTACGTGGATGATATCTTAGTCTTTTCTAAAGATGAAGCTCTCCACGAGAAACATTTACGGATCCTGTTTAAACGTTTTCAGGATTACGGGGTGGTAATCAATCCATCCAAATGTGTCCTGGGCGTAAAGGAGGTCGTGTTTTTGGGCTATCACATTAGCTCCCATGGTACTCGACCCCCCCAAAGTCGCATTCAAGCCCTTCTGGATTTTCCCCCTCCAGAGACCATCCAGGGCGTGCGTCGCTTCTTAGGGATGCTCAACTATTATCGGCGATTTATTCCGCAGGCTGCCAAATTTCAAGCTCCTCTTATCGAAGCCGTTGTGGCATCTAACGGGAAAGGTGCCAAACCATTCATATGGTCACCTGATCTCCTGGAGCACTTTGAAGCCTGCAAAAATAGCCTGTCTGCCGCTACATTGTTACAGCACCCAGTCAACGACGCACCCCTTGGACTTTTCACTGATGCATCTTGTGCCCATATTGGTTCCTGCCTTCAACAACAGGTGGACGGTGAATGGTACCCACTTGCGTTTTTCAGCAAAAAGCTGACAACGCGACAAACACAGTGGCCTGCCTACTACCGAGAGTTACTGGCGATTTATGAAAGTGTGCAACACTTTCGCCACATCCTCGAGGCACAACAGGTGACAATATACACCGACCACAAGCCACTTTTGTACGCTTTCGTACAACGTCGGGAAAAACTACCTCCATCGCAGTTGAACCAATTATCGTTCATTAGCCAGTTCACAACGGACATAAAATATATTAAAGGCGAAGACAATGTCGTGGCCGACGCAATGTCACGCGTCAACGCCATTTCAATCGACCAAGACTTTGAAGCATTAGCCAAATCGCAGGAAAATAACCAAGAGCTCGCGGATCTACTCGCTAAAGGCAGTCTCCAACTGACGCCGGTTGTTATCCCAGGCACGGATATCTCCGTAACTTGCGACATTTCAACAGGCAAGCCTCGACCTTTCTTGACCCCTCCTTTCCGTCGCGCAGCCTTCGACAAGTTTCACAACTTGAGCCATCCAGGCTTACGCGCGACCACTCGGCTTGTTACGGAACGTTACATCTGGCCGTCAGTCAACAGGGACTGCAAGGAGTGGGCTCGAAGTTGCCAAGCTTGTCAACGCGCTAAGGTCACTCGTCATAACTCGGCCCCTCTTGGAAATTTTGATCTCCCATCGGGCAGGTTCATGCACATTCACATTGATATCGTGGGTCCCTTGCCCTCATGCGGAGACTTTCGTTATTGCCTGACGGCCATAGATCGTATCAGTCGATGGCCTGAAGCTTCACCGATGCGTTCAATCAGCGCGGAAGAAGTAGCAGAGACGTTAGTTCGCGAATGGTTTTCCCGTTTTGGCGTACCCCTAGTCATTACCACGGACCAGGGTACCCAATTCGAATCCGACTTGTTTCGTCGTCTCACCCGAATTTGTGGAATCAAACGCGTACGGACTACGTCGTATCACCCTGCCGCAAACGGCATGATCGAGCGAGTACACAGACAGTTAAAAGCTGCACTCACCTGCCACAACGATACTTGGGTTCGAGCACTTCCGATGGTTCTTCTTGGCATGCGATCAGCATACAAGGAAGACCTAAAGGCTACAGCGGCTGAAATGCTATATGGCGAGACATTACGGCTACCAGGAGAGCTGCTTGTTCCAACCACTGACATGAGACTCGAGGACGCGACAGACTTCGTCGTTCAGCTACGACAGAAAATGGCGGACATCCGTCCGATCCCTGCATCTCGTCACTCCGAACCGAAAACCTTCATCTTCAAGGCTCTTTCCACCGCGTCGCACATTTTTCTACGCGATGACTCTGTCAGACGGTCTTTACAGGCTCCTTACACAGGACCACACGAAGTTTTGGAACGTTCAAACGATGGAAAGACACTTACCATCAACCTCAAGGGTAGGAAAGTCATAGTCAGCGTGGACCGCGTCAAGCCAGCATTCATTGAGTACGAATCACGCCAACCAAAACAGACAGAACTGTCTGCTCAGCAAACGCAACCGTCCACTCAACAGCCTTTACCCACGGTCCAACCTCCATTACAGCCAACGCCAACGCACATAGCAAGTGACAACCCCAATACCACAACGCCGTCTCAACCTTCTTACACTACCAGGTCTGGCCGACGAGTGAGATTTAAAAATTTTGATGATTACGTTGTTTAATTTCCTATTTTCTTTAATATTGTATAAATTCTTATACCTTTATTTTCTCCGTAGGGGGGTGGTGTGGCGTTTCTCGCCACTAATGTTATTTAATTTACTGCCTAAATGGTAATTTAAGGCCCACTGTGGCAACATTATATGTCCTCGATATAGCAACATTGTTATTGTATGTACTTCAATCAGAAGCTCTGCAACATGGCTACCATAACAACTGTGTCTTACAATTTTGTACAGTAATCAAAATTACAACTTAGTATATCTGCAGTTCCGCGTTTCATTTGAGCCAAGACCAACAGACCAACGAACACGCAAGGATAAGAAACAGAAGGGGACCGGACTACATAACATATACGCCGACTTCCCCTTAAACTCTTTGGTATGGGTCAATATAGTGGTTCAATTTAATTTGATTTTAGTACCAATAATATTTTTGTCCTTTGTAAAATAAAATGTCATGGCTGCCAGAGCTAACCATAAACACGAATTTTAGCAATTACAAAAGACTGGAATTATTTTTGGCAGAAAACAAGTTCACAATGTTTTGATAGATAAAAAACCTGATTCGAAGGACGACGCAAAAGCACGCTCAATAATTACAAAATGCGTAGCTGACAAATATTTGTGAATTAAAAAAAGATATACCACAGCAAAAGATATGCTGTCACAACTTGAGGATACGTTTGAAAGAAAAAGCATTTGTAATAAATTACATTTAAAAAGCAGCCTATTGTCCCTACAATGTCAACCAGAACAGCTGCAGGATTTCTTTCTTAAATTTGACAGTAGGAGGCTATTGGAGCCAAAGTGGAACCAATTGATCAAGTTTGCTACTTATTGGAAGCAATGCCAGATAAATGTAATAATAACGTAGTAACATCCATAGAAAAAAAGAGACATTAGGCCCGGTAAGTACCCCTACTTCCAATGGAGAAATTTATCATCATACCATAGTAGATGACTACTCACATTTCTGTGTGTTATACCTTTTGAGAAGAAAATATGAAGCTACAGATAATTTGATTAATTACATGAATCAGCTAGAAACTCTAACGGGTCAAAAAGTAAAGAAAATAAGATGTGACAATGGAGGTGAATCTAAAAATCAGAAAATACATAACTTTTTTAACCAAAAGGGTATAATTACAGAGTACACGATTCCATTCAGCCCATAGTCTAATGGAGTTGCTGAAAGAACGAACCGTACTATATACAACATTACAAGAACATTATTATTTAAGACAGGACTTCCAAAGAACTTATGGGCAGAAGCTGTGGGATGTGCAGTTTACCAGCTAAATCGTTGTCCTTCCTCAGCGATCAACTTTGATGTACCTGCAAGACTTATGAGAAGGAAATGTGCCTTATCTTAACTAAGAGTTTTTAGAGCAAAGGCATGGATTGTAACGATACCAAGACAAAGTAAATTTGACAGAAGAGAAAAGGAAATGAGGCACTGGGTGCAGTTTTATAGACGCCTTACCGTAACTGGGGTTCTAGTTAACCTCAGAATGAGGCAGCTGCAAATACTGTCAAGAACTCAAGAGAAGATTTGTAATGCCCTGGCACTAGCATTTCAAATCTAAAAATAAATGAAGACAGTCTAAAAAGGGCTAGTACCCAGAGACGTTAATATATTCAAACAACAAACCCATTTTCCAGTTTATCTATGACAGACTTTTTGGCGGGAATTTGTAGCGTTCAGTTTGTCATTTTTCTTTTATTATCCGAAAAATTACATTTAGTGGTTTTCGATGTGTAATATTGATAGTGTATTTATCAGCGAAGTATCATTCATGTGTTTCTTGTGTAGGATAATGAAATAAAAGTGTGTATACTGTGTTTCGAGTTCCCACAAGAAGTCCGAGCAAGCTTTAGCAAAAGTGCTATCATTTTGCTAGAGTATGTAGGTTAGGTTAGTATATTATAGACAATGACATGATGTGAACGTGAAGAACAGTGACCTAGAAAACTGAAAAGGAGAAAATTACTACATAATCTGAAAAATATACTAAAAAATTACTGAAGACGTGAATTCTACAAATTAATACTGCTGAATAACATATACTGAAGACTAGGCGGTATGGCCAATGAGCCTTAGCCTGCCCTAAAAGGGCGAAGTTAAAAAAAAAAAAAAAATTTATCTATGACAAAACCTACAGCTGATTTGTGTAATTGTTGTTTTTGTCCTTGTTTTGTTATTTGGTTTTTGTAAAAAATGGCTGAAAATTCAACGATTTTTGAAGTTTACCATGCTGTAGTAAATTCCAATTTAGCCAAAAATTATGTTACGTTGAACGATCAGATATCTAGGAATTTCAGGAACTCCAAATTGGAGCTGAGGTGAGTAGGCAGGCAGGCTATTAGTATTCAGTATCAATCAATTATTTGCATGTGCCTTTTCTGTTAAAATTTCGACAGTCAACAAGGAACCCTTATAGTTTCGCCACGTCTGTCTGTCCGCGGCTTAGCTCAGATACTATTAGTACTAAAAAGCGCTGAAATGCATGCGTATACATATTATAGCACCGGTATACATATTATGTGGTCCCATGATAACGGTATAGTATTCAATGCTGATAAGACGAAGTTTTTGCTTATAGACTCACCTTATTTGTGAAAAAGGTGGACGCAAACTTCTCTTGGTCTCAACACGTAGAATATGTTTGTAGTAAATTAAGAATATTATTGGGTAAATTTTATCACCTTAGTCATTAGTAGATTCAATATTGAGTTATGCCCTGGACTGCTATGAACTCACATTCAAAACTAATATGGACAAACTAGAAAATTTACAAATTCGATTTTTAAAGCTCCTTGTCAACAAAAAAACTAAAAAAAGTTGCAAAGGTGACTATAGAAAACTTTTCAAAATTAGTAAACTTCTACCTGTTGGTTTAAAACACAAATATCTCTTGGCCGTGAATCACCATGGCAGACAGGAACATAAGTCACTAGTTAAGCATAACCATAATACGAGGACAATTATTATATCAGCTCATATACGTCCCCACCGAGGGGCTCGAGCCTACCCTGAAATCAGGGCGACACAATAGCCGCAAGTAAATTCGTTGTACCTGCAGTTTCCAACTATTACGGCGACAGAACACTGAGAAAACATTTACCATATCTCATGAACAGTTTGCCCGCGGCTATTAGACTCAAACATAAAAAAACTAAATTTAAAAATCTGTAAAAAAAAATTTTTCATTAACAGCCTGTAAGGGAGTTTGGCTCTTGCCTATGACGTACCTATTCACTTAGAATCTAGTTACCACAGTTACGTCTTATCTATGATTGTAATGTATAATTGTGAGACTGTCGATCCCACAGACAAACTGCCCATTCAGATTTGTGGGTCTAATGTTTACCTAAGTACTCATTTTTTCGATTATTAAAAAAATAATAAATCACGCCGACAGTGGTACAAAAGTTTAGAAAAAAAAATTAATGGTAGGTACCTGTAAATGTACATGTAAAGAGGGGATTTTTTTTCATTGGCATACCCTATCATATGGGGTATTGTTGGGGTGTTGTAGGTCTTTCAAAACTACGGTTGGGGCACATAACCAGGCTGCCATACTAAATCCAAAAATAGGTTTGTTAGCTTTGATGATTATATGCTCGAATAGCCTTGCTTTGCGAGGCTCCCCCTATGCCAGCCTGGTTATGTACACCCCAACCCTAATTTTTGTTAGACACAAGTGTGCCCAACCCCCCACCCACCAACCCCCCACCAGCTAAACCACTATTTCACATAATCTGAAAAAAATATAAATAGTAGGACATTTAATCAGTTTTTAGGGAAAACTGTCACGGCTAAGTAGACTTTCTTAGTTTTATGAGTAATAGTCAACCAAGTTAAGATGTGCAGTTGGATTTGTAAAAAGTTCATAGAATTTCCATACAAAATGTTCTATTACCAACTGCAAATATGGACATAACTAGAGCTGCCACCCTTCCAGGTTTGACCCGGAGTCTACGGGTTTGAATGGTACATATCTAGGCTATGGGTTTAACATTGATATCTCCAGGTCAGCAACAGCCGACCTTCACGATCATCATTTAAGCACAGATTGCAGCATTAAATTGAATGCCTCTCTTTGTTCTAATTCACCACTATCTCAAAAAGTTCACTGTGGCAAAACCACAGCTAAAGTCCTAGCACCAAACTCCTTAGAGCCAACAATTCAAGACCTAAAAAGATCTCGATCTGTACATGGGCTTCACTCTTCGATTGCAATTAAACGCTTTTAATAAGGCATCCCAGAAAAAGTTTCATCAGACTGCTGAAAATAATTTTCAATCCCTTTAAGCAATGCTTGTATAGAATACATTTTTCTTTAATGGCAAATTGGCGAAACTGATTGTCAGTGGACATGGTGAAGGCAGAGTTAATTGTGAAGATTAACAGTATGAATTGCCAAGAATTTTTAAGTTTTGGAAAAAAACCTGATCAAGAAAAGATGCTAAAACAATACTCCCAGAATAAAAGTATAGTTTTAAGTGTCAAGCTGGTCCAAGTCAGCCTAACAGTAGCTAGGTTATTTGAATGTAAAAAAATACATTACCATTACTTTAATCACACTAAATTATAAATTCAAAAGTTTGTGTGTTTGTTACCTCTTCATGCCCAAAGTTCTGGACGGATGTGGTAGGTTTTTTTTCCACAATTCATAAGCCCTTTGCATCATCTCACCTGATAGTAAAGACAGATTAGGACCTATTTTAACATGCAGACTACTTTTGAAGCCCTGCGAGCCGTTTGCGGCTCCCACACTGCACACCCACGGTGTCCACATGGTTGGGCCACAGGGATCTACTAGTAAATAATTAATTTATACTTGATGATATCATCAATAAATAATTCATTTAAAAAAAACAATATTTCAAAAATCTCTGGGTCTGCTTTTTTCGAATGGTGGTAGCCCTAGACATAACAGACAATTAGTTACAAAAGTTGATCTCAAAGTATGTCATTAACCTTCAAGAGCCACTTTTCATCCATGTAATTACTGTTCTAATGATCAGTTAACCTGAATGATTGAAAATTAATGAATGAAACAAGTTGCACTTATCTACAATCACTTACAAACAACACAAATGGTATAAAATTAGTCTTTTTTTCTTACAGACCAGCAAGTAGCAATGGTGTGTGGTGTGGGTGCCTTCTGCCAGCAATTCTCATAATCAACCTCATTATCTATAATGTATCAGCCGCATACAAGCTGACTGCGATCCTGTCCATTGGTCTGCTGTGCTACAGTACAGTGTTCATTATATTCATCAGCCTGTCGTGCATGGTGCTAAGGGAAAGGGTGTTTGGAGGCTGCATGGCCTCTGCAATGTTTTCTACAGTACTGATGAACATGTTTCATGGTTTAGGTAAGTGTGACGGAAATACCCTGACAAACAAACAACGGCCTGGCCACGACTTTGCCGCAGTGAGAGGGGGCTAGGTGCGGGCGCGGCGAGCGGCAGAAACAAACGCACAGAATTGTGTGTAGCATGCCACACAACTCGTCGCTCTCGGCAAAATCTGCGCGCCTCGCTCGCCTCGTGGCATGCTTCACAAAATTCTCTGCGTTTGTTTCTGCCGCTCGCCGCACCTAGCTCCCGCTCACCGCGGCAAAGTCGTGGCCGAGCCGTAATAGGAATAGGCATAATGGTCATATCTAGATGTGAGCTATAAATATTTTGAGGGGGGACAGGGTGGAAGGATGACAAAGGAATGCAGTTCTATATGGTTTATAGAAGGTTCCATTTATAGGTTTTCCCATCATATCTTAGCAGTCTATTAATTATACATGTTAAACTCAATAACCGGATTCGCTCATTGAGAGAATGAAAGATGCGCAATTAAAAAAAAAGCTGATGGTACCCTGTGCAGTCTGAGCTTTTTAGACTCCCTTTATAACAAGCATATTTTTTTTGTAAGTAAGAAACACAAGAGGGCAGAGGTCGGCAGGAGAGGTGTCGAGAATGAAGGGGGTTGGGTTGACAAGGATGAGGTGGATGACGGACGTGAGGAGGGAGGGGTGCGGGGGATGAGAGGTGGGATTAACTGATCGCCCTAGCCTTTTCTGTATATTTTTTAATTTTTTTTACAAACAGGAGTAGTAGTTAGTTTAGTTAGTTGTATTTGCTTTTTGCAACAACATAATATACACTGTCAAAAATGGTAAAGATGGTAAGTCGGATGAGTACAAGTTGGAGTATGGCGTGAGACAGGTGGACTGTCGTCTCCGAAACTCTTTAGTCTGTATATGGACGGACTGATCCGTCGGATCAGCAGCATGCATGTGGGATGTTCGATCGATGACATTAACGTTAATGACATTAGTTACGCGGACGATATGGTGCTGCTGAGCCCGTCAATCAGTGCTCTAAGGAAGCTGCTGCAAGAGTGTGAAAGCTACGCTCAAACTCATGGGCTAAAATATAACACCAAAAAGAGTGAGCTCCTAGTCTTCAGGGCAGGCAGCAGCATTCCACAAACTGTACCACCGGTTAGGTTGTAGGGCGAGATTAAAGCGGTTCAAGTACCTCGGCCATTGTGACTGATGATCTAACTAAAGGATGACGAAGACATAGAGCGGGAGAGCAGGGTGTTGGTGGTCAGAAGCAATATGATCGCGCGCAGGTTTGCTCGGAGTACAGAGCAGGTAAAAATAACATGATTTAAAGCATTCTGACAATGGCAGAAAACCTACAGCGCCCTGCTTGTCCAGTATAACAACGCCTTCAGATTGCTGCTGGGGCTGCCGCGCTTCTGCAGCGCATCCGGTATGTTTGCCGACGCACGTACAGATGGGTTTCACGCAATTATGCGAAAAAAACTCTGGCATAACTATGAACAGAGGGGCAGTACCACTAACAGCATTCTGAAGGTAATCCATCAGCAGTAAGCATGAGTGCCCCATTGCCAGTCACTGGATGGCAATATTAGTAGGTCTTAATTACTAGTATAGTAAGTTGAGATTTTTTGACACGACATGTAATTTGACATTGTTTTTAATTTTGTTTTTAAATATATATTTTTAAACAATATTAAGATACAATTTACATTTATTATTTTATACTCTGTATATTGTGGAAACCTTTTTCATTAAGATGATTTGGTGAAAGTGAGCCATAGCAAAGGTGCGCTGTTAGCTAGTTTATGTATCATCTCGGCTGGAACACTTCCACTGTTCAATATAGGCCGCCCCAAAGATTTCCACTCAGCACGATTTCAAGCCACATGCATTCAGTGCCATACTGCAAGTCGTAACAGATCATAATTTCACCTAGTGCGGAGCCATCCAACAGTATTTCGGCCTGTAGTCGCCTCTTCATCAGTTATCCATTCTATGAGCTATAAACCTAGATCACATAATCAAGGATTCGATCACATGGTCAAAAGTGTCCAAATATAAAGTCACCCGTTTTGTTAACACAGGTGTACATTCGCCGTTCTCAGTCTCTGTTTAACATACCTATTTGAATATTTCTATGTTTATCTCCTATCAAGAAGCGGACAGCTCGTTTGAAAGTTCAAGACGTTTTGAAGTTCTGTATGAAACTGGGGATCTGGTTCTTTTATATGTAATCTAAGGGTATTAAATTATTAGTTGGTATCAGCAAACTGTGCACTGATAAATCTGTAAGCAGTGTATCATACTAGGTTTATACTGAATCATAGTTTTTAGTAATTTATTGAAGACAAATGATTGATATTTACAAATACTTATTCATATTAATTGGTGTTGTTTTTTTTTTCAGATATAGTACCATCATTTCTGCTGTCAGCCATGGCGGTATATTCTTACAATATAATGCTCCGGAGATGTCTCGTACAGTTCCCTAAAACATTTACTATAGGGGAAGCAATGATTTTAACGCAAGGCATAACGCTCTCTGTTATGGCTGTTATAAGCAAATTGATATATAACCCGCCTGAAGAAACCATTGATGTTGTGTCTGCCATTGTCATTGTAAGCTTCCATGTAACATTTTAAAACCTTTTAAAGTCCCATTCCAAAAATGTTTGAAATACCTAGGCGTGACGTCATAGTTTTGCAGCGATTTTAATGGATTAAAAATTGAAGACTTGATGAGAAACAAGACGAGTAAGGTTTTTCAAAGTTTCAGAAGGAGGACAATTTAGTGAACAAATGGTTCATTAATTTATTTTTGATGCCGTCATCATCCCCATTAAAAAAAGAATCTTTAATATGGTTCTCAATCGGCGATACGGTTGTATAGACAACCTCCTCCTTTTGAAGTCGGTTGAAAATAAGTTACTTGGCATTATTTGATCACGATACTGTCTGAAATTGTATTAAAGAGGCCATTGAGAACAACAAAGGCTCAAAAGTGTTCTCGAAAGATCTGTCTGTTGGACAAAGCCAACTGACTAAGCTGAAGACTAAGAATGGCAGGACTGAGTTGCTGGAAGAAGTTGAGAAGTTCTACAGACAATTGTACACGACCACATGTCTGCCTGTCAGCGATCTGGCTAATGACCCAAAAGCCAGACTAACCCGACACTATACCGAAGTTATCCCGGACGTCAGCTTGTACGAGATTAGAATGATGATGGAATTACGGGTGAACTTCTGAAAGCAGGTGGAACACCGGTACTTAAAGCTGTTATTTAATTCCGTTCCGCGTGGCACAGAAGTGTGGTCGTGCTTTTCTTCAAAAAGGCCGACAATACCCTGCTGAAGAAGAACAGACCCATGTCATTTCTGAGCCATGTCTACAAGCTGTTTTCGATAGTCATTACGAATCGTCTCGCACGCAGGTTTGATGACTTCCAGCCTTCCGAACAAGGCTTCAGTACCATAGACCATATACGTACGCTGCGGCAGATTATACAGAAGACCGAAAAGTACAATCCGCCACTATACTTGGCGTTCGTGGACTATGAGAAAGCCTTTGACTCGGTCGAAACTTGGGCTGTGTTACAGTCTCTCCAGGCGGTGCCAAACTGACCAACGACGATATATCGAGGTACTGAAGTGTGTGTATAAAAACGCCACCATGTATGTCGGTTCGCCTCCAGAATCAGATCTCGGAACCTATTCAGCTACAGTGAGGGGTGAGACAGGGAGACGTCATATCTCCGAAACTGTTCACCGCCGCCCTGGAAGATGTTTTTAAGCTTTTGGACTGGGGTGGACTCGGCATCAATATCAACGGCGAGTACACACAGCGCCTCATCAAGCGTAACATTTTTGTTCCAAATTGGCTCTTATTACGAGCACACAAGGTGCCTCGGTGTTACGCTTGACGTGTCGCCGTGCTTACATCACACACTTTCGATTCGCTGACGATATCGTGGTCATGGCTGAGACTATGGACGACTTAGTCACAATACTCGATGGCCTCAGTAGAGCCTCTCAACAAGTAGGTCTTAGAATGAACATGGACAAGACGAAAATCATATCAAAAGTCCGTGTCATACCTACTTCTCTGAAGGTTAGAGGCTTTACACTCGAATTTGTTGCCGAATATGTGTACTTGGACAGACATTGATTCATTTGTTAACCAAACAACCGATTTTGAAATAATTTTGTATCGGTAATCGGATGACGTATATCTGTGTATGTGTTTTTGAATGAATGAATGAATAATATTTATTTGCTCGAATACATGGTATTAAATTGAGTGGGAATAAAGATATAACAATAAAGTATCACATGATTCGCTTTTGTCAAAGCATGCAAAAATTTACACAAAAGTTAATAAAGTTAATACTAATAATAATATAAAAAATGTCATATTAATATTTCGATGTCATCATATTTTATCATGTTTGTTACTATTACATACCTTTAATTAAATTAAAATACATTTTGTCTTAAAATTAAGCATTATGGTCAAAAAATTATTTAATTGAGTAGAAGCATTTTTCTAAAAGCAATTTATAAAGTTTGCTTCTAAATAGTTTAGATGGAGAGTGTCTTATGTCACTTGGCAATCGGTTATATAACTTTATTGACATGTAGAAACAATTTTTTTCAAACACTGCACTGTTGCATGCTGGTATTAGTAACCTAGCTGGATCTCTTGCTCTTAGTCTAGGATTAGCCACAGGCGTTTTGAACAAAGTTGCATTTTGCATAACAAACATACTAATTTCAAGAATATACATGCACGGCAAAGTAAGTATGTTTAATTTTTGAAAATGAGGTCTACACGAATCCATTGGGCCCAAACCACAAACAGCTCTGATGCACTTTTTTTGTACAATGAAGGTTTGTAATATATCAGTGCAATTGCCCCATATAATAAGACCATACCTTAACACGGATGCCACATAGCCATGGTACGCTGTGAGAGCTGTTTCTTTGCCAGCTACCCCTCTGAGTTTCCTGAGTGCAAACACAAACCGTTCTAGTCGATTACAGACAGACAGAGAAAAACGAAACAGGAATTCATTTAATGCCAATAAACTTGTTTTCCGTCTTTTACCTTAAAAACAGGTGTATTGAATAATAATGGATTCCTGTTTCGTTTTTCAAAAAAGTAATGCGGTACAGACACAGATATACGTCATCCGATTATTGATACAAAATTATTTCAAAATCGGTTGTTTGGTTAACAAATTAATCAAATACTACGTTTGTATGGGATTTATGAACTCCAGCGGGTTCTTAAGACTAAGGTCTTCGACTAGTGTGTTTTGCCAGTGATGACATACGGAACTGAGACATGGTCGCTTACTATAAGCCTCATAAGAAGGCTAAAGGTCACCCAAAGGGCAATGGAGCGTGCTATGCTCGGAGTTTCTCTACGTGATCGAATCAAAAACAAGGAAATCCGTAGGAGAACCAAAGTAACCGACATAGCTCTCAGATTTGCTAAACTTAAGTGGCAGTGGCCGGGGCACATAGCTCTTAGAACAGATTGGCGTTGGGGTAGTACAGTTATCGAGTGGCGACCGCGCACCGGAAAACGTAGCGTAGGCAGACCTCCCACTCGGTGGATCGAGGACCTAGTGAAGGTCGCGGGAAGCCGCTGGATGCGGGCAGCGCAGAACCGGTCGTCGTGAAAATCCTTGGGGGAGGCCTATGTCCAGCAGTGGACTTGCTTCGTCTGATATGATGATGACAACTGTTTGAAATAAACTATTAATTAGAATCTAAGTGACTTCTAAATTTAAACACGTAAAATTTATATCACACAGGTATTCCTTACCTATGAAATTGCCGATTGGTTGAATAAAAATAAAGAAAATTAATATAAAATAATAGTTTATCATATCAGCTCATATACGTCTCCACCGAGAGGCTCGAACCTACCCAGAGTTAGGGCGATCGGGCCTTAGAAGATCACGCGGGCCCAGTGCGTGTTGGTCGACTTCACATACAGCCTTCGAGTTTTTTCGCAGGCGTGTGCAGGTTTCTTCACGATATTTTCCTTCACCGTAAGAACGTCGGATAAACGTACATATGCAATCGTAATTCAAAAACACATTGGTAAATGGCAAGATTCGAACCATGACCTCCCGGACAGGAGGCAGCGGCCCTAGGTTACGCCAGAAAAAAGTTATTAAAACAAAATTTATTCTCAAAGCATTAGACAATTAAAATTGAAAGACATTTTGAGAGCACGGTAAGAGTTTTTTTTTCACCTCAATGAATCGCCATTTGTAGGCAAAAAAAAATACAGTATTTTAAAGCTTTAGATTTATTGCAGCAGTAACTTTTCGTCACTTTCAGGATAATTCAAGAAAATTAATAAGTCAACAAATTGCCCAATCTGACCACTACGAAAACGCCTTTGTTCTATTCAACGGTAACTAGCTCCGGGAATTGAAACAGGAAAGACATCACACTGGTCACTAATTAAAAGACCATAAGTAGTGTCATCATCATATTATGGTCAATAATTGTAAACAAAATAAATCTTTAAAAACTGAATCGGCAATTTTATAGGTGAGGAGCTAGTAACTTTAACTTAGTAGGTTCCTGCAACGGAACAGTACAGAAGGGGTATAATGATGTCACGCGATTGATGCGAGACTTCAGTGGGACTAATCAGGCGCCCGCATCCCAGTGCTGTTAAGCCCGGTTTACATTTTGATTAGTGACAAGTGCGAGTAACAAGTAATAAGTGCTTAGTAAGTGTGGACTAGCGTCGGTGGCTCAACCGGTAACGACTCGGTCCATCTAACCAGAGGCACCGGGTTCAAATCTGGACGGCCAATGTACCAATGAGTTTTTTAAAAACTTATGTACATACTTACCGATTGCTTTAACGGTGAAGGAAAACATCGTGAGGAAACCTGCACACGCCTGCCAGGAAACTCGAAGGTTGTGTGTGAAGTCGACCAACCCGCACTGGGCCCGCGTGGTCGACTAAGGCCTAATCGCCCTGATTCAGGGTAGGCTCGAGCCCCTCGGTGGGGACGTATATGAGCTGTAATGATGAAGTGTGGACAGGCACTGACAAGTGCAAGTGACAAGTAAAAACTATCAAGTGATTAGTATATAGACGGCCGTTCTATTTTCTGACAAGTAGCTCTGCCCCACGACCCCCGCTTTCCTCTTACTCGCCCAGCCCACCCACGCTACACGTGCGTGATAAACCGGCGCGCCATTTTGGTTAACCTAACTTTATTGTTTTTGGGATTTATCATGGCAAAATGGTCAGAAAATCAGACACGATTAGCGAAGAAGGCGTATTTGCTCGTCCATTTTAATCGATATCACTTATGAGCTTTACTAAACACTAAGCACTAATCGATATTGGACACCTACTTGACCCTTGTCACTTAACACTTGTTACTTGCTACTTCACACTTAACACTTGTCACTAATCAAAATGTAAACCGGGCTTTACGTCAAATGTCCCCCTCCCGCACCGCTCCCTAACGCAGGAACCTACTGAGTTAAGCGTTATAACTATAGTAACAAGATTAGTAAAACAATAGTTGTTTCATGTTAACAGTTTCAATTATCATTTGCAGGCAGCATTGTTGGCAGTGGGACTTGTTTGTGCTGGTCTGGGCACTCTAGCCGAGGACGAGAGGACTCTCTTAATGTTCTTTTACATACTGGCGCCGTGCATTCTGTTCGGCGTTGTTTTATTGCACCTACTGTTGGGAATGTCATGCATATTTCAAATAACGGGCTTCGTTTTGTCCAAAGAAGTTAGGGTGAGTTAACTATTTTTTGATGTCCTGCAGTCGGATATTTGACTAGTAGTAGTAATAATAGTAGAACAATATATATTATATAATATCCTGTATTGTACACAAACATTTAAATGACAAGAAATTAGAGAGGAGGTGTACAAAGGTGGACTTATCTCTGTAAGAGATCTCTTCTAGCCAATCTTACCAATGAGTAGTCTTTGGAGTTACTTTTTGTCATCTCATAAACTTAATATTGATCTAAAAATAAAAGTCAAACTTTTTTATATTTTTTCAATCCACAATTGGTAAGCCCTTGACATCATCTCACCTGATGGTAAGTGACGATAATCCCCAACACAATGGGGAACTGGCTATCGTATCTTCAAGTCGAAACACAACAATGCTGTAAAACATTGATGCTTGGCGGAAAGACTTAGGAAATGCCCTTCATCAACTAAACCGAGTCATATAAAGTTAAACTCCGCCGGGAATCGAAAAAGCGACCTCCTGATGTGAAGCTAATTGGCTTAACCATTAAGCCACTGAGGCGGTTACTAATACTAAAACCCGATTTCGGAAAATCTTTACTGAAAAGTATGGAAACAAGAGTTTTCCGACTGAAATCGTAGCCTTTTGGGGTAATACTTACGAAGTAACTATTTAGTAATCTGTGGTAATACCCACAGATAAGAAAAATGATTTGCTGCTCTGATAGATTGCTGAAGGCAATGATATATAATGTTACTATCGTAAGCTGAAGGAGGCGTGGCAGCGAGTTAGCTTCTTGCACAACGAGATATGTTTCTGTCATTCGTAAATGATTTTATTGCGCAGAAATTGCACAATTTCATGGCAGGCAGAGCTCCGTGTGTTTTGGTGTCAAAATTGCCGAAATGGTCAATAATAAGGTGCAAAAATGCAACTAGCAAAGTAAATTTAATAAATGGAGGAGTTTCTTACCATGTGTAAGTGAAAAACCTAAATCAAAATCAATAAATAAAAATATGAATTCTTATTTTTGGTTTATTTTTATTTAGTGCGAGGGTGTTTTCAACGATATTTTTTTTATTTTCCCGAATTGAAGGAAAAGTAGATCAGAACTACAGAACGTAACAATTTGTTTCCTACAAAATCAAGCACTGTTTACTCAAAGCATTTCAGCGATGATAATTTTGTAGTTACACCACATAAGAAATGCATAAAATGTTCTGCACTGCCTCATGTAAACGTTTGCATACTGTTTTCAGTACGTATCGGTCGTTTTAATATTTTCTTTACTTTTTACCTATTTACAACCCATAGTACTGTTAAACATAGTTTGGGGCTAGATGACCTTGTTTGATTTGTTCATGTCCATTTTTTTCTGTAAGTAGTTTATTATCTTATAAGTAGTAAAAAATATAGTTTTAATAGAGTTTTAGTTTAGTTTTCTTTGAATGAAATAAATCATTAGTACAGGCAAGCATTAAAGTATTTCCAGGCTTAAAAAAACTTACAAAAAGTATATACAGGTATGTAGCGGAAAAAAATAATAATTTGTTTCCCATTCGTAAAAACAGAAAATTCTAAATCAACAGAATAAGGTTGCTAAGCAACGCATATTATATTAATAGTTATAAACAGCAAAAATTGTTTAGTCCTACATAGCGCAAGTAAAAAGTCCGCAGACTACGGTAAATATAAAATATTAGGTAGCAAATTATAACTTTTTTTTGTAAGTACAAAGTATTTATGTACTGTTTATAGTCTGAAGGTCCTGGAGGTCTCTGACCACGAATTTTCATAAATATACCTTTTACCATAATATGGTAATATTATTGTCTAAGATATTAACGTCCGAAAATCACTATTTTTACGACTCACTAACTCATCAAAATATATAGTCCAATTCCAGGTGACTTGGAAACTTGGAATTGGCATCAAGGTAATTTATTGGACGTATATAAATGAAAAATACGAAAACCAGCCAAGTGTAAGTCGTGCACCAAGAGTTCCGTATCACCAATACTCATAAAATATACAGGGTGTAACAGCAAAACCGTACTTCCCTTAAGGGCATGATGGGGTGGCTTGTTTGTAATAATAAAAAAATGTAAAAAAAAATAAATGTACTATTCATCATCATCATTACAGCTCATATACGTCCCCACCGAGGGGCTCGAGCCTACCCTGAATCAGGGCGACTAGGCCTTAGTCAACCACGCGGGCCCAGTGCGGGTTGGTCGACTTCACACACAACCTTCGAGTTTCTTCGCAGGCGTGTGCAGGTTTCCTCACGATGTTTTCCTTCACCGTTAAAGCAATCGGTAAGTATGTACGTAAGTTTTTGAAAAACTCATTGGTACATTGGCCGTCCAGATTTGAACCCGGTACCTCTGGTTAGATGGACCGAGTCGTTACCGGTTGAGCCACCGACGCTGTACGTACTGAATGTACTATTATCACCATACAAACATACCTTTTTGATGTACTAAAATGGACTTAAATTCTAGTCCACCTCGCGGGTCATTGACGTAGGTAGCAAGCGAATACATTTGGCAACATCGCAAAAAGTTGGCGGGCCGCGGGAAAAAAACGAAGAAGCGGCGCGCGGCGGGCGGCGCCTTTAATGTCGGCGCCTTTGATGATTCTAGGTAGTGTCGGTAAGGCACGGGTAGGAAAGCGTTGCCTCCACATGCGTTGTGTTTCATTTGCATTTCGGCCACTATCAAAGTACAATTCTACAATGTCGTAAAGTTCAATATTCGAAAAATTACTTCGCACTGCCATAACGGAAACCGAGCGAATCGCGACCTGCGGATTTCACGTCACACGCGTGCGTTCGCGTCGAGAACAGTCGGCAACTGACTCGCTCAGTATCGCAATCGCACGCAGTATCACTCAGTGGCATCGCTGCGCAAGGGCGCAGGGCGGGCGTTGTTGCATGATCGACTCACACGACGCATGCGGGAGCGGCCGAGATAGCAGCACGCGGCGGCCAAGTGCGTGCAAGTGAAACAAACAAAGCGTGATCAGCTGACAGCCGCCGCTGCCTGCCGCACGGCACGGTTGAATGAACTTTGTTCTTATCAGTGATGACTACATGTCACGAAAAATGTGGATTTTTCATAAAAAAATAAAGTGTATTTTTTTTTATTGAAATGTGATCAGAATCGGGTTAACTTTCACACCCTTAATGGAAGTACGGTTTTGCTGTTACACCCTGTATATATAGACCACTTCCAGGTAGTTGACTTAGAAACTTGAAATTTGGCACCGAGGTAGGTTATTGGACGTGTACAAAGGAAAAATCCAAAAAATGGCCAAGTTTCAATCGTACTCACAAAATTTGGGTTCCGTACCACCACTCCTCATTGGAATAATTATATGGGCCACTTCCAGGTGACAGATTTTAATTGAGATTTGAAATCGCAATGGGTTTATTGGACGTATTAAGTAAAAAATAAAAAAAACTGGCTTAGGGCGACTCTGGCTTGTGCACCTAGGGTTCAGTATCACCAAAAATATCTTATATGTATATCTATTCGTTGAATAAGGATAGGAAATTAGTATTGGTACTTTACATAATTTAATGATATTACAACAAAACATAAATTAGAAATGGGGCCAAGTTCAATATAAAAAAAATTACAGCAATCTAAATGGGTAGGTACCCAGTTCTACAGTGGTTTCATAATCATAGCTACGAAACTTCAAATAGAAATATTTATTTTAGACTTCTCCAAATAATAGAAAATGTACAACAGTTTTCAGTTTCTTAAAAAAATATGTTCTGTTCTACTAAAAGTTGTAACTTGGCAAGTTTAAATGATCAAGGTGCCAAGCAAGCAAAGCTTACTTTTTAAAAGTAAATATTAATATAGAATAAAATTGGATACTAAAAAGATGCCAAGTTACAGCATGCAGAAACACAGAACATATTTTTTTTAAGAAACTGAAAACCGTTGTACTTTTGTTTTGTTTCTGCACTATATCTATCACAGACATCCTGTGTATTTTTGAGTTTAGGAAAATATATAAGGCTAATAGTTTATAATTATAATGTTATAGTAGTTAAAATATATTTAAAAATAAAATGAAGGTTATGAGAATGAAATTTTAATAAACACCTAATCGATATCTGAAGGTCCTTGAGGTCTCTGACCACGAATCCGTGGTCACTTTCGAAGCAATCGGCGTAGTAATTGAAAAACCTATCGTACCTCGCATTCCTACTATAATCTATCGATATTAAAAAATGCTTAACTATAACCACAACACTATGAAAATTATACCATCTTTGGAAAAAAATATTGCACGGTTTCAATTGAATAACTTTACTTCTAATCTTGCGATCTGAAATTTAATTCGAAATAAATGTTTTTTAATGAATTGCACAACATTATATATTATTTCTTTAGTTCTAAATAATCACATTATTTTTTAAACTTTTATTGCTCATCAATTAAACTGGGCAGTTTTACTATCCTGGTATCACCTTACCATTGTCATTCTGTCAATTTTCACAAACTCAATCTTATGTTAGAATTCTTCTATTCTGTGGTAATACCCGTGGTTGCAAGCCCTATCGTTAGCAATATTTACATTGCTAGTATACCTATCATAATGGTTTGTACTGATTGTAGTAGCTACGACGATACAGGTATTGCCTAGTGTGGGTAGAGCCACATGATATAATTCATGCTATATAATTTGAGTTGCACCGCAATATCTTCACGTCCCAATAGCGCAGTCTCTCAAGACCAGTGTGTGTCTGTCTTTGACCAGGTGTGTGTTGCCAGTGATGACATACGGAACTGAGACATGGTTGCTTACTATGGGCCTCATAAGAAGGTTCTAGGTCACCCAAAGGGCAATGGAACGAGCTATGCTCGGAATTTTCCTATGCGATCGAATCAGAAATAAGGAGATCCGTAGGAGAACCAAAGTAACCGACATAGCCCACAGAATCGCTAAAGTGAAGTGGCAGTAGGCAGGGCACATAGCTCGTTGAACAGATGGTCTTTGGGGCCGTAAAGTTATCGAGTGGCGACCGTGCACCGGAAGACGTAGCGTAGGTAGGCCTCCCACGCGGCTCTCCCACCTAGTGAAAGTCGTGGGAATGATGATGAATTTGAGTTGCCAAATAAATTAGTTGTATTGTTTTATCCACAATTGGTAAGCCCTTGGCATCATCTACCACATATCATGTATTTGTTTATTTTCAGCCAAAACTTCTCATCTGCTGGTTGGGCCTAGTGCTATTTACGGCGGCCATAATAATCATGCGTACCCGAGCGGCGAAGAGAGCAAAGACTAGCACGAGAAAGATCTTCCACATACTGGCCTCTATGGTGTTTTTGACGGGCACCCTGGTAGACTTGCAGCTGATGAAGCTCTGCGCTGGGCTGGGGCTGGCTGCGTTGCTGTTTGTGGAGGTGAGTGAGGAAGATTTCGACATACTAGACTCGATGGTGGTTTTGTCGGGCATCCTGGTAGAATGCAGCTGATGAAGCTCTGCGCTGGGTTGGGGCTGGCTGCATTGTTGTTTGTGGAGGTGAGTGAGGGAGATGTTCCACACACTAGCCTCGATGGTGTTTCTGACGGGCGTCCTGGTGGAATGCAGCCAATGAAGCTCTGCGCTGGATTTAGGCTGGCTTCGTTGCTGTTTGTGGAGGTGAGTGAAGAAGATTCCCACATACTAGCCTCGATGGTGGTTTTGTAGGGCATCCTGGTAGAATGTAGTATCCATATGATGTAGAATGCAGCTGATGAAGCTCTGCGCTGGGTTGGGGCTGGCTGCGTTGCTGTTTGTGGAGATGAGTGAGGGAGATGTTCCACATACTAGTCTTGATGGTGTTTCTGTCGGGCATCCTGGAGGAATGCAGGTAATGAAGCTCTGCGCTGGGCTGGGACTGGCTGCGTTGCTTTTTGTGGAAGTGAGTGTTCCACACACTAGCCTCGGTTGGTTTTTGTGTCTGGCATCCTGGTGGAATGCAGCTGATGAAGCTCTGCGCTGGGTTGGAGCTGGCTGTGTTGCTGTTTGTGAACGTGAGTGAGGGAGAGGTTCCACATACTGGCCTCGATGGTGTTTCCAACGGGCATCCTGGTGGACTTGCAGCTGATGAAGCTCTGCGCTGGGCTGGGACTGGCTGCGTTGCTGTTTGTAGATGTGAGTGAGGAAGAGTATGCAGCGTTCAAGCATTCAGAAATTAGCAGTAGGATTCTATTTATTTAGGAAAACATACTGATTATAGGTACCAAGAAGTTAGGCAAAAGTTTTAATAGGTATTTTTATAAAATGTTGCTGTCTCCCTACCCCAAACCTTTCCGTAAACAGCGAAAAAGGGAAAACTGCAGCGCAGACCGATAATAGGCACTAAAATTGACCAAAACAGCATTTCGTAGTCCCCTATTTCCTCCTCCAATTTCGACCAATAATTACATTTTATTCAAAAATAATTTTAAAAATGCTTTACCTATGCCTCTATGTTTTTGTGTTATTGTTAATATTCATATTATTTTTTGGCGTGTGTGTGAAAATGGCATTCCAATTGGGCAATTTTCTTGGTTTTCGAAGGCTCGCACTTCCTATTAAAAGTATTAGAATATAGGAAAAAACAGCGTAAGCCATGGTGGACATAGGTTTTATGGAAAAAACATTTTGTTTTATTGTCATTATCCAGGGAGGAAACAGGCGACTATTTTTCTATGGAAAAATGGCGCCGGCGTTATCTCTTATCTAGTTTCTAAAAAGCTTAATTAAACACATTCACATCAAGAGGTCGCGGGATCGATTCCATGCGGGGTCTAACTTTGTAAGACTCGGTTTGGTTGGTGGAAGGGCATTTTCTACGCCCGCCTGGCTTATCTAAGTTTTGCTGCCAAAAATGAATGCCAATAACATTGATGTGTTCCGTTTTGAATATAAAGTGCATTGGGGAATCTTGGTAAGCCCGATTGGCATCATTGTCACTCACTATCAGGTTAGATGATGCCAAGGGCTTACCAATAATTGTGAATTAAAAAAAAATGACAAAGTATTGTGCGAAAATTATTAGGTAGTTCATGTAAAGAATAACCAACCAAGTCTGTTCTCGTTTAAATAAGTGCAACATCTAGTAGGATCCCAATGCACGCGAGCCGCGAAAAAATTGAATCCACAGAACCCTGTTAATTTGCTGTAATTTTTCAATAAATTTCGTTTCGCATTTTCGAAAATATGTATAAATGTATGGTTTTTAATTTTGCAGAGTTTGAGAGTATCGCAAATAGAACCGATATCGCCGGCGCTCCAATCTGCATTTGAAACATATAGAGATGAAAAGGTAACATTTATGAGAACATAATTAATAAGCCTTTGGCTACGATTTGGCCTCAAATAGGTGATGATAATGCGGAATGCCTTAAATAACGGTTTATAAGTGTCGCAGCCGTTACGTAGAATCCGCCGTTTCCAAAACGGCGCGCTGAATGGCACCGGATTGTAAAATGGCGGATTTTGCGCCGCTTTAAAATAATTTAAAATATGTTACTCATTAGTTTTCATTAGTTACACAAAGCGGCGCCTCAATCAATGCGGCGTACTTTCTTTCAGCCGAATTGCAATCCGGTTGAACGTGATGTCGCCACATTTAAAACGCCGCCATTTTACAATCAGGCGTTGTTCGTCGCGCTGTTTTTATTCTGGCTGGAAGGAATGCATACTTATTAGTCATTTTTGTCGACAGAAATAAGAAAAAAATATTAATTTATATTTATTTACAACTAGCTTTCGCCCGCGTGGATTAGCTTTTACCTAACTGCTAAAACAGGAGGGTTATATTTTAGGGTGTGTATGTGTGTGCGTACGTGAGCGTGTGCGTAAGTATGTAGGTACGTAGTTATTCTGGCTGAAAGGAATGCATATTTATTAGCCATTTTTGTCGACAGAAAAACGAAAATAGAAAAAAATAATAATTTATATTTATTTACAACTAGCTTTCGCCCGCGTGGATAAAGCTTTTACCTAACTGCCAAAACAGGAGGGTTATGTTTTAGGGTGTGTGTGTGTGCTTGCGTGAGTATGTATGTAGGTAGGTATAATTGTTTCTTTGGTTGAACCTGCAGCCTACACGGTTTGATGGATTTTGGAATGCGATGTGTCGGATTGCTTTTTATTACCTGAGCTACTTAGGAAACATTATTTTTAATATAAAATTGGTTTGATTAATGTGACTGTGACGAAAGTGCACAGTGTGCGAACCGCAAGAAGACAAAAATAAGAAAATAATTCTATAATAACCAAATAACTTCATCTTCTCAGTCAAAACGCATCTGCTGTTGGTGTTGTACATAGGTTTTTTTTCGGGGGGAGTGGACTATTTTATCCGGAGCGGTTAGAACATAACCGCTCCAGATGAAATGGTCTATTTTATTGTTTTGTCTATTTACTACGTCGTTCATATATCTATGCTGTCAACGTTACAGTTTTAAAATGCCCACTTCCTAACTCGTCTATTAAAGTAAGTCCACTTTCTAGAAGTCTTGCAAAAACTTCTTACCTCTAATTTAATTTCAATTTTAACGCCGAGGTGATATTTTTTTCAGGATTGCGGCGTGTTTGCGATGACACCCATCTACCTGTTCATCGGTTTGGCCAGTCCCCTAGTGTTAGTTCCGGACCACCCGGGCCGGGAGTTAGAGCTACTGAGTGGAGTCATCACTATAGGCGTCGGAGACTCGGCCGCGAGCTTCTTTGGCGAACGATACGGGATTAACAAGTGGCCAGGTAATAGAGATCATCGACTATTGATGGTTAAAATAAACGAGCTGGGAGTTGGTGTTGGTCAAGAGCGTAGGTACAGATCGTTCACTGTCGCTAAACTTAAGTGGCAGTGGGCGGGGCACATAGCTCGTAGAACAGATGGCCGTTGGGGCAGTAGCGTAAGCAGGGCTCCCATTCGGTGGACTGACGACCTGGTGAACGTTACGGGAAGCTGCAGGATGCGGGCAGCGCAGGACCGGTCGTCGTGGAAATCCTTGAGAGAGGCTTTTGTCCAGCAGTGGCCGTCTTCTTCGTCCATTCCTTAGTCCCAGTTCTATCTGGGGTCGGGTCTTCTTGTACAGCGGCGCCAAGACGCTCTGTCCTAAGTAAGGTTCTGCGCTTTCATCTCCTTCAGCTTTGTCCATTAGTGAAAGTGAACGGCTGATATTCTAATGATCTTAGGTCCTTGGGGAAAGTAGCTCAGTATCATGAGTAGAGTCTACTATAATGAAAATATGGACACTGACTTCAATTTTTTACATACTACAGTATACTGTGCTGCATGGACAGCAGCTAAAATGAATGGAGCAAAACTGAAAATACCACCACATAAAAATTTTAAGCCAACACGTACTAATTACAAACCAAAATGGCAGTTGAGATTAGAAAGAAATATAGAAGAAATAAGAACTAAAATAGGTAGATTAACACAATACATAAATGGAAATAGGGGCCGAAACCTAAATAAAGCTGTCAATAAAATACTCACACAGTATAAAATACACACAACACATGAAGAGCCAAATACACAATTACTTCAGTTTTTAGACACACTTAAACAAAAGCTGTCAGTATTGAGTAGCAGACTAAAAAGATATAAAGCATGCACACTCCGCAAAACACAAAATATACAATTCTCAAATAACGAAAAATAATTCTATCGTCAACTTAGAAACCCAACCAACTGCACCCAGTCTAATAAAACTATAAACAACGCAAGTCCTGACGCACAAGAACTAATAGATTTTTGGGCACAAATATGGGAAAACCCAGTTGTTCATAATACAGACGCTGAATGGATAGAAAAGGAAAAAGCCAAAAATATAGAAACACTACCTATGGAATTCGAGCATATCTCAATACAGATATTTCACACTGTTCTGAAGAAACTACACAATTGGAAAGCACCGGGATCAGATAATATACATAATTATTGGTACAAAAAGTATACTCATATTCATCCAATCTTATACAATCACGTCAACAGCTTCATTAGCAACCCACAAGACATGCCTGACTTTATAGCTATTGGAACAACCTACATGCTACCGAAAGATAAGAATGACACTCGAAACACAGCTAAATACAGACCCATAACCTGTCTACAAACTATATACAAGATAATCACCTCATGCTTAACTCATGTAATCTATGAACACGTTAATGACAAGAATCTACTAACAGAACAACAGAAAGGATGCAGAAAGTACAGTCAAGGATGCAAAGAGCAACTTATAATAGACTCCACCATTATGAAACAAGTGCAACAGAAGAAAATAAATTTATTTACTATGTACATAGATTACAAAAAAGCATATGATTCTGTACCACACTCTTGGCTAATTGAAGTTCTTAATATTTATAAAATACACCCACAAATAGTAGAATTTTTAAAGACAGCAATCACAAAATGGACAACTCGTTTGAAACTTAATACCACCGAGGAAGCAACTGAAACAAATTTAATTAGAATACAACGTGGAATATTCCAGGGAGACTCACTCAGCCCGTTGTGGTTTTGCCTAGCTTTGAACCCATTGTCAAATTTACTCAATGCTTGTGAAACAGGACATTTACTTAGTTACAAACCAACAGACAGTGACGTACAGACTGACACACATGAATTTAAGTTAAACCACTTACTATATATGGATGATATAAAGTTGTATGCATCTACTGAGGAAGACTTATGTAAAGTAGCAAATGTCACAGAAATATTTTCGCAAGATATTCATATGGAATTTGGAATAGATAAATGCAAAATTAACTCTATCAAGGCAGGAAAACATCACGAACATTACTACGAAATGCTTACAGGTGAACTAATTGAGTCATTGGATGAAAAGAACACTTATAAATACTTAGGCTACCATCAAAGTAAACAGATTTGTCATAAAGACACTAAAGCAACACTTACACAACAATTCAAAAATAGACTAAATGCTATATTAAAATCGCAGTTACAAGGACGGAATACCATAAAGGCAATAAACACATATGCTATACCCATTCTCACATATTCATTTGGAGTAATAAATTGGACAAAGACCGAGCTGGCAAAACTACAACGTGTCATAAATACTACCATGACTAAACACCGCAAACATCATCCTAAATCATGTGTTCAAAGACTTACGCTGCCAAGAGGTGAAGGAGGACGAGGAATTATAGATATCATAAACCTACATAACAAACAAGTGACCACGATGAGAAAATATTTTTTTGAGAAAACTAAAACATCAAGCCTACATAAAGCAATAACCCAGAATGACATAAAACTAACTCCATTGAACCTAGTTGACAAATCCAACCAGCCCAACGAGAAACAAATTGATATGAGAAGGAAAATAGATATCTGGACCCAAAAAACCTTACACGGACGGCATTGCCACGATTTGAACCAACCAAACGTCGACAAACAAGCGTCGAACGAATGGCTCAGGCGTGGTGAGTTCTTTCCAGAAACCGAAGGTTTTATGGTTGCCATACAGGACCAAGTAATAGAAACCCGTAATTACCAGAAATACATAATAAAACTGCCGAACTTAGCCACTGACCGCTGCAGACGCTGCAATAGCTTATCAGAAACTATTCAACACATAACAGGTGCCTGTAAAGCAATAGTTCAAACTGATTATAAATATAGACATGATCAAGTTGCCAACATTATTCACCAAAAAAGAGCGCTAAAATAGAAACTAACTAATCAATCTCCCACTCCCTACTACAAATATATACCTCAAACTGTTATAGAGAACAACAGCCATAAACTTTACTTTGATAGAGCAATCCTTACTGACAGAACAACACACTACAATAGACCGGACATAACGCTTGTTGATAAAGTACAAAAAACAGGATTCATTATAGATATAGCCATTCCTAACACCCATAATCTTCAGAGTACAATAGCCGAGAAACTATCTAAATACACAGACCTCAAAAATGAAATAACTCGCATATGGAAACTTCAAACTGTAACAATAGTCCCTATAGTCCTATCAACCACAGGCGTGATCCCCAAACAACTAAAACAATCCCTTAAAACCTTAGATCTACCAGAAAGCACTATCCTCTACCTGCAAAAAGCATCTATTCTTAATACGTGTCGCATAGTCCGAAAATTCCTACAGACAGACAAGGATCAACCCATCGTTTCAACTAATACAAACTCTGTTGTCCACTTGGCCTAGGCCCGTGGATACCAGTACCGAGAGATGTAAATCTAGAAACACAAATAATAATAATAATAATAATTTGTCGATTTTTTAGAGAATTATGTATATTTCTTGTCACCTATACATAGACCTCGCGAGTTTTTCGGAATGGCTGAAATATGATATGTTGTACGTTTTCGACTATAACTCCGCCATTTTGAAAAAAAACAAAAACTAAATCAACAAATCAAAAAAACAATCGGTTGAAAAATGCGACCTGTAGAAGAGGACAGCCGGACAGACATATACAAAAGTATTTTTGCCCAAGCTGAAACGGAGACGCTTCGCTCGCGCTTCGCGCTTGCTCGGTCGATTAAGCGAGCAATATTTGTATTCGTGTATATGTATATTAAGGTGGTTCGATTATCATACAAAAAAAAGACGTGTGGCACTCGGGGACTGCCGCGGTAAAGTTATTGCATAGCATTTTTTTTTAACTTATGCAATTATAATTATTTACCATCGCGACCACCATCGCGACCACCATCGCGACCACCATCGCAACCACCATCACCACCACCATCACCATCATCATGATGGATAGATAGATGGCACTGTAAGTTTTTTAGAACTCAATATATTTTTTTTTGGGGTGTCAGGTTTTTTTCAGTCCCCTCAAAGCCCGCGATAAAAGCTATACTTACAATAGCTTAAAATACGAGTGTGCTTTAGACCACACGACTGAAGTAAAACTTCTTTTGCTCCATCAATCATCATATCAGCCGAAGGAAGTCCACTGCTGGACATAGGCCTCCCCCAAGGATCTCCACGACGACCGGTTCTGCGCTGCCCGCATCCAGCGGCTTCCCGCGACCTTCACCAGGTCATCGGTCCACCGAGTGGGAGGCCTGCCTACACTACGCTTTCCGGTGCGTGGTCGCCACTCGAGAACTTTACTGCCCCAACGGCCATCTGTTCTACGAGCAATGTGCCCCGCCCACTGCCTCTTAAGTTTAGCAATTCTGAGAGCTATGTCGGTTACTTTGGTTCTCTTACGGATCTCCTCGTTTCTGATTCGATCACGCAGAGAAACTCCGAGCATAGCACGCTCCATTGCCCTTTGGGTGACCTTGAGCCTTCTTATGAGGCCCATAGTAAGCTCTATCAATATATGTTTGAAAGTAAATACTTAGTCTTCAGAAAATAATCAAATCTTTTTTGTCATATGGAGGTATATACAGTTTATGAAAAGAGTTTTATTATTCTCCGAAAATGATCAAATCTTTTTTATCTTATACGTATGTTTGTTTTAATTGTTTTAACAACCGATATTGTTGCCTTGGCAACCGTCGGAGTGGGGAGCGTGAGGTTTTTTCGTTACGGAATTTCTGGATTCGGTCCCCGCGCTCAAGGCCCGCGATAGAAGCTATGCAATAGCTTAAAATGCAATAATCTGGTTCAGGATACAGAATAAAGCGTAAATTATGTGTGCTACAAACTTTTTTCAAGTATTTGTTTGCGCAAAATTAATAAAAAAACATACTTTCATTTAAAATTATGGAATAAACCAACGCTCAATTTTCATTAAATTTACGAATTAGTGCGAGACAAAATGTCGTGTAAATACACAAGATGCGCGACGTTGCCGCTCCATGCAACCGACCGACGCTCTTACGTTCTGTCACTGCATCAAGTCAATCGATTGCAAAGAGAATATAACAAACTCTCTTTTGTTTGTTTTTCATTTTCATACATTGAAGAATCATTACTAATATACATAATTTGAAACGCCATTTTTCCTATCTCAAAAAAGTTAAATGTTTTTGTATTCTCTATTTTTTTGCCTTTTTGCAAATTGGTGGCATGATCAGTTAAGAAACTTGTGACAGAGGGCCTTTAGTAGCAGGTGGTCTACTTTCCCAAAAGGGTTCGCCACTAGGCCTACAACCTTCACCAACGCGGACTTGGTCCCCCGTGTGTACACTATGGCCTAACCTTCCCGAGTTTGGAAAGAGACCCGAGCTCCAGCTGTGGGGCCGTTATGGATTGTTTTCGAAAATCATTATAAATTGGCGTTGGAGGGGAGATTTCTTAGACGAAAATGATATTTACCTACTAAATGAAAAAGTCAACAAGTTATAGAATGCTAGTTTCTCGTGCACCTTTACAATTAAAAATAGTGTTTGATGGTCATTGCGATGCTAATACATTTATAGTTTTTTTACCTTATAACGGGACGTTATATATCTCACCGGGATATTGTGAAAACCGACATAGTATTAAAATATCACAAGTTAGATTATGATATAACGGTAAATTTTGAATCCATTTCATTTCGTTTTTGTAGGAAAAACTAGGTCCGTCAAATTATAGAATTGACGATTTCATGAAATCCTTGACCATTCCATGAAATCGTCAACTAAAATTGACCATATCATATAAACGTCAACGTTTAATGATATTTCAATCCACGGTTGGCCAGATCATGAAATGCACGACCATTTCACGAACATGAGATGATAAAATGGCCAAGCATATCTAACATGCTGAACGAACTTAACCTCAAAATGCATTTCGCCACCCTGGCTTATCACCCAGGAGTTATCGCTCGCTTCGCTCGCTCAATGTGTCTTAACCATATTTCACTTTTTACTTACCTTTTCTTCAATATTATCAGCTGTTTTATCTACCGCCATGATGCGTCACAAAAATAAAACCACAGGGCACGGAATGATTATGTGCTTCCGTGCTTTGTGAACAAAACGACATCAGCGCCTCTAACGGTGGATATTGAAACTATTTTACGATTTGATCACTAATGTTTGACCATAGCATGAAGTAGCCTTGCGTTTAGCTGTTCATATTGTCGAACGCTTATTCATTTATTGATCTACTATAGACTATATCATAATGCAGGCAGCGGATATTGAAGATTTCTTGAAATTTGTCGATTTCAAGATCTGGTCAATTCTATGATATCGGCACGATATATATATATATAAAATCTCTTTCTTGCTTTACAGATGGTACCAGAACATTGGAGGGGACAGCTTGCAACATCCTTTCGCAACTTGTATTTGTGTACGTGCTTAGATTATTTGGTAAGTAATTACTAATTATCTTCGAATATACTCTCAGGGGCACAATAGGGTATTTGACAGTATCAAAATAAACTATGAAATATTATTAACTAAATATAACTTCTCCTACAAGACCACAAAAACTTTTAATATATTATTCCATTTTGAATTTTATATAAAATCACTAAACTGGTTCGTCAATGACTATGACGTCACGTGCTTATAAGCACTTCACGTTCATACACGAACAATTTATTTATCGTTTTTGATTAAAAAGTAGCTCATCACATTACATCAGCCGAAGGACGTCCACTGCTGGACAAAGGCCTCCCCCAAGGACTCCATATGAAAATTTATTAAGAAAAATTTGTTGTTCAATGCCGCAGAGTGTCGTTTTTTTAAGAAAACTCATAATTACAAACAGACTTTCCCAGTATATCGCAGTGTTGGCATCTTCATCACTCCTCAATAACAAAATGCCCAAAACTGTACTAAATTATTGATTGGTATATAGGTAATTGAGAAGATCCGTAGGAGAACCAAAGGAACCCACATAGCTCTTCATAATTTCTAAACAAGTGGCTGTGGGCGAGGCACATAGGTCGTAGAACAGAGCAGTAAAGTTATCGGGTAGCGATCGCGCACCGGAAAACGTAGCGTAGGCAGGCCTCCCACTCGGTGGACCGATGACCTGGTTAAGGTCGCGGGAAGCCGCTGGATGCGGGCAGTGCAGAACCGGTCGTCGTGAACAGCAGTGGACGTCCTTCGGCTGATATGATATAGGTAATTAATTTTTCCAGGCTACCTGCCCGCAGTCAACTGCTTGTTGCGAGCCCTGGTAGCAGCCACTGCCACAGGGCTGGTGGAAGCAAAGACATCTCAAGTGGACAACTTGGTGCTGCCCCTAATATCGCTTCTGGCTCTCCAGGCTACATTTTTCATGGCTTACTAACAGAGTGAACGATCTCAATAGATAGGGTATTAGTGGACAACAAGTAATTGGAATGACTTTTTATAATCTGTCGAAAACGTTTTTTTCTCTAAATGTTTGGAGTGGATTCATAGTTTTTATTTTTACCCGACTGCGCCAGAAGGAGGGGTTATGTGTTTCGAGTGTATGTATGTTTGTATATTTCTTTAGCACGCCCTGTAGCCTAAACGACTTAATGAAGTATCGAGTGCAAGGTGTCGTTAGATTCGTTTTGATCCCATGAGTGACGTAGGATATACTTTTACCCGTCTGGTCATAAAAGAGGGGTTAAGTTTTATGCAGTCGGGTTTTCATTTTTTATTAATTTGTTTAATCATTATTTATATGTATTTTTTATTTTAATAAATTAATTGTAGACGTGATAGACAAAAAAGGTACAAGGTCCTTTCTGTAAGAAGGCAATTTATGTAACAATGTTATATTTTATTTTTGATGCAGTCAACTACCCTATTAATATTGACTGACTCGGTGGCTCAGTGGTTAGAGCTCTTGACTGCTGATCCGAGAGTTATGGGTTTGATCCCCACCCAGGGCAAACATTTGTGTGATGAGCAGATTTGTTTGCTCTGTGTCTGGGTGTTAAATATCTATATATATGTATGTTTTAAACGTATCTAACTATGTATACATCAGTCTCTGGTTCCCATAGCACAGGGAATCCTACTTTGGGGCCAGATGACCATGTGTGATTTGTCCCAGAATATTTATCATTTATTAATAACTAGCTGTTTCCCGCGGCTTCACCCGCGTAGACCACGTTTTATGACTTTTCGAGGGTGCGCAGTGCGCGAGCCGCAAGCGGCTCGCGAGCGTGGTAAAAAGTAGCCTCTGTCTTAATCTAGGTCCTAATCTGTCTACCTATCAAATTTCAGCCAAATCCGTTCAGTACTTTTTGAGGGAAAGCGTAACAGACAGACAGAGTTACTTTCGCATTTATAATATTAGTAGGGATAAATTTTAGTATGGGAATGTTCGGTTTGAAGAAAGTGCGTATTAGCGGAAACCATATATTTTCACTGGACAGCGAGTACGTGCACACAGGAGCGAGACGTAAAACAAAGTTATTCATTTTGACCCGACATCCGTTGGTCTACTTATTGTTCAGTTCAAAGGTCAAATTCAAAAGGGTGTGTAAAACACTATTTAAAAAGATGAAATACATATATTTTTAAAGGTAACAACTTTAGATGTATCACTTTTTAAATAAACGACAAAAAAAAATACTCCATACATATAAGCTATGTTGAAGATATTTGTATGGAGTTAAAAAAATATATTTAAAAAGTGGTAAAACATAACCTAAGGAATTTAATTAAGAATCCTACTGCATAAAACACTACCACTCCTTTTGGGTAGTGGGGTGAAAATGTATCCTATGTATGTCGCTCAGGGGATCAAGACAAATCTAACTACGCCTCGCACTAAAATCCATCAAGCCAGCCGGTGATGCTGCATGCAGGTTAAGCCAAAAAAACAGACAAACATCAAAACTATATAAAGGAAGTCGGGTAAAAGGTTGCCTTTAACTTCAAGTCTGAACAATAAGTGGACCAACGGATATCAGGTCAAAATGAATATTAATTATAACCATGTACAAGTAAGGAAGTTCATTCTGCAATACTTTAAAAAACCCTTTTAGAATAGAAAATTAAATGTGATATACTCATAAAACTGAAAAACTTTCCTAAAAGAACCTATACCAAGAATATTTACAAAATGTTAAGTGAACTATTAATAGATAACCTTTCACCGTTAGCTGCAAGGAAGTAATTAAAGATTAGGCCCCGTCTATAAGGTAAGTACGCACCTCATTTTGCTCGCAGTGCTCGATTGACTAAAACTATTTTTTTTATTCGATTCGCCAACTTGTATGAGAAGTCCATACATTCTCTTGCGAACTGATCACGTTGGGTTCTTTGGGGAAAGTTGTTCAGTTTTATGTTCAGAATGTTACGTTTCGCTCTTCTGTAGTCAAGGCTAAGTCATTTTAAAGCTCAGATAAATGTATTTTGCCCAATCAAAACAATTGGTAATGGTTGTGCCAAAGTAATTTATAGTTAATTTATTAATTGTACATTATAAAAGTTTACAAATACAGGGTGAATAATTGTCCGGTTGAACGACGGACGCATTTCGGGAGGTGAACGAGAGGACGAAACTAAACGGGCAAAAATGGGACATGAATAGACAACTCTATGAGAAATTCAAAAATGATTTTGCAAATTGTCCTTTTAGTGTAATCACACATGGTCTCTTTTTCCTTTTCTGCCCATGCCTTTTTAGCGAAGATTCATGCCGCATTGTATGCGTCACTATCTGAGAGTATAAAGAAGAGACATGGAGTGATGCATTTTTCGTAGCTATATGGCAATCAAGAGGCGTGCGCTGTTGAAGAGGAAAACGAATACGAAAGAAATTATGAGGAAATGCACCCATTGATTTTTTTTGGGAACGTTTCATCTTATTTATGTCCCAAAATGCGTCCGTCGTTCTACTAGTCACCCTATATACAGGGTTACTTTTGGACCCCTAGCGAAAATTTAATATGACATAAGGGAAGTAACAAAAAAGATAATAATGAAATTTAAAAAATGATTTTCTTTAAATTCCGCATTTTATAGCGTCTCTTTGTGTTCTTAGATTTCTAGGCGCGTTTGGTCACCCTACACGAGCCACAACCAAACATTTCCGTTGCGAGGCTGCGGCGCATGCGCGGTTTTCTAACTGTACTGCCATTGGCTGCGCGGCTCGCTCGGCTCGCGGGATTGCCTTGCGAGGCTGCGCGCGCATGCGCTCGGTTTTCTAACTGTACTGCCATTGGCTGCGCGACTTGCGCGAGTGTTCGGGCCCAGTGTTGCCAAACTACTCGAACAAAATACGGTGAAATACGATGTTAGTAGGTTCAAATTACGATTCCGCCATACAAAATATCCAAAAATATAAAAATACTGTGTTTCGAAAGCGCTGATGCCAAAATTACGGTGTTTCTGTGAAATTGCTCAAAATTCAATACAGTAGACGACACTCAACAACACGTAAAAACGGTACATCTACCGTAATAACGGTGTAGTTGGCACCCTGGGTTCGACGCACTGGCATGCGTCATGTATCGGTAAGGTGACCAAAATTTTTAATTAGAGTTAAGAAAAGTTGAAAAAAAAAGTCCAAAAAAGAATGCTTTTTTATTTCATAAAGTGAATGTACTGCTACTCTAGAATGATGTCACAAAATTTCGCTAGGGGTCCAAAAGTAACCCTGTATAAGGTGTAATAAAATTAGCTGAAACTATTTTAACTGGTGCTTCTACCCATGAAACTGAACAACTTTCCCCATGAAACCCATAGTCAAATTGCAAAAAAAAAATTGGCTCTCCCATGCTAACTCGATCAGCTGATCAGCCAACTTAGTATGGGAAGTTCAAATTTTTTTTTGAGATTCGACTATGGGTTTCATGGGGAAAGTTGTTCAGTTTCATGGGTAGAAGCACCAGTTAAAATAGTTTCAGCTAATTTTGTTAGACCTTATATATTTTTTATATTATACATTCCATTAGGATGCCAAAGACTAAATAGTGTAGTTATTAATAGACTGTAAATAAAAATCATGTTTCAAATTAACATTGTGTATTAAAAATGTTACCTACTTAATTTCATTTGAGATCCTTCATATTATAACTTTATTGTTCTTCACTTAAAACTTCATTATTCTATTTAGCGACAAAACACTTTTCATATCAGCTCTTATACGTCCCCATCGAGGGGCTCGAGCCTACCCTGAATTAGGGCGATCGGGCCTTAGTCGATCACGCAGGCCCAGTGCAGGTTGGTCAACTTCATAGACAACCTTCGAGTTTCTTCGACACTACACACACACACACACACACACACACACACACAATATTAACATACACGACACTATTATTGCTAAAATATTCTTACTCATTCTCTAGTAGTTTGTTCCTCATCAGATAAGCTGAAACTTGGGCTGAAAGACGTCCATTAGGATTTCCACAACGACCGGTTCTGCGCTGCCCGCATCTGGCAGCTTTCCGTCGGTCCACCTAGTGGAAGTATTGCATATGCAGCCTACGTTGTTTTCCGGTGCGCCACTCGAGAACTTCGCTGCCTCAACGGCCGTCCGTCCTAAGAGCTATGTTGCCCAACCCACTGCCACTTGAGTTTGGCGATTCTGTGAGCTATGTCGGCTACTGTATTAAGTCATTTCTGATACGACTCAAGTAACCTTTTCACCAATCAATTTAAATGTTGTATACCTCTCAACCTTAGTTGTAACTACATATAGTTGTAATATTTAATTCATCATTAGTTGCAATTTTCTGTGTTATTTCTCCATCACTTTCTTTAGCGACATCATGACCATTGTTAATGTCTGTTTTATACGATTCATAATTATTTGCATTATCCATAGATATAAAATCCTCTTGCACTATGTTTGCGTCATTGTTACGCGAGACATTTGATACACGATTTATAGAATATTCACATTTTACCACACTGGTTTCTCCTTCTGTAATAGTTTCTTCACTATCTTTTTTATTTGAGACTGTACTTATCACATCATTATCTGTATAATTATCGATATCCTCTTTACTTACAAGTTTAATCACTTTTGACTTATCATCTACTAGGTCTTCACTGTTAGTCCCTGAACTATTCCTCTTTTTTATCAAAGATCTTTTCTTCTTCACTCCCTTACATTTGGCTTTGAAGATTTTCTCTAAAGCCAACACATCTTTTCTATTAATTGTCCAATCAACGATTGATTCTTCAGCAAGTTTTGTCAAATCTTCAGCCTCACTGTAGCTAGGGACTTCCATTCCAAGAATGCTCATTACTTTTTCTAAAATTTCATCAACATAGTAGTTGACCACTAGGTCGGCTTTATTGTCCTGTGAAAGAAGAAAATTAAGTTGTATGTATGTTAGAATTCAGAAAACTTTTTTTTAACCACAAGTGAAGCCCTTGGCATCATCTCACCTGATGGTAAGTGACGATGATGACGAATATGTAAGCGAGCTTACCAAGATTCTCCAACGCAATGGGGAACTGGCTATCATTAACCCTAAAAAAATCTAATTAAGACATAAGACATAAAAATGTATTGCTAAAAATTAATGTTGCTAACATTGATGTTTGCCGGCACATTGCACATCAGAAAGACAAATACATGTACAAAACAAAAAATAACAACTAAGAGACACAATTTGGGCGGGCTTATCGCTGAGAGCGATTTCTACCAGACAACTCAGTGCTCGGAGAAAAAGCACAAACTTGACTAAGTATCTGGATTTATAAACGACCCAAATTTAAGAGGGATACATCTATACAAATTAAACTGTAATTGGGCCGTGTCTGTACATGAATATTTTTCAAGCGACTTCCAAAAAGGAGGAGGTTCTCAATTCGTCTATTTTTTTATGTGTGTGTTACCTCATATCTTTTGACTGGGTGAACCGATTTTTATAATTCTTTTTTTATTTGAAAGATTGTGCTTCCCGTGTGATCCCATATAAATTTTATTAAAATCGGTGTAGTACTTTATTAGAAAATTAACAAAAACCAAAAATAATAATGCAAAAATGTACTAAGTTGTTGCAATGGAAGTCGGTTTTTTAACGTGTTTAGCGTTTTCAATTATGGAAACTAATAACTGTGGTGGACATCACTAACGATATGGAGGCCAAAACAACAACTTTTGGAATTTTTGTCTGTCTGTACGTTCGCGCGTCACGCAAAAACTACCACGCCGATTTTGATTAAATTTTGTATGGTGCTTCCTTAAAGCTCGGGTTAACATATGGGATACTTTTATCCCGGAAAAATCAAGGGTTCCCGTGGGAAAACTCAAAACTTCTATGCGGACGAAGTTGCGGGCACAGCTAGTCTATAATATAAACAGGTCAGTCAGATAAAGATTAAGAGAAAGGGGTTCAGTTTTTTTTTCGAAATCTATCGCACACAATTAAACCTATACATTTCGATGGGAAATTAGTACTTTGATTAGTACCAATATGGCTCTGTGCACGAGTTCAGCGCCACCTAGCGTCCACAACTTTGTTGGCTCTGACGTTTTGACATTTAATCACGAAATTGTGACAAAATAGTATTATGATTCCAAAATTATCTATTAATTTATTTTCAAAATAACTGTGATACCTTGATTTGGGTGGAGAAAGGGCTGTAAAATCATTTTTGGTCATTCGTATCAAATGAGGTAAGTAAAATTTATTCAAAAAGTGTGTTTTATTTTGAATATGTCAGGGTTTGTTTACTTCATTTTTAGTTGTAGTTTTACTGTAAAACTAGAAGATAAAGCTACTTTAATGGTTCATTCAATAATAATAAACATATATAATTGTTCCTGTATCGCTAGTGATAAATAAAATATCGTTTTCTGATTGAAATTAGTATTATTTTAAGGATCGGGTTTTATTAAAATTAGGTAACCAAGTCTAAACAGTATTATTTTTACTTTTGTTCACTATGAGCGCTGCGATCGATTATATTACTCCCACCTAGTACTTCGCACCTAGCGATGTATCGAATAACGCACACAAAGGCCTAAAAGTACCCCGCAATTTACAAGAGATCTATTATTGACGGACAAAAAGTACCAGGAGGGCAGTACCTCGTCTGGGCAGGTCTTTAAAGTGGCACTCGCTGCCCGCAATAACTCGAGCAATAAAATGTGGGATTAGGACGACACGCACAGTGCGCTTTCATCTTCGCCATCATCGTGACTCACCGTTAGGCAGGACGATGCCACGGGCTTGCCAATTGTGAATTTAAAAGAAAATATTAATTTTACTACACTGCTCAAAATTGTCTAGGGATACTTTAAAATTTTTCATGCATAACATGGTTTCTTGAAAAGTTATTAAAAATTAATTACGACTTGTGGAATTTTCGCACGTTTTTAACCACTTAAAACCAAAAGCATTTATAACACACACACACACACACACACACACACCCACACCCACACATACACACACAACATAAACACATATACACAAGCTTGCACTTGCTCATGTAACTAAACTTAATTTAAGTAATTAATGAACAAAAGATTTTGTAATTTAATTGATACTTGCCTATTTAACTGCTATATTGTTCACTTTTGCACGACTTATACTGTTTAGGTAATGTTCGTGAAAATCTGTAAAGGCCTATCATAAAAATCTGTACTGTTTTTAATATTACTATAATTTAAGGCTGTTAATAAGAACTGAGAGGTAAAATATAGCACTTGCACGTCTCTAAAGTTTCTACCCTACACATGTCTTAAGTATTTTTTATCATCATATCAGCTAATATACGTCCCCACCGATAGGCTCGAGCCTACCCTGAGTTAGGGCGATCGGGTCTTAGTCGACCACGCGGGCCCAGTGCGGGTTGGTCGATTTCACACACAACCTACGAGTTCCTAGGTTGTGTGTGAGGTCCCAGGATGTGTAGGTTTCCTCGTTTTTCCTTCACCGTAAAAGCGTCGGATAAACGTACATATGAAATCTAAATTAGAAATCGCATTGGTATTTTTATAGTTTTTCAAAAAACCATGTTTTGTATGAAAAGTCTAAAAATATCCCTGGGCAAAGTTGATGTGTGTATTTGACTTACATGTTTTGTAGGTTGCAGGTTACAAATGACTAGCTTCCCGCCATACTTGGCAGTCTCTAATGGTAGATTGCCACTTGGAATGATCTGTAGTGTTGTGCCCAAGCATATGCTGAGATCTGCAATACTGAAAAAGTTTGTAAGCTCATTAATTAGCAACGAATAGTCCGGAATTAAAGAGAACCAACTTTCCACTTCATGATTAAGCAATGTCACAAAGAACTTAGGCTCAGGAGACCCTAGGTATTTTCCAGATAAGGGGCTCAGAGCCATCAACCCCCCGCGGTTTCCGCTTTTCCCTCCCCGAAGTGCCACATGCAGTGTTTTAATCCTTATATATATTTGTTTGTTTGTTTGTTACCTTTTCACGCTTCAACACCTTAACCAATCTTGATGAAATTTGGCATGCAGGTAGCCTGTGTCACTGAGAAGGACATATGCTACTTTTTATCCCGTGAAAATAGCATAATCCGATGCAGTTCCTGAGAGAACTGAAAATATACTCTTTTTTTTATTACTTTCTTTAACATTGCAACTGAACAATGGGGATTGCTGTGATCTTTTGCACAGAGATGGCTGAGGGGGTGGGAAATGTCATAATTTACTAATTAGCATATCCTGACATGGTTCCCGAGGGATCTGGGGAAAACTCATTTCCGCACTCGCGCACGTCAGCGTCGCAACGGAGCTACGGACTGAAGTGGTTTTTTGTATAGAATTGGTTGAGGGGGTGTGAAGTCATATCGTTCCCGAAGGATCTGAGGAAAACTCATGTCCGCGCTCGCTAACCGCTTGCGGCTCGCGCAGCACTCACCCTAAAAGACAGTCACAGAAACGATGTCCACGCGGGCGAAGCAGCGGGCAAAAGCTAGTAATATTATAAATGTGAAAATGTGTTTTCAGTCACAGAAACGATGTCCACGCGGGCGAAGCAGCGGGCAAAAGCTAGTAATATTATAAATGTGAAAATGTGTTTTTTTGTTACCTTTACACACTTCAGCACCTCGACCTATCTTGATGAAATTTGGCATAAAGGTAGCCTGTGTCACTGGGAAGGATATAGGCTACTTTTTATCTTGTGAAAATAGCAAAGTCCGATGCATTTCCTGAGGGAATTGAAGAAATACTCTTTTTTTGGTTAATTTCTTTAACATCGCAACGGAGCAACGGATTAAAGTGATTTTTTGTCTAAAATTGGTTGAGGGGGTGCGAAGTGAGATAGATTGCTAATCAGAATAGCCTGACAGATCTGAAAAAACTCATGTCCACGGTCGCGATCCGCTTGAGGCCACTTACTCTCAAAGGCAGTCATAAAAACTATGTCCACGCGGGCGAAACTGCGGGCAAAAGCTAGTGGTAAATAAAGGGTAACAGTTAGGTAGGACATAGGAGCCAACTCTCATTACTGTCAAAAGACGAATTAATCCCCTCCGGCCGCATCGGATGAAAGAAAAAACCAGTCAAGTGTGACTCGGGGTCACACAACAGACTTCCGCACCAAAACTTTAACTACCAACACACCTCTCAGTACATACTGTGCTCTAGACAAATAGGGGTCTACTTTTTCTGGACTTTGGACTTTATTTTTCCTGTGGGAATCGAAGGACTAGATTTTCTCAGATTTTTCTGTAATCTATGCATTCAATTATACTGTGATTTTTTCAAGATTTTTAAGGCTACCTTATTTTATTTTTTTCTTCAGGGCCCAATAGTTTGGGAAATAAGGGGCTATGGAGGGAATAGTTATACAGGGTGTGTCTTTATAAAGTGCACATATGAAAGAGGGTCAAAGTAGACCCAATTTTATCGACAAAAAAAATAATTGAAAAAATATACTAATAACATCTTAGTTTTGTGGGTGTTTTAATTTTTTTAATTTCTTTTTTTAACTTTAGTAAAAAAAAGCATCGTTACTTTCAAATTAAGGGCTCTAGAATGTTAAAACAAAAGCAGTAAGACTAGGAAACAGTTGGCCGTGACCTTGATATAAAGATTTACTTTAAAAAAGTCATACTTAATAAAAAACAAGCTTTTTAAAATTTGACGTTTTTCTGGGTTTTTTAAAAATAATCGTAAAATGAGGCAAAATTACATGTATTAACTGTAATGCTTTATTGCTTTAAGTTATTCTACATCATGTTAGCTTTCAAATAGCGAAAACACCACGTTCCTATCCCACAAAAGGCCTAACGCGCGCCTCCTTGCGCTATTGTTACATCCCTTTGTATTTTTGATTGTTTTGCAGTCGCGCGCGGTGGCGCATGAGGACGGGGGGTGTGTCGGGGACTAGACAGGACAAAAGGACATTGTGATAAGTAAGTCGAGTATTGAATAGAGTCAGCCAGTTGCTCCGAATTATCGCCGCTGCTACCCGTCTAACGCTATTACTCTGTTTTCACGGTGCCGCGTTTAGGAGATTTCTCTCCATTACAAATCGCCGACGTGCATTTTTACTTTGGAATGTATCGAGGAAGTGCAAGAGCTGCCAGGACAGCTTATTTAGCTGCATATCCGCACAGACAACCTATACCATCTCAACGCAATTTTCAAGAAATACACAGAAGATTAACTCGTATTGGTATTACGTCCACTCGAGACCGCCGTGAGCCACAGGCAGCCGTGATTGATGTGGCTATCGAGGAAGCAGTTCTGAGAGATTTGTATTCAGATCCGTCCACCAGTACAAGACGTTTGGCTTTGCGTCACGACATAAGCCAAAAATCCGCCTGGCGCATATTACGGAAAGAAGGACTGCATCCGTATCATTACCAGACCTGCAACACCTGCACCTGCATGGAGACTTAGACTGGCGTCCAAGGTGTGTAATGTCAACTTGGATCCAGAGAAAAACAAGAAATGATCCAGAGTTCCCGAAAACAATTCTTTGGATGGATGAAGCTACATTTACTCGAGATGGCATCACGAACTGCCGCAATCTGCACAAGTGGTGTCGCAAGGGTGAGAATCCCAAACTTAAAAGAGCTTCTACTTTTCAAGCGAGATTTTCAGTCAACGTGTGGGCGGATCTGATTGATAACATGCTGATTGGACCAATAGTACTGCCACGAGCACTAACCGGGGAGAGATTCCTGGAACTTTTGAGGGATGAGCTGCCTCAGTTACTGGAGGAAGTGCCACTTTCAATACGGAGAAGAATGTTCCTGCAAATGGACGGATGCCCTGCCCACTATGCGAGAAACGTGAGGAATTTTCTCAATGAAACCTACCCCAACAAGTGGATTGGCCGGCAAGGGCCCGTAGGGTGGCCTGCGCGTTCCCCCGATTTAACGCCATTAGATTATTTTTTATGGGGAACAATGAAGCAAAGGATATACAGCACCCAAGTCGACACTGAGGCTGATCTGCAAGAAAGGATTTTAAACTGTGCTACTAGCATTAAGAATGACCCGGAAATGATAAGACGTGCGACGCAACAAATAATTCATCGCGCCACTATTTATTTACAACAAAGAGGTGGACACTTTGAAAATCTCATGAATTAGTGTAATTTAGTTTTAAGTTTTATCTAATAATAAATGATTTGATGACTACTACAGGCGTTATTTTGTTATTATTAGCCTTGAAAACAATCAGACAGATCTTTTTACAATAATCTAAAATTTACGTCTCTTTAGTACCTCACTTTAACAACTCATAGCAAGCATTGTAAATGCGATAGGAACGTGGTGATTTCGCTATTTGAAAGCTAACATGATGTAGAATAATTTAAAGCAATAAATCATTACAGTTAATACATGTAATTTTACCTCACTTTACGATTATTTAAAAAAAAAACCAGAAAAACGTCAAATTTTTGACATTTAAGAGCTCGTTTTTTATTAAGTATGACTTTTTTAAAGTAAATCTTTATATCAAGGTCACGGCCAACTGTTTCCTAGTCTTACTGTTTTTGTTTTAACATTCTAGAGCCCTTAATTTGAAAGTAACGATGCTTTGTTTACTAAAGGTCAAAAAAGAAATTTAAAAAGATTAAAACACCCACAAAACTAAGATGTTATTAGTATATTTTTTTTGTCGATTAAATTGGGTCTACTTTGGCCCTCTTTCATATGTGCACTTTATAAAGACTCATCCTGTATTTCGCCTAATTAACTTAAAAATTTATTTATCTTAAAATTATAACTCCAAGAATAGAACAAGCGATACCCCACGTTTTGTTATGATTGTTGTATGAAACTCAGTATCTACATAGCTTACCTAGTAGTAAAGCAAAAAGCTCTGCACTTCTTGTTATAGATTGTTCTCACCTGGAATGCCATTCGGCCATCAGCAGATCGTTCTCTGGCAAGCTGTGCTCCCAGTCGAGCACGCCGTCGTACAGGCGCCCCCTGCAGGGTCGCGACCCCGCGTGCTCGGCTGCACATGGCACACCGCTGCACTTCTTGCCAACTGTCTCTACAGGACGGCTGCGGACATACTGTCTGTGGAACAAATTATGTTTACTTCGTCAGCCTTTTTCTTGTTTACATTGACTAGTTTTGTCAAGATTCTGAGAAGTATGTTGCCTGTCAAGTGCCGAATGAAACACACTACAAATTAATCATCAAACATTAATCAAGCATTGTAAGTACTAATCTAAGTATGTACTTACTAACATTGAAGCATAGTAAAAAAATAAAGAATAGTAGGTTTATCTTCATACAATGGTACATCGCGCGGTTTGTATGTGTGCGCCTTAGTAGGCAAGCACGCAACAATGATAAGAACGACTTCTTTCTTATAATTGTAGTGTGCGTGCGTGCCTACTGACGCGCACACATACAAACCGCGCGATGTACCATTGTATGAAGATAACCTACTATTCTTTCTTTTTACTATGATTGAAGTTAGAAAATAGAAATAAACTAAGCAAATGGCTCGCGCACCGCACGCTTTTTTATCATCACAAATATTTTCTGAAAATTTCAAGAGGCTACCTATAATGGTTAAAAAATAGAGCCCTGGTGCTGAAGACAGATAAAGACAAACGGACGGCATAGGCTTGGTAATAGGGTCCTGTATGGCACCCTTTGTGTACGGAACCCTAAAGATGGTTTCTTGTAATATTTGCCGAGCCTAACAGATGCAAAAGAAAACAAATTGTACAGCCTCACTGTGCATACTTTCTCGCGAAGCCTTAACCATCTGTCGCAGTCAAGCATACACAAATCAACTACAAACATTACACTTACTTACAAGGAAGGGTACCCAACTGTCCGACTCCGATTTGATTTATTTTGATGTATGTTATAGAGTAGTCTAAAATAACGGACACGGATTTTTTTTTAGCTACCCAAACTCAACCTTTTAGGAGAAAATGGCCTTCAAAGTACTGAAAATTGACTAAACCTTCTAATTTCTGAGAAGTCTTGTTAAAAAAAATGATAATTAATTACTGGTTTCATTGTATGTTGGAGAACATGAATAAAGAATGGGGACGTGTTTTGTCATTTCACCACACTCATTTTTTATATAATTTTTTTTATATAAAAAATTAGTTTGTATATAAAATATATATATATATATATAAATGAGTTTGTGGTGAAATGACAAAACACGTCCCCATTCTTTATTCATGTTCTCCAACATACAATGAAACCAGTAATTAATTATCAATTTTTTTGAACAAATCTCTTCTCAGAAATTAGAAGGTTTGGTCAATTTTCAGTACTTTGACGGCCATTTTCTCCTAACAGGTTGAGTTTGGGCAGCTAAAAAAAATACGTGTCCGTTATATTAGACTACTCTATAACATATATCAAAATAAATCAAATCGGAATCGGACAGTTGGGTATCCTTCCTTGTTAGTAGCAAAGATACAGTAAGGAATATTAGACATAATGAAATATTTCCAAATAATCTCGGTTTGTATGGGATAACTTTACTCCGATTTTTGCTGGAATAATTAAGTACCCAGTGCAGTAGGCCTTATTAAGTCCTAGTTATTCACGAAGTTTTATTAAAATCGTTAGACATTTTTGAGAAAGAGTAACGAACTACCTGAATTTGTATGGGAGTCACCTTATTACGATTTTTTTTGAATTAACAAACTACTGCGTGCTGTAGGCCGTGTTAAGTTATGGTAACATACCAGTTTCATCAAAATCGTTAGAGCCATGTTTAAATAAAAAAAAAGTGTTTTTTACGATGGTGGTAACCCTAAAAAAAAACAAGATAGGGGAAATTGGAAAACGGCTGGAGATATAACAATAATATTGCTCTAACCCAAATTTCACCCAACTCCGTCCAGTAGTTTGGGAACTGGAGCACCGGTGACCGGACGGACGTACAGACATGTACACATAGACACATACACACACGGTTTTTGTTTTATTGTTTTTTAGACTATATTAGTGTAAGACAATCGATCCCCATCAAAATCTCAACTTAGATTTTTTTGCCATCACAATACCTTCTCACTCCTTCGTCACTCGAAAGAAATAATTTTCGAAAAACCTAAAAACTTTTAGGCACAAGCTTTTAATATTGCATTGTCACGCGATATACATATCCATGCAAAATTTCAGCTCAATCGAAAACCGGGAAATGGGTCAAATTTAACTTGCAAGATTTCACCCAAACAGACATATACACTGCAAGTTAAATAAAAGCTTGTAAAAAGTTGTGTGTTCAGCTTATGTTCACAGCACTGTTCTTTTGACTAATTATTTAAATAGATAGATAATTTCTTTATTTCACTGAGCCTATCACAGAGTGAAGAAGAGACTTAAAATTACATAATTTTAAACAAAAACTAACAAAAAACACACTATATCCATTTCACGGACAATGCATCACCGCCAACAAGAGCAAACTGGAACTTATTCGACGTCAAAAAAGAATAATGTTGACATAGCATCCCTGGCAAACATATTACCTAGAATCATGGAAGGGTAAAATAGCCAGGCCAGAGGAAAAGGTCCAAAAAATGGCTATAGGTTTCACAGGGAAGGTCGTTCATTTTCAGTACATCATCAGCACTTTTCAGTACTTAACTAAATAGGGCATTGCTTGACAGTCATATCAGCCGAAAGACGTCCACTGTTGGACAAAGGCTTGGATTTCCACATCGACCGGTTCTGAGCTGCCCGCATCAAGCGGCTTCCCTTCACCAACTCGGTCGTTTGATTTGTCAGAATAAAAAATATATTATAAAATATTATTCATTAATTAGCATTTTCCATACGAAAGCACAAAAACTTACCCATTCGATATTTAAAACCATTTTAAATTTTATATATTTATTAAAATCATTAAATTGATTCGTCAAAAATAATCACGTCACATGCCAGTAATATGAACTATATCAGGACAAAATGTAGTTTTTGACAGTTGATAAAAGTAACTAAAATGACTAGTAGTCAAATTGTTATTAAAAAAAATCACAGAATTGTAAAGTGTTAATGTGATGTGTGAAACTACTTACCTTTTACATAAGTTGCATTCATCCACAAACATGTTTCCGTGCAGCTCAGCCAAATATTTCCTCTGAAGCCCAGACTTAAGGTGGAGACCGTCTATATTCTGACTGACGACATAGTGCACCTTCTTGCATTCGACCAGTTTCTTCAGTATCATGTGCGTTTTGGTTGGCTTTGCATCAGCAAAGGATATATTTGTGGTTGGTCTTTTGCCCTGTTTCTCCAGTGTCCATACTCCGTTAGGGCCCCTGGAATGGAAATAAGAACATTTTCATTTTTCGCTGCGGCGGTAGTGCCTGTTTACTGCCTACAGTAAACCGCTGACGTCTATCATATCAGCCGAAATACTTCCACAGCTGGACAAAGGCCTACGACGGCCGGTGCTACGTTGCCCGCGTCCAGCGGTTTCCCGCGCCCTTCACCAGGTCGTCGGTCCACCGAGTGGGAGGTCTTCTTACGCTACGTTTTTCGGTTTACGGTCGCCACTCGAGAACTTTACTGGCCCAAAGGCCATCTGTTCTACGAGCTTGTACCCCGCCCACTGCCACTTAAATTTAGCGAATCTGTGAGCTATGTCCGTAACCTTGGTTCTTTTAAGGATCTCCTCATTTCTGATTCGACTCCGAGCATAGTAAGTCGTAGATTTCAATACAAAGTGAAATAATAACTAATTACGAAACAGTATAGCGTAGAAATGTACAAAGCTTATAATGCACACAAAAAATGTGTTTCGAGCATTATTCAAAGCTACTCCGCTAGACTCTAAGCCCTTATTTTTAAGGATATTTTTTAGGCAGAGGCCCTGCCATGGATTTACATCTTAGAAATATCATTTGTAACAGATTATCCTGTATTTTTGTGACAGCTAAAGATAAGTTTCCGAGAAATACCAGAAATCAAGAAAGACTTGTTCATGAATTTGCTCCAAAAACCTCACGCTATTTGAAAAATGTTTACTCAATGGCAGTCACAGTCTATAAAATACTAACAAAATATCTAAAAAGACTTGCCATACTCAAAATTTATTAGATTCCTAAAATCATGGTTATTAGAGATATCGTTTTACTCCGTTATAGAATATTCGTTATTAAAGTTAATTTGTTTTCTATGTGTTGTTTTGTTTTTGAATATTATTTAATTTGTGATATGATTTTAAACTTTGACATTGCAACATAAAATATAGTCAAATCAAGTATAATAAATTGTAAATAATTATGTAGGTACCTATCTACATAATTATTTACAATTTATTATACTTGATTTGACTATATTTTATTGTCTTCTTTTTTATACTTGTTACAAGATTATAGATTAAACTAACATTAATTTTGCATATAAATAGGTATCTTTGGTTAAATGTGTACTCTAAAATTTATTTTACATTTTTTATTTTTGTAAGTTATAGATTAAACTATCATTAATTTTGCATGCCAATATCTTTGGTTAAATGTGTGATTTGTACTCTAAAATTAGGTTTTTTTTCTTGTAACTTGAAGAGTATGCTGTTATCCTGTGGTCCCACTATTTTGTCCTACCAGTGGGACCATGGAGACAACCTATGCCCCGTGGTAAACTCACATTATTTTTGCGTCTTTGGTTAAATAGGTGATACTATATTTTTATTTTTTTTAAGTTATAACTTATAGATTAACCTTACATTAATTTTGAAAGCTAATATCTGGTTAAATGTGTACTCTAAAATATATTTAACATTTTTTATTCTTTTATTTTTTATTCTATTTAACATTTTTTAACTTTACAGATTAAACTAATCAATTTTGCATTCCAAAATCTTTGGTTATTTGTATGATACTCTAATATTTAATTTGTTTTTTTTTATGTTTGTAACTTCTAGAACAAACTAATAATGATTTTGCATGCAAATATTTTTAGTTGAATGTGTGATACTATTTTTTTATCTTTTTTGTGCTTGTACTTATAGATTAAACTACGATTAATTTTGCATCTTTGGTTAAATGTATGATACTCAAAAATTATTTCGATTTTTTTTATTAATTTTTTAAACTAACATTAATTTGCTAACCAATAACTTTGGTTAAATGTTGATACATAAGAATTTATTTGTCATTTTTAGGGCTCCGAAGTCAACAAGGAACCCTTATAGTTTCGCCATGTCTGTATTCTTTCCGCGGCTTAGATCGGAGAATATTAGTACAATATAAATATTAATTACGCCGACAAAGTGGTACAATAAAATCTTGATAATCAATTTTTTTAGGGTACATGTAAAGAGGGGTTGAATTTTTTTTCGTTGATGTACCGTATCTTGTGGGGTATCGTTGAATAGGTCTTTCAAAACTAATGAGGGTTTGCAAAAAACATTTTTTGATTCAGGCATCGGTTTACCCAATTCTAGATGATACCAGAACTTTCTACAATATCTCTATCATATTCATAATTTACTACATAACTCTACTCTTGTCTCCTATATAGGTGAGGCAGACTAATATTCTTTCTCTTATTACATTTTTGAACATTGTGTGCGAAAGTAACGACACTTTTAACACCCTTTTACACTTATGAAAACATACATAAACATTAGAAATTACAACTTTAAATGCCGGAAGAGGAAGAGGCCCTTATCCCCTGCTTCCGCCGCCCCCACTGCCACCAACACCAACGCCGTGCTCTCCCAGAGCGACCTCCTGCAAGCCCTGGGAGTGATTCAGCAGCTGCTCGCCCCAGACGGGGCTGGAGCGGCTGCCAAGGACCAAGCACCCGCCCAAGGACCCGCTCAGCGTGATGGGCGGCGGAAGCAATCCGTCGCGAGTAGACTCAAAATGGCTGCACCGAATTTAGTGACTGAGATGTCAATCAATTTGTATTGATGCCTTTAACCAAAACGAAATAAATACCCCTTATGAAATTAGATGGCGGCCGAATAAAAAAAAATCCTACTAAAACATTGTATGGAAGTCAATGGTTTTTTAATCTGATCCTATAGGTTCCTAAGGGAGATTTTTGTTTTATGAATATGATATACTTCATTTAAAATTTGCCCAACCTGTGTAATAAGGTCTTTGCATAAAACAAACAAATATCTCTACTGACCTGAAATCTGGTATTCCGGCCGAAGTGCTGATGCCAGCTCCTGTGTGAACCACTGTGTGTTTGCTCTGGCTGATCATCTGAGCAAGGAGTTCACATTTCTTATTGAACTTGTCAATGGGCTCGAATTTCTGGAACGCACCAAATGCAGACAAAGATTGTATGTACTCTTTAGATTAACTGCCAGGTAAACCAATACATTAAAGCTGTAGCCAGTCATTACTTCAGCGGGGGGGAAATTAAATATTATTTGATTTCAGGTGAATTTTTGTTGATCTGTGACTGTACCCCTAGAAAATAGCACCACACCATCTCTTCCTAAGTTGCCTGCCAAGCTTGGCAATTATGGCCATTCCCCTTCACCCCAACTAGGCGGAGATCTATGTCTAGCCACACCCCGGACACTCCATACAAACGAGAGAGAAATGATATACATATAAACAACTGACGTATCTATAGCCACAAATGCAGGTAGGGTTGAATCACACTGGCGACATTGATCACGAAATGTTTACTAGATTAGATATTTACTGCACCTAACAATCAACAGTGACTACTTAGTAGTAGGTAAGTTACATCAATAAAATTGTTCTTCAAACATAGCTAAATAGGTAGGAATACCTACTACTAAATCCCCCGCCCGCTAGTAATAGGTCAATGATCCCCGCATGGAGGGTCCCTCCGTATATTCCCGCGCAAAATTTTAAAAAAACACGTAAGCCTTGACGTGACCTGGAGAGCATTGTCCTCGAGGTACCGACCGTTGATAATAATTATCTTATCAAGGATAATGTAATAAACTGAAGACGTAGTCAAATTACATAATCTTTTACGTGAATCCCGAGAGCAATGATCTCGTCTTACCAATCATAGAATCGACTGAGTCTTACAAAGTTGACTCCGCCGGGAGTCAAACACGCGACCTCCTGGTGTGAAGCGAATAGACTAACCATTACGCCATGGAGGCGGTTAAAAATCAATGGTAAGTCCATTCGCTTCACACCAGGAGGTCGCAGATTCGATTCCCGGCGGGGTCAACTTTGTAAGACTCGGTTTGGTTGGTGGTGGGGCATTTTTATAGCCCGCCTGGCTAGCTACCACCATCTTATCTAAGTCTTGCCGCCAAACATCAATATTAATAGCATTGATGTGTTCCGGCTTGCAGATAAGATAGCCAGATCCCCATTAGGGAATCATGGTAAGCCCGCTTCCATCTTCGGCATCATCATCACTTACCATCAGGTGAGATGAGGCCAATGACTTATCAACTGTGGATTAAAAAAATATAAGGTGATTAGGTACCTACAATAACAGTCAATATTTATTTGGAATGCGATAATTAAATCTTTTACGATGGTACGGAATTCTACGTGTGCAAGTCAGACTCGCACTTGACCAGTTTAATTTCTACACTAGCAAATAATCATATGCTTTGTAATTTAATTCTTAAAAAATATTTAAGAAGCTTCACAAAAAAAGTAAGGTTAATGCGTTTTCTCCAGATACTTACCTAAGTGTGACAAAATACCAAATAAAATAATGAACTTCTATATTACTGGCGTAAGGGCGGCCAACGCGCGCAATTAACGCTCCCAGCGAATTGTTGCGAAAATTGTTTCGCACACTCGCCACTCAGTCGCCTGCGGGAAATCGTACAGTGCGGTGGAAAGATATTCTATATAAAAATGCCTTATTGTGTTGTTAGGGGCTTTAAAAATTATGAAAGAAAGGCTAAAAAGAAACATGGAATATCATATCATCATTAACTAACCTTCCATTGTGTTTTTTTTGTAAACAAATTAAATAAACACATTTTTAAAGCGACAATTCTACCAAGGTCCTTTTAGTGCGGCACTGACGTCAACTCTCGCCCACGTTCATATGAGTTATGTCAGATGGTGCTACTTTGTGCTTGTATGAAGATAATCTGAGTAAAATATGGAGACGGGCGGATCCTTCTGTCTAAATCTGTGTGAACTGGCTTTTTGTGTTGCTTTTTATCCAAAGGATATATGTGAAAGCTTTTTTTATTGCCTTTATCATTATGTGAACTAAAACATCAGTAAAATGAACAGTTTACCAAATTTGGATTTAATAATTCCCAAACGAAATCACAGCGTAGCTCATCCTTTACATTGGTAACCAGTCTAGTAACCAATCTGCGTGACGAGGAGGTGAGGTCGACTTAATAGAGCGGCAGGGAGTGTCCATACTGTATGTTAGTACTAAAGGACATAACTGGAGGATGGGCAGCAGCATCTTTTCCGCTTATTATGCAACCACTGTGAACACCATCCCACCTGCCAAGCGTGGCTATTATGGCAAAAATTGTGTAAATCCTTGGGGAGACCCTTGTCTAGCAGTGGCCGTCTTTTTCTTAATAACTTGAAACTGATTTCGGGCATAAACTGTCTCTACTTGTATCATCTTCCGGAGGGTAAGTAGAGAGTGATACTATACTATAGTGATATGTCTACTGTTGATTGAACTATGTAAAATAATACTCAACTCAGTGCTTATCTTGCCTTAATTTTTGTATTTGTTCTTGGTTTTTTTTAGATTTTTTAGTATGGTAGGATTGGCAGGCCTGTTATGTGCACCCCAACCGAGATGATAGCTAGACTTACCTCAGGTATTCCCAAAACACCTTTGTGCTCGTAGGGCGACAAGCCCTCAGCATAGTTGCAGGACATGTCTAGAGCAACCACACTAAACGTTGTTCTAAAAATTGTTTTTGATGCAAGTTAAGCAATGTGGAGGAATTGCGGACATTGAAACTAAGGATAGTTCTACCTGTCTGTAGTTACATTTAATTAAATATAATTCTCTTGAAAGCAGTGTGACCATCTCGAAAATGATGAATCTGCCCGACACTTGCAAAAAATCCGCCAAAATCTGCCAAACTCGACTCAGAAAATGCCAAAAATATGCAATCATTTTATTGCCTCCATGGGGATGGAAATGAATAAGTAATATACATAAAATAACTTATTCAAAGGCATTCGAGATAATTTTGCTCAAATTATCCAGTAATAAAAACGGTAAATTGTGTTCCACTAGCATAGTAGCACTAAAATTTTGTTCTGCTGTTTTCACTCTCTTTGAACTGAAATATCAAAAAACTGTTGCACCTGAAATAGTTGAATGAAATTAGTTTTTCAAAACTTACAATCTCCAGTAAAAAATGAATTAGAATAAAAAAACAAATAAGAACTAGGGAGGTAGGGAGCGCGCGGGTTACGCGGAGGGCTGGTAGTGTAGCGTAAATAGTAATTTTTATTTTCTTTGATACTGCACGCACGCATACATACAATTTGAGTTAAAATGACACGACAAATGTAGCCAGCTTAGTAAGTAAAATATTTTCCTAAATTTTCTTACCTAATATAATAACTAATAAGTCATGAAAATAAAGTAAAGATTAAGTCATAGAAAATTATAAGTTTTCTCAATATCTATAAGGATTTCCTTGAAATCTGCCAAATTCTGCCCCTTTCTTTCTTGATATCTGCCAAATTGTGCCACTTTTTCTAAATCGTCCGCTTGTTCTGCCAGAGGTCAAATTTACAAGCCAAATCTGCCCAAATGGCAGAAATCTGCCATAAATGGTCACCCTGCTTGAAAGTTCATTTACGCCATAAGATTTTTTTTATTAGCCTTTTTCAGGGCAAGCTAAGGATCATTGGCCATACTGCCTTGTCTTCAGTACATATAGGGTACGTTCCACTTAACGCCCGCAACACCATCGACCGCGACCGCTGAAACTGCCGTTCCACTAACGGAAAAAGGCCGCGGGCGTTGTAGGCGAATGTTTTAGGTGGAACGCACATCTTGAGCGCTGTGTGCTCGCAATATGGCGGCATGGTGAAAGTTTTCTGTTTTCTCGTATAAATAGTTCATTAAATAATCGATATTAAGTCTGAATACTATAGATTTTTTTTTAACTGCGTATGAAAACTTACACTATTACACTTACTTTCTAGTTTTTCGAAAATGGTCATATAATCTCTCTTAACACGTAAAAAACAGAACTTAATCGATAAAACTAATTACTTTTTATCAACTAATTTAGAAAGTAACGCGAGCATTTTTTCGTCCATTTCCAAGCGCTCTTTATGTCGTTTGGCACGCGCTTCCTCCTCTTCTGATTTTTGCCGGAGTCTCTTCTTCAATAGGGAGGCCACATTCTCTTTGGTGAAAGCCCACTCTGACCCACCAATATTTTGTGGGCGAAGTGGGCGCGATGTGGTCGCGAACAGTGACGTCATCTATGACGTCGAGCGATCGCTCGCGACGACCACGGGCCTTAGGTGGAACGATACAGAGGGTGTTACAATCGTTGCGGGCGTTTAGTGGAACGTACCCATAATTATTCCAGTAGTATTAGTTTACGTCTTCAGTAATTTCTCTTTCACAGTTTTCAGTATTTTTCAGCATCATTTTTATTTTTTCACTAGCAAAATCAAAATCAAAATCAAAAACAATTTATTTCAAACAGGTGTTTACACACACTTTTAAATAGTCAAAACAAAAAAAAATTACAGTATATTACAAATAATGTCATGATTCAGATCTCTCAGGTAATGGTATTTGATATAGAATCAACATATATATCTTTGTCATTTACATAATCTATTATTTTATAATATCCTCTAGAGCACAAAACTTTTTTGACATGAGTCTTGAATTTATTCTCTGACAAACTAGTTACATTTTCTGGAATTTTATTGTAGAATCTTATACACTGCCCCACAAATGACTTCTTAACCTTACTCAGTCTCGAAAAGGCTATATCTATTTTGTTTACATTTCTTAAATTCAAATTATGCCTGTCACTGTTTTATAGGAAATAAATGCAAATTCTTACGAACGTACATGATGTTTTCATATATAAATTGACTAGCAACAGTTAAAATATTGATTTCTTTAAACTTATTCTGTAACGACTCACGTAATCGCATCTGATAGATTGCGCGGATAGCTCTTTTCTGCAGGATGAAAATAGTTTCTATATCAGCCGCATGCCCTCACAGTAATATGCCATAAGACATTATACTATGGAAGTAACTAAAATACACTAGTCTCGCAGTATCTACATCCGTTAACTGTCTTATTTTCTTAACGGCATAAGCAGCTGAACTAAGCCTTCCCGCTAAAGTTTCAATGTGTGGTCCCCATTGAAGTGAAACATCCAAAGTTATACCAAGGAACACCGTGGTATTTACAAATTCTAATTTATTACTGTCTAATATTACACTATTATTGACCTTTTTTACATTTGGTAAACGAAATTTTATACATTTTGTTTTCTTAGCATTTAATAATGAGTTGTTCACAGTGAACCAGTTCAGTATCTTTGAAAGAGTGTTTTTTACTTCGTCAATTTCGTTTTCTTTCCTATTCACTTTAAAAATAAGAGATGTATCATCCGTAAACAACACAATATTTGACAGATGTTGCACCATAAAAGGCAAATCATTTACGTAAACAAGGAAAAGAAAAGGCCCTAATATGGAACCCTGGGGCACACCCATTTTCACTTTAGATCCAGATGAGTTCGTGCCATTCACTTGTACTTTTTGTGTTCTGTTGTCTAAATACGAATTTAAAAGACTGAGAGCCCCTTCCTCTACACCATAATGCTTTAATTTCATAAGTAATGTTTGGTGTTCAACACAATCAAAAGCCTTAGATAAATCACAAAACACTCCAATTGCATTCTGCGATTCCTCGAAGGCATCATATATTATGTTTCGAATGAGTGCTACTCCTGCACTTATAACTTACCCTACACACTCCAGCAAAATGATAGCATTTTGCTGAAACTTTGGCGGACTTCTTGTGGGAACTCGAAACACAGCATACAGACTTTTATTTCCTTATCCTACACAATAAACACATAAAAGGTACTTTGCTGAAAAATACATTATCAATATTATACATCAAAAACCACAAAATATTGATCAGTTTACGGCCCCGGGACAGAGGGAGCCTTATCGAAGCGCAAGCAGTATATCACCGCGCAAACTTAATCTAAGAAAGTCCCTAATATTCTCTGCTACCAGCCCGCCTGGAGAAGATGGAGAAGGGGTTGACAAATCAATACTGGGCACCTCCCCAGACTGCTCCGACAGGCACTTAAAACGAAATTCGTACTATGTCCAATGTCTCGACCTAAAATACAGACATTCTCATACTTCATCCAAATGAGACTCGGACATTATACGAAGTACCATACAAATAAGTAAACAAATATGTTATGGACCCGATACTTCAATTATTTGGTCAAATGCGCAATGCCTAAACACCGACCACTCGTGGTCATCAAAAGCCTACAAGCCGTGTGGGAATTAAACTCGTACAATAGCACAGCCAAATAACACAAACTAATTACAGCCGTAAGGATAGATACAAACTTACCGATGCCAGCTCCGCTCGCTCCAGCAGACACCGATGTTTTGCTCGCCAGGGTGGAGATGTGAGTACCTAGTCTAATTGTTTAGTATTATGTGTGACATGTATTTACAGTAGTGTGTGAGATACCCGGCTCCGTCCGAAGGATATGCGATGCTCCTAGGCTGGGTCTTCCATACTTCCGGCCAACAGTAAACCGCGACTTCCCGGACGCAAGACAAGCTTGTAGGTATATTACACAAACAACGATATTGTCTTTATAAGATGCGAGCCTTACTCGGTGAAAACGCCGCCAGTTTGATGTACTCCTCGCCTGCGTCGTGTGACAGCACTACCTCCAATGCGACCACTCTTTAGCCACGCCCGCCGGTCGTGCGACGTGGTCGCTGGATTTGTTTAGTACTCCATATAAACTCGATCGCGGTTGCCTGTCGCCGTCGCCGAGATCGGAATGCTACCTTATGGTCCGCTCTTCACACGGCACTATACCATTATATACCAGTCACCGGCGGGCGCTCACGCCACTTGGCTAAGGAATGCGATTTGTTGATAAGAAACTTAATTGACTCAAGCCAGTTCTCGAATTAACGACAGTTTCGCATGTACTTATGACGTACCTACAACTACCGCGTTATTATGCGAATTGAAACCAAACAATGTAATTTTTCGGATTTACTCAAATAAATTTTTTTGATATACTCGTATACCCCCTAAATACTCAAATTTTTGATATAGCTCATTGGGGATATAGCTCAGTATGGGGATATAGCTCAGTGGTAGAGCATTCGACTGCACAAAAACTGCCCCGTGCGCTCGGTGAAGCGCATGCAGCGTGCTCTCACTACTTCTATGAGACACGATGTAACACGCCAGGCGCGTGAGACGGAAGATGATAAGTACAAAATGTTTGTCTGGAAGCCGTATTGTAGAATCCGCCGGTTTCCAAAACTGCGCGCCGAACAATTGTAAAATGGCGGCGTTTCTTAATACGGCGACATCACGTTCAGCGGGATTGCAATTCGGCTGAAAGAAAGTATGCCGCAATGTGTGAGGCGCCGCTTTGTGTAAAAACTACTGAGTTAGATATTTTAAATGAGCGAGCGAAGCGAGCGATGTAAGGTTTGGTCAGGTTTGATTGATTGTACAGTCAAAGAGCCTTTTTTAAAATTAAATATTTGAGTGCGTTTGACTACATCTCACCTGATGGTAAGTGACGATGTAGTCGAGGATGGTACATGCAAATTCAAATAATATCTATTCACTCTCTCCTTGAAGATCCCCAAATTGTAGGAGTCGGGAAACACAGACGCAGGCAAGGAGTTCCACTCTATCGCTGTCCGCAAAATAAATGAGGAAGCGTAACGCTTCGTGCTTATAGGCTGAATATCAACAACATAGGGGTGGAACATCTCCCTGTGTCTCGTTGACCGAAGGTGTAATGGAGCTGGGGGAATGAGGTAGAGCAGTTCTTGTGCACACTCTCCGAAACTAATTCGATAGAATACCGAAAGACAGGCAACTTTATTGCGGTGCTCAAGGATTTGGAGCTTGTTTATGACAAGCTCATCGTCGCCCATGAGTCTCCGGGCGCGTCGGTCGATGGCGTCCAAGGTATCCAGCTGATAGCAGACTGATCCATCCCATAGGTGAGAACAGTACTCCATACAAGATCGGACTTGTGCTTGATATAAATAAAGAAGCTGTCCAGGTGTGAAGTACCGTCTCACCTTAGAAAGAATACCCAGCTTCATTGGAGCAATTTTTGCCTTGGACTCTATGGCGACGCCACATAAGGGGGTGATTAGATAACATAATATTGTGTATGTGTGTACATGGTAAATAAGACATTGAACATAGACTAAGGTCTAGGTGTAACTCAAGGTAACGTCCCCGGGCAACGCCATAGCGTTAAGGATGCATAGAATTGGAATATGTGTGGATGGAATGCTCACCAATATTTAGCCGGCGATTTCTCTGTCGTCCGGTTCTTTCGTATGACAAATCTGCTTCGCTTTATGTTGGGGTTTTAGTACAGACGTTTGATGAATCTGTAATGCAAAGTAAGTCCGGGCAGACACTGCTTGGAAGGCAGTGTCTGCCGTACACAGCACATGGATAAAAGGGGGAAAAGATCAGTTACAGCGCAAACCCTCCTGGGTCAGAGACCACTGCTCTTCAGCAGTTTAAGGCTTAAGTCCCATCAGGACAGATATATAACATTACTTTGAATATCAGGTAAATCTCATCTCATAAAATACATAACCAAAGCCAGCATAAAACTAATACATTGTCTAGACGCTGTGCATTCCACTGCACGCCGGAATGCACCAACGCCGGGTTCCCAGCAGGAACCCTATCCAGCTCCCGCAAGACCCTGGATAAACTGTGGTTAATTACTCGCAGCCGCTACAATACATGGTGCAGATAGTATTGCACGGGTGGCCCCACAATGGGGGCCCCACAGCCGACAATGCCACTAAACTCATTCTCATTCATAATCATTGGATCGGAAACACTGGCTATAAGCCGTAGGGGCCATTTGCACTGCAACATAATCTAAAAGGATATGAGCTCACATCGGACAAAACTTACGCATGCAAGGCGGTAAATTTAAAGGTAGATAAAATATAATTATGGCGCATGACGCTCACTGTACTACGCGATAACTATCATATTCAATTACGCATCATATTCAATTACGCAATGCTGCCAATAAATAGCTGGGCTTACTTATTGCCGATAAATATCTGGGTTTACTTATAATAAAATTAAATGTGCTCATTTACGCCAGTAATATATAAGTAATTGGTTCACTTACAGTAGCGTGCTCGGACGGAGTTGAAAACAGATCTGTTCCCGCTTGTCTAATGTGCTCCGTGCAGGTCTGCCACGACACGCATGCTCACAACGTCCTCTTTGGTGTAGTGTTGTCAGAGTGAAATATTTACATTCGCGCCATCTTAGGCAGATGTCGCGACACTCCCGAGGGCGAGGAGTTACAATAAAGATAATAAATCGTGCGACCACTCCTTCATTTTCTTTAAGGCTTTAGTGGCTGCGCTTCGTCTCGGTCTCAATTCATTACTTAAGTTATCTTTTCTATTATCATCTATTAGATTGTTAATTTCCATGTCTGCGCTTAAGGGATCTACTGCATCTAAAGGTTCAACTATATCCATATGCTCATCGCCTGTACTTATACCTGAATCGACTGCATCTAGTATTTCAAGTGATTGTCTGTCCTCTGTACGGTCTTGTGTCACCTCAGGTATGACTTTACTACATGATCTGGCATCACCCTTAACTACCTCAGATGTTTTTTCAAGCACTGAAACTTTGCGTAATGCTGATTTGTTTATTTCAGGTTGATCGTCCAGTTTCTTATCAGTTTCAGTATCAGTCGAAGTAGATTCTTCAATTTCAAGTGGGTACAAGTGAGCAAGTGATCGTATAAACTCTTTGTCACCTACTCGCACTTTGGCCACTCTGCATAAACCATCAGAGCCTTTAGCTAATTCAACCAACTTCCCGGTTTGCCATTTCTCTCTATTGCTAGAATCACCTTTCAACTGAACTATTTGTCCTATTTTTGGTTTTAGACTTGATTTAACTCTTGGTTCTTTATGAGAGTGCCAATACCGTTCGCGAAGACTAGGTAGATACCTATTTGAAAACATACTTTTAAATTCCTCTAGTATGATGAGTGCTCTTCTCCAACCTTTCGCTAAATCTTTCTTAGTAGTGGTACCACTTACAAGGAGCCTTTCAGAGGCTGTATCTAATGTTAAGCATTTTCCTACAGCCAGAAAGTCAGATGGTTTAAGAACGTGTTCAATGTCCGCGTCAACACTTACAAGAGGGCGGCTGTTTAAGACGCCTTCAATTTCTTTTACAACGGTCAGTATTTCAGAATCCTTAAGAAGGTGTTTCCCTAGGGTCCTTTTCATGCATTGTTTAACCAAACCCACAAGCCTTTCATAAAATCCTCCAAACCATGGCGTCAAAGCCGGTATGAATCTCCATCTGATATTATTCTCCGCACAGTATGAATGGCTAAGAACCTCAGACATAAGTTTAAAATATAATGCATTATCAGAAGTAATTAGAGTAGGTACACCTCTGGTGGCTATCATTCTTCTGAGAGCTAATAAACCTTCTTCGGCTGTGAGATCTTGGACTACCTCCAGATGTATTGCTCTGACAGCTAAGCAAGTGTACAAGCAAATCCACCTCTTACTAGTGCCTTGTCCGTTGTTGACTATTATAGGCCCAAGATAATCAACGCCTGTGAAGCTAAATGGGGCGCTATAATTTACACGTTCAGGTGGTAAAGCTGGAGTTTGAGGTAACTTGTACGGTCCTCCGCCGTGCTTTATGCATCTAGGGCATTTCCTGATAATCTTTTGGACTTGACTTTTACCATGGGGAATCCAATAATTTTCTCGTATTATACTCAGAGTGTGGTTAGCACCGACATGATAGTTCTTCTCGTGGACCTGAAGAATAATTTCGCGTGTCAGATCACAGTCTTTAGGAAGTAAAATCGGATATCGTTTGTCGAACGACCAATTTGCATATTTCATTCTACCTTTACACCGTAGAATACCATCTACGTCTTTAAATAAATTTAGATTACGACTCAAGCTTGTCTCCTTTCCCTTTATCTCGTCTGGGAAAAATTCTTCTTGTAATGTTTTGATTTTACTGAAATGCTCTGTGTCATATTGACTTCTTTCTAAGTCCTCTCGCTCTTTTGTACTTATCGGCGTATCCGATTTTGGTGAAACGAGTTGTACATCCATTGGTTCTATTGGTTCTTTGACTTGTGAATTTATTTGTAATTCAGTCATCGACTGACCCTCCCCGGCCAAGAAGGTCACATTAGTTGTGGGCCAATTGCTAGGATCTTCTGTGATGAAATCTGGACCGTTCAACCAACTTTCACACTTATCTTTAGAAATTGTGGGTCTTGTGGCTACGTCTGCCGGGTTAAGATCTGTTGGAACATACCGAACTGATATTTCACCATTCCTTTTTATCTCTTCTATTCGTCTCGCCACGAATGGGGTCAAAAGTTTATCAGAATTATACCAATCTATGACGATCTTGCTGTCAGTCCAGAGGTAAGAATGCTTCACCTCAAGTTGGATACTATTGCGCACATACTTCAGAAGTCGACTGCCGATTAGTGCTCCTAAAAGCTCTAACCTAGGAATTTTGAGGTTCTCTTGATCTTTGATAGGAACCAAGCGAGACTTCCCAATGACGAATCCTTTGTTTTGGCCAGTAACTATATAAACTACTGCTGCATAAGCTTTAATGCTAGCGTCTGTGAAACAATGAAGATGGTACTCATGTTCTTTAGTATTTTTGACAAATTTCCTTGGCACGGTGATCTCTTTTATGTTTTCTAAACTTTTAACAATATCAATCCATTCGTTTTTCTTGTCTTCAGGTAGGGACAAGTCCCACTTCAGTTTAGTTTTCCATAAGTCCTGTAAAAGTAACTTAGCAGGTAATACTGATACTGTAGCATATCCACAGGGATCGTATATGGATGCAATGGTCTTTAAAATTCCTCTTTTTGTTAGAGGTTGACTATCATTCTTGAATTTCAATTTCAAAGTATCGTTTTCCAAGCACCAATCAAGTCCTAATACCTTGACATTATTTTCTTTACATATGTCTGGAATGTCCTGCATAAAGTTTTCTGAGTTCGAACTCCATTCTCTTAAATTCATAGATATTTCTTTGAACGTATCCTTTAAATCTTGGTACAGCGTCATGGCTGATTGTATTGTATCCGTACCGGTGAATAAGTTATCTACATAAATATCCCTTGCAGATTGTTTCACGTTTTCCCTGTTCGACCTCTGAAGATGATGTTTCACTGTTGCGTTTAAAAAGAAGGGACTGGATATTACATCGAAAGGGACTCTACAAAATCTGAGATGCAAAAGGTTATCTTCTGATGGTGGTTTGGAAGTGTCTTTCACCCAAAGAAATCTTGTTACTTCTCTGTCAGGTCCCTTTAAAGCTATTTGAAGAAAAGCCTTTTCAACATCAGCACAAAGCGCTATCTTATGTGTTCTGAATCGCATAATCAATCCTGTTAGATCTTCAATCATGAGTGGTCCACGATACAAACACTCATTAAGACTTTTAGTATCTTTGGTCTTTGCCGAAGCGTCATAGACTATTCTTATAGATTTTCCCGGTTGTGCTACGCTGTGATGTGGTAGATAATGTATAGGGCGTTCATCAGAATTAATTAGTCTGTCCGGTACTACTTCAATAATGCCCTTCGTTAGTTGTTCCTTTAAAATCCTTTCGTACTCCATTAGTGTATCTTTGTTAAGGCGTTTCAACAAATTGACTAAACGACCGAATGCTAAGCCAAAATTTAATGGTAACGAAGGCGGATACTCATTCCACGGCCAACTTACAATATATCTGTTATCCACAAATTCAGTTGTCTCATTAAAGTTCCTTATTGCTTCTTCATCCCTATTAGCTTTAGGCGAGTCAGTAATTCCAATTGCTTCCAATTCCCACAGGCATTTTACGTTTCCAGTGTCTAGGGGTAAATCTGGTTTATCCAGTTTCGCTTCTAGTCCCGATTGGAAATATGTACTTACAGATAATTCACTCATGGGTTTAGATTTTACTTGTCCTGAAATTATCCAACCAAATATTGAATTTACTAAGTAAAGATCTGGCTTGATCTCTATCTTCTCCGCAAACATAAGTGCATGGTAGTAATCAATGCCAATTAAAATGTCAACATGTTCGTGTAAGCTTCCATCATCGGCCAGAATAAATTTATCCTGTACTCCTTCCAAGTCAAAGTAAGCTACATTTTCAGAAATCATGGGTACAACATTTGCAAACATTGTTGTTTCATTGCCTGTCTTGGTTTTCAGTTTCATCTTTACCAAAGGGCTATCAAATTGTTGTGGTACTTTTGTACCAAATGTGAATACTGACAGATGATCGCTGTCTTCTACTGGAAGATCAAGTTCTTGAGCAATTTTTCGAGTTACATACGATCGTTGGCTACCGGAATCCATTAATATACGGCATTTCACGTAATTAGTAATTCCGTCTTTACTGACATTAGCAATAGCAGTTTGAAGTACGGATACAGGACGACTGCTGCTTGTGTAAAACGTAGATGTAGACTCTTTGTCTTTCTTGAACAAACTTGGACATAACGCTCTGTTATGTGCAGCATACCTTTTACAATGAAAACAGTAATTTTTGAAACGACATGTTTCCTTAAGGTGGCCATCACGTAAACATAGGTGACATTTTTTACCAAGTTTCGTTTTCCTCTCATCCAGGGTCGTAATTATGTTACATTTATCATTGTAATGTGATCCATTGCAAAATACACACTGCCATCTCCTCCTTTTGTTATTTCCAAAGTTCTTAAACTCATACTGTCGACGTTTCTCTGGTCTACTTTTATCAAAACTGTTATGTTTGGGAGAATGTTGATCGCTATGATTCGCTAAAGACCATTTCCCTTTTAGGTTTTCATGTCCTTTGTAACTTTTATTTTTGGAAGAGTATTGAATGTTATGATTTGATGTAGGCCATTGCTGTTTCAAGTTTCCCTTGTGGTGATTATTAGTAAAATTTCCACTTCTCTCTTGCACATGTAGCGTTTCAACAGTATACTCCACTCTGCTAGAAGAATGAACTTGAGCAATGCGATTGGCGTCTTCTCGCGCTGATATAATCGACTCTAGTTGTTTTCTCATATCTTCTATCCCATCATTACTTATTTTCATCTTCATTTCATATATCAGATCTTCAGGGAACTTTTCTAATATTAAAAAACGCAGATGATTATGATCTGTGTTCTCCCCTAGTGAACTAAGTACACGAAGGTGTCTTTCAATTTCATTTAATACTCTTCTACACTCTCCAACAGATTTATCGGCAGTCTTAATTTTATATAACGCAGAGTAGTGTGCATCAATTATCTGAGTTTCCTTACCATATCTTTCTTTTAAAGTGGTTAAAGCAATTGAGTAATTTTTATTTGTAGTCTCAAATCCTTCTATTACTTTTAGTGCATCTCCCTTGAGGGATGCTTTCAAATATAGTAATTTATCAACATCAGGAAGATTTCTATTATGTATATTTGATTGAAATTGGTCCCAAAACTGGTGCCATTCCAGAATTTCTCCTGTAAATTCCGGTAAGCTCAGCTTCGGTAACTTGCTGGACATACTCGTAGTACTACAGCCCTGATTATTTTGAGTCTTTGTAGCTTCTAATCGAATCTTTAGATCTATCAATGTCTCTTCACCTTGAAGTTGGATAACTGAGAAGTCAGAAATATCATCTGTTGATGGTTCTTGGCATAGCCTAAAATATTCATTAAGTTCCTTTGAGAACCGAGTGATGGCAGTTTCCAACTTAAGTGCAGTTGATTTAATTAGAATTTGTTGTTCTTCCCGCACATTGTTAAGCAAGTCCTGGCCTTCTTTATTTAGTTTTCTTATTTGTTCGATGATAATGCCTAACCGATGAATCATTGTAGACTCCATTTGTTCGAATCTTCGGTCCTATAAAAAACATAATAATCTGATAGCACTAATTTCATCTAAAACTGATTAAATACCAAATGTATAAATAATGAAAATGTTAATTCTTAACTGGAGTCTTTCAAATTTCAAAATATTTATCCTGATTAGGTGTGCATTACATTATTTCTGACAGTCAAACTTTAGTTAATAATAATAATGTTAAAATACTGATACGACTTTGAGTGAGCATATTTAAATCTCAAAAAAACCAGTATTTATTATATTCTATAATCTCTAACAAATTAAGTTCACTAGATTGTATTTGAAAAATCCTATGTCAAATCGACGACCTACGTCAACTTTCATTTAACATATTTTAATAGAATTTTAATTTTATTTAAAATTAGAATTTAAAAGAATTCGAGAAAAAAATAATTTTATAATGTTAACCTGAATACATGTGTCACACAATTATGAACGCGCCCTTAGCTATAAATGGTACCTTGCAATACTGAATATGACGCTATCAAATAATACTGAAGACGAGGCAGTATGGCCAATGAGCCTTAGCCTGTCCATTAAAGGTGACCAAAAAAATAAAACATTATGGACAGCTGATGTTTGAATTTCAAGGTATAGAGCAAAAGGCTATATTAAAATGTTGAGAATTCTTCACACTTCAAGTGAAACTTTGGTGACATGATCAAGTGTAAATACAGCCTAAATTTCACAGACAATTACTAATTCTTAGGCCGCTGACACTGACTTGTTCATACTCCATTAGAAGAGTTGATCTAATCCATTCCCTCACAAAAGAAAATCCAAACAACCTGTCTGCAGAACTCAAACTAGAGACGCTCTTTGAAAATATATGAATCTAATAAAAATATATTTATTTCAGGTTCCAAACAAATTTTAAAAATGTAAGGAGCTCCAACCGCAGGTGACCAAAAATGTATATCGAATGTATGCTGCAGTTGATGCTACAAGAAACAGTTGAAGCCCGAAATATAAGTGTCATTATCCAAGCAAATGTCACATCTCGGTTAGTGCTTTATGCACTGTAGACAGCCTCACTAAGCCCTGATATTTTAGTTCTGGTTCAATAGAACCAACATAAAATTCAGCAAAACACACCAGCAGTACAAGAAGTTAACAGAACCTTTCATAAGATTCTAATTTGATGTAACAAGTAACACACAGGTGTTATATAAATCCATATGCATTTGCAAGTCATTAAATTTTATGTGTAAGTGATAGCTTTCTTCATAAATAGAAGATGCAAGTATAACAAAACATTAAAACTAAGTAAATAAATAGTATCAAGCAAATGTTTAGTCTAAACGGCAGGATACTTAAAACCAATTCACTTCACTTCACTTCCCATAAACCTAAGTAGTGCTGAAACATTCAACTTAGAAGCGTGCCGTTCAGTTAGATCCAAGTAAGCGACTCCAATGTAGCAGAAGCTATCTTTGAATGCTGCCAGGCATGTAGCCTTTATGCCATTCCTTTCACCCCAAGCATATAAAGGTTTTCTTACATAAAATAAAACAAATTTCAATGAAAAAATGCCCATCAATTAAATGAAAAAGGGTCGTTGACAGACAGCCTTTTGTTTGATTTCCAGCATCACCTTTCATGGATTCACAAAACAAAAGAATTACCCAAGCTTCCCTTGATTGGGTATTTAACTTGGTAAGAAAAGCGACTACATACCGATTTCTTTGAAGATTTTGGTAAGCAACAGACGTCTCCGATTCACGGCGCAGGCTCTCAGTTCAGTGTCGTCGAGTTTAGTTTTCGTGCTGTAGGAAATGAAACTGTCACAAACTAGGAACTCGACAAATGAATAAATACTAAAATCACAAAGGCCCTATACTTGAGTAGGTAGGTCGGTAGGCCTTCCATTGAACCTTAAAATATTAGATCTCCTGCAAAACTAGGTGATCGTGACTAAAGAGAACCGTTCGCAGGTAGTATAACGATGATGAAAGTTATCTTAATACCTGCGTAGCTTTGCTTGTAAAACTTTACAACTATATACCGCTGGCAATGGACGCCAACGCATCACTAGATATTTAGCACTAAAAACTCCTTTATTTGCTTTCTATGTAAAAACAAGACTAACCTGCGTATTTCCTCGCTCCTTTCACTTTAAAAACTGAATTTCGAAGTTTACAGAAGACAGACAACCACAATTCAAATAAAACGTGCGCACAGACGCACTGACATCCTTTACACCAAACAAAAGATTGACACAGAATGGCGGTCGGAAAACTCGGAGAGTGAACCTCGAACACAAACAACGCAGACAAGACTTAGTAAAAATATATTTGAAAATTCGAATTCACAATATACGAAAATTTTCTTTTTTAGATTTTCCGTTTTTCAAAACTTAAATCTAATTAATCTTGGCAGAATCCTTCTGTAGATTTAAATAAGACGTTGTGCTGACACTCAATTTCCTCTTCCCAAAAGTACTCTGTGTTTTTTATGTTGGGTGCATTGTGTATCTTTGTGCAGTAATTTCAAACTTTTATTGCATTAAATGTATTGAATTGTATAGAAACCTTTTATTGTACTTCGTGAAGACGGGTAAAATTCATTATTGTTTTATAGGTACTTTTATATGTTTTATAAAATGGTAATCACTTTAAAGTACTTCAACGAATGAAACCTTTATGAGACTGCTAGCGCCATCTTTTCGTTTGCCTTTGAAGGAGTGGTCTGACTACACGGTCAATAAAAGAGAAATTATCCTTTTTTCTTGCAAATTATAAACTAAATACCTTTTTACAAAATAGCTTTAAATTTCAAAATCCAATTCGCACTGTTTTCACCACGATCCGTTCTCTTATTTATCAAAACCATGAAATGGTGTCGTCACAAACTGTGACGTCACATCCCTGTATCGCACATTTCTGTTTACCGTTGAAGAAAATATAAGTAACTCATTTGACTACACAATGGTCAACAAATAAAATAAATTACAGACAAATGACAATAGCCCCACAAACGAGCCATTCCATCCATTTTATTTTACAAACTCAGGTTTCCAAGTCCATGCATCACATTAAAATGGGTACAATTCTCATCCCAGCACAACTCCACCATATGGCGACGCCACATAAGGGGGTGATTAGATAACATAATATTGTGTATGTGTGTACATGGTAAATAAGACATTGAACATAGACTAAGGTCTAGGTGTAACTCAAGGTAACGTCCCCGGGCAACGCCATAGCGTTAAGGATGCATAGAATTGGAATATGTGTGGATGGAATGCTCACCAATATTTAGCCGGCGATTTCTCTGTCGTCCGGTTCTTTCGTATGACAAATCTGCTTCGCTTTATGTTGGGGTTTTAGTACAGACGTTTGATGAATCTGTAATGCAAAGTAAGTCCGGGCAGACACTGCTTGGAAGGCAGTGTCTGCCGTACACAGCACATGGATAAAAGGGGGAAAAGATCAGTTACAGCGCAAACCCTCCTGGGTCAGAGACCACTGCTCTTCAGCAGTTTAAGGCTTAAGTCCCATCAGGACAGATATATAACATTACTTTGAATATCAGGTAAATCTCATCTCATAAAATACATAACCAAAGCCAGCATAAAACTAATACATTGTCTAGACGCTGTGCATTCCACTGCACGCCGGAATGCACCAACGCCGGGTTCCCAGCAGGAACCCTATCCAGCTCCCGCAAGACCCTGGATAAACTGTGGTTAATTACTCGCAGCCGCTACAATACATGGTGCAGATAGTATTGCACGGGTGGCCCCACAATGGGGGCCCCACAGCCGACAATGCCACTAAACTCATTCTCATTCATAATCATTGGATCGGAAACACTGGCTATAAGCCGTAGGGGCCATTTGCACTGCAACATAATCTAAAAGGATATGAGCTCACATCGGACAAAACTTACGCATGCAAGGCGGTAAATTTAAAGGTAGATAAAATATAATTATGGCGCATGACGCTCACTGTACTACGCGATAACTATCATATTCAATTACGCATCATATTCAATTACGCAATGCTGCCAATAAATAGCTGGGCTTACTTATTGCCGATAAATATCTGGGTTTACTTATAATAAAATTAAATGTGCTCATTTACGCCAGTAATATATAACCTCTCGTCTGTGGCACTCCCTGTCAACGAAATTCCCTAACTGTGGGCACCGCGCCGCGAACATCCTACAGACCGCGTCATGAGGAGAGACTGTTCTTATTAGATTCTGTTTTATTTTCAATTAGACGATTAGTTCAGCATTAAATTAATCGATTTTGAATCTTTGATAATTTATTTAGTGGAATCATTTTATTACAACTGCGCTGAGGCCATAATAATGAAGGAAAAAAAGTTTTGAAAAATTGGTTCCATAAATTTATTATTAAAAATGGGAATCTAACAAAAACCATGTAATCAGTTTTATGTATTTTTGTTATTAAATAACCCTACCTATGTGCTAATCACAAAACAAGCAAATTAATAGTACACTTCTATACAAATTTTTTTTGTTTATCAAGATTCTTAAGTACCTAACTGAGCTCCATCCACTTCAACCAGGGGTCAAGTGGCCATTACATTTGATCTTCGTTCTAGTTACTCATAACAAGTTGAACAAAGAGTTTTTGTTTACAATAACTTGAGTATATAAACTATACAATAAATTAACGAGCGGAATGTTTATACATACAGATTTTATATAAGAAGGAATCAAAAATGATACTAAAATATGACCTGTGAAACAGTACTACAGAAAAATCAATTTTTATGCCAAATATCTAAAAATAGCGTAGTAACAATTGATTTTTTGAGTTCTCGATATATTTGTGTGTCGTATTAAACATAAAAACAAACATGTTTTAAAGAAATATTTAATAAAAAATGCTAGTAAAAGCAGTGAAAATTGAGACATTTTGGGCACAAGTAGGTTAGTTTTAATATGGATAAGACCTGATACTTGTCTTCAAGTTTTAATTTTAATACCTGAAAAATATATACATAGTAACAAAAAATAATTAGATTACAATTATTAGTAAATAGAAGTAATTTTAGTAGTATTTTTTTGTTGTTACCTGTTTTTTATTTAATTTAAAAATTATTAGTTTGTATTGTTAATAAAATAAGTAAGTTAGCGCGTCATGCTGGTTCACAGTAAGTAGTTATCCATTTGCATTTTAACCAAAAGTGCAATTTCACCCAAGCACAAAAAAATTACAAATATAAAAATTGGTGCAAGATCAAGGCAAATGTCTTATCCATTTAAATCCTCCGTCGCCGATGGCGGCCATCTTGACCGCGCACTGGATCTGTGTCAGCACCGCCGCGCGGTGATACCTCGTATGTGAAATGCTCGCGGAGCGAGCATGGTTTCCCTTCCCTGTTTTTATATTGGTTTTAAGCCCAAATTGCACATAATTATGCTTTCCAATTCGCAGTAATACAAAATAGATAGTTTTAACATACTGTCACCAACACCATTGTAAGTTTTGATACTATAGTTACCTAAAAATCATCACGACGAAATTCAAGACCCTAGTGGGAAGCAGCTAGGTCCTAGCTTTAACGACAGCGAAAACATGAAAAATGAATTAAATACACGATAATATTGACTTAATATGAAAGATTAATAAACAATACTTACATTTTCATCGAAATTTGATGCACATCGCACAATAAACACACTGTAATGACGGTTATTTAAAACAGAGTGAGCGGAGATCGTACCGTAGATTGAAGAGCTCACTACAGACAAACTTTGTATTACCAGTAGGACTTTTTTGGTTGGTATATCTTTCCTTGTCGTCTTACTCTTTAAATCAAAGGAGAGAACGGACCAAAGGGCTTTGACAGCGGAAATTTGAGCGCAAATATAAACTTGCCTACACAACCCACGCTGCGATCGCGCTACAGATAAGGGATAGATGGCGTTGTTCGCGTTGCGGAGGCTTCACAGACCAGAGGATAAGTAATTGGTTCACTTACAGTAGCGTGCTCGGACGGAGTTGAAAACAGATCTGTTCCCGCTTGTCTAATGTGCTCCGTGCAGGTCTGCCACGACACGCATGCTCACAACGTCCTCTTTGGTGTAGTGTTGTCAGAGTGAAATATTTACATTCGCGCCATCTTAGGCAGATGTCGCGACAGACTCAATGTATCGACCAAAATTGAGATTAGGTGTTAATTCCACGCCAAGAAGCTCAAGGTGGTCGGATATCTGAAGGAATTCATTCCGGAAAGTAGGAGTTAAGTTGAAAGGACTCCTTTTAGCGGAAAAGAGATACGCCTGTGTCTAGAGGCATTGAACCCTACGAGGTTAGAATCACCCTAATCAGACACTGCCTAAAGCGGTAGGTTTATGCGCTCTCTCAAAGACAGCGTCTCAGCGCCGTTGGCGCCTTCGTAGAAGAAGAAACCATCGGTTTTATTAGGTTTTTTTTTACTTAGTTTCTATTCTACGAAGCAGCGCAAAATCCGCCGTTTTACAAAAGACGTTATACAATCCAGCGCCATTCAGCGCGCCGTTTTTAAAACCGGCGGATTCTACGTAACGGCTGCTACATATGCATTTTCAGGGTAGATTTGGTGCGCCGGTCGCGACCGGAAATTGCCGAGAGAATATGAAATAATAACGGGCGCAGGGCGGCTTATCGTATGACCCGCTTTTAAGAATCCTACGATAAATTTTTGTCCCATTTGCGAGCGCTTGCAGAATTATTTTGTACCTGTGTTATTATTTGCTTAGTACCTAATAAAATAGTGATGAATTTGTGGATTGTGAGTAAAAATTACTGTAAAGTACAATATACTTTACATTAAAAGCAATTTGACTTCTCAAAACAAACTAGATTAAGCAAGTGAATCTATGATGATTTTGTGTCCGAGTTGGATGGAGACATAAAGCAGCATCTTGCAACATCTACAGTATTCAAAGGTATTATTAAATATATTATTTGTGGAAAACAATATTCAGAACGATATTTTGGACTCGCTTTTGGCTTTTCACTACTAAAAAGTCAAGAACATTTCGCGTCAAACAAGGAACGCAGAATAAAACTTATTTAAAATATTGTTTTCCAAAATTAACTGAAGTGGGTGAGGGGGGGGGGGGGGGGGGTCTTATAATATCTATTTTTTAATAAACCCATTTAGTGCACCATCGGTTCTCAACTCTTCTAGCTGGCCCATGAGTAGAGAAGACATAAAAATGTATGCTAGTTATTATCATTGTTCATTTTTGTTAAAAGTCAGAAACCTAATAAGGCCGGCCTTACACAGCCAGAATCCTGGAATTCCGAGAGTGACTTTTTCTAAATCCGGGCTTCCTAGATTCCGATTATGAACTTTCCGGCTATCTAAGGCCAGCCTTAGTCTGTGATCTTAGACAGTCAACCAAGTTTGTATTAATGTTTTGTTTGTACATTTCATCAAACATCAGCAATGTAAAAAAAAAGTGTTGTGCATGTGACCTTTATAAAGTAATGACTGGCTCAAAAGGGCTGAGTACCCAGAGCCGTTAACAACATTAAAAAAACACTCATCCCTCTTCACCTGTCCCTGTGGTCTTCACTTTAGGTTCTTACAGGATCAAAGTGATGGATGGATGAAAAAAGAAAGATTGGATTCTGTTCGTGAAGCTAAAGTTATTTACCTATTAAAAATAAAAGTGACTATAGGTAACCACTATGTTCTATAAAGTTATGACAACAACAACCTTATCTGACGAGATTTAGGGGATTATTGTAGACGCGGCGGACGTGGGCGGCTAACAACTGGTGAGTGGTGAACTGCTACTACTAACTATTACACTTACTGAAAGGACATAATGTACCACCTAGAGGAAAATATTGTGATGTGATCCCCTACCTCACAGAGTACAATGAAAAGCCCTACGGGTTTATTGGTATGCTCCCATGCTAATACAAATTTAATCCAGTTCCCAATCGCCATGTTTCATCCTGCATGTTCTACCGAAAAGCACCTCTGATATAGCCTTCTCTCTGAACTCATATTATTAAGATATCAAGGTAAATTGATTATGGTGAGACTATACTAGGGGACCCTAAAAAGTGTCAAGGCTAAAATATTCCTCATTAAATAGGTACTTTACAGACATAGTCACCAGAATCCGTTCCACATACTGTACCACCACACTGTGATTGCCAACCCCCTGCCAAGCAAGGCGACTATGGCAAAACCCCCAACTCGAGGAGGCCTATGTCCACATGCCAATGCAGGCTAATTAGCAAATAAGTACTTCACAAAAAAGATTTTCATGTAATTTAGATAGTATAAGTTTCACTGTAACAAAATAGGCTAAATGCAAGTCCGGTATGCACACCGAGGTACCACCAAACAATATACTTGTGTTCTTTATTTTATAAAAATTAAGTCAGATTGAAGTATAAACATGACTTCTATGTTTACTTCTATTTAAATTTAAATTTTAGGCACTAACATCTTCCTCTGAAACAAGCGTGCAACCATTAAGGTGGATATATTACAGATTTCCATTATTTTTGACATCTATTACCAAGGTTGAAAAAAATACCCTTATTGTTTATGATGTTCCTTAAAGTCACAATAGTACTGGTCCACCAAACACTCACCAGTACCTTTTACTTAGTCAACTTTCACTTGGGGCAAGATTTTGCCGGTTCTCCTGGGTTCAACCATTGTGATGAGCGTTTTCATTTACCTTATAGAATCCATTTTTCATCACAAGTAATGATATGATTCTAAATTGCCTCATATTTTGACGATTGAGTAATGCAACACAGCACTCAATGCTTGTTTGTTGGTATGCTTCACTCAATTTATGTGGTACCCATTTTTCATGCATTTATATTTTTCCAATTTGTTTCAAGTGAATTAACCTTCTGCAACTGAGGTGACTTTGTGATAAACATTCGATTGTGTAGTCTGCCAGACGTAATTTTTATATACCATTATTTGTATGAAATTTAGAAGTATAACTGTCAACGTTTTTTATGTTCGGCGGTGTCTGCCAGACTACCACCTCAGTCGCAGAAGGAAATGTTTTATCTATCACTCACACCAAAGCCTGCTAACTCTGACGATGGATCCACAATCATTTTTAATTCTTCATTGTCAACTAGGGTCTCTGGCCATCCACGGGGTTTGTTCTGTAGGTCAAAATTTTCAGAACGGAAACGTTTCGAATTCAGGGTAGGCTCAAGCCCCTCGGTGGGGACCTATATGAGCTGATTTGATGTATTTATTCGTATTTTAACGGTCGTCCAATCGACTTCAAAGTCTATTTCATAAGCTTGTACCCCAGAAACAGTTATAAACCAAAACTTACGTTTCAAAAAAAAGTCTAAGATGATGATAATTTTAAATACACACATTTATAGTAATACAGGGTCTTCGGCAGATGGTTGAAAATACGAAAATGGGGGATAGGTGGGGTCGCCTCCCACCTATTTTGAGAATTAAAAAAAATCTAGGACTTGTAATTTTTTTTACAGGATTTTTTTTCCTTTTTTTAGAAATTTTGCCATTTTTATACCTTTGAACACATGTAACTTTTTGTTTTTTAAAGCTAGCTCCAAAATCTTTTTTTTAATAGACTTTTATAATATTGTCGGCTCTAAAAAAAATTATGTTTGTTTCAAGTTATTGCTAAAAACAAAAATGTGGGCCCCCGAACTTAAAAAAAAAGTTGAACAAAAATTTAAAAGTCAACTTTGCGATGCATTTAAAAAAAAAATAATGGGGCTGGAAGGCTTCTGTTTTTTTTAAAACATCTCTAAAGCTTAGGCTTTTGAATGGTATGTAATTTGTTTCAGTATCTTTTTTGTAACCGGAGTTGTTAATTTTTTTTACTCAATTGGACCATGTTGACGAAATTCCACTAGTTACATGTTTTGTGAAATGTATCAAATGCAAAGTTGAAAATAATGTAAATACTTACTGTTGGGACGGTTACAAAGAGCAGGTACGTTTTTTTACATTCTTGCACACACATAATGGCTATCTTTTGTCATTTATTGGCATATTGGAGTTAGCACTTCCATATGCCAATAAAATGTCCGCATATTCCGCATTGGTAAATTGAGCCATTTTAAACCACAACAAAGTCTTAACAAAACGTCTGATAATAACAAAAAGTGACAAACAACAAAAAAACTTAATAAAATCACAAACGTTAATAACGTTAACGTTTTTTTTTTGTTTTCGTTAATTTCACTTTGCTGTGTTTGTGATTTTGTTTTTATTTAAATTTTTTTGTTGTTTGTCACTTTTTGTTATTATCAGACGTTTTGTTAAGACTTTGTTGTGGTTTAAAATGGCTCAATTTACCAATGCGGAATATGCGGACATTTTATTGGCATATGGAAGTGCTAACTCCAATATGCCAATAAATGACAAAAGATAGCCATTATGTGTGTGCAAGAATGTAAAAAACGTACCTGCTCTTTGTAACCGTCCCAACAGTAAGTATTTACATTATTTTCAACTTTGCATATGATACATTTCACAAAACATGTAACTAGTGGAATTTCGTCAACATGGTCCAATTGAGTAAAAAAAATTAACAACTCCGGTTACAAAAAAGATACCGAAACAAATTACATACCATTCAAAAGCCTAAGCTTTAGAGATGTTTTAAAAAAAACAGAAGCCTTCCAGCCCCATTATTTTTTTTTTAAATGCATCGCAAAGTTGACTTTTAAATTTTTGTTCAACTTTTATTTTAAGTTCGGGGGCCCACATTTTTGTTTTTAGCAATAACTTGAAACAAACATAATTTTTTTTAGAGCCGACAATCTTATAAGTCTATTAAAAAAAAGATTTTGGAGCTAGCTTTAAAAAACAAAAAGTTACATGTGTTCAAAGGTATAAAAATGGCAAAATTTCTAAAAAAAGGAAAAAAAATCCTGTAAAAAAAATTACAAGTCCTAGATTTTTTTTTATTCTCAAAATAGGTGGGAGGCGACCCCACCTATCCCCCATTTTCGTATTTTCAACCATCTGCCGAAGACCCTGTATATAAGGTCCCTACATATGAAATCGACGTTTTGTCGAACTGGCCACTTTTATCATAAATATCTGGCGTTTGCATAGGAATTCGAAATTCAAATTTATTTCAAATTTCAAATATGGCTTGTGTATTGGGGTATCGAATTTAGTGATTCATTTGTTTTTGTGCCATTTGTTATTCTTAAACATAGTTCTGTTTTGGCCTTTATCACGACCTTCGAATTTCATTGCAGGCGTGTGCAGGTTTCCTCACGACGTTTTCCTTCACCATAAGAGCGTCGGATAAACGTACATATGAAATCGAAATCCGAAAACACATTGGTACGTGGCAGGACTCAAATCACGACCTCCCGGACAGGAGGTAGCGGCCCTTGCCGTTACGCCATTGAGGCTGAAAAATGCGAGTAAATACAAAACTACCATATTTCCTTCTGTTACTAAAATTATATTTTATGTTTTAAAAATAAGCTAAACTATTTTTTAAATGTGTTATAAATATTTATTTTCAAGAAAATATTATTTGTTTCTTTGGGGACAGGATAAGAAATAGGAAGGACAACTAAAAGTTGATCGACCCATTTACTTTATACATTTTTACCCGACTACGAAAAAGGAGGGTTATGTTTTTGACAGTCTATGTATGTATGTATATAAGGTCTAACAAAATTAGCTGAAACTATTTTAAGGGCAAGTTCAGAAAACGAAACTGAACAACTTTTTCTTCAGCGACCATACCGAATTCTAAAAAAAAATCGCCACATTCCATTACTGCCTACTTAAATAAATAATATTCTCGTAGTACGGTCCTGGTTTTTGTTTACATCGCTGGACTCGTGACGTGTCGCAACAAAACTGTGCACTGTGCCCGGCCGTTGACCTTTGCTAGTTCTCTCAATCAATTCTTATTTAAAATACTTAAAACCTTACAGTTCCTTTTAGCTGTAGGTAGTAAAATACAATCTAACAGGTATTTACACTTTAGGAAAAAGAAGAAATTGAAATTGAAGGCAGTTGCTCTTTTCTTGAGGCGCTTGAGGTCGTTGAACGAACCACGCGAAATGTACCTACGAGCAAGCGCCTGCAAGCAACTGTGAAGTAAATAAATATCCCAGTTACTCTCGCACTCATTGAGTTACGTTGCTCAAAGCCTAACCTATGACATTTTGTGACCTAAGTGCCTAAGTCACAATACAATTTTTGTATTGTGACTAAGTTAAGTGTTTCGTAGTGAAAATGCCGTACAAAAGTATTTGGACATGGCGGTGTGCTATGAAGTTTGTAACCACAGGTTTGGGATGTAAGAAGGAAGGCTGCGGTAAAGGGTCGGAATAATCGGAGCGGAGGCACAGATTACTAAATAGGCGGAGGCTTGTGCTACTATTATCATCTGTGGCGGAGGCACGTGGGCTGCGGCTGCTACGAGTTACGGTACGATGGCCAGTGCCGCATTTATTAAGATTTCTTATTTTTTTATTGAAGATTTTTTTTCTTAGATTTCAGTATGGTCGCTGAAGAAAAAGTTGTTCAGTTTCGTTTACTGAACTTGCCCTTAAAATAGTTTCAGCTAATTTTGTTAGACCTTATATAAATGTATGCATGGATGTTCATCTGTTCCCTCGTATTTCCTAATTTAGAACATACATGAAACACGTAAAACGTGCCTATAAAATTTGAGGGTTGCCCTAAATTTCCCTGGGATCCCATCATCAGATCCTGACTTGGTGACAATGGGACCCCCTCAGTATAAAAAAGAACAAAAAAAAGAATTATGAAAATCGGTTCACAATCGGCGGAGATATCGCGTAACAAACATTAAAAAAAAATCAGTCGAATTGAGAACCTCCTCCTTTTTGAAGTCGGTTGAAATTGAAAAGATCACTTTCAGAAAGTTGAAATTTTGTATAAATATAGGTAATTGGGAGTTTATAAAGTAAAAAGTCTGAAAACAGCAAGTGGGGGATACTACTAAGGGGACAAGTCCGTCTTTGATACACATTGTTATTATTTAATTACATTATTTGTTTTTAAACTCAACTAAGAGGTTACAAACAAAGGCTATGATTTCAGGATGGAAACTCTTGTTTTCATACTTTCCGTAGTCGGGTTTTAGTTTTTTTTATTTTTATTTTATTTCCATATTTTTTGAGCTCAGAGAAAAACGCCACCCCACCTCGCTACCCGCGGCCGCGTGTCGTGTCGCTTGATTGTAGCGCACGTACGTACATTGAGCTGTCTCTTAATATCGCTTGTGAGACCATTTTGCTAAGAAATTAAAAATATTTGCAAATGTATGTAATGTATATATATTTAGAATGTGCTTGTCAAGACCTTTTTCATTTGATACAAAACATATGAATATTATAAAAAAAAGTTTTTGGTTGTTTAATTCACCTATAAAATTCGCCATGTTGATTTTTTTTATATGCTAATATCCTATGACATGCGGAGTGATGGCACAAATCTAAAGACACCACATTTGTCAAGATCGGATAATTGGTTTAGGAATCTAAAATTATTAAAGTATTTGTCTCGGGTAGTCATCATCTCATGTTGATGAGCTGATGAAGGAAGGTACAACTTCTTAACGGTTAAAAGTTGGAGGATAATTCTTCAAATATTTTACGTAGATACGTAGGTACGTATAAACCGATAATTGTATTCTTTCAGGCTATTTAGATGAGAAGATGATGGAAGATTCATGCTGTTGAGATTATGATGGAAGCCACAGGAATCTCTATCTGTTAATGAAACACATGCATTACGATTTGATGGTTCCTATTGCCGAGTGGGTGATTGGGTTGAACGTTGTTAGATAGATAGCAATATCACTAAAAATAAAGAAAATAAAAATAAAAGTTTAAAAAACTAAAAACCGACTTCAAAATGAAATCCACTCAAAAGTATGATATAATATTATTATACTTAGATACACGACATAAACCAACAATAACGAAATCAATGGTGGGTACGAATTAAATTAGGGCCCTAAAATTTTTTTTGAGGTCGGTGTCAGCAATGCGATAAGTAAAATATTAGGGATGCATCGATACGCCTTTTTTCCGATACGATACCGATACCGATACTCTTATAAAAATATCGGCGATACCGATACCGATACGCTTATTGAATTCAAAAAGGAAGGTAAAATAAATAAAACACAATTAATTAATAGTTTTAGTAATCAAAATTAACATTTATAAGATTTTTATTTAAAAAACAAAGCATTCTTAAGTTTTGCGGGCAAAGGCGATTTCGCAAGTCTGTTTAAATAAGACCTGCGGTGGAAAATAGTCTCTCAGATGCGACAGAGGCCTCGTTTGCAACGAAATAGATGGGACAACACGCGCGTTTACATTACATTTTTAAAGCGCGAAATTTGAAAAGTATCGTTCAATCTGCCATAAAAATATCGCCGATACCGATATATCGGCAAACCCGAAGTATCGCCGATATATCGGTATCGGTATCGGTATCGGATGCATCCCTATAAAATATGTGCTGGTATCGACCTCAAAAATAAATTTAGGCCTTGTTAGGTTATTCAATATTAAATTAGCTGGCCGTTTCTTCAGTCCCTAACAAAGATATTAAGAGCTCGAAAATGCGTTGAGATTCTTCGAGAAAAGGGTGTACGGCCGTGCTTTTCGCTCGACTTTGCGAGGGACACTGCCATGCCTCCTGATACATTTTTTTAAATTCACAATTGCCCATGGCATCATCTCACCTAATGGTAAAGTGACGATGATGCCGAAGATGGAAAGGCGCTTGCCAAGATTTCCCAACGAAATGGGAACTGGCTATCTTATCTTCAAGCCGGAACACATTAATGTTGTTAACGTTATATTATTACTATATTATATTAGAGCGTCGGTGGCGTAACGACTGGGACCGCTACCTCCTGTCCGGGAGGTCGCGGTTCGAATCCTGCCACGTACCAATGCGATTTTCAATTTCGATTTCATATTTACGTTTATCCGACGCTCTTACGGTGAAGGAAAACATCGTGAAGAAATCTGCACATGACTGCAAAGCAACTCGAAGGTTGTGTGAAGTAGAACAACCCGCACTGGGCCCGCGTGGTCGACTAAGGCCCGATCGCCTTTATTCAGGGTAGGCTTAAGCTTCTCGGTGGGAACATATATGTACTGATATTATGATATTACAACGGTAATGGTACGGAACCCTAGATGCCCGAGTCTGACTCGCACTTTCCCGGGTTTTGAATTTTTCCTTAATATGCCCAATAACTTGCAATATAATTATTTTGATGAGTAACCGTTGTACGGAACCCCAATTTTGCTAGTCCGACTCGCACTTGGCTGGTTTTTCTTTTTGTTTTGTATACACCCTATAATCTACTGAAATGTCAAACAAGTTTCTAAGTCACCTGGAAGTGGTCTAAAGTTTTTATAAATGGTAGTAGTGAGGAACCCTAACTTCACAAGTCCGACTCGCACTTAGCCGGTTTTTCGAATCAAGTTATCTCGATGCCAAATTTCAAGTTTGTGGGTTACCTGGAAGTGGTATATATAATTTGATGATTAGTGGTGATACGGAACCCTTGGTGCGCAAGTACGACTCGCACTTGGTCGTTCTTCGAATTTTCCTTTTGCAATTGTCCAATTACCTATCTCCATGCCAAATTTCAAATTTATAATTTACCTGGAAGTGGTCTATACAGGGTCTTAACAAAGGTATGCACTTTCCTTGAACTGGAGCTTGTACTCATGAAACTGAACAACTTTCCCCAAGAAACACATGTTCAATTCGCAAAAAAAAATTTTTGGACTTTCCTTGCAAATCAATCAGCAGGCGGGCAAACTTTATATGGAAGCCCAAAAAATTTTTGCGAATTGTCCATGGGTGTTTACGGAAAGTTGTTCAGTTTCATGAGTACAAGCTCCAGTTAAAAATAAGTGCATACCTTTGTTAAGAACCTATATATTTTGATGATTAGTGGTGAACCAGTGATACAGAACCCTTGGTAACAGTACGACTCACATTGGGCGTTTTTCTAATTTTTTCTTTGTATACGTCCAATCACCTGTCTATGCCAAATTTCAACTTTCAAATTTCAAATTTTCAACTTTCCTAGTCATCTTTTTGATCAGTGACTGAGTGACGAAATATCGAAACTTCTATAAACAATATTTTAAAAACCGTTAAAAGGTAGAAACATGTAATTTGAAATATACGCTGTGTGCATTACGTAAACATTACAATATACAATACAATATTAAATTCAGCTATTCTTTGGTCCCAACAAATATATTATTAAGAGTTCGAAAATGCGTTGAGTTGCTTCGAGCAAAGGGTGCATACGGCCGTGCTTGTCGGCTCGACTTGGCAATACCCTAGACTGTGCCCGTGCCCCCCTGATAAAATAGGTGAATTTGATGAAAATTTTTAAATAATTTGGGTTTGAATGGGAGGTACCTTATTCAGATTTTTTCTGATATAATGAACTTCCCAGTGAAGTAGGCCTTACTAAATCCTTGTTATTCACAAAGTTTCATTAATCGTAAGAGCCATTTTTGAGAAAAAGTAATAAACTAATTTTAAAAATAATTTGGATTAGTATGGGGCCTTATTTTTTTTCGGAATAATAAACTACATCTTATAGGTAGGCTATAAGTTTATATTATTTAAAAACAAAGTAGGGTAAATTAAAAAAAAGCATGAATATTTAAAAATAATATTGCCCTTTCCTAAATTTTACCCAAATCCATCCAGTAGTTTGGGAACTAGAGCACTTGACAACCGGACACATACATTATTTATTGTTTGTTTTTTTAGTGTAAATTTCCATCAAAATCTCAACTTCGATTTTTTTTGTCATTACAATACCTTCCTCACTCCTTCGGCGCTTTTTATAAAGGATGTCCGCGAAAGAATTTTCAACTTTAAATTTGAATTAAGAATGCGCGCTGTGTCGAAAGCGCGGGAAAGTACCTATGTTCGTTCTATGCAAGCGTCGTGCGGATTTTAGTAGCCATGGATCGTCGTTGGTCACTTGGCAGTCGAGCAAGCACCGTGCCATACCGCGCGTATGCTATACAGGCATTCTTAAAAGTAACGATTCTCCCATTGCGGCGCGTCGGGCGTTTGCAAGATAGTTCAATATTGTCCGAGTACGCAAATTATTGCCAGTTGGGTGCGAACTGCGAAGTTTTCGTGAACGAGGACCTGTAATCAAGTGATTACATGCTCAGTGCCTGTAATAAATGAGACATTGGGCTAGGTGCAACGCGAAGAGTAAGAAATGATGAAACGATTGAAGCGGTTTGGCGTGATGTGATTGCAAATCCTCGTCTCTCGCTTCGAAAGCGTTCTGTACTTTTAAACTTGAAAAAAACAACAGTACACAAAATTATCAAAAAAGATTTGGATTTTCATCCCTATAAAATTCAGATTACTCAAAAAAATAAACCAAGTGACCATGCATCAGCGTTGCCAGTTTTTTTTTGCCAAATCGGGATTTTGAAACGGTTTGAGTAAAAAAAGCGGGATTCTTTCTTCGTAAGCAGGATATAGTAAAAAAACGTTATATAATCAGAAGTTTTTGAATATTTATCTTTTTATTTGAATTTTAAATTACGTTTACGTGACGATAGATAGCATAAATAGACATAGAAAATTATTTTAATAAAAATATATTATTTAAAATCAGATTTACCCTATTTTTAGGTACATACCTAGTTGAGTCTTCTTAGTCTTCTAATTAAAAATTTTAAAATAAAAATCAAATTAAAAAAAGTTTTATACATTAGAACAATTTGGTATTTCAATTAAGGGTGTCAATTAAATGGTTAGCATAGTATTGTTATTTCTGTGAGCAGAAATAGCTAATCGGTCAGCAGAAATAGCTAATTGGTCAGCAACTCATGGTCAGCAAACATTTCAAAATCAATCAGCAATTTATGTCATTCTGGATGGCTGTAATTATTTTAAACATCCCCGTACTACACTCTTCCTACAGTGTTGAGTGGTCGACGGAGCCCCTTCGGGGCTCCTACTTCTGTGTTCTCATGTTAAACCTAACACTACGACTGTGCGGGGAGGCGAGCTTAGCTCGCCTCCCCGCACAGTCTCCGAACCTAACGGATCCGAGTCGGGGTGCTCCGCAAGTCCGAGCTCGCTTCGCTCGCTCCCGCTTCCATTTAGAACTCCCCGTACCACACTCTTCCTACAGTGTTGAGTTGCTGCTTAATCTGCTTATAGACATGTTTTTCTGCCGCTCAATCATGAAATCTTGCCGCTCAAGTAGTTATTTTGCGGACCGAATGTTTATTATGCCTTTAAAAAATATATATTTCTTTCAATTAATAGTCTGAGGAGTGAGTGAGTGTTACAAATTGTAACTTACATTATGAGAATAATTATTAAACTTAATTACCTACGCACGCAACGCAACTCACTACTTGCTCACTGCTATCCAAGGCACAGATGAGATACTAGTTACTTGTCCAAGGACTAAAACAAATGCAATGGATAGACAAACCGTTTATTCACTGACCAGGCACAAAAGGTTGGTAATAAATAATAAAGTAAAAAAATGAAGATTACACCACAGACTAACTTATAGCTATTTACTAATAAACACAATAAAATTGCAGTAAGTGCCAGGCCAGTGAAAAGGTCCTGTCTCAGTATATGTTATGAGTGAATGCCAATAACGCTGATATTCTGCCAGGGCCCTCACCAGTCTGTGTACCGCGACAGTATACTAATAACAGAAATAATAAGTAACTCATAAAAAATACCTTAAAGCTACCTGCAGATTAAACTACATACAGTAGGTAATTAAAAAAAACATATTCTTAAAATAAAATTTGCAAAGAAAAACAGGTTGAGCGCTCTTTGTGCAATAGGATAGGTACAGGGCTTGGAAACCGGTTAATTTACTATGGGACCTAATCCGGTTTCATAAAGGTTTTTGTTAATATTTTTTCGTATTTTGTCATATTTAACTACTGAAATAATTAATGTGGTAAATTTAATATGGGCCATTTTTAAAAACTGACATCAAATTGGCTCAAGCTAACTTGTATTTTGGAAAATAAAAATTAACCGGTTTCAATCTCTGAATAGGTATTGTTATTCCTTCGTACGTAATCGTGCGTTTTCGCGGAATATAAATTTGTAAAGAAATGGGAATAAGAAAAGAGTGAAAGAGAAAGATAATATGTCGCGCCAGGCGGGCGGCCAGTCGAAAAACTTGTCTGTGCCACCCGGCCGCGCTTCCTCAGCACGCTGCACGCACGGTCGAGTTATCCGAAAACTCCGACAAGCGGGACTTGGCCTGTCCCGTGCGGGACATTTAATTTTGATTTAAAAATCGGGACGTCCCGCCAAAATCTGGATTGAGGTTATCTTACGCCGGAAACATGCTTGAGAGATTTAATCGTCCACAAGCTTATGAGAACATAATATTTTCTGATGAAGCACATTTTTTATTGAACGGATCAGTAAATAAGCAAAACTGTCGTTATTGGGCTTATGAAAATCCAGAGGCGCTGCATGAAAAGCCATTGCACTCGGAAAAAGTTGCTGTTTGATGTGGAATAAGTGCAAAAGGAATTATCGGACCTTATTTTTTTGAGGACGAGAGTCGCCAAACAATAACAGTAAATTCCCAAACTTACACGTCTATGCTGAAGAATTTTTGGAACCACTGTTGGAGCAAATGAGTGGCTAAACGAATCCACCTGGTTTCAGCAAGATGGTGCTACACCACACACTTTTCGCATATCAATGAACGATGTGATGCGTATGTTCCCAGAAAAAGTCATTAGTCGATTTGGTGACATCCCCTGGCCGCCCAGGTCAGCAGACCTGACTCCTGCGGACTTCTTTTTGTGGGAATTTCTTAAATCAAAAGTTTATGTTAACAAACCGCGGAATTTATTGCAGCTGAAAAGAAATATTCGCAACGAAGTATCAAGAATTTCGCAAGAAACTTACCTAGATGTTTTCAGATACATGGTTTTTCGTCTAAATGAATGCATTCGTCTCCGCGGCAAACATTTAACATCGATTATTTTAAAAAAGTGAATCCGCATGTCTGTATTTTATCACGCAATAAAAACAATTCTGACAAACATCACAATATTTTTTTATTAACTGTGTAATAAGATATTGTACATTTTATTGCTTGTTGTACATTCAGCTGATCTCAACGTATAAAAGTTGCAGGCCCAGTGCGGGTTGGTCGACTTCACACACAACCTTCGAGATTTTTTAATCCACGATTGCTAAGCCCTTGACATCATCTCACCTGATGGTAAGTGATGATGATGACGAAGATGGAAGCGGGCTTACCAAGATTCCCCAACGCAATGGGGAACTCGAACTGGCAATATTATCTTCAAGCCAGAACACATCAATGTTGTTAATATTGATGCTTGGCGGCAATAGTTAGATAAATTGTGGTATCTAGCCAGGTGGGCTTAGGAAATGCTCTTCCACCAACCAAACTGAGTCACACAAAGTTAGACTCCGTCGACAATCGAACCCGCTACCTCCTGATGTGAAGCTAATCAGGTTTCCTCACGATATTTTCCTTTATTAAGAATAGTTTTACAGTAAAGTCAATCGTTGAGGTGTTGTTTTAAAAACACAGACATTTGGTACCTTTTATTCAAGATAGCAAGTAACGCTCCCTTTCCCCTCAAGGTCAAGTACTTGGGGTTTTAATGAAGCCCCTTTAATTAACCGACACAAAAACCTTGCAGCTCCCGCTCAAAACGAAATAAATAGTACTTAAGTACTAAAAAACTGTAACTTAGGTACCTCTTTGTTTGTATTTTCAGATGCACCAATGAAGAACCCAGAATTAACAAAAGGAAAAGACTGAGAGTCTTTAAAAGAAGAATGTGATTAACTCTTACCTGGGATGCGAGTGTACTAGAAATCTTCATGAAAATTGAAGATTTACACAAATAATTTTATAATAATTGTATAAACAATTTTTCGATTCATAACAAGAAAACTTACAATCGTTATAAAAATATCAATGTAAAAAGCGTAAAGATGTCTATGTGATTTAACTAATATACTTTAACATAAATTCAACTATGACATATTTTATATGTTCAGAGTGCTACAAACTATTCCATAATAAACGTGACTTGATTTTACATATGAGAATACACACAGGCGAAAAACCATATTCTTGTTCAGAATGTGACAAACAATTCTACAGAAAAGATAGTTTGCTAAAACATAAGAGGGTACACTCTGAAGAGCTATCATATCCATGTTCAGAATGTAACAGGCGATTTAGTGCCAACACACATTTAGTAAACCACATGAGGACACATACTGGTGAGAGGCCATATCCATGTTTAATTTGTGACAAGCGATTTATACAAAAAAGTGGTTTAGCAAAACACATGATGATACATACAGGAGAAAAATCATATCCATGCTCAGAATGTAACAAACGATTCAGTCACAATGATAATTTGGTAAAACACTTGAGGATACATACAGGAGAGAAACCATATGCGTGTTCAGAATGTGGCAAGCGATTCAGCGAGAACGGTACTTTGGCAGTTCACATGAGAATACACTCAGGCGAAAAGCCATATCCATGTGTGCAGTGTGACAAAAGATTCAGTCATAAGAATAGTTTTGCAAGACACATGAGGATACACACTGGCGAAAAACCTTATTCATGTTCAGAATGTGGGGAGCAATTTAATCAAAAAGGTAATTTAGTTACACACACGAGGAAACATACAGGTGTTAAACCTTATCCATGTTCAGAATGTGACAAGCGATTCAGTACAAAATCTATTTTGTTACAACACATAAGGGTACATACAGGTGAAAAACCATATTCATGTTTGAATTGTGAAACAAAGTTTAGTTGTATTTCTCATTTGGCAAGGCACATGAAGAAAAATACAAGTGATAAACCATATCCGTGTTCAGAATGTGACAAAGTTTTCATACAAAGATGTGTTTTGGTAAAACACATGATTTTACATACAGCCAATAAACCATATTCATGCTCTGATTGTAGGAAAGGATTTAGTCGAAAAGATAAATTGGCAAATCACATCAGGATACACACTGGAGAGCAATCATATTCATGTTCAGAATGTAAGGAGCAATTCAAACAGAAAATCACTTTGAATACACACATGAAGATACATAGGCGTGAAACAGTGACAATTCCTATTAAAAGTGAAGCCCAGAATGTATATCCAGTGAGTATCCATGATCATAATGAAATTCAAAATAAAGATCCAGTGAGTCTCCAGGATCAGAAGGAAATAGATCCTGAACGTATTTACATTAAAAGTGAGATTGAGGATGTAGATGAGGATGTAGATTCAGAGAATATCCATGTTCAAAATGAAAATAATGTAGATCCATTGACTACCAACATTCAGAATGAGATTCAAAATGTGGATCTAGTAAGTATGTATGTTAAGATTGAAATCCAGGTAGATTCTGAGAGTGTCCAAGTTAAGAAAGAAGTCCAAGATGATGATGAAGTGGGGGGGACCTATGTTCAGAAAGAAGTTCAGAATGTAGATCCAATGAGTGTCTACATTAAGAGTGAAATCCCAGATGAATATTCTATGAGTATCCATGATCAGAATGAAATTCAGAATGTAGATTCTGTGATTAATACAGTAAATGATCCAGAGGTAAAACCACATGCATGTTTCGAATGTGGAAAAAGGTTTAATTGTAGTTCTTTTTTGGCAAGACACATGAAGATACACACTGGCGAAAAACCTTTTTCATGTTCAGAATGCCAGGAGCAATTCAATCGAAAATGTAATTTGGTCACACATATGAGGACACACACAGGTGAGAAACCTTATCCATGTTCACAATGTGAGAAGCGATTTAGTAGGAAAGATATTTTGTCACGACATATAAAGTCGGTACATACAGGTGAAAAACCATATCCATGTTCGCAATGTGAAAAAAGGTTCAGTTGTACCTCTCATTTGACAACTCACATGAAGATACATACAGACGAGAAACCATATTATGCATGTACAGAATGCAAGAAGCAGTTCAATCGAAAAGCCCACTTAGTTACACACATAAGGACACACACAGGTGAGAAACCTTTTCCATGTTCAGAATGTGGCAAGCAATTCAGGGATAGTAGTAATTTGGCGGCACACGTGAAGAGACACACAAGCGAAAAAAATGTATGGGTTAAAGAATTAATATAAATGATTCAGAGGAATACATTGTTATACACAGGAAAGCTACACGTTCAAAATGTGACAAGCTAGTATTCAGGGATATTGATATATATGCATTTGATAGACACAGGAGACACACCGGCGAGAAATCTTTTATATGAGAATGGAACAAATGATTTGAGCTCAGCACAGCTCAGCCAATAGGTGGAGGTGGCGTGCGACCGGTTTTTAGGGTTCCGTAGTCAACAAGGAGCCTTATAGTTTCGCCTTAGGATTTAAACTAAATCAAATAAAACAAGAAACCGCCTCTGCCACGCATTCTCGTCCTGAGTGTGACGCGCTTAATTAAAAAATGTGATTTAGTAGAACATTTCAGAATCAAGCAGAAGTGTAGAGTAACCATTTGCGATGACAAGATCGGGTTACCTTCTTTTGCATGTACCCTCAATATATTATAATAGCTATTGGTACTATTTGCATGTACCCTCAATATAATATAATAGCTATTGGTACTATTTACATGTACCCTCAATATATTATAATAGCTATTGTTACTATTTGCATGTACCCTCAATATATTATAATAATAGCTATTGGTTGACTGGTAAGACGACGGTCGCATTTCAGGAGGTGGATCAGAAGACGAAACTGAACAACTTTTTCAAAAAACCTATGGTCTGGATTTTTCATACGGATCGATCAGCTCATTAGCCCACTTTGTATGAAAAGTCCAAATTTAAGACTTTAAATTTTGGTTAGTGAACCATGATGTTAAGATGTTAAGTTTCGTCTTACCAGTTACCTTCCAGTCATCCTGTATGTGATTAGATCATTTACTGTACAGGGTGTAACAAAAGATAAGATAGGACATGCTAATTTCCCACCTTTCAAAGTCAAACGTTTTATGATAAGTAGTATCCACAGTTAACGGGTCCTACACCAATTTTGTTACACCCTGTATGTATAGGACATGGACCTTGAACCAGAACTGCTTAGTGAACTTTCTATTTTAGCATAGTTAAGCTTACACAGTTTACAACCCGCGCGCCGAGGTAAAGTATGATTTTTAAGAAATGGAGAAGGGTACTCGCGTATATTTTTTTAGACTCACTTACTCCCTAAATGAGAGGGATGCGTATACTCGAATATGCCTCTTCACTTTCTTGGAGAGATCTCAAACCTCACGCGGGATTTATACTGGTTTTAAAGAGGATTATATTTAGTAATTAACCCAAAACCTCTTAGTTGGTCATTCTGCTGACGAAACTGAACAACTTATTGTTCTACAATATTGCTGAAATGGCGAAAAAATCCGGACCTTTCATACAAAGGTTGATTTGTAATATTAAATTTAAAAAAAATGTGAATTCTGAAAAGTTGTAGAGCAAAAGTTTCGTGTTGTAATATTATTATCCCTGTAAAAAGAAGAAAATTAATTATGTATTATACTTACTCCAATAATAATATTTTAAGACACTCCATTTTACATTTAATATAAATTGACAAACCTAATTACAACCCACAATATGATATGCTGAGTCAGCGCTTTTTCATTGGCAGTACCATAGTGCATACAGTACTATGTTTCACATCATCATATCAACCGAAAATGTCCACTCCTGGACAAAGGCCTCCCTCAAGGATTTCCACGACGACAGGTCCTGCGCTGTCCGCATCCACCTGCTTCCCGCGATCTTCATAAGGTCGTCGGTCCACCGCGTGGGAGGCCTTCCTACGCTACGTTTTGCGGTGCGCGGTCGCCATTCGAGAACTTTACCGCCCCAACGGCCATCTGTTATACCGAGCTATGTGCCCTGCCCACTGCCAATTCAGTTTAGCGATTCTGTGAGCTATGTCGGTTACTTTGGTTCTCCTGCGGATATCCTCATCGTCGAATCAGGAATGAGGTGATCCGCAGGATTACTATGTTTATTAGGTTTTAATCTTGTTTATTTTTGTATCGTTAGATTTTTTTATTTTTTTTTATTCACAATCTTAAGCCCTTGGCATCATCTCACCTGATGGTAACATGCATATTAATTAGGACTTAAACCTAGTTATATTTATTGTATGTAAAACTATCAATGAAAATGTATTATCTATCTGTATCTATACTGTCAGGCGAAGGTCTGACAAGGATGCAAGAGATCAGTATCAAAAATTCTTGTTTCTTTGTCGATGTCGTGATGTCTGATTGACTTTGTCAATTGCTAGGTATTCAACATGTAGTGGGTGACTAAGAATATATTTTCAAAACTTTTGTATACTTAATAATTAATTTATGATAGTTCAAACTATACAAAAGTATCGACCTGTGTGCACAATGATACAGGTCGCGCCAAACTTTATTACGGCTCTGAAGTTGGCTGCAAGACTCGTCGCAGTAGTAAACTTTGGGTGTTAGTAGGACGTAAAGGTACCTACTGATCGGTCATACCGGCGGCGCAGTAAGCACTCGCATCACAGTTCAGATCAGTAATAAAGTTTGGCGCGAGCTCTAGCACAGTGTAAGAATACATACAGCCCCTCCAACGCCTTTGATGTTGCATCAAAGCCGATATCACTTGTTACTGGGCACGCCTTCCTCCGCCACCGCCCTGAATGAATTGAACTTGAACGGTGACTAGTGCCATTGAGGGTCAACCTCTCCCGTCTCGCCGTCTAGACGTATCCGTTGGTTTACTGTATGGATTCTTTAGACTGTGTCGACAGTGTAAAGCGGGAACCATTTTGCCGAGCGCGTCATTGTAAAGCCCCTGCCCCGCACCGCACTCGCCGCATTTTACGCTCTATTCACTACCTGATGCACTGGGCAATATTGCATATCAGCAAGGACATTCACCTGTACAACTCGACCAAGCCACAAAACAGATACCTATCTGTTTTATGACCAAGCTATGTTTGCACCTCGCATCGATTGTGCCCACTGACGCTTAGGTACGGTCTACAAAAAAGGATTCGATATGGCTTTAAAAAAGTAAACAAGTGTTTGTTTGATTTTAATTTGCATTTATTGTTAATATCATTATATTATACATAGGTACATTCGTGTATTCCAGCGAGGTGCAAACTTAGCTTGGTGGAGTTGTACCAACCTAGCAGTTAGAATAGTCTTAAAATGATTTTATATTTAAGTAAAATGTAAAATAAGTGGGTAGTTCGTCTGTAGGGTTCTGTAGTTTCTTCAAGAAACTCTTTGAAGCAGGTAAAATTGTTCTGTCGGTCCGTGACAGTCGTGACACACAGTAATACAGCGCGAGCGTCAAATCATACTTAAGTATTACATTTTTAACGACCGTTTAAGGCTTTAAGATGCCTCAATCCGAGCAGGTTAATACGTGTTTAAATAATATGGAACGTAAGTCTATTCATTTTAAGTTCAAATCAATGCGGGCTACAGCGCGGCTGTTACGTTGAAACCGAACGCCCAATTCTTGATTTTTACATGTTTTTATTACTTTTCTATACTCTCAAATAAGTTAAAAAATATGTGTTTAATTAAAATGAAAGGTCTTAAAGTCACCGATATTTTTGTGTTGGTTTCATTGAACATTAACTATTTGTTTTCGAGAAATTTGGCAATTAATGCCAAAAACAGGGTCTACAGTATATTTTTTTACAACAAAAGTGTTAATATTTTTAAAATTGTATTGAATCTAATTTATTTGTTATTACTTTAGTTAGGGATATTATATTTTTTCCATAGTGAAAGCTTTACACATACTTTCAATAATTTGAATTGAATATTGTCATTTGACCTATCTTAAGGCCTTAAGGGACTATAAAACCCTAGAAAACGCTAATTACTTAAACATTGTACACCGTAATCCGTATTTACACGTAGAACGAGTGGTTGATGGATCGTTTGCCTAATGACTAAGCAAAAGGGACAACGCTATGGGTTAAACAAAGATGTACTTACAACCACAGATTAGGTACTAGTATAGATCATATTTGCCTATAGGGTTGTCCACTTCGCTCAGGCGATGGGCCACTCTCCGAATGTTTGGATGCATGTAGCTGAAGCAGAACACGTGTTTTGGGGGGCATTTTATGCACTACCCGGTTCTGGTAAAAATAATATTGAGCAATATATATAAACTAGTAGATAAGTATATATATACCTATTTACATATAAAAGTAAAATGTCGAAAACGAATAAAATAGGAATGTAGTTTAAAAAAATACTCTTCAAAGTAAGTAGTTTTAGATAAACTTAATCGTTATTTAAATTATTGCGCTTCTATTTATTTAAAAAATAAAAAATCGTGTTCGATCATGTTTGCCCTTATTTTAATACCAGACGCCTAGTTTTTGTAGCGTATGAATCGCTACTGAACCCTCTTGCGTGAATCTCTTTTTTCGCTTTGAGACTAACGAAACTCTGTAGATCTTTATGTGAAGTTAATCTTGATAAGGTTGATTAATGAATTTGTTTTTGAAGGATTTGGACAGGAAGATGAAAAATAGCCGTGCCATATTTTAATTGTACTCTATTATAGAAAGTAAAATCCTAACAAAACATAAATGTGAAATTGAGCCAAGTTCGATTAAAAAAAAATACTGCGATCTTAATCATAGCTCTTCAAATAGAAACATTTATTTAAGACTTCTCCAAATAATTGAAAATGTACAACGGTTTTCAGTTGCTTAAAATAAAATTTGTTATGTTCTATGCTGCTACATGGTGTAACTTGGCAAGTTTTCACTATACAATTATATTCTATAATGATATTTAACGCCTTTGATGTCACACTATGCCGCCACGGCGTAAGTACTAGTGCCCCGCAAGTACCCTTCCGTTGCACTGCGTAAGTACATTCGTTGCACTACTGTAAGCAGCTATATTGTAATTCTGTGAAAAGGCAAATCATCTAAATCATCATCAAGATTTCTGAGTATATCCAGGTATGCTGGACCTCGAAGGGTCCAACCGTAAAACTGAATGGACACGACTTTATTGTCCAAAATCACGCACCAACAATTAAATGAAAATCTTATTTGGTTGCTGCTTTCAGTGGTTCGCAAAGGATTTTCTGTAGTAATGGTTGTTGCGCCGGTTATACATCCCTGAAATTATACGTGTCATTATTAGTTTACGTCATAAAAACGCTTAAAATAAAAATGAATAAATCGGAGAAGTAATCTCGGTTGACCATTATTTGAAAAGTTAGTCTCATCCGTCCAAAGAATTGGACTCAAAAAATTTGTGTCCCGTGTTACACAGTGGATAACCCAATAACAGAATGCTGATATTCTTGCATGATCGCTGTCGAGAAGTTTCTGAAAAATACATCCTAGTCGATAAGGTTTGTACGAACATAAGATTTTTTATTTTTTAAAACGCCATTTTTTAAAATTGAGATCAAGGTTTCTAAGAGCGTTTTTCTCTATCTCTCTTAGTTTAGAATTTCCCCATACTGACCCTTTAAAAAACTCACTGTATAATAAACGTAATCTTAAAACGACTAAAAATAAAGTATCGGGTAATTATTTGGCAGTGCAACACTTGAAGATATGTGTAACTTAATCTTACTCAATAAATCATTACACTATAACAATATTGATTGTTTTATTTTCCATTTCGTGACAACCCTTGCATAACTTCGTATGTCAGCGCTAGTACCTACGCCAGTGGCGGCATCAAAGGATTACACTAAGCTATATATCGTATATCGTAATACTGTGCTTTTACATAATATGCATTCTTACTTGGTCGGTTTAAACATATTTTTTTCTTTTCCTATCTTATTTTGGTCTAAACTTATTACAAAAACGTTATTCATAGCTGGAATTAACAGAAAAACTTGCTAATAGGACACTCTAATTTTATGTGAAATTCCTATTTGAAGTTATGTTTTTTTGTATTAATAAATGTTTCTATTTGAAGTTCCGTAGCTATGATTAAGATCGCAGTATTTTTTTTAAATCGAACTTGTCTCCATAGCCATTCTTGCTACTGGGCTAAATGTCTCTTGATAATCGATGCCTTCTTGCTGTCGAAATCCCTTCGCCACTAAGCGTGCCTTGTAGCGTTCCACCATGCCATCACTGTTCCTTTTCAGCTTGAATACCCACTTGCAAGGTATGCATTTCTTATTGGCTGGTAAATTTTGAAGAGTCCAAGTATCATGCTCCTTCTAATTCAGTACCTACAACAAAACGTGTCAGAGCGCCAAATCCCAGCACATCACCGCGCATATGCTGAAGCGGGCGCTGTCACAGACAGGTAAAAACAATGCTTTCACTGATCTCAGACATTGCAAGAATGAAAATTATCCACGAAATTCAGTAACTACATCAAAACGTATTCAATGAATGGCGTCAAAACCTAGCACATCACCGCGCATACGTTAAAGCGGGCGCTATCATAGACAAGTAAAAATTGGAATGAAAACTTTTTGTATTGCTGTAATAATGGCGCGAACCGCAAGTGCGTTCCAATAAAAAAAAGTTTGAACTTCGTTGGTGATATTAACTTTTTGGATTAACTTGCATCGTAATGGAAAAAAAATATACTTTATAACATTATTTTGTTGAGAAATAATGTTAAGAAAACACGAAATCGTTACCCCAGCGGAATCTGTAATAACTGTAAAACAGTAAGAGGCACAAATTCCGCTTTACGCGCACATTTTCTGCACGATAAAAGCTACTCGATCATATACTTTGTTCTTGTCTTTACTTTTTTTACAGTTCATGCCGCTGGAGTAACGTTACCCTGGTGGAATCATGTTTTGAAGAATCTCAGAAATTTTTAAAAATTCCGCCTTTTGCGCACATTTACTCTTAATGATGCTCTAATTGTCTGCTAGATTCACATCCTTCTAAAGCACCATGTTCCGCTGGGGTAACACACGCTTGAGAAAAGTTTACAAACACTTTATTTGAATCAAACGTTAGGTATTGGTACCTAGGTGAAACCGGTGGTGGCGTGACCATCGCGTGGCAATCGCTTGTACTTGTGAGCCGCTCGTATAAGGTAGCAAAGATGACCTATTATTGCTAGCGTATGGTAGGCTGTTTTGTGATTAAAATGGCAACACTGAGTTGAGCCAAAGTATATATATATATATATATTTGTACTAACCACGTACTAACGTAGTTGGTCGGAGCGCGACCCGCGCATGCAGTCCCGCCAGCCGCCACCCGCACCAGCCCCGAGGCGCTCCATTACCCCCACCGACGCCGTGCCACCTGCTCGGCCCACATATGCGGACCAAGCTAAGACGCCGCCCCTCCCGGCCTCACCCACCGCTGCCGCCGCGCCGCTCAGCGCTGCCGCCGCGCCGCTCAGCACCGCCGCACCCGCCGCGCGCTGCCGCGCCGCCGCGCCCCAGCGCGCCCCCGCGCACCGCCGCGCCTACGCGCGCCCCAGCCCCCGCCGCCACCGCCGCTGCGGGGCCCTCCGTCGCCGCCGCTGCCCCTGCTGCTGCCGTCGGCCAGCCTAGGAAGGCCCGCTACCCTCCTTTGGTAGTGGAGTCCCTTCCAGACTGGCCGATACACTTCAAGAATATCGCCGAGGAGCTCGGGCGAGCTCCCAACGCCCGCCCCTACGGGAAAGGAGTCCGCTTTATCCCCGAGGACAGCGCGGAGTACCGCATGGTGCAGCGGTACCTGTCTGCGCAAACGGGGATAAAGTGGTTCTCATATTCGCTGCCGGCCGAGAAGCCCCTCAAGGTGGCCATCCGAGGCCTCCCCTCCACCACCGAGCCCGCCGAAATCACCTCCGCCTTGGCCGAACACGGCTTCGAGGCGGAGCACGTGAAGGCCATCCGGGCGCGCGCAGGACGCCCCGGGTGCATATTCTTCGCGCAGATCCGGCGGACCACCGATCGGACCACCATCTACGACGTCACGGAGCTCCTGTTCATGCCGGGCATCACCATTGAGGCCTGGCGTGGAAAGCGGGGGCCCGCGCAATGCCACCGGTGCCAAGGGTTCAGGCACTCCTCCCACGGCTGCCACCTCCCGCTAGCCTGCGTCCGCTGCGGCGATCCACACGCCGCGAAGGACTGCCCACGGCCGCGGGAGGACCCCGCGACCTGCGCCAACTGCGCGGGCCCGCACCCCGCAAACCACGTCTCGTGCCCGGCGTTCCGTAGGGAGCTCCGGAACAGGAAAGCCGGCATAGTCGCCCGGACCACCGCTTCCCGCCCGGCAGCACCCGCCGCCACTGCGGAGCGCGCCGCACCGGCAGCGCCCGTCGTGATGAGCGGCTCGGCCGCTGCACCCGCGCCGAAAAAACGGAGATCCCGCCGGAGGAGGAAGAGGCCCCTTGCCCCTGCTTCCGCTGCCCCCACCGATGCCAACACCACCACCACGATACTTATCAAGGTTCAAACCATTACTTTACTTAGGTATTCATCACAAAATTTGCACTTTTGTGGTTTTCCAAGACCAATTAAAGTTTAGTCGTCACCAAAATAGGTCGCAATTAAACTTGGTTAAATTTTAGTTTGATACATCTAAAATATGGTCGTTCCGAATAGCAAAATGGCGTTCTAAACTTAATTTAGTTCGATTTTATTTTAGATCTGTTAGATAAGTTATGTTGAGTTTTTCCGAATAGCAAATGTAGTTTTAACACATCTTAACCTAATTTTAGTTTAGTTTAGTTGATTTGTGCAAAACGGAATCGACACCAGTGTCTATGGTTGGGGACTTCGCCTCTAATCTACCAATCAACGAAAACGAATGACATTATTTTATTATTTTTCCTTAGATTCCAAGTTAAGTTCGCTAGCCGAGTGTAAATGTAAAAAAAATGTTTATAATTGGATTACCGTACTTTCTACTTTCAAACATTCTTCTTGAAATTCCTTTGTTTTGCGAAATAGCGCGTTTCGCGCGGTTGGGGCAGTTGTACGATATTTTTTCTGGCGGGATTTGTGTTGAACGCATTCTTAGTTTTATTTTATTGCTTTTGCATTGTTTTCTGTTAGATTTTGTTTAAAAAGTGGTGCGTTTTGAAGATAATCGTCTGGAAAATGAAGATGGACTGAGGACCCGACTTGCACTGGGTGCAGTTTTATAGACGCTCTACTGTGACCGGGTGTTCCACCTTAGATTGAGGCTGCTGCAAATACTGTTATGAAATCCACAGAAGATTTGTGATGCACTGGCACTAGCATTTGAAATCTAAGAAATGAGGACTGATTCAAAAAGTCTAGTACCCAGAGACTTTAATATATTCTAATCAACCAACTATCAAGTGACATATCCTCTTTGGGTTTGTTGGCGTTGTTTATTTTTTGCAAGAAAAATTTGCTAAATTCATTAAGTTTAGAATTGTTTTTTGAACTTTAGAATCCTGTGATTATGAACCGCAGAAGAGGACATGACGAAGAGGATGGATACGGTAAACTTTCATCTTTATAGATTATACTTTTATGCCACTGCCACATAATATGTTTTGTATCTGTGATCTCATCGACAATTTTCTTTTAGAACGGCTTCACCGCAAAAGACGTCGTGTATCGGAAAACCAGGAAATAGAAGACAGGCTGGAGTCACTGATTTTGCGGGTAGGCGAGAAAAGTAGCTCTAGCTTGGAAAGTAACCTAGAAGGGTTGGCGAGCGTGTTGGAAGCTGATTTGAGCACATTTCGTGTAAAGATCCTGCGTATTCTAACAGAATGCGCCATCCGTATGCCTGAAAAGTGCACTATCTACGCCACTTTGGTTGGTTTGCTCAATGCCAAGAACTACAATTTCGGTGGAGAATTTGTTGACTATATTGTGAAGACCTTCAAGGAGAATCTCAAGACTGGCAAGTGGAACGGCGCGAGGTATACTCTCCGGTTCATATGCGACCTGGTGAACTGCCATGTATTAGCCGCTTCATCTCTGTTGACGCTGCTAGAGACTCTGGTGGACTGCGCCAATGAGGATGGGGTGCCTCAAGTCAGACGAGACTGGTTTGTTTTTGCAGTGCTCTCAGCTCTGCCCTGGGTTGGCAGGGAGCTCTATGAGAAAAAGGAGTCCCAATTAGACCATCTCCTTGTAACAATAGAGGTATTCCTGAACAAACGCAGCAAGAAGCATTGGCCAGCTTTGAAGGTGTGGTCAGCTGATACACCGCATCTCCAAGAAGAATACTTGGATTGTCTATGGGCTCAGATTAAAAAGTTGAGGCAGGATAACTGGTCTGAGAAACACATACCGAGACCATACCTGGCTTTTGACTCCATTCTTTGTGAAGCTTTACAGCATACTCTACCAGCCATCCAGGTAATTGTTAGCTTTATTTATTCATATTACTTAATAAACTGCTTTTTATAATAGACACTTCCTAACCCTTATATTTTCTTGTTAAACTCATAAGTCCATTACTTTATTAAGCCACTTTATTTTGCCTTCTTGGCTCTTAAAAATTAAGATTCCTGTTTATTTATGGTATAATCTTCTTTCAGCCACCACCCCACAACGATGGAGATAGCTACCCCATGCCACGAGTTATTTTCCGAATGTTTGACTATACAGATTGCCCCGATGGGCCAGTCCTACCTGGAGCCCACTCTATTGAGCGTTTCCTCATTGAAGAGCACCTCCACAACATTATTGAGGCATACCATCTCGAACGCAAGGAATGCGCTGCCCAACTCCTCTGCTTCCCATACAAAGCAAAGATTCCCTTGGAATACTGCATTGTAGAAGTAATTTTTGCTGAGCTATTCAACCTGCCAAGACCAAGATACTTGGAGATTTGTTATGGATCAATTTTAATTGAGCTGTGCAAGTTGCAGCCCTCAACGATGCCACAGGTGTTGGCACAAGCAACAGAGATATTGTTCATGAGGATTGATACAATGAACATTGCTTGCTTTGATAGGTTTGTATTGCACATACTATTTTTTAACTATGTATTATTTTTTAACTCAAACATGCTCTGTAATTCTGTACATTCTTAAAAGGAGACAGTGGTTCAGCCTTTAAACTCAACTCATCCAGCAATCACTTACTTTCCTGGCCTCTGCAGTAGTGTATTTTTACCTAGATATTTCAAATGAATAATACAAATTGTATTAAAGAGGCGATTGAGAAAAACAAAGGTTCAAAAGTGTTCGCAAAAGATCTGTCTGTTGGACAAAGCCAACTGACCAAGCTGAAGACTGAGGATGGCAGGATCATATCGTCTAAGACTGAGTTGCTGGAAGAAGTTGAGAAGTTCTACTGACAACACACAACAACACAAACAACACGTGTGCCTGTCAGCGATCTGGCTAAGGACCCAAGAGCCAGACTAACCCGTGACTATACTGAAGATATCCCAGACGTCAGCCTGTACGAGATGAGAATGGCTCTCAAACGGCACATAAACAATAGGGCACCGGGTGATGATGGAATTACGGATGAATTTCTGAAAGCAGGTGGAACACGGTACTTAAAGCTCTTCAGAAGTTATTTAATTCCGTTATACTTGAGGGACAAACGCCTAAGGCATGGCACAGAAGTGTGGTTGTGCTTTTATTAAAAAAGGGGGGCAATACCCTGCTAAAGAACTACAGACCCATCTCACTTCTGAGCCATGTCTACAAGCTGTCTACGCAGATTTAACCAGCCTCCCGAACAAGCCAGTAAACTTAAGTGGTAGTGGGCGGGACACATAGCTTGTAGAACAGATGGCCATTGGGGCAGTAAAGTTCTCGAGTGGCAACCGCGCACCGGAAAACGTAGTACCTATAGGTAGGCCACCCACTCGGTTGACCGATGACCTGGTGAAGGTTGCGGGAAGCCGCTGGATGCGGGCACCACATACCCAATCGTCATGGAAATCGTTGGGGGAGGCCTTTGTCCAGCAGTGGACGTCCGTCAGTTGGTATGCTGATGATTTCAAATGAAACAACACCTTAAATAAGTGATAAGTGCTCCAACAGTATTTCTTTTAAAAATAGACAAAGTGAAAATACAAGTGCAGTAGAGCTGCTATTAGTGTATAAGTAAATAATAATAATTGAATATTGGACTTGGTCCGCCACATACCACAGATGTAAGCTACAGGTTAGACTAGGATATTAGAATTTGTGTAAGGACATCTTATCTAATCTATAGTTTAAGTCCGTGCCTCTGCTGCGGCCATTAAATCTTGTCAGTAAACAGTAAAAGTTTAGGACTGTAATACTAATAAGTTAGACCTTACGATAGATGGTGCTATTTCTATTATCTTTGTAACTTTTATTTATTTAAAATAAGACAATGTGGTCAGTGATGCCTGGAAGAAAACCTAGAAATAAGGCCACCTATTGTATATTACTTCTTCTATGTTGTTTTCTCCTTTTTATGTTGTGATGCAATCAGAATATTGTATTGTGATGCAAGTACAGATCAGCACGAGATGTTTTTGCAATTGCGCGAGTGTACACCAACAGCACACCCCAGACACTGCATACAACTTTTCTAAAAACAAATGACGGAGAACCAAGAACCAAACTAGAGCGGCAGGGAGTGTGCAGTCTATATGTTTGTACTAATATATATACTTTGCCAATAGTGCAAACTGGCAACTCTCTAGGAACTTGTCGTCATCTTATCTATGGCCCCTGCCCCACACTCACTGCACTGCATTTCACCTTTTGTTTCTTTTGCACTCACACTTGTGCAAAACTATTTTAACCGCCTCCTTGGCGTAATGGTTAAGTCCATTAGCTTTACATCAGGAGGCTGCGGGTTCGATTCCCTGCGAAATCTAACTTTGTATTATTCAGTTTGGTAGGTGGAAGGGTATTTTATAAGCCCGCCTGGCTAGCTACCACTATCTAATCTAAGTTTTGCTGCCAAACATTGATGTTAACAGCATTTATGTGTTCAGTCATGAAGATAACAAGTTCCCCATTGCCTTGGGGAATCTTTGGCATCATCGTCTTTTACCATCAGGTGAGATGATGCTTAGGGCTTACCTATTGTGAATAAACTAAAACTTGATTAACCTTCTTGCAGATTTGTGAACTGGTTCTCATACCACCTCAGCAACTTTCAGTACCGCTGGTCGTGGGACGACTGGGAAGGCTGCACCCAGCTGGACCCTGACCACCCCAAGCCGAGGTTCATCCGAGAAGTGTTGGGCAAGTGTTTGAGGTAAGTTTTGCAAGTTTTTATTGATTTATATTAGAACTAGCTTATGCCCGCTTATGACTGTGTTTAAGGGCGAGAGGTGGAGCGTGGACATGAGTTTTCCCCAGATCTTTCTGGAACTATCTCGGGTTATCATAATTAGGTTGTCTATGTCACCACCGCCTCAACCATCTATGTGCAAAAAATAAATCAAATCATCAGCAAACAAATCAATCATGCATGGCAAATTTTGTCAAGATTGGTTAAGGTGTTGAAGTGGGAAGAGGTAACAGAGTTATAGACCCATAAGCCTTTCGTCATTCCTGCTAAAGGCTTTGGAAAAGCTGGTCGACAAACATATAAAGGAGGGTCCCTTGCGGAAAAAACCACTTCATGGACTACAATGTGCATATCAGTCTGGACTGAAACAGCACTTCACCTTGTAGTATCACGTGCTGAAAGAGCGTTGGAGAACCAGGAAGTATGTGCTGCAGCCTTCCTTGACATAGAAGGAGCATTTGATCGCACTACTTTCGAGGCAATCAAGAATGCAGCTATCTCCCATGGCATAGACCAAACGTTATGCAAATGGATAGATATCATGCTTAGGAAGAGAATTATAACATCTTCACTAATGGGGGACGAGGTTACTGCCACCACTACAAAAGGATGCCCACAAGGTGGCGTTCTGTCACCAACACTTTGGAGCCTAGTGGTCAACTCGCTCTTACAGGAGCTGAACACCGGACCTCTTTACACGATTGGTTATGCTGACGATCTAGCTATACTAATCAGCGGCAAATTTCCGAACATAGTATCGGAAATAATGCAAAAGGCCTTGCGAAAAGTTGAAAGGTGGTGTGGTGAAAATCACCTGTCGATTAACCCTAGCAAGACAACGGTTGTACCATTCACAAGGAAAAGAAACCTACAAGGTTTACAAACTCTCAAACTGTATGGTACAGAACTAAACTGGTCCACGAGCGTCAAATATCTAGGCATGACCTTGGATAAAGAACTAACGTGGAGTCTGCACACAGAAAGGATCATGGTCAAGGCCTCAAAAATCTTTGGTATGCTAAGATCTGCGTACGGAAAGACCTGGGGCCTGAAACCCAGAGTCATTTATTGGCTATACACAATGATAGTAAGACCCATTATTACTTATGGCAGCATTGTGTGGTGGCCTAGAACGGAGTTAGGCGCGTTCAGGCAAACACTGACAAAACTTCAGCGGTTGGCCTGCCTGGCAATTACCGGAGCATTTCGTACAACACCTACTGCATCTATGGAAATGCTGCTAAATCTAAAGCCGCTTCAAATACACATTCAAACAGAGGCGGCCAAGGCCCTACACAGGTTATCGTTAAATGGCATGTGGAATTTTGACATGCCCAAAACCAGACACCAATCTACAACTAGACACAGGTATGGAAAGGCTTATGCGCATGGGATGTGACAAAATACAGACTGTGCACATATTCAAAAAAGAATATAAAATCTATGTTCCTACGAGGGAAGAATGGAGTAAAGGACTTAAACAACAAGGACCAAACACTCTTACATGGTATACAGACGGATCGAAAATGGAGTCTGGTGCTGGTGCAGGCGTTTATGCTAAGGATTACTCAGCGAGTATTAGTCTAGGGCAATATGCAACAGTCTTCCAGGCGGAGACTTATGCTATCATTGCATGTGCACATGAGATTATAGACAAGGAAGTCAAAGACAAAACCATCTATATTCTCAGCGATAGCCAAGCTGTTCTTAAAGCTCTTGACTCCTTCAAGGTTGACTCCGGGCTAGTGCTAAATTGTGTAAAGGTCCTCAATAAGGTGGGCCGACACAACAAACTGCAACTGGTCTGGGTCCCTGGACATGTAGGAGTGGAAGGCAATGAAGAAGCAGACAAACTGGCTAGAATGGGATCACAAACAGCAATGTGTGGTCCAGAACCGAGGATAGGGCTACCAAGGAGCACTATTATAAGGGCATTAAAGGAACAGGCCGAGGGAAGACACAGAGTGACATGGCTATCCAGAGATGGACATAAACACTCTAAGCTCTTCATCGGTGAGGTCACCACAGGGGCAACCAAGTACATATGGAATAACAGCAGGACGCGAGTCAGGGCGATAACAGGAGCGTTGACGGGCCACTTTGCCACAAATGCACACCTGCAAAAAATCGGCCTGACGCACGACCCGACCTGTAGGGCCTGTGGTGAAGATATAGAATCAATGGAACACCTACTGTGTCACTGCGATGTTCTGGCTAGCAAGCGTATGTACCTCCTAGGTGATGGCTACCCAACACCGGAGGACTACAAGCACCTTCCAATCAGCGGAATTGCTGCATTAATGCAGCACATCTTCGAGTAGGTTGGGGTGCAAAGGTTATAGGGGTAGACACAAAAGATCCCATTGGGTCGAAGTGTCGCTGCAACTGCAGCCCCCACTTACAAAGATAAGATAAGATAAGATAAGAGGTAACAAACAAACACATTTTCATATCTGTATAAAAAAAACGGTCAAGACTGTGCGAGTCAGACTCGCGCTCCGTGGGTTCCGTACTACTACATCTCTCCATACAATAACTATGATAATGATACCTATTCACATTACAAACAAAAAGAGACATCGTGAGTGACAAAAATAAAAATGAACTTTTTTCGGACCATTTAGCGCAACTACGACTCACACGTAGCTGGTTTTTATTTTTTTTGTTTAACTTCAGGTTTAGCACTATAATTACACCAAGTTTTAAGATTACATGTGTATGTTTTTACGATAGAGCTAAATCAAAAATATCTACATAATATCTTTTAAAACAAGTTATTAGTACGAGGACCCTGCTTAATTTTTTACTTTAATAAATTTTTATTTTTTGTCCTTTTAGTGGAACTAGAAATACCCATTCTGTAAATATATTTCAAATGTCTACCTATTACAGTTCAAGAAATACAGCCCGCTGACAGACAGACAGTGGAGGCTTAATAATAGGCTCCCTTTGGTAACCTCCCTTCTGTTGGTCACCTTTTTGATGTACGCAACCCTAAAAATCATCCATCCCATCCTAATCTGTTAGAATGACCGGGAGAATACATCTTAATAACTCCACCAATAAGATTGGTCTGCTTAAAGATAAAATTATTGTTTTTCTGTTGCCTAGCAACCTCCGCTCGCGTATGCGCTGTGGCTCCATCCTCGCCGCTTACCTAGTTCTTGTTGCTAATTTGCTAATTTTATTGTAAATTGTAGGTAAATTTTGAAGATATTATCTAAGAGTATAAAATATAGTAAATATTCATACTCAATAGTACATACACCAACAAAGACTAATTAATTTATCACCTAAAACGCCGTAAAATTTCAAAAAAAAATTTTTTTTTCATTCAATTCGGACTCTTTAACGCAAGTACGATTCACACTTTCCCAGTTTTTATTATTTATTGTTTTGCATCAGTATTAGTACTGTAATCAATCACACCAAGTTTCAAGTTTTTACGATAGAGCTAAATGAAAAATACCTATTAAAACATTTTTATTGTATGGAGTCCCCCCTTATTTATTCACGTTTTTTAATTTTTAGTATTTGTTGTCATAGCGGCAATAGAAATATACATTCTGCAAATGCAAAACTGACAACTTTCTACCTATAAAGGTTCATGAAATACAGCCCGCTGATAGATGGACAGACAGCGGAGGCTTAGTTATAGGATCCCGGTGACCACCCTTTGGGTGTACGGAGTCCTAATGAAAATTAATCGCCGAAATGTATGCAACAAATTGGATAATTCTTTTTTTGTTGTGTTTGTAATTGTCAGGACAAGGTTTGTATGTGATAAAAAACGCGTAATCTAACACGTAACGGGGGCGAAGTCGCGGGCAAGAGCTAGTTTATAATATTAGTAAGGATTTAAGTTTAGACTAGGACTTGAATCTCTTGATTCTACTAAATAATATTATAATTAATCTTTTTAGGCTGTCCTATCACCAAAGGATAAAAGACATGACTCCGGAGACTTTCGCGTCATTCGTGCCTCTGAAACCTGAGCCTATCTACAAATACTCAATGGAAGGAGCAGGTAATTGAACACTTCACAGTACTTTTAAAATATGATTTGTAGTAAAAATATTTTATTTCACCTTATTCTAAAATTATCTAGATCTAGAATGTTGAAATATTTACATTTCGGTAACAACTTCTTACAAAATATAAAAAATCTAAGTATAGGACATGTTGTGCATTGTTGGAACATGAGAGCTTCACGGTAAAATAAATGCTTCTAAATCGTTTGTAAACTTCATGTTGACATTATCGTCTACGTATTCGCGATAGTTGAGATCAAAAACAGAAACAATACTTTTAAAGCTGCTGGGTGTTTCTAGTAGAAAAACTTTACTCCATAGCCATAAGTTCAAGTAAACTGTATCGATCATTGTAGTCGTGACCATCAGGGACATCTCTAGGCGATGCGCTTTCCTCGTCAATATTGTAGGGAGAATCGTCTTCATCTATCGCAGGCTCGTCATCTTCATCCTCATATTCAGACTCGTCCATTTCAGGATCACTTTTGTTGTTCTCTTTGTCCAGCGAATCGAGGAAATCTTGCAAGTCGTCATCTAGTTTAACGAACTCTCCGTGATTTTTGCTTTCCTGTTGTGATTGATCGCTATCTGCTTTAGTAGTCACTTTGCTCGCTTCCTCTTTCTTTTCGTCTAAAGTGAAAGCACCGAACAGCTCCTCAAATATACTTTTAGTTGAGCTTTCAGTGGTCAAATTTACTAAGGTACTAGTACTATCTGACTCTTCTAAAAGATTTAAAGGAGTTGTGGTTTGGTTCTTCTTCTTTTTGCATTTAGTTTTATTCTTAGTCGCAGCATAAGGCGAAGTTAGGACTTTCTCCGTGGTGTGAGGATCGTCTTGGTCTCCAATCTCATTCGTATTCTCGCTGGGTGTTGTTGATGACGACTGGAAGATGTATTCTTTCGTGTCTTGCTCGTCACTGTCTTCGTACTCGTCGTTTTCAAACATGTCGTCGCCATCGTGGCTAGTAGAGTAGTCATATTCGTCTGCGGTGTCGTCATAAGTAGCTGTCGATGTGCTTAAAGGCATAACTTCCAAATTGCTGTTGTACTTATTGCTATATAATGGTTCGTCGGTCCGTTTTTCTGGACTCAATGGTGTCGTAGATGAAACGTATCCTTGGAAGTTAGAGCCTTTTCTCCTTGGAGGGTGTTTGCTGACTAGAGGTAATGCTAATTTCTGTTGATTGTTATCCGCGGCTGTAGTCGCGCTCCACTTGTCGTGTTTTACTGATGTGCCTTTCTGCATTAAAGTGGATATTCTGAATCGATTCTTTGACTTTTGTTGGGAAGCTGTTAATTTAGTCTCTGTACTGGTGCTAGTAGGTTGTGTGGTAGTCGTCGTCGTTGTTTTTGTCGTTGTGGTTGGTCTAGGAGTGGTTGTGGTACTTGTACTAGTAGTCATTGCGGATGAAGTAGACACTGGCCTCTGAGTTGAAGGTTTTGTAGCAGCGGCGGAACTAGCTTGCGGCGTCAAGTCTTGTGTCGTTTTCACTGCAGGCGCTTTCGTTGTCGTAGTTGTGATACGTTTATGTTTCTTTACCTTATCTGGTTTTGTGAATTTTGGTGGCGGTCTGGTTCGTTTCCTTGGTTTAGCAGTTGTAGTTACTTCCTCAACAGCTTCAGTTGTTGTCGTTGTCCTTCGTTTGCCTGTAGTTGAGGCGATAGTTGTGGTGGTCTGAGTCTGCATGTTGCTTTCCGTGACTTCGTGTTTCTCTTTCTGCGATGCCATCGGAGTGGTTTTACTGAATGCCCCAACTACGTTTGCCCATTCCAGGCCATAGTTTTCTTCAATAGATTCGTTACTCGCGGTTATTATTTCAGGTAGAGATGTCGTACTAGGTCTTATGTTTTCATGCTTTTTAATAGGTTTCTTGCCTTTTGTGACTGGCTTTCTCGTATTGTTGACTGGAGCGCTGCTCTCGGCTACTTCGATTTGCTCTGTGGTGGTACTGGTAACGTTAGAGTCGTTCCATCTCATCGGTCTGAATGCGCTGTCGAATTGAGGATCAGGTTCCGAAAACTGTTGCATGTCGAGCACCTGTGGGCTCGGCCTGAAGTCTACCGGCCTTAGTTGCTTAATTGGTTTTGAGTGATAATATTTCATTGGAGGTAAAGGTTTGAAAGGTTTTTTATCCATGGTCACAAACACTCCTGGTGGTGCGTTGTAAACAGGTGGTCTTACGTGATCTGACATGTAATTTATCTTTAGCGGTGGTGGCCTAGGCTTGTTACTGTAATTTTTGTACACGGTTGCGGTCTCTGGCATGTTAGTTGTAAAATCTGTGTTATTATTTTCTCCTTCACTAGTCCAGTTCTTTGGTGGAAGTAGTGGCTCTGGTGGTGTAGGTAACAGTGCAGGTCTTGTCGTTTTTATAACTTTGTTTGGTGACACGTATCTATGATCTTGTGGTGGCCCGTATGGTATGTTTCCATTTCCATAATTATCGGGTTCTACGCGATGTGGATGCTGATCTATGTAATGTGGATGCGAATAAGGTGGAGGTCCTAAAGGTGGACGCGAATATTTTATTGATTGAGGCTTGTACGGGTACGGTGTTAACCTCTTTTGTTGATCGCTGGGTGATCCAATGTAACCTGCCTTAGAAAATTGAGAATTGTACATTGGTGGGGGTGCGTGGGGGTTGGGTCTGTATCTTGGAGGTTCGTATTCATCATCATCAGAGAAAAGTGAGGAAAATATTCTTTCTAAGCTGTTGTACTGCCGACTTTGTTGCCGTTGCGTCGGGACTATGTTCTTGTGAAACCAGATAGCTCTCTCAGGCCTGTGTGTGGGTAATGGTTGTGGGTATTGAATGTGATTGTGATTTTCATGCGGAATATCTACCACGCTTTCAGGATCCGACTCACGAACAGTAAACGTTCTAACCGGATTCTCATGGGGTTTTTTCTGTTTCTTTGGCATATGAGAGTTTACTGAAAAGGTTAACTCGTAGTGATATCTACCTGGTGAAATTTCGTCCTCTCTTTGACGCACACGTTTCACTGACCAAAACGCTTTGACGCCTTCCATACATTTTTCGTTGTCACACTTCTCTTTTGATGTTCCATCTTCTGTAAAGCGGAAATTTCCCTTCTCCTTGATCAACCGCCCTTTAGCCATGATGGTTACATCTCCGAAAGACCCTTGATCTTCCCCTTTTATTCTATCAAACGGCGCGTTTTTAATTTTTTCCCATAGGTCATGATCTTCTTCGTCCTTAGTGGCCAGTTGTTCAAGCTTGCTTTCTGGAGATATGACGTCTCCTTTAGCAATTAGCTGGTCTATCTTGTCTCTGACTAGTGTTAGGTAGACGCTGTGGCGTAAGGCGTCTTCCCAGTAGTGCGCGGGGACTGTTGCGCCGGTAGTAGGCGCGTTGTGCAGGGTGCCGGTGCGTGCCTCTGGACCCTCGAACGGCTGCCATTCGTTTACCGGTATAGGCATCGGCTTGAAGTCATCGTCCGCCCAACTTCCTTCTTGTACCTGCAAACAAAACAGAAAAAGTCTAAGCAACATGTCACCGAATGGAATATTAATTAACGTTCGTATTGCGTTTGTCGGAAAAAAAAAAATATTTGTGCGTTCGAAAGTAAAATGCGAGCACTTTCCCGCGACGATGTATGTGGCGTGCGGAGGCTCGCGTGCCAGGCAGCCCCCGCTATAGTTTCCAATACAACGTATTCGATTAGAATAAATTTAATTTTGTTGCATAGGTAGGTACGAAAATCTTAACAATAGAAAGTAAAATTATTTAATATTGTTATAATTCTTCAAAGAGTTCGTTTAAAATTTCTGAGACATTTATCAGATAAATATATTTTAGAATTCACATAAAAAAACAAATTACTGCAAATTACCCATCTTTAGCCATCCAGAAATTCTTATAGTTTATGTTTCATAATATTTCACGCTCTTTTACTTGGAACAATACAATAGTGCAAATGTTACCCCATAAACAATAATTGGGTGCAAGACGGCTTGTGAAGAGTATTGTGAAACTCCCACGACCTCTTACCTAACAATCGGATGCGAAGGTTAAGTACTAGATCTATCTAATCTGTACTAGGCGATAAAGTCCGAAGTCTTGCTCAAATTCTTAAGAGGAGTGTATTGCTCATAAAACGCTCCATACAAACTTATTTTGGTTCTTATTTGAATATTAATAAATAAAAAAACATTGGTATTTTGTAAACACGTTCTAGAAACTAATATCTGTGCCTGGTTTGTCAGATTTTTGAAAAACAAAATTTATTTAGGATATGTGTACATGGAATTTTCCCATTTTTTAAATTATTTTTTATCCAGACGTTTGTACAAAATTTCAATGATTTAGATACCCCTACCCTACCCTACACTACGCTACCCTACACTACGCTACCCTACACTACCCTACCCTACACTACACTACCCTACCCTACACTATACTACACTACCCTATCCTACACTACCCTACACTACACTACCCTACCCTACACTACACTACCCTACCCTACTTTACCCTACGCTATAACCAAAAACACAAAAACCATAAAAATCGGTGCAGCCGTTCTTGAGTTATAAATGGTGTAACTTACACGTCTTTCTTTTATATATATAGATAATAAAACAAAGTCCTTCCGCCGCGTCTGTCTGTCTGTCTATCCGCGATAAACTAAAAAATTACCGAACGGATTTAAATAAATTGAGAATCGAAAGGTAGACATATAGAGTTTTCAATCTTAATACTTAATGTTAATTTATAACGTAAATAGCGACCCGCTTATTAATGTATAATGTATGGGCCCGTCTCGCGGCTCCGCTTGCGTTTTTTAGGGTTCCGAAGTCAACAAGGAACCCTTATAGTTTCTTAGGCATGATTATAAGAGTCGAACTTAAGATGTGCATTTGGATTTGTTAAAAGTACATAGATTTTCCATACAAAATGTTCTATTACCAACTGTAAATTTGGTGTAATTTCTCCAAGGAACCCATAGTCAATTCTCAAAAAAAATTTGGACCCTCTATACTAAAATGCACAAAATTGGTCGATCAGCTGATTTTTTTTTGCTATTTCAGCAAAGTCGTAGAACAAAAGTTGTACAGTACGATGAGCAGAAGCCCCAGTTAACGGGACATACACCAATTTTGTTACATCATGTATATACAGGGTCTTCGGCAGATGGTTGAAAATACGAAAATGGGGGATAGGTGGGGTCGCCTCCCACCTATTTTGAGAATTAAAAAAAATCTAGGACTTGTAATTTTTTTTACAGGATTTTTTTTCCTTTTTTTAGAAATTTTGCCATTTTTATACCTTTGAACACATGTAACTTTTTGTTTTTTAAAGCTAGCTCCAAAATCTTTTTTTTAGTAGACTTTTATAAGATTGTCGGCTCTAAAAAAAATTATGTTTGTTTCAAGTTATTGCTAAAAACAAAAATGTGGGCCCCCGAACTTAAAAAAAAAGTTGAACAAAAATTTAAAACTCAACTTTGCGATGCATTTAAAAAAAAAAAATGGGGCTGGAAGGCTTCTGTTTTTTTTAAAACATCTCTAAAACTTAGGCTTTTGAATGGCATGTAATTTGTTTCGGTATCTTTTTTGTAACCGGAGTTGTTAATTTTTTTTACTCAATTGGACCATGTTGACGAAATTCCACTAGTTACATGTTTTGTGAAATGTATCAAATGCAAAGTTGAAAATAATGTAAATACTTACTGTTGGGACGGTTACAAAGAGCAGGTACGTTTTTTTACATTCTTGCACACACATAATGGCTATCTTTTGTCATTTATTGGCATATTGGAGTTAGCACAAACACAGCAAAGTGAAATTAACGAAAACAAAAAAAAAACGTTAACATTATTAACGTTTGTGATTTTGTTAAGTTTTTTTGTTGTTTGTCACTTTTTGTTATTATCAGACGTTTTGTTAAGACTTTGTTGTGGTTTAAAACGGCTCAATTTACCAATGCGGAATATGCGGACATTTTATTGGCATATGGAAGTGCTAACTCCAATATGCCAATAAATGACAAAAGATAGCCATTATGTGCGTGCAAGAATGTAAAAAAACGTACCTGCTCTTTGTAACCGTCCCAACAGTAAGTATTTACATTATTTTCAACTTTGCATTTGATACATTTCACAAAACATGTAACTAGTGGAGTTTCGTCAACATGGTCCAATTGAGTAAAAAAAATTAACAACTCCGGTTACAAAAAAGATACCGAAACAAATTACATACCATTCAAAAGCCTAAGCTTTAGAGATGTTTTAAAAAAACAGAAGCCTTCCAGCCCCATTTTTTTTTTAAATGCATCGCAAAGTTGACTTTTAAATTTTTGTTCAACTTTTTTTTAAGTTCGGGGGCCCACATTTTTGTTTTTAGCAATAACTTGAAACAAACATATTTTTTTTTAGAGCCGACAATCTTATAAAAGTCTACTAAAAAAAAGATTTTGGAGCTAGCTTTAAAAAACAAAAAGTTACATGTGTTCAAAGGTATAAAAATGGCAAAATTTCTAAAGAAAGGAAAAAAATCCTGTAAAAAAAATTACAAGTCCTAGATTTTTTTAAATTCTCAAAATAGGTGGGAGGCGACCCCACCTATCCACCATTTTCGTATTTTCAACCATCTGCCGAAGACCCTGTATATTTTATTTTTTGAAAAGACTTCGGAACCCTACTTTGCGCGAGTCCGACTCGCACTTGACCGGTTTTTTTCTGGCTAATCACCCGCTGGCTAATCAGCTTTCCGCCCCGCGTCTCCGCCTGCACTTTTCCCCGATCACTACCAAACTTCACACGATTACCCGCTGGGCTAATGTGAGGATTCCCTGAAATCTTCATCAAAAACGCTCCAGCCGTAGGGAACATTCATACACACATACCCACACACACACACACATCGACTTTATATAGATTTATATTATTCTGTTAAGTTGGTTCGATTTGCACACTAGCGTCGCCAATAGAATTAAATAGTTTACTCATTCTTATGGTCTCTAATCGAAATCATTCTAATCGAAATCATTGAGTATTTTCCGCATATGGGGGGAGGCAACAACTATTGTTTAATTATAATTTTACTAGCTTTTTCCCACGGCTCCGCCCGCGTAGACATCGTTTTTATGACTGTCTTTAAGGGTAATTAGTAAATTATGTCGTTTCCCACCTACTCAACCATCTCTTTGCAAAAAATCACAACATTCGAGTAATTTTTTAGTTCCCTCAGGAACTGCATCAGATTATGCTATTTTCCCGGGATAAAAAGTAGCCTATGTCCTTCCCCGTCACACAGGCTACCTGCATGCCAAATTTCATAAATATTGGTCAAGGCGTTGAAGCGTGAAAAGGTAACAAACAAACATTTTCACATTTATAATATTAATAAGGATAACTGTAAATATTACAAGCAAGTTATTTTTTTCAAAACTTCTAAAAGTGGCCAGTTTTAGCAATTTTACAAAAAATGACTTGTACCGAACATGAGTAAATTATTTATTTTTATTGGAGGCGCAAGCGTGCTAATCAAACTGCCTTAATTTAATGATCCAAGCTGTTTTGTATCAAACATAATTAATTCAGCTACCTGTTTATTTTCATAACCATCGTTGTTTTGTTTAATCTATCGAGAAAGCATCGTACTATCCGCTCTATCCGTTCGCTCTGATTATATCAATTACTTCACGTATGGCATGGAATTATGGATCGCATAGTTAACTGCATATGATCTAGACCTACTTGCGCACAAGCGTGGCGCTTATCTATTCGACGTAACGTTAAGAAATATTGCCGCGAAGTAGAAAGGTGACGGCTAGTTGAAACGTTTGTTTTGTTGAATTAACCGGTGGGTATTCAAAGCGTAATGCCACCGGTGTGATGGGGTCGTTTGGACAAGGGAGGACCATCGTCATCATATCAGCCGAAAGACGTCCACTGCTGGACGGCACGGCTCCTGTGCTGCCCGCATCCACCTAAAACCCTTCCTAATATTACGTAGTAAGATTTAGTACAATTAAGCCATCCGCCCGCGGCTGCGGTTGTTTTCGATTTTCCCGTAGGAATAAGACGTTTTCCCGGGGTAAAAAGTAGCCTATGTCCTATTCCAGGACCTAGCCTATATGTGTGCCAAGTTTCATACCGATCCGTCCAGCGGTTGAAGCGTGAAAAAGTAACAAACATCCATACATACAAACTTTCCCATTTATAATATTAGTAGGATACTTTGCTAATATGTATTATAAATGTGAAAATGTGTTTGTTTCTTAACTTTTCACGCTTCAACATCTCGACCAATCTTGATGAAATTTGGCATGCAGGTAGCCTGTGTCACTGGGAAGGACATATGCTACTTTTAATCCCTTGAAAATAGCATATTCTGATGCAGTTCCTGAGGAAACTGAAAAAAACTCTTTTTGTTGGTTAATTTCTTTAACATCGCAACGGAACAATGGATTTTTGTGATTTTTGGCACATAGATAGTTAAGGAGGTGGGAAACGACATTATTTACTAAAAGCATATTCTGACATAGTTCCCGAGGGAAATGGGGAAAAATCATTTCCACGCTCACGCACGTCGGCGTCGCAACGGAGCAACGGATTGAAGTGATTTTTGTGTAGAGTTGGTTGAGGGGGTGGGAAGTGACAAAGACTCGGAATAGCTCGATATAGTTCCTTTTGGATCTGAAGTAAACTCTTGTCCAAGCGCGCGAGCCGACGCGCTCCACTCACCCTCAAAGACAGTCATAAAAACAATGTCCACGCAAGCGAAGCCGCGGGCAAAAACTAGTGTAATATAAAAATAGTAACAATTTAATAATATTTAATACCACTACGTAGGGTCCTCACCACGAGAACATCACGGCAAAAGAAACGGCCGTAGCTCAGTGTGACTTGCATGGGTGGGTAGATCACGCAGGTTAACTGATCAAAATTCAAAAAATTCAAATTCAAAAATCTTTATTCGTGGTAAACATGGTGATTTTAGATGTTAATAACATAGGAGCTCTCATGTCTAGCTGAGTACAGCATACAAATTAAAATAATAAAAATATAAAAAATAAAAATTAAGACAATATTGGCACAATTTTATCTAAGGATGTCATTAAATAATGACTAAATAAACAGTAAAAAAATTATGATTAATAAGCTGAAAATTGATTAAAGTTTAAATTGATTGTACACAAAAAATTCATTAATACTATAAAAAATCATATCTATCGATCTGAAGCACGGTTATTGTCTGGATGGGTTTGACTGTTACTGGCATTTTTCTCGACCGTTTCCGTGCTTCGCAAGGCACGTTATAAGCCGTTGGCACTGACATTGGAGTTTGCAACTAGCCTTACATCACAACCTCCAACAATCCGGACTTGGCCCCTGTGTGTGGAGTATGGCCTAACCCTTCCGTGTTTGGGAAGAGACCCATGCCCCAGCAGTGGGGATGTGGGGAAACCAAATCAAGTGGAAAGCCTTGTCGGAGGCCTTTGTCCAGCAGTGGACGTCTTTCGGCTGATATGATGATGAATGATCAACGAAACTAGTCAATGATTCTGAGTAACTTTCCCCAAGCCCCAAGGAACCCATAGTTAATTCGCAAAAGATGTTCGTGTCTCTATACTTATTATTGATCAGCTGATTAACTTTAAACTTTGTATACAGAGTCTAAATACTTTTTTTTTGTTATATATCCTGTATACATCAGAAGCACGTTTTGTATCTGGCCCCAGACATGCTAAACGACCTAACTTAGGTTTTTTTTCGTAGCACCGCGATGATATGCCCGGGCATTTCATGATATGCCCATAGTTACTAAAATGTAATAATTACTAATCGCTCTAGTTGCATGGGAGATTCCCATACAAACAATAGCAAGCATGGCGGACAATGTCTGACGCATTAATCCGTGCCATAAACCACCATTTATCATTTCTATAATATTATATCGATAAGATAACGATAAAAGCGAGTGGGAGAGATAATGACAATAAGTCTTTACCTATGAAATTGGAGATTCTATAACCTGCATTTTCGGATTTAATTATCTGCGGATTCGCGCGCAATTCGTAATTCAAATAAATTTTATTTTTTAATTTCAAAGTCAGTGATTTGTTTTTAGAGTTTTGTTTTTTTTGAAATAGTGTTAGTTTTTGGCGCCATGGATAAACTGAAAATAAAACAAGGCACCGGGTGATGATGGAATAACGGCTGAACTTCTGAAAGCAGGTGAATCACCGGTACTAAAAGCTCTTCAGAAGTTATTTTATTCCGTTATACTCGAGGGACTAACGCCTAAGGCATGTCTAAGAAGTGTGGTTGTGATTTTCTTCAAAAAGGGTCATAACACCCTGCTGAAGAACTACAGACCCATCTCACTTCTGAGCCATGTCTACAAGCTGTTTTCGAGAGTCATTACGAATCGTCTCGCACGCAGGTTTGACGACTTCCAGCCTCCCGAACAAGCCGGTTTTCGATGAGGCTTTAGTACCATAGATCGCATACATACGCTGCGGCAGATTATACAGAAGACTGAAGAGTACAATCAGCCACTATGGTTGGCGTTTGTGGACTAGGAGAAAGCCTTAGATTCAGTCGAAACCTGGCTTGTGCTACAGTCACTCCAGCGGTGCCAAATTGACCATCGATACATCGAGGTGTTGAAGTGTCTGTATGAAAACGCCACCATGTCGGTTCGCCTCCAGTCCTGAATTCGAAACCTATCCAGTTGCAGCGAGGGCTGAGATAGGGAGACTTGATATATCTGAAACTGTTCACCGCCACCCTGGAAGATGTTTTAAAGCTTCTTGACTGAGGTGGACTCGGCATCAATATCAACGGCGAGTACATAACCCACCTCCGATTCGCTGACGATATCGTGGTCATAGCTGAGACTATGGAAGACCTAAGCACAATGCTCGATGGCCTCAGTAAAGTCTCACAACAAGTGGGTCTTAAAATGAACATGGACAAGACGAAAATAATGTTAAATGTCCGTGTCGCACCCATCCCTCTAAAGGTTGGAGACTCTACTCTGGAAGTTGTTGACGAATATGTATACCTGGGACAAACAGTCTAACTCGGCTGGCCAGCGTTCGGGAAGCTTCGCAATATCTTCACGTCCCAAATACCCCAGTGTCTCAAGACTAAGGTCTTTGACCAGTGTGTGTTGCCAGTGATGACTTACGGAACTGAAACTTGCTCGCTTACTATGGGCCTCATAAGAAGGCTCAAGGTCACCCAAAGGGCAATGGAGCGTGCTATGCTCGGAGTTACTCTGCGTGATCGAATCGGAAACGAGGAGATCCGCAGGAGAACCAAAGTAACCGACATAGCTCACACAATCGCTAAACTGAAGTGGCAGTGTGCAGGGCACATAGCTCGTAGAACAGATACCGTTGCGGCAGTAAAGTTCTAGAGTGGCCACCGCGCACCGGAAAACGTAGTGAGGGCCGCCGCCTCCTGTCCGGGAGGTCATGGTTCGAATCCTGCCACGTACCAATGTGATTTTGAATTTAGATTTCATATGTACGTTTATCCGACGCTCTTACGGTGAAGGAAAACATCGTGAAGAAACCTGCACACGCCTCCGAAGAAACTCGAAGGTTGTGTGTGAAATAGACCAACCCGCACTGGGCCCGCGTGGTCGACTATGGCCCGATCGCCCTAATTCAGGGTAGGCTCCAGCCCCTCGGTGGGGACATACATGAGCTGATATGATGAGTAAGGATTGATCACTAAATTTCCCTCCTACTAAAATAAATTAAAAACCTTCACTTATTATTTTTCATCAAGTTTTAAATTTTTAATTTATAAAAATCAACAAATGAGTACAAAAATGATGCTACTAAAGTATGACTTCACTTCTGGGTATTTTAAACATTTCTAGAACAAAATGTAGTTTATGACAGATGATAGTTTTTTGACAGTAACTCAAATGACAAGCAGTCATCATCTGTATTCTTTATCACGTAAATGGACATACATGAGCTGATATGATGAGTAAGGATTGATCACTAAATTTCCCTCCTACTAAAATTAATTAAGAACCTTCACTTATTATTTTTCATCAAGTTTTAAATTTTTAATTCATAAAAATCACCAAAAGAGTACAAAAATGACGCTTCTAAAGTATGACTTCACTTCTGGGTATTTTAAACATTTCTAGAACAAAATGTAGTTTATGACAAATGATCATCTGTAATCTTTATCACGTAAATGGCCCCACGTTTGATCCTCTCATAGGTTGCTGTAGTGAGAGTGAGACAGTGTTTTTTCATACAGTTTGATTTTCTCAGCTACATCTTTGAATCTGTTAACTTCACTCTACTTCTCCGTCAAGCCATGTAAATACATCCTCTACCATGGAAATAGTATAGAAACTCTGTGTATACAGGCTGTAACAAAGTTGGTGTAGGTCCTGTTGACTGGGGCTTCTACTCATCATACTAAGCAACTTTTGTTCTATAACTTTGCTGAAGTCGCAAAATAAAACTTCATACAAATCATCTAGCTGATTGACCAATTTTGTGCATTTTTTGAGAATTGACTATGGGTTCTTGGGGAAAGTTGTTTGTATGATGAGTAGAGCGCCCAGTTAATGGGACCTACAATATTGTTTATTGTGTATTGTCTCAGTTCCCATAGTACAGTATAGGTAATCCTAGTTTGGGTCCAAATGTACGTATTTGTCCCTCTCGTAGTATATTCATTAGTAACAAAGGAATCTGTGTAGATAAAATGGTAAACTGACTAATATTTCAAGGCACAGTCCAAACCGCTGGACCTAGGGCTAAGTATATATAGGGTGACTTTTAATTAGTTCTTAATAACAAAGGATATGAATGTACTCGTGATTACAAACAACTTTCCCAAAGAAAGCATCTGAAAAATATGAAAAAAAAATGGTTCTTCATACATTTTTGCCGATTCAATAACTTGTTTTTTTTTCTGATTTAACGTATAGTTTCTTTGGGAAAGTTGTTTGTAATCATGAGTACATTCATACGCTTTGCTATCAAGAACTAATTAAAAGTTCAACAAACAAGTAACAAAATTGGTGTAGGTCCCGTTAACTGGGGCTTCTACTCATCATACAGAAAGCGCAAAAAATTTTTTTTACTCTTCATACAAATCGATCAGCTGATAGACCGATTTTGAGCATTTTAGTATGGAGGGTCCAAATATTTTTTTTGAGAATAGTCTATGGGTTCCTTGGAGAAAGTTGTTTAGTATGACGAGTAGAACCCTAAGTTAACGGGACCTACACCAAATTTGTTACATCCTGTATATATTAGTACTAACATACAATATGGACACTCCCTGCCGCTCTCACCCCCTCGTTACCCAGATTGATTCAGATTGGTTACAGTTTGGTTCTCGAACGTATAGGATTTCGCCGTATTGGTTCCGTCATGAGATTTTTGAAATGTCATTTCTGGCCCGTTGTATGAAGTATCCAGGGTGTGCCTAGGGACTTTAAATTTTGCACTTAGATACCATATAATATGTATAGTGTGGGCATCCATCAAGGAAGGATTTTTGGAAATTCCACTCTTATGGTGGTAAAATAGGGGATGTAAATATGTATTAAAATCCGTCAATTTCGAAGTTGGAATCTACAAAAGTTGTGTTTAGGTTCATGACTGAAAATGAATTATTATTTATTATTCTTACTGTACTCACAATTAATGCAAGGAACACGCACAGCAGAGCGGACCTCATCTTATAGCACTGCACAACACTGCACGTTGGGCCACTGGCTCACAGGGTTCTAACAACTGATGACAAACGCGTGCGGCGCGGGCGCCCCGGGGTGCGCGGACTGCCGCTGCGCGAGCGTCTTCGGTGTGCCCCAGCATTAGGGGTGGGGTAGGCAGAGAACAGGGACTAACTTCTTATATTATTTTATAGAGGGCATCGCCGTCAGTTGATGACTACTTAGTATCTTTATAATACTAGTACATTGCCGTGTTAGTTAATTAGTCTGTCTGTTGGTTTGCGACAAATCTTGGAAGCTAAATTAGAACAATTTCCCGGTTTCTGATTGAGCTGAAATTTTGCATACACGTTAAGTTCGTAGAACAATGCATGGTTAACTTAGTGACGTCATTCTAAATCCAAAATGGCGGACTCCCAAAAATATCGCCATATTTTTGGGAGTGATTAGTTATTTTTTATGCACCTCCATGATGTGGGCAAAGGGTATCAAATGAAAATAATTGCTGAGAATACGAAATCATTAAATTTCTCTTCATATTAAAGCGTGTACCTAAAGGTTTTCCGAAAATTATGTACAAGTTATTATTGTCTATTATTTATGTACGAGTTATTATTGTCTATTATTTATGTACAAGTTATTATTGTCTATTATTTATGAACGTTATTATTGTCTATTATTTATGTACAAGTTATTATTGTCTATTATTTATGTACAAGTTATTATTGTCTATTTTTATTGTGTTGTTTTTGAATTTTTTTTTCTTAAATGTTACATGTTAAATTATGTTAACTGACTGCTTCCAGTCAGTGACTGCGTCTTCACGCTTTGGGTATTTCTCAATCATTCCAGTCGTATTCTTTGTTTCTGATTATGGTGGTTTCCACATCTTTCGCCATGCAAACTTTGTATTGGAGCCCTATAACCTCTTAGGGCCTGTCCATAGCAACCAGCGGCGCGACTTGCAACGCAATTTGCGGCGCGGCAAGCGGCGAAAACAAATGTAGGAAATTGTATGAAGTATGCCACATCTACCAGAGACGCGAATTGGGACGCGAACTACGGTTGCTGTAGCATACTTCATACAATTTCCTAAATTTGTTTTAGCCGCTCGCTGCTTGCAGTGCCGCAAATCGCGTGGCAATTCGCGCCGGCGCGGTGGTGGCTGTGGCCAGGCCCTTACTCCGGCTCTGGCGGGGGCCAACAGCTGGGCGGTACGAGAATGCCCAAGAAAGTTTCAGTCGGATACGGCAATAGCAATCATGAAACATAAACATGAAATGTAACGATTAAATGTATTTTTATAGTGTCATCGATTTTCACTAATAGTACCTACTAAATTGTGGTTTGCTGTTTTTGTACATGACATGTTTTATTGATAGATAGAAAGTTTACAGTTTTGTCGAACTTCTATTTTTAGGTTCCGTAGTCAAACTGGGAACCTTTATAGTGTCGCCATGTCTGTCCGTCTGTCTCTCTGTCTGCCGGTCTATGTCCCAATGGTATGGTTATACATGTGACGTCATTTGGAATAAAACCTGGAAAAAAATAATTTTTTGGAAGTTAAGGTGTTTTTTTTTGTTTACGTAGGTTACCTCATCTTGTAGGGTATACTATTGAGGGTTTGTTATGAACATTTTCCGATAAATAATCCAAATGAAATGATAAGTTTTTAAGTGGTGATTTTTGTTTTTGTTACATGTCCCCAGTTTTTAGGTTCCGTACAAAAAAAACAAAACGGAACCTTATAGTATCACTCGTGCGTCTGTCAGTCCGTCCGTCTGTTCAAGCCCATTTGCTTCGAATCTACTGAACTAAATCAGGTGAAATTTGGTAGGATAGTGTAATCCTATGACCCAAACACAGGTGTGCAAAGTAAATACATATTTTTTTTAAATAAGGGTTAATTTCGGAGGACAAATTAGGAAACTTTATTGTGTCATATATCAAATGAAAGGGCTCGTTATCAGGATTTTAAATGTATTTTTGTTTAAATTGTAAAATAAATAGTTTTGATTTTATTCATGAAAGAAGACGAAAATTGACCATTCCGAAACTACTGAGCCTAAAATTTTGAAAAAAATACAAAGTATACTTCATGGCTTTTAGATTACAGGAAAACCTATGAGAATTCTATCAATTGAAAAAAAAGTGGTAAACTCAATTTAATACGTTCATCTACGGAATAAAGTTCTAGTCATAATATAAAATAGTCTATCGGTGTTCTATACAGGATTCGTTTCGGAAAGTGTGTCCTGGAGCTTCACGACCTCATTCCCCCTCTTCATTTCATCACCGAACTATCAGGTGCGGAGGGCGATTCCACCCCTTTGTCGTTGATGTTCCACCTTTACGTACAAAGCGTTTTGCTTCTTCTTCTTCTTCGGGCAAGGAGTGGAATTCCCTTCCGGCGTCTGTATTCCCCGATTCGTAAAATTTAGGAATCTTTAAGACAAGAGTGAATTGGCACTTTTTGAGCTTGCGTGTGACATCCTCCGCTGCATCGGCACTTACCATCAGGTGAGGTACAGCCAAACACACTCAAATTTTTAATAATATAAAAATAAACTCGCATCTTACTGTGAGGATTTCAAATGTGATATTTCGTATTTGACTTTGGCATTGTACGGAACCTTTCCACGCGAGTTCAACTCGCACTTGGCCGGTTTTATTAAGTGTTGATTGTTGTTTTGGTTACATTTCCCCCATCTACTACCAGCTAAATAGCTATTTCAGAAAATCTGAAAGTGTTGGAAATATTGGGGCATATAATCAATTTAAAAGGAAAATTGTCAAGTTTAAATAAAGGCTTCTTAGTTTAAGAGCAATATTCGACCAACTTAAGAGCGTATTTAAATTTTCGTTTTTAATCGTTTCCCTTACAAAATTAAAATTACTACTTCTTGAAAATGGACGGGCCGATTCTAATGGAACTTTATATACATAAGCAAGCCATGAAATTATAGTCAGTGAATAGATTTCATATTCAAAAAAGGGTCGTCACTAAATATCAGTGATTTAAGGTTTTCATAGTAATCTTAATATTCGCCAATCTTTTTTAAATTAAAGTATACTTCAAAAATTAAATTTTCGTATTCATTAACTGGAATTTCGTGGCTTGCTTTTATGTGTATAAAGTTTCATTACCATCGGCCCATCCATTTTCAAGAAGTAGTAATTTTAGGTTAGTATGAGAAATTATTAAAAACGAAATAGTAGATACGATCTTAAGATGTGCACTTGGATTTGTAAAAAATTTAAAGATTTTCCATAAAAAATATTTTACACGAACTACATTATTAATTAGCGAGCGACCAAGGAGTAAAGACGGTGTTGTGATGGCAAAAAAAATCGAAGTTGAGATTTTTATACACCAATAGTCTATAAACAAAAAAACTATATATATGTGTGTGTTTGTGTATGTGTGCGTCCGTCCGCTGCTCTAGTTCCCAAACTCCTGGACGGAATTGGGTAAAATTTGGGTTAGGGCAATATTATTTTAGTATCTCCAGCCGTTTTTTTATTTATCTCAAAAATAGCTCTTATGATTTTAATAAAACTTTGTGCAAAACAAGGACTTAATATGGCCTACTGCACTGGGAAGTTAATTATTCCAGAAAAAAGCTACATAAGGTACCCCCCATACAAATTTAAATTACCTATTTGTAAAATTTTCATCATATCTAATATACCTCTTTTTATTGCTAGTGTAATGTATATTGGTGTTTTGTGTTTTCCCGACTACGCCAAAAGGTGACGGCTTGGCGAGAAAGTATGCATAGCGTGACTGTACCTAAAATTTGTTTTGAAAAGATTAGAACTCTACTTTGCGCCTGTCCGACATACACTTGGCCACTTTATTTCTTGGGCGGAAGCAAACGCACTCAAATCTATACATATAATGTAACGGGGCCGTGTCTGTACATGAATTTTTTTTGGAAAATAATAACTGTGGTCAAAACAACAACTTTGTCTTTTTTGTCTGTCTGTATGTTCGCGCATCACGCAAAAACTACCAGGCCGATTTTGATGAAATTTTGTATGGTGGTTCCTTATTGCCTTGGTTAACATATAGGATACTTTTTATCCCGGAAAATTCAAGAGTTCCCGTGGGAAAATTCAAAACCTCCACGCGGACGAAGTCGCGGGCACAGCTAGTTTTTAATAAAAAAATATTTTTACTGCAGCATAAAAGTGTTTCATCAATTTTGCCTAGTTTTTTGTGCCTATCAATTATTATCTGTAGCATTTAGCAGATAAATACTTGTAAGGTACCTATCGCTTACCATAATGTTAAGCGAAGTCAGTAATTGCGTAGTATTAAAAGTGCATGCTCTTTTGATATTAATGAGTAATTTTGATTGTTCTCATGCGGGTTGCAATATTAAGATAGTATCTTGTTCACAGCAACGTTTTATAAGAGTCCCCTTTGGCTCAGTAGGCGATAAGTAGCAAGTTCTATTTGAATTGTTATGAAACCCAAGGAAACATGCAACATTTTTTCTGGCTGATGATTATGAAGCTATCAAGATGTCATAAGGGAAACTGTTGCAAGAAGCTTCCGGTTTTATAAAATGTTTTCAAGTGGATACTTACTTCTTTGTTGGCGGTCTGGTACCCAGTTCAGAATTTTGTACGTCACATTCGGACCAACTTTTTTAACGCAGGAGAATTTTATTCAAATTCAAATAACTCTTTATTGTACATCAAAATAAATACATTGCAAAATTTAAATTAAAAACTAAAAGAATTTATTTCTCAGTTTAGATTATTATTATTATATGACTTCCCAAAAAGAGGGGTAATGGAATTATTCAGTCGGTTTTTTAATTTTTAACTAAATTGGTTAGATTATTTGTAACTATATTAACGTATTTACTTTGGCATATCGTGCCTCTAAAGCATCCGAATAATCACTATTCATTCCTGTTCGGAATGCGCTCCATCATAGACAATTTATTTGAAACACACTGATTTGTGTAGCCCGCTGCCCACTGAAAAACGTCGTCCACGCGAAGGGGGCGGGTGAAATCCCCGCGTCGCGTGCGCACTTTCCATCTCGTGCGCTTTTCGCCGTTTTTTCGAGCGAGTGCAGGCCAGGATCTAGAGTGAAAATGGAAATTAAAACCTAGAAGAGTCTGACTTTCAAATCATGGATTACTTATGTTCTTTCAGTTATTTTAATTTATATCTGTGTATCAGCAGATTTGGTTGTCTTGCCTATGGAGTCACGTTTGGATAAACTATATCTTGCGATATTTTTATATACTGTTTGCATTTTAAATCGTTTGCCATTGCACTACTGCTGATTATTACTTGCAGCGCGGCCGAAGCCACACTGACTGACTTAGTCAGTCTAAATCGCCAGTCTAAATAGCTCGTATCGCACTGAATAAAGTAGCTTTTATTTTCAATGTTTCATCATATCAGCTCATATTCGTCGCCACCGAGGGGCTCGAGCCAGGGTAGGCTCGTAATGTTAACATTTTTTTTGTAGAATCGTATAAAATTTTATTTGTTTTATAAAAAAATAAAATAATTAGAAGCGTAATCAAATAACAAATGTAAATTATGCAATTGGATTAAGAATTGGGCAATGGACTTGGAGGGCGGGCAGTTGGGTGCCACGGGGCGGTTATATAATTTAATTTTTGGTGACTAAAAAAATATAACAAAAAGGTTTTTGATACAAGATGCCCTAAAAAGTAGGTAACAAATCAACTTTCCAAAAGATGAACGGAAAAGCAAAATTTAATATATCTTTTTTAATCTAAGGCTACAGGGATGGATATATTTTCAATTTGGCTTCAAAATTATGTAACTTAAAAAAAAAACTTTTTATAGTATCTTTAGTAGATTATATTTTTCACTAGTAGATGCCGGGCAGCTTCGCCCGCGCAGATCGCGTTTTTTGCCGTTCCCGTGGGAATTTCCCAAAATCCTTTCTTATCGGATGCCCACGTCCTAATTGCAATCTGTATTCCAAATTTCAGCGAAATCCGTTAAGTGGTTTCGGTTGTGCGTTGATATACCAGTCAGTCGCCTTTTCCTTTTATATATACAGAGAAGATTTATAATTAAATTGTTTCAATAAAAATAATCTACCTTTGAATTTTTTTTAAATTTACTTTTATGTAATAAAAATCTTAACTATAATTCTGTAAATCAAGTCTGAAATTTTCGGATAGATGGCAGATACTTTTTTAGATGTGCCGCACCAAAAATAAAATATATAGGTACATAAAGAGACTCCTTACAATCTTCGTTCCAATGAGTTACCGAGCGGTCATCGACCTAGCGTGCAGTATTCTGCGCGGTCAATCAGTAACACAGTCTAGTTAGTTGTGACTTAAAATTAGTACTCTTTTTAATACTCATGACTTAGACATTTTTGAGGTACGGTCCCGACATCCAATGCACCCTCTATAATTGCTATCCAAAGATAAAAGTCTTATTATGTAAACAAATATGGCAGAAAATAGGTAACCATAGACTACTATAGTGCAATGAAATAGAATGGGTGTACCTTATTTACTAGTGTACTGCTGTACTGCTATTCTGGTACTGTATTTTTCTTCCGGTACCTAAGTGGTGGATTTTAAGGATTAGGTACAAATTCTTGATTGAATTGATATAGGCCTACCATTGCGAAAAGCAAGGTAAACTCATCTGGTAGCCGGATTCTGTGTCACGGACTTGGGCCTAGGGCCACCTTAAGTCAGTTTCCGTGAATAATCCGGCCCTGCACTGCTTGTTCAAGTACGCGGAACGTGTGTATGCGAATCAGTGCTGTTGGAAATAATGTGCGTTACGCACATAATACATAATGCTTATTAATAGGATAAAGCTTGGAGATAGAGGTACCATCTTGTTATGCTTCTTGGAATAGAAAATGAAATAAGATAAGTATTATGAAGTGCTGGGTGTCAATGGATTTGTCTTTTAAAGTGTCCGAGGATTCATTTATGGATTTTTAAATTAATTAGGTACAATGTGTGCCCAGTTTATATACAATTATATACAGCTTATATCCAGCGGGATATACAATGTGTATCGAAGTATGTACTACTGCTAATCCAAGAGAAAACATATTTTTCATGAGCAGCTAGAAGAAAACAAATTGAAAATAAAAATGGCTGCCATTTAGCGGGGAGAAGGATGCGACCCCCTAATGGGGGGTTGTTCGTCGATGAAATGTGGTCTTTTACATGGCCTTTAAATATCGATAACCCTATCCGATACACACTGTATATACGCTATTAAGTTTCGTCACAATCCGTCCTGTGATTTTTGCGTGATGCGCATTTTAAAGTCTTTTGTCAGCATTTGAAGGTTGACTGGAAGAGATCCCGAAAGGGATAAGTCCGCATTTGCTATACTATAATTCTTTTGTAAACTTATTTGTTTTTTTAATGCAATGAAGAGTTTACAAACAGGCAGGTAAACAATAAAAAATCTTAAAAACTATTCTAATATGTTCAGTTCTTCTTTTTGTGTCGATGGGTTCTTCACTACAGCAATCTCGACCAGAAAGTGGCCGCTCCGATGGCCCTTTCCGTTGCGTCGACTAGGTCTTGCTCGCTACAGGAATAGGGACAGGCTGGGCATGTGAGGAGGTGCGCCATGGTCTGTGCTGCGGTTCCGCAGTTGCACTGCGTTTGCTGGTTGGTCTGCATACCCTACTTTATCAGGTTCTCCTAGCAGCGACCCAACTGTGTTCGGAGACGGTTGAGTGACTTCCACGTTGGCTATGGGGTCTTATGTCCTGCAGGCAGCTCTTCTGATGGTTGCACGTACACCTTTGGTGGGGGGCGTTTTTGTCGCCATACAGAGCAACTGTTTTCAGAAGCTGTACCCACCAAAGGTTCCGTGCTCCTCAGGAAACTTTTTCTGCTTTTAAGATGGGGTGGCGGAGGTCTGTGGCCAAACAGTGGGTGCGTTTTATCGCGTTCCTGCTTCGATTTTTCTGCAGCGCATGCTATCTCCCTACGGACTTCAGGGGGGGGGGGGGATTCGTGCTAGAGGGTACAGTTTATGCAGCGGGGTAGGTTTCAGGCAGCCAGTGACAATTCGACAGGTTTCATTTAAGGCCGCATTTGCCTGCACTGCGTGTGTGGACCGGTGCCAAACGGGCACGCATATTCACCTGTGGAGTAGCACAGTGCTAGACCAGTGGTACGTAAGGTGTGGGCTGATGTGCCCCAGTTCGTTGATGTTAGTTTTCGGAGAAGATTATTCCGTGAGTCCACCTTCTGGCGCGTGTTTGTGCAGTGGGTTTTAAATGTTAGCGTTCTGTACAGTGTCACACCCAGATATTTTGGGTGAAAGCTAGGCTCTATGGGTACCCCTTGCCATACGACGTTAAGTGACCTTTTTGCATGGTGATTTCGGAGATGGAAAGCGCAAGTTTGGGTTTTCGACGGGTTTGGTCTCAGGCAGTTGGCTTGGTAATATTTTCCCAAGGTATGCAGCGCTGCACTTAGTGTTATTTCTGCATTCTCAAAGTTGTCGCATCGTGTTCAGTTATTCATTTTAAGTCGCCCTATAGTTGTTTTTTTTTTATATCTCCAATTTACAGATTTTTTTACCTTTACGATTTTATTACAAGTATAGATGGATGACAAAGCATATAAAATAGTACTGTTAAAGCGGTTCGATTAGCATACTAGCGTTCTCATTTCTAAGGACTTTAATTGAAATCATTGAGTATTTTGCGCACATACAGGGGTACAAGGTGTTTTTTTAAATTTTGTGGTATAACTTTACCTATTAGCAACAAGTCATGTTTGTCGATATTGTCAAAATTGGCCACTTATAGCAGTTTTGCAAAAAATAACTTGTGGCTAATATTTACTGTTATATATTTACAGTTATAAAATAACAATTAAACAATAGTTGTTGCTACCCTTTATGCGCAAAATATGCAATGATTTGGATTAAAGTCCATTAGAATAAGTAAATTATTTATTTCTATTGGCGGCGCTAGTGTGCTAATCGAACCACCGTAATACCAGGTCATAGAAGGATTTGATGGACAGGTATTGAATGATTATTTACAAAAGAAAACGAATGGTCTTTAATGTCGCGTTGTCACGCTCCACAGAAGAGGAAATTTATCCGCTTCGCCAGTTTGCATAGCGCGTTACCGCGCGTGGAAAGCACCTTTTTATGAGAGTTCCGTACCCAAAGAATGCTAACGGGATTACGGGAGCCTTTTACTAAGCCATCACCGTCGTCCGTCTGTCTGTCTTACATGACTGTATCGTTTTTACCATAATAGATCATCATTGCAGCTCATATACGTCCCCACCGAGGGGCTCGAGCCTACCCTTAATCAGGGCGACTAGGCCTTAGTCGACCACGCGGGCCCAGTGCGGGTTGGTCGACTTCACACACAACCTTCGAGTTTCTTCGCAAGCGTGTGCAGGTTTCCTCACGATGTTTCCCTTCACCGTTAAAGCAATCGGTAAGTATGTACGTAAGTTTTTGAAAAACTCATTGGTACATTGGCCGTCCAGATTTGAACCCGGTACCTCTGGTTAGATGGACCGAGTCGTTACCGGTTGAGCCACCGACGCTTTTTTCGTTACCATAATAGATAGCCAGTTGAAATTATCACAGAATAATATAAATGCTGAACAGTCTTCAAAGACCTCCACAGCTGTTGGGGGAGAAATGGGGAGGGGGCGGGGGAGGGGAGGGTTCCCATTCATCAGTCTCGCTAGTAGGCGGGTTAGCGAGCGTAGATAGTGTGTAGTGTGGTGGCACAGGAAAGGTGCTGCCCATTCCCGGGTTTTTTATCCCTTAGTCGCCTCTTATGACACCCACGGAAAGAGATGGGGTTATGCTATTTTAGTACCGCACCGCACTGCAGGCCTGTAATTATATTTATTACAAATAGCACACGGTCACCTGGAGCAAACTAATATCCTCCGTGCTATGCGTACCAAATACTAATATACATTCTTATACAGCTTATATATGTCACCGGGATATTGTGAAAACCGCGATATTACAATCTCACTAGTCGGATACGGTAAATTGTGAATCGGATCACAATATCACGGCCTATTCTTGTACCTCCGAATAAAACCGATGATTTCTTCTGCTGCGAAGCATTCTGCTACCCAGGGCTTCGCGAGGCTCTTTGACTGTTAAATCAATCAAACCTGACCGAACATAACATCGCTCGCTTCGCGAGCTCATTTATTTAGTGTTTTTCACTTCGTTGAGTGTTATTGTAATCTCACTAGTGAGTTTAAAATGTCACTAGTGAAATAGTAAACAATATGTTACAGTTCAGAATGTTTCGACATTTCACAATCTCGCGAAATAAATCCAGTTAGATTATAATCTAACATATTTATGTATAGCTATGAAACACCCAGACACAGTGACAAATAAACCTATTGATCACATAACCGTTTGTCTTAAGTGGGAATCGAACCCACGACCCTCGTCCCAGCAGGCAGGAGCGCTGACCAATTGACCACCGGGTCAGTCAAACATCAAAATGCACCACGTATTCTATTTGTGCCCAATGTGAGTACCGCTTCGTGTTGGTACCGAAGAACCCTCCACGAGTCCGACTCAAACTTGGCCAATTTATAGTATTTCTATTCATAACTAGTCGTATGTAAGTTACTACATTTTGTGTAATAATTTACACTAATAAGTGACTATTAGCACAACTATTAGTTACACACAAATGGTGTAATATGTTGCAAAGATATGTAACTTTAATTATAACGTATTAGAAATAGTACACATTTCCTGCATTTCAGTAATTATCATCATGCGAAAATTGAACGTTTGTTACCTACGACGACGTTTCTAGAATTTGACGACATTAATTTATAATTTAAAATCAAATGAAATAAATTCTATTTTCAGGTTAAATAAATCCAACCAATTGGGTATGCTAAAAATAAAAAACGTATTTTTTTTAATTTTTTTTCTGATGGTTTAGACCATTTTGAAAAACTAATTTGAATATTTCATTTTTTAAGCCTCTAGATATTTTTAAATATTTTTTTAAATTTTGAAACCTTGATGACGTCATCGGTTCACATTACTATGAAACGAACAGCCCTATTTCACTCAAGTCACTCAAGTCAATCATTCCCAAAGGTTTTTTGGCGGGATTTGTGGTAGACGCATTCGTAGTTTTATTTTGTTGTTTTTTCATTGCACCGGCACTAGCATTACAAATCCAACAGCTAAGGAAGCCTAAATACGTCAGACCTGGCTGTATGGTCTTAGTAACCTTTGCCTTTTCCGAAACGAAACTATCACAAAGCCAACAACGAAACGTCAAAGTCAAAATTTACTTGTCATCAAACATCATAATCTATGTATGGACAAGGCCTTCAGAGTTTAAATGTTTTTTAGAACCACAATAAAAATTGGACCTCTAATGAATATCTTACCCATTTAAGTATTTAATTTTAATGACGTTCTAATAATATTTGATTGTTTCAAACGTAGTTTTTGGTGGATGATAAATAAATAGTGCCTTTTTCAGTGCTCGACGAAAGCTCGTCCTCAAATGCAAGGTCCGTAATTGATATGACAAGTAAGAGTGCACGTTCCGTTCAGTGGTGAAATAAGGTTTTATTGTAAACTCGACGTCATAGGGGTCAAATGAAGGTTATTGTCCTTTTCCGATTTTTTTACGCAATCTTTTACTTTTTCGAGTGGAAAATGAAAAAATATGGCTTTAAATAAAAATATCTCGAAATGGTTTTTTTATTTTCATGGCTTATAAAAAATTTAGCATACCCAATTGTTAGATAATTAAATTGTGAGAAGAATTCCACTTGTTTAAGTACCTATTTAATTCTTAATTACGTACGTGGTAACTTTTCGGAACCGATAACTTTTTAAACTTTGAACTTCTTATAAGTACCTACATTACATATCGATTAGTGATTCTAATTGCTTTATTTTATTTGATAATTCAGAACTGTTTCAGTTAACTTAGCTACCTCCGTAGCGTAATGGTTTAGTCCATTAGCTTCACATTAAGAGGTCGCAGGTTCGTTTCCCGGCGGAGTCTAACTTTGTAAGACTTGGTTTGGTTGGTGGAATGGCATTTTCAAAGCACGCCTGGCTAGCTACCACCATCTTATCTAAGTCTTGCCGCCAAACATCAAGCCAACAATATATCTATATTGAACACATCTGTGTTCCGGCTTGAAGACAAGATATCCAGTTCCCCATTGCGTTGGGGAATCTTAGTAAGCCCGCTTCCATCTTCGGCATCATCGTCACTTACCATCAGGTGAGATGATGCCAAGGGCTTACCAATTGTGAATAATAAAAAAAGTTTTTAGTTTTTTTGGGGCTCGATGCCAAAATGGCAAAAAACGGAGCCCTTATGTCATGTCCGAACGTCCGTCCGTCTGCCTGTCCGTATTTCATAGTAAATTTTCTCTGCCACTATTAGACAAACGTAGAGCGCAGATGAGTTACTAGTTACTTCCTAGAGTACCTAATGAAACGGAAAATAAAGTCATTATTAAAAAATATGAAAAAATATATAAATAGATCGTCGGTGGCGTAACGGTTACGACCACTACCTCCTGTCCGGGAGGCCGTGGTTCGAATCCTGCCACGTACCAAAGTGTTTTACGTTTAACCGACGCTCTTACGGTGAAGGAAAACATCGGAAACCTGCACACGCCTGCGAAGAAACTCGAAGGTTGTGTGTGAAGTCGACCAACCCGCACTGGGCTCGTGTGGTCGACCAAGGCCCGATCGCCCTAATTCAGGGTAGGCTTGAGCTTGAGTCCCTCGGTGGGGACGTATATGAGCTGATAAGATCAGATGATGAAAATACAAATACAAGACATTACTAAAATAAGCAAACAAAAATTATCATGGAAATGAAAAAAGAACTTGGGTGCAGTGCAGTCAAAAATAACTTTCACTTAGGGTTATTTTTGACTGCACCGCCTTGTCTAATTGTCTTTGATTGTAGATATTTTGTTATAAATGACGCAAAACTTAAAATGAAGTCCTTTTAACATTTTTTCAAAGGCTGCCTACAAGTAAAAGCGTCACGAAAAAAAAGTTATAAACCCCATCAGATGGGGTATTATTAAATTGGTCTGTTCAAATTTAATAATACCCCATATAGTGCTTTAAATTAGCTTACAATTTAGTAAAATAACACATTTTTGACAGATATGCCGTTCCCAAGATATAGCTAGCCAAAGTGTTTAAAACAGGTCTCTGGTGTTTTTGGACTTAGGCAAACGAATTAGGGTATCCTGAAACAAACAGTTTTCAAGTGATGACTCCGGAACCCTACACTATGTGTGGTCCGACACGCACTTAGCCTTTGGCAGGCGGCTTGAAAACTCCTTAATGACTAGCAGTCGAGATCCCTATTGTCTAGCCCTCCAACCTTCACCAGTTCACCAATCCGAAGTTGGGCGAGGGGGGCCGAAGTGGGGGCAGGCAATACGGGTGGTTAACGAATAGGTACTGTTCTAACATGTACAGAGGCCAGCACATCAAGCTATACACTCGTAGTGCGATTCTGACCCATGCGCATTCGGCATAAGAATGGTATACAAAGTCCAAAGTGTATAACTTGATGTGCTGGCCTGGTTTTAGGGTTCCGTACCCAAAGGGTAAAAACGGGACCCTTTTACTAAGACTCCACTGTCCGTCCGTTTGTCTGTCTGTCTTTCTGTCCGTCTGTACCAGGCTGTATTTCATGAACTGTGATAGCTAGACAGCTGAAATTTTCATGATGATGTATTTCTGTTGCTGCTATAACAACAAATATACTAAAAATTAGAAAAAGTGAAAAAATAATGGGGGTCTCCATTAGAGATGCAACGAATAGTGATATTGCCGAATACTAATATTCGGCGAAAGATCCAGAGTATTTCGCGCGGACTGGTCTCGACATGTCTCGGCGCGCCGCGTACCGCGCTTAGGAGAGGGCAGTGTTTGGCTCATTAGCCGTCCAAGTCTTGTCACAACGCGCTGTGATGAAGTCGCTGCTGAAAATTTGCCTACAGCGGGACTAGACAAAAATGCGATCGCAAATAAGATAGACTTTTACTTAAAAAGTGCTAGCCTCAATCGAACGGCAGATCCTTATAAATGGTGGTCAGCAAATACAAAACACCCCAAGCTTGTAAAGTTTGTCCAAAAATATCTTTCTTCCCCGTGTAGTAGTGTTTACAGTGAGAGACTATTTTCTGAAGCGGGTATATTGTATGAAGAAAAACGCAATCGTTTGTTGCCAACAAATGCAGAAAAACTTGTTTTTATTCACCACAATCTGCCTTTGATTAACTTTAAATATTAAAACCATTATTACTTTTCTCATTAATAAATGTTTTTTAATTAACTTGCGTTTTCATTCTATTTTCCCAGATATTCGGTATTCGGCCGAATATTGAGCACTATTCGGTATTCGGTCGAATATTAAAAATACGGCCGAATATGCCGAATACCGTATAAAAATAAATAAATAAAATAAAATAAAAAAGCCTTTATTTGACCATACTTCATTTCATCTTATCTACTATTATTAATATTATTATAACGCTTATTAGTTGCTATATGTACTATCTTACTTTACTATTACTAAATTAGGTTAAGTAGGGTCCCCAGATTGGGTAAAGGCCTCCTCCAATGATGCCCACTTCTCCCTATCCTGTGCTATTTCCCACCACTTTGGGCCAGCGACTTTTTTTATTTCATCCTCCCATCGGGTAGATGGTCTTCCTCTCTTTCTTTTTCCTTGAGGTCCTTTCCATACGGTGGTATTGTAGGTCCATCTTTTGTCTCTAAGCCGCGCTATATGGCCGGCCCATTTCCACTTTAACTTTTGTGCGTAGTTCAAGGCATTAGTGGCTTTTGTTTTTTCTCTTATCTTTATGTGTCTAATCTTATCTAGTTTTTTTATTTTAAGCATGCTTCTCTCCATTCCGCGCTGGCAGGACGTTATTTTGTGCTTAACTTTTGCCGTAAATTTCCAAGTTTGACACCCATATGTCAAGCATGGTAAGAGACTAGAGTTCATTGTCCTAGTTTTCAGTTTTATTGGCATGTTACTTTTGAAAATTTCTTTTAGACTCCAGAATTTATTCCATGTTCGCTGTACTCTTCTTTCAATTTCTAGTTCGTTGTTTTCTTTTCCAAAGCTGATGGTTTTTCCTAGGTAAATATATTTGTCTGTGTATTGTAGTGGATATCCATTGACTTTTATTTGTTTTTTGTGGCTGTTAGTCATTGTCATGGTCTTAGTGAGATTGATTTCAAGTCCTACGTCGGTGCTAACTGTTTGTAAGTCATTGATCATGAGCTGCAGTTGTGAGTTTGTCTCGGATAGTATTACTATATCATCGGCGAAACGTAAATGACTCAGGAAGGTTCCTTGTATGTAAATTCCTCGTTCGCTCCAGTTTAGTTTGTTGATGATGCCTTCGAGTATGGCTATAAATATTTTTGGCGACAAAGGGTCACCCTGTCTTACACCTCTCTTTATGGGAAAGCTCGGGCCCAGCGCGTCTAGCTTTATTCTACCAATGTTGTTATTATATATGTTTCGGATCACTTTTATATACACTTCGCTTACTCGCTGATCTCTCAAGCTTTGCCAAACGCTAGCGTGAGTAACAGTGTCAAAGGCCTTTTGGTAGTCAATGAATCCGAGATAGAGTGGTCTCTGTTGCTCTCGATACTTCTCTATAATTAACTCTAGCGTATGTATATGGTCCATCGTAGAGAAACCCTTCCGGAAACCGGCCTGCTCCACAGGCTGTCTTACTTCGATTACGGGGCTGATTCTCGAGTTTATAATCGCAGAGAAAAGCTTGTACAGAGTTGGTAGTAGGCTTATCGGCCTATAGTTGCCTATATCTTTTGGGTCTCCCTTCTTATATAATAATATTATGTTGGATTCGGACCATTGTGCAGGCGTTTCAGAACTTTGTAATATCAAATTGAATAGTTCAGCGAGCGGTGTTGCCAGTACATGGTAAGCTGTTTTTAAAGCTTCGTTTGTTATGCTGTCTGATCCAGGAGATTTTTCTAGTTTTAGCCTTTTTATTGCTTCTATGATTTCTTTTTTGTTAATTGTTTTTATGTTATCTTCATTTTCATGTGCAGTATGGTCTTCTTGTGTATTTATAGCTTTAATAGAGTTTTTATTTTGTAGTGTAGTTATTTGATTTTTGTTGCTATATAGGTTTTTGTAAAACTTAGTTGCTGTGTTGATGATGTCTTTTCTATTGTTTAGGTCTTTGTCAGACTCCTTTAGTCCTTCTATCCAGGTTTTGCTTGTTCTGAGTTCTTTGTAGGCCTTTTTAGTACTGCCTGTGAGGTTTAGGTGTTTTTCTATTGTGCTTTGTCTATATTTTGCATAGTCCCGTTTTATATATTTATTGACTAGCTTGTAAAGTGCAGAGAGTTCATTTTTCATAGATCTCGATTTGTTTTTGGTTTTTTGAAGTTCCTTCCTTCTCTGTAAAAGAAGTGATGTTCGGTCCGATAGCAACTTGCGTCGTTTGTGTTCTTTTCTTATTGCTTGGGCTGATTTTAAACTCGTGGTGATTGCATTTGTAATGTTATCGTAATGGGTTTGTACTGAGGTGTTTCCATGACTAGCAGATTGACTAGATATCAATTCTGATAAGGTTTCCCTGTATTTCGATATTTCTTCTTCAATTTTTAGTTGGCTAGTATGATTATTACTGTAATTTACTCTACTTTTTTTTAGTTTAGTTAATTTTACTTTTGCTCTGATTATTCTATGGTCTGACGGGTAGTTTAAGTTCATAGTACCAATATCTTGGAATATTCTCGGTTGGTTTGATAATATGTAATCTATTTCATTCTTAATTTTTCCGTCCGGAGATGTCCATGTCCATCTTTTGTTTGGTTTCTTCTTAAAACATGTATTTATTATAGTTAGTTTATGTTCTAGTGCAAATTCTACTAGCCTCTGGCCTCTTCCGTTCCTTACTCCGTAACCGAATTGTTTTGTAACTAAATGTTCTTCTTTCTTAGGAAGCCCGATTTTCGCGTTGAAGTCTCCCATAAGTATTACGTTTTTGTGTGCAGTGTCCAGAACTTTGTCAATCATTTTGTAGAATTCTTCTATTTCTTCATCACTTGCCGCTTCCGTGGGTGCATACACTTGTATAATAGAGATTAAGAATCCTTGAATGTTCATGTTTAGTACAGCGATTCGTTCCGTTATGCCAGTAAAGCTCTCTATATGGTTTTTATGTACTTTGTTTATTAAAAAGCCTACTCCATATAGGCCTGGCGTGTGACCCACGTAACAAAATATAAAGTTTTTATGCTCTTCTATGTTGGTACCTAGCCGTCTTGTTTCAGATATCCCTATAACGTCGTATTTTGTTTCTTGTATTGCTTCCTCTAGTTCTAATAGGCGTTCGTATGACGATAAGGTTCTAACATTGTATGTTGCTATATGTATTTGTTGTTTTTTTTCTTTGTTACTGCTCTTTGTCTCTGTGGTATCAATTTTTGGAGGGTTGTGGTCGTACTCTTCCACGGTGACCAGCCGGGTTGGAAGATCATTCTGTTTGTTTCTTGTTTTTATTTGTTTATTTGTTTTTTCTGTGTCGGAAGAGGAGGCGCTGAGTTGCTATGCTTGTTTGTTTTGATTATAATTTTTATTTGTTGTATTTTTGACTACGTAGTTTAGTATTCCCTGTTTTATGATTCCCTCTGAGAAGCTGCTAGACCTCTTGACCGATGCATCAATTTGTTGTGTTTTGTTCTTTTTATTTATTTGTGTAATTTTCTCTACATTGGTTTCAGTGGCATTCTCGGGTGACATAGGCAGCTTTCGTTTAGTGTTATTTTTTGATATTATCAGTTTGTCATATTTAATTATAGCTATGTTTCCCTTTTCTCTTTTCAGTTGTAGTTGTTCTTGTAGCTCCCTTCTCTTTTCCAGTACGTATTTTGGATAGTCTTCTTTAATGTAGTAATGTGTATCTTTTAGTGCTTTTTTTTGTTTCATAATTTTTATCTTTGTGCCTAGAGTTGTGAAGGTCACTACTATCGGGCGTAGTCTTTCTTCTTTCTTTCCTATTCTTTTTATTTCTTGAATTTCGCTATAGCTTATTTTTACAGAGAGATATTGTTTCGCCCATATAATGAAGTTTCTTTCTAGTCTCTCGTATGATTTTTCATTCTCCTCTATGCCGAAGAATACCAAATTGTTTTTCCTTGCCTATCTCTCTAAAGCGTGCAATCTTTTTTCCTGGTTATCTACTATTTCCCTCAGGTTTTCTTGATTTTTTTCTAATGCTGAGAATTTTTCTTCAAACATTTTACTAATATTCTGTGTAACTTGCTCAGTAACATTATTTCCCGTTTCACGGATTTCTTGTCTTTGATTATCCAAATCATTTTTTATTGCCTCAAGCGCTTTCAAAACTTCTTCCATTATTTTGAAGTTGTTAGCACACGTAGCGCCCTCTAGCGTTTTTTGGCGGAAGCTTCTGGCTAGGTGGAAACAATGTCGATTGAAGTAAATGATTTTCTGCGCTTGTGTCTGTCGATGTAGTTCTGACACTAGCCGCTAGAAGGCACTTTCTGAGCTTATTTTTTATCATGTATTTCCGTAATGACTTGTTTTTTTTTTTGGGATTTTAGGTTATGACAGTTCACAGTTTCTTTTAGAAGTAAAGGACAAACCTGGTAGACTGCGGAGCAGGTATATTTGGGTTCACTTCACTTTTAATTTCATTTCTTATAGTTCAACACTAAGAGAAAAGTGATTTTTTTGTTATATAGTGTCACTTGTATTTTTATTGTTTTTTGTCACGATTAGTTCGTTTTCCACTAAGACTTTTACACTTTTTGAATGCTTTTTGACTTATAGCATGTTTGTTTACAAACTGTATCACTTGGTATGTCGTAAATTATTTATTAGGTAATTTTATATTCAGAGAAGATGTCAACAGTGGCTCAGTGGCGCCGTATAGTTGCCAAATATTCGTTGCATCTCTAGTCTCCATACATAAAACGTGTTTTTTTGAAACATGAAGAAACTAGTGCCATCTAGTATGATGGATTCTGAAACATGAAACTAGCGCCATCTAGTATGATGGTACGGAACTAGGGATTGCAAAATCCGGATATTTTTCAAATCCGGATTTTTGGATTTTCATATGATTTGAATCCGGATTATCCGGATTTTTCGAAGTTTTTTTTTTAAAACCCAATTTGTTGTAAAATTAGTTATTTTAGTGGTAATTTTATTATAGTTAGAAGTTCTATTTATATTGTTTACTGTAAAATACAAAAAATAAGAAAAAAGCATATTTTTTAATGAAAACGTTTATAAAAAAGGGAACTATCTATAGAAAGCATTTTAAATCACGACATGACACGACATCACAATCCAAGTCAGACTTGAAACCAAAAAAAATTATAACAGTCATTTTTATAATCACTGCATTATTTGCAGTATCTCTCAGTCTCTCTCTATGCTAAAATAAATTAAGGAGATTTGTTTTTTATTTCAAATAACATTACAATTGAAAGAGTGTCTTGTTTTAGTTAAGGTATTTTTTATGTTTAAGCTATTTAGAACAAGGTATTTTGACCTTTTAATTGCCATTGCCATTGTCAAAAATTAGGACCCAGAGCATGGCATTCTACTTGGCAGTTTCATAAAAGATACAAAACAAAACATAAACAAAATTTAGAATAAATCTTTTGTTACGTCCTATATATTTCTGACAGTAACAGTCAAAAGATTCATGAATGTAGTGTTTACCTTAATGTCCCTGAAAATATTATTAACATTGACAACATCCCTCTGTCAAAAAATAACATCTAATAATATTTAATGTAGGTATTCTATTCTATCCAGTGTTTTTTAAGACACGAGATCTCAAAAACATAGCGTCTAGTGTTTGATCACTAAGACGAAATCTTAACTTGTTACAAAATGTTCCAGCAGTAGAAAAGGCTCTCTTGGATTCGACGCTTGTGGTTGGAAGAGCCTGTAGTCTTCTCAATGCTTTTTTTTATAAATTCTCCACCGTTTTCTTAAAGTGCCATTTATATGTGGAATAGCGAAGGCAAATCAGATCCACTAGTTGAACTTGAAGGCTGACATTGGTGATCACCAGCAGCTTCACTCACACTAGCAAGCTGTCGATCAAGTTGTTCTTTGAAACTGAGTGAAGGCGGTTCAACATCAGATTCACAAGGAGTTTCTGGACTAGAGACCAAGATTGTTGTTGACGTAGTTGTGCAATCATACACATCCATAACGAGTTGCGATGTGTGTTTCGGAGTAATTTTAGTCATCAATTTGAATTCAATCAATCATAATTTAAGTTTATCATAAATGTAACTAAAATCCGAAAAAACCGGATTTCGATATTGAAAACCGGATTTATAAATTGCTTGAAAATCCGGATTTTTGAGATGTTTTCGAATTTCGAAGTATCCGGATTGCAATCCCTATACGGAACCCTATGTGTTCTGACTCGCACTTAGCCGGTTTTCTTATTTTAAATGTAACTTTTGAACCATTTCAACAAAGACAAAATATTATTACGGTCTGCTCCCCGGACGCATCTGCTGTGCATGTACACGAGTACAACTTTTATATGACTATCTTTATAATCAAATAAATGAATTTTGAATTAAAAAAATACTTTAAATTTAAATAAAAACACGACTGCATAAAAACATTATCCCATTTTTTTGAGAAGTCGGATAAAATGTATCATACATATGTTACTCACGGGTTCAAGACTAATTAATCTAACGATATTTCGCACGCTAAAATCAATCAAATATCGTGTAATAACATACATATGTACATACATTAGACCTGAAACAATACACTCCTTTTTTGTGGGCAGTCGTGTAATATGCACCAAATCCTAAATTCTAATCGCTCCAGCTCCCATGATTCGGCGTCTCGATCATGGCTTTAATTTGCGCAAGCCTGCCTGCTCTTGCGCCCGCGCAGTGGGTATTATTGTGGTATTGTGTTCTGTACTTATCGAAATTGGAATCTGCACTAATTGCCGCTCAGTCGCTCTATCTTTTCATTAATAGTTTCCACCGAAACTGGTTAATATGCATGGTAGGACATGAAGTAATGTTAGGAGTAAGGAGTATGTACTACGGCTCATTGTGCTGGTAAATTATTAATTTTATTAAGGGGTTTTATAATCATAATAATCATAATAATAATCATAATCACTTTATTGGTAAAAAAATATTTTACACGTCATTTTACAGGATGAATCCAAAATAAGAATATAAAATAATGAAATTGTAAAAAAAAATGTCAATAATGCACAAAATTAAAAATAATAAGTATACATAATCATAAAAATATTACGAAAGATAAAACTAAAAATAGTTACACGTTGTGTAAATTTAAGAAGTCATGTAAACTGTAGAAGGTGTGCTCGATAAGCCAGCGTCTGAGTTTCGTCTTAAAAGTCATTATTGAGGGAGCTTCAGTGATTTCTACCGGTATTTTGTTATAAATTGCCGGTCCCAGCACATGTGTCAGCTTACCTGACTTGGCGAGTCTGCATCGCACAGGCAGGAGTCTGTCCATATTGCGGTGGTTTCGACTATGTATATCTTTTGGCGTCACGTACTCTTCGCGATGGTTATATACATATGTAGCCAGCTGAAAGATTAGTAAGGACGGTAGTGTGAGGATGCCCAGGCTTTTAAATAACGGCTTCGCGGATGTACGACGCGACGCCTGCACAATCGCTCGTACGGTTTTTTTCTGCATGCGGAAGGCGCGCTCCCATTCGGCAGCGCACCCCCACAGCTCTACTCCGTATTGCAAGAGCGACTGTGCTGTCGCAAAATAGCTGGACCGCACCACCTCTCTTGGGACTACCCGAGCCAGCCGTCGGAGAGCGAAGCTTACTCCGCCAAGTTTCCCACACAGCTTAGATATGTGAGATTCCCAAGTAAGGCCGCGGTCCAGTTCGAATCCGAGAAAGGTGGTGCTGTTCACCTGCTCAACACGTACTCCACTATACACACGTACTATATTATATTATTATTATTATATCAGCTCATATACGTCCCCACCGAGGGGCTCGAGCCTACCCTGAATCAGGGCGATTAGGCCTTAGTCGACTACGCGGGCCCAGTGCGGGTTGGTCGACTTCACACACAACCTTCGAGTTTCTTCGCAGGCCTGTGCGGGTTTCCTCGCAATGTTTTCCTTCACCGTTAAAGCAATCGGTAATGATATGTACGTAAGATTTTGAAAAACTCATTGGTACATTGGCCGTCCAGATTTGAACTCGGTACCTCTGGTTAGATGGACCGAGTCGTTACCGGTTGAGCCACCGACGCTTTTTAAGGGTTTTTACTATACTAATATTATAAAGAGGAAAGATTTGATTGTTTGTTTGTTTGCATTGAATAGGCTCCGAAACTACTGGACCGATTTGAAAAATTCTTTCACCGTTGGGAAGCCAGACTATCGGCGGTTGCTATAGGTTATATTATATTTAAAAAAAATAGAGATCCTTACTAAAACTCTAATAATGTGACCCGAGATTTTAAAAAATGACAAAAACATTCCTGCATTATCACTAAGAGTAGTGTAGTGTAGTATAAGCCGGTACGAAGTTTGCCGGGACAGCTAGTACTTAATAAGTCAAGAACATTCAGAAAAAAAACGCCTACTGCTGTTCAAAGGCCTCCCCCAAGGATTTCTAAAACGACCGGTTCTGCGCTGCCCGCATCCAGCGGCTTCCCGCAACCATGACCATGTCGACGGTCCACTGGGTGGAAGGCCTGCATAGCTACGTCTTCCAGTCCGTGGTTGCCACTAAAGAGCTTTACTGCCTCAACGGCTATCCTTTCTACTAGCTTGAATAAATGAATTACCTATCTATCTATCTATCATAACTAAGTCCACTGACCAGTGCCACTTAATGTTAGCGAATTTCGTGTATGATCAGGTTATTGGCAAAACTTATGGCTTTGTGAATTCATATTCCTTTTGTTTGTTAACCTTTATGGATAAAATAGGTTCAAAACGTACATATTTACGTCATTCAGAATTACCTGATGCTACCTCGACTTTAACACTAGGTATAGACACATAAAACGCTAAACACTTCAAAAAAACCGATTTCCATCGCAACAACTTAGTATAATTTTGTATTATTATTTTTGGTTTATGTTAATTTTCTAAAAAAAGTACTAAAGCTATTTTGATAAAAATTATATGGGAACATCCTGGCAGCATACCCTATCAAATAAAAAAGAATCACGAAAATCGGTTCATAATCTGCGAAGAACACACAAAAAAAACATACAATCGAATTGAGAACCTCCTCCTTTTTGTAAGTCGATTGAAATAGTTATTTTTGATACAAGGGTGGTAAAAAGGGCAATAACAAACGAGTGACATTTGTGAGCCCGAGCCGCAGGCGAGGGTTTACCATCTTTATGGGTTTGTTATTTCCTTTTACACCCATGTATCATACGAAGTTTTTCAATACAGTTGTGAGAAAATAGATAAAATAAAAAACGACGGTGACAGAAAAATAAAATACATCCAAACATCAATGTTAACAGCGTTGATGTATTCCAGCATGAAGATTAAAAGTTCCCCATTGCCTTGGGGAATCTTGGTAAGCCCGCTTCCATCTTCGGCATCATCGTCATTTACCACCAAGCGCTTACGAATTGTAAATAAAAAAAAAACAATAAAATAACCTTTTTTCCAGCCGCTCTTCCGGGCACAGAGGCGGCCCACCAGTTGGTAGTGTGCGTCCGTAACAAATGCACACCAGAGGAGGCACTGAACGTGTTAAGGGAACTCCCGAACCCTCTCCGAGAGGGCGACCAGCCGGCCGCAGCGCAGGCGGCTGCATACAACCCGTTGAAGATAGACGTGTTCGTACAAACGCTGTTGAATCTCGGCAGCAAGAGCATTTCGCACAGTTTTGCTGCTATATCCAAGTTTCATTATGTTTTTAAGGTAATTAGTTTATTAAAATTAGGATGATGACTGCATCAAAAGTAAATTATGAACTCTTGATCACAAAATTACTTTCCTATTAAAAATTAACCTTACTCGTTTATCATAAATTTTTTGATTCACAAAATTAATGATACTTATTTGATGACGCTAAAGAACTGACGTCACGCCTATGTACTTAAAACATTTTAGAACAAAATTCAAATGACTAGCTCTATCACTATACATAGTGTAACAAAATTGTTGTAGGTCCCGTTAACTGGGGCTTCTACTCTTCATACTGAACATTGAACAACTTTTGTTTCATGACTGCTGAAATGGCAAATAAAATTTGTAACTCCCTGATCGACCAATTTCGTGTTTTTTTTTGATAATTGACTGGGTTTTTTTGGGAAAGTTGTTCTGTATGATGAGCAAAACCCCCAGTCTACGGGTCCTACACCAATTTTGTTACATCCTGTATAGTATATTAGCAATTGACGGCTAGTCTATCATTTGTCAAAAACGAATTTTTGTTTTAGAAATGTTTTAAATGACAAGGCGTGCTGTCATACTTAGTTTTTAATCGTCATATTGATATACCTAATAACTTTTTGATTTAAGTTAATTAAATCTTTAAGACGCGTGGTCGACTAAGGAGGCCTAATCGCCCTGATTCAGGGTAGGCTCGAGCCCCTCGGTGGGGACGTATATGAGCTGTAATGATGAAATCTTTAAGAAAGCCACAAAATTATATCTCTTTTTTTCCGTTATGTAAGTGTTACTTTCTTTTACGTAGAATATATGTAACGCCAGGGATGGGAAGTTATCAGTTTTTTTTTTGAATGAACAAGCTTGTTGTTGCTGTGGGGGCCTTTATAATTTCACTGACAGGGGAGGCGAGTGCGGAGGGCACTTAGCCTTGTGTGAAAAGCAAAAAGATGCAACTGTCTAAGGGCGCCCAGTTGAAGGTGTTTGGGGATGCATGGCCCTTTGAATTCGTAATAAAGTTTAGGTCGAAGCAGTTCCGACATGGCCGTGAAAGCTTAGAAGACGATCCCCGTAGTGGACGGCCTATTTCGGCAATTACCGCCGATAATGTTGAAAAGGTGAAGCAACTGATCCTTGCCGATCGGCGAATCAAGCAGTGGGAGATAGATAGGGATGTTGGCATTACCAAGGAACAGGTTCATGAAATTATTCATGAGCATTTGGGAATGTCCAAGGTGAGCGCGCGTTGGGTGCCTAGAATGTTGACAGCGTTTGGCAAGCAAAGGCGCGTGGAATGTTGTGAGATGTTTTTTGACTTGGTGAGGGATAACGATGAGGAAACTATTTCGCGAATAGTGACTTGTGATGAAACTTGGATTCGCCAATGGGACCCCGAAAGCAAACAAGAGTCGATGCAATGGAAATTCAAATGGGAAAAGCCGCCAAGGGAATTTAAGGTCCGGCTATCAGCAGGCAAATTGATGGCTACGATTTTTTTTGGATGTCGATGTAATTTTAATGATATATTATGCAAGTTTGCTTGCTTGATAAACTTAGCAGTGGTGTTTTGATTTTGCACGACAATGCGCCGGTACACACGGCCTTTAAGGCGCGGTCATCACTGACTAAAAAAGGCTTTACAGAAATTAACCATCTGTACTGTATGGTACAGTCCAGACCTGGCCCCCTGTGACTATTTCCTATTAAATAATTTAAAGAAAAATTAGAGAGGACGCAGATTTTCTACGGACAAAGAGATGAAGGAAGCTGTGAATGACCATTTTTACAGTCAAGGTAGAAATTATTTTTTTAATGGCATGATGTCACTTCTTGACAAATGTCAAAAGTGCATTTCAGTTGCAGTAGACTATATTGAAAAATAAAAAATAATTTTTGATCTATGTCTTTTGTTTCATAGTCAGGTAGATTACTTTTCAGCCACCCCTCGTATATGCCTGTAGCGCTGTTAAGCGCCGGAAAGGACGCTGCCTCGCCGGCGAGGGCAGAATGTCGGTGTGGGGAAGTTATTAGAGTTTCGCCGATTCTTGAGGGCTAATATGAAATGCCTCGTATGGTAGGAATCTCGCTGGCTCTTTCACCCCTACCTGCCGGGACGCAGCAACACACAATGAAACAAAAATAAGTTACTATAGGTGGTGGTATACTCGTACATGTTAGGTTAGAGAGAAGAACATGACGTCGCTCGTATCCTGAATGCTATTCTTACCGCAGGAATTTATTGAGTGAAATGGGTTCGGTACTTAGTACCGAAAGACACATTAGCAAAACCCATTTCAGCGACGCCAATTTCATCGAAAAACTATTTCTTCGGAGGGTTATTTGATCTACGGCCATTTTACCGAAATTGCCGATAGATCAAATTACCTTCCGATGTCACTTATGTCACCGATCGTACATTTCTTGAAAAGACAAATTAGCGAAGCCCCCCATTTTCGAGTCCATCATCAGACCGCCAGGCGAGTATCTTCGACAATGTCATCATCAAACCTACCGAATCTGTATTGCTCGCTTCGGTCGCTCAATCTCTTCGCTAAATTGTCTTTCGAAGAAATTTACAATCGGTGACATAGGCTTTCGAAAATTTGGCTTTTCGGTGAAACGGCTTCGGTGAAATTCAAAAATCTGTTTCATCGAAGGTTTATTTGATCTCCATAGATCTCCATAAATTGGCGTCGTCAAAATGGGTTTTGCTAAAGTGTCTTTCGGTAATGAGTCTTTACACGGAGTAAGGCATGTAGTGTAGGAAGCAAGTATGTAACACTAACTAACATAGCCTTTTTTATTTCAGATTTTAGCTGAATCTGAAGAGGCTCAAATCTGCGTACTGCGCAACGTATGGGAACTCTGGCAGCGTCACCCACAGATGGTCTGCGTCCTCGTCGACAAAATGCTCAAAACACAGATTGTGGAGTGCAGTGCAGTGGCTACTTGGTTGTTTTCCAAGGAGATGGCACCTCATTTCACTTCAGGTTACTTGTGGGAGATACTTCACCTAACCATAGACAAGATGAACAAGCACGTCTCTAAATTGAGTGAGTACAAGTAACTTTTCGTTTAAAGAACAGATAATGGCATTTCAGAATTCCATTACTGCATTCAGTTGTAAAGTCGGGGCTTATAGGTAGAGTTATTTGTTATTTATTGTTATAAATGTGGTACAGTCAAGAGCACTTAGAGCTTGGACTTGGGACAGGCCCCGTGGGCTATGATGTGCAGCACAAATCGGAACTCAGTTAGGGGCTTGTGTACTAGAGATAGAGATCTCATAACTTTTTAACAATGTAAACATTATGAACTTGTGAGTCTTGGTAACCGATTTTACATGAAATGTTGTTGGTGGGATTTCATTTATTATAGGCAGGAGCCCTAGATTGTTTTATTTTTTCTAGCTCTATTTCTTGCACTTAAGCTAATCCTTTTTTCATAGCCCACTCTACAGATATGCTCTCTTTACAAGAGGTTGGAGGGCAAAACTTCCGATTTATTTATTGTACCGTTGTTTATATGCAATTACTTGCCTACATACAAAATTTTAGTCTTCTAGGACTTCATACCCTTTCACACCCAACCCAACCTTGACGGTAATACATTTTTTTACTGAACTCTATTGTTGCATCTAGGGTTGCAAATAGAAAAAAAACAAAATGTTTTTTTTCAAATTTATGAAAAAAAACATGAAAGAAAACCTGGCACCCTTGTTTTTTTTCTAAATTAGGTTTTTTTTCAGACGAACAAATAATACGACAATAACGGTTTTTCATGATTTATTTATTTAAATAACTTAAAACTAAGTACATTGAAGTAGGTATGTAACTAAATTATTCTTAGTAAATGCAAAAAAACTTTGAACTTATTCACTAGAACTAGCAGCAGTACTATCAGTATCAACACTAGTTCGGTCAGCGTCAGAATTTTCTGGTTCTTCTTCTGTCTCGTCTAAGTCTATTATATTGTCCATATCCATAACTGTTTCTTTTTCAGGTTCCTCTTGTATTGCAGGCAAAGGATTTTGAAATTGCAATTTTAAATTGTGAGCAATATAAACAATTTTACCAGCTCTTTCATTCGTAAGTCTGTTACGTTTTTTTGAATGTACATCACTGTATGTGCTAAATGTTCTCTCAACTGCAGCTGATGTAGTTGGCAGCGCCAGAAATCGGACTGCTACTTTTGATAAAGCCGTCGACTTGCAAAGCCCTGCCCACCAAGCTAAAGGAGTAAGTTTACTTACAGCAGACCATAAAAACGTTTTTGAAAAAAAACCTTCTTTGGCTATGTAATTAGCAAGTTCCGCCAGAACTCTGTCCTCATCAATATCAGGAATTTTGACTGCAGCATTATAATTTTTTTCTGTCGCCAAACTTTCGTCATCCGGTGATAGATCGCACCCTTTGAACTGCGGATCCAACAAGTTTGAAATTTTGTGAACGTCATAAATCGCGAACTCTTTTCTGTGTTTTAATATTTCCTTGACCTTATTAACCTCAGATACTGATAGAGGGCTTTGGTCTATCTTTTGTATAACTTCTTCTTCTAGTTTTTTGTATAAACTTAAAACATGAGATAGTTGAGGAGTGTCACTTTCCACAATTTTAATAGTTTCAGCTATTGGTTTAAGTAAATCACTGAAACCAGTAACCTTATCCCAAAAGTCGTCGCTCAACATCAACTTTTTTACTGTGTTAACCTTACTTAATGCATCTGAAAGATCCTCTTCAATAGCCATTGCTCTAATCGTTTGTTTGTTATCTTTTAAACTCTCTAAGCAAGAAAAAAGTGAAGCCCAACGAGTTTTTACTGGATATTTAAGACTTACTTTGACACCGGTGCTTGATTGCTTTTCTATAAAGGCTGCGTTCAGCTTGTGAGAGTTTTTTATAGTCTTGATACAAGCTACTGCGTTTGCTTTCAGAGTCTTCAATGATGACAATTCTTTTAGATCATTAAATATAAGCTGGATACAGTGAGCTAGGCAACCATATGTGAATAGGTTTGTCTTTTCGTATTTCGCTTCAAGTAGTCTCCAAGTTGACTTCATATTCGCTGCGTTGTCGGTCACGAGTCCAAATATTTTTTGTTGTCCTATTTCATCAATCACACAACTCATTTCGTGAGCCATATATTCGCCAGTGTGAGATGATTTACCGGTCGGTAAAACTTTATATAAAAAAGGTTTCGGTGTTGTAACAACAAAATTTACAATAGGTTCATTCCTGACGTTGCTCCACCCATCTGCAGCCAGACCGACGGAATTCGCATTAGCGATTGCTTCAGCCACCATAGTTGATACATTTTGGTACTCTCTTTCCAAAAACGGAACTGACAACATATACCTAGAAGGTATTTTATATGCGGGTCGAAGGAACGAAAAAAAATCTTTCCAGCATGGATTGTCCATCATGCATAGGGGTGCTCTGCTTGCATAAATTGCTCGGCTGAGTAGTTCATCTGCTTTGTCTTGGTCTGCTGGGTTCATTTTGTCTACAAATGATGTTATACTGCCGGATATATTCGACTTGGTGGACGTAAAAGGACTTGCACCACTGGATTCTTCTAAAAATAAACAAAAATTTCATCACTAATCACATCACACCTACTGTGAAAGGCAATTATTTCCTGTCTAAATTGACAAATTATTAAATGAATAACATGGAAAATAAATAATATTATAAGAAACGTAGTGAAGGTACATTCGAGCTCGCAGCTCGGGTTAATAAACTATTTGAACTTTTTACGTGTAGAATGTAGATTGTAGATACAGTTTCTTACGCTTATTTACAATGGCACTTCGAGTGTTTAACTGTAGCTGAGCTTGACTGTACTTAAAAGTCTGAATGTATAGTTGTACACACAGACAGATGTACACACGTCCTAGAAAAATATTTTAAGGTGAAAATACATAAATTATGATAAACTAGGTACTTTTACTTACGTTTTTCTGCCCTTTTTTCTGAAACTGCTGTAGTTGATTGTTTGTATTTTTCTTTTACAGAGTTGGGACATTTTTTACAATTTTGTATGTGCTTCAACATTCTTGAACCGTTTTTTGCTAAATTTTTTGAGCAGAATGTACATTCTACCTTTGCAATTTTGGAAGTCGAAATAACGTCCTTAAATAACTTTGCCACGGCCACAGTCTTTCGACCAGATCCAACTCTTTTCGGCATAATTATATTTTGTGTTAATACTACTGTATCGCTTAACTTTCTCAATATGTAAAGGAACACAAAAAATGAATTGTTCATTCACGAGTAATCACGAGCTAGTCTTCGCTTCGACTAAAGAAACACAAACAATAAAGTTTTTGATTTGGGAAGTATAACTTACAAAAGAAACAAGCCTCTGTTTGAATAACAATAATGTACATTTTAATTCGATAAACATTCAGTATAAAAATATTTATTGGGGAATCCCCGATGCGGCGCTCCGCGCGGCGTGGAGAGGCGGTGGTGTTGCTGTTGCCTACTGTGTAAATGGCGATAACTACCACTACAGATTTCATTAGTGTTAGTTTTATATAACCAGAAATTAAAGTTGTTAAATTAAATTAGTTTAATATTTAACATAAAGTCTAAAACAACCGTATAAAAGTATTAACTGCCTTGCAAATTTTGAGATTCCGTACTTGTGAAAAAAAACAAATTCCAGAAAAAAAACCGTTTTTTTTCACGGTTTTTTTTCAGGTTTTTTTTCAAGACAGAAAAAAAACCGTTTTTTTGCAACACTAGTTGCATCATAGTTACGTATAAGATAAACGTCACAAAAATATAAAAAAATAAAATTAAAAGTAAAACAAAATGTGTTATTTAAAAAAAATATTTGAAAATAAAATTTCAATGAAAAAAAAGTAAAATAATATAGGTTACTTGTAGGTTTCATAGAAATACACGGCGTGTATAATAAGGTACATTTATTTTGTATTTTGAACGTACTTTTGCATTATTCAGGTTCGAAAGGGCTAGAGATTTTATGATTATCAATGAGTGAGTAAATCAGTCACGGAATCGGCATATTTTATATGTCAATAAATCCGAAATCAAAAAAGTTTTATAATTGATACTCGCTAATAAGTCTGCCGAGGATATCTTATCCTGAAAATTACAGCTTTCTAGCATCATCCGGAACAAAGCTATGACGGCTCGAAAATACGACGACACGCTTTCAGAACAGGAAGGTATGTATGTGGGTATAAACACTTTATTGCACACAAACAATAGATAGGAGGTAGTGCCTCGCTTCCTTTGGCTCGTCTTGGCTGGGGCACTACCGTGCCCCCAGATATACTTCTTCATTATATAAATCAATGTTAACAAATTATTCTGTTATCTTTGTTATAATCCGTAGGTGCCGAACTCCAAGAAGCCAGGGAAGCATTGGCGAGAGCTGACTCGAGCAGCTCTGACTCGGAAGACGAAACCAACAGCAAGAAGAAGAAAGACCAGGATAAGCCTACTGAAGAGGTAAACACTTAGGCTTCAACCGCACTACAATGTGCGGTGTCGGCTTGAGCCGGTAAAAAAACCTTATATGTATATCAACGCAATAAGATCGTTACTACTATCATTCGCCCCGGCCCGGCCCGCTTGGATTTCGGCCGTTGACATAAAGGTTTTATTTACTATCTCAAGCCGATTCCGCGCTTTATAGTGTTGGGACTGCTTACTTGCACTTTTTACCACAAACTTCTTTACATACGACGATGTGATATCATTTTTGTGTCACATACCATTAGGCGAGATGATGCCAAGAGCTTACCAATTGTGAATAAAAAATATAAATATATATATATGTTTTATTCACAATATATATAATATTTTATTTAGAAAATATACAACTAGTTAACACTAAGTGGACACAACTTGGCAAAAATTGTAGCTATTAACAGGTTTTCATCTGTAGAATGTAAATGAAACAGATACCACGCTGGAAGTAAGAAGCTTACAACTTGAGATCTTTTCAAATTGTGTCATAATAGTTTACAAAAATAGGTAGAAAATAAGTTAATTTTGAAAAACCTACTAAACTTTGAGGGAGTGCAAGCTTTTATTTGACAAGAATTTGAATTATTTAGTATTATTCTCAGCAAACTCTTTCATTTGATACCCAAATCATGGGGGTGCATAAAAAATAACTGGTCCGCCATCTTTGGAAGTCCGCCATATTGGATTTCGAACGACGTCACTTAGCTAACCATGTTGGGGAACTGATGTTTAGTGCAATATAGTTTCGCTCTTGCGGGCACACAAAGACCAAGCTAGGGGAATATTGCCCTTTTGATCAGGAGTATGAAGTTGACTATTGAAGACTATGGTTATAGTTAACACTAGAGCGGACGCGCGGAGTCATACGTATCCCAGTGTTTTGTTTTGACCAATAACTTTGCGAGTCGAATTTATTTTACCTTGAGTAAATAAGCCTAGCTAAGCTTAAGGCAAGGTGTTGATTGGAACAGTTGTCTCTGTTGTAAAGAGTAAAGAAAATAACTACACTTTTTTACTTTTTCAATGGGTTTTCGTTTCAATCAAAAACTACAATAAAAATATAAAAAATAACATTACTCTCTTTCTATTATCATAACAAATATTTTTGTATATATTTTTAAAATTTATACTTTAAAATATTAGTCATAACTAGAGTTGAGAGTAAAGGTGTAGACCTATCTTTGGGTTTTTTTTGTATATCGAGCCAAAACTGCTCAATTGTGTTTCTAATAGCTTTTGACTTTAAGGAATATCATCAACAATAAGCGTATTTTTTTCAACCTTGGGTTTTCTATCGGTTAGGAGTAATCTTTGTATTTAATATTCCTCTAGCACGCGCTCGTTGGGGGTCATAGTAGCTTGGGTTCGTAGAGCCTGTTCATTGTGTTCTAATAGTTATTTATGATACAAGGGTAGTAAAAGGTCAATAACAAACGAATCACATTAGTTGTGAGCCCGAGCCGCAGGCGCCGCAATAGTATTCCTGTTCGTTAGAAAAGCCCTATCTTAGAAAAAGAAAGTAATAAATTCTGGTGTCTGTAGATCGTAAATCAAAAGAGTATTTTACTAAAGATGCAAGCCGTTATCTGCAAGAGGAATTAAATTTTGAAACCGACTTCCAAAAAAGAAGGGGTTTTCAATTCGACTGTATGTTTTTTTCTGTAAATGTTCGCAGATTGTGAACCGATTCTCGTGATTCTTTTTTTATTCGATAAGGTTACTCCCGAGTTGGTCCCATATAAATTTTAACAAAATGGATACAGTACTTCTTTAGAAATTTCACGAACGCCAAAAGTAATAATGCAAAATTGTACTAAGTTGTTGCGATGGAAGTCGTTTTTTAACGTGTTTGTAGCGTTTTATTTGGATAAAGTCTTAAACGCAATTTCTACCATACGGAATTCAACCTTTCCAGGCGGTGGAGCGCATGGAAGAGCGCCTAGAAGCTGCGCACACCGACCAGAAGCGGCTGTTCCTGATCGTGTTCCAGCGGTTCATCATGATCCTGTCCGAGCACTTGGTGCGCTGTGACACCGACACGCGCGACCCCGATACGCACTGGTACACCGGCACGCAGGGCAGGCTGCGCCAGGTGTTCCTCAATGTAAGTAGGTTCATCTGCACCTGTTGCTTGCGTGACCCCGACACTCACTGGTACACCGGCACGTAGGGCAGGCTGCGCCAGGTGTTCCTCAATGTAAGTAGGTTCATCTACACCCGGTGAATACGCGACCCCGACACGCACTGGTACACCGGCACGCAGGGCAGGCTGCGCCAGGTGTTGCTCAATGTAACTAGGTTCATCTACACCCGGTGAATACGCGACCCCGACACGCACTGGTACACCGGCACGCAGGGCAGGCTGCGCCAGGTGTTGCTCAATGTAACTAGGTTCATCTACACCCGGTGAATACGCGACCCCGACACGCACTGGTACACCGGCACGCAGGGCAGGCTGCGCCAGGTGTTGCTCAATGTAACTAGGTTCATCTACACCCGGTGAATACGCGACCCCGACACGCACTGGTACACCGGCACGCAGGGCAGGCTGCGCCAGGTGTTGCTCAATGTAACTAGGTTCATCTACACCTGGTGAATACGCGACCCCGACACGCACTGGTACACCGGCACGCAGGGCAGGCTGCGCCAGGTGTTCCTCAATGTAAGTAGGTTCATCTGCACCTGTTGCTTGCGTGACCCCGACACTCACTGGTACACCGGCACGCAGGGCAGGCTGCGCCAGGTGTTCCTCAATGTAACTAGGTTCATCTGCACCTGATGCTTGCGTGACACCGACACGCACTGATACACCGGCACGCAGGGCAGGCTGCGCCAGGTGTTCTCAATGTAACTAGGTTCATCTACACCTGCTGAATACCTGAGTCACGGATGTGAATGGTCTCTCCCCTGACAAAGGGCTACTCATAGCTATAGTGAACAAAAATAACGTGAAGTTTATGTGTTGTGTAGTATACTTACCTCCTAGATACAATTAAGAACAGTATGTTGCAGTTTTAAATTGTATCGAGAATGCTATCTGTAAATATGCCTAAGATACCATAGTTATAGGAGATTTTAATTCTCTCACCACAAACTCACCAACTCACCACAAACTCACCAACTCACTACAAACTCACTAACTCACCAGAAACTCACTACAAACTCACTAACTCACTACAAACTCACCACAAACTCACCACAAACTCACCACAATCTCACCAACTCACCACAAACTCACCACAAACTCACCAACTCGCCACAAACTCACCACAAACTCACTACAAATTCAACAACTCATAACAAACTCACCACAAACTCACCAACTCACTACAAACTCACCACAAACTCACTAACTCACCAGAAACTCACTACAAACTCACTAACTCACCAGAAACACACTAACTCACCAGAAACTCACTACAAACTCACCAACTCACTACAAACTCACCACAAACTCACCAACTCACTAATTCACCAGAAACTCACTAACTGGCACACCGGCACGCAGGGCAGGCTGCGCCAGGTGTTCCTCAATATAAGTAGTTTTATCGGCACCTGGTGAATAGGCGACCTCAACACGCACTGGTACACCGGCATGAAGGGCAGGCCGCGCCAGGTGTTCCTCATTGTTAGTAGGTTCATCTGCACCTGTTGCTTGCGCGACCCCAACACGCACTGTTACACCGGTACTAGCGTCGACCACTGGACCAGCGGGTCAGTCAAAACGTTGTCCGTAACCCACATCCGATGGCTTCTCTAGAATCCTTCCCTGTGATATTTAGTATTTCCTAGAAGAGTAAAAATGTAAAACGTTTGTTTCTCACTGTCGACAGCACCACGAGCAGGTGCAGAAGTACAGCAGTACGCTGGAGACGCTGCTGTTCACGCAGGACCTGGACCCGCACATCCTCGACGTGTTCCACCAGTTCGTGGCGCTCACCGCGTAATTAGGAGAATTTTCATGGTGTTCAGTATTTGTGGCACATTTAAAGGACATTACTTAATGTTAAGTAAATGAGTTATGTATGTGTGAAATAAAACTGGGTTAACGTTCCGACTGCGCATAGTATAGTTCCGACCGCGCATAGTATAGTTCCGACCACGCATAGTATAGTTCCGACTGCGTATAGTTCCGACCGCATACTATACCATAGTATAGTACAGTATTTGCAGTAATCACTTCAAATCTATCTATCTAATCAGCCCACTGCTGGATATAGGCTTCTTTTTGTGCACTGCCACTTGTCTCGGTCCCTCGCCAGTCCCGCAATATGGTAACGACGTCGTCAGTCTATCGGGCAGCTGGTCTGCCTACTGATCTTCGCCCTGTTCTTTGCCGCCACTGTTTCATTTTACCGTCTAGCTAGTTGCCCCACCCAGCTCCATTTGAATCTGGTGATGCGCTTCGGTGGCTTAACGGCAAGGGCCGCTACCTCCTGCCCTGTCGTGGTTCGAATCCTGTCACGTACCAATGTGTTTTCGAATTTCGATTTATACCAGACGCTCTTACGGTGAAGGAATTACACACTTTGACACTTAAATATTACAATAGCCCAAACACATTCAAAGTAATCGCTATGACACGCTTTCGCTTAATAAATTGTACGGTACCCCGCACTAAACTTTTTCGTCAATTTTTTTCATTTTTTTTCATACAAAATTGATTTAAAAGCCATGTAATAATTTTGATGGATTCATATTGCATGACCAAATATGTACTTATTTGTAATACATGTCATTTCAATAGCTCCAACCATTTGTGAGTAAATCCCAAGTTTCAATTTCATTTGTACGACAACCACACAAACACGGTTTTTCCGAGACCAATGGTTATTACCATGTAATAGATAAACATATGCAAATTCGATATGCAAAGTTAGAGTTAATAAAAAATGATCTGTTTTTGTTGTATGACAGCTACTCCTCGGTTTGACTGTAGGAAGAAACTTCTGATAATCCCTCGGTGAAATAATTTAAAACTCTTGTTCCAAATTTGGTCCCAATCTGACCCGGGATTTAGCCTCCAGAGCAATCGTGACGGACGGACGGACGGAATTGAAATATTCGGTTTTTCGGTATGTGAACACATTTTCATGAAAATTGTAAAAACTTTTTTTTCTCCATAACAATACTTCCTCTACCCTTCGTACGTACGTACCATACTATGGGGTTGAGAAAGTAAAAAGGTACCCCTACCGGAGCGAGCAAAAATATTTTTAGTAGGAAAATAAATTGTCTAGCAAGACTGATTGATATGACCGCACGAGTATGTACGTTACAAATATATAAATATAGGGTCTTAACAAAGGTATGCACTTTTTTTAACTAGAGCTTGTACTCATGAAACTGAACTACTTTCCCCAAGAAACCCATGGTCAATTCGCAATTATATTTTTTTAGTTAAATTATCAAACTGCTCAGAATAACTCCCAGGTTTACGAACTTGACTCTCATAGGCTAAAGTTCAATGACCGCGCCGGCCCGCAATGGTACCTATTCTCGTCTATTACTAGCCGACAAACCAGTCTGTCCACCTAGATGGATGGTTTCTGGCGTATTCCACGCAATTTAATATTTTTATTTAAAAAGAACAAATACGAATTATGGGTTTATTTGGGAAAGTTGTTCAGTTTCATGAGTACAAGCTCCAGTTAAAAAAAGGTTTGTTAAGACCCTGTGTATTAAGTTTTTATCATTAAAATCTGAGACTACTTGATGCTATTGTTTTATCGCGAAAGATATAATGTTTAGTTTATGTAAATAAAAGTAACATAAGCTTGATTTTTGAATTCAGTTGTTTTATTTATGATTACTTATTCTACAAGGATATGTTTTTTTTACATTTAGACTAGATATTGTCAGTCCTCACTAGTGTTTACTATTACTATATTTCTATACAGTTGAAGTAGCAAGATGTAAAAAATAGTCTTAAAAATCAAACAACTTGAGCCGCAAAACATTCATTTTCAATTAATAGCTTAATTTGTATGGACTCGTCCTAGGAATGTAACTATTACATTAAAAGTTTTGTGAGATGAAAACAGTAAATAGTTTTCTTTTGATATTGCTGTAGTTCTTGACCAAGTTACTCGTTCGAGATAAAACACATTGCCAACATTGCACGGAATGTCCAAATATTACATTTTAGAAGAAGTCTATTTACATTACAAAACCTACGACAGATAACATTTAACAGATAACATTTCTTGCATCTTTATCGGACATGTAGCTGTATCCCCCTTAGTCCTACCGACAAAGGTGAATGGGGAATGATTTAAAAAAAATAATGATTAAGGCGACGACGCATAGAAAATTTTTATGGCGTGGATTTCTATTATTCTTAACAATTACAAAACATCCTGATTCTTCACTTCAATGACTTCATTTTGCCAGTTGCAGAAACACGATTCGTTAACTTTTATAACAGAAAAAATATATCTAAGAAATGATTGGCATTCTACAAGCAAACCACTCTAAAAAGTCGATTAGTCTACACAAACATATCAATATTATGTCAGTTGAATTTTTAAAATTAATTGTAGTTGTTTTTATTTGCTCTTTACACTTAAAGAAAAAAAAACAGGGACAACGGTTTTTCTAATGCGTCGCCATAATAAACATCTGTTCTTATAGTTTTCACTTGATATACTGCAATAGTTCCTCAACATCCTTCTTGGAGCCGAGGTAGCAAGGCGCACGCTGGTGGATAGCCGTGGGTTCGATATCCAGGATCGGTATCTTTCCATTGGTGGCTAATCCGCCAGCCTCCGTCACTATGAATGACATGGGGTTGCACTCGTAGAGCAAGCGGAGCTGTGGAGAAACATTTATTATTTGAGTTTGAAGAATAAGTACGAATACGAATTGTATTGCTTACTTGGCCGTCCTGAGCGTCGCGTTTGTGCCGTAACGGCTAGAGCCACTACCTCCTGTCACTACCTCCTGTCCGGGAGGTCGTGGTTCTAATCCTGCCACGTACCAATGTTATTTTGATTTTTATAAGTACGTTTATCCCTCGTTGGGGAACTTACATGAGCTGTTAAACAGGGTGTTTGGTGCATCGTGTGCCAAATTGAATTGGCCGTTAGGAGAGGTCAGTAGCTATACCTTCAGCCCTTATAATCTTTCCTATGTCCTACGGATTTTTTTATAATAATTTTTTGACAAGTTTTAAAGAAATATCTCCTTTCCAACAAAAACTGAAGTTATCTGCGAACACACATAAAAAAATACATATGGTCGAATTGAGAAACCTACTCCTTTTTTTGAAGTCGGTTAAACTAAATGGTAACTGTCAGTAATTTTAAGTTAAGTAGTGCCATATTACAGTGCACATCAGAATAAAATTTAAACTTTGAGGCTAAACCTAATAGTTTTATTTAATTTCAAGTTTAAATGCAGAATTTTGGATTTTCTTAAAAAACTGATTTAAAAAAAATCCATAGGCATATGAATGATTTTGGGGGCTGAAGGGATAGCTATTAGCTACTGACTTTTCCTATCGGTCAATTCAATTTGGCACACGATGCACCAAACACCTGTATAATAACATAACAACTACAAATAAATTGAACTAACAAACGGAGAAAATGACTTTCTCGCGAGAGCTTCTTACGAATTTCAATTTTTATTTTTTTATTTTTGTTTACAATTGTTAAGCCCTTGGCATCATCTCACCTGGAGAACTGGCTATATCTTATCTTCAAACCGGAACACATCAATGTTGTTAACACTGATGTTTGGCGGCAAGACTTGCATGGAAGGTAACGTTTATTAGACTTTCCAAGCATTCCACTCATAGCATAATATCATAGTGAACCAGTGCGACCGAGCTAGCGGAGTCTCCTAGGCATGTAAAGATTTTATATTTTATTGTGAAAACGGACTTACTTCAGGGATGACACCTATCGAGTTGTTTAAATAAACTTGGAATCTACCTAAATACAAAATTTCAGTTGATTTCCCGTTTTTCTCTCTCTTCATACCACAGGTACCCTTGGTGGGGAAACAAACGGCGGATCTGAGTTGAGCTAACGAAGCGAACGATAATAGATTCGTTAGGTTATATGATAATGTCGAAGAGCCTGGGTGGTGGATCTGATAGTTATGTAAGTAAGACCGTGGCCACGATGGTACCACGAAAGAAGTTTTTTGGTACATCTAACCACGGGAGATAAATGAAAATTTTATCCAAATCCTTAGAGCCGTTTCCGAGAAACCAATTTTATATTTATACAAGAATTGCTCACTTAAAGTAATAAGATTAATTTGACATCCCTTGCGCCATTTGGGAGAAAGTAATGTTTTCTTTTGTATGACAGGTATCATTTTTAAAGATTTTGAGGTGGTTCGATTAGCACACTAGCGCCTCCAATAGGAATAAGTGATTTACTCATTCTTATGGACTTTCATCGAAATCATTGAGTGTTTTTACGCACTTTTACCAGTTTTGCAAAAAATAACTTGTTGCTGATATTTACAGTTAATTGAAGTCCATAATGTTTATTTCTATTAGCGGCGCTAGTGTGCTATAATCGAACCGATTTAACCCTAAATTAAAACAAAAAATAATAAATACCGGCCATGTGTGAGTCGTACTCGCGCTAAAGAGCCCGAACTTATTCTAAAATAAGTTGAAGAAAAACTTAAAAAAGTAGGTACAAACAAGCTTTTATTTGAAAAGAGTATTTATGCTTAAAAGTCAAATGCTCACGATGCCATACACGTTTCGAAATTTTTTTAAAAAAAAAACAAGCGAGCGCAGTATGTCTTACGAGGGACTTTTTGGCGGGAATTTGTAGCGTTCAGTTTGTCATTTTTCTTTTATTATCCGAAAAATTACATTAGTGGTTTTCGATGTGTAATATTGATAGTGTATTTATCAGCGAAGTATCATTTATGTGTTTCTTGTGTAGGATAATGAAATAAAAGTGTGTATACTGTGTTTCGAGTTCCCACAAGAAGTCCGAGCAAGCTTTAGCAAAAGTGCTATCATTTTGCTAGAGTATGTAGGTTAGGTTAGTATATAGACAATGATATGATGTGAACGTGAAGAACAGTGACCTTGAAGACTGAAAAGGAGAAAATTACTACATAATCTGAAAAATATACTAAAAATTACTGAAGACGTGAATTCTACTGCTGAATAACATATACTGAAGACTAGGCGGTATGGCCAATGAGCCTTAGCCTGCCCTAAAAGGGCGAAGTTAAAAAAAATAAAAAAAAAAATATGTCTTACGAATTACGATTCTATTGAAAATAAAAGATGATCTTCGGACCTTGATTTCACCTCCAAAGTTCATCATCGGATCAACTTAAAATACCAAAATTACTATTGTCACCGGGAATACGGCTTCATACAAAATTTCAGCTCAATTGCTCAAGGTGCTCTAAAATCGTTGGCAAGATTTTACCTTTACAAACTAACTAACATAGATGCAAAGCTTTTAAAAATAATCATATTTCTGTCGCTCTCGTTGATGTTTTTTGAGAGAAATGAACAGGTATAATCGTGGGTGTGGAGGTATGGAACCCTCGTGCGCGAGTCCGACTTGCACTTGACCGATTTTTTGACACAACCTGCAGGACAGTTTTTTACTCACTTTGCCATTAGGGGCGGACTTGGTAGCGGGGTACATGAAGATGCCGCCATACTTGATGGTGCGGTGCACGTCCGCCACCATGGAACCCACGTAGCGCGCGCCGTAAGGCTTACCCGTTTTTGGCTGTTTCAGCGAGTTAATGTAGCTCTTGAGGCCGGCATCCCACTCCGCTGTGTACCCTGGTGATGGAAGGTGAGACTGATTTACCCGTATATTTACGGACGTTTGAACGAGTCTTCATTTTGCAAGGACAATGGTGCAAGAATTTTATTCATTACTTTTCAGATTTTGAATTTGAGAGCATTAATTTTCCGAACATCTTTTCTAGAAAATTCGTTTTCATCCAAAAAATAATATATTTTTCATTTCACACGCTCGGAAAGTTGTTGTTGTTTGTTTGCCATAACATTTTAGAGCGCTTGCGTTTTATCCGCTGGCGTGGTAAGTTTTTAAAATGGGAACCAAATAACAGTTACTATTAAGCTGTTTTTCTTGCACACAAAAATATTCCTTGCGGTAGTGAGGTGATAAATTATGTATTTCACTTGGCAGTAAAGTTATTTTGCGTCTTGACCAATGACATACTACTGGCGTAAGGACCCGGCCAACACGCGCGACTAATGCGCCCAGCTAATTGGTGCGAAAATCGAAAGTTTCGCACACTCGTGACTCAGTCGTCTGCGGGAAATTGTACAGCGCTGTGGAAAGATATTCCATATAAAAATGCCTTATTGTGTTGTTAAAGGCTGTAAAAATCATGAAAGAAAGGCTAAAAAGAAAAATGGGATGTCGTATTATCGTTAAGTAACCTTACATTGTATTTTTTCTTGTAAACAAATTAAATAAACGAATTTTTAAAGCGACAATTCTACCAAGATCCTTTTAGCTTTGTACTAACGTCAACTCTCGCCCACGCAAGTTCGTACGAGTTACGTCAGATGGCGTTACTTTTTGTTTGTATGAAGAGAATCTGAGTAAAATATGGGGACGGGCGGATCCTTATGTCCAAATCTGTGGTCTTGACCTTTAAAACACTCGCTACTCTCAGGATTCAATAGATATATCAACTTTGCAACCTTGCTTATCAAATAACTATAGTTTACTTTTAGTTTAGCTACTCAACAACAGATGGCGCTAATTGTCTTGACGCCAAGCAAAGCTTGGTCTTCAATGTACTGGAGGTTTATGGAGATAATAGTGCGGGTAGATTCCCGAGGCACGACGCGATTAACGTAGTTAACTGACTATTGGGCTGAGTCGTTTCTGGTGCCGTACATCTCACTGGCGATTCAGCGTGAAAATTCTGCCGGTGTTATGGGCAGTGGGCACTTTCCCGTAGGGAACGAGTCAGGGGAAATTATTTGACTGAGGTCTACCATTTTATGCCTTGTAGGTATGTATTTTAGACAGCTCCTCACCATTTCGCAATTCTTAAGCTCGCAAGAATCACGCAGAAGTTATAATGGGTTACGTATCGCCTATGGTCAGCAGTATAGACGTCCTCTATCTACGAAGATTGAAGCATTTTCGAGGATTAAAATTACCTTCATTGATGGAATAGATGTTTCCTTTCTCCGGTATCCTCATACTCGGGTCGGTCAGTATGAACTCCCCTATGGACGGGTCGTACATAAACCCATGGACGCCTTTCCCCCTGCCCAGAGTCAGCACCAGCATCGTCGCGGAGCCGTAGAGAGCGTAGCCGGCCGCAACCAGCTCCCGGCCCGGCCGCAACACGTCAGCTTCCGTCGGCTCGCCGACGGATGATTTTCTAAAAATTTGATTTTCAGAACATCTAAGGACCACTAGTTAGATGGCACTACGGTTTGTATTTACAAATTATTGCCGCCGTGGCAGTAAAGTTCTCGAGTGGACCGACGAACTGGTGAAAGGTCGCGGGACGCGGGCAGCGAAGGACCGATCGCTGTGGAAATCCTTGGGAGAGGACTGTGTTCAGCAATGTACATCTTTTCAGCGAAACTTTTTTATAGATTCACGTACAGGTTGGCAAAAAAGAGTTTGAGGTGGTGACAGATGGAACTAATTGATTTTTAACTCTAGTTTTCTATCAAAGGATTTGTCGTCGCTGCTTAGTGGTTTTTTTTTCATTGAATTTTGCAATTTTTTTATGCTAAGCTGACTACTGAATGAATAAGACTACCATAGGTGTGAAAGAAGCACCCTCAGTTTCTCAAATTCATTTTTGCCCGGCTGTACATTGCCATCTTTTGAATTTCAAGAGAACTACGTTTTTTTAAAAAACAATAAAACACTCATTGCGATACATAATCTTTATCATTCACAGACACCAGCGGATTCACAGTGGCCTGTAGTACATCAGTAGGAGGCTCTTTATCTTTCAGTATGCCGATTCCGGCTTTATTATAAAAAAGTCTCATTGAAAATCCAGGTAAGCCTTTGTGTATTTGTTCTAAATTTGTTTGTTAGAGGCATTTGATCCTCATGATCGATTCACGCCATCAAAGTACAGGGTTTTATTTTTTCGGATTTTACCCGGTTCGATTCCAGGGTGTAGCAAAGCGTATTTTCGAAAATCTTTGAATGCAGTTTTTCAAAAAAAACTGCATTCAAAAATTAAATCTTCTTTAAAAATAAAGGAAACTTCTCCTAGGAGTAGTATTTGATATCTCCAGTATTTAGAGCACAAAAGTGCGGTTACAAAATTCCACCTGTATTTCTGTAGTGTCTCAGAACGGAATAAATCGTCTCCGTTTATTCATAGTAATAAGTACTCCATGATGAACCGTATATTCCTCTAAAAATAAAAATATGTTACTTCCACAAACATGGTGTAGTTTCTGCTAAATCAGCTGTATTCAAAAAGCATTTAATCACTACATTTAGCTGACATGGAAATATTGACGGAAATAACCATATTTATGCGCTTTCGCATTCAACTTTCCATAGCGTAAGCCTCAGCGCATGGTTCAATAGGGATGACGAAAGCAAGTCATCTGATTTAGTGTTTATCATCTGTCAAAAACGATATTTTGTTCTAAAAATGTTTGAAATACCTAGGCGTGACGTCATAGTTTAGTAACGTCATTTAAGTACTCATTTTGTGATTTTGGTAAAATGAAAATCGAAGACTTGATGGACGAGTAAGGTTTTCCGAAGTTTAAGTAGGAGGGCAATTTAGTGATCAAGAGTTCATAATGTATTTCTGATGCTGTCGTCATCCCTATGTTTCCCTATTAATCCCTATGCTAGGTTCAGTTTGTTGTTCAGTTAAGTCTTCTCATTCACCTCTTGAAATTAGTGCGTCGTTCAACTATACACCCTGTATTATACTGACTTGTAAATGGAAAAGATGGATCCCACGGAGACGAGGCACTCGATGTTCGAAGATCCATCGAGGGGATCGAAACACACTACGTATTTTCCCCTTCTGTCACTCTCCACCTGTAATATAAAATAAATCTTGGAGTAGTAATAATAACCTAACCAATTTATTTAAAAAACCGACTGCATTTTATCCCTTTTTAGCAGTCGGGTGAAAATGTATCCTATTAATAAGAAGAACAACCAACTTAAGGACGTGCGAGGGGCATGAGATGACCCCCTCCAATTTTTTGCAGTAAGTAGTTCGAGTCTGACCCGCCCCGCGGCGTGTGCACACATGGCTATTGTGAAGTTATTACTTAATTTCTTTTATTAAAATACTGTGCCAAGTAATAGATTAATAAAGGACTATTATTTTCGATCTAAAACTATGTATCACGGGGTCTATACGAATCTAACGACACAAGCCGACATCCATTAAGCCGTTTAGGTTACAGGCTCAGCCAAAGAAACAGACATACATACACCCGATTCGGACCCGAAAAACATTACCCTCCATTTTAGGCAGTCAGGTAAAAATAAATCGATGGCCTTTTATTTATTTTGATGATAAGATGACCCTATAGAGGTTGACTGCTTTATCACCAGCCAAAAATGAAATTTTGTTCTAAAAAAATATTTGAAACGCCCGCAGCTTTGCCCGTGCAAATCCCGTTTTTTGCCATTTCCGTGGGAATTTCCCGAAATACTTTTAGCGGATGCCACGTCTTAATTGCTATCTATATTCTAAATTTCAGGGAAATCCGTTCAGTGGTTTCTGTTGTGCGTCTAGTGAATCACCTTTTCTTATATAGATTAAAGCATGCGGCGTGAAGTTATTTTTTTTTTCACAATTGGTAAGCCCTTGGCATCATCTCACTTGATAATCATAGTTTTTCAGCGTCGTTGATGATGGGTAATTCATCGATGATGAGTGTTAATGATAAGGTAGTGGCATGGTTGGTGGGTGGGTGAGGTAGTGATTTTAAAAAGCAGTTAAAATTTAAATTTTACCCACCTACATATTACAAGTGTTTTCTTATGGATTACACAGATGAAAAAAAATTGGACGATCTAAAACAAAGTTAGTAAGTATTTTTTTTGTACGAAGAAAAAAAAGAAAGATGATATAAATAAAGAGTTTGGATATAAATAAAAATAAAATAAATAAATGTTGTTAAAAAATTAGGTTATTTTTGATGCAGTCAACAACTTCAATGTTGAACATAATATTTTAAAGCACGAATCATGACCTTTGGAGATAACACTATTCGAAGTCCAAACTAAGAAAGTAAACAATCTCATAAAGTAAAAATAAAACTTGTTGTTAAAGAAACACAGGGATTGCAGCATGTTTTCGATTGTTATTTTCCACCCAAGTTCAAAGCAAATAAAAAAAATAATTCGTTGAACATTGCCCAGTGATAACTACACTATAATAATTTAAAGCAAGTTCGTTGTTGGTTTGTAAACTATTTATTGCATATAATATTATTAAAAAATATATAAGTTCACAAAACATTAATAATATAGCACAAGCAGACTTATCCCTCTCGGGATTTCTTCGGACCTTGGTATGTTGAAAGGACTACAGAGCCGTTGCCTGGATAACAGAGGCGAATTAAATATCGAGAGCACCCTAGGCAAGTACCTCATCGGCGCCCCTCTGGCCGACATATCACAGATGAGATACTAGTGCCATATTTTAACTAAGTAGTATGACGCACAAAGAGTCGTCAGGGAGAGTGTGCTCAGCTGGGCATAGTCTATGATTAAAAATACATTAATTGTAAAGTAAGAAGTATAGCACTCTTTATTTCATATCCAAAAATTGGGCTATGTCGACTGACTGATTATTGGTTTGTGAATTATCACATTAATGTTGCACTCTTGCTTGCAGAGCTGTAGCTAGAGTCGAATTTGAGGTATCGCATCACAGATATTATAATTAAATAGACCCATCTCGCTTCATGTTATGGCGCTTCAAATGCTATCTATACAGAGAACAAAGAATTATTATAATATGAAATGAATGTCACGAACTGTGGTATGCTCGGAAAAGTGTAGATACCTATCGCTACAATTTTTTAAAACCTTAAACTATGAACAAACAATTTAATTATAATAATTTATCTTAGTTTTTGGTATTTTTAAGGTAGGGCATTGCCCAACAATGCCCAACAATGCCCCCCCCCTGGCTACGGACGGCCATGCTTGCTTGTGAAACGAACACTCAGAAAAGGGAGCTCTGCCCTGGCTCGCGGTCACGAATAGATAGTTTCAGAAAAGCTTTCGAACGACCTATTAGTTTGAATTTAAACTAAGTTTTTAATATGACCTGCGGAAAGCAAAATTGCAAAGGAGACGCGAGCGCGTGAAATGTAAAGCTATACGATCTTTATCGTAGTACTTATATAATAACTAGCTTTTGCCCGCAGCTTCGCATGCGTGAACATAGTTTCTATAACTGTCATTGAGGGTGCGCAGAGTGCGAGCCGCTAGTGAGCTTTAGTAGTCTGCTGTATCACTGTCGAACCCCGCAACTATCTCTGAGTGAAATAGCACGTCAATCCTTCGCTTCATTTGATAATTTTTCTTTGCACTAGACTAACTTATTCAACAATAGAGATGACGACAGCATCAGAAATAAATTATGAACTCTTTATCACTAAATTGCCCTCCTACTTAAACTGTTTTTGACAGATGACAAAAAGTAACTCAGATGACTAGCATTCGTCATTCCTATTAAAATTAACTAAATTGGAAAAAGGCTTACTCGTACCAAGATTCCTCAACGCAATGGGTAACTGGCTAACCCATCTTCATGCTGGAGCTCATTTATAAAATAAAGATAAGATGGTGGTGAATACACTACCACCAACCAAACCGTTTCTAACAAAGTATGACTCGCCTGGAATCGAACCCGCGTCCTCATTTGTAAAGCGAGTGAAATAATCACTACGCCACTGAGATAGTTAAAAAGGAGGCGGTTCCTCTTTGGGTCGCTGAGCCGCCAGCGAAGAGAGTACTTACACATATGCTTTACAACACTGATGTCTCTAATCCTCTACCTACCTGTATAACTGTGGGGTGTTCCTCGGACACCAGCAGAGCGGTGGTGAAGGAAGACTTGAGCATGTTGATAAACAGGTCGTTGGAGAGCACGTCCAGCTTCTTCACCTGCTCGCCCTGCACGTTGGTGTCGCCGGAGATGCCGTGGCTGGAACACCACATCACAGAGTTCAAGAATGCCTTGTTTTTATATGAAGTAGCCTTATTATCTGTGCCAGTAATAACATGTGGAACTGAGACACGGTCGCTTACTATGGGCCTCATAATAAGGCTCAAGGTCACCCAATAGGGCAATGGAGCGTCCTAAATACTCGGAGTTTCCCTACTTGATCGAATCAGAAATGAGGAGAACCAAAGTAACTGACATAGCTCTCAGAATTGATAAACTTAAGTAACAGTAGGCGGGTCATCTAGCTTAGTAGATCTGACCGTCGTTGGGGCAGTAAAGTTCTCGAGAGGCGACTGCATAATAAGGTATACCGGCGGCGGCCTGGAAGCCGCTGGATGCGGGCAGCGCAGGGCCGGTCGTGGGGAAAGTCCTTGGAGACGGCTTATGATTTTATGTGATGATGATGATGATGATAAACGGCTTTGTCAGGGTAGGTGCAGTGTCTCCATGCATCTTGGTTCGAATCTTAAACATAGTTTGAACCAGTTGACCTTCAGCATTTTGCCACCTTTTTAGGGTTCCGTTGTCCCTACGAAGAACCCTTATAAGATTGTTCTGTCCACCCGTCCGTCAACATCGTCATAAATTTAACTTTTTTTTTGCATAGTTCAGATATAGATCTCAATTTCGAATAATTAAAAGAATATAATTTATTTTCTTAGGGATACCTACTTGTAAAGCTCAAGAGCTGTTTGGGGAGATGCCACCGGGGCACACACAGTAACACATTTATTTTTACTATGGTAACACTCTTGTACCATCATGGGAATAACGATGTAACGAGAACTCACACCTCATAACGCGTCTCATACCTAATAATATGTATTTTAAAAAAAAGGCCAAGTGCGAGTCGGACTCGCGCACGAAGGGTTCCATACCACTGTTATCTATAAAAATCACGTTTGTTGTATGGAAGCCCCCCTTAAATATTTATTTTATTTTAATTCACTTATTTATTTTCAAAGTGAAAAATACAACTTAATGTTCTGTAAATATTTCAAGCGTCTACCTGTTGCCGTTATCAATATCGAGAAAAAACGAACATACAAATCACGTTTGTTGTATGGGAGCCCCCTTATTTTTATTTTTTTTATTTTAATTTAATTATATATTTTTAAAGTGAATATATAACTTAATATTCTGTGAATACTTCAAGCGTCTACTTGTTGCCGTTATTAATGTCAAGCAAAAAATCGTACACGAACGTGGTCTGACACGTAACTGGCCGGGCCGGTTCGTTTGTATTAAATTCAATAATAAAAATTTACAGCCATGCTGTGCATACTTTCTCGCAAAGCCTTCACCGTCTGGTGTTGTCGAAAATACACAAAACAACAATAAACATTACGCTTATACATACCTAGTAGCAATAAGAATAGGTGTATTTGATAAAAAAAATAAAAATAATGGTCAAAGACCTAGACTTGAGACTATTAAATAAATTACCTAATTAAACAGTACCTAAATAAATTAATTGAAAATTAAAAAAACTGACTGCACAAAAACTTAAGCCCTCTTTTTTGTGTAGGGTAAAAATGTATCCTTTGTCACTCACCGGATCAAGAGTAATCTAATGACACCTTTAACTCCCAAATCCTCAACCCGTTTAGGCTACAGACAGAGCGAGCAAAAGAAATAGATATACATACATACAATCGAAAAACATAAACCCTCCGTCTGCCGCAGTCGGATAAAAATAATGAAAACCGGTCAAACGAAACTTTCTAAAAAGTGTGTTCCAATCAAGAAAATATATAATGTAAGCAAACCGGATTACATACGTTTATTACGTCTTGTTGTCTAAGTTTCCACTATCCATTTCATTTCAGCACCGACGAACCGATGAACGTTCGCGGGAAGCCGCTGGATGCGGGCAGCGCAGGACCGGTCGTCGTGGAAATCCTTGGGGGGGGAGGCCTTTGTCCAGCAGTGGACATCTTTCGGCTGATATAATGATGATGATAATGATTCATTTTATTACACTAAATGGATTACTTACGAGAAACTCTGTGGTAAAGTGACTATTTTCAACCGACTTCCAAAAAGGAGGAGGTTCTCAATTCGACTGCATTTTTTATGTTTGTTAACTCAGAACTTTTGACTGGGTGAACCGATTTTGATGATTCTTTTTTTATTTGAAAGCTAGTACTTTCCATGTGGTCCCATATAAATTTTATCAAAATCGGTTAAGTAATTTATTATAAAATTAACAAAAAACAAAAATAATAATGCAAAATTGTAAAATTGTACGGTGGAAGTCAGTTTTTTAAATGATGCAAATACAAACCGAAAAATACATAGGGACATAGTTATGTATGTCCTTACAAGGATATTTTGAACTATAGCAAAGTACATATATTATATTAGTATTAACATTCAGTATGGACACTCCCTGCCGCTCTCTAGATTGCGACCTCACCCCCTCGTCACCCAGACTGGTTATAGTTTGTTTCTCGAACGTATAGGATTTCGCCGTGATTTTGTTTGCTCCGTCATTATTTGTTTTTAGAAATGTCATTTCAGGACCGTTGCGTTGTATGCAGTGTCCGGGGTGTGCCTAAAGCGTCACATTAAGTACTGAGATATTTCGAGGTAATGTTTATCAAAACACAAATTTTCCCCTTTGTCTCAAAATATCTCAGCATCTGACGCTTTAGGTCAAAACGTCCTTAACTATATATTTTCGGTTTTCGGTTTGGATTTACATATACCTATCGAAAACATATTTCGAAAAAAATATCTTTGTAAGTACATTTAAGTGTGTCACTATGCCACGATCCATACAAAAAATTCCAACCCCTCTAAATTTTAGTATCTTCGCAACACATATCGGCACTATGTAATACAAATTTCACAAGCAGTAAAAAAATAATGGGTTTGTTAACATTTTGTATTTTCTTGCTTGATATACAAGGTACTAACAGTTTCGCGATGCCGGCTTTCCTCACGGCCGATTGTATCGCCTTCACAGCCGTCTGTATGGAGTTCAGGAGCTGGGTCAGGTCTCCAGTGGCGGTTGGAGCCGTCCTCTGCTGAGCCAGGACCCATCGCGTCAGGGTCATAGCGTTCACGTCGAATGCCGGTCCTTGCTGAGACATTTTATTTAAAAAAACTTCACACAACTAAAGAGACTTGAATCCCGTTCAGCGGATGCTGCGGCACTGGCTGGCTTGACTTAACTTAACTGTTAGTGAATGACGCGGCTCGCGGTCGGCACGGCTGGCGGGAGCTGCCGCTGGGCGAAGGTTAATTAACAACCCAACAACCGATTACATAATTAAAAGCAAGTTCAACGTAATGTCTCTGTTATCATATCATGTTTCTAGTTGACTTTATTTTGTACATTTATAATGTGTGAGTGGAGCATGACTGTTTATATGTGCGAAGTTTTGTTGTTGTTGTACTGAGTAATCCAAAGGCAGGGTTTTTGAAAACAAACAAGGATCTTATAATACGTTATAATATTATGAAAGATATATGTATAAATTAGAGACAAGTTTGTGGTGAGAAATAAAAACTAATAATAATTGATATTTTATAGCTTTACTTTATGTCTATGCAGCGTGTGTAACGATAGGTTCGAACGGCCAGAGTTCTGTACTAATGCAACTTCAGTTAACGACGAAAACCTCTAATAAGACCCCACAATAGCAGGGGGTCGTTTATTTTCAACGCTACTTACTTGGTTACATTTAATAAGTAAAAAAACCGGCCAAATGCGAGTCGGACTTGCGCAAAGTAGGGTTCCGTAGCCTTTTAACAAAATAAATGTATATTTTAAAAACTACTGGACCAATTTAGTTGAAATTTGGTACTTACACATATGTAAGTTGGTGAGTCCGAGTGGACCTTGGAATTTTTTTTCCTGTAAGAACGGAAGGATACAAAATTTTTCTCATAGATATTCTAGTAATCTACGCGTTGAACCTTATATACTTACTGTGGTTTTTTCAAAATTTTAGGCCACGTTCTTTCGGATCGTCAATTTTCTTAAATAACATCAAAACCATTTATCTTATAACTATAAAAAAGTACATTCGAGATTTTTCACACCAAGTCCTTTCATTCGATGTGTCACACGATGTAGTTTGCAAAACTTTTTTTTTATATTTTCTGATCTTCTATCGTGTGGCAAAATTAATCGTGCTATATCCAAGGGATAGACGGCGGTTGCCTGGTGTTTCACTTAGCATACCTGCGGTCACGTGTAGGGCATTTAGATTTACACCTACGGACGTGTAACGCGACCTTCTTACACATCTGGAATCAGATGTGCAGATTTCCTCACGATGTTTTCCTTCACCGTTAAAGCAATCGTTAAGTGTATGTACGTAAGTTTCGAAAAACTCATTGGAACATTGGCATTTGAACCCGGTACCTCTGGTAGGTTAAGAGGACCGAGTCTAGGTATACCAGTTGAGCCACCGACGACGCTTAGCTAATTTTCTAATTTACCCCCTAAAAGTGGCCCCCATGTTTAAAATTCATTAATTTACGTTACATACACGTCCATCTTTTGGGTCACCGATTTACATATGTGTACAAAATTTCAACTCAATTGGACCATTAGTTTCGGAGCAAATTATTAGCTGTGACAGACGCAAGGACGGACGGACAGACAAATACACGAGTGATCCTATAATGGTTCCGTTTTACCTTTGAAGTACGGAACCCTAAAAAAAGTACCTTCGTGTTATTAGACAGCTTACTGCTTAACAGAATTTAAACTCCTCTCTTTTGGGTTTTTCTTGATAATTTTGGTGGGTTTAGTATAAGCGCTATTAGTAATAATGCGTGGTATTAGGTACCTACAGTCGGGTGCATAGAATCTATTATTTAATTGTTATCCACAATTGGAAGGTTTTTGGCATTATTTTTGATGGTAGTGACGATGATGCCGAAGATGGAATAGGGCTTACCGAGATTGGCAACGCAATGGGGAACTGGCTATCTTATCTTCAAGCCGGAACACATCAGTGCTGTTAACATTGGTGTTTGGCGGCAAGACTTAGATAAGATGGTGCTGCTAGCCAAACGGGCTTATAAAATACCTAGCCACTAACCAAACCGTGTCTTACTAAATGAGACTTCTCCGGGAATCTAATCCGCGATGTTCTGATGATGGAGGCGGTAATAGGTACTTAAAATGTACTTAATCTAACGCCATACGTATAAAGTTTCATTCATCAGGATTTTTTTTTTTAATATTTTTTTAGGTCTAAAAATTTAAGGTTTTTTTTAAATTAATTTTATTTTTTTATTTAATTAGGTCTAAAAATTAATAGGTAGTAATAGTAAAATTATTAATCCGACTATAATTAAATTACCTATACACGTTTTTATACACGTTTGTACGAAAATCTATATTATATTCTTATATGTCCTTTTAGTTTAAATAGATATTTATTTATTTACAAAGAATCACTTCGCCTAAAAACATAGGTATAATCATTCTCCAAAACATTTATTCACCGTCACTACCACGCTCACGTACTCTCCGCGCTTAAACTCCGCGTCACAAAGGTACAACTTCTGAATAATTGATATAATATATATTTTTAAATGTAGCCCAAAGTCACATCTCTAGGGTTTTTATTTTATCGATGTTCATTTCGTTTTAGAGATATGTTTTTTTTTCAGACCGAAACCTGACAAAAAATGACCGCATTTTTAATTTTTTCCATTATTGAAAAAGTTTTTGAGTTTATTCATTTTTTTGCATTTTGTAGCCCTCGTCGAGACGCGTGTTTTGACATTCCAATTAGTCTCAAAATCCACGACACCAGGGCGAAGTCGCACTTTTACTGAAAATCGGGCCTGTAACAAAACGACAAAAAACACTTTCAAATGTTGAAACATACAGTCGAATTAAAAATAACCTCGCTTTATAAGGCGGTTAAAAAACGAAATAAAGCAAAAAAACTTATTTCGGACTTTTTGTAAAAATTTTGTCAATGCAGTCGTGTTTTTTTAGATGTTTGGCTTTTTAAATATATGCCAATTATTTGTCGATAATTTTTGATCTAGTTTCACTCCCTTTCGGGGTTGCACTTTATCGCGGGACATCCTGTATATGAAGATGATTTAAAAATTTATAAATCTGACAAAAGACTGTACTCTGTTACAATTGGATTTATTATCGCTACAAAATTTCTGTGATTTAAAAAAATAATAATATAAGTTATCCTAAATGTTACGTTATTTCATTCACGTCAAAAGGTTTCAACTATAAGGGATTTAGGAGTATTGTTCGACTCAAAACTGATACTCAGAGATCATATTATTGCAATAGTCAATATTTATTCTTTTCGGTTTTGTAGCACTGTAGGGTAATGAAATAAAAGTGTGTTGTAGTTCATGTTCCCACAAGAAGTCCGCGAAAGCTTGAGCAAAAGTGTTATCATCTTAAATGGAGTGTGTAGGTTTGGTTAGGTAGTTTGTAAGAAGTGTGTGAAGAAGTAAAAAATTATAATAATATTAAGGACTTGATTCCATAGCCAAGACAAATTAAAACAACAACAACTATCAAAAAACAAACATCCACAGACTTTTTAGCTGGAATCAGTGATTTCTATACTCCTTGGCTGGAATTTGTAGCGTTCAGTTTGTCATTTTTCTTTTATTATCCGAAAAATTACATTTAGTGGTTTTTGATGTATAATATTGATAGTGTATTTATCAGCGAAGTATCATTTATGTGTTTCTTGTGTAGGATAATGAAATAAAAGTGTGTTTCGAGTTCCCACAAGAAGTCCGAGCAAACTTTAGCAAAAGTCATTTTGCTAGAGTATGTAGGTTAGGTTAATTTATAGACAATGATATGATGTGAACGTGAAGAAACAGTGATCTTGAAGACTGAAAAATAAACTGAACAATTAGAAAGATTGACAAGAGAAAAATGTGAGGAAACAATGATATTGAAAACAAAAAAAATGGACTGGACATCTGCATTTGACCAATATAATGAGCTTTTGACTACGTAATCTGAAAAATATGCTGAAAATTACTGAAGACGTGAATTCTACAAATTAATACTACTGAAAAACATATACTGAAGACTAGGCGGTATGGCCAATGAGCCTTAGCCTGCCCTAAAAGGGCGAAGGAAAAAAAACCAAACATACACACAAAATCAAATTTTATCAAAATTCTGAATAACTCTATCAAACATGGCGCGTCCGAAACCGAAGTTTGCAGAAGGTATATAAGTTGATAATTACTCTCGAAATAAGCTTGATAAAATGGTACATTATGTTTTTCATGTGCCACAATCAAATGCTCTACAGCTACAGTGAAATTTCTCTTATTTCAGGTGAAAAAGTGTTGTGTTTCCATGGCCCATTAATTTACGAGGCAAAATGTTTAAAATGTTCTGTCACGAAAGACAAACACGTGAGATATTTCATACACTATGCTGGGTGGAACAAAAAGTAAGTGTTGCATCGCAGAAACAGTTATTACCTACTTTTTTTTTATGTTTTGACCAAATGATTTAAGGTTATATTGTAAACAATGATTTGTTTGATAGCATAGATTTTCCCAGCCTCGCCCAACGCTAGTTGCAACATCGCTTCTCTATCCAAATTGTCAGAATGGGCACTCAGTTTTCTATCACGATCATTATTTATCCACCCATTTATCTCTTTTGCCTCAGCAGGCTAGCAGCGACACCTAGAATCGAATATTTTCATTTAATCAAATACATTATCACAAAATAACCTAAACCCACTACATACCACAAGTACGACAAACCTTTCTAACAACTATTTATCCATATTTTTTTATTTATTTACTTATTAAAGAGTAATGTAAGGTGGAGTGCGAATGTAGCAAAGAAACTGTCTGTATCTTTAAAGCATAAGGTGTCTAAATTATCTTAAATCGAGAGAACATCTTTATCCACATTTTTTAAGCCAAGTGATTCGACAGCTTCCACAGCATCTTCATAACTTGCTGCGCACATAAGGTAGACTTTCGAAAACATTTTGAGCACTGAATTCTGGAAATCATAATATTTATGTGATACTGACTTCAGTATTTGGTACTGGTACTTGTTATTCAGTAAACCTTTTTTGCTAGCTTCATTTTTCAATTGAGCTGCTCAGCCCGGTCAGACATGGAGATATAAATGCTTAACTCGGAGGTGCACTACCCAACCTGAAGACTCCGGGTGAAACCCGGAGGGTTGGCAGCCTTTGTCACATCCCATGTAGGGATGGTCCCACCTTATTGTGTTTATTTACTTGGGAACAATACATAATCTATTCTACCTCAAGTTAGGCCCATATCTGGAGGGAATAGTCAAGCTCGAGGGGACTGAACAAAAGTAAACAAAAAACTTGGTTTCAAATAGGCAAATCTTGAAAACTACCACAGAAAACACATCAAGTGCTGGTGACTTCTTATATTGTGTGTGTTCATTAAATAATGTTTTATTTTTGTAATACACTGGAACAAAAACTAAATAAATAGATGGGCCTCTTACGCAGGAATTCCAGAAAACAAAGCATCTTTAACTGGCATTAATAAAGTCTCCTCAAAAAAAAATATTGATTAAATTTTAAAAAAGCCATGGTTTAGTAGTCATCATAAATTCTCTAGACTAGTGAGTGCACAGTGAGTGTGTGTGACAAAATAAAAATAACTGATCTCATAAAACGCTCAGTAAACACTCAAACATTTGACGAATTGTTTAAGCATTTACCAAGCCTTTTATGTTTGTGTAAAAGTGTATAAGTAGGTATGTGTAATATGTGTATAAGTGGATAAGTAGGTATGTGTAGTATGCCTGGCAACACAAAGACAGATGAACATTTTAATGCTCACAAATATGTGCTTGTACAAAAAAATCAAAGAAACCTCTCAGTGATTCTCAGAAATCTCTCAATATAATTTTTACAGCAAAAGTAAGAATGTATAAAACACAAAAAATTTCAGGTAAAAACAACATTTCTAAACGAAATAGTTAGGAATTTTGGTGAGCGTAAAAAGCATTTACATCACAAATGTTTTTGTTTTTTTCTTTTAAGAAAGAAATGTAGGTTAATTCTTTAGTTTTGTAGAAGGCAATTGAAGCTCAATATTCTTACAACACCCACAACAAAAAGTGATATCAGAATTTGCAGGAGGCAATTGAAGCTCAATATTCTTACAACACCTGGAACAAAAAGCGATATCGATAGTGGTTCAAAGTAATAATATAGAGTTTTCACGCCACTCACATTGTTGGATTTCTTGACAGGCAAGGTGAACTATGTTTGAAAATACTATCAAATTAACAAAAATTGAATCAGAGTTAACATCAAATTCTACTCGTGAAGTAGAAACTACAGATAAATTGGAGTACCTACAAGACATAGAAATCACAACATGCAAGATTTGGCAGACCAACCAAATAACAATAGCGGGGGCAGTAATCTTTTCAATTTATGAAAATGAAAAACAAAGCTATAAAGGCCACCAAAGTGACCAGCAGAACAAATCCGAAAGCTGAACGGAACACTCATTTCTTTATCAAAACAATCTGGCTCTCCTGATTTCTTATATTGGTGTCAGGCTGCTTGTGGTTGACTGGCTGTGGCTAGTCAGTCGTCCTCTCCCATCCTAGAGCAGGTCTCTCTTACCAAATACGGCACCCCCCGGTTTATTTGGCTTGCCCGGTTCAGTCGCTACTGGCTTGCTGGGTGTAGTGTTTATGTTGAATGAGTAATTAAAAAAAATCTCGTCTTGATCTATATACCTGGCAACACCAGTTTAACCGCCTCCGTGGCGTAATTGTTAGTCTATTCGCTTCACACCAGGAGGTTCGATTCCCGGCGGGGTCAACTTGTAAGACTCGGTTTGGTTGGTGGTAGGGAATTTTCTAAGCCCGCCTGGCTAGCTACCACCATCTTATCTAAGTCTTGCCGCCAAACATCAGTGTTAACAGCATTGATGAGTTCCAGCTTGAAGATAAGATAGCCAGTGTTCCCAATGCGTTGGGGAATCTTGGTAAGCCCGCTTCCATCTTCGGCATCATCGTCACTTACCATCAGGTGAGATGATGCCAAGGGCAAACCAATTGTGAATAAAAAAAAACAGGTATTAATCTTTTACTTGGTAGGACAATGGATCGGGTTCTGGATCCCAACTGGGTATTTATTATTAATGTACAATTTACATATAGCCCCCAGTTAAAATTCTAAATTCTTGACCACTTGAACAGTAACATGAGACATCACACTCTAAATAACAGAGTTATAAACATCTGGAACATGTTGCCTCAGGACATACTTGGTCCCTCTCTTAATGGCTCAAGTGCTTCCAATAGCAATGGAAACCGGATTGTCATTTTCTGATATTTTGTTCTCTTCATCATTTTTCTTACAGTGAAGATTTGTAATCAGCATGTTTTAAATTAATTTTGTTAGTTATTTATAAATCTTTAGCTATAAATCTTCCGAATAGGTAAGAAATAAGTTTAGGTTTAATAAATAGAAGTTAATTAAATTTATGTGTTTACAGCTGGGATGAGTGGGTGCCAGAGAGCCGAGTGCTTAAGTACAATGAAGCTAATGTGCAGAGACAGAAAGAGGTGCAGAGGACCCACTCCGCTCAACCAGCTAAAACAAAGAAAAGTATGTAATTTTTTACATAAATCATCATTTTATTTGCCGAATGCTTCTTTCGCAAAAAAAAACTTCATACAAATCAATCAGCTGATGGATCATCTTTGTGCATTTTTGTATGGAGGGTCCAATTGTTTCTTGAGAATTGACTGGGTTCCTTGGGGAAAGTTGTTCAGTATGATGAGTATAGAACCCCCAGTTAACGGGTCCTACATAATTTTTTTTACACCCTGTATACAATGTGCACAGACATTATGAAAATCATCAAAAGCAGAACTGGGCCCCTTAAGATTTTTATCACACTAATATTATAAACGCGAAAGTATGGATGTTTGTTTGTTTGTTCCTCTTTTACGCCTAAACGACTGAATAGATTTGGATGAATTATGAATGAAAAAATAGGTAGATAGATAAAGCACTAAGAATGTACGAATTCCACATTCGGCTCGTGCACCGTGCACAGCCATAAAAACTATTTCCACAAAGCCTTAGGCAAAAGCTAGAATATGATAATTGCTAGAGGATAGTGAACCTGCTGTTTCCCGCGGCTTCAGTTCAACTTTGTGTCGTTCAGTGTTTTCATACAAAACTAATTTTGGATAATATTTTTTTATTTTTAATCATTGATTTATAAAATGAAACCTATTAAACTTAGCTTTTGTTCTGACTAACAACCTTTCAAAAATTTGTCAAAATCGGTTAACTTTAAAGAGGTGAAAATTTGTATGAAAATTATAATTTTCGACGTAGATGTCTTTTCGCTGCTGATTTTTACTTTCGAGCGACGAAGGAAAAAAATCAAAGTTGAGATTTAGATGGGGATCGATTGTCTTAAACTAATAATCTAAAAAACAAAAAAAAATGTGTGTATGTGTCCGTCTGGTGCTCTAGTTCCCAAACTACTGAATGGATTTGGGTGAAATTTGGGTTAGGGCAATATTATTTTTTCATCTCCAAGCATTATTTTTTTTAAATTTCCCCTATATTGCTTTTTAGTGTTGCCACCATAATAAAAAAAACCACTAATTATTTATAACTCAAAAATGGCTTTAACGATTTTGATGAAACTTTAACTGTAAATATGGCCTACAGTAAGCGGTGGTCCGTTTTTTCCTAGAATAAAAAACGGTAATTTAAAAAACTAAAAAACCCGCCTGCGTTTCTGTGTAATTTGGAAATGAAAAACCCTAAAACAAGAAAGTCGTCATACCCGATTGCACTTAACTTAAGAAAAATTGTAGCAGTCGGGACCCATTCTAGAAAGTCAGCCGTCTAGTCAGTATATTGGAGTAATCTGCAATGTAATATAGGTATGTGCTCTCAATTCACTATGCCTCCATTTCTAGAATGGGTCCCGACTGCTACAATTTTTCTTAAGTTAAGTGCAATCGGGTATGACGACTTTCTTGTTTTAGGGTTTTTCATTTCCAAATTACACAGAAACGCAGGCGGGTTTTTTAGTTTTTTAAATTGCCGTTTTTTTAGTTCTATTATTGAATGAGTTCATTTGAATGTGGCGCCAAAAATCCGCCATTTTGTTTTTATTTATTTTATACCACTGGGTATAAATAAAAACAAAATGGCGGATTTTTGGCGCCACATTCAAATGAACTCATTCAATAATAGAACTAAAAAAACGGCAATTTAAAAAACTAAAAAACCCGCCTGCGTTTCTGTGTAATTTGGAAATGAAAAACCCTAAAACAAGAAAGTCGTCATACCCGATTGCACTTAACTTAAGAAAAATTGTAGCAGTCGGGACCCATTCTAGAAATGGAGGCATAGTGAATTGAGAGCACATACCTATATTACATTGCAGATTACTCCAATATACTGACTAGACGGCTGACTTTCTAGAATGGGTCCCGACTGCTACAATTTTTCTTAAGTTAAGTGCAATCGGGTATGACGACTTTCTTGTTTTAGGGTTTTTCATTTCCAAATTACACAGAAACGCAGGCGGGTTTTTTAGTTTTTTAAATTACCGTTTTTTATTCTAGGAAAAAACGGACCACCGCTTACTGTAGGCCATATTTACAGTTAAAGTTTCATCAAAATCGTTAAAGCCATTTTTGAGTTATAAATAATTAAATTTGTTCGCCAAATTGTTATTAGTAATATACAGGATGTTTATACTAACTATGTTAATACCAATATACATATTAGCAATATACAGGATGTTTATGGTTATACCACGTTAGTATTAATATACTAGATGTATATGTTAAATCAACATTACAATACAAATTGAAATTACAAAGTGCTATGCTCGGAGCTTCTCTGCGTGATCCAATTAGAAATTAGGAGATCTGCAGGAGAACCAAAGTAGCCGACATAGCTCTCAGAATCACTAAACTGAAGTGGCAGTGGGCAGGGCACATAGCTCGTGGAACAGGTCCGCACTACCAGGTTGTTGGGCTTCCAGGTAGACGACGCTCTAACGTGGGAGGCTCACATAGACGGTCTCTGTGCTAGCTTAGGTCGCGCGTGTTTCGCCTTACGCCGACTGACGGCCACCGCATCCATCGAGGCTGTGCGAACGTGTTACTACGCTACAGTCCACTCCAGGTTGACCTATGGACTCGAGCTGTGGGGTCGCGCTGCCGATATCCAGCGAGCGTTCGTCATGCAGAAGCGCGCTGTACGAGCTATGGCAACGATAGCCGATGACGAGTCGTGTCGCCCGTTCTTCACTAAGTACAACATCTTGCCAATCCCTTGCGAATACATCTGCCAGGTGCACCTGCCTATACGTGCACGCGAACTTAGAAACATATAAACGCAAGGGTACAAACCCAAGGCACGACTTACGTAGCAACGCCAACAAGGACCAGCTAGTGACACCGTTTCACAAGCTGAACAAATCGGAACAGTCCGTATACAACGGTGGCGCCGTCGCGTCGTTTATAACAAACTACCGGATAATATTAGAGATGCAGCATCCACCGCGGTGTTTAAGTCCAAGCTCAGGAAATGGATATCTCATAACCAATTTTATAGCCTTAATGATTTTTTAAATTTAAAGATTTAATGTATTTTATTATTATTTATTGTAAAATCGACATTCGCTATTGCGACATTGTTATTAATTTAAAGATTTAATGTATTATTGACATTCGCTATTGCGACATTGTTATGATTGATTATATTTAGATATATTTTTGTGAACTAAATTTCGCAACCTGACCTGCAACACGAAAGTTGTCAATAAAATTATTGTATTGTATTGTATTGAACACATGGCCGTTGGGGTAGTAAAGTTATCGAGTGGCGACTGCGCACAGGAAAATGTAGCGTAGGTAGGCGTAGTGGACCGACGACCTGGTGAAGATCGCGGGAAGCCGATAGATGCGGGCAGCGCAGGACCAGTCGTCGTAGAAATCGTTGGGGGAGGCCTTTGTCAAGCAGTGGACGTTTTTCGGCTGATAAGATGATGATGATACGTTGGTACTAGTATACAGGTGTAAAAAAAATGGTGTGGGACCCATTAACTGGGGTTCATCACACTAAACAACTTTCCCCAAGGAACCCACCGTAAATTCTTAAAAAAAATATGGTCCCCTCCATCCAGGAGTGCACAAAATTGGTCAACCAGCTGATCATTTCAACGAAGTCACTGAACAAAAGTTTTTCAGTATGATGAGTAGAAGCCCCGGTCGGGACCTACACCAATTTTGTTACACCAGTATCATCATAATATCAGCCGAAAGACGTCCACTGCTGGAGAAAGGCCTCCCCCGAGGATTTCCATGAAGAGCAGTCCTGTGCTGCCCGCATAAATGCGGCTTCCTGCAACCTTCACCAGGTCGTCGGTCCACCGTTTGGGAGGCCTGCCTACGCTACGTCTTCCGGTGTGCGATCGTCACTCGAAAACTTTACTACGCCAACGGCCATCTGTTCTACGAGCTACGTGCCCTGCCCACTGCCACTTAAGTTAAGCGATTCTGTGAGCTATGTCGGTAATTTTGGTCGCATTATCATCTACCTACCTTGTGTAAGTTATTGTGGAACAATCAAAGACAGTGTGATGATAAGTATCTTGTTTACACTGTAGGAAAATTCTAATGAAAGATACTTAACAGTGCATCTGTTTTCCCGCAGCCCCCGCCAAGGGTCGCAAGTCGGAGGCAGGCACCACGCCCGCGCGGGAAGAGTCTCGCGCCTCCACACCAGCCGGTATGTTACCTCTTTTATACGAGATGAATATTGAATTAAGCACGATATACGGTCGAGTTCACAATTAGAAAAATACTTTAAGGTAGCAATACACGTCAGATTTTCCCATATAATAGTCGGATCCGATAGTCTGATTCGACTATCGGAGGGCTTAGGTGTCATGTATTTGTTTAAACACTCAGTACATGTCCAATCCGACTTACGGAATTCGTCAGTACATGTCCGATCCTAGTCGAATCGGACGTGAGTTGGAAACTGTGCCTCTGCGTTCTTTGGAGAGAAACAAAATAGACGTTCGATTTCTTCCTCCGACTTGCCAGTTGACTCTAGCGTTGAAAATAAATCACAAAAAAAAGGATATCAGATGGAGGCATAGATTGCAAAAAAAAAACTCATTTGGATTTCGCCCTATAGAGGAAAGGTGGAGAGAAATCTTCTTAATAGCGTACGGAGCGTACACTAACGTCGCTGGCATCATTTTTGAAATAATTCTCCGATTTAAAAAGGAAATAACGACACCTCGCACTTTAAAATCCATCGATCAGTTTAGGCTACAGGCTCATTTAAAGAAACAGACATACATAACAAACCAGGGCTGATTGAGAACTGTCCGAAACGACAATTTTAAAAAGAACACACCAAAAGTAATATCCTGTTTGTTGATAAAACATGGTTGTATCAGCGACGTACACTCACACATGAAGTTCTTTTTATAGATAAGATTCTGCCATCTTTTCAAACATAGTGCGCCAAATTTAAACAAGACGATGATGGAATTTCTGCGAGAGGATCTAGGTACTTATTAAAAAGTCATCATTATATTCTGCCATCTTTTCAAACATAGTGCGCCAAATTTAAACAAAACTATGATGGAATTTCTGCGAGAGGATCTAGATACTTATTGAAAAGTCATCATTATATTCTGCCATCTTTTCAAACATAGTGCGCCAAATTTAAAGAAACCGATGATGGAATTTCTGCTTCTTTCTGGAACTATTTATCTGTCGTACTTTTTCATAACAATGCTAAGGTGTAATGGTTCTAGATGATTGATTGTTTTGTATTTTACGCCTCCATAAATGGTCAAAAGAGTTCACAAAATTGAATGTCTCTTAAAGTTGTGACAGATATCAGAGATGGTGAGCGTTTCGTTTAAATACGTTTTTAATATTTTACAATAACATTTGGGAATTAAAAAGATTTGCGCGCGATTGGTGCCGCGCTTGCTGCCCTTGACCAAAAACAACGTCGAGCGGGCGATTCATTTGAGTGTTTGGTGAGAGATTCTAACGATTTTTGTGGCGTTATGTGACTGAAAGGCTCCAGAATGGTTGAAAGAAACAGTGGACTGTATAGTCGTTAGTACTAATATATATACTGTGGTATAGTACTGTTCTTTAATGGCACTGACTGACATTCGCAGATAAGTAAAAGCAAATTCACTATACGTTGCGCACACACAATCTTAATGTGGAGTCCCGATATGGAATGGCGCTGGTGCCGTGGCTGGTAGCCCTCCTCCCGCAGCCCCTTCACACCGCACAAGCCGCTCTCGTAGACAGTGACAGTAGACGAAACATGGATATACATCACTATACTCCTGAAATAAAAGTATCTACCATCTAAGCAGTGGACTAAGAGTGGGAAACCAGCGCCGAAGAAAGCGAAAATTGTTTTATCGGGTGGCAAAGTGATGGCGACTGTTTTCTGGGGTGCCCGAGGCATGATTGGAGCGGATTATCTGCAAAAGTGGTGGCGTCGGTAGCCGAGGGCCGCTACCTCCTGTCCGCTATGTGGTTAGTTGCAGGGGTTGGGCAATGTTTGTTGCCTGGCAAGCACGTTGCATCCAAGCGTCCTTCCCCGCGCGCAACTAGTGTTGTCGTAGCCGGCCACGTGGCATATGGGCGAAAACAACGCGGGGCACGTGAGTTGTCCATTAAGCGGAACTGCTGGTTTAATTACTGGCAGGGAAGCATCTCCGGCACTTGCCTGGTGAGCAAGAAGAGCTAAGCTAGTACTGCTCCGGCTGATCCAGCCGCGTAGGAGTCCGGGAAGTGAGCGTGCCTACAGCTCCGGTACCACACCGGATATGTGGGAGCCAGCTTCTCTGGCGTCACGAGCGGGGATCGAACCGCCAGCAGCGAAAGCCGCGGGAGGTGAGCGTGCCTACAGGTATGTATTGGTTCTCTTCCACGAGGCACTCGCCTTGCAGAGTACCGGGACAAGCGTCTTGGCGGCAAGACCTACCGTAACTGGTCCTTGTCTTTACCTTATGGTGTTGGCAGGAATAGCGGCCCTCATTATATGACCTAGCTGTCGGTGAGTGAGGACGCTATATCATAAACCTGGTAGTAGTAGATATACGAGAGGGAATGTCCGGGAGATCGTGGTTCGAACCCTGCCACGTACCAATGTGTTTTCCAATTTCGAATTCATATGAACGTTTATCGGATGCTCGGATAGAGCGTCAGGCTCTTGCGGTTAAGGAAAACATCGTGAGAAAACCTGTACACGCCTGCGGAAAAACTCGGAAGGTTGTGTGTGAAGCGAAGTGTGTTGGGCCTGCGTGGTCGACTAAGGCCCGATCGCCCTAATTCAGGGTAGGCTTTAGCTCCTCGGTGGTAACGTATATGAGCTGATATGAAGATTTGCAAAAGAGAACAACAGTAAATTGAGAGTACTACGCGCGCTTGCGCTTGTTGTAAAAAATAAGTGAAGAAATCCGTAAAAAAACGACCTCATTTTATTGATCGTTTTTTCTTGAAAAAAAAATGTGTTCCATCATGACAACGCGCCTGTTTACATTTCGATGGTTGTGCTCGCCAATCTCCATGAATTGCGGTTTGAATTGCTACCCCATCCACACTATTCCCCCACATCTGGCCTCGTGCGATTTCCACTCGTTCCCGAACTTGAAGAAATGTTAAGGTGGCCAGAGATTTTCATCAAATGATGAATTCATTGTCCCCGTGAAAGAGTATTTAGACAATAGACAGATTTTTATGTGACACAAACACACACCGATTACATAACATAAAAAAGAAGTAAAACACATAGAAACAGAAAAAAAAAAAAAGTTAACACAAAAAACAAATAAGACCAACGGAATCGGTGTAGTGCGATGTCAAAATGGACTTTTCTCAGCATTAGCTGCAGGAGAACTGCAGCGCTGGTTTTCAGAAAAGCCCATGGTGTCGTGTCCGCGAAGCGATCGGTACAGTAGTGCGATAATGTAAACAATATAATAGAATAAATAATTTAGTGAAGTAGATTAAATTGATACATAAAATAAAATAATGTTAATAAAATAAAAAGCAATAATAATAAAAGGACATGAGAGAAATAAACCTATATTTGTTACCAAAATCATGGTCCTAACTTAATCACCTTAGGTATGTTGGAACAACTCGGCCACCTATATGCATCTCTTTCTGATAGGATATAAGATAATGTTTAAGCTTTAATTTAAAGGTGCCTATAGATCTTAGTTCCCTGAGAGGAGGTGGCAAGTTATTCCAACATTTGGTGGCCGCATATCTAAAACTGCCCCTGAAAGCTGCAGTGTGGTGAATCTGCGTATTAAGAGGCCGACTTGCCGTTCTTATAGCTTGCGAGTCAGAAGTTTGACGCCATTGTAGTTTTTCAAATAAATATTCCGGCAATCCTGTTTTTACTAGCCCAAACATAAGAACAGACAGATGAACCTCTCTTCGTAATGACATTTTAAGAATGTTGGCATCGTTCAATTTCGAGGGGTTAAAATCATTTTTTTTCAAACTGGTATATATAACAGCATAGTAGAAGTGCTGAACTAAATGTATTGAGGTAGGGGGAATGTACGTTGAACAATAAATTTAAAACATTTTTAAATTTTTATTTTGAACAGATTATAAAAGTTTTTCTTTGTCGTTTAGGAAACTTATCTATCAGCCCTCGTACATGCATACATACATACATACAGAGGGGGTCACATAATTAAAAGCGATTCACAATTATACATCACTTTGTAAACCGTCAAAGATTATTCTCCTAAGTATTTTAAGCAGGTACATCTTTTACTTCTTTAAAACCGTCATAGGTAGCTGGCTGAAGTATTATAAGAGAATTACTAATAAATAATAAAAAAGTAAGGGGGTATAGGGGCATACAAGAAACGTGTTTTAGAGTTTTTTTTGTTTGTTTTTGCTCTATCGTAAAAACATTACACTTGACTTGTGTAGTCTGAAACTCGTTTTTTTTTAAAAAAAAAACATTGAGTGCGTTTGGCTGCACCTCATCTGATGGTGCCGATGCAGGCGAGGATGTAACACGCAAACTCAAGTAGTGCCTATTCACTTTTAAATTATACGAATTGGATACAGACACCGGCAGGGAATTCCACTCCTTGTAACATCGGTTTCGTTTGCTGTTACAGGCAAGGAGGCTGAAACGCCTACTCCAGCTAAAGCCGCCAAAACCCAGAGTAAGGACACTCCCGCCGACTCGGGATCCGACCAGCCTAAGTAAGTAAACTCTAAATTCATCAAACCGCAGATAAAGCAGAGTCCATACTCCTAATTAAAACAGACCTACGAAACTCCATACGTTGAGTTTTAGTTTCGTTTTTTTTTTTTTTTTTTTTTTTTTTTAATTCACAATTGGTACACCCTTGACAACATCTCACCTGGTGGTAAGTGACGATGTTGCCGAAGATGGAAGCGGGCTTACCAAGATTCCCCAACGCAATGGGGAACTGGCTATCTTATCTTCATGCCGGAACACACCAATGATATCAACATTGATATTTGGCGGCAAGACTTAGATAAGATGGTGGTAGCTAGCCAGGCGGGCTTAGAAAATGCCCTACCACCAACCAAACCGAGTCTTACAATTGACCCCGCTGGGAATCGAACCCGCGACCTCCTGTGTAAAGCCAGTGAACTTTGCCTCTGAGCTACGCTCATTTCTCGTCACAAGTTCTTAATTGTAGTTGTCAGATCATAATAATAGTAATGTGATCGTCGAAGAATGCAATACAGAGATTAAACTAAATAAATAAACAAGATGTCTAATTAATGTAGAAAACTACGCTAGAACAATAACAGAAAACTTTAAAAAAATGTCAGCATGAAAAGTTTGTAAGGAATAAAATAAAGTTTGCTACCTAAAGTTACTAAATTTTAAAATTTCGCAGAATTAAATTCACTTTCCAGCAATAAGTCTTTCAACCGGCAGCGCCTAAATCTTAAATGAGGAACTCTTTTTAGTAAATTTCGTTAGAGTTCATAGAAAATATTGTTAAATTGCCAAAAAAGTTTTAGAAATAGAAAAAGAAAATGACGAAAAACTCGAATATTTAAAATTCCCGCCACAGTTCCTGTCATGTCAATTCATCTGAATGAAATATAACCTCTCCATATGCGTGACCTCTATTTCACCTTTTGTCCTATTCTATTTGAAATAAACTATAGTCAAAGTATATTGGGTGACTTTAAATTAGTTCTTGATAATAAAAGATATGCATGTACTCGTGATTACACACAACTTTCTCAAAGAAACTATATGTCAAGTATGAAAAAAAAAATTAGTCCTCGATACATAATACGATATCAAATCTGCAAAGATGTATAAAGCACCAAAATTTTTTTTCATATTTGACATATAGTTTCTTTGGGAAAGTTGTTTGTAATCACCAGTACGTTCATATCCTTTGCTATCAAGAACTAATTAAAAGTCACCCTATATATAAGTTCTAACAAAATTAGCTGAAACTATTTTAACTGGTGCTTCTACCCATGAAACTGAACAACTTTCCCCATGAAACCCATAGTCAAATCTCAAAAAAAAATTTGAACTTCCCATACTAAGTTGGCTGATCAGCTGATCGAGTTAGTATGGGAGAGCCAAATTTTTTTTTGCGATTTGACTGGGTTCCATGGGGAAAGTTGTTCAGTTGCATACCCATGCAAGCACCAGTTAAAATAGTTTCAGCTAATTTTGTTACACCTTATATTAGTACTGCTATAGGTGGTCGTAACTGTTGGACGACTTTATGAATTTTTTTGACTGTGGTAACAGATAGTAGACATACTGGTAACTGATATTTTGAAATGTCTGCTTATCTAGCATGGAGGTCATCATCATCTTGTCGCCTGAAGGACGTCCACTGCTGGACAAAGGTCTCCCTCGAGGATTTCCACGACGACCGGTCCTACGCTGCCCGCATCCAGTGGCTTTCCGCTACCTTCACCAGCTGTCAGAATCGCTACACTTAAGTGGCAACGGGCGGGGCGTAAAGCTCGTAGAACAGATGGCCATTGGGATAGTGAAGTTACCGAGTGGCGACCGCGCACCGGAAAACGTAGCATAGGCAGGCCTCCCACTCGGTGGACTGATGAGCATGGAGATAAAATAAACAAATTCTCTTTTTGATGAATCCCGATTCCACCATTTGTATCATGTGGGACGCCTCAGTACTTAAATCATCCATGGAAAATAAAATGAACTCCACACGTAGAACGTTCTTCAAGAGCGTAAATTTTCTTGAATAAGTATAGGAGTTGTTTTCTTTGAGGTTTTATAAGTATAAGCATCGATTGCGTTAATTTGACAAATAGCGCTATATTAGAAAGAAACTTTTTTTTGTATGACAGGTACCATTTTTTTCTCAGTTGCGTAAATTTGACAAATATTGGAGTTTTTATTGTATGACGTACTATTTTTTGAGTTTTCCAAAATATACCACATTAGCGACATCTTGACGACATTTCAAACGTTAAATTAAATTCTCAGTAAATCTTCGATTATTACGTATTTTAATGACATAATCAATATTGCTTATTGCAAATTCGACTCTCAACTGTCTCATATACACTTTTTTATAAAGATCCGACTTTATAAAAAAGTGTATATGACACAGTTTAGAGTCGAATTTGCAATAAGCAATATTGATTAATTAATAGCACTACGGTCCTCGGTGTCAAACTTAGCAATCTATTTGACAGCGCACACTTTGCTTATCTTAACCGGTAAGACCGCCGGGTAAACAGTAAATCTCTTTCATTCCTATGTAATCTGACAGAGACAGAGCTCTTACTGTTGTCAATATGCGAAACGCTGTCGCTGTCAGATTGTAAAGGAATGAAAGAGAATTGCATTTTGCCTGGCTTCTTTACCGGTTCCCGGACTGCGAGGTATGCGGCAACGCTAAGAATTGTATTAATTTGCTTATTCATCGTTTCAGGAAAAAGCGCGGACGTCTAGACCTATCAATCGAATCTGAAGAACAATACCTAGCCAAAGTCGAGGTCAAAATCAAAATACCTGAGGAACTGAAAGTTTGGCTTGTTGACGACTGGGATGTCATCACTAGACAGCAAAAACTGGCCATTTTACCCGCTAAGCTGACTGTCAACCAAATAGTCGACAACTATTTAGCCTTTAAGAAATCCAGCAAATCTCACAACCAAGCTAAAGAGTCAGTTTTAGTCGATATAACTGAAGGCATCAAAGAATATTTTAACGCTACCCTTGGATCACAATTACTGTACAAGTTTGAACGGCCACAGTATAGTGAGATATTACAGGAATATACCGACACTCCTATGGCACAAATATATGGGTCTATACATTTATTAAGACTGTTTGCGAAGTTGGGTCCGATGTTGGCTTTTACGGCTCTGGACGAGAAGAGCCTGCACCATGTGCTGTCACATATACAAGACTTTCTGAAGTACATGGTCACAAATAGGTCCACTCTATTCAATTTGCAAGACTATGGAAATGCAACGCCAGAGTACCACAGAAAGATTCAATAAAATAAGGATTAGAATTAAGTATTAAAGATGACAGTACTTAGATAATAATATTGTTCACTATTGAGGTTTGATTGACATGTATTCGCGCAGTGTGAGGATCCATGAAGTCTTGTAAAATTTTAGTTTTAGAGTTAATGTTTAATACAACTTTGTTACAGTTCTCAGATCAAAAAAAGATTCAGATAGAAACTGTACACGCACACATAAGACAGCAAAACCACTCCAAAATACTCGACAGTATGTGCTCAGACGTCATCGCAGACACGCATAGACACACACACATACACACACACAAAACACCAAACACATGTTTCAAAAAGTGGCTTCAACTTGACAGTTTGCAGCATTCTAACTGAACTTTTTTTATTTAAGTTACGGTCATGTTTCGTTTTGTGATTATTTGGGGTGTTAAAATAGAACTCTAATTCTATAACTTAGCTAAACTCGAATTTTTTTGGAATCGGTTGTACCGATCCATTACGTCCATTGTAAGTCTGCGGTTTCACTAAATATGTACGAAGCCTCTGATAACACACAAACATTCACAGAGGTGCCGCTGACTTTACTATGGAAAGCAAAGACTGATAATAACGGATGAAATTGCCGAAACAGTTTTTGAAGTTCAATGCCTTTTTTTATTGAAAAAAAGTTATCGTTTTTTATTATTGACTTTATGGTGACACTACTTATGGTCTTTTATTAGTAACTAGTAGCATGACTTTTATGTTCCAAACCCCTAAGCTATGTAGCATTGAAAAGAACAAAGGCGTTTTCTTAGTGGTCAGATGGGGCAATTTTTTAGACTAGTTAATTTTCTAGATTTTTTAAAGTGACTAAATCTTATGCGTGGTATTCCCAAATATGATATTAGTAACGAAGAAATTTATTGCCTTTAAAATGATTTATTGAGTTGAAAATAACTGGGTAATAAAATTCATGGGTTTAATGCTCTCAAAATATCTAAACAATAGGCACACATTTACCTGTTATTATTTTCTAATAGACTAATGCTATTTTAAGAATAAATTTTGTTTTAATAACTATTTTTCTCAATATTAATTTTCTTCTTTTAACTTTTTTATCCAGTCTGCAATTTCATACTTAAACCCCTAATATATGTATAATAGAGAGGTTTTTTTAGAACAAAGTTATGCGGGGCTAGTTATTTATTTTAACTCGATTTTTTTGAACCACCTGGCAGGACTACTAACTAATCTAACTATGTATCGAAAGTACAAGATTTGTATTTAAAAAATCCTTGTGGAAAGTTGTTCAGAACAACGAGTATTACCTTCTACAGGGTGCAAGGCAAAACAGAACGCGTCTTTTCTACTCATGAAACTGAACAACTTTCGTTTTACAACTTTTCAAAGTAGGGTTCCGTAGTCTTTTCAAAAAATAAATGCTTGTTTTTACCGTTGGTAATCTATACGTTATAGTTTTGTTTGTATGGAATAGTAGATTGTTAATCAAGGGAAGAAAGTGACCCATTTCACTCGAGATTCGCCAATAGTTCGAGGGTGGAATGGGTCATTTCACCCGAGTTAAACACTCTACTTTTCATTTCGACTGTGAGGAAATGAATTATTTATATGATATAAAGTATTAATTAGATATCAATAATTTAAGCTTACCTATACCCAGCCTCCAACCTTTTCGCAATGGCCGCTAGCCACGGCCGACTAGATTGTACCTAATCAAGATGGTCACGCCGTGCATCTAGGTGGCCATGGCGAAAATTGAAAAAAAAGTGTCATTTTATCATTGCAATATGGCGCGCAGCAGAATGATTTAATATCAACCTATAGATCTAAAAAAACACGTCGTTTAATGTTTAGTTGAGTTTAGAAATATGAAAACCTCTTATTTTAATGTAATTTAATAATATGATGTAACTCAATTATCTTCGACTCCGTGGCTGGCAATAAAAAAAAAATACTTTCCACCCCAGGGATGACAATACTTTCCTCCCTAGGGATGGAAAAGCAATGTTCCGCCCGGCTATCTACTCATGAAAATTAAACTTTCCGAACAGGAGAGATGAAAAATCTATTAACTTATTACAAATAAACTGCACGTCTTAAGTTGGTCGACTATTACTTCTAAACTAAGTTTTCCTTTTAAATTGATTACATGTCCTACTATTTAATTTTTTTTTCAGATGTCCTGAAATAAGCGGTTAAGCTGGTGGGGACACACACACACTTGACTCGAACCAAAATTTGCACTTTTAAAGCTCAATATTTCGCAAATGGAACCCTGAATCGAAAAATGGTTATAGCAAGCCTTCGGTAGTTTCCTATTTAACGATAGGGTACGTCACCAAAAAAACACTCCCTCTTTACACTATAAAGATAAAGATATTTAATTGCAGTAAATGTGGTAAATACAATAGATCTTACAAACATAGTGAGGTTCAGCACATTTAGTCATTAGTACGACGTACAAAAATTTAAGAAAAAGAAAGTAAATATAAATTATGGCATTCATGTAAAAAAACAAAATGAAAATCGTATTCTTATCATGATTTGACATCAACAGAATAATCAAGTGTTTGGTTCAAGTAATTCTTTGATTGAATAAAATATTTTTTCCTTAAGCCATTTTTTAAGGTTTTTCTGAAAGCGTGGTTGTGGTAAGATTTTTATTTCACTTGGAAGCGCATTATATACTTAGACACACATAGCATGACAATTTTTTTGGTACATTGTGGTCAAAGGTCTCACTTCATAAACCAATCGATCTGGATTTCTAATATTACGGGAATGAATGTCTCCTGCTTTAAGAAATAAATGATTTTTTGATTTAACAAAATTACCTATGGTATATATGTAAATAGATGGAAGTGATAATATGCCCAATTTATTAAAAAGAGGTCTGCATGGCTCATCTGGTTCTACTCCGCACATAGCCCTAACGCACTTTTTCTGCGCTATGAAAACCCTAGGAGAATCAGTACTGTTGCCCCACAACTAATGTACCCTATATATTTTTTTAGATTTTTTACCACTTTGTCGGCGCGATTAATATGTAACCCAAGCCAAATTACAGCTTAAGTTATTTCTAATAGTCTCTAAGCTGAGCCACGCGGACAGACACGGACATGGCGAAACTACCAGGGTTCCTTGTTGACTACGGAGCCCTAGAAATTGGACTTCCTACACAAATTTGGCGAACCAGATTTATATAATTAATATATTATATACCTTAGCGTAGGCAGGCCTCCCACTCGGTGGACCGATGATCTGTTGAAGGTCCCGGGAAACCGCTGGATGTGGGAAGCGCAGAATCGGTCGTCGTGGAAATCCTTGGGGGAGGCCTATGTCCAGCAGTGGACGTCCTACGGCTGATATGATTGTGATATTATATAAGAAAGCCGCACTCCACTCTACCACACTGTCTTGTTTATTCCACTTTTACAATGTTGGATTGACCTTGGACTACAATAACTTAAAAGTTGAACCGCACTACCGAGGCGCGGCGCGGCCAAACAATATGACCCAAACCTCACTTGTGAGGCGCGGCACAGTTGCCTCCGGAGCTGTTCTGAGCTCCGGAGGCAACTCCGCCGCGCCGCGCCTCCGCCACAGATTACTAAATAGTTATGCCTCCGCTGTCGCCAGTGCGTTTACCTTGGCGGAAAGGCGCGGCGCGGCGAATTCTCCATACAGTTCACGTTCTACCTACGACCAAGCAAGGCAAAGAACAGTCTTTTCTATCTGAGCTTCGCATTGCTAATGCAAAAAGGGCCGCTCGCTCCGCTACAGTGTAGCGGCGCTCCTCTATAGTGCTGTTAGAAGAAGCCGCGTCGCTCCGTGCCGCGCCTCGCAAGTGCGGTTCTACCTTTATGATGAACTTATTTGAAAGAGACAAAGTAGTAGTCTTTTCTGTCCCACTGTGCTCACGGCTGCATTCCTGCCTGAGTAAGCGTTCCAGTTATATTAGGTCTAGCTCATCTTTGATTAGGTACTAATAATAGAAATTCCTTAATCCCTTAGAAGAAGAAAGTATTTATTGAACCATAACGCAGCGCAAAAACGTGCTGAAAACCGGGTGGGAGCTGTGCCGGGGCACACTGCCGTCATTGGTTTAACGTGAAACGTCTAGTTTACGTCTCTGACACTCCGCCTCGCAGGGAGCACTCCGGGCTTCGCCCTACGCTATGCTTGACTTCGCTCCCTGCGAGGCCGCAGGGAGCGCTTCGGGCTGCGTCCTACGCGGAGCTCGGACTGCGGCCTAGCGGCTTAGGCTGTATAGCCATGACTTCCTAATATAAAAGGTGATTGGCTCGGTTGCTATGGAGCCGCGTTCGTTGCTTGGTTGTTATGGAGGAAACAAATTCTTTCGTCACTTCCGTACCGTCCAGGTATATGTGTTTTTAGAGACGTTTCACGTTAAAAGGTACAACCACCAGCCCTAAGAAACTCCATATTATGGATCAAGAATAAGTGCATACACTTGGTGAACTATAAAGAACTATTGTCTAATCTGTAGTACATGTGCTTCTCTTTCTAATCTCTCTCTATTATTGTGCCTCACTCTCGCAGTGACCGGCCTGCCCTTGCTCGTACCTACTTGTACACGTAACAGACTAGAGGCAGCGGTAGAAACCTCCGAAGAGGGCACTGCCCTGACACGGAGTCCCCTAGTACGTTAGTACTAATATATATACTGTGCCCCTAGTGACTTAAATGCTCTTTGGAGTCCCCACAAGGTGTGTGAGAAGAACGAGATGAAGACTATACAGCTTGTAACAAAATTGGTGTAGGAGCCGTTAGCTGGGGCTTGTTTTCATCATACTCAACAACTTTTCCCAAGAGAGCTAAGGATAGACAACTGGTTGTGAAACACAGTTGCGATGGCGGCCGAAAGGAAGGAAAGGGACTCGGTTCGCAAAAAAAAATCTGAACTCTTCATACAATAGTTACCTATTTGTTACGCAAGGATGCAAAGTTGAAACCTGAGCAAGTAAAGGATTGTAGGAGTGTAGGAAAAGGCTCTGCCGCCTTGTTTTATACTTTCAATCGCTAGTACTCTTTAATGTACTGTGCTTTCAACAGTTCCAATGAAACGAATATTTTTATAATCTGCATGAATGCACCTTTTCAAATATATTTTTTTAAGCTGTTAACGGTATACTCATTCAAAATTTATCGACATTAGCAGTTTTTTTTTGCTCAAATGATTTTATATTTTGGGCCATATTTTTTTTTATGTAAAGGTGTTTTTTGTTTCAGATAATGATTGACCTCTTTTTATTTATCCGAAAATGATACTACACTTGCCCTGGTAGCTATAAATTAGAATTTATAACGACCAACAGTGCGCGCGGCGTAAGAAAACTTCACCCCCTCTCCCCCAGCGGGGTGTCTCCCGCTGCCTCCCGGGCACTCTAGTCTTCCTAAGTAACAAGTGTGCCAAGAAAATATTGGTGTTGGTGCATAACTACCCCTCTAGTATTGGCTAGACATGGGATACCCGGCGGATCTGGCCGGGTTCCTACAGGGAAATGCTGTCGGGTAGCATGTCAAACATTGACGGGGGGAGTTTAGTTTCGTGTACTAATATATATACTTTGGTTTCGTTTCTTTACGTAGCTACCTAGTAAAAGTTCCTGTTTTTTGGTAAAATTAAGCTACCCGACTGCTCAAGGAGGGTAAAGTTTTTGGCATGTATGTATTTTTTTAACCACTCTACTTATATGCCCTTGGCATCATATCGTGGCTTACCAATTAAAAATATATATAAAATATCACATAATGGTAAGCGACGATGATGCTAAAGATGGAATAAGAAGACTTAACTAGGTAGTACTAATATATATACTTTGACTAGGTCACAGTTAAGTAATAGATGAGGTTCCCCAACGCAATGGAGAACTGGCTATCTTATCTTCAATCTGGAACATAGGATCAATGCTGTTAAAATTGATGCTTGGCTGCAAGACTTTCTAACCTATCTAGATAAGATTTTGGTAGCTAAGCCAGGCCTTACACCCTACTAAACCGAGTCTTACAAAATCATACCGCCGGGAACTAAATCCACGACTTCCTGGTGTGAAGCGAATTAAATTTACTATTACGCTACGGAAGCAGTTAAAAATGTAGGTAGGTACATCTGATTCTATGCCTGAGCCTAAGATGGAACGTGCGAGGTGTTCGAATAGTCTTGATCATCTGAGTGACGTACTAGGAAACATTTAAGGCGGATTGGGTTTTAATTATTATTTTTTAAATTAACAATTAATAAACCCTTGGCATCATCTCAACCTTTTGGTAAGTGACGATAATGCCGAAGGTGGAAGCGTGTTTACCAAGATTCCCCAACGTATCGGGAAACTGGCTATTTTCAAGCCGGATGTTTTGATAGCTTACTAGAAAACAGAAACTATGTGTTCCCTTGATAACCGGACTACAGATACAAGGGGATCGCAACCGGCATCGGTAGCCTTGACCGCGATCCCGCTGACTCAAGCAGTCATATCATGCGCATATAAAATAAAAAGTAAAAAAGTAGTATTCAACGACTTTTAACTTGCTAACCAAAAATATTTTTTTTATATTAAAAATTTGAGTGCGTTTGACTGCAACTCACCTGATGGTAAGTGATGATGCAGTCGAGGATGGTATTACACGCAAACTCAATTATTGCCTATTCAAAATATATAATGAATCCAATTCACACAAGTAAGAGCAGCAAATAAAACTTCTAAACGCAAACAGCCATTTAATACTTGTCTCGTTAACAAGAACAAATCGCTGCATTTTAATTTTATAAATACTTCCATTGATTTGTACTATAAAACCATTACGTTGCTTATTTTATACTTACAAACAGCGATAATGAAATAATGCGAAATGTCAAGTCGGCGCCGCCGTAACGAACAGTAAATACTTTACTGAGGTCTTTCTGTCTACACCATATATGGTCGGTATGAGGCAAGGTCACATCATATTCTTGGAGCCAGCAGCCCATATATTATTACGGCTAGTCCACAACAAGGAGGTGGAATAATACCTCTAATAAAAACGTGGTTTTCGTAAAAATTTCAACTGACTAGCTATTACGGGTCATGATACAGCCTGGTGACAGATGGACAGACGGACGGACGGACAGCGAAGTCTTAGTAATAGGGTCCCGTTTTAACCCTTTGGGTACGGAACCCTAAAAACGCAGGCTGGGTCGCTAGTAATAAATAATATGCATACTTATATGATGTGATGGCTTTGCTTTGTGATGGAGGCATCTGCGTATAAATAAGGTGGTATAAATATAAATGCGTACGACGTATAAAATCTCTGTGTGTACGTGCCTTAACAACGAACGTGCTATCTCACAGCTGGCCTGTTGGTCAATAAGCAGGTAAGTATGTAGGTATTTCATGGTCTATGGCCACATCTCACAAGGAGTGTAATGATGACCAAAAACGCGTTAAAACCATGCCATCCCAAAAGGAGGACATTTACGATACAAACAACGTAGGTATACCTACCTACATGTATTTTACAGAGGCCAGCACATCAAGCTAAACACTCACAGTGCGATTATGATCCATACGAAACAAAATCCAAAATGTCTAACTTGATGTGCTGGCCTGGCCTGTACCTATACCTCTGACTGCAAACGGTGACATAAACTGCAGGATGTGTGGTCGCGAGATCCGTTCTCGTCAAGAGCAATTTTATATGATGATGAAGAACGATATTAATTAGTGGTACATCCTTACTAATATTGTAAATGTGAAAATGTGTTTGTTTGTTTCTTACCTTTCCACAATTTTACACCTCGACAAATCTTGATAAAATTTGGCATGCAGGTAGCTTGTGTCACGGGGAAGGACATAGGCTATCTTTTATCCCGTGAAAATAGCATAGTCCGATGCAGTTCCTGAGGGAACTGAAAAAATACTCTTTTTTTGGTTAATTTCTTTACCATCGCAAAACGGAACAATAGATTGTTGGGATTTTATGCACAGAGATGGTTAAGGAGGTGGGAAATTACATAGTTTATTTATTAATTGGCATATCCTGACAAAGTTCCCGAGGGATCTGGGGATAACTCATATCCACGCTCGCGCACGTCGGCGTCGCAACGGAGCAACGGATTGAAGTGTTTATAACCGACTTCAAAAAAAGGAGGTTCTCATTTTTGTATAGAATTAGTTGAAGGTGAAGGAAGGTTATCGCCCTGATTCAGGGTAGGCTCGAGCCCCTCGGTGGGGACGTATATGAGCTGTAATGATGATGATGATGATGAAGGAAGGTAGTGACGCTCAGAGACTATTATAGCACTAGAAAGCTGTAATTTGGCATGAGTATACATAATAATTACGCCGACAAAGTGGTACAATAAAGTTTTAAAAAAATTAGGCCTACATGTAAAGAGGGGGTGAATTTTTTTTCGTTGACGTGGTGGTATCGTTGAAGAGGTCTTAAGACCATTTTTAGATTCAGGGATCGGTTTGCGAAATATTAAGCTATAAAGTGCTAATTTTTGTTAGTCATTAAATTTTTTCAATTTTTTGTTATTTTATTTTTTTGTTTACCAATTGTGAATAATAAAAAAAAAAGTCAAGTGTCTACCAGCTAAACCGCTATTTCAGGACATCTGAAAAATATGTAAGTAGGACATATAATCAATTTAAAAGAAAAACTATCACGGCTAAGTAGGCTTTCTTAGTTTAGGAGTAATAGTCGAACTTAAGATGTGGAGTTGAATTTGTAAAAAGTTAATAGATTTTCCATACAAAATGCTTTAAGTATTACCAACTACAAAAACAATTTTGTTTTTTAAAATATACATTTACTTTTGAGAACACAACACCCTGGACACTTTATACAACTCGCCAGAATTGACATTTCAAAAAAGGAATGACGGAACAAACAAAATGGCGGTGAAATCCTATAGTTTGACAACCAAACTGTAACCAATATGTATATATCAATCTGGGTGACGAGGGGGTGAGGTCGCAATCTAGAGAGCGGCATGGAGTGTCCATACTGTATGTTAGTACTAATATATATACTTTGACAGAACCCTACTTTTCGGGAGTCCGACTCGCATTTGGCCGGTTCAAAAAAAAAACAAAATGTAGCGAGTTTTTTCGTTACTTTCACTCAATGACGAAAAGACAGAAAAACAATTGAAAAATAGACGGAAAATTTATTTTATATTTTTATTACAATTTCGAATGTTCATCCCTTTAATTTTATTTTATTATAACCAGCCAGGTACGAACAACACAAGCAAAGAGATTTGATTACAAATTTATAATTACAAAGTACACAGTACTTACTTTTACGAAGAAACTTTTTCCTAAGTCTAGATCGTGTGGGCTCTAAAAAAATTTTCTATTCTATATTAGAACCCTGCACTTAAAAATTAGCTATACGATCTAAATAAATACTTCATCTAGCATCTGCTTGAATCTAAATATCCTCGCAACATTACCGTGCCGGCCGGCGCTGCGTTATTCCAGAACTCAACTATTTGACTGGGGCCAGAAATAACCCAAGTTCCGCCCATATCGTACCGCACACTCTCCGACGCAGCCGACAAGTTGAGCAAAGCCCTATCTTTAGAGTTTACAGTGAACGAGAGTTTATCCTTCCTATCTATTCTATAAAAATGAATAGCAAAATGTGTTGGTAAGCGCATAACTCGAGAACGGCTGGACCGATTTGGCTAATTCTTTTTTTGTCGAGTTCGTTATTGTCAGGAGAAGGTTCTTATGTAGGGTAGGGTAGGGTAGTGTAGTGTAGTGTAGGGTTGGGTAGGGTAGGGTAGTGTAGGGTAGTGTAGTGTAGTGTATGTAGGGTAGGGTAGGGTAGAGTAGTGTAGGGTAGGGTAGTGTAGTGTAGGGTAGGGTAGGGTAGTGTAATGTAAGGCGGTACGTAATTCGCCGGGACAGCTTGTATATTATTATAAATGTGAAAATGTGTTTATTTGTTACCTTTACACGCTTCAACACCTCGACCAATCTTGATGAAATTTGGCATGCAGGTAGCTTGTATCACTGGGAAGGACATATGATACTTTTTATCCCGTGAAAATAGCATAATCCTATGCAGTTCCTCAGGGAGCTGAATTTATACTCTTTTATTAGTTAGGTTCTTTAACATCGCAACGGAACAATGGATTGTTGTGATTTTTTGCACAGAGATGGTTGACGGGGTGGGAATTAACATAGTTTACTAATTAGGATATCCTATATAGTTCTCGAGGGATCTGGGGAAAACTCATTTACACACACACACGTCGGCGTCACAACCATTTTGACACATACTGCCAGAAACGCAAATTAACTGATGACCATGGTTATATATGCTACGGAGCAACGGATTGAAGTGAATTTTGTATGGGATTGGTTGAGGGAGTGGGAAGTGACATAGACTACTAATCAGAATAGCCCGATATAGTTTCTGAGGGATCTGGAGTTAACTCATGTCCACGCACCAGTCATCCTCAAAAACAATCATAAAAACCATGTCCACGCGGGCGAAGCCGCGGACAAAAACTAGTAAAAACTTAAGGATAGGCACTGCTAGCCCTTGCCAGCGAGTGATAGTATTTCGATGGCCCTAGTATATGACTACCTAATCTAATAATACTCTTAATTTATTACTTTCGAGCGACCTAAGTTACTGAACTGTCCCAAAAATTCAAAGAATTGATAAAAAATTGTCAAGAAAAAAATTGAATGTTTGTATGACGTGTGTACGTATACGCATATATGTACGTATGTAGGTTTGTGTGTCCGTATCCCTGATTCGCTGAGAAACTACTGGCCCGATTTTGATGAAATTTTAAATGAAGACGTTTTAAATTATTTGTCATGCGTATAACCTTTTTTGGTTATTTTATTTACAAAATATTAAGAGTACCTCACATACAAAAAACCCATTTTTTTCTCAACGCCATTTAGTCTTACGGTTCTAAGTTTTTTAAATCCACAATTGATAAGCCCTTGGCATCATCTCACCTGATGGTAAGTGACGATGATGCCGAAGATGGAAGATTCCCCAACGCATTCCCGGTTATCTTACCTTTCAGTGTTCGCCTTACTGATATAGTGACATCATAAGTGCGATAGTTAGCTGTTTTTTAATGAATATAAAATTAAAATTGTTTAATATTTCAAAAGAGCAAGTTTTTTTGCTATTCTAGAAGAAATGCTATTTATTGAAAAGTGATTTTTTAATTTATTTTTTTTACGGCAAAATAGCTTATTGATAATTTCTTGGCATCATCCTTATTATTTAGATATCTATGGCATCTCAGATCAATAAAAATGGCAACATTTCACCTGTTAGTAATTAAGTGAAGATGAACGGCCAGGTTTTTAAATTATTTTTAAATTTATGGGAAATCAACAGCTTACGTCATATAGTAAATAATGGTACAAGTGGAACTTACAATCTAGAAAAGCTTTACAGATTTCCACTAATATTAGGAGATATGCCAAGAGTGTACACTTATTCATTTTGCACTGATGTAATAGGTACATTTTAAATAAAGTTAGATAACTGTAAAACATAAGAATATTCCATTCATATTTTAACACGTTTTTAGGCTTCCGAAGTACAACAAGGAACCCTTATAGTTTCGTCATATCTGTCTGTCCGTCTATCTGTCCGCGGCCTAGCTCCTAGACTATTAGTAGTTAAGAGCTGAAATTTGGCAAATATATGATAAGGGAGAGAACTGTAAAAAATTTTTTTGGAAAAAAATCTTTTTAAGGGTAGGTACCTCCCCTACAAGTAAAGTGGGGATGATTTTTTTTCTCTCGTCAAACCCTATCGTTGGTTAGAGTTTAAAAAATAGTTGTGAGTCTTCTAAGACCATTTTATAATTTATGGTTCCGTTTTCGAAAAAATAGGCTCGAGACTGCTAAATTTAGTTGAAATCGAGTGTCCCAACCCCCTAACAACTAAACCGCTGTGTTTGGAAATTTTAAAAATTCATGAAAGTAAAAAAGGAAAACTATCAAAGCTAATAAGGCTTTTCTAGTTGACGAGCAATAATCGTTTATAAAAATTCGTATATCCATGTAAATTTGAGTAAATCACTACTTAACTTACTTTAAATAACTTGTTATAGTTAACAAACATATTGGCAACTACGGAACCCTACATTGCGCGTGGCCCGACATGCACTTGGCCGGTTTTTATTAAGTCACTTTCTTGTTTGTCTGTCTGTCTATCTGTCGTTCCGGGTGGAATCTTGCAACGGATTTTTTATCCTGTTATCTGATCATGCTAAAATTTTGCACACAGCCTCAGTTCTCCAAACACAGTCCTACGAAATAAACAACGACTCTGTAGAAATTAGTGGGGAATGGAAACCATCATTGATATTATAATGAGGTACCTAAAAGAAAATAAATCTAAAATATCTAAGCAGCATTTAAAAAAAATTGGTTAAGCTGTTTGTAGGCACACCAAATGAGTTTACGTAAGAATGATTATTTATAAAAACAGACTTTTCAACATAGCTGCTTACCCAGCAAGGCAGACCAGATACGGGTCTTGGAAGCCACCATCTGGGTCAATTGTTTACCTTACTGACGTGCAATGACTCACGCGCAGGTTTCGTTAACAATTTTACTAAACATTAAGTAGGTAAAATACTGTGGCATTATAACGAAATTAAATACGCATGTTTTTCTTGAAATTCTGATTTGTCGTACTTTACTACTAATTAATTGTGCTTGGGAGTGTCATTCTTAGCTATTAGGAATCCGGTTTCGTTGTGAAGATGACCAAATTGTTACGGACCTTTCCTTAAGTTTCTTTAAAATACTACTTGGTAATGTAGTCCTTATTCCTCAGAGGTGATGGACATGTGATCAATTAAGTTTAAGTGCATAAAGTTTTTACTTAATCTGTATATTATATCAAAGGAAACCATGACTGACTGACTGACTTGACTATCAAAGCACAGCTCCAACCACTACGGATTGGGTTGAAACAGAGGAATCCTCTCGAAGGTGAGACTTTACGTCACAACAGAGCAGCGTCTAACGACAAACAAAGTTCAAGTTCGGTTAGTATACTGCTCTCACTTATGTGACGAGTCAACTCGTTATCAGCTAGATGCCTTGGATTATGTCCACCGATGCGCTAGGAGACTCATTGGCGACGAGGAACTTGTATCAAACAAGCTTCAAAGCCTCGAGCAGAGTCGCCTGTCTATTCTACAGGATTAATTTCGGAGAGTCTAGTCATGAGCTTCACGACCTCACACCCCCTTCTCCATTTCATCTTCGAACGACCAGGCCCGGAGGACGATTCCACCTCTTTGTCACAGATTACTAATTAGTTACTATCTTTGTAGGTAGTGTTCCAGCCATACGCACGAAGCGTTCTGTTTCCTCGTTCGTCATGAGTGGAATTCCGTGAAGGCGTCTGTGTCTTCCCGACTCGTATAAATTAGGAATCTTCAAGGCAAGGGTGAATAGGCACTATTTGAGCTTGCGTGTTACATATTCGGCTACATCGGCACTTACCATCAGGTGAGTTGCAGCCTATATTATTTTTATTATTATTATTATTATTATTTTTTTTATTATAACAGCTCATATACGTCCCCACCGAGGGGCTCGAGCCTACCCTGAATCAGGGCGAATCAGCCTATATAACGCACTCAAATTTTTATTTTTTAAAAAAGGAAGAAAATATTTTAAGGAGTAAATTTTATACTAATTTATTATTTCTTAGGTGAACAACGCGTTTAGTGTTGCTAATTGTTGATGTTTTCTAAAGTATTTTTTATCCACAATTAATAAAGTGCTCGTCTGCATCATCTCACCTAACGGTAAGCGAAGATGCAAACATGTTTACCAAGATTCCCCAACGCAACATACCAATGCTGTTTACATTGATGTTTGGTGGCAAGATTTAGATAAGATGCAATGGTGATAGCAGCCAGGTAGGCTTAGAAAATGCCTTACCACCAACCAAACTGAGTTTCACAAAGTTCAACCTTGTCAAGAATCTTATCAACCTCCTGGTGTTCCATATTATTGCAGGAATGACAAAATTGAACCTGGGGTTCAAGGCTTCAGGATGCCTTGAGGTAAATTAAAGCCTCCTTGTCTACAAATTTTACTTCAAGGTAAACTGAAGCCACTTGTCAGAACTTTAACCGCCTCTGTGGCGTTATGATTAGTCCATTAGCTTCATATCAGGAGGTCGCGGTTTCGATTCACTGCGGAATCTAACTTTGTAATTTTATCTTTGTAACTTAGGTTTGGTTGGTGGAATGCTATTTTCTACGCCCCCCATTGCTAGTTACCACCATCTCACCTCAATCTTGCTGCTGAAACATCAATGTTAACAGAATTGATATGTTCCGGCTTGAAGATAAGATAACCAGTTGGATAATTTTGGTAAGCCCGCTTCCATCTTCGGCACATAACATGAGGTGAGATGATGCCAAGGGCTTTGGATTTTTAAAAAAGTTCTCATAATATGAGGGCCACTATTTACCTGACACAGATGAACGTTGGTACGTATAGGTACGTTGTTGGTTGTTGTCGTTCGTTCGTGTGACGAATGGTTGTGTACCAAGGTGTAAAACCTGGCACGCGCGCTTGGCTGCCGTGCCTATTAGAAACCGAAGCCAGCAGAAATATCGATCGATTGAGAAACTTCCAATACCATCTCGTATTGACTAACAATCTATCTGTTAATATTAAACCCTAAGATTATAGTTCTTCTAAGATTATAATTCTAAGTAACTCTAAATGCCCTACACGTAACCCACTTATTACGGAAATTACTATTTTTTATATAATTGCATGTGATTTGAAATCGTTCTACTAGCTTAGAAAAAAATAAATAAAAAATATTGAAGAAATCAAATTTCCGGTGTTATAACAGCTGGTAGGCGTATATCTGCGTTAAGTGCAACACCAGCAACCGCCGTCGTCTAACCCTTATATAGCACGTTTAATTGTGCCACACGATAAGAGAACGAGAGTAAGTCTAGAATCTACTTATACGTACTTTTAGGTTTACACTTAGGAAATAAGTTAGTTTTTAGGGTTCCGTGTACAGGGTACAGCATGACCAACCTCCGCTCTCTGTCAGTCTTTTTTTATTAAAAATTTGAGTGCGTTTGGCTGCACCTCACCGGATGGTAAGTGCCGATGCAACCGAGGATGGACAACGCAAGCTCAAGTCTGTCTGTCAGCGGTCTGCATATTTCATGAACCGAAATAGGAAGACAGCTGAAATTATCACACAGTGTACATTTCTATTGCCACTATAACAAATAATAACAAAAAATTAGGGCTCCCATATAAGTAAAGTGATTTTTTTAACGTGAAGAAACTAACGACATATTGTACGATGGTACGGAACCATTTGTCTTCGATTCTGACTCGCACTTGACCGGATTTTATTACCAACAGGACTTAAATAAGACGATAGAAACAGGCCAGGCGGGCTTAGTGCTTTACTCAGAAACAGTTGGCTGCATCCAGATAAATAAAATCACAAATTCTATGTGTTTGCTATTGATTCTCACCGAACCTTACTTCCCGCTGTTCTGACGCTCAATTAACCACTACTTGCATCTCCAAGATCCATCCTTCTATCGCCCCTAGAAATCATCAAAGAGCAGGTGTTGAACTCTTGGGTCTTCTCCCCTTGAAAAAGTTCCAAAGTCTAGTGGCGGTATGACGTCTGTTTTCTTGCCTCAACTCCTTTCGCGGCGGTAAGTCGACACCCGGCTGAAACGGCGCGCGCCACGACAGTCGCACCACAGCACGCGTCGACTCGACATGTAAGTAGCCACGCTCCGGGTGACATCCCTAGTGAAAAAAAAATGTGAAAAAATAAGTGATTTTTTAAAAGTTTTTTTTGAAGGTGCATTGATTTTGGTTTTAATTTTTTGTAAAAATTTGGCGTAAGGGTGAGTAGGTTTGTGGTGTCAACGTTATCAAAATGTGCGGTGTTCATAAATTTATGAAATACTTAGATTCAAGGATTTTTAATTAATCAGTACTTTTTGAAGCTCGCTGAATATAATGTCTGATTTTATGTTAGTTAATTCAAACGTGAAATGAATTGATGGTACACAGAATTCAGTTTAGTGTTGCTTATCATTGATTTAACAATCATTAAGCCTTAATTTAATTTAGGACAGTAGAATAGCGTACAGAGATTTCTAAATTGCGTTCCAATTTAATCTATTTTTGAATATCGCGGTGCTCGGTTACATTTTCAGCTGACCAATAGGGAGCCTGCATCTCCGAGTTTTCCGCGCTTTTGGCAAGTTGCCAGCCCGTGACCAATAGCATTAGAGCTCGGAAAGCGGGGGCGGGATATACGCATGCGCTCTGCGATGCGCGGGCTTTCAAATTCCAGCTGAAAGTTTTTTCAGCGTCAACGTATTTTTAGAATTAGAATGTTTTGTGACCAGCTGTTGCCGATGTTCGTTTTAGATTAGCATATGACAGTAAATTCACATATTCACAGTTTTACGTCACAAAAATACAATAATTATGATTAATAACCTTTATTAGAGTTAATCGCTTCACCTGTACTATCTATCTATGTAATGTAATCTCTGAACGTGATTTCCACCCATTTAAAGACGTAGGATTAAATCGAAAACCGGCACACGTATTGAGAACCGATGACAGTACATGGTAACCTTGACCAGATGGTACAGCATCACCTGGAATCTGCAGGATACCCCAACTCTTTACCAACTTACAGAAGAGGTATCGTGTTTGAGCTCATTGGAATGGTATCAATTAATAGGTTACAGTTGGAGTAAAAAGAAGGTTTTTGTGGGTTTTTTAATTAATCTTTATTTTATTTATTTAGTTATTAAGGTTTGACCTGTTAGATTGTAGGCATTAGGCCTAGGTATTGCTTAAAAAAGTATACCTATACCCAGAGATATGCTATATATAAGCTTTCCCGGTTCACTCAAAGATTGAATTCACAGAAAACTTGTAAAATTAAAGTTAACCTATTGATGCACATTGATGCGAAATGAACACTAGAACTATAGCGTTACTTACATACCTATAGCTTTCCCGGTTCACTTCAAAGATTGAATTCACAGAAAACTTGTAATATTAAAGTTAACCTATTGATGCACATTGATACGAAATTAAAACCAGAACTATAGAGTTACTTACATACCTATAGCTTCCCGGTTCACTTCATAGATGGAATTCACAGAAAACTTGTAATATTAAAGTTAACCTGTTGATGCACATTGATACGAAATGAACACCAGAACTATAGAGTTACTTACATACCTATAGCTTTCCCGGTTCACTTCAAAGATGGAATTCACAGAAAACTTGTAACTTGTAATATTAAAGTTAACCTATTGATGCACATTGATACGAAATGAACACCAGAACTATAGAGTTACTTACATACCTATAGCTTTCCCGGTTCACTTCAAAGATGGAATTCACAGAAAACTTGTAAAATTAATGATAACCCAAATGCAAATGGATACGAAATGAACACCAGAAGTATAAAAATAAAAGTACTTACCTATGACGTATATTTTTTCACACACCTGCCTACATCACATATCTACTTATCTGTCCCAGTTATTTACGTATAAGGTATCATTGCTATTACGATTACGATTATTACGACACGACCATCTTTGATCCGATGCCAAAATCACGCATAAGACGTCACAGCGTACGAAAACGAAAAAACAATGGGTAGTTGTCAATGACAGGAAAATTCTGAGGCTAATTAGTTTGCAGCATAACATACTAACATATATATTATATACTTTGGCATAACATTGCATCCCTTGTGAGTTGCGACTGGCGACCCGTTCGTAACAATTAAAGTGTGTTCATTGCAAAATTATTATTAATACTATTTATTATTATTCTTATATGAAGCGGTCGTAGCTCAATGCCAGTTGCGTGGTTGCGTCGATCACGCAGCTTAACTGACCAGAAGCACGGTAATTACCTGGATGGGTTGACTGTTAATGGCATTTTTATCGACCGTTCCCGTGCTTCCTAAGTCGTGTAAGCCATTGGTGCCGGTTGCTATTACTAGATGGAAGTTGATAAGACGTGTCAGATGCAGGCGGTGATGGTTTGAAAAAGTTCTGACAGTGGGATTTGCCACAAGCCATACAACTTCCACCAAACCGAACTTGGCCCCCGTGTGTGGAGTAGGTAGTCACCTTCCCGAGTTTGGGACGAGACCCGTTTTCCAGTAGTGGGGTCGTTTATGGACAAATGACCATTCCTCCTCCTTTTAAGGCGAGGTATTGAATGGAACAGTTGCCTCTGTCTTTTTCTCTACGTGTAAAGAGTAAAGAAAGTAACCACCCTTTTTCAATGGTTTTTCGTTTCAATCAAAAACTACAAGGAAAGTATAAAAAATAATAACATTACTCACGTTGTATTACCATACCAAATATTGTATATTTTTCAAAATGTATACTTCAAAATATTAGTCATAATAAGAGTTGAAAGTAGGTAACGGTGTAGACCTATCTTTGGTTTTTTTTATATCGTGCCAAAACTGCTCAATCGTGTTTTTAATAGCTTTTGACTTTAAGGAACATCATCAACAATAAGGGTATTTTTTTCAACGTTGTATTTTCTATAGTTTAGTAGTAATTGACGTAAAAAATAACTAAAATCTGTAATATTACCGCCTTAATCACTTTGAGTACTTCATTTAGTTTGCATACAATGCATAACATTGCATCCCTTGTGAGTTGCGACTGGTTTTTAGGTTTTTCGGCATATGTGAGACTTAAGGCTATCAACAGTACATGAAATAATTTAAGAAATATCTTACTGTTATATTTATTTATTATATTATTCGCATAACTACAAACAAACAGAAGAAATTGTCACGTGTCCCATACGTGTAACAATGCATTGTAAATTAATTCTTATCACAGTTTTAAATACCTACATGTTGTTTTGTTTTATCAAGCTCAGCCTGGTTAGGCCTCATTTTAAAAGATTCGACTTTAATTAATTTATAATTTTATATGTATGACTTTAAAAAATTAACGTTCCAACTGACAGACAATCTACAATAGTTCTTACAACTGATAGAGCTCAGTTGGTTGTTAATAATAATAAAAAAAAAGATATATCATTATTTTAAAATTGTGTCACCGTTTCATTTCAAAAAAAGTCTACCGTTCCGGACAATCTTTGTGAAATATCGCGCCTCTTAGTTGGTGACTCAGAGCTTAAGAATGCTATCCTTTTGACTCACATCTTACAAGAGTGCTAACATACTTGCACACATGCATTGCATATGCAAAACAAATAAAAAAAGTCTCGGCATTTAAAATTTACCTGGGGTGTTTTAAATATTAACAAGTTTTTTAAATTTTATGTTGGTTTAAGGCTGACTTCGAAATACCCGGTATAAAGTTGCCAGTTGGAAACATCTAGGTATGTCCAACAAACAGTTACCTACATAATATCTCAAATAAGGTACATAATTAATAGCACTATAAATGTTAAGTTAAGTAACTAGCCAATAACAACATTAAAAAAACGGGGCAAGTGCGAGTCGGACCAGCACTTTGAAGGTTCCGTACCACCACATAGTATAATGACAATGACACTTAATCACATTTTAAACAAAAGACATCAACGCGAGCGACAATAATATGCTTTTTTGTCATTTAGTTCAGACCCCTTAGCGCGAATACGACTTACACCTGGCCGATTTTTATTAATTATTGTTTTATTTCAATATTAATAAACTATAATCACACCAAGTTTCACATTTGTATGAATTATTGTTTTTACGATAGAACCAAATAACAATACATTTAAAGACCTATAAAAACACGTTTTTTGTATGGGGAACCCCCTAATTTTTTACTTTTTCTAATTTTTAGTATTCTTTGTTATAGCGGCAACAAAAATACACATTATGTGAAAATTTAACTGTCTACCTATTTACCTACCTTTCTACGGTTCATGAAACACAGCCCGGTGACGGACGGACAGACACGGACAGACAGCTCAGGCTTAGTAATAGGGTCCCGTTGTTCACCCGTTCGGTGTACAGAACCCTAAAAACGAGCGAGCCTTACAACAGTCGCATATAATGTTTAACATCTGACAAGTAAAAAACTTACCGGCCTTCCGGCCTTGCATAAGGTGCCATGGCCATGTTTCCTTAGCCTACGACACTGAAAAAAAAAATTCGAGCGAGACCTACAGTACTCGCATATGATGTGTAACATGTGACAAAATACTTTATAAAAGGACGGCAAAGATACGGCAGACTAGGCTGTATGGTCATAGATACCTTTGCCTTTTCCGCGCTTTTAAAGCCTGAAAAAACGCGACTTCTTGTTACACATGGGACACATTTCCGTCCCATTTCACGAAATCACTCCCACAAATTGCAGGAAAGCGAGAGCAAAGATGTTACACATCAAAAATGCATTTCCTGTTACATACTTCCCTCCCTTTTGACGAAATCACTCCCACATATTGCAGAAAACCGAAAGGAAAGATATATTTAAGGACATTTAAGAAAGTATCGAAATCACATTGGAAGTAGTAAAACGTTGTTGGTTGGGTCAGTATGCCAGCACAAAACTGTATAAGCGTATCGCCGCAGTAAGAATTCAAACGATCTCTGAATAAACTTTAGCTTCAATTCAAAGAAACCAACGACCTCAAGCTCTAAGGAGCAGCTATCATGACAATAGGAAAGTTACCTGCCGTATTTTATAGCCAATTCGCGGACGAAAGTTGGAAACGACTATGTAAGAATACTAAATGTCCCCTTGTCTTAAATAAGAAAAAGTAACTTCTACAAGAATGAGAATGATCTATGTGTACTATCTTTTCGTTGTACAACTTAATACATTTGATTGATTGATTGATCTTAAACTCAGTAAATACTTCATCAATTATCTCATCTTCTAACTTTTAATTTTAGATAAAATTAACGCAGGTAGCAACTTAGTATACTTTACTTACGTTAGTACTTTGCTTCGGTACTTAATTCATTAAAAACAATTGGAATAAGAATCATTCTTACTATCCTTACTATAATATTATAAATGTGAAAATGTGTTTGTTTGTTACCTTTTCACGCTTCAACACCTTATCCAATCTTGATGAAGTTTGGTATGCAGGTAGCCTGAGTCACTGGGAAGGACATAGGTGAGATGTTGTCAAGGGTTTACTAATTTTGAATAAAAAAAGGCTACTTTTTATCCCGTGAAAATAGCATACCTAGTCCGATGCAGTTCCTGAGGGAACTGAGAATATATACTCTTTTTTTTTGGTTACTTTATTAAACAAAGCAACAGACCAATGGATTGCTGTGATTTTTTGCACAGAGATGACTGAGGGGGTCGGAAATGACATAATTTACTAATTAGCATATCCTGATATGGTTCCCAAGGGATCTGGGGAAAACTCATTTCCGCGCTCGCGCACGTCAGCGTCGCAACGGAGCTACGGACTAGAGTAGTGATTAGAGTATAGAGTTGGTTGAGAGGGTGGGAAGTGACATAGACTTCTATTCAGAATAGTCTGATATCGTTCCTGAGGGATAAGAGAAAAACTCACGTCCGCACTCGCGAGCCGCTTGCGGCTCGCGCTAACTCACCCTTAAAGACAGTCATAAAAACGACGTCCACGCGGGCGAAGCCGCAGGAAAAAGCTAGTAATACAATAAATCTAGTGATAACACAATCACAATTAACTGTAATTGGCAATTATTGGCATTTTAAAGGTAACGTTTACGACAGTTATTTTAACAATTAAGATTAGCACTTTTTTAATTAACATACTCGTATGTATCTAGAAGATAAAACTTTATCTATGAAATTTCCAAAGTCCACTAGGACTTTAGAAATATATTTTTTCCTGTGGGAACGAAAAATATGTTTCAAAGATTTTTCTGTCATTCATTTAACCATGCATTTAACCTACATGACCGTCTTCGGGTCACCGACTTACATATTATGTGTACTTACCAATTTCAACTTAATCGGTCCAGTAGTTTTTAAAGTATACATTCATTTTTTGAAAAGACTACGAAAGCCCTGTTAGACCTTATATACTTACATATGTATGTTTCTTTATTCTACGATATTTAGAGTGCGAGGTATCGTTAGTGACATATGATATGATACATTATACCCGAATTCCCAAAAAAGATGGGTAATATTGTATGCAGTCATGTTTTTATTAAACTGTTAATTTTATCGTTCCTACTTATTTATGTTCAAGTTTCTCGTTACAACGCAATTCTTTTTATTTTCTTCCAGCGTTACCAGTAAGATTAATCGCGGTCAGTTAAATTCATAAACCATCACCGTGCAGCGTTACCGTAACTACCCATAGATTCTAGCCAGCAGCTGGGGTCATTGCACTGCGCAGAAGCAGTTAGAGATCATTAGAAAAAAGTTAATCGGGTCCGTTTTCCGTGGGTACTTAATTAATTAGTGAGGTTCCGGAGTTTAGCTAAGATGTTACTTAGGTAATCCGGTTCGAAAAAAGGGCTTGTGGCATTATGCTGAGTTGGGGCCGGTTCTGCAAATTGCACTTATGTTTTATTTATTTTTATTCACAATTGGTAAGCCCTTGGCATCATCTCACCTGATGGTAGACGACGGTGCCGAAGATGGAAGATGGAAGATTACCAAGATTCCCCAACGCATTGGGTATCTGACTATCTTATCTTCAAGCCGGAATCATTGATGTTAACACTAATGTTTAGCGGCAAGACTTTGATAAGATGGTGATAGCTAGCCAGGCGGGCTTAGAAAATGTCCTACCACCAACCAAACAGGGTCTTACAAAGTTAACCCCACCGGGAATTGAACCCGCGATCTCCTGGTGTGAAGCGAATGGACTAACCATTACGCCACGCAGGTGGTTAAAATAATATAATAGTGTAATACTTTTTTTTTGTCGGTGGCATAATGGCTAGGGCCGCCGCCTTCTGTGCGGGAGGTCGTGGTTCGAACCTGCCACGTACCAATGTGATTTCGAATTTAGATTTCATATGTACGTTTATCCGCTCTCTTCAGGAAAACATGCCTGAAGGATGAAGGAAACAAACCTGCACACGCCTGCGAAGAAACTCGCAGGTTATGTGTGAAGCCGACCAACCCGCACTGGGCCTACGTGGTCGACTTAGGCCCGATCGCCCTAATTCAGGGTAGGCTCGAGCCCCTCGATGGGGACGTATATGAGCTGATAAGAATACAATTTTTACAAGGGAGATTTTTTACTTGCCGTGTCAGTAAATTAGTCTGTTACTTGGGACGAAGCTTGAACCTAATTTAGAACCACATTCCGGTTCTCGATTGAGATGATATTTTGCATAGCATGGTTTGCTAAGTGATGTCATTCTAAATCCAATATGGCCGACTCTCAAAGATTGCGGATCAGTAATGTTTTATGCACTCCTATTGTATAGGTACGTTATCAGATGAAAGGGTTTGCTGAAAATAATAATAATAATTTAAATTTGCGGCGGCCCTAGCCATTATGCCACCGACAAAAAAAAGTATTACACTATTATATTATTTTAACCACCTCCGTGGCGTAATGGTTAGTCCATTCGCTTCACACCAGGAGATCGCGGGTTCAATTCCCGGTGGGGTTAACTTTGTAAGACCCTGTTTGGTTGGTGGTAAATAATAATAATAATAATTGCCACTTTGCCTCGTGCCAAGTGAGCAGAGCAGCTTAAGTTTATAAATTGAAATAATAATAATAATAATACCTACTTAAGTTATTATAACTGTACTTGCTCTACTTTTTCTTCTTGTTATTGTACTACTTGTTATTTTGTTTTTTGTTTTTTATGTGTCATTTTGCTGAATTAATATCATATCTTATCTAAAACGGGGAAATCAGAAATGGTGTTTAGAATTATTTTTAAATATCTCCTAAATAATCTTCAATTAGGTGTGGTAGGTAACTACGCTCGCTACGAGTATGATTGAAGGTAAACAATAACATATTATATGTATATGGCCTATAATTCAATTGGATCAATTTTAATGAGCGTTATGTACATTCAAGAAATATTTTTTTTTTCGAAATTATTTATCTAGTGTAAAATAGTATTTATTGCGACACACATAGGTAGTGAACCAAAATACAATTCTTAGGGAAGAGGCTCAGTCTCAACAAACTCCCGGCCTAGTCAAAAATTTAGTTGTTCTAAATATCAAACTAATTTCTAGAATCTGCTTGAAACTCGAAATTCACAATAAACAACACCAGTCCAATTTTTTTAAATACAGATTTTTTTTACTTTCTGTATTATGGTTGGGGTAATATGGTTGAAACTATAAATTTAACAAGATAATTTATTTTATTCCATATAAAAAAAACAAAGTTATGTAGCTTTTTAATGAATACTGTTAACTTGCTATTTTGTATTTAATATGCTCTTTGGAAAACAAGCGATTCAAGTATGTTTAAAAGGAAATTCCAACATCGTCTCAATTCAATAAGTACCTCATTGTACATAGGGTCGCGGTGTCGCGGTTCTGAATCTCTGTTGCAAGCTGCATGCTGCAGCCAAGATCAATGCACCTTCATTCCATAAATAGCCCTCCGATATTACATTCTTATTTGACTCATGGTTAAACGAAGGGAAACATTGATAATGCATTCTCTGTTTGTTGTAATCACATCTAGCCACTTTGTGTAAGAATAAAGCTTTAAATATTTCTGGTCTTTGTGCAAAGTAACTTTTTGTCTTAAAACAAACAGTGTTTACAGAAATTAATGCCAGTTTCCCATTGCGTTGAGAAATCTTGGTAAGCCCGCTTCCATCTTCGACATCATTGTCATTTACCATCAGTTGAGATAATTCCCAAGGGCTTTCAATTGTGTATAAAAACGCTACTAAAAACGAAGAAATTCACATAAAAATATATTTTATTTTCGCTCTTGTAAGATGATCTTCATAAGACCAAAAAAATACACCATTATTTAGCTACTTAATTCAAAAATCATAAAAGGATACCAAACTGAACATGAATTCCAAAATACTTGTAATTTTAACTGTCGTAATACACAGAATTTAACCAAGTCATTTTTTTACAGCTTTTTTCACCTAGAAGAGTAACAAACACAAGCCGCCACCATGGACGCGATCAAGAAGAAGATGCAGGCGATGAAGCTGGAGAAGGACAACGCGCTGGACCGCGCCGCCATGTGCGAGCAGCAGGCCAAGGACGCCAACCTGCGCGCTGAGAAGGTAATATAGTTAGGTTACTATAACTAGGGTTATTGAATAAATAATAAACCTGGAGAAGGACAACGTGCTGGACCACGCTGTCATGTGCGAGGAGCAGGCCAAGGACGCCAACCTGCGCGCTGAGAAGGTAATATGGTTAGGTACCTGGAGAAGGACAACGTGCTGGACCACGCTGTCATGTGCGAGCAGCAGGCCAGGATGCCAAACTGCGCGCTGTGAATGTAACACGGTCCTAGACAATGAATCTGGAGAAGGATGACGCGCTGGACCACGCTGCCATGTGCGAGCAACAGGCCAAGGACGCCAACCTGCTTACTACAACTAGACACAGGTTACAGGGTGAAGTAAAAAGAGGCAAATAATAGATGCTACGTTTAAAACTAAACAACTTTCTAAAGGAACCTATCCCAACGGAGCAAAAAAAACTCAAGTTTTATCATAAAAAAAATATTTAATCGAGTGATTAATCTGTTACGACCTTTTATTAGTTTCATGATATTATTTACCATTTGTCGTTCTTCAGCGAATAGAACGACACCTTGTAGGTATAGTAGGCTAAGTGCAGCTGCTAGTGGTTCCTACAGCCTTAAATACAAGATGCGAAGTCAACGCCCTTGAGTCAAGGTAGGCCTTGACTAGATAAGGTCAAGGCCGGCTGCTTTCTCAGCTAGATGTAATAGAAAAAAGTCCCAGTTAAAACATCGCATTTTTTGTACGTAACACCCTCATTACGGATGATAAGAATGTATCATCTCAGTTAAAATAAGCTTATTTTGAAAAACATGAAAAGTTTTAGGTACGTAGCTTTTATTTGAAAATAATTTTAATTATTTTTTATTCTTTTAAGGAATCTCTTTTATTTGGGTACATAGTCATGGGGGTACATAAAAATAAAACTGTTACACCATCTTTGGGAGTCCACCATATTGGATTTAAGTGACGTCACTTAGCTAGTCATACATTGTTATCCAAACTAAACGTGTACCTATACAAAATTTCAGCTTAGTAGGAACCGGGAAGTGGGTCAAATTTAACTTGCAAATTTTAAAGTGGACAACTTACATACTTACTACATACGTACATACGAACATCGTAAGTTAACTGCTTGTAAAAATGAATTAGTTTTGCACCTCGCGTTGATTTCTCTTCTATGGATCAAAAATTGTAATACGAAAGAGTTCAACGCAAAACACAAATGTTATTAATTTTGTACTTTCTGATTTACCCAAGCATAAGTCACAATGAACTTCTCGTTGTTATTATGCACCTTTAATAATAAGATAATGAATACTCTCTATTGCACACACTATACAATAAAAATGACTTGGTATTACAGTATTAAAATCATAATAATAGTTCTTGGATTGAGTATCTACGCGCCATAAAATTACAAATGGTCCACGTTAATGTGTTTCTTCCACAGTTAATGGCTAACACGGAGGACATCAACGTGAAATGCAAAATTTTATGATCTTTATGTGCATTGTGTGTGATATTATGAGAAAGCTGAGATTTTAATCAATTTAGTTGGAAAGTAATTTTATTCATAGAAGTAAATGTATAACGATTGCCGCAGACGAATGCGATTTCAGTAAAACGAAAAAAAAGCCGGCCAAGTGTGAGTCGGACTAGCACTCCGAGGATTCCGTATCGCTACACCTCTCCACACAAAACGATACCTATTCACATTACAAACAAAAGACATCAACGCGAGCAACAAAACTATGCTCTTTTTGTTATTCAGTTCGGATTTCTTAGCGCAAGTACGAATCTCACTTGGCTGGTGTTTTTATTTCTTGTTTTACTGCAGCTTTAGTACTATAATCACACCAAGTTTCAAGCTTGTATGTATTACCGATTTTACGATAGAGCTAAATCAAAAATACTTCTAAAGAACTATGAAGAGACACGTTTCTTGTATAGCGACCCCCGTATTTTTTTTACTTTTTCTAATTTTTAAGTATTTGTTGTTAAAGCGGCATCAGAAATATTCATTGTGTAACTTTTCAACTATTACGGTTCATGAAATACAGCCCACTGATAGATGGACAGACGGACAGATGGACAGACAGCGGAGGCTTAGTAATAGGATCCCGTTGGTCACTTGTTGGGTGTACGGTACTTTTAAATCCGCATCCTACTACTTAGCTAGATCAATAATAAATCAATCAATAATATTATTCTAGGACAAATCACATACGGTTATCTAGCACCAAACTAGGATTCCCTATACGATAGGAACCACTGATAAACTCGTAATCTTAACTTATACAGAGTGTCTCAAAATTACCAGGAGTCCACGAGTGACATGGAAGATAGGTTAGCCTTTTTTAAAAAGGAAGATAAGGTGACCTCAGTAAAAGTTTGTTGGCTTTAGAGATATTTGCATTTGTTAGTTTTTAAATTTTGTATGCAAAACGCATTTGTTTAAATGTATCGTAATTAAAAAAAGTTATACTACATTTAGAGTGCAAAATACGGGAAAAACTTTCTCATTTTAGCAGTTTTGAAAGGTAGTAAAAAAACGATAATTGCTGTCAAAAGGTGATCAAGTCCCACACAATTTTTGAAACAATTTAAACGAGTTTAACCGTCCAGGCCGACCTTGAATATTGACGTTCCCTTCCTTCAGGCGGACCCGCCATTTTCCAAAATGGCGGAAAATGACAAGAAATTGTCAAATTATGAAAAGTTTATCTATGATTTTATATTAAACTGCGTATGGCACTAAGAGCGGAATTTAATAACGACGTAAGTCCATAAATCAACCCAAGGCAGTTTCAACACAGTTTTAACTATATTTGTGTACTTTAGAGCATAAGGTCGCGTGTTGTTACCGGGGCCGATGGGTCCCATTAATACTCAACGGAAAGAACAACTTACCGGGACAGATGGGTCCCATTAATACTCAATCGGTTAATTTAATTTAATTAAAACGAGTAGGTATTTTTTTAAATTTTAGATGAGGAAACGTGTTATTTAGTGCTTGGAGCTCATAATTGATTTTCAAAGTGAAAACTTTGCATTTTAAAATTTTGTGAAACAGTTTTTTAATCATCCTTATGTGACTTCCGAATTTCTAACGATGTGAATCTATCCCCAGGCCGAGGAAGAGGCCCGCCAGCTCCAGAAAAAGATCCAGACCATCGAGAATGACCTCGACCAGACACAGGAGGCGCTCATGCAGGTCAACGCCAAGCTCGAGGAGAAGGAGAAGGCTCTTCAGAACGTGAGTGCTGAATTCAATCTTTTTATTTTTTAAATCCACAATCGATCAGGCCTTGGCACCATCTAACTTGATGGACTAAGTGACGATGAGGCCGAAGATGGAGGCAGGCTTACCAAGATTCCGCAACGCAATGGGGAACTGGCTATGTTATCTTTATGTTTGAAGACATCAGTGCTGTTATCATAGATATTTAGCGGCAAGATTTTGATAAGATGGGGTAGCTTGCCAGGCGGGCTTAGGACATGCCCTACTACCAACCAAACCGAGTCTTACCAAGGAGGATTTCACCAGGAATCGAACCCAAGACTTCCTGGTATGAAGCGAGTTCCCTAACCTCTAAATCACAGAGGTAGTTACTTTTTAGGATGTTTTCTTAACACATTTTTGTGTATGGTTGGTTTGAAGCCTTCGCAGCTTAGTGTGATTTGCGTGGTTGCGTCGATCACGCGGATTAACAAAACATGACCACGGTCATTACCAGGATTGGTTTTACCTGTTATTGTCATTTGTATCGACCGTTGTTACTAGTGAAATTGTAAACAATATTTCGACAGTTCACAATCTCGCGTAATAAATACCGTTAGATTATAATCTAACGGAATTTACAATCTTACGGTGACATATATATATTATATACACTGTCTGTGGTTGCCATAGCAAATGAAAAGTTACGTATACCTAACGTATCAACTATATTATTGTACTATGGTATCAACGTCGTCGTAGGTAGGTACTTTGATATTTTGTTCGTCATTGACTGTGTCGTCAGCAACCGGTTTTTTTACATTGCATTCAGCCAGCTGATAGACAGACGCGTGTGGCGTACACTACTAATTATTGTCAAATAGTTGAAGACATTGATGTTATTTAAATATTTTATAGATACCTAAGTATGGCATCAGGGTTGGAGACATGGTTTGTTTGGAGACTTAAAATGCAATTTTGTACACGAATCTATCCGTGTCAACAAGTTCATACATTCGGAGCTTGAAGCTAGAATCTGTACGGGGGGTTTAGTTCGCCGCGCGCTCGTTCTATTTTTGTGCCCCGACCACCTAATATGGGCCCGGTGCCCGGTGAGCTACGGAAATAGAGTAGACGCTCGCCCGCTCGCATCCACTGACGCATTCCGCGAAAAATTTACACGATTCCGCATTCCAGTCTTATTGTTTATCTCTTTGTTTTATTCGACTTTTGTACAGTTTTTCATTTAACCTTGTTTGTCAAATAACTGTTCTAAAGTTGTAAAAGTTTGTAACTGTTAATCTAATCGGCAAGACTTGCAACTTTTGTTTGACACTGAAACTAAAAGTAAGTTTCAAATTCACCCGCGTTGACTCATAGACAACGCTGCATGTGCGCTCTGTCGATAAAACAGATTGATAAAATAAACAAAAGATGGCTGGCGGGCGTCGGCAGCGCCACAGCGGCGAGGGCCGTGCAACCGTCAGTCAACATGGCGGGTGGCGCAGCGCGGGCGGGTTCAGCGCGCCGTTGCTAACAGTAATAATGTCCGCGCCCCACGGCCACGGGCGCACCCCCGTGCGGCGCCGCCGCGGCCACCAGCACCACCCGCGCCTGCGGGGGGACCGCAACCCCGCGCCCCCCGGTCCCGCGACCACCAATCCGTCCACACAAGTGACCTTAGAAACACAAACAAACAATATTGTGCCTTGTGTAGATAGTGTTAGTGAATCTCAACAAGTGACAAGGACGAGTAGTGACGATGCACTTTCGAATCGAAACGAAATCGAGGACAATGATGATGAAATTGATTTTGATAGTAATAATTACCAACCTAGATTTACTAGAGCGGAGTTGCGGGATAGTTCAGGTGATGAGTTCCATATAGAGGAGGACCGGTCTGCCGGGGACGGGGCGGAGGCTACAGCTCCCGGCGCAGACGTCTCCGACGATGACCCAGAGACAGCTGAACTAGCGAAACTAAGATGTACCAGCGAGTGTACGGAAGTTTTAGCTGAAAGAGAGAGTAGAAGGAGGCGGAGATGCGCTGACTACCCCGGCCTGGCCTTCGGCAGCTCAATATTTTCCTCGGACACGATGATGAAGTTTTCTATTATTAAGAATGAGTTGCAGAACATCAAGAACACCGCATTGAAAAGGGTAATGTCCTATATTATTTAGGCTTGGTTACATGTGTGTGTGAGGGGCGGCTGCGGGTGCGGGCCAAATGCGCGCAGTACTATTTATAATCTCATTTAGTCGGGAAATCGGTGATGCGGCTCCTCGAGAGACAACATGCCGCGCGTGGCGATCAGCTGAGTGAGCCACTGACGTTTTATTCGTTTCGTTTGACATGTTTACTTGGACAATTGCTCCCATTGACGCCAGATGTCGTTAGTGTAGATTTGTCCACGTAGGAGGAGGATGGCCTTAGTTCTGTCCTTCTTTTTACCCTACTGCCCAAAAAGGAGAGTAATGTTTTTCGGATGAATGTATGTATGTCTGTTTGTTTGGCTGAGTCTATAGCTAAGGGTCCAGACACATGGACTGCATTCCAGCTGCAAATTCATAGTTTAGATACAGTTAAAGCGCAAACTAGGAGAACTGCATCCAAACTGCGAATTTGCATCTGTCATCCATCATCGTCATCATCATCATATAAGCCGAAGGACGTCCACTGCTGGACTTAGGCCTCTCCCAAGGATTTCCACGACGACCGGTTCCGCGCTGCCCGCATCCAGCGGCTTCCCGCGACCTTCACCAGCTCATCGGCACACCGAGTGGGATTTCTTCCTACGCTACGTTTTCCGGTGCGCGGTCGCCACTTGAGAACTTTACTACCCTAACTACCCCAATGTGCCCCGCCCACTGCCACTTAAGTTTAGCAATTCTGAGAGCTATGTCGGTTACTTTGGTTCTCCTACGGATCTCCTCGTTTCTGATTCGATCACGCAGAAAAACTCCGATCATAGCACGCTTCATTGCCCTATGGGTGACCTTGAGCCTTCTTATGAGGCCCATAATAAGCGACCATGTCCCAGTAATATATAAGTCACTGAACATGTCTCAGTTCAGTATGTCATCACTGTCTTGCAGTCGAAATGCAGACTGCAAGCCAGCTGCAAATTCTCCTAGTTAGTTGTGCTTTAACTGTATACAAACTGCATCCAAACTGCAAATTTGCGTCTGGACATATGTGTCTGGACCCAAGGGTCCGTCTAAGGGCGGATTGATGGATTTTGGAGTGTGAGGTCTCAATCTTTATATTCATCTTGGCCCTCTGAGTGGTATACTGTACCTACATTTTATGCAGTCGAGTTTTAATTTTTTAAATAAACTATTTAGGTTATTTTTAATTAGTACTTACTAGTTTATTTCTTAGAGATATTTTAACCCCATCTTAAACAATAGGGGATCGGACTGCTAGTTACGAAGTATCTCATCTGTGCTGCTAGTCATTTGAGTTACTTATGATCTGTCAAAAACGAAATATTGTTCTAAAAATGTTTGAAATACCCACAAGTGATTTTTTGCGTCATTGACGAACTTATTATGTGAATTTGATTAATTAAAAATTGAAGACGTGATGGGAAAACAAAACAAGTTTTTTTGAAACTTCAAGAAGAGAGCAATTTAGGAAATCATATTTCAGAATTTATTTTTGATGCAGTCCGATCCCCTATTCTAGAATTTTATGGAAGGTTTTTAGTTAAATAATGAAAAAAATGATTGCTATGCTATATTTTACCCAACTGCAAAAAATGAGGTATGTATTTATTTGGCTGAGCCTTAGCTTAAGATGGATTGATAATACATTTTGGAGTGTGAGGTGTCCTTCGTTATATTCATCTTGTGACATAGAGTTTTTGTCATAAATACGCAATGCATATCTTTACATTTACAAAAGATAATGATAACATTATTATGAATGACAGCTCATTCCTGAGATGAGACATTTCCAGACAAGATACAATAGAAAGGTCATGCATGAAGACACAGTTTATTATACAGAGGAAGATTCCATTTGAATAAATCAATTTATAACAGATTATATTGCTGTAAGTGACATGTAATGTGATCAAAGGAATCCTCTAAAGTTGATCGAAACTAGAATACGCTTGGCTCAGTTTCGTTCAGTGTGGTCTGTAGTAGGTAGGTAATTACTTTCTAAATTATTCATGAAACAAACAGAATGACGCTGATACATGCGCAGTGGCCTGTTACGCTGCCATTTTGGCCGTTTTCACATTGGCCGACAACGACTCCGACCCGATACCGACACTATGGCGCCTATCCGCTACGTTTAGTATGAGATTGTCGTTATCGTCACCAATATCGTAGAATAAAATAAATCGGATTCCGCAGTCATTATTAAAAAGTGTTTGTCTCGGGATACCGTTAATCGTTTTTTTAGGTCCAAGAATTTAAAAGCACCAGGGACACGTTCTTAATGACCTTGACGACCTATATACTATTGGTAACAGGTAACCTGACAAAAATATGTTTGATGCCAATTCAAACGATGCCAAACATGGGTGCGTGCCACTTTTACTTTTATGGGAGGCACTTCTAAAATATTTTTATAAAAATAATACATTTTTCATTTTGCGTTAAATTGAAAATGTACCTACCTACATTTTCTTTTAACTAATAGATCTTATAGACGAGGAAGTGCAGTCAATAACAACCTTTACTGTATGGGATGGTATGACAAAAATAATTTTTCGTGCGCTCATTCTAGCAATGTCTAGTATCTGTATTTTTTAGAATTTTCAATACGATACAATCCGATCCGATAAAAAATTTTGAGGGAAAACGTCACTTTAGAGCTGAGTATTTTGTAAACGCTACTTTAATTAAAATGGCGTTCAAAGAAACCTTTACCTACTTAATTTTATGAGATCTATTCAACGAATTCAACGATATCCCACTCAGGTGATGATTTTTTTAATTAAAAAAAAAAACATCCCCCTATTACATATAGGGGAGGCTACTCTATTTTTGTAACATATTGACTACATTTTCCATTTCCAGTCATAATTTTACATTTGAGTACCTACTAAACATTACTGTATGTCTAATAGTACCTAGCAGAGAAAATTGACGGAGACAGACAGACAACCAGGCGGACGGACAACTAAGTGATCTTATAAGAGTTCCATTCTTTTCCTTTCGAGGTACGGAACCCTTAAGATATTACAAGGAATAAATGATGGTGAAAATGGACCTGTAGTAATAAAAGTAAAGTAATAAAGCTGTATTATAAAATCTATGATATTTACAAACACATTCGCACAAAAACAATTAATTATTCGGAGAGTTAGGTAAAACTGAGCACCAGCGAAGTGTGGAAGACTGATAAATGTACATAACGAAAAACTACTGAATTTTAACGAGTGTGATTGTGTAAATGTTCGATTACCTACTTAGTTCAGAGGTGTCCAACATAATTTGGTGGAGGGCCAGGTTTAGGATTTTTATAGCCGCAGCGGGCCAAAGGAAATGTCAAATAGCAAAGTGAATTTTCATATTATCGCGGCGAAATGTTCGATTACTTAGTTCAGCGGTGTCCAACATAATTTGGTGGAGGGCCAGGTTTAGGATTTTTATAGCCGCAGCGGACCAAAGGAAATGTCCAATAGTAAAATTAATTTTCATATATTATCACGGCGAAATTTTCGATTACTTAGTTCGCGGGTGTCCAACATAATTTGGTGGAGGGCCAGGTTTAGGATTTTTTTAGCCGCAGCGGACCATAGGAAATGTCCAATAGTAAAATTAATTTTCATATTATCGCGGCGAAATATTCGATTACTTAGTTCAGCGGTGTCCAACATAATTTGGTGGAGGGCCAGGTTTAGGATTTTTATAGCCGCAGCGGACCGAAGAAAATGTCCAATAGTAAAGTGAATTGTCATATTAAAGGATATAGCTTGGGGTGGGTAGCACTAAGGGTTTAGTAACCCGCTAGTAGTCCGGTAGTCCGCCCTCTCTCTTATCGTGTGGCAAAATTAACCAAGCTATCCAAGGGATAGACGGCGGTTGCCTGGTGTTACACTTAGCATCACCCGCGGTCACGTGTAGGCCATTTAGATTTACACCTACGGACGTGTGTCTTCAATACACATCTGGAATCAGATGTGCAGGTTGCCTCACGATGTTTGCCTTCACCGTTAAAGCAATCGGTAATATACATATGTACGTAAGTTTCGAAAAACTCGAATGATACATTGGCCGTCCGTATTTGAACCCGGCACCTCTGGTTAAAAGGACCGAGTCGTTACGATTGAGCCAACGACTACTTTTCGTGAATTCGATAATTTTTGTAGGTCACTTCCTCGATGAAAGACAGCGCGGATCCAAATATGTATATATTTTTGTATTGTCGCCGAAGGGATCTAACAGGCGGTATAATTTTAACTTATTACGGTTATAATTATCTTATGCTATAGATAGCTGTACGAAGCCCCCGAAAATAAACGTTTTTGGTTACGCTAATTTTTCTGGAATGCCCGCCGGGATGACGAGGAAGACGGTCATCGAATTCACATCAAAATAAGTGCTTATCAAAGAATGAGAAACTTTTACAATGCGATAGACAGTCACCGTAACGCATAACATTATTTATGCGTTACTCACAACGCATAACATTATTTATGCGTTACTCACAACGCATTGATCGCCTCAATTCGAATATGGTCACGTTCACGATACAAAATGAAATGACGTTCTGATCACTTAGACAGACACAAAACATGTCATACACGGACAGCGAACTATACATGGTCTGATCGTGACCACTTATTAGTCTTATTACTGGCCAGTAAGATTATAATTGAAAACGCTAAACACGTTAAAAAACCGACTTCCATCGCAACAACTTCGTACAATTTTGCAATATTATATTTGGTTTTTGTTAATTTTCTAATAAAGTGCTACACCGATTTTGATAAAATTTATATGGGACACCACGGAAAACACTAGCTTTCAAGTAAAAATAGAACCATCAAAATCGGTTCGCCCAGTCAAAAGTTCTGAGGTACAACACATAAAAAAACATACAGTCGAATTGAGAACCTCCTCCTTTTTGGAAGTCCGTTGAAAATGGTCGTTACAAACTTGGTATGTCTGTGTAAATGGTATTAGTTGAAATACTTTTTACTCAGAATGTCATTATGTCACCTTGTTATAAGTGACGATGAAGCCGAAGATAAAGGCGGGATTACCAAGATTCCCAGACGCAATAGGGAACTGGCTATCTTATCTAAAATAGATGTTGTTAACTAGCCAGGCGAGCTTAGAAAATGCCCTACCTCCAACCAAAGCTAGTCTTACTAAGTTAGACCCCGCTAGGAATCTAACCCGCGACCTTCTAAGGCGAGGTATTGATTGGAACAGTTGTCTCTGTCTTTTTATTTACGTGTAAAGAGTAAAGAACATAACCACACTTTTTCAATGGTTTTACGTTTCAATCAAAAACTACAATGACAGTATAAAAAATAATAACATTACTCACTTTGTACTATCATAACAAATATTGTTGTATATTTTTTAAATTTTTACTTCACAATATTAGTCAATAACTAAAGTTGAAAGTGTTTGGATTTTTTTCTATCGAGCCAAAACTGCTCAATCGTGTTTCTAATAGCTTTTGACTTTAAGGAACATCATCAACAATAAAGGTATTTTTTTCAACCTTGGGTTTTGTATCGTTTAGGAGTAATTGACGTCAAAAATAAAGAAAATCTGTAATATTACCGCCTTAATGTGAATGGATTTACTACTACGCCACGGAGGTATCTAGTTGAAAGTCTTAATTAGTCTAACTAAAGGATAAAAATAAAATATACTTTGGCTTTATATAAAATACGTAACAATATGACGATATAAGAGCGCGACATGGCTACATGAATTGAGAGCAGACACAAGGCCAGTAAAATTAGTCTATCAGCTATCCTTATACTAAAATGACTCAGTTGTACACGTATCAATATTATAAATGTGAAAATGAGTTTGTTTGTTTGTTACCTTTTCACGATTTAACACCTTGAACAATCTTGATGAAATTAGGCATGCAGGTAGCCTGTGACACGGGGAAGAGCAACTTTTCATCCCGTGAAAATGCATAGTCCGATGCAGTACTTGAGGGAACTGAAAAAAATTATATTTTGGTTAATTTTATTTTACATCGCAAAGGAACAATAGATTGTTGTAATTTTTGCACAAGATGGTTTAGGGGGTGGGAAATGACATAATTTACTAATTAACATATCCTGACATAGTTCCCGAGGGATCTGGGGAAAACTTATTTCCACGCTCGCGCACGTTGGCGTCGCACGCAACGGAGCAACAGATTGATGTGATTTTTTGTATAGAATTGTTTGAGGGAGTGGGAAGAGACGTAGACTGTTAATATATATATAATTAACGCTCTCCCTCAAAGATAGTCATAAAAAAGCCAGTAAGTCTATATTTCCTTGCAATAGGCATCATCAAAAAATGTTTAAAAAAACTGAAAAACGACTTCAAAATGAAATTTTCTCAAAAGTATGAAATAATATTATTATACTTAAATACACGAAATTCACCAACAATAACGAAATCAAAGGTGGTTACTAATTAAATCAGGGGCTTAAATTTTTTTGAGTTCGGTGTCAGCGCTCAACTACTTACGTATCAAATGTTTTAGATTCAATGGTTTGCTGACACCGACCTCAAAAAAAAATTAAGCCCCTAATATAATTAGTACCCACCTTTGATTTCGTTATTTTTGGTTAATTTCGTGTATTTAAGTATAATAATATTATTTCATACTTTTGAGTAAATTTCATTTTTAAGTAGTTTTTCAGTTTTTTTAAACTTTTTTTTATTTCCTTTATTTTTAGTGATAATGCTGTCTATCTAACAACGTTAAACCCAATCAACTTCTCGCCAATAGGAATCATCGAATCATAATGCATGTGTTTCATTAAAAGATACACAGTACTGTGGCTTCCATCATCATCTCAGCAGCATGCGATTTAAGTCTTCCATCATCAGCTCATTTGAATAAACCTGAATGAATACAACTATCGGTCTATGCGTACCTACGTATCTATCTATATTTAAAGAGTTATCCACTAACTCATACCCGTTAATGAGTTGTACCTTTCTTAATCAGCTCATCATCATAAGATAATGACTGCCAAATGCAAATATTTTAATAGCTTAGAAAACATATGAAACACGTAATACTTGCCTATAAAATTTGAGGGTTGCCCTCGATTTCCCTGGGATTCCATTATCAGATCCTGGTTTTCTTATCATGGTACCACCGTTGGAATATCTTCTTTCCAACAAAAAAAGAATCATCAAAATCGGTTTATAAACGACGAAGTTATCCGCGAACAAACATAAAAAAATATATACGGTCGAATTGAGAAACCTCCTTTTTTGAAGTCGTTTAAAAATAAATTACATTCAACAAATCTGTGATTAAAAAGGTTTGGTAAATATCGATGTTTCGAAGGTAGAGGTTTCCAATTGCGATGATCATTAACCAATGGAGGGGCATAAGGTTTTAACATGGAACTTTTTTTATATTTTTCGATACTAAAATCGTAAAATCGATTTCAGAGAAGTTAACACCCCACCTCCCGGGTTAACTTCTCTGAAATCGATTTGACGATTTTAGTGGTTATAGGGTTCCGCACCCAAAGGGTGCCATTTTACTAAGTAATCCTCCCTTGTCCGTCCGCCTGTCTGTTAGCGGGCTGTATTTTATGTAGATAGACAGTTAAGATTTTCAGAGTGTGTATGTATTGCCGCTATAACATTAACTAATATAAATTAAAGAAAGCACCTATACAAGAAACGTGATTTTTTTGTACTATGGTGCGGAACCCTTCGTGTGCGAATCCGACTCGCAATTGCCCGGTTTTTGGAACTTCATTCGTAAAACTTGGAAACAATTCGTAAACTTACTGAAAACTATTTTTTAATGAGTAAAGGAAAATGCTTCAAAATTCTTCTTAAGCGGGTTACATGATCAGTTAACCAAGTAATAGGCCGGACCACGCAGGCCATACTGAGCTGCGACCGCAAGGCAACGTAGCCATTCTTGCCGGTTGCTAATCATTAGGACAGTCGTTAACACCGTATCAGACGTAAAATATACAGGCTGGAATTTTATAACCGCACCTGGAAGGAAAGTACTCTAAATACTGGAGATAGAAGATTTTACTCACATGAAACATTCCTTTATTTTTAAAAAAGATGCAAAACTGCATTCAAAGATTTTTGAAAATATGCTTGCCACACCCGGGAATCAAACCGGCTAAAATCGGAAAAAATAACACCCTATACTTTTATGGCATGAATCGATAGGATCAATTATGAGGATCAAATCTCTCTCAACATGGTAAATGGATCGAACATGGTAAATTAAATGAAAGGAAAACCATGAAATCTAAACTAATAAATTCAATGGTACAAGATAAAGCACTTTCTTCAAGGGTCCATCAGATTACTTATGTTAAACATGTACATATTTACAATTATCTTTGACGTATTTAAAAAAAATGAGAAAAAGGGCTTGAGCGTACTCTAATTAGTCTTTTAACAACGCAAATATCTACAAAGAAAGGATTTTTTGAAATTCAACCCTTAAGGGGGTGAAAAAGGGGTTGAAAGTTTGTATAAAAGTCCGACATTTTTAAAAATAGAAATATTAAACTTTGTTTTTAGGCTTACGATTAGAATTTCAAAGTTGATTATAAATATCAACATTTCCTGAAAGTCATCTCCCAAGGGCGTGAAACGGGGTGAATTTACACAAAAAAGCTAGAAATTTTGGCCAGTGTGGTCCTTTAATAACGTAAACATCTACAAAGAAAGGCTTTTTTAAAATTTAACCCTTAAAAGGGTGAAAAAGGGGTTGTAAGTTTGTATGGAAGTCTGTCATTTTTACCCGACTGCCTCAGAAGGAAGGTTATGTTTTTCGAGTGTATGTATATTGTATGTAAACTATGATCCATGCTACACAGCCTGAACGGACTAAAGGATTTTAACGTGTGAGGTATCGTTAGAATCGTCATGATCCCGTGAATGACATAGGATAAATTTTTACCCGACCGATTAAAAAGAGGGGTTCAGTTTTTACGCAACCGGGTTTTTAATTTTTAATGAATTCCTAATTGAAGCTAGAACACTTATTTACATCTAAAATGTAGCTTAGATATAACGTCCAGGAAAACTTTAAAACTGATAATTTGTCTTCAATGGCGCAAGGGATTTCTATCAAATTTTAATTATCAAGACACATATTAATTTGTATATGCTATAAGTGAAACGTCTGGGAAAAGTCTCGAAATGGTACCTCCCAAGAAGCTCCCGCGAGTAAGAGATGTTCTATTTAGCAGTTAGTTTTCCAATTGATTATTTGCTAACTAGGTACTATTGATCGAATGAGTCATACTATGTCTGCTAGCTGTAACAACTGCTAAGTTTTTTTATTTAGGCACGTGCGTGTTACAAATTCTGCAAAAATATGATTCATAATAAACATCATTATAAGGTTACACAGAAGCGAGTCCAAGAGTTTAGTTTTGTTTGGTCGTGATTAATTAAAGAGCTTGAAGGACTTCATCGTAAATTTTTCAGTCACTCAGTAGTCAGTATGAATCAGGTAGCACAGAATTTGTTTCAATTGTCCTCGTTTTTTTAGGCAGCATTTTTTGTCTTAACTTGTAAATTTTACCTGTTTGTACATTTCTGTTGCCAACACCTCGAGGCTCGACATCACGTAGCGGAATTTAAAACAGCCGCATACTTTTCAAGTGACGTCATAAGAAATTCGGTTGTTCTTGCTCGTTTCTTACCTCTTGTCTTTGGTTTGTGTATTTCTTCATACCTTGATGGATACTGTAAAGCCTCGCTAGATGGCGTAATGTTATAATTTTTCCTAGATTCAGATTAAAAATTCTTTCATTTTAATAAAGAGCAAAAGAAGCACATCATTCTCATAATTATGATTTATATCTGTTTTGTATGATAAATATCATTTACCTGTCGCACCTGTTTTGTAATGGTTAGATTCTTAAAAATTCCCATGATTAAAATACAATGCAAAGCCTTATATAGCCCTACGCGATGGGTGTGCTTCCGTAGCTTTTTGTGTGAACTCACTCAACCGTTTATGAACCCCTCCCATCCTATATTTTGGACATTTTAAAACTGCTTCACTGGCCCTTTCTAGCTGGATAGACTGACCTGACAGTGTGCATTGAGTTTCTGCCGAGTGTACACAGGTGGAGCCACTTGTCATACTAAATTGCCTATCGCTATCTCATATTTGAAGAACAGTGACGTTTGCTGTTTGTGTCAAAGTTATTTTTCCCGCAGAATGTTCAGTTTTGTTGAATAATAAATAAAATAAATCTATATTAAACGTTGATACTAATTTTGTTAACGTAGCTTGTGATAAAGTGATTGTTGTTTTTACTAAGCTGTCCGCGCAGTAAAGATAAAGCTGCAACAATCAGGTTGTGTGGCGGCCATTTTATTCGCCGGCAGTGTTCATTCGTGCCGTGCCCATCTCGCGACACGGGTTTACTAGCGGCACAGACCGACCAGTCAGTTTCAATTCAGTTGGCATTTTCGCGAGTACAGCGGAGGTGTCTATAGTTTTTAGCTTTTAGATAAACGAATCAAACACGAAAGTGCATAAAAATGACGACAAACATGCAGCAAGGAACCATACTCGACGTGTTGAAGAAGAAAATGCGTGCAACAAAAGAGGAAATGGAGAAATATAAGGACGAGTGTGAGGAGTATCACAAACGATTACAAGTGGAAATAATGCGGAGAGAAGAAGTAAGCAATCGTGCCATGTTGTTTGTGTTGTGTGATCTGTGAAATTCGAGTTAATGTTGGTGTTAATTTCGAAACGGACTCCGGAACTAGAGAGTTATCAGTAGGGTGTACTACTTATCTACCTATAGTGAGTAATGAAATGAATGTCCGGCCATACTTAGGTGAGCAGGCGACGTGCGCATGTTTCCTCTCACTCGAACCCATTTCTCCTCAACATCCGTGAAAGGGACGGTGAATAATTATTCATTTCAATGGTAATATTCTTTTGGACGATAGAACTTGGTTTTTGGAAATAGTGATGCGGATTAACTTTATTAAGGGCTCTCCCAGATCTGTTGGGATTTGTTTTATGTTGGTACTTATCCGGAGGTGTTTGTAGCGGTCGTGTTACCACGTAACAGGTTTGGCTGCGTTGGAGGTCGTATACCGGTCTTTAGTGCCATTGGCACATGTAGTGAGTCGGGATGGATGCATTCCTGTTGGGGTCTCGAAGGACCGGGGCGCCAGCTAGGCGTGTCCGCGGCTGCCGTTATCGTCCCAAGAATGACGTAACCCCATAGACACTACATGACACTGTATGACTATACCTCTTGCGAGCAATCGTCGACAGTTGAAGCATAGGTTATAGTGTAGCACGATCTTGATATCGCATATCAGATACTTATTCAAGTGCATACTAACTACCGCTCTAAACATATTGAAATGCACATTCCTTTGGAAACACCACGTGCATATCGGCAGCTATTTTTAGCCGACTTCAAAAAAGGAGGAGGTTCTATGTTCGACTGCATATTTTTATGTATTTCCACCGATATCTCCGTTGCTTGTAGGCTGATTTTTATGATTCTTTTTTAATTCGATATGGTATGCTGCTAGGTTGGTCTCATATCAATTTTATCAAAATCGGTGTAGTACTTCTTTATTTATTATTTAACAGTTTATTTTAAACAAATACAAGTTATAACAGGCATAAAAGAAGGTCATACAATGGATTTAGAACATTAACATAGAAAAAATGCTAAATTGTACCACAGATTACTAATTAGTTACTACGTAACAGATACTTCACTCAGTAGTAGATTTCCAATACCTACTGCTATAATAGCCTACTCCATCGCGTCAGCTTGCTTCACACCACGCGATACCACAGCAATCGCAGGGCTGCCTCTTCGATAAAATTAAATTAACATAACTTTTTGTGTCTATGTTATTGAGAACTGTGAATATGTTTTGACTTATAGGTGGTAGTTTAAAATTGTATCATTTATCTATCTATCTATTTATATATCTAATATATAAAAATGAATCGCAAAATGTGTTGGTAAGCGCATAACTCGAGAACGGCTGGACCGATTTGGCTAATTCTTTTTTTGTCGAGTTCGTTATTGTCAGGAGAAGGTTCTTATGTAGGGTAGGGTAGGGTAGGGTAGGGTAGGGTAGTGTAGGGTAGGGTAGGGTAGGGTAGTGTAGGGTAGGGTAGGGTAGTGTAGGGTAGGGTAGTGTAGTGTAATGTAATGTAAGGCGGTACGTAGTTCGCCGGGACAGCTAGTATATATATATAATTCTCGTGTCACAGTGTTAGTAACCATACTTCTCCGAAACGGCTCGACCGATTTTTATGAAATTTTGTGTGCATATCGGGTAGGTCTGAGAATAGGTTCTTATCTATTTTTCATACCCCTACGCGGGCGAAGCCGCGGGCAACAGCTAGTAAAATATATATTTTTTAAAAAGGTGCTGATTGTGCAATACATCTAGATAACACATAATTTTAGAGGTCAGTGTGTAAGTAAAATGAAAAAAAGAGTTACATGTGTTATATTTTGATATAATTTTTTATTAATTTCTTACCCTTTCTAAATTCTCGGTTATAAATCGCATAAAACCGAATCACAAGCACAAATTACTAAATAGTTATGTCACAAGTGTTTGTGTGCGCTAACAGCACGACAAGTTGAGACAGGTCGCCGCGCCTGCGACTCACATATTATCACAATTTTATTTTAATAAAAATAGCTTTTTAAACGTTGTTAAAATAGTGTTTAAGATAAGTATGACGTTTCTATGTAACAAAAAAATTTAAATCTGTGTTTGAAAGGCAAGCTAATGCCACAGTGTAATAAAGAGTACTAGCTAATGCTTAGTATACCTAGTATTAAAATAATTTTAAAACGACAAAAAATAGTAATAGTTTATCACTTACCTTTCTTCATTGACAGGTAAATGGAAAAATGTTAGGTGTTTATCTCTTCTTTTGCTTGATTTCCACCCATCTACAGCACATAAGCAGGCCTCCGTCACTCCATGTACTTGCGCGCTATAATTACCTACCGCCCGGCCCAGCGTTCTCGGGCCGTTTGCGGACCCAATTCAGTGCGGTTTTCACAAACGAAGCGCACGCACAAAGTTCAATTTAAATCGTTTCGTTCGTTCGTACGCGTACCTACGATGCCGTCTGGTGCCTTATGTGCTGTAGATGGGTGCAAATAAAGCAAAAGAAGAGATAAACACCTAACATTTTTCCATTTACCTGTCAATGAAGAAATGTAAGTGATAAACTATTACTATTTTTTGTCGTTTTAAAATTATTTTTAATACTAGGTATACTAAGCATTAGCTAGTACTCTTTATTACACTGTGGCATTAGCTTGCCTTTCAAACACAGATTTACATTTTTTTGTTACATAGAAACGTCTATTTTTATTAAAATAAAATTGTGATAATATGTGAGTCGCAGGCGCGGCGACCTGTCTCAACTTGTCGTGCTGTTAGCGCACACAAACACTTGTGACATAACTATTTAGTAATCTGTGCTTGTGATTCGGTTTTATGCGATTTATAACCGAGAATTTAAAAAGGGTAAGAAATTAATAAAAAAATTATATCAAAATAAAACACATGTAACTCTTAAAGATTTTTTTCATTTTACTTACACACTGACCTCTAAAATAATGTGTTATTTTTAAAAAATATATATATTTTACTAGCTGTTGCCCGCGGCTTCGCCCGCGTAGGGGTATGAAAAATAGATAAGAACCTATTCTCAGACCTACCCGATATGCACACAAAATTTCATAAAAATCGGTCGAGCCGTTTCGGAGAAGTATGGTTACTAACACTGTGGCACGAGAATTATATATATATATATACTAGCTGTCCCGGCGAACTACGTACCGCCTTACATTACACTACACTACCCTACCTTACACTACCCTACCCTACCCTACACTACCCTACATAAGAACCTTCTCCTGACAATAGCAAACTCGACAAAAAAAGAATTAGCCAAATCGGTCCAGCCGTTCTCGAGTTATGCGCTTACCATCACATTTTGCGATTCATTTTTATATATTAGATATACATAGATAGATAAATGATACAATTTTAAACTACCACCTATAAGTCAAAACATATTCACAGTTCTCAATAACATAGACACAAAAAGTTATGTTAATTTAATTTTATCGAAGAGGCAGCCCTGCGATTGCTGTGGGATCGCGTGGTGTGAAGCAAGCTGACGCGATGGAGTAGGCTATTATAGCAGTAGGTATTGGAAATTTACTACTGAGTGAAGTATCTGTTACGTAGTAACTAATTAGTAATCTGTGACATAAGGCACCAGACGGCATCGTAGGTACGCGTACGAACGAACGAAACGATTTAAATTTAACTACGTGCGTGCGCTTCGTTTGTGAAAACCGCACTGAATTGGGTCCGCAAACGGCCCGAGAACGCTCGGCCGGACGGTAGGTAATTATAGCGCGCAAGTACATGGAGTGACGGAGGCCTGATTGTACTAAGATGTTTTCATGAACCGTGACAGCTAGACTGTCAAAATTTTCACAGATTATGTATTTTTGTTGCCACCAACCAAACAACAAATATACAAAATTAGAAAAAGTGAAAGTCTCCATACAAAAAACGCGTTTTTTTAACGTGAAGAAACTAGCGCCATCTAGTATGTTAGTACGGAACTGAAGAAACTAGCGCCATCTATTATGATGGTACGGAACCCTATGTGTGCGGTTCTGACTCGCACTTCGCCGATTTTTTAGCGTGTTTAGCGTTTCCAATTACATAAAGGTATTCACGAAACCACCCTTTTACAGGAAATAAATAAAGCTATCTTTTCTAAGATGATTAACACGATCCTTGCCTAATTTGAATCATCAAGAAATAAAACATTTATGATTCAACCAAAATTTTAAATTGACAGTTCTAAATGTAACTGTGACTCTTCTATTCGTGTTCTGTAGGCGTGAGTTAACATTGGATACTTAGACGTTGTACAAACACTGTCTTGTGCTTGAGGTCAACTCTAAACCGACATTCGTAGTCTAGGAAGCTATGACACAGAAATAATGGCTCCATTCGATACCAAAATGGAACTAAAGCACAATAATGTAAATGTTACTCTGTCCGATTAGTTTCAGAGTAGAATTTATTGCAATGATGTAAAGGGAGAAGCCGGTTTAGTAACAGCAAAGTGATTAACAGATAGTGATTTCAACTTGTGATTGTGTATTTATTGCAAATCGATTAAATCTTTTTCATTTCTGATTGTAAAAACTACCTATCAATATGAAAATTGATGGTATCTGTTCAAAGAAAGCAAATTATTAATACCTACTCTATTAAGACTAAAATAAGTATGATATTTAATTGATCACGCTAAACAGTAAACACTTTAGAAAAACCTACTTCGTTCGCAACAACTACACAAGTGTAATTTTGCATTTTTGTTTATGTTACTTATATAAAAAGTACTTTATTACCTAACCAATTTTGATGAAACTTATATGAGACCACTCCTGAGGCGTTACCTATCGATAAAAAAAAATCGTCAAAATCTTTTTACAATCGCCGATTAATTGAGTACCTCTCTCTTTTTTGAACTCAGTTGAAAACAGACATTGAACTGTAACTTTCATTTTTAGTTTGAATTGATAACTGATAGATAAGATACAACACAAATAGTAGCATACAAAATGTTCATTGGCGATGATCATCAAAGCAAAATTGATAAAATCATGCTTTAGTTTCTTTTAAAGACTTTAACTGCCCTTTTGCGTGACGTGTTACAGTCAATCGGTTGGGGCTAGCCATTGTCCTCGGCTGAATAGAGCACAATGCAGCCCTACCGATCCCACCTAACCCAAACAAAGCAAGCCCTTCCATGAAGGTAAACTAAACGTGGTCAGGTGTGACTGTCCGTGTACGTATAAACCTCCATTGACCAACGGAAATTTGGAATAGTAGGTATAATGCGTATAACTAAAGATGAGACTTGACACGCCACGTAAAACATTAAAAAGACAAAGTAGAAAGCTGTACGTGTACGTATAAACCTCCAATGACCAACGGAAATTGGAATGGTATAATGCGTACCACTAAAGATGACACTTGACACGCCACGTAAAACATTAAAAAGACAAAGTAGGGAGTGTACGAAATAGTTATCCACAGTATCATATAGTTATCCATAATCCTTTGCTTCTTTTGTCATATATGTGTATCCAGCGTAAATCATCTTCCTACCTTGTCTTTTTAACGTTTTACGTGGTGTATCAAGTCTCATTTTTAGTGGCACGCACTGTACCTATCTCACTTGCATAGAAAGAAGTAGGTACCTCTCAAAAACGATAGAGAAGTTCACTGACCGTAAGGAGTAACCGTCGTTCGATCCGAAAATAGCCTTTAAGGCTTTACGTCAGATTGAATTATGGCTACCGAGTTCAAGGTCGCTGGACAGAGACTCTTTGTGTCTAGTTATACCAATATATCTCTCATTCCATCTACCGAAGTTTTAGTTAAACAGAAACATAATTTAAGACCATCACTTGCCATTACTACATCGATTTGAGCATTATTCTGATATAATTTTTGGACAATATACAAGTAAGTGTTTATTGTGCATTACGAAGCAAAATTGTGCTGTAAACTGTTCAAATATTATCTGAATCATTGGATAATCAAAGAACCTTGAAACGTTACCTATTATTTAAAGGCAAAGATATCAGAAAACCGGCGAAGTGCAAGTCGGACTTGCGTACTGAGGGTTCCGTACTGCCACACCTCCACACGAATACAGCGAATGTACTTACCTATTTATTTCAATAAAGAGATATCCACTAGAGCGACAAATTTATATACTTTTTATGCTCCTTAGCGCGAGGCGACTCACACTTGACCGACTTTTATTATTTGCTTTTTAGTCAACAAGGAACCTTATAGTTTTCTGTCTGTCTCTCCGCGGCTTAGCTCAGAGACTATTAGTACTAGAAACCTGTAATTTGGCATGCCGCCGACAATGCGGTAAAATAAAATCTTGAATTTTTTTTACGGTACTTCCCCTACATGTAAGTTCCGCATCCTTGATGGCTCCCGACAAACACTCGTGTCAAATGTGCCGCTCTGAGTTGAATCGTGCGCGGCACGTTTGACAGTGTTTGTCGGGAGGCGTCAAAGATGCGGTTAAATGTGCCAACGAAAAATAAACAGGGATTTTTTTTTTCGTTGATGTACCCTATCGTGTGGGGTATCGTTGAATAGGTCTTTCAAACGCTACTGAGGGTTTGATAAAATCATTTTTCGATTCCGGGATCCGTTTGCGAAATATTAAGCTTAAAGTGCAAATTTTTGTTATAAGAGTCAAGTGTCCATACCAGCTAAACCGCTATTTCAGGATATCAGAACAAAATAGTATATACTGGTAGTAGGACGTAGTATAATCAATTTAAAAGGAAACCCATCACGGCTAAGTAGGCTAGGTAATAGTCGACAAACTTAAGTAGTGCAGTTGGATTTGTAAAAAGTCAATAGATTTTCCATACAAAATGTTCTTTTACCAACTGCAAATAGGTATAGTTTTGTTTTTTTAAACACACATTTTTTTTAAAGATTACGGAACCCTATTTTGCGCTAGTCCGACTCACACTGGGCCGGTTTTTTTACTGTAGAATCGGTACTATATTTTCACAAAAGAGCAAGAACAAAAAAAAACACGTTTCTTGTATGGAAACAACATATGAAATTTCAGTCAGCTACCTATTAGGGTTTAAAAGATACAGACAGCCCTTTAAAAGTCAGACGGATAGAGACACAGTTGGCTTAGTAGTGGCAAAGTATACATATTAGTACTAACATAGTATGGACACTCCCTGCCGCTCTCTAGATTCCGCCCTCACCCCCCCTCACTCAGATTGATTTAGATTGTTTACAGTTTGGTTATCGAACGTATAGGATTTGACTGCCATTTTGTTTGTTCCGTCATTCCTTTTTTGAAATATCATTTCTGGCCCGTTGTATGAAGTGTCCAGGGTGTGGTAGTGGGGTGGGGTGACCTGGGTGATTACCTGGCACGGAACCCTAAAAACCCACAAGTTTACCATCAAATCCTGCCTCGAAATACCAACAACATAGCAACAAAACAAATTTAACAAGTTACCTGATAATAATCAAAGAAACAATTATGTCAGACAAGTCCATTCCCTATAGTCCCCTACAAAGTAACGGCCTAATTAAATAAAACTGGTTTTCTTTCATAATTCGTTGCTCGTTACACACTATGCTTGATTATTGTTGAAGAAGAACCACTATCTATACTTATCTTCGTCCTATTGTTTGAGGATTTTTTAGGCATAGGTTTGAGCGTCGGTTGTGGCTAGCGTTGCCAGGCGTCCTGATAAAGCCGGACAGTGTTAGGCTTTTTGGATGCGTGTCCGGCCAAATTAGAAGGTGTCCGGCCTGTCCGGCTTTTTAGGTTTAATGATTTTTCCAGTCACCTGGACATTCGGGTGAGCGCTGTCGTATTTATGAGACTATGGCGGCGTTTCTTTGTCTGATTAGGACCTCGCTAAAGGCCAGTAAACATGACTGATTGATCTAGGGGTGTCTAAAGAGGGCTTTAATAATTTAGGGAGTCCGGCTTTTTTACCCAAAAGTCCGGCTAAACTGGCAGGTATGTCCGGCTATTTAGTTTTAAGACCTGGCAACCCTAGTTGTGGCTAAGGCCGCTACCTCCTGTCAATCCTGCAACGTACCAATGTGATTTCTAATTTCGCTTTCATATTACTTTTATCCGACGCTCTTACGGTGAAGGAAAAAATCTTGAGGAAACCTGCACACGTGTGAAGTCGACCAACTTACTGCACTGGACCCTTAGTCTAAGGCCCGATCGCCCTAATGCAGGGTGCGCTCGAGCCCCTCGATGGGGACGTGTATTAGCTGATATAATGTTAGGTTTTTCTTATTTCTTATATGTTTAGGAAAGAAAGGAAACTTGAGGAAAATTTTTGGATGTTGAGGATGATTAGGGAAATGTGAAAAAAGGGTTTGAGATTTATTTTCATCTACAGGTTACAGAAGTTTTCACTTCAAAAATTCGTTTTGTAATTTCGTGAACTCGGATGATTTTTAGAGGTCCCTTATTCGGTCCAAGATAGGGCGGGTCCAAAAATATATTTTAGTATTGTCTTCAGATGGATCTTATTGCCTATAACGAGCATTATATCTTCTGTATTTTAGCATTACGAAGATCTCCAAAGTACATGTTTTTTTTGTAACTCTTCTGGAATGCCTGCCGAATTACGAGTATTATGACATTCATCGAAATCACGTCAAAACTGTTCAAATTCTTGCTTGGGTCGAATCCTATTGAATCATCATATCAGCTCAAATACGTCTCCGAGGAGGGGCCCGAGCCTACCCTGAATTAGGGGGATTAAATATTCGTAGTATATTTCAATATATTTCCTTCCTTATTAAAAGGTTGTATTTCCTCTAATCATGAAGAAAATTTGTTTGAAAAATGGCATCGATCATAATTTATTGATCAGTCTGTTTTCTATATTATGTAGAAAGAGATAAATTCGTTTATTGGTTCCAGTAACACCGCACCAAAATAGATAATATAAGTACATAAAAGGAAAGTTTAGGAAAATAAATATAAAAAATTACGTACATTCATGAGATCATGAGGTGCCACAGCAACCATAGGGACCCAACTCAGCAGATTCATTGAATTACACGCATAATAACATACCTATACACGAATGACGTTTAAAACGCGAAAAGACACTGGTGTCATTGACGAATGATGACATAAAACAATCTGTCTTAACAAGACAAATTAATGATTGACTCTTCAAGAGACAAATACGAAATCGTTCATTTAACCATCCATCAACCATCACTCATCATAACAATCGAGACCGCAATAACAAGTTGAAAGACAACCACATGAATTAATTTAAAAAAAATTAAAACCCGACAGCATAAAAAATTAAAAATTTAACCCCTCTTTTTTGACCGGTTGAGTAAAACGTATTCTATTCTTGGATCTTGGGCTTACCAATTGAAAATAAAAAGAAATGTCGCACGATTCGTCTTGATCCCGTTTCAAGACGAATCTAAAAACACCTCGCACTCCAAAACTCATCAAATCGTTTAGGCTTCAGATAGCGTGCCAATGAAACAAATTAATAACATTCATACATCGAAAAACATAACCCGCCTTCTGGCACAGTTGGGTGAAAACTGTAAATAAGTAGCTGGTAAAGGTGTTTATATCTCAGTCGCATCAGAACTATTAATAGGACGTGACGTCACAGGACAGGATGGCAGGAGCAGCCGCGACCTGTTCCCGCAAGGACTTGTGACGTCATCTCGCACTTGCTGCATCCACATAAATATGATGCCTGTTTTGTGTATGATACGTGCGTGCTTATGCTTGTACGGTTCGTTCGGCTGCACGTTACTCGAGTGTTGCTACTGGAAGTCTATGAGTATGCTGAACGATGCTAAAAATAAAAATTCATACAAAACGAGACCAAGGTCGAAGTGTTATACATACCTTAAAATAAATAATATTTGCATGCTAATAACATTTAAATAGCTAAATAAGTGATTCTATAACTATTGTAAGATCTTTTATACTTACCTTATTTAAAAGCAAATAAAGCATTCTATTCTATTCTATTCTATTCTATACCATACCACTTAAATGCGACCGACTGTACCACAGATACTCGAGTTGCTTGTGCTGGTAACAAGGCGTCTAGTAAATACAGCAGTTTGTTTGTTAGATAATGATGATCAAACGCCTGTTGACGTCTATGTCACCTGTTTAGCAGTAAAAGGAGACGAAAGTCCATGAATCGCGTTTAGTTCATCATATCAGCCCTCCCCCAAGCATATCATCGAAAACCGGTCCAGAAAAACATTCTTACATACATAACATTTTACAGAAGTTTTAAAAAAAACTACAATTTTTTTGTACATTGGCATTTAAATTGGGGCTTGCTTCTTAAAAGTTAAGGGTAATTTATGCGATCTAGTATTTTTTTTTATAAATTGCCAGTTCACTAGCTTTTAAATAAAGTAATAATCTGAAATAACAAAAAAAAAATTTTTTCAATTTTTTTCTTCTAAATTCGAGAAACGTCTTAAAGAAAATGGCCATGAATCTAAAACCGTTAATTTTTGACCCCTTGTTTATATTTTTTTTATTGCAAATATGCCATAGTTTCTCCCCTTAAAAGGAAAACGCCGAATTTTTGATCATTTTATATAAGCGTGGCAATCCATTGCTTAAAACTAGTTTATAAAAGTTAAGAAGAATGAATGTCGAAAGTATGTGCTTTGAAGTAAAAGAAGCTCCAAATAGCAACTTTGATATTCCTATAGTTTTAAGATTCAAGATCTTTATTCACAATAGGACACTCGTTCTGATAGTCATAACATAGTAATAACATGCACATAATGTTATTTGTGAAAAATAAAAAATCATTAGTTAATAACGTCAAAATACAATCATTGATGTAAAACAAATCATGTCATTAGAACATGAAAACAATATGACACATGAAGTTATACATTAAAATCATTGAATGTTATTAATACCTTTGACAGTAATCTTTGTTAGTAGGCCAGCCACGAGTATAAAGTGAGAGTCAGCCATTGCTCCCCTCAACCATATTAGAGGAAAAGGAACGACCCGGCTCCCAATACGCCATCAGCATGAACATTTAAGCAAGCATGCACCATTCGGGTCAATGCTAAAATATAAAAATGTATGTTAAAATAATACTAGACTTTTCATGTCTTTTCGCTTCCATGTCAATTCTTGGATTTACATTAACATGGTCGTCATTTTATGATTATTCACAAACATAACCCTTGCCCTGCAGGCGGAGTCCGAAGTAGCGGCCCTCAACCGACGCATCCAACTGCTTGAGGAGGACCTGGAGAGGTCCGAGGAGCGTCTCGCCACCGCCACCGCTAAGCTGGCTGAGGCCAGCCAGGCCGCAGATGAGTCCGAGCGGTGAGTCCACTACGGTTTAGAGCGACACTTTTAAAAAAATATAATTTTAAGTTCGTTTGACTGCTACTCGCCTGATGGAAAGTGATGGATGATGCAGTCGAGGATGGTACACGCAAACTCAAATAATGCCTATTCACTCTTGACTTGAAGATCTCCAAAATAAGCCTATTGAGTAAAAGTGTTGTCCACTTTGATTATTTACTGACTAAATAGAGACTAAAAATAATTGACAACGCTTAGGTGTCAATAATTTAGGAAAAAAACCTAAATACTTTTAGGTTCAAGCTTTTTTTTGAAAATAAATTTAATTATTTCGTATTCTTCTCAGCAAACCCTTTCATTTGATACTCATATCATGGGGGTGACAAAAATAAATGATACGCCATCTTTTCGATTCCGCCATATTGGATTAAGAATGACGTCACTTAGCACCTTAAAGTGTACCTAAGCAAAATTTCAGCTCAATCGAACACCGGAAAGTGATTCTAATTTAGCTTCCAAGATTTGGGCCAAACTAACTAACACGGCAGGTTAAATGTAAAAATTGACTTCAATCGCAACAACTTTTTTGTTTTTGTTAATTTCTAAAAATTGTCTTAATCGATTTTAATAAAATTTATATGGGACCATCCTTAAGCAGACCCTATCGAATATAATAAGAATCGTGAAAATCGGTTTATACAATTGGCGAAGATATCGCGTAACCACCTTCGTGGTGTAATAGTTAGTTCATTCGCTTCACACCAGGAAGTCGCATTTTCGATTCCCGGCGGAGTCGGTTTGGTTGGTGGTAGGACATTTTCTTACCCAGCCTGGCTAGCTACCGCTATCTTATCCGAGTCTTGCTGCCAAACAACAATGTTAACAGCATTGATGTGTTCCGGCATGAAGATAATATAGCTCCCCAGAATAATTGGTAAGCTCGCTTCCATCTCCGGCATCTTCGTCACTTACCATCAGGTGAGTTGATTGCCAACCAAGCAAGGGCTTATCAATTGTAGATAAAAACTAAACATACAAAAATACAGTTGAATTGAGAATCTCCGTCTTTTTGTAAGTCCGTTAAAAACTGTAATTACTGCGATAAAAAGAGGCCAGCTTTTATATGCTTTGTCCGCGGATATTCCTTGTTACTACGGACACTGAGGGAGTTAGCTGATATTTATTTCAACACGTCTGCTCGCCGCTCTCTATTTAGTCAGTACATTATCAAAGGTTCTATAAAACTCAAAGTCTACCTCAAATCTACTAAGAAGTATTTTATTTTTGAAGCAATCATCATCTCAATTGACTGCTTAAAGATAGTTAGTGACGCGCATTGTGCGAGGTCCATGTCTCCTGTGTGATGATGACAGTGGATAGATGAGGCTGATGATGAACGTGTACCTACTCGGCTTTGCAATTTAATTGGAAATCGACTAGTCGAAGATCTAGTTAACAACTTGACACAATATATCTCCAAAGTAGCTCATAATGAAACTATAACTTTCCTGTTTAATTGTAACTTTTATTTTTGTAGATTGTATCTCTTTTGTCGAAGACATGGTCTATTTTAGAATATAAGTCATCTACTTAGATTTAGAATAGCCATGTTTTCGACAAATGTCACTGAGGTTGAAGAAACAAAATAATCAAGGTATTTTTTTTAAAATGAAAATATAGACTATTTAAAGGAACTCATATTTTATGTTTTTTTTAATCACTGGCTATTTTTTATGTTTTTTTAAATGATAAAAAGTGATTCCGACACAGGCCTAATTCCTATTAAAATGGCCTCAGTACTGATTTAATAGACGATCGTTTATATCTCCAAATCGTTTTTTTAAATTTAATTACATGCCTTATAAAAAAACTGAACACTGCCTAATAGTCCTAGCTTGAATATTACTGCCCACTTAGCAAATGTCTAAGAAATGTTTACAATATTATGGCTTCTTCAATTTCAGGCAGCAAATAGGGTTATAGAACAAAATTATAGTTTAGTTTCTATTTATTAGGATACTTAACTGTGTGCATGATTGTTTTCACGTGTTCTTAACCACCATATTGTTTTACCTACATACTTTTTAAGTAAATATTCGTCAACATTTTTCTAAGAAACCAAACTCAGACTTGTTTTATGTCTCTCACTAAAGATTTCGTCGAAATGATCATCAATTAAAACAACCCACAAAACATACCTAACTGTTTTTAGTGCAATTAAAATCAGAATATCCATACCATAGTGCAAGAACTATTAACAAATACCAGCTACTACATTAGCGGGTCAAGTTCTTAAAATGTCGCATATTTGCGGATCTTCTGATTTTTTAAATCCTCATAATAATTTAATATAGAGTAGATGTTTTATCGATGTCGATGTAATAACACGCATGTGTTTGACCCCGCACTAACCAGAATACGCAAGGCGCTGGAGAATCGTACCAACATGGAGGACGACCGAGTGGCCATCTTGGAGGCCCAGCTTTCGCAGGCCAAGCTCATCGCAGAGGAGTCTGACAAGAAATATGAGGAGGTGAACCGCTATGCTAGTGTTGTCTATGGTGCCTCTAGCAGAGTTTCAAATCAATTTGAAAAATAAATCATTAAGACATCGAAATTTTTGCCTTTGCTAATGCTTGTCCAAAACACCTTTAAAATAGTTCAAATTGAAACTCTGCTGTTAAAACTAAGCAGATTAACGACTATAGCAAAGTTAATGTAAACTTTAAAAAAAAATCGCAAAACTTTAAATGCTACAGTCATTAAACTGCGATCTCATTTAATGTACGAAACCAGTTTGTAAAATTATAAAACTTTTAAAAACTGGATTCAAAAATATCTCACTTCATTTAAATTCAAAGTAAAGCACGGAAACTCTAATCTGCAAATTTTTACAATCAATTCGTTTTTTTTGAAGATTGTCCTAAAAAACTTCCTTGCATTATTTTGAATCTGAATTTTAACTGTGTGTTATTTGAAATGGGCATTACCAATATCAATCTCAGAGGCAGTCTATCCCACTTTCTAGCAAAGTGCTGAGTAAAAGTAACTTAATTTGGTTGTAAAATATATGTGTTAATGCTCCTTTCTTTTCGTGTAATTTTCTCCTCAGCTGTGTCATGCTGTCTTTAGGATCCGGTTTCGGCGAATCGTTTGTCGCTTTTATGTGCAGTTTTCCTATCGTTGCATGTTCTCTAACTTTGGGTCACCCTTGATTTTATTAGGCGCCAATGGTTAGGAATAAATATTTAGTTTAGAAAATTTCTTTATAGATGTACCGTTTAATGCATAGATAATGATATTGATCTATGACTATAAAGTTACTTTTCTTTGATTACGTACGAGGACTTTTAAGACTTAACGTAAAATTTACACTGTATCTGTTAACGACTGTACCTCATATTTCAAGAGCTTATTTTTGATCACTATATGCAGAAACGGTACATCTACAACTTGGTCAGTTTTTTGAAGTTCTCCTTTCTAAACTACATAATATGTTTTCGGCGCAGTGCGCGCAAGGTTCTGGAGAACAGGTCGTTGGCTGATGAGGAGCGCATGGACGCCCTGGAGAACCAGCTGAAGGAAGCCAGATTCCTCGCTGAGGAAGCCGACAAGAAATACGATGAGGTCTTTACGAGTGTCGATGTGTTTGGCTTGAGCTTGGAGTGATGCCTTCGGACTGCGTGTCTATACACTTATGTCATCTATGATTCAATTTGCAAGTGTTCACGACATGCTACTTTCAAATGGCGTGTCTATCCATTTCACCATCTATGTTTTCAATTATGGACACTATGACACCTGATAACGGCGTGTCTATTCTTTTCATAATCAATGATTTCATGTTCATTTAAATACCTAGTAGGTTTATACCTATAGCGTGCCATATTCTCATAGCGATAGCCCCTTAAAAGAGCGATCATCTCGCAGTAACCTTCTGGTTTGTTTCTCTACTGACACAATGTTGTAAACAACCATATACCTGTCTAACATTACCCTGAGTTCTAAATATATCCCATTGAGACAAGGAGTGCTTACTAATTGAATAATCTTGTTCGGTTTGTTGTTTTCCAAGTGTTTTATTGAAACTAATGATTAATATATTTGAAATTAATTACGATTTTGCATCAGTGTTGTTCTTTCAGATGTCGATAAACTCTAGCTGTAAAAAGCTTTTTAGTAAAAGTGTCAAATCTTATTTTTTCCCATCTTCTATGACGTAATTAGCAGTCAATGCGCAACAAAACATGGCCATTTAAATGAATACTCAAGTGTACATTTCTGGCCCCTTATCGTCAGATAAGATATCGCATATCTTGGCTCCGGCGTGACTTCACACGCTAGCGATGCGAAAATAAATCATACCATATGTGACGCCATATGGTCATTACGTCCTAATTTCCCTGACATATGACCCTGGCGCGAAGGCAGTTTTAAAAGTCAAGCCCAACAAGGAGTAGCGAGTCTTGGTTACTTGTTACATGACCATTTAAGGAATCCACGGCTCTCCTTGCGCGTATGCCGTTACATAACCATTTACTTCCATATATGATGCAGCAACTTGGTCAAGATTTAAAACGTGCTGTGCATTATCCATATTCCTTGACTGCTCTGTCGTGTTGAGCCATATTTGGTGTACCTACCTACATGCATGAGCGGGTTCGATTCCTGCTTCGTTTATTTTGGCTCCCAATTTTATATATAAAGTTTTAGTAAGCCTTGTTGTTTATTCAATTTTTGTTGGTTATAACGTGAAGTGATATGTCCAGGTGGCCCGTAAGCTGGCCATGGTTGAGGCTGATCTGGAGCGTGCGGAGGAGCGCGCTGAATCCGGCGAATCGTAGGTTTTCCTCAGTACCGCCTAGGACGACCGCCACTCGATATTGATCTTTCACACGCTCAACTAAGAACTATACTTACAAATCAAAAGAATATACGATGGTGACAAATCTTTGTAGTTCTGTCGCGAGTTAAATTCGATCCGTTTCTCTAAAGAAGTTGTTGGTGGAGCGGTGAGAGATCTCAAACGGTGTGCGGGAGTCCTTAAGGCCTCGTTTACTCGCGTTCTGCATGGTCGTTTCATTTGCATTCTTAACAACACACCGTAACCCGATGTACCTGCTTTGGTATTTCTAACATCGGCGCTCTCATTTTTTTTATTGCATGTCGATTTTAGGTCGTCTGCGAGATGGAAGCTGATGCAGAAACTACATTTTACTTTATTATATTTTTATTTTGCATCAACCATAACATTAATTTTAATTGGTGTTGCCGGTTCGATGTCAAACGGCAACACGGTTAATACTAAGGCTGTGTCGTCAGCGATATTTGTACCGAGATTGTAGAGTTATCGCTGGCGTACACGACTAAAACAAGGGTTGCCCCATCTCATGGATATTTCTTATGTGATGTTAACTATCTATCATGTCCCCATGTGTTGACTAAACTTCTTCTTCAGTGTGTGTTTAAAGTTCAGGCTATAGATAGGTCAGGTCGCCAGGAAATATGTGTGGTATAGGGCAATTTTCGTTTTCAGATATGCACCACATTACACCAGAATTACTGGCCGTACGCGTGCCGCACATATGCAGGCGCACACATCACATAACTATAATTACGATGACTCACTAGATAGCACATAGAAAAATGTTTTTTTTTCTAAAAACAAGTTAACCAGAAATATATTTTTTTAGATCTAAATGTTTTGGGACAACCCTCGTTTATATTTTTAATTAATTTGAATACTGACGCCGCACTCCACTGCCTGCTTTTGTGTTATTCTTTTCTTTGTGTGTTTGTAATTTACTGAAATCTTCAGCTGTGTTTTTCGTATTAATATGTTAACAGGAAACGCCTGGTGGATTTATTTTCTTTTACTGAAAATAAATAAATACCCTACGCCTTTAAAATTCTTCTTGACAAAAGTTATAAATTTTATACGTCTTTTACTCAAAGTAATTGACTTAGCTGGTTAATCTTAAAAAATTTCATAACAATTTAATCTTTGAGGCTTGCTGATGTTGATAATCTATTAAATCATTCAGAAGTGAATATATCCATCTTCACCAATATCTCCTAGCACTTGAAATTGATATTTTTTGCTTCCAAATTAGTTGTTCACTCATCCATTAGTTGTTCCATTCCTCACATCACACCTGCATATACCACCAAAGGCGAGGCGTCCGTCCGTCCCACAGGCTTAGCACTGCACAGAGCTGGAGGCGCAAGTCTCCACAGCCGGAGTGCGGCGTCCGTAGCGTAGCGTAGTGTGTGTTGTGTGTGTGCGTGTGTTAACGCTGGCCGGCGGTAGGTGGCGCGCAAGCTCGTGCTGATGGAGCAGGATCTGGAGCGGGCCGAGGAGCGCGCCGAGCAGAGCGATTGGTGAGTACCATCAGCGGCCATCAGAAATCGATGGCAGTGGCCCGTTTTATAAAGCTACAAGTTTAAATTTTACATACTAGAGTTACAATTTAATAAGCGTTTAGAAGTTTTAGATACCTATGCCTTCCGAATAGTGGGGGTCGAACTCGGGGGGTGTCTGTACGAGTACATACAACAGTGATTAGTAAGGAACCTAAGATAAAGATGACACTACTAAACGAAACAGACTACTGAAATAAAAAAAAATACATACAGGGGGACATAGAACCTCCTCCTTTTTTGAAATCTGTCAATAATTATTCTGTAACAACGTTTTCGAGATAGAACATATATGTAATAGCTATTAACTAAAACTTCCATCATATCAGCCGAAGGACGTCCATCCACTGCTGGACATAGGCCTCCCGCAAAGATTTGGCGCGACCGGTTCTGCGCTACCCGCATCCAGCGGCTTCTCCCGCAACCGTCACCAGGTCAACTAAAACTTAGCACACTATATTTTTCAACTTTAGTAATGGTCGTTGCTTATGAAACGGGCCATTATTGAAACAGAATTGAAAAATTACGGTCTGCACATCAATAGTATGTAACTACCAGTATAAAATGAGCTACGGTATAAAGAAAACTTATACAAAGCGAGCCAGTATAAGCTGGTAGTGGATACTTTTGACCTGCGATTGATCGTAAAGAGTGATGTTGAAATCTTGAGCATCCTTGCAAACCAAGACCTTAAATCGACCGGTATGCCTGCTGCTAAACGTTGGCCAAATGCGAGGTTAGGCCAGGACATACATCGATTCTCTAAAAAAAAGTATCCAGGTTCATAAAATAAGCGTAAAGTTATGTCCTAAGAAGTAAAAATTCCTAGCAAGATTATTTTTGTTTTTTTGTTTTTTTGTAAAATCTAATATTTGCAGTCTGCAAGTATCCAACCCACCTATGCAATCCACAGATTGCACGTATGCATCTCTTTTGTGCAATATATACTATTAGTGGCATTACCTCAAAATATTGCACCGTATCAGTGTTGCTCATTGTATCTATCATTCCACCGTATGTAAGTGTTGATCACTGTTGAATCTATTTAGAGAGTATTCATAAAATCGTTTCCCATACAAACTTAAGGTTACTCTTCCCAAAAATGTATAAGCCGATTCTAATGAAACATTATACACAAGCAAGTCTGGATATTCTAGTTTGTGGATAGATAACATTTTCAAAAAAATGTGTTGTCACTAAATATTAAGGTGTTCATAGTAATCTTAAAATTCACTAATCTTTTTAAAAATAAACTATTTCGAAAATGTAGTCTATCCACAAACTAGGATATCGAGACTTACTTATGTATGTGTAATCTTAAGTTTGTATGGGAAACGATGTTTGAGAAATATTAAACCTTATTTTAAACTGCAACTCTGGATACTTGTCTCAGGTAATCGTCTGCACTTACATAGTCTAACGTGCAACATAACTTTCTATCCTAAAGTATTTTCCCTAATTGTCGAACGTGTTCGGCCAACAACGTCTACATGTATGTTAGCATCTGGTCTGTTGTAATGGACAGAAACGTTAAAGCCCTTGAAATTTTCTGTGTTTTGGGAAGCTCATGATTTCAATTTATCACGAAAACAGAGGTCGAGAACTTGGGATTTACGTGGCCATCATGAGGCAATTTAAGTAAAAAGTGGTTAAGTGCATGTCGAACTACGCACAAACTAGGGTTCCGTAGTCTTTGCAATTTTAAAAAACAGATTTGCAGTTGGTGTAGATAGAAAAATTTTTAGAAAATTTATAAATTGGTGACATGAAATAAATAATCTAATCTAATCTACAAAATTTCAGTTTTATAGCTGAAATAGTCTAAATAAACGGCTGTGACATACCGACAGACATAAGGATTCCTAGCTGACTACGGAACCCTAAAAAGCAGTACCAAATATCTATGTAACGTCAAAAAGGTGTGTGCGTTGCGTTCATCCTGAGGTCTGCGATGAATGGATATCTAATTTATTTTTATGACTATTAGAAATAGTGTAATTTGCACCTATTTTTAATTAATATCTTGAATATTGTAATAATTAGAATGTATTACAAGTTTTATTGTGTGTTAAATTTATTTTTATATGTCAGAAACATGACACATAAACACTCTTCACAAACAATTTTAATGCATAATTTAATAGTTTATAACAATATGGCAGTGGATACCTAAACAAAAACAAGGTATATACATATGTATGTACTTACCTTGTTAATTATAAAATATTATTATTACGTTATGTTTCTGATACCAGAATCATTTACATACATTTAACTCGGTTAAATATAACATAATAGTAATATAAAATACTGTCATACAATTCATTTACAATCATTAACTTGCATGTTTGTGGATAATTGCTCAGAATATGTTACTTTCAGCAAAGTTTTAAAACCTACTGAAATCGTAAAATTGCTTACTGAATCTGTAATTTTTAGAGCAATTACCACCTATTTAACTTTAATATTACTACTACACGCGCTTCTTTTCGTAATAAAATAACGCATGTCATATTATAGTTGTAAGTGCCCAAATCAAGACAAATATTTAGGTCATTCCCCAATAAGAATTGTCTTAATCGATATCGATTGGAAACCCTTTATTGCATCACTAGATGTAACGTTTGCCTATAGCCAAATACTCATCTAGTTTTATAGGTGATTTTAACTATTTAAGGCGAGGCATTGATTGGAACAGTTGTCTCTATCTTTTTTCTTACGTGTAAAGAGTAAAGAAAATAACCACACTTTTTCAATGATTTTTCGTTTCCATCAAAAAGTACAATGAATGAATAATAATAATAACATTACTCACTTTGTATTATCATAACAAATATTGTTGTATATTTTTAAAATTTATACTTCAAAGTATTAGTCATAACTAGAGTGGAGAGTAACGGTGTAGTGTAGACCTATCTTTGGTATTTTTTTTCTATCGAACCAAAACTGCTCAATCGTGTTTCTTATAGCTTTCGACTTTAAGGAACATCATCAACAATAGGGGTATTTTTTTCAACCTTGGGTTTTCTATCGTTTAGGAGTATTCACGTCAAAAATAACGAAAATCTGTAAAATATTATGTTTTTTTTTTGTATATTGCGGTAATAACCGCCTTAATTAAATTTTAAAGTATATATATTCATGGATGTTACGTTTCATATCAAATTTCATCGTACCCTATTTGATTATTCTATGTAGATGATTATGTAGTTCAATTTCAATTTATTTTTTACCTTTTTTATTACAGTAGAAATTGATGATTGCTCTTTTTTAATTTTTCAGCAAAATCGTCGAACTTGAGGAGGAGCTCCGCGTCGTTGGCAACAACCTGAAGTCCCTGGAAGTCTCGGAAGAGAAGGTATGCACGTTTGCGTTATCTATTTATAACCTCTATAAAGTTTAATTTTAAATGAGCTAGAACATGTCCCCAAAGAAGCTCAAATAGGCTATTGAATTGACGATCCAAATGATCATTTAAGTCCCTTAAGAACTAAGAAATTTTAATTTTTGTTAAGTAAGATCTACCCATCAAATGATGCACCAACCATAATTCTGGAATCGAAAATGTAACTTTTCATTTTCAAGTTTGGAACCTATAAACTTAGGTTTGTTTTAATACAGGAAATAGTTTCTAACCTAGCGTGTACCATTCTGTACAGGCCAACCAACGCGAAGAGGAGTACAAAAACCAGATCAAAACACTCACTACCCGTCTAAAGGAGGTGTGAATGCGAGCGAAACTGTTCGCTCGCGTGTGATTTCGTACGCTTGCTAACTGCATTCCTGCGCACACCCCCTAGTTTAAGTCTCTATGCTTCATTTACCACTGGCAATCACTAAAAAACCTGGTAAAAAAAGCAAAGAGCGTAGTGCGTCCTAACTAGCAGTGTTAGCGATTTCTTTTTTCTTACCCTTATTTTATGCCTGTTGTGTTTTTTTCTTAACTGTACAATATTCTAGTCGATCTAGATGTTAATTCTACAGTGTTGTACGTCGAGTCTCACTGTTTAGCATGTTTCTTCGTTTTCGCTGTTTTGTGTTTTACTTTTTTGTTAACAAACGATACTCGCAGGCGACACAAAGAGAAGAAACCTACGAGGGTCAAGTGAAACTACTCGACGCACAACTCAAAGAGGTAAAGGGAGGCCAGCGGAGAGTCCGTAGATAGCGCTGGTTACGGGTTTAGACGGTTCATGCTCATTGTCATTATATGTTGGGGATAGTCCATGCATCATACCTTACTCGTATAAAAAGCCAGTATCAAAAGCCTTAGGGCTATCTGCATCTGTTCTCCTTGTACGAATTAAGGTGTGGTTCGTACACGTTATCCGTTGGTGTAGATCTAGAGTCGACTGCTCGTCGACGGTTGGTGCTTCATCTAAGTATATGCCCTTATCTGCGTCTATTTCCTATCTTTTTACTTGTGTATTAATTACTTCTATACCCTTTTTACCTATTATTATGTATGCCCGTGTTGTGATTGTACGCTTTGTTTCGTTTTCATTTATGTGAAAGGAAAATGCTTCAAATGTCTTTTTGATTATGTACTTATTCCAAGTGTTTCTGTTTTTTTCTCTTCCTATCTTATCACATTTTTTATCCAGCTCTCAAACACCTTTAAAAACCGAATTCAAATGCCACAACCAAGTACAATTTTGCATTTTTTTTTAAAAAAGGTACTACACCGATCTTGATAAAATTTAAATGGGACCAACTTCAAGACGTAACCTATTTAGTAATAAAAAAAAATATTCATATCGCTGAACATTTAGCAGAGATATCGAGTAACCAACTCACAAAAACCATAATTTTTTTCAAAGTCAGTTGATAAGATCTGTTTCAGTAACAGTTTTAACTCTTGATCCAATTTAGTACTTATTTTGTCCCTATTAGAACTGTTATTATATCTTTCACTTCAAGACTGAATGTTTTACATTCACCAATTTTTTTTACTTTTTTATTTTTACTGCATTTCTGTACCGTATTTCTTGGAAGGACTATCGAGTATCGATTCCTTTCACGGCAAACCTGTCAGCGCTGTACAAGTTAAAGCTGTAACCATAAAAGAAGCGTACGCTCCCAACACTGGCTTGCCGGCACTCGGTGGCTTGTTGTATGTAACTGTGTGGCTAATAGGCGATGGCGACCCGTGAGCACGTCGAGGATAAGATCCACAGCCTCTCGCAGAAGCTCGTTCAAGTAAGTAGTGCGCACCACCGACAGGGGGCGCTGGTCAGTGACATTGCTAAATATAATAACCTAACCATTTTAATTTAAAACAATCCTGACTTATTAAAACTCAGGGGATCAAGGTAAATCTAATGAGACCTCGCCTCCATGTAATCCATTAAGCCGTTTAGGTTACAGGCTCAGCCAAAGAAACAGGCATACATTACCATAACCAGTTTTAACCTCTGACTTGGGCAGTAAAAAGTTTTATTCTTAACGAAATAAAGGAGACAAATACTTACCCGTTGATCCAGTAGAAGAGGTCCTGCTGCGGGACGAGGGTCGTGAGTTCGATTCCCTTTCAAGGCAATCAGGTTTGTTTGCTCTGTGTCTGGTTCTTCAGTATCAGTAGATTCCCATAGTACAGGGAATAAAACTAAAAAAGAACATTGCTATAATCTCCTACAACGTTAAGAGTTCTTATACAGGGTCTTCGGCAGATGGTTGAAAATACGAAAATGGGGGATAGGTGGGGTCGCCTTACACCTATTTTGAGAATTAAAAAAAATCTAGGACTTGTAATTTTTTTTACAGGATTTTTTTTCCTTTTTTTAGAAATTTTGCCATTTTTATACCTTTGAACACATGTAACTTTTTGTTTTTTAAAGCTAGCTCCAAAATCTTTTTTTTAATAGACTTTTATAAGATTTTCGGTTCTAAAAAAAATTATGTTTGTTTCAAGTTATTGCTAAAAACAAAAATGTGGGCCCCCGAACTTAAAAAAAAAGTTGAACAAAAATTTAAAAGTCAACTTTGCGATGCATTTAAAAAAAAATAATGGGGCTGGAAGGCTTCTGTTTTTTTTAAAACATCTCTAAAGCTTAGGCTTTTGAATGGTATGTAATTTGTTTCGGTATCTTTTTTGTAACCGGAGTTGTTAATTTTTTTTACTCAATTGGACCATGTTGACGAAATTCCACTAGTTACATGTTTTGTGAAATGTATCAAATGCAAAGTTGAAAATAATGTAAATACTTACTGTTGGGACGGTTACAAAGAGCAGGTACGTTTTTTTTACATTCTTGCACACACATAATGGCTATCTTTTGTCATTTATTGGCATATTGGAGTTAGCACTTCCATATGCCAATAAAATGTCCGCATATTCCGCATTGGTAAATTGAGCCATTTTAAACCACAACAAAGTCTTAACAAAACGTCTGATAATAACAAAAAGTGACAAACAACAAAAAAACTTAACAAAATCACAAACACAGCAAAGTGAAATTAACGAAAACAAAAAAAAACGTTAACGTTATTAACGTTTGTGATTTTGTTAAGTTTTTTTGTTGTTTGTCACTTTTTGTTATTATCAGACGTTTTGTTAAGACTTTTTTGTGGTTTAAAATGGCTCAATTTACCAATGCGGAATATGCGGACATTTTATTGGCATATGGAAGTGCTAACTCCAATATGCCAATAAATGACAAAAGATAGCCATTATGTGTGTGCAAGAATGTAAAAAAACGTACCTGCTCTTTGTAACCGTCCCAATAGTAAGTATTTACATTATTTTCAACTTTGCATTTGATACATTTCACAAAACATGTAACTAGTGGAATTTCGTCAACATGGTCCAATTGAGTAAAAAAAATTAACAACTCCGGTTACAAAAAAGATACCGAAACAAATTACATACCATTCAAAAGCCTAAGCTTTAGAGATGTTTTAAAAAAAACAGAAGCCTTCCAGCCCCATTATTTTTTTTTTAAATGCATCGCAAAGTTGACTTAAATTTTTGTTCAACTTTTTTTTTAAGTTCGGGGGTCCACATTTTTGTTTTTAGCAATAACTTGAAACAAACATAATTTTTTTTAGAGCCGAAAATCTTATAAAAGTCTATTAAAAAAAAGATTTTGGAGCTAGCTTTAAAAAACAAAAAGTTACATGTGTTCAAAGGTATAAAAATGGCAAAATTTCTAAAAAAAGGAAAAAAAATCCTGTAAAAAAAATTACAAGTCCTAGATTTTTTTTAATTCTCAAAATAGGTGGGAGGCGACCCCACTTATCCCCCATTTTCGTATTTTCAACCATCTGCCGAAGACCCTGTATAATACAAAACAATACAATATTCTTTATTGCCCCACAACATTCCTTATCTAAAAATAATAATATACCTGATCTAAATATAAGAATATTATAATCTAATCTCCAGCAACGTTAAAAGAAAAGAATTTGAACAACTGTACAACATAACACGGAGAACAGAGTTACATTGCGACAAGATACATATTGAATTTTAAGTTACAGCATAATGACCAGTGCCACCTGTAATATTATTTTTATCTATTTCATTTCCATGTATCATAGATGTGTATTATCGGAGGGTGACAGTATTTTATTTGATATAGTTGTAGATTCAGCGCACAGCTGAGAGCTCTCGGTAAAGGTAAAATGCATGGGTTTAGTGTCGCTTCTGTAAAATAATCTTTGTTTAATTTTGTACTTTTGCAACTGTAAATATAGGTAGTAACATCTGATTTGAATTGCAATTAATGATTACAATATTTTTTTGGAAATACCTACTAAATTAAATTTAAAATTGCATGCAGTTTATTTGGAATTCAGTATGAAAACAGTCTATTTTCAAAAAATAGTTCAAAAGTTAGTCACATGGACATTTTTCCTTGCTTACATATGTTTAAAGACCAAACTTACCTAATAAAATAAAAAATCATAGTTAATGAATTTGTAAAATGGACTGTTTTCACTTTAGAACCCTTTGTAATAGTTTTATTTGAACATTACAGGCCGAGGCCCGTGCTGAGTTCGCCGAGCGCTCCGTGCAGAAACTACAGAAAGAGGTCGACAGGCTGGAAGGTAATATATCGACTTATATTGCTTTTATCGATAAAACATTACAGTTTTGGTTAATTTAGGTAGAATTTTGACAGAAACTTTAGAAGTAACCAGTAGTTGATTTTAATTACTAGCCAGTTATTAAGGCATCATTATTGTTGATGTTTATGTCAAAATTATTTACCTATAAGTAAGCTAGGAAGTTCACTTATAGTTTAGGTTCAATAGTTAAAAATATTATTTCCACATTATTAATACACTTTTGATGCAAGTTTTTAAGGTTCTCCAGATAAACATAGAATAAGCAACAGCAGTACGGTTAAGTCAAAATATATCTCTGAAGTCAAGTTGTATTTACACCGTTTGAGAATAACCAAGGCTTTAAGCATTTAAACTGCACAAACCATCTAGCAGTCATTAGTGCTGTCTGCTCTCGAGTTTTAAAGCTGTAATATATATTTTGAAGCTTAATTTTCTATCATTGCGCTAAAATTCAAGCTTAATTTTCTTTATTCTCATTGTAACAGTTTCTTTAGTTTTTTTCTTAAAGTTGCTACACAATATTCAGTCTCAAGTCCAAGTATTTTTTTTATTACGAGTTAAATTACACGTACACAGTAAACTTGGACATTGAGTAAGGATTTTGTGTGAGCCGTTGTAATTTTATGAAAGCATGGATTTTTCAATGTGACCTTTACTAGATGCTCGAATCTTCCATGTGTTTTAGTTCAAATATCGATGTTGTTTTGCATGGTTTTAAAATAACGTTTTATTTGCCTGTGCTATTACGACTCAAATTCCCTTTTTCCTTTAAAAACCTTTGTTAGTGATTTTTAAACAATACAAATTTAGCAAGCCTAGTTTTACTTTGATTGTATCGCTAAAAAGTGCATTTGAGTCGTTAGATGTTGTCCTGTGTGTGTGACTGACCTCGGCCGCGTCCACTATTGCAGACGACCTGGTGGCCGAACGCGAAAAGAGCAAACTCCTACAGGAGGAGATGGAAGCCACGCTCCACGACATCCAGAACATGTGAACACCCCGCCCCGCCCCGCCCGCCCCTTTCACGAGTCGCTATCGATATCGACTATCGACATAGCCTCATAACTAGTGCGCCACCTCAACTGACAGCGACCGTCATCCTTGAAATCTTTGGCGGAGTCCGTTGATGTCGCGAACTAGTTAAACATTTGAAAATTACCTCTAATTTATATGTTCCATACTTTTTTACGAAATCGACAAGTGGTCTGGACGGGCGTTATAGATATTATTAGAATGTAGAGTAATTGCCAGCCGCTTTTATAATGTAACTTCATCAAAACTGAGTGTTTGCTACGACACCACTGCCATGTGCAATTTTTTTATTTGATTGATACACAAACTACTAATATTATTTTCCGTATAATTGTTGAGAAGTGTATTATCCTCATATGACGTAGTCATTATTTTACGGGGGGTGACTGTATCGCCGACGGGTCGATGTTATGAGATGTATGCAGCTAAATATTTACTTTCTTATCACACTTTGATAGTTTTAAGAGAAATTGTCGACATTCCAATATGGGGACCAAACCATTCGCGTTTTATAGAAATTGCACATTATTTATATTTTCTTTATATTATTTTCTTTTCCTTAAATGCATTAGAACAAATCACACATTTTATTACATGGTAGGTATGTATTTTTTCTATTATTTCTGATTAGAGTGCATTCTCACAAAATTGAGTGTAAGCAATATCGGGAAGCACCGTTGCAATCTATGAACTCTATATTTACTTAATAATTATTAGAAAGAGATTAGATATTTTTTATTTAATGAGTGATGGTAACACGTAAAATATTGATGATATTTATAAGAAGTAAGAAAATGTACTTGCTATGGAAAGTATTTGAAATTCTATTTTGTTTCGAATATGATTTATCTTGTGTCATAATTTGAGTTTGTTGTTAATTTATTTAAATTAATCGATGAATAAATGACGATCAATCAGCTGTTTCAATATATCGCGCAGTAAATAGTTTTTGGTCTACAGACAAATCAATACAAACATACATACATATATACATCAGTGCTGGCAATTTTTTGAGAAATTCGCGAGATGTAGGAGTTGAGCAGACCCACATAGAAACTACTTTATTCACGAAACGGTCGAAAAATCGAGGGAAATCCGTCTTTTTTAATGTTATCGATTAACATATTGATAGATAAGTTCGTGAGAAATAAATTAATAATTTAAGAGTATTCTAACACAAGTGTTTATAAATATATATTATTATTTTTAACTTGTTGTTTTTTTACTAATCCGTGTGTACCTCTCATAGTTCTTTCCGTGTAGTGACTAACTGAGTGTTTTATAAATTCTATCAGCTATAATTTGACAATCGTCGTATTCATTTTAATTCATGAACGAAATCATCATCAATCAACAAATCATATTGCATCGTGATCACCGAGAATGATTTTTCATCTCATACAAAACGTCCGGCTAAAACAAAATTTATTGAAATATAATTGAAACCTTAAACGGGAGATTGAAAAGAGGGGGAGCCGATGCATTGTACATAAAGATCATCAGCACGAGGCATGGAGACATCGCAGTGGTGTGGCCCTGTAGCCGCATGGAGTGACCACCGCCCGCGGTAACGCATTAGCCGCATGGAGCAATTACCGCCTCCCGCGGTAACGCATGGCACCGCGCTGTGAGGCCGAGAGTCGCAATTTCATCACATGACCTGGCGCAGATGACCTGATCGGCGAAATCGAGCGCTACAACGACATCGGAGACGGCATCGACGATTCCTTCGTGGAGCTGATCCCAGGAGTGGACCCCAACGTGCGGCAGATCGAGATCGCGCGCAAGGAGTACGAGAGACTACACCCGAAAGAGCCCACACCTCCGCCGCCCGCGCCAGAGCCTGAGCCTGAGCCAGTGCCAGCTGAGCCCCCCGCGCCAGTGGAAGGAGCCCCGGTGGAAGGAGCTCCGCCAGCGGAAGGAGCAGCGCCCGTTGATGGAGCTCCGGTCGTGGACGGAGCCGCAGTGGCACTGGTTGACGGTGCCGCTCCTCCAGTCGAAGGCGCTATTTTAGTAGACGGCGTTCCCGCTGCAGCCCCGGGCGAGGGTGGTGTTCCGCCAGTAGAAGGCACTGCTCCGCTTGCAGAGGGCGCGCTCCCAGCCGTACTCGTCGAAGGTGCTACGCCAGCGGAAGGAGCCGCCCCAGGTGCTCCTGGTGAGGGTGCAGCAACCCCGGCTGACGGAGTCCTGGCTGCCCCGGGTGAGGGAGCGACTCCCGCTGATGGTGCTCCCACTGCAGTGACTGCTGAAGGAGCCCCAGCAGGCGCACCAGTCGAAGGAGCACCAGCTGAAGGCGCACCCGCTGAGGGTGCCCCAGCTGCGCCTGTTGCGCCACCCGTGGTTGCCGCAATCGTCACAGCCACCACGGCCACGCAAACCCCACCACTAGAAACAGCCTCGCCAATCCCACCCCTAGAATAATTGTCAATCGAAAATTATCTTCAAATTCTTTAAGAATCTCAATTCAATCCGCGTCTGAATTTTTAATTTTTGGAGGTTAAGGTTCATTGAAGACGACAATCGCTAATGGAAGAAACACATATAAGATTATTTTTTTTATATTACTTAATACACAAAACAGAAAAAAATATAGCTGATGGAATAGCGTTTTGCTAACTCGAAATCAAAATCAAAGCGACCAACGAACAACAATTTACATATCAAATGCATGCGTGTGTCGCGTAGCTACTAACTGTGGAAGGCCGTAAAATGACTGAGCTGGTCTGTACAGACGAGCTCATCACGGGCAAGGAGCTGTTCCACGAGGTGGGAGCTGACCTGGACTGCGCCTTCAACGACCTGGTCCTGGAGCCCTCGGATACCCCTGCAGTACCCGCCAAGATCTGCCAGCGTTGCACCTGTTGTCACTGACTTAATTTTGCGAGCTTCTCACATGCATTTACTATTGGAACTGTAGTAAACACTTTTCACATTACCCTATTCTTTCTTCTCAACTCGAAAGTCAAAACATACTTGTAACAGCATGACAGGGTGTAAAAAAACCAAGATTTATGCAGCTTAAGGTAACAACGCCAGCGCATGGAATTGTCTGCGAAATAACAAGGATCTTAAATCGTAAGCATCTTTTTATCATCACCTTTACTTAATATTAATAAGCTGTAAAAACTGGGCCTTTGCTAAGCTATACTAATTCGTTTCAAACTTGACTTGGAGGAGTTAAATACCGCATTTGTTATTACACATTTAATTTGTTTATGTAGTTATAGGGTTGATTTATTTTCTGTTGTATTCAATACTTTATTTTACTCGGAAATTCGTGATTAATATGAATAAATATGCAGACGAACTGGTCGCCGAAAAGGAGAAATACAAGGACATCGGCGACGACCTCGACACAGCCTTCGTCGAGCTTATCCTCAAGGATTAACTTCTTCAAATCAGTGGGGTCAATGGGGTCACGCAGGTCTAACGAGGGATCAGAGGCCTTTGGAGCTTCTCCAATCCCGCCCTGGGCAAAATCAACCGCCCGCGATTCACAACTGTACTATATTAATTTATTTTTACGTTATATTTTATACTCCTGATTTTAAAGTATTATACTATAGTTGTATGGCGGTATTTATTTTTGAGTAATATATAATTAAATAAATAATTTATTACTACATTTACATGTTGTTTTTTTTACTACTTAACATTCTCATTTTAGGGATGTTAAAAATGTCATCGCGTTGAACTCTTTCGTATGGCAATCCGTTATTTGAAATGCTTGACAAAGTAAACAGCTTACATTTTGCGATTTTGCACTCTATTCCCTTTTATTAGTGGGTGGGTGGTACTCGTAGGTGTAGTGAGGTAAGTATAATATGAACTTCCTTTAGTATCATTGTACTCAGTTTTGGACACAAGTACCTAAGTTGTAAGTAGTTGTTAATTTATTTTGCAAAGCTTGTTGTTTTATGCTCGTAAAAGTTAGTTGCTACTCTCTTTTATTTTATTATTATTATTTTGGATAGAGGATGATATTTTAGTTTATGAAAAACAGCAAATAGTAGACGCTACATAAACTTCAAAGAACTTGGATAGTAGGTAATTGGAGTAAACAACCGGCCAAGTGCGAGTCGGATTCGCTCACGAACCATAGTTTAAGTAAATAAAATACGTTTCTTGTTTTTTTTTATATTTTTGTGTTTGTTGTTATAGTGGCAATAGAAATATACATACACTCTGTGAAAAATTCAACTGTCTACCATTTACGATTCATTACATCCATCTACCATCAGCCACTTTTTATCAAATAATTCGGCGACCTGTAAAAAACAAAAATGATATCAATATCCAACTACCTTTCCACGATAATAGGATCTAATATCGTCTATTTCCGCTCGTACGGGGGACGAAAAAACAACCCAAATTATTGCCTATTAATTTTGTCTATAATTTTATCCTCATCGTACACCGGGTGTACAAGCGGAAATAGACGTATTTTAAACTACGACTAAAGGCGGATTTCAACGCAGTGTAGTAAAATAGCGAGTTACTCGTATAATTACAGGCGAGTTTCGGTTACCTTCAAGTGTGACCGGTCGTATGAACTGTACTAAACTCGTCCGGATACACGCACGGCGAGTTAGTTGTCGGGGTGCGGGAGACGCACGGGGCGGGTAGACTTACACTTGAGTGTCCAAAAAAATAACATCATTCGATTCTCTGTAATGAATCGTTAAGTTCTTATCTTATCTTTGTAAGTGGGAGCTGCAGTTGCAGCGACACTTCGATCCAATGGGATCTTTTGTATCTACCCCTATAACCTTCGCACCTTAACCTACTCGAAGATGTGCTGCATCAATGCAGCAATTCCGCTGATTGGAAGGTGCTTGTAGTCGTTAAGTTACTACTTAAGTAAATAATTTGCAAATCCCGGTCAAAACTATTATAAGAACTTAACTCGCCAAAATCGCAAGTTAACTCGCTCTCGCTCCATAATTAAACTGCGTGTTACTCGGCCTTTATTAGGCTCTAATTCTATTATCAACAATAATTGCTTACAATTTATGGTTTTTGGGTTAAGTTAGATTACTGTAAATGTTCATACTGTTCTACTGGATTACTTACCTAGGTATTCAAGAGTATTCCAATAATAAATGTACATACTGTTAGCCGCACGTCAGAGGTAGCAATTTGACTTTGAGCTGTTCACTGGTTTCTAGCTTATACCAACTGGTACAAAGCACTGACGTGCGGCTGACAGTACTTTACTATTGCCATGATACTTAAGTACTAACACTCTTACCCTTTACTAACACAGACGAAGTTATTGAGGAGCGCAGTAAGTACAAGGCGATCGCAGAAGAAGTGGACCAAACGTTTGCGGACCTCTCCGGCTACTAAACGGCGGCCATTTTGTGTAGGCAGCCATCTTGTGCACGAGCTATTTTGTGCTGTGGCTTGGCGACGGCAAGGATCTTCGTTGCATACTTATTCTTATTGACTGAATTGTTTTTTTTTAGCTTCAGTAAAGATCTGCAAAAGCGTCAAGTAGGTATCGTATAAGACTAAAATGGAAAATGCTCTAAAGCTGAAAAGTATCGAGGCGTGTAAGGTGAGCTATAGTTTATTTTCACGTAGAAACATGCGGCTTACACATGATGACAGGACTTGCAATACCTCTGTCGGGTTCTTCTGAAATACTTGTATCGACTCCATATTTTTAGATCCATCTTTTAAATTTGTAACCTAAAAATAGGGTTCCGTAGTCAATTTCGCCATGTCCGTCTGTCTGCCCGTTCGTCCGTCTGTCTGTCCGTGGCTTAGAGACTCCTGTAATTTGGCATGGGTATACCTACATATAATCATGCCGACAAAATGGTAAAATCTTGAATTTTTTTTTAGGGTAAGTATCTAGGTACCTCCCCTACATGTAAACGGTCTTACCTAGTAATCAGGTTGATAGACTAGTCTAGGTGGTTTTTTTACGTAGTTCCTACCCTATCGTGTGGGTATCGTTCAATACCTAGGTCTTTCGAAACTACTGATGGTTTGCTAAAACCATTTTTTTACTCGGGCATATGTTTTGACGTTTTAAATTTTAATAATCAGTTAACTCGATTTAATAAAAAAAACACTAAACAATATAACTGTTAATAATAACAATAATCGGCCTCGCTTTCATTTAATTTTGGGCGAATTAAAAAATATACACCTCAAAATCATAAACCAAATGTAACATGAAAAAACCGGTAAAGTGCGAGCCGGATCCGCGCCCAAAGGGTTCCGTACCATCATACTAGATGGCACTAGTTTCTTTACGTTTCAAATAAAAACACTTTTTTTGTATGTAGCCTTTCACTTTTTCTAATTTTTAGTTTTTAGTAGTTGCAACAGAAATACATCATCTGTGAAAATTTCATCTGTCTAGCCTTCACGGTTTATGAAATACAGCCTGCTGATATTCCCTCTCTTATATCTACCAGATACGCTTAAACTACCACGTTTTATATCATGAACGTTCCTACCCATGGGCATAACGTGGGCCGCTATTCCTACCAACACCAAAGGATGAAGACGGACCAGTTACGGTAGGTCTTGCCGCCTAGACGCTTGTCCCGGTACTCTGCAGCCTGGTGACAGACGGTCGGACAGCGGAGTCTTAGTAATAGGGTCCCGTTTTTACCATTTGGGTACGCAACCCTAAAAGCTTACACTAAAAAGGCAGCCAGCTCTCGACTGTTACACGTTACCTACGTTACATTTTTGCGTATCTTTCCTGAAATATACGTTACTTAATGAACAATAAGATCCATGGGTGTTTGCTTCGATTGCACTGCATTTGGTGAGAATTCAATATGAAGCTATGATTACAAATAACGCTAGGAGCTATACATTTTTGTTGTGTTTTCCCTAGTTTACTCATTCGTAACTAATTCAAGGCGAGATTGAATAGGACTTATTTAAATTTGCGTGTTACGTTCTCGACTGCATATTTATTTTCCATCAGGCGTGTGTGCTGCAGTCAGACGCATTAAAATTTTCATTTAACAATAAATTACTGTCAGAGTAAATACATTTGTCAGATTAGAATGGAATAAATTAAATTCAGCTCTCATCATCATCATCACCATATCTGCCGAAAAACGTCCACTGCTGGACAAAGGCCTCCCCCAAGGATTTCCACGACGACCGGTCCTACGCTGCCCGCATCCATCCATCGGCTTCGTCAGCTCTAATTATTATTATATTTTTTTTATTATTATTAACTTTTTACATTAATCGAATCACAATGAAATTAAAAATATTTTGTCTTTAAACAACTGTAATTCTTACATATAAATAAATTTAAATCTCATGTTAAATAACTGTAATATTTAGTAAATACAAAGAATGTTGGTTTAACGTTCTGACCAACGATCTCACTAGTACGAGATTCTTGATTATAAAGTTTCATAAGTAAGTACACTAAGATGTGTTGTTGGAGAGAAGAAGTTACTAAGTAGGTACCAACGGGATACGAATGTAATTTATGTTCAATCTGCTCCCAGACTTATAACGGTTCAAGTTCTTTTTGGAAAATTTTGGATTTTTCATACATATTGAATATCGATGAGTCGATCGGCCAACTATGTATCGAGAGCCTATTTTTTTTTTTACAAATTGAGTATAGGCAACTTTGAGTAGAAGCCCATGTCGTTTTCCGAGAGCGGAGTCTACTTTTTTTACACTACTTATATATATAGTATTTTCGATGCTGTTAGTGTAGTAATAAATGAATTTTAGTCTTTTTTCTCCACTATCTACTATATCTATAACATCTTAATTTCTAAGAAACACTGCCAGAAACCTAATTTATGAAGTCCAGTTTTACTTTAAAGCTTAGTGATTTAATTATATAAGTAACGAATATCTTATGAAATAAAATCATATTATTGAAGACTAGTTTTCTATTGTTAAAAGGCTATCGTTTTAACAGTTATGGGAATAGTTTATTGTATTTTTTACTTTTATGTAAGTGACGACTTAGCGATAATGAGGTTTTGTATTTGAGTCAATTTCATAAATTAATCGAGACACAAACCTAGTTCTTGTATTCTTTTGTGTATATCTGATGAAGTACATGAGTACATTGGGTAATGGTTGCTCTTTTAACTAGCTTTTCTTATTGAGGAAATGTGTACGCGCTTCGAACTGATACATTCTTATAAAATATACTTTCTAAAAAGGTTTTAAATATTTTATTTCTGATCCCAATACCTTCTGAAGAAATCCTTTCGATTACAATGGTATGTAAGTAGCGTCTAGATAACACCCTTCCAGCACACAAAGACCATCCGTTATCAAAGTTATCATAATGCCTACATTCTACTATAAACATTTCCCGTATAGCCTGTTTTCCAGAATAAGTGAAATGTTTTCGTAACATATTTATCCGCCTCTGTGGCCATTAGCTTAACATCAGGAGGTCGCGGGTTCGATTCCCGGCGGAGTCTTAATTTTTTTAAGACTGTTTAACCAACCGGTGGAAGGTCATTTTCTAAGCCCGCCTGGATAGCTACCACCATCTTGTTTAAGTCTTGACGTGAAACATCAATGTTAACAGCATTGATGTATTCCGGCTTGTAGATAACCAGATCCTTAACTTTAAAAGATAGTCAGTTACTCTAATAATGCTTAATCACTTTTTTTTACAAAAAGATTGACACTTTACTTGGTACGGAGCACTTAAACGTAGCCTATTGTGTCGAACCACGCGCATATGGTGTCGTAATTTAAAAAAAACGTTTTGAAAAAAAAATATTTTTGTAGATGGTAAGAACACTTTGTACGTGAAATCGAAAAACATGCATTTTAAAAATTGGTCGACCTACTACTAAACCAGCGACCGAATGGGGTCTTTTGTGACTACCCCTATGACCTTTGCACCTCAACCTAATCTAAGATGTGCTGCATCAAGCAGCAATTCCGCTGAATGGAAAATGCTTGTAGTCCTCCGGATTTGGGTAGCTATCTCCTAGGAGGTACATACGCTTGCTAGCCAGGACATCGCAGAGACAGTAAGTGTTCCATTAATTTTTAAGCTATTGCATAGCTTTTATCGCGGGCTTTGAGCGCGGCGACCGAATCAAGAAATTCCGTAACGAAAAAAATTGCATAGCTTTTATCGCGGGCTTTGAGCGCGGCGACCGAATCAAGAAATTCCGTAACGAAAAAACTTAACACTACCACGTTCTAAAAAAACTTACAGTGCCATCTTTTAGAAAATTTGCGGTACTAAAAGGACAGTCAGTTTTACTGGCTCGGCCGAGCGTTACGTAACATTACCGCTTTCAAAAAAAACTTACAGTGCCATCTATTAGCGATTTGCGGCACTAAAAGGACTTAGTCAATTTTACTGGTGTAACTTTCTTAGTGTTAAAGTAAAGTTGATAAAAAATGCTATGCAATAGCTTTACCGCGGCAGTCCCCGAGTGCCACACGTCTTTTTTTTATTCACAATTGGTAAGCTCTTGGCATCATCTCACCATCATTATTCTATATCTTCATCACAGACTATGCAGGTCGAGTCATTTATAGGTAGCTGTAAGTAAAGGTATTTGAGTAATACGTCATGGCGAAAATTTAAGTGCTTTGGTCCTTCCCAGTTTGACAAAGAAACTCAAAAAAGGCTTAAGTGGCATCAGTTAGGGGACGGACGGGCAATATTAAAGAATACGCTAGTAATAATTCTTCAATGGCGGGCAAGAAGATTTTTATGCATAATTTCGCGAGTAATTGCTAGATTAGAGAGATAGAAATAGAGCCATACGATCGGCCATTGTTATGTGACTCGATCAGTGCCCCTCAAGTGGCAGTAATGAACAAACGTAATCTTGGCAACCCCGCTTCCATCTTAGGCTATTCTTAAAAAACATTTTGGTTCTTGTTTTCTTCTAAAAGTATGGATATTGAAGAAAATTTTTCTATGAAGTGCATTAAACCGATTTTTTTCTGTAGTTTTAATGCGACGTTTTAGGGTTCGTTTTAGGTCTAGCGTGGGTTAAAAAATAAATTTTAATTTAGAATGAATTTATTAATTCGGCCCTAACAATTTCATCTACCGCAGAACGTCCAAAATATAGATAAGTAGGTAGGGTGACTGGCCTTAGTCGCACGTAGGTGGCACGTAGTGTGGATGGTGTCCTAGGGACTTCAGTACGCTTCAGTCACACCCTGGACACTTCATACAACGGGCCAGAAGACATTTAAAAAAACGAATGACGGAACAATCAAAATGGTGGCGAAATCCTATATGTTCGACAACCAAACTGTAACCAATCTGAATCAATCTGAGAGACGTGGGGGTGAAATCGGAATCTAGAGAGCGGCAGGGAGTGTCCATACTGTATGTTAGTACTAATATTTATACTTTGCTTCAGTAGTAGCAGCAGTTCGGCAGGTATTTCAAATGGTGAGAATGCACGCAGATATTGAAGGGCGTCCGTCTCCAAATTTGTCAAAACATCTCGAGGCTGCTCGAGAAGATCCTTAGATCGTCCTTTCCTTAGATTCCAACAGATACACTTTATTAGAGTGATTCCAACAGGACACTAAATGTCACATTATTTAAAAGTAGTTTTTTTTTTACAATTAAGAGCTCAAGCAATGCTTGGAGTGACGAAGCAGGTTTTAGTTTAATTTCAATAATGATTAATATTAGATTTATTGTTAATTATATTTACGTAGGTTTATAAATTTATTTTATTAGATTTTTAGTTCAGTTTATTTTATTTGTAACGTGCTAGAGCATAACGTTACATTACTGTATTTTGTTTCAAATATGTACCCGGCGGGCAAAAATAAACCGGGTAAAATGAAAAGTGTTGAAAAAAATATCAAATAATCATAATGTAAACCCCCTCAACTGGGCCTATAGCCAGAGTTATAGCTGTTCACCCAGGGAGTGATGGAAAGGTGCGAGCCAATGGTTTAGTTATGAAAACTACCATTGCTAAAGTTTGTATGCTTCCTATAGATAATTAAGGAGGTATCTTAGAAATAAAATAGAAAAATAAGTATATACATAATAACTTAATAAGACTACTAGACTGTAGCCTACCTAACGTAAACACTTACCTTTTTTATGTTGTGTATCCAAGGAATACTCTTGATATACATCAAATATAAACATACTGTTTAAATATATTAACCCTTTCCTTTTCTATTAAATTATTTATATTTATCAATATTTTATTTTTTGGCTTAGGCCCCAACTATGTTAGAATCCTCTAGATTACAATATAAACATTTGCAATGGCATTATTGTAATGACGTAGTCTGACGTCAGATCCTATTTCACTAAGCCTTTGGCTGCGTGTGGGCTTTTGCCACAAGCATGGTATTACCAATGTATCATAACTTATAAAAAATAGAAATACAGTCCGTTTCATGAATTTAGTGAAGGGTATTTTATTATTAGACCAGCACCCTTCGCAGCACTCCGATCAAACTAGAGCAGAAGAAAAAGCAAACTAGAGCAGAAGAAAAAGCAAACTAGAGCAGAAGAAAAAGCAAGATGCTAGTTCTGTGAAGAAAAAGATGAAGTTTAAAACACAACCGAAGGCTGGATCTTCAAATTTTAAAATTAAAAAAAAAGATGTCAGTGACGCTAAAGAAAATGAAAAAGACTATTTCTGTACAGTGTGCCATGAACAGTACATTCACCCCCCAGTGGAAGACTGGATACAATGTGACACCTGTCGAGAGTGGACACATGATGCCTGCTCATTCTATATGAGTCGAGGGTCATATTTTTGTGATGAATGTTTTGATTAACTGACATAATCCTACTTGCTCTACCAGAAAATGGATTATGGATATTATTTTAATAAAAGGTAGAATTTCTTGCTTTTTGTTATAATGTGTTGTTTTTTTATGTATGTTAAGTTAAATGATGATCGTTCCTAATGAAAATGAGACTGATTAAAAACTTTGATTATAACAATGTTTTTTTTTATTATAACCTTAACTCATTCTCTTGCCCGCAGGGCTCTACTTACTTACTTATTTTCAACCGACTTCCGAAAAGGAGGAGGTTCTCAATTCGACTTGTGTGTTTTTTACGCGTTATCTTCGTAGATCATTAGTGAACCGATTTTCATGATTCTGGTTTTATTCGATGGTCCCATATAAATTTAAGGTCAAGGAAGAACGCCTCCGATGGTACGGACACGTCCAGAGACGCCCAGAAGATCACGTGATCAAGCTGGCTTTAAACCTGCCAGTGAAGATACGCGGACGCGAAAGACCGCCCTCTTCTTGGGTGAGGGCGGTCGAAAATGACCTAAAAGAAGATCAACTAGACGCCAGCACTGCACAAAACCGTGCACAGTGGAAGAGAAGGACATAATGGAAGGTTGACCCAAAGTACATGGGATAAACGGTGGTGGGATATACATATTATTATTATTTTTATTCACAATTGGTAAGCCCTTGGCATCATCTCACCTGATGGTAAGTGACGATGATAATGAAGATGGAAGCGGGCTTACCAAGATTCCCCAATGCAATGGAGAATTCGACCGTGTTTTTGGTGCTGGTTGCTGCCACTAGATGGCAGTCATCAAGCTATGTCAAAAGCCTTACAGGCGGCTTAAAAACTTCTGACAGTGGGGTTTGCCACTCGCCCTACAACCTCCATCAATCCGGACTTAACCCCTGTGTGGCTATAGCCTAATTTTCCCGAGCTCGGAAAAAGACACGTGCCCCAGCAGTAGGGTTGTTAACGTAACGTAACGCAAGTCATCATATCAGCTCATATACGTCCCCACCGAGGGGCTCGAGCCTACCCTGGATTAGGGCGATCGGGCCTTAGTCGACCACGCGGACCCAGTGCGGGTTTGTCGACTTCACACGCAACTTGCGAGTTTCTCCGCAGGTGTGTGCAGGTTTCCTCACGATGCTTTCCTTCACCTAAAGAGCGCCGGATAAACGTACATATGAAATCTAAATTCGAAATCTCATTGATACGTGGCAGGATTTGAACCACGACCTCCTAGACAGGAGGCGGTGGCCCTAGCCCTCACGCCATCGACGCTCCGCAAGGAACGCAAGATCCTTACTAAATTATAAATGTGAAAAAATAAAAATTTAGAAAGACTAAAAACCGACTTTAAAATGAAAATCACTCAAAAGTACTAAATAATATTATTGTACTTAAATAAACAACGTTAACCGTCAATAACGAAATTAAAGGTGGGTACGAATTACATTAGGGGCTTAAATTTTAGATTTTAAGAGGTCGGTACCAGAACACAGTTACTTACGTATCAAATATTTTAGATTCGATGGTTTGCTGACACCGACCTCAAAAATTTTTTAGTACTTTATTTAATTCGTACCCACCTTTGATTTCGTTAATGTTGTGTATTTCATAATTTTGACTGAATTTCATTTTGAAGTCGGTTTTTAGTTTTTTTTAACTTTTATTTTTTTATTTTTAGTGATAATGCTCTATCTATCTCACAAAGTCAATCCCAATCACCTACTCACCAATAGCAATTATCAAATCATAATAGATGTGTTTCACAGATACAGAGTCCTGTGGCTTCCATCATCATCTCAGCAGCATGAAAGTTAAGGAGTTAAATCGTCCATCATCAGCTCATCTGAATAGCCTGAAAGAATACAACTATCGGTCTATGCATTCCTACGTAAATATCTATGTATAATATTGAAAGAATTTTCCTCCAACTCCTAACCGATAAGGAGTTTTACCTTCCTTCATCAGCTTACCAAGATGAGATGATGACCAACAGACGCAAATATTTTAATAGCTTTAGAAAACATATGAATCACGTAATAAGTGCCTATAAAATTTGAGGGTTGCCCTCGATTGGTGACAATGGGACCCCCCCTCGGGAGTATACTCTTTCGAATAAAAAAAGAATTTTGAAAATCGGTTCACAATTGACGGAGAAATCGGTGATCATACATAAAATATTAAATAATCGTTTATATTTACTTAAACATATATTTACGTGTATTACGTGGTTTAAGAATTGATATTTATTTATATTTTATTTCTTCTCTATGGATTTGTTTATTGCCCACTACTACCCTACAATAATGATTTCTCATGTTTCCTTCACCTAAAGGTTGTCTGGGGGAGATCGCTTGTTAGCGATAAGACCGCCTATATGTACAACTTCCTTAATCATTGTATCTTTTTTTTCTCTTATGTTGTGCAATAAAGTGTTTTCAATCAATCAATCAAATATTAATATACAGTCGAACATAGAACCTCCTCTTTTTTGAAGTCGGTTAAAAATGTGTTGGTTTGTCTGTTTGTTATCTCTTTACGCTTCAACACCTCAAACAATCTTGACGAAATTTGGCATGGAGGTAGCCTATGTCATGGGGAAGGCTATTTTTTATCCCGTGAAAATAACATAGTCCGATTTGAGAGTTTTGATTTTTTACACAGAGATGGTCGTGGGAGTAAGAAATGACATAGATTACTAATTAGCATAGCCCGAGACAGTGCCCGTGGGATCTTGGGAACTCATTTCCAAGCTCGTGCAGGTCGGCGTCGCAACGGAGCAACGACGGCTTGACGTGATTTTCCATTGAGGGGGTGGGAAGTGACATAGACTGCTAATCAAAATAGCGTGATATAATTCTCAAGGGATCTGGAGTAAACTCTTGTCTACGCGCAACACTCACTCTCAAAGACTGTCATAAAAACGATACCCACGCGAGCAAAGCCGCGGGCAAAAGCTAGTGTACTTATAAAGTCTCCATATCGAAGAAACTAGTATCTCATCTGTGTCCAAAGTGTGGGGTCAGCTGACCGTGTGTGATTGATTTGTCCCTAAATATTTGAATATTTAAGATTAAGTGGTTCCTTCACCCTGTCATCCACATCTATGTCCTCATCTAGCCGCCCATTCATCACCAGTGCCACTAGTGCGAGCGTGATACTGATATCGCCTGTCGCGAGTGCGCTGGCGGATCGGAATCCTGGATTTTTGGCACCGAAAATAGGCGCGGGCGCGGGTGGGATCGACGGGCGGGCGCAGTGCGAGACGCTCCGCCGCGTGAACAGCCCGCTAGGTGAGTCGCCAGGACCTGGAGACCTGGACCTTTACGACCGAGACCTGGAATCACCTGGAAGTGCTGTGCCCGTTTGTGGATTGTCGAGTGCACGAGTGATCTGGAATTTGACGTAGAATCCTTTTGTGATATACGGTTTTTGGTTTGCAGTTTTTTTCTATTCGGAAAAGTTTTGCAAAGCTATCGTTTGCGGATTATATTTTAATGTTTCGTGTTGACAGTTGAGAAGCTCAGTGATATCGATATGCTTAGATAAAATGAATTGAAAAACCCAAAAAAATTGAGTCGTAAATCTTAACGGTTTAAAAAAACCTGACACGCGTGCAGATTAATCGAGGTTTTCGTCGAAGTGACTCGAATTTCACGTCGCGCGCAACCTCGCTGAAAATAGTGCCGCCCCCTCCCCGCCCCGCCGCCCGCCCGCCCTAAGAGCTGCGTTCGCGCATCTAACCTATTTGCGGCATTGTGTGGCATGTCCGCCACTAGTATTTATTTAGCTGGATGAGGAAACTGCTCCGAATTCTTATTTAGACGCAGCCGTGCCCCATTTATCATGTAATTAGAACGGCTTGAGATAGTTCGAATTTGATGGCGGATTTTGTTATCGAAAGGTTGGAATAATGCTTGAGAGTAAGAGCTATTTAAAATGCTTAAATAGGTTTGTGCTAACTTAAAATTAACGAGTGCATATTACTATATGGGTAGCTTAGAAAACAGCTGAAGTTGGCAGAATTAGAGGTATTACTTTTTAATTTATAAGAAAATAAAAAACATATAACAACACAAGGGATAAAATCAACTTCATTAAACTAATACAGAAACTTTAAGCATTTTAAAAGTTGTATAAGATTATTGGCACATCTCCAAAATCTTTCACAGCAGAAAGTATCGAGCACTAAAATGACACGACTTATCGATTCGTATTTGTCACCTATCGATGCCAAATTACAGATAAGTGAATCATAAATCTCGGAGCGTCGGTGGCGTAACGGTTAGGGCCGCTACCTCCTGTGACCTGTCCGGGAGGTTGTGGTTAAAGTCCTGCCACGTACTAATGTGTTTTTCGAATTTTTATTTCATATGTACGTTTATACGACGCTTTTACGGTGAAGGAAAACATCAAGTAGAAACTTGCACAGTTGCACACGCCTGCGAAGAAAATTGTAGGCTGTGTGTAGTCGACCAACCCGCTCTGGGCCCGCGTAGTAAACTAAGGCCCGATCGCCCTAATTCAGGATAGGCTATAGCCCTTCGGAGGGGACGTATATAAGCTGATATGATGAATCATAAATCCATGGCCAAGTAAAATTACGCTCACTAATAATAATAGATAAAACTAATAACTAAAACTAAATAAAAGATTTTTTATTAAACTTGAAAATTTTAAAATCAAAATTACATACATCAACATTACATATATCTTGTATGTTATCTCAATTGTGGCAAACAAGAATTAAGTTTAATTTTAGGTTTCCGTACCTGAAATGCCAACGGGACCCTAATAATACTAAGCCTCCGCTGTCCGTCCGTCCGTTTGTCTGTCAGCGGGCTGTTTTTCATGAACCGTAATAGGTAAACAGTTGAAATTTTCACAGAGTGTATTTCTATTACCACTATAACAACAAGGGAATAAAGGAAACGTATTTTTTTCTTGAAATATTGTACGTAACACTTCGCGTGCGAGTTCATTTTGCAATTTGCCGGTTTAATTAAATTAATTTGCAGATAAATAATTTAACTTTCAAATTAAATATAGGTAGGTATCGCAGTAGATAATTAATTAAATTTAGACACTTGGGGTATATTAAGTTGAATAAACTTAAGTCGTTAAAACTCGATTAGAGTCACAAAATGAAATCCGAGCACTGTTTCACAAAACGAAATCAATTTCGAATACTTAGGTATCTTACAAAACAAACTTTCGGTAAAATCAATAAACAAACATTATTAATTCGGAATGAACTTCGTAATAGAAACATTTGCTTTCTATTCAAGTAATCGTACCTATCTAAATATTGTGTTAAGCTGAAAAGTTTCGCTTTTAACAGTCGATCAGCTATCCAACATTCGTCTATTCAGTTAAACATGTAACCAGCTGTTTAGAAGTCGGGTTATTTCGGCCAACAATATCGCTAGCTGCCGGGAAGCCAGAAATACCCGTCTACGTCATAGTGTGAGGTATTTTTGATATTTTTGCAGCGTCTCGCGGTATGGATGTCTTCGCTTTACAGGCGTTTTATGGGGGCTGTATTCAACGGTATATTTAAAATAATGTGCTCATAAAACATCATGTAGCAGGTCTTATGGTTTGAGTTAGGTTAAAAAGCGACTACAAACACATTAAACATACAAAAGCCACATTACATCAGCCATAAGACGTCCACTGCTGGACATAGGACTCCCCCAAGTTGGGGGATTTTGCCGTAATCGCCACGCTTGTCATATTAACTATAAATTAAAAATTTAAGAAATACACGACTGCATAAAACATTAGCCTTCTTTTTTTGGAAAGTCGGGTAAAATGTATCCTATGTCACTCACAGGACATATACGAATCTAACGAGACCTTGCACTCTGAAGTACATCAAGCCCTTTAAAAGATATCATGGAATAAAGAAACATACATACATTAGACCTGAAAACGATACACCTTTTTGTGCGCGATCATGTAATAATAATTATAAATTTTAAAAAAAATTACCTCTTTTTTCGGAAGTCGGGTAAAATAAAATAAAAAATGTATCCTATGTCAGTCACGGAATCAAGACGTATCTAACGATACCTCGCACTCCAGAATACTCGTACATCAAGCCGTTTAGAAGATATCGTGGAATAAAGAAACATACATACATTAGAATAATTATAAATTTAATAAAAAAAATACCTCTTTTTTGGAAGTCGGGTAAAATAAAATAAAAAATGTATCCTATGTCAGTCACGGGATCAAGACGTATCTAACGATACCTCGCACTCTAGAATACTCGTACATCAAGCCGTTTAAAAGATATCGTGGAATAGGGAAACATACATACATTAGAATAATTATAAATTTAATAAAAAAATCACCTCTCTTTTTTTGTAAGTCGGGTAAAATAAAATAAAAAACGTATCCTATGTCAGTCACGGGATCAAGACGTATCTAACGATACCTCGCACTCTAGAATACTCGTACATCAAGCCGTTCAAAAGATATCGTGGAATAAAGAAACATACATACATTAGACCTGAAAACAAAACCCTCCTTTTTGAGGCAGTCATGTAATAATAATTTTTAATTATAAATTTAATGAAAACACGACTGCACAAAAACATTACCCCTCTTTTTTAGGAAGTCGGGTAAAATGTATCCCATGTCGCTCACGGGATCAATTCGCACTCTAATCCATCAAGCCGTTTAGAAAATATCGTGGAATAAAGAAACCTACATACATACATACATTAGACCTGAAAACAAACACTCCGTTGTTGTATAAATTTGGCCCGTTGTTTAATTTTTTTGTGGGCAGTCGTGTAATTTTTGTGCTCAGTCGTGTAAAAGTAAAAATCTAACATAATCTGGGATTAAAGTTACGAAGTAACTAGTATCTCATCTGTGATTAAAGAAGGTGTCTTACACGTAAGAGGCTACACACGTTAAATGCTACTAAAAAGTGTTATCATGAGTGTGAAGCGGTCGTGGCTCAGTGTAATTTTCGTGTTTGGGTCGATCATGCAAGTTAACTGAGATGAAGCATATTCATTACCTGGATGGGTTTGACTGTTAATGGCATTTTCATCGGCCGTTTTCTAGCTTCGAAAGCCACGTAAAGCCGTTGGTGCCGCATGCTATCACTAGATGGCAGTAGCCAAGCCGTGTCAGATACCATATAGGTGGGTTGAAATACTTCTAACGGTGGGGTTCGCCACTAGCCCAATAATCTCCACAAACCCAGACTTGGCGTGGGTATGGCGTAATCATACCCCGGACACTACACACAAATGGTCGTGAAATGACATTTCTAAAAACAAATGACGGAGCAAACAAAATCACGGCGAAATCCCATACGTTCTAGAACCAAACTGTAACCAATCTGTATCAATCTGGGTGACGAGGTGGTGAGGTCGCAATCTAGAAAGCGGCAGGGAGTGCCCATACTGTATGTTAGTACTAATATATATACTTTGGCGTAACCTTCTCGAGTTTGATAAGAGATCAGTGCCCCACCAATGGGGACGTTTATGTGTTGTTAGCGAGTGTTATCAATAAAATGCAACCGCCTTAACAATTTTTACCGCCTCCGTGGCGTAATGGTTCAGTCCATTAGCTTCACATCAGGAGGTCGCCGGTTCGATTCCCGACGGAGTCTACTTGTGGTTGACAGGTGTTTTATAAGCCCGCCTGGTTAGCTACCGCCATCTTATCTAAGTCTTGCCGCCAAGCATCAACGTAAATAGCATTTGATGTGTTCCGGCTGGAAGATAATATAGCCAGTTCCCCATTACGTTAGGGAATCTTGGTAAGCCCGCTTTCATCTTCGGCATCATCGTCACTTACTATCAGGTGAGATGATGTTAAGGGCTTAAAAACTGCGGATACAAAAAATAATTTAAAAAATGACAAAATTCTGTTATCCCACCTTCATTAAAAAAATGAGTACGGTTTAACTACATCTCACCTGATGAAAAGTGACGATGTAGTCGAGGATGGTACACGCAAACTCAAATAATGTAGACATTATAGTGAATAGGACTTTTGCCATTAATACCCTCAAATTACTTAATGGAACTGAAAAAAGGAAAGTCGGCCAAGTTTCTTAATATTGAAAGTAAATACTTTATCGTAAAGTATAAAAATATATATCAGATACTCTCCAAGTAAAATACTCGCCTGTATATTATTTGTCTCGCTCTCTCTTTCTCGTTCATTCTCATAAGAAAAACATCCCACGCTATTTTTAACTCTACATTCAGGGTTAAATATTCATTATGTAAACAAACAACTACATACTTCATACATGTAGGTTAGCCGAAATTAAAAGGCTCTCACTCGCAGAAAACGGCTTAAAATCAAAAGTTAGGTATAAACTCGGAATTTAAATAAAGTTCTTTCAACTCCTAGGAGTTGTAAAAATTTTAACACCGTTTGGCCCCGACCCCCCTACGAAAGATTTTTTTCTATAATCGCGTTCAAAAGTAAAATTAGGGGCACGTATTAAATTTATATTTTAAAGCTGAGACCACTTTTCATTATGTTATTTGTCCTTATTGTTAATTTTTTTTTATTTAGCTTTGACCCCTACGGACATACCTACATACGGTAGGTATGTCCGTAGGGGTCCAATTGAGATGATATTTGGTATGAAGCCGTATTTCCGGTGACAAGATCCTTTTGGTATTTTGAACTTGTTCTGATGATGAACTCCGAAGGGGGCATCAAGGTCCCAGTATGGTATATTGTTTTCAATCAAATTATAGGAAATACTGTAGCCCTACTTTTTAAATTTGGAGTCAAGCATACTGAACTTAAAAACTCTTTTCAAATGAAAATTTACAGAATTTTGTAATAACACAAAGAACCCCGTACCAAAAATATGGAAAATGTGGTTTCAGTTAATAATTCTGAGATTTTGATAGAATATAGATTGTAACGTCCTGAACAAAAGTCTCTATGGGGGCTACCACTGTTGCCGAGTCCCTTTCAGAGTTACGACTGATTTTGTACCCTCAAGGAAATCGATTCTAGTAGGTACCAATTCGCACCTTGTCACAGTGACAGTAATATCAGTAATATGACACCTCCAGCGTCTTTTTCAAGTGCAAAATAAATCGTTTCATAAATATTTTACGAAGCTCTTATTACAACGACACACAGATCATTGGAACATATTTTTGTGCATATTAATGCACGCATATTTTTAGAGTAGTACCAAACAAAACAAACTATTAATAACGGGTATAATGAAAGAAAAATAGTGTTACTCGTTAAATCTTGTTTAATTAATAAAAGTCGATTGTTTAAATAAATAGTTGGTAATTGCATATAATTAATGATTTGTTGTCTGATACAAAATCAGTCGTAACTCTGGAAGGGACTCGGCAACAGTGGTAGAGACTTTTGTTCAGGACGTTAAAATCTATATTATATATCAAAATCTCAGAATATTTAACTGAAACCACATTTTCCATACTTTTGGTACGGGGTTCTTTGTAGGTTTTTTGAAATCAACCGACTTCCAAAAAGGAGGAGGTTCTCAATTCGACTGTATGTTTTTTATGTGTGTTAACTCAAAACTTTTGACTGGGTGAACCGATTTTAATGATTCTTTTTTTATTTGAAAGCTAGTGCTTCCCGTGTGATTCCAAATAAATTTTATCAAAATCGGTGTAGTACTTTATTAGAAAATTAACAAAAACCAAAAATAATAATGCAAAAATGTACTAAGTTGTTGCGATGGAAGTCGGTTTTTTAACGTGATTAGCGTTTTTTGAAAGTTTTTTTATTACAGATCGATATGCCTCTCTATTAGTTTGGTTTGACGGGTCTGTTCAATTCAAATTTTTATAATTACAAGATTCGCGACGTTTTATTTATTTATCTGTACCAATTTGCGATCGATTTAAAACGACTTCTAGTGATTCGATTAACAATAGAACATTTTATTACAAGCTTTTTATTTAACTTGCAATGTTTGTATTTAAGTACATAAGTCCGCTTCAAATTCTCGGTGACAGTAGATCCTATTGGTGTTTTGAAGTTGATATGATGATGACCTTAGGGAGGTGCAATCAAGATTCAAGGATCGTCTTTTATTTTATATAGAATCATAGGAAATACTGTGCACGCCTTTTTTTAAATTTGGAAACGTGTATTTGTGTTAACTTTTGGCACACTGAGCATTTGGCTTTTTGAACATAAAAATTCTTTTAAAATAAATAGCTTTTACCTAAAGTTACTAGGTTTTTCGAAATGTATTATTGTCGAGATTCAAATTCGCAACGTCGTGCTTATTTAATTATTTGTACGGGTTTGCGATCGATTTAAGAGCGACTTCCAGGGATCCGATTAACAATAGATCATTTTGATATTTTTTTTAAATTCACAAGTGGTAAGCTCTTGGCATCGTCTCACTTAATGGTAAGGACGATGATGCCGAAGATGGAAGCGGACGTACCAAGACTCAATTGGCTATCATAGATTCATGCTGGAAAACATCAATGCTTGTCATGTTTGGGGGCAAGCAAGACTAAGAATTATCTTTTGTTTTCAACCAGGTCGTATAATACAGGCTCGCTCTTTTTGAATTTAGAAACATCAATTTGTATTCACATTTGTTTCACTTTTTAATAGTACGAGTATATTCTTTTGTTTTGCCGTTTTTATGCATAAAATGTAAAAACCCTTTTCAAATGAAAGCTTGTACATAAAACTTTTAGGTTTATCGCTGATTATTTGTACTGTCGGATATTGTGTTATTTAGCCAATTTTGAGTGAAATTAGTTGTTATTATTATTTACCTACATACTTCCAATCGCGAGCGTTAAAAGATCTAACTTTAGATCGAAATTAAATTATTAATTTAATTATTCACAAGGTAATTAATAAAATACTAAAAGTTAATTCAACATCAAATTAAATAAAAATAAATAAAAGCAATAACCGTTAAAAACAATAATTATTAAATTTTGGAGTATGGCACAGAAAAGTGGGTTGACGCTGACGGTTTTAAAAGCTCGCGAGTGTGGTTATCAATAAAAATCCAGCCTTAGATTAGTGAAGATCTTCCCCATGTGATCAACAAAATTATCAACATCTTGGAACTCATACACAAATCCATTGAGCAAAGCAACTGCCTTACAAGTAGGTGTGCGCGCGGCGCGGCGGGCGCTCACGCACAACTGACTGGTCCGAAGTCGGCCTGCACGCATATATTTCTCCGGCGCGAATAGTTTGAGAACGCTCAGTATAATCATTATGCGGATTATTAATTTTACTACGCAACAACAGACAGTAATGAAACAGAGCTGAAGTTACCATTCCGCCTGAGCTCCAACGCATCAAGCCCTACCATGCCGTAGATAAATAGAGATAGATCAAGGAATGTATAGGTGCCGTACTTTTTTATAAAGATAATAGCTGTTCTCTGAAGTGTCTTTAGTTAGGAAGGGGTATAAATCAAAATGAACATTATATAAACGGTTTAGTTGAATTTATGTATAGGGTACTTTGTAAATGTCAATTTAGTAACCATATTTAACCACTGAAAAATTAATTTGTGAATTAAAAAATAACCTTTGAAGGTGACTGAGGGATACCACCTTTTACAGTTTTTAGGGTTTCTTATACCAAAAAAGTTGACCAACGGGACCCCATATCTAAGCCTCCACTGTCAGTCTGTCTGTCAGCGGGCCGTATTTCATAACCCGTAATGGGTAGGCAGTTGAAATTTTCACAGTGTGTTTTATTGCCGCTTTAACAACAAATAATAAAAATAAGAAAAAGTGAAAAATGTAGGCAGTTGAAATTTTCGCAGTGTGTTTTATTGCCGCTTTAACAAAAAATAAGAAAAAGTGAAAAATGTAGGAGGGTCCCCATACAAAAATGTATTTTTATTAGGTATTTTAGAGAAATATTTAATTTTGCTCCATTGTAAAAGTGTAAGGGCGATAGACGTTTAGAACAGCTTTCCACAAGGCCTGTTGCCTCGGTATAGAAAATCAGAGTCAATCCTCTTATTGTGTTCGCTTCTATTTTGTGTTATTTCCCTATCGCTAGACTAAAAATAAACATTGAAAACTCGACGTACAATTTGCTCAGTTCAGAGCGAGTAAAGCTGTAAACCAAAACGACCGCTTCATAGTCCCCCGAGATGGAGTTTCCTTATCTTCAGTTTCAGCCTGATTTTATCCACAATTGATAAGCTTTAGGCATAATCTCACTTGATAGTAAGTGACGATGACGTTGTAGAAAGAAGCGAATTTACCAAGATTCCCCAACGCGATCGAGAACTGGCTATCTTACCTATGTTCGTGTGAGAAAATTAATGCTGTTAACATTGATGTTTGGCTGCAAGACTTAATATGATAAGCTGGTGGTAGCTAGCCAGGCGGGCTTAGAAAATACCCTTCCACCAACCAACCAAGTCTTCCAATGTTAGACCCCGCTGGGAATCAAACCTGCGACGTCCTGGTGCGAATCTAATGGACTAACTATTACGGTACGGAAGCGGCTACTCCGAATTCGCCATAGTTCTTTTCTCGAAACATGGGATCTATGCCATAGTGCAAGTTGACTGCATCAAGAGTAAGTTGTGCAATAAAAAAAAATAAGAACACCCCATTTTTTATTTTTAAAAATAGAGATGTTTGTTTTTTTTTTAATTTGTGATGGACAAACGGACAGAACGATCTTTTATGGGTTTCTCGTTGGAATTATGGAACCATAAAAAAGTAACTCGAATTATTACCAGACGACTATACTGTACTACTACGATGAGTAGAAGCCCCAGGTACGGGACCTTGTATATCAAGAAAATATCATTTTTTAGGTAAAAAAAATTGTGACACAAATTGATAATCCCAAATTCTGCAGGTAATATCTGTACTAATAAAATGTACCACGTGGCGGATATCCAAAAAAGTGTAAAATACTTACTAAGACTCCTATACATAACTTTCCTGAAAAAAAAATTCTCCACACTAAAACTTTCCCACAGGACTGCACAGTCAGGTACTACTACTATCGATACTATTAGTATAAATAAATATAACAAAGTCGCTGTCTGCCTCTGTCTGTTTCTCCCCTTACTTCGTCTAAAACTCGCAACGGATTTTGATACGATTTTCACTAATAAAAAACGTTTGTTGTATGGAGCCCCCCTTAAATATTTGTTATTTAAATTAAAAATATTTATTTTTAAACTAAATATTTAACTAATTATTCTGTGAATATTTCAAGCGTCTACCTGTTGCCGTTCACAATATCGAGCAAAACCGACCAAAAAAATCACGTTAGTTGTATGGAGACCCCCTTATTTTTTCACTTTTTCTATTTTTTAGTATTTGTTGATAAAGCGGAAACAGAAATACATCATCTGTGAAAATTTCAACTGTCTAGCTATCACGGTTCATGAAATATAACCTGGTGACAGACGGACGGACAGCGAAGTCTCAGTAATAGGGTCCCTTTTACCCTTTGGGTACGGAACCCTAAAAAGAGCGATAAACGAAGACCTCACCAGCTAGTAGTAAAGGCTGTTGGTCCCTCAGCAGGCAGGTGCCTATCTATCTATCTAGTACTTAGTCCATCCGAAGAAAAAGAAACAAACAGTTTAGTACCTACTTGCTCAGGTAATTTGGAATAATAAATTAGGTGAGACTATATTTCAGTGGGTTAAGGGTTATACTCTGAAACTTTTGCACGCGGGTTTCTGGCGGGCGGCCAGCTAGTGCAATAATATGTCCTTAGTAATTGGATCACTTTCCAACTAAATCATAACCATTGTACCTTAATTTAAAGTTGAGTCTATTACAAGATAAATTGTTTCGATAAAATATTATAATTTTTTTCTTTAGAATTGTTCAAAAGCAAAAGGTGACACACTCTCCAAATACACCTGTAATGTTTCTCAGACTAATAAGTATCTACGTACCTAAAAAAATTAACAAATAATTGACTGTATAAAAAACAAAAAAATACGCTTTAATAGCAAACCGAATTAATTCATTTTTTTATTTTTTTTTATTGTCATCGGTTCTTAAGTAAGTCATCATCATCATAATTTAAGAGCCGTGCTCTTGTCGGTGTAGCTCTTTCCAGGTCTCTCTCTCTCCCACACTATCTCCTTCATTTCTCTATACGTTTCCATCTTAACCTTAAGTAAGTAAATTTTAGATTTAGTCCGACGTCCAGAAATGGGTATAAATACTTAACAGACATAGGTACAGGTGAAGTTAATATACTCGTAAATCGTATAAAAAAGAAACGCACGCAGATACTCGACGAGTGCAGCACTTCTACAATCCAAAATAAATTGGTCAGGTCTAGATTCTGATCTTTTCAATATTCTCCTAACTATTTCTTTAGTTAAGCACTTTTCACCGAGGAATAGGAGTCTCTATTGCTAAATATACGTTCGCCAAAGACTGGGCTTCCCTCCTATAAGCGAAATCTTTTTAAATTTGTGACGCTCACGCAGTCCACACACGTAGCGCGTAATTACAGGGTAAAATCGAAATCGTTGGCCAAAATTGTCTACTCATTATACGTACAAAACAACTTTCCCCACCCAAGAAACCTTCGGAGCAAAAAAAATTATTTTTTTCAAATACAGTTAGCCAATCTATACATGAGATGTCAAAGGTCATTGGGCAAAATCTGACCCGGTTAACTAAAGTTATCCTACAAAAACCAAATTAGTTTTAAATTGTTAAGTATTAACCCACATTTCATTACAAATAGTTTTTTTTTAAACCATGGGAATAAAATGTAAAAAAAATATATAAATGCGTAAATAAAACAATTTTAGTAAAGCACAAATCGATGGAGCCTCTTGCTAGTGAAAAGCAAAGTTGAAAAAATCGATGGAGCCTCTTGCTAGGGAGGAGCAGAGTTGAAAAAATAGATGGAGCCTCTTGCTAGTAAAAAGCAGAGTTGAAAAAGTGGATGAAGCCTCTTGCTAGTGAAGACCAGAGTTAAAAAAATCGATGAAGCCTCTTGCTAGTGAAAAGCAGAGTTGAAAAAATGGATGAAGCCTCTTGCTAGTGAAGACCAGAAATAAAAAAATCGATGGAGCCTATTGCTAGTGAAAAGCAGAGTTGTACAAATCGATGGAGCCTCTTGCTAGTAAAGACCAGAGTTGAAAAAATCGATGCAGCCTCTTGTAAATGAAGAGCAGAGTAAAAAGAAGTGATGGAGCCTCTTGCTAGTGAAGACCAGTGCTCTTCACTGGCAAGAGGCTCCATCGCTTTTTCTCACTCTCCTTTTCATTAACAAGACGCTTCATCGATTTTTTTAACTCTGGTCTTCACTAGCAAGAGGCTTCATCCATTTTTTCAACTCTAGTCTTCACTAGCAAGAGGCTCCATCTATTTTTTCATTTCTGCTCCTCCCTAGCAAGAGGCTTCATCGATTTTTTAAACTCTGCTCTTCAATAGCAAGAGGCGCCATCGCTTTTTTTCACTCTGCTGTCCATCAACAAGAAGCTTCATCGATTTTTTCAACTCTGCTTTTTACTAGCAAGAGGCTCCATCTTTTTTTTCAACTCTGCTCTTCACTAGCAAGAGGCTCCATTTATTTTGTCAACTCCGTACTCTACTAGCAAGAGGCTCCATCGATTTTTTTAACTCTGCTTTTCATTAACAAGAGGCTCCATCGATTTTTTCAACTCTGGTCTTTACTAGCAAGAGGCTCCATCACTTCTTTTTACTCTGCTCTTCATTAACAAGAGGCTCCATCGATTTTTTCAACTCTGGTCTTTACTAGCAAGAGGCTCCATCGATTTTTTAACTTTGCTTTTCACTAGCAAGAGGCTCCATCGATTTGTACAACTCTGCTTTTCAGTAGCAATAGGCTCCATCGATTTTTTCAACTCTGGTCCTTACTAGCAAGAGGCTCCATCTATTTTTTCAACTCTGCTCCTCACTAGCAAGAGGCTCCATCTATTTTTTTAACTCTGCTCCTCACTAGCAAGGGGCTCCTTCGATTTTTTCAACTCTGCTCTTCACTAGCAAGAGGCTTCATCCATTTTTTCAACTTTGCTTTTCACTAGCAAGAGGCTCCATCGATTTGTACAACTCTGCTTTTCACTAGCAATAGGCTCCATCTATTTTTTTTACCTCAAGAATGTTTAAGGACGTTCTGTCACGTTGCTAACACGAAAGTTTTAACCTCAATATTATATTTTTTTTTTTAAGCTTTTGGCTTGAATCCCATTAACTACGTTAATGCGACATATATATTCGTGAACTAGAGACGTTTATCTAAACATCCTACCTAATTTTTTTTCTGTAGGCCGTAGGTATAGGTTTCATACTATGCTGCCCAATGACCTTTGTTTTTATAACTCAATTGTGTAGGTCCTTTTGGGAAAGTGATTTTGTTATATGAGTGCGTTTGAAACGGGTACGAATCTCTATAGCATAGCGAAAGTATATATATAAATATATATACCTTATATTATAATATAAATATAACAGCTAGTACACCATTATTTTCTAAAAATCTTTTGCACACGACATAACGTAACACTTTAGGTCAAAATGTCAAATGTTTTCAGTTGGTATTTGCATCCGAACCGAAATTAAATGGTTTAATAGCGTGCGAAAGATTTCGAAAACTTTCATATATCTTGTAACAACGCCACGCTCCATCAAAACCCCTTTGGCCAATTATTTAAATTTTCCAAAATAAATTTTGACTTGATTTGTGAAAAGTAAGATAGGTACTGGGTTGTTTGGTTAAAACTGCCACGACTAAATTCTTTGAACCTTAATAATGATTCTTTTTTGTGTCCCATAGGCCAGTAACTGGCGTATTTATTGAGACCGGACGAGTAGAAAGAAACCACCGCCACCATGGACGCGATCAAGAAGAAGATGCAGGCGATGAAGCTGGAGAAGGACAACGCCATGGACAAGGCGGACACCTGCGAACAGCAGGCCAGGGACGCCAACCTGCGCGCCGAGAAGGTAAACTTCTGCAAATAAAAAAGAAAAAGTAAATGTTTTAAAAAATCCTTCCTTATTTTTTTCATTTATACAATATATACAAATATATACAAAGATGATGGCTGATCGGGCTCAACGATTTATATGTAGTCTTTTTTTTGTATAACTAGCCGTTAATGTACTGTAACTTCTTTCTAGAGCACTGAGTATCAAGAGTGGGATATCCTCAGAGATAATAAAGTAGACACTTACAGGTTTCTTCTCATATAAATAACTAGCTGTGCTCGCAACTTTGTCCGCGTGGAAATTTTGAATTTTCTCACGGGAACTCTTGAATTTCCAGGATAAAAAGTATCCTACAATATATGTTAACCAGGACTATAAGGAACCACCATACAAAATTTCATCAAAAGCAGCCTGGCAGTTTTTGCGTGATGCGCGAACATACAGACAGACAGAAATTCCAAATATTGTTTGGCCTCTATGTCGTTAATAATGTTATTATTTTCCAAAAAATATTTTATGTACAGACGCGGCCCCGTTACAGTTTTATTATAATATGTAATAGATATCAAGCACAGCGTCAAAGTTACATAAATAATATTTGCTACTACTCTCACACAAAAAAGCGTCGGTGGCTCAACCGGTAACGACTCCGTCCTCCTAACCAGAGGTGCCAGGTTCAAATCCAGACGGCCAATGTACCAATGAGTTTTTCGAAACTTACGTACATTTAAACTTACCGTTTGCTTTATTTTATTTTATTTTATTTGGAAAACAAACACGGTGAACGGTGAAGGAAAACATCGTGAGGAAACCTGCACACACCTGCGAAGAAACTCGAAGGTTGTGTGTGAAGTCAACCAACCCGCACTAGGCCCGCGTGGTCGACTAAGGCCCTATCGCCCTAATTCAGGGTAGGCTCGAGCCCCTCGGTGGGGACGTATATGAGCTGATATGATGACTCCAACACAAATTGATATATTGTAGAAAACGATATGAACAATAGACAAAATTAACACCATGTCAATCGAAATACATTTTCTGTTGAAAATAAATAACCCCCCCCTATAGCAAGGTTACGAGCCCCACATGCATCCAGCGATTCCAGCGGCTTCTTGCGAGCCTTACTAGAACATAAGTCCAGCAGGCGGGGGCCGTGCTTCTTCTAATCCATTTATTAAACCTGTAAACTAAGCAAACGACTGTACCTCCCCAGGTCAACGAGGAAGTCCGCGACCTCCAGAAGAAGCTTGTCCAAGTTGAGGAGGATCTCGTCCGCAACAAGAACATGCTGGAGCAGGCCAACAAAGACTTGGAAGAGAGGGAGAAACAGCTCACCGCTACAGAGGCGGAGGTGGCGTCGCTCAACAGGAAGGTCCAGCAGATTGAGGAGGACCTGGAGAAGTCGGAGGAGAGGTCCGGCACTGCCCAGCAGAAGCTGCTCGAAGCGCAGCAGTCGGCTGACGAGAACAACCGGTAAATTGAAACCACAATGATCTTTTGAATGACCACAATTATAAAATGCTACTGTGCCATACTTTACATTTTGTGATAGATATCATATAATTTCACCTTGACTGAAGCAAACAAACATTAATGACTATGACCTATCATCATATCAGCTCATACACGTCCCCACCGAGGGTCTCGAGCCTATCCTGAATTAGGGCGATTGAGCCTTAGTCGACAACGTGGGTCCACTATGACCTATACTTAAAGCGATCCTTATAGACTTGCAACAAGTGTTTTCCTGCAAGCTTCTACGCCTTCGGCAAAACAGGAATACAACTTGTACTATTAATTTGCAGTCCCTCGCGTGCAGGTGTCTTCAGCAAATCTAACACATACTATCACCCCACCAAACTGGTGTCCGTCTTATTATACTATTAACAATGATATAATACCTAAACGGCTGGACAAAGGCCTCCCCCAATGATTTCCACAACGACCGGTCCTGCGCTGCCCGCATCCAGTCTACTACCTACCTTCTGCCTACTAGTCGTACTACTGCTTTTGTCCAGCAGTCTTCTTCTTTCGACTGATATGATAATGATGATAAATGCCTGAACACGTTATGTACTTTAAGCATTTTTACCCGGCTGCCCAAAAAGGATAGTAATGTTGTTTGGGTATATGTATGTATGTCTGTTTCTTTGCCGAGCCTATAGTGGATTTCGGAGCGTAAGGTGTCGTGAGATTCGTCTTATGGCCGAAATTGACATAGAACAAATTTTAACCCAGTGGCAGTGGGCAGGGCACATAGCTCGTAGAACAGATGGCCGATGGGGCAGTAAAGTTTTCGAGTGGCGACCGCGCACCAGAAAACGTAGCTTAGGCAGGCCTCCCACGCGGTGGACCGACGACCTGGTGAAGATCACGGGAAGCCGATGAATGCGGGCAGCGCAGGGCCGATCGTCGTGGAAATCCTTGGGGGAGGCCTTTGTCCAGCAGTGGACGATTAACGGCTGATATGATGATGATGATATAATTTTAACACAACTGCCAAAAACATGGACAGTAGGTAGTAGTTCTCTTCCACGAGGCACTCGCCTTGCAGCATACCAGGACAAGTGTCTTGGCGGAAAGACCTACCGCACCTGCTCCTTGCCTTCGCCTTACGGTGTTGGCAGGAATAGCGGCCCTCACTGTTATACCCTAAGGGTCGGTAAGTGGGGACGCTATATCTATAAACTTGGTAGTTTTAGCGTATCTGGTAGATATACGAGAGGGACTGCCAAAAAAGAGAGGTATTTTTTTATGCAGTTGGCTTTTAAATTTTAAATTTAATTAACAAAGGGTAGTTTCTACGTAGCTAAGATAAATATTCCAACTTTTCCTCTCACTTTTCCTGAACGAGTTCACAACATCTACTGGTAGGTCCAGATAAAGTAAAAAAAAAGGTAGTTTTAGGTTATTATTAAAATAACGCGTTTTCTTTGTTGCAGTATGTGCAAAGTGCTGGAGAACAGGTCGCAGCAGGATGAGGAGCGCATGGACCAGCTTACCAACCAGCTGAAGGAGGCGCGTCTGCTCGCTGAGGACGCCGACGGCAAGTCTGACGAGGTGAGCTCTTTATCAGGAAAATGCTACTGTTATCGCAATGCAATGGTCTTAAACGCAAGTACATATGGCGCTGCGATGCGTTCTCTACGCAATGAGACTAAGTAATCCACGCAGGTCACATGGTGACGAATCCCGGTGACGCATAGGTACGTTGCAATTGCGTTATGTTTTGATCTGGATAGCCAGCAATTTCTACCTTCGACACCATCTGATAATGACTTTTCTTGATAGCAATTATTTTATCGGTGGAAACCGCGAATATTACATTCCACGGTATTCGAAGATTGCCATAAAATTAAGTAAGTAGGTATAAAATGCTTTATAGCATACCAACATTCAATTAATAATACTACAATAACTTACTCTTCTGTTGTAAATTTAGTGCAGTAGTCTAGTAAAAGAGTTACTTATTTTATAGGATATCAAATAAATTCAAGACCTCAGAAGTAATAAAAAATCGTCTCGTAATCTTGGTAAAATTATAGATAGATACCTAGATAGAACTAGTTTCTTTTCAGAATGGTATGTTCTCCTAAAAATTTATAAGTATGTTCGGCTAATTATTAAATATGATGCGCAGGTGTCACGTAAGCTGGCCTTCGTTGAAGACGAGCTCGAGGTAGCTGAAGACCGTGTCAAGTCCGGAGACGCCAAGATCTCAGAACTTGAGGAGGAATTAAAGGTTTGTTATTACTAATCATCATCAGCCAGAAGACGTTATCTGTTAGACATGCCTTAAGAAATCCCGTTGGTGCCGTCGGCAGCGGGCTTCCCACAAATGATGGTGGGCAAAAGTGGTCCAAGAGGCCTCAGATGTGTGGTATGTGGAAATTAAGAACAAATCAGTGGCTGCAGACTGGTAGTGGTTACTTGTTTAATGCTAGAGGAATATTGGTCTAAATAGGTCAACTTTAAAACCTATTTAACAATTAATAGGCATGTGGAGTGCGTTAAATGAATTAATGAAATAATTATTATTAATAAATAACACCAACTCCAGGTTGTAGCCACAAAAGATCTCCAGTCTGCGTCTTACTGCCTGCGATCCACTTCTCAATAACATTATTATTCTAACCTCTGTATCTTTCTGCTCTTTTAAACGCCCAAATCTAGGTTGATGCTATCGTAGCCTACAAGTGGAGTTGCTACGGGTGACGGATTTTGGCATCAGAGAAAATAAATAAAAAAATTGTTTCTCTGTAAATATATAGTAACTTTCCTAGTACGATTTAGAATCTTCCTAAGCTTGCCTCTACATTAACAACTTTAAGCACTTAGCATTCGGCGACAGTTGAGTTGAGTTGAGCCGACTGTGCTTCTGCTGGCTTCTACCAGTATTTAGTAGAGTAGAAAATTACTACAATTACGATTAAGCGTAGTGACACTCATCCGAACTTTTTACTCGTACGTGGAACGATTCTTCCATTACGATTAATCGTCATAATCGGCCTGCTGATAATCGATTAGTCGTAATCGTTTTGGATAATCAGTTGGTTGCACAGTAGGAGAAACGAATACAGATAAGTATGTCATCAGGGTTAATCATCCGATATGTTGCATTCTTAAAAGTAATGTATTTTTTACTCAAACAAGGGGCAACTAACAATTTTTACCCCACACCCGCAGGTCGTAGGAAACTCCCTGAAATCTCTCGAAGTATCAGAAGAGAAGGCCAACCAGCGCGTGGAAGAGTTCAAGAAGCAGCTCAAGACCCTCACGACCAAGCTGAAGGAAGCTGAAGCCCGCGCTGAGTACGCCGAGAAGACCGTGAAGAAATTACAGAAGGAGGTCGACAGGCTCGAAGGTACGTCTCGATGGTTGGAAGACTTGTTTGAGACACGAGTTTGTCTTGAGAACGCTCTAGTGACAGTATTGAAGGTCCTTCTAAATTATCTAAAAAAATACTATGGCTTGTACTTATGAAACTGAGCAACTATACCAATTAAGCCTGGTCGATAACAACGTCCCACATCGCAAACGCTCATGTATCTACGATGTTTTCATATGTTGTGAGGTATCCCAGGAGAAATTTATACTCAAGTTTGCAACGCTGAAAACCCTAGGCTACTCGAAAAACTGCGAAATTCTGGCACTTGTTTCTTTTTTTTTGGAGAATTTACCTTAGGAATCTGAGACCTACAGTACTCGGACTGATAGATAGATACTTTAGTTTGCTTTATAAAAGTAAAGAACAAAGATACCTGAGAAATAGGTTATTATTATTATTCAGAATTTAGCAGTTTTTTCGAGCACCATGGGAGTAGTACTGGGTTTTCAGTGTTGCAAACTTAGGTACTCTACTCTCAGGGGACCAGCAAAATATCAAAATTGATTTTTGTGTTGATACTATTGACCGGAATAACCTAAATTACGCACAATAAAAAAAAATGAACTTTTCGTACTAATTGACCAGCTCACTATATCGGATTCGCCAACTTTATTTACTTACTATTTACTTCGCTGACTCAGGCACTTTCCTTTGTCCTTCACCACTTCGTGCCAATCGGCTCTTTTCAGGTTTCTTTGTTTAGGCCCTTTTGCACTTTGTTTGATCAGTCCTAATTCTTTTCTGCGAATCGAGCCATTTTTTTTTGGAAAGTTGTTCAGTGTTAAATGCAAGACCAGGCAACCGCCGTCTATATATAGGGTAATAAAAAAGTAAATTTATGATAAGCAAGATGAAGATAGTAAGTATTATGCAAGCACCCTAGTGTTATGTGACCTAGAGTCAAGACGTTGCTAGAGTACTTATTTGAAACCTTTAATGCCGTAGTTTTTTTTAGCTTGAAGGGAATTGGAAACATTAATTGTACGGTTTCTCAATACTGTCTAAAATATACTTCAAAATCTTGAGACTCTTAGATCTAACAAAAATATAATAATACAGAGAATTGTATGACTTCTCTTGAATTCGCAATGCTTTTAAAATTTTCTAATTAATTATTTCTTGAAGCCAAATCAAAACTAAACAGTGTTCGTATAAATAGATCAAACATTTGCAGAATTTCATCCTATTTATTTAGAGAAGCTTTTAAAAAGCTCAATTAATCAATCCAGTTAATTAATCTATTTCTACGAATACTGAAAGCTATATTAATGATTAAGCTATGTTATTGTCATAACACCAATTTTGCAGACGCATTGTTCAACGAAAAGGAGAAATACAAGGCGATTTGCGATGACCTCGACGGCACCTTTGCCGAGCTCACAGGATACTAACACCCCGGCACTAGAATACGAATATCCGTCCAAAAAACACTGTCCTCCACACCTGTCCTTAGTTTTAATTATTTATATGCAACCATTACACCTCCTGAAATAGATTGGGTTTATAACTTTATTGTTTTTCACTACGCATTCAATGCAGCCAGCAATTTGGCTGCCTAAGGCCTTAAGATGGGTCAAATGACAATATTCAATTTAAATTATTAAAAGATTTTGTTATATAATAAACTTAAAGTAATAAAAAAAATATTCATTTGAATACAATTTTAACAATATTACCACTTTTGATGCAAAGAAATATACTGTACCCTGTTTTTGGCATTAATTGCAAAATTTCTCGAAAAAAATAGTTAATGTTGAATGAAACCAAGACACAAAAATCGGTGACTTAAAGACCTTTTATTTTAATTGACCACATTTTTTAAAACTTATTTGAAAGTGAAGAAAAGTAATGAAAACATGTTAAAATCGATAATTGGGCGTTCGGTTTCAACGTAACAGCCGCGTTGAAGCCCGCATTGATTGGAACTAAAAATGAATAGACTTACGTTCGTTAATATTTTAACACGTATCAACCTGCTCGGATTGAGTCATCTTAAAGCCTTAAGAAGGAAATGAGCCTTCATTCAAATTTAGAATTATAAAATGCACTACCTTATCCTAATATTAATTTAATTTACATCTAACCATGGATATTTAGGGGATTGTCGCTATATCACGTAGAGTTCTTGGGACTACCGACTAACTCATAGCATTTGGGGGCAATCCTTTAGAGTCTCACCTTAGTCTAAGCCTGCTTTCTCTGTCTGTGACTAACTTTGCTTTGCTGCTACGGGCGGACCAATGCTTCTAAGGTACTATTTTGTCTTATACCTTCGTGAAATGTGTTTTAAAAGCTATGCTTGCGCTATAATATTACATAAATTAAAGACTATAGTAGTTTATGAAACTGTTGCACAATGAGTGTTTTAATACCTAGTTATGTGCAGTTTCATACACTATTTTATCTAATCTCATATATTGGGATTGAATCAACTAAACAACAAATATTAAAGTTAAAAGAGTAAGAAGAAAAAAATATATGGAACGTCGTTGGTGATATTAACTTTTTGGATTAACTTGCATCGTAATGAAAAAAAAATACTTTATAACATTATTTCTCTAACAAAATAATGTTATAAAGTGTTTTTTTTTTAATTTCAGTATTGTATTTATAAAGTATGCCAACATAAATTCGTTTTGAAGTTTATAATTCGTACTTTACGATGAGAGTAGATAAAACAGATTTATATAAGTTTCTATTCTATTTACATGTCCCATAATGGTAATGGTTTGACTAATTATATGTCGTTCGCTAATACGGTGTAGAAGTAAAACACGTAAAACTCCTTTTTTGGGACAATCGTGTAAAAGAAAACATATCTACACGTCGCCATAGCGATCCGAAATCATGAATGTGTTTATTTGTTCCACAATTTATAACGTTTCAGTTTTTCCCCAGTAAAATCTCATTGAGACGAGACATTTTTTATCTTATGTTGTTATAATGCTAATGTGAGATTCGTTCCCCGTTCCACAGACGAGCTCGGAATCAACAAGGACAGATACAAAAGCTTGGCCGATGAGATGGACTCCACCTTCGCTGAGCTGGCCGGCTACTAAGCAGGCACCGCACTCGTCGACAGACACTCAAACATTCATACACTTAAGTAAACACACTACAAACGTCATAAAACACACGAACAACGCCGACACGCGGTCTTTCGCACCACCACACAGTAACACTGTACAAAAACACTATACCTTCAACTTTACCAGTACCAACAGAAAAAAAGTTTATGTAATGTTACGTGATGTAATGTTTATTAATATTTTATGTAAATTTATCTACGATTTTCAATAAAATTAATTTATAACAACGTTTATATTTATTTTTGAATTGGAAGCCATCTACCTATTTGTAATGATAGTACATTAGTGCCGCAGTCTGTAATGACTGCGTTGCGAGCCACGTTAATGATGACCGGAAGCGCAGCGCTGCTCGAGGCCATCACAGCGCAGTCAGCATTACAGCCGTAAATGTCCAAGCTGGAATATAGGCCGAGACCCGAGACCGATGGCTGCAATGAAGACCAAGATTGAAGGCCGAGAGCGTAGCTAAGCTAAGCTCGAGGCCATCATACTGTGGCCAGCAGTGCAGTCATTACGGACCAAGGCTTGTAGAGTGCTTTACTCAAAAAATGCGAGTAATTTATATGAAACCAGTTTAGTTTAGATATTAATAATAAATATTTAATTAAAAGAGCAATTATCTAAAGAAAAATTACTAAAATTCTAGACCGCTTTTCCAGGGTTGATATAACTTATAGTTTATGATAATCCTAGCGCGGAATTTGGTTGTTGGATCGCTTCGTCATCACCGCACGTTTTTTTTTTAATAAAAATGATATTTGTTATGCCTATGTGACCTCCTTTCTGGTGAGTTAGATACAGCCTCATTCAAAATGAAACCTCTTTACAGCGCACGACCTTTTGATTTCAATTAGGTAAATGATGCTTGTTATACCTAGTATGCGATACAGCCTAAATCTGAATTAAACCTCTTTGTACAAGAAATTGCAGTCCTTGTGTCGCAATTAAATTTGCGATCCTGTTTTCCGAGTAGTATGACCAAATTACTAACATTTTTGAGTAAAGTTTTTATTCACCCCGTAGAAATCGTTAATTGTAGTTACTAAATGTATATTGAGCGTCGGTGGCGAAACGGCAAGGGCCGCTACCTCCTGTCGGGAAGTCGTAGTTCGAATCTTGCCACGTACCAATGTGTTTTCGAATTTCGGTTTTATATGTACGTTTATTCGACGATCTTACGGCGATGGTAAACATCGTGAGGTAACCTGCACACCAAAAAATTCATGACATGAATGTTCTGTGGTTCTCTGATCACCTGACATTAGCAGAATTACTGTAGGGCAGATAAAATTGAATTGAATTTACATGAATTTTCACACCACTCTCTATCAATTGAATTCATGTTAATTTTCATAAAAAAGAATTCAATTGACATACATTTTTTTTACACCACCCTCCTTTTTTTGAATTGACATTAATTTTCACAAAAATTTAATTAAGCTAAGACTGCAGACTACGATTTTCTAAGTATTTTCGATTTAAGTTTTTTGCTCATTGGAAACATACGACAGGGCTTTTTGAGAGTTAACATTTCATTAAAACTGCAATTATTTGAATTCTATTATGAATAATGCTTAATTCTGATTAAAATAATATTAACAATGAAAATATAGTTATATTAAGATTTTTTTTATTTATGCTAAAAACAAAATCATGTTTATAGTTCATGAAAACGTAGGACCGCAATCAAATACTGATTTTTACTAAAAATTTTATGGTCACCGGTATGATTATTAGTTAAATTGTAACATTACTTACCTCATTTTAATTTGCTAATAGCTAAATCACATAGTTTAATAAAAAAACTCACGAAAAACGATCGAAATAACGCACGAACCGCTCTCGTTAACTATATCCCACCAAAAACATCCTGTAAAAACTAGCCAAGTCTCGATTGAGCTGCTTGTTTTTCTATAAAAAGTAATGAAATCTCTAAGCAAAGCCAAGCCTAGTCTAGGGTTCTTTACTGCAATTTCTTTATTATTATGGTTAGGTTTTATGTGACCTGCCGTTGAACATTCTTTATGCATATTTACTCCTTGAGACATCCAAGTCAACGGCCAAGTCACATAAAATCTAACCATAATAATAAAGAAATCGCAGTAAAGAACCCTAGACTAGGCTTGGCTTTGCTTAGAGATTTCATTACTTTTTATAGAAAAACAAGCAGCTCAATCGAGACTTGGCTAGTTTTTACAGGATGTTTTTGGTGGGATTTCACTTATTTTTGTAGAAAACTACATTGATTCATGAATTGCGCCTTAAAAACTAGTAAATCAAGGAGTTCGGTCCTGCGACTGCATAAATAACTTTGTAATCCTATATATTTTATATGGGATTACAAAGTTATTTATGTAGTTTGTGTAACTAGAAAACTGGATCGAAATTGTAAAATGTTTGAGTTTTTCCTTGCTTTATACACTAAAGACTAATTATATTCTAAATTTTAATCTTCTATGTCGGCTAGAAGTGCCTCGGAATTTTGATGATCTGTCAGTCAGTGAGTGACAAATTAGGAAACTTTGACTAGTTATAATTCTTAAAGTACTGAAAGGTTCAAATCGAATGAAATTTGGAATATACCGTGCTTATATGATGCCTGCTTGGGTACAGAAAATTCAGGCTTCTAGGTTTATCTACAACGAAGTTGTGGGGGGGTCGAAAATGGCCTGAACTGCTTCGAGAAAAGGATGGTACGGCCGTGCCGCTTTTCTTTCTCGACTTGGCGGGGGCACTGCCGTGCCCCCAGATGTGTCAACTATGAGCCCGTTTCAAAACGCGTCTATGGATAGTAATTAAAAGAGGCAACTTCAACATTTAAAACCTCATTTTATGCGGTGAATCGTAACGCACACACCATCCAGGAGGTGGACGCTCCACAGACAAGGGAAATATTACCCCATCCACCTCCTGGATGGTCCACAGACGAGAGGATAAACTATAAAGCATAAATAATAACGAATAAGACTTAAGAACATGTGAACGAGTGTAGCACGTGCAGTTTTAAGCAACTCAAATTAGAGTCAACTTTAGAAATTGTTTTCAGCATACTTTGAGTTAACTAAAATTATACAATAATGGAATATTATTATACAATATTTCAAGCTTAAAAGTGATTTTTTTTACCCAAAAATTATTTTACAAGACCAAAGAAGAATAGAATTATAAATCCTTAAAAGTGTTTTTTGTATGTTTATGAATATTTTTCTCGGAATTATAGTATGAAAGTTGAAATAACTAATCAACGCTTTGTAAGGATATGTGTGTACATGAGGTGTTTTTATTTAATCGTTGCCTATTTCAGTTATTGCGTGCCCCAAAATCAGTCTAATATATTTTTAGTAATCGTTGTGTTTCAAGGCAATTTCCAGCTTTGTTATTAATAATATCAAAAATTTAATTAGGAACTATTTGGTTATATTTAATTTTCTTTTTAATTCTACTTTGTTAGTTAAGTTTAGTCAAGCAACGTGCGCAAACCTGCGTGAAAATCAAAAGCTAGACTGCAGACTCAACAGCAATTTTCCCAACACCCTATTTTAAAGCTTTTCATTTGCCCCGGCTACCGGAACCGACGTAATTGTCAACTGTCAAATGACGCACTTCCCTTTCAAAATGGCTGACAATTTTCTGACGCATGCGTTGTTCAAACCGCCACCCGCATGCGCGGTTGAGGGTAGGCTTCAATCGATAGTGCAGTCCAGTTGCCTGCCTGTTGTGCTGTGAGCCTCAACAATTTCGAAATTGTGCTACAATTTTGAGCAGTGTTTGTGTAAAGACTTCAAAGTGTCTGTCTCGAGTAGCGTGCTACCTGGTGCCATCACCATGAAGATGAGGGCTCCTCACGATGACGGGCCTGACATCGCTCCGGTCGACCCCGGTAAGTAATAACATGGTAATAAGGAAATTGAAACGCAATTGACCAGTAGTAAAATAAAACTAATGATGGTATATTATGTTTGTGGCCTCTGAATTGAAGCTTTAATTAAAGCTTTAATAAAGAAGACGAGTGATTGAATAATAATATAATATCAAAAAACAATATTAAGGAGACAAATCTCATATGGTCACCTGGCCCCAAACTAGGGTTCCCTGTGGGTATTATGGGAACCAGAGACTAATATACGCACATAAAAAACATTTAAATAGATACATACGTATAGATATAAAATACACAGACACAGAGAAAACAAACCTGTTCGACACAAAAATGTTTGCCCTGGGTGGGCATCGAACCCACGACTCTCAGCCTAGCAGACAGAACCTGAACATTGGACTACCGGGTCGGCAAAATTTGGTAAAAGTGTTACTTAGAACAAAGTTAAATTTATATTTTAATTGATAGGAATTTAACGTATTGTAAGTACAGATGAAAAAGCGTCGGTGGCTCAACCGGTAACGACTCGGTCCATCTAACCAGAGGTACCGGGTTCAAATCTGGACGGCCAATGTACCAATGAGTTTTTCAAAAACTTACGTACATATACTTACCGATTGCTTTAACGGTGAAGGAAAACAACGTGAGGAAACCTGCACACGCCTGCGAAGAAACTCGAAGGTTGTGTGTGAAGTCGTCCAACCAGCACTGGGCCCGCGTGGTCGACTAAGGCCTAATCGCCCTGATTCAGGGTAGGCTCGAGCCCCTCGGTGGGGACGTATATGAGCTGATATAATAAAAAGTACAGATGACTTGCATACTGTTTGACAATTAACGACATTTGATTTAGGTACTCGTATTCTTTGGACGGCAAAATACGCAATACTTAATTAGCGAGTTCTCCATTTCGCTTGAAAAATTAGTCAAGCGATATCAATGAGATACTATCCATAAGAGCCTACAAGAGCCTTATTTGCGCTGTCTTTGTTTCTTGTTTTAATTAAACTGGAGACAGTATTTTAAATAGTTATTAAAACAAGTTTTGAAAAAAGTTCAAAAGATGCGTTAGTTTAAAAGATTAATTAGAACTTATAGCCCAAACTTTTAGGTCAAGTGAAATATGTCCTCGGTGTTTTAAATACACTATACCAAATATCGTATTTTTAACAGGCACGGGGAAAAATAGTTAGGTGAGTTTTAAATTCACAATTGGTAAGCCTCTGACATCACCTCACATGATGGCAGTGATGATCAGCAATAGAACTTTCATCATATCAGCTCATATATACGTCCCCACCGATGGGCTCGAGCCTTCCCTGAACTAGGGCGATCGGGCCTTAGTCGACCACGCGGGCCCAGTGCGGGTTGGTCGTACTTCACACACAACCTTTGAGTTTCTTCGCAGGCGTGTGCCGGTTTCCTCACGATGTTTTTTTTCCTTCACCGTAAGAGCGCCGGATAAATGTACATATGAAATCGAAATCTAAATAGGACGTTACTCACAAACAATATTTTGACAATCCATCGATTTCCTTTATTCGCGTGCAGACACAGATAAAAAAAAAACACTTTTCTATATACCTCTATATTTTATGCAAATAAAATAAAATATAAACAAAGAGAAATACATGAAACGTGATATTATAACGATTTTTTGTCTTGTACGATGCTACGGAACCCTTAGTAAACGAGTCACGCTTTGTCACTTTTTTACTATTATTTCTACCTACCTACCAATCCGTTATCTAAATTCGTATTCCCCATAACATGTATGCACATAAACTATATTATATTCGACAGATAAGCGGCAAACCACTTGAGATATAGGTACTTAGTAGGCATTTAATCATTTGGTTTTACACGCATATTTCTCTTCTGTCGAGTGCCGAATTGATAACCTACGAATTTGGATGAAAAAATAATGATATGACGTTTTTAAAACGACCTACAAATTTTTATTTAACTTTGTGTTTTTTGTGGTACACACGGATAATAGGCATAACCAAGGCATTACCATATTACCTACGCCTACGAGTACAACATACTGACTAAGATAATTTTCAAGAAAATACAAATATATTATGACGATTGTTATCCATCTCATCATATCAGCTCATATACGTCCCAACCGAGGGGCTTGAGCCTACCCTGAATTAGAGCGATCGGGCCTTAGTCGACCACGCGGGCTCAGTGCGGGTTGGTCGACTTTACACAAAACCTTCGAGTTTCTTCGCAGGCGTGTGCAGATTTCTTTACGATGTTTTCCTTCACCGTAAGAGCGTCGGATAAACGTACACATAAACTTACGTAAAACACATTGGTACGTGGCAGGATTCGAACCACGACCTCCCGGACAGGAGGTAGCGGCCCTTGCTATTCCGCCACCGACGCTCTTTAGATTGTTATCCATCTGATAATTCCTAATTTAGTAAGAAATGGTATACTTCGTTTATCTTTTTAACTTCTTTTATTTACGTTGAAGGGTTCCATACACCCAACGGGTGACCAACGGGACCCTATTGCTAAGCCTCCGCTGTCTGTCCGTCCGTCTGTCTGTCTCTCAACGGGCTGAATTTAATCAACCGTAATAGGTGGACACTTGAAATTTTCTGTCTGTCTCTCAACGGGCTGAATTTAAGCAACCGTGAAGGGTGGACAGTTGCAATTTTCATTTCTAATGCCGTTATAACAAAAAATACAAAAAAATTAAAAAAGTGAAAAATAAAGGGTCCATACAAAAACGTGTTTTTTAAGGTCTTTAGAAGTATATTTGATTTAGCTCTGTCGTAAAAACGGTAATATATACAAGCGTGAAACTTGATGTCATTATAGAACTAATACTCGTATAAAACAAAAACTAATAAAAATCGGCCAACTGTGAGCTGTACTCGCGCTTAGTACTAATATATATACTGTGCTCGCGCTAAGGAGTCCGAACTGAATGACAAAAATATGCTTTTTATCATATGCTCGCGTTGATGTTTTTTGCTTGTAATGTGAATGGGTATCATTGTTATTTATTATACTATGTAGTTGTGTGGAGTGGTATGGTTGTACGGAATCCTCGGAGTGCTAGTACGACTCGCACTTGGCCGGTTTTTTTATATAACTTCACTTTTTTATATTAGCTCTGCCTGCTGGCTTATTATTGAACTAGGCATTGTAGTTGTTTTGGTAAAATAGGTACGTTTCCAATAGAGTAGAGTAAGTATCTGGACTTCTGTCCCAAGCGAAGATCGAATGCAAAATGCTCTAGAAGGTTTCTGACAGTATTCTTTTCTCAAAGCTAATCCAATTTTAATCTTATCTTTAAAGTGACGTGCGGTTAGAACAACCTACAAAGGAGGTGTGACGTGTGAGTGTAGAGATATCAGATCTCTATAATATCTTAGGACATATTGGGCCCATTTGTCATACTGAGCCATAAGTTAACAGCAACTGGTAGGAAAAAGTCACCAGAATATGAAAATAGATGTAATGGACACACTACAATAGGGTATTTTCCACTTATTCAAATCAGTTGCTTTTTCTAGAGCGTCGGTGGCACTACCTTCTATTTGGGAAATCATGGTTTGAGTCCTGCCACGTACTAATGTGTTTTCGAATTTCGATCTCATATGTACGTTTATCCGACGCTCTTACGGTGATGGAAAACATCGTGAGGAAACCTGCATACATCTGCGAAGAAACTCGAAGGTTGTGTGTGAAGTTGACCAACCCGCACTGGGCCCGCGTGGTCGACTAAGGATCGATCGCCCTAATTCAGAGTAGGCTCGAGCCCCTCGGTGGGGACGTATATATGAGCTGATGTAATGACTTTTTATCATCTGTCCAAAAAACGCTATTATATTCTAAAATTATTCGTGTTACACAAATATGACGTGGCGAATTTGTAAAATTTTTGACCAATTAATTTTGTAATCACAAATGTAAAATTGAAAATTAATGAGAGTGTCAACAAAGTAAGGTTTTCAGATATTTTAGTAGGTATTGTTTGCTAAATAATCTATCTATATAAATACAAATCAATTGCCGCATGTATGAACGATCATCACTTGAGAACGGCTCGACCGATTTGGCAGATTTTTATGTTATGTTCGTAATAGTCAGGACTAGGATGTCGTGGATGCGCTATATACAATAGCGCATCCACGATATCCACGAGGGCGAAGCCGCGGGGCACCTACTAGTATTTTATAATTTATTTTTGATACTGCAAAACCCTTACTAATAATAAATTATATATGTGAAAATGTGCTTGTTTGTTACATTTTCACGCTTTAACACCTCGACCAATCTTGATAAAATTTGGCATGCAGGTTGCCTGTGTCACTGGGAAGGACATAGGCAACTTTTTATCCCGTCTATCATTCTTATCGTGTGGCACAATTTACCGTAAGGAGTAGACGGTAGTTGCCTGATGTTGCACTTTTACTTTAGTCTACTGTGGCTTAGCTCACCCGCGGTCACGTGTAGGGCATTTAGATGTTGTCAAGGGTTTACCAATTGTAAATAAAAAATAAAATAAAAAAAAGATTACCACCTATGGACGTGTGCAGCGGGACCCGTGAAAATAGCATAGACCGATGCAGTTCCTGAGGGAATTAAAAAATACTCTTTTTTTTGGTTAATTTATTTAACATCGCAACGGAACAATAGATTGTTGTGATTTTTTGAAGAGAGATGATTAAAGGGGGTGGGGAATGACATAATTTACTAATTAGCATATCCTGACATAGTTCCCGAGGAATCTGGGGAAAACTTATTTCCACGCTCGCACACGACGGCGGCACAGCTGAGCAACGGATTGAAGATATATTTTCTATGGAATTGGTATTGGGAGTGGGAAGTGACATATACTGCTAATCAGAATAGCCCGATATAGTTCTTGAGGGATCTGGAGAAAACTCATGTCTACGCTCGCCAGGACCATTTACCTTCCAAGACAGTGGTAAAAAGATGTCCACCCGGGCGAAGCCGCCGGCAAAAGGTAGTACCCTATACAGTCGAAAATGTAATAAGACTGCTTTAGTAGCTAATTGCCTACTAAGGGTGACGACTTCGTTTCCCACTCAAGAAAAACATTTAGATAAGATAAATACCTACTCTTTTTTGTACACACTATAGTTAAAAAAATATAAACAAATTATAAAAACTTAACTCAAAAAATATAAAAAATAAATACAATATAAAAAAAGAAATATAAGTACTATAGCGGTACAATTTGGGCGGTTTTATCGCTCGAAGCGATTTCTTCCAGACTTAGGTACTTTTTATAAGAAAAATCTTGTGGTTTTGTAACCGCAGTGTATTAGTTCAGAACCAAATCCATCATCATACGAAAGATATAAAATAAAGCTGGATAAAAGCCTCTGCTAAGGTTTTACACAACAACCACTCCTGCGCTGCGCGTTGTACCGATCGGGAGGCCTGCCTGCCTACGCCGCGTGTTGCTGTACGCGGTCGCCAACCGAGAACTAAACTACCATGTTCGAAATGTCCCTTAACTTACTTACGCCTAATTGAATTCCTTTGTGATAAACAGGCAAACAACAAAAATACTAACCTTATTGTTTACTACCCTTGGTTTGACCCACGGGTCGCGGACGCAGTAGGTACTGGTATGGAACTCGGAATTTAATAAGGTACGTGACCACACTCTCTTCCAACCAGTGCCGAATTCAGACAGCTAGGTGCCTTTACATGTGCATGGGCTTCACCATGCGTGCATCATCATTATCATCATATCAGCCGAAAGACGTCCACACGTTCTTATAAGTGCTTTTTATGCTTTATTGTTTTTGTTTTTTAAGTTTTTTATTTTGCTTTTACTTTGTTGCCCTAACACACCGTACTTGTTACTCCGTAGGTTCTATATTTTATGTTTTCTATTTCTAATTTATCATGTGTGTGTGTGTGTCTGCAGATACAAATAAAACATTTTATCTATCTATCTATCTTCTTATCTATGTCTTGCCGCCAAACATCAGTGTTAACAACATTGATGTGTTCTGGCTTGAAGATAAGATAGCCAGGTCTCCATTGAGTTGGCGAATCTTGGTAAGCCCGCTTCCATCTTCGGCATCATCGTCACATACCATCAGGTGAGATGATGCCAAGGGCTTACTAATTGTGAATAAAAAAAATTCTTGAAAAAAAGCCTCCTCTAAGGATTTCTACGACGACCGGTCCTGCGCTGTTCTGATTCATGCATGCATAATTTCATAATATTATACACTAGCTTTTGTGATAGTAATCGTGGGTGCACGGTACGTAAGCTGCAAGCGGCTCATGAGCGACTTTCTCAAAGCTTTTGACCGTGTCGACAATGATGTCCTACTTCGAAAGCTCAGTGCTCTCGGCTTCACGCCTAGGTTGCTTACCTTAATCGCAGATTACCTTCGCGACCGGCAGCAGTTTGTACGCCATGGGGGTTTTGTTTCTAGTTCATATCACACTCGTTCTGGTGTAAGCCAAGGTTCTATTCTTGGACCTCTACTTTTCACCTTAATGATTAACGACTTAGACAAGGTTCTCAAGCACTCAATGTGCTTACTGTATGCGGATGACCTTAAGCTTGTTCTTAGCGTGAAGCAGGAGTCCGATTATGACTTGCTTCAGGAGGATATTAATGCAGTGTATAAGTGGAGTGTAGCCAATAAACTACTGTTTAACACTAATAAATGCTGCACCATGTCCTTTACACGATCTGTCAATCCCTTACGTGCAATGTATCTGCTTGGAGAGGAAGACATCCCCCGTGTTGGCTCTGTTAGGGACCTCGGAGTACTCTTCGATCCGGGGCTCACGTTCCGTGAGCATGTTCAAACCCTAGTTGCCAACTGCTACGGTAGGCTTGGATTCGTACTACGAAATGCTCGGGATTTCCGCGATCCTAAAGCTATACAACTTGTGTACACAGCACTTGTGCGAACCAAAATTGAGACAGCCTCAACTGTCTGGAATCCTTATGAGGATAAGTATATCTTGCAACTAGAGAAAGTCCAGAAAGCTTTTCTACGCTTTCTGTACAAGAAAAAGTTTGGGTACTACCCATTCATGTACCCCACGAAGTTTCTTCTCGGAGTACTTGGCCTTAACTCCTTGGAAACAAGAAGAAACTGTGAACTTATGACGGGCGCTTGCCGGATATTGAGGGGTGAAATACAATGCCCTCAGTTGACGAGTTTCTTGCGTCTATTCACGCCCGACAAGCGCATGGCACTTCGTAGGCCGCGCTTGCTCGCGCCGCCGCTGTGCCGCACCGTGGCGCGGCGTCACTCGCCGCTCGTGCGCGCACTCCACATGCTGAACGAAATGCTCGAGGCGGCGCCGCACGCCGACTTGTTCGCTGACCACTGGGCCGGCCTATTCCAAGAGTGTTTGAGATTTTGTGAAAGGGATGGAAGGGTGAGTTCTGTTGGTGTATGAGTTATTAGAGTTATTAGTGTGAATAAATGTATTTGTTCTTTTTATGTAGGCACTTATTTTCATAATAATATTTTGATAATACTGTGAATAGGTAATAACTGTAATGCAGTGTTATAAAGAAATAAATAAATAAATAAAAATTTGTCTGTGTTAATTCAGTGCTTAACCTATCTACCTAAAAAATGTCATCCAAATCCGTTTAACCGTTTAGGCGTGAAGTGTAGTAAACAAAGTGACTAAGTGGCAATGGACCGGACACATCTATAGCAGAAACGACAACCCTGGACTAAGTGATTTCTGGAGAAGAGAGCGCCGTAGTGTGGGACGCCCCCCAGCTAGGCAGAGAGGAGGATGCGCAGGGCTAAAGATCGGTTTAATTGGCGAGCCTTGGGAGAGACCTACTCGTATGTCCAGTAGTGAATGAACATGGGCTGATGATAATGATGATGATGTGATAAATAATTCTGTTGCCCAAAAATATGAAGCGCTAAATCCGTCTCTGCCAGCCTCCAACTGCCTACTCATATAAAAATAGTGTGCAGCCACCCTAACTCGATTGAATAATTAGTTGACTAACTAGTTTAGTGCGGGATCCGGTGTATCGGCACGCCAGTGTATCGACCTCCTTATTTCGGCGGAAACTTCCACTGATTGGGTGGAGAGATTAGTTGATATGTTTTGCGATATTTTCGTGCTCTCCAACTTTCTCAAACATTTAGTTAATGATTTGCTGATAATAATTGAAAACGCTAAACACGTTAAGAAAACCGGCCAGGTGCGATTCGGACTCGCGCAAAGTAACCCTTCGTAGTCTTTTCAAAAAATTATATTTGCAGTAGAATATTTTGTATGAAAAATCTATGAACTTTTTAAAAATCCAACTGCACACCTTAAGTTGGTCGACTATCTTCTATCTACTATATAAAAATAAGTTGGGTTTTCCTTCCTGACGCTATAACTCCAGAACGGCTGGACCGATTTCGCTAATTCTTTTTTTGTCGAGGTCGTTATTGTCAGGAGAAGGTTCTTATGTAGTGTATAGTAGTGTAGGGTAGGGGAGTGTAGTGTAGGGTAGAGTAGTGTAGGGTAGGGTAGTGTAGGGTAGGGTAGTGTAGTGTAGGGTAGGGTAGTGTTGGGTAGGGTAGTGTAATGTAAGGCGGTACGTAGTTCGCCGGGACAGCTAGTTACTCATAAACTCGGAAAGCCTACTTAGACGTAATAGTTTTCCATTTAAATTGATTAAATACATTTGCAATTACATACTACCTAGTATTTACAGTTTTTTTCAGATATCCTGAAATAGTAGTTTAGCTGATGCGGGGGTGCAGGAGGGGGATAATTGACTCTAACTACGCAGTAAATAGTCTTTATTCTTTGACTTTTACAAAAAAGAGCAACTTTAAAGCTTAATATTTCGTAAACCAATTCCTCAATCGAAAAGTGGTTACAGGAAACCTTTAGTAGTTTTGAAGGCCTATTTAACGATACCCCACACTATAGGGTACGTCAACGAAAAAAAATCCCCCCCTCTTTATACGTAGAGGGGGTACCCAAATTTTTTTTTTTTCAGAATTTTATTGTACCACTTTGTCGGCGTAATAAATATGTACTAATAGTCTCTGAGCTAAGCCGCTGACAGACGGACAAACAAATAGACGGACAGACATGGCAAAACTGTAAGGGTTCCTTGTTGACTTCAGAACCCTAAAAACGACTTCAATCGCAACAACTTTGTATATTTTGTATTTATATTTTTTATTTAATAAAATTTATATGGGACTAACTTGGCAACATATCCCATCGAATAAAAAACCAAATACAAAAAACATACAGTCAAATTGAGAACCTCCTCTTTTTTGGAAGTCGATTGAAAAGACAAATATTGTTGATATTAGTTTAAAAAATGACGATTAGGTGGTTTGTGTGTAATCAGAGCTTATAGACCAAACAGCTACGTAATGAGAGCGAATGATATTTTTAAAATTTTAATTGATGTATTTTTTTTTATTATATTGTAATCGGAAAAACAAGGTCTTTTATTTATTGAAACAAGATAATTAGCCTAATAATTAATAATAATTGATTAAATTTTATCAAGTGAAACAAATTATGACATAAATTCTATTACCAACGTTCATTTCTACAGGTCTTTGCTACGAGCCCCGCGTAGGACTTGAAAGAGCTTTGCTACGGCGTAGCATGCTTGCGTCAATGCGTGGGCGTATTGAACTCGTATGTCAATACCTAAGCCCCATTGTGTTCATGTTTGAGCTTGATTAAACATTGGCGAAAATTAGTAATATTGTGAACATGTTAAATTAATCCCCAAAATCGAAATAGACTAAACGAATTATTTAAAGAAACCTTGGCGAAAATGAGTTATATTATGAACATGTTAAATTAATCCCCAAAATCGAAATAGACTAAACGAATTATTTAAAGAAACCTTGGCGAAAATGAGTTATATTATGAACATGTTAAATTAATCCCCAAAATCGAAATAGACTAAACGAATTATTTAAAGAAACCTTGGCGAAAATTAGTAATATTATGAACATGTTAAATTAATCCCCAAAATCGAAATAGACTAAACGAATTATTTAAAGAAACCTTGGCGAAAATGAGTTATATTATGAACATGTTAAATTAATCCCCAAAATCGAAATAGACTAAACGAATTATTTAAAGAAACCGTGGTGAAAATGAGTTATATTATGAACATGTTAAATTAATCCCCAAAATCGAAATAGACTAAACGAATTATTTAAAGAAACCTTGGCGAAAATGAGTTATATTATGAACATGTTAAATTAATCACCAAAATCGAAATAGACTAAACGAATTATTTAAAGAAACCTTGGCGAAAATGAGTTATATTATGAATATGTTAAATTAATCCCCAAATCGAAATAGACTAAACGAATTATTTAAAAATTAAAATTAATTACCTCTCGTTTTTGGTCAGTCGGGTAAAAGTGTAACCTGTTAACTCACGGGCTCAAGATGAGTCTAACGATAACTTGCACTCCAAAAACCATCAAGCCATTTAGGCTACGGAGCGTGCCAAAAAAATATACATAGGTACTTATAATAATAATAAAAAAATTACAATTAGTAAGCCCTTGGCATCATCTCACCTGATCGTAAGCGCCGATGATGACGATGATACATAACCCTCTTTCTGAAGCAGTCGGATAATTACCAGATATAAGTAAATACTTACTTATCTCATTTAGGTTTTAAGAAATTTTCTGTTATCGCAAGTGTCTCCTTTAAATTCGTAGAGGATTAAAACTACCATTATCTTATAACAGAAATTCAAGACAAGATTTAGAAATATTTTATTCGTAGATTAGATCAAAAAATTTCACGTTATACCACAGATGAGATATTAGTTACTTCGTTAATACACGCTTCTAGCTAGATGCCTCTAAAACTGTGCCCTTGAGTATAATGTAATTTAATCTTTCAAAACAAGCTTTTTCCAATTAAGATCGTTGGCCCGAGCGAGACAGACGTGTACTCAGTGTCATACTGAATATTATACGGGGTGTAACAAAAATTGGTGTAGGTCTCGTTAACTGGGGCTACACATCATACTGAACAACTTTTGTTCTATGACTTTGCTAAAATCGCAAAAAAAATCTCTTCTTACAAATCGATCAGCTAATCCACCATTTTTGTGCATTTTTAACCGACTTCAAAAAAGGAGGAGGTTTTTCAATTCGACCGTATGTGTGTTCGCGGATAACTTCGTCGTTTATGAACCGATTTTGATGATATTTTTTTGTTGGAAAGGAGATATCCCAAGGGTGGTACCATGATAAGGAAACCTGGATCTGATGATGGCAACCCAGAGACCTTCAAAAATCGTAATGGCGACTAGTGCGTTTGAAGTCGGTTTTTTTTGTTTAGTGTATGGAGGTTCAATTATTTTTTTTGAAAATTGCCAATGGATTTTTTGTGCAAATTTTGTTCAATAAGTTGTGTAGAACCTCAGCCTACTCCAATTTTGTTACACTCCCTATGCAACTTTTTAAGAGAAAACGTAAAATATTTGTCCGTTAGAAGATCATTCCAATAATCATTCCAAGAAGAAAATTCCAATATAACACGTTTTTGCAAAACTATATTTTCTCCTAGCTAGCAATTTGGATCGTATAGAGTTTAAATCAAAGGTCTAAATAGATTCGCTGATCAAAAATACTGTGATTAAACCAAAGATAATTGTTTTAAGTCAGAACTTTGTTTTTCGAAAATCTTTTGTTATCACTACAAAACAGTAGAACGCTACAGCGCGCTATTTTTTATTTTACTATGACTGGATTTGGCTGCAATAAAGATTTTTTTATTTTATTTGTTTTTTGTTTGTAAACTCTTTATTGCATAACAAACTAAGTTTTCAAAAGAATACTAGTAGGTAACTCGAAGGCGGACTTATCCCGTTCGGGATCACTTCCAGTCAATCTTCAGTCTTTTATTTAGCATATTAATTCTATTATAATATTCTTTCTATTATTATTGTTCTATTTACTCTATTTATTTATATTCTATTTATTCAATTTGTTACATTTGTTATTTTTATTCCATTTAATCTATTTATTCTACCGCTGGATAATAATAACTTATCTGATTCTTTATATTGTTTTGTTACTGTAAGTATGTAGCACGTAGACGACTGTGAGCACCTAGTCAAACCATTCCTTCATTATTCATTAATTTGTTTTGAAATTGGTAAATAGATAAATTAAAAAAAAGGCTTCTCTACGATTTAACGACCGGTCTTACGCTGCCCGCATACAGCGACTTCTACCGAGTTTGCATACGCTATATCTTACGGAGAACCAAATTACCTAGTTTGCAATGTCCCTAAATAGAAGTAGCTCGCAGGGAGCGCTCCGGGCTTCGCCCTACACGGAGCTCGACCTGCGGCTTCGCTACTTAATTGTATGGCATTAGGCGGTATGGCTAAGGCCCCCTTAGCCTTGTCGTGAAACGGAAACAAATGTAAGTCTTCACGTCAATAAATGAATATTACCCCAGAGATTTGAAAAAAAAATCATTTCGGGAGGTCACGCTGGTAAGCCGCTTGCGGTTCGTGCAACACCTCAAAGACAGTCAATAAACAACAAAGCATAGCAAAGCCACTGGAAAATTCTAGTGTGCTGTTAAAAAAATATCAACTGAATTTAACCATTAGGGCTCAACATGGATTTAACTGGTTTTCACCAAACGGTTTGTTAAATCCCTACAAAAGATATTTTTTTTATAGTTTGTAGTCTCTTAACGGTTCGGTTGGCAACACTAACGTTACTCTGTAGACGTCCTTCAAGCTTGGATGGCCACACGTGTTCTTATAAGACGGGCGTCTTCCCTGAATTAATGTGGAAATTACGTTAACTTGATCAGATTTTGTGTTTTACTTGATGAATAATAAATACTATAGATAGGTGCTTTTGCCCGTAGCTTCGCGCGCGTGGACATCGGTTTTTAAAGGTTGAGTGGTGCGCGAGACATTACATTCCCACAACAAACCCTCTCATTTGTTATGTCACACGATATAGTTTGCAAAATTTGTTATGAAAAAAAAAAACAATTTACCCCCCAAAAGTTTTCCTCATGTTTAAATCTTATTTATTTACGTTACACGTGCATCACCGACTTACATATTTGTACTAAACATCAACTCAATCGGTCTAGTAGTTTCGGAGCAAATTGGCTGTGACAGACGGACGGACGGACAGACACGTGAGTGATCCTGTAATGGTTAAGTTTACTTTTGAAGTACCGAACCCTTGAACTGGCCAAGTGTAAGCGTACTCGCCTTAATAAATAAAAAAAAACGGTTTTCTGTCGCTCACGCTAATGTAGTTTTTTTGTAATGTGAATAGGCATCATTGTCATAGTTGTGTGGAGAGGTGTAGTTGTACGGAACCCTTGGAACGCGAGTCCGACTCGCACTTGACCGGTTTATTTTTATTATTTAGTAGGAAATCCCCCATAACAATATGTATTCTGTGAAAATTTCGGCCAGCGAGCGACCTATTACGGTTCAAAAGATACAATAAATAGTAGCTATAGTATATAGCCTTTTAATAGTCGCCCAGAGAGACGCATAGACAGCGTAGGCTTAGTAATAGGGTCCCGTTAGATTATGTGGAACCCTAAAAAATCACCAATGCTCTACGTGTGACCCAGAATAATAAAAATAAATGAATATGAATAATCTAAGTGCAATTAAGCAACCGTAACTGCATACAAGCATGGTAGACCCTCACTATAAACCACATCGCATTTTCCTCTGGTATTCTATTCCCGTAAACTGAGCTTTTATCCTTTCTCTAATGGCTTTACTATTGGCTGGCATCGTAACCCTAGCGGAATGGCGGACATCCTCGTAAATCCCTTGTTGGAAGTACCTGAAGCAATGTCGTGGTCTGCAGTCTATCACGAACCGTATTTACGCACTTTATTTACGAACTGTCTCACAGGACCTACTAGCTTTTGCTCGCGGCTTCGCGCGCGCGTTGATATCATTTTAATGACTGTATTGCTTTTGGCTATGGCTACGCTTTCCCTACGCGATCGAATCAGAAATGAGAAGATGCGTAGGAGAACCAAGGTAACCAACATATCTCATAGAATCTAAATTTAAATGGGCAGGGCGCATAGCCGTTGGGGCAGTAAAGTTCTCGAGTGGCGACCGCGGACCGGAAGACGTAGCGTAGGAAGGCCTCCCACACGGTGGACCGGTCGTCGTGGAAATCCTTTTCCAGCAGTGGACGTCTTTCAGCTGATATGATAGCACAAAAGTAACATCTCACATGGAACATGTGCGACGCGAACTCACTTAGCGAATTCTTAGCAAATCATTTGACATCTCATTCGGACCATGCGCCTTTCGGCTGATATTGATGATGATGATAATGACGATCATGCACATGTGTGTGGGTATCGTTTTTTATGACAATATTCAAGGGTGCATGGTGCGTTAGTTTTTCCTAGATCCTGGGAACTGCATTTTTTGGTCACACGTAAAAAAAAACAACAACGCTACGTGAGTATTCTAACTGTCTACGAAATTTCAAATAAGATTCATGTTTTTAGGAATTAACAAAAATAGATACGAAGAATGCCAAACAAAAATTGAATACCTCACGGAAGAAGTACACTTAGATGCAGAAGTAGAAAATAGATTCGAACTTCAAGAAACTGTTACAAAGATACTAAACAACCTGAACAGAATGGAAAGACAACTAACTATATCACGCCCTAATTTCAACAACGAGAATAATTTAAATAAAGCCTTACTCTTAAAATTCAATTTCAACCATTTCAAAATAACTCAGAAACGTTCCAAAACTTTATTCGGAGATTATAGAGCTATACATAGTATACATAGACTTAAATAAGGTAAACAATTCTAATATAAATATGCAGATTCTACTTTCAATGCTTACACCGGAACTACATGAGAAAGCCTACGATCTTTGTGCACCAGAGGACCCCAAAACAATGGAATTAGAAGACTTGGCTAAAATACTGGACGATTACATTGACCCGAGCCCAGGTCCATACGCATTACAACACAAGTTCATATCGCGCTTACAAAAAGGTGATGAAACAGTACCTGCCTACGCTGCAAGATTAAGAAAATTTACAACTAATTGTGGATTTCAATGTCATAGCTGTCAGAAATCCATTGCCGATAACTTCCTCTGTTTGTAATTATTAGGGGACTACGAGACAGCGATATTAAAACAAAACTTCTACAAAACAAGAAAATTTTAACTTTTACAGATATAATTCAAACTGCGACAGTACTTGAAATGGGTAAAACTGACAAAGAAGCTATTTCACCGAAGAACCCGCCATCAACCGAATCCACCAACCAAATGGCCACCTCAACTAAAAGACAACCAAATAATACATTGGTATCAAAGCTAAATACATTCAAGCAACGACCAAACACTTCAGGTTACGCTAACCTAAAACAAATACGAGGAAAGTGTTTAAGATGTGGGAAGGAGGACCAAATGGTCAATGAATGTGGAATGATAAACGAAAAATGCTACAAATGTCAGAAGAAGGGTCACCTGGCTAAGGTTTGCCTACAAAGTAACAGAAATACGAACCAAGTAGAAGAACCGTTGACCGATCACGATAGTTTAGTAAAAATCAACCTAATAAAATGTGAAATTACAGAGAAATACATGATCACAGTGGAGATAGAAAATAAACCGTTACGTATGGAATTCGACACAGGCGCAACATTAACTTCAATTTCAATGGACACATTTTCAATGGACCATGAAAACCTACACGAAGGAATTGATCAGACCAATAGGAGCTGTTTACGTAAGGGCCAAATATAAGAATCAGACATTTCATGAAAAAATGTATATAATTAATAAATCCGTTGATCCTACTTTCTGTAGAAGCTGGATGAAAGATCTGAAACTAGAATTAGCAGGTATGAATGCAATACAGATAGAAAAATCACACAAAAGCTAGATGAGTTACTGAAAGAATATGAATCGACAGTTTTCAAATCTGCATTAGGAAAAATACCAAATTTTCATGCTCACATCTCCTTGAAAGAAAATACACAACCTATATTCATCAAACCAAGGAGAGTTCCATACGCACTAAAAAAGAAAGTGGATGATGAAATCGAAAGACTATGTACAGAAGGAATAATTACAAAGGTAGAACATTCTAAATGGGAAACCCCAATTGTACCGATTGTAAAACCAAATGGAAGTATTCACTTATGTGCTGAATATAAGGTTACCCTAAATAAAATTATTGAGGACGAACAATACCCAATACCCATAATTGAAGACATTTTTGCGGAGATGAATGGTGGAGAAATCTATTGCACTCTGGATATCCACGCAGGCCTATCTAAAATGGAAATAAACGAAGAAAGTGCACTTCTTCAAACTCTGAAATATTTTCCTTTTTAGAAAAACTGTTACCTTCATAAGGAAATCAACAAAAAACACATAGGTGCGATGACATATTATTAAATACGTTGAAACTAAAAATCTCTGAAATCTTAAATTGTGGTTAACCCTTTATTTTATGATTTTCTTTTTCATTAAAATTCTGTTACCTATCGTAAAACTATCTCTGAACATAATTGGATAGCTTCTTGATAGTCATTCTGTAAATTCTAGTAGAATTGAGTTTCATGTTTATGGATAGCGCAAGGATCTCGCTAGGGATTGCAATCCGGCACCAATATCAGTCCGGTCGGATCCGGCAGGATGCCCATCAATCCGAGCGGATCCAGCCGGATCCGACAGGATTGGTTACATTAAAGCATATTTTCCTTTTCGTTCCAAAATCAAATATAACCAAATTCTGTATTTTAAAGTTTATACAAAAACGTTTTATTTTTTTTTAACCGTTATTCAACTGCGATCACAATAATTAGGTAATTTAGGCAAGCCAAGTAGTCCTTATCTTACAATTATCTTGAATCATGCCTCGTATGGCGGCCATCTAAACGTGGTTCGCGCGTCGCAGCAGGATTGGATGGAGCTGGTGCAGACTTGCAGAGTGTGGTAGCGGGCCAGTTACTGTCTAACAACTCGCACGTAGACTCAGCACGTACTTAAGCACTTATTCATGCACTGGCAAGTATTTTTCCGAAAAGTTGGTGTCATGTATTTTTCACCGGATCCGTTAGAAGTCTCATGATGCCGGATCCGGTTGTCTGGATTGCAATCCCTAATCTCGTCACGTTTTGCCTTGAAATGAAAGTCACCACGGAACTTCAGTTGTTTTATTTTATTAGCTTTTACTTGCTGCTTTGTTTGAGCGAAGGATTAGGATGAGGGAAATATAGTACACAATTATAAAAGTAAAATCACTACCTTTAATCTTAAATACTTAAATCAAGATTTTTTTAACTGTAGTAGCCCCTGATTAACACTAACTCCTGTTCGATCCGTCACAAAGAATCGGCCATTACCGAATCCATTCGACTATTTCTCCGCCTCCGTGTAACGAACAGTTGTGAATTTATGGATCTCAATCAGCAGTCTATCGTAGATCGTATGTAGATACTATACGATTGAAAATAAAAAGTCGAAAAGCCGCTGGATGAGGGCAGCGCAGGACCGGTCGTTGTGAAAATCCTTGGGGGAGGTAGTTGTCCAGCAGTAGACGTCTTTTGGCTGATATGATGATGATGAAACATAAATAGAAGACACAATTATTTTGAATAAAAAAAAAAAAAACACGACTGCATAAGACATAACTCCTCTTTTTTGAAAAATCGGATTAAATGTATCCTATATTACTCACGGGATCACGACAAATCTAATGATACTTCGCACTTTAAAATCCATCAAGCCGTTTAGAAGCATACAATACGTACATTAGACCTGAAAACAATACACACCTTTTTTGTGGGCATAAAAGAACAAACAAACAAATAATGACTACATACGATATAATGTAAGTTAGTTTATATCCTGTGGGCCGTAAGTGATCCCCCGTTACGGGATCAAATGGACGTGTAAAATTACGTTTGTTTTATCCACCGGAGGTGCTGACTACAGTCACGCAATCCTGTCACGTGAGAGGGTCTCTGTAGATCTATGGTCACGTTTTCGGGCAGACGCACAAGAATGACGGCGATGGTTGCTGGGTTAGTACAGATATATATACGGATGTCTGTTTCTTTGACGAGTTGTTGTTTTGGTCGAGAACGCCTTTTCCATTAGGGCTTTCACTCATGAAACTGAACAACTGTTGTTCTACAACTTTGCTGAAATCGCAAAAAAAAAAATTAAACTTTGTCAAAAGACTTACAAAAAGAGGTGGTTTTCAATTCAACTGTAGGTTTTGTGTGTGTGTGTGTGTGTTACGCGATATCTTCGCAGATTGTGAACCACTTTGCATTATTTTCATTTATTCGAGTTGGTCCCATACAAATTTTATCAAAATCGGTGAAGTACTTTTTTAGAAAATTAACAAAAGCCAAAAATAATAATGCAAAATGAAAATGAAATTTCAAAAAAGGAATGACGGAACAAACAATATGGCGGCGAAATCTTATACGTTCGACGACCAAACTGTAACCAATCTGTATCAATCTGGGTGACGAGGAGGGGTGAGATCGCAATCGAGAGAGCGGCAGGGAGTGTCCATACTGTATGTTAGTACTAATATATACTTTGATTGTATAAATTTGTTGCAATGGAAGTCAATTTTTTTAAACGTGTTCAATGTTTCCAATTATCAAACAAATCGATCAGCTGGTTGACCAGTTTTGTATGGAGAGTCCAATTTCTTTTTGAGAAATGGCTGTGTGTTCCTTGCGAAAAGTTGTTCAGTTTCATGAGTGAAGCCCTCCTGAAAATGGCGTTGTAGACCAAAACAACACCCTGTAAATTAATGGATTTCAGAGGGCGAGGTGACGTTAAAATCGTCTTTCTCTACTGGAAACATTTTATGCAGTCATAATTAATTGTTTTTTTAGGTTATTTTAAATTAAAGACATCATCTTTTTAACCCCCGATTCAAACACAGAGGCATCATTGACGCAGATTGGTTTTGCAGTCCTCTGAAGACGCTACTCAGTATCGGCAACTAAACAGGCAGATCTCTAAGTCTCTAACTCGCGATTTGCGCCACTTTAATACAAATTGTATTAAAGAGGCGATTGAGAACAACAAGGGCTCAAAAGTGTTCGCGAGAGATCTGTCTGTTGGTCAAAGCCAACTGACCAAGCTGAAGACTGAGGACGGCAGGATCACATCGTCTAAGACTGAGTTGCTGGAAGAAGTTGAGAAGTTCTACGGACAATTGTACACGACCACACGTCTGCCTGTCAGCGATCTGGCTAAAGACCCAAGAGCTAGACTTACCCGACACTATACCGAAGATATCCCGGACGTCAGCCTGTACGAGATTAGAATGGCTCTTAAACAGCTTAAAAACAATAAGGCACCGGGTGATGATGGAATTACGGCTGAACTTCTGAAAGCAGGTGGAACACCGGTCCTTAAAGCTCTTCAGAAATTATTTAATTCCGTTATACTTGAGGGACAAACGCCTAAGGCATGGCACAGAAGTGTGGTCGTGCTTTTCTTCAAAAAGGGCGACAATACCCTGTTGAAGAACTACAGACCCATCTCACTTCTGAGCCATGTCTACAAACTGTTTTCGAGGGTCATTACGAATCGTCTCGCACGCAGGTTTGACGACTTCCAGCCTCCCGAACAAGCCGGTTTCCGAAAAGGATTTAGTACCATAGACCACATACATACGCTGCGGCAGATTATACAGAAGACCGAAGAGTACAATCAGCCACTATGCTTGGCATTCGTGGACTATGAGAAAGCCTTCGATTCGGTCGAAACCTGGGCTGTGTTACAGTCTCTCCAGAGGTGCCAAATTGACTATCGATATATCGAAGTGCTGAAGTGTTTGTATGAAAACGCCACCATGTCGGTTCGCCTCCAGGATCAAAACTCGGAACCTATCCAGCTGCAGCGAGGGGTGAGACAGGGAGACGTTATATCTCCGAAACTGTTCACCGCCGCCCTGGAAGATGTTTTCAAGCTTTTGGACTGGGGTGGACTCGGCATCAATATCAACGGCGATTACATCACCCACCTTCGATTCGCTGACGATATCGTGGTCATGGCTGAGACTATGGACGACTTAGGCACAATGCTCGATGGCCTCAGTAGAGCCTCTCAACAAGTGGGTCTTAGAATGAACATGGACAAGACGAAAATTATGTCAAACGTCCGTGTCATACCTACTCCTCTGAAGGTTGGAGGCTCTACACTCGAAGTTGTTACCGAATATGTATACCTGGGACAAACAGTCCAGTTAGGTAGGTCCAACTTCGAGAAAGAGATCAATCGTCGAATCCAACTCGGCTGGGCAGCGTTCGGGAAGCTTCGCAATATCTTTACGTCCCAGATACCGCAGTGTCTTAAGACCAAGGTCTTCGACCAATGTGTGTTGCCAGTGATGACGTACGGAACTGAGACATGGTCGCTTACTATGGGCCTCATAAGAAGGCTCAAGGTCACCCAAAGGGCAATGGAGCGTGCTATGCTCGGAGTTTCTCTGCGTGATCGAATCAGAAACGAGGAGATCCGTAAGAGAACCAAAGTAACCGACATAGCTCTCAGAATTGCTAAACTTAAGTGGCAGTGGGCGGGGCACATTGCTCGTGGAACAGATGGCCGTTGGGGCAGTAAAGTTCTCGAGTGGCGACCACGCACCGGAAAGCGTAGTGTAGGCAGGCCTCCCACTCGGTGGACCGATGACCTGGTGAAGGTCGCGGGAAGCCGCTGGATGCGGGCAGCGCAGAACCGGTCGTCGTGGAGATCCTTGGGGGAGGCCTATGTCCAGCAGTGGACTTCCTTCGGCTGATATGATGATGATGATGATGACGTTTGTAAATTTGAAAAATTATGTAGCTGCCTATTTACAGAAACTGTCTTACGATGATACTGAAAAACTACTATTAGTTGTTAAGTAAGAAGGGCACAGGGGAAGAACGTGCAATGTCGCATTTTTACTTTTTTTAAACTGGTAATGCCATTTTGTAAAGTAAAAGTGGTAGAACGAAACGCAAAAGTTCTCTTGAGAAAAACACGCCTAATCAAATCAGTGAGTAATCGCCATATAAAAATACTACTTTATTGCAAAAACATGCAAGGTCCTAATCGTACACGGATAAAAATGTTTTATCCATGGTTCATTTTGACGTTTGTCACACGTACTTATAATTTTATTGAAATACATAGACATTTGTGTAATAAATCACAAATATAATGTATCTTTTAAAGAGGTTTAAAATCTGTTAATGCCAATATTATCTTATTTCAATGTCGGTCGGACATAGGATGTTCTTCCCTTGTACCCTTCTTATTTAATACATTCTAGTGATTCGACTCGAGTTTTTACTCGACATAATTAGCTTTTTAAGATTAAGTATTAAATTGTTCATAGCCTGAAGCACAGGTTTTTCCTAGTTCAGGCATACACCATTTTGTACTTTTTATATTTAGGAAAATCATGTTAATTTTTTTTTCAATACAGTTGCTTGAAAAGTAGTCCTTAATATGCTAGTCAAGTGTGCGCAAAATTGATTTTACCGCACACGTGCTTTTAATTACCACTTTTTTTAACTTCTAGACCACATTCTGATCTCTGGTTGTCAATATTTTCAGTCCTCACAATAGGTGTAACTTCACTAACTTCATCTTTGCCTCCTAGTTGTAAATTACACATAGCAACCACTCAATTAAATTAAATTTGATGTTGAAATTGGGAGAAGGGAATTATTATCCCAAGCCTTAGTGTATTTTTTTTATGGTAAATATGGCGCAATTTTCGTACAACTGAGTTGAGTTGTTTTAGGTGTAAATACATATAAAACTATAAATAGTGCAATAAAGAATATACTTATGTGTATGTATAGAAAAAAGTGAGATTAGTCCCCGGACATTCAAAATAAGCCACATGTCGCGTAAAATAAACTTTGTTATTTACGTTTTTACCACCCTTGTATCATAAATAACTATTCAAGTATTTTACAAATAAATTATGGCCACCACGATTCAGGCATTGCCTAGTGAAACTTGTAAAGTTGTATAGTATAGTTATTAATACCTGTCTCCGCCTAAAAGCGGAGTTACACTTTAGTATTATGTATGTATGTATGTACGTGTGTGTTGTGTGTACATGTGTTCACATGTGCGTCCATGTGTTCACATGTGTACATGTGTTATAGAGACTAGTTATTAATTTTGTCCGCAACTTATCTTGCGCATCCCCAGCACATTTATTATCGTTCGTAACGAGTAAACTCTAGTCGTGCGTCAGAGCTGACACACACACACTTTTTTTTTATTCACCACTGGTAAGCCCTTGGCACGTGTACACGTGTACAAGTAACAAACTTCTGCACCGAGGGGCTCAAGCCTACTAGGGCTATCGGTCCTTAGACTAGTTTAACTACGGAACCCTTATAAAAACTTTTTCCTTTCAGAAAACTTATAAAGGCCTCTCGAAGTAAATTAGTGTCTGCGTGGGATAAAGGAGCTCCATTTGGGGGTGAAATTGTTTACGCCGCGACTGTAACGTTATAATTTTAGAAAGGTTTAGGACAGACATCAGACATGCCGTGGGTAGTGAACAGGACCCGACTTCCCCATCTAAGACCAAAGGCCTATGTCTTAGTGGAATTTTTTTTGATCGTCATTCGTTTTGTTTTTCCATAAGGGAAAGTGAACCCTGCATTGCCCCTTCATTGGAGGGAAATTGTAGCTATGGAATATAAAGTTCCCACGAGATGCTTTCTGTCTATAAATAACATCATATCAGTCCCTACACGTCCCCATCGTGGGGCTCAATCCTCTACTTATTTTAGAAGTTGAAAATAGACTATTCAGAAATTACCAAAATGCGAGTTACCTTTATCTTCTGTTCTAGTTCTAAATAAAGGAAATTCGTAGACTCCCCGTAATTCTCAAGGTTGTAAGCGAAGGTAAAAGGAAAGAATAAAATAAAATATCCTGGTTGAGTCTTAATGGAAATTGAAAGTTTATTTGACTCAAATTGTGGAGAAACCTTACTTTTTGTAGGCGTAAAACTCCACGTTACATCATTTAATTTGTATTAAAAGTACGGCCATACATTAATTTTATCTCTATATGTTAATTATTGGCCCAAGAAGATTTTGCATTTATTCTAGTATTTAACGGTACAAATTTGATATTATATTGAATTATACAGCTCGCCCTGTAAAATGTCACGTACTAAACTTACGGGCGTATATGAATTAGCATTTAATTTATCTACATAAAATAAAGAATTAATCAGAATTAATTAGACTAATGACAGTAATGAAAAGATAATTTAGATATTTTAGACTATACATTTACGTCAAGCAACCAAACTACAACCACTGTACATTTCTGTAACTCACAGAGAACCCTAAATTTTAAAGAACCTTTCGAGTGCTTCCCTATTTGGGTTTAATAAAACTTTGGACATTTAAAAGGTGATTCAAGTTAGGCCTTGAGACCTAAAGAAATACGTACCCAGACACACGGCGCACCTCACAAAACTATATACTTTTCACACCAAAATTCGCACAGAAAAACAAACATTATTTCAGCCTCGAGACACGACCAACTCGTCTCGCCATTCCATCTTCTGTCCCGCTGCTCACGCGCATTTTCCAGAAACAGCCCTGGCTTTCTATCTCCTTCACACAACAACACAAATCCAATCCTCTTACTCTCTCGCTCTTTCCTACCCTATCTTGCGTACATCAAATCGTATTTCATTGGTCCCAAGTGCTAACATTTTACATTCTTGAGTTAAGGAATTCGGCGTCAGACCGAACCTTCAAAAAAAATAGTTCAGCAACTCAATATTATTATTAGGATTCCATGTGGTGTTACGCAGTAGTTCTATTTCAAAAGTTATTATTATTAGGGTTCAGTATGGTGTCACGCAGGAACCATCACAGTAGAACAAAATTAAGAGGATTGTGAACCTGCGACTTTTCATTCAAACAACGATAGCGATTTTCATCTCATAAATATTAACTGATTTTGACAAATTTTTGACAGGTTGTCAGTCAGAATAAAATCTAAGTTTTTGTTTTTTAATACTATTTATTAAATTATTTTTCTTTAGTGCTTTTAATGAAAAACTAATTTCGGCCATTATTTGTTTATTTTCAATCAATACCTTTGTTTTGACAGACAACATATCAAAAATTGTACAAAATTGGTTATCTTTTAACAGGGTAAAAATGAGGTAAAAATGGCTATCGCCGTTTGATGAAAAGACTAATTTTCTCTGTAGGTTTTTTTTAAATTCACAATTTAGGTAAGCCCTTGACATCATCTCACCTGATAGTAAGTGACGATGATGCCGAAGATGGAAGCGGGTTTACCAAGATTCCCCAACGCAATAGGGAACTGGCTATCTTATCTTCATTCTTATCTTATCTTATGTTATTAACATTCAAATGTTACGGCTTGAAGATAAGAATGCTTGAATGTTAACAACATTGATGTCTGACGGCAGGACTTAGCCAGGCGGGGTTAGAAAATGCCCTTCCACCAACCAAACCGAGACAGAGTTAGACTCCGCCGGGAATAGAACCCGCAAACTCCTGAAGTGAAGCTAATGGCCTTAACCATTACGCCACGGAGGTTCATAATCATCTTAAGCAAAAAGCTTCTTCAAAGACTTTGTATGTATATTTTCATACGTTTTATTAATATAAAACGTAAACGGTAGACAGTTGAAGGCTTCACAGAATATATTTTTTTATTCACAATTGGTAAGCCCTTGGCATTACCTCACCTGATGGTAAGTGACGATATATCGAAGATGGAAGCGGACTTACCAAAGTTCCCCAACGCAATGGAGAACTGGCTATCTTATCTTCAAGCCGGAACACATCAATGTTGTTTAAACTGATAAAAATGTGTTTCTGTTGAACAACAAATACTAAGAACGAAAAGTGAAAAAAAGGGAGTCTCCATACAAAAATCGTGCTTTTTAAAGGTCTTTAGAAGTATTTTTTTAAATACATACAAGCGTGAAACTTGGTATATTTATAGTACTAATACTGAAATAAAACTACAAATAAAAATTGGCAAAGTGTAAGTCGTACTCGCGCTAAGGAGTCCGAACTGAATGACATAAAAACACACATTTTTGTAGCTCGCGTTGATGTCTTTTGTATGTAATGTGAATAATTATCATTGTCAATAAACTATGTGGTTGCGTGGAGAGGTGTGGTGGTACGGAACCCTCGGAGTGCTAGTTCGACATAAAAATTTGACTGTTTTTGTTGTATGGCAGCTCTTTTTACGAATTTTGCCAGAATAACCCTCGTTTTTTTACTAATTGCAAATTTCATTAAAATAGTAGTACTTTTCATTTTTTGTTGTCTTGCAGTTACCCTTAAAGGCAACGTAGCCCGAAGACGCTCAGAATCCCACGACAAATTATCATGAAATTCTTACACGTAATTTCAAAATTGTACGTCAATCGGACCATTATTATTATTATTATTATTGTTGGGTGGGACGCCTGCGGGGTACAGGCGGGTGTTCAAGTCACCAGGTGGACTCATTACACCCTATTCCCATTGTGGTACAATGGTTACTGTGACCCCGGTGGCGTCCCCCCCTCAAACCTTGAGCTCCTTCTACAATACTCCGCTATGTGACTGATTTCCAGGCTGCATAGTTCCTCTTCCCTGATCCTATCGGCGCCAAAAGTCTCCCACCTTAGCCTGCTGTAGAGTACACACTCAGCTAAATAGTGTTGGCTGGTCTCCGGTTCTCCGCAATTGGGACAGGAGGGGTCCATGGTCCTATCTATTAGGGACATATGTATGTTTAGCCTACAATGTCCTGTTACTATGCCCATTACCATTGCCAGGCTTTTACGGCCTAGCGATAGTAATGTTCTGCTCCTCCTGCGATTCCTTCCCTTCAGGAACATTTTCGCTTGTCTGCAACTATTACTTCCTACCCATACTTCCTGGGCTTCGCGCTTCATGAGCTCTGCGATCACTCCCTTTGTGACGCTTGCTGATATTGGAAGTCGAGGCTCCGGTCCTATAAATCTTGAGCTGGCACCCTCTCGTGCTAGCATGTCTGCTCTTTCATTGCCTAAATTTCCTTGATGTCCTGGAACCCATGCTAATGTGACCGCCATTCTCTCTGCCAGTTTATTGAGTGTGTCTTTGCACTCCATAACTAGCCTTGATGAGGTCTCTGCCTTGGCCAGTGCTTTGATTGCTGCCTGGCTGTCTGAATAGATTATAGTGCTGTTGAACTCTTCCCATGAGTCCGCCAGTACTTCTTCTGCACATTCCTTAATTGCAAATACCTCCGCTTGAAAGACACTGGTGTAAGTTCCCAGGGCAAGAGCCTTGTCCCTTTCTGAGTTGCTAGGTATGTGAATCCCTGCTCCTGCTAGCCCAGTGCCTTTCATTCTAGATCCATCTGTGTAGCAGTTAAGCTGGGATTCTGGGGCTTCCAGCTCCCAGTTTGTTCTTTCTCCTATATGTATTCTAAACTTTTTGTTGAAGGTCCTTTGTTTCTTGATGAGGTCGTTATTTGTCATTAATAGCGACATATCTCTACCCAAAGCATCTTCTATTGAGGCATGACCTGTGTCCGTAGGGTTTGCCTTCCATTCTTTGCACGCTGTGATCCTGTACCATTGCTCTGCTGCTCTTTTCTTAGCCTCGATCTGGATCGGGTTCAGTCCCAAAGCCACATCTAGTGCCATCGTTGGTGTGGATGTCATGGCACCTGTGGTCATTAGGTTGGCAGCTCTTTGTACTTTCCTTAACTCTCGAACGTTTGACGATATGTTGGCTCTGTGCCACCACACTATCGCACCATACAGTAGTCTTGGAAGTATGATTGCTTTGTATATCCACTGGCAGATATGAGGTTTTAGCCCCCAGATCTTGCCTACTGCCCTCCTGCATTGCATCAGAGTCATAATGGCCTTCTTACTCTGCTCTTTTATGTGCATATTAAAGCTCAGTGTTCTGTCCAGAGTTACGCCTAGATATTTTATTTCTTCAGTGGTTTCTAATATGGTGCCCCTCAACGCTATCGGCGCCAAGTCTATGTTTTTTCTCCTCTTGGTGAAGAGAATCACTTTTGTTTTGTCTGGGTTGAGGCCAAGCCCCTTGTCCTGACACCAGTCTGCGACAATCTTCAGTCCTCTCATTGTTATGTCTCTAACGGTATTTAGCACCTTTCCTGAGACTAGAATTACTCCGTCGTCTGAGTAGGCTTGCATGTATATATGCTGCTTGTTGATGTAACTTACCAGGCCGTTTAAGAAGTTGAATTTGAAGTAGGTAGGACAAAAAAATATGACGTCACGCCTCGCTTTTTTAAATATTTTTAGAACAAAATTTCGTTTTTGACAGAATATAAAAATAGAGTCTGTCCAACCAAAGCTATTATACAAATGTAATTTTGAGATTGACGTCCTTTTCGTTGTTGGACCGCGTAGACACATGAACATTCGTAGTTTTCAAGTAGTTGAAGTAACACACTGGATTGCCCAACCCGTGTGTAATCTTTTCTTTTTTGCCATTATGCTGTATGAAATTTTTTGTTTGACTAAATGTTCCCACCCAGATAGTTTTGTTGTGCGACGCCATTTCCACAAAATGTCGCAATGGTACATGGTTTGCTGTACATAAACTGTTTGAACATCGACTACACCCTGCAAACTACGCAACGTCAACTACACCCCGTACAACTATAACTATTCTGTATTACTCGGTATTGCCATATGAAGGTTTTAGAATTCGTCGCCTATATTATGTTGGTTCAGATGTCGTTAGATAGACTCTGGTAATCAACGAATCCTTTGTTGGTGATCAATTGTACCCATATTAATCAGCAGTGACTATCAGTTTAGGGGCAAATAATACTAACTATATTTATGACTGTCCCATCGAATAAATACTTAAAAATTTTATCCAATCTTATTATAACTCACGGCATTCTATACTATAGGTAAGAACTCATTGACGCAAAACATTAAGTAGGGCAGGTCTAGAATTAGATGTCTATGCTGCCACGTGTTTGATCGCTCCCTACCACCATCTACCACGACTGTCCTTCGCGTAGGCGTTCTAGATCGATAGCTCAAGAGCACGGAGGCGCAATCTTCAATACACAGAACAATTAAATGGATCACCTCTGGGAAATTCCTCTCTTTAAAGTGTTTAAGTAGGTGCCTACTTTAAAATACTTACCTACCTGAAAAATATTAACTGAATCTGATTATTTTTTTTATTTTTTTATTAGTGACAGCGCCTCATAGGAAACATAAGGAGTTTTTTGGCGGGATTTGTGGTAGTCGCATTCGTAGTTTTATTTTGTTGTTTTTTCATTGTTTTCTGCTAAGATTTTGTTCAAGAAGTGGTGCATTTTGGAGAAAATCGTCTAGTGCACGTGAGCAATGTGGAGAACAAGATAATAAAACGAAGGAGGACGTGAGAACCCAACTTGCTCTGGGTGCAGTTTTATAGACACCCTACAGCAAGTGGGTGTTCCACCTCAGAATGTAGCTGCTGCAAATGCTGTCAAGAACTTCAGAGAAGATTTGTAATGCACCGGCACTAGCATTACAAATCAAAAAACTAAAGGAAGCTTAAATACGTCAGACCTGGCTGTATGGTCTAAATCACCTTTGCCTTCTCCGCGCTTTTGAAAGCCGGAGAGAAGAAACCAAAAAAAAAAAAAAAGGAAACATAAGGTAGAATTGTTAACTATATTTTCGAACATTTAACAAGTCTTACACTTGGAGTCTACTGAAGCACGTACCAATGTTTGTTGTAACCACTTCAGCAGTTAAGGCTACACATTATTATTATTGATTATCATAAACATAAGTGCTGCCAGATCTGAAAAAAATAAAATAATAATAATATTTTCAAGTTCATGACACGTGTAATTAGGCTGCACATTCACAGGTCGTGCATTATCGTTTCGCGGATTATTGGTATAGTACTGCATGCATGTTATACGTTTAACGAAACGCCTAAGCGCCATGAAATTCCTGGCGCTTCGATACGACTTTTTAGTCGCGAGAAAAATACACTTTGTAGGCGATTCAGCGCTGCATGTTTTAATAGTTTGATTAAATGACATAACTAATGCAGCGCTGCGGTAAACTTTAGGTTATACTCGCATGCTCCGTATTTAGTTACATGACATGACGATTTTTACCAATTCACTTTACCTGTAAGCCGCGTTATTATGGAACTTTGGTCCAAATATTTGGATAAAAAACAGAATACCGCGATTTTGTTGTTGTTTTCGGTAGAAATAATATTTTACCAATATACTTTTTTATTGACAATTGGTAAGCCCTTGGCATCATCTCATCTGATGGTAAGTGAAGATGATGCCGAAGATGGAAGCGGGCTTATCAAGATTCCCCAACGCAATGAGGAACGGATCCAGGGATTTAATATTTAGTCAAATTTTACTAGGCAGGACAGAAAATGTCGCAAGCGAACGAGTAAGATTTTTTTTAATTTTATATGAAAATAACCTCATTTTAAAGGTACTTATTTCTTTTAGAGTTTATAAGTGGACATTGCGTATTCCTTTGAATATCGCGAGTAAGCGAGACTGACAGCGAGCGAATAGGAGTGGCGAAGAGTGCCGAGCGAGACTGGGCATGGCGGGCGCGGGCCTTTTCCAAAATGCGCATAAACTTTACAATAGGCTGTTTTTCGGGAGAGTTTGTATAATGTCATGTAAATCATATTAAAAGTTAGGAGAATCCAGCCGAATCCCGGCTATCAAGTAAACCTACCAGTTGGGTGATCTTAAGAAAAGTCGGGAGAATCAAGCCGAATCAAGGCCATCTGGCAACCCTACTAGTAGGGAGATCATATGAAAAGTCGGGAAAATTCAGCCGAATCCCTTTCATCTGGCAACCCTACATGCCTATGTCCAGAAGTTGATAGTCATCATTAAACGCCAAAGCAGGCTGTTTAGCAAGACATCCAGTCCAGCATCGACGCTCCCTCTGACTCGCCACGTTTCTGGCACAACTAAAATGAAGACTTGGAGGGCAGGCGCAGGATCTAAATAAAAAAAATATAACACTAGCTTTAATAAAACATGACACACAAAAAACTGGTATTAGATACAAGAAAACGCAGACAGCCGAAAAGTCAAAAAAAATATTTTAAACATCAATATAAAAACAAATCAAAAAGAAAATTATATAAAAACAGATTAAAAACAAACCAAGAAGATCATACTTCTTGGTTTGCTTTAAATCTGTCGTCGTGTACAAACAATTTCTAAAAGTCTTCAAAAGACGCTGTTGTGACAAAATAAGGACCACACCAATAAAGTCCAACAAAAATATAAAAAGTTTACCAAAAATTGCTACTCCAATTTCCGCCCAAATATAAATTGTGTTTCTCAATCTCTTCAAATGAAAAGAAAATATTTCCTCTTTCCTGTCCTCCTTCGCGTGTTCCTCTGATTGATCCTACGAGGAAGACGTCCAAAGAGAGGGATTACAATATAGGAGTTGTAAGAAAGTGGTTGTAGGTATGAAGGACATTTTCCAAGCTATTATTCATGCTGAAATTAGGAATTAATTAAAAATTAAAAACACGACTGCATAAAAACCTAACCCCGATTTTTTGGCCAGTCGGGTAAAAATGTGTCCTATGACACTCACGGGAACAAGACAAATCTAACGCCACCGCGCACTCCAAAATCCATCAAGGCGTTAAGGCTACAGAGCGTGCCAAAGAAATAAATAAACATACATACTTACATAAGCTTACATACACTCGAATAACGCTAAACACGTTAAAAAACCGACTTCCATCGCAACAACTTAGTACATTTTTCCATTATTATTTTTGGTTTTTGATAATTTTCTAATAAAGTACTACACCGATTTTGATGAAATTTATATGGGACCACACGGGAAGCACTAGCTTTCAAATAAAAAAAGAATCATAAAAATCTGTTCACCCAGTCAAAAGTTGATTGATTGAAAACACTTTATTGCACAACATAAGAGAAAAAAAAATACAATGATTAAGGAAGTTGTACATATAGGCGGTCTTATCGCTAACAAGCGATCTCTTCCAGACAACCTTTAGGCGAAGGAAATATGAGAAATCATTATTGTGGGGTAGTAGTGGGCAATAAACAAATTCATAGAGAAAAAAAAAATCCAATCTTAAACTACGTAATACACGTAAATATATAAGTAGATATAAATGATATAAACTAAAATACATATACATAAAACATACATACATAAGATATATAGTATAGTAAGTACATACATAACCACATTATGTTAAAAGTTAAAGGTATGTTAAAGTTATGAGGTAACACACATAACATAAAGTCGAATTGAGAACCTCATCCTTTTTGGAAGTCGCTTGAAAAGTGCTGACCAAAAGACGTAGCGTAGGAAAGCCTCCCACTTGGTGGACCGGCGATTTGGTGAAGGTCGCGGGACGTCGCTGGATGCGGGCAGCGCAGGACCGATCGTTGTGGAAATCCTTGGGGGAGGTCTTTGTCCAGCAGATGACGTCTTTCGGCTGATATGACCAAACTTTTGTTATGATTATAAAAACTAAAATCGTCACCGAGTATTTCTTCCCAAGGACTTGGTTTCTTATATCCAGCTGTATGGGTTAGATGAGAAAGTATGAGACGACTTTACGATTTGGTGAACCTATATCTTGTATCCAGAGATTTATATAATAATAATTTATATATTAATAATTATAATTTTATAATAAGCTCGTTAAACAGATAGCCGTTGGGGCAGTAAAATTCTCGAGTGGTGACCGCGCAACGGAAGACCTAGCGTAGGCAGGCCTCCCACTCAGTGGACCCGGCAAGCCCCTGGATGCGGACGGCGCGGGGTCTTCGTGGAAATCCTTGGGATAGGCCTATGTCCAGAAGTGGACGTCTACCGGCTGATCTGATGACGATGATGAATCTTACTCGCACATTTAAACAACACAAATTGCAGTAAAACACAAATTGCAGGAAAACTTACCCGTTTAGAAACCCCTTAACAACATTGCGCCCAGTTTTGCGCCAAAATATTTCCTATTAAATGCTTAATGATTTTGTAATCATCACAAAGTTTTAGACGAATTTTAATTTGTAAACCTAGTATGTACATTTTCAATTTAATAATCTAGTAACTGTGATACACTTGCTAGGTTTCTGAATTGGAATTAAACATACTGGGATATTCGATTGTAAATTGGGAGAAAAGGTGTAGATACTATGTTTGGGTAGGTCCATATCTCCTAAACTGTAAATTTTTTTGGCTGTTTTTGTTACTGCAATGGTACGGCGATGTGTATAAATGTATATGCAGCAAAAACCAGATTTTTTGTCAGATACTAGGTTTGCAAATTGGACAGCCGATAAGCTGAATGTAACTTTTTGTCCTCAGATGACAGACATGGGGTCAACTTTTGGCTGTTCGTGGCAGCGGCTGTGGCAACTATCGCCACAGTGCTGGCTGCGCTGGCCTGCTACATAGTCAAGCGGAGGAACTCGCTGGCACACAAACTTGGTAAGAACGTTAAGATAAGAATATTAAAGACTCATAAGCATGAAATAATAAAATATGGTATTTGGGAGGTGAAAGTCGCTAACGCCATTTGTATGAAAAGTCACATCTTCACAATCTTCTTAAGAGGAAACGCGGTCTAAAGAATAGGTATTTGAATAAAATGTTTTTTTTTAAATCACAATTAGTAAACCCTTGACAACATCTCACCTGGTGGTAAGTGACGATGTTGCCGAAGATGGAAGCGGGCTTACCAAGATTCCCCAACGCATTGGGGAACTGGCTATCTTATCTTCATGTTGCTATCTCCCTCCCCCAAACCACTCCGTATACAGCAAGAAAGATTGAACTACAGCGCAGACGGATAATAGGCACTAAAATTGACCAAAATAGCATTTCGAAGACCCCTATTTCCTCCTCCAATCAAAATTTGAGCAATAATAATATATATAAAAAACGCTCTACCTATGCCTCTATGTATTCATTTAATTGTTTATAATTAAAAAAAAACGCTTTACCTATGCCTCTATGTTTTCATTTTAATTTTTTGGTGGGTGTCTGATAATGACGTTTCAATTAGGCAATTTTTTCAGTTTTTGAAGGCTTCTACTTCCTATTATTGGAATATATGGGAAAAAACAAAACGTAGGGGCATGGCCATAGTAGATACAGGTTTGATGGAAAATACGTTTTTGCTCTATTGTCATTTTCCAGGGAGGAAAAAATGGCGGTCGCGTTGCCTCTTAAGTAAGCTTTTTATTATTGTTTTTAGGGTTTCGTACACCCAACGGATGTCTAACGGGACCTTATTACTAAGCCTCCGCTGTCTGCCCGGCTGCTTGTCTGTCCGTCTGTCAGCGGGCTGTTTTTAATTTTCATGAACCGTAATAGGCAGACAGTTTTAAAAAAATGTGTATATACGTTGCCGCTATAACAAAAAAATTAGAAAAAGTAAAAAATAAGGGGGATCTTCATCTAAAAATATGTTTTTAAAGGTCTTTAGAGGTAGTTTTGATTTCACATCATCATGACATCATCAATATCATACTACATACATGCGTGAAATTTTTTGGTGTGATAATAGTATTCATATTGAAATAAAACAAAAAATGATAAAAATCGGCCAAGTACTCGCGCTAAGCAGTCCGAACCGAATGACTAAAAAAGCATATTTTTGTCGCTCGCGTTGTTTGTAATGTGCATAAGTATCGTTGTCATTATACTTTGTAGTTATGTGGAGAGGTGTGATGATAGGGAACCCTCGGAATGCTAGTCCGACTCGCAATTGGCCGATTTTTTTTAATGTGTTGAGTTGTGTTTCTGGGAATAAACGTTTTTCTATTCTATTCCATTCTATTCCGTTGCATTCCATTCTACTCCATTCCACTCTACTCCACTCCATTCCACTCAAATCAACTCCTTTCCACTCCATTCAATTCCATTCCATTCTATTCGAAAGTATTTCAAATTCTGAAAATTGCTGGATCATGAAGAAAATAAATTTTCTCAACTCGAGGTATTGAAAAACCCATGAAGAATTTTTAATTTTACGTCCAGTCGGTCATTCACAGCGCTTTGAGTTCGATTCGGAAACATCAAAACACGAAACCGGCAAAATAGTAATAACAGATTCGGCTATAGCAAAACAGACGAATCCGTAGACGCCGATTTCGTGTAATCGAACTCGAGCAATTGTGAATCCGTAGGCGGATTTGCAAAGATTTGTCGTAAATCAAATCACGCAAATAATTTAGAAATTTAATGCATATTTTATGTGCTATTTTGTTAAACAGGAGGCAAACGCGGCCCAGACAAGGCGTTGGTCTTCCAGCCGCCTCGCCGCGCCACGGCCGTGCGGTCACCAGGTTCCGCCACACACTACCTGCGCAAGTCGCCCTCACCGACCGCCCCCACTGCGCCCACCGCCTCGTCGCCGCCACAGCCAATCCCCGCACCACAGATACCGGTAAGAACTAATACATCTTTACCAGGGTTAGGGTTTTGTGTATTGTGGTGCAGTCACCGGGATCCACTACACACTACCTGCGCAAGTCACTTTCACCGACCATCCCTGCTGCATGCACCTGTGGCCACGTCGCTACCGCAACCGATCCCTGCGCTACAAACACCAGTGAGATTTTACTCATCTTCACTAGCGACAGTGTTACTGGATAGAGCGGTGCAGTCATCAGCCCTCACTGCGTCTACCTGCACCACCTCGCCGTCGCAGCCGATCCCTGCACCACAGACACCAGTGAGAACTGACGTAAATTTATTAAAAGGTATCTGGTGGATAGGACGAGTTAGACGGGTTCCGCAATAAACAACATGCGCAAGTCACCTTCACCGACCGCCCTCACTGCGCCTACCGCCATCTTTCCACCGCAGCCGAACCCTGCGTCTGGGACACCTGAAAGAACTGAGACATATTTTTAGAAACGTATCCAGTGGATAAGGCAATGTGTTTACCGGGTTCCACCACACACACCAAAGAAACTTCTTATAAAAGAGCGGCGGGACCTCCTGATACAGGTATCCTTATACTTAAAAGGGGGTCCCATCCATTTGTATATATTGTGCATTTTACTAATGAAATTAACATTTTTCATTTTCAATTTTTACTCTCTTCTCTTCATTTTTTATATCGTTCTGTATAACTTCGTCACCTTTTTTTTTTAATTTACAATTGGTAAGCCCTTGCCATCATCTCACCTGATGGTAAGTGACGATGATGCCGAAGATGGAAGCGGGCTTACCAAGATTCCCCAAAGCAAATGGAGAACTGGCTATCTTATCTATCTTTAATACGTGCCTGGTCTCCCACAGTCGCCAAGCGGCAACAGCCCGCACACACCGACAGCGCCCGAACCTGCCCCTCTCAGCAAGGAGCTGGCAGACGCCAACGCGACGGAGAAAATCAAGACCGAACCGGAGCCCGTCAATGATGGCAAGCTAGGCGACCTGCATTTCAAGCTGCGGTAAGTAAAACATAATGCCTTACCACTTCTTTTATTTACCTATAAAATCCATTTCTGCTGAATTAGAATCATCTTATCACTATTGTACGCGGCTAATTTACAAATTTATACCCAGACAGATTCGGCAAACCTTTCAGATGCCATCTGCCGGACCAATAAAGACTTGGTTGTAATTTCGAATTGGAGCAAGTCTTTTGGTCTTAAAATTATTCCGACGAAGACTCAAATCATCATCATAAGAAGTTCCTACTATATTTCACGGATTGATTTTCGGAGCCTCCCGGCCGTCTTTTTTGATGGTATAAGAGTGACGAGGTGAGGAACCTCGGCATCTACTTTGACCAGACGCTTTCTAGCAAGCGCCAGGTTGCTGATGTCGGAAAATATTTGACTCTATTAAATCCTTAAACCGTTTACGAAACTTCCTTCCTACAACCACAAAAATTGCACTGGCACAAAGTCTTCTCTAACGTAGGTAACGTTTGCTGTCGTGTTCTCACGGGAGTTCTCTCAAGCAAACTTAAACGTCTCCAAAACGTTGCCATAAGGTTTATTTTCGGTTTACGAAAGTATGAGCATGTTTCCGAATATAAAAGTAAACTTAAGTGGCTTCCCATTCGCCTCCGTAAGGACCTACATATCCTTTCTCTTCTATGTTCTATCCTATTCAAACCAAAACACCCTAGTCCCACAAAGAGTCCTTTCAGTTTCTCTCTTCCACTCATAACCGTACTCTATGCTCCTCCGATAATCTCTGCCTGTACAGTCCTACTCACTCTACTAACTTCTTCGCTCACTCCTTCACTATTCAAGCTAACCAGCTTTGGAATTCTCTTCCCGTTTCTATCCGACAAGCTCCTTCTCTCAACTCCTTCAATATTCCTGCCAACTACGGTAGGTCTTGCTACCGCTTGTCCTGGTACTCTGCAGGGCGATTGCCTCTTGGAAAAGAATCACTACCTTCTCTCCAGGTAGGTTCCAGAGATGTACGCACGCTCACCTCCCGCGGCTTTCGCTGCTGGCGGTTCGATCCCCGTTCAGGACGCCAGAGAAGCTGACTCCCACATCTCCAGTGTGGTACCGGAACTGTTGGCGTGCTCACTACCCGGCGCTTATTGCACCTGTCCAGACTTACTCCTACGTGGCTGGATCGGCCGAAGCAGTACTAGCGTAGCTCTACTTGCTATCCAGGCAAGTGCCGGAGATGCTTCCCCGCCAGTAAACAAACCAGCAGTTCCGCTTAATTGACAACTCACGTGCTCCGCGTTGTTTTCGCCCAGAGCCCACGTGGCCGGCTACGACAACACTAGAACGGAACAATAGATTGTTGTGATTTTTGGCACATAGATGTTTGAAAAGGTGGGAAATGACATAATTTACTATTTAGCATAGTTCCCGATGGATTTGGGTAAAACTCATTTACACGCTTGCGCACGTCGGCGTCGCAATGGAGCAACGAATTAACGTGATTTTTTGTATAGAATTGGTGGAGGAGGTGGAAAGTGACATAGACTGCTAATCAAAATAGCCCGATTTAGTTTCTGAGGGATCTGGAGAAAACTAATGTCCACGCTCGCGAGCCGCACGCGCACCACTCACCCTCAAAGACAGTCATAAAAACGATGTCCACGCGGGCAAAGCTGCGGGCAAAAGCTAGTACATAAATTAATTCAGAAACAAATGACACTCAGTCATCTGGCCCCAAACTAGTATTCCCTGTACTATAGGAACTAGAGACTGATTATCCAGGGCTGATAGAAAACATCCAGAAACAGAACAAAACAAACACCCTTGTTTGTCATCATCATCATATTAGCTGAAAATCGTCTACTGCTGGACAAAGGCCTCCCTCATTGCAAGGATTTCCACGACGTTCGGTCCTGCGCTACCCGCATCCATCGGCTTCCCGCGATCTACATTAGGTCGTCGGTCCACCGCGTGGGAGGCCTGCCTACGCCAAGTTTCCCGGTGCGCGGTCGCCACTCTAGAAATGTACTGCCCCAACGGCCATCTGCTCTACGAGCTATGTACCACTTCAGTTTAGCGATTCTGTGAGCTATGTCGGTTACTTTGGTTCTTCTGCGGATCTCCTCGTTTCTGATTCGATCACGCAAAGAAACTCCGAGAATAGCACGCTGCATTGCTTGTCAATATAATGTTTTCGTTGGGTGGGAATCGAGCTGACGATCCTTAGCCTTACAAGCAGGAACACGGACCGCTACGCCACCGAGTCAGTCACCACTACACCACTGAATCAGAAATGATGATAATTCATGAAATTACGTTTTTTTATTCCGAAAACTAACTTTTCCAGCCCTCGTCACCAAAATCATTCACCCAATACATCAAATACTTACTAACCTTGGACTGAGTCAACTTTATTACTGCGCTACATCGCAAATATCCATTACATTACCAACTTATCTGTAAGGAATCCATCCTAAACTAATATTGATGTTCGGTTTATATAGTTAGTTACCCACCCTCGCCATAAAGTCCTCGGGCTCATCAGCAAAAAGCTCGTTATTATAATCGCCAGTTACGGCAAATATTGCTCTGAGAATAGAAAGTAACGAAGTTTATGGATAATAAACACGGTAGCTGCAAAAATTGTATCTGTAATTATTACATAAGAGCTACGTTATTTAGTTAGTACTTATTAGTCAGGTCCACTATCTGATGATGATAGAGAATGTTTTGGAAAGGTTACAGTATATAATATAAGCAATAAGTAAAACAATTTATTCATTTGTCCATTTGTTTTCTTAGATTTTACAAAATAACTGACTAAAACCTATAGGAAAAATGTTTTTTTTGATGTGTAACATCTTTGCTCTCGCTTTCCTGCAATTTGTGGGAGTGATTTCGTGAAATGGGACGGCAATGTGTAACATGGGACGGAAATGTGTAACAGGAAGTCGCGAAAGCGCGGAATTCTACTTTACGAGAGTCCGACTCGCACTTGGTCGGTTTTTTTCGTTACTGTCAGATCCGCCACCCAGGTACAATATCGTCATTAAATCTAACTAACCTAAAGTATTTTGTCACATGTTACACATCATATGCGAGTACTGTAGGTCTCGCTCGAATTTTTTTTAAAGTGAAACTTTTATTACATCGTCTCAATTTTTTTAAATAAATAAACAATTCATAGTTAGTTGTATAGGAAATTTATAACACCGCTAGTTTTCAATGATCGGTTACATTCTATGACTGTTGTATTAGTATCAAGGCACAGTTTAGATATTAGTACTAACGTAATCAAGATATACCACTTACAACTTAGGAATAGTAAGCAGTCGCGATGGCCGAAACCGGCTGAGGAGGATATACATACATGCATGGGTATTTACAATGATACTAAATATACATAATTTTATTGTCATCGTCATCATATCAGCTCATATACGTCCCCACCGAGAGGCTCGAGCCTACCCTGAATTAGGGCGATCGGGCCTTAGTCGACCACGCGGGCCCAGTGCGGGTTGGTCGACTTCACACACAACCTTCGAGTTTCTTCGCAGGTGTACCGTCATCGAGTGTACCAAATTTCCAGTACAACAATGTCTTTAGGATGTTGTTGGGGCTGCCCCGCTTCTGCAGTGCTTCTGGAATGTTTGCGGATGCTCGAACAGATGGCTTTGCCGCTATTTCGCATCGTATGTTGCATCCCTAGTGCGGACCAGCAACAACATTGTAAAGACAATAGTAGCAAAACAGGACTGCCCATATATTCACCACTGTGTGCAAGGTGGCTATCAGATAGCCTCTGTTGTCTGTCAGGTGGACATCTGGACATGGAAAGTATTATTATTTATTTCTCGAATTGCCTACTAACATAGTTTGTAAGCTCGTTACTAATAACATATGGATTAAATTTAAAGTTAAATTATTTTATTTATTCATTAAATTTCAAATCAATCGGTCAACATGAAGGGGGTAAAATTTCATTTACTAGATTTGACCTACACAAGACACAAACAGGCAAGCCAAACAAAACCATTTAAAAACCGAACAAAGCCAACTTTTACACGCTTCATGCGTAAAAATTAATTTAAAAATAATGAACACTATAAAAACCTAAAAAATACGCATTAATAGCAAACCGAATTAATTAGTGATATTTTTTTTTCCATTTTTTTTTGTATTGTCATTGGTTTACGTGTGTAAATTTTCGATTTATTCCGACGTCTTGAAGTGGGTGAAAATACGTTCAAAGATAAGCTACAGACATAAATACAGGAAGATACAGATAAAGCTAATATAAAGCGTATAACTATCGTATATCTGCTACTTAGAATATAGGAATATAAATTCTTTATTTGCTAGAATATATTTATATTATCACACATACTGCAAGATCTTGAAAATTTGTGTTGGCTGTAAAGTAACAGTATTCAACCATTATAACCTACGCAAATGTTTAAATTTCAAAATAATGTTATGTAATTATTTTATTTAGTCCTAAGTTTATACATTTTTATAACTGACTTTACTTTTTTAGTTCAGAAACCTAAGTACCGTAGCTAAAGTGGATCGAATTTGAATTAAAAAAAACTAAAGAATGAAAATTCGGGAAAAATGGTAGACCATAAAATTGAAGGTCCTTAAGTACCTACCTCGGTTGTTCCGAAAATTGTTAGCCACAGAATAAATACAATCTCTTTTTTCCTCAAACTATTTTGAATTGACAGCTAATTTCAATACAAATCTCCTTGGTGAAAATCGTTGGCCACCTACGTGTAGTTTTTTTTATTTTTTATTTTTAGGATATCTGTTTTTTTTTGTTTGCAACAACGGACGTCTCGTGGGAAGCTTTTCGTGCTATGATTTTCTATGATTATAAACGAGGGTTATCCTTCAAGGAATCTCACGAAAATTTACAAGGTGCTTTTGGGGAGTCTGCTCCTCCGTTTTCAGAATTTACTTATTGGTTTCGTAAATTTAAACGTGGTCGAGAGAACCTAAACGATGAACTCAGACCTGGCCGACCACCAACTGCAGTAACTCATGAAAAAGTCATCAGGGTAAAGTGGCTAATGCGGGAAAATAGACACATGACCCATGGGGTGATTGAGGCTGAACTAAAAATTGGATCACATGCAGTTTCCGCCGTCCTACATGAACAACTTAATCTTGGATCTACAGCTACGATCCTCTCACGAAGCAGCAATCCACGCAATGAGTGTTTGGAGAGGACCAGCTGCCCACAAAAGTTGTTCGCAGTTGTAGAACGTAGGAAACGTAGAAATTGCGGTTTTTTTTCGACGCTGTAGACCGGTAACAATAATTTCGCTAGAAGAGCGTAGAACCGTTACTAGTGAATGGTACTGCGAAGTTTGCCTGCCTCAAGCTTTCGGGGAGTTGAATAGCAAGGGAGCGGCGTCCGTGGCATTCTTTTTCACCAAGATAACGTGCCCGTTCACACAGCTGTCATGGACTATTTGACAACTTCGGGGGTACAAATGTTAACCAACCTCCGTACAGCCCAGATTTAGCTCCGTTCGATTTTTTTTTATTTCGTGCGCTAAAATTCAACACTGCAGACGAGGCCGTCGAAGAATTTCGGCGGTTATTTTTCGACCTCCCGGAAGATACGTTTATTAAATGTTTTAAAAGCTAGTTCACCCGAATACATAAGTGCGTAGGGGTTGGAGGAGAATATTTTAAAAAGCTCTAAATATTTTTTTTCCATATTCTAACTATTTTTCATTTCACTAACTATTTTTGGAACAGCTCACGTACGTTGAAACCAACATTGACTACGCCCCCCCGCTACGCTCACTTTCCGAACACTTGAAGGGTTTAACGGTTAAATAAAATGAAAAAGGGCAACAACCTAATGTCTCTTGAAAACACTCAATATTACATGTTGGGAGTAAACATGTTGATGTAACACAATATTTTTCCAGTCAACATGCTTGTTTCTGATGAAGAGACTATTATCTTTAATTTAAAACTTTACGGTAAATAATCTACACATTCGGACTTTTAACATCATCGCCATCGGTCTTATCAAAACTCGTTTTTCATACAAATAAAAAAAAACAATGAATGAGCTGATTTTCACGACACTGTGTACACATATGCAAGACAGAAAATTGTTCAGTGTATTGGCTACTTTAAAAAAAAAGTGATTTAAAATTTTTAGTCATTTTAAGATTTTCATAGTAACCTTAAAATTTGCTTATCCTATTTAAAATAAAGTATTTTGAACAAGTTGTCGAAATTTTGAAAAAAATCCTGTCTTGATTATGTTTTATTAAAATCGGTTCATCCATTTTTAAGAAGCCATTATCTTTAATTTGTTCGGAAAAAGAATTTTGTTAATAAGGCGTTTTAACACCATACAGCGTGTCCTTTGCTGGAACATGGGTGTCTTCCAATAGTTTAGCGTCAAGAATAGATCAGCTTGTGACGAAGTCACCCTGTTTAGTTTCATGTCCATCTGTTTTGACAGTCATTTTTTTCTTTTAACTTTGTTTTTGCAATCAAAAATTTTGACTTTTTCTTTTCTGACGTTGCATTTATCATCATCATAGTATCACATACCTTTTTTTACTGTTTTCGTGTTAAATTTTTAAGAATCTGGCTTCTTTTTGAGGGTTCTGTACCCAAAGGGTAAAACGGGACCCTATTACTAAGACTCCGCTGTCCGTTGTCTGCCCGTCTGTCACCAGGCTGTATTTCATGAACCGTGATAACCGTGACAGTTGAAATTTTCACAGATGATTTAATTCTTTTGCCGCTATTACAACAAATACTAGAAAATTTGAAAATGTGAAAAAATAAGGGGGTCTCCATACAAAAAACGTGTCTTATTTTAACATAAAGAAACTAGCGCCATCTAGTATGATGGTACGGAACCCTTTGTGTGCGGTTCTGACTCGCACTTGGCTGGTTTTGATTTTTCTTAAGCTGCTGGTAAAACACATTAGTTTACTAAATTGAACCCTATCCCGCTGCCCTCCAAGTCTTCTGATTTACTTGTGCCAGCAACGATGCGGTACGGGCGGTGCGTCAAGGCTGCAAGCTTACCATCATCATCATCATCATCAAAACCTCGATGCTGTATGAGACAACGACGACTTTGATTTTGATTCTTCCAATCCTGGTCGGTCTGATTAAGTTAGGTGTTTTATACATATAGGTTTTTAAGCGCAAGGTTGTTTTATGTGTCCTTTATTAAGGCGAGGTTTGGTTGGATCAGTTGTCTCTGTTTTTTTCTTTACTTCTAAAAAGAGGAAAGAAAATTACCACACTTTTTCAATGGTTTTTCGTTCCAATCAAAAACTACAATGAAAGTATAAAAAATAATAACTACTCGCTTTGTATTATCATTACAAATAATTTTGAATATTTTTTAAAATTTATACTTCATAATATTAGTCATAACTAGAGTTGAAAGTAACGGTGTAGACCACAGACTTATATCTAAATATATGGTTTGTGGTGTAGACCTACCTATCTTTGGAATTTTATTCTATCGAGCCAAACTGCTCAATCGCATTTCTAATAGCTTTTGACTTTAAGGAACATCATCAAAAATAAGGGTATTTTTTCCAACCTTGGGTGTTCTATCGTTTAGGAGTAATTGAGGTCAAAAATAACGAAAATCTGTAATAAATAATACCGCCTTAATTGAGGCTTCCTCGTAAAAGTAGGTAGAGTTTTTACTTTTCTCAGGAATAGGGGCGAAAACTTGTAAAAAATTAAGTGGAAACGTATCGGGGGCTCGGGGCAGATTGCCGTTGGTTTAACGTGAAACAATTTAAATTTTCCTCCGTGAGTTGATAACTAAATGAGGTTTGCTTGTTCCAATAAATGAGGTTGTTATACAACAGGGATGACGAATGCTAGTCATCTGATTTACTTTTTATCATGTGTAAAAAACGACATTTTGTTCTAAAAATGTTTAAAATACCTAGGCGTTCCGTCATAGTTTTGCAGCGTCATTTATGTACTCATTTTGTGATTTTGGTCAGTTAAAAGTCGAAGAATTGATGGAAAACAAAACGAGTAAGGTTTTCCGAAGTTTAAGTAGGAGGGCAATTTAGGGATCAGGAGTTCATAGTTTATTTCTGATGCTGTCGTCATCCCTGTTGTCACGGTTCTACCGGAAACAGATCTCAGTCTCTTTCGTTATACAGGATGTAACAAAATTGGTGTACGTCCCGTTAACTGGGGCTTCTACTCAACATGCTGAACAAGTTTTGTTCTACGACTTTGCTGAAATCGCAAAAATAAAATTTTACTCTTCATACAAATTGATCAGCTGATCGACCAATTTTGTGCATTTTAGTATGGAGGGTCCAATTTTTTTTTGAGAATTGACTATGGGTACCTTGGGGAAAGTTGTTCAGTATGATGAGTAGTTAACGGTTAACCAATTTGGTACACCCTGTATACATTGCATTTCAGTTTTCTCTTTAAGACGTTTTACGTCAAAAATCTTAATATTTCTTTTTACTACCTATCTACAAAGTCTGTATAGGGACACTTATAGGTATAACGTCAGGCCCTTGTCATCATCTCACCCGATGGTGACTGATGATGATGCCGAAGATTGAAGCGGGGTTACCAAGATTTCCTAACGCAATGGGGGAACTCGCTATCTTTTGTTATCAATGCCGGAACACATCAATGCTGTTAACATCGATGTTTGGTGGCAAGACTTAGATAATATGGTGGTAGCTAGCTAGCCAGGCGGGCTTAGAAGACTTGCTAAGTAAGACCCCGCCTGGAATCGAACACCACGGAGGCGCTTGAAAGGAGGCGCAGAAATTGTGTTATAAATAAAGTTTATCTATTCTCATATCGAATTAATCGAATTGTAAACGTCAAAACGAGTTTATATAAACATACTTTCCTCAAACGAGTTTGTTATTTTCTTTTACACCCATATGTCATATGACGTTTTTCAATACAGTTGTGAGAAAACAGGTAAAATAAAAAACTACCGTGACAGTAAAACAAAATACATGGGTAACATAACTATTAAGTTTTCGGCAACTAAGGTACGTTATACGACTTATAGCTAATTTTAAATGTCCGGGGAGTAATCACACTTTGCTTATCCATATACATACACTTAAGTATATTTTTTATTAAACATATATTAAATTATTGATAATTTTATTCGTATTCACAACTGAAACATCTCAATTCAGTTTTACGAAATTTGCGATGAATTTTAGCTAGCACACGTACGCATGCGTAAGTTTTTTTTAAATATTATCATAAACAGACTACAATAAGGCTTGTATTATATCATTATAAGCAATAAAACCTCCTTAGAAAAGGTGGCATATTCCTTGGTATGTAGCGCGGTAACACTTATTCGTTCTTCTTTCATTCGACCTTTTTTAAAAACCAAATTCCATTAATCATTCAACATTTCCATATATTTTTATTAAAAATAAATTAAATTAAAATATCTTGTTGCTTTCTTTAAAGAAAGACCTATCTTGGGTAAGTTAAATAATGTTTTGTTTAAATTATTTAATGTGTAAATACATTTTTTAATATCTTTGTCCTTTTTTGTGGGTTTCTCCCCATGGTCCAACTACAATGTCCAACTGGTTGTACCAAAGGGAATTTTTTTCCCGGTGGAAATCATTAATTTTCATTCCCCTTCGTACAACTATTTCAAAGGGTTTAACAAGGGCATACCTATTCAAGATGAAGTGAAGTAAAAATAATTTAAGAAATGAATTTGGTAGGTTTCTTATCTCAAAATTAAATTCTGTGAGCATTTTTAAAAACCCACGCCCTGCCGTACAACTAACTGTCCGTCGTGCCACAGGTGTAACCTATACGCTTCATTCATATTTATTATCTTTTCTTCAAAAAGATATAACCCAAAGGGAATTTATTCAGCTAGCGTTATGTACTGACCTCACGGAGGAACAACCTATCTCTTTTAAAATTCTCCTATCAAAACTCTTAAAGAAAATTATGTATCTTTGGTTATATATTTTATAATTGTTCCTCCGAGCTAGAAATTTTTAAAAAGTGGTAATGTAAAAGCACGTGTGCGGTAAAATCACTTGACTGGCATATAAAGGACCACTTTTTGAGCAACTGTATAATTATTTTCTTCTAATGGAACGCATATGCGCCATTTTATAGCATTACAAAAAAGTTTTTATTTATTTTTTTACCAATCGAGCTTTTTTCCTTCGTCATTGTATTTACCTGTCTGTGACAGTGCCCGCTTTAGCGCATGCGCGATGATGTGCTGGGTATTGGAGCTATAATACGTTTTGTTGTAGGTACTGAAATTCGTGGGTTTTTTTTTCTACTCTTTTAACTTTGGTCTTTTATATAGTAAGAATCAATTCCAATGTATGGATTAGACAAAGTAGTGTATGAAACTGCACCTAACTAGGTATGCAACAGTTTCATAACCTACAATTATTGAATTGCATTATGTTGATGCATGTAGCGTTTGAAACACAATGTAGTATAATTATTACATCTGCATGGAAAGGAACTGACCAATAAGCAAACTAGGACACACAATCCTTAGTGACACGTCACCGGGAACCACAAATCGATACCCGATGGAGCTTTGTCCCCAAAACCTGTCTATTACCAATACTCAATCATATTTATAGTTTGCATGACACGATAAGGCAATGCTATTTGTCAGTTGTCACACAAAAGTTCAACAAATTTAAGTAAAACATAATAAAAGTTTAATATATTATTAGTTCAAAATTTTACTTTGTTTTTTTTGTAGGCTACTTTTTATCCCGTAAAAATACCATATAGTCCGATACAGTTCCTGAGGAAACTGAAAAAAAAAACTTTTTTAGGGTTCCGAAGTCAACAAGAAAATTTGCCATGTCCGTCTGTCCGGGGCTTAGCTCAGAGACTATTAGTACTGGAAAGCTGCAATTTTTTGTTGACGTACCCTATCGCGTGGGGTATCGTTGAATAGGTCTTTCAAAAGTACTGAGGGTTTACTCAGACCATTTTTAAATTCAGGGATCGGTTTGTTAAATATTAAGTCAAACACACCCCCCCCCCCCGCCCCTACCAAAAAAAATTATAATCAATTAAAAAGGAAATAACACGGCTAAGAAGACTTTCTTAGTTTAGGAGTAATAGTCGACAAAAAAATGTTTACAGATTTTCCATACAAAGATGGTTGAGGGGGTGGTTGGGTTGTTGGGGTGCTAATCAGAATAGCCCGAAATCGTTCCGACGGATCTGGAGGAGACTCACTCATATCTACACTCGCGAGCCGCTATGACAGTCATGAAAACGATGTCCACGCGGGCGAAGCCGCGGGCAAAACCTTGTACATATATAATTATGGAAAACAGGTACGAGTTGTACTTATTACTAGTAGATATCCATATTTCTTATAAAATAACTAAAAACTGGGCAAAGTTAATTTCCGTTTTTTGTAGTTATGATTTTTTATGTATGCTTTAAGTATGCCTACTTCGTATAGTGAACTGATTACTTTTAAACATATATTTTACGCAGTTTTTCGTAAAAATTGGGTCGATTTTATGTGAACATGAGAGGGCTTTTCAATTTATCGTGTAAACAAGAGGGCGAGTGAAGGGCAACATGTCATGTTACAAGTACGTCTATATACAGGATGGTGTAAAAAATAAGTTTGAAATTTAAAGTGCTTGATCAAAATCGACTACGACTAACGTCATAGCATGGGCGGATCGCTACATTGAGACTGATGATTTTTTGTAATCTCCTTTACGTTATCTAATTTTAACCCCCTATACACAGCCTGAACACGTGAGACAGTGTTCTGTGTAGTAGGTCAACCTATAGATACTTGCGGTTGGCATGTATCTACACGTTTATTTTTATGTCGTCCGTTCAATATAGGGCAGTTCAGATTGCTACAGTTTAGAGAGTTTGCAAGTTTCCATTGGACTCCACAACCTACTTTGGATGTTGAAAGTTATTGTGATCGTAAATAAATCTCTATTTAACACTTTAAACTTTCACGATTATTTATAATGACAAATTGAAAGCCGGGCTTGAGTGTTTTTATTAGACATAATATGAGCAGGTATTGATGTTGTTTTTACCTCAACGTTTCGACTATGCTTCGATAGCCGTGGTCATATGCTTCGAATCCGATGACACCGCGGCTTCAGTCTACTCGCGACCACGGCTAACGAAGTATAGTCGAAACGTTGAGGTAAAAACAACATCAATACATATTTTAAATAAATTCACGTCAAGTCCCGTTTTCAATTTCTCAAATCTCTATTTGTTCATCGTGATCATTTCAGACGGAACACGTGTAATATTTAAAATAGGCCTCTAGGGCCATAAACTATACTTAATTATTTGCCACCATTTAGGCAGGAAAGTGTTGGCAACCCCTAAATAAACAATTTGACAGCTGACTTAACAGACATTGCACAACACGAAAATACTTCTACCTTGTAGTTGGCAACACTAATAAATTAGGCAGGATAGCGCTTCATGGAGTTAATTGATTCTGTGAATTCGGATAAGCAATTTTGCCCAAGTTACTCTTGAAGTCCCTTGATTGATATGTTTAACTCGATTTCACAAACTCTTAATCCCTTTCATTTCTGTTACTAAACCTTTATCTACCCTGAGCAAACTTAAGAAAGGTTTAAGGTCAAACTCAAAATATTTCCGACTTCCAATTAAATTATAGGAAGGTACTCGTGGTTTTCCGATGTCCTTGGAGACTTTCACCTCGACAGAGACTCCTAAACATCCAGAAATTATGATTTCAGTTTCGTAACTTTCAGAAAACACGAGTAACTGTCCACTTACAAGTCTTATCTCGAACGTTCTCGAAGCTTTGCAAAATATATCTCGTTCCTTTGTTTATACAGCTTGTGTAAGGTTTTCAGACAAATGAGCTTACAGAACTGGATTTCTAGGTCACGAATACGTTTGTTGTCGCTGTTAGATATTGGTCTGTTGGTCCCCTTTTGCAATGGGGAAATTATGAATGAGTTTTAAGATAAGCGCGACTTAATGTAATATCGCAGGGTTTTCAATGAGTTAATAAGACAGACGTATGTGCTGTATGTATGTGTATAAACGGGCAGTTTTTTAAGGTTCTGTTTCCATAAGGTTATTAATAAGCCTACGCTGTCTGTTTGTCCGTCTGACCTAAAAAATGTGTACATTTTGAATCGTAGTAGTAAGCCCGACAAACAGCACAAAGTCAAATTATATATATTTTATACGAGTACTATGACAAAGTTAATTCAGGGTAGGCTCGAGCCCCTCAGTGGCGATATATATGAGCTGATATGATGATGATTATGAAGGAGATGTGACAGCCAAAGTGTAATGAAAACGTTATCAAAAACTTTCAGCTTATTTTCCTAAAATTTTGTGTTTAAATTGAGAGTTTCTTGAAACTTGATGTAAAAAAAAATACTTTCTTACAAACAAATCAGTTTATTGACCAATTTTTATATGAGCAGGTCCCTTTTTATGATCCGTTTTTAAATTTTCTACTAGTTTATGACTTGCTTCTCTCGGTGGTATTAATTATTTAACAAATAATATAATAAGGGGGCTGAAGTTCCCCCTTAATTTATTATTTGTTAATAAGTTCGCCATAGTTACACATTTTCGCGATAGAGCAAAACCAAAAAAACTTTTAAAACTGGTTTTTGTATGGGGAATGGCTAGTACGAGTACTAGAAACGCGTTTTAAAAAGTTTTTGATTTTGCTCTGCCGTAAAAACGAACGGTAACAAATACCTATAAGCGTGAAATTTGGTACCTATTATTACAGAACAAGCCGTAAAATAAAACAATAAATAGCAAAAACCGGCCAAGTGCGAGTCGGACTACCACACCGAGAGATCCGTACCATCACACCTCTCTACACTTAAATGATATAACAATGATACATTGTAAGTACTTGTATGTTTTTCGGTGAAAAAATCCTTAACTGAAGTAAAAAGTGGTTACAAAGTTTGTCGTTGGCAACGGTATAAGCCTTAAAGTTAAAAATAAGTTAGGTTAGTGTTAATGGATTCCTTTGGGAAAGTTGTTATATTAATTTGTTTTTGTCTCACAGATATGAGAACGAGAAGAGCGCTCTCGTGGTGTCGGTGGTCTCCTGCCAGGGCTTGCCCGGCCGGGAGCCAGCTGGCCCCGATCCATACGTCAAGCTGCAGCTGTTGCCCGACAAACAGCACAAAGTTAAGACTAGGTGAGAAGACACTATTAAGCAAAGCCTCCCATTCGGTGGACTGACGACCTTGTGAAAGCCGCTGGATGCTGGCTGCGCAGGACCGGTCGTTCTGAAATCCTTGGGGGAGGCCTTTGTGCAGTGGTGGACGTCGTTATCGGCTGATATGATGATGATAAAGGCTTGGCTTTATTATTGACAGTAGTTTCAAGTTCGTGAATGAAACCGAGTTTGATAACAGTAAAACAAGGTATTCTGACACAGTCCGGAAGAAAGTCGGTCTCGATCTATACATCAAGCCGCAGCTCCCGACAGACAGCACAAAGTCAAATTATATATATTAGTACGAGGACTTTGACAAAGTTAATTCAGGGTAGGCTCGAGCCCCTCAGTGGCGATATATATGAGCTGATATGATGATGATGATGAAGGAGATTGACAGCCAAAGTGTAATGAGAACGTTATAAAAAACTTTTAGCTCATTTTCCTAACATTTTGTGTTTAAATTGCGAGTTTCTTGAACCTTGATGTAAAAAAATTACTTTCTTACAAACAAATCAATCTATTGACCAATTTTTATACGAACAGGTCCCTTTTTATGATCAATTTTTATCTACTAGTTTTTTTATTTATTTATTTATTCACAATTGGTAAACCCTTGACAACATCTCACCTGGTGGTAAGTGACGATGTTGCCGAAGATGGAAGCGGGCTTACCAAGATTCCCCAACGCAATGGGGAACTGGCTATCTTATCTTCATGCCGGAACACACCAATGATATCAACATTGATATTTGGCGGCAAGACTTAGATAAGATGGTGGTAGCTAGCCAGGCGGGCTTAGAAAATGCCCTACCACCAACCAAACCGAGTCTTACAATTGACCCCGCCAGGAATCGAACGTAACGTGTGTAAAGCCAGTGAACTTTGCCTCTGAGCTACGGAGGCGGTTTACGACTTGCTTCTCTCTTTGATATCTTTTTTACTAAGATTACTAAGCTAAATCTCTGATGAAATATTTCCTATATTTAACTCAAGGCTATTTATTACTAAATTACATCTTTAGGCCTTGCGACTCTCGTTGATGTCTTTTCTATCAAGTTAAAACTTGTAACACTCGTTTATGGATTTTCTATCAAGTTATAACTTGCAATACTTGATGTCTTTTTTACCAAGTTAAAAGTTGCAACACTTGTCAATATCATTTTTACTAACCTAAATTATTAAAGAAATATTTCTTACATCGTAATACTCAACTACATCTTGCAACTCTCGTCGATGTCCTTTCGACTAAGTTATAAGTAATGTTTATGACACTCGTTGATGTTATTTCTACCAAAGTAAAAGTTGCGATACTTGTCGATCTTTTATACTAACCTGATTCATTGATGGAATATTTCTTACTTCATAACACTCAGCTACATCTTGCAACTCTCGTTGATTTCCTTTCGTCTAAGTTGCAACTTACGACACACGTTGATGTCTTTTTTACTAGTCTATGAATAAGTTGCGCCTCGCGTTGCAATAATTTCTAATTGGCATTTTAGTCAACCTTTTGCATGGCTGGTTGATGTTTTTTCTGCTAAGCTACTAATTCCAATCGGCTTTCATCTCTTGTTTCTGAATCTTGTTTTGGTGTCTTGTTGATATTTTTTCTACTAAGCTACTATTTCCAATAGGCTTTCATCTCTTGTTTCTGAACCTAGTTTCATTTTCTTGTTGATATCTTTTCTACTAAGCTACTATTTCCAATCCGTTTCATCTCTTGTTTCTGAACCTTGTTTTGTTGATATCTTTTCTACTAAGCTACTATTTTCAATCCGTTTTTATCTCTTATTCTGAACCTTGTTTTGTTGTCTTGTTGATATCTTTTCTACTAAGCTACTATTTCCAATCCGCTTTCATCTCTTGTTTCTGAACCTTGTTTTGTTGTCTTGTTGATATCTTTTCTACTAAGCAACTATTTCCAATCGGCTTTTATCTCTTGTTTCTGATCCTTGTTTCGTTGTCTTGTTGATATCTTTTCTACTAAGCTACTATTTCCAATCCGCTTTCATCTCTTGTTTCTGAACCTTGTTTTGTTGTCTTGTTGATATCTTTTCTAATAAGCTACTATTTCCAATTGGCTTTCATCTCTTGTTTCTGAATCTTGTTTTTTTTTCTCGTTGAGGACTTTTCTACTAGGCTACTACTTCCAATCGGCTTCCATCTTTTGTTCTTATTTTGTTGTCTCGTTCTTTCTTAATTTGTTGTCTCGTTGATGTCTTTTATATAAGCCTTATACTTCTTTCTAATCGGCTTGCATCTCTTGTTTTGTTCTAACTTGAAGCGATTAATGTGAGTCTTTGTGTTTGTGATCATAATAATGCAATAAAATTTGACATTTCTTTCATTTCTATACGGCTAACTTAAATTTGGAGTTGTTTTGAAAAAAAGGTACGTATTCGTTGTGTCAGTTCTCGAAGCATAGTGAGTGATTTTCTGTTTTCGTAGCTATTACTTACTATCGAAATATAGTCCGTTTTTAAATTAACATGAAACACCGATTTAAAGAAAGTGACTTACAACCATTTTTATCCCACTTCAAAAAAGGAAGACGTTCTCAATTCGTCGGAAACATTTTTTTAAATTTTTCAGATTCCGATGCCTCGAAACATTTTTTTCTATGAAATTAGAAAATGCACTGTTGTTTGCTGCGAGAATGAAACTTAACTTAAACTATATTTTTTGATACAGGGTGGTGCGCAAGACCAGGTGCCCGGTGTACGACGAGGACTTTACTTTCTACGGACTGGCGCCACATCAGCTAGCTGCAATTACACTGCACTTCGTCGTGCTCAGCTTTGACAGGTGACTATATATAGTATTAACTTTATTCATCCCAAATTAGGTAAAAGCAAAGTTCTTTTTCTCCTTTTCTGGTTATAATTTTTTATTCAAATTTTTTATGTCGAGTGAAAAGAGATAAGCAAAAATCTCGATGGTGTAACACTAATGACAAGTGAAGGTCACGGCTATACCGGATGACCTCTTAATATGACCGTCTCTTTGCTGAGAATCAAAGCTATTCCCAATCCATCATAAATAACGTTGAACAACTTGGAGGAAATAACTAGGCTAGTTATTTCCCCGAGTTGAACACGGTTGAATTTCTGAAAACGACACTTAATAAATTAACGCGATAAGCGTACTCATCGCACGATTCCCAGCAAGCAACCCAAAGTTATCAAGCTTTCACTTGTTTTGAACAAATCACATTGACAAGATAACGTCAAATAAACTTCATTTGTTTTCAAACGCACCCAATTGTATTAATTTAAATTATTCACCTACCTTATTACCTCGTTTAATAAGTTTGAAACTCTTTTGAAACGGCACTTATTAAATTAACGCGATAAGCATACTCATCGCACGATTTTCAGCAAGCAACCCAAAGTTATCAAGCTTTCAGTTATTTCGGCCAAAACATATTGTCAATGAACTACAATTAAACTTCCTTTTTTTAAACTCACTTCTTTTGTTAATTTGAATTATTCACTTGAATTTATAAGGTTTCGTAAGTCAGTTTGATGAAAAAGTGGGAACTTACTTACTTCAAAGTTTAATAAGTATTTTTATTATCACATTTTGGTATTGCAGATACTCCAGAGACGAAATAATAGGTGAAGTGGTGGCTCCACTGTCTAGTCTGCAGCTGCAAAGCGGCGAGGCCATGGCCCTGTGCCGAGAGATCCAGCCCCGCAGTCTCAAAGTAAGATAATGAGCCGAGTATTAATTATACGGGATACCCAAGCCAAAGTATATATATTAGTACTAACGTCCCATGCATCACAAAGGGCCTTTGTGTCTACATCGCCTTTCATGCCTGTTTCTTAGCTACACATAATATCAAAAATATATATTTCTTTATCAAAACTTGGCTGCCCGCAGTACAGCACTTGACCTGAGTAATATTGAACTTAATCATCATCATCAATGTTGGTCCATACCTGGAAATCCTCCGAAAACTCGCAATTTTTGTCAATTTTCGGCCCTGAGCCCTGCGCATACAACTGTCGCAAGCAACTTTACGTAAATCATCGCTTCCCCTAACTGGGGGCGTCCCACACTACGTTTGCTTGCACGTGGTCTTCACTCCATAACTTATATTTGTTCTTTGCAGATGCGCAGCGTAGGCCGTGGCGAGGTGTTAGTGTCTCTCTGCTGGCAGCCTGCCGCCGCGCGTCTGACTGTCGTGCTGCTCAAGGCGCGCAACTTGCCCAAAATGGACGTCACCGGCCTCGCCGACCCGTGAGTACTGCCCCGTTGCGTTTCTAAACCATGATGCATTATCTATTGCCTCAATGTCGTGATGCTCTAGGCGCACAACCTGCCCAAGATGGACGTCACCGGCCTCGCCGATCCGTGAGTACTGCCCCGTTGCGTTTCTAAACCATGATGCATTATCTAGTGCCTCAATTTTGTTATGCTCTAGGCGCACAACCTGCCCAAGATGGACGTCACCGGCCTCGCCGATCCGTGAGTACTGCCCCGTTGCGTTTCTAAACCATGATGCATTATCTAGTGCCTCAATTTTGTTATGCTCTAGGCGCACAACCTGCCCAAGATGGACGTCACCGGCCTCGCCGACCCGTGAGTACTGCCCCGTTGCGTTTCTAAACCATGATGCATTATCTAGTGACTCAATTTTGTTATGCTCTAGGCGCACAACCTGCCTAAGATGGACGTCACCGGCCTCGCCGACCCATGAGTATTGGCCTGTTTCGTCTGTAAACCATGATGCATTATTTAGTGCTTGAAATACGTGCTGCGCAAGGCGCGCAACCTGCCCAAGATGTAAGTCAGTGGCCACCCCGACCCATGAGTCCGTCGCGTTGCGTCACTGGATTCTTATAGTGACATCCATGAGGAAGAACGGTTCTTAAGCGCGAACCGGTAGACGTAATGTCAGACGGGCCCCTACCACCGACAGGTAGTGAAACCCGCAGGAAGCCGCTGAATGCAGTGCTCAGGGTCACTCCACGACGCCCATATATAGGTAACATTAGAAATCTTTCTGTTGTTATGATAAGTAACTAGGCGACCGAGCTTTGCTCGGCGTCTGGTTATGTTGCGCCATTTGTAGTTGAATAATTAAACTAAAACAACTAACATTTTTAGTTTTATCTGTGAAACCGGATTTTCTAAGAGATGGTACCTATCTAGATAGATAGGCTTGGAAAGAAAAACATGACTAAACACAAAATTTCATCCAATTCATTAGAGCCGTTTCCAAGAAACTAAATTTAAATGAATCGCTCGCTTATAGTACGACAATGATATGAGTATCTAGTCCTTTAAAGTCGTGCTGGCATGTTGCTCGTATAGCCATTATAGCCATGTAGCTGAAATAGGTATAGAATCGAAATGTAAGAAAATTACTAGGAAAATTGAAAGGAAACCAAGATTTCTGTCGAGGAAACCATACCTACGTAAACTTTTATCCGTTTCAAACGTTGCAGGCCCGTGTACATCTACCATGTTTGCATTGAGTCATCAACCTATTGAAAATACAATGACAAAACGAAGACAGATAAAAAAAATTGTACGAACTGTGGAGATCGTATGAATCCAACGTTAACTCATCTACGCCTCCTTTGCCATCTTTACATCCGCGAGTCATTTTAAATAGCTAAGTTTGATTTGTTCTTTTAAACAATTGAGATTCTTTCTATTAGAGGTCCCGATGTCCAATACTGTGTATAATTTAATAGATAGTAAGCGGTTAGTAGCCAATAATCAGCCAGACGGCAGAGCCTGATTCTGAAGTGAATAAATATAATATTTCAATAGTTTCACTAACATAAAGAAAACGTATTTTACTTGTTCGCACCCACCATCTGAGATTACCTCCCCCTCCCCACGACCGTAGAGACGTCACAGTACCTATCTTTAAAAAAAAAGCATAGTTACAGACTTACAGAAAGATCCTTCTAGCTTAAACACCAGCTGCTAACGGGAATAAAATTTTGTATCTAAGAAATAGCTCATCGAAAAACTTCGTACTTCCAGATACGTGAAAATGTACCTCCTATACAACGGCCAGCGCATCGCAAAGAAGAAGACCCACGTGAAGAAGCGGACCCTGAACCCAATCTTCAACGAGTCGTTCGTGTTCGAGGTGCCGGCAGCTCCCAACGCGACTTTGGATCACGTTTCGTTGGAGCTGCTAGTGCTCGACTGGGACCGGGTCACTAAAAACGAGGTCAGTAGCCGTAGATTCACTATTTTTTTATTCACAATTGGTAAGCCCTTGGCATCATCTCACCTGATGGTAATAAGTGACAATGATGCTGAAGATGGAAGCGGGCTTGCCAAGATTCCCCAACGCAATGGAGAACTGGCTATCTTATCTTCAAGCCGGAACACATCAATGTTGTAAACACTGATGTTTGGCGGCAAGACTTAGATAAGATGGTGGTAGCTAGCCAGGCGGGCTTAGAAAATGCCCTACTACCAACCAAACCGAATCCTACAAGTTGACTCCACCGGGAATCGAACCTGTGATCTCCTGGTCTGAAGCGAATGGACTAAACATTATGCCACGGAGGCGGTTAATAAGATTGACCATCCCAGAGCTGCATATTCGGCATCATCATCACTTTTCATCAGGTGAGATGATGCCAAGGGCTTACCAATTGTGAATAAAAATTACAAAAATCCGGAAATATTAGCTTCGAGTAACTTCGAAGGTGTGTACCTGAACTCAAAGGTCGCTTACTCAAAGGCAACCAGCGGAAAGCAGAGCGGTAGTGATAATAGCTCTAGCCGCGTATTTGTACTCGAACTCGTACTATTGTTGTTACAACGCAAGCTCCAGGCTCCTATTACGTGCTGCCGTTTTCAAGGCGTAACGGCTACCTATTGGCCTACTTACTTAAATAACAAGGTTGGTTAGAACATACATCAGTCGAAAGACATCTGAACATGGGTCTCCCCCTAGAATATCCACAAAGACCAGTCCTGCGTCTATGTCAGTTACTTGGTTCGCCGTTACGAATATCCTCATTACTGATTCGATCACGTACGGTAAGAGGGAAATTCCTAGCATGGTGCTCTTCATAATCTGGACACTAATGTACCTATCCAATGAATTCTATATCTTACATTAAAGAAGAAATCTCTTTTCACGGTTTGACGTAGAAGTGGAGTCCAGAAAGAGACGTTTGCCGTAGTAATTGGTTTCACAGCTAATCGATTTTTATGAAGAGTTATTTTTTTTTTGGAATCGTAGTTCTTGGAAAAAGTTTTTCAGTATGATGAGTATTAACGGCACCTACATCAATTTTGTTACACCATTTATAGAAAATCATTGAATATACCTGTGTCTTATCTACCCAGGTGATCGGGCGGCTGGAGCTGGGCGCGGAAGGCGTAGGAAGCGCGCGGCATCACTGGCGCGAGGTGCAGGCGGCGCCGCGTCGCCAGATCGCCGACTGGCACAAGCTGAAGGAGTGAGCGCTATCTAGCGGCGGCTCACGGCAACTGTTAGCGTAAGGACTAGCTGACTATGGAACACGGTTTTTGATTGATTTTGGTTGAACCAAAGAGTAGGAAACAACGTTGAACTTGTGTCCCAGAATTCAGTAATAATTAGGCTGGGAAATAGGCAATGGTATGTCGAGTATGAGTTTTTTAATGATCATGTAGTTATTTTCTTAACCATTCTATGAAAAGTTTATAAGAACGTATAATACGTACTGTATAAAAAAAACACGAGTTAAAAACTCCTTTAGTCGTCTGTAAGCAAAACCTGTCCAGGTTAAATTAACATCACTGACATGTTTTTTTTTTAATTTGGAACAAAAACACTGTCCAGGAATTATGTATGCAAATTAATTAAAAGTCTAAAAATGCTCTTACCTAAATATGATACTTCGCGTACTCTGTTTTCAGTTACTGTTATCAATTCGACATATGTCTGAGAAAATGTCACTATACTAGCGAAGTAATCATGTAGCGTTAAGCAGTGAGTAGCAGAGGTTTCCTGGGCCTTATCGATACTTGTTTTCCATACAAATTGAAGAAAACAATTTCTTGAAATGCATGACCAAGTTATTCTAAAACAAAGAATTACGAAATTTTTTATATAATTTTCTGTCCTAGGTACCTACATAATATGTATAAAAAGTTTTATTAAAATCGGCTCCTTCGAATGGAAATCCAAATCCACAAAATCGTTGTATATATAATTTGTATGGAAAACGATTTCGGTTCACGATACATGGCGAATGCGCCAAGTGCTTTTAAATCTATACTACTTACTACGACTAACACTTTTTGAAAGTTAGGAAGTTTGTTCCATTTGTAATAGGTTAAAAAATTAAAACGGATTAAAAGTTATTATCCCATTGTCTCTTATTTCTTTCCTACAAGCATTGTTTATTATTGTATTCAGGGACATCGGGATTCGGTACTGTAAAAGTCACCTGTTCGTTGGCAGCATTGGAAAGTTGGAAAGAACCAAAAAAAGAATAAAATTTTCATTTTTTTATAAATATTTATCAGTTTTAAAAAGTCTTAAAAACCTTAATGGTTATTACAAGTATGCTGTAAGATCGATACATATCCATATTGATTGTATAAGATCCTGTAGATCACCAAATGGAGTCCAGTATTGCCAACCACAGGGGAACTGTTATAATGAACGTTCAAAGCGTTTTCTGTTACCTATATTTTGGTATAAAATTTTATTTACTGATATTATAATAGCTCGGGAAAAAGTTTTTTCGTATTTTGTAAGTACACATTTAAAATTTAAATGCATTATTTGTACTTGGCTGGTTAAAATAAAATAAAAAGTGGAAATTATAATAAAAATATCGCCATTTTTCAGTTATTGTTTCTGTCTACGAAAGTAACCAAGAAATTCACTACATTTTGAAATTTAATTTAAAAGAGATAAAAATTAAAACAACCGCGATTAAAATTTGTGCTGTTTATGTACCTGATGCAGTATTTAGTCAGTAACACAAACTTGGTTCAAGCGTTCCAGTCCGGAAATTTTAACGTTCAAGATGCAGCTCGTTCTGGTCGCCGATAAACTTTTTCCCCGACCTAATATTACCTACTTACGTAAATCTGAAATCCGTGTTTTTTGGAATGCTACTTAGTATATCACCTGGCAGAGAGTATATCCCTGCATTATACGTTACGATCACCTACCGACGTAATAAAATGTACTTTTACTTTCAATTCCTTAGGCTAAGGATAACTCATGTGTGTACAAAGTATGTATTGTTTTTTATTTGTGATATTTTGGTTTCATTACAATTTTATCTGTAAAGATGCTGCGACACGACGACTGTGTAGCAAAACAGACGTGAAGAAGGATAAAAATAAAAAAATAAAAACTTTCTTGGATTATTTCGTAAACGGGATAAATACAGATATTAAAAGAAAATGATTCAGAAGTCTACTAGAGTAGGTACGATAAATAATAGGATTAACATGCCTTCTGCTCATGGAACTGAACAACATTGCTAAAATAAGAAAAAAAAAGGAATATATCGTCAACCCGGGTCATTGCAATCGTGGTCTTTTTATCAAATAATATAGGGGGTCAATAGTAGTCGCTCCAGGAAGTCGTCGGCAACCTACGGGGGCTACTGGGCTTCTTGGAGGAGCAGGGCTAGCAGTGATGCCGGCCAATCACGCAAAATGGGCGTAGTGGTCGCCTGGTTGCGGAAACCAGCCCGACCCTAACAACAAGGGGGTCAATAGCGAAACGTAACTTTAGTCTAGTGACGCCATTGATAGACAATAGACTAATGTTACGTTTCGTTTCACTCTTAATAAATTATTGTCCCGCTGTATTTGATAATGGTCAATCAGCTGAATAAACTAGTATTGAAAGTCCAAGTTGTACTACAAAAAAAAGAAGTGTGGCACTCGGGGACTGCCGCGGTAAAGCTATTGCATAGCATTTTTTATCAACTTTTAACACTAAGAAAGTTACACCAGTAAAATTGACCAAGTCCTTTTAGTACCGCAAATCGCTAATAGATGGCACTGTAAGTTTTTTAGAACGCGGTAGTGTTACGTCACGCTCGGCCGAGCCAGTAAAAGTGACTGTCCTTTTAGTACCGCAAATTGCTAATAGATGGCACTGTAAGTTTTTTTAAAACGCGGTAGTGTTAGGTTTTTTCGTTACGGAATTTCTTGATTCATTCGCCGCGCTCAAAGCCCGCGATAAAAGCTATGCAATAGCTTAAAAAGTTGTTCAGTTTCATGGGTAGAAAATGGAAATGAAAATTGGATGGTTTCATGGCTAAGCGGGGGGTGCAAACCCAAAAAATAACCCTGTTGTATGCATGATATTATGAAATGATCACATCCGTGGCGTATTGCTTAGCCCATTCAAGCCACACCAGAAGGCCTAACTTTGTTAGACTCGGTTTTGCTGGTGTTTAGGGCCTTTTAAAAGTACCACCAATCTATGTCTTGTCGCCAAACATTAATGTTAACAGCATTGATGTGTTCCAGCATGAAGATAAAATAGCGTTGAGGAATATTGGTAAGCCCGCTACCATCTTCGGCATCATCGTCACTTACCATCAGTTGAGATGATGCCAAGGGCTTAGTAATTGTGAATTAAAAGAAATTGTTAAGGTACAAAAATAATCAGTCTTACGTTGCGCCTTTGTCGTAGTAAAGTCGTAGCAATCTTGTATCAATGTTTCATTACGGAATTATTTTTTTTACAAAAAATATGTAATTTACCTACTTGTTTAAATATTTGAAATTTACAATTTTTCACTTATTATGATTGCACATTTATTCGCGAGGAACTTTTTTGACCAAGCCAAAGTCCTAAATAGGTATCTACTTACGAAATATTGGTTTATATATAGTATTAATTGGTAAGCTAATTATATTTAGATAGAAAAAATTACGTCACTATTACCACGGATAAGATAAACCTTATTTATCTTATCCGTGACTATTACTTACTACATTTTACGAATTACTTACTTATAGGTGTGGTAGTGTCTCTTTATTTAAACCATCGCACAATACATCTTAACAGTTTATTTAAAAATACGTCTTTGACAGATGAACAGACGGACACTGTTGCCGCTAAAAATATGATATCGCATATATTTCGATTTACGCCAATTCACGTAAAAAGAACGTTGGGCGCCAGTAGTGGGGGAAGGTTATCTGCATTTATAAAAACCTGCCAAGTGCGAGTCGGACTCACATAAGAAGGGTTCCATATGTAATTTTAAAACGATTTAATACTATGTACTTTTCATGTTTAAAAAAAAATCAAAATTGCAATATTTAATTTAATTTTTAATATTTGTTGGTGGCACTAGACGCCCTCCGTAAAAATTTCAACTGTCTTTCTATTACGATTCATGAAATACAGCCCACTGGCAGACATACGGACGGACGGACGAGGACAGTGAAAGCTTAGTAATAGGGTCCCGTTTGGTACTCTTTGGGTACAGAACCCTAAAAATAAAGCTATAAATATAAAGATTGCGCGCGGCCATATCCCTGCCCTCTTTTGACGTGACGCGTCGTGTAGCGGCTTCGAAAACCTTAGGAAAGTGGAAACTATTATTAATTATCAATCAGGACACTATTAACTACACCATTTTTAAATTTTTACTTGCTAAACTTACGAGTACATCTATCTCGTGCCCGTTAGTCGTGTCTCAAAAGTGATCGTATAGAAACTTAAGTAATTAGAAATTACCAAAAATTCTTCACACAAAATTCTATGACTGTTGTCTGTCGAATTCGGTAGCAGAAACAAAATATAAGTAAAAATAAAATTTTTAGGATAAATATGTGTAATTTATTTAATTATATATTAGCAGATAGTCTGTGGCAGGTATTACTTTTTGCTTTAATTTTGTAACAAATATTATGTCTACACATCTGCATGTAAACCGGTTGACCTTTTAACAAAATATCATTTTAAAGCAATGAAACACAAAGTGTTTTAATTCCAATTGCTTATTTACACATATAATTTATTTTGCCGATGAATCTATGATTACACATGTAGGTGTTGAAGTTTTAATGTATTATTGAAATACTTCTCAAGTAAGATAATCGTATACCTGATTTAAATATATATAGTTAATTATACTAAGTACTTTTAGTGAGTATTCAAGTTCGAAAGATAATATAAATAAGATTTTTACGTTACTTCATTACAGATCTGAGGTTTCATTGCCTGAGGCACCCGGTCACATTTTTCTTTAAATGTCACAAAAATATTTAGTCATTTGTCCCCGTATATATTTTTTTAATATTTAAATATTTTTTATCAAAAAACAACAAGAAATAAAGAGTTTTAACTTGCCACCCCGCTTAGAAAACGGATGAAAGCGGGTGCCGCAAAAATAGTTTTTATTGAATAAATCAAAAATAAAAACTTAAAACATAAAACGGTAAAGTAGCCCTTGTTTACGTTCAAAGGTACTTAATTTTTTGAGTGTTATGTTTATACGAGTTGTTGTGTGAGTACATAATTGACATAATTTTAGAGGTAATTTCGCGGTTTATTTTTATCGATAAAATGATTCAAATCGTGTTTTTGCTAAGGTCGGCCCTCAATGAGATAATGTAATGTATCCTTTGTTTTTTTTCAAGAAAGCATGATTCAGATGTAAAATCATTTCTTAAATATTCATTTTGATTAATACCCTCTCTTAGGTGTTAGGGTTGATAAAGTAAAAACGACAAAAATAAAACGAATAAAAATCGAATCATTAGTTCCTGAAATGACTGGAACAAAAAACGTGCACTGGTGAAATAGAGTTCCAGAGGTCTTTATTTCGAGGCCATCTCTATCAAAAATTAATACTCACGATTTAAATTCATAAATTATTTTTCTAGTAAGAAACGTGTTTAAATACTAAGTAGGGTTAGATAAGCAACACCGTAATTCTGTGCATAAAAGTAAGTCCCTACATTTTTTTATCTTTTTATTATTTAACACTTCTCATAATTGCAGTTATTTCTTCACTGGTTCAGATATATTTTTTTTAAAGTTTCTTCATTTTTGTAACCCTGTAAGAAAGAAAAATTTTGCCAAAAGCATACCTATGTGTAGTTCTGGACACAATATTACAAGCCAGCAACGATATTTTGAGTGTTATTTTTCTTTAAATGTCGTTGCAAGCCGGGTTCGTAACTACATTTATCGAACACATACCTATTTTTGTTCTTAAATGTGTGAAGGCTAAAATGACAAAATATTGCGGTCTTCACTAAGTATATACGAGTACCTATGGTATTCAAGTAACTTAATAGTAAGTTTTTTGCGCTTTCACGTTTGATCTCATTGTGGTAGTAATTATATCATCCCAAATCACCCATCCAACCTTGCTCATGTAATTAGATTAAAGTTGCTAGGTACATACAGTAAATGTTACCTCTTTAGTAGGTACATAAATACTTTAAAACATTATACTGCGGCAAATTGTACTTATTAAATATGCCATTGAATTGACTACTGATTTGATTAGATCCCTAGTCTCCATACTCAAAAACATTCCGAAAATCAATACCTTTGTATAAAATTAAATATATATTTCACGCGGCCAAGCTCTAGTGCTCTAACGCCTGCCTGCCGATTTTCTGATCGACAGGCAGGCCTTTTACACAACTCGGCCGATGTATTACCGCGCGCATAGATTTATGTAAATACGTGTTCCTTTCTAGTAGCTTCAACACCTTGTTCTAAGCCATTTCTCATTGTATGTTATAGCTAAGTATAGGATTACAGGAGTAACTATATTTAAATGTGTATTTAAAATACCTATAATTACATATTAATAGATAATATATTATATGTAAACTATCACTACGAAAGTTTTGTTTAAAAACAGTTCTTTTTGTATTTTCAATCGATGTATATTGATGTATGTAGCATTCACATTGCAAAAACAGTCCAAGCTGGGGTACTGGGATACCTTAAAAAATCAATAGACCTTCACCAAACATATAGCATGATGAATTGACGATTCTCTGTGTAATTGGCATCATTTTTGGTCACAAAATTTCGGTAAAACGATGCCAAAAATCGCCGTTAAACTGTAATTAGTTATCTCTGTGCTCAGCTCCCCTACCTAACTGGCACCTTAGTTAGACAACGGGCATCACTCACAAATATCAGATTTGTATACTAATTTAGTAAATAAAAATTATTGACTGGTGCTTTTCACAATAAACTATGGTTTTATTTTAATTAACCTGATTTACAATTTATATTTTTAACCGCCTCCGTGGCGTAATGGTTGCTTCATTCGCTTCACACCAGGAGGTCGCGGGTTCGATTCCCGGCGGGGTCAACTTTTAACACTTGGTTTGGTTGGTGGTAGGGCATTTTATTTTCTATTTTCCTTGCCTGCGTCAGTGTTTCCCGATTCCTATAATTTGGGGATCTTCAAAGCAAGAGTGAATAGGCCTTATTTGAGTTTGCGTGTACCATCCTCGACTGCATCATCACTTACCATCAGGTAAGTTGCAGTCAAACGCACTCAAATTAAAAAAAAAAATATCCCCATTGCGTTGGGGAATCTTGGTGAGCTCGCTTCCATCTTCGGCATCATCGTCACTTACCATCAGATGAGATGATGCCAAGGTCTTACCAATTGTGAATAAAAAAAATACTATCAGGTACCTAGTCTTAATACAGGTGTAACAAAATTGGTGTAGGACGACACTGGAGTTTGTACCGCAGATTAGTTACCTTCTACTCACTATGTTGAACAGATTTCCCCAAGAGACCCTGCAAATCCAGAACTTTTGAAGTGACACTTCTGTATAGGTGACGGGTATTCGGATTTTTTTCTGTCACGAAAAAGCGTTGCAGCCGCGTGGAGAGGGTAGACAGAGAATGGCTGGCGGAGGCAGCGGCCCCGAAGAGAGGGCAACGGCTGTATTCGTAGATAATGAAAAGTTGAGATGGAGATATAAAAAGGTACTTAGCCTGGGTTACCCTTTCCACTTGTCCGTTAAAGTTTCAAAACTTTTTAATAAAAAAAATGTGTCCCAGGACACATTTAGTTTTTTTTTTTTAAATCTTCATACAGATCGATCAACTGATTAACCAATTTTGTGCATTTTTGCATGGAGAGCCAAATAATTTTGCTGGAGATCTGACTATGGGTTCGTTGGAAAAAGTACAGAATGATGAATAAAAGCCCCAGTCAACGACTTCTACACCGACTTTGTTAATTCAACGCACGTAAAAAGAGCTCCGAGCGACCTACCTGCGCAGTGAATGAATTGCGGGCCAAATTGGTGGTAAGGGGTGAGGCGCGACGGGGGAAACACGCGTCTCTCTTGTTTGCTGTCGCGTGATTGGTTCGCCAGTTGTCATTTGTTTCCCGCCTGCGCAAACACATTCCCACCACTTGACCACTGGAGCTCTTTTTACGTGATATGTTTAAAGGAAGCATGTCTGTAAGATAAGTTAAATATCCTTTATCGCACACCAATTTACAAAAATGAAAAACTTATTAACTAGCAAAATATACAATGATATGCAAAGGCGGACTTATCGCTTTAAGCGATTTCTTCCATCCATCCTTTGGTGAATGGAGGTGAAACGATAGCGGGTGGGTGCGTGTGCAACTAAAAATTAATACTTATTAATAAAGATAAATTACAAATAAGTACTTAAATAAATACATATATAAATTACAAATACATAAATAAACATATACTATAACAATATATGTCAATATATACACGAAAAGAATGCTTATAGTATGTTCCACAGAAGTAAAAAAAATATCTCAGCAAAATTAAACATGTATAATTTTGCTGAGAGATTTTTTTTACTTCTGTGGAACATACCATAAACATTCTTTTTGTGTATATATTGACAAATATTGTATAAAACTATAAATTATCCCTGGGTTCTACTTATACAACAAATGAATTTTACCAAAGTAATGGGTGCTGCAATAAAATTACAGATTCTAATCAATTGTATATTTTGATATAAAATCTTAATACATAGTTTACATAAAATTACTAAAGATTAAACTAACTGTTAAATTAAATAATAGGTGGGGGCCAATTCCACTAATTTCGCTTAGAAATAGAGAGGACAAGATGGTGGACTTGTATGAGATCTAATAGAGATTTTGTAGAACTTGGCCTGATGACTAATCTACTCGCAAATTTCATGTGTTTTGCGGTGCTTTTAAAGTTGCTACAATTAAATGTGAATCCAATTCTCTTCACAAATCTTTACATTAACGAATATAATGCGTTTTGACAAAGAACGAAGACATTGGACGAGAAAACGTCACCTTTTAAATTAAGAGAAATCCGGAACAACGTACTTAATCTTCACATTTTACAAGGTACAAGATAGGCGAAGTTTTATTTCGCAACGTACAGAATTTTAAATAAAATCCTAAACAAAATATAACAGAGTCTGTCTTGCGAAAGCTGAACCCTCATATAGGTGGCAAATTTAAAAACCATCACGTGGCAACACCGATTACAGTATTTAAGTTGCATGTGGTTTAGTTGACGTTGCGTAGTTTGTAGAGCATAGTCAATGTTTCCAGCAGTTTATGTACCATGTTTTTTTTTTTCAAAATGGCGTAGCACAATACTTTATATTGGGGTAGGTAAAATATAGATAGATAAAAAATGTCATGCAGCATAATGTAAAACAAATAACTAAACGAATTATTTGAAAATTAAAAACACGACTGCATAAAAACCTAACCCTTCTTTTTTGGCCAGACGGGTAAAAATATATCTAATGTCACTCACGTGATCAAGACGAATCTAACGACACCTCGTACTCTAAAATCCATCAAGCCGTTTAGGCTACAGAGCATACCAAAAAAAAAATACATACATTCGATGTACATAACTTTCCTTTTGGCGCAGTCGGGTAAAAAATTCTCAGTCAGCTTTGAGTATACATTCTGTACCTACAGAATATATACTCAAAGTCAGTCAGGCATTCCAGTGGGAACCTTATCTACTTGACAGCTACGTGATGTCATCTATCTAATGGGTCCAACAACGCTTGAACGTCAATGACAAAATGACATTTGTAATAGTGTTGCTAATCATATAATGGCTGGGTTCAGCTTTGGTTAGACATACGTATAGAGCAGATATCTCAAAGAAGGCTTCTCCTCATGAAACCGAACAAATTTCCAATAGGAACCTGATCGATTTGCAAAAAAATGGACCTTAAATATTCACCGATCTGTCGATTACTGAGCATTATTTTGTACAGATTTTTTTTACAAATTGACCATTGGTCCATTGGCAAAATTTGTTGTTTTGTAGTAGGCGCCCCCTTCAAAATGGTATATTTTTACCTGCATATTTTTCGTAATAAATATACCCTCCAGATAAATTTGAAAATTGATAAGTAGGTTTTTAAGATTATCCTAAACATTTAAACACAAATATCTACATATATAGATGCTTTACATTCAGATCTTTGTCCAACCCTGAAAGGTCGCCATATACGGCCAATAATTTAAATAAATTACAATTTAACACCTAACTTATTACATTAAACTTATTGACGCTCGTCAAATCCGGTTTTAATAATACAATTGTATTGTCATTCATTATTTCCAAAAGCTGTAGTACAGGCTTGCATGATACACATATCGAACATATCTACAACCCTGGTTTCTACGGTCACACAGGTTAAGTGGCTACAAGCACGGTTAATATAATAATGAAAGTAAATTAAATTTATATCAATCGTGTCCGGTTCTTACAAGAAATGTTGCAAGAAGCTGGGATTTCGGCCACATTCGACCGAATTTTTATTTTTCTGCTCTTTTCAGACAAACGTGGGGTTTTTTTCAACACTTTTATACAGTTAATTACATAATTACAGAAGAAGCAAAATTACATATTTGTATGTCCAATGTGGATCTTTGGTGCCAGCAGATGCTTTACGAGTAAATGAATGAAAGGTATGACAGCTATTATTTACTAATCAATCATTACGAGTCTAAAAGAAGCTTGAAATAATTCTAAGTGGAAAGGTAGACAGCTACTATACCTACAATGATGGTGAACTACTATACTATAGCGATAATGAGAAAGAAGTGTAGTTTTTTTTTCGGAAAGCCAAGCTTGTTGTTGGACGTGGGGGCCTTTACAACTTAACCGGACAGGGGATGCGAGTGCGGAGGGCACTTAATGTATGCAGTGTTTAACGGCTCCCCCAGGTGACCGATGATCTAAAGTTTCTTTCAAATACAGAATGTAAACAAACTAGACTACTGTACGTCCTGCTCTTTAAGTATTCCAAAACTATACGTAAAATTTAAATGGTTAGGTCATTTCATTCAGTGCTAGACTCTCCTTCAATCCAGTGCACGAACACATTCCCGCTTATGTCCAGTTTCGATACACTTATCGTGAAGCCTTATCGGTACCATTCATTTGACATCACGTTTTGTTTGTTTACATTGTGGGTTTGTACCTATTGAGAAGTTGCTATTGATCCAAATGATTCAATATTGCTATTCAAATTATGTTAATGATGACTAGCATTACAATTAGGCCAATGGATGGGTATTGTGGAGTTGACGTTACCTAACCAACATGTGGAAATTCAAACGGTCGTTAGTGCAGTAAATTTCTCGAGTGGCGATCGCGCACCAAAAGACGTAGCGTAGGCAGGCTCCACTCGGTGGACCGACTACCGCTATGTGGGCAGCGCAGGACCGGTCGATGCGGAAATCCTTGGAGAAGGCCTTTGTCCAGCAGTAGACGTCTATCGGCGTATATAAGGATGATGATGATGAACGGAATCCCTTGTTACAGCTAATGAGGACGCTATGATTTCAGTAAACGTGTGTTCTGTGCACAGTACGCCGCGCCGCTATGGAAAACGGACTTACAAATACGATCGTTGAGTGGACACCTCTTTGATACGGTCTAGCTGTGTATATTATTTATAGATATCATATAATGAGTATAATCATTACACATTGACGTAAATAGTTAAATTAATGACACAACTATCTTAAAATGTAATAAACTAGGTACATCATTAGGCAAGAAGAAAATATAGTGTGCGTTTTTTAACACTGCATTCGATTCATAAAATAACTATTCAAGTTAGCATCAATCATAATATGTCTTATTGCTAGTAGAATAGTCTTAAGTCTAGATATGTCGGTTTTCGAGCTTTAAATGCAATTAAAATTGGTCCAATGTGTGTTTTTTGTGTCGATATTGATCTATATTTCTGTATATATTTTTCAAAGTATTTTTAGCTATAGATCAAAAAATAATAGGATTGGTAACTATACTAATTATACTCAAAAATTATCAAGAGTTAATGAATTAAAAAATACATGACATATTTACAAAAAAAAATTAAATGCATTATTTTTATTATTATTAAAAAGAAATGTGGTATAATTAAAACTTCAAATAACTCGGTACTTTGAACAGTATCTATTAATTCGAGGCAAGATCTTTGTCACGACTAGTCTGGACAAATCCATCAGTAATTACAAAAATACCAATTAGTACCAACTTAATTATGTATATAGGGAATGCAATACCGGTGTAACGCGTTAACGCGTTGCTATTATTCGTTCTTCTCTCTTTCGATCTATTTCATCTATTTTTCATGCGGTGGCACTTTTGAAAATAAGTGTGACACATGCTTCAAAATCAAAAATCTTTTCATCCTTTAATATTTCAGCACAATACTTTGAAATTGTAACTGATTTTTTCTTTAAGACCCATCTTGGGTCCCCGCATGCAATATGCGGGACTAATCCCGCAAAATTGAGCGGGATTGAGGAGAAACGAAGTGTGTTACTCTGCGCGCGGATACGCGCAAACTGACAAAAGCTTCGCTTATTGTTTAATAAACAAGAAGCGAAGTTTGTACGGGAACGTGGTGTAAATAACGGTGTCTATGCAACTTTATACGTCGATGGGTGTGAATGACAGTTCTTACTTGTAGCATAGAAGCAGAACGAGCCTTTTCCTTTTTGCTGCTTGAGATAAAATCTTTCAATATTATGAATAAGGTCTTACAACACCTTGCGGGAGCCCACAAATACCTGGATCGAGCGGGATTGAGAATGCTCTGTCCCGCAAATACCGGGATTGAAATTATCTTGCAGGATTGCATTCCCTATGTGTAGGCAAGTATAGATTGGTAAAACCATAAAGTTAAGCTCAATCCTTACTATAACATTATAAATGTGAAACTGTGTTTGTTTGTTACCTTTTCACGCTTCAACGCCTTGACCAATCTTAATGAAAGTTGGCATGCGGGTAGCCTGTGTCACGAGGAAGGACATAGGCTACTTTTTATCCTGTGATAATAGCATAGACCGATGCAGTTCCTGAGGGAACTGAAAATATAAAAACCAAAAAAGAGTTTTTGGTCAATTTCTTTTACATCGCAACGGAACAATGTGTGATTTTTTGCACAGAGATGGTTAAGGGGGTGGGAAATGACACGATTTACTGATAAGCATATCGTGACATGGTTCCCAAGGGATCTGGAGAAAATCCATGTCCACGCTCGCGAGCCGCTTGCTAGTTTAAAATAAATTAATATTATTTGATACAATTACCATTCGAATTCATTGTTACTGTTACGCTTTAAAAAATACTACAAGAAATAAAATTACGCTTTTGTTTTTTTAATTAAAAAATCTGGTTGTCGACATACTTTACGGGATGTGGCACCTCTACTCAAACCAATGCTTACAAAACGTGCGAAATACTATATCGGAGTACTTTAAAATAAGTTCCGTTTTAGTCAAACTATAGATTACGTTTATTCGAACATTTTATCAGAATCCTATTCCTAACATATAAATAGCATTATAATATAAATACACATACATTTACTTAGGACGACAACTTGTGAGTAGGTACCGTTAAAAGACTAAGTCTTATTAATAGAGATATGTCATCATCTCTTGTCCGTTACATACACATTACTTTAATTATTCGCGATACATTTACATGCATCGTGAATAATTTTGTTGTTCTTTAAAATGAACTACAGTGCATTACTTACACACATATATACTAAAGTGTATGGGCATGTTTTTCACATTCTAAAATTAAAGCATTTACATGCTTTTTTGTAAACAGAAACCTCGGAAGCAATGAGTACCTACATTGAGTATTTGTAACAGTCCTTTAATTTAATTAAAAAATGGTTTGGATACTATTGATACTGAGTTCTTATACCTGGATACTATAAAAATTTATCAAATTGTCGAATTTGATGAACTAATCTGCAAAATCAAAGTAATAGCTCACAGTAATTAGTATGTAATAATTAGTCGTCGTTGCCGTAAGAGATACGTCGTCATTACACTATTGAATAATCATAAAACATATCCTTACAGTGAAAAACGTACATAAAAATTTACGTACATTTTATTAAAAAGACTTACGCATAGAAAATCTAATCTCCATTTGTGGAGATAACGATATTGTTGAAAGTGATCCCAGTGTAGAATATAAACCCTCAATACGTCCTTACTCCCGATAAAAAGCCCCGAGTTCGAATCGACTCACAAAGTTGGACTCCAATATCAAGACTAAGGCCACAAGGTACTATCAAAGTCTCAAAGACTATCGAATCTACATTTTATACTTCCAAATTGGGATGGTACGCACTTCTTTGGTTGCGGCAGGACAGCTCATAAAGTTATGCGCAGTCGAATTATAGAAGGCCCCTGTCGAGTTCTTTGCGGAGCATTCTGGTAAGCTTGAGAACCTCCTCGTCAATCTGGCCGGAGAAGAGAGAGTCCAGGAGATCCCCGCGAGAAGCGAGGGAGAAGACTCCGGCGAGACGGGAGACGGATTTGTCTGAGAGATGCCTCTCCACCACTGACCTGAAATTAAGAGATAAGAAATTTTAGGTTTAACTACCAGGAGATTGTTTCTTGTATTTTTTGCCGGTAAACTTTCCTCAAAGAACTTATGGAATTAAATCAATTAGGGACGTTGTATACAAGTAACTATAGTTGCTTTTAATTTCTCGAGTAAGTACGGTAGATCTGTTTAAAATTCAGACCGCACATCGCACCGTAGGCAATTTACGTTAAATACGGTATTTTAAAAAGAGCGTCGGTGGCGTATGGCTAGGTTCGAATCCTGCCACGTACCAATGTGATTTCGCAATTTAGATTTCATATGTACGTTTATACGATGCTCTCACGGTGAAGGAAAACATTGTGAGGAAACCTGTACACGCCTGTGAAGAAACTCGCAGGCTGTGCGTGATGTCGACCAACCCGCACTGGGCCCGCGTGGTCGACTAAGGCCCGATCGCCCTAATTTAGGGTAGGTTCGAGCCTCTCGGTGGGGACGTATATGAGCTGATATGATGACGATATTTTACTACTAGTCATTTGAGTAACTTTTTATCAACTGTCAAAAACGAAACTTTCTAATAAGTGAAATAATTATGCGCGTTACTCACATAGTGACGTCATAAGTGCCATAGTCTACGAACTAATTTGCTGTTTATCTATCTATCTATCTATAATAAAATAAAACTGTAACGGGGCCGTGTCTGTACATGAAATATTCTTGGAAAATAATAACTGCGGTGGACATTACTAACGATACAGAGGCCAAAACAACAACTTTTGGAATTTTTGTCTGTCTGTCTGTCTGTCTGTCTGTCTGTATGTTCGCGCATCACGCAAAAACTACCAGGCCGATTTTGATGAAATTTTGTATGGTGGTTCCTTATAGCCCGGGTTAACATATAGGATACTTTTTATCCCGGAAAATTCAAGATTTCCCGTGGGAAAATCAAAAGTATTCATTTATAGAATGACTCACCATGCAAATGTGGCTTGACCTATTACAATCAAATTTTACACGTTGATACCCTTATCGCGAACTAAAACTGGGACATTGTGAATCCCAAAAAAATTAAGGGTTCCTGCAGGAATGGAAAAAAAATGTAACTTTAGAATGGCTCAACGTAACAATATGAAACATTTATATTGGGATGGGGTGTTTTGACCATCATTGTAAAAACTAAAGAGGTCCGGTGGGAAATTATCTATCGATACTTACAATAATAACAATAGAGTACTTTTTTCCACATATTAGCTACACATACCACACATTATAATCATAGCAGCAGAATGTCAATAGATGGCACTGCAGGGATAATAAAACGCGCTTAAGTTGTATTAAAACATTAAAATATTATTTCATACTTTTGAGTAGATTACTTTTATGTATTTTTCAGCATACGCTTCTGTTCACAACTCTCTGGAACTATGGCACGTAGCGATGTGTTTCATAGATGAACAAATAGGGAATTTTTTACAGATTGTGTAAAAAAAATAATAACACTTAAATCGAGTTTAGCATCTTTTAACAGGAGGCACAGGTATGGGAACTCTTCTGACGGCGACTATTCGCGTGTGGCAGTTGCTCTCCGCCTGCAATATCCATATCTGTGAACCTCATCAATGTATTTGCGGGTCCACGGTGGAGGCAATTGGCCATCACTCATTGAGTTGCGGTCGTTGTTTGTGAAGATTCGCACGTCACCAATTCCTTAATGACCTCACTCGGAGGGCACTGGTATCGGCCAGATGGAATATTCCATCTTTGATGCAGCCCCCGGGCTTTAGTCGATGTAATGGCAAAACAGGTGCTATGGCAGAGAGGAAAGTGCCTGCTTTGAGACTTTGCCACTTTTTCTGCCTCACTCCTCACCCGTACGGTACTGCTGCTCAATTTGCGGCGAGAAAGAAGCATAATAAGTACTCGGTCTTGGAGGCTAATTACTGCTTTGTGCCGCTGGTTTGTGAGACAACCGGCTGCTGAACCCTCAGAGGCCTTTGCCTTCACAAAGGAGATTGGCCGCCGCCTTCGAGAGAGGAGATGTGACGTGAGGTCCTACCTGCTACAAAGGTTGTCTATTGCCATTCAGCGTGGCAACGAGAAGTGCGTCATGGGCTCCTTTGGAGCTGATACGACTCGATGATTTGACCCATATATTTTTTAGGAAATTTTATTACTAGATTGATATAATGATTTAAATTAGTTTTTTGATAATATAGGTATATGTGTTATTTCATCATATCAGTTTATATACGTCCCCTTCAAGGGGCTCGACCTGAGTTAGGGTGATCTGGCCTTAGACGATCACGCGAGCCCATTGCGGGTTGATTGACATATAAGCTTCGAGTTTCTTCGCAGGCGTGTGAAGGACGATGTTTTTCTCACCGTAAGAGCGTCGGATAAACGTACATACCAGTATGAAATCGATATTCGTAATATTCGTATAGATATTGGTAAGTGGCAGGATTCGAACCACGGCCTTCCGGACAGGAGATAGTGTAACCGTTCTGCCACCGACGCTCTATATGTTATTTCATCATATCAGCCGAAGGAAGTCCACTGCTGGACATAGGCCTCCCCCAAGGATCTCCACGACGACCGGTTCTGCGCTGCCCGCATCCAGCGGCTTCCCGCGACCTTCACCAGGTCATCGGTCCACCGAGTGGGAGGCCTGCCTACACTACGCTTTCCGGTGCGTGGTCGCCACTCGAGAACTTTACTGCCCCAACGGCCATCTGTTCTACGAGCAATGTGCCCCGCCCACTGCCACTTAAGTTTAGCAATTCTGAGAGCTATGTCGGTTACTTTGGTTCTCTTACGGATCTCCTCGTTTCTGATTCGATCACGCAGAGAAACTCCGAGCATAGCACGCTCCATTGCCCTTTGAGTGACCTTGAGCCTTCTTATGAGGCCCATAGTAAGCGACCATGTCTCAGTTCCGTACGTCATCACTGGCAACACACATTGGTCGAAGACCTTGGTCTTAAGACACTGCGGTATCTGGGACGTAAAGATATTGCGAAGCTTCCCAAACGCTGCCCAGCCGAGTTGGATTCGACGATTGATCTCTTTCTCGAAGTTGGACCTACCTAACTGGACTGTTTGTCCCAGGTATACATATTCGGTAACAACTTCGAGTGTAGAGCCTCCAACCTTCAGAGGAGTAGGTATGACACGGACGTTTGACATAATTTTCGTCTTGTCCATGTTCATTCTAAGACCCACTTGTTGAGAGGCTCTACTGAGGCCATCGAGCATTGTGCCTAAGTCGTCCATAGTCTCAGCCATGACCACGATATCGTCAGCGAATCGAAGGTGGGTGATGTACTCGCCGTTGATATTGATGCCGAGTCCACCCCAGTCCAAAAGCTTAAAAACATCTTCCAGGGCGGCGGTGAACAGTTTCGGAGATATAACGTCTCCCTGTCTCACCCCTCGCTGCAGCTGGATAGGTTCCGAGTTTTGATCCTGGAGGCGAACCGACATGGTGGCGTTTTCATACAAACACTTCAGCACTTTGATGTATCGATAGTCGATTTGGCACCTCTGGAGAGACTGTAACACAGCCCAGGTTTCGACCGAATCGAAGGCTTTCTCATAGTCCACGAACGCCAAGCACAGTGGCTGATTGTACTCTTCGGTCTTCTGTATAATCTGCCGCAGCGTATGTATGTGGTCTATGGTACTAAATCCTTTTCGGAAACCGGCTTGTTCGGGAGGCTGGAAGTCGTCAAACCTGCGCGCGAGACGATTCGTAATGACCCTCGAAAACAGTTTGTAGATATGGCTCAGAAGTGAGATGGGTCTGTAGTTCTTCAGCAGGGTATTGTCGCCCTTTTTGAAGAAAAGCACGACCACGCTTCTGTGCCATGCCTTAGGCGTTTGTCCCTCAAGTATAACGGAATTAAATAATTTCTGAAGAGCTTTAAGTACCGGTGTTCCACCTGCTTTCAGAAGTTCAGCCGTAATTCCATCATCACCCGGTGCCTTATTGTTTTTAAGCTGTTTAAGAGCCATTCTAATCTCGTACAGGCTGACGTCCGGGATATCTTCGGTATAGTGTCGGGTAAGTCTAGCTCTTGGGTCTTTAGCCAGATCGCTGACAGGCGGACGTGTGGTCGTGTACAATTGTCCGTAGAACTTCTCAACTTCTTCCAGCAACTCAGTCTTAGACGATATGATCCTGCCGTCCTCAGTCTTCAGCTTGGTCAGTTGGCTTTGACCAACAGACAGATCTCTAGCGAACACTTTTGAGCCTTTGTTGTTTTCAATCGCCTCTTTAATACAATTTGTATTAAAGTGGCGCAAATCGCGAGTTAGAGACTTAGAGATCTGCCTGTTTAGTTGCCGATACTGAGTAGCGTCTTCAGAGGACTGCAAAACCAATCTGCGTCTTTCTTTCATGAGGTTGCTGGTGAAGTCAGAGATTTTTTTGGTTCTGTTTGAACGGCGAGTTTTGAAAATCTTAGACCCGACCGTTTGGACAATTTCCACGAACCTGTCGTTATAATCGTCCACATTCTCGCAGTCTCCTAGGCATTCGAAGCGATTGTGCAACTCGAGCTGAAAGTTTTCGGGGTTTTGGAGCTGGATGGGCGCTGGTCGGAGTGTGGACTTCATCAGTCGACATCTTTCTAGCTTGGTCTTTAGATTCAATGTGCCTCTTACCATTCGGTGATCACTTCCTGTTTTGACTGAGTTGATCACAGAGACATCATTGAATATTTGCCTTCTTGTCGACAAGATGAAGTCGATCTCGTTCTTGGTTACGCCATTGGGATGCAACCATGTCCACTTTCGCTGTTTAGGCTTTTTGAAGAAGGAGTTCATCATAAAGAGGCCCTCCTTCTCCATAAAGTCGGCCAGCAGCTGGCCACGTGCATTTCTCTCTCCATATCCAAATTGCCCCACTCTCAGCTCACCATCACTTCGTTTGCCCAGTTTCGCGTTAAAGTCCCCCATAACAATGGTGTATTGAGTCCGGGAGCTATTATGTAGAGCTCTAGAGATATCCTCATATAGGAGCTCCACTTCGTCGTCGGAGTGTTGCGCGGTCGGTGCATATACCTGAATAACTTTCAGCGAATACCGTTTGGTAATTCGGAGAATAAGGTACGCTACCCTCGTCGAAACACTCTCGATCCGGACCACATTGTTAATGAGGGACTTGTGGACTAGGAACCCGACACCACCCTCGGACAGTTGGTCGCCCTCCCGGAAATAGAGCAGGTTTCCGGATTTAAGGATTATGGTGTCCTCCCCCTCTCTTCGGACTTCACACAATCCTACGATGTCCCATCGTAACCTGCTCAATGCTTCTATGTTATTTAAGATTTAGAAATCCTTACTTAATATTATAAATGTGAAAATGTGTTTCTTTGTTTGTTAACTATTCACACTTCAACACCTGTTTCACTGGAAATGAAATAGTCTACTTTTTATCTGTGGAAATTATCATAGCCCGATGCAGTTCCTGAGGAAACTAAAACAATACTCTTTGTTCGTTAAGTTATTTAAAATCGTAACAAAAAAATGGGTTGGAGTGATTTTTAGCACAGAGATAAGGTGGGAAATGATATAATTTACTAATAAGTATATCCTGACATAGTTCCCGAGGGATCAGGGGACAACTGTTTTCTACGCTCGCGCACGTCGGTGGCGTCGCAACGGAGCAACGGATTAAAGTGATTTTTTGTATAGAATTTGTTGAGGGGGTGGGAAGTGACAAAGACTGCTAATCCGAATAGCCCGATACAGTTCCTGAGGTACCTGGAGGAAACTCATGTCCACGCTTGCGAGCTGATTGCGGCTCGCGCACTACTCACCCTCAAAAGAGTCATAAAAGCTATGTCCACGCGGGCGAAGCCGCGGGCAAAAGCTAGTATTAAATATAAAATTAAAAATTGTTTAATTTTTTAAATGAGTTGTTTTTGCTATTCCAGATGAAATGCTATTTATTGAATTGTGTTTTATAATTATTTTTTTGTACTGGTAAAATAGCCTATTCATTTATTTAGTATAATATCAGTTAGTATACGTTCGGTCGCCGTATCGCGCCCGCGTACTCCATATCAAAGAAATAGCAAATAAAAAAAGTTGCATCATTTCACCAGCAATAAAGGTGAACTGGTTTGCAACAGCAACTTTATAATAGGTTACCCTCATCCATCAAAGAGATTGACTCATTTAATCAATTTAAGCGCAAATTAGCTATACATATCTTGTCTAACTAAAAAAAAATACTATTTTCTTATTTGTTTGTTGTGGAGAGCCAGTTTGTAATTATATTTTTAATTATAATCATGACTATGTGTGTGATTCATATTTTTGTATCTGTGCGGTGTGAATGCTTTTAAATCAATTACTTATATTTAAGTCTTCTTCTCATGTAAGTGGCATTTTTTGTCTTTTATGAGAATAAATATCTTTAAACCTAACAGTCCGTACAGAGACACTAAAAAGAATACAACTACAGTATTCAGTAGAATAGGACTCATCTTGAGCATTTGATAAATTAAATTGATTAATTTTGATTTAAAAATGTTAAAATTTATGGTCTTCCTTTTATTTCTGAAACTATGTTATTTAGCAAAAATTAATAATTATGATGAAGCCTTTCGAGTAGCGGGTTCGATACCCGGTTCAACCATGTAATTATTAAAAAATCTATGAATGCAGTTTAAATTGTTTTTTAAATTAAAATAAAATGCTCCATCTACAACATTCAAGGTACTTTCCCTTCATGTGGCATAGCCGTGGAACGCCCTGTATATCGGGCACTTTTAATAGGTGTATTAATACAAAAATCGCATACCTATCAATTAAGTAATAGACTAAAGCTATATCTTACTTGAGTGACTGGTGTGAGTCGCGAAGCGCATCCTGCAGGAAACCGCGATCGTACGAAAAATCCACTTCGCAGAACGATACTACAGCCATCAGCACGGTCTGCAAACATTAAAATATTGTTCAAAGATAGCACATTTCAAACTCGAAACTTCTAAGACAGTAAACTTGGCCTTCTTCCGCAGTTTGCTTAAATATTAACAGCACACAACGTGATCTATAATCTAGGTGTAGTTCTTCTTTTGTGTCGATGATAAACCATGATCCATATAATATCTGCTACACGGAAAAAAAATATTTTCTACAATATACAATATTTTACTAGTAAACTGAAATTTGTTAACTCGACATTTTTTTTGTTATGAGTAATATAATTTCAGTTTGAATAAGGATTTGTTCAGTTAAGGAGAGGATCTGTTGCGTTAGCACTAATGTATGATTATAGTAAATCGAATATTGTTAATACTACATTACAAAATGCATTGTTGACTATATATGGGATACAGGCAACAAATAATTTTGATAGACAGCTCGATTCACAGTCCAAATTGTTAACATTACTTTGCGAAATGCATTGTTTACCATGACTGGAGTGCAGGCAACTAATCACTTTGATAGACAGCTCGATTTACAGGCTTTATTGTTAATATTACTTTTAAAAATGTAATGTTGACTTTACGTACGATACAGATAACAATTGTTTTGAGTTACTATCCGTGTTGCTCACTTTGCAGTCCATATTATTAACATTACACTTTGCGAAATGTAATGTTGACCATTAAGTGCGGTACAGGTAACAAATAATTTTATAGAAGGCTCGTTTACAGTCCATAATGTTAATATTACTTGACGAAATGTAATGTTGACTTTCTGTAGGATACATGTAACAATTTGTCGAATTATAATCTATATAACTTGCTTTACAGTTCATATTGTTAACAGACAGCTCCATTTGCAGTCCATATTGTAATATATTACTTGACTTAATATAATGATGACTTTGTGTGGGATACAGGTCACAATTTTTTTGACTTATGATTACAATCCATATTGCCCAATTTAAAGACTATATTGTAAACTTTTAAACTTTTACACTTCGCGAAATGTTAATGTTGACTAATAAATAATAAAATAAGTGGAGTACCTACGGGCTTTGAGTATAATATTTTGTGTTGGAGTCATCATTGAGTAGGTAATCATTTTGTTAGACAGTTCGATTTACAGTCCTTAATGTTCATATTACTTTACGAAACGTAATGTTGACTTTATATGGGTTACAGGTACCTAACAAAATTTTAGCGTTACAATCCATATTGTTCAGTTTATTAAAATGTGAGTCTACAATACGAGTCGCTGAAATTGCAAGCGCGCGCGATGCTATAAAAGGCGGCAGGGGCAGTGATTGGTAGATACTAGATAGCACCATTTTGTTTACGTCAGTGTGACCATATTTAGAAGCTTTCTGCCTTTTTAGCAGAATTGTACCCTTGATTTTGTTGATATTGCTTTTATCTCTGTAGTACTTAAAGCCAGGCTAATAAAAATGAAGGTCATATTTTCACCTTCGAAAAATTATGCTAGCACAATAAATTGTAAAAATATTATTGGTCACTGTTACGATTTAAGAGACTTTTTGTCAAGGTCATTAAAGTCAAGGTCAATATTTTTTCTCAGACGTCCTTCTTTTTGGTAGAGGAGATAGATACATAAATAATTTATTTTTTTAATAGACCAGCACCATAGAACAAACAAGCAATAAAGATAAAACATTAAAATTAAGTAATTCATAAATGAGTAAAGTAGAATACGAATGAGAAACGAAGGAGAAACCAACGGAACACTGAATGGGAATCTTACGTGACGGATCTTAAGGATGAATTAGGTGAAGTGCGAGGTAAACTAAACTCTGTACTTGACATAGAGATCGAGGCGGATAGGATTGTTAACGCGATACGAACTGCCTGGATTAAAAACTGTTCTGAAATATTATAGAACACACCTAAAAACAAAAAGGTAACTGCCTGGCCAGAAAAAAAGGCCCGGGTCAGCATAATGTTGTGCATGCAGGGTATACATGCACAACGCTGTTTATCAGCCAAGACCAGCGAAGAGAGGTAAAATAGGAGAAATTTACAGAAAAGCTAGGGTTGGTATAGGTAATTATTTTCGTGAAAACTGTTTGAAGTTCATTGACCTGTGAAGGAAAGGAAAAAGTAAATCTCAGAAACGTATAACTGTACGAAAAAGTTTTTCACATAAAATAATGATTATTTTCTTTAGTAGGTACTAAACGATAAGGTAATGAAAAATTAAGGTAATTTTTTTAAATTTCCCGACTCTGAATACTTTTGCTAACGAAATAACTCGTAAACCATTAGTTGAATCAAAAAGTTTCATATGGCAGACTTTACAGGTTTAAGGTATTCTACAAGCGAGCTATAAATTTTGATCACTGTTATGACTCAGGAAACTTTTTGTCAAAGTAATTTTCTTAAAGATTATGTTTATTTGTTATTGGTTACATAGACCGCATCCTTATTTCAACATCACTTGCCTTTTTTTTAAGGGTCAAGAAATGAGTGGTGCTGATCATAGGTACATATGCTTCAGGTACAGAACTGATAACCAGATACAGACTGTACGAAGGAGAAACCAACGGAACACTGAATGGGAATCTTACGTGACGGATCTTAAGGATGAATTAGGTGAAGTGCGAGGTAAACTAAACTCTGTACTTGACATAGAGATCGAGGCGGATAGGATTGTTAACGCGATACGAACTGCCTTGATTAAAAACTGTCCTGAAAAAGCTGTCATGGCCAAAAAAATCTGTGGTGGAGCTCTGATCTTGAAAAAATGAGGAGAGACACAAGACGGGCATTCAATGAAGCCAAGAAGAAAAATGACTTCACTGAGTACTCAAGAGCTCTTACTAAATTTAACCTAGAAGTTCGTAAGAGAAAAAGGAAAAAGTGAAGAGAACACTGTCAAAGTATTGACAATATTCCTGAAGGAATGAGACTCTCAAAGGCGCTCTCTGTTACAAAATCAGAGTAGCTAAAATCTATTAGAACCGAAGAGGGAAAACTGACTGAATCTGGGAACGAAACATTGGAAGTGATGTCTAAAACCCACTTCCCGGGCTGTGAAATAACAGATAGCGAAAAGGATGACCCAGTAACTCGGAATGAGCTGAATACTCAAACGAGGAAAAAAGACTGGGACGTAGCTAAGAAGGTAGTAAATGAGCAAAAGCTACTATGGTCTATAGGTAGCTTTCAACCATTGAAATCGCCAGGACTAGATGGGATCTACCCCATCCTACTACAAAAAGAATCAAAGGCGCTACTTAAGCCATTATGCAGGCTATACAAAGCGTGTATCGCCTTCGGATATATTCCTAAAATCTGGAGACGTGTGAAGGTTGTCTACTTGCCAAAGAAAGGAAGAGACAGATATGATGAACCGAGGTCTTATAGACCCATAAGCCTTTCGTCATTCCTGCTAAAGGCTTTGGAAAAGCTGGTCGACAAACATATAAAGGAGGGTCCTTTGCGGAAAAAACCACTTCATGGACTACAATGTGCATATCAGTCTGGCAAGTCGACTGAAACAGCACTTCACCTTGTATTATCACGTGCTGAAAGAGCGTTGGAGAACCAGGAAGTATGTGCTGCTGCCTTCCTTGACATAGAAGGAGCCTTTGATCGCACTACTTTCGAGGCAATCAAGAATGCAGCTATCTCCCATGGCATAGACCAAACGTTATGCAAATGGATAGATATCATGCTTAGGAAGAGAATTATAACATCTTCACTAATGGGGGACGAGGTTACTGCCACCACTTCAAAAAGATGCCCACAAGGTGGCGTTCTGTCACCAACACTTTGGAGCCTAGTGGTCAACTCGCTCCTACAGGAACTGAACACTGGACCTCTTTACACGATTGGTTATGCTGACGATCTAGCTATACTAATCAGCGGCAAATTTCCGAACATAGTATCGCAAATAATGCAAAAGGCCTTGCGAAAAGTTGAAAGGTGGTGTGGTGAAAATCACCTGTCGATTAACCCTAGCAAGACAACGGTTGTACCATTCACAAGGAAAAGAAACCTACAAGGTTTACAAACTCTCAAACTGTATGGTACAGAACTAAACTGGTCCACGAGCGTCAAATATCTAGGCATGACCTTGGATAAAGAACTAACGTGGAGTCTGCACACAGAAAGGATCATGGTCAAGGCCACAAAAATCTTTGGTATGCTAAGATCTGCGTACGGAAAGATCTGGGGTCTGAAACCCAGAGTCATCTATTGGCTATACACAATGATAGTAAGACCCATTATTACTTATGGCAGCATTTTATGGTGGCCTAGAACGGAGTTAGGCACGTGCGGGCAAACACTGACAAAACTTCAGCGGTTGGCCTGCCTGGCAATTACCGGAGCATTTCGTACAACACGTACTGCATCTATGGAAATGCTGCTAAATCTAAAGCCGCTTCAAATACACATTCAAACAGAGGCGGCCAAGGCCCTACACAGGTTATCGTTAAATGGCATGTGGAATTTTGACATGCCCAAAACCAGACATACCAATCTACAACTAGACACAGGTATGGAAAGGCTTATGCGCATGGGATGTGACAAAATACAGACTGTGCACATATTCAAAAAAGAATATAAAATCTATGTTCCTACGAGGGAAGAATGGAGTAAAGGACTTAAACAACAAGGACCAAACACTCTTACATGGTATACAGACGGATCAAAATAGGAGTCTGGTGCTGGTGCAGGCGTTTATGCTAAGGATTACTCAGCGAGTATTAGTCTAGGGCAATATGCAACAGTCTTCCAGGCGGAGACTTATGCTATCATTGCATGTGCACATGAGATTATAGACAAGGAAGTCAAAGACAAAACCATCTATATTCTCAGCGATAGCCAAGCTGTTCTTAAAGCTCTTGACTCCTTCAAGGTTGACTCCGGGCTAGTGCTAAATTGTGTAAAGGTCCTCAATAAGGTGGGCCGACACAACAAACTACAACTGGTCTGGGTCCCTGGACACGTAGGAGTGGAAGGCAATGAAGAAGCAGACAAACTGGCTAGAATGGGATCACAAACAACAATGTGTGGTCCAGAACCGAGGATAGGGCTACCAAGGAGCACTGTTATAAGGGCATTAAAGGAACAGGCCGAGGGAAGACACAGATTGACATGGCTATCCAGAGATGGACATAAACACTCTAAGCTCTTCATCGGTGAGGTCACCACAGTGGCAACCAAGTACATTTGGAATAACAGCAGGACGCGAGTCAGGGCGATAACAGGAGCGTTGACGGGCCACTTTGCCACAACGACCTTTTTCGTGCGTGCAGCTGACGTCCATCGATTTATTAGACGTTGTCAGGTCAAAACGGTTGAATTAGGATGATCGGGCCCTAGCCTCACAACAAGCCCTTTTATTTTAAATGTGTCATAAATTTATTTTACAGTTTTCTTTTAAATCTAATTTACCCCTAAAAGTTCACGTTATTAAAGTTTAGACTACGCGAGCCCAGTGCGGATTGGTCGACTTCACACACAACCTTCGAGTTTCTTTGATGGTACGTGAGGTTTCCTGCACCGTAAGAGCGTCGTATAAACGTGCATATGAATTCGAAATTCGAAAACACATTGGAACGTGGCAGGATTGCAACCAACCATGGCCAGGCCCGCCTTAAGCGGGCGTGCAAGGCGTGCACCGCACGCGGGCGGCACGTCTAGGGGGGCGGCAAATCGAGCGACTCATCACATAATATTCAAAATCATTGTCATAATACCCACCCCACTTAAAGAATAAGGAATGTCATCGCATGGAAAAAAACCCGACTGGCGGCACGCAATCTTAGCGTTAACATTAGCGTTAACACCGCCATCTATTATCATCCGTTAAAACTAAGATGCAATGAATCAAAAATGTTGCGATTTGTGAAAATTACATTGATTTCTGTCCGATCACCAGCTTCACAGGTGAAAGTCTATAATGGTTCTAATATGCGTGGAAAACACAATGGATTACAAAAAAAAATTTGGTAATCGATAACCGCGCATTTTACGTCCCATGCTCGGCTCATAGTCTTAATTTGGTAGTGAATGATGCAGTAAATTTAACGCACGAAACTGTGAATTTATTTAAAGTAACTTCCAAAGTGGCTAACGAGCTCAATGTAGAAACAAATTTCCCACCAATTAATACAATTCGTCCAAAAAAAACCAACACAATTTCAATAAATGAACACAGTGATGAAGTTTTAGTAGACCCCAAAATCAAATATAGATTAGAGTTTTATTTTGGAGTCCTAGATCAGACAATAACATATTTAAAAGATAGATTCGAAGAGTTAAAATCATTTACCGATGTGTTTGGTTTTTTATCACGCTTTTATTAGCTTCACCTGTAAGTTTGCATGTAACCGACTCCTTTGGACTCGATTTTGACCTACTTTAAAGTCTTTAAACGGACAGATTTAATTCAAACTTTGTAGACTTATCAATAATCAGCGACAATATAATAATTTCATAAGTGTGAACTAAAAAATAAATAGAGTTTAAAAAAACACGCTTTTAAAGTACATTAGACTAATAAGTAAAAATGATTCTTAATATAAGTTGAAAATAATAATTAATAAATTTTACTAGTATTATTGTGAAAAAGTGTGGGTTGCTCGATAGACGAAAAATATGGCACAGAGCGCCCCACGCTTTTTCACAATAATACTAGTAACTTCTAAAACCAAAATTGGTTTGAACGAGATCTAGTAAGTCGTTTTTTTAATACGTCATTTATTATCTATACATAAATAGAGTTTAAGAAAACGAAAAAACACGCTTTTAAAGTACACACGGCGCCACATCAAGTTATACAAAACCAGTATAAGCTGGCCGCGCGAGTCGCGCTACGCCTTTGCGTTTCAAGAGGCCCGCGTATACTGGTTTTGTATAGCTTGATGTGGCGCCGCGTGTACATCAGACTAAAAAGTAAAAAATAATTCTTAATATAAGTTGAAAATAATTATTAACAAATTACTATTATTATTGTGAAAAAGCGTGGGGCGCTCTGTGCCATATTTTTCGTCTATCGAGCAACTCACACTTTTTCACAATAATACTAGTATCAATCAATCAATCAATCAAATCAATTTATTTGTGAATCACAGGTTACAGTAAAAAGGTGTTATTAAATAAAGTTGGACGCTGTGTTCTGCCTTTTGGCATACAAATTAAGACAATCTTAATTAAAATAAACATAAATCACGGAATCAAATACACTATGTCAAAAAAATAATCATAATTCATGAAGCATGTCTAACAAACTTATACACACTATGTCATTTTTTTATATATAAATCATAATGGTGCGGAACCCTTCGTGCGCGAGTCCGAATCGCACTTGGCCGGTTTTTTTTGACAAAACTCAGCGTAAGTAGTCGTAGGTCGTAGAATTATTTTATTTCATAATACGGTATTGACTTGATAGGTTTGGAAGTTTTTGAACAGTTTTTAGACTAATCTTGGCATGATCTTTGTTTTTGATATGGTCACACTGGTTGTGTCATACTTTCTCCGACTGACTGATCACTGATCTTTCAACTTTCTTTCTTTTTGCGTACGAGTCGTACGATGGTTGTATTGGCCCCGCTTTTCGCTTGTCGGTCGTGTTGTGTGATGGTTTTTATGCCCAAATTCGAAAATGGACATAAAGTTGCTTATGAAAGAATGGTCGCTAGAAGAATACATAGAGATATTTGAAGGTAAGTGGGCACTGAACATTTTAAAACCGTTTTAAACAGGTAGCTGTGTAGCGTTTTCTGTGTTGGTTTCCGCCATTTTGTTTTGTTTACGATTTAATGGCTGGGGTGCATTTCAGCAGATATATCCAGGGGCTTTTTGTTTGCTGTGATCACCACGCTTGTCTCAGTGTGGTGGCATGGTACGCGGAAAGGATGCTTTGGCCCTGTCTCAGTCACATTGTAAGATCCGCGAGTTTATAAATCCCAATAATTTTGTAAAATAAGGCGTAGAAAACTTCGAATATAACCGAGTCGGACGGAGCCAGCTTTGTGGGGTAAGTAGGTTAGGTCACCATATGTGGTGCCACCGTAAAAAGGAGCCCGGCGAAGCGGGGCTCCGTCAGACTTGGTTTTATTTGGAGTGGCCCTCGCCATAGCTTACAACATTACTGGGGAGTATAAAAACTCGCAGATCTTACAATGTCAGGTGCGGTGACGGTAAATCTGCAGCCCTCATAAGTGCACTGCAACCCAGTTAGTACCCTACACCTACCTATGTGCCAGTATGGCTAATCTTGTCACGAGTTTTGAACCACTGGCAAAGTATACTAATACGTACCACTGGTGATCATTTTGTTCTAACTTCCAACTCGCTCTTGGCCAATTTTTTTTATCTTTGCAGGGCTAATGCAAATTTTCCTTTATGATCCTACCTAACTTACTAACATTATTACTATAATATGAGCCAAAAAACGTTCACTGCTGGATAAAGGCCTCCCCCAATGATTTCCACTATGACTGGTCTTGGCCTGCCCGCAAACAATATACTAACACAATTATTTCCTATTAACCACCAGCAAATAAAATTGATGCCAGTGTGCTGAAATTCCTTACTAACACTTTAGTAAAAGAATTAATAAAACCCATTTGGAGATAGAGCAAGACTCCTACAAAATCTAGAAATTTGGAAAAAAAATACAAGCGATGATGATGAAATTCCCACCTCGGAAGCGACAACACTGGTAAGACCTTTACCTAGCTGTTTTATCCAAATAGGTATACCACCTATCTATGAAGAAGTAGCTTTATTTCTACTAACCTTCACTACTTTAACACAAATCACATATTCTTACTTTTTTTCATTGCTAAGCTTTTTTTACAAATTGAAAACAAGATGCAGTATATTTTTTTTGAAAATTATTAATAATTTTATATTGTTGTAATTGCAGTCAATGCAGGATAGTGAAGAAGAAACAGAAGTAGGCCATGGTTCGTCATTATACACCTTAGGCTTAGACCAGCTAACTACTAGTATTGGGAACAGCTCCGCTCGAGAGGACATCCCATCACCCTCAACATTATATACAGGCTTAGACCAGCAAACCACAAGTACTAGCGGGAACAGCTCCGTTATAGAGGACAACATAAACTCATCATTTTTTACTGTTTTGGTCACCTGTTCTGCGTTGCAGCAAAAAAAGGTAATATTTAACTATGTATTTAGTTTATACTCTACTAGCTTATGTCCATAGCTTAGCCCACACTGATAATAGTTTTTAAAATGAGGGTGTGCCGTGCTAAGCGGAAATAGCTAGTTAGCGTGGAAATAGTTTTTCTGACAGTAGTTTTTAAGCTACCTATAAGGCCTCAGACACAGCATAACGACTGCCATCTACTGATAGCAAATGATACCATCATCATATCAGCCGAAGAACGTCCACTGCTGGACATCGGCCTCCCCAAGGATCTCCACGATGACCGGTTCTGCGCTGCCCGCATCCAGCGGCTTCCTGCGACCTTCACCAGGTTATCAGTCCACCGAGTGGGAGGCCTGCCTACACTGCGCTTTCCGGTGCGTGGTCGCCACCCGAGAACTTTATTGCCCCAACGGCCATCTGTTCTACGAGCAATGTGCCCTGCCCATTGCCACTTAAGTTTAGCAATTCTGAGAGCTATGTCGGTTACTTTGGTTCTCCTACGGATCTCCTCGTTCCTGATTCGATCACGCATAGAAACTATGAAATGAAATGACACCAACGGTTAAGAAAAATTCAACTAACAGTCACAAATTCACTTACATTTTCATATAAAAACCCATCCAGGTAATTACTGTACTTATCGTCAGTTAACCTGCTTGATTACGCAAGTCGCACTGAGCTATGATCGCTTCGTTCGTTTTGGATTACTAATTTTAACATTGTCTTAATTATATTTCAGCCCTTATTGGAAATTTCAAAAAGCTCCATCGAAGGAAGAAACATTTTAAGACTTCACAAAGACGAAGGGCTGTTGTCTTCTAACAGCAGAAGGAAACTGTGCAACCTAATTGTGCAAGATCTTTTATTAGATGATCCAAATTCAAAGGTTTCTGACAACACGCTTTATAGCTATGCTCAAGAAATCAAAAATATCTTTGAAAAAGAGAATGTGGGAACTTACTTTGTTCCATACATAAATAATCTATCTTCTTCTTTTATCTATATACATAAAAATGAATTGCTGTTCGTTAGTCTCGCTAAAACTCGAGAACTTCTGGACCGATTTGGCTAATTTTGGTATTGAATTATTTGTGGAAGTCCAGAGAAGGTTTAAAAGGTGAATAAATATAAAAATGCTCGGAATTAAATAAAAAAAAATAAAAAAAAAATATCGGTCAAAAAATAATTGGTTTTAGGGTAGGGTAGGGTAGTTTAGGGTAGGGTAGTGTAGTGTAGGGTAGGGTAGTGTAGTGTAGGTGTAGTGTAGTTAGGATAGGGTAGGGTAGTGAAGAGTAGGGTAGTGTAGGGTTCGGTAGGGTAGTGTAGGTGTAGTGTAGTTAGGGTAGGGTAGGGTAGTGTAGTTAGGGTAGGGTAGGGTAGTATAGTAAAGGGTAGTGTAGTGTAGGGTAGGGTTGGGTAGTGTATGTAGGGTAGGGTAGTGTAGTTAAGGTAGGGTAGGGTTCGGTAGGGTAGGGTTCGGTAGGGTAGTGTAGTGTAGGTGAAGTGTAGTTAGGGTAGGGTAGGGTAGTATAGTATAGGGTAGTGTAGTGTAGGGTAGGGTTGGGTAGTGTAGTGTATGTAGGGTAGGGTAGGGTAGTGTAGTGTAGTTAGGGTAGGGTAGTATAGTATAGGGAAATGTAGTGTAGGGTAGGGTTGGGTAGTGTAGTGTATGTAGGGTAGGGTAGTGTATGTAGGGTAGGGTAGTGTAAGGTACGGTAGGGTAGAGTAGTGTAGTAAGGATAGGGTAGGGTTCGGTAGGGTAGGGTAGTGTAATGTAGTTAGGGTAGGGTAAGGTAGTATAGTATAGGGTAGTGTAGTGTAGGGTTGGGTAGTGTAGTGAATGTAGGGTAGGGTAGTGTAAGGTACGGTAGTGTAGGGTAGGGTAGTGTAGGTAGGGTAGCATAGGGTAATGTAGTGTAGGTGAGGGTAGTTAACATTTGTTCTTTTTCAGGAAAACGTTGCTTAAAATCTTCCAGTAACAAATTATACCCAGCTGGTGTCTGTAGACAAGGGAATTCAACCATGTATTCGGCAACGGTTTTGTTAGTTTTGTTCAGAGCATTGAGCCTGAGAGAGGATGTTTTTCTCCACTTTTCTTCCACTATTTGCCATGGCTCTATAGAGTTATTTAACCAAAGTATGTTCTGTTGTAAATCTGTCAAAAAAATAAAATATTTATTTTTAGTTTAGGGTATTCTAAATAGCTTGAAATAACTGACAGATGACTAACTTATTAGTGTTAGAGGTAAAAATCTCACCGTCATCATTTTGCTCATTCTCCTCTACTTTTTATCTTGATTGTAATGTTTCTTCTTTATTTACAGTGACTCTGTATTCCCTTCTTCTATTATTTAGGCATTCATACAACTTGCCCTTGGCACAGGCCTTTTTAGTTTTTTACTAGCTGTCCCGGCAAACTTCGTTCCACCTTACACTACACTACACTACCATTCCCTATACTTTCCTACCCTAAACTACACTTCTCTACACTACACTACCCTACCCTACACTACCCTACCCTACACTAACCTACCCTACACTACCCTACACTACCCTAACTACACTACACTACCCTACCCTACCCTACCCTACACTACGCTACCCTACCCTAACTACACTACACCTACACTACACTACCCTACCCTACACTACCCTACCCTAACTACACTACACTACCCTACCCTACACTACCCTACCCTACACTACTCTACCCTACCCTAAACTACCCTATTCTACCCTAAAACCAATTAGTTTTTGACTGATATTTTATTTTTTCATTTTTTTTTAATTAATTCCGAGCAATTTACATATTTTTTCACCTTTTAAACCTTCTCTGGACTTCCACAAATAATTAAATACCAAAATTAGCCAAATCGGTCCAGCCGTTCTCGAGTTTTAGCAAGACTAACGAACAGCAACTCATTTTTATAGATATAGATATGGCAAAAGAAAATAATATCACATAATGGCAAGACTGTTCTACCTCTAGCATTGTTTCATGATGATTACGATGTTGAGGCAAAAGAAAAAACCGGTGAACGTAGACACTGCACGAAAAATAAGTCGGATTTCACCTTATCAATCAATATTCCAGGTAACTTGGGCTAATGTCAAAGGCATCAAATACACAAGTAATATGGTTCTGACTTTAGATATATGTGAAAATGTGTTGACACCAAAATTTGGGTTGATTGAAAAAATTTACTTAATACATGAACCAAACACCATTGTTTTCGAATGTAGTTTATTTGAAACACTGTTTTTTGATGAAAGACGATATAGTTACGAAGTAGATCTAACTGAAAATATTAATTTCTATGAATATGATTCAATTTATTCCTACATACCAAATACATCGTCAATAACAAGTAATAGGCGACATATTGTTTTAAGGTCATCCATATAAATACCTAGATAATTAGTTTTTTTGTCAATAATGGTAGATGGTTAATGGTAGTGTTGTATTATATGTAAAGTAGTATGGTAGCAAAAAATGCAAAATGAATCTTAAAAATGTATCATTATGTATGTTAGCTGTTTGGTTCGTTATTCTATAGGTGTAACAAAAAGGCGTGATAATACTTTAAGGTGGGCATGTACTCATGAAACTGAACAATTTTTTTCTCTGACTTTGATGAAATTGCAAAAAAAACGAACAAAAAAAACTTCCCTTACAAATCGATGAGTTGATGCAAAAGTCAAGTTTGCATGCAATGTCAATTTTTTTTCGTGATTTCATTAAAGTCGTAGAACAAAAGTTGATCAGTTTGATGAATTACGCCTTTTTGTTACACTCTGTATATTGTGCTAGAAGAAAATACCTACTTACTCATATAATTATTTTGTTGTTACATCATTTAAGAACATTTTTAAAGTATGGTTTGTAAACGTCATGTAATTAATGCTAAAAATTTTTAGCGTTTTTTTGCTGGCTTTACTAGCCTTAACCCGGCGAACAATAAATCAGGTATAAGGGTATTGGGTTTAAGTACAAACAATTATTAGAAAGTTAAGCTTTTTTTATATAAGTAGTTGATTCAATTGTGATAATCATGACTTAATATAGTATATATTACGTAGAGACTAAGTACTTACAATTACATTTATAAGGCCAAGCCGTATTTATATAAAGCCAGTTAGCATGAATCCATACTAAAGCAATCTTAGTTTTATTTAATTGATAGAAATATAATTTAATGTTAAAAAATTTAAATGAATATAGAATGAAATGAAAATGATACATCGATGTCTGAAATTAGCTTTTGTTATAAAAAAAACACTATAAAACAAGAAAGTGAGAAAAAGATTCCAAAAGTCTCCTTAATTTTGATGCCAATGTTGATAACTTAATATTCACAATAAAGCTGATTTCAGACATCGATTTAATTAAGTCATTGTTTTGTTCGTATTTTTAAGATTTTAGTCCGCCTTACCGTTTACAAATTAAATCGTTACTATGCTTGTATGGGAATCATGCTAACTGACGTCTCTTATCTTTCCGAGTTAAGAGTAAGAAGGAATGTAGGGTTTATTAGCTAAGATTATTAGTTGATTCAATTGTGATTATAAAGACTTTTAGTAAATTTTCCTACATAAATATTATGTACATGTTACAAGTTAAGCTGTGATTACTTAAGTACAACTTTCAAAGTTAAGAGTGCCTTTGAAGGACACGTAAGTTTAAGCATAAACAATTGTTTAACTTTTTTTTATAGACTGGTAATAAATACCTAATGATTAGTTTTTAAACATGGTTTAATTTTTACACAGATATACACCTAATCCTTTTTACGAAGTTAAGTTTTGTCATTGTTACTGACTTGCATTGTGAATTATAATATGAACTTTTTGTAAATATATTATTGCAATTATAAGAGAATATAAGTACACAATAATTTTATGTAAATACCTAGGAAAAATGACAAACTTAATTTCAGTTAGGTATGGTAATGATTGATATTGAGGCATTCCTGGGTCACTAAGAAACCTTAGTATCATTCTATCTGATTTGGCGGCTGTGTGCAAGTATATTATAAAATTGTACTACTTTAAGTCTTGTGGTTTGAATTAACATCTTTCATGTATGTACAGCATAAAATAAGGAGTATTTTTTTAAATGTACAATATAACTTTATATGAACATACATTGTGTATACAGGTGTAACAAAATTGTTGTAGGACCCCTTAACCGGGCCTTCTACTCATCATACTGAACATCTTTCTCCAAGAAACCCATGGATCAATTCTCAAAAAAGTTTGGCCTCCATACAAAACTGGTTTATGAAGTCGATCTCACTGAAAAGTTTATAAAGAGAGGCCAACATTTTTTTTAATTGTCTGGTTTCCTTGAGGAAAGTCCTACACTATGTTGTGTTTAATATCGTTATGTATGGGCATTATTTAAGTTTTCAGTCATACACCGTCAACTTTTGGTTTTGTTACCGAATCCCACTGACTATTAAAACTGAACAACTAAACTGAAAAAATGGCTGCATACGTTGATATTATTGGTGTGTTCCGGCATGAAGATAAGATAGCCAGTTCCCCATTGCGTTGGGGAATCTTGGTAAGCCCGCTTTCATCTTCGGCAACATCATCACTTACCACCAGGTGAGATGTTGTCAAGGGTTTACCAATTGTGAATAAAAAAAAATACAAAGTAGACCATTTTTTTCTTGACTAGCCATGTTTCTCAGTGAAGATGCGCAGTTTTATGAAAATAGTCACTGGGCTTTAATAACAATGGTGTCGATTCGGTGTGACACGATTTAACTTATTTGACAGGACTAAACTAAATTTAAGCATTCTATCCTTGTCTTTTCGATACAGAAAGTAAAATACAGAATGCGTAAATTTAGTTTAATCCTGTCAAATAGGTTAAGTCGTGTTACACCGAATCGACACCAATATCACTAAAATATGACGATGTATGAGCAACTGAACACATAGTAGAAACCACAAGTCTTATAGTAGCCGCTACAATACGGTAGGTAAAAGTTACTAAACAAATAGTAGAAACCACGTTACTTATTAGTAGAGAGTACAAATTGACTATTGAAGACCAATAAAAGAAGTAGTAGATGCTACAATGCTGTTAGGAAAAGCTACTGAACATATAGTAAAAGCCATAATTCTTATAGTGGACGGTACAATTGAATTAGTAAAAACTACTAAACAAATAGTAGAAACCACGTTACTTATTAGTAGAGAGTACAAATTGAATAGTGAAGACCAATATAAGAAGTAGTAGACGCTACAATGCTGTTAGGAAAAGCTACTGAACATATAGTAGAAGCCATAATTCTTATAGTGGACGGTACAATTGAATTAGTAAAAACCCCTAAAAGAAGTAGTAGACGCTACAATAAAGATAGGTATGAGCTACAATGTAAAGTATTTCATACTATACTATAATAAAGACAACTGAAAGAAACAGTAGACAGTACTAAACAGTTCAGTAGACGCTGCAAACCGTATAGTTTAAACCACCATTATTACAGTTGGACATACTAACCTAATTGTAGAGACTATCTAAGAGCTGGTCATACCAACAAGATATAATAGCAGAGATTACAATGCGATTGATTCAATATAGTAAAAAAATAGTTAATCATAACAAACGTACAATAAATTTTACACACTCTACTTTTATGACTTACAAACTTAATTTGTAAACCGTAGAAGTCACATTGTAGCTTCAGCAAAACGCATGGTTCCGTCTAGTAATAAACAGTAGAAATCACATTGTAGCTTCAGCAATACACACTGTTCCATCTAGCATAAACGGTAGAATCACATTGTTGCTTCAGCAATATACACAGTTCCGTCTAGTAAAACCTTTCTACTATAAACGAGGAGTAGAGCTAACTAACCCAATAGTTGTCGTATATAGTACAATAAAAAGGGCTAATGGCAACAGATTTCTGGTTACGGGTACCATATTTTTTTTCCGTGTACCCAGATTTAACAACACGATGCTCCTGGGCCACCATATTGCCTGTACCTCAACCACCACCGTGGCGTAATGGTTAAGTCCATTAGCTTCACATCAGGAGGTCACGGATTCGATTCCCGGCGGAGTGTAACTTTGAAAGACTTCGGTTTGGTTGGTGTAAGGGCATTTTCTAAGCCCACCTGGCTAGCTACCACAATCTTATTAAGAGTCTTGTCGCCAAACATTAATGCTAACAACATTAGTGTGTTCCGGCTTGAAGATAAGATAGTCAGTTCCCCATTGCGTTGGGGAATCTTGGTAAGCCCGCTTCCACTTTCGGCATCATCGTCACTTACAATAATGTGAGATGATGGCAAGGGCTTACCAATAGGGATTTAAAAAAAACTTTGACGGGTATCTCTTAGACGTGATCTAAGTATAATCATAGATGCACTAAGACTACTAAGTAATACTGAACTTGGCCCCCATGCTACCGCTTCATAGCTTCTAATCACGAGTTGCACTAATTAAAGGTTGTCTGCTACGCTAGCTATGTCTACTCACATGGAACTTAGCCCGAAAAGCGGCAAGAGCGCGCTCGTCCACTGCTGACAGCTGTCCGTGCCTACGTAGCACGCCAAGCTTTACAGCCGCTTTGATCACATGCTTCACTAACTTCTCTGCTTCGCGCTTCTCGATCCTCTCGCGTAAGACAGTCAGGAACTGTGAAATAAGATAAAATATATTCTTACGTCAATCATGTTTTGGTAACATGGGCTAAACACCACTACTAATCTACGCGTGCACAATCTCGTTTCGTTTGTACAAATCAGCCGTATGCGCAAATATGTGCTTGTATTGGTCTGTGTACAACCTTAAACGATTGTGGGTGAAGTCGAGCAGCTTCGAAGTGCATCAAGAACGAGTGTGCGCGAGCGCTGGCGGCGCATCCGACACGAACACAGGAACTTCTATGGCACACTTTTCTTTTATTTCTCACGTATTGTCTTGTATGCGAATAAGTCGTCACCTATTCGCGGCAATGGACAGAAACTTCTTCTGTCTATATTGTCTTTCAATAGTACCGGGTAGCAGCGTCCTTTCGTATACTGTGCCACCACACTGCACATTGCGATCGCCAACCCCCCCCCCCCCCCCATTCGGGGAGACATATGTCCAGCAATGGACGTCTTTTGACTGATGTGATGTTGGTCATCACCATCATAATCACATCCCAAAGCAGGCTGATTGGCATTGATCACTATAGGCTAATTAGAATTTGTCACTGGTAACGTGGTCGTCATTAACAAAGGCACGAGCATTGGCGGCCCCAACGACCACAAATTACTTTTTTATGACTACACTATCAGGATAAATTTCAACGGACCTGTCCCACTCATCTGGTCAAGCACATTGCACCTTTCCTTTGTGCCCACGAATACTCACTTACCTGATACAGCAGCAGCTTGGAAGTATCAGCTTCAGGAACAAGTGCACGAGCGCTGGCAGCCTCTGTGACAGGCGACAGTTGTGTCTTTAGAACGTCTTTCCTTTATTGTTCACAAGTAGCTCACTTAGGTGAGTGAGCACTTGTGGACCAGATGGTCCAGCAGATTGGCAGCACATCAAGAACAAAAGCACGAGCGCTGGAAGCCCCTCCGATGTGCAACAGTAGCGTATTTAGCGCGCCATTCCTGTATTGCTCACAACTTATCATTCACCTGGTCCTGCAACCTTGTTCGCAAGAACAAGTACACAAGCGCTGGAAGTCCCTTCCCTGACACGCAACAGTAATGTCTTCAGCGTGCCTTTCCTTTATTACTCACAAATGATCACTCACCAGGTTCTGCAGCTGAGCTTGCTCGCAAAAACAAGTACGCAAGCGCTGAAAGCCTCTCCCTCGACATGCGCCAGTAATGTCTTCAACGCGCCTTTCCTTTTTTGCTTACAACTGCTCGCTCACCTGATCAAGCAGCTTAGCAGCATGCTCGTCGAGAACTAGTGCACGAGCGCTGGCGGCCCCCCCGACACGAGAAAGAAACTTCTTTTGCGCGCGCAGCGAGATGTCGCGCGCGCACCATGCGCCGCCGTCCATTGCTGCAAAAAAAGAGTAAAGTTCTTTATGACAATGCCAAAAATCCATGATAGCCCGGGATGACTATTGAAAAGACATAGGACTCATTTAAATATATCATATGGGAAAAATCAACCTAGACAGACCTTGCTCTTTCATCAGATATGTTGTAATTTGGAACTATCATAAAACTAAGGAATGTTAGGTATAAGGCGATAATTACAGTTTTAAACATATTATCAGCCAGAGTCTATCTGACTGAACGCGACAAACTCAAAAACTACCCGTTTCAACCAATTTAATGGACGGAGTGGTTCATGAGGAAGTTTTAGGTGTATAACTCCCCACGAGCCGCTGCAGCTCGTGTAAAGCGGACCCTATAGTTTAAAATACTCCTTGGATAGTAAAATAGAAGTAAGTAAAATAGTTTCAGTCGCATCGATACGTTTAAAATGTGATACTGGAGAAAGATTCTCCAGTCTAAAAAAATAGCACGCAATAGATTTCAAAGACAGCGACCAGGGAGAGCCTTATGCATTAAGATAGTTTTCGAGTACTTAGGTCACATTGCTAGTAACAGTGGCGGCTTATTAGGCAAACTCATCGTATCCAGTAGAATAGATGGAAAGAGACCTAGTGGTCGGGGTCCCACGTGGTTAGACCGACCTCATCCGCACCGCCATATAATCCAATATCCATACTGCTTTGCAGACCGCAACACCGCAGCGGATGGACCAACACAAGATTCTTCGGGGAGGTCTCGACCCCCAGTCATGAGGATATCCATGCGAAGAGGAGAAAATAAAATACCATCAACTACAAGATGGACAGACTAGCACAATCTCTTATGCAGTTTCTAACATCTATGTTAAACACCTTTGGATTGGAGGCCTTTGTCCATCTGTCTTTCGGCTGATATGATGATTTTAAACACGTTAAGGGTCGGTAACCCTCAATGGTTTCGGCGTTCCGTGAAAAAAACTAAAGCCAACTTTATAGTTCTCACAAAAATTTATACCTATCGTTAGCTAAAGAGACCAATGAGAAAAATTGCAGTATACTATACTCGTAATACAAGCTATTGTTGCTATTGTATTCAGTTTGCAAATAAGTCATTTCTGTGACGTGATATTGCTATTCGATCATTCTTGAAAATTTCTAGCATTTTCTGATATTTTCATAAATTTTAACAGCATTTTTCTTAATTACGTTATATTTATTTTCTCTTTGGCTAGCGATTGCTACAGATTTTGTTTAGAAGCATAATGTTTGCTATCGTATTTTGACGTAACGAAACACTAAACTCAGTTTAGGTGTCAACCCTTAAAAAGTAAAAAAAAAAACGATTTTCTCAAAGATGAAACTGTAGCAGATCCACGGTTATTAAACTGTCATAACATAAACTACTTTAGATGAGCACAATACTATACTGTGCGTGACGTTATTGGAGCATCCCGTTCCGACTCATTTCATACACAATCATTGAGATCTACCTACTCGGACAATACGCTGTGATTTCTCGCTGCAGTGAGTGAGAATAGGTAGGTATATAGTATACAGGGTGACTGGTTAGACGACGGACGTATTTCAGGAGGTGAATCAGAAGACAAAACTGTTTTTTTTTCCCAAGGCACCATTTATACAAAGTTGGTTAATGAGCTGACTAATTTGTATGAAAGGTCAATTTTTTTGGAGAATTGACGAAGTTTTGATTGAAGTTGTTCAGTTTCGTCTTCTGATTCACCGCCTAAAACGCGTCCGTCGTCTAACCAGTCACCCTGTATAGAAATACTAATACTAAATAATTGAAAACGCTGAACAACGAACTTATCAAAAAATTGCGGCGTCAAACCGACAACATATTTTTCCAGTGATTGGTACATACTTGACAGTCCATATCTTGAAAACTACTAAACCAATTTTGATGCAACTTGCACTGTTCCCTAAATTGAAAGATGCTTAATCTAATAAAAAAAGAATTATTGCATTTCGATTTACAGTTTCTAAGAAATCCGTGAACAAACAGAAAAAAACATACATATATGCACATACATCATACATACACTTGTGAAATTTGGCACACAATTCCAAAAATATTACCTACATACATACGGGACGAATTTATAATCTTCTTTTTTTTGAAGTCGGTTTATAAAAAAACGCCCTGAAAAAGACGTAACGTAATATGAGTCTGCATGGTGCCTAATCAGAGTTTGCACATGTTTTGAGTTTAGGTGCACATCGCACAGGTACTGGATATATAATTAAAATTTCGAAAAAAGTGATACTAGGGTTTCCACGAATTTTCTTTACTTTAAAATATCTACCAGGGATTCGTATAAAATTCCCAATGTTTTTGTATCTCCCTAGAAGCGGCTTTTTCTCTTATCGTGTGGCACAATTAACCATGCTATCCAAGGGATAGACGGCGGTTGCCTAGAAGCGGCTCTCTCTCTTATCGTGTGGCACAATTAACCATGCTATCCAAGGGATAGACGGCGGTTGCATGGAAGCAGCCAAAAGGTTTAACATCTTTTTTGGGTTCCAATCCAACTGAAAGTATTTATTTTATTTTTTATTCACAATTGGTAAGCCCTTACCATCAACTCACCTGATGGTAAGTGACGATGATGCCGAAGATGGAAGAGGGCTTACCAAGATTCCCCAATGCAATGGAGAACTGGCTATCTTATCTTCAAGCCGGGACACGTCAATGTTGTTAACACTGATGTTTGGCGGCAAGACTTAGATAAGATGGTGGTAGCTAGCCAGGCGGGCTTAGAAAATGCTCTACCACCAACCAAAACGAGTCGTACAAGTTGACCCCCTCGGGAATCGAACCCGCGACCTCCTGGTGTAAAGCGAATGGACTAACCATTACGCCACGGAGGCGGTTAAATATATTTTCATGAGACAAAATAACTGAATAAACTGTGAAAACAATCCTGTAACTGTCAACATAGCAAAATGTTGAATTTTTGGAAAAAGTGGTCATAACCGGATTATTACAAGTTTAAGTACTACAGAGAGTATATCTGCATATACTCGTAGTAATTTTGAAAACGCGACAGAGTAACTAGGACAATATCCTGCCTGTACTTTAACATTGTACATACACACTTTTATTACTCTTTTTACGATGGTACGCCACAGATAATAGGTTTCCTGTTAATAGTGTCAAAACACGCGATGTAGTGGCCAACACAATGTCCAAAATACTCCCGTTTCATGTCCAATTTAGTACGCGTAATTTGTTTAGGTTGACCCAGACTAGTAACTAATAATCTGTGGCCCAGATAGCACTAATTAAGTGCAAATGGACAGTAGTCACAAACATTCCAGAAACAGAGAATATGTAAAAATATTACCTATTATTTTTAAACTTGCGATTGGTAAGCTCTTGGCATCATCGCACCGCAACAGTATAAGCAAAGTATATTAGTACTAACATACAGTATGGACACTCCCTGCCGCTCTCTAGATTGCGACCTCACCCCCTCGTCACCCAGATTGATACAGATTGGTTACAGTTTGGCTGTCGAACGTATAGCACTTCTTTCGTTTGTTCCGTCATTCCTTTTATGAAATGTCATTTCTGGCCCTAATCCAATGGCGAATATCTTATCTTGAAGCCGAAACACATCAATGCTGTCAACATGATCGTCATACTTTACTGCTGAACAAGGACCACCCCAAGGATTTCCACCGGTACAGCGCTACCCGCATTCAGCGATTCCCCGCGACCTTCACCGGGTATAAATTTGATTACTTCTATGATGCTGGTTAAGGGCGAGATGACGGATTTGGCGAGATAAATTTCAGCTTATTTCTGTTTTGGAAAAAATTCTACGTAGTAGTTGAAATAACTGATAAAGCGAGAAGCAGTGTTGTGGAAAAATTGCTAGAATTTGGGACGAAGCTGTCTCCCGAACACTCTTCACAAGACAGCTTCGTCCTAAATTCTAGCAACTTTTCATGTGAAAAAGCGTTTTTGAACGGCTATTCACGCCTAAGGTTTTTAAACAAAATCGTCTAACTAATAATTCTCATTACTCGAGAATGAATTAGCCGGTTGTAATGAAAGTTTGTATAAGTAAAACACGAAATTGTAGTAAGTATACGATTTACTTTTTCGAAACATTTATTTCAAAAGATGTAAAACGCATTTAAAATTACTCTGAAAAACTTAAAGTCCAGTGACTTATTTTATTTTATTACTGTGGACTTTTTTGAAATCTTTGTTAAAATATCAGCATTTTTATAAAAGTATAATTTCTCAAAAAAAAATAGATTGTACACTTACTACACTTTAGTTATTTTGCTCAAATGCATAAAGCTAAAAGACTGGTTATACCTTTAACCTACATTCACCTGATAATAAAAATATTAATAAAAAGTTAAATTAGAATTTTGAGACGGATTAGTTGTCAATGTCTAATTCCCACGCCATTAAATACTTGCTTTTCTCATTTCATTCAACATTGACAGAATCACTCTTCATATCTGTGAATATCAAATAGAAAAGCACAAGAATCCGATAAATAGTTTAGTATTTTGTACTAATGACAAAATGTATGTATTTTATGTAGACACTGTGACTACATACATATTAACTGCAACTTTATTAATAGGTACTTTAGGTACATTGTCAATTGTGCTGCGCTGTGAGTGTAAGTAAACTCGAACAATGAATTGTTTACATTTTATGAACGTATAGCAGAGATGATGTAATGGGTTCAAAACAATTAGTTTGTATTAGTGATACTACTACCAACACATAGTATAAATTAACAATACAAGTAATATAATAACAAGTATTTACAATGATGCATACTGAGAACTTCTTTATTAAAACGAGGCACCTAATTAAATACAGGAATTCAATATCGTAAACCAAAGTAACTATCATTTTTCATCTCGTTTATGAGTATCTTATTTACAAGTCGAGCAAAAAACCGGCCAAGTGCGAGTCGGAATCGCGCATAGTAGGGTTTCGTAGTCTTTGCAAAAACCAAATGTTTATTTTAAAAAACAAAATTATATTTACAGTTCGTAATAGAACATTTTGTATAGAAAATCTATGAAAGTTTTACAAATCCACTGCATATCTTAAGTTGATCGACTATTACTCCTAAACCATTCTTAAACTAAGAAAGACTACTTAACCGTGATAGTTTTCCTTTTAAATTAATTAATTTCCTGCAATCAAGTTTTATTTTCAGATGTCGGTTTAACTCCTAGGGGGGGGGGGTTGATTCTAACAAATAATAGCACTTTAAAGCTTAATATTTCGCAAACTGCCCTGAATCGAAAAATGGGGGACCTACAGCAATTTTGTTACACCCTGTATATTTTTTGTTTGTATTTGCATCATCATTTAACCGCCTCCGTAGCTCAGAGGCAAAGTTCACTGGCTTTACATAGGAGGTCGCGGGTTCGATTCCCGGCGGGGTCAATTGTAAGACTCGGTTTGGTTGGTGGTAGGGCATTTTCTAAGCCCGCCTGGCTAGCTACCACCATCTTATCTAAGTCTTGCCGCCAAATATCAATGTTGATATCATTGGTGTGTTCCGGCATGAAGATAAGATAGCCATTTCCCCATTGCGTTGGGGAATCGTGGTAAGGCCGCTTCCATCTTCGGCAACATCGTCATTTACCACCAGGTGAGATGTTGTCAAGGGTTTACCAATTGTGAATAAAAAAAAAAAACTGTCGAAATACATATAAAGGTTTAGTCGTGTGAAAAAAAATATCCGCAGTTATGTGCTATGCCTAAGATGTTCGTAGCCCTTACATTTGCATAAATAACACCCCGACGCAACTCAATGCGTTATTTCTGCCGCACTTGGCAATCTTTCTAAATTGAATCGTTAACAATCCGTAAACTTCCCCAGTGCTTGGGCACACCATGGACACTATATACAACGGTCGTGAAATGAGATTACTAAAAACAAATGACGGAGCAATCAAAATCGCGGCGAAATCACATACGTTCGAGAACTAAACTGTAACCAATCTGTATAAATCTGAGTGACGAGGGGGTGAGGTCGCAATCTACAGAGCGGCAGGGAGTGTCTATACTGTATGTTAGTACTAATATATAAGGTCTAACAAAATTAGCTGAAACTATTTTAAATGGTGCTTCTACCCATGAAACTGAACAACTTCCCCCATGAAACCCATAATCAAATCTCCAAAAAAATTTAACTTCCCATACTAAGTTGGCTGATCAGCTGACGAATTAGTATAGGAGAGACAAATTTTTTTTGCGATTTAACTATGGGTTCCATGGGGAAAGTTGTTCAGTTTCATGGGAAGAAGCACCAGTTAAAATAGTTTCAGCTAATTTTGTTACACCTTATATATACTTTGGCCATACTCAACACGCGGAGGCCAAGTCCGGGTTGGTGGAAGTTGTAGGGTTAATGGCGAACCACACTTTTTTTTTATTAACAATTGGTAAGCCCTTGGCATCATCTCACCTGATGGTAAGTGACGATAATGCCGAAGATGGAACTGTCAGAAGTTTTTCATTCAAGCCGCCTCTATATGGCATATGTAACGGCTTAACAGCTGTCATCTAGTGACAGTAACCGACACCAATGGCTTAACATGCCTTGCGAAGCACGGAAATCGTCCAGAAAATTCCACCTTAAACAGTGAAACCCATTCGTGTAACGACCATGGCTCAGGTCACCGCTTCTGATGGACCCAACCTTCTTCTTCAAACTTAAGAGCTCAGCTCTTGTCTGTGGAGTAATCGCCACTTTCAACAATTCATTGGAGTCCTAGTACGACACCGACACCAGCCATCTACATTGATTGATCCATAAAGGCTAGGGAATGCAATCCCGCAGCAAAATTTCAATTGCTGGATCCCGCGGGATTGAGAGGTTCGATCCCGCGGGATCCAGGTATTTGCGGGATCCCGCATGTTTTTTTAAAGTCATTGAAAAAAGAGAGGAATCCTGTATCATAAACGAGTCTATAGAACTTAAAATTAAACTAAAAATATTATTGACACTATTTATTAAGTAATCAAATAATTAATCAGAAATAACAGTTTCAAACAAAGGTCAAAAACTATTATTACAAACAAACAAAAAACAACTATCCATTATTTAGGAAGGAGCTGCGCAAATGCACATTAAACATAGCGTCTCAATAGTTTTGTGAAAGTGAAACTATTTATAAGTAATCAAATCGATCACTAATCCCTACTAATCCCTACTAATATTATAAATGCGAAAGTAACTCTGTCTGTCTGTTACGCTTTCCCGCAAAAACTACTGAACGGATTTGGCTGAAATTTGGTAGGTAGACAGATTAGGACCCGCATTAAGACATAGGCTACTTTTTACCACGCTCGCGAGCCGCTTGCGGCTCGCGCACTGCGCACCCTCGAAAAGTCATAGAAACGTGGTCCACGCGGGTGAAGCCGCGGGAAACAGCTAGTTAGAAATAAGAATAACTATTACAAATAAACAAAAAACAATTATCCATTATTTTGGAAGTAGCTGCGCATGAAACATAGCGTGTCAATAGTTTTGTCAGCTAAACGGCTTCTTACTTTGCATGCTAGGTATCGGCAGCAAAAAATGCCCTTTCCGCTTCCACGCTGGTGGGCACAACTGTTAATAACGCATTGTAGACGTATTGAAGATTTTTACCTTTGAGCCCACCAGACTCCAACAAATTCATTTCTTTCCTGATTATACCTTCAACGTGCCGAACTACACATGCCGTATGTCGCTGCGCAGTCCCGCAAATCCCGCGAGATCCCGCACGATTTAGGCGCGGGACTGGTCCCGCAAAAATGGTGCGGGATCCCGGTATTTCGGGATCCCGGTATTGCATTCCCTAATAAAGGCACGTCCAGGTCTTCCACACCCTCCCTTTTTTTTCCTTCCAGTAGATCGACGCAACCACGCAAGTCTATAACTTATATCGTAAATTATTTTCTGTCTACTTGTATAACGATCACGTTAACCTGAATGTTTCTCAGTTCAAAGTCCCAACGTGTATACCCAACGTGCTAAGCACGTGGCAGTCTTTCTAAATTTAGCGACTTTCGTTATACTTTGCAGTTTAACTGCAAAATAACTTCGCAGGAAACCTTAATTTTATTAAAATGTTTAATTTCGACGCCAACATATTGTTGTTGAATTTCATGCCGTAGGCTATTTTCCCATTTACAGATGTATTTCGCAGTCGTAAAGTTACATTGAGCCGTTTTAAAGAAATAAGATAAGAAGGTATAATTTTGCTAAAAAATAACCGACTTCAAACAGTAAACTAAGGTTCCCCTCGATTTCTTTGGGATGCCATCATCAGATCCTGCTTTCTTTATCATGGTACCACGCTTGGGATATCCAAACAACATTCCAACAAAAAAAGAATCATCAAAATCGGTTGATAAACGACGAAGTTATCCGCGAACACACATAAAAAAATATATATACGGTCGAATTGAGAAACCTCGTCCTTTTTTGAAGTCGTTTATTAATAGGTAATACTAGAGTCATCACATCACATCAGCTCATATATGCGTCCCCACCGAGGGGCTGGAGCCTACACTGAATCAGGGCGATCGGGCCTTAGTCGACCACGCGGGCCCAGTGCGGGTTGGTCAACTTCACTTCTAGAGTAAACAACATTAAATACAAATGTATTGAGCCAAAAGAGTTTGATAGGATTCGTCTTAGGTAGGTACTTATGAAGAAACTTGGTAATAGTTGGAAGGTTTTAGGGACGAGATGCTGTACTTAAATTTTAATATAGAAATTAGAGCAACCTGATGTTATGTGACGATGATACAGAAGATAGAAACGGGCTAACCAAAATTGGCAATCTTATTGTCAATGCTGTTAACATTGATGTTTGGCGGTAAGACTTAGAAAATATGGTGGTCGCTAACCAGGCAGGCTTTAAAAATGCCCTACCACCAACTAAACCTAGTCTTAGAACTAACTTAGACTCCGCCGGGAATCGAACCCGCGACATCCTGACGTGAAGCTAAAGGACTAACCATTACGCCGCGTAGATGGTTCAAAAGGTTCACACGAAACAGCCCACTGGTTCCACTTTTTTCCGGAAAAAAACGCGTGGGTTGCCATAGGTATTTAATGCTTATTCTTTAAATATCTAAATATTGCAAATTTCAATTTCAGCTCCAAATTTCTCTCACGTTCAGAGTTCAAAACTAATTCCACGGATGAAATGTTGATAGTAACTGGCTGTAGTGATCAAAAGCTCAACCATCCTCAGCATGAAGTGACCCAATTTAAAGGATACACGTATTTCGTCCAGTAATTGCTTGGACGCTTGAGGAAACAGAATTTCCGGGGAGAAGGGACTCTCCAAATAGGATTACATATTCATAGTTGCAAAAGCTTTTAGAACTTATCCGAGCGCACGGCAGTGCGCTAGCTAAAGTTCCAGCAAGCACGACGAAGCCCTTCACCCGGTTTCTCACACACTCTTTGCCAAATTTTAGACTAGTAGGTAAATTAAAACAGCAGGAAATAAACGAATAATGAATTGATGTAAGTACGTAAGTACTTCAAGATTGTAACTTTAGCCGCAAGGTAGATAATATCATTACATTCTAGCCAGTTTTTTTACGGAAACTTGTAATGTATGTATGTTTGTTCGGGTGAAATCTTGCAAGTTTAATTTGACCTACTTCACAGTTTTCGACTGAGCTGAAATTTTCAGGCATATGTATATCGCGTGACAATGCAATAATAAAAGATTGCACCTAAAAGTTTTTAGATTTTTTGAAAATTATTTGGAAAGGAACTTGGCCCTCTTTTCAATGATTTTTTTTGGAGATTGACATTTAAGGCTTCCTCGTGCAGAAATCGTTCAAATTAGTATGTTCTAGTTACTTTCATCTACTCGTATTACCGCAAACCCGGACTTGCCCCCGTGTGTGGACTACGGCCTTACCTTCCCGAGGTTGGGAAGAGAGCCGTGGCCCAGCAGTGGGGGCGTTTGTGGGTTGTTAACGAACTCGTATTATCCAGGGTGAAATTTTATTCACTACCCGACTACGAAAAATGGCGGATAATGTTTTTGACAGTCTATTATATGTATGTATGTATGTTTATCTGCTTCCTCGTATTTCCTAATCATTGCAGCTTGCGACCACGGCTATTACCTCAGATGATGAAGGGTTATACTTTTCCGTAGTTTACTCTTGTTTTCAACTATTCCGAAGTCGGGTTTCAGTTTTTCTTAACATTTATTTTGTTTTCTTTCCGCAGTGTAGATTATCAACAAATAGAGTCTTACTTATATAGAGGGTGAAATTGAAATCTTTGGCCATATTTCAAAATCAAGCTTTACTCACGAAACTGAACAACTTTTCCTAAGGAACCTATATAGGTAGTTACAATCGGAACAATAACAAATTTGGATTTTATGTGCTTATACATAGATTAGCTGTTTCGTCAACTTTGTATGGAATGGTAATATTTTAAGGATTGTATAGATTCCTTTGGGAAAGTTGTTCACTTTCACGAGTAAATGCTAAGTTTGACACTTGGCAATTGGTTTCAAAGTTGGCTGTATAGACTGGCAAAAAACCACTATTGAAAAAGCACACTCGGAATTAGGGATGCAACGATTACGAAAACTATTATTCGTATTCGCCGAATATTATTTTTTTACGAATATTCATATTCGCCAAATTTCATTGCGACTATTTGTCTAGATATAGTATTTTCATTTCATTAATTTGTTGAATAAAACGGAACGCAACGCGTTGACACGTCGTCGTTGTAGTAATATACTCGTAACTCAAAAGTACTTTTGCACTAAAGCGTCCACCGTTAACTCCGAACGTCTATTTTCAATAAGGGCAACTGAGGACAGGAACAGATTGACACCGAAAAACTTGCAAGTGCTTGCTTTTCTTAAGAAAAACTTGCCCGTCGTTGATTTTAATTGTTAGGGTAAATTAAAAATATTTTTAATCTAATAATCTACTTTTAATTAAAACTGTTTATTATTTGTATTCGTGATGAATATTAATTTGATATTCGTATTTGTATTCGTACTATTCGTTGCATCCCTACTTGGAATAGTTCACTTTTAAAATCGACCCGATTTGTCGATAGTTTACCACTGAAACATAGTCACTCACTAAGCTTCGGAAACGAAAACATTAAAATTTCACCGTGTGTGTACCTAATGAATAATTTATCATTTTCGATCAAATTCTGATAAGGGTCCGTAGTAACCAGTATCATTCCCTGCTCATACTGAGTAGATATTTGAAAATCTTTAAAGCAAATCAATTCTAGATGTTTATATGTGCGTACTGTATAGAGGCAGCCTAGCTCCGAGGCTTGAGCTGGCATGCGAGTACACATCGACCAATATAACAGCTATGGACCGTCCTACACGAACATCTGTTTTGATGGCTACAGAATAAGCGAATTTGCTCATTTCGTCACAGTTGATATTCCCCAAATCGGTTGAAGGTTGAAGTGAGTGAAATTTGTTATCTCTCTATATCTACCATTGTTTATTTTTGAACGATATTCGGTAGTGTGCTACAGCGGTGTGAGTGTACTACCACGCATAGTTATATTAAACTCATTTTTTATGAGATTAATGTATGGTTAGGGCTGGTGCGAAGCACAGCGAGTACAAGGAGGCAACGTGACGAGGCGCTCGGGTCAAAATGTGTGCGTGACGAGGCATGCCCTAGGCCACAGATTACTAAATAGTTACTAGGCTACCTCCAGTCAAAAATGCACATAATGAGTCAATCAGCTGATCGATTTGTAAGAAGAGTCCAAAAGAATTTTTGCGATTTACTTTGTGTCTCTTGGGGAAAGTTATTCAGAATGATGATTAGAAGCCCCAGCTAACGGATCCTGCATTTTTTTTTGCACTCAAGTGTTCCGGTAGAATCCTCTACGCAAGGAACCCTCGGTACTTTTCTCTTCAACATAACCCTAAAAACAGATCAAAACAAACGCAATCACAACACCTGTGCAGGTCGCAGGTCGCAGGTCAAAGAAAAGGCCACAAATCAAATGGCAGTGACAGGCGTGACAAATCGCTATGTCGACGTTCGCTACGAGCGGTGATCCATCATAACTCTGCCCGTAACCGGATTTTTAGAGAAATTGCTATTGTGTGCTATTTTTAACCCCCGACGAAAACAGAGTTGTGTTACAAGCTTCACGTGTGTATCTGCGTGTCATCGTAGCTCCCAAACGGATTAACCGATTTTGATTTCGTTTTTTTTTTTTAGAAAGGCTTTGTTTGTTTGTTTGTAAACTCTTTATTGTACAAAATAAACACTTAAAATAATGTATTAAAAAAAAACCTTAACAACAAAGGCGGTCTTATCCCTTAGAGGGATCTCTTGCAGTCAAGGCGACTTGATCGAGAGTGTCATTAGCTATGGTTCAGGAGTTCAGTGGTTTAAATATCCAGCTCTTTACTAGTTGATGTAGTGATGTGAGCAACTTCCACAAGTCTGATCGATTCGTAATTTGGTATCCTGTTACTTCAATGATGTTGCAAAAATAGTTTAAACTCTAGCTGATTCTTCAGCTTCACCTGAAATCTGCAGGATACCCAACAACTTACAGCAGAGGTAGCGTGTTTGGGCTCTAGCTACAGGTTATATACAGGGTGAAACAAAATTGGTGTAGGTCCCTTTAACTGGAAACTGGAGCTCCTACTCATCATACTGAACAACTTTTGTTTTACGACTTTGCTGAAATAAGAAAAAAATTTTACTCTTCATACAAATCGATCAGCTGATCGACCAATTTTGTGCATTTTAGTATGGAGGGTCAATTTTTTTTTGATAATTGACTATGGGTTCCTTGGGGAAAGTTGTTCAGTACGATGAGTAGAACCCCCAGTCAACGGGACCTACACCAATTTTGTTACAACCTGTATATAGATATATGGTGAAAAAAAAGGTGTCAGGGTTTTTAATTTTTTTATTTATAGTTGTCGAATGAAGAAAGCTTTTATGCTCAATCAAATCTTATGTCACCTTGACCTATCATATCTTTGCCATAAAGTACTTCGTGTTTGATTAGTACACTAGCGTCGCCAGTAGAAATACACAATCTGGGCTCATTCTTATGGGCTTTAATCGAATTCAATGAGTATTTAGCGCATAAATAGGCGGGCGTCGGTGGCGCAACGGCAAGGGCCGCTACCTCCTATCCGGGAAGTCGTGGTTCGAGTCCTGCCACGTACTAATGTGTTTTCGAATTTCGATCTCATAATGTACGTTTATCCGACGCTCTTACGGTGAAGGAAAACATCGTGAGGACACCTGCACACGTCTTCAAAGAAACTCGAAGTTTGTGTGAGAAGTTGACCAACCCGCACTGGGCCCGCGTGGTCGACTAAGGCCCGATCGACCTAATTCAGAGTAGGCTCGAGCCCCTCGGTGGGGACGTATATTATATGAGCTGATGTCAATAGGCGGGCAAGATCTACTGTTTAGTTGTTATTTTTTAACTGTTATTTTTATTATTGCAACAAGTTATTTTTTGCAATTCTACTAAATGTGGCCATTTTTAGCAGATTTGCAAAAAAATACTTGTTAGATGGATAATGATTTGCGACTATAGAGCAGGACGCGCGGGCGCTGGTATACCAATACCACAATTTAAGGATATGGATTCTTAAGACTTAAGAGTTTAAAGTTTAGACTATGCCAATACCAAGCCCTACCTCTAAAAATACTGTATAGATTGTTCTTCATAAGTTATCCTGTACTAAACACTCCGCTATAAGGCTAAGACCATAAATCGATTCAACGCGACCTCGGAGGGTTAAAAACCATGTAAATAAAAGATTAATCGTAATAACATGATACAAAAGATATTGTTGTACATTAGCGAGTCATCTATCGCTCGTTGGGCAAAGTTCTAAGTAGGCACCTACCTGTGTACTGACGTAACGTTAAGGAATACTTATTTTAAAGTATAGCGTTAGCCAACGGCAAAGAAGTGGGAAGGTATTTTCATTGCGAAAAAATTAAAGTTGAAATTTTTATAGGGATCGATTATCTATCTTAAACTAATAAATGAAAATAAGAAAAAAAAGTCTGTGAGTGTGTATATCTCCGGTCGATTGTTTTAAATTTTATCTTGATTAACTTATCATTATTATTTTATTTTTTCTTACTTGATTTTATCATAGAAATAAAAAACGTATTTCTTTAACTCAAAACTGGCTCTAATGATTTTAATGCAATTTTGCTGTAACCATACTGCGTGGCAAATTTTTGGTCAATTTTGACCCCTCTACCTGTGTGAACTTGTAATGTGAACACGTCGTTAATTTTAGAGTACTTTTTTTTTTAATTTAAAATTTTAGTGCGTGTGACTATATCTCACCTGGTGGTAAGTGACGATGTAGTCGAGGATGGTACACGCAAACTCAAATAATGCCTATTCACTCTCGGTTTGAAGATCCCCAAATTATAGGAGTCGGGAAACACAGACGCAGGCAAGGAGTTCCACTCCATCGCTGTCCGCATAATAAATGAGGAAGCGTAACGCTTCGTGCGTTTAGGCTGAATATCAATAACAAAGGGGTGGAACCTCCCCCTGCGTCTCGTTGACCTAAGGTGGAATGGAGCTGGGGAATGAGGTCGTGAAGTTCTTGAGCACACTCTCCGAAATTAATTCGATAGAAAACCGAAAGAGAGGCAACTTTGCGGCGATGCTCAAGGCTTTGAAGCTTGTTTTTGACGAGCTCATCGTTGCCAATGATTCTCCGGGCGCGTCGGTCGATAGCCTCCAAGGTATCCAGCTGATAGCGGGCTGATCCATTCCATAGGTGATAACAGTGCTCCATACAAGATCGGACTTGCGCTTGATATAATGATAGAAGTTGTCCAGGTGTGAAGTACCGTCTCACCTCATAGAGAAAACCCAGCTTCATTGCAGCAACTTTGGCCTTGGACTCAATGTATCTACCGAAATTAAGATTAGATGTTATTTGCACTCCAGGAAGCTCAAGGTGGTCAAATATCTGAATGAATTCATTCCGGAAAGTAGGAGTCAAGTTGAAAGGACTCCTTTCAGCGGAAAAGAGACACGCCTGTGTCTTAGAGGCATTGACCCTTACGAGGTGGGAATCACCCCAATCAGACACTGCCTGAAGCGATAGGTTAATGCGCTCGATCATGAGTATGGGTATGGGTGGGATCGAGTACGCAAAAACTACATTGAAATATTACAAAAATAACTTACATGTTGCCTGGAATCTGTAAGTTTAACCCTGTCTTAAACGATTTTACGGATAATGGGACAGTGGTACGAAACCCTCTCCACGCAAGTTCGATTCGCACTTGACCGGTTTTTGTTGCCCGACTGTGCCAGAAGGAGGGTTGTGTTTTTCGAGTGTATGTGTGTATGTTTGTTTATATATTTCTTTGGCCTAGCCTAGCCTGTAGCCTAAACTGTGGCCTAAACGGCTTGATGGATTTTGGTGTGCGAGGTGTCGTTTGTAAGACTAGGTATGGTTGGTGGTAGGGCATTATCTAAATTCGCCTGGCTAGCTACCACCATCTTATCTAAGTCTTGCCGCCAAACATCAATGTTGACAGCATTGATGTGTTCCGCGGAACACGTGATGTTTATAAGCTCGCTTTCATCTTCGACATCATAGTCACTTACCATCAGGTGAGATGATGTCAAGGGCTTATCAATCACACTAATATCACAGATTACTAAATAGTTACGCTAATATTATAAAGGCGAAAGTTTGTGAGTGTGTGAGTGTGTATGTTTGTTACTTCTTCACACAAAAACTACTGAACGGATCTGGCTGAAAGGTAGGTAGACAGATTTGGACCTGGATTAACACATAGGCTACTTTTTTTCACTGCGCACCCTCGAAAAGTCATAGAAACGTTGTCCACGCTAGTTGTGGATAAAACTAAAATAAAAAGCCCCCTGTAAATCTGAAAGAGCTAATATTGTATACGCCACAGAAATCGGAATAATATAGGCACGATATACGCTTATTGATTTGACGTTCTGCGGTTTATTTTTAACTTAAGTTCGTAAGAGTCGTTAGTTATTTAACAGGCCCGTCAAGTAGAAACGATGCTGTCACGGTTACTTAGTTCTTAATGTATTGAAACCGATCTATAAACTCTGACGTTAACTTTCACTATATACCCACGACGGAACGGTGAAGGTATGCGTATGGCCTAAGAAGTTGTGTGTGTGCTTATATATCTGTAACCATGTATCTCCATTACGGCTTATTTTTTTACACATTTTATTCCATAACATTATAGGGTCATAGTATAAACATACCAAATTTCAGCTTGATATCCGTAATAGTCTGAGAAAAACGCCTGTTACATACGGACGGACGGACTTACAGACAGACAGACATCGCCATAGTTTGACTACGGAACCCTAAACAGCTGTATCACTTAACTAAACACTTTTTCTTCAGTGAAAGTGAAAGTGTCTTCACTAAATTCATGCATCATAGATAACTTTATGTAAGAAATTTTAGCTTAAGCCATGTTACTAGAACTGAACTAATGTTTAGGCACACCCCGGACACTTCATACTAACGAACGAGAAATGATATATATGTCACCGGGATATTGTGAAAACCGCGATATTACAATCTCACTAGTTAGATTATGATATAAGGGTAAATTTTGAATCGTATCACAATATCACGGCCTATTCTTGTACCTCCGAATAAAACCGGTGATTTCTTCTGCTGCGAAGCATTCTGCTACCCAGGGGGGGACTCTTTGACTGTTAAATCAATCAGACCTCATTTATTTAGTGTTTTTCACTTCGCTTAGTGTTATTGTAATATCACTAGTGAGTTTACAATGTCACTAGTGAAATCAATATGTTACAGTTCACAATTTCGCGAAATAAATCCAATTTACAATCTTACGGTGACATATAGTGACTGACTCGGTGGCTCAGTGGTTAGTGCCCTTGACTACTGATCCGAGGGTTGTGGGTTCGATCCCCACCCAGGGCAAGCATTTGTGTGATGAGCAGATTTGTTTGCTCTGTGTCTGGGTGTTAAATATATCTATATATGTATGTATTTAAACGTATATAAGTATGTATATCAGTCTCTGGTAACCCATAACACAGGGGATCCTACTTTGGGGCCAGATGACCATGTGTGGTTTGTCCCAGAATATTTATTTATTTATTTATATATATATATATAGGTCACGGCTAAAGGTGGGTGTGAACATAAACTTAAGATAAGCCGGCTAAAGTTATTTGGGTAAAGTCCGATTATTAGTTGGTATTCGGCGTTTAACCGTACACAACAAGGTCTACCCAACAGTGGCTGGGTAATGTTTTTTGGGTGTTGAGCGAGCGAATCGAGCGATATTAGTTTCGGTCAGGTTTGATTGATTTTACAGTCGAAGAGCAGGCTGGGTGAAATTTAGCCGGCTAATCTTAAGTTTATGTTTATACCCACCTTTAGCCATAACATATACAAACAACTGACGTATCTATATGAATGCAAGTAGGACTGATCACCGGCGACATTGGTCACGAAAAATAATTAATCGATTTGCAATGTATTTTCAAAAGGTGAGGTAACATATTTTTCATCCCACCATCTCGGAAACTGTATTTTTGCTCTTCGATATCTGAGTGCAAAAGCCGTTTTTATTCGCTAGAGGATAAAGTAAATATCTGAGCGCAAAAGCCGTTTTTATTCGCTAGAGGAGAAAAGTAAATTGAATTTAGAACATCGTGATTTAAACATTATTATACCTATTTACTTCTACCTCCATGGTGCCAAATTTATCATTCAACCTTTTTTAATTTGTAAAAAAACTCAGACTCGGAACCTTCTTGGTGTACTTTTTTTTTTAATTTGCTTTGCGCGCGCTATTTTCTTTTTACGTCGTAATGTTAAAACCTTAGGTTAAAAACAAGAAACTTGAAAACAAGTGGTAAACCTAAAATTAGTGATTATAGTGACGAGGAAGTTTATTTGACGCCAACAGGATTGACTGAAACTGTTTGTAATGCGCAAATGTTTTTTTTTTCCATTTAGTAATTTCCTCGCTGAGGTGGAATGAAAAGTTACTGTTGCACTCGAGTGCAAAGATTTTTCAACTCGTGCTCTTTTGATTCCCTCGCTAACGCTCAGGATTCTAATCGCTTGCTCGGTCATCAAAATTGAGCACGCGGTTAAAAAACAACTTATCTTGTATAACAAATAACTATTTTTCATTTTGTTTGTTTTTTTTTACGTTCAATTTATTAACGATTGGGAATATAAATAGCACTGTTTCCATAGATTCGATAGTTCGTGTGAGCGAGAGATTTATATTGTTTGAGCAAGACGCAAACAGAAGCGCCGCCATTTATTATTCCCAGTGTAATTGTCCTATTATTATTATAAACGCGAAAATTTGTAAGAATGTATGGATGTATGATTGTTACTCTTTCACGCAAAATCTACTGAACGGATCTGGCTGAAATTTGGTAGGTAGACAGATTATAGGACCTGGATTAACACATAGACAACTTTTTTTCCACGCTCGCGAGCCGCTTGCGGATCGCGCATGCGCACCCTCGAAAAGTCATAGAAACGTTGTCCACGCGGGTGAAGCCGCGGGAAACCGCTAGTATTGTATAATTGTATTTTATTTATGTGTAGCTTGGTATTAAAAATCAATAAAATTATACTTGTTATTTGGAATATTTATTTTACCAACATCGGTACGAAATGAATCAGACAGGGTTATTGGAAATGTGACGTATTCCTTTAAAAGGTATAAACTGAATCTAATTTGAAACAAAAAAAGGTCATATAACTAGGGGGTCGCAAATCAACAGCTTTCAAGTAACAGTCAAATTAATTTTCAAATTTTGTATGAACGCATTGGTTTAATTCTTCGTAAATTGTTGAAAAAAATTTTATGCAAAAAACAGGAAAAACGGCACCGTGTGTGTACATTCATTGATTTCTATGAAGAGCGATATTGTAAGATATCTTGTCGGATAAAGATAATATCTTATAGTATCTTTCCCGTGTGTGACAACCCTTTTGTTCGGTAACCAAACTACTAAACTGTAACCAATTTGTGTGACGGGAGGGTGAGGTTGAATCTATAGAGAGCGGCAGGGAGTGTCCTTACTGTAAACCTAATATAATATTATATACTGTGGTTTAGGTGCCTAACGATAAGCTTTAAAACCTTAACCCTCTAAGCGCGACCATCCATCATGTGAGAACTAACTGGTCGACTGACGTAGCAATATCCTAAAAACATTCTTACCAACATTTTGTACAGTCGGCCTCCTCAGTTCCTTATAATAACATCTTTATTTTTTTTAGAAAACAATATTTTTAATTAAGATTACACGTACATGTCTATTTCAACACAGCCAAAACTTTTTATAGGTACCCACCGTAATCACGAAAGAGATAGATAATATTATGTTTTCCCTTCTCAGCAGGCAAAAATTGTTACTTGTGTAACAAGGGGACAAAGTAATATTTTATTCTGAGGGCGTTAGCACAGATTACTAATTAGGCGTTAGTGTGAATTCTGAGCTGAGCGAAGGATTCTAAAGTAGAATCCTGAGTTTAGCGAGGAATTCAATATGCGTCGCCCGAGAATAAAATATTTTGGCCCCGAGTGACACACACCATTTTTCATCACGACCTATGAAAAAACAGAAGAAGTACGTACGCGGACCAATCAGAAGAAAGATAGCTCAAACTCCAGCTCGAACGCGTACCAATCAGAAGAGAGAAACCAAAACTCTCTAGGGGACAAAGCAAAATTGTGTTCGCACTTATCGAGGTACCAATCGTCGTTTTTCGAATAGGTGTTATGAAAAACATATTTGTGTTCGATAGAACCACTACAGTGAAAAGGTTCAGTTTTTGTATGGGTGAAATCTTGCAAGGTAAATTTGATCCACTTCCCGGTTTCCCATTAAGTTGAAATTTTGCATGCATATGTATATCGCGTGACCATGGCATACTAAAAGCTTGTAACTAAAGATTTTTAGGTTTTTCGAAAATTATTATTACCTATAATATAGCTGTACCATTTTGTACTTCTGTTGGCTGTATACATTTATGGCTATGTACACAAGAAGTTGAGTCGGAAGCGAGATTGGGGCTATATTACCATATCGCGTGTTGCCGCAGCCTTGCTCGCTCGTTGGAGGGGTGCCAAACTCGGGGTGCAATGTCAAGTTGGGCCCATAACCCCAATGTCAGTGTTATCCGCCAAGGTTAGGGGTTCCTGAGGTACTGACGATAAGGGTAAAGAGTAAGAAAACTGAGAAATAACGTCAACAATCAATGAACACGACTGCATAAAAAAATTTACCTTCTTTTTAGCTATCGGGTGAAAATGTATCCTATGTCACGCGCGAGATCAAGACGAATCTAACGACACCTCGCACTCCAAAATCCGTCAAGCCGTTTAGGCTACAGGCTCAGCCAAAGAAATGGACATACATACTTACATATTTATGTATATATACACGTGAAAAAATACCCTCCTTTTTGGGGAATCAGGTAAAAAATGGCTTTTCATGACGAAAACGTCACATTTTAGGGTTTTGTAGCTAGCTAGACTCCTTTATAGTTTTGACATGTCTGTCCGTCCGTCGGTATGTATGTATGTAGGTATAAACACTTTATTACATACATACATGGTTTATTTGTTCACTTGTCATAGCCGTTTCACTCGAAGACCATCACCGCTCTATAAAGCTGTATGGTATAAACAAGTATTAAAATTTATAGAGTAAAATCACCTAAGCCTAAAAATAAATTTATAGACTAAAATCACTTAAGCCTAATAATTTATAGAATAAAATCACTTAAGCCTAAAAATTTATAGACAAATAAAAATTGTGTAATCCTCACCTATATGTAAAATGTGACTGAAAATACTTACGTCCCACCCAGGCATATAGAGTAACTATTTAGTAATCTGTGATATAGGTACATACATATTATAATAAAAATGCGATAAGTAAAATTTGAGTGCGTTTGACTACATCTCACCTGATGGTGAGTGACGATGTAGTCGAGGATGGTACATGCGAACTCAAATAATGCTTATTCACTCTCGCCTTGAAGATCAAATTGTAGGAGTCAGGAAACATAGACGCAGGAAAGGGGTTCCACTCCATCGCTGTCTGCATAATAAATAATGAATATCAACAACAAAGCGGTGGAACCTCTCCCTGCGTCTCGTCGACCGAAGGTGGAATGGAGCTGGGGGAATGAGGTCGTGCAGTTCTTGTGCACACTCTCCGAAATGAATTCGATAGAATATCGAAATTCAGGCAACTTTGCGGTGATGCTCAAGGCTTTGGAGCTTGTTTTTACAAGCTCATCGTCGCCAATGAGTCTCCGGGCGCGTAGGTCGATGGCGTCCAAGGTATTCAGCTGATAGCATATCAGCAACAAGATCGGACTTGTTCTTGATATAAAGAAAGAAGCGTCCAGGTGTAAAGTACCGTCTCAACTTGGAGAAAATACCCAGCTTCATTGCAGCAACTTTTGCCTTGGAGTCAATGTATCGACCGAACAAATCCGTTAAGTTTAACGAAATACGCATAAAATAAGGCAAAAGAAAGTTGACATTATAGACTCAGAGTTTTTCAAGCCATATCGATAGCATGCAGTAAGTTTAATATGAGTATGACATGCTACTAGAAAGTGTAATAGTCGATTAATCTTTTTTATACAAAAAGCGCTTTATTTATTTTCTTGTCCGATCGTGTTCGTCGATAACAACCCATAAACGTCATCACTGTTGGGACCAACCCAACCACCAACCCGGACTTCCCCGTGTGTGGATATTGGCCTGACTTTCCCGAGTTTGGGAAGAAACCTGTCTTCCCAAACTCGGGAAGGTCAAGCCAAAATCCACGGGGAAGTCCGGATTGGTGAAGGTTATGGGGCTAGAGGCGATCCACACTGTCAGAAGTTTTTCAAGCCGCCTACATGGCATCAGACAACGGCTAGTGATAGTAAACCACACCAACGGCTTATCGTGCCTTGAGAAGCATGAAATGCCACCAACAGTCAAACCCATCCAGGTAACGTCCGATCGTGATTTTCCTGTCAAATCTTAGATAACCTAAACAATTAAATTAAAAATAAGAAACCCGACTGCATAAAAACATAACCCTTTTTGAGCAGTCGGGATAAAATGTATCCTATGTAACTCTTGGGATCAAAACAAATCCAAAGAGTAGGGAACACCACGAAACTACGACACGTCGCAATTACAAATCCACAAGCTCAACTAAAAAACATACATACATACATCCGAAAAACATTACCCTCCTTTTTTGGGCAGTCGGGTATTTTGGCCAACCTTCAGACCGGTTGTGACTTAGTTATGACGTGAATATTCATAGCTAAGCTAAGCACTTTTAGGCCGCGGTCTCGATGACAGCAGGCAGCAGGGCGAACCGGCAAATCGCCTTCTTTGAACGCGCCGCTGCCCGCTGCCATCGAGAACGCGGCCTTGGGAAGTAACTAGTATCTCATTTGATTAGACGGTTCACCAAAAGTGATTCACTTTTGCAGTGAACAATGAACGCTCGATGAAAGTTGCGCGATGAACGGCATTTTTTGTTTAGACGTAGTTTAAGAAAAATGATTATTTTGAAACACTTCGTTCACTATGTCGCATAAGAAGGTCGTGCGCTTTGGTGTGTCTTGAATTGCAAACCATTTAATAAAAGAGTTGCAGTTACTTAAAAAGAAAAATCAACGAAAACGTCGAAGTTGTTGGGTGCGGCCTTGGATTTTAAGAAGAAATACTATGGGGGCTTCAGATACTTTACTGGTTGAATTAGCAGAAGAAGATGCTGATTCGTACACAAATCATTTGCGAATCTCTGAAAGTTTGTTTGAACAACTTCTTGAAAAAGTTCCGCCTGACGAAACCAAAATATTCTTGGTACGTAAATATCGTAATTTAATATTGTTATTGCTAAGAAAAATATAGATCACTGCGACCAATGTTTCCAAATGCGTCGCCTTATTCCTATTGCTGTAATTAAGTCTAAGGGGGCGTCCATTAATTACGTGAGGTGTTTAAGGGGGGGAGGGGGTCAAGCTAAATCTTTACAAATCTCACATGGGGGAGAGGGGGGTTTTAGCAATATCACGTAATTTGTTTTCTTGTAGAAAACGGTGTAAAATTGCGAAAAAATAAAGTTAAATCAAAGTAAAAAAAATCTAGAATGAAAATATGGCGAAATTTCACACAACAGTGTTTGTCGTATTTGTCCGAACCCCGCAGAGCAGCACAGTAGCTCTTCGATTGCATTTTTTTTGTAATAACTCCGAAATGTTTTATCAGATAAATTTATTTTTTTTATTCAAAAAATCAAATTTTGTTCATCAGATATTTTTTTTTATTAAGCTTAAAAAACTACATCAATCGCCGCACACCGCGTGAAAATTGGTTGATTCATTTAAAAGTTATAGCAGTTTGAAGATTGAAAAAATTCGTGTTTCATCAAACTTTTATTAGACTTTTTATAATACAACGCGTTACTAGCCAAAATACAAATTTTAAAAAATCTCACGTGAGATTTGGGGAGGGGGGAGGGAGTTGAGGAAAATCTCACGAAATCTCACCAGAGGGGGAGGGGGGGGGGTCAAAAAATCCTGAAAAAAGCCTCACGTAATTTATGGACGCCCCCTAACCAGCATTGTGTATTGAACCCTCCATACACGCACTATAATGAATCATTTGAATAACAATCGCATGTTATAATGAAGTTTATGTAATACAATGCAACGCAAATCACGTGTTGATGCCTAGTTAAATAGTCTTGTTTTTAATTTGATATGTATATTATGCTAATTTGATAAACATTTCAATCACCTTGTTGAGCGTACAGGAATTCAATTATTTTCACTCAAAGTTATGTAATTCTAGCTTTTGCTCCCGGCTCGCGAGCGCGGACATGAGTTTTCCTCAGATCCCTATCGGGCTATTCTGATCAGAAGTCTTTGTCACTTTCCACCCCCTCAACCAATTCTATACAAATTATCTACGAACACACATAAAAAAATATATATATACGGTCGAATTGAGAAACCTTCTCCTTTTTTAAAGTCGTTTAAAAACCACTTCGCTCCGTTGAGACGCTGACGTGCGCGAGCGCGTAAATGAGTTTTTCCCAGATCCCTCGGGAACAATGTCAGGATATGCTAATTAGTAAATTATGTCATTTCCCACCCCCTCAGCCATCTCTGTGCAAAAAACACAGCAATCCATTGTTCCGTTGCAATGTTAAAGAAACTAACAAAAAAAAGATTCCCTCAGGAACTGCATCGGACTATGCACTTTTCACGGGATAAAAAGTAGCCTATGTCCTTCCCAGTGACAAAGGCTACCTGCATACCAAATTTCATCAAGATTGATCAAGGTGTTGCGGTGAAACCGACTTTCATCGCAACAACTTAGTACATTTTTGCATTATTATTTTGGTTTTTGTACTACACCGATTTTGATAAAATTTATATGGGACCACACGGAAAGCACTAGCTTTCAAATAAAAAAAAGAATCATAAAAATCGGTTCACCCGGTCAAAAGTTCTGAGGTTAACACACATAAAAAAAACATACAGACGAATTGAGAACCTCCTTCTTTTTGGAAGTCGCTTGAAAAGAACATGCTTTTCTTCGTGGTGATAAGCTAGTTCAGGAAATTGAAAACGGTCTTTGCTTTAACTCAATCTAACTAAGGAAAGAAGAATTTGCGCTGAACAATGACGTAAGTAGCTGTTCTTTGTTTTTACCCAACAACGGCAAACTCAAAAGGATTGGATTGTATCTTAATATACTTGAGAAGGTTCGTTAACCGTGTGTGGTATTTTTAACACTTCCTTACCAGTGCTTCAAAAGATTATCTGCTTCATTATTACTTTATTAGACATCCTGTTTATTGTCTCTTTCTAGGGATAATGAACTGAAAAGAACGATTTTTGAGATCTCTCCGCGCGTAAAGCTAGTAAAAATAAAGATAAGTTTGAAATGAAAATACCAGTTCGGTCCAAAACTTTCTGGCTGGAAAAATTTGGCGGCTTAAAAAAAAATAAAAAAGATGTCATCGCGATTGTCATTTAGTCTGCTTTTTCGAGTCTGGTTTTGGCGTTTCTGTTGGTTGTAGTTTTGATTTTACGGCGTTTTAACGATACGAATTCGGAAAACTTTCGAAATGATCAAATTGGAATATCGTTCCGTGATCAAATTCCTGACTAAGGAAGGGGTCAGCCCGACCGATATAAAAAAAAGGTTGGATGCCGTGTACGGGGATTCTTCTCCATCATTTTCCACGGTAAAAGAATGGAGTAAACAGTTTCGATTGGGGCGGGAATCCATTGACGACGAACCTCGCTCCGGCCGGCCTATAGAAGTACTCACCGAGCAATGTATTAAATTAGTGGAAGAGGAAGTTCTGAGTGATCGAAGACTAAAGACTAAAGAAATAGCGGCAAGAACCGGACTTTCCAAAACTTCAGTACTTAGGATACTACATGATCATCTTCACATGAATAAAGTTAGTGCTAGGTGGGTACCCAAACTTCTTTCGAGCTTGCAGCGTACTGAGAGAAAAGCGTGTTCTCAAGAAGTTTTAGACGCGTATAGGCGTTACGGAAAAAGTTATTTGGAGTCGATTGTTACGGGAGACGAAACCATGGTTTTGTACTATGATCCCCTGTCTAAAAGGGAATCGATGGAGTGGCGTCGTCTTGGTGAAAAGCCACCTAGAAAGGCCAAGGTAACGCAATCCACCAAAAATATTATGGCAACGGTATTCTGGGATTGTCACGGAATACTAATGATTGACATAAAAGAAAGGAATACCACGGTAAATGGCAGCTACTACGCCACCCTTATTGAGCAGTTGCGAGAGGCGATCAAGCAGAAACGACGTGGAAAACTTAGTAGAGGTGTTCGGCTTCTCCACGATAATGCTCCCGTTCACAATGCTGCAATTGCCAAAGCTGCTGTAGCTAAATGTGGCTTCGAGGAAATTCGCCACCCCCCTTACAGCCCAGACCTGGCCCCAAGCGACTACTACTTGTTCTCGAGACTTAAGGCAGACTTAAGGGGAAGACGATTTTCTTCGGATGATGAAGTGGCCCAAGCAGTTTTTACCCATTTCGAGGACAAAACTCCAGAATATTTTTATAAGGGGATAGAAATGCTTATCACGAGATCTGCAAAGTGCGTTGAAATAGAGGGGGACTATATCGAAAAATAAAAATAAAATTGTAAATATATCTACTTGTTTTCTTTGTTAGGCCGGACACTTTTGGACCGCACCTCGTATATATAATATACTAATTCAAGCGAACAACTGCGTTCCGAATTCGAAAATATATTACCACTTTGACAGTTCACGCCACTTTTGACGCTATGTATGAATGAAATCTTGCATTTTGATATACTAATAATTATTGTACACAAAACCCACTTTCTCTCTCTCTCTCTCTTATCGTGTAGCATAATTAACCGTGCTATCCAAGAGATAGACGGCAGTTGTCTAATGTTGGATTTAGCATCACCCGCGGTCGCTTATTCCAACGTGAACTTCACTTTTCCCAATTCGAATTCCTTACATCTGTCAAAGTAGTATTTTTAGTGGTGAACTCAAGCGTAGGACTTTCGGGGGGAAAGTCGGGGAGGTACGTCAAAACACTGGACCGTGAACGAAGTGACGAAAGAATATATTTCCTCCATAGCAACCAAGTATCAAACCGCGGCTCCATAGCAAAGTATATATATATATTTGTCCATAGCAACAAAGTAGAACACTTTTTATATCAAGAAGGCTAAGGCTCCATGGCCATACAGCCTAGACCGCGAGATCGGAGGCAAAAAAAAAAGAAATATAATAATAATTAAAAAAATAATAACGTCAACACTAGACGTGCCACCACACAGCCTCACCCGATTTCGAAATAGTTTTATATCAATGATTTTATTGACATGATTGGTTTATTTCTAATTTTTCACAATTTGACATTATGTAATGTAATTACTAGGTATCTTATGACCATTAGAAAGAGTGTAAAATGCACCTATTCTGAATTAACATTTTGAATCTTTGAAATACATGACGAAACAGGTACGTAAATACGAAGTAAACACTACCGTATAACGACTAGACATTAAAAAATACTTTTTATTACACATCGTTACACACACTCACAACAATTTATTAATAAAATCTCTCAAGGAGGTCTTTCCGTAACAAGAGACCCTTTCTTCTCGTATCCCGTATCAGTCAATTAAGAGCAATCTCTTCAATTGGAACTTGGAAATGGATGAGTCTATTTACGACGGACAAAGTTTAAAGAATAGGTACATACTTAGTTTAAATGTTTTAGATGATCAAAAGGTGAATAAGATTCGGATCACTTTAGTTATTTAATAGACTATTAAATAAGATAATCGTGGTTCGATCCTGCCACGTACCAATGTGTTTTCGAATTTGATTTCATATGTATGTTTATCCGACGCTCTTTTATACGGTGAAGGAAAACATCGTGAGGAAACCTGCACATGCCTGCGAAGAAACTCGAAGGTTGTGTGTGAAGTCGACCAACGCGCACTGGGCCCGCGTACTAATATATTATATATTCGGCAACATTGTCACTTACCACCAGGTGAGATGTTGTCAAGGGTTTACCAATTGTGAATAAAAAAAAATACTTTGCCCGCGTGGTCTACTAAGGCCTGATCGCCGTAATTCAAGGTAGGCTCGAGCCCCTCGGTGGGGACGTATATGAGCTGATGTGATGTGAAATAAGATAATGACGTAAGAAGAAGAAGGTGAGACAAAAATATTTTTTGCGAAGTGCTACTACAGATAAGACTGCCGCTATCCCGTTGCAAACACATTTCTGTCGTAGTTAGAAAATAACATTAATAAATAAATAACAATAACAGACGTCGTCGTTAGCAACCCATAACGTCGCCACGGCTGGGTCACGGGTTTTTTCCAAAACTCGGGAAGGTTAGGCCATAGATGGATAGATAGATAACACGTTTATTTGTCTCTGCAATCACACATATAGAAACTACTAGCTTTTCCCGCAGCTTCGCCCGCGTGAAATCGTTGACATGACTGTATACGAGTATCTGGTGCCAGCGACTTCGGGGCTGGTTCTCTTGGTTAACACTTTATTTTTAAAACCTCGCGCCAAGTTTGAATGTACTTGATAAGTTTTAGTTTTTCTTTTGTATTTTGTAATACTTTCTAGCTTTTTTACGTTAATTCACCCTGTTGTTGCTAGGGGTACCGCAATGATTTTCGGGAAATGTTGATATTAGTTTATTATAAACTTTGAACTTCGAATCGTAAGCCTTCAAGCAAAATTTGATTCTCCTGGGTTCAAAAATTATGGACTTCCATACAAACTTTCAACACGTTTTCACCCCCTTAAGGGTTGACTTCAGAAATCCTTACTTTGTGTGTGTTTACGTTATTAGAGGACCACACTGGCCAAATTTCATGTTCCTAGATCTTTTATGTTATTTCACCCCGTTTCACCCTCTGGGGGATGATTTTCGGGAAAACTCGAAACACGTATGCAATCATTTGTTTTTAAGATTAATCCTGCAAAATTTTGAATTCAAGAGTCAATCAAATCCTGATTCTCCAAATAAACTTTGAACCACCGTTTTATCTCCGTATGGGTTGAATTTAAAAAAAAGCTAGACATACGTATTTATTTATTTCTAATCGTTAACCTAAAAACTTAAATTTAAAATTAAAAAAAACATACAGTCGAATTGAGAACCTCCTCCTTTTTGAAGTCGGTTAAAAAAACCCCGACAAAGACCTCTAAAAAGTAGAAAATAACATGTTTGGCCCTTTAAGTTTAATATAAGTAGATATATTTTGATCTAAGAGTCGTCGCGTAAGGGCACAGCGACTGTTCTTCTACGTGTCCGTGTCTGGCAGGATTTCTGCCGTCCGCATTCTATCGTTTCATACAAGCTTCTCATATCACGGAAGCGGGCGCAAACCCGACAGGAAAAGAATAGGATAGGTAGGTATGAATTTTGTACTAGGTACGTTACTTGGACGACACAAAAGCTAAATCAGAACCTAACTTCCTTACTTACAATAGTTAGGTATCTATAGTTCTCGGTACCAAACACGGTTTTTTTTTTATAAGGTAATCTCGAAAAATCTGAGAATTGTCAATTACTAAGTTTTGAAGTTGGGCAGCCGCACTGTATGGATCACAGAAATCTAAATAAATTGTACAGCCACGCTGTGCATACTTTTCCTCGAAGCCTTTACCGTCTGGCTTAGTTGGGAATATACAAAATAACTATAAACATTACACTTACATATCAGACTTGATGAAAAATTTACAAATAATTTAGGTTTGTATGGGAGGTACCTCACTCGGATTTTTCGTGGGAAAATCAAACTACCCAGTTAACCCAGCAGTGCAACAGGCCTTATTGATTTCTGGTTAGGATCCACAATGTCTAATTAAATTAAAATTGTTGCAGCTATTTTGAAGAAAGAGTAACAAACAACCTGGATTTGTATGGGAGGAACCTTATTCCGATTTTTTGGAATAACGAACTACCATATTCTGTAGACCATCATGTAAAGTTATAGTAAAGTTCTAAGTTTCATCAAAATCGTTAGAGCCACTTTTGAGTAAAAAATATATAAGTGATTTTTCACTATGGCGGCCACCCTCAAAATCAAGATAGGAGAAATTCAGAAAAAAACGGCGTGAGATATCAGGCGGTAAAGATGTTCAATTGTCTCCCATCCAACTTGAAGGCGATTAGTAATATACATGTATTCCAAAGACTTTTAAAGCGCTTTTTGTTGGATTAATGCTATATAGAGTATTGATGAGTTTTGTGAGAGTAAGTGACTGTATTGTTATTTTATACTTTTGTGATTGTTTTATGATTTATTAAAATGTGATATTGCGTTATGTGTGATAATTTTTAATATTGTTTTCCTACACAAAGTATTTTGTTAATGGAATAAAATTGAATTGAATTGAATTCATATAAAAATAATATTGCCCTAGATAACTCAAATTTTACCAAATCCGTCCAGTAGTTTGGAAACAAAAGCACCGGACCGACACACACACACACATATATATACACATTGATATTTTTTTGACTATTAGTGTAAGACACTCGATCCCTCATCAAAATCTCAACTTTGATTTTTCACTCCTTCGTCGCTCGAAAGTAATAGTACTCGTATAATTGTTTAGATTTCTGTGGTATGGATGGACCCATACACTGACTGAGCCTACCTGGTGCCAAAGTACCGAGCCGATCAATAAACGTGGCGTGCGACACGCAAAGCTTTTAATGACACTTTATAAAGTACTACGTACTAGAGAACTAAAGTAGTAAACAAGTTTTACGGTAAATTGTAAGTAAGCCAGATTATAGTGGTGACTTTTTATTCGCTGAAAATCGGCAAATAGTAGGTTCTGATCATAACACTGTACTACTTTCCCTAAGGAGCCCATACAAACGGTGCAAAAAATATATATTTCGGTACCAGTTGAAAATCAATGCGTTATTCACCAGCTCGACATGAGGGAATGAAACTCAAAATTGCTATTTGTTTTTCGTCATTTGTTTGATTAGTTGTTTTAAAAACTCAAATTAGTAGCTTGATTCGCTTCAGTACCAAATTCGATCGAAACTACACCGAAATAACATTAACAATAGTGCGCACCGTCACATGGCGGTTACGACTACACCGTTGTGAGAAATAAAATATATGTTTATTAGACCTACGAATTTTCTGTGAAACTTATAAAAGTATCTAATTGAATCATATAACTCCTGCCCTAAGATATCAAAACAACTACAAGGAATATTTCGTTACAAACAATTTATGTCAAATGGGACTACAATCGAAGATCAACTTTTTTTTCGGAAGTATTCGACGGTCCTAGTTTGGACCTACGCGTAGTTTAGTCATATTTTATTTAGATAATAATTCTTTACACGTTATATAACCCATAGACGTCCCCACTGCTGGGGCACGGGTCTCTTCCCAAACTGGGGAAGGTTAGGCCATACTCTACACACCGGGGCCAAGTCCGGGTTGGTGGAGGTAGTAGGGCTAGAGGCGTACACCACTGTCAGAAGTTTTTCAGGCCGCCTATAAGGCATCTGACACGGCTTAACGAGTGCCATCTAGCGATAAAAACCAGCACCAACGGCTAAACGTGACATGCGAAGCACCGAAACGGCCGAGAAAATGCCGCTAACATTCAAAACCCTTCGCTAGCTTTTAAAATTAACCTGCGTGATCGACGACGCAACCACGCAAGTCGCATCTGAGCTACAATCGATATTTATTTACCTAAATTCACTTAAATACGTGTATTTTCCTGTCACTCACCCATTCGATCATTTATTTACTTCAAAAAACAGAGGTCCTGTCGGCTGAACCAAGAGTCGTGGGTTCGATTCCCACTCCGGGAAAACATTTTTGTGACTAACAGTTTTATTTGCTATGTTTGGGTAAGTAAAGAATAAAGACTATTTAATTTGGGTGTTAAATATCTATACTCGTAAACCTATTAGGTTTGTTTAAAAAAAAACGAAATCCTAAAAAATATGTGAAGAGGTCACGAGAAACAAACGTGTGTGTCAAGTTTCAGCCCGATAGCTTCAGCGGAAGTGGGTGAAAATTGATTGCTAAAGTCCAAGACATACTTAAAATTGAAGTTAAATAAAAGCATTTAAAAACTTGTTTATGTATATAACATTAATTAATCTCTACTTCTGATAATGATAATACAGTGAGTTAGTTTGAGACCAAACAAACCGTGTGTGATTTGTCCTTGGATACAAAAATTAAAAAATATGTGTATGAAGATGAGCAAAATCTAATACAAAAATCGGGGTGAGTAGAAATCAAGGCTACTAATACACCAACTAGGCCAATTGTTGGTTAAGAAAAAAATATATTAACCGTCCACCTAGGTGGACAGACTGGTATGTCGGCTAGTAATAGACGGCTATTTTTTCGTGAATTCTATAATTTTTAGAGGTCACTTGCGCGGTCTATGACATCTTTTGCGAAAGACAAGGCGGCACCAAATACATATTTTCTCATAGGCGGTGTAATTTTAATTTTTCTATCTGTTATAGTATAGTCTTACGAAGCCATTGAAAGTACCTGATTTCCATGTCGCAATTTTTCTCAAATGCCCGCCTGGATGAAGAGGGACACGTTCATCGAACTCACGTTAAAAGAAAGCAAAAAAAAGCTTTGTCTGGGTATCCTATCAAAAGTTCGCACATGACTGGCCCGACAACCTGAATGTCAAAATTGACAACTTGAGTTGCTACGAGCGCCTACAACTACGAATGAGTTATCTGCTCAAGCACCTAGTCGTGTACTAGGTGTTAAGTATGACATTGCCGATTAGATAAAAAGAATTAAAGAAGAAAATAAATATTTTTACAAAAGACAAAATAACTATGTTTTTTCTAAAACAGCATTAGACTATTAGAAATTTAATGGTGGTAATTGTGCACTAATGTAAAATACATAATAGCCACCTACCACACACACAGACATACACTCACAATGTTCTGTTATATGTGCTTTGTTTCTCTTATTTGTCTTTAATCCTTTAACAGTGGCTTCAAACCCATGAAGACGGGTATTTTCACCTAAATAAATCGCCATTTTTAAAGGGAAAAAATAAATGTTTTTAATTTTTAAGCTCTAGAGTTATCGCAACAGTTTCTTAGTTACTAATATCATGTTTGGGAATACCCCGCATAAGATTTCGTCAGTTTCAGGAAAATGCCCTCATCTGACCACTAAGAAATCGCATTCGTTAAATTCAATAATACGTAGCTCTGGGGTCGTGAATGACATCACACTAGTCACTAAAGTAGTGTCACTAATAAAATAATAATAAACAATATAAACATAAAAATAATAAATTATGATTCAATGATGATTTCTTCTTCCCTATATTGTAACAAAATTGTTAAGCTTTGCAATGTTCACCAACCATAATAAAAATAGTTATTCAGGGTTTGCCTCAAAACATAAATAACAATGATGTGGAGAGCCTTCTAAGAATTGTTCAGTAAAATACATAGCCACCTACCACACAAACACACACAATGTTCTGTCATTTGTGCTTTGTCTCTCATATTTGTCTTTAATCCTTTTGTTGTTTCCAACTTCTTGTAATAATTACTTAATTTCTTATATGCTGCTTAGCCTCCACTTATTAAATCTTGTTTTATTTTGTATGTTGATGTTTTTTGACCGCCCGCCACGAGACAGGCCTAGCTTAGTGTGGGGTCACAGTTAACCTGTATTAGATAAGCTTGAGATATTTTTTTTTGTCTTTATGTCTTCAATCAATAATGAAAAACGTTTTTATTCAATAAAAATTACTTTAAAAAATTCATCGGCAATTTCATCCCCCCTTTTATTAGTGCGCATATGCCGTAACAGTACTCAGCAGGTAGCCAACAACAACAAAGAAAAAAGTTGTTTTTGCCGATTACTGATTCGATTTAAGAACGGTGTAAGTTAGAAGGCCTCCCCGGACCCAAGGTTAAAGATTTTCAGTTCAAGGGCCTTCCGAGTTCGGGCTGTAAGGCTGCTTGCAAGGGCTAATAGCGGACGATTAGCTGTCGATGAGTACATAATGACGATAAATCGTAATCTTATAATCACAAGCTCTACGGAGATGTGGTTTTTGTCAGGTCCACCCGACTTAGGGGTGTTACCTGTTCGGTCCAAAACTTTCTGGCTGGAAAAATTTGGCAGCTTAAAAAAAAATAAAAAAGATGTCATCGCGATTGTCATTTAGTCTGCTTTTTCGAGTCTGGTTTTGGCGTTTCTGTTGGTTGTAGTTTTGATTTTACGGCGTTTTAACGATACGAATCCGGAAAACTTTCGAAATGATCAAATTGGAATATCGTTCCGTGATCAAATTCCTGACTAAGGAAGGGGTCAGCCCGACCGATATAAAAAAAAGGTTGGATGCCGTGTACGGGGATTCTTCTCCATCATTTTCCACGGTAAAAGAATGGAGTAAACAGTTTCGATTGGGGCGGGAATCCATTGACGACGAACCTCGCTCCGGCCGGCCTATAGAAGTACTCACCGAGCAATGTATTAAATTAGTGGAAGAGGAAGTTCTGAGTGATCGAAGACTAAAGACTAAAGAAATAGCGGCAAGAACCGGACTTTCCAAAACTTCAGTACTTAGGATACTACATGATCATCTTCACATGAATAAAGTTAGTGCTAGGTGGGTACCCAAACTTCTTTCGAGCTTGCAGCGTACTGAGAGAAAAGCGTGTTCTCAAGAAGTTTTAGACGCGTATAGGCGTTACGGAAAAAGTTATTTGGAGTCGATTGTTACGGGAGACGAAACCATGGTTTTGTACTATGATCCCCTGTCTAAAAGGGAATCGATGGAGTGGCGTCGTCTTGGTGAAAAGCCACCTAGAAAGGCCAAGGTAACGCAATCCACCAAAACGATTATGGTAACGGTATTCTGGGATTGTCACGGAATACTAATGATTGACATAAAAGAAAGGAATACCACGGTAAATGGCAGCTACTACGCCACCCTTATTGAGCAGTTGCGAGAGGCGATCAAGCAGAAACGACGTGGAAAACTTAGTAGAGGTGTTCGGCTTCTCCACGATAATGCTCCCGTTCACACTGCTGCAATTGCCAAAGCTGCTGTAGCTAAATGTGGCTTCGAGGAAATTCGCCACCCCCCTTACAGCCCAGACCTGGCCCCAAGCGACTACTACTTGTTCTCGAGACTTAAGGCAGACTTAAGGGGAAGACGATTTTCTTCGGATAATGAAGTGGCCCAAGCAGATTTTACCCATTTCGAGGACAAAACTCCAGAATATTTTTATAAGGGGATAGAAATGCTTATCACGAGATCTGCAAAGTGCGTTGAAATAGAGGGGGACTATATCGAAAAATAAAAATAAAATTGTAAATATATCTACTTGTTTTCTTTGTTAGGCCGGACACTTTTGGACCGCACCTCGTATTGTACACAAATTGATGCCTTTTTTGTATAAACACATTGATCAGCCAGATTGGTGAACTTTGTATGAAAAATATTTTTTGGGTAAATAATTATATATTTAATGTTTTTTTTAGCAACTATCGTGTATTTTAATCCTAATTTTAACGTTTTTGATCAAAACCACACTTATATGTATGTAAGTTTGTTCGTTTTTCTTGTTCGTCTACTTAACTGATTAAAAAAAAGGATACAGGAAAAGAAGGGGCTAATCGACATTTAGGTTATTTCGAGAAAAAGCTATTTAAAGGTTTCAGGCTATATTATCCTGAGTTTCATAGATGATTTTAATCAATGTAAAATTTTATTTACACAATACATTAACAGTCTTTGCACAAGCATAGTAATAATATGATTTTTATTTGTAATTGCTCAGTAATATATATTTTTTTGTAGTAAGTCACACATTCACATACAAAAAGGCGGTGCAATGCCCGTTCTAAGAATTGTAAGTTGCCAATGTACCCCCTTCTTAGCCAGTATCGAATGAAATGCGCTCCTTTTATCCCGTTTTACGTCTCAAGGCTTCTTTTAGACTTTTAGAGATTTGTTACGCCCATATAACAGGAAAAAGGTCCCTTTTAGTTTGTTTTAAACACGTCATAAATACTAAGGACCTGTTCAAAATCTATCAACAGCAATTTTTGGTTTGATTTGGGCAAATATGTCAATATGTCCTGTACCCTTCAAATGGATTTTCATTGGATTTGTCCTAACCAAAAATGTGTCCAGAGTTCTAGGATGCATAAGAAACAAGATGTGATTAAGCGAAAAACAGGCAAGGTATGTGTCGAACTACACATAGCCACACCCCGGACACTGCATACAAATGGTCGTAAAATTACATTTCTAAAAACAAATGACGGAGCAATCAAAATCGCGGCGAAATCCCATACGTTCGAGAACCATACTACAACCAATCTGTATCAACCTGGATGACGAGCGATAGAGAGCGGCAGGGAGTGTCTATAGACTGTATGTTAGTACTAATATATTATGTACTTTGACATAGCATAGTTTCTACTAAGCTAACATATACATATGAGGTATGTCATAACTTTACATCTGTGTACTGAACTTTATTACAAGGTCCAACAGTGGCAAAGAATATTGACTTTGACATATTATACGGAGACAGGCAGACAACATGATGGAATCAAGGGTTCCGTTTTTTGCCATTTTGGATGCGGGACCTAAAACTCCATCTTTGAAGTATGTACTTACAAAATTTTCCGATGTAGTACTTACGAAGTAACTAACTAGTATCTCATCTGTGTGAGTATACTTAAAGGAAAAGATCAAAGTGTGATTATTTCACAACAGATAATACCTAAGATCGAGCGTCGGTGGCATAACGGCTAGTGCCGTTACCTCCTGTCCGGGAGGTCGTGGTTCAAATCCTGCTACGTACCAATGTGTTTCGAATTTCTATATCATATGTACGTTTATCCGACACTCTTGCGGTGATGGAAAATATCATGAGGAAACCTGCATACGCCTTCGAAGAAACTCGAAGGTTGTGTGTAAAGTGGACCAACCATCCACGCGCACGCGGTTGATTAAGGCCCAATTGCCCAAATTCAGGGTAGGCTCAAACCCCTCCGTGGGGACGTATATGATGTGATGAATATTTAATAAACGATATTATGCGCTTCAATTCAATAATGCAATCTTTGTTGTTGTTTACTATTTTTCGTACGAACGAATTCGTTACTGCGACGCGTTTCATTAAAGACGACGGGCGTATAATGTGCAAATTTAATTTCAAGTAAACAATGGTTTTAAAGTTACTAGAAAACTACAAAGTATAACCTAATCGTACTATACTTACATCTAAACACACCCACACACACACACGCACGCAAGCACGCAAGCCGCACGCACACATACATGCACACATACACGCACGCACGCACACACCCACTGATTATTTAATTAAAAAAGCAGCATTGCAGCAATCATTGATCATTCCATCCAATAAGCGGCATTGATTGGTCTGCCATCATATCACATCAGCTCATGTACGTCCCCACCGAGGGCCTCGAGCCTACCCTGAATTACGGCGATCAGCTCTTAGTCGACCACGCGGGCTCAGTGCGGGTTGGTCGACTTCACACACAACCTTGGAGTTTCTTCGCAGGCGTGTGCAGGTTTCCTCACGGTGTTTCCTTCACCGTAGGAGCGTAATATAAACATAAATATGAAATCTAAATTCGAATACATTAAAGGAGTTACAGGAGGTAGCGGCCCTAGCTGCTACGCCACCGACGCTCAAATCGGTATGCCATATCATGATGAATTGATGACATTATGACATAAACCATAATAATTCCACTTTAAATAGGTACTTTAGTGTATTATTTGGAATATTACGAAATGACATTTGTTATGTAATTTGTTTTACCGCCTCCGTGGCGTAGTGGTTAAATCTATTAGCTTGACATCAGGAAGTCGCGGGTTCGATTCCTGGCGGATTCTAACTTTCTAGACTCGGTTTGGTTGGTGGAAGGGCATTTCATAAATTCACCTATCTAGCTGCCACTATTTTATGTAAGTCTTGCCACCAAACATCAATGTTAACAGCATATATGTGTTCCGGATTGAAGACGGATGAAGACAAGATAGCCAGTTCCTCATTGCGTCGGGTAATCTTGGTAAGCCCGCTTTCATCTTCTTTATCATCGTCACTTACCATCTTGAATCAGATGATGCCAAGGGTTTACCAATTGCGAATAAAAAAAGACACCTAATTTAAAGGTTTTATACTGCGAAAAGTAACTACAGAACCGCAAAGGTTACTACCACCCTTCAAGAAACAAATAAGTTCCAGTCCAGTGGCTCGTGCAGTATGAACAGTAATAACAGTAAACTGTGTTTGCCAACACGCGCTCTACGCGTGGACATTTTCATTTAAGGGGCCTCAGGTGGATCGAGTTTCCATACAAACGTAGTTTCGCTTTAAAACCGACCAAGTGCGAGTCAGAACCGCAAACATAAGGTTCCGCACCATCATACTAGATGGCGCTTGTTTCTTCAGTTCCGTACTATCATACTAAATGGCGCTAGTTTCTTCACATTTCGAAAAAAAAACACGTTTTTTGTATATGAAGCCTTTCACTTTTTTAATTTTTCGTATTTGTTGTTATAGCGGCAACAGATTTACTTCATCTGTGAAAATTCCAAATGTCTAGCTATCACGGTTCATGAAATACAGCCTGGTGACAGACGGACAGTGAAGTCATAGTAATAGGGTCCCGTTTTTACCCTTTGGGCACGGAACCCTTAAAACTATATGTCGGATTGAATCTAAACTTTGCAAATATATTGAGTAGACACATATCGATTTTTGTAATTAGTTTTCGATGTACTAATATAAAACAGAAAAAAATAAGAGCAGTTTTAAACTTTCAGTTCAAAACTAATTTAAGACTTCGTTTAGTTACGTTTAAAATAACTACGATGAAAACCAATTACAAACATCGATATGTGTCTACTCAATATATTTGCAAAGTTTAAATCCAATCCGGCATGTAGTTTTTGTTACCTGTTCTGTGAGTTTTTGTATTAAAGCGGAACTACGTTTGTATGGAAATTCGAGCCTTTTGGGGACCCTTAATGTCAAAACTCAGACCTGAAAGAATGTTGCAATGTTAAAATAAAACTTTTCATACAAACGGCGTTAGCGATTTTCACCTCTCGAATGTAAACCGATTTAGTAAATTTTTTGATAGGTTGTCAGTCAGAACAAAAGCTTGGTTTATATGTTTCGTTTTCTAAATTATTGATTAAAATTAAGCAAACAATGTCTTAGTGGTCTTAGTTAATTAGTTTTGTATGAAAACACGTGAACGACAATAACATTAAACTTATGAACTTTATTGAAAAAACAAAATCTTATAAGACTAGCATTTGTTCTGACTGACAACCTGTCAAAAAAAATTACTAAAGCCGTTCATTCGAGAGGTGAAAATCGCTAAAGCCCCGTTTGTATAAAAAGTCGTAGCTTCTATAGTCCTCTTAACAATGATGTAGAAAAGACGCGATCAGGAGCAGGAAAAAAGGAACTGTCAAAATCTATAATTTCAGCAATTGCCTAGTGAGCCATACATAAGGGCGCGTTTATATGACACGAATGTTGCAGCGAGGCCGGCCGCCGCATGGTCCACCGCGCGTCGGATCTGCTGTTTTGGTGACACAAGCTTTATAGAAACTATGTAAATAAAGTACATAAATATCGAGAACATTCGAGTGATTCGAGCGAGCCAGTCACGTTACATTTAATAATCTTTTAGACGAGGTATAAAAATCTTACATATCTATCAGAACTACTAAAATATCACCAATTACAATAGGAGTAGAAAATAAAAGTTGCCAACCTAGGTAGGTACAATATTAATTCAGTAGATGACTACTACTAAGTTTTTTAAATAATAGGAAACGCCAAACACGTTAGAAACCGACTTCAATCAAAACAAAATATAACCCCCACTTTACATGAAGGGGAGGGAGTCATGTGAGGCCCCCCTAACCTATCCCGCCACGCACGCTATCCAAAACATAAAACCATTACAACCCTTAATTTTGGGCCATCGTGTAAAAAGAAAAATAATTGAGACAATGTAAGTTTAAATTAATAATTTTCATAAAAGTTTTCAGAATCAAAATGTTCTCTAACATTGGTTGCTAGGTAGAGCAGTATATCCTAGTGGCCTAATATTTACTTGTGTGGTCATGTGAGGCCCCCCTAACCTATCCCGCCACGCACACAGTCCAAAACATAAAACCATTACAACCCTTAATTTTGGGCCATCGTGTAAAAAGAAAAATAATTGAGACAATGTAAGTTTAAATTAATAATTTTCATAAAAGTTTTCAGAATCAAAATGTTCTCTAACATTGGTTGCTAGGTAGAGCAGTATATCCTAGTGGCCTAATATTTACTTGTGTGGTCATGTGAGGCCCCCCTAACCTATCCCGCCACGCACGCTATCCAAAACATAAAACCATTACAACCCTTTATTTTGGGCCATAGTGTAAAAAGAAAAATAATTAAGACAATTAAGTTTAAATTAATAATTTTCATAAAAGTTTTCAGAATCAAAATGTTCTCTAACATTGGTTGCTAGGTAGAGCAGTATATCCTAGTGGCCTAATATTTACTTGTGTGGTCATGTGAGGCCCCCCTAACCTATCCCGCCACGCACGCTATCCAAAACATAAAACCATTACAACCCTTAATTTTGGGCCATAGTGTAAAAAGAAAAATAATTGAGACAATGTAAGTTTAAATTAACAATTTTCAAAAAACTTTTCAGAATCAAAATGTTCTCTAAAATTGGTTGCTAGGTAGAGCAGTATATCCTAGTGGCCTAATATTTACTTGTGTGGTCATGTGAGGCCCCTCTAACCTATCCCGCCACGCACGCTATCCAAAACATAAAACCATTACAACCCTTAATTTTGGGCCATAGTGTAAAAAGAAAAATAATTGAGACAATGTAAGTTTAAATTAACAATTTTCATAAAAGTTTTCAGAATCAAAATGTTCTCTAACATTGGTTGCTAGCTAGAGCAGTATATCCTAGTGGCCTAATTTTTACTTGTGTGGTCATGTGAGGCCCCCCTAACCTATCCCGCCACGCACGCTATCCAAAACATAAAACCATTACAACCCTTAATTTTGGGCCGTCGTGTAAAAAGAAAAATAATTAGGACAATTTAAGTTTATTATTTATTATAACAGCTCATATACGTCCCCACCGAGGGGCTCGAGCCTACCCTGAATCAGGGCATGAATTTAAGTTTAAATTAGTAATTTTCATAAAAGTTTTCAAAATTAAAACGTTTTCTGACATTGGTTATTGGTTGCTAGGTAACCTACCCAACATTCTGTCGCCAAGCTGTCTGCATCGTCGCCGCCGTCCGTGTATTTCCATTACGTGTTGCCTAGGTACCAGTACATTTCGTACGTAAGTACAAAACAGTAGGCATCCTTTAGATAAAAAGCTTTTTGAAGTTAAATCGTTTTATGTTGAAATAATTAAATTATTTTAATGGTTTTTACGGTGAAGAATACAAAGGCAGAGAGAAAATAAGTAGATGATTGGTACATTGGTAGATAGAACAATGGATGTTTGATTGAATTTGTTGAACCACATCAATCACCGTTGAGTACGTCCCGGATCGAATTCCAAATTAATATAATTGTATATTTAAGGCGAGGTATTGATAAGAACAGTTGTCTTTGTCTTTTTCTTTGCGTGTAAAGAGTCAACAAAATAACCACACTTTTTCAATGGTTTTTCGGTTCAATCAAAAACTACAATGAAAGTATAAAAATAATAGCATTACTCATTTTGTATTATCATAACAAATATTGTTGTATATTTTTTTATTTAAACTTCAAAATATTAGTGATAACTACAGTTGAAAGTAACGGTGTAGACCTATCTTTGGGATTTATTTTTATCAAGCCAAAACTGCTCAATCGTGTTTCTAATAGCTTTTGACTTTAAGGAACATCATCAACGATAAGGGTATTTTTTGCAACCTTAGCTTTTCTATCGTTTAGGAGTAATTAACGTCAAAAATAACGAAAATCTGTAATAATACGAGTACCGCCTAAATGTGCAGGCAAGGAAATTTTCGCTAATTTCAAGTTATCTGTAAGCTAGATAGGATCTTTTGTAACATTACTTGTAAGACAACTGAGGCACACCCTAGACACTTCATACAACGGGCCGGAAATGACATTTCAAAAAACGAATGACGGAACTAACAAAATGGCGGCGAAATCCTATACGTTCGACAACCAAACTGAAACCAATCGGTATCAATCTGGGTGACGAGGGGGTGAGGTCGCAATCTAGAGAGTGGCAGGGAGTGTCCATTGGTTAGTACTAATATGTTTGCTTTGACTGAGGTACGACTTCAGTACCTGTTAGTTGGAAAGGATATCTACTGTTTGACTATTGATGCCACGCTTTCCGCTTATATTATAGCAATCCAATACTTTTTCACAGTAGGGTTCGAAATTATCAAAATAATTATTCGATAATTATCGGCGTTGATTCTTACTTTTTATTGACTTTTTAATTCATACCAGTATTTCTTAAATTTATCACAGGGTTGAAAATTATCAAAATAATTATTAATTATCCGCGTTATTGGTGAAGGTCGCGGGAAGCCGCTGGATGCGGGCAGCGCAGAACCGCTCGTCGTGGAAATCCTTAGGGGAGGCCTATGTCCAGCAGTGGACGTCCTTCGGCTGATATGATGATCCGCGTTGATTCTTACTTTTTTGCTTTTTATTTTTTTACCAAAAATAAAAAAAACATATCGTGTAGTAAAATAACTTTTAATTCAGTATAAGTTTAATCACTGTTATTAATCAACAACTTCGTTTTAGTGATTTTTTCTGAGTTTGAGGTTGTTGAACGTCAAATCGTGTTCGGATAAACATGGCACGAAATAGCGCTAGTATTACTGTTTTGTTTTTGCCGTTAATTTTATAGTTTACTAGCTGTCCCGGCGAACTTCGTACCGCCTTACATTACATTACACTGCCCTGCCCTACCCTACACTACCCTACACTACACTACACTACCCTACCCTACACTACCCTACCCTACCCTACATACACTACACTACACTACCCTACCCTACACTACTCTACACTACCCTACACTACACTACCCTACCCTACCCTACCCTACACTACCCTACCCTACCCTATCCTATCTCTCAAGTTGGATCGAACTGCACATGGTGTGCGAATTTTATTATAATCGGTTAAGTGGTTTAGGAGTCCATTGAGGACAAACATTGTGACACGAGATTTATATATATTAAGATTAATATCAATATTATAACTATCGACAATTATCAATGATAATTATGATTTCCAACCCTTATCATCTAATTCAACAAAACAAAATATTAAAATTAACTTGTAATTTAACAAGAATACAAAACATAAGGAACAATTTAGATTGACTCGTCATATTGTTTCGCTCGGTCCGTTTGACGAGAATAGCCCGGGAGCCGTACTCGTTGTGTCCGTAACGAGGCTCTTGACATTTGCCGTAACAACTGCAGCTGTTAAAGTATAAAAGTACTATTACTTGCATCTGCCTGTTCAATTTCAACCAACCAACTCCACAAAGGACAAAAACAGACCAAGTTTTTAATAAAAATCGGGAACGCAGAATTTTTAAATGGTTTTTAGGGGTTTTCATGCTTTCTACCCTCCGAACATAATGATTTAATGTAAGTCTTACTGTTAGTGTTTTCTTACTTTCCCCTTACTGAATTCTTACGACAACAACGCCAAAGTAATGTATAACACACAATCTAAGCTTTAAATGTAAATCCTCAAAGTAGATCTGTAAATTCTGTAGTTTATTAATACTCCACTACAAACTTCGAATTTTATGTTACAGACGAATTTTGTTTTACTTGTTTAACACACACATAATTTTTGTCTATAAATTAAACACGATGAAATTGCGTTTGTGAGCCTTATATAAAAATGATTTTTGGAGAGATAAGATATACCTACCCACAAAAAGTGTTTCTCCTTGGGCTCAGCTTTATTTAGTAGGGATTATCCTTTGTAATCCAGAAAGCGATTTCTCTTTCTACAGAAGTAATAGTTTTTACCAGCCGAATAAGAAATCATTTTGAAGCAATCCGTGTAGTTACATAAGAAACACAGTCACGTTAAATTATTTCGTAAATAGATTTCACACTTGACCAGTCCACATCATCATCATATCAGTTTAAAGACGTCCATTGCTCTGTACAAAGGTCTCCCCAAGGTTTTCACCAAGACCGGTCCAGCGCTGTTCGCATCCAGCGGCTTCCTGCGAACATCTCCAACGTTGGCGGTCTACCGATTAGGAGGTCTGCTGACGCTAAGTCTTCCGATGATGCGCGTCCGCCACTCGAAAACTTTACTGTCTCAACGGCCATCTGTTCTACGGGCTATGTGCCCCGCTCTGACACTTGAGTAATTCTATGAGCTATGACTATAATCATAATCATATAAGCCAAAAACGCTGAACACGTTAAAAAACCGACTTCCATCGCAACAACTTAGTACATTTTTAGGTTTTTGTTAATTTTCTAATAAAGTACTACACCGATTTTGATAAAATTTATATGGGACCACACGGGAAGCAGTAGCTTTCAAATAAAAAAAGAATCTTAAAAATCGGTTCACCCAGTCAAAGGTAACACACATAAACAAAAAAAAACCTACAATCCAATTGAGAACCTCCTCCTTTTTGGAAGTCGGTTGAAAAGCGAGAGTTACAGGTGTACCTAATAGGTAGGTAATGGTTAGAAGTAATATCCATGACCGACTTGCAAGCAATGTTCATGTTAACTCGTAATTTTACATTAAGGGTGCAAGGTAAATTCAATTAGAGATCGCAAAGCTTGTACATATACAGGTGTAACAAAACTTGGTAAAGGTAGCCCAGAAACTAGAGCTTTTGCTGATGAGTAGCACTTTCCCAAGGAGCCCTTAGTCAATACCGAAGCAAAATGAATTTAACTTTGCCATACCAATCATCATCATCATTTATTATGTCCACACCGAGGTGCTCGAGCCTTCCCTAAATTAGCGCGATACAAACCAATAAGAGTCTCATATACAAGGTGTGACAAAATTGGTGTGGGTCCCGTTAACTGGGGGTTCTACTCATCATACTGAACAACTTTCCACAAGGAACCCGTAGTCAATTTTCAAAAAAAAATTTGGGCCCTCCATACTAAAATGCACAAAATTGGTCGATCAGCTGATCGATTTGTATGAAGAGTAAAGAAAAATTTTGCGATTTCAGCAAAGTCGTAGAACATAAGTTGTTCAGTATGATGAGTAGTAGCCCCAGTTAACGGGACCTACACCAATTTTGTTACATCCTGTATATATTTATTCAGTCAACCATCAACATTGATTTACAGATTTCTCCAAATCACCAATCTGTCATTCTTAATTAATTACATTATTTGTTTAATAAATTAAATGTCATAAAAAAAAAAAAATGGTATAAAAATTCTTAAACTTATATTGTAGGTAAAATATATGTGTCGTGGACCGAACGCAGAATTGAGCAGATCATGAAATGCCCGGGCAAATCATAGAGGGGCTCCGAAAAAAGGTTAGGTTAAGTTTAGCATGTCTGTTGCAAGCGGGGCTACGTCAATTTACTGTTTTTCGAGGCCCACGACATATGCAATGGTGATTTTTAAATGTCCCACCTTGAAAAATGTTATTTCGTTGCAAAAATAAAATGAACCTTTCAGGATGATGAAAAAAACACTACCTAATTGAATTTTCCTTGTTTTTCTTTTACTTCAAGATAAAGTGAAGGGAAAAGCTAAGAAAAGGAAAATTACATTATCTACGACTTAAAATGCTGCTACCTACTTGTATCTTTAGAAACGTTGTCGTTAGTGAGACTCGAGTTTTTGGGAACTAGCTTAAAATGGTGAAGGAATTACTGAAAGCTTTTTAGTAGAGGAATCGGTAAAAAACTACCTGTCACTGTAAAACTGAAATAGTGCTTTGTGACAGATAGACAAACAGACAGACATATTTAACCGACCACTGATAGCACAACCCTTAAAACACCCGCTACTGCTCCCTCTTTCCTTTTCGAGGGAAGGTTAGAACATACTCCACACCCGGGGGCCTCGAGTGGATAAAGGCCTTAAGATGGGTCTAATGACAATATTCAATTCAAATTATTGAAAGACTGTGTAAAGCTAACACCATGAAAAAAATATTACCACTTTTGATGTAAAAAAATATACTGTAGACCCAGTGTTTCTGGCATTAATTGCAAAATTTCGCGGAAACAAATAGTTAATGTTGAATGAAACCTACTACAAAAATCGGCGAATTTAGCACCTTTCATTTTAATTGAACACTTTTTTTTTAAAACTTATTTGAAAGTGAAGAAAAGTAATAAAAACTATGTAAAAATCGAGAATCGGGCGTTCGTTTCAACGTAACAGCCGCGTTGAAGCCCACATTGATTTGAACTTAAAATGAATAGACTTACGTTCGATATTATTTTAACATGTATCAACCCGCTCGGATTGAGTCATCTTAAAGCCTTAATAGAAGATTTACACACTGATTGTCATTAAATTAAAACCTCTTCATTAGCTTGCCGTGTTACTTATTTAGCCTGTCCGTTAGTTTGGGACAAATCTTGGAAGCTAAATTAGAACCACTTCATTAGCTTGCCGTGTTACTTATTTTGCCTGTCTGTTAGTTTGGGACAAATCTTGGAAGCTAAATTAGAACCACTTCATTATCTTGCCGTGTTACTTATTTAGCCTGTCCGTTAGTTTGGGACAAATCTTGGAAGCTAAATTAGAACCACTTCATTAGCTTGCCGTGTTACCTATTTTGCCTGTCTGTTAGTTTGGGACAAATCTTGGAAGCTAAATTAGAACCACTTCATTATCTTGCCGTGTTACTTATTTAGCCTGTCCGTTAGTTTGGGACAAATCTTGGAAGCTAAATTAGAACCACTTCATTAGCTTGCCGTGTTACCTATTTTGCCTGTCTGTTAGTTTGGGACAAATCTTGGAAGCTAAATTAGAACCTCTTCATTAGCTTGCCGTGTTACTTATTTAGCCTGTCCGTTAGTTTGGGACAAATCTTGGAAGCTAAATTAGAACCACTTCATTAGCTTGCCGTGTTACTTATTTTGCCTGTCTGTTAGTTTGGGACAAATCTTGGAAGCTAAATTAGAACCACTTCATTATCTTGCCGTGTTACTTATTTAGCCTGTCCGTTAGTTTGGGACAAATCTTGGAAGCTAAATTAGAACCACTTCATTAGCTTGCCGTGTTACCTATTTTGCCTGTCTGTTAGTTTGGGACAAATCTTGGAAGCTAAATTAGAACCTCTTCATTAGCTTGCCGTGTTACTTATTTAGCCTGTCCGTTAGTTTGGGACAAATCTTGGAAGCTAAATTAGAACCACTTCATTAGCTTGCCGTGTTACTTATTTTGCCTGTCTGTTAGTTTGGGACAAATCTTGGAAGCTAAATTAGAACCACTTCATTATCTTGCCGTGTTACTTATTTAGCCTGTCCGTTAGTTTGGGACAAATCTTGGAAGCTAAATTAGAACCACTTCATTAGCTTGCCGTGTTACCTATTTTGCCTGTCTGTTAGTTTGGGACAAATCTTGGAAGCTAAATTAGAACCACTTCATTATCTTGCCGTGTTACTTATTTAGCCTGTCCGTTAGTTTGGGACAAATCTTGGAAGCTAAATTAGAACCACTTCATTATCTTGCCGTGTTACTTATTTAGCCTGTCCGTTAGTTTGGGACAAATCTTGGAAGCTAAATTAGAACCACTTCATTAGCTTGCCGTTTTAGTTATTTAGTCTGTCCTTTAGTTTGGGACAAATCTTGGAAGTTAAATTAGAACCACTTCATTAGCTTGCATTAATAAATGACAATTAAAATATACGTTGTATACCATCCTCACAGTCAGTTTAATCTGTCTGTTTGTTACTTTACTACGCTCATTTCGCTGAAATTTGGATAAGAGGTAAAAGTAAAAGGCGTAAAATAACATGCGATACTTTTCAATTTTTAACTATTATTTTTTTGTTGCTATTGCCAATTTTCAAATATAAAATTTCAATCACCAAATGTCAAATTTATGTCCACGCTTACGAATAAAATAACATGCGATACTTTTCACCCCAGATAAAGGCGTTGTCAATAGTTCTTAAAGAATCTGGGAAAAAAATGCGAATTAATTTTGTTTGTTTCAATAGCCAATTTTCAAATATAAAATTTCAAACACCAAATGTCAAATTTATGTCCAAGCTTGCGAGCTGTTAGCGGCTTGCGCACTGCGTACCTTCTAATTCAGTCGTAAAAACTACATCCCAAACCTAGTAGTGTATAAAATTATGTCTGTGTCAACATACTTTATAACAACCTATCTAATATATAAAATTCTCGTGTCACAGTTTTCGTTCCCTTACTCCTCCGAAACGGCTTGACCGATTCTCATGAAATTTTGTGAGCATATTGAGTAGGTCTGAGAATCGGCCAACATCATTTTTTTTTTAGGGTAGGGTAGGGTAGGGTTGGGTAGTGTAGTGTAGGGTAGTGTAGGGTAGGGTAGTGTAGTGTAGTGTATGTAGGGTAGGGTAGGGTAGGGTAGTGTAGGGTAGTGTAGTGTAGGGTAGGGTAGGGTAGTGTAGTGTAGTGTATGTAGGGTAGGTTAGTGTAGGTTAGGGTAGTGTAGGGTAGGGTAGTGTAGTGTAGGGTAGGGTAGGGTAGGGTAGTGTAGTGTAGGGTAGTGTAGTGTAGTGTAGGGTAGGGTAGGGTATGGTAGGGCAGTGTAATGTAATGTAAGGCGGTACGTAGTTCGCCGGGACAGCTAGTACATATATATTTTCATAACGAGCGCCACCTTTGTCATCTTGACAGCAAATCACTTCGTTAACGAGCGAACGTTTGGGAGGAGTAACAAGATTACAACGATAAGGGCGTCCTTTCAGGAGGTTAACGACCTCTGGCTTTTAACCCCTTCACTGTGCATAAACACAAACGTCACGTATATTTAAACTGTTTTGTGATTTATCGCTAAAAGCGGGAAAAGGTTACAGAACTCGGAGCCGTACCACAGATGTAAGGAGTTCTTTATCTATACATATAATAAAGTACATATATTTTTAAGGTTCGCTAGACATACCACTGATTAGTATGCATATTATTGACGCTATAAGATTTCTCGATTGCGTAAATTTGATTAACAAACTTAGCGCCATTTTACAGATATACCACATTGGCATATTTTAGTTTTTTTTTACTCACAATTTAATAAGCGTTGTCGATAACAAAAATTTGGAAAATATCCTTGGCGCCATTTTTTTTTTTTTATGGCAAGTACTCTTAACATTTTGAAATTTTAAAATCTAAAAAAACTACCCTTGGCAAAGAATTTTAAAAAGTTTCACTGCAAATCAGGGATACGGACACACATACAAACACACTTTTTTTTCGAACACTTTTTTGGTGCCGGGATGTAGTCGGTTTTTTGGACGATCACGTAATACTTAATATAATCCGTCTTCTCCTGTAACTAAAGCGAAAAACCTAAAAACTTTTAGGTACAAGCTTTTAATTGAAAAGAGTTTTAATGTTCAGAGTGCCAAATGTGAATGAAAAGGAAACGCTTTATTCCAAATTTGAAATTAAAAATTTAAAAAACCCCCGACAAAAACCTCTAAAAAGTAAACAATAATATGTATTGACCCTTTGAGTTTAATTTAAGTAGTAATATTTTGATCCAAGAGTCGTCGCGTAGGGGGACCGCTAAGTTGTGAAGTTATTACTAATTAGTTGTAGTAAAGTAAATCAGTTGTATTCTGTTTTTATTTTATTTACTTAGCGGTCCCCCTACGCGACGACTCTTGGATCAAAATATTACTACTTAAATTAAACTCAAAGGGTCAATACATATTATTGTTTACTTTTTAGAGGTTTTTGTCGGGGGTTTTTTAAATTTTTAATTTAATTTTTATTTCGTGCTTTTTAAACTTTACATAACTATTACATACAATCGAAACTCTACCCCCACATTCATACAAATAGTTTCCGGGACGAAACACGATACTGCGACACAAAATCTAGCCTATTTTGAATCGATCAAGCCTGTGGAAGTTGCTCACCTCCCTTGTTTGAAGCTGCAATTAAATGTGTTATAACTCTAAACTTCAAATCCATGGACCCATGGAAGTTTTTTACTTTTTTAACCGCTGCTTCAGCAGATTCCAGGAGATGCTGCAGCATCAGGTCAAGGTTACCATATTATATCTAACACCTATTCATTGAGACTATTCTAATAATTTCTATTCTAATTCTATTTAAAAGTGTGTGTAACACCTATTTGAAATAAATTGTTTTGAATATTTTTTTTGAGCCCAAACACGATACTTCTACTGAAAGTTTTTGAGGAGTTGGGTATTCTGTAGATTCTAGGAGATGCTGCATCAACAGTTCAAGGTTATCATGGTTTTGCAATATTTTTACATTAACAGGGCACCAAATTTTGAATCGATCAGACCTGTATAAGTTGCCCAGATCCCTTAGTCACCTAGATAAGAGCTGATAACCCTCAAACGGCTGAACAGATCTTTATCGATTATAGCTAAGAACCACCGCAAGGAAACTTGTTTCACGTAAAAAAACCGCATCAAAATCGGTCCATCCGTTCGAGAGTTGCGATGCCACAGACAAACAGACACAAACACACAGAAATTGGCGTCAAACTTATAACACCCCTCTTTTTGCGTCGGGGGTTTATATAAGAAATCAAAGCGAAGGTTTATCTCAATAATATTTAGTTCACAGTTAGTCATAGTTTCAGGTACGTAGGTATGTCAAAAATTTAACGGATTTTAACAACATCAGCTCACCGTGTTGCCACCATTGCATTGTATGCAGAATCAAATACTGATCAAAACGAGTCCAAACACGACATATCTGCTATTATTTTTTTAAGAGTGTACTAGTGTGCTGGATATCCTGGCCGCAGCATCAGCTCACCGTGTTGCCACCATTGCATTGTATGCAGAATCAAATACTGATCAAAACGAGTCCAAACACGACATATCTGCTATTATTTTTTTAAGAGTGTGCTGGTGTTCTGGATATCCTGGCCGCAGCATCAGCTCACCGTGTTGCCACCATTGCATTGTATGCAGAATCAAATACTGATCAAAACGAGTCCAAACACGACATATCTGCTATTATTTTTTTAAGAGTGTACTAGTGTGCTGGATATCCTGGCCGCAGCATCAGCTCACCGTGTTGCCACCATTGCATTGTATGCAGAATCAAATACTGATCAAAACGAGTCCAAACACGACATATCTGCTATTATTTTTTTAAGAGTGTGCTAGTGTTCTGGATATCCTGGCTGCAGCATCAGACCAAGAGTTCCATAATCCTGCATAGTTATTAAGCATACATGAGTGTTTCAAGTTTTTGGTCACATGTATGTTTGAAAGTAAAGTAAATACACATTAAGAGTCTAAGAACCCTACCGCAGCTAACAAAAGAGCTGATGACCTTGAAACGGCTGAACCGATTTTGATAAAACGTATCTAAGAACCATCGCCAAAAAACCTGCTTGTAAATAAAAAAAACCGCATCCAAATCGGTTAACCCGTTTGAGAGCTACGGTGCCACAGACAGACACACAGACAGACACACAGACACACACACACACATAGCGGTCAAACTTATAACACCCCTCTTTTTTGCGTCGGGGGTTAAAAAAGCCAAGCTAAGTAGATACAGTATTTCTTACGATTTACGATTCGAATGAAAACAATAAACTATCCTGGGACCCTAATTTCACCGTCAAAGTTCATAATCATTCATATCTGTACTTTAGAATAACTAAGTTACCTGAGAATAAATAATTAATAAGAAATATTTGGAAACCGGGCAACTTTCACCTACATAATAATTAATTAAGTTTTATCCGCTATACAAGGAGTCTTTACCCTAAAGGTAGAACAATTATTTAAGTAATTGACTATCTCGTACCTACCTAGTGATTATGATGATTTAAGTGTTTTCTAGGGTCTGAAGAGTACCTTCTCATTGTAACCACTTAGCACATAAAAAACACAACAATATGTAAACTGCTTAGTTATACTTTGAAACCATACGCCACTTACTTATATGTTTAGTTTATCCGCGTTTTCACAACAATTACGAGCTGTATGTAACTTGTAAGGGTGACCGACGGGACTCTCTTAGGCGACCCACACACCTACAATAATATTGCGCAATGTTGATGATTGCACAATATATTTTGCATGATTGCAATCTTCAATACTACCCCATTATGTTCAATAATATTGTGCAATCATTGCGCAATATTATTGTAGGTGTGTGGGTCGCCTTACTGAGCCTCCTCTCTCTCTGTCCGTCAGCGGGCTGTATGTATTTCATGAACCATAATAAGTACACAAATGAAATCATCATAGAATGTGTACTTCTATCGCCGCTATAACAAAAAATATTAAAAAATTAAGAAGTAAAAAATTAAGGAGATTCCTCATACAAAAAAAATATTTTCTGTAAGTATTTTAGAGGTATTTTGATTGAGCTCTTTCGTAAAAACGGTAATACATACAATCGTGAAACTTTGTGTTATTATATTATTTATAGTACTAATCTTGAAGTAAACTAAAAATACGAGTGTGCTTTAGACCACACGACTGAAGTAAAACTTCTTTAGTTCCATCTATATGTATGGAAGTTAATACTTATTCTTAAAAAAAGAATCAATTCTTTTTTTGTCATATGGAGGTATAGACAGTTTATGAAAAGAGTTTTACTATCCTCTGAAAATAATCAAATCTTTTTTATCTTATATGTTTATTTTGATTGTTTTGACAACCGATATTGTTGCCTTGGCAACCGATATTGTTGGTAAACATAAATAAATAGTATATCTCTTTTTATATTCACTTATTTATATATCCCTCTCAACTTCCGTTCGCCTCGCCCGATCATACTTCCGTAACGCTCTCGCCACGCATCCACCAGCTTACTCCCCAAGTCAAGCGCGCGTAAAAAAGTTTTACTTCAAAAATTTTATTTTGTTACAGCGGCAATAGAAATAACATTCTATGATAACTTCATTTGTGTACCTATTACGGTTCATGAAACACAGCCCGCTGACAGACAGACAGTGGAGGCTTAGTAAGAGGGTCCCGTTGGTCACCCTTACAACTAACATACAGCACGTAGCAAAAACCAGTCAAGCGTGAGTGGCACTCGCACTAAGGAGTCCGAACTGAACGAAAAATAATCATTAATTTTAGCTTAGTCGGAAACCGGGAAGTGGTTCAAATTTAACTTGCAAGATTTTACCCGAACAAACATACATAAATTGCAAATTATTTAAAAGCTTGTAATTAATCCCTACTAATCCCTACTAATATTATAAATGTGAAAGTAACTCTGTCTGTCTGTTACGCTTTCCCGCAAAAACTACTGAACGGATTTGGCTGAAATTTGGTAGGTAGACAGATTAGGACCTGGATTCAGACATAGGGTACTTTTTACCACGCTCGCGAGCCGCTTGCGGCTCGCGCACTGCGCACCCTCGAAAAGTCATAGAAACGTTGTCCACGCGGGTGAAACCGCGGGAAACAGCTAGTTACTAATAACATTGTAATAATGTATGTTAATACTGTACTATAAATTAGGGGGCTACAATTTTTTTTGAAGGTCGGTATACCAGCACACAACTACTTAGTTATCAAATGTTTTGAGATTCGATGGCTTTGATGACACCGACCTCAAAAAACATTGTAGACTCCTAATTTAATTCGAACCTACCTTTGATTTCGTTATTGTTGGTTAATTTCGTGTATTCATATATAAAAATATTATTTGAGACTTTTGAGTGAATCCCTTTAAAATAATGCCACCATAGCAATGTCGCGTCGACAAGGCTAGGACTAGGGTTGCCAACTTTTTCTAAAAGAAGTAGAGTATTTCTGATTTCAGAGAGTCTAAATAAAGAGTAAACATTAATAAAAAAGAGTATCTTATAATCAAATTTTAATTATTTTTTTTTGTGTTTTTTGCAGTACATATTTTTATCTAACGTTTTTAAAGAATTATAAGACTCCAAACATCCTTATTCTAAGTGTCTATAGATCAGGAGCTCATTTCTTTAACAATTTCAATCAAAATACTAAATTCACGAAAAACCAATATTGCGCCAAAATAAAAAAATAGTTCATTTGGTTTTAACTGACCGACATGAAGTGACATGTGAATGTGATATCTCCAACAACTTGTCATTGACATTACTTAGACGTGACCGATTGTGGCTGCGTTCAGAAACTCACATATTTTATGACTTTGGGTACCGTATATTAATTTTTTGTATTAAATTTTAATTGGACATGTCTGGCATTAGTAAACTTTGTGCCAAAAAAGTCAAGTTATGTAAAAAAGAGTATTTTAGCGTACTCTATAAATGTTATAGATTATAAAGTACACCTACACGAAATAGATTACAATATTTTAGAGTACGGTTGGCAACCCTAGGCTAGTACTCGCGCATAATTAAAGGAAACAGGAAGGAGACTAAAATATGTATCGGGAAACGAAGGAATAAAATTGAATAGTAGAAAATCTATTTTTTGCAGCTAAAAATAAATATTTTTAAAGACGAAAACAGTTTTAAAGAAATTTAGATGTTTTAAAGTAGGTTAACGAAAAAAATTGAAGAACCACCTCATAAAAAAAGATTAAGTAAAATGTTAGTTTCTTCCATAATTCAGGAATTCAACACATAACATGTTAATAGAATAAAATAAAAAGTATAATAATAAAAGTAAAGAAAAATAAATCATAAAAACTTACAGGACACCATGGAGAAAACTTAAAATGAACTCGATGCAAAATAAAAGTCAGGTCAGCAGCTCCTGTAAAGAAAAATCAAAATCAAAAGACAAATCAAAATAAATTAAGAAACATAATTAAATGGTTATAATATTTACACCTCATTAGTTAGGTAACAAATTGAATTTTTTTTGGTAGGTATCTGTTATAGGGTACTTGATTTGATTGCAAGTCATTTGAGATACTTTTTATCATCTTTCAAAAAAGATGTTAAGTTCCAAAAATATCAAGGCGTGACGTCATAGTGTCAGTGCGTCTGATGTATAATACCTACTAATTTTGAGATTTTGGTTAGTTATAAATTGAAGACGTTGTGAGCCTTCGATAGTTCACAGCTGATTCTTTAAACCTTCTTATTTCGTATGGCTAAAACGAAAACAAGATTTATTGGTTTTCGCTCGATACTTTTTATTATGTAAAACTATGTAATTTTGAAGGATTATTACATTTTTCTCCTACATTACATAAGTTAGGCACATTAAATAAATACCGACAGTAAGGGAATAAAGGTGTTGATAAAACAGCTAAGACGAAGTTTTCCTAGAATGTTTACTAAGCTAGTAATAAACAACAATGTGCGTTTACGCCCGAAGTAAAGGACGCATGTCACGTTGAGACACTCACGCGAAATTCAACTGTATAACTAATCGCATGATGTTTAAAATTAGGTTGTTCGCCAGTGCTGCGCCGGGAGCCTGCACTGTACCGGCACAGCACCTGCACGAAACCGGCACCGCCTTTTCCCATTGGGCCGTTGCCGGTCAGTGGAAAGACGCGGCATATGTTTTCATACATTTTTTCTTCCCCGGCAGCCGGGCAGGTGCAGATGCCGGTGCCGTGCCGGCTATTGGAAAAACGCACAATAGGCAGGATCACAAATAAAGATGGTTTCCTTCGAAATCAATGTTAACTTTATTTCACTCGACATTACACACCAGCAAGCAAAACTGCATCATCCTTCAAGACATTTTTTTTCGAAAGGACAAGCTTGTTGCTGGCCGTGGGGGCCTTTACAACTTCAATGGACAGGGGAGGCTAGTACGAAAGGCACTCAACCTAATGTAAAGCAAAAAAATGCAACTGCCTAAAGGCGCCCAGGTGGGCGAACCTCCTTCAAGACAAATGACAGGCCGCCCAAATTGACAGCTTTCACTCAGTCACACGTGATAAAAAACGCGTATTTTTTGACATTTAAGTACGAGGGTAATCCAGTATAATTTTTGTTGCAGTTAACTACCTTATTTTTTTTTTTTTATTCACAATTGATAAGCCCTTTGCATCATCTCACCTGATTACTTTTTTTTTATTTACAATTAGTAAGCCCTTGGCATCACTTCATCTTATTACTATTAATATATAGGTAATAGGTATTTTGTATGACGTCTAAATTTAAACTTGGTTTTAAGTATCCTTTATCCTTGTTTACGAAGTCCGAATTAACTTTATACCTACTACGTAACCTAAAGTTTAAACGTGTATTTAACGAACCCACATACCCACGTCACTATTCTTGTTTTTTTTTCTATATTCTTGTTCTATATTTAAATTCTTTGTGCCGGGCTTCCAGTGGCTAATAGTGCTATGCAGGCCGGATGCATGTGGTTGCGTAAAGAAACAGAGAAAAATAAAAAAGTGCAGTGTACAGTGCAGTCATCATTACAGCTCATATACGTCCCCACCGAGGGGCTCGAGCCTACCCTGAATCAGGGCGATTAGGCCTTAGTCGACCACGCGGGCCCAGTGCGGGTTGGTCGACTTCACACACAACCTTCGAGTTTCTTCGCAGGCGTGTGTAGGTTTCCTCACGATGTTTTCCTTCACCGTTAAAGCAATCGGTAAGTATGTACGTAAGTTTTTGAAAAACTCATTGGTACATTGGCCGTCCAGATTTGAACCCGGTACCTCTAGTTAGATGGACCGAGTCGTTACCGGTTGAGCCACCGACGCTTTTACAGTGCAGTAGACCTATTTAAATACGAAGCTCTATTTTACAAGCTTTATATTAACTTGCCGTGTTACTTAGATAGTTTGGGACAAATCTTGGAAGTTAAATTAGAACCATTTCCCGGTTTCCGATTGAGCTGAAATTTTGCATACATGTTAAGTTTGGAGCACAATGCATGGTCAGCTAAGTGACGTCATACTAAATCCAATATGGCCGACTCCTAAAGATAGCGGACCATTATATGGATTTCAAATGAAAGGGTTTGCTGAGAAGAATATTAAACAAAGAAAAATATTTTAAAATTAAAGCTTGTACCTACTTAAAAGTTTATAGGTTTTACTGAAATTTGTGTTTTTTATTATTTTTTTTACTGTAAAAGATGGCAAAAAGTCATAATTTTCGTAAATATGAGAAACACAGTGACGAAAGAATTACAATTAAAAATTTCAGTTTAGGCACATGATTCAAAATCAAAACTTTCATTTTGTTGCGTTTCAAAACGTTGGCGATTAGTTTAGTGAATAAAATCGTTCTATGTCACTTGCTAATAATGACCTAACTAATTTAATTAAGAATTAAAAACCCAACTGCATAAAAACATTACACCTCTTTTTAAAAAGTCGCGTAAAAATGTATCTGGTCTCTACTAATAATAAAATCGTAACAGGCCGATGTCTGTACATTATAGATATTGAAGAAAACTAAGTGAACACTGACACTTGTGTGTGAAGTCGACCAACCCGCACTGGGCCCGCGTGGTCGACTAAGGCCCGATCACCCTAACTCAGGGTAGGCCCGAGCCCCTCGGTGGGGACGTATATGAGCTGATATGATAATGATGATGATGATTGAAGAAAACTAGAGGTCTAACAAACTACATTTTGCCTGTCTGTATGTTTGTACACGCATCACGCAAAAACTACTACATGGAATTTAATGCAGTTTTCACCGATGTATTGCTAGAAGTCTAACTTAAAATATAGGCTCCATTTTACTACAATTGTAACAGGCCGATGTCTGTACATTATAGATATTGAAGAAAAACTAACACAGGGTGAGGGTTTGTATTAGAGCAACATAAGCCAAAACAATTTTTTTTCAATTTTTGTCTGCATGTGTGTACACGCATCAAGCAAAAACTACCAGGATCTCCAAAACAACTTAACGGATTTTCATACGATAGATGACAGATTGATGTCTGTACATTATTAGAAGCCCAAATTCTTACGGGCTGTGGAGCTGGTGCAGTAGTTGTCATACCGCTGTTTACCTACCCTTTCCAAGGCCATTCTATTGTTAAGTATTTAATTCTCAACTGTCTCTGGAAAAATAAAATAATATTCGAAAACCTAAAAACTTTTAAGTACAAGCTTTTCATATTGCATTGTCACGCCATATACATATGCACGCAAAATTTCAGCTTAATCGGAAACCGGGAAGTGGGTCAAATTTAACTTGCAAGATTACATTCGAACAAACATACATACATTGCAAGTTAATAAAAAGCTTGTAAAATAAAGAAACTTGATTCTAAATCCCACGCGTGCGAAGTCGCGTGCAAAAGCTAGTTTATACAAACATACATACAAACACCCGAAAATCATAACCCTTGTGGCGACATCTGCAGTACCCGCCACTAACAACCACGTTGCCACAGCTCAAAGACTGAACCATCGATCAAACTATATATGGAGAGTTGCATCTTCATCTCGATAGATGGCACCATCATCGCAAGAAGGCTATTAACAAAGCATCTACAACGCACTATCAACATTTCCTTGCTCATAAGCATATATACAAACACCAGCCATACGCGGTTGGTCAACGCCGGACCCCAGGCACACCACCTCGCCTGGATCTTTCCACCGCACTGTACAATTTCCCGCAGACGACTGAGTCGCGAGTGTGCGAAACTTTCGATTTTCGCACCAATTCGCTGGGACCATTAGTCGCGCGCGTTGGCCGGGTCCTTACGCCAGTAATATATAAGTCACTGCCTGGCGTACTAATATATATACTGTGGCCTGGCGGAGATATCTCCCTTTGTTCTCGTCATGTAGTAACACATCTTTTCCTACACCCTCCTTTTTGGGTACACCGGTAAAAAGGCCCTTCATGTATACTTTATTGTCCGCTGCTGCAAATAAAGATCATTAGGTAAAGGTACCTATATACAATTTACGTTTAAAAACAAAAAGGCATCAATTAAGCAAATACGTACCTAAATAACTTTAGGAATCAATTAAAAACCCGACTGCATAAAAACTGAACCCCTTTTTTGTGTACAGTCGGGTAAAAATGTATCCTATATCACTCGCGGGATTAAGACGAATCTAACGACACACCTCCAAATTCCATCAAGCCGTGTAGGCTACGGAGCGAGCCAAATAAATTAATAACCACTTTTTTGGTCAATCGGGTAAAATGTATCCTATGTCACATGTCACTGACGGGATAAAAACGAATTTAAAGACACCTCACACAAAAATCCATCAAGCCGTTTAGGGTACAAAGCGTACCAAATAAATAAATATATATAAATATTATGTCACCGTAAGATTGTAAATACCTTAAGTCTATTGTGTAAATACCGTTAGATTATAATCTAACGGAATTTATTTCGCGAAATTGTGAACTGTCGAAAGATTGTGAACTGTAACACATTGTTTACAATTTCACTAGTGACATTACAATAACACTAAGCAAAGTGAAAAACACTAAATAAATGAGCTTGCTAAGCGAGCGATGTTAGGTTCGGTCAGGTTTGATTGATTTAACAGTCAAAGAGCCCCCACAGTCGCAGCAGAAGAAACCATCGGTTTTATTCGGAGGTACAAGAATAGGTCGTGAAATTGTGATCCGTTTCACAATTTACCGTTGTATCATAATCTAACTAGTGAGATTGTAATATCGCGGTTTTCATAATATCCCGGTGACATATACACTCGAAAAACATAACCCGCCTCCTGGCGCAGTCGGGTAATAACTAAAGCCAGCAGCGTAATAGATAAAGACAATCAACTTTGTAACTTTGTGGGTAAACAGCTCGAGCCACATACAAGCCACATCCAGAATAAGGATTTATTGTGCAAACATGCTATCAGTCACACAAACGGATGATGATGTGTCGCTGAGTCATGGCTTTGTGTTTCATACAACAACATTTATGTACATGAGCCAAAACTAGCCAAGTTGTTTGAACAAGTCATTTAATTATTAGGCTAACCCTCTAATTAACTACTACGTAAAAACCTGCGATAAAAATCTTAAACTTAAAAATATACTACGCTCTAGTAGAAACCTTCGACCATTAAAAGAGCTATGGACCGGCCCGTGCGAACAGCGGTTTTGATGCCTACAGAATGAGCGAATTCGCTCATTTCGTCTAAGTCGATCAGTGTTCCTAAAATTGATTCAAGGTCGAAGTGAGTGAAATTTGTTATATCATTCTAAATAAGTCTGTCCATCTCTGTCATCCTTACTATAATATTATAAATGTAAACACGTGTTTGTTTGTTTGTTACCTTTTCACGCTTCAACACCTTAACTCATCTTGATGAAATTTGGAATGCAGGTAGCCTGTGTCACTAGGAAGGACATAGGCCACTTTTTATTCTGGAAAATAGCATAGTCCGATGCAGTTCCTGAGGGAACTGAAAATATACTATTTTTTGGTTATATTCTTTAACATTGCAACGAACGAAGTCCACGCGGGCGAAGCCGTGGGCAAAAGCTAGTAATTTATATACCTATCTAAGAAGGTGGTAGTATAAGACAAGAATCGAATCCGATTACTTACATATGAGTTCTGTTACAGCAAAGATATTATTGAGAAAACATGCTAATGTTTTATTAACAAAGGCCTAAAATATTTATGAAACACGAATGAAGACCACGAATAATTAAACAAAGTTTTAAGGCGACGCATTGGATACTTTGGTCGCAGGGATCTCGATTTTTCTCAACAATTACAAAACCTAAGAAAGTAATATTTTGTAACCTGATTCTTCATTTCAATGACTTTAATTTTGTCAGTTGCAGAAACATGATTCGTTTACTTTTATAACGGAAAAAAAAACATGTCAATGAAACCTCGTTTAAAACTGAGATTTACATTCTACAGGCAAACCTCTAAATTTTCTTAGTCGATTAGTCTAATAACTAACACACTTCAATATGCCAGTTGTATTTTTTAAATTTAATTGTAGTTTTTAATAAAAAACACTGAAAAAGTGCAAAAGTGTGGTTATTTTCTTTACTCTTTACACGTAAAGAAAAAGAGAGAGACAATTGTTTCAATCAATGGTAGGTAATTCATTAATTTCTGGAAAAAATGGATCTTCGATTATTTACTTTCTAGATAGAGGGTCACCGTGTAATCAATGCGACTGTTAAAAATGTAAAAAAACCTCCGACAAAAACTTGTAAAAAGTAAAAAATAAAATGTATTGGCTGTTTAACTTTAATATATTTAGTAACATTTTGATCAGAGTCGTCGCGTCGGAGGAATGCTAACTCGGTTTGCTTGGTGGAAGGACATTTTCTAAGCCCGCCTGGCTAGCTACCACCATCTTATCTAAGTCTAGCCGCCAAACATCAATGTTGACAGCAGAGATGTGTTCCAGCTTGAAGATAAGATAACCAGTTTCCCATTGCGTGAGGAATCTTGGTAAACTCGCTTCCATCTTCGGTATCATCGTCACTTACTATCAGGTGAGATGATGCCAAGGGCTTATCAATTATGAATAAAAAATTGCCAAGTGCGAGTCGGACTCGCGCAAAGTGGGGTTCCGTAGTCTGTCCAAAAAATAAATTATTATTTTAAAAACAAAACTATAAGTACTTCCAGTTAGTAATAGAAAACTTGTATGAAGAATCTATGAACTTTTCACAACTGCACATTATAAGTTGGTAGACTTTCACTCCTAAACTAAGAAAGCCTACTTAGCCGTGATAGTTTTCCTTTCAAATTTATTATATGTCATACTATACACTTTTTTTTAAAGTCCTGTTGTAGCGGTTTAACTGGTGGGCCCCCATTGACTGTAACTAAAATTAGCACTTTAAAGCTTAATATTGCGAATGTTGTACTGTTCCATTATTGCGGAACCCTACTTTCCGTGTGGTCCGACACGCACTTTGTCACTTTCATATCCACAATTGATAAGTCCTCAGCATGATGATGTGAGATGTCACCTGATGGTACCTAATTGAAGGTGGAAGCGGGCTAACCCAGATTCGCTAACGCAATGAGGAACTGACTATCTTATGTTCAAGCCGAAACGCATCAATGTTGTTAACATTGATGTTTGACGGCACGAGTTAGATAATATGATGGTAGTTGCTAGGCAGGCGGGCTTAGAAAATTTATAAGAGTTTTATAAAGTTAAGACTCCACCGGAAATCGAGTGTGAAGCGAATGTACTAACTATAATTACGGCTTGTGTTTTGTGAAGTGGTAGATATAAGTACTGATGCTTGCGTTAAATCAAATCAAATAAAAGTTCTGATAGAACATCACGTATATTCAATGTGAAGCCAATCAAAACCACTCCAAACCTGTAAGCACACTTAAACATTGAAACTACTCCAAAGTACTCGATAGTATTTGCTACGACGTCGTCGTTGAAAACACGCACACATAACACACCGCTACCGCACACGTTTCAAAAAGTGGCTTCAACTTGACAGTTCAAAGCATTCTATCTAAACTTCTACTCGATACTAGCTTTTGCAAGCGGCTTCGCTCGCGTGAACATATTTTCCATGACTATCTCCGAGGGTGCGCAGTGCGCGAGCCACAAGCGGAAAAAAGTAGCCTATATATGTTAATCCAGGTCCTAATCTGTCTACCTACCAAATTTCTTCCAGATACGTTCAGTAGCTTTTGCGTGAAAGAGTAACAAACATCCATATACATACAAACTATCGCGTTTATAATATAAGTAACCGGATGAGTGCGTTAAACAGTATTTTTCGAGCCAGTTATTATTGACTGGCATAAATAATGATATCATTTAATTGGCATAACACAAGGTTTATGTATTATTTACAGTACAGACAATTCGACATGGTGATGTCACCTTTTGTGTGCACAAAACGGATTGGCATGTCAATACCATACCATCATAGTTTTAAAACTCATACGGCACATGCGCACTAAATAATGAATATTAAAGTAACATGAGATCGCTTGTTAGCAATAAGACCGCCTATTTTTTAAATTATTTTTTTCATAATTGGTAAGCCCTTGGCATCATCTCACCTGATGGTAAGTGACGATGATGCCGAAGATGGAAGCGGGCTTACCAAGATTCCCCAACGCAATGGAGAACTGGCTATCTTATCTTTTGTACAACTTCCTTAATCATTGTATCTTTTTTTCCTCTTATGTTGTGCAATAAAGTGTTTTCAATCAATCAATCATGGTTAACAGGTCGGGTTAGAAAAAAATAACATCGAATAGGCTAAAAACTTTTAGGTAAGTACAGAGGCCAGCACATCAAGCTAGACACTCGTAGTGCAATTCTGATCCATACGCATACGGCATAAGAACGGCACAAAGTCCAAAGTGTCCAGCTTGATGTGCTGGCCACTGTACAAGCTGTTATTTAAGAAGAGATTTCATGCTCTAAAGTTTCCAAATTCAAAAAAAAGGCGAGCACACTTAATATTTCCTACGATTCTATTGAAAACAAAATACGATCCTGAGACCTATGATTCCGCCTCAAAACTTTATCATCAGATCAACTTTAAAACACCAAAAGGATCTTTTGTCACTAGGAATACGGCTTTATACTAAATTTCAGCTTAATCGGAGCCCTGGAAGTCGCTCTAAAATCGATTGAGATTTGAACTAAACAAACATACATACATATACATATCTCTACTTGTAATATTAGGTACTGCTATTTTGTTATTGTTATCCTCTAATTTAAAAAAAAATTGTTTATTTAATTTATTCCCAATATTATGTATGTGTGTTTGGTGACAAGGAATCAATAAATGTCTTATGTCTTATATATGTCGCAGGATAATAGCAAAATCCGTCGTTTCGCGAAAATCCTAGGAATATTGCAAACTGTGGAGTAGAAAACTCCGAATAAAACCAAATCGAACGGAGCCCCGCTATGCGGGGCTCCTTTTTACGGTAGAAAAAGACATGCTAACAAAACCTAACCTATTTAACGAAGCGGGACTCCATCCGACTTGGTTTTATCAGGAGTTTTCTACTCCATAGTATGCAATATTCCTAGTATTTTCGCGAAACGACTGATTTTGCGATTATCCTGCGACATATACATATAAAACATTGCAAGTTAAATAAAAGCTTGTAACTTCATAAGTGCTAAAAAAACTGTAGGTATACAGGGTCTGAACAAAGGTATGCACTTATTTTTAACTGAAGCTTGTACTCATGAAACTGAACAACTTTCCCGGGGACAATTTGCAAAAAAAATATTTTGGACTTCCGTACAAAGTTTGCCTATCAGCTGATCAATTTGCATGGGAAGTCCAATTTTTTTTTTGCGTATTGACCGTGGGTTTCTTGGAGAAAGTTGTTCAGTTTCATGAGTACAGGCTCGAGTTAAAAATAAGTGCATACTTTTTTTAATACCCTGTATAATGCAATTCCAACTAGTATTATAAATGCGAAAGTATGTCGATCAGGTTCGTTTTCAAGTCTTAACCGCTAAAACAATTTTGATTAATTTTGATTAATTGTGTTTTAGAGATAGATTGGGCTTTGTAGAAGGACAGGCTACCTTTTGTTACCAAAATAAAACTTGTGAAGGGAGAAATACCTGTGTTAAAACCCATCATTTCTCAAGTTAGGAATAGGAAAATTCATATACAATTATACATAAGTGCTTTTGGTAAGAAATAATTTCAGCGTTTTTAAAAAATCATCCCTCAAGACGGTACATACAACAGGGGTTAAATTTACGATTTTTTGTTTGTTTGTCTATGTATACTAATCGCTGGCAGCCTGGCAGATTTTCAATATTTGTCGGAGGGATAGCATGTGGAAGATGATAATGTGAAAGTATCGATAGGTAGGCAATGTCACACGGACATTGAATAAGTAATGTCGTAGCCTGTAGTTTCTCAACTCTTGAATATATGTACAACAAATTATCCAGTTATATAGGTACAGAATCGTATATGAGATTAGAGCATTTAATATGAGCGTCGGTGGCGTAACAGCTAGGGCCGCTATCTCCTGTCCTACTCGTAGGATGTCGTGGCACGAACCCTGCCACGTACCAATGTGTTTTCGATTTTCTATTTCATATGTATCTTTATCCGACGCTTTTACGGTGGAAAACATCGTGAGGAAACCTGCACACACCAGCGAAGAAACTCGAAGGTTGTGTGTGAAGTGGCCTAACCCGCACTGGGTCAGGGTAGGCTCGAGCCCCTCGGTAGGGACGTATTCAGATATGTTGAGATACAGAATAGGAATAACAATTGTACAAAGGCGGACTTATCCCAAACAGGGATCTCTTCCAGCCAATCTTTAATTACTTGATTAATTACGAATCAAAATAACTAGTAAAGAAACTCGTTAGTACACGATTTAAGGGGCCCCAGGAGGCTCGACTTCCATACAAACGTGTTTCCGTTTTAATACAATAACTACATGCCGGATTGAATCCAAACTTTGCAGATATATTGAGTAGACACATATCGATGTTTGTAATTAGTTTTCAGTGTACTAATTCTTAGACTAATTCACGTCACCGAATATGCTGACAATGAAACTTATCGTTTTGGTTCTTCTTACAAGGACCTTTTTATTGAGTCACTACTGACGTATTCTCTTCTACAAACATTGTGAACAACACCACTCGTCTTACACCATAAACCTGTATCTTTCCCATCTTTCCTTAACGCACTTGCCTTCACTATCCCTATTACAGATTTGTATTGTCTGTGGCAAGTGTTCTGTATTTTATACAGTGTAGTCTATGCCTTTTTCCGTCCGCAATGATACTGCCCGCTATCTGTACTTACAAGGGATAATAAAATAATTGTTTTACTAGCGAAGAATTCAATTACTTTATTAGGTCATGGGCCCAGAAGCCCCGTAAGTTCGATGACAAAGAAATTAAGGTATGAAATGAGGGAAGTTTAAAGAAAAACACGAGAAAAGAAAAGAAAGGATGGCGACAGTCACGTCTCATATACAGTTGCCTTAATTCACCTGGGGGAATTTTAGTACATGGTTGTTTAGAGTAACATGCACTCTTCAAGAAAGAAATTGTAGACAGGCCATAGAGGCATGTGAAATAAACAGCTTACGGATACAGAATTAAAGGACTTACAAAGCAAAGACGCAAAAGACGATTATCATCGGTTGATATGCGTCTGGCATTGTCAACAATAGATGGCAGACTTTGTCTTGCTCGTTTAAATTACTCCCTGTTTCCTCCATTTCTCTTATGATAGTACCAAACTTACACGCTCTTCGGTGAAGGAAAACATCGTGAGGAAACCTGCACACACCTGCGAAAAAACTCGAAATTTGTGTGTCAAGTTAACCAACCCGCACTGGGCCCGCGTGGTCGACTAAGGCCTGATCACCCTACCCTAATTCAGGGTAGGCTCGAGCCCCTCGGTGGGGACGTATATATGAGCTGATGTAAGTACCAAACTTGTTGAAGTGGTCACTGAGATTATCATATTCCTTGCATTTTAAACTTTGTAACTTTCTTCTCAAACATAATGATGCTACTCTCAAATAACATGCTCTTTCTTTCAAAAGATTTTCTTCAAATTATCAATTATATCTTTGACTGTTTCGGATTTTCTAACGTACTCAATATGTTTGTCTTGTAGACACTTTACAATCATTTTTTTGCTTTTGCGTCTTTACTTTGTAAGTCCTTTAATTCTGTATCCGTAAGCTTTTTATCTTCACATGCCTCTATGGCCTCTCTACAATTTCTTTCTTGAAGAATGCATATTACTCTAAACAACCATGTACTAAATTTTCCCCCGGTAAATTAGGGCAACTGTATGTGAGACGTGACTGTGGCCATTTTTTTTTCTTTTCTCGTGTTTTTCTTTAAACTTCCCTAAATTCCTACCTTAATTTCTTTGTCATTAGACTTACAGGGCTTCTGGGCCCATGACCTAATAAAGTAATTGGATTATTCGCTAGTAAAACACCAATTATATCAATTATTTTATTATCCCTTGTAAGCACAGATAGCGGGCAGTATCATGGCGGACGGAAGAAGGCATAGACTACACAGTACAAATACAGATCACTTGCCACAGACAATAAAAATCTCTTAATATCACTTTGACACTTTGATACATACATAACTTTGTTTACATTATTTTTGTGGGAATAAAAATTTGGGTTTAAACATGGAAAAAAAATATTTTAGAAGTAAGATGTTGTTTTAAGCACTTTTAAGGTGATTTTTTTGTTCAATTCAGAGTTTGTTTTCATGTTTTGTTAACATTTGTAAGTAAGAAAGTAAGTAGTTTCAATTGTCATGTAATGTGTCAAGATTGGAATGTATTAACAACATCAAATTGTTTAAACAGGGTTGCTATAATTATGTTAAAGAAAAATGTAGCTAGCGTTATTTTTATAAAGTAAGTCTTTAATGGTTAATTTAAAATTGAAAGGGGATATTAGATATTTGAATTGTCTGTGGCAAGTGTTCTGTATTTTGTACTGTGTAGTCTATGCCTTCTTCCGTCCGCCATGATACTGCCCGCTATCTGTACTTACAAGGGATAATAATAATATAATTGATATAATTGAAGTTTTACTAGCAAAGAACCCAATTACTTTATTAATCCTAATTATCCCCTTTCTTTCGACTTTACACAAGTCCGTTTGGACTACACCCTCGCAAATTAAATACTATTTAGACATAGTCACGTGGAACACACGGTAGAGTCATGTAGAATTTAGTAGCGCCGTGGACTATAGTTGAAAACATTGACGCTTGAGTTGAGTAGTTGGAAGTAAAGTAATCTTGTAGACCAGCAACAGGAATAACTTTAAATTAACAATTTAATAAAAACAAGACTGCATAATATTACCCCTATTTTTTGGGAAGTAGGGTCAAATGAATCCTATGTCACTCACGGTATCGAGACGAATCTAACGATACCTCACACTCCAAAATCCATCAAGCCGTTTAGAAGATATCGTGAAATAAAAAATATACACACGAACATTTATAAATAAGACCTGAAAATAATACACTCTTTTTTGTGAGCAGTCGTGTAAAAAAAAAACATTAATGCACAATTATATGATTTATAATGTGTATAATTGATTAAAGCGTCGGTGGCTCAACCGGTAACGACTCGGTCCATCTAACCAGAGGTACCGGGTTCAAATCTGGACGGCCAATGTACCAATGAGTTTTTCAAAAACTTACGTACATACTTACCGATTGCTTTAACGGTGAAGGAAAACATCGTGAGGAAACCTACACACGCCTGCGAAGAAACTCGAAGGTTGTGTGTGAAGTCGACCAACCCGCACTGGGCCCGCGTGGTCGACTAAGGCCTAATCGCCCTGATTCAGGGTAGGCTCGAGCCCCTCGGTGGGGACGTATATGAGCTGTAATGATGAATTGATTAAAATAACTCCCCCCCATATATTGGTATAGACCGCCGTTTTCAAGCTATTAACGAAAAACCAATGACTTATATATTACTGGCGTAAGGACCCGGCCAACGCGCGCGACTAATGGGCCCAGCGAATTGGTGCGAAAATCGAAAGTTTCGCACACTCGCGACTCAGTCGTCTGCGGGACATTGTTCAGTGCGGTGGAAAAATATTCCATATAAAAATGCCTTATTGTGTTGTTAGAGGCCGTAAATATCATAAAAGAAAGGCTAAAAAGAAACATGGGATGTCGTATCATCGATAAGTAACCTTACATTGTATTTTTTCTTGTAAACAAATTAAAAAAACGAATTTTTAAAGCGACAATTCTATCAAAGTACTTAACTCGGCACGTCAGTCAACTCTCGCCTACGCTAGTTCGTACAAGTTATGTCAGATGGCGCTACTTTTTGCTTGTATGAAGAAAATCTGACTAAAATTTGGAGACGGGCGGATCCTTCTGTTCAAATCTGTGCGAAAAACTAAAAAAAGGACCTTTACACCCCCTCCCACCCGTTAGCTCCACCCCATCCAACAGTACTTTGAGTATGTTGTTTATGAAACCTTTCCCTACTACTATGCCAAAATTCGCTTTTACACGAAATATTTCCCGTATTGTTCTTTCGTTGGATGAGCTATTATTCTATGCTACTAAGTAAGAGTAATGTTTATTGTTGATTTGTTTATGCCCGACTACGGCATACGGTGAAGGTTTTGCGAGAACGTATGCACAGTGCGGCCTATGTTAGTACTAATCCCTACTAATATAATATTATATATAATATTATAATATAATATTATAATATAATAATATAAATGTGAAAGTAACTCTGTCTGTCTGTTACGCTTTCCCGCAAAAACTACTGAACGGATTTGGCTGAAATTTGGTAGGTAGACAGATTAGGACCTGGGTAAAGACATAGGCTACTTTTTACCACGCTCGCGAGCCGCTTGCGGCTCGCGCACTGCGCACCATCGAAAAGTCATAGAAATGTGGTCCACGCGGGTGAAGCCGCGGGAATCAGCTAGTATACATATACATATACTTTGGTGCGGCTGTACAATAGTTAAGTAGATATACATACGTACACATAATAAGTCTTTACTTGCAATTGAACTTATATTTGAATCGGTATTTAGATGAACTTGCAATTTTCACCAACAACAATTACGGCTCACTTTCCTTTGTTTAAAACGGATCTATTTCTATTTATATATGTATGTCAAGAGAATGCTATGGGAATTCCAAACAGATGTTGCTAGTTGGTAGTCCTACATCTACGCCAATTTCCTTAAATCATATACATCATACTATAATGTGTGTAATAGTACTTTAAGCTCTGTGCTATGATATAGGGTCGTACAGTTTCCGTATAAAGTAAGGTCATGCGTGAAAGGATTCAATATCCGATGTCGTGCGATCGTTCCGGTTCGTACAGATTGATCGCATTCGCAGTGAGCCGGCTTATCTGACATTATGACGTTAGCGAAGATTGCTGGGTTTGAAACTAGTTACAAAGTAATATTGACTTGTCGAAAACATCTTAATAGCACAGTATTAAGACCAGCTATATTATTAGAGCTTGATGATTAAATAAGGTAAAATAGCACGTTCCGCATTTCGTTATTGGGTGTACCTGGCATATTATAATCAAGCGAGATAATACATGTAGGAGAAAAAAAATGTTGTAGGTATATTATGTAAGCATTTTTACGGAACGTTGCTACAGCCTTTAAATAATGTGACAAGCAATATCTACATTGTAGCTGTCACAGCCAGAAACACGGTAGGCACAGACGTTTTATAAATTACTGAGCTACAGCCAGACGAGTTTATGTATGAAAACAGCCAGACGAGATATAATCTGCTTATAAACATAATATTATCAATATAGTATTTTCTCTGAAGACCAGCTTTTATTTAAAAGCCCTCCTATTAATATTACAAGCATTGAATCAGAATAAGTCGGGGGATTCATCATCATCATCATATCAGCCGAAAGACTTCCACTTCTGGATGTAGTAATATTTGGTATTCTTTGACTGGATAATAAGAGAAAATAAGACAGTTAACGGATGTAAGTACTGTGAGACTAGTGTATTTAATTACTTCCATAGTATAATCTTATATATAAAATTCTCGTGTCACAATGTTCGTTCCCGTACTCCTCCGAAACGGCTTGACCGATTCTCATGAAATTTTGTTAGCATATTGAGTAGGTCTGAGAATCGGCCAACATCTATTTTATTTTAGGGTAGGGTAGTGTAGGGTAAGGTAGTGTAGGGTAGTGTAGTGTAGGGTAGTGTAGGGTAGTGTAGGGTAGTGTAGGGTAGTGTAGTGTAGGGTAGTGTAGTGTAGGGTAAAATAGGGTAGGGTAGTGTAGTGTAGTGTATGTAGGGTAGGGTAGTGTAGGTTAGGGTAGTGTAGGGTAGGGTAGTGTAGTGTAGTGTAGGGTAGGGTAGGGTAGGGTAGTGTAGTGTAGTGTAGTGTAGGGTAGGGTAGGGTAGGGCAGTGTAATGTAATGTAAGGCGGTACGTAGTTCGCCGGGACAGCTAGTAATTATATACTATGGTATAATGTCTTTTGGTATCTTAGGATGCTATAGCTGCGGCTGATATAGTGATATATGCGGCTGATATAAAAACTATTTTCATCTTGAAGAAAAGAGCTATCCGCGCAATCTATCAGTTGCGATCACGTAAGTCGTTACAGAATAAGTTCAAAGAAATCAATATTTTAACTGTTGCTAGTCAATTTATGTAATATGAAAACATCATGTACCTTCGTAAGAATTTGCATTTGTATCCTAAAAACAGTGACAGGCATAATTTGAATTTAAGAAATGTAAAAAAAGCGTCGGTGGCTCAACCGGTAACGACTCGGTCCATCTAACCAGAGGTACCGGGTTCAAATCTGGACGGCCAATGTACCAATGAGTTTTTCAAAAACTTACGTACATACTTACCGATTGCTTTAACGGTGAAGGAAAAACATCGTGAGGAAACCTGCACACGCCTGCGAAGAAACTCGAAGGTTGTGTGTGAAGTCGACCAACCCGCACTGGGCCCGCGTGGTCGACTAAGGCCTAATCGCCCTGATTCAGGGTAGGCTCGAGCCCCTCGGTGGGGACATATATGAGCTGTAATGATGAAACAAAATATATATATCCTTTTCGAGACTGAGTAAGGTTAAAAAGTAATTTGTGGGGCAGTGTATAAGATTCTACAATAAAATTCTACAAGAAAATGTAGCTAGTTTGTCAGAGAATAAATTCAAGACTCATGTCAAAAAATGCTTGTGCTCTAGAGGATATTATAAAATAATAGATTATGTAAATGACAAAGACATATATGTTGATTCTATTACAAATACCATTACCTGAGACTATAATCTGAATCGTGATTATGTAATAGACAATAAGTTTTGTTTTGACTATTTAAAAGTGTGTGTAAACATCTATTTAAAATAAATTATTTTGATTTGATTTGATTTGGATAATAGGCCTCCCAAGGATTTTCACAACAATAGGTCCTGCGCTGACATATAGCGACCTCACATCCTTTACCTGGTCGCCAGGCCACCAAGTGAGAGGTCTGCCTATGCTACACCTTCCAGCATGAGATCACCACTCAAGACCTTTACTGCCCCAACGGCCAACTGTTCTACGAGCTATGTGCCCCGCTCACTGCTACTTGAGTTTAGCGATTATGTGAGCTATTTCGGTTACCTTGGTTCTCCTACGGATCTTCTCATTTCGAACGCGATCGCGTAGGGAAAATCGGAACATTTTACCAAAGACTACTAATATTACATTGTAACAAGGAGGATTATACCGAGATTATACATGAAGTTTGACTTAAGTTAAGAGGACTGTAAACCTATGGCGATAATTAAAATTTTCATACAAACAGCGAAAGCGATTTTCATCTTATAAAAGTTAATTGATTTTGACTAATTTTGATAGGTCAGAAAAAAGATAGGATTATAGGTTTCAAAATAAAAAAATAATGGCCAAAATTAGTTTTGTATGAAAACACGTGAACGACCATAAAATTGAACTTATTAATTGAAAATACATACCCTATAAACCTAGCTTTTGTTCTGACTGACAACCTATCAAAAATGGTCAAAATCGGGTGAAAATTGCTAATGCTTTGCTAATTGAAAAGGTGCAGCTTCACAATCCTCTTAACTTTTAAAAACACAAATACCTATTGTAGGGTCGTTCTATGTTGATGACCACTAAGACATGACACTAATTCACTATTTTATTACACTTAGTTTTTTTTTGTTGCCTGAAAGGGTGAGTCGCAGAGCCGGGTAGTTTTGTAATATTTTAAGTAAAAACGAATTAATTAAAAATTAAATACCAGACTGTATAAAAACTAAACCCCTCTTTATTGGCTAGTAAGGGTAAAAATGTATTCTATCTCACTCATGGAACCAAGACGAATCTATTGACACCTCGCACTCCAAAATTCATCAAACAACCGTTTAGGCTACAGAGCGTGCCAAAAAAATATACATACATACATACATACACTCAAAAAAACATAACCCTTGTTCTGGCGCAGTCGAGTAAAAATATAATTTCTATAAAACAATCTTCAAACGAAAGTTAATCAATTAAAGATCACCGCGATCATCAACGGAAGAGATATTGTAATAATTACTAAAATGTATTATTTCCCCCCTGACTTTCGAGAAGTAAAACCGTGGGAGGGCACTCTTGAGGCAAAACAATAGTCAGGTGTATTGCAAAGTCTTGCTGTCGAAACGCGAGAGTGAAGTACCTTGAGTAAAGGAGAAACATTTTTTACCCGCCTGGCCAAAAAAGGAGGGTGATGTCTATTGAACGACTGGATAGATTTTGAAGTGTGACGAGTCGTTAATAATAATAATAATATAAGCCATTTATTCCCATTACAAAAATTTCATTAACATGGTATTGCATGCAAAAGTATTACTTTAAAAATTATCAGTAACAAATTCGTTATATTTTCATTTTTACATTACCTATATATTAAGTTTGGCGCAACAAAACATGCAATATTAATTATTTCATTACATTGTATCAAATCAACTTACATTTGATCTATAATACATTAATATTAAAAAAACATTCATAATGAATGTTCATTCATAATGAATGTTCATTCATAATGAATGTTCTTTTAATATTAATGTATTATAGATCAAATGTAAGTTGATTTGATACAATGTAATGAAATAATTAATTCAATTCATTATGAATGAACATTCATTATGAATGTTTTTTTAATATTAATGTATTATAGATCAAATGTAAGTTGATTTGATACAATGTAATGAAATAATTAATATTGCATGTTTTGTTGCGCCAAACTTAATATATAGGTAATGTAAAAATGAAAATATAACGAATTTGTTACTGATAATTTTTAATAACAATATCAAAATAACGACGAGTCGTTAGAGTCGTCTTATTCCCGTGAGTAACATTAGGATACATTTTTACCCGTCTGCCCATAAAAGAAAGGTACTAATGTTTTTATGTGGTCGAGTTTTTAATTTTTATTAAATTCAAAAGCGTCAAGCAAAAGAGAACCGAAACAAGACTAACACCTGTTTGGTGAAATTTAAAACAGATGTAAAGAAAGCAAAACCATGAACCGAGTATCGAAATGGATAAAACGCGCGCAAATGTTAAATTAAATCCATCTTCGGTAACATCGTCACTTACCACCAGGTGAGATTTTGTCAAGGGTTTACCAATTGTAAATGAAAAAATAAAATAAAAAAAGAACAAAAGAATTTGAGGCATTAGATATGAAGGAAATTGGTTTTACAATAATTAATATTATGATAATGACATCACATCAAAGGCGGAAAACATTCTAGCAGAACTCTTGCAGAACAGTGAGTAACCTGACCCATAAGAACAGCATAAGAAGACTATCTTCTGTGCCATAATGAAAGCAGGCGGCATTATCTGATAATACGATCTCATTACTGACGATGATTCAATTAAATCCAATGAAGTAACAAGTTTGTTGCCGTCTCGTCTTGAAGTTAAGCACCGTGAGAAAGAGAGATTTAAGAAAATTGCGTTAACATTTACTTAGGAATGGCTTTGTTCTTATTAATTAATAAATATAGTTTTAAAAACTATATTTAAAAAACCGTGGGTTGCTCGATATACGGAAAATATGGCACAAAGTGCCCCACGCTTTTTTCACAATAATACTAGTATTTTTCGTTCATTTTTGTTATCAGATTATATTAAGAAATATTTTTCACTCTTTAGTTCAATGTGCTTTAAAAGCGTGTTTTTTAGTTTTTTGAAACTATATTTATTTTTCAATTTTTAGTTCAGGACAATGAGATAAACTTATAAACTTATTGTTTTGCCATTGATTCTTGATAGAAGTACAAAGTTTGAATTAAATCTGTCCGTTTAAAGTGGGTCAAAATCGAATGCAAAGGAGTCGGTTACAAACATACGAGACATACAGGTGAAGCTAATATAATATATAATATAAGCATCTAGCAGCATAGTTCTAAAGGTAGATAGTCATCATCTTCATCAATACTCAATACTCAATAATTTATTGCTGTCTTATACAGGGTACAGAAGATCTTAAGTGTACTTAGTTACATATTATAGTATGTACTAGCTTTTGCCCGCGGCTTCGCCCACGTGGACATAGCTTTTATGACTCTTTATGAAGGGTGAGTGGTGCGCGAGCCGCAATCAGCTCGCAAGCGTGAGTTTTGAGTGTGAGACATGAGTTTTCTCCAGGTACCTCAGGAACTGTATCGGGCTATTCTGATTAGCAGTCTTTGTCACTCCCCCCCCCCTCAACAAATTCTATACAAAAAAATAACTTTAATCCGTTGCTCCGTTGCGACGCCACTGACGTGCGCGAGCGTAGAAAACAGTTGTCCCCAGATCCCTCGGGAACTATGTCAGGATATACTTATTAGTAAATTATATTTTCCACCTCATTTCTGTGCTAAAAATCAAACCAATCCATTTTTTCGTTACGATTTTAAATTTTGCGAACAAAGAGTATTGTTTTAGTTTCCTCAGGAACTGCATCGGGCTATGATAATTTCCACAGATGAAAGGTTGACTATTTCATTCCCAGTGATACAGACTACCTGCATGCCAAATTTCATCATGTTGAAGTGTGAATAGGTAACAAACAAACAAACACATTTTCACATTTATAATACTAAATATAAGTAAGGATTTCTAAATCTTAAATAAAATATAGAGCGTCGGTGGCAAAACGGTTAGGGCCACTACCTCCTGTCCGGAAGGCCGTGGTTCGAATCTGCCACTTACCAATATCTATACGAATATCGATTTCATACTGGTATGTACGTTTATCCGACGCTCTTACGGTGAGAAAAACATCGTGAGGAAACCTGCACACGCCTGCGAAGAAATTCGAAGCTTATGTGTGAATTCAATCAACCCGCAATGGGCCCGCGTGATCGTCTAAGGCCAGATCGCCCTAACTAACTCAGGGCAGGTCGAGCCCCTTGGTGGAGACCTATATAAACTGATATGATGAAATAACACATTACCTATATTATCAAAAAGCTAATTCAAATCATTATAGGTATCAATCTAGTAATAAAATTTCCTAACAATATTAATATGGGTCAAATTCTCGAGTCGTATCAGCTCCAAAGGAGCCCAAGACGCACTTATCGTTGCCGCGCTGGATGGCAATAGACAACCTTAGCAGCAGGTAGGACCTCACGTCACATCTCCTCTCTCGAAGGCGAAGGCCAATCTCCTTTGTGAAGGCAAAGGCCTCTGAGGGTTCAGCAGCCGGTTGTCTCACAGACCAGCGGCACAAATCAGTAATTTGCCTCCAAGACCGAGTACTTATTATGCTTCTTTCTCGCCGCAAATTGAGCAGCAGTACCGTACGGGTGAGGAGTGAGACAGAAAAAGTGGCTTCCCAAAGCAGACACGTTCCTCTCTGCCATAGCACCTGTTTAAAACCTCCGGCCTTTTGCCATCAGATCGACTAAAGCCCGGCCGGCGGCTGCATCAAAGATGGAATATTCCATCTGGCCGTGACCAGTGCCCTCCGAGTGAGGTCATTAAGGAATTGGTGACGTGGGAATCTTCACAAACACGACTGCAACTCAGTGAGTGATGGACAATTGCCTCCACCGTGGACTCGCAAGTACATTGATGAGGTTCACAGATATTGATATTGCAGGCGGAGAGCAACTTCCACACGCAAATAGTCGCCGTCAGAAGAGTTCCCATATCTGTGCCTCCTGTTAAAAGATGCTAAACTCGATTTAGGTGTTTTCATTTTTTTACACGATTGGAATCTGTAAAAAAATACCTCTCTGTTCGTCTATGAAACACATCGCTACGTACCATAGTTCCAGTGTTTAAAGTAGCATATGCTGAAAAATACATAAAAGAAATCCACTCAAAAGTATGAAACAATATTTTAATGTTTTAATACAACTTAAGCGCGTTTTATTATCCCTACAGCGCCATCTATTGGCATTCTGCTACTATGATTATAATGTTTGGTATGTGTAGCTAATAAATAGAAAAAAGTACTCTATTGCTATTATTGTAAGTATCGATAGATAATTTCCCACGGGACCTCTTTAGTTTTTCGGGATAAAGAATACCCGACTATACAATCATGGTCAAAACACCCCATCCCAATGTAAAGGTTTCATATTGTTACGTTGAGCCAATCTAAAGATACAATTTTTTGCATTCCTGTAGGAAACCAAATTTTTTTGGGATTCACAATGTCCCAGTTTCAGTTCGCGATAAGGGTATCAACGTGTAAAATTTGATTGTAATAGGTTAAGCCACATTTGCGTGGTGAGCCATTCTATAAATGAATACTTTTGATTTTCCCACGGGAACTCTTGAATTTTCTGGGATAAAAAGTATCCTATATGTTAACCCGGGCTATAAGGAACCACCATACAAAATTTCATCAAAATCGGCCCGGTAGTTTTTGCGTGATGCGCGAACATACAGACAGACAGACAGACAGACAGACAGACAAAAATTCCAAAAGTTATTGTTTTGGCCTCTGTATCGTTAGTAATGTCCACCACAGTTATTATTTTCCAAAAATATTCCATGTACAGACACGGCCCCGTTACAGTTTTATTATATTATAGATAGATATGACACCCGGCTAGGGCACTGCAACTTAAGGTAAGTAAAGTCGACCTATATACATATTGTGAAACATTTGTAATTTATGAAGTACATACTTTAATACTTAATAAACAATCAAATGCATGTATAAGAAATAAATTATCAAGTCTTTAATTGTTTCATTTTATAAGAAATTCATAAATTAAAATCAAAAGTACCTACAATGTCGTTGTTCATTTTATAAAATCTTGCAAACTATAATAACAATTTCTATTCATATCAGCCATCATATCAGGCGAAAAAAGGTTACTGCTAGACTAAGGCCTCTCCCTAGGATTTTTGTGTTGATGCCACATCTACCTACGCCGAAGTCTGTTGAGAAACTTCCAAACTTCAGTGTTATCCCTGAGGTTATCCCGGGAAACGTTAGCAAGTCGTAAACATCTTTAAGTTATTTATGAAATACTGCGTATCGGCCGGCTATCTACATCCATTTTGTTAACGCCTTGTTAGATTTGCGACCTAAGGTATTTCTCGGAGATTTCTCGTTAGTTTTAAAGACGGGAACTACGCGTTATGCTTGTAAATCGATTCACGGTTCTTAGAAATTTTGCTACACGTAATTCTTGATTTATTTACATGGAAGGTTTGTTTTTACATCGGTTGTTTTTGTTTTGGGTAGGGATCATCATTACAAAACTGTCACCGATATATGTAGTTTGATTTGTCTACGACGTATGAGTGTCTATTTCATATCTTCACAGAAAAGAAAACATGTTTTTTGTTCTATATAGTAGGTAAGGTATCTTGTTTAATTGGCTCTTTATCTTTCATTTTTGACTATCGTAGTTAATTCAGACTGGGAGCGAAAGCGAAGCGACACGCAGCGCAGCGTCAAATTAATCTGGACATCATCATCATCATCATCATATCAGCCGACAGACGCCCACTGCTGGACATAGGCCTCCCCCATCAAGGATTTCCATGACGACCGGTTCTGCGCTGCCCGCATCCAGCGGCTTCCCGCGACCTTCACCAGGTCATCGGTCCACCGAGTGGGAGGCCTACCTACGCTACGTCGCCACTCGAGTACTTTACTGCCCCAACGGCCATCTGTTTTACGAGCTATGTGCCCCGCCCACTGCCACTTAAGACCTAGAGTTAGTACTAATATATATACTGTGCCTAGAGCCTTCTTATGAGAATCTAGACAGTAGCATACTAAACTCTATCGTAGTCCAAATAAGATCTATCAATCAATTATGCCAATATGCAAACGCTTACACATACAGAGTCTGCATTTGTACGCACCTTTGCGCGAAGTCGCGCACCCCGACTTTGATGCTGAGCAGCGCGTCGCTTCGCTCCCAATGTGACTAGTTTTTTCGTCGTGGTGATAAATAAATTATTTAAAACATTTTGTTAATTCTTACTAGGAGCTACTTAAGAGCGTATGACAAAATCCTTTCTCATGCAATCTTAAAATTACTACTTCTTGAAAATGGATGTGACGATTCCAATGAAACTTTATACACATAAGCAAGTCACGAAATTCTAGTTTGTGTGTAGATTAAATTTTCGAAATAGGTACTTTATTTTAAACGCTGCGTGTCGCTTTGCTTCCAACGTGATCAACGTGCGGTATACTCGTAAATGATTCAAAATATTAGTTAATTCTTACTAGGAGCTACAAAAAAAGCGTATTCACTAAATCTTTCCCAATTTATCTTAAAATTACTACTTCTTGAAATTGATGGGCCGATTCCGATGAAACTTCACAAAATTCACCAAATTCTAGTTTGTGGATAGATTATATTTTCGAAATACTTTTTTTTTTAAAAAGATTAGTAAATTTTAGGATTACTACGAAAACTTTCATCATCATCATCGTATCAGTCCCCGCCGAGGGGCTCGAGCCTACCCTCAATTAGGGTGATCGGGCCTTAGTCGGCCACGCGGCCCAGTGCGGGTTGTTCGACTTTACAAACGTGAAACCTCAAATCGATATTATTTAGTGACAACACTATTTTTTTAAAACTTATCCAGAAATTAGAATTCGTGACTTGCTTATGTGTATAAAGTTTTATTAGAATCGGCCCTTCCATTTTCATAACCGCATAACGGAAAAAGGCTAGGACGAAGAAGAAGAAGGCCCTTCCATATTCAAGAAGTAGTAATTTTAAGTTTGTATGGGAAACGATTATGTGAATACTCTTTTAAGTTAGTGAAGATTCATGCTATATGAGTCTTATGTATGTCGCAAGAGACCAGCCAAACCGACGAGTTCTACAGTATCTCAGATTCTCAGCTCAGTAGTTTCAGACTGAGCGCCAGAAAATTCGCTTAATGTGATAGACTTCTATAAAGTCTGTGACTATCTGTGCTAGACTTCTTTAAAGTTACGCCTGAATGAACAGATTGTACTGAGTACTTACAATAACGAAACATGTAGATAAATTAAATATCTGTTGCGAGTTGTGTTGGTTCGTAAATAAAACATTTCTATTCTATTCCATTCCATTATATTCTATTTCATTCCATTCTACTCTATTCCATTCTATATAGTAAATCCAAACGAAAATAACAACAAACTTACATCTCTCTAGAACCGTTCGGTATTTATGGAACTCTTGTTCAAATCTTGCGATCGATTATAGAGCGACTTCCAGGAGTTCGATTAATCTATAATTTGGAATGAAGCTGTATTCCCGGTGTGAATAGATCCTTCTGGTATTTTGAAGTTAATCTGTTGATGAACCTTCTTTTATTTTCAATCATCATCCATCATAGCTGGACATGGCCTCTCCCACGGATTTCCATTACGACCGGTTCTGATCTACCCGCATCCAGCGGCATCCCACGATCTTCACTAGGTCGTCGGTCCACCGCGTGGAAGGCCTGCCTACGCTACGTTTTCCGGTGCGCGGTCGCCACCTAAGAACTTTACTGCGCCAACGGCCATCTGTTATACGAGCTATGTGCCCTGCCCACTGCCACTTCAGTTTCGCGATTCTGTGAACTATGTCGGTTACTTTGGTTCTCCTGCGGATCTCCTCGTTTCTGAATCGATCACGCAGAGAAACTCCGGGCAGAGCACGCTCCATTGCCCCTTAGGTGACCTTGAGCCTTCTTATGAGGCCCATAGTACGCGACCATAAAAACTCTTTTGTAATAAAAATCAAACAGTGATATAAATTGTTTGATGCAGCGATGCTGTGCCGGCTGGCTTATTTTTGAATCGATTACTCTAAGCAAGTGGGCATTCCATCTGATGATAGAGAGGCTCTGAGGAACTTATCGTGTGTTCTTCTCAGATCAAAAACTAAAGGAATAATTAATGTAGAAACATCTTGACAGATTTCCAAACTCGGAAGTTTAGAATTTTAACAAAGCTTTTTAAACAACGCTCTGCCAGAAGTCCACACAAGGATGTTCGATGGACTAGAGTAAGGACAAATAAGACCATTAGTAATTATCTTATTGGTCACTACTCGCGTCCAGTAATGATTCAATACAGTACCTATAGGTACCTACCTGAAGTTTGCTTTGTAAAACTGCACGTTGATGGTATAGAAAACAATGAAGAAACACTTTCAAACACCAACATACGTACTTGTACATGGCAGTCAGCCCGGAACCAGCTGGGTAATTCAATCCCAACCGATCACAAAGGTCCACCACAATGCCTGATTCAGTTTCAACGGCTTGGGTGACAAGGATTATATGGAAACTCTGCGCCCATATCCGAATCTATTGGATATCTCGAATATCCGGAACTGTGATGGTTAGTCTATTTCGCATATGAAGTCGCGGTTTCGATTCGCGGCGGAGTCTAACTTTGTAAGACTCGGTTTGGATGGTGGTAGGGCATTTTCTGAGGCTGCCTGGCTAGCTATCACCGTCTTATTTAAGCCTTGTCACCAAACATCAATGTTAACAGCATTGATGTGTTCCGGAATAAAAATAAGATAGCCAGTTCCCCAGTGTGTTGGGAATCTTGGTAAGTCTTCTTCCATCTTGGGCATCATCGTCACTTACCTACTACCTACTTGGTGAGATTATGCCAAGAGATTATCAATTGTGGATAAAAACAGTCATATATTCGTATCGTTTACGACCATGGGGGTGAAAGATTTTCGAGTGTCGACCACGCAGGCAAACAAAGTGTTGGGCAGTTGGACAGCCCACCAGGTGGGCATGAACTAATCATGGGCATTCCCTCTCGTATATCTACCAGATACGCTAAAACTAACAGGTTTATGATATAGCGTCCCCACTTACCTACTAATTATGGGCATTCCCTCTCGTATATCTACCAGATACGCTAAAACTACCAGGTTAACTAATTATGGGCAGTAAAGTTCTCGAGTGGCGACCGCGCACCGGAGGATATAAGGACCGGTCATTGTGGAAATCCAGAAGACAGAAGGTTTTCAAGCCGCCTGAGGCACCTGACACGGCTTAAAGGCTGCCATCTTGCGATAGCAACCGACTTAACTTGCGTTGCGAAGTACGGGAACGTTCAAGAAAAATTCCACAGAAACAAACCCATCCAGGCAAGGACCGTGCTTCAGGTCAGTTAACCTGCGTGATCGATACAATAACGCAAGTCGTACTGAGCTACGATCGCTTCATGTATCTAATGTGAAGTAATTAGATGAACTGATGAGACGCTGGGTGGTGCTGAGTAAGACTGTCGAGGTTAGCTACCAAGGGTAGAATATCGTGGGTTATATAGTGAAGAGCTCGATATCCAACAAGTATATCGATATTCGGTTACGCATGAAGCGTTACCGAAACCGAGATACATATACTGAAGGCGAGGCATTGATTGGAACGGTTGTCTCTGTCTTTTTCTTTACGTATATAAATAGTAAAAAAAAACTCAATTTTGCACTTTTCAATGTTTTTTTCGTTTAAATTAAAAAGTACAATTACTTTTAAAAAAATACAACTGGCATATTGAAGTGTATATAGTGTTGTTTGTGTGTGATAGACTAATCGACCAAGAAAATTTAGAGGTACTAAATCGGTCCGGTTTGCCTGTAGAATGCAAATCTCTGTTTTAAATAAAAGAGGTTTCCTTGATATATTTTTTTCTCTTATAAAAGTTAACAAATCGTGTTTCTGAAACTGACAAAATGAAGTCATTCAAATGATGTTTCAAGTTACAAAATACCACTTTCATATGTTTCGTAGTTGCTGATAAAAATCGAGATCCCTGCGACCAAAGTTTCCAATGCGTCGCCTTATTATTATACCAGGCCGGTTTTTCAATGCTCAGTTAAAAGGTCGAATAACTACCTAACGAATAGAGTTATCTAGCTGTTTATCTGTCAGATAATTGGTCGCCTATTTTTCACTTGTCATTTATTCAATGAATAACTATCTGACCGGATATTTCAATTCTGGCAACTCAAACTTTAGAGAGATGAAACAGATACCTATATTGCATACTCATGCGTTAGAGCAGGACAGAATGTTGTATTCAATTCCTGTTAATGTCAATATTTTTTTGTTGTTTTCCTTCTTTAGACACTGTGATTCAAATGAGATTTTTTGGTTATGTGTTACCTATTTCGTTTCGACTTTTAAGGAATACTAAACCTAAATTTACTAAATAAGAACATCGTCTTTGACGTTAACTAAATTATTAGTTTTATTCATTGCATTAGAATCTCGAAAAAGAGAGCGTTGGGCAAATTTTGCTACTGCTGAGGTTCAGTTACTCGTGAGCATCAAGAAATAATGAAAAAAAAAATTGAAATTATAAAGACAAATGCGATGACAAATAGGTAAAGACAAGGAGAATGCATGGAAGAAACAAACAACCTCAAAGTCCTAAGCAAATTACTTAACCAAAGAGAACATACTACTACGTTTATACTGAACGTCAAACTATCTATCGAATACTGCACTCATCTGGCGGTCAAAGTATCAGATAGGATGTATTCTTCAGAAAATGGAGTTATTCGACAAATAAGTCTTATCCGACTATTGAAGAATTCAAAATCTTGCTATCTCTCGAATACTTACCACCAGGTGAGATGTTGTCAAGGGTTTACCAATAGTGAATAAAAAAAATCTCTCGAATAAATGCTATCTGTCTGTTTATCTGAGCATTAAAAAACCAGCCCTACTGAGCTACTTTTTATCATCTGTCAAAAACGACATTTTGTTTTAAAAATTTTTGAAATACCTAGGCGTGACGTCAAGTTTAGCAGCGTCATTTAAGTACTCATTTTGTAATTTTGGTGAAATAAAAATTGAAGACTTGATGGAAAACAAATCGAGTAAAGTTTTCCGAAGTTTAAATAGGGGGGCAATTTAGTGATCAAGAGTTCATAAATTATTTCTGATGCTGTCGTCATCCCTATTCAAATAACCTTTCAATCGGTATCCGAAGCTCCGAAGTCACATTCCTAACAGCATCTAACAGTGCTTTGTATAATGCCAAACCCGTGTAGCTCAATATTGAATCGAACAATAAATAGGAGGCGATCCCACAGTGTCAATAACAATGACAAAGAAAGAGGGAATGTTTCAGGTTTCCGGCATTTAAATAAACAAACGTCAAACACATTCACTAAAGTGAGGCAGCTGAGAGAATTTGTTCCTGACAAGTTTTTTTAATTTTTTTTTATTACCAATTGGTAAACCCTTGACAACATCTCACCTAGTCGTGATCGAATGAACGATTTAATTTTGTAGTAGCAAAGAATTTACGATAAAAACGTTATTTTTGTTTATTTGCCCTATTAACGAATAATATTATTAAAAACTGATTAAGTCAACTTACAACAAATAATATAATTTTGGCGCTAAATTTAATGTAAAATAAATAAGTATGGAATCAGTTTACAGAACTTCCGATGGAAATAGGGATACATGCCAACAAAGGTGCTTACATTGCCCTCCATGTACATCAAACAAATTTGTATCTTTGTAAAAGAACACCCGGAATATTTCAGTACCCATGGAGAGGCGCTTGAGAGAGCAACGAGACACAAGGATAGACAATATCTCCCAAAAGTAAGAGTAAACGTCTACAAGAATGGATCCTCTTGCATGGCTATCCAAATATACAATAACCTTCCTTGTAGGTTGAAAAAATGTCTACATCCAAATTTAAGCTGGAAATTACAGAGTGGCTATTAAACAAATGTTTCTATTCGATTGATGAGTGTTTAAGCGATAAAGTATATTATAATTATTTTTTAAATAAAATATGATTTCCTTTTTTTTTGGTTATTTGTGCTTATTTTGTTTTGTTTTAATAGTTACAATAATTGGTGTAGGTTCCGTTAACTGGGGCTTCTACTCATCATACTGAACAACTTTTATTCTACAACTTTGCAGAAATCGCAAAAAAAAAATATTTTTGCTTAACAGAAATCGTCGGTGGCTCAATAAGCGTCGGTGGCTCAACCGATAAGGACTCGGTCCATCTAACCAGAGGTACCGGGTTCAAATCTGGACGGCCAATGTACCAATGAGTTTTTCAAAAACTTACGTACATACTTACCGATTGCTTTAACGGTGAAGGAAAACATCGTGAGGAAACCTGCACACGCCTGCGAAGAAACTCGAAGGTTGTGTGTGAAGTCGACCAACCCGCACTGGGCCCGCGTGGTCGACTAAGGCCTAATCGCCCTGATTCAGGGTAGGCTCGAGCCCCTCGGTGGGGACGTATATGAGCTGTAATGATGAACAGAAATCGACCAGCTGACCAGTTTTGTGCATTTTAGTATGGAGGGTCCCAATTTTTTTTTGAGAATTGACTATGGGTTCCTTGAGGAAAGTTGTTCAGTATGATGAGTAGAACCCCCAGTTAAAGGGTCCTACACCAATTATTTTACACCCTGTATACATTTTGATAATAATTCATTATTCAGGCTGTATGTCATTGTGTTAGCTTGATGTATAAATACTTATTGTGTACACCTTATTTAAGTAGAATTTAACTGAACTTTTAATATTACTGTATATTCGATCTCTGTAAACTTAAATTCCTGCACAATAAATAACTTGAACTTGAACTTGTGTGTTAATACTTTCTTGGGTCGGTTGAAAAATTTAAATAACAGTGTTACTTATTGCCCATCACTAGTCGTAAGTAACAGACAGACTTTAGGAACGTCTCAGCGGCGGCTGAACTTTAGAGATACTTGTACATTATTAATTTTCTATCTAGGTACGGTTTTATTAGCTTTCCGTTTCGTAATATGTTTCTTCATTTCTGCTCTTTTTAGGGTTCCTTACCCTAAAAGTAAAACGGGACCCTGTTACTATTAAGACTCCGCTGTCCGTCCTGTCACCAGGCTGTATTTCATGAACCGTAATAGGTAGACAGTTGAAATTTTCACAGAATGTGTTTCTGTTGCCGCTATAACAACAAATACTAAAAATTTAAAAAGGTGAAAAATAATATACTCCATACAAGACACGTGTGTTTTTTACTACATCTAGTACGATGGTACGGAACCCTTTGTGTGCGGTTCTGACTCGCACTTGGCCGGTTTTTATATATTAAGTGTTATAATGTGTAATATATATTTATATATACACTTTTATTTGTCACTGCAATCATACACAATATGTGAGGGATCTGGGGAAAACTCATTTCCGCGCTCGCGCACGTCAGCGTCGCAACGGAGCTACGGACTAAAGTGTTTTTTTGTATAGAATTGGTTGCGGAGGTGGGAAGTGTCATAGACTTCTAATCAAAGTAGCCCGATATCGTTCCTGAGGGACCTGAGCAAAACTCATTCCCGCGCTCGCGAGCCGCTGCGACTCGCACACCACTCACACTAAAAGACAGTCATAAAGACGATGTCCACGATGACGAAGCCGCGGGCAAAAGCTAGTATAAATAAATAAATGTGAAAATGTGTTTGTTTGTTACCTTTTCACGCTTTAACACCTTAAACAATCTTGATAAAAGTTTGGCATGCAGGTAGCCTGTGTCACGAATAAGAGATAGACTACTTTTTATCCAGTGATTTTTCGTGATTTTTCGTGAGGTGGCGGGGCAGCCTTTCGTAGGTGGCTAGCCTACTAATTGGGCCCCCTACTTCCTACGGTCGGCCAGCGGTGCACCGTGCTTCGGATCCCGCTGCCCTCCAAGACTAGCCGCCAAGTGCAGCGACACTCTGACACTGAAACGGCATACTAACTCAGCGCTACTGTACAGACCCGCCTACCCAATGGCTTCTCAAGGCACCATGCCGGAACACGTCAGGGACGCTTGGCGGCAAGACTTTGTCTTGAGGGTGGTAACTAGCCTCGGCCGGAGCCTACCACCAGTAACAATGTTCGAGCCTCGTTCGTTATACAGCAGGGTATACCGCGGGCAGGTGAGGTTGGCTTGGGTCTTTTAAGGTGAAGTTTAATACCCCTTATACCCCAAAATCCCTTTTTAGGTAATTTATTTACCATTGCTACTGAACATTCCCTCTCGTATATCTACCAGATACGATAGATTACCAGGTTTATGATATAGCGTCCCCACTCACCGACAGCTAGGTCATAAAGTGAGGGCCGCTATTCCTGCCAACACCATAAAGTGAAGACAAGGACCAGTTACGGTAGGTCTTGCCGCCAAGACTATTGTCCTGGTACTCTGCAAGGCGAGTGCCTCGTGGAAGAGAACCACTACCTACTGTCCAGGTAGGTCCCGGAGCTGTAGGCGCGCTCACCTCCCGCGGCTTTCGCTGCTGGCGGTTCGATCCCCGCTCGGGACGCCAGAGAAGCTGGCTCCCACATATCCGGTGTGGTACCGGAGCTGTAGGCACGCTCACTTCCCGGCGCTTATCGCACCTGTCCAGACTTACTCCTACGCGGCTGGATCGGCCGCAGCAGTACTAGCTTAGCTCTTCTTGCTGACCAGGCAAGTGCCGGAGATGCTTCCCTGCCAGTAATTAAACCAGCAGTTCCGCTTAATGGACAACTCACGTGCCCCGCGTTGTTTTCGCCCATAGCCCACGTCGGCGTCGCAACGGAGCAACGGATTGAAGTGATTTTTTGTACAGAATTGGTAAAGAGGATGGAAAATGACATAGACTGCTAATCAGAATATATATAAATTTCAGCTCAATCGGACCCCTCGATGTCATTTTAAAACCGATCGCAAGATTTAAACCTACTTAAACAAACTAACATACAAACATTGCCAATTAAATAAAAGCTTTTAAAATAATAGTATTAAAAATGTGTTGGAATATTATATGAGGCCTACTCGTGAAAACAACTTTTCTGAGAGGAATTATTCTCCCATATGAAAATTCGTAGTTTCGCCGTTTTGAAATTGTAAGCTTTTGTTCTCTGTATTGTTTTCATTCATAAATATGAAAAAAACCTTTATATACACACACACACGCACATACTGTTTGAGTGAGAACTACTCATCGATCATCTGTGTGTGTGTGTGTGTTGTGTGTATGTGCGTGTGTGTGTGGGGGGGTGTATATTTGATTTGTTTATTTATGAATGGCAACAATACAGAGAACAAAAGCTTACAATTTCCAAACGGCGGAACGACGAATTTATACGAGAGAAAGCAGCAGGAATTCGCGAGAGTGGGCAAAGTGTTTAAAGGTTCAATATGCAGTAAAACTTAACTGTACTACGGGTATTTTTGAGCTCTGTGAAACTCACCAAAGCCTCTATTCACAGAGCTCTAAAGAGCATTGATTACCTCGAAATACAGACAAAAGTAAAAAATATATACAGTGTAAACTCTATATAGCGACACTCAAGGGACCGGGCATTTTGTGACGTTATTGAGAGTTTTCGTTATATAGAGAGAAATTAGTGTCAAAGTGAACCAAGTGGAGCCAGACAACTTTGACGTTTTAAAGAGTGAATCGTTATATCGAGTGACGGTTTACAGAGTTTACACTATATTTAAAAAATCAATAGCCACATGTACGTGACACGTGTATGATAGAGTATCACGTAAGAACGACTCGACCGTATTGAACAAATCTTTTTGTTGTGTTCGTAATTGTCACGACAAGTAAAAAAAACCCCGTTGTACCGCGCAACGGGGGCGAAGCCGCGGGCTACAGCTGGTTCAGATTAAAGCCATCAGAACAGTTGCAACCGACTTCAAAAAAGGAGAAGGTTATAGAACATTGGTTCCAATGTATGTATTTTTTATTTATTTATAGGTTTATGCCTTCAGTGTCATCTTATAATATAGAAATTTTAGCAAAATAATTTAAGTAATTGTTTATAAAATTAATGAGAACAAAAAATTTAACAGAATTGCACTTGGTGTTTGCGATTTAAACGTGTTTAGCGTTGTCAATTATTGTCTTTTAAATATTAAAATATTAATGGAACTAAAATCAAATAATTGTCAAACACCTAAAAACATTTAGGTACAAGCTTTAAACCGTACAACCGGGAAGTGGGTCAAATTTACTTGCAAGATTCCACCCGAACACACATACATACATTGCAAGTTAAATAAAATATTGTTTTTAAATTGAAGTTTATTGAACCACTAAAAAACCATGCGGTGAACTTAAACAATATTTTAAGTGTTCAAAATACTTAATTAATGTTATAAATGTGAAAAGATTCCACCCGAACACACATACATATATTGCAAGTTAAATAAAAGATTGTTTTTAAATTGAAGTTTATTGAACCACTAAAAAACCATGCGGTGAACTTAAACAATATTTTAAGTGTTCAAAATCCTTACTTAATGTTATAAATGTGAAAAGATTCCACCCGAACACACATCCATATATTGCAAGTTAAATAAAATATTGTTTTTAAATTGAAGTTTATTGAACCACTAAAAAACCATGCGGTGAACTTTAACAATATTTTAAGTGTTCAAAATCCTTACTTAATGTTATAAATGTGAAAATGTGTTTGTTTGTTACCTTTTCACGCTTCAACACCTCAATCTTGACAAAATTTGGCATGGAGGCAGCCTGTGTCACGGGGAAGGACATAGGCTACTCTTTATCGAGTGAAAATAGCATAGTCGGATGCAGTTCCTGAGGGAACTAAAAATACTTTTTTTGTTGTTTTTTTATCATCGCAATGGAGCAGCGGTTGGTAGTGATTTTTTTGCTCAGAGATGGTTAAGGGGGTGGGAAATGACCTAGACTACTAATTAGGTAAAACCTGAGACATTTCCCGAGGGATCTAGGGAAAACTGATTTCCAGGCTCGCGCACGTCGGCGTCGCAACGGAGCAACGGACTGACGTGTTTTTTTTTGCATAGAAATAGTTGAGGGGGTGGGAAGTGACATAGACTGCTGATTAGAATAGGTAGCCGAGATAGGTCCCAAGCTAGTCCCAAGAGATCTGGAAGAAACCCCTGCCTACCCTCAAGAGCCGCATGCAGCTCGCGCACTACTCACCCTCAAAGACAGTCATAAAAACGATTTCCACGCGAGTGAAGCCGCGGGCAAAAGCTACTATAAAATAAAAAAAATGAATAGGCCATATAAAATATATTTTGAAGTGAAAACTTCTTTAGGCGCGTGGGGCATTTTTTGATATGGGAAAAACCATCGAATTCACGACCGTTACCGACACCGACAAGAACTCGGAGGGTCAAAACTTATAAAACTGTAAAAAGTTTTCACTTCTGTCGGTGGTTAGGTTAGGTTTTTTTTTTCAATTTGGGTAGCGGAAGATAAAAATAATAACTGTTTTCACTGTTGTCCAATGCTATGTTTTTTTAATGGATGATGGAGGGGAATGACGTCTTGATAACACCGTGCTAGTATATCATCTGTGACCGTGCATCGTCCTGGGCCGTGCGCCCGGCGGCCGCGCATTTTTGGGCACCAAACGGACCGTTATAAAGTTCTGTACTGTTATATAGTATAAAGTTCATCGAATCTTCACGGATTTTGCTCAAGTTTCGACTTCATTAATTATAAACAACATTAACTGTACTATGTCAAGAAGTTTCCTTGACATAGTACAGTAATTGTCATCCAACCAAATAGCGAGACCTATAGAGGTTGACTGTACTATATAGTATCACTAGCTGTCCCGGCGAACTTCGTACCGCCTTACATTACATTACACTGCCCTGCCCTACCCTACACTACCCTACACTACACTACACTACCCTACCCTACCCTACCCTACATACACTACACTACCCTACCCTACACTACTCTACACTACCCTACACTACACTACCCTACACTACCCTACCCTACACTACCCTACCCTACCCTATCCTATCTCTCAAGTTGGATCGAACTGCACATGGTGTGCGAATTTTATTATAATCGGTTAAGTGGTTTAGGAGTCCATTGAGGACAAACATTGTGACACGAGATTTATATATATTAAGAAGATAATTATACTTATTCAACTCTCTAGGTAAGGTCGGCAGTCCGTTATAATGGTAACACTACCCAGTATAATCTGACCTGGAATTGCACTACGAAAACTCAAAACCAGAGGCCACCTCAAGGTCAAAGTGTTACCAACTGGCATACAGCTGACTGTATAATAACGTCAGAAAAGTATTACATTGAACATTGTTTGAAATACCTTTACAGTATGACGGAAAATAATGAGAATCATTAAGGAAAAAATGAAATTAAGTAAGTGAAATCGTGACACAAAACATAATATTCTATGTTGTATATTTTCATGTTTTATATTATAATTGTATTAGTTTTTAGGGTTCCGCAATCAACAAGAAACCCTTATAGTTTCGCCATATCTGTCTGTCCGTCTATCCGCGGCTTAGCTCAAAGACTATTAATACTAGAAACTTCGACCATGTTTTTTTATATATGGTCGAAGACTAGAAAGCTGTAATTTGGCATGAATATACATATTAATCACGCCGACAAAGTTGTACAATAAAATCTTGAAAAACAATTTTTATGGTACCTCCCCTATATGTAAAGAGGGAGCGATTTTATTTTGTTAGATATAAGAGCCATTACGCACTGTCGACTGGTCGCCGGCGACTCAGTCGCCGGCAACTGTGACTTTCTTTAGTTTAAATTAGTGTTTACGCACTCGGTCGCCGGTTGCGCAGGCGACTCGGCGACTCGCCGCGTAGTGGCGACGCACAGGCGACTACCTGCACGACTGTACTTGGAATACTGTCGCTCGGCTTGGTCTCCGGCCCTAGTTGCCTACGTTTCGGTCGCCGAGAGACTGAGTCGCCGGCGACCAGTCGACAGTGCGTAATGGCTCTTACAGTATAAAATCGTCATATAGCGCAGACTCATTCATAGCACTGTAGTCATTTATAAGTTTTATACAGGGTGTAATAAAATTGGTGTAGGTCCCGTTAACTGGGACTTCTACTCATCATACTGAACAACTTTTGTACTACGACTTTGATGAAAACGTAAAAAAAAATGTTACTCTTAATACAAAATGATCAGCTGATTGACCGAATTTCAAAGGGTCAAAAAATATTTTTTTGAGAATTGACTATGGGTTCCTTAAGGAAAGTTGTTCAGTATGATGAGTATAACGCCCAGTTAACGGGACCTATACCAGTTTTGTTACACTTATGTTTTATATTTAGCTGTTAGTTTTTCTAAAATCATTAAAATAAAATAAATAAAAACTAGTGGCTCTGTGAGCTGTAGACCTCAAGAGTTTTTTTGAAATGGACATAATATTCTAATGTATAACGTTTTCAACCCCGATGGCTCCGCCATTTTGAAATATGTATTTCAAAAAATGAATCGACAAAAAAAACTACATAATTATCAAACCTGCTCACAAAATTTCAAGAGAATCGGTTGAGAAATGCGACCTGTCGAGGAGAAAACAGCCGGACATACGCCGCCGGCCGGACATACGAAAGCATTTTTGCCGAAGCTCAAACGGAGACGCTTTGATCGCGCTTCGTGCTCGCTCATAAAATATCTCCAAATGTTTTTTATTTTATTTACATATACCTTATTAAAACTGAAGATTGCTAATTAAATTATGAGTGATACCTAAATATTACAAGTGTAATGTCAAGTCCTAAACAATCTATCTGAACACTAAATTAAATAACTTTTTATAACTACTCATTAGATAAAATAACTTAGACGATATCCTAATCCAATCAACCAACCAACATAAATCCTGTTGGGTAAATCAATCCAGGGAGGGAAGTGTTAAAAAACCGGCCAAGTAAGAGTCGGACTCGCATACGAAGGGTCCTATGGTACGCCATTGTACAAAAAAACATGTTTTGGGCCCCCTTTAATTTTTAATTTAGTTTTTATTATTTTTTGTTATAGAGGCAATATACAACAAATACACATTTTAAAAATTTCAACTGTCTACCTACAACTGTTCATGATATATATAACCGACTGACAGACAGACGGACGTAATAAGGTCCCTTTGACAACCGTTAAGACTAAAAACTTGTCTAAATCTGCGGTTAGTAAATACCTGCTTTGAATTAGTCTGATGACTAACTGATACCAGGTTTAACGGTCGCAGTGACTGCAGACAAGACCAGTTTGGTCACATGCTTTAATACCTACCAACCAATTAAGATGATTGTGCACCTGCGACTTTTCATACAACAAATAATAGATTATGTAAATGACAAAGATATACCTATATGTTGATTCTATAACAAATACCATTACCTGAGACTGTAATCTGTATCATGACATTATGTAATAGACAATAAGTATTTTTTTGTTTTTTTGACTATTTAAAAGTGTGTTTAAGCACCTATTTAGAAATAAATTATTTTGATTGATTGATTGACCGGTGATAGCGAATTTGTATTAAAAGTATATTTTTTGTCGTAGGTTCACAATCCTCTTAAGTAAGCAACAAACTATATTCCCATCCCACCTTTCATCTTCTACTTAAGTATTATGTTATTGTTCAAGTTATTAAATATTATGAGAGATGTATCTTGAAAATATGAATCTCTTGAACAAAGTATTTAAAGTTCGAGTTTCAACAAAAGGTTTTTGCTATAAGCGCAAGTATTGTGTGTGTGCACAGAGACGCACTGAAGAATGATTTTTTGGGTTCTAATTCCAACAAATAGAAAATTTATGTTTTGATTCACTGAATTGAATAGTTCTGAATTGAATAGCGTTATATTTTAGCTGGAGGCTATGTGATCGTCTGAAAACATATTACGAGATTTCAACGAAAATGCACTCTATATCTATTATAGACAACCAAAAAAGTGGTCGAGAAAAATTTACGTGTGGATGTGTGTATGTATGTGTGTCCATCCGTATCCCTGATTTGCGGAAAAACTGCTGGACTTGTATGAAATTTTGAACATAGATTTCGTAACTATTTGCCAGGGTTAGTTTTTAGATTTTTTATTTCAAAATTTTAAGAGTACGGAACAAAAAAGGAAAAATATTTTTTTTTCTTAAAAATGGCGTTTTGGATGTTTTCCAAATTTTTGCCAACGACATCACTTAGTAACTCGTAAAATATATTATATGTGGTATATCTGGGAAAATTTAAAAAAATCTAACTAACGCAAATTACAAATCTTATTAGCGTATATCATATGCTGTCAAGGTATGTCTAGGAAAACCCTAAAAAAAGATACCTCCCATACAAACTGAACAATATTAGACGCTTCCGTGAGAAGGTATGCTCACCGATGGGGAGTACAGTTTATTTTTTGCTATGTTTTTTTTTTCAATTACTGCTTATTTTATTTTAAGGGCTTGCTTAAGTTAATGTTTACAATTCCTATAGCTTAGAAAACTGATCTCCTGGTGCCATTTTTGAAGTTAAAATACGAATTATTAAAAAATTAATAACCTGACTGAATAAAACTTAACCCCTGTTTTTAGGACAGTTGGCTAAAAATGTAACCTATGTCACTCACGAGATGAAGACGAATCTAACGACACCTCGCACTGCAAAAACCGGTAAAACATTTAGGTTCACAGAGCGTGCACAAAGAATTAAATATACATTCATACATATATAAGGTCTAACAAAATTAGCTGAAACTATTTTAACTGGTGCTTCTACCCATGAAACTGAACAACTTTTCCCATGAAACCCATAGTCAAATCCCCAAAAAATTTTTGAACTTCCCATACTAAGTTGGCTGATCAGCTGATCGAGTTAGTATGGGAGAGCTAATTTTTTTTTGCGATTTGACTATGGGTTCCATGGGGAAAGTTCTTCAGTTTCATGGGTAGAAGCACCAGTTAAAATAGTTTCAGCTAATTTTGTTACACCTTATATAAAATCATAACTCTTGTTCCAGCGCAGTCGGCTAATAATAAAGCAACACTACGGTTAAAACGACTGTTACGCAAAGAGTTATTTATACAGACAGTCGAAATTGCATTAATATTGATAACCGACTGTCTGAACAAGCCGCAATGCGAAAAAACATTTGGAGTACCAAGGATGATCTAGAGGCACACCCTGGGCCCTGGACACTTCAAACAACGGGCCAGAAATGCCATTTCAAAAAACGAATGATGGAACAAACAAAATGGCGGCGAAATCCTAGACGTTAGACAACCAAACTACTGTAACCAATCTGAATCAATCTGGGAGACAAGGGGGTGAGGTCGCAATCTAGATAGCAGCAGGGAGTGTCCATACTGTATGTTAGTACTAATATATATATACTTTGGTTGAGGTAAGGTTTGGCATGAGCGTAGTATGACTCAGTTTGAGCAAAGAATGAGTAAGCCTCATATACCTATTTGGTGCACTTACGCAAACGAATGAGAAACACGTTATGTATTTTTACTTTCTCGACCCCATAGCACGGTACGTACCTAGTAGGGTAGAGGAAGTATTGTTATCGCTAAAAAAAAAGCTTTTCCAATATTCGTGAAAATGTGTTCTATCTCATTAACACATACCGAAAAACCGAACATCTCAATTCCGCCGTGTATTGTTGCCGTCCGTGCGTCTGTCCGTCACACTTAGCTCACTTAGCTAAATCTTAAGTCCGATTGGGACCAAATTTGGAAATTAAGAGTTTTAAATTATTTCATCGAGGGGTTATCAAAAGTAGCTGTCATACAACAAAAACTCAAATTATTTTTAATCTCAAAAACGGTTCAAACAATTGTGATCAAACTTTGCACGTCGTAGTTGCTTATGTTTATCTATTACATAGTTATATCCATTGGTCTGGAAAAAATCGTGTTTGTATGGTTCTCCTACAAATGAAATTGAATCTTGCGATTTATTCACAAATGGTTGGCGCTATTGAAAGGTATTACGAATAAGTTTACAGGGTAGGCTCGAGCCCCTCGGTGGGGACGTATATGAGTTGATATGATGATACAGGATGTAACAAAATTGGTGAAGATCCCGTTAACTGGGGCTTCTATACTCAACATACTGAACAACTTTTGTTCTACGACTTTGCTGAAATCGCAAAAAAAAAATTAACTACATACAAATCGATCGACCAATTTTGTGCATTTTTGTATGGAGAGTCCAAATTTTTTTGAGAATTGACGATGGGTTCCTTGTGGAACGTTGTTCAGTATGATGAACAGAAGCCCCAGTTAACGGGACATACACCAATTTTGTTACACCTGTATATTTGGTCATGCAATATGAATGCATTAAAATTATATCATGTCTTTTTATTCAATTTTTGAATGAAAAAAAATTAATAAAAAAAGTTGTCGAGAAAGTTTAGTGCGGGCTGCCGTAAGTTTACTAGTTTTTAATTAAGTAGGTATATGCGCAAGTTAATTCGTGCGCTATCGATCGCAAAAAAAATTTAGTTTCGTTGTTTATTGTTAACTATCTCTTTCCTGTGACTTTGTTCGCGCTTTATTCCCTATGCCATACGAATTTTTATTTCTTGTTTACGTTGTAAAGAACGTTAGTACTAATATATATACTGTGCCTTTGTGCTAAATTTCAGCTTTCTATGGCACTGGGCTTCGATGAGTTAGTCAGTGAGTGAGACAGGACTTTTCTTTTTATACGTATATCATCCATCATCATCATATCCAGTCGAAAGACATCCACTGTTAAACAAAGGACTCCCCCAAGTATCCGCGCTGCCCAAATGCAGCGGCTACCCGCGACTTTCACAAGATCGTCGGTCTATTGGCTCTGTGCACGAATTCAGCGCCACCCAGCGTCCGCAACTTTGTTGGCTCTGACGTTTTGACATTTAATCACGAAATTGTGACAAATATTATTATAATCCAAAATTATCTATTAATTTGTTTCCAACTAACTGTGATACCTTGATTTGGGTGGAGAAAGGGTTGTTAAATCATTTTTGGACATTCAATTCAAATGAGGTATGTAAAATTAATTCAAAAAGTGTGTTTTATTTTGAACATGTCAGGGTTTGTTCACTTTATTTTTAGTTGTAGTTTTACTGTAAAACAATAGGATACAGCTACTTTTATGGTTTCATTCAATAATAATAAACATATATAATTGTTCCTGTATCCCTAGTGATAAATTAAATATCGTATTCAGATCGAAATGAATATTATTTTAAGGACCGGGTTTTATTAAAATTAGGTAAACCAAGTCTGAACAGTTTACTATGAGATATGACGGATGAGAGCCAACATTATTTTTACTTTTGGCCACTATGAGCGCTGCATTTGATTATATTACCCCCACCTAGTAATTCGCACCCAGCGAATTGAGTGGGAGGCGCGGTCGTCACTTGAGAACATTACTGCCCCATCGGCCCCTTGTAACTTACTCTTAAATATTTACAAGAATCCCTTTTCTACTTACCCGTACGTACAGTGAAGCGCACGCAAGTAGAAACACTACCACCAGTATAAGCTGAACTATGCTATGAAGTAAACTTTATGCTAAGTGAGACCAGTTCAAGTTCGAAGATACTAGTGTGTAAAAAACGCAAAGAAGAGTAACCCCTCGCAGGAAGGCGCACAGCAGGTGCGCCCGTGCCGACAGCTGTTCGTAACGGCTGTCTGGGACTCGGATGCGACAAAACAATCCTACATACAAACTTGAAATTTCTACACTTCTTAAAAATGGAAGGGCCGATTCTAATAAAACTTTATGTACATAAGCAAGTGACAAATTATAGTTTGTGGATAGATTATATTTTCAAAAAAAATGTGCTGTCACTAAATAATACCTAGTGATTTAAGGTTTTCATAGTAATCCCAAAATTCACTAATCTTTTTGTAAAATAAATTAGTCCAAAAGCAATCTATCCACAAACTAAAATTTCGTAACGTCCTATGTGCATAAAGTTCCATTATAATCGGCCCATCCATTTTGAAGAAGTAGTAATTTTAAGTTTGTATAGGACCGGTCGTCGTGGAAATCCTTGGGGGAGGCCTTTGTCCAGCAGTGGACGATTTTCGGCTGATATGATGATGATAGGAAACGATTTTGTGAGTACGCTCTAAGTAAATTGTGAGAATATGTCCAAATAAGTTATAACTATAAGTTACAAACGGAGGGTTAGCAAACAATCGTCACATCGATAACTTAGTTTATGATTCAGAAAGACACACTTAGGTCCATCATCATCATATCAGCCGAAGGACGTCCACTGCAGGACAAAAGCTATCCGGTCATGCAGCGGCTTCTTGAAACCGGTCCACCGAATGGCCTGCCTACACTACTTAAGAGAAAATTTACTGTGACATTGGGACAGACGGATGGACGGATATGAAAAAATTATAAGGGTTCCCTTTGTGCTATTTTGGCTCTGGAACCATTAAAACTATAAATGTTCCTAGGTTGACAACGATACCCCAAAAATGAGTTGACATATTTTCAGAATCTAAAGAAGACTCATATTTGTCAACACAGCAGCGTTCTAAAAGATACATAAAATTTCCTATTATATCGTACTTACAAATACACATATCTTTGTTATGTGTTTAATTTACATTGTAAACCTTGATTATTTATCTACACTTATCCAGACAATAGAAGTATTTACTATTCTCCATGACGTCTATAAAAGGCACCCACCCTCATACGCTTTGGAATGCAAGGTTGTTTAGCCCTCGCATATGCGGCAATTTGACTGAGGCCTTGGCCATCTACGTCCGGACTAGGGATCTATCTGTACAAAATATTTATTATAAGTCACTGGTAAAAAAAATATTTCTCCCAACTGCTCTAGAAAAGTTTTGAAAGACCTTGACACACATGACACATGAAAAGACAACGCAGCTAATATATAGTAATTCTGTGCCGTGACAAAAGGCGACCTGTTGTTTAATGAATCACTAATACCTAGACCACGATCACTCTGCCAAGACGAGAAGAAAGCGAGATTGAGACGTAAGTTGATTGAAAGTAAACCTGCTAAATTCTGCGTGGTGTTAAAGTACAAAGTTCGAAAGACATATTCTAGTCTACATTTTCATATCATGATATCTTGGTAAGCTTGCTTCCCGCTTCGGCATCATCGTCACTTACTATCAGGTGATATGACGCCAAGGGATCACTTATTATAAATAAAAAAATACAAAAAATTAGCTGAAAGACGACCACTGTTAAACATAGGCCACCATCAAGGAATACCGTATAACCTAGTCCTGCACTGCCAGCTTATAGCGAATTTTCGGAAAAAAAACATAACACAAATATTAAAGTTAGTAAATAATAATTAATCCTGTTACTTAGGACAAGTATGGAGATTGGAGGTCACTCGTTCATTCCAACATTCCTAGTATTTCTACTCAGTGATTCTGCACACGAAATTCAGAACAATCCCGTACTTATCGAAAGTACTTTTGGAAATTGGGAGCGAACCGATCCTTACTTGTTTGGGAATTTGTAATATTTATTCAGGAGCGAAAAGGGGTTTTCATAACTGTTATTTTATACGAAGCCAGGTTATTGGGTTCGCATTGTGTCCGAAAATATGTTCTGAATTTCAATAAGTGTCGTAACTTTGAAATCATACACGCGTTTTGCATTCCAGATTTCTTGTTATCTGAAAAATAGTCTTTTTGTAGATTATAATATAATAGATTACTTGAGGGATGTAAAAGCAAAGTGACCTCAGTTCATATTTGGTGGTTTTTAATTTGTGAATGTCAAGTTTTTCTTTGTGTCTATGGCTATATGTCAGCAAAAAATTGTTGGTGCAAATACGCTTCAGTCTCGAGTAAATCTATTTTCTATACCCCTCACGTTTATTATATTATAGATTATTTTTAGAGTTCCGTATCTCAAAAAAAGGAACCGTTATAGGATTACTTCGTTGGCCGTCGTTTGTCTGTCTGTCAATACCCTTTTCTCAGGAACGCGTGAAGGTTTTAAGTTGAAATTTATAAAGGTATATAGTCCCTTAAAACTGTAAAAAATTTTTGCCTCTAAGCCAAAGCAATAAAAAGATACGGCCATTTATGTCCCATATTTCGATATTCGCAAATGAAAACCTTTAGGTACTTCCCGTTGACCTAGAATATTAAGAAATATGGCAAGAAGCAAAGTCTCATAACACTTATAAAGGAAAAATCCTAAAATGTTACATTTGTAGCATCATCAACATCATCATTCATCATTTCAGCTCATACACGACCCTACCGAGGGGCTCGAGCCTACCCTGAATTGGGGCGATCGGGCCTTAGCCGACCACGCGGGCCCAGTGCGGGTTGGTCGAATTCACACACAACCTTCGAGTTTCTTCGCAGGTTTTCCTACATACATTTGAAAATTTGAAAACACATTGGTACGTGGCAGGATTCGAACCACGACCTCCCAGTCAAAGTAGATACATTAGTACTGACATTCAAATACAAATACAAATAATACAAATAATTTATTTAAAACAGTTATTTACAAAGTATGTATACATATCGGTCCCAAACTAGGCACAGCCTGTATCTTGGGCACCAACAATAGATTAGACAACGTAGATACTGCTCGTTGAACTAACTACATATTTAATTTTTAAATACTATATAATTATTAATCACTGAAGAAACTGTTCACACTGTACTACTATTTAACATGTTAATATGTACTAAAATAATTAATCAATGCAACAAAAAAAATAAAAATAAGTAGCGTATAGTATAAGTTGTGTGTGTGTATGTGTATGTGTGTGTGTGTGTGTGAGTGTATGTGTGTGTGTGCGTGAGTGTATTTATGTGTCATTTTGTGTTGAGTGAGTGTGTGTTTGTATGTAGGAGAGGTTTAGGAGGATTCGTGTTATATAATAGGCTTGAGAAGGTTTTCTGTATCCGCGTAAGAGAGTTTCTGTAACCAGTCTCTGATAAGTCTCTTAGCTTCCCTAACCGTTTTTTTCTTAATATCACAGTGCCTTATTATTCTGTTGTACAAGAAAGGTTGCATAAACGTAGGTAATTTGCGAGCAAATTCAGACTTAATTTGAGGCTTTTCCACCCTAAATGTGCGTTTTTTTAAAAGTTTTTTGTACTCTTCAGATTTAAGAACCTTGCAGTGTGCAGAGAGAGATGATTTAAGAATGTACAATAGGGTGTTTCACATTTGTATAGAAAAAAAATCATGTCATTTATTTTGTAACTACTGCTTGCGCCCCGAGTCTATGTCACGTGACAGACATTTGTGCCAAATTTCAAGAAAATCGGATTTTAGGATTTAGAGGTTGCACAGTTTGAACAGTTTTAAAAAAATATTAAAAAAAGACAATTTTCGAATTTTAATTGGGTTTATTAGGAAAACTGGAACTTAGAATACTTACTAACAATACCTTTAAACATGTAGAGTACAAACTAGTATTATAGGCAAAAAAAGATCTACTAAGATCTTATACTGATCAATTTTGAATGATGCAATGCCTTCCTTTGTTCGCTTAGTGACAGCTTGTCTGTGATGCTCAACAACTCTTAATAAAAACTGCCTTTGTTTTTCATCCCTTACCGACTCCTTATATTTTTTTATGAGAGCGATACCTCTTTCTGCCGTGTCATTCATCTCCTTTAGAGCATTTACAGAATTTCGAAGAGGATCACTGCAGTATTCGTGTCAAACTAAAGTCGTTTCCAGTCCAACCTCCAAGGTACAGGAGTGAAAGCTGTAACAGCACTTTGTAGTCTTCTCTTAGATGACTTCCCTCTTTTAAAACGTTTCGTAAGTAGCTTACCATTTTCACTAGTTATTCTTCTAAGAAGCCTTGCACAGGACATTCTTTATCGACCATTGTCGTATGTGACGTCTTATCGATAGAAGCCCATTGACTTTGCAACTTACGAAAGATCATAATATCAGGACCACTTGACGGTACACGGATGCACTCTTCGAACACTCCTTTGAGTATCAACAATGTTCGGCCAAACTATTTTTCAATTCGAATACATGCTCCTTTGCTAAGACCAGTATGGAAGCTGTAGTGTCGAAAGAGACACCGATGATATGATCTCGAAGATTTATGCGGTCCACCTCTTTATTGACTATTAAAGCCATTTCTTCTCTAGCAACTTTTGGAGCAACGGGTATACCAAGGAAATGCTCAAAATCTTTGCCAGTAACTAAAACTGCAATTCTGCAAGTCTTCCAAGTTTTTGACTTCCCCATATGCAACTGAAGGCAATAGTTCACTGTCCCAATACAAGACTAACTTTGGAAGATTTTCAAAGAGCGAGTGTTTGATTTTCTCAGCCATTTCACATCTGTTCTTTGCCTGAGCTCGGTGTACGGTAGATGGAGATATGGAAATCTGTGACACGTCATGTCCAAGGGCCTTTGCAGCTGCTATAAATGAAGTGCTCGCCTATGAAGAGAGATAATAAATAAAATAATAGTAATATAAAGAGAGCTGTTCTCTATCCCATGTAGACGTAACTGACTTATCCAGCACCGTCAAGTTCGTCAATATATTGTTTCTAGTAGTTTCATTACATGCTCTTTTTGCTGGTGGCAAAAATCCGACGTCTTCGTCACTAGGTGATGAGAATAGAGACGAGTCTTCTAATGTAACAGTTTTGTTGATTTTAGTGATAGTTTGAATTTTCACCACTTTTAAAAAAAGTGATCAAAGTGTACAACCTCTAAATACCATTCAATTTGGCTGAAATTTTATATACGCAGCTTTTACATGTGTAGGACCAAGAAATCAACCGGTTGCAAAAAAAATAAAAAACTTTTGTCAGATGAAACACCCTAAATTGTACAACTGGCGAACGTTAAGAACCGCAGCCTCAGCGTATAGTTTTGAGGTAGGAAACCTGAATGGTTTTCTTAGCATCACTTTAAGAACTGAGCGCTGAGCTCTTTCCAAAGTTAGCATCGTGGTTATGCAACTACCGCCCCAGATTTTATTACAGTATGTAATTATAGATTCACATAGTGAGGTGTACACCAATCTAAGAATATTTTTGTCAGCAGAGTTCCTTAATAATTTCATTACGTATATTAAACGTCTTACTCTATCTGCTAAACACGTAATGTGTGGCTTAAACGAGAGTGTCTGATCAATCAGTACACCAAGTTCATATATGTATTTAAAAAAATATTCTCATCGGTTCCTATACGTGTTCAAAGTTTCTATTTAATCCGATGTCTTGAAGTGGGTGACAACCTCCTTCAAAGATTCCGTTAGTTTAAGAGTAGATATAAATACATACGAGTAGATATACTAGATAAAGCTAATATAAAGCGTAGAAGATCGTTTGAAAGGCTTCTAAATAACCGTAGATGTCTAATATTTCCAGTCAGATTTTTCCTTAAATAGAATACAAGAAAATCTCGATACAAAGGAAATGCGTAGGAAATTGAAAATGGGTTGATTGTGGGCGGACTGAATATATAGCCGAACTGGGACTGAAAATTGGACTACAGAGTGATCAAGTTAATCTATATCACATAGAAAACGATTATTCCGGTAGTTGTGATGCCCAACAAAGCACTGGCACAGTATTACAATATAGCGGCTTACAGTAGCGCAACGAATGTACTTACGCAGAGCAACGGAAGGGTACTTGCGGGACAGCGGGCGGTGGGGCACAGTCTGCCAAACTCCGCGAGTTTTGCTACAGCCTAGTACTGCTAGTACCTACGCCGGTGGCTGCATCGTGCGACATCAAAGGCGTTGCGCTACTGTAAGCCATATCGTAATACTGTGGTACTGGTTTAAAAAACCTCCGACGCAAAGGTGTTGCCTTTACATACAGGGTGTAACAAGCGTAGGACCCGTTAAGATGGTTGTGAAGCTGCGATTTTTTAAATAAACGTGGTGTTAGCGATTTTCACCTCTTAAATGTCAACCAATTTTGGTCAATTTTTGATAGGTTGTCAGTTAGAACAAAAGCTAGGCTTATAAGTTTTTTTTTTCAATTTATTAAAAAACCATATATCTATCAATCTATTTTTTATCTAATAACTTTAGCGAATAAGTTCAATTTTATTGTCGTTCACGTGTTTACACACAAAACGAATTTCAGTCATTAGTTGTTTATTTTTAATCAATAATATAAAAAACTAAACAAAAACCTACACTCAAAAAAAAAAGAGCCGTTTAAGTTCGTAAATCCCTTTGTCGAAAATTTTTTGTGACCCTGACATATCTTTTAAACGGTGTATTTTGGTAAAATCGAACGTGACGTAACAATCTTTTTTGTCGAATCATTTTTTTACGAACTTTAACAGTGTAACCAGTTTTCTGTGTACGCAGCGTTGAATTTTATTCTGATTTAGTCATCTCGACAAAAGGAGGTTAACAATCCATCAATGCGAACATAAGTCAGATGTTACCTTCAAGCCTTGCGTTTGTTTACCACAAAGTTTACGTTGGAATCCACTTTGTCGAAACTCTTTTTACATAGCGTCTATGTTCCCTTGTACGTAGTGTCACAAAGTTTTGTACTGTCGACAAGGTAGGTTTAAACAATTCGTTAATGCTACATTGATACTCAGTCAATATTATAATCCACAAAGGCCTTTGTTTTTTACATAGGTACATGACTGAGCTTTAAACATACTAAAACAGAGCGTTACAAGACCTTTGTGACTACGTTAAATCAACATTGAGCATTTTACAAAGTCCTTTGTCGCAATGTTATATATAGCTATTATAGCTACGAACGCCTGCGCTTTTATTGTTAAGATTTGCTTTTTAGTGTTACCAGTTCAGCCTTTTTGGACTAATTTAGGATTTTTTTAATCCTGCGGTGGCTGTTTGGTAGATAACCATTTGTTTTTACCCCTGTCGTATTTTGTATGTTTTGGCATACCAGTTATTTTGTTATTGTATTAATTTATATATTGTTATAATTTAATTTATTGTTGTGTAAGTTGTTTTATAAATGCATTTTGTTGTATCAAAAATAAAATTTTGTATGTCAAAAAAATGATTGAAATTAATGAAATCAGAAAATCTTTTGTCCTCCACCTATATATAGGGTTCCGTACCTCAAAATTGTATTTATTATGTGTGAAAAGCATTTTTTCGAAAATTGAAACTGAATAATACATTTTAAAGATAAATAAAGATAAATTTAAAGATTTAGAAATATGAAACTGAATAATAAAGGACAACAACAGTCTGCATATACATTTCTGCTTGCAAAGTTGGATGATTGTTATTTTCAGCACTTCTCAATTGCACTGCTAGATAGAAGCATAGTTAGTATATAGACTATGATTTTTGTTTGAATAACATACACTGTCAATTTTTAATTATTTTTTAATTAAAAAATTGTACAATATAGCCCATTATTATTATTGAGTAAGAGGGGAATAGGACCAAGGGAGGGTCCTTATGGATCACCGCGACCTACAAGATCTATTGTGATCACTGAACCTGTTATATAATTTCCTCAAGGCCAATAGTTCTGATGAACTGGACGATGCACTTGGGATCAAGCTCTCTGATGCCCTCTGATGCTACCATTGGCCCACCCAGGGAGCGACTTCTGGCTTGGACGAGTACCTCGCACTCACAGAGTAAGTGAAGAGGTGTCTCCTCTTCTTCGAGGCAAAATCGGTACTCGTCTGAGACTGCAAGCTTCATTTGATTCAGGTGTTTATTAAGTCAGAGTTCTGACGAGAGCTCGAAGTCCAGGCTTTAGCAATTGCAGTGCTCTAGACTTATAACCCCGAGAGAAACCAGAAATGAGCATTTTCGAATGCTTTTGGCCTGGAGAATTTGCCCAGAGTGCTTTACTCTGTTCATTTGCCCATTCCTTCAGCATTATTTTTCCCGTGCAACATGACACTTCCACTATTGGTTCAGGTCCAATAGCTGGTGTCTCTGCTCTGGTTCTTGCAAGCTCATCTGCTATTTCGTTACCCATGACGCCGCTATGTCCCGGCACCCAGTATAAGGTGACCTTGTTTAGTCTCCCCAGCTGGTCGAGGGCAGCAGCGCACTCAAGGGTTAATCAATTTCATGGGATTTCAGTGCCACAAGGGCCGCCTGACTAACCGAACATATGACTATGTTTCTATTTTTATAGGACCTAAGAAGGTTTTCTTGTGCGCATTTTACTATCGCGTACATCTCCGCCTGATAAACCGTTGCATGCGGGCCTAAGCTGTATGACAGCTTCATTTCCAAGTCTCCGAACAATATATAATATAGACCACGGGGAGGAACACAACAAAGCATCAGGGCCAGTATCAGATCTATCCAGCAAAAAAACCTTTAAGCTAACGTGTATCCCGAAAAGTGTAATGGATCATAATTCTAAGATTTGGAATGATGATTGCTTGAACAAATTATGCTAAAAATTTATGTATAAATGTACATGATATGTACTTGAACCTTGATCTAGAAGTAAGGGGTGCTAACCACTACGCCAGTAAATCAGTAAAAAAACATCGAAAAATTCACTATATTCAAATTAGCTTCACGTCCTCACCTCATCATCGTTTGTGATTTAGCAATGAGCGGTTTTCTTATATTATTTAAATACCTACGTGGTTTTATTTAAATCCAAAAATGACGGTGTACGTCATTAATAAAAAGGAAAAATCTCCCTAGCATATTTTATTTAAATTCACAATTGGTAAGCCCTTGGCATCATCTCATCATCTCAAATTAGTTAATACTAACCGAGGCACTATCTTGTAGTGCTAAAAAGTGCTGAAAAAACGCTCATGTAATCTTTGGTTCAGAGAAATAAATAGACTATCTGTTGTTATAAGTGCTGAAAAAATACTCATGAAATCTTTGTTTTGAAAGATTTGAATAGAATACTCTGTTATTATTTTTCGACAGAAAGTTATAATATGTAAAAGGATCATAATTATTATTCCATAGTCACTGTTGTAGGTATACCTAATTTTATATAGTTTTAATATTTAGTTATAGTTTTCCTTATTTCAATCGATTTTGTAAATGATGCTTGTTATTTACTTATATAAGCATATTTACTTATCTACTTACTTACTTATCTATTAATCTACTTAAACACATTTTTTTTATTACATTTTTTTTAAAATTCAATCTGAATAGACGACCAGTGGTGGCAACACTGCTTACACATATTTACAGTGGCGTGTGTAGCTCATGGCACATTGTCTTTGGGCGTGAGCAAGCTATCGTTACTCGTTAGTCATCCCTCAAACAACTATTTGTTGTACTAGTTATTTTAGTGTTACGAAGAAAAAGAAAATAGCGAGTATGTAGGAAAGTTCACAGATGGATCTCCATGCTGCAAATTTGCCGCACCTATCAACATCTAACATGTAAGTACAATATCCGTATATCAGTGCATTCCAACAACACAACCATCTATTATACTAACTTATTTAAATTTTGTTTTTTTTACTAACATTTGTCACATTTACACCAGATAAAGCAGTTACGGTATATTTTATGACTTGTTAAAGGGCAAGGAAGCCGCTGGATGCTAGTGGTCCAGGAACACTTGTTGTGGAAATCCTTTAGGAAGGTCTTTGTCCAGCAGTGGACGTATGTCGACTAATATGATGACGATGACATTTCTATAAAATAAGCTAGTAAGCTAGTGATCCAGTGGCTTCCCGCGACCTTCTCCAGGTCATCGGTCCACCGAGTGGGAGGTCTGCCTACGCTACGCTTTCCAGTTCGCGGTCGCCACTCGAGAACTTTACTGCTCCAACGGGTATGTGTTTACGATGGATGACGCTGGATGCGGGTAGCGCAGCACCGGTCATAGTGGAAATCCTTGGGGGAGGCCTATGTCCAACAGTGGACGTCCTTCGGCTGATATAATGATGATATGATAGAGCTAGTAATAATTTTAGAAATTCTATTTCTTATACTTTGGGACCCCATTTCTCATCCTTAGAGATCGATTTTGAAAAATATATCTTGTTGCTCCTCTGCAACTGCAGTTTTACTGTATTATATTATAATGTATATTTTTTTTATTAGGGAAAGAACATTGACCAGTCAGAGGCAGGCTGTGAACCTGATAGTGGAAGCCTACCCGTGGGTGACAACTGACAAGTCCCTTTTGTTGGTAAGTAAAGAATTTTCATTATGTTTTTATTCTTTACGTTAACACATGTATTTTGACCAAATTAGCCCATGGTACATTTTATAAATATATCTTAAATAGTGGAGTTTCACGTAACTTCGTTCGTATGGATTTTGGATACAGATAGCTCCATCAAAATTTTGATTTTCAATACTTTAAGACCCCATTTCACCCCTTTAGTGATCGCTCCTCTACTTTTGCTATATCCAGTAATTATTTCAAAGTAATTATACGAAATATTTGTCTTACTGTTTTTTTTTTAATTTTCAGGAGCACTCGTCAGCAGAAAAGTGGAACTTTATTCAAGAAATTGTCCCTTTACCAGACAAAAAGCCGTGTAGATGTGAAGATTTGTGCGCTATTATTGTAACAGTATATTTAATTTTAATAAATTGCGTAAACGTATTTCTGTTTTTTTTTACAGGTCTTGTCATTGCTTCTTCACAAAGTTTGTCGTGGAGGCCGGCAGCGTGAGTAAACCTCAACCCTTGGATACGCAGATGCTTAGCACTACGCTACTCTTTGAAACCTTCGTTACATATAGATTTTATAAAGGTTTCAAAGAAAAGCAAGGCGCTTTGCTCCAACTACTCATCCCAGGAAGTTGACTAACTGCTGTGCCATTATCGCCATGTATTATCAATATCATGGTAATAGTGACACAACTGTAACACAACCTCGTGAGATGCGCAACAGGTGCGAAGTGCCACGCTCCTCTTTGAAGCCTGCAACAGTCTATGCATGTTTAAGGTTTTGAGGAAGAGCATAGTGCACAGCACCGGCGTACCCAGGGTTGTGTTTCACGTTGTCGCTACGACAAACTTCGGGGAGACGCAGTGAAAAGGCACCTTTGTGATAGGGCAATATCACCTTAGATGCAGCGACAAGGTACCTTTGTGATAGGGACATATCACCTGAAACAAAGCGACAAGGTACCTTTGTGAAAGGGACATACCACCTTAAACGCCGCGATAAAGTCACTTTGTGATAGAGACATATCACCTGAAACAAAGCGACAAGGTACCTTTGTGAAAGGGACATACCACCTTAAACGCAGCGATAAAGTCACTTTGTGATAGAGACATATCACCTGAAACAAAGCGACAAGGTACCTTTGTGAAAGGGACATACCACCTTAAACGCAGCGATAAAGTCACTTTGTGATAGGGACATACCACCGTAGACGTGTCGACAATCGCCAGGTTTTGGAAGCGTTTAAATTAGTTTTGTAGCTGGGTTCAAGTTCTTTAGACGACTCCCATCTGTTAATGTTTTGTTGTCACTGCGTTTAAATATTAATTTTGAAGAACTTATACGAGGTAACAACGTTTGTAGATCTGCAAGCGTCTAAATCGGCTGTGTCGCTGGGTTCGAGTTCTTTAGACGACTCCCATCAGTTAAAGGTTTTTTGTCACAGCGTTTAGAAATTTCTTAGAGTGTAGCTTTTATTCTGACTTCTGACTGACAACCTATCAAAAATTGGTCAAAATCGGTTATTATTTAAGAGGTGTGAATCGCTTTCGCCGTTTATATGAAACATTTTTGCCGTGGGGTCACAGTCCATTTAACTGACGCTTCTAATACTCATCATACTGAAACATTTTTTCTTTCACATAGTCAATTCGCAAAACAAAATAGACTCCTCATACAAAGCGATCAGCTGATTGACAAATTTTGTATAGAGTAATTTTTTTTTGGGATTCCTTCCAGTCCTACACCAATTTTGTTACATCCTGTTAAGTAGGGATGTAGCCTAGGGATAGATAGTAAAGGAACCAAATTGTAATCTACATCCAAATATGCGGATCTGTATTCAAGTAAGTAAGTACATTATTGCACACCAAAAAACAATACAGGACTTACAATTAGTGATATATAATATAAAGTGCAAAGACGGCTTTAAGTGATTTCTACCAGGCAACCTTTAAGTATCGGTAACCTTTTCCCCCGGATCTGTATTGGTCCGGGTGCGGATTTTCAGCGGGCAGATGGAGTGGCGCGCTCGTACACGGATCCGTTGGCACCAGCTCTTCAATGGGTCGCTGATTCAGTTCCGACCGTACCGGTTCCACTCCGATTGTACAATGTAGCTGCTCCCTCTTGAACACTCACGCGATTCGATCTACTAAATCAGTATGTACCAAAGGATCCAGGTCCAACTAATAATCGGAATTATTCATCAGTTTCGCCATAGAAAAAGTATGTCTGTTTAATTTTTCTTCTTATCGTGTGGCACAATTAACCGTGCTATCCACGGTTGCCTGGTGTTGCACTAAGCATCACCCACGGTCACGTGTAGGGTATTTAGATTAACATCTACGGCCTACGGACGTGTGCAACGCGACCTCCATACACATCTGGAATCAGATGTGCAGGTTTCCTCACGATGTTTTCCTTCACCGTTAAAGCAATCGGTAAGTACATATATGCAGGTAAGTTTCAAAAACTCATTGGTAGGTACATTGGCCGTCCGGATTTGAAGCCGGAACCTCTGGTTAGGAGAACCGAGTCATTACCGTTGAGCCACCGACGATTTTTGGTTTAGCTTAGCTTCCGATATATACGTGAAACGTGGCACCGAAATGGGTAATCCAATTATAAAATGCTAAGGATGGTACTTAGGTATACTTGTGCGAAGCTAAAGTATCTACTAAATAAGTTAAAAATATGTATTTTGGCAGTAATCGTGGTAGTTTTTTTCTTCTATTCCATAAATAACTTTCTTAACAAGTATGATGATTCTGTGATCCAATATAAGTACTTAGATTAAGCAAATGTGGTAGGCACCAAAGCCAAATCCTTTTAAGGCGGTGCCATATGACAGATTTTCGTTATTTTTGAGGTCAATTACTCCTAAACGATAGGAAACCAAAGGTTGAAAAAAACCTTATTATTAATGAGGTCCCTAAAGTCAAAAGCTATTAGAAACACTACTGAGCAGTTTTGGTTAGATAAAAAAAAACCCTAAAGATAGGTCTACACCGTTACTTTCAACTCTAGTTATGTATGACTATTATTTTGAAGTATAAATTTAAAAAATATACAACAGTATTTGTTATGATAATACAAATTGAGTAATATTATTATTTTTTATACTTCCATTGTAGTTTTTGATTAAAACGAAAAACCATTGAAAAACTGAAAAAGTGTGGTTATTTTCTTTACTCTTTACGCGCAAAGAAAAAGACAGAGACAACTGTTCTAATCAATACATCGCCTTAAGGATTTCTCTAGATCGATCTCAAACGAAGGTATCCTTCAATTCTCGCTAGGCTTTGCGGCTAAATTACTTCTCGAGAAAGCTCCTCGAGCAGGTACTTACCGAGGGGCGTGCGTGATTAAGTGTCAATTAAAAAGATTGCAATCAAGATAAGGTTGCTTAAGGAGAAAATGTTAATTGTTAACGTAAGAGTTTTTTTTAAGTATTATGAGCTAATTTCGAAAAACCTAAAAACTTTTGGGGACATGCTGTCATTTGAAAAGAGTTTTTAAGTTCACTGATTCCAAATAAAATAAAGCCTAGCTGAGCCCCGATCGATATGATGATACACACGAGCATTAAAAGCTAAATTAAGCTTGTAAAAATGAGGAATAAGAAGTTGTAAAGGTTATTATGGCACGCGGAGTGATGGCACTAATCCAAAGACACCACATTTGTCAAAATCAGTTGAGTGGTTTAGGAAATACGAGGGAACAGATACATATACTGTCATAAACATAACCCTCCGTTTTTCTTAGTCGGGTAAAAATACACTAATGTCAATCGCGTAGTCATAATATAACAACTCGTATTAAACATGAAACCGGCGGCATAATTAAATACCTTTGAAGGTGACCGAGGGATGCTAATTACTTTTTTTGATTTAAGTTTTCCTTTTTCCATTTTTTGTAGCTCCCGCTGTGTTTTCTAAGCGGGATGGCAAGATAAAAAACATTTTTGTTTTATACGCCCTCTTCGGGTAATTAAAAACCATTCTCCCGATGATTTGCCTGTATACCGTTATTATATTATGTAGGACTGAACCCAAAAATTTAACAAAATGTTACTACTTTCTTTCTTGTGTCCAAATCCGTCAAACCGTTTAGGCGTGGAAGTGAAATAAACAAACAAACATCTACACTTCCGCTTTTATAATACTAGTGTGATGAAATTCATAAATGATAGAAATGTGAATAAAAAAAAATAAAAAAAATGTGACTAAACCTATACACTGATTTATTGCATTAAGTTCACGTAGGTAATGTTAACATTACTATGATGACATTGACATTGATTGTGATGGATTGATGATAGTGGTTGACATACGTAGATACGTTCGTATAATATCCGTCGTTCTTGTGGCTTTCGCAGTCACGTGATCTAACTCATCAGACGCGGAGTTCTCCGGAAAGTGTTCCAAAATGCTGGATGAGTAAAATTGTACGTAAAGAGAGAGATGATGCCAAGGGTTTATCAATTGTTGATTATAAAAATCGTTGGGTCTTATATTCCGAATGTGTACCGCATCATGACGCTTATTGTGCTTATTTATTAACTTTTAGCTTTTTCCCGCGGCTTCGCCCGCGTGGACATCATTTTTATGACTATTAGTAAATTATGTCGTTTCCCACCTAATCAACCATCTCTGTGCAAAAAATCACAACAATCGAGTATTTTTTTAGTTCCCTCAGGAACTGCAGCAGATTATGCTATTTTCCGGGGATAAAAAGTAGCCTATGTCCTTCCCCGTGACACAGGCTACCTGGACGCCAAATTTCATAAAGATTGGTCAAGGCGTTGAAGCGTGAAAAGGTAACAAAGAAACACATTTTCACATTTATAATATTAAAAGTAAGGATTGTTTCTGTGATTGTTCGCATATCACGTATTGTAGAATAACTCCCAAAATAATTAGGTAGCGTCGCGTCGGTGGCGTGGGGGCTAGCGCCGCTACCTCCTGTCCTGGAGGTCGTGGTTCGAACCCTGCCACCTACAAATGTGTTTTTGAAATTTTATTTCATATGTACGTTTATCCGACGCTTTTACGGTGAAGCAAAACATCGTAAGGAAACTACTTGCAAACGCCTGCGGAGAAACTACTAAGGTCGTCACAGTCGGCCAACCCGCACTGGGCCCGCATGGTCGACTAAGGCCCGATCGTCCTAAGTTAGGGTAGTCTCTTGTCAAAGGCGACAAATTCAATAATTTTCATGAATTACTTCTCGTGTCATGTTGTTTTCATGACAAAATGTCAGTATTTGTTTTTTATCAATGATTTTATGGACATAACTATTTTGATTGTTTTTTTATATTTTTTTCACAATCTGACATGTAATGTAAGCGCTATATTATGACCATCAGAAAGAGTGTAACATGCACCTATTTTGAAAAAACATTTTGAAATATTGAAATCTAGGCTCGAGCCCCTCGGTGGGGACGTATATGAACTATGATTATTCTTAGGTAGAATACTAAAGCCGGGCTACATCAGATAAATACTAACTGCTGGGAATACTAAGTAACTATTTAGTAATCTGTGACAATACTACCAAATAATACTAAACATTGATACTACGAAGAGCGCTGGTAATTTCTGGCGTGTGTAAAATTTTTCACAAATAAAATTGTCAAATTGAAAACGGGACTTGACGTGATTTTATATAACATATGAGCAGGTATTGATGTTGTTTTTACCTCAACGTTTCGACTATGCTTCGATAGCCGTGGTCGCGAGTACTATAATATTATAGTAGTCTAGAAATAGAAATAGAAATAGAAAATCATTTATTTGCCTTAAACACGGTATACAGAGATCTTTAAAGTTATATAGCACTCATGTTTAGCTATTAAAAACAGCATGCAAATATTAAGGTAATAATTACAATAATACTAGGTCAGTGATATTATGATATGTAAACATAAGGTACATATGTACTTAAATACCTGTTCATATGTTATATTAAATCACGTCAAGTCCCGCTTTCAATTTGTCATTATGAATAATCGTGAAAGGTCGCATGTAAACAGTGCCTATATAGGGTGTAACAAAATTATTGTAGCTCTCGTCAACTGGGACTTCTACTTATCATACTGAACAACTTTAGCTCTATGACTTTTTTTATTTTTTTATTCACAATTGGTTAACCCTTGACAACATCTCACCTGGTGGTAAGTGACGATGTTGCCGAAGATGGAAGCGGGCTTACCAAGATTCCCCAACTCAATGGGGAACTGGCTATCATATCTTCATGCCGTAACACACCAATGATATCAACATTACCACCAACCAAACCGAGTCTTACAATTGACCCCGCCGGGAATCGAACCCGCGACCTCCTCTGTAAAGCCAGTGAACTTTGCCTCTGAGCTACGGAGACGGTGAAAGGTCGGTGACTATTCATATAAAGCACAAAAAAACAACTCTTTATACAAATTAATCAGCTGATCGACCAATTTTTGAGCTTTTTTGTATAGAGGGTCCCATTTTTTTTAAAATTGACTGGGTTCCTTGGGGAAAGTTGTTCAGTATGATGAGTAGATCCCCCAGTTAACCGGTCCTACACAATTTTTTTTACATCCTGTATAATAATCAAACAAGTTTAGTTCACCATCACCTCCAAGGAACATCTCAGGAACGCCCTTATGTTCTGCAAATAGTTCTGAACCTTGTGATAAATTGGAACTAAAACGCTTTTAGGGGTCGTGTATCCAAAGGGTACTAACGGGACCCGATTTATAGGCCTACGCCGTCCGTCTATCCGATCTTTATAGGGCTGTATCTTATAAACCGTAAAAGGTAGCCGGTTAAACTTTTACAGAATACTAGCTGTTTCCCGCGGTTTCACCCGCGTGGACGTTTCTATGACTTTTCGAGGGTGCGCAGTGCGCGAGCCGCAAGCGGCTCGCGAGCGTGGTAAAAAGTAGCCTATGTCTGAATCCAGGTCCTAATCTGTCTACCTACCAAATTTCAGCCAAATCCGTTCAGTAGTTTTTGCGGGAAAGCGTAACAGACAGACAGAGTTACTTTCACATTTATAATATTAGTAGGGATTAGTAGGGATGTGTTATTATGGCAGAGTCGAGTGGCGACCGCGCACCGGAAAACGTAGCGTAGGCAGCCCAACACTCGGTGGACCGATGACCTGGTGAAGGTCGCGGGAAGCCGCTGGATGCGGGTAGCGCAGAACCGGTCATCATGGAAATCCTTGAGGGAGGCCTATGTCAAGCAGTGGACGTCTTTCGGCTGCTATGATGATGATGGCAGATTCCCTAACAAATAAATATTAAATAATCTTTTTAACCGATTTAATTAAATTTTCAAAACTTGTCTGCATAAAAACATAACCCTTATTTTTTGGGCAGTCGGGTGAAAATGTATCCTATGTCACTTTCAGGATCGAGTCGAATCTAACGACATATCGCTCTCCAAAATCCATCAAACCGTTTAGGCCACCGGCTCAGCCAAAGATACAAACATACATACACACATACGTACGTACGTACATACACCCAAAAACATTACCCTATTCGTTTTGGGCAGTCGAGTAACAATTAAAAGGGTCTCCATACAAAAAAACGTGGTTTTAAAGCTTTTTGTTTTTGCTCTATCGTAAAATGGTAATATTTACATTAAAGCTGACCTTGATACCAAACGCGACCAGTTAAAAGCCCGACCACCTTCGACCATTTCATACAATTACGAGGGTGGCATACTTAAATGCCCTCAGTGCGCGAGGTGTTTCGGTGCGAAGATTGGCTACAAAAACCATCTTCGAGCGCACGCGCGGCAAACCGACTTGGATTCGAAGTGATCGCCATGACCGAAATCGGTCGGGTAGATCATCATCATCATCAATATTTACATACAACCTTCAAATTTGATGTGATTATAACACAAATCTTAAAGGAAAACAGAAAATTATAAAAACCGGCCAAATGCGAGTATGTTATTGCGCTAAGGATCCCGAACTGAATGAAAGAAAACGATATATTTTGACGCCGGTTTTGTTCATGTGTTTTATATTGATATTTTTAGGGTTCCGTACCCAAAGGTGCGGTGGTACGGAACCCTCGGTGCGCGAGACCGACACTCAGTTAGCCGGTTGTTAAGGGTTCGGCGAAGCACTGATCAAGGCCTCTATAATGCTAAGGACCAATAATTCTTAATTAAAAAAGATTAAAGTTTTTAATTAACATCGCGTCTGCTGCAATAAGTTTCTTGTTAGAAATAAGATGTACCCTTTGTTTACATTTTCTTCTATGCTTTTTATGTGCACATATTATCTCTGTGCACAATAAACTGTTAAATAAAGAAATAAAATATATAAACAGACAGAAATATAAGTGTGTTCCTTTTTGTTGATAATTATGGGTGCGAAAACATTTTTTTAAAGATTGTCATTCTGAAAATTTACCTATTTGTTACAGCCTACCAATGTTGGATATAAAAGCGTCTCAAAACTTAATACATGGGGGTTACCAAAGACTAATAATCAGTCTCGTCTGCTAATGTTATAAATGCAAATGTTTTTGTATGTTTGTTACTCAGTCACGCAAAAACGGCTGATTGATATTGATGAAACAGGTACCTACATATTAAGATAACGATAGATACTTGGAATTAAAAAAAAAGTTTCCACCGCAGACGCCTTTCAAATACCACGCAGAACACGGGCAGCTGCTACTTTTTTTTAATTCACAATAGATAAGCCTTTGGCATCATTCACATGATGGTAAGGGACGATGATGCCGAAGATACCTAGATTCCCCAACGCAATGGGGATCTAGCTATCTTATCTTTAAGCCAGAACACATCAATGCTGTTAACACTGATGTTTGGCGGCAATGCTTAGATAAGATGGTGGTAGATAGTCAGGCAGGCTTAAAAAATTCCCTAGCACCAACCAAACCGAGTCTTACAATATGACAATCACATTAATATTATAAACTCAAGAGTATGGATGTTTGTTTGTGTGTTCCACTTTCACGTCTAAGCGGCTAAACGGATTAGGATGAAATTTGGAAGGTATAGATAGATCCAGCATTTGAGGTCTTTTTTTTATTCTTTTTTTTTTGTCATTTTATTATTATTTTTTTCAAATCGTTTGCGTTTTTATACCACTCTCGCAAGCCGTTTGCGTCTCGCGCAACGTGCACCCACACAGCCATAAAACGATATACACGCGGGCGAAGCAAAGTAAAAAATTAAAAGGGAGTAATTCAGGTGGCAATATGGGCTTCCCTCGTCAAGGAAACGACCTTGACAAAAGCTAGCGAAGGTATTGATTGGTGATTCAAGTTCTTCGGCTGTTATACAATGAGGAGAACACGTGTGTACCTATATGACACTATTGGCATAGTAAAAAAAAAAGAATAGTAGGTCATCTTCGTACTATGGTACATCGCGGGGTTTGTATGTGTGCGCGTCAGTAGGCACGCACGCAACTACAATAATAAAACCGAGTTCTTTACTAAAAGCAAAGAAGTCGTTTTTATTATTGTAGTGTGCGTGCGTGTCTACTGACGCGCACACATACAAACCGCGCGATGTACCTTTGTATGAAGATAACTTACTATCTTTCTTTTTACTATGCTATTGGTAAGATAGGCTTATAATTATGTCATTTATACGTGTTGCAAATGTTGTAATAATAACTGATCATTACAAATTTTACCCCTTACTAATGTATGAGCATTATAAATTAAGTAGATTCCGATTCCTATAATTTAGGAATCTTCAAGGCGAGAGTGAATAGGCACTATTTCAAGTTGCGTGTTACATCCTCGGCTGCATCGGCATTTACCATCAAGTGAGGTGCAGCCAAACGCACTCAAATTAAAAAAAAAAAGAATTAGGCAAGTAGGTTCAAAAACTAAAACACTACTACTGAAAAATCACGCAATAAAATGTATGAAACAAGAAAATATTCTCATCTATACCTTATCATCATTACAGCTCATATACGTCCCCACCGAGGGGCTCGAGTCTACCCTGAATCAGGGCGATTAGGCCTTAGTTTAGTACTAATATGTATACTGTGCCTTAGTCGACCACGCGGGCCCAGTGCGGGTTGGTCGACTTCACACACAACCTTCGAGTTTCTTCGCAGGCGTGTGCAGGTTTCCTCACGATGTTTTCCTTCACCGTAAAAGCAATCGGTAAGTATGTACGTAAGTTTTTGAAAAACTCATTGGTACATTGGCCGTCCAGATTTGAACCCGGTACCTCTGGTTAGATGGACCGAGTCGTTACCGGTTGAGCCACCGACGCTTATACCTTATACCAATCAAAAAAAAGCACAATGTAAACAACCTTAGTATGGATTTGACAGTTTCAAATGTCAATTCCATAGTACTTTTGTTTACCTTTTGCTTTTTTTTTAATGGCATAAGGTATAGTAAATATATTACGTATGTATTCAATACGTATGCATAGTGCAATGACTTCTATAATCTGTGGCATAGTGATATTTAAAGGAAAGCCGTGCGTGGTCATGCCAACTACCCTAATATAGGGATGACGACAGCATCCGAAATAAATTATGAACTCTTGATCACTAAATTGCCCTCCTCACTAAACCTTACTCTTTTTGTTTTCCATCAAGTCTTCGATTTTTAATTCACCAAACTCACTAAATGAGTACATAAATGACGATACAAAACTATGACGTCACGCCTAGGTATTTCAAACATTTTAAGAACAAAATGTCGTTTTTGACAGATGATAAAAAGTAACTCAGATGACTAGCATTCGTCATCCCTATTATATTCGAAGTTCGAACAGTAATAAGTGTTGCCTTTTGTATGTAAGTATATCTGTTTATTGGGCTGATCCTGTAGCCTTAAACGGTCATTAGATTGGTCTGGATCCCGAGAGTGACCTAGCATACATTTTAACCCGACTGCCCAAAAACAAGAGGTAATGTTAATATGCAGTCGTGTTTATATTTTTAAGCTATTGCATAGCTTTTATCGCGGGCTTTGAGCGCGGCGACCGAATCAAGAAATTCCGTAACGAAAATAAAACCTAACACCCCACGCTCCGCCTATCATGTAGCTCGGCCGAGCGTAACGTAACGTTACCTCGTTCTAAAAACTTACAGTGCCATATATTAGCGATTTGCGGTTCTAAAAGGACTTAGTCAATTTTACTGGTGTAACTTTCTTAGTGTTAATTTATTACATAAACATCTCGCGCCCCAAGGACTATATGGTCCTTTAATCAAAAGGAGCACACGGAAACAGTAAAACATTAAAAAATAGTAAATAAATACTGCATAAATAAAAAATAAATAAATAATTATAATTGATAAAAAATGCTATGCAATAGCTTTACCGCGGCAGTCCCGGAGTGCCACACTTTTTTTACCATGGCATGGATATGAGAAGATGGTAATAAACTCAGAAGGGTGTTGAAATTTCTTAGTACAATAATAATATGATCATCATCATATTATGAACTGAAAGACGTCCACTGCTGGACAAAGGCCTCCCTCAAGGATTTCCACGACGACAGGTCCTGCGCTGCCCATGTCCAACGCCTTTCCGCGACATCACCAGGTCGATGGTCCATCGAGTGGGAAGCCTGCCTACGCTACGTCTTCCGGTGTGCGTTCGCCACTCGAGAACTTTACTGTTCCAACTGTTATCTATTCCGATTCTCGTGAAATTTTGTGAGCATGTTCGATAATTATAGGGATTTTTAATCGACTTCAAAAAAGGAGGAGGTTTCTCAATTCGACCGTATATATATTTTATGTTATGTGTGTTCGCCGATAACTTCGTTGTTTATGATCCGATTTTGATGATTATTTTTTGTTGGAAAGGAGATATCCCAAGGGTCATACCATGATAAAGAAACCAGGATCTGATGATGGCATCCCAGAGAAATCGAGGGGAACCTTAGTTTCCTGTTTTTTGGTCAAAATTATGTTGATTAAGTTTTTTGAATCATCCATTTGAATATTTCAGCCATTTCTTCATAACTTTCGAGGTCTACAGCTCACAGAGCCACTGGCACACCCCGGACACTCCATACAAACGAGCGAGAAATGATATACATATATATAACTGACGTATCTATAGGCAAGAATGCAGGTAGGGTTGAATCATACCGGCGGTATTGGTCACGAATGTTTGTTAGTTATTTACTGCATGCACACTGCAAGATATATATACTGTGCTGCAAGCAACAATCAACAGTTATCTTACATGATTAAGTAACTTACATGGATAACATTGTTCATTTGTTCTTCAAACACAGGAGCTTTTGTTCGTGAAACAATCTCATTTAGCAACCTACAATAATAGTCAATCTCAATCTATAATTCCGAGATCACATTTTATAATATTACACCACTAGTTATTTCTATACAACTCATACTTTCACACCATCTAATCAAATTATTACAAACAATAAATAAAACGAACAAAATATCTCACAAGCCACAATAACAAACTGATATCTGACATATGAAAAACATAAAGGAACTACATTTCTAAAAAAAAAAAGATACAGCTAGTATGAAGATTCAAAGGAACTGATTGTTCTTAGATTTGGTCGTATAATATTGGTGGTCAGCCAATCATGATACGAGGCATCTCAGCGCCGCGGCCGCCTATTGGCGTCGAGCGGTGAGCGGCGCGCAAAGTAAATATAAGTGACGTTAATCGCGCATGCGTAGTTCGTCCTTTACGTTCGGTAACTATTTATTCCGGTGTACGAAATCACAGCGGCGCGCAAAGTGAATATAAGTGACGTTTATCGCGCTTGCGTAGCTCGTCCTTTACGTTTGGTACCCAATCTACATCCAATCTGAGTGACGGGGGGGTGAGGTCGAATTTAGAGAGCGGCAGGGAGTGTCCATACTGTACGTTAGTACTAATATATATACTGTGGTCATGGAGCAAATAGACTAAAGTATAGAGAATCGATCTTCATACATCGCCAGGTCTGTATCTTTTTTAGTACGTAACGATAGGTTAGATGGCACTAGAAGTATCAAATCTCAGCTTTTAGTATTTTTTACGAACCTTACTGACCAACTTCCAACTTTATCGTATTACAAGCGTACAATGTGTTGATGTAATAATAAAGAAATTCAATAGATGGCGTGCTCTCGGGCATGGAGCGAATTTATATAGGGTTTCAGATTCGAGAATTTGCGGATCGAAATGTCTGTATTATGCAGTGTTGCCCTAATTAACGATTTTCCGTATTTTTCTGCGGACTTTGAAGCATTATTTGTTATGTGAATACAAATATTAATGAATATTTCAAAATAAAATCTACTTCTAAAGAATTTTAAAAACCTAGTCTTAGACACAGAAAACAAACCAATTCGTCACACGAGTGATAGCTAGTATGCATCAATTGCATCACGCAACGTGTCACCCATGTAATTGCGTGTACTTAAAGTAAATAGTTGTTGTTAGGTTATTATTTTATCTGATACCTTTAAACGAGCAATTCTTAAATACAATGAAATATATATATATATTAAATATAAATATATTTCATTGTATTTAAGAATTGCTCGTTTAAAGGTATCAGTATATATATATATAATATATATATTTGGTCTATAGGGGTTTTTGGGGGTAAACAATCGATCTAGATTAGTCATTATGTTTGGGAAAACGCGTGTTTTCGAGTTTTCATGCGTTTTTCTTTCCGCGCAGGATATGGTCGTTTATTTCGTGTTTAATTTGTCACTGTCCGTCTGGTCCAGCGGGTTAAGACGCGGACGGCAAGAAACGAGTGATACGGGTTCGAATCCCTTCCCGGTGGTTAACTTTTGTTTTTTTATATGTTCAAGTTTATATATTTTTTTTTAATTTGTATTGTTTTTAGACAAGTTTAAAAAATGTAGTTAATGTTTATCACCTAAACACCACCATATTACAATAAATAGTTATAACCGAGCAAAGCTCGGTCTCCCAGGTGCTAATTTATTATACTCTATACTACAATGTGGTTGTAAAGTTTTAACAATATTAGCAAATAAATGTTTAATTAAAAAAAAACACTTACTTACCTTATATTATGAAATCTTGAAATTAGTATAAAAGGTAAAAAGAAAACGCGTACCTATTGCAATTTGCAACTTCACTTTTCTGACCTGGTACCCATATCTTTTGGTGTTTATAAAGACATTTCACGTGAAATATGTGCAGAGATCTGAATGAGTACCAAGTTAACAAGTGGTTTCTTAAATCATAGTTATATTTCAAATTGAAATATGTTTGTAAGGCTTCTCCAAATCCTAAGTCTATGGTTATTCCCGAGTTCTAATAAACATCTTTAGTTTATTTATGTACTCCATGACGACAGTGATGCTGGTCGAAAATAAAAACAGCAATGATATTACATAGGTATCATGTCATTGAAAAACAGTCAGACTCCATATAGTTGTAAATTTGTCACTGTAGTTGATAGGTGCGTAAAGCAACTTTAATGTCTCTAGTCTTATTATCTAGATGTCCCGTGTCGTGCTGGACTATCATCATAGGTGTAAGGCGACCAACGTTTAATTTTTAGGGTTCCGTTTCAAAAGGTAACGGGACCCTGTTTAATATTAAGCCTACGCTTGCTGTCGGACTGCATAAAAAAGTGATCATTTTTCTACCGCTCTCGTTAATGTCTCGATTGAAATGAATAGGTATCATTATTGTAGGTACTACCTATTCGTTGATGTTTTAAGGTTTCTTATCCAGAGGTCTAGTGATACTGAACCCTCGTTACCGTGTCCGACTCACACTTCGCTAGTTTTTTGACAAATATTTAACAAGAAACAGATTGTAGGTTTGGATACATTTTATATGTGATCCTCACGCTCAAAATCCTCTCAAAATAAAACTGTGTATCCAAAATCAAGTCTGCACCCACAGATCTACTAGGTACCAATCTTCACCATTTACTCTAACGCCATCTATAATTTCAGGTACCCTCGCTCAAAGTTCATTACATAATTTATTAATATTATCAAACGATTGTAGATGGCGTAAATGCGAACGATAAAGTGCAGCAGTGCTGCTTACGGATTTCAAGAGAAACTTATAAAATGTGGCGACTGTAATGCCATCTAGATTTATAGTGGTATTTTTACCTTTTGCAAGACTAATGTACGATACAAGGTCATCGATTCTCTATACTTTAGTCTATTTGCTCCATGACTGTGGTTAAGGAACCGTATATAAAGACTCAAAAACGAAAGACACTCTAGCAAAACTTATTTCGGCGACCCCAAATTCATCGAAAAGCTATTTCATCGAAGGTTTATTTGATCTGTGGGCCATTTCACAATCGGAGAAAGCCTAAACACGAATGTTTACCATAAGTGGGGGTCGAAACCATGGCCTTCAGCAGGGTTCGAAAGGTTTATCATGATAATTATAGCGATAATAACAAATGGATAATTATCGACTGATAATAACAAAAGATTGCGTTCGTGAAAGTCACTGTATTCGAACGTGTATTTCCGAACTTGCGTCTATCCGAACGCACAAAGTGTCAACGTGCCGCGCCGTAGGGATCCCCCTTACAAAAAAAAATTGTTCGGATTACAGGATTATGCAATAATATGTAAACTTGAGTGTCATTGGTTTTTAAAGTTAAATATTGTTTATTGAGTTGATTTTGAAAAAATCCTTGTAATAAATAATAAGAATGTATAAACTATAATTATTTTTTTTGTCAGAAAAGCCCAAATTATAATGCATTTAATATGAAACAATATAACAAATGAATTTCTTACACTGGTGATAATTATCCGATAATTATCGGATAAATATCAAGAAGCGTAATTATCTTGATTTTTTCGAACCCTGGCCTTCAGCCCAGGAGGCAGAAGCCCTGCCACTGGACCAACGGGTCAGTCACACTTAATTACACATTAATTACTCACTTAATTAAAGTTCCTTATTAGCTACCCACCTACATAGCATGACATGTCTGTTTTCTATTGATGTAGAGGTGAAGTTATAAACACAAGCAGGTTTAATGAAGTACTTACCTTTTTAACCGACTGTCCAAAAACGAGGGTTATGTTTTTCAGGTGTATGTATGCAGGTGTTTTTCTTCGGCTGAGACTTTAGCCAAAAAATTGATATCCTAAACGCCTTGGCCTTCAGCCCAGGAGGCAGAAGCCCTGCCACTGGACCAACGGGTCAGTCACACTTAATTACACATTAATTACTCACTTAATTAAAGTTCCTTATTAGCTACCCACCTACATAGCATGACATGTCTGTTTTCTATTGATGTAGAGGTGAAGTTATAAACACAAGCAGGTTTAATGAAGTACTTACCTTTTTAACCGACTGTCCAAAAACGAGGGTTATGTTTTTCAGGTGTATGTATGCAGGTGTTTTTCTTCGGCTGAGACTTTAGCCAAAAAATTGATATCCTAAACGCCTTGATGGATTTTGGGAATGCGAGGTTTCGTAAGATTCGTCTTGATCTCCTGATGAGTTAAATAGCATAGCATACATTATTACCCGACCTCCCAAAAGGAGAGTATTTTTGTTATGCTTTCGGGTTTTTAATTTTTAATTCCATTGATTAATTCCATTGATTAGGTTATAAAATTATATGTAAATTGTAAACGTTTTCATTTCACGTTTCGTTCTGTCTTATAACATCAAAGTGAGAGGAGCCGTAAACCTAATTAAGCGCTACTCCTCGCTCGTTAATACAAGTACTTTACTCAGAATTAATTAATAATTAAATGGTGAAGTTTGCCGGCTTGCGGTCCACAGTACATTGAGGAATGAAGGGTCTTTTTGTAGAACTCTAAAGGATTATCTGTATCTGTACTTATTAACTAATCTATGTTACCTACGAATCGGCACCGGGTCAGTATAATGTTAGGATAATGGTATGCTTAACTCTGCAAAAATCAAGGGTTACGATAAATTTTAAGTTATTAAAACAAGACTGAATAAGAACATTACCCCTCTTTTTTGGGAGTCGGTGTATGTATCCTATGTCACTCACTGGATCAAGACGAATCTAACGATACCTTAAACTCTAAATCCATCAATCCGTTTAGCAGATATCGTGGAATAAAGAAACATACAGACATAAACTTGACCTGAAAACAATGAGTTTATAGAAGTCACCGGATCAGTGGCATAGCCTAGTCGGGGCGGCAGGGGCGGCCCGCCCCGGACGGCACTTTTTAGGGGGCGGCAAAATTGAACAATAAATAATTAAAAAAATTGAACAATATCATATTTATATCGCAAATACAAATTCGCTAATTATTTAATCTTGCCGATCGTAAAGTTGTACCTAATCATAGGTGATAGGGTGTTGTACCTGTTATAACAATGTATCTAAGTGGTTGAAGTAAAATATTTTTTGTATTAATAAACGTGATTGTAAAACTTATATAAACTTTTTTATTTAATATTTAAGATGTACGTGGGCTGTTCCAAAAATAGTTAGCGAAATTCAAAATAATTAAATATGAAAAAAGTTTATTTAGAGCTTTTTAAAATATTCTCCTCCAACCCCTATGCACTTATGCATTTGGGTGAACTAGCTTTCAAAACATTTTAAAAACGTATCTTGCGGGGGAGGTTGAAAAAAAAACCGCCGAAATTCTTCGACGGCCTTGTCTGCAATGTTGAATTTTCGCCCACGAACATACCACGAAGCATCTTTTTTACCGTGGGAAATATAAAAAAATCGCATGGAGCTAAATCTGGACTGTACGGAGGATGGGGTAATATTTGTACCCCCGAAGTTGTCAAATAGTCCATGGTTCTAACAGCTGTGTGAGCGGGCGCGTTATCTTGGTGAAAAAGAATGCCACGGACGCCGCTCCTTGGGCGCTCGCTATTCAACTCCCCGGAAGATTGAGGCAGGCAAACTTCGCAGTACCATTCACTAGTAATGTTTCTACGGTCTTCTAAATTATTGCTACTGGTCCACTGCGTAGAAAAAAAACCGCTATCATTTTTTTATTAACGCTCCGACCTCGAACAACTTTTGTGGGCAACTGGTCGTCTTCAAACACTCATTGCGTGAGCTTCGTGAGAGGATCGTAGCTGTAGATTCAAGATTCGTCAGTTGTAAGGATTCAGGATACGTTTTGCGAAGTCCCTCCTTTGACCTTTTCCAGCATTGAGGTATCCATCGCGAAGCAAGTTGTTCATGCAGGATGACGGAAACTGCCTGTGATCCACTCTTCAGTTCAGCCTCAATCTCCCAATGTGTCACGTGTCTATTCTTCCGCAATAGCCACTCTACCCTGATGAGATTTTCATGAGTTACTGCAGTTGGTGGTCGGCCGGGTCTGGGGGTCACCACGTTTAAACTCACGACACCAATAAGTAACTGCTGCAAACGCAGGAGCATACTCCTCAAGAGCACCTTTTAAATTTTCGTGAGATTCCTTGAAGGTTAACCCTCGTTAATACTCATAGAAAATCATAGCACGACAAGCATCCCGCGAGACGTCCATTATTGCAAACTTAGTTATTGCCCTGAGTTGCAAACTAAAGAGTGACAGCTAACTTTAAAAATATTTATAAAAAGAACTACACATAGGTGGCCAATGATTTTCACCAAGGAGATATGTATTGAGATTAGCTGTCAATTCAAAACAGTTTCAGAAAAAAAGAGATTGTATTTATTCTGTGGCTTGACAATTTTCTAAACAACCTAGGTATAATGCAAAATAATGATGACTGTTCTTGCCGAAAATTTCTCTAGAATTAATGTATGTAATGTATAAGTATACATTAAATTGAAATACCTGAATAAGAGGGCGGAAAATTGTCTTCCGCCCCGGGCGGCCGACAACGGATTGTTTAATCATACTTCTTGCCGAAAATTTCTCTAGAATTAATGTATGTAATGTATAAGTATACATTAAATTGAAATACCTGAATAAGAGGGCGGAAAATTGTCTTCCGCCCCGGGCGGCCGACAACGGATTAAATTTCAGCTTAAGAGCTGTAGTAAAACGGCTGTAACATACTGACGACGCGACGGACAGACAGACGAACAAGGCAAAACTACCGTAAGGGCTCTAGTTTGACTAAGCAACTCTAAAAATTTACTGAGGACGGTTAGTTAGATTTTCCTTAAAAAACTCCTAAGTTCAATATACCTGATTAAACAAATATTACATGCTAAGTAATCTAGCTATAAATAAACATTAAACAATCATAGTTATTGATGTAAACACGATCTAGACACTAATTACATTTGTGTCGTTGGTTTGTCAGATTTCCGTAAAAAAATATATCATATTTTTTTCTTTCAATTTCGTAAACATTAAAAATCTGAAAAAGCACCGACACAGATATTAGTGTCTAGAACGTAATTACAAAATTTCAATAACTTTATTCAATTAAGAACCAACAGGGCCCCGTTTGTATGGAGCGTTCTATGAGTATATAGATACACTCCTCGTTCTTACTTGTAGGTAATCGTAACTAAAACATTTAATATAAAGTCGATACCTACCTATATAAGACAGAGAAACACAAGGCTTGCTTCACATCTTCATTTACAAAGATCACTAACAATTAACATCAATTTAAGCCTGTTTGTAGCCGATAACTCGCAACGAGAATGCACCACCGCATCATTGAATATTGTACATTAATTATAATATTTTATACTTAGGCCATGATTATGAACAGGCACATCAAAGAACGCCTCTTTAAATTATTTCTGGTGAACCGTCGTTATGTTAGTTAGTAGAGTTTTTTTACTGCTGGACTTGCTATACATATTTTTATTCTATTACAAATTAACGTTTATAGATACCTACATTATGCTAATTATTTCCAAACCAGTGATTCTCTTTAATGTTGATTATATCACAGAAAAAACAATCATGACCCCTGCGTAGGTAAAGCCAAAACAAACTTTGAAAACCGCGTGTATTTTTTCGTTATTTATCGATCGAATTTTATTCTTTAACGATTAATATTTCGGAAAACTTATTTTTTAACACTTGCAAAACTTTTTCATCAACTAATGTAGTTTTTACCTAGGTACATAATGTAGTAAATAAGAATATTTTTTTGAATTTATTTTTGGAGTAGGCATGGTAGTATCTATTGACAATACATTAAAATATTAGTAGAAAATGAACAAATACTCACAGCTCGATACATGGCACTCATTCAGGACACACTGGTAGATTATCCAGGATTCCAGCTCAATCATAGTGGAAGCCGTCATTTTCGTCAGAAGCACTAAGCACGACACCAGTCAATAATTAACAAACGTCTTCTAAAAAAAACTTTTCTACAGCTTTGATATTATACATGAAATCCCTGAAACCACTGATTTTTCATTCATTAATTCAGTAAAATATTTTTTGTAAATACACGCGAGACCCAATGTTTTCATAGATACCGCCGACGTTGGTAGCTCACGCACCGAATGATTTGATTGGGTGGGTCTTTGCCGGCCACGGCTATGCGTAGCAAAGCGAATATAACAACAAAGTTTTCAGCACAGAAAAAAAAAAAATGTTACCATAATAGTAATAAAGACTCCCACAATTTAGTTGTACTAATGGATTTTATTGAACATTTTACCCCAAATAAAAATAAAACAATGATTTTTTTAATGTGTTTTTTAAACAATTGCTCAAAAATTGTTGCTATAGTTTTTTTTACATATATTTTAAGAGCGAAGCTCTTGTCCGTGTAACATTCAACAATCATTTCTTCTTTAGGACATCTTTTAACTCTGTTGAAGTCTTCACTTCAACCTGGAAGAGAAAATAGAAAAAAAAAGGGGAGGCGGGAGACCAAGGAGAAACTATTGCCAGCAACTGAAAGAGAAATTATAGTTAACTATGCGCATTCCATTTAAAAAAAAGGGTGTGTGTGTGACGTGTGTCAGCTCCGACGCACGACTGGAGTTTACTCCTTACTGACGCATAACGCCTAATTTTATTTGTTTGGATAAATAATAGTTATTTTTGTAACAAGGGGACAATCTAATACTTTATTCCGAATGGCGATAGTTTGAATTCTGAGCTAAACAAAATATCCGGTAGTTACACAATCCTGTGTTACGTTTTTGTTTTGTTTTTCTAAGTAGTCAGGCATTTATTAAAATAATTTGTGGCTGCATAGATTTTTACCTTAAATTCGGACATTCTGCTCACCAAAGAGCACATACGCGCGAATTGGACGACGCAGTGCTTGGGACTTGAGGGATTTAATGTTATAGTATGTAGTGTATAATAGTTTTAGATTCTTATTGATTGTTAGTTGTTGATACAATCTTGGTTATTCCGTCAAATATGCTTGAAATATTTATGATCGTTTAGCAATAAATGTTTTTGCGCCGAAGGTTAAGTGTCGATTGTTTATCAATTGGACCATTTTCTAAATGATTTATAGCTATGATCCTATAGATGAATGGGTGCACTGTTTTTTTTTCGTTTTGATTTTCTGCGAAGCCGTCACAAGGGAGGAACTGATTGTGAATAAAAGGTAGGACTCTCAAATAAGTTTTTTTTTACATTATTGGGGCAATAAGCGAGTCATAAAAAATGGCGCCACGCGCAGGGGGCCGGGCTTGACAGACCTTTAACGATAAAATTAAAGGAATTCAGTGGTAGGTTTACGTTAAGTATTAACTTATACCATCAATTTAGAGTTACGCTAAAAAAATCTTACGTATGCGTTATTGCGTAATAGTGCTGAGTTAAAAAAATACAATTTTCCTTAAATTGTATTGAGTTTATTTTAGTTGTGAATAAGAGTTCAATGTTATGCTGTGTGAGTAATTAATGTTTAGGAAATATAGTAAGTAACTCCACCGGACATTTTATTGAGCCACTTATCGTGTAGGTAAAAGAACTTTGGTTGTTAAAAACTCAACTGGTGTGAACCCTTGTATTTTGATTTTTGTTATAACTATGCGCTTTTTATTTTTACTATTTTCTCACAATTGTGTTGGAAAATGTCGTACCACATTTAGGCGTAAAAGACAATTGGCAAATTCGTGACGATCGTAAATCTATTACCTGATTACTTAATTTCCACCTGTCTAACGATACAATAATACTTTGTTTGTGATAAGATGACATAATACGAGTATTCATATAATGATCATCTTTGTGTAAAACCTTGATACAACAATTAGGTCATCTTTGATTTAGTGCTGAACTAAATTTACTTTATATCCTTTTTGGCAAAAAAATAAGTATCAATCTGTCTGAAAAAATCCTTCTTGTTGTTTGAGATTTAAAAACTGAAACTGGTACTTAAGAAATAAAAACCATTATCTTACGAAAAATCCTCAATTTTCTTTAACGTTAAGGGCGAAACAAACACCACCCGTGTATCATCAATACCAATTACCAAAATCTTTTAATGTGTTTTGATCATAAGATAATGAAGCTTGTTTGATTGTTTGTGAACTCTTTATTATACAAAAAGAATATACATTTAGATACAGAGTAGCATGCACAAAGGCGGACTTATCCCAAACAGTGATCTCTTCCATCCAAGCTTTTCTAAATATAAGTAAATGAAACATTTATTCTTTGCCATAACAAAAATATAGAACGGTAAACTAAATATCAAACATTAATACTAAGGGGATGAAGCTTTGCCACCACCTGGGACAAAGGTAATAGTAACAAGCGATTAATTTAAAAAATGTACAGCATGCTGCACATACTTTTTCGCATAGCATTCATCATTTAGTATGATGGGTCGGGCATAAATTTTTATATAATGTTTTGCCCTAAACACGGTAAAGGACTATTAATTGGCAACATTTTGACCATAAACATAATCGTCTTGTGCTAGCGTTGTACAACAGTCTGTAAAGTATCGATACTTATAGGAAAAAAATAATATCGCAAAATTACTACGAGGTACAAGTTAAATAAAACTATGAGTAAGAATGACACTTTGACGGCTAATTTTGAGCTTCGCAATATCTTCACGATGCAAATACCCCAGTATCTCAAGACTAAGGTCTTTGACCAGTGTGTGTTGACTGTGATGACATACGGAACTGAGACATGGACGCTTACTATGGGCCTCTGAATGCTCAAGGTCACCCACATAGTGATGGAGCGAGCTATGACTACGCGATGGAATCAGAAATGAGGAGATCCTTAGGAAAACTAAAGTAGCAGGCCGTGTCAGTGGGCAGGGCACATAACTCGTAGAACAGATGGCCGTTTGTGTAGTAAAGTTCTTGAGTGGCGAACACGTACCTAAGACGATAGTAAGCCCGATGTTACGATAGCGTAGGAAGGCCTCCCATATGGTGGACCGACGACCTGGTAAAGGTCACGGGAAGCCACTGGATGCGGGCAGCGCAGGGCCGGTCATCGTGGAAATCCTTAGGGGAGGCCTTTGTCCAGCAGTCGATGTCTTGTGGCTGAGTTTTAATTAAAAAGAAATACTTGCTTGGTTTCATACTATGTTTTATTTATCATTTTCATTTATTGCATTATCATAAGTTTTTTTATGAAAAAAGGAGAAAACTTATATGGTTCCAAAAAAAATATTTCAAACAAAACAAAATAGAATTGTTGACAGAAAAATATAGTAAAAAAATTCGAGCGAGACCTACAGTACTCGCATATGATGCGTAACATGTGACAAAATACTTTATAAAAGGACGGCAAAGATACGGCAGACTAGGCTGTATGGTCGTAGATACCTTTGCCTTTTCCGCGCTTTTAAAGCCTGAAAAAAGGACGGCAAAGATACGGCAGACTAGGCTGTATGGTCATAGATACCTTTGCCTTTTCCGCGCTTTTAAAGCCTGAAAAAACGCGACTTCCTGTTACAATGGGACACATTTCCGTCCCATTTCACGAAATCACTCCCACAAATTGCAGGAAAGCGAGAGCAAAGATGTTACACATCAATAACCTAACCTCCATTCCACACGGACGATCGCTTATATCGATATAATTTTCTTTAAGTTTGTTTCGGACATCACTACGATCCAACAGTCAAAATCTAGATTGTCTGTGGTGTTTTCACAACACGAGTGTCTCGCGTGAGAGAGCGCTGTTTTATTTGTAAATAGCGCAAAAAATCCTAAATATCGATTCTGTTTTCCGTTTAAACCTACAAAACAATTGTGATTCCGTAATAGTGGGTGTTTTATGGATTGAAAATTATTTTCTGAGGATCTCCTTGAGCCCTACAAGGTAGGTAATTTGATTTTTTCGACCTTACGAACTGTTGCGAACGTCGCAAATTTTCATTGCAATAGCTTTGTGCGGTTTTTTCTTTTCATGCCAGCCTTGTAATTTCACTTTCACGTAGGTTTCCACAGTTTTTCTTCATGTTACACGATTCTGGAAACGTTTGTTGGCTATTCGCTGGTAGTTTTCACGTAACCTTGTGCGCTGATGAGCAACAGACGAGTGTCGTTCGTATAAATCGACCTCATCACATATTGCGTCCCAGCTACATACTACCTAATTAAGGCAACGTTACTTTATTTACGTGTAGGTACCTACGTACCAGGATTATGTTTGCGGTTTTTATGTGACCTTGTACTTGTATGGTAAATGCTAGGTCTTCTATCTACCTGTATCTTCGCACTATCAAAAACCGGCCAAGTGCGAGTCGCACTCGCGCACCGAATCTTCCGTACCTACCCTGAGTCTGTACCCATAGGTGATTATATGCTCAGTGGTCTGTACCACAACACCTCTGCACACAAGTATAACAATAATATTATCTATTCATTTCAAACATGACAATAACAAGAGCTATAGAGAAGTGCTGGATTTTTCATTTAGTTCGGACTCTCGTAAGTACATCTCACACTTACCGGTTTTTATTATTTTTTTGCTTTCCTTTAATCACACTAAGTTTCATGCTTGTACTACATATTACCATTTTTTTGATAGAGCAAAAATAAAAACATTTCAAAAAAACGTTTCTTGTACTTATACCCTGTAAATTTGCATTTTAGAAAAACCCCCATAATAACACATTATCTGTGAAAATGGAATGACAGTGTAGGCCTAGTAATAGGATTTATAGGTAGGACATGGGTGTAGGTAAAATAAAATAGTCTATAATCTCATTTTTGCAAAAACGGATTAGTACCTTATTTGGTAAGACAGTATAAAACAAAAAACTTACCATTGTTACTTACCATCAGGTGAGATGATTTCAAGGGATTCCAATTAGGGATTAAAAAGAGCTAAAAAACTTCCTACAGCAAATAACAAAATGTTTTTTTTCGGATTATGCCATCTACTTCCTCATCATATTTTTTACCACTACCAACTTCCTGCAGAATGATGTTAAAATGGCAGTTTATTTTGTATGCAACTCTTTAACTTGATATTGTTAAATGTAATGTACATTACTTAAGTTCAAAGAAAATGAAATATTTTGTTAATCTTTCATTGTTTTAAGGGCTTAACCAATCTGAAATGCTTGACTTTGGGCATCTCTTGTGAAACTTAAGGCAGAGCTGGTGGCCAAGAATTTTAGTTCAGAATAAACTTTACCTAGTACCTATTTAAAATTCATATTTTTGAATTCTATTGCTTTAAGGTGAAGCAAGTACAGACTATTTAGAACCATTTAGGTCATGGTTGTCTTAGACAAAGTCTTACTAATTTTTTTTTACCAAATTTTGATTTTTTTTTGTGAAATTACCCAAAATCTTACAGTTTACTGTTAATTTATGGCCCATTTAAAAGATATTTTTTTTATTATTTTTTATTTAAATATTACAAACAACAGTCTAGCAAAACATGCTCTAAACATCTGTGTCATTCATTAGACATTTTTTTACAGGTGTTTGAAGTGCATGAAAAAAATCTAAATTACAAGTTCCATACAAATTTGTAGGTACATATTATAAATCATACATAACAATGCAAACTTTTAGGTACTACATACACTAAAATTATAAGGCACCTACCACCTATACATATAAAAAAGGGAAAAGTTTTTTTTTTCATTCTTCGTCATAAATCGAAAACTATACATCATAAAAAAAAAACTGTTCAAGCTTGTGCCAATGAAGCCCTTTCATACTACACCCCACATGACACGGTGAACTGAATTCAAAATTTGGACCGCCGACGGCAACGGAACGGTCCTTGCATAATTGATTACGTACTTTAAATAAAGACTATATTTTTCATGATTTAATTACTAATTTATAGCTTTCAGATTTTTCCCTAACTTGTAGTATAAGACGGTATTACTTGCCAAATTTCATAGTTCCAGGTCAACGGAAAATACCCTATGACTTTTGATTCCCTTGAGGGTGCCGAAATATACGTTTTTGCGGCATAAACAGGCATATCTTTTTTTACGTTAACTTAGAAGTTTGATTTTTTCACAGCTTCAAGGGACTGTAGACCGGAGTATATGGTTATGGTATGGGTAGAGTTCTTGCAATACTCGCCTTCTGCATGTACCCTCACACTGCACTAACTACGGAAGATATGAAACCCTGACGCGTATTGCGGATACATACAACAAACTATTCTCGGATTGCGATCCTTACCTGCTCTCAAAGAATTCTTTCAAAGATAAAGTGCGTATAATTCTCCTCAAATTGTAGCCAACATAGTAAGACGCGGATGTTATCTTGTAGACACACACACACACATATACACAACACACCACCCTCACACACCACACACACACACACACACAAGTTCATTACCTCATGCATACATGAAAACCTACATTAACTCGTGGCAACAAACGAAGAGAATCAAGCTGCTAATTTGAGGTAGGTTAAGCCCTTTGAGGAGAAAAACTTGAAACTGAAATTGTCTCTGTTATTGAATTTACTATGTAGGTAGAGGTTAATATAAGTTATTAAACTACACAAATCCTGTGATTAATACAATTCAACACCCTTAATTCTTTTATTTATCATTTGATAATAGTAGCTGTTATCAGGCATTCAATTGTATGATGCGTCAATATATTGAGTAATCATTTGTAAACATATGAGTATGTACGCAAAATGACTCGAATAAAAAAATATACATATATATCAAATAAAAATGTTTACTCGGGTAAACTAAGATGAAGGGTAATTTTTTTCGGGTGTATGTAGACTAAACAAGTTGATAGATTTTGGAGAGTGATGTGTCTGTAATTTTTCTTCATATCCTGAGTAACATAGGTTACATTTTTATGCGAAAATGGTTAGGTTTTAACAACATTGATGTGTTCCGGCTTGAAGATAGCCAGATCCCCATTGCATTGTGGAATCTTGGTAAGCCCGCTTCCATCTTCGGCATCATCGTCATTTACCATCAGGTGAGGTGATGCCAAGGGCTACTAATTAAGAATAAAAAAAGGTTGTTTTGAGAAATGTCACCAATTGTTATTTTTAAAAGTTTTTTATCAACTTGCAATGTTTGTATGTACGTATTGTTTGTTTAGTTCATATATTGCAATTGATTTTAGGGCGACTTCCAGAAATTTGGAATGAAGCCGTACTCCCGGTGACAATAGATCCTTTTGGTATTTTGAAGTTGATCTGATAATGAACTTTGGAGGTGGAATCAAGGTCCCAGGTCGTCTTTTATTTTCAACAGAATCGTATAAAACACTCTTTTTCGGATTTGGAACTGTGTATTTTTAATATTTATTTGAGCATTTGGCTTTTTTAACGTAAAATCTCTTTTCAAGTAAAAGTTTGTACCAAAAAGCTTTTAGGTTTTTCGAAAATTATTTTCTGATTGTTTGTAAATATTAATTTTGCGTCTATTTAAAGTAGATACAAATAAATACAGTTTGGTTTCATTCCTGGACGAAGTACGACGCTTGCCATTTTTGCAGTGAGACAAGTTATGGAAAAATACAGGGAAATTCTTCAGAACCTGCATATGGTGTTCATCGATCTAGGTAAGGCGTACGACAGAGTGCTTCTGTAGTGGTGCCAGTACGCAAATCCTTACTGCAGTAGATATTACACACCAACTTTCATTCGAGGTTTGCTTGCACAATGGATCAGCGCTTATCCCCCAATCTGTTCCTATCCGTAATGGCTGCATCACCATCAGCATTCCAGGAAGATGCCCCTAGTGTATGATTTTTGCCGACGAAGTAGTCCATAGCGAAGAGAGTGGAGAAGAACTTCAGAGCAGATTAAACAAGTGGATACGAGCTCTAGAAAATGATGGCTTCAAGATCAGCGGTATCTGGGGCGGAACCTTCACAAATTGGCGAAACACCATTGACAATGTTTAATATCTGGTTTCTCTTATGCAAATGGACGGAGAAACCGATCATGCTGTAACCAAGCGCATAAATGCGGGATGGCCTAAATGAACGCAAATCATGGGTACTACGTGCGATAAACGAATGCCAGTCCAACTTATGTACACGACAATAAGGCCGGTGCTACTTTACAGAAGTGAGTGTTGGACACCGAAAGCCACCGATGAAAGCGAATGCACGAAGCTAAAATGTGGTTGTTTATTTGGATGTTGGGAGATACCAGGATGGACAAGATCAGTTAAGAGTTAGTATACGAGGTAGTCTAAAAGTAGCAAGTCACATGTCACACGAAGAGTGATGGACATGAGGGTGGAAGGATATCAAAAGAGAGGACAAAGATGTGGTGGTTGGATGGAGTTAAAAAGGACATGGAAGAATATAGTGTGACGCAGGAACAGACCAGAATGAAGACAAAAACTGGCGAAGTGCGAATCTGACTCGAGCAAAGTAAGGTTCCATAGTCTTCCAAAATAAATGTATACATATTTTACAAAACTTTTGCAGTTGGTAATAGAATATTTTATATGGATTTAAGTATACACTTTTTACATATCCAACTGCACATCTTAAGTTGGTTCATTATTACTCATAAACTAAGAAAGCCTGCTTAGCCGTGATGGTTTTAAATTATTTATATTTCCTACTATTTACATTATTTTTTTCAGATTTCCTGAAACAGCGGTTAAGCTGGTAGGGAGGGGGGAGGGACACTTGAATAACAAATATTAGCACTTTAAAGCTTAATATTTTGCAAACGGAACCCTGAATCGAAAAATGGTTAAGAACTGTTCATAGATACCCTACACAATAGGGTATGTCAACAAAAAAAAACACCATGTAGGGAAGGTTCCCTAAAAAATAGATTTTTCAAGATTTTATTTTACCACCTTCGTCGGCATGAAATATATATACCCATGCCAAATTACAGCTTTCTATAGGGGTAAACTATAGGGGTTTCTTGTTGAATACAGAACCAAAAAAATATTTAAAGCCGACCCCAAAAAAATAGGAATAAGGTGAAGATGATGATGACAATAAATATGTACAGTCTTACTTAGGAGTTCATTGAACCTTATATGACATTCTTTCACTTTCTCTAGCTAGCCAACTGTGACTTGTATTGAATACTGATTTAGTTTAAAAAACACACACATCAAACAACACAATCGTTTACTTCCTTACGTAAAGACTCGCAAATGTATAATATTTTTTGTTTCAAACTAAATGTTTTTTTTAGATTTACCATTGGTAAGCCCTTGACATCATTTCACCTCTCTCTCATCTCAATAACTTCAAATTGTAACATGCTGCGGTATGAACCTAGAATGTATGTCAATTAATGTGTCAAAGATAAACCTAATATTTTCAAGATAATTCAGATACATACGAGTACATAAGAAGTTTATGAAGATATTTCTAAAAATAATGTTGGAACTTTGTTGTTGTAGAAAGTATAATAATTTTCGCTCAAATAAGCTGATGGACTCAGAGATATGCTATATATAAGGGGAGGTAGATAGGTTACATGCGTCTAAAAAGTGAAGCAAAAAAAAGATGCCAATTGGCATCTCTTTTCTTAGTAACATTCGGTGCAATAGAAGGGAACTACCTATATAATAATGGTGTGTGTAAATGGCTTCGATTTTCAAATGTTGTTGGTTAGTGCATAACCCATCTATGGTAACAAATCTCTGGATGGACTCATATACGAGGGCTGGTTGATAAAAGGGCTGGCCATTTAAAAATATGATAAATTAAAAACTAAATTGGCATTGTCAACTGTCACTCACTATTCACTGGAGTACTCACCTAAAATCAGCTTATTTTACTCAAATAAATCTGATGGACTCATGTACGAGGGCTGGTTGATATTATCAACCAGCCCTCGTACATTTAAATGGCTCATGTCCGATACTTAAAGTATCGGACATGAGCCATTTAAAAATCCGATAAATTAAAAACAAATTTGGCATTGTCAATTGTCACTATTTACTGCAGTACTCACTTAAAATCATCTTATTTTGTCGGCTACATTGTGCTTGAAATTTTTTTAAAGTAATTCAGTGTTTTGGTTCAATTAAAATGGAGAATTAAACAGAAATTCGTGCTGTCATAAAGTTTTAAGTATTGAAAGGGAAAACTGCAACTCAGTATAAAATCTGTTTTCTCCCTCATTGAGCACTGTCCGCACATGGGTAAACGATTTCAAACGCGGCGACAGAGCTGTGAAGATGTTCATCGCTGTGGACGGTCAAAAGAAATAACCACCCTGGGAATGATGAAAAAAATCCATAAAATCGTAATGAACGATTGCCGTTTAAAGTTGAGGGAGATAGCAGAGATGCTAGACATTTCTTCTGAACGTGTTTTAACATTTTACACGAACATTTGGGCATGTAAAAGCTACCGCGTTTGCTCACTGCAGACCAAAAACAGACGTTTCAGAGGCTCTTTACGCGCAATTCAAGCGAGTTTTGGCAAAATTATTTCATAAAGGTCGACGAGACTTTGATTCACCACTATGCACCAGAGACCAAACAACAGTCAGTCTAAACAGGACAAAAAGTGGTGAACCCTGTCCAAAGAAAGCTAAGTCAAAATAATCGGCCGGCAAAGTGATGGCAACTGTTTTCTGGATGATATTTGTGGATTACCTGGACAAGGGAAGAACGATAAATGGGCCATATTATTTATTTATTTGCTGCAAAAATTAAGCGATGAAATCAAGGTGAAACGGCCGCATTTGTCAAAGAAAAAAATGTTCCATCACGACAACGCCCTAGTTCATACAGCGTCAATTACAGTGACCAAATTGCATGAACTGCGCTTTGAACTATCACTCCACCCACCTTATTCGCCAGACTTGGCCCCCTGCGACTTCCATTTGTTTCCAAATCTGAAAAAGTGGCTAGGTGGACAGAAATTTTCTACCGAAGCGGAGGTCGACGTAAATGCCTATTTTGATAGCCTGGACAAAACCTTCTTCCAGAACGGTATCCTGGCACTGAAGAAACGGTGGTTGAAGTGCATTGAGGTAGAAGGAAATTACGTAGAAAAATAAATGGTTTTCACAGTGTATATTTGTTTCTTGTTCATTTCGGATACTTATCAATCAGCCCTCGCACATTTATTCGGGTCACCCGCCACACCTGTATCGAATCGTGTATTCGCCCTTGGCCCCATTGCATATCAAATGTAATTAAATTGAATGTCATCCAGAAGTTGATCATCATTTATAAGCATCGCTGGCTCAACGGTAACGAATCGGTCCTCATATCCAGAGGGCCCGGGTATGAATCTGGGGATGGCTTATCAGTTTTTCGTAACTTACGTATGTACATTTACTTACCGATTGTTTAAACTATGAAGGAAAAATATGGTGAGGAATCACCAGCACATATGATTCCAGATATTGTGTAAATGTAGGTTTCGGTAGGAGTTGCCCCTTAAGATCCTGCTGTGCAAATTTTTTTTGCCTTTCCGACACGATCATAACGGGTATAATTTTGAACAAAAAAAACAGACTTCAAACAGGAAACTAAGGTTCCCCTCGATTTCTCCAGGATGCCATCATCAGATCCTTGTTTTCCTTATCATGGTACCTACCTTGGGATTTCTCCTTTCCAACAAAAAAATAATCATCAAAATCGGTTCATATACGACGAAGTTATCCGCGAACACACACATAAAATATATATAATATATATATATACACACACATAATATATATATATACGGTCGAATTGAGAAACCTCCTCCTTTTTTGAAGTCGATTAAAAATACAAAGTGGTCAAATTGGGTACCTCTTCTACGTGTAAAGAGCGGGTGATTGTAAAGGCTACGGAACCCTACTTTGCGCGAGTCCGACTCGCACTTGGCCGGTTTTTTAAAGTAAATTATTTCTAAACTGTAATCTATCCACAAACTAGAATTTCGTGACTTGCTTATATGTAAAAGTTTCATTAGAATAGGCCCATCCATTTTCAAAAATAAGTAATTTTAAGTTTGCATGGAAAACGAATCTCTGAATACGATCTTTCTTTAAATTTAAGAGCTAATGCTCTTGTCGGGTGGAGCAATCTCCAAATTTTTCTGTTACATTACGCTCTTATCCGGCATAAATTTACAATCGACGAAAAAAATAAAACAAGATTAATTACTCAAATGTTGATAAATGGCGTTCAAAAACAACACAAAGAATCATTATAACATCGGATGGAGTTAGGTATACAAAACTGCAAATTAACCTCATCATTTGGCCAGTTAACCTTAATTAACATATCAATGGGAGTAATTGTAAAGACCAATGGATGCTAAATATTTTGTCATTCGGTCAATATAAATTTAATTCTTAACTAACACAAGCGGATATTTTTATATGTGCATGCACATTGCTCCTGGTTCAAATCCTGCCACCTACTAACGTGTTTTCGAATTTCGATTTCATATGTACCTATAATACGTTTTATCCGACGATTTTATGGTGAAAGAACTAACTCATCGTGAGGAGGAATGAAGTCGAACAACCCGCACTGGCCCGCGTGGTCGACCAAGGCCCGATCGCCCTAGGGTAGACTCGAGCCACTCAGTGGCGACGTATATGCGCTGATATTATGATGTTGCACATTAAATACTAGTTATTTATTTATCTTAACAATTTCAAATTTAACTCAATACCTACCCTGTTTTAGACAGAATGTACAAAATTAGGTGTATAGTAAACTCATGGACGAATTACAAAACTTGCTAGTAATAATGTTATACATACTTGTTATTGTTAAGGAAGTGATAATTTAAGATGCACGTTATCTTCAATTTGTGCAAAGGAAGTCGCTACGCTAGCAATGGTAGGGACCTGCTATGATGTCTGGTAAGCTCATTAAATATTAATGTATGAGTGAGTCATACTCCTTATCTAATCAATGCCAAGTTTATAACTTGAAATATTTAGAATACCAAATAATACGATTGTCACCACTCAGGGCTGTAGCTAGAGTTGAATTTGAGGTAGGGCATCACAGATATTATAATTAAATAGACCCATCTCGCTTCATGTTATGGTGCCATCTATACAGAGAACAAAGAATTATTATTATATGAAATGAATGTCACAAACTGTGGTACGTTCGGAAAAGTTTAGATACCTATCGCTACAACTTTTTTTATCTCAAACTATGAACAAACAATTTATTTATAATAATTTATCTTAGTTTTTGGTATCTTTAAGGTAGAGCATTGCCCCACAATGCCCCCCCCCCTAGCTACGGCCATGTCACTACTATTATTTTTACGCATCTGTTTAAAAAGGAGGGTTTAAAATTTCGGGTGTATACAGGTGTAACAAAATTGGTGTAGGACCCGTTAACTGGGGGTTCTACTCATCTCATCATACTGAACAACTTTTCTTTTTCTCAAAAAAATTTAGACCCTTCATACAAAAATTTACAAAAATGGTCAAAAAAAAAATTACTCTTCATACCAACTGACATCAATTGGTATGAAGAGTTTTTTTTTTTGCGATTTCAGCAAAGTCGTAGAACAAAGGTTGTTCAGTATGATGAGTAGAAGCCCCAGTTAACGGGACCTACACCAATTTTGTTACACCCTGTATGTGTATGTCTGTATATTTAACTGAGCCTGTAACCTCAAGTGCTTGGTGGGTTTCGGATAGTGAGATGTCGTCAGATTCGTTATGATCCTCTAAGTGACATAGGATACATTTTACACATTTGCGTAGTTAGAGGGTGATCGTTCTTATGCAGTTTCGTTTTAAATTTTTAATTGAATTTGTTAGATTTATTTGTAATTTGCAAAGTTTCGTTTATATAATACAATACAATATTCTTTATTGCATCACAACATAAAAAAAGAAATTAACAATATAGAAGAAAGCCTATACAATAGGCACTCTTATTGCTAGTAGCAATTTCATCCAGGCAACCTTTGGGTAGGGAAACAGCGATAGAATAAGTTAAGGAGCGGTGCAATAATTTAAAACAGAGAAATTCGCAAATAAACAGTTACAAAAAATACTTAAATATTATAACAATAATATATAAATAATTAATATAAACATAAACAGACAAAAACATATACATAAATAAATTATAAATCTTATCTATCTATGGTAAAAAAAGGAAAATGAGATAGTAAGGAAGATGGCAAAAAAAGGATTTAAAAACAGAGAACAGTGATATTATTAATTATATTTATTTATGTTCCACGGTTCGAATGTAATTGAAATCAAGGCCGTCTGAAGTATAATGTGGCCCAACCCATGAGACTGCTTCGTGTCCTTGTATTGTGAGTAGGAAGCAATAGCAATTGTTTATTGTCGAGTAACCCTATTTTATGTCCCAAGAGGCATAGCCACAATATGACACTCGTTTTTCATTAAGCCGGTAATATTACAGATTTTCGTTATTTTTGACGTCAAATACTCCTACACGATAAAAAACCCAAGGTTGAAAAAAATACCTTTATTGTTGATGATGTTCCTTAAAGTCAAAAGCTATTAGAAACACGATTGAGCAGTTCTGGCTCGATAGAAAAAAATCCCAAAGATAGGTCTACACCGTTACTTTCTACTCTAGTTATGACTAATATTTAAAAGTATAAATTTTTAAAAATATACATCAATATTTGTTATGATAATACAAAGTGAGTAATATTATTTTTTATACTTTTATTGTTGTTTTTGATTGAAACGAAAAAGCATTTAAAAAGCATAAAAGTGTGGTTATTTTCCACAGATTTGGACAGAAGGATCCGCCCGTCTTCATATTTAAATCAGATTTTCTGCATACAAGCAAAAATAGCGCCATCTGACAAAACTCGTACGAACTAGCGTGGGCGAGAGTTGACGTCAGTGCCGCGTTAAAAGAACCTTGGAAGAATTGTCGCTTTAAAAATTCGTTTATTTAATTTGTTTACAAGAAAAAATACAATGTAAGGTTACTTAACGATGATACGACATCCCATGTTTCTTTTTAACCTTTCTCATGATTTTTACAGCCTCTAACAACACAATAAGGCATTTTTATATGGAATATCTTTCCACCGCACTGTACAATTTCCCGCAAACGACTGAGTCGCGCGCGAGTGTGCGAAACCTTCGATTTTCGCACCAATTCGCTGGGAGCATTAGTCGCGCGAGTTGGCCGGGTCCTTACGCCAGTAATATATAAGTCATTGTTATTTTCTTTACTCTTTCCCAATCAATACTTCGCCTTAACGGGCTTTACCGAAAATTCATGAGCCGATTCCAATAAAACTTTATCGCATCCAATTAAACCGAGCAGCTTAATAAAGGTTCCGAACTCTTTTCAAAAAATAAAAGTTTATATTTACAGTTGGTAATAGAACATTTTGTATAGAAGTATACCTGGTGGTAAGTGACGATTTGGTTCCTTTTAAATTGATTATAATATGTCCTACTATTTACAATTATTTTCAAATTTTCTGAAATAGCAGTTTAGCTTGCAGGAAGGGGGTGCACACGAACACACTGACTCGACAAAAAATTTGCACTTTAAAGATTAATATTTCGCAAAGTGATCCCTGAATCAAAAAAATGGTTTTAAAAGTTTGAAAAAAAAAATAACCCCCTCTTCACATGTAGGGGAGTTTCCATAAAAAATATTTCATTAAGATTTTATTGTACAACTTTGTCGGCGTGATTTATATGTACAACCGTGCCAAATTACAGCTTTCTAGTATTAATAGTCTCGAGCTAAGTCACGGACAGACGGACAGACAGACATGGTGAAACTATAAGGGTTCCTTGTTGACTTCGGAACCCTAAAAATGAAAGTGGGTGACAAAATTAATAGATTGGCGTGTGCGTTCTTGCTAAGTTTTTTTCAGTGTGCCGTAAAAGTACCTATTGAAATTGGAAAGAAACTTTCTTAAGTTTTTAATTCCTTGTTTTGACAAATTTCGTTAGTTGGTATGTGGCAGGATTTGAACCACGACCTTCTGGACAGGAGTTAGCGGCCCTAACCGTAACGCCTTATACAAAACCTTGTACAAAAATTAGCACGTTAAAGCTTAATATTTTAAAAACCGATCATTGAATCAAGAAATGATTGTAGCAAACACTGTAAAGCCCAATTCAACGATACCCCACACGATGGGTTACGTCAAAGAAAAAGAAATCACCCTCTACAGGTAAAAAAATATATTTTTTTTAATTTTATTGTACCACTTTGTCGGCGTGATTATACACCCATGCCAAGTTACAGCTTTCTAGTACTAATAGTCTCTGAGCTAAGCCGCGGACAGACGCAGACGGACGGACAGACAGACATGACACAACTGTAAGGGTTTCTTGTTGACTTCAGACCCTAAAAATAATAAAAAAAAAATTTGTTGTTTTTTAAGGCCATTATTTGCATATCCTTGAAAATCGAAGAAGCAAAACGACACCAATCGCAATTAATGCCATTGTGAAGTGTAGAATGCCTAAATATGTGTAATAATTTCGAAAAAATTGTCTGACTGAGCACTTTGAACAATTTCCTGTCTTGCTTAAATGTTGTTAGGTATAAAGTTTCATTAGAATCGGCTTATCTTTTCTAGAAATTGTTATCTTTATTTGCATGGTAAACAAGTATAAAGTGTATTAAGCTTTTAAAGAGTCTACGAGTCATAGTCATCACCATTTTAGGCGGAAAACGTTTTTTGTTGAATAAAGGCCACCTCGTTGACCTCTACTTGATCTTGATCTTGAGCCGAATGCATCCAGCTGCTTACTGCAAACTTCACATCAGGGGCTGTCCTTCCAACATCAAGTTTTCCGACTTGTGGTCGTCTATGAGTCTAATAAATAAACAAAACGTCAAATCTTTCGAATAGCACAATTTGCAACACACAATTCAATTCAATTCAATATACATATTATTTAGGTGCAAGTTAGTACACTCTTTCTGATAGTCATAAAATAATAATAACAATGTAATTTGTGAAGAATTATAACAATCATTAGTTAATAACGTCAAAATTGAATCCTTGATATAAACCAGATTATGTCATTAGAACTTGAAAACAATAGGACACGAAAAGTTATACATAAAAATCATTGAATGTCATTAATGCCTTTAACAAGAGTAGGCTAGTTCACACGGACAGCAGCCGGTCACGAGTATAACGCGAGAGTCAGCCATACACGTTCCAATTCAACCCTGTCTCACGCTTGTTTTACTCAGTTGATAATATTATTAAATCAGTTTAAAATATTGACAAACAATAATCATATTATTATTTACGACCACACAAAAACGTTTAGGAATCCAAACAGACAACGGTTACGTCAGCGAGCGTGAAAATTAGCATATCGATAAACATACATTCAAAACGCGCCTCAAAAGGTGCATGAGCACACACACAGAAGAACTACACATACGAGTTGCGTCTGTCCTTATAAAGACCGTAGATTAAGTCCCACTTCTGATCAAATAAAAGTTCAGATAGAACCTCTCGTAAATTAAATGTTAAGCCAATTTAAACCACACCGAACCTGCATGTACACTGTACATCAAAATCACTCCAAAATACTCGATAGTATTTTGCCAAGACGTCGTCGAAGACTGGGTGTCTTCACACACACATAAAATAACACACCGATAGCGCACACATGTTTCAAAAAGTGGCTTCAACTTGTCAGTTCACAACATTCAATCTGAACTTTTATTTGATCTGAGTGCCCACATATTATTATTTATTTAGTAAAGAAGAAACTCTTCGTGTTCATGCCATTGGGCATTATGAGTTAGAGTCATCATCATATCAACCGACAGACGTACACTGCTGGACAAAGGCATCCCCCAGGGTTTTCCACGACTATCGGTCCTGCGCTGCTCACATCCTAGGAGGCCTGTCTACGCTACGTTTTCCGGTGCGCAGTTTATTGCTTTGGTTATTCGTGGCTAATCTGCTTCCACCTTTGAAATTAATTTTCGTATGTTATAATTATTATGAATGTCGTAGTTAAATTATCGCTATATACACTCGAGAGCGATGAATCCGGGTCATTTAAAGAATCCTAAAAATCTCGGAAACTAAGAAGGCTAGCTTAATGAAATAAATTGTGTTTAATAGACAATTTAATACTCCTTAAATGAAGTCATTAAAACTTCTTAATTATTGTAAAGTTATGTCATAAAAAAATCAAATTTGAAAAAGGGAGACTTTCGAAGATGGAACTACGAAATTTTTACATTTGTTTTTGCTTTTGTTTCTAATCTGTCATTTAAGTGGGTACATAAAGCATGTTGATAGTGTTCAATATTTATTATTCAAGCAGTAATCATGTCGCTTACACCTGAAGAATGCACCAGAATACTCACAATGCTGGAAAACGGCCGGGGTCAGCGCGATACAGCCACGACTGTCGGTGTGTCGCTCTCAACAGTACAAAGAGTTCTCCAACGTTACGAGGAAATTGGTTCTAACCTACGCAGACCAGGAACAGGCAGAACCAGGTGTACCACAGCACGAGAAGATCGATACTTGGTGAACACAATGCTTCGTAATCGCTTTCTCACAGGAACTGAACTTACAAATCAGTTTCGACGCCTCGGAGGAAGTAACCCAAGCGCATGGACAGTAAGGCGACGACTTGCTGAAGCTAACTTGAAACCACTTAGACATGCAAACGGCCCTAAATTGGAGCGTGGGCATCGTATTTCAAGACTAAGATATGCCCAGAACCACTTAAATTGGAGTATTGGAGATTGGTCAAAAGTTATGTTTTCCGACGAATCAAAATTTATGCTCTACAAGCACGATGGAAGACACAGAGTGTATAGAAGACCAGGGGAAAGATTCAAGCAAGCATGCATCGAAGAAAAAGTAGCCTACGGTGGTGGGTCTGTAAATTTGTGGGCCGGAATTTCTTCTGAGAGTCGCACAGAACTGGTGTTCATAGAAAACGGCTCTGCAACTAGCGAAAGATATGTGGAATAAATCCTCAATGAACACGTTGGTCCATTTATGGTCAATTTGGGTGAGGATGCTATTTTTATGCATGACAATGCCCGGCCTCATACGGGGTGGATTGTTCAAGAGATGAAAATTACTCGTTCGGAGTGGCCAGCACGCAGCCCGGATATCAACCCGATCGAGCATGCTTGGGACGAGCTGGAGATGCGTAAAACAAAGAAGCCCTCCCCCAATCACGCTTCGTGAGCTCAAAATTGCTCTCACAGAGGAATGGGAGAATATTCCCCAAAATCGTATAAGGAACTGGTGTACAGCATGCCAAACCGCGTAAACACAGTGATGGAAGCACGAGGAGGCAATACGAAGTATTAAAATTCAAGTAATTCGTAATGTTGTTCAAAAATGTCATGTTTCCTATTTTTGTTTTAAGGCGAGATCAGCAGTTTTTTTTATTTATGTATTTTTTGTAAATAAAATGTAGTGACTCGTAAATTTTATTACTTTCATTTAAGGGGTATTAAAGTGTCTATTAAACACAATTTATTTCATGAAGCTAGCCTTCTTAGTTTCCGAGATTTTTAGGATTCTTTAAGTGACCCGGATTCATCGCTCTCGAGTGTAATTACCGGGCTAGCTCTCTGATTAAAATTACTTTATAAAAAAATCCGTAAACAATCTTGTGGTACCGTTGCTGCATACTGTACTAACACTTAGCTGTCCTTACTATGTTCGTCCGACTTAGGTTTTACCCAACTGCGTCAGAAGGAGGGTTATGTTTTTCATTTATTTCTTTGTTGTTCATTTATTTCTTTGGCACAATCTGTAGCTTAAAGTAGGTTTGATGGATTTTGGAGTGCGCGGTGTCGCTAGCTTCGTCTTATACATTTTTACCCGACTAGCCAAAAAAGGAGGGTTAACTTTTTATGCAGTCGGGTTTTTAATTTTTAATTAATTCCTGTAGATATTATAGAACTTTTAAAAAAAAGTAGTATATCAACTAGCTAGCCCATTAATTGAATACCTAGCTAAGTTGACTGCGACATGTATAACATCATCGACTAAAAGTCCCATAAAATCAATTCTAATACTTTGGCAATTTATCCAAGTACTTACGTTACCATAATTAAATAAATAGAGCTGTCCGTCCGTCCGTCATGCCATGTTCGACACAACACGTGAGAGCTACTCAGGTGTTGTAAACAAATATAGTCACGCACAATAGGACCAGTCTAAAATGATCCTTCAATCTACAGCAATTTTCTAAAAACACGTGCATTTTACGAGGGTCCACCGTAACTGGTCACTTTAGGTATTTAAAGACTTGGCACGCTATAACAGACCCAACGTGGGTTGTATTACGCTTTAATCATTATCGTTGATTCCTTTTGCTCGAATTAGTCATGTCCCTATTAAGTATTTGTTGTTTATGTTTCTGTTAAAAATATATATTTTTTGTTTCAGGGTAAGTCGCCATGGTTATGGAGGCTGATCCCATTGCTGAAAAGCGTAACGATGGTAATTTATTTTCATATTATTGACTACAAGTAAAACTACTTACAGATACTGCAACCGCCATAGGTCGTAGAACTGATGGCCGTTGGGGTAGAAAAGTTCTCGAGTGGCGACCACACTTCGGAAGACGTAGCGTAGGCAGGGATCACACTCTGTAGACCGAAGACCTGGTGAAGGTCGCGGGAAGCCGCTGGATGCAGGCTGCGCATGCAGGCCCGGTCGTTGTGGAAATCCTTGGGGTAGGCCTTTGTCCAGCAGTGGACGTCTTTCGGCTGATATGATGACCGCACAGTTCCGTTAAACTTTGATTCAACTTCGATTCGGATCGATTCTTTGATTAGTAGTTACATAATATTATGAAGGCTTTTTGTACATCTTAATTCATTTTTCTTGAAAAATAATATATCTTGAAAAATAACATCTACATAGTATTGTTTTCCAAGACACATTTGCTTCGAATTTACATAATTTAGCCAGAAGCATAATAATATAATAAATTTTATTTTAGTTTTTCAGTTATTTATTTGTACTTTTTTGATTGTTGGTTCTTGATGGAATATAACATTACTCACTTTTGGTGTTACCTAAAATTAGTGATCAGTTTTTTACTTGCCTACTAATTTGAAGTTAATTTACCGACTGCACAGAAGGAGGTTAAGTTTTTCTAGGGTATGTATGCATATTTCTCTGGCATGCTCGATATTGATGGATTTTGGAGTGCCGTTAGATTGATCTTGATCCCGTGAGTGACCTAGGATACATTGTTACCCGACTGGCCAAACAAGAGGGGTTAAATTTTTATGCAGTCGGGTTTTCAATTTTTTATTAATTCGTTTTCTTATATATTTAAGGAGCAATGGAGACATATGGAGAGCTGACTACCATCTCCACGCCGAACATATAAATGTACTGTTAATTCATGTTTCGATGCAAAACTTAGATAAGATAGGGGCATAGTAAAAAACAAGAACTAAGATAATATTGTACACAGGTCAGCACATAAAGCTAGACACTAGTAGTGCGATTCTGATCCATACGCGTACGGCATAAGAACGGCACAAAGCAAACTTATTAAACTGTAAAAAGTTTTTACTTCTGTCGGCACTCCCGAAGTGGTTAGGTTAGGTTTTTTTTGTTCACGCACTCTATCGTGTGTGGTATCGTTGAATATGTCTTTCAAAACTATAAGAAATATTAGGTTCTCAAGTTGTGATTTTTGTTAGAGTTACATGCCCCCACCCCTACCAGCTAAACCGCTCTATTTCAAGAAATCTCAAAAGTATTGCAATTACGTAAATTATCACGGCGGTGTAAATAGGTTTTTTAGTTTAGGAGTAATTTGTAATAACTTCATAGATTTTACATACAAAATGCTGTTTCATAGCAACTGCACTTTTTAAAAATATACATTTATTTTTTTAAAGACTACCGAACCTTATTTTGCGCTTTTTTTCATTCACAATTAGTTAGCCCTTGGCATCGTCTCTCCTGATCATAAGCGAGCGATTCGAGCCATTTATTTCTGACATCTACTAATTAATTTCATGCTGTTTCGTCGATGATTCGATGTCTGCAAAATCCGATTCGCTCAGTTGACGTCACACGCGCTAAAAACGTCTACAGGCCAGACTGGACTGACCCATAAATACGTACTAAGCTGACCTAATTGTAATTAAAACAGTCTACAACCCGACATCTTTGTAAAATTTTCAACTGACTTCCGAAAAGGGGGAGGATTTCAATTCGACTTTTTTATATGTTTGTTACGCGATATCTTCGCAGATTGTGAACAGTTTTTCATGATTCTTTTTTTATTCGATAGGGTATGTTTCCAGGTTGATCCCATATAAATTTAGTCAAAATCGGTTCAGTACTTTTTTGGAAATAAAAAAAATGTTGCAAAATTGTACTTGGTTGTTGCGATTGAAGTAGTTTTTTAACGTGTTTAGTGTTTCCAATTATAAAGTATCTGATAGTTTGCTGGAGAACTATTGATTGCTTCCTTTATATTTCCTTTGTTTCTTCGAGGAGCCACTCGTGTATCATACTTTTCTCACACTTGTCAAAAATTGCTTTATTATTTAAAAAAAAGTGTGCGTGTCAGCTCTGACGCGTGACAGGAGTTTACTCATCGTGTATTTTTTTTCAATATTTTTAATTGTTTTTAATTATTATTTTTTTTATTTTTACATGACTGCCCACCAAAAAGGAGTGTTTCTTTTTCAGGTCTAATGTATATATATATTTTAGAGTGCGAGGTATCGTTAGATTCGTCTTGATCCCGTGAGTGACATAGGATACATTTTACCCGACTTCCCAAAAAAGAGGAGTAATGTTTGTATGCAGTCGTGTTTTTATTAATATTGTATCCTACGCGGAACTCGGCCTCCGGGCTCGCAATCTAGGTTGTGAGGCCATGGAGTCTTAGCCTTCCTGATATAAAAAGTTGACTTACATAAAACGTGAGCAAAGTATATATATTAGTATTAATGGACACTCCCTGCCGCTCTTTAGATTGCGACCTCACCCCCTCGTCACCCAGATTTATACTGAATGGTTACAGTTTGGTTGTCGAACGTATAGGATTTCGCCACCATTTTGTTTGTTCCGTCATTCCTTTTTTGAAATGTCATTTCTGGCCCGTTGTATTTACTCCCCATATATTTTTCGTACCGCTTGCTATCCATAAAATCAATTCTAAAGGAGTAGGTAAACTAACAAAAAAACACAAGAAGTCAATTGGCTCTTGCAAGTAAGTGACACGACAATATTAAACAACACGACAGTTAAGCTTCAGTTAAGGTTTTCAGTTTCTTGGCAGTCAGTTACTATTAAGAGTATGTTAATGACATTATACAGATACTTTCATGTTAATACGCACCTGAATATGTTATTTGTAGCTCGTTGTCTTGTCATACTTTACCTTATCCCAATCTCGTTCATCGCCCCGTTTCGTTGTCCCAGATGTAGCTTGTGATATGATCTGACGTTCTCCTATTAATATACTCTCCAGTGCATGCCTGCCTATTTCCATCTGTGGTGTGGTCCAAAACATAATATCCCAGATCATTTTCAACTCCCGACACTAAAAGACGGGTGTTTTAAGTTTAACGTATACATGTATCTGTGTGTCTGTTCGTGGCATCGTATCGCCTAAACGGATGAATCGATTTTTATTTAATTTTTTTTGTTTTGTTTAAAAGGTCACTTGATCGAGAGTCTCATAAGCTATGATTCTAGAAAATCTGTTCAGCCGTTTGAAGATGATCTGCTCACATCCCTTCTACTTGATGAAGGGATGTGAGCTACTTGCACAGGTTTCATCCATTTGAAATTTGGTATCCTGTTACTTCAATGATATTGCAAGATTATGGTACCTTGACCTGATGCTGCAGCATCACCTGGATTTCGCAGGATACCCAACTCCTCACTAACTTACAGAAGAGGCAATGTCTGGGCTTATTGAATTGGTCTCAATAAATAGGTTACACGTAGATGATAATTATAATAACAATAATATAAAAATAATACATATTATTGTCGGGGGTTACTTTATTTATAGTTATACCAAAATCACTTACTCGTAAGGTATCATTAATACTCCGATTAGATTTTTACATATTCTTTTTTTTTTGTTTCTAAATCCTTTGGCCTCTTTTCCTTTTGTTTTGTCTTCTACGCGTTCTTCACCCTTCTTCAGATCTCTTGGTCTTTAGTTGCGATGTAGGTACCTACGCACGTACTGAAAACCGCTTGACTCTTCTGAAATGAGTTCTCCTAAATATATCTTTGTAAACTTCAGTGGCTAATAATATCTGTGAATATAAATTCAGCACTGGCCGACGACGTGTTGCTTTGATGTTTCATCCAAAATTGTTTGTATCATTTAACATAATTACCTATAACTTGTTCGTATTATGTCCCTCTACATTAATTGGCGTTGTTAAAAAAAAAGGTATAACTATTTTTTATCACAGTTATTTTTATTATAATATAACGTCACATACCCAAATACTATAAAAAAACGTATCAAGTGCAATTCGAGGTCACACAACAGGGTTCCTCACCAAAACTTTGACTACCAACAGAACAAGACCTCTCATTACATTCTCAATTTAGTCTTTGTAAATTTTATTTTTCTTGTGAGAAGGGAAGAAATTTAGATTTTCTCATAGGTTTTCCTGTAATCTATGTATTCAACCTTATATACTGTGATTTTTCAAGAATGTTTAATTTTCGCCTTTTTCTTAAATAAATTCAAAAGTATTTATCTTACAAAATTAAAAAATCTGTACCTATTTGAGATACACACAACAATTACTTTCATTTGATATGTCACATTAATATAGTTTGCAATTTGTAAAATATGTATATAATAGGTAATTTACCACCCAAAAGTGTGATACCCCTCATGTTTAAAATTAATTTATTTACGTTACAATGTGCGTATTTGGGTCACCGACTTACATATGTGTACCAAATTTCAGTTCAATCGGTCCAGTAGTTCGGAGCAATTACGGTATTTTACTACTAGTCATTTGATTAAAAACTCTTTATCAACTGTCAAAAACCAAAGTTTGTTTTCCAATTATTCGCGTTACTGACATAGTGACGTCATAAGTGTGATAGTCTTTAACTAACTAATTTGCTGTTTTTAATAAATAAATCAAAAATATTCAAATTCAAATGAACAAGTGTTTATGCTTTCCTACAAGAAATGCTATTTATTGAATAGTGTTTTTTAATTTATTTTTTATATGGTAAAATAGTCTATTTGCTGTGCCAGACGGACGGACGGACGGACAGACAAACACGCGAGTGATCCTGTATTAACGACAATAATAAATCATAGTTTATTTCCTTCCTTCAAACATATTACCAAGGTAAGAAAAAATATTTGAAGTAACAAAGATATGTTGGTGGGAGACTGGCGCCTAAAGTAAGATGCTAATCTTGTATCATCATTACAGCTCATATACGTCCCCACCGAGGGGCTCGAGCCTACCCTGAATCAGGGCGATTAGGCCTTAGTCGACCACGCGGGCCCAGTGCGGGTTGGTCGACTTCACACACAACCTTCGAGTTTCTTCGCAGGCGTGTGCAGGTTTCCTCACGATGTTTTCCTTCACCGTTAAAGCAATAATCTTGTATATAGGCACAGTATTACAATATAGCGGCTCAAATGCGTTGTGCTGCTGTAAAGCATATCGTAATACTGTGATATAGGTCACCAGTAAATGAGCCGCAGTACTAATTTCAATTAAATACATATCATAAAATGAATATAGTTATTTAGTGTTGTTAAATTACCTAACATCAATGTTAACAGCATTGATGTGTTCCGGCTTGAAGATAAGATAGCCAGTTCCTCATTGCGTTGGGGAATCTCGGTAAGTCCGCTTCCATCTTCGGCATCAGTGGCACTTACCATCAGGTGAGATGCTGCCAAGGGCTTACCAATCATGGATAATTAAAACAACTATTACAGTATGAAATCGCTATAACTCCAATAATTAAAAAAAATACATGCCTTATTAAAAACTGAAAAATGCCAATTGGTTTTTAGGGTTCCTTACCCAAAGGGTATAAACGGAACCCTATTACTGAGACTTCACTGTCCGACCGTATGTCACCAGGCTGTATTTCATGAATCGTGACAGCTAGACAGTTGAAATTTTCACAGATGATGTATTTCTGTTGCCGCTATAACAACAAGTACTAAAAAACAGAATAAAATAAATATTTAAGGGTGCTCCCATACAACAAACGTGATTTTATTTGCTCGTTTTTGCTCGATATTGATAACGGCAACACTTGAAATATTCACAGAATATTTAGTTATATATATTAACTTAAAATTAAAATAAAACAAATATTTAAGGGGGGGCTCCCATAAAAAAAACGTGATGGCCGCGGGAATAAGCTAGTATGTAAATGTTTGAGCTGTAACTGTTATACATGGCAGCTAAAACCACATATAGATATTTCTTTATTAATTTTTTTTACAAATAAATAACTTCAAAGCGACAAAGTTACGATCCAAACGGTTTATCGCATACCTGTACTGAATTGTTAGAACACTGTTTGCCCGCGTGGTATGTATCGAATGCTTCATAATCATAATGTGACGTCATCTAAACTAATGCGGAGTTCATCGACATTATTATGTTATTAGTTTTTTATCACCTATGTGCCAATTCTGCGTTTTTATGAGCTGTGCTATGCTGTGTTTAAAAGTTTTTGTTTTCGTCACTTAAGCTGTTTTGCTTATGGAAGTTTTTTTTTAAATTAGTAACTTACATATTTAAATATTAAACAATAATCCATCTAACTAGTAAAAAACGTTAAAAAAGCGGCGGTGGCTGAACAATAACGACTCGGTCGGTCCTCCTAACCAGAGGTGCCGGTTTCAAATCCGGACGGCCATTGTGCCAATGAGTTTTTCGAAACTTACGTTCATATATTTACCGATTGCTTTGACGGTGAAGGAAAACATCGTGAGGAAACCTGCACATCTGATTTCAGATGTGTAATGAATGTCGCGTTGCACACGTCAGTAGATGTAGGTAAATCTAAATGTCCTACACGTGACCGCGGGTGATGCTAAGTGCAACACCAGGCAACCGCCGTTTATCCCGTGGATAGCACGGTTAATTGTGCCACACGATAGGAGAGAGAGACTAATAATAGTAAATAAAATACCATTCAAATACCATTACCTGAGACTGTAATATGAATCATGACATTATTTGTAATATACTGTAATTTTTTTTTGTTTTGACTATTTAAAAGTGTGTGTAAACACCTATTTGAAATAAAAAAAAAAGCACTTATTGTTACTGTATAACACACTTAAGAAAACTTATTAACTTTATCGAAAAAACAAACACGTATAAGCCTAGCTTTTGTTCTGACCTAACAAAAAGTTGGTCCAAATCGGTCAGGTCAACATTTAAGAGGTGAAAATCGTTAACGCCGTTTGTATGAAAAGTCGCAGCTTCACAATCCTCTTAATGCGAAAATCCGAAACGCACTTGGACGCTTCTTATACGTAGGTAAGCTTGATGTCCTTCTTACCTTCTCGTACTAATAGTACATCTTCTTGTGGAAAATATATAATTGAAAACGCTAAACACGTTAAGAAACAGACTTTCATCGCAACAACTTAGTACATTTTTGCATTATTATTTTTGGATTTGTTAATTTATATGGGACCACACGGGCAGTACTAGCTTTCAAATAAAAAAAAACGACGGGTTGCACTCCGGGAGTGCCGGCAGAAGTGAAAACTTGAATATTAACGTTGTGCATTTTTGATATTTTGGAATGGTTAGGGAATAATTTTGCACGAATTGCTTTGATTATCAGTATAAAAGTACTATCATTTATGTGGTAGAATACAATATTTATTTATTGCGCTATCGTACACAAACATGACAATTTATATTACATTAAAAAGTTTATATCTCAGAAAAATCAACATAAAATCAACTCAACCGTCTTACGAATTTTCGATCAGGTCACGTGTTCTGACGCGCGTTTAAATTTACATTACAAAAAAAGTGCACAACGCCACTAAAGAAGTTATCACTTCAAAAAAGAATCATAAAAATCGGTTCACCCAGTCAAATTTCTGAGGTAACACACATAAAAAAATACATTTGAATTGAGAACCTCCTCCTTTTTGGAAGTCGGTTTAAAAACCATTGACCATAGAATCCCTAACCGATGTTTCAGTTTTAGATGTCTATTAGCACGTGACAGTTTGTAGTTTATTAGGTCTTTGTAGCAGCGACATGCAATAAGCCTGCGCTTACACACATTTGACCCCAATAGATTCAACAATGAGATTGAACACGTCATGTGTTTTAGACCTGAATGCTGAATAGTGTGGTGTGGTGTATTTCGAGTGGTAGGTAAGTTACACTACAAAAATACAGATAACTTGTACATCCACGTTGTGCATCAATGACTTATATATTACTGGTTGTGCATACTTTCTCACAAGCCTTTAACGTCTGGCTTAATCGATACACAAATCAACAATGGACATTACGCTTACTCAAGGCGAGGTATTGATTGCTTTTTCTTTACGTGTAAAGAGTAAAGAAAATAACCACACTTTTTCAGTGGTTTTTCGTTTCAATCGAAAACTACAATGAAAGTATAGAAAATAATAACATACTCACTTTGTATTATCATAACAAATATTGTTGTATAGTTTTAAAATTTATACTTCAAAATATTAGTCATAACTAGAATAGGGATGACGAATGCTAGTCATCTGATTTACTTTTTATCATCTGTCAAAAACGACATTTTGTTCTAAAAATGTTTGACATACTTAGGCGTGACGTCATTGTTTTGCAGCGTCATTTATATAGGTACTCGTTTTATGATATTGGCGAATTAAAAATCGAAGACTTGACGGAAAACAAAACGAGTAAGGTTTTCCGAAGTTTATGTAGGAGGGCAATTTAGTTATCAAGAGTTCATCATTTATTTCTGATGCTGTCGTCATCCCTATTGAAAGTAACAGTGTAGACCTATCTTTGGGATTTTTTTCTATCGAGCCAAAAGTGCTCAATCGTGTTTCTAATAGCTTTTGACTTAAAGAAACATCATCAACAATAAGGGTATTTTTTCAACCTTGGGTTTACTGTCGTTTAGGAGTAATTGGACGTCAAAAATAACGAAAATCTACCGCCTTAATAGCAAAGAATGAAGGTACATACATAAATGTAAGACTTGATGAATTACATATAATTTGGGTTTGTATGGGAGGTACCTTTTCAGATTGTGCATTAAATAATGAACTATCCAGTGTAGTGAGCCGTATTAATTCCTAGTCATTCACAAAGCTTATTAAAATCGTTAGAGCCATTTTTGAGTAAGAAACATTGACAGCAATAAAATATGTGAAATATTGATTATTATGGTTCTCACCGATCGGCCTTTGACCTATTGTTAAAAAACGCTCACTATAAGAAATCAATCCTCTGACGATATGTTGGCAATACATCCTTTCCATCAGAAAACCTTTCTTTCTTCTTCTGTAACTTCTTTTTTCTTCTTATAGTACCTGTGAAACAAAGTTGAACTAACAACTACTAGTCTTCTTTGGTCTGCTCCTCTTTGCATTCCTACACCAGTATTTTCAACACTTATCATATCAGCCGAAAGACGTATACCTATACGTATTTCCATAGCGATTGATCCTGTGCTGCCCGCATCCGGCGGCTTCCCGCGACTTTCGTAAGGTCCACCAAGGCGCTCCGAGGCGCGTTCCGGTTCCACTCGAGACCTTTACAACCCCAACGACGGCCATCGATTCTACCAGCTATGTGCCTCGCCCAATGCCACCTTAGTATAGCGATTCCGTGATATAAATCGGTTACTTTGGTTCTCCTACGGGTCTCCCCATTTCTCATCCGATGACGCATCAAAACTCTGAGTCCATCGTAGTCCTTTGGGTGACCAAACACATCAGCAGTCTCAAAGTTTTGTTCATCGTTCACATGATCTAGCGAAGCTTGCAGAAGCCGTTCATGTATTTGACTCTGAATCCTGTAATAAAAGAAAGAAAGAAAGAAAGAAAGGTGGAGGGGGACCTATGTTCAAAGATAGACGTCATCCGGTTGAAATAATTTCCGGTTGATTTAATTTTTTTCTCGGAATACGGAGGAGGGAGGAGGATAAATGCGTTTACAGCCGGCTGTATTGTTTATATGTGGGACTCACAGCCATGCGCCTATATGCATACATACACATATATACCTAAAGTATATATAGGCCATATTGTAAATCTCTGCTTGAAAGCTAATCGGAGCGACGCCCGGGGGACAACGTGGAGAGCTCCTGATGGGAGCGGCCACTTGGTGGTTCACATTAACTGTGTTAGTGAGGGGGATTTTGGCATTTAAGAATTGACACTATCGGTTCCTCCCTGAGCTGCCACGAGACAGTTTAGGTCGGCTGAAGGTGACATCTCTAGAGCTATTGGTCTATCCTTGAACCTCAAATCAAATCGCCTTATTCACTGTACAGCAACTCGTATCACTGTACCACGGATCTTATTGTGTTTTGAGCTGATAGCCGATAGCCCAGATAGCATTGTCAATCCGAATACCCGACACGCCCCACTGCATCCATTGTGTTTCTTTACAATTGTTTGTTTGCATTGATTTGATAGGTACGTATGTAATTTGTAGAATATCAAAAGACTGACCGTTTTTGCTTGATTTAGGAAGCTATATAATCCCTACTTCCCTACTAATATTATAAATGTGAAAGTAACTCTGTCTGTCTGTTACGCTTTCCCGCAAAAACTACTGAACGGATTTGGCTGAAATTTGGTAGGTAGACAGATTAGGACCTGGGTTAAGACATAGGCTACTTTTCACCACGCTCGCGAGCCGCTTGCGGCTCGCGCACTGCGCACCCTCGAAAAGTCATAGAAATGTGGTCCACGCGGGTGAAGCCGCGGGAATCAGATAGTCCCTACTAATATTATACCTAAATGTGAAAGTAACTCTGTCTGTCTGTTACGCTTTCCCGCAAAAACTACTGAACGGATTTGGCTGAAATTTGGTAGGTAGACAGATAAGGACCTGGATTAATACATAGGCTACTTTTTACCACGCTCGCGAGCCGCTTGCGGCTCGCGCACTGCGCACCCTCGAAAAGTCATAGAAACGTGGTCCACGCGGGTGAAGCCGCGGGAAACAGCTAGTGTAAAATAACAGTATTCTGTGTGTACTTTGTCCAGATTTTCAGTAAGGTCTAACGAATAACAATAGTTACAGCATCGAAGGAGATGAGCTGATATAAGCCTTTTTACTTTCGATGGACGAGGGACTGATAAAGGTATTGTGATGGCCAAAAAAATCTAACTTGAGATACTTATACACTAATAAAAACACACAAAAATTTGTATGCGTGGATGTCTGTGCGTCCGTCGGGTGCTCTAGTTATGAAACTACTGGACGGATTTGGTTAAAATTTATTATTTTTCTCAGAAATGGCTCTAACGATTATTAACTTTATACATGTTGTAACAAAATTGGTGTAGGTCCCGTTAACTGGGGCTTCTACTCATCATATACTGAACAACTTGAAATCGCAAAAACATTTTTTAACTCTTCATACAAATTAATCAGCTGATTGACCAATTTTGTGCATTTTAGTAGTTTGTTATTCGGGGAAAATCGGAATAAGGTGCCTCCCATACAAATCCATATCATTTGTTATTTTTTATCAAAAATTGCTTTAATGATTTAACGAAATTTTTTTATATTTTTAACGAAATTTAATAACAAGAACTTAATAAGGCCCACTGCACAGGGTAGTTCATTATTCCAGAAAAACCCTGAATAAAATATCTCTCATACAAACCCAAATTATTTGTAAAATTGTCTCCAATAATACACCGTAATGTCTATAGTTGTTTTGTGCATTCCCGACTACGCCAGACGGTGAAGGCGTCGCGACAAAGTATGCATAGCGTGGCTGTACAATTTATTCCCATTGGGATATGCATAAACCACTGATCGCCAATTCTCGTATTTACCCGACTGCGCCAGAAGAAAGAAGGGTTATATGTTTTTCGAGTGTATGTTTGTATGTTCCGGAGGTGGGCGTTAGTAACTGCGACACAGTCCTCGACTAATGCAGTTGCTATCGTACACATTAAGTTTGTACACTTAGTTTACGTTCCAAATAAATAATTTTTAATTTTAATTTAATTTTTAATGTTTATTTATTTGGCACGACCTGTAGCCTAAACGGCTTCATTGATTTTGGAGTGCGAGGTGTCTTATTCAGACATTCGTCTTAATCTAGAGAGCGACATAGGAAACATTTTACCCGACTGGCTAAAAAACTAGCGGTTAAGTATATATGTAGTCGGTTTTTTTTTAATACAACCGCCTCCGTGGCGTAATGGTTAGTCCATTCGCTTTACACCAGGAGGTCGCGGGTTCGATTCCCGGTAGGGTCAACTTGTAAGACTAAGGTTTGGTTGGTGGTAGGGCATTTTCTAAGCCCGCCAAGCTAGCTACCACTATCTTATCTAAGTCATGCTGCCAAACATCAGTGTAAACATTGATGTGTTCCGGCTCGAAAATAAGATAGCCAGTTCTCCATTGCGTTGGGGAATCTTGGTTAGCCCGCTTCCATTTTCGGTATCATTGTCACTTACCATCAGGTGAGATGATGCCAAGGGCTTACCAATTGTGAATTATTGCCAACATTTACTGCGCTGAACTGGGTTCAAAGTTTGATGTATGTTTGTATATGTTTCTATCTTTTTTTTGAAGGCTTGAATGACATTTTCCGTCCCACTATGTTTCAGTTTTTTTTTATTTTTAACAATAAAATAATTATAATGCAGTAAAGTGTAATCCTATCATGGGCAGTGTCAGGAAAGTTAGAACGCCGCCGTCACACCATTGTTTTGTTGACACAGTTCGCTTTAGGAAGTGTTTGGCGCTTGTTGTGCCTTCGATTGTCTATGGATTATTGTCTCATTTTGTTTGACGTCATCAGCGTCGTTAGCATCGTAAGTCAACTGTGGTTGTGCCACAGTCTATGTAAAAACCCCGCCAAGTCCGATGCGGACTCGCGCACCTAGGGTTTCGTATCACCACACCTCACCACACGAGTACATCACCATTGGCCCTCTATGTCTATTACAGATTAACTGTCCCGGCGAACTTCGTACCGCCTCACACTCACACTACACTAACGCTACCGCTACACTACCACTACCCCTACCACTAACACTACCACTACCCCTACCACTACACTACCACTACCTAAACGTATACACTACCACTACACTACCACCACACTACCACTACCACTACACTACACTACTTTTTGTAGATATTGCAGGAATTTTTAGGTCATTTTTCAAGCGACTTCCAAAAAGGAGGAGGTTCTCAATTCGACTGTATGTTTGTTTTTGTGTTACCTCAGAACTTTTGACTGGGTGAACCGATTTTGATGATTCTTTTTTTATTCGAAAGCTAGCTTTTCCCGTGTGGTCCCATATAAAGTTTTATCAAAATCGGTGTAGTACTTTATTAGAAAATTAACAAAAACAAAAATAACAAAACAAAATTGTTCGAAGTTGTTGCGATGGAAATCGGTTTTTAACGTGTTTAGTGTTTTCAATTATTACACCTTGGGTTATATTATTTGAGTTTTAGTAAGGATCTCTATTTTTTTAAAATATAATATAGCCTATAGCAACCGCGGATAGTGTAGCTTCCCAACGGTGAAAGAATTTTTCAAATCGGTCCAGTAGTTTCGGAGCCTATTCAAAACAAACAAACAAATATCAAATCTTTCCTCTTTATTATATTAGTTTATACGATTCACTACCGTATCCTGGACTAGAGACAACGCTTTTGGTGGCTTAGCAATCCGATGCGCGAACGGCAGACTCGCCCGCAAGCCCGGCAGGGAAAGTTTGCGGCCGATGGAGTATTGCCGCTAGTAAAAATCAAGTACAAACATAATACCTATTCATTTCAAACAAAAACGCTAAACACCTTAAAAACCCATCAATTTTGCATTATTATTTTTGGTTTTTGTCAATTTTCTAATAAAATACTAAACCGATTTTGATAAAATTTATATCGGACCACACGGGAAGCACTAGCTTTCAAATAAAAGAAGAATCATCAAAATCGGTTCATCCAGCGAAAATTTCTGAAGTAACACACATAAAAAAAAACACGGTCAAATTGAGAACCTCCTCCTTTTTGGAAGTTGCTTGAAAAAACATCAAAGAGAGCTCCAGACAAATGTTTTTTTTAATCAGTTCCGACTTCTTAGCGCGAGTATTTGTGGTTTCACTTTAGTATTACTAATATAATTACACTGAGTTTTATGATTGTGTGTATTACAGTGTTTACGATAGAGCAAAAACAAAAAAACCCGCCAAGTGCGAGTCAAAACCGCACACAAACGGTTCCGTACCATCATACCAGATGGCGCTAATACAAAGGGTTCCGTTTTTTGTATGGAGACTCCTTATTTTTGCACTTTTTCTAGTGTTTAGTATTTGTTGTTATAGCGGCAACAGAAATACAATATCTGTGAAAATTTCAACAGTCTTGCTATCACGGTTCATGAAATACAGCCTGTGGACAGACAGACGGACAGCGAAGTCTTAGTAATAGGGTCCCGTTTTTACCCTTTGGGTACGGAACCCTAAAATACCTTTAAAAATACGTTTCTTGTATGGAGATCCTTCTCTTTTTTACTTTTTAAAACATTTATTATTTTTCAGTAAATCCTCGTAATAAACTATACGAAATAATTAAAACTTAAAAACCCGACTGCATAAAAACCTTACCCCTCTTTTTTGGCCAGTCGGGTAAAAATGAATCCTATGTCACTCACGGGATCAAGACGCATCTAACGACACCTCGCACGCCAAAATTCATCAATACGTTTAGGCCACAGAGCGTGCCAAAGAAATTAATACACATACATACAAACATAAGATACCTACATACACTCGAAAAAGATAACCCTCCTTTTGGCGCCGTCGGGTAATAAGTAATAATTCAATATAAATAAGACCACCTAAATGTACAACTTTCTCGATCATTGTATCTGTATTCTCTTGAATAAAGTGTTTTCAATCAAACAATCCTTCTATATATTTTGTGCAAATTTCAGCCGACTACTTATTACGGTTCAAAAGATGCAGCCTTCAAAAATTCGGACAGACAGACAGCTTAGTTAGATCCTGTTACCTGCCATGCACGGAACCCTTAAAGCAGGCCTTCCGTAAAACGCGTACCAATGAAAAGGCCCTTAGGAAATGATTGTTCTGCTATTGATACTGCATTCAATAAAAACAGGAGTCATTTAGTGGTTTTAATGGTCCTTGCTTACAGGCGTATGTCAAGGTGTTTCCTGATTCATTTAATTTTGAGATATTTAATGCAAGAGTGATAGATAAGGCATTATTTACCATTCTGTCAACAACTTACATCCTCGACTCGTCAATTTCATCAAGTAAAACTTGTCAATGAACTCGGATTTTTGTTCGAACATAGTTTTCATTAAAAGCCAGTGAGATTGGGTTATTTATAAATAAAGTCTGACGCACAACTTATGTAGATAGATATCCATGCGCCCATCGCCCAATCCTGGCACTCCATATGGACTATAAGCCCTGACCAGATAAACCGTAAGCAAGGTCGTTAAATAAGAGTAATAAGTCACGTCACATACCATCAGGTGAGATATAGTCAAACGCACTCAAATCTATCTTCTCTTCTTAATATATATAAATCTCGTGTCACAATGTTTGTCCCCAATGGACTCCTAAACCACTTAACCGATTATAATAAAATTTGCACACCATGTGCAGTTCGATCCAACTTGAGAGATAGGATAGTTTAAATCTCAAATTATAGTCGCAATTTTAATTAAGAATCCAGAAATTCAGTAAGGAAGAAAAAAACCCCACGCTCGGTTGCCATGGCAACAATATCGGTTGTCAAAACAAACATATAAGAAGATTTGATCATTTTCGGAGAATAATAAAACTCTTTTCATAAACTGTTATACCTCCATATGACAAAAAAGATTTGATTATTTTTTATTTATCAAATGCAAAAACATTTTTATTTAAGACGCAGCTGTTTGTATTTATAGAGATAGGTACAAAAAGATTTTATTCCATATAAATCTTCTGTCCGTGTGTTAGTCATTGAACTCCTCCTAAACGGCTGGACCGATTTCGCTAATTCTTTTTTTGTCGAGTTCGTTATTGTCAGGAGAAGGTTCTTATGTAGGGTAGGGTAGGGTAGTGTAGTGTAGTGTAGTGTAGGGTAGGGTAGTGTAGGGTAGGGTAGGGTAGTGTAGGGTAGGGTAGTGTAGGGTAGGGTAGTGTAGGGTAGGGTAGTGTAGGGTAGGGTAGTGTAGTGTAGGGTAGTGTAGTGTAGGGTAGGGTAGGGTAGTGTAGTGTAGGGTAGTGTAGTGTATGTAGTAGGGTAGGGTAGTGTAATGTAATGTTAGGCGGTACGAAGTTCGCCGGGACAGCTAGTATATATATAAAAGAAAGTCGTGTTAGTTACACCATTTATAACTCAAGAACGGCTGGGACAATTTTTATGATTTTAGTGTTTTTGCATTTGTCTTCTTCGAGAATAGGATAATAAGTATTAAAATATGATATTAATCAATAATAAAAAAATATCAGTCAAAAAATAATTGGTTTTAGGTTAGGGTAGTGTCACAGTATATATATTAGTACTAACGTAGTAGTGTAGTGCAGTGTAGTGTAGTGTAGGTGTAGTGTAGTGTAGTTAGGTTAGGGTAGAGTAGTGTAGGGTAGGATAGGGTAGGGTAGTGTAGAGTAGGGTAGTGTTGTGTAGTGTATGTAGGATAGGGTAGTGTACGGTAGGGTAGTGTAGTGTAGTGTAAGGGGGAACGAAGTTCGCCGGGACAGCTAGTTTTTAATAAAAAAAAAGAGTGAATTTGAAATAAAAAAGTGTGCGTGTCAACTCCGACTCACGACAGGAGTTTACTTATGAAACTATTTTTTTTCAGCCTTTCACTGAACTCCCGGGCTTCTTCCTACGCGGAGTTCAGCCTGCGGCCTCGCATTAGGCGGCATGGCCATGTTTACTTAGCCTTCGTGACTGAAAAAACATTATGACACTAAAAGTTACCACATTTAGTAAAGCGTTACCGATCTTCATTCGATTTCACGGCAAAAAGCGTTGGTGGCTCAACGCTAACGAGTAGATCCTCCTAACCAGAGGTCCCGCGTTCAAATCCGGACGGCCGATGTACCAATGAGTTTTTCGAAACTTATGTACATATACGTACCAATTTCTTTAACGGTGAATGTAAACATCGTGAAGAAACCTGCACATTGATTCCAGATGTGTAATGAACACGTCCGTAGGTGTAAATCTAAAATGCCCTACACGTGACCGCGGGTGATGCTAATTGCAGTACCAGACGACCGCCGTCTATCCGTCTATTCCCTTGGTTAATTGTGCCACACGATAAAAGAGAGAGAGAGATCCGATTTCACTCCTCATATATTTTTCATATCACGCTCTATACACTCGTATGAATCAATTCTAAAGAAGTAAACTCCAAAAATATAAGATGAATTAAAGAACTGAAAAGGCGATTAGACCAGAGAAGAATTTTAGCAACTAGCAAGATACACGGACCGCCTCGCTTAACAAAACTAGTCTCAATCGCCAAAAAGGTGTCTTGCAGCAGACTGATTTAACCGTCTACAATAGAAATGCGAGGCTGCACGTATAATGATGTCAAATGCGGAAAACCGCACAATGGAGAGGTAAGGTATGAAATCTGAATCGTTGATGATACGGACGTATACGACTAAATCCTTCGACCAATATAAAAACTATGGACTGGCCAACGCAAACAGTGGTTTTGATGCCTACAGGTGAGCGAATTCGCTCATTTCGTCTCAGTTGATCAGTACTCCCCAAATCGGTTAAAGGTCGATCCATTATATTTTTTGTTCGAAGACTTAATCGAAACCTATATTATTTATTGGAATGTTTGTGTTTTCATTTAGAGAGAGAGTAACACTCAACATGACTCTTTCTCTTTACTGTAAATAACGTCAAGAATTATGTTGCTGCAGGGTTATTTGTAAATTGTTATTAAACCGGAACCTCTAAGGTGACCGATCAGCCTTCTCATGCTAGTAACTAGTAACTAAAGCATGAGAAGGCTAAAGTTTAGTTACACAATTTTGGTAAAAATTCAATTTTAGCATTGAAATTATTTTTGTCGCTTCGGTATAGGCCCGATTTTAAGCGCAAGTGCGACATCGCCCTGGTGGCTACAAAATGTACCCGAAGGTCGTGTTAGACACGAGATTGTAGATTTTTTTATTCTCCATATAAATTGATCAGCTGAGCACCTAACTTTATATAAAAAAAACCATTTTTTGCGATTTGAGAAAAGTTGTAGAACAAAAGTTGTTCGGATCCGTCAGTAAAATTATCACCTTAGAGTTTTCGGGTTGATTACAAAAAACCCTGTAGATAGGTTCCTATTACCCATCGATTGGGTTACGTGGGCAACAAATACCCGCTGTTATCTACACAGCATTTTGCTTTCATGCTGCGTTCATTTTCTCTTTTCCGTTTTGGTTCTTTAATCGCTCCTTCAAAATTCAATGCCATCTCCCAAAAAAAGTTTATATTTTCGGTTACATCGTTTTAGGCGCTAAGCACCCCTTCGTGTGGCCATAGGCTAGATAGAAAATAACCATCATACTACATCCTCATTAAACTAAAAAAAATTCGAGCGAGACCTACAGTACTCGCATATGATGTGTAACATGTGACAAAATACTTTAGGTTAGTTAGATTTGATGACGATATTGTACCTGGGTTTACGAAGTAACTATTTAGTAATCTGTGCCTGGGTGGCGGATCTGACAGTAACGAAAAAAACCGACCGAAAGTGCGAGTCGGACTCTCGTAAAGTAGAATTCCGCGCTTTCGCGACTTCCTGTTACACATTTCCGTCCCATGTTACACATTTCCGTTCCATTTCACGAAATCACTCCCACAATTATTATTATTTTTTATTTTTTTTATTCACAATTGGTAAGCCCTTAGCATCATCTCACCTGATGGTAAGTGACGATGATGCCGAAGATGGAAGCGGGCTTACCAAGATTCTCCAACGCAAATTGCAGGAAAGCGAGAGCAAAGATGTTACACATCAAAAACAAAATATTTATTTCTCTAGTGAGTCACATAATCATTAAGCCATGCAGGTTTCTTAATTTGTCTCTTGGACCTTTTTAGTTCGTGTTGCCAGCAAACAATCTTTGTTTAGATTCAGAACTGTTTGATCAATATCGATTCCACAGACAAGTTGATATGAAGATAGTCTTTCTAGCTTTTACATCAAGTACAACGCTGAGTTATGAAATTAATAGAATATTATGAAATGGTATTCTTATGTAAGTGAATTGTAAAATTCTTAATAAGAATAAATGTTCTCTAAACCAAACCAAATAATTTAGTCACGCGAATACAATTTGTATGGACTTCTTTTCAACCCACTTCAAAAAAGGAGGAGGTTCTCAATTCGACTATATTGTTACGCGATATCTCCGCAGGTTGTGAACCGATTTTCAAAATTCTTTTTTCATTCGAAAGAGTATACTCCTGAGGGAGTCCCATTGTCTCCAAGTCAGGATCTGATGATGGGATCCCAGGGAAATCGAGGGCAACCCTCAAATTTTATAGCCACGTATTACGTGATTCATATGTTTTCTAAAGCTATTACAGTATTTGCGTCTGGTAGTAATCATCTCATTTTGATGAGCTGATGAATGAAGGTTCAACTCCTTAACGGTTAGGAGTTGGAGGATAGTTCTTTAAATGTTATACGTAGATAGATACGTAGGTACGCATAGACCGATAGTTGTATTCTTTTAGGTTATTCAGATGAGCTGATGATAGAGATTTAACTCCTTAACTTTCATGCTGCTGAGATGATGATGGAAGCCACAGGACTCTGTATCTGTTAATGAAACACATGCATTATGATTTAATGATTCCTAGTGGCGAGTAGGTGATTAGCTTTAACGTTGTTAGAAAGATAGCATTATCACTAAAAAAAAAGAAAATAAAATAAAAGTTTTAAAAAACTTAAAACCGACTTCAAAATGAAAATCACTCAAAAGTATAAAATAATATTTACCAACAATAACAAAATCAAAGGAGGGTAAGAATTAAATTAGTGCCTTAATTTTTTTTAAATTCATTGTCAGCAAACCGTCGAATCTGAAAAATTTGATACATAAGTAACTGTGTGCTGGTACCCACCAAAAAAAAATTAAAAAAAATACACGACATTAACTAACAACAACAAAATCAAAGGTGGGTACGAATTAAATTAGGGGCTTAAATATTTTTCTTGAGGTCGGTGTCAGCAAACCGTCGAATCTGAAACATTTGATACGTAATAACTGTGTGCTGGTACCGACCAAAAAAAAAATGTTAAAAAATACACGACATTAACCAACAACAACAAAATCAAAGGTGGGTACGAATTAAATTAGGGGCTTAAATATTTTTTTTGAGGTCGGTGTCAGCAAACCGTCGAATCTGAAACATTTGATACGTAGTAACTGTGTGCTGGTACCGACCTCAAAAAAATTGTGTATTTTTACGCGACTATGCCAGAGGGTTATGTTTTTCGAGTTTCGGTATGTATCATCATCATCATATCAGCCACAAATCGTCCACTGCTGGACAAAGGCCTCCCCCAAGGATTTCCACGACGACCGGTCCTGCGCTGCCCGCATCCATCGGCCTTCCGCGACCTTCACCAGGTCATCGGTCCACCGCGTGGGAGGCCTGCCTACGCTACGTTTTCCGGTGCGCGGTCGCCACTCGAGAACTTTACTGCCCCATCGGCCATCTGTTCTACGAGCTATGTGCCCTGCCCACTGCCACTTCAGTTTAGCGATTCTGTGAGCTATGTCGGTTACTTTAGTTCACCTGCTCCTGTTCGGTATGTATGTACCTACATATGTATTTATGTTTATTTCTTTGGCACGCTCTCTAGCCTAAACTACTTGATAAATTTTGGAGTGCGGATTGTCGTTAGATTTTCCTTGATCCCGTGAGTGACAGGTTCATTTTTACCCGACTGGCCCAAAAAGAGGGGTTAAGTTTTATGCAGTCGGGTTTTTAATTAATTATTTTAATCTATTTAGAATTTATGCGCTGGCATCATGATGTAGGTTAATAAAAGGAACTTTTAATCGTATACGTATAAAAAAGATATACTTCGAACGCACACAAAAATAACTAAATAACATAATATTAGGTATGCGTACATAACCGTCTCAAAATATCAGTATCAGGTATTTATTGTGTTGAGGTACCTACCTACATGATAACTTTATAAGTACCTCTAAGCCAAATTACTGATACATTATCATGATTTGTTCTAACATTTTTATTTATTAAGTATTTTTCAGTATATTGTCAAATAAATTATTGGTTTTTAAATTCTGCCATCAATTGGCCTCTTTTTTAAATCATTACTAGAAAATTGATGAATTCTACATTATTCTACATTATATGTATATTATATTAGCTGTTTCCCGCGGCTTCACCCGCGTGGACAACGTTTCTATTACTTTTCGAGGGTGCGCAGTGCGTGCGCCGCAAGCAGCTCGCGAGCGTGGAAAAAAGTAGCCTATGTGTTAATCCAGGTCCTAATCTGTCTACCTACCAAATTTCAGCCAGATCCGTTCAGTAGTTTTTGCGTGAAGAAGTAACAAACATACATTGATACATTCTTACAAACTTTCGCGTTTATAATATTAGGATAATTAGCCGTATATGAACATAGATGTTTAACAATTATATTATATTGTTTATTGTTTTATATTGTTTGTTCTACTTATTCTAAATGATATAATTATAATAGAAAAGAAAACATTGGAAACTACGTAAACAACTGGGTAAGGACTGTAATCCGCGACCTTCGTTTCCACATCCGTGCATTCAACCACTAAGCCATTGAAGCCCGTAGTACCCGATTGGCCCGAATTAGCAGAATTTATTATAGTTTTGTATTGTATAATATATCTTTGCATTTTTAAGCCGAAAGGTTGTTCTGGGCATTTCAGCGTTTTTACTTTTAAGGAAGGTATTTGTGATGGCAAAAAAAAATCGAAGTTGAGATTTTTATGATCGATTGTCTTACACCAATAGCTAATAGAAAGCAAAAAACATAAAAATAAAAAATGTGTGTGTACGTCCGTCCGCCGTCCGGTGCTCTAGTTCCCAAACTACTGGACAGATTTGGGTGAAATTTGGATGAGGGAAATATTATTTTTATATCCCCAGGCGTTTTTTTTTTATTTCCCTTACTTGATTTTTAGGGTTGCCACTATAATAAAAAATCACTTACTGTTTTTTTACTCAAAAATGGCTTTAACGACTTTGTTGAAACTCGGTACGTTACCATAACTTTACATGGCCTACAGCACGCAGTAGTTTGTTAATCCAAGTAAAAACGGAATAAGGTACCTCCCATACAAATCCAGGTAGTTTGTTTATGTGAAAAATGGCTATAACGATTTTAATGAAACTTTGTGGATAACTAGGACTTAATATGGCATAAGTAAGCACTGAGTACTTCGTTATTCCAGGAAAAATCGCAGTAAAGTATTTCCACAAACTGAGATTATTTAAAAAAAGTCGGATATACCTTACTGTATTCTTTGCTACTAAGTAAGTGTTATGTTTATATTTGATTTGTGTATGCTCGACTACGACAGATGGTTAAGGCTTCGCGAGAAAGTATGCACCGCGTGGCTGTACAAGTTGTGTCCCATCCCAAGCGGCAAAGTGTCGGTGGAGAGGACAATTCTTCTGCAACACACTCACTAAATCCTCTATCTAAATATATATATAACTCAAAGGTGACTGACTGACATAGTGATCTATCAACGCACAGCCCAAACCACTGGACGGATCGAGCTGAAATTTGGCATACAGGTAGATGTTATGACGTAGGCATCCGCTAAGAAAGGATTTTGGGAAATTCCCACGGGAACCGCAAAAATCGGAATCTGCGCGGGCGAAGCTGCGGGCATCCACAAGACCCCACTTCATTCGCAACAACCAAGTATTTTTGATTTTATAAATTTTCTAAGAAAATACTGAACCGATTTCGATAAAATTCATATGTGACTAACCTGGAAGCATACCCACCCTATCGAATAGTAAAATAATTATGAAAATCGATTCAAAACTGCGAAGATATCACTTAACAAACATACAAAAAAAAAACATCCAGACGAATTAAGAACCTCTTCCTTTTTGGAAGTTGGTTGAAAAGGCCAATGATTGATATTGTTTATGTACAGAGGCCAGCGCATCAAGCTAGACACTTTGGACTTTGTACCGTTCTTATGTCGTACGCGTATGGATCAGAATCGCACTACGAGTGTGTACCTTGATGTGCTGGCCTCTGTACAAACGCATGAAAAAAAAAAATTGGGTTCTACTAATTAAAAAAAATCTGTACCACTTTTGTAAGAAAATAGGAAAACACATTTTTTAAAGTCTATGCGTCTGTACAAAAACCACTACGTTAATTTCTAAGAACTGAAATAGTAAATATAGCTCTTGCCTGTCTTGAAAGTTTGTACCCTACACAGCTTAAAAAAAACATGTTTTTCAACAAAATCTAAAATATTCCTAGGCAATACTGAGCAGTGTATTTTGAGGTCGGCTTTCGTGGTAAAATTGTATCTCAGGATTCTCAGGTAGTCTTACGCGTTCCCTGGTGGTGCTTTTATGTACTTTTCAACAGTAACGTTTTCTGACATAAACTATCTAAGAACTTCACAATGTTATCATCTATCAGCTCATATACGTCCCCACCGAGGGGCTCGAGCCTACCCTGAATTAGGGCCTAGTGCAGGTTGGTCGAATTCACACACAACCTTCGAGTTTCTTCGCAAGCGTGTGCAGGTTTTCTCCGATGTTTTCCTTCACCGTAAGAGCGTCGGATAAACGTACATATGAAATCTAAATTCGAAAACACATTGGTACGTGGCAGGATTCGAACCATGATCTCCCGGACAGGAGGTAGTGGCCCTTGCCATTACGCCACAAAAAAACCACTTAGCATTCGTAAGATGTTTTGATATAATTGTTTTAGGTAGGTATCCGCGACACCCACGTAAGTATTATTTTTCGTCACAGACGAGGTAGAAAAAAACTAAATTAAATTCCTTTCTTATCTCCAATTCTTTATCAATACGTCACACTCGATACTGTTCTAAATAATAACGCCGCGCCGTCTAGACTACTATTTTTTATGGCGAGTCAGAGCTTATCTGTCTGTTTCTAAAAGATGTCATTGTTTTGAGCTTCTTTGGTACAGAAATGACACGATATACCTACTACAGTACAACTCAGTAATCTAAATCATACTTCACACGGACCAGTGCGAAATTGTGCGAATTGGGAAATTGTAAAAATGCGAAGTACCTCCGAGGGCGGTAGTACTGGTTACAAAACATGGATGGAGGAATGTTTACCCGACTGTCGAAGGAGGGTAATGTTTTTCGGGTGTATGTACGTATGTTTCTTTTGGCTGAACGTATAGCCTAAACGGCTTGATGGATTTTGGAGTGCGAGGTGTCGTTGGATTCGTCTTGATCGCCTGAGTGACATAGGATACATTTTTAAGCAGTCGGGATTTTATTTTTTTATTAAGTTGAATTAATTATTTCATCGTTCTTTGCAAGTTGTGCGAAAGCTGTTCTAAATTTCTTCCTGTGCTTAGGTGTGTCTTATAGCTTTAGCCTTTTTTGCGTCTAAACTAGATTTTCCAACATCTTGATCTTACGTCCCTATTAAAGCCGCTGAAAACACAAAAGATTGCTTCTACGAAGATCTGGAGGCGTTATATGACGAGATTTTATTAAATAAAAAATTTGAGTGCAGCCACCTCACCTGATAAGTGCCGATGCCGCCGCGGACGTAACACTCAAAGCTCAAATAGTGCCAACTAACTCTCGTCTTAAAGATTCCTAAATTATACGAATCGGGGAATACAGACGCCGGCAGGGAACTCCATTACTTGGCCAATCTCAAATAGATACCGTCGTGAGATGTTTGAATGTCAAAATCGGATACGAGGATAATATTTTATTTCCCACGATCACATAGCAAACACAAGGGAAGTAAACGACTTAAGAAACCGCTAGAGTTCGTAAATCCCATACCCACGTAGTATTTGATAATTTGTTAACCAAACAATCGATTTTGATTAATTTTATATCGATATAGTATTTGATAATTTGTTAACCAAACAATCGATTTTGATTAATTTTATATCGATAATCGGTAGAAGTACGTATACCTGTGTGTCGGTATCGCAATATTTAAAAAAAACTAAACAGGAATCCATTATTTAGAGGATTGTGAACCTAAGGCGAAAATTAGACTTTTCATACAAACGGCGATAACGATTTTCACTTCTTAAAGATATACTTAAATCTAGCTTTAGTTCTGACTGAAAAGTCCGAAAAGTCGGAGGTTCACAATCCTCTTAACCAGTAAAAGTTTTCAGGTTTTTACCCTGAAAAAATATATTTTTCACTCAACCCTTTATCTATGATATTAATAAAGAATACCGCGACATTGTATTTTCAATGTGACAGAAAAGTTAATATTTAAAAAACTGGAATTTACGAAAATAAATAAGTGGCCGTTTTGGGCTCTTTATCTATCTTTAACAATGAACAACATTTGAGTTAGTGATTTCTAAATAAACTAAAGTGTAGGTACTTAAAAAAAGAGAAGAGTAATAAAAAAATGGCGCCCAAAATTGTAAATTATCTATACATATAATAAAACTGTAACGGGGCCGTGTCTATACATGAAATGTTTTTGGGAAATAATAACTGCGGTGAATATTACTAACGACATAGAGGCCAAAACAACAACTTTTGAAATTTTAGTCTGTCTGTCTGTATGTTCGCGCATCAGGCAACAACTACCAGGCCGATTTTGATGAAATTTTTGGTGGTTCCTTATAGCCCGGGTTAACATATAGGATACTTTTTATCCCGGAAAATTCAAGAGTGTCCGTGGGAAAATTCAAAACCTCCACGCGTACGAAGTCACGGGCTCAGCTAGTTATTCATAAAAATCTTGAAAGTTAATTACTTACTAGTGGGGGCACCACCACTTGCCACCACTTAGCCTTGAGGAGCCAAAATCGACGGTAGTAAAACGTACGTTACCTATGCTTCCTCATACCTCACATATGCGTAGGTAATTATAATTTGGCCTATTTACTCAACACGCCATTCGAGTCCCCAGCTTGAGCACACGAGGTGCACAAAAAATAATGCCAAAACATCACTCGTCCAAATCCAAATGTCACTCTCTGAGATGTTCCTACAGAAATACACAGTGATTCACACATATATTCGTAAAACCAACGCAGAGTGCAAAATTATCTCAGAGACAAAGGTGGGATTTGCGTTGCTAAATTTGCTGGGATATATTTTGTATTTTATCATCTGTCTTGTTAGTGTTTGCTAAATATGTACTATTGCACTGTCGACGGGAGTTTCCGAAAGTTACATCTTTATATATATAAAATAAAGTCGTGTTAGTTACACCATTTATAACTCAAGAACGGGCTAGACCAATTTTTATGATTTTTGTGATTTTGCATTTGTCTTCGTCCGGAATAGGATAATAAGTATTTAAAAAATGATATTCATCAATAAAATAATTGGTTTTAGGGTAGTGTAGTGTAGTTAGTGTAGGGTAGGGTAGTGTAGTGTAGTGGTAGGGTAGGGTAGAGTAGTGTAGTGTAGGGTAGGGTAGGGGTAGTGTAGTGTAGTGTAAGATGGAACGAAGTTCGCCAGGACAGCTAAGTTATATTATAATTGACAACGCTCTACACGTAAAAAACTACGACTTCAATAAAAAAAACTTTTTTTCCATATTATTTTTGGTTCTGTAAATTTGCTGAAAAGCGCTTAACCGATTTTTATACAATTTATATGGGACCACTCTGAAGTTACCTACTCTATCAAACAAAAATTAATCATTAAAATCGGTTCACATACGGCGGAGAAATCGCGTAACATACACACAAAAAAGCATACAGTCGAATTGAGAACCTCCTTCTTTGAAGTCGGGCAAAAATTATGTACAACTCACATTTCGACGTTTTTTCTCGCTTCACAAATGCTTTCTAAAATTACAAGCAACAGGGTTTAGAGTGGTATGAATCTTGTATGGGTACGGAGTATAGTACTGCTGTTGATCATCACAAATAGTGCATCAAAAAGACGCTTTTGAAAAATTAAAGGCGCTTAGCGCCTTTCGATTATAAACTTACCGATGTAAATAAAGGAAGTTATCAATTTGACCGGTACGTATGTAATATTGTTGGAATTGCAAAATATTTCGTACTCGTTAGTCCATTATGTAGGCTTCTAAACAAGTGTGCCAGTTTCATGCCTTTTGTCATGTATGTTTGTCCACATATTTCTTAGAATGTAGAAATCGAAATGCTATAATTCTTTATTTTATTGGAATAGGTATCTTCCAACTTAGGGAGCCGTGCAAGTTCCATCAAAATTCGTTTAGTAGTTTTCAATATATGGACTGGACTGTAAGTGTGTACCAATCACTGGAAAAGCTCGTCGCTGGTCGCTTTGTGATTGAAGTCGATTTTTTTTCTATTAAGGCGAGGTATTGATTGGAGCAGTTGTCTCTGTCTTTTTCTTTACGTGTAAAGGATGAAGAAAATAACCACACTTTTTCAATGGTTTTTCGTTTCCATCAAAAACTACAATGAAAGTATAAAAAATAATAACATTACTCACTTTGTATTATCATAACAAATATTGTTTTATATTTTTTAAAAATTATACTTCAAAATATTAGTCATAACTAGAGTTGAAAGTAACGGTGTAGACCTATCTTTGGATTTCTTTCTATCGAGTCAAAACTGTTCAATCGTGTTTCTAATAACTTTTGACTTTAAGGAACATCATCAACAATAAGGGGATTTATTTTAACCTTGGTTTTTCTATCATTTAGGAGTAACTGAATTCAAAAATAACGATAATCTGTAATATTACCGCTTTAAGCCACCAGCCGCTGGATGCGGGCAGAGCTGGACCGGTCGTTGTGGAAATCCTTGGGGGAGGCCTTTGTCCATCAGTGGACCTCCTCCGGCTGATATGATGATATGATGAAGGCACCCTTTTCTTATAACTCCCCGTTTTACCTTTGTCACCCCTAGCTAAATCTAAAACTGTTAATTATAAAAATAACTGTATATATATTTTTAATAATTGTCAAAATATTATAGTCATTGATCTATTTTGGTTTTACAAGATGAGATAGCCAGTTCCTCATTCTTTTTGGGATTTTTGGCAAGTAGTCATCTCGTCACTCACCATCTGGTCAGATGATGCCAAATGCTGACCATTGATAGAATGAAATCTTGGCCTCTAGTTTAGCATTCTCGTGTCAGCACACTTGGTCGAATCCAACAAACTAAGAATCAGACGTATCGCGTACCTAAATGGAGCCTACTTTTTGGGGTTCCGTGTCCAAAGGGTAAAAACGGGACCCTATTACCAAGACTTCATTGTCCGTCCATCTGTTCGTCTGTTCGTCTGTCACTAGGCTGTATTTCATGAACCGTGATATTTTCACACATAATGTATTTCCGTTGCCGCTATAACAACAATTACTAAAAATTAGAAAAAGTGAAAGTCTCCATACAAAAAATGTGTTTTTTTAAACGTGAAGAAACTAGCGACATCTAGTATGATAGTATGGAACTGAAGAAACTAGCGCAATCTAGTATTCTGGTACGGAACCCTATGTGTGCGGTTACGACTCGTACGACCGGTTTTTACCTCTATTACTTTGATGGCTTAGCGTATTTAAAAGGAACCTCCGACACCAAATACCGCTTTTATTGTCCCGTAGTCAATAAGTAAATAGTTTCGCCATGTCCGTCTGTCCGTGGCTTAGCTGAGAGACTAGCAGAAAGCTGTAATTTGGCATGGGTATACATTTTAATCACGCCGACAAAGGAATAAAATATTTTTTTTGAAAATATATAATTTTTTTTAGGTACCTACCTCCCCTACACGTAAAGTGGGGATGACTTTATTCTCGTATATCCCATGGTGCGTGGGGTGTCGTTGGATAGGTCGTTAAAAAATATTATGGGTGTGTGAAAACCACTTTTAGATTCAGAGATCCGTTTCCGATATATTAAGCTTTAAAGTGCTAATTTAACCGGTATTTCAGGAAATCTGAAAAATGGAAATAGTTAGGATATAATATAACCAATTTAATAGGAAAACTATCACGCCTAAGTATCTTAGATATGGAGTAATATTCGACTTACGGTGACGATCTTAAGACGTTCAGTTGGATTTGTAAAAACTTCATTGATTTTCCATACAAAATGTTTTATCACTAACTGCATTTTTTTTATATACATTTTGTTTTCTGAAAAGACTACGGAGCCCTACTTTGCGCGTGGTCCGCAACGCATTTGGCCACTTTTATTATCCTAAACTCTTTCAGGTCTAGAATAACGGAAACTTTCTCTTTGTGAAATAAAATCTCCATTCACTTAATAAAAATTCGTCCGTTTCTTAGCGTTTTTGTGTTATTTGGTCTGGTTTTTTTGTTGTGAATTTGTCTTGGCCATGGAAACGAGTCCTTCAGCCGAATTCATAAATCATTTTCACTTTCTTCATTTGTTTTTGTATTTGTAATGCTATTTCTAGTGCCTTATTCGGTCTGTTCCGACTTAGGGTTACCATCTATGTAAGAGAGATGCCCGTCTAAGATGCACAAAATGCCTGATTTTTCAGAAAAATTACTGTCTACAGTAATAAAACTATAACTTTTAAATTAAATAATACACAACAGATAGTTTTAACTATGATAGGTAATTAGTTTGACTCATTTCTTCGTACGCAGCGCCGCGCGGGTAGACCGCGATTTTTATTAAAGTGAAACTAGTAAAGTGAGTCTCAAATTTTTTCGTCTGTGTATCGCGTGACGGTCGGTATGATCGTTTCGTCCTCTGTAACGTAGCTCCAAGACGAGAGCAGCCATGATCGTTTCGTGTTCTGTAAATGTCTATAATGTTCACTTTTACCGTGGTTTCATAAAACCACACACTCTTTTTTTCAATTTCATTCATCTTGAGTGATTGCAGCACGTATGCGCGGAGCTTTTAGATTTCACAAAAACCTGCGAAATTCAAAAATGCCTGTCCCAGCCTAGCGCTGCGTCGGCCGCACGCCTGTCAAAACCATAAAATGTCTGTCAAATGTCGCAAATGCCTGTCAGATGGTAACCCTAGGCCCGACTAACTAGGAACCAAACAAACTGAAATCCACTACAATTTTACTTTATTTTTTCAGCATACGAAAACTTTTTGTTTACAGAAAGAGTGCACGGCGGAAGCTTGAGGCCGCGCGCGGGGGGCGACGTTATGTCTCCAGAAAGATCTGTCAGCTCCCTGGACCTCACCATGCCTTCCAACCTTGTCCTGACTCCGGCACCTGAATGTAAGCATTTTTTTTTGTTATTATACATCAAAGAGTTTCTATATCTCCCGATGGAAATCTATGTCATGTGAATGGTCCTACATTTCATGAGGTATGCCATACGGCATACTTCTCCTGATAGGTTGTTGTAGTGAGAGTGAGACATCTGTCTCACTCTCATATCTATAGTGTAACGAGGGAGGATTTGATGCAGGCCACTGACAAGGCAATTTGCGTGGCTCGGTTTTGGGATGGGACTATCTATCTGAGTTTGCCGTCGACTCGAAAAGAAGAAGAAGAGTGTAATTACCCGACTGCGCCAGAATGAGGATTATGTTTTTCGAGTGCATGTATGTATGTATGTTTATTTATTTCTTTGGCACGCTCTGTAGCCTAAAGGGCTTCATAGATTTTGGAGCTTGAGGTGTCATTAGATTTGTCTTGATCCCGTGAGTGACATAGGATACATTTTTACCCGACTAGCCAAAAAAAGATGTTATTTATTTCTTTGGCACGCTCTGTAGTCTATAAGGGCTTGATAGATTTTGGAGTGAGAGGTGTCTTTTGATTCGTATTAATCCCGTGAGGTCTAGGGATACATTTTTTCCCACTAGCCAAAAACTAGGGGTTAAGTTTTTATGCAGTGCGGTTTTTAATTTTTAATTAATTTCTAAATGTATTTCCATATAGATTTTCTCAGCTACTTCTTTGAATCTGTTAGGTACTTGTTTTAACTTGTCGGTCGAGCCACGAAAATACATTTCGTCTTTCTCTAGACATATTATAGAAACTCTGTTCTTCATCATCATCAACATTCCAGCCGGAAGACGTCCGCTGTTGTATACTTATCTTAATAGTGCCGTATAATGCCACGTGCATCCAATAGCACTCCTGCAAGCTGCACCAGATCTGTTCACCTGATCAAAGAGTAGGGATTATTACAAGTAAAGAGAGATAACTTCATGCAAATTCTAACTTACAACGCCGCTAACGTTCATAATAGCTTGCACGGCACGGATGATGCGTCTTTCGTTATATTAGCTTACCGTGATTATGGGCGCTCATAACGAATCAAAATGCATCTTAAGTCCGCACCCCGAGAGTCTGTATTACTTCACCCGTCATGCACCTTTATAAAAGCCGCTCCTGTTGTAGGGTTGGGAGTTGTGAGAAAACAAATAAAATTCATTAACCTTCGATATTAATTGGTAATAGAACACTGTGTTCTATTACCAATTAATATCAACACACTAAGGTGTAGTGTAATGTACTACATTACTGATATGCTATGGAGTTAGGTTATAGGTACTACCTATTTATACTTTATTAACCTGGTGAAGATCATCTGTTAATCTTAGTTGTGAACTAAAAAAAGTGAACGGGAAAACGACGCTGCTAATAACAGTGGAAAGAGAACTGAAGAAAAAAGATTAAACCGAAAATTACACGAGAAAGGGCGTCAGATATAAAGCGAACAGTGGTACATATCTTGCATACCTACCACTGAGTTTATATACTTTAAGTAAAAAAATGATATCTCGGAAACGGCTCTAACGATTTGGATGAAATAGTGTATTTAGATAATGTTTTACTTTCAAGTCTATCTAGCTAGGTGTCATCCCTGAGAAAATCCATTTGAACACAAAAAAAATGATTTAGTTTAGCTACTGACCAACAGATGGCGCTAGATAACTCGACGCCCACCCAGGCACTCTTTTATAATAATAACAAATTAACCTTCGGCAAAAACAATGGTAAAGTGGCACTTGTGCTATATTCTTTCCTGTATACTACAAATACTATTTATGTGTGCAGCATCAGTTTAAGGTAGCCTTGATGCCAAAAGTTCTGTCCAAAATCTGCAGGATTATTCAACTCTCCAAAATATCATCATCATAATATCAACCAAACGACGTCCACTGCTGGACGAAGGTCTCCCCATAAGAAGGCAGCGCAGGACTGGTTGTTGTGGATAATAACGGCCAGTCCTGCGCTGCCTGAATCCAGCGGCTTCCCCAGATCAAAAATAAACATAAATGTAATACACTTTATTTAAAAACGTAAACACAATTCATAAACGTGTTGAAAACTTGTTATTGTATGTCATTTTCATCGCCCGTTCCGCTCGCTGACGTAGGCAGCATGACTCGGGATAAAATGGCTTCTGACGGCATCCTGTGACATCACTACAGAACTTGTAACATTCATGGTGTTACTAAATTGATGTAGGACTCGCAACTGGGGCTTCTACTCGTCATACTGAACAACTTTTACCAGGAGACCCATAGTCAGTTCGCAAAGAAAATTTGAACTCATCATTCAAATCAGGTGATCGACTAACTTTGTGCATTTTCAACCGACATCCAAAACACACGTTTGTTACACGATGTCTTCGCAGATTGTGAACCGATTTTCATGATTCTTTTTTTATTCGATAGGATATGCACCAGAGTTAGCATGATGAGTTGGAAATTATATCAAAATCGGTGTAGTGGTTTTTAAGAAAATTAACAAAAACCAAAAGTAATAATGCAAAATTGTACTAATTTTTTGTGATGGAAGTCGGTTTTTAAGGTTCCGAAGTCAATTGAGAACCCTTATAGCATGGGTGGCCAACCGGTCGATCGCGATCGACTGGTCGATTGCGACTGTTAGTTCAATCGATCGTGGCAAGGCAAAAAATATAAATACGTAGAACAGACTGCGCAAAGTACCTAATAACTAACTGCTGCACGCATCATCTTGTATCTTTTTTCAATCGCCGTTCCGTCACGTTATTAATCCTCTCTTCTATGCAGTATAGCTCTCTTTCGATAATCCTATTAACGAAATAATTACGCTGCGCTACGACATATTTCTAAAAGCAAGACCATCCTTAGGTCTAGAATTCTAGGCATTGGTTTCCAACGAAAAATATCCAAATTTGAAGAAATGTGTTGAACAACTGCATTCGTGTTTTGGTTCAACATATTTATGTGAAGGGGATTGTATGAATTGAAACTCCATAGATTTGTTCGAAGTTCGACGTCAGAGCGAGACACATATAGTGAGATAGTTGCAGAGAGAGAGTATGGCGGTGATTGCCTTTATTTGTAAGATTTTATCTATCTCGCTATTAGTGGGATCATGGGTGACGGTTTATTTAGAAAAGGACAACAATACAAAAAATACTTAGAAACTAATTATAGACATGAACAATTAAAACAAAGGAACATAAGTGCTTAAAAAACATTATTTACAAATTGGAGGGTTTATTTCCTCTAGTCGCTTACAGTCTCCCCCTCGGTGCGCTTAATAGCACCCATAGTGATCGGGGTAGCGACGTTTTCTCTTGTGCTTTCGCCAGTTCGCATCTTGCGGTTTTTTCTTAACACGAGTTGCTATACGTGTTTTGTTTTCAAGCAGGTTTTTGAACAAGGCGATGTACTGCAGGAATCGGGCTGTGGCTCGTAAAAGGCGTAACCATGTAGAGCATCGCGTCGGATCGGGAGTAACAATGGTTACACGTCTAATCGTGTGGGTTGTAAGACGTTCTTCTCCGATTGTTACGGGTACAGTAGCGGATCGGTCAAGCGGCCATTCTGACTCGGACTTTCGTAGGAAGGCGGTGCCGGAAAACCATCTATGGCTTGAGTTGAAGTTTCCTGGGGTGCCGCGGGTTGCGTCGTCAGCCACGTTTTCTTTCGTGGGTACCCATCTCCACTCATCGGATTTGGTATGATCTTCCATCTCGGCTAGCCGGTGAGCTACGAACATCTTGAACGTGCGTGGGTCGGACTTGGCAAGAACGGTGCGTGAGTCGGACCAGTATAATCTTCTCTTTATTTTCTTATCCATTTCTGTCTGTATGGTGGCGTATGCTTTTTCACTGGCATCGCAGAACATGTGTAGAGCCGCCTCTTGGTTCGTTTGCGATACGCATCTTGGTATATACAAACTAGTTAGTTCGTGTAGGTGCGATAGCCATGCGCGCCATTGCAGGTCTTGTGCGAGCTGCACGGGCTCGTCCCATCTGGCTCCCGTTCTCCACAGGTCTTGGATGAGCATCTTTCCTTGGACGAAAGTAGGTGAAGCAAGGCCTAGCGGGTCATATATTGACATCACAGCGCTAGTTATCTTCCTTTTGGTAGGCGCGCGTTGTCCTGTAAGCGCCTCTTCGGGCGTGTGTCGCATGTTTAAAGCGAAATTGAACGTATCTTCTTTTAAGTTTTCTCCCTTCGCTAGGGTTCTTATTTCCCTTTCAAAGCAGTCGCGCTGAACAATTTCGGAAAGCCTTTCTTCGGCGTTTTTTATTGTCTCTTCCGACATAGGCACAAGTTCGTTAGTGCGAGCGAGAGGGGTAGCGAGTGAGTCGGGTAGATTGTTTCTCATAGACGAGCGAGCGAGAGGTGTAGTGGGGTTGTGTATCTGTCCCTTTCTAGCGTGAGTTAAGTACCAAGCGCGACGCGTAGTAGGCGCGTAGTTCGTAGCAACTTCCGCGTAGCCGCTGTCTATCAAATTTTTCATTTGCTTTTCGTAGCTTCCTTTGAAGTTTTTATCCTTCTTCTTTTTCTTTTCTATGCCGAGCAGTCTTCGCAGAGCGTTGGGTCGGCTTTCAGGCATTCGTGTGTTGTCTGTCTTCCATAATAGCCCGGTTTCGAACCATCCTTCCTTGGGCACGTACTTGCAGGTGGACTTCAGTATTGTGAGAGCTCGTTCCTCCGGATCGTTCGCCGGTTTTCTAGACGCTATTCCGAGCGAATCGATGGTGAAATGTTCTTCTATGAGCTGCTCAACGGTGTCTTCGTGCGCACTGACATGTGTGAGGTGGTTGATGACTTGTATCGACCTTACAGGCTTTGTTATATTGGAGTTACAGCCATGAAGGACCCATCCTAGGGTCGTAAGCGAAGCGACGGGCCGAGACTTGCTTCCGCTGCGTACGTCTTGTGACACGATCAAGTGCCAGTTATCTTGCCCAATCAGCAGTGAAGGCTGGGCAGTGTCGTACGTGAGCTCGTAGGGCACGTCTTCCAGGTGTGGACAGTCATCCAGGTCTTTCTTCCTGACCGCTTGAGGTGCCAGTTCCAGCTTTTCTATTGTAGATGCGGTCATGTCTTCGTACTCGCGGCAGTAGAGTCCTCTTATTTTCAGTTCAAGCCGCCGGGAAGTAGCTTCCTTTAGTCTCTGTCCTCCCATTCCCTCGATGAACAGTTCCTCCTTAGGGCCCCGCGCGCCTATCTCGTCGGCTACGCTTTTCTCGATCAGCGTTACGGTGGAGCCCTCGTCGAGAAGAGCGAAGAGTTTCTTTGTTCCCGTTGGACCCGAGATTTCTACTGGAGCGATCTTTAGGTAGGCCTTCGTGGCCACCAACGTGTTGACCGATGCAGTTTGCTTATCTTCTTTGTGTTCCTCCTGTTTTTCTTGCTTTTCAGGCGCTGAGTCTGCGTGCAGTAGCACGTGGTGGCCACGCCTACACTTGGAACACGGTTTCGCCTTGCAGTTGAAACCTCTGTGTTTTGCACTTCGTAAACAGCGAAAGCATACGTGAGTTTTTCTCACTATCTCCCATCTCTTTTCCACGTTAGCGTTTGTGAATATCGCGCAGCTCTTCAGTTGGTGGTCTCTTTCACACGCAGGGCAGGCGGCATCTTTTGTCTCTTTCTTTTGATTAGTAGCGAAGACGTGTTGCATCTCTCTTTCGCATGCTTCGTCCTCGTCACTCGTCGTTCTGCCGCAGTCGTAATCTGACTCGTAACTTGCTTCTTCGACCACTGCTGTAGCTGCGTTCACCCTTCGTGGTTTTCGTAATGCGCCGCCGTTGTTTGTTTCCCGCTTAACGCTCCCTGTGTCGTAAGCTTCAAACTGGTCGGCTATCTTGTTCAGGAATGTTGACAACGCGAGTAGTATGGGTTGCTCCTCGTCCAAAGCTCGATAATCGAACCACCGGAACCGTATGATGGGGCTCATCTTCTCAATGATTTTCTCAGACAAATCGCTCGAGTGTAGAAAGTTGGTCTTCTTCATCTGGACGATGGTGGCTACTGTGTTGGCTACAACACCTGCAAATTGCACTATTTCTCGTGCGTCGTCCGTCAACGGGCGTAATTTGTCGATATTTGCCATCTCGTTCTTTATGAGGTATGATGGGCGGCCGAATCGTCGTTCCAGGGCGGTGAGGATGTCTTCTGGGTCGCTCGCTGTGTAGAGCCTGCCTTTGATTGCCTCTCTCGCTCTACCCTGTACAGCGTGCCGTAGCCTTGCGACATTTTCTATGCCGCTGAAGTACGACTCCGTGTCCCGGTAAGTGGCGCGGAATGCGATCCACTCGTTTGGGTTCCCGTTGAAGGAGTGCAGCTCTGCTATATAGCGCGGCGCGGTCTTCGGTCTGTTGCCCGTGGTACTCGCTTTGATAGCTTCCATTATGGCGTTTGCCAAAGAACTTTCCGTGTCCTTTTTCCTTTCTTCCTTAGGAGCCGGTCGGGGCGCGCTCTCCTCACGCTTCTCCCCTGCCGCCGGCTGCGGCAATATGGCCTCCACTCCAGTAGCAATGTGTGCGTGTTGTCCGACCCACTGGTCTACTCTCTCGTTGATGGTAATGATTTCTTCGTCAGACTCGGAGTCGGAGTTCACCTGCAGTAGTTCCAGACGTAGCCGAGCGCAGTCGGCAGCGGCGCGCGCCTTTTCCAGGTTGAGCTGTTCTAGCTCTAGTTGGGCTTGTAGTTCGGCCCTGCGGCGCCCCGCTATTGACTTTCCTCCTCTCGACTTGGTTAGGACGGGCATCACTGAAGTGAGCTTTGGTGTGTCTGTGCAATCCTTCGCAACCTTCTCTTTCTCTTGTATAGGTGCGTCTCCCTCTCGCGGCGGTTGTTCCTCAACGCCGGTCTTGTTCTCGCTCATCGTCCGATCCGTCGCGTTCGTTGTTGTGCTAGTAGCTGTAGATTCGGTGCCTGATTCCGTAGATACCGTGCCCGATTCCGTAGATACCGTACCCGATTCCGTCTCGCTCGTTGTGTTCCCACTACCCGACTTATCAGTTCCCTCGCTTTCTCCCCTTTGCGACCTCGTCTTCATCTCACTGCTACCGAACCGGCTCTTCTGCACGGAACGGTGCGATGAAGAAGCTACCTTGAAAAAGGCCGCCCCACCGCGTACTAAGCCTTGAAAAAGACTGCGGCAGTTACTCCTGCAAGGTTATTGCTGGAGCCTAAATACTCACTAGGAAACTTATGAATTCAGAAACTTTGAGGTCAGAAACTATATGACGGTTGACGGTTGGGTGTCTTCTTTGCCAGCGGTGACCTCTCGACGGTGCGTGGACTCGATGATGCTCTGCTCTGAACGCCGCTGTCCTCTTCTAACCTCGAAGTCAGCTTGCCCGAAGTGAACCTTCTTATTTGAAGATCTTCTATATTGATTCTTCTGTTCTTCGATAATGAATCTTCTGTTCTTCGATAATGAATATTCTTTCTTCTATAATGAATCTTCTTTCTTCGATAATGAATATTCTTTCTTCGATAATGAATCTTCTTTCTTCTTTACTGACTTCTTTCTTCCATGTGCTGTTTCATTCTTCTAAATCCGGCACTCGATGGACCAAAACTGAAGGGGATTGTATGAATTGAAACTCCATAGATTTGTTCGAAGTTCGACGTCAGAGCGAGACACATATAGTGAGATAGTTGCAGAGAGAGAGTATGGCGGTGATTGCCTTTATTTGTAAGATTTTATCTATCTCGCTATTAGTGGGATCATGGGTGACGGTTTATTTAGAAAAGGACAACAATACAAAAAATACTTAGAAACTAATTATAGACATGAACAATTAAAACAAAGGAACATAAGTGCTTAAAAAACATTATTTACAAATTGGAGGGTTTATTTCCTCTAGTCGCTTACATTATGTGTGTCAGCATTTTCCTACTTAAAACAAACAAAAAAAACACCTTTCTCGCTTGATAGACGCTCACACATTAGATTCCTTAAAAGGTTACCAGTTTCCAACTACAAACCGGATTTTGCTAATCTAGCGAAAGATGCTCAAACGCAATGCTCACACTAATATAAATAAGTAGTTACTAATAATAATATTCATTTTTATATTTTCCCTCTTATTAAAATAAAAAATACTACATAATTGTGTACTGCACTATGCTGTATCATTTAAGATTTCAAGAAGTATGTAATTGGTAGATCGCACTGGGTGTAGTCAGTGAACAGTAGATTTTGGGTCTCACCAAATTGGCCATCCCTGCCTTATAGTTTCGCCATGTCTGTCCGCGGCTTAGCTCAGAGACTATAAGTACTAAAAAGCTGTAATTTGGCATAAGTATGCATACTTTTATCGCCGACGAAGTTGTACAATGAAATAAAATAAAAAAATTTTGCTCCCTCCCTCCCTCGCCTACATGTAAAGAGGGGGTTAATTTTTTTCGTTGACGTACCCTATCGTGTGGGGTGTTGTTGAGTGTGTCTCAAAACTACTGAGGTGAGGATTTTTCCTTACCGGGAAGGGATCGGTTTGCGAAATATTTAAGCTTTAAAGTGCTAATTTTTGTTAGAGTCAAATGTCCCCCTCCCTAAACTGCTATTTAGGGTTCAGGACATCTCATTTTTTTAAAAGTAGGAAAAAAATCAATTGAAACGGAAAACTATCATGGCTAAGTAGGCTTTCTTAGTTTAGCAGTAATACTCGTTTAACTTAAGGTGTGCAGTTGGATAAAGTTCATAGATTTTCCATACAAAACAATATATTAGCAACTGCAAATATAATTTTGTTTTTTAAAATATATATTTATTTTTTGAAAAGACTACGGAAGCCTACTTTGCGCGAGTCCGACTCGCACTGGGCCGGTTTTTTTTGGGTGTCAATTAAATGGTTAGCATAGTATTGTTATTTCTGTGAGCAGAAAAATATAATCGGTGAGCAGAAATAGCTAATTGGTCAGCAACTCATGGTCAGCAAACATTTCAAAATCAATCAGCAATTTATGTCATTCTGGATGGCTGTAATTATTTTAAACATCCCCGTACTACACTCTTCCTACAGTGTTGAGTGGTCGACGGAGCCCCTTCGGGGCTCCTACTTCTGTGTTCTCATGTTAAACCTAACACTACGACTGTGCGGGGAGGCGAGCTTAGCTCGCCTCCCCGCACAGTCTCCGAACCTAACGGATCCGAGTCGGGGTGCTCCGCAAGTCCGAGCTCGCTTCGCTCGCTCCCGCTTCCATTTAGAACTCCCCGTACCACACTCTTCCTACAGTGTTTTCTGCCGCTCAATCATGAAATCTTGCCGCTCAAGTAGTTATTTTGCGGACTGAATGTTTATTATGCATTTCAAATATATATGTATCTTTTTTTTTGTTTTTTTATATTTTAACGTGTTTAATGAGAAAGTTGTTCAGTAGGATGAGTAGAAGCCCCAGTTAACGGGTCCTACATTAATTTTGTTGTATACCCGTATCAAAGTATATATATTAGTACTCCCATATACGCGACAACCATATCTTTTTAACGCCAAGCTAAGGAAAAACACGGCAACTGTCTAAAGTATCTTTCATTATAATTTTCCAACAATGTAAACGAAACATTTTATCATCACACTGGCTATGATTATAATAGTTGAAGGTCGATGATAGTGCGACTAGCATAAACATAAAAACATAACATAACAAACCATACTTTAACGATAAACGATTTAGTGCCAATTTCAAGTAGTGATATTTATTTACATTGTTGGAAAATTCTAATGAAGGTTCTTTACATAATATTTACTTCGCTGGCTCAGCGACCCGATTAGGATCTTGGCCTCCGACACTTTCTTCTGTCCTTCACCACTTTGTGGCAACCGGCTCTTTGGTTCAGATCCTTTTGCACTTCGTATATGAAAAACTGTCGTTTACACATTTATTTGGATAGATGGCACCACAAGCCATTGTGATGTGCGCGAGTTCTTAAATAGTCAAAAATTTCGCAACTAAGATCATCTACATAATACACAGCCGAATGATTAGCGCTCAAGTGGTAACAATCCGGAATGCGCGATTACGAAACCAGTCGAACAGTTCGCTAGGGGCGCTCGCTGTCTTATTTGAAAGAGTGACTAATCTATTTACCGATGTGTATAGGTACTCTTTGCACTTCGTCATTCCTGGGGCGTCCACCAATCAACAGTCTACATAGTGGTGGAAAATTCAAAATTGTAGTAGCGCTGGCTGAAAATAGTTTATTACTTTGCATCATCATTCATTACGCAGCTGTTAGCTACGATTGAGGCGAAAATGATGCATACAAAGCTTTCCTTCATTATGATGTCGATGGAAACTCACGCCAATGTCTACTTTACTCTCGAACTTGTTTTTCTGTTGCAATAGATTATTATTAGTTGCATTTGAGTAATAGTAGGTAATCTTTCAAGACTTAAATGATCTTAATCATATTTCGATATATGTTTAGATTACCAAATGTTAAGCTTTAGAGTGGTGTTTTTAGAGCCCATGTCCCCACCCCTACTAGCTAAACCGCTATTTCAGGATATTTTAAAACTATTAGATATGCCTACCATATCCACTTATTAATTTTTCCGATAAATCGATTTAAGCTTTAAAGTAGAGTTTTTTTCCGCACCCCCTACTAGCTAAACCGTTATTTCAGGAAATCTGAAAACTAATGGATATGGTAAAGCTTATAATTTATTTAAAAGGAAAATTATCACGCCCTAGTAGGAAGCTGTCTAAGTTAAGGAATAATAGTTGACCAAATTATTATTTTAAAATAAAATAAACAAATGATGGCCGAATTTAGTTTTGTATGAAAACACGTATACGACAATAAAATTGAACTTAAGAATTTAATTGAAAAAACAAAAACGTATAAACTGAGCTTTTGTTCTGACTAACAACCTATAAAACATTGGTCAAAATCGGTTAACATTTAGGAGCTGAAAACCACTAACGCCGTTTGTATGAAAATTCGTAGTTTTACAGTTCTCTTAAGCCTCAGTCGATAAGGCCATTTCAGAGGCCATGTAGGCGGCTTGAAACTTCTTACAATGGGATTTCCCGCTAGCCCTAAAACCTCCACAAATCCGGGCTTGTTTTCTGTGAGTGGAATATAGCCACAGTCTAAAGAATCCATACAGTCGTCCAACAACGGAGACGTCTAGACAGGGCAATCGTGCGGGGGCCGAGGGGCGGGACCGTCACTGACCACTGACCAGTGACTAGTGATGTCGGCTTTGTAAGACATCAAAGGCTTTGGACTACTCTTACACTGTGGTATGGTCTTATATTCCCGAGATATGGGAACATACCATTCTTTTTATTCTATTTACGATCTGTTTTTATACTATTTTTTTTTGTTTTTATGTTTTCAAAATTTAAACTTTTTCCATTCTGACGTATTCTTACCTTCATCATATCACATACCTTTTTTTTGCATATTATATTTATCTAAATCAAAGTGCTGGAGGTAAAAGCATATTTTCATTTAATTAGTTGAAGCAAGGGGAGGTCCCTTGCTATCCATTTTGTTATTTTCAGAAGCTTAATATATTTATTTTTATTATTAACTTGCCGTGTTAGTTAGTTTGGGACAAATCTTGAAAGCTGAATTACGACCACTTCCCGGTTTCCAATACTGCTAAAATTGCATTAAAAGTTTGGAGAACAGTACATGTTTACCTAAGTGACGTCATTCTAAATCCAATATGGTGGACTCCAAAAGAGGGTGGCCCAGTTATTTTTATGCACCCCCATGACTTAGGTATCAAATAAAAGAGTTTGGGATCATTCAACAATTACGTGATCACCGGAAGGGGGGGGGGGGCGGTCAGATGCTTGTATATACATCTGGAACGGGATTTCCCCTGCTATAGACAAACTGTGGAGGAATAGTCTGTATTTACTTAATAATTTTATTTAAAAATGACAGTATATTAATATTAAAATGTGTAGTTACATGTTGCATTTTGACAAACACACCCTCTTCCCAAATTTAGGTCATTTAAGACTCATAGAAACATGACATACGTGTCAGTGTTAATAAACAGCAAACATTTTAAGCACGGACGAAGATTACGTAATCAAGGCGAGGGGGGGGGGGTTAAAAAACAAAAGATTACGCTGTGATCACATAGGGGGGGGGGGGGGTTAAAAAAACGGCCAAAAATGATCACGTAATTGTTGAACGATCCCTTTGCTAAGAAAAATACGAAATAGTTAAAATTATTTTCAAATTAAGAAGGACAAAGGACGGAGGGCGGCTAGGGATGGCCTTCTTAAACCTTATACCACAAAGTTATTAGGTTTTTGAAAATTTTTATTCAATTAGTTGAACCCTTCCTCTGCCCTCCATTTTTTTTTATCGTGCGAGTCGGAGAGCGGCCCAGCATGCTATAGGTTATTAACCTCCCAAGTCTGGGACGTTTAGCTTTTAACTTATACTATACTTACTTACACATGAATAATTTAGTTAGTATATCTGTTAGTGGGCGTTAATGACGTACAGTCACTAAATTAAACATACAAAAAATTTTAACATATGAAGCACTCTACCACAGCATTACAATTAGGCAATATCGCAATACTGTGACTCTATATTACGCAATAGAATATCCAATTATATTTGTGATATAAGCCGTTTGTTTTTTACTGCATTACCGTCGCCAACGACCAACTTTGTAAACACTTTGTACTTCAATTAAGGATTTTACTATCGAAAATAAAAATGTTTTGTAATTTACAGGATATGAGGAGTGATTTTGATTTCGTCGAATTCTATTTTAATACACAGACTAAAGAAAAAATATGGTAATGCATTTATTTTCTAGTTGTAACCATTTTAATCATAACAACGAACGATAATTTATGAACTTTTTAACAAAATAATATAAAATGAATTTGTTTTTTTACTTTTTGGAAATTCCTCTTATTTTGTTTATAATGAATTAGCTTTTGCCAGCGGCTTCGCTCGCGTGAACATAGTTTCTATGACTGTTTTCAAGGGTGCGCAGTGCAAAAAGTAGCCTATATGTTAATCCAGGTCCTAATCTGTCCAACTTCCAATTGTCATTCAGATCCGTTTACCTGTAGAGGCGTGAAAGAATAACATACATACATACGTACAAACTTTCGCGTTTATAATATTACTAAGGATAGTATGGATTAAAAACGACAATTTTCGCACGATTCATCAACAGCAATTGACGTAACAGCCACGTTACAGTACGAGCTGACAAGAACTTTATCTCCAAGCTATTTAGTTCGATGTTTGAATTTTAGGGACGGAGACGCCTTAAAGGTTGTGTCTGATATCCAAAAACACCGTGGTGTGGACAGGACAATGACCTAACTATATTGTTCTATGAAAATATACAATTACCCTAGGATTGTTGGAGACCCTATGTCCGTTGGTTGTAATGATGATGATGATACTGGAAAAAAGGTTCTAGTTGCAAATTGGGATTGAGCTAAATCAGTGGGAGAGGCCTTTGTTTATCAGTCAACGTCTTCCGTTCGAAATGATAATGTAAGAGTTTAAGGCTTGTACATGGGCTAGCGACCTTGAGGGTCTGGGCGGAGCTCTATATCTCTCCCCGCACCACCCGCACCATAACATCGCGCGCGCTGCGTAGGTATACAGCCACACCAGAGTCATAGAGTAATAAAATTACAGAGACTTACACAGACACAAATAGCATCTTCTTTCTACGTACACGGGGTGTACTTAACGTAATAAGTCTTCAAGCGTAAAGGCAAAAAAAAAATATTACAGCCATGCTGTGCATACTTTTTCGCAAAGCTGTCACTGTCTGGTGTAGTCGGGAATACACAAAACAACGATAACCATTACGTTTACCTAGTAGCAATAAAAATTGGTGAATACATCCAAATTTTACACATAATTTGGGTTTGTATGGGAGGTGAAATGACAACTAAAAGATTCCATCATGGTAGAGTATCGAAATGACATTTAGTTTGACACATTTGTTCACAAGCAACGCCCCTCTTGTGTGAAAATATATTTTTCAATACAGTTGCTCCAAAAATGGTACTTTATGTGCTAGTTTACTATGCGCAATTTTTTTTTACCGCACACGTGCTTTTGCCACGTTGCCACTTTTTTTTATTTGTAGTTCTGAGAAACAATACATTTCAAGCAATTAAAAAAAGAGAATAACCAGAGATAATGAATCTTCTTTAATATTCTTGATATGAGAATTTTTAAAGAGATTGGTTGTTTCCACAGAATAGAAGAATCATATTTTTTTTCTTATCTGTGGTTGTTTCTCTGTGGGGTTAGTAGTGGGTTAGTACTTAGTACATAACGTTAGCTAACTAGATTCTCTTTGGGTTATATCTTTGTGAAGAAAGGAGAATAAATATGAATAAAGCGCATAGGTCATCTTTTCCAAGGAGGTTTTAATGCTTACAATAATAATATATCCCAAGCTATTGATATTTATCTAGGATAATATTTAAAAAAACTAACGCATTCGTACGTGTGCCTAGCTAAATTATATATGGCGTAATTTTCGTAAAACTGAATTGAGTTGTTTGAGTTGTGAAAACGAGTAAAATTATGAATAGTTAATATAATATGTGTAATAAAAATATACATATGTACGTGTATAATAAAAATAGAGTGAGATTACTCCCCGGACATTTTAAATGAGCCACAAGTCGCGTAAAATGAACTTTGATTGCCGAAACCTTGATAGGTATGTACCCATGTATTTTGTTTTTCTGTCACGGTATTTTTTTTATTTATCTGTTTTCTCACAACTGTATTAAAAAACGTCGCATGATACATGGGTGAGAAAGGAAATGACAAACTCGTTAAAATAAAAAACAACAGTGACAGAAAAATAAAATACATAGGTACTATCAAGGTTTCGCCAACCACAGTTCATTTTACGCGAATTTTGGCTTTTTATGTCCGGGGAGTAATATCACTTTGTTTTTCCTTATATATAAGTATATTTTTTATTGCTCGTATATTCATATAATTTTGTTTGTATTCTAAGCAACACAATTCAGTTTACAAAATTTGCGCCATATTCAATTTAGTTATAAGCACACGTACGCATGCGTAAGTTTTTTTTAATATTAATATAAGTAGATTACAATAAGGCTTGGAATAAAATTCATGTAATCATTAAAACCTCCTTGGAAAAGATGACCTATTCCTTCCTGTTACCTATGCGCTTCATTCATATTTATTATTCTTTCTCACAAAGATATAACCCAAGGAGAATCTAATCTGCTAGTGTTATGTACTAACTTCACGGAATTACAACCAGTCTCTTTTAAAATTCTTCTTTTAAAAGTCTTAAAGAAGATTCTGTATCTTTGGTTATTTTTTTTTTATTTACTAGAAATGTCTTGTTCCTCTGAGCTAGAAATTAAAAAAAGTGGTAAAGTAAAAGCACATGTGCGGTAAAATCAATTTTGCGCACACTTGACTGGCATATAAAGTACCACTTTTCGAGCAACTGTAGTGAAAATTACTATGTCGATCTTCCATGCGTATACACGACAAACGAAGTGCGAGGACATGCAATAAATTTATCGATTATTTTCATATCTGGCTGGTTACAAGTTACAGAGCGGAGAGGTACTGCAATTAAATAAAATCAACGGTATGTAGAAATTAAAATGTTATAAAAAGGTAGTAATTAGGACCGTTTCGGGCTTTTTATCTGCGGCTTATACTGATCTCAAAAGTTTTTATTTGTTTTGTATTTAAATTTTAAAATCACTGTACTTGATAGGTGATACAAAACAATGTAATTAGACTTGTGGTTAAAATTTAAATCTTTGGAATTCATCAATCTTAGGACTCATGAAACTCCTTAATTCTCCTAAGAACCTATAAAATCTAAAATAGCTTAAGTAGCTCGTAGAATATATTAAGGCCGTTGTGGTAGTAAAGTTCTCGAGTGGCACTCACCACAAGAGACACCGTGCATCGCATTAAAAATGACTGGTCTTGCGTTGCCCGCATTCAGCGACTTTCCGCGACCTTCACCAGGTCGTCGGTCCACCGAGTAGGCTTTTCTACATTTCATCTTCCAGTACCCGGTCTCCACTCGAGAACATCACTGTCCCAACGATCATGTGTTCTACGAGCATGTGCCTGGCAATATAGCTGATAGATCAGATGGCCGTTGGGATAGTAAAGTTCTCGAGTGCCGACCGTACACCAGAAGACGTACTGTGCACCGTACGGTCACCTGTTCTACGAGCTATGTGCCGCACATAGCTCGTAAAACAGATGGCCGTTTGAGTAGTAAAGTTCTCGAGTGGCAACCAAGCATCAGAAGATGCACCGCACAACGCATTAGATACGACTAGTTCTGCGTTGCTCGCATCCAGAGGCTTCTCGTGACCTTCAGCAGGTCTTCGTCGGTCCTCCAAGTGGGAGGCCTGCCTACGCTACGTCTTCCGATGTACGGTCATTACTTGAGAACTTTGTTACCCCAATGGCCATCTCTTCTACGAGATATATGCCTAGAACAGAATATGATCGTTGGGGCAGCAAAGTTCTCGAGTAGCGAGAGTGCACCTAAAGACGCAACGCGCACCACATTGGAAATAACCTATCCTGAGTTATTCGAACCCAGTGGCTTCCCGCGACCTTCACCAGGTGGTTGGTCAACCGAGTGTAAGGCCTGCCTATGTTAGGTCTTCCAGTGCGCAGTCGCCACTCGAGAACTTTACTGCACCAACGGTCATCTGTTCTACGAGCTATGTGCCAGACCGGGCATTCTCAATGCAGTACACGGTGCGAATTCTGGTAAGCGGTCGTTACTCGAGAACTTTGCTGCCCTAACGATCATCAGTTCTAGTCATATATCTCGTAAAACATATGGCCGTTGGAGCAGCAAAGTTCTCAAGTGGTAACCACACACCGGAAGATGTAGCATAAGCAAGCCTCCCATTTGGTGGACCGACGACCTGCTAAAGTCGCGGAAAGCCGCTAGATCTTTGTGCTGGCTTATACGATTTCGATGATTATTATTTTTTGAATAGGGTATAATAAAGCTCGGGTAGATTTTAAGCAACAAAAACTGTAAAACAAAAACTTTGTATCAAAAATATTTAACAAAGAAAACTGAAAAGCGTAAATTAAAAAATAAAAAGAATCTAATGTAGATAACCAAATATGTTCATGAAATACTCTCTGCCCGTTAAACTACACTATGTACACAAAAAACCCAATATTTTATTTTTATTCGAGAGCTCCCGCAAAGCAGCACAGGTCCGTCTAGCATCGCGACCCGCCCCGCACTGATTTTTAGGACGAGCGCGGGGAACGACTTGAGAACGGTTGGAATTTTACCCGAAATCAGATGGTTTTAAAATATTTATAAATAAAATACAATAAATATTCAAAAAGTGAGAAATCAGCATCACTCTAGATTGTTTTTTGAGTTATATCATAAATTTTCAAACTGTTCTGTTAAAAATTGCAGCAGTAAAATGGTTACAACTGAAAAAAATGGGGGTGTATTAGATAATTTTTTTCTAAGGTTCTGAAAAATAAAATCGAATTCTGTGAAATCTACATCACTCCTTATATCTTGAAGATTATTATGTATTTTTTTCTGGTAGAAATATGCTATGGTTAACGAATAAAATGGTTACAAAATTCTTCAGTTTTAGAGGTTTTTCGAAGGACAAGCCTTAATCATAAATTCATCTTATCGTAAAGTCATATTGTTCTATGAAAATATACAATTACCCTAGGATTGTTGGAGACCCTATGTCCGTTGGTTGTAATGATGATGATGATACTGGAAAAAAGGTTCTAGTTGCAAATTGGGATTGCGCTAAATCAGTGGGAGAGGCCTTTGTTTATCAGTCAACGTCTTCCGTTCGAAATGATAATGTAAGAGTTTAATCATAAATTCATCTTATCGTAAAGTCAGAAATACTCCCCCCTGGACACAACCCTTCCTGGCCAACGCCGGAAGTCTTTAAGCAGACTCCGGATTCAAGTTGGCCGGTGCAAGGACAGCTACAGCTGAGATAGCATGTATTATCTGTACCTCTCCCTAGAGTGTAGCACACCTTTTGTCCTGTCCTGCGTGTCCTAGCGTACGTACGTGGACCTGTACAGTGCAACCGACAATGCGTTCTTAGTGTCAGAGTAGGTATACTGGTTTGAAAAAAATTGAGCCGAAGGATCCCCAGATCATAAATTTTGTGTCCAATGTAATAATGGTTTTAGGATGCTGTGGGGCGGCCACGCTACCTAAGTATGTATATATATAATATATATTAGTACTAACTAACATACAGTATGGACACTCCCTGCCGCTCTCTAGATTGCGACCTCACCCCCTCGTCACCGAGATTTATAAAGTGGTTGTAGAACGTATAGGATATCATGGTTTTCATGCCATTTTGCGCAAACGGACAGCCTCTTTGCGTTACTATCAATCAATATTACCGGACCGTGTTGTCTAACATAATAAATATACCAGTAATAGGGTCCCGTTAGACATCAACTCCTAGGTATATAAACGTATTTATGTTCCTATAACTTATTTACAATCCCGATTGCGTTGGGGAATCTTGGTGATGTATAATATTAATAGTAATAAATAACAATCCCCTTGCAGGTCGCAAGTTATCCAGAGGCATATCCAGGGCCACAGACAACGAGGGTCTGGTGTGGGCCCTTCGGAGCAACACGGACCCTGAGCCAAACACACTCAGCTCGGACCACATATTGCTACTTCCAGATATATCCGTCTACCCGCCAGATTTCAGGTAAGTTGCCTTTCAATTCTGTTTAAGAAATTTCTAGTTAGAGCATTCTGTCTCACAACACTAAACCTAACTATGTATCTGCAGTTTACATTTAACACTATTCTCGTACTCGGTGGATTTCTCGAAGCTCCCGTAATAAGAGTCTAATATAAAGAATTAAAGCAAAGTAGTTGATCAACCAATTCCAATGCAGCCAAAGAATTTAATAATATTATCCATAAAGTAACCGACATAGCTCTCAGAATTGCTAAACTTAAGTGGCAGTGGGCGGATTTTGTAGAACAGATGGCCGTTGGGGCAATAAAGTTCTCGAGTGGTGACCGCGCACCGGAAAACGTAGTGTAGGCAGGCCTCCCAATCGGTGGACCGATGACATGGTGAAGGTCGCGGGAAGCCGCTGTATGCGGGCAGCGCAGAACCGGTCGTCGTAGAAATCCTTGAGGTAGGCCTATGTCCAGCTGTAGACGTCCTTCGGCTGATTTATGATGATCGATATGAACTTTATGTAAAGAACAGAATGTGCCACGATGCTAAGCAGCGCCGCATTCACAACTCAGTTGAGCAACATAATCCAGCTCACCTGTGGAAGTTCCCCAAAACTCTTGGAGTTGATAAATCGTCCAATGCTAATGAGTCTTCGTTTGTTTTTTGACTTGAATGTGTTTAATTCTCACTTTTCCAATCCTCCTTTATGTTTAGATATTACCCACGTCAAAAATTCCACCCTTTAATATCTCTCTAATTTACCACTTCATCACAAGAACTGCATTGACTATAAACTCAATTTACGTTGAGTAAAGTGTCTCCCAATGATGTGAAGAAATCTCTTTTTTCTATTTCTCCCACAGCGATTGGAGCTGATGAGCTTAGTTCCCAGAGATGTTTAACATTCTCGTAGACGAACTCCTTCCTTGTCTCACTCACATCTTCCCTTGGTGCTGGCTCCTTTCCTTGCTTATGGGAAAAAAACGCATATTATTCCCTTGCCTAAAACATCTAACCCAGCGTCACCTACCCACTTTTGCCCAATCTCTATTCTTCGTTTTCTGTCTAAGGTTCTTGAGAGCATCGTCCATAAACAACTCTTTTACTTTCTCAATACTAATAATAACTTCTTAAGTACCTTTCAATCTGGTTTCCGTTCTGGCCACAGTACTGTAACTGCCTTGCTTAAAGTTTGATTTGATATTCGTCAGCCCTTGGACAGAAAACAACTATTCATACTTACATTATTGGACTTTAGCAGCGCATTTAACTCAGTGGATTTTGTCATTTGACATGGAATTTTTCCTCTCATCATCCTTACTAATATTACAAACTAGTTTTTGCCCGCGGCTTCGCCCGCGTGGACATCGTTTTTGTGACTGACTTAGAGGGTGCATAATAATAATTACATAATTTTTCTCCACATCCCTCGGGAATTATGTCAGGATATGCACATTAGTAAATCCTGTCATTTCCCACCCCCTCAACCATCTCGGTGCAAAAAATCACACAATCCATTGTTCCGTTGCGATGTCAGTTAACCAAAAAAGAGTATATTTTCAGTTCTCTCGGGAATTGAATCGGGCTATGCTATTCTCACGGGATAAAAAGTAGTCTATGTCCTTCCTTGTGACACAGGCTACCTGCATGCCAAATTTCAAAAAAGAGTATATTTTCAGTTCTCTCGGGAATTGAATCGGGCTATGCTATTCTCACGGGATAAAAAGTAGTCTATGTCCTTCCTTGTGACACAGGCTACCTGCATGCCAAATTTCATTAAGATTGGTCAAGGCGTTGAAGCGTGAAAAGGTAACAAACAAACAAACACATTTTCACATTTATAGTATTAGTAAGGATGTGAAAATGTGTTTGTTTGTTTGTTACCTTTTCACGCTTCAACGCCTTGACCAATCTTTATGAAATTTGACATGCAGGTAGCCTGTGTCATGGGGAAGAACATAGGCTACTTTTTATCCTGGGAAAATAGCATAATCTGATGCAGTTCCTGAGGGAACTAAAAAAATACTCGATTGTTGTGATTTTTTGCACAGAGATGGTTGAGTAGGTGGGAACCGACATAATTTACTAATCACCCTTAAAGACGGTTATAAAAACGATATCCACGCGGGCGGAGCCGCGGGAAAAAGCTAGTATTATATAACTTTAGAAATTGTGCCTGGAATAAACTAGTTAATCCACGACTTAGACCTACAAAGTTGCGACTAAAATCACGTTGTTTCTCGAACGAATCCGCGGGCCTCTGAAAGTGATTTACAGCTGGTATATGTTTCTAATGTACTGTAGAGAATGGCAAAGAGCCAATTTACATTAGCCGGGCACGCAATCGACGGCTTGTACGATGAACTTGTGTTTTTGTTTACCACACCTTCGTCGGGCGTTTTTATCGATCAACAACGAAAGCCTGGAAGAACAAAGAAAGTTCATCTAGATATTGTCTAAATCTGAAACTCCGCTAGTTATTTCCGAGGATATAAAGTAACATAGATTTACTGTAGCACTGTTGGTCTCTATTAATCGGCTCTTGCCTCTTGCTCTCTATTATTTACCGATTGCTTTAACGGTGAAGGAAAAACATCGTGAGGAAACCTGCACACGCCTGCGATGAAACTTGAAGGTTGTGTGTGAAGTTGACCAACCCGCACTGGACCCGCGTGGTCGACTAAGGCCTGATCGCCCTAATGCAGGGTAGGCTCGAGACCCTCGGTGGGGACGTATATGAGCTGATATGATGAATCGGCTCTACCCATGTCACAAAGAAATAGAGGATAAAATTTATATTTTAACTATTTTATCACTTACCACACTTAAGAGGAAAGAATAGCACGCACTCTCCATAAAAAAGCGAAAATATTTTTCCACCTCTGAATACAATCCGATCGTAATCATTTTTAAATATGATTTGACACAATAAAACTTGGTTTACAAGTCCTTTTTCAATACAATTAATAAGTTCCATTCTATTTGTCGTTAAGTGTTTTCATACTTAACTAATTTAAGCCATTGTTTGTTTATTTTTAATTAATAATTTTAAAAAAACTTTTCCTATAATTCTAGCTTTTATTGTGTCAATAACATATTTAAAAATCATTATGATCGGATATCTCTCTGAATATAGAGCTGGAAAAATGTTTACTCTTTTTGTATGGAGAGTGCGTGCTATTAATTCCTCTTAAATCCCTCCGTAATCAACCAAATATTTTCACGCTAGTCAAGATGAAGGTTGGATATGGATAACAATTTCAGGGAATTTTTGATTGGTACAATAAAGAAATTATTGGAAGTACTTTTACCACAGATTACTAAATAGTTACTTCTTTTACACTCTTATCGTTTCCGTGTTTTACACCAAAAATGTATAATAGTTAAAGTCGATTCGCTTAGATAGTGTCACTCGCCCTTTGTGGATACCGACACAGCGCGTGCCGCTGCGGCACGTGTCAAAGATTGCCGCATCGACATTTAAAAAGGCTGACATACACATATTGATTCTGTAATCTTTAAATTGGCTATTACAGTAGATTTAATTCTTGCAGTTTGTTTAAACGAGTGACACTGTCTAACTAAATGAATCGTCTTTACTCATATAATCAATAATATTGCATTAGAAATACATAGAAACTATTACAAAATTTACATACAAACACACAAGGGTCACAGTGTAATGTATTCCAGAAAGACAACGACCCCATATAGTAGTTAGACGACACGCAGACGAAACAAAATATCTTGGTTCTTACCTTGATTACTTCTGGTTATTGCTCGTTTGGTTTGGCTGTGCACCAAGATTTTATGTGTCTAGCCAAGTCTAGTATAGTAATTGGTTCCGGGAATATCTTTACCGTTGCCCCAGAAGGCTAAATGAAGATATTGGAAAGAATTATGGCTAATTAGCCTTCCGCCCGCGGCTACGCCCGCGTTGTTTTCGATTTTCCCATAGGAATAAGACATTCTCCCGGGGTAAAAAGTAGCCTATGTTCTATCTTAGGACCTAACCTATATTTGTGCCAATTTTCATCCTGATCCGTCCAGTGGTGGAAGCGTGAAAGAGTCACAAACATCCATACATACAAACTTTCACATTATATTATTAGTAGGATTAGTACGATTTATAGTAAATTGTCAAAATATATTTACTGTTAAGTATTTAAGCATAGGTTATTATAAAGAAAAAGATTTATTTTTAATTTGTGGTTTAAACATACATATAAGTAGGTTCCTGTAAACACACATCCATCACTAAGACCAAATACTATACACATTACATGAGACGATACATAAAAGTATCTCTGAGTTCACCGACGTAGCTCCAATAAGTTGAAGAAGGAATGTGCTGGAAGAAGCGATAATCGAATAGAAAGATCTCGAGTAGCGACCGCGGGAAGACAAAGATGCGAAGACGCTAGAATCGCTAGATGTATGTTTCCTAGGATCGACGGTGTATTTACATCTTTCGGTTAAAAAGCAGAGAACAGTTGCTCAACGGAGCATCATCATCATCATATAAGCCGAAAAACGTCCACTGCTGGACAAAGGCCTCCGCCAGGGATTTCCACGACGAGCGGTCCTGCGCTGCCCGCATCCAGCGGCTTCCCGCGATCTATGTGCCCTACCCACTGCCACTTCAGTTTAGCGGTTCTGTGAGCTATGTCGGTTATATTGATTCTTTTGCGGATCTCCTCATTTCTGCAACTGACAACTTTTGCATACTCGTAAATGAATACTAATATTGTAAAGAGGTAAAGCTTGTAAGTAGGAGGTAATCTTCGAAACTACTTATCCTATTTACAAAATTCTTTCACTAATAATTAGAATGGAATTTCAGAATGGACATAGGCTAAAAAAAGCGCTTTCCACGAGGGCGAAGACGCGGGCACAGTATAATGATATGGCTTACAGTAGCGCAACGCCTTTGATCTCGCACGATGCGCCACCGGCGTAGGTACTAGCCCATATTATCCAGTTCAAATGCTGTTTGGATACGACTTTTTGGAATGGAGCGGCATACTTACATTGTATTCGTCACTCACGGGTTACGCGCTTTCCCGACAATGTTGCTAATGGTCAGTTGACGTCATAATATGCCGCTCCATTCCAAAAGCTCGTATCCTAACAGTTGGCACAGCCTGGTTAACTAGCGGAGTTTGCCAGGCTGTGGCCCGCCGCCCGCTGCCCCGCAAGTACCCTTCCGTTGTTATTCTGCGTAAGTACATTCGTTGCGATACTGTAAGCCACTATATTGTAATACTGTGACGCCGGCAATAGATAGTTGCATTATAAAAAACACCATATTGAGTTTGAGTCGCAAAACAGTCAATCAAATTAGCGCTCCATTCACACGGACGACCGCCGCCGGTCGTAAGACTCGGTGGGCTACGACTAAATGTTTGGGATTATAATATGGGATAATTTACGCTGAGCCGACACGACACTTTGCTTCTTGTTTTTTTTTAAACTAAATTATTAAAATAAATAAATAAACCTTTATTACGGAAACAATAATGAGTATTATTAATGATGTAAGTCTTATTGGCTATCCTTAACGAATAAAATAAAACTTAAATAAATACATAGTAACGACAGGCGACAATGCCACAGTATTACAATATAGTGCCTTACATTAGTGTAACGAATGAACTTACGCAGAGCAACGGAAGGGTACTTGCGGGGTTGCGGGGCACAGCTGGCTACAGGCTAGTACCAACGCCGTGGCGGCATCGTGCGACATCAAAGGCGTTGCGCTACTGTAAGCCATATCGTAATACTGTAACAATGCTATACAATAGACTACGATAGGACATAAAACGTGCATAAAACAAATCATTCACGTATTGCAAATATTTCATCAAGTCTGGTACACCATTATTCTAATATACAAATGTGGTACTAAATAAAGTGTAATGTTTATTGTTGATTTGTGTATGCCCGACTACAACAGACGGTGAAGGCTTTGCGAGAAAGTATGCACAGCGTGGCTATACACTGTATTTCTTGACACACCTAGTCAGCTAGTCTGTGTTTGACTGACACGGCCACTCCCTAAAGCAGAACCAATACAGTCTAATGTGGTCGGACAGAACCCTTTTAAGCAAATAAAGCGTGGTTAGCGTTGCCAGGCGTCCGGATAAAGCCGGACAGTGTTAGGCTTTTTGGATGCGTGTCCGGCCAAATTAGAAGGTGTCCGGCCTGTCCGGCTTTTTAGGTTTAATGATTTTTCCAGTCACCTGGACATTCGGGTGAGCGCTGTCGTATTTATGAGACTATGGCGGCGTTTCTTTGTCTGATTAGGACCTCGCTAAAGGCCAGTAAACATGACTGATTGATTTAGGCTTATCTAAAGCGGGCTTTAATTATTTAGAGTCCGGCTTTTTTACCCAAAAGTCCGGCTAAACTGGCAGGTATGTCCGGCTATTTAGTTTTAAGACCTGGCAACCCTATTCGTGTCTATAGTTCTAAAAGTACATACTGCAATAAGTACAATCCCTTTTAACTATCCTTAGTTGACGCTGGCCATTTGAGTTATTAGGGTTCCGTGCCCAAAGGTGAAAACTGGACCCTATTACATGCTATTACCAAAGTATAAATATTAGTACTATTATACAGTATGGACACTCACTGCCGCTCTCTAAATTGCGATCTCACTCCCTCGTCACCCAGATTGATATAGTTTGGTTGTCGAACGTATAGGATTTCGCCGCCATTTTGTTTGTTCCGTCATTCCTTTTTTGAAATGTCATTTCTGGTTCGTTGTATGAAGTGTCCAGGGTGTGCTATTACAAAGACTTCGCTGTCCGTTTGTCCGTCTGTCTGTCTGTCTGTCACCAGGTTGCATTTCATGAACCGTGATAGCTAGACAGTTGAAATTTTCACAGATAATGTATTTCTGTTGCCGCTATAACAACAAATACTAAAAATTAGAAAAAGTGAAAAAGAAGGGGGGGCTCCATAAAAAAATGTGTTTTTTTTATTTGAAGAAACTAGCGCCATCTAGTATGATGGTACGGAACCCTTTGTACTAGGACCATCTAGTATGATGGTACGGAACCATTGTGTGGTTCTGACTCGCCACTATGGCGTCGTGATTAAGCGCATGTCGCTCCGCATACAAAAACAAAATTTAATATCTAAACCGCTGTAGTATCTAAACGTAGTGACGTTGTGGCAGTAAAGGTAGTGTAAGCAGGCCTCCCACTCGGTGGACCGATGACCTGGTGAAGGTCGCGGGAAGCCGCTGGATGCGGGCAGCACAGAACCGGTCGTCGTGGAAATCCTTGGGGGAGGCCTATTTCCAGCAGTGGACGTCCTACGTTTGATATGATGATGATGATGAAACCGCTGTAGAAGACTTAAATAATCAAATAATGTGTGTCTACTATTTGTGTTAGTGCTGTTGAGTGCTAATTTCAAGTACCGCAAGGAGTTGCAGCTGGATCACAAGGATCTGAAACGGCACCGGTGTTCACATTTTTTTTATTATCTTTCAAAAACAAAGCTTAGGTCTAAAAAAGTTTGAATAAGCAAGATTGTCTTTAATATACTTATTTTGTGAATTTACCGGTAGCGTAATGGCAAGGGCCTCTACCTCCTGTCTACCTTAGGTCTTGGTTCGAATCCTGCCACGTACCAATGTGTTTTAGAATTTCGATTTCATATGTACGTTTATCCGACGCTCTTACGGTGAAGGAAAACATCGTGATTCCGACTTCGAGTTTCTTCGCAGGCTTGTAACCTGCACACGCCTGCAAAGAAACTCGAAGTGGGCCAACCCTAATTCAAGGTAGGCTCGAGCCCCTCGGCTGGCACGTATATGAGCTGATATGATGACTGCTAATCATTAGGATTATTTTTTATCATCCGGCACATCCCCTCTCGTATATCTACCAGATACGCTAGACTTCCAGGTTTATGATAATATAGCGTCCCCACTTACCTACCCTAGGGCATAACAGTGGGGGCCGCTATTCCTGCCAACACCATAAGGTGAAGACAAGGACCAGTTACGGTAGGTCTTGCCGTCAAGACGCTTGTCCTGGTACTCTGCAAGGCGAGTGCCTCGTGGAAGAGAACCACTACCTACTGTCCAGGTAGGGGAGACCGGGGGCAATAGTAATACTTTTTACAAAACAGTCGATAGCTCAGAATCTGCTTCACCTAGTGACCATTTGATCTTTTTCACATATTCTGTGGTTATTAATCTCACAAAAACCGTAAATAGAACGGATATAGCTTATCCCGGTTCTTTTACAGAAACATTTAAATGGACCCCTGTCCGATGTTACAATCGACCCCTGGTAAGGGGCAATTGTAATAAAAGTTACTGGTGAAATAAAAAAGTTATTTCTCATTTTAACAAAAAAACTATATCTTTAATTGAAGTCTTATTAGATTATCAATTAGTCTTTTCAAGAAGGACCATTAAATTTAACGTAAAGAGTATAAAGAATTAACCAGTATTGTACAAGACAGTTGTCATCATTATATCACATCATTACTAACATATTATTTGTGAGATCTGCTTAACACAAATAGTTCATTTTACATCTAGTTTTTAACAACAATCAACGAAGGCTAACATTTCGTAAGAATCACATATTAATCATCAAAAATAATTTCTATAGGAAAAGTAACGTTACAATTGACCCCTTGTTACAATTGACCCCAAACTTAAATTATAATAATTCTCATGAAAAAAACAAACACAAATATCAACTCCCTTTAGGCGGCACTGAAAAAAGCACTTAATCATCAAACAATATTTTTCTGTCCTGCACTGAAATGTTTTTACAAATTCTTTCATCACAGTGATCACATACAAAGTCTGGTTCTTGAGCCGTGCATTCTTTGTGTGCCCACATTTTGCAACGTGTGCATTGGATCCAAACTTCTCTTGGCCGGATAGTCCTTTAAAGTTCCACGCAAATAAAAAAAAAACAATCAGATTTTTTAGAACATTGTTAGATGCTACTGCTGCTGGTTAACTTTTTTTTCTTTTGCCTGTTTCTTTACCTCAAACCTTTCTTTTAGCTCTTTTTTTGCTATATTTCATTCACCATTTCACCAAACATTTCTGCAGAAGGTTTTTAACTACGACCTCTTTTGATTTCATCTTATGCCTGCTCATATAAGAGTACATCTTCCAATCTAAATTATTGATAAAAAAAATTAAATATGGTCATAGTATAGTCGGGTTCAAAAGTAATGTAGGGGTCAGTTGTTATATAACAATTGTCCCCAATTAATGAATTTCAATTGCCCCCTAATGTATGTTTTATATTTATATGGTCTAAAATCATTTTATTATGTGATTTAAGGATAAAATAGAACATAATTCGCTATTTTAAGAAATCACTTAACCCAATCAAGCAGAAAAAACTTTAAATTTCCTTACATTTATAGAACTATGGGCCTCTGAAATAAACGAAAAAAATTACGGGCGCCGAGTGAAATCACTAATTTGGCCGTGGACACGTCCGTTTGCTAGCGCGCGTGCCGGCGACTAGTGGGTGTGTAGGGATGCTTGGCGCGCTGTCCTGTACGAAAGTACGCACACATAAGTATTTTAGTTTTCGAATAATTTTAAATATTACTAACGTCCCCCGTTACTATTGCCCCCGGTCTACCCTAGGTCCCGGAGCTGTAGGCGCGCTCACCTCCCGCGGCTTTCGCTGCTGGCGGTTCGATCCCCGCTCGGGACGCCAGAGAAGCTGGCTCCCACATATCCGGTGTGGTACCGGAGCTGTAGGCACGCTCACTTCAAGGCGCTTTTCGCACATGTCCAGACTTACTCCTACGCGGCTGGATCGGCCGGAGCAGTACTAGCTTAGCTCTTCTTGCTGACCAGGCAAGTGCCGGAGATGCTTCCCTGCTAGTAGTTAAACCAGCAGTTCCGCTTAATGGACAACTCACGTGCCCCGCGTTGTTTTCGCCCATAGCCCACGTGGCCGGCTACGACAACACTAGTTGCGCGCGGGGAAGGACGCCTGGACGCAACGTGCTTGCCAGGCAACAAACATTGCCCAACCCCTGCAACTAACCACATACCACTACGAGTCCATGACCCAGTCGGGGGACTGACAAGCCAGAGTGCCGAAGGCGATAGATCCAACGGCAGGCAAGCGGTGGGCTACCCCCGACCCCGTAGTACCCTGATCCAAACAGCCAGACCCGTAGTTCCGGCTGCGAACTCCACCTAGCCGGGTAGCTCTAGGCAGAGTATCATCCGGCACAATTATAATTTAGTTGTAAAAAGTTATAAATAGGAAGACTGTCATTGATACACTTCTTCTTTTCGAATCGATGGTTTGTATGTCTGGCCACATAATAAGTCACTTCATAGTACGACCACTGCCTTAATCAAAATTACAGATGATGTTCGATCAGGTATGGATAACCAGCAGTTAACAGTGTTGACCCTGCTTGACTTTAGTAATGCATTCAATACGGTAGATCATGATATACTGCTTGGGATGCTACGTTCTCTTAACTTATCGCCATCGGCATCTGACTGGTTTCGTAGTTACTTGTGCGGGCGTCGTCAGCGTGTTCGCCTCGAGGATTCATACTCATCGTGGTGTAATACATGTGCCGGTGTCCCTCAAGGTGGCGTGCTCTCTCCTCTTCTCTTTTCCATATTTATAAATTATATTTCTCATAACTTGTCTTCATCCTACCACCTGTATGCCGACGATCTGCAAATCTATTCGCAGGCTCCAATACACAAATTGCATGATGCTATTAATAACACGAATATGGACCTCTTTTACATATCACAATGGAGTAAATCGTACGGTCTGCAGGTGAACCCTGCTAAGACTCAATGCATTATTTTGGATAGTCCTCATTTTATTTCGAGGGTGAATTTGGACCAATTGCCACATATAATGTTTGATGGACTAACTTTAGCCATACGGTTAAAAATCTCGGCGTTACGTTCGACACCACCCTTTCCTGGTCAGCTCATGTCTCCGAAGTCAGCAGAAAAGTATTTGCTTCTGTGCGATCCTTAAACCGTCTCCGCAATTTCCTTCCAAATGCTACTAAAATTGCACTCGCCCAGTCTCTTCTTCTTCCTATCCTCGACTATGCCGACTCCTGCTATCCTGACCTCAATGTCGACCTTTTAAATAAATTAGAGCGTATGCAGAACCTGGCGATTAGATTTATATATGGCCTACGAAAATATGATCACGTCTCTCAGTATCGGAAAGAACTAAAGTGGCTGTCTGTCCGCCGTCGTAGAGACGCACACGTTCTATCTCTTCTATATTCTTTATTATTTGGCCATAAATCTCCTACTTATCTTCAAACCCCTTTTCACTACTTGTTCTCTACACACAACCGACCGCTCCGTTCAGCGACTTCGCTCCGTTTGCATGTACCTCCACACTCTACTAAATTCTACTCCAATTCTTTCACTCTGCGTGCCATCCACTTGTGGAATTCCCTTCCAGATCCTATACAACGCTCTCCGTCACTTCCTATCTTTAAAACTCAAGTGAAACTCTACTTTCTGTCTCTGTAATTCTGTTCCTCCCTTCCGTGTTCTTTTTGTCGCTTCGCCATTTTGTAATTGTTCGAATTTGGTATAGGTATTATTATTTTTTCGTAATTTATCTATGAAATTTAAATATGTATTAATATATAATATTTATTTGTATGTATAGAATACATGTACATATATGTGTATATATATAAATATATATAGTTATATAATTGTTACATTATGTATTGAATAATAAAATTAGCATGTATTGTTTTATAATTAGTTAATTAAGTTGCTCATTTCTCTGCCCTTTTGTAAAATTAAGTATTTCGTGCTCTCCTGTAACTAAAGGTTGTCTGGAAGAGATTGCTTTTAGCAATAAGACCGCCTACTGTACACTTCATTATAATAACTATATGTATTAGCTTTACGAAATTGTTTTAGTGTACTATAAGTGTAAATAAATAAATAAAATAAGTGTATATTTTACTGGCCCAGTAGGTAGCCACGCGTCCGCCACTATCAGTGGCCCTCCAGAGGTTTTCTATTGTGAAGGTGTCGCCGGCACTCGGGGCAAGCCAATAAGTGTGTTGTAGGAACGGTGTGTTCCTACTCTTCGAGAGCAAAGGGGGATATCTCCGCCAGGCGAGGTGGTATGCTTTGGGTCCGACCGTGGACCGACCGTTGATGGATGATACTTGTATACGAGTATATACTCAGTGCTGAAGAAGTGTTTAGCGCGTTCTAGACGTCGTATTTCTTTTGTCCTCTCGTCGCTTTTGTTGAGGTTCAGGGCGGGTTGCTGCAGTTGCCGCCACAGTGTCATGATTTGTTTTTAGACTGACTCCACATGCATACTCTTCTCCGTCACAGAAACTCCACCGACACATATTCTCCCTACATTGACCAACTTGATTTAGTCTTAAGTTTGTTCAGATATTTCCAAATTGACCACGGCAAGCCGCTACTCGGTGGGAGGGCTCCTCGTTTTGAGATAAAGCTTGGACGGGGATGGATTCCATAAACAGGATTTTGCTGTTTACTATATTGTAGCTTGGCTACAGTGGCTAAAAAGTTCTTATATAGATATACAAGCCGCGCGCCGCGGTATAAATTGAACACACATGGCGGTCGTTCGCGCAGGCAGGCAGAGCGCGGGTTACGCGGGAGGCTGGCGTCCCGCACTTCGTTTGATACCTGAAAATAAGACACGGCGCACTGTTCAACTTAGACAAAGTATATATATTATTACTAACATACAGTATGGACACTCCCAGCCGCTCTCTAGATTTCGACCTCACCCCCTCGTGTCACCTAGATTGATACAGATTGGTTATAGTTTGGTTCTCGAACGTATAGGATTTCACCGTGATTTTGTTTGCTCTGTCATTTGTTTTTAGAAATGTCATTTCACGACCGTTGTATAAAGTGTCCAGGGTGTGACTTAGATGTCGCGATCTACTAATTTTGTGAATTTTATTATTTAATTATTAAAGAGTAAACAAAACGAGTAAAGTTTTTAGGAATGTTAGGAGGAAGCTAATTCAGAGAATAATATTTCCTAATGTATTTTTGGTACAGACACCTAGGTATCCTATTGTGATCCTTGGACACTGATAAGAACCTCATCCATTAAATTTTATTCTTCTTCTTTCCAGAACCTTCATCGAGAAGGACCTCCTAGAAACAGCTACCCTCGTCACCCTCGAATCAGCCAACATTCTCAACTGGTGGCGTCACGGGCGAGTGCCGGGCGCGCCCCGCCTTCTGCCGCTGGCGACATCTGGTGACGGAAACTGTCTTCCACATGCAGCCTCACTAGCTGCTTATGGGTTCCATGATAGACTGCTGGCTTTGAGAACGAAGGTCCAAGGATTACTATGTGGAGAAGGTGGAGATGCTCTTACAAGTAAGAAAAATCAATTTTTTGAGACCAGTTATAGTTGGAAATAACGACATTGATTCCACAACAGAATGGTTACCGTTGAGAACCAAAGTCCAGGAATTACTTTGTGGAGCAAGCGGCGAGCGGTGATGCTCTCAAAACTAAGTATTAACCGCCTCCGTAGCCCAGAGGCAAAGTTCACTGGCTTTACACAGGAGGTCGCGGGTTCGATTCCCGGCGGGGTCAATTGTAAGACTCGGTTTGGTTGGTGGAAGGGCATTTTCTAAGCCCGCCTGGCTACCTCATCATATCAGCTCATATACGTCCCCACCGAGGGGCTCGAACCTGCCCTGAATTAGGGCGTCCGGGCCTTAGTCGACCACGCGGACCCAGTGCGGGTTGGTCGACTTCACAGACAACCTGCGAGTTTCTCCACAGGCGTGTGCAGGTTTCCTCACGATGTTTTCCTTCACCGTAAGAGCGTCGGATAAACGTACATATGAAACGTAAATTCGAAAACTCATTGGTACGTGGCGGGATTCGAACCACGATCTCCCGGACAGGATGCGGCGGCCTTAGCCGTTACGCCACTGACGCTCTACCTACCACCATATTATCTAAGTCTTGCCGCCAAATATCAATGTTGATATCATTGGTGTGTTCCGGCATAAAGATAAGATAGCCAAGTCTCCATTGCGTTGGGGAATCTTGGTAAGCCCGCTTCCATCTTCGGCAACATCGTCACTTACCACCAGGTGGAGATAGTGTCAAAGGTTTACAAATTGTGAATAAACAAAAAGTTTCTTATGAGCGTATTCACGAAATCGTTTCTCATACAAACTTAAAGTTACTACTTCTACGAGATCCGTAGAAGAACCAAGGTAACATAGCTCATAGAATCGGTAAACTTAAGTGGCAGTGAGTAGGGTACATAGCTCTAGAACAGATGGCCGTTGGTATAGTAAGTTTTCGAGTGGCGACCGTGCACCGGAAGACGTAGCTTAGGAAGGCCTTCTACACGGTGGACCGATGACCTGGTAAATATCGCGGTAAGCCGCTGGATGCGGGTAGCGCAGGACCGTTCGTCGTCGTGGAAATACTTGGTGAGGCCTTTGTCCAGCAGTGGACGTCTTTCGGCTGATATGATGATGATGATGAAAATGTGTTATGTATGTATCTTTCATTAAAACAGAAAAAACATGTTTGCCAGTTTTCTAAAAACGTCCGTCCGTCTGTTGGCCTGTCCGTCCGTCCATCACGCTTTCCCTAGCGGCTACTTACTCTAATTGACTCGATGGAATAAAGAGTTAAGATAATTTGTCGATGGATTCTGAGCAGCTTCTGGCTGGGTTGCCATTTAACGGCAGCTTCTATGCAACAAGAAATAAAAGTGCAAAATCTTAAAATACAATTTTGATAAACCTTTGCATGTTATACTTGAGGGACAAACGCCTAACCGTTATACTTGAGGGACAAACGCCTAAGGCATGGCACAGAAGTGTGGTCGTGCTTTTCTTCAAAAAGGGCGACAATACCCTGCTGAAGAACTACAGACCCATCTCACTTCTGAGCCATATCTACAAACTGTTTTCGAGGGTCATTACGAATCGTCTCGCGCGCAGGTTTGACGACTTCCAGCCTCCCGAACAAGCCGGTTTCCGAAAAGGTTTTAGTACCATAGACCACATACATACGCTGCGGCAGATTATACAGAAGACCGAAGAGTACAATCAGCCACTGTGCTTGGCGTTCGTGGACTATGAGAAAGCCTTCGATTCGGTCGAAACCTGGGCTGTGTTACAGTCTCTCCAGAGGTGCCAAATTGACTATCGATACATCGAAGTGCTGAAGTGTTTGTATGAAAACGCCACCATGTCGGTTCGCCTCCAGGATCAAAACTCGGAACCTATCCAGCTGCAGCGAGGGGTGAGACAGGGAGACGTTATATCTCCGAAACTGTTCACCGCCGCCCTGGAAGATGTTTTTAAGCTTTTGGACTGGGGTGGACTCGGCATCAATATCAACGGCGAGTACATCACCCACCTTCGATTCGCTGACGATATCGTGGTCATGGCTGAGACTATGGACGACTTAGGCACAATGCTCGATGGCCTCAGTAGAGCCTCTCAACAAGTGGGTCTTAGAATGAACATGGACAAGACGAAAATTATGTCAAACGTCCGTGTCATACCTACTCCTCTGAAGGTTGGAGGCTCTACACTCGAAGTTGTTACCGAATATGTATACCTGGGACAAACAGTCCAGTTAGGTAGGTCCAACTTCGAGAAAGAGATCAATCGTCGAATCCAACTCGGCTGGGCAGCGTTTGGGAAGCTTCGCAATATCTTTACGTCCCAGATACCGCAGTGTCTTAAGACCAAGGTCTTCGACCAATGTGTGTTGCCAGTGATGACGTACGGAACTGAGACATGGTCGCTTACTATGGGCCTCATAAGAAGGCTCAAGGTCACTCAAAGGGCAATGGAGCGTGCTATGCTCGGAGTTTCTCTGCGTGATCGAATCAGAAACGAGGAGATCCGTAAGAGAACCAAAGTAACCGACATAGCTCTCAGAATTGCTAAACTTAAGTGGCAGTGGGCGGGGCACATTGCTCGTAGAACAGATGGCCGTTGGGGCAGTAAAGTTCTCGAGTGGCGACCACGCACCGGAAAGCGTAGTGTAGGCAGGCCTCCCACTCGGTGGACCGATGACCTGGTGAAGGTCGCGGGAAGCCGCTGGATGCGGGCAGCGCAGAACCGGTCGTCGTGGAGATCCTTGGGGGAGGCCTATGTCCAGCAGTGGACTTCCTTCGGCTGATATGATGAAACCTTTGCATGTAGTAACAAATTATAATGTTCTATCAAGTGTTAGTATTGGTTATTCGCGCAAAATTCGTTAAAATTAGGCTTCTATATAACTGGACAGCCAATGTACCAATGAGTTTTTCAAAAAAATACGTGCATATACAAGGAAAAACATCGCGAGAAAACCTGCACACGCCTGCGAAAAAACTCGAAGGTTGTGTGTGAAGTCGACCAACCCGCACTGGGCCCGCGTGGTAGACTAAGGCCTGATCGCCCTAATTCAGGGGAGACTCGAGCCCCTCGGTGGGGACGTATATGAGCTGATATAACTGTACTTTTTTGTTTGCGATTTTTTTAATGAATCTATTCACTTCATATTTTTGTTTGCCTACGCTACAAAAGCGTTGATTTGTGTATGGCAGACGGTGAAAGCTACGCAATAATGTATGCACAGCGTGGATGTACAACTTATTTCTGTTGGTCAAATCGTGAAGTTTTTTTTAATTTTATTTTTTTATTAAAAGTTTAAGTGCGTTTGGCTGCACCTCACCTGATGGTAAGTGCCGATGCAACCGAGGATGTAACATGCAATCTCAAATAGTGCCTATTCACTCTCGTCTTGAAGATTCCTAAATTATACGAATCGAGGAATACAGACGCCGCCGACAGGGAATTCCACTCCTTGGCGGTTCGCATGATGAAGGTGCTGATTACCGTGTGATAATGTTTACTTATTTCCGTTGCAGACGCAATCAAACGGCGGTGGAGGTGGTCCGAAAGCATATCCCTCAGATCTGCAGGACTTACTCTCTCTGAAGCGGAATGGGAGCGCGAATGGTAATTCCTTTGATTATTATTGTGTATGCAGACGGTTGTGGAATGATATCTGTCTAGCGCACGAGCCAACCGTGCTGATACGCTGTTCCAGAGAGAGACCAAGATAGAACGCATGCACCAATCTAACGACATCACTCGAATAATATAACCCTCTTTCTGGTGCAGTCGGGTAAAAAGAGTAAAACATATAGAAACAAAAAATAAACACAAAAACTACATATAAAACTAACGGAATAGGTGTAGTGCGACGTCAAATTGCATAGTCTGGAACGCACTAACGGACAGTATAAGTGGTATTAATACTGAACATCAGCAGTGGGAGTGCAGTCCCCAGGCATATGCTTACCACCAAGATTGGCGGGAGTATTTTGTATTCATTTATTTACTAACTAGCTTTTGCCAGCGGCAACATAGTTTCTATGACTGTCTTCGAGAGATTGCAGTGCGCGAGCCGCAAGCGGCTCGCGAGCGTGGAAAAAGTGGCCTGTATGTTAATCCAGTTCTTAATCTGTCTACCTACCAAATTTCAGCCAGATACGTTCAGTAGTTTTTGCGTGAAAGAGTAACAAACATCCATGCATAGGTACAAACTTAAACATTTGTAATATTAGTAGGATTTAGTATACAATGGTGTCGATTCGATGTAACACAATTTAACTTATTTGACAGGACTAAACTAAATTTATGCATTCTGTCTTTTTTCTTTCTGTATCTAAAAGACAAGGACAGAATGCCTTAATCTAGTTGAGTCCTGTCAAATAAGTTAAATCGTGTTACACCAAATCGACACCAATATAGACTTTACATACTAACAACAATTACTTCCCTTTTCCTTAAAAAACTCACATTATTTTTTTATATCCAGGTGTGAAGCGGCTGCAGCGGCGAGCACACAGCCGAGACCTGCAGGGGCGCCCACCGCGGCCCCACATTACGCAGGATTGGAACAACTGCACGTGCTAGCGCTATCTCACGCCATGCGGCGCCCCGTCATCGTGTTCGCTGATCGCGCGCTAAGGGTGAGTGGCCCCAGTAAATTGACAGTTTCACACATCCAAGACCTGCAGGGGCGTCCACCGCGGCCCCACATTACGCAGGATTGGAACAACTGCACGTGCTAGCGCTAGCTCACGCCATGCGGCGCCCCGTCATCGTGTCCGCTGATCGCGCGCTAAGGGTGAGTTGGCGCAGTAAATTGACAGTTTCACACATCCAAGACCTGCAGGTGCGTCCACCGCGGCCCCACATTACGCAGGATTGGAACAACTGCACGTGCTAGTGCTAGCTCACGCCATGCGGCGCCCCGTCATCGTGTTCGCTGATCGCGCGCTAAGGGTGAGTTGGCGCAGTAAATTGACAGTTTCACACATCCAAGACCTGCAGGGGCGCCAACCGCAGCCCCACGTTATGCAGAATTAGATTGACTATATGCAGCGCCCGGTCATTGTTTTTGCGGATAGGGCACTTCGGGTAAGTGGGACCTCACAATCCATCAGTCCAATATACTTTATTGTACATTAAAAAATAAAAACAAGAATCTTTAAGACGAGAGTGAATAGGCAATAGTTTAGTTTGTAGCAATTGAAATTGTATATAGTGATTAAACATAGTAAGGTTTAGTTTGTAGCATATAAAATTGTAAATAGCAGCTTATTATATCTTGATAAAACATAAGATTTAGCTTGTAGCATAGGGAATTGTAAATATTAGAAAAAGATAATGTAACCTAAAAAAACTGTTCATTATATTTTTTTTCAATTACCAAAGTGCATCGTTCCTGCTGTAGTTGATAAATGGCATTAACAACAGATGCTTCACTTCGAGTGTGAAAGTAATAAAATAATTGTACAACAATTAGGCTAAGTCTCGAGTGATACGTCAAAGCGATTTTCAAGCGGAATCACACCTAATTTCGGTAGCATAAAATTACACAACTGTGCCGCTCGCTATATTATATACTTACAGCGACAGCACACTGATCCTCGGCTCATGTAATATCTGTCCTTCGCTTTTCCCTCTATTACTCGGGCAGGTTTAAAAGTGTCCGATGGTATTTATTAGTACCTGTGTAGACCGTCTAGTTGTCCTACTCGTAGTTTTAAAAACGAGCGGTCAGATACGTAATGGGGAAGTTACTGTCAACCAGCTCTCTCTTAAAGCGCGCTAAAAGCATGGTTCGATTATAGTGACATTTTGTTTGGTAAATGTGTAATTTTAGTAGGGCGATATTATTATTACAGCTCATATACGTCCCCACCGAGGGGCTCGAGCCTACCCTGAATCAGGGCGATTAGGCCTTAGTCGACCACGCGGGCCCAGTGCGGGTTGGTCGACTTCACACACAACCTTCGAGTTTCTTCGCAGGCGTGTGCAGGTTTCCTCACGATGTTTTCCTTCACCGTTAAAGCAATCGGTAAGTATGTACGTAAGTTTTTGAAAAACTCATTGGTACATTGGCCGTCCAGATTTGAACCCGGTACCTCTGGTTAGATGGACCGAGTCGTTACCGGTTGAGCCACCGACGCTTAGTAGGGCGATAAGTAGCATATAAATGTGTGTTTCAAAGAAATGGGCGGTCTAACGAAACTTGGTAGAAAAGAGCGTAAGAAAAATGTATGAAATAAAGGTAACTGTTGATGGGGCGATATAATCCGTCAATATTAAGACGAGTGCGAAACCCATAGAGTTCACGAAGCACTCCGCGCCTCTCCTATCCAACAGTCTCCTCCGCCGAAAGAGAATAAAATACACACTACTTACTAGAGAATGTAATAACCTACTTTAAGTAATAGTGTATTACTCGTATATTCTCTTTGGAAATGGGTGTTTTGACATTCCGGAGTAGCTAATCTTGTAATGCGAAGAAAGTAGAAAAAACTCTTCGGATGATATTTAGATCTCTTTCAGTTACCTACTCAAGGTTTTGGGGTGAAATTTTAAAGAAACCGATATTAAGACTGCTCCCAGAAGAACGGCCATGTTTATAAGATCTAAATACAATCAAAATAATATTTATTACAACGTTAACAATTTCTACTATTGGCCAAGTTTTCCGTAATCTTGATTATTAAAATAATATATTTTCATTTTTTTCCTCATTGTCGACCAACTCGCACTGGGCGCGCGTGGTCAGCTGAGGCCCGATCGATCGCCCTAATTCAGGGTACGCTCGAGCCCCTCGGTGGGGACATATACGAGCTGTTTTTTTTTACTAAAAATTTGAGTGCGTTTGCTAAATCTCACCTGGTAAGTGACGATATAGTCGAGGATGGTACACGCAAACTCAAATAATGCCTAGTTACTCTCGCCTTGAAGATCCCCAAATTGTAGGAGTCGGGAAACAGACGCAGGTAAGGAGTTCCACTCCGTCGTTGTCCGCATAATAAATAAGGGAGCGTAATGCTTAATGGGTATAGGCTGAATATCATCATATATGATGATATTTTCATCATCCAACCTTTTCAATATTATTTTCTTGACTGATATGACGAATTTCGTTCCAGGATTACCAAGGAGACCCCATAGCCCCCATCCCGTTCGGCGGCATCTACCTCCCGTTGGAGCTGGATCCGGAAACGTGCAGCAAAGCCCCGATTCTCCTTGCGTATGATGCGGGACACTTTAGTGCTTTGGTGCCTTGCGAGCCGCTGCCCACAGATGGCGCTAGGGTGCCGTTGGAAGACGCGGAAGGAAACCCTATGCCTATCAGGTGATTACATCTTGTAAATTTGTCTTGGTTTTAGATAATTACGTGATTAGGTTACGAAGTTTGTAACAAAGCGCCGATTCTGTTAGCGTATTATTTAGGACACTTGTGCCATTCGAGCCGCTGTCCACAGATGGCGCTGGGGTACCATTGAAGATGCGGATAGAATTCTTTTTTTTTTGATTGACTTAATACCAAGGATTAAGATAGATATAGATAGATCGTACTTAATCTCTCTGATCCGTCATGTTTTAGAGTTAGAAATACAAACATCAATTTTTTTTCGTGTTTTTGTCATTACAGCTTGTAAACCCTGGACATGAATTTATCTAATTAAAATAATTATGTTAATTATAATATCAGTTATGTTTTCCAAATACAGCAAAATAAAACAATAAAATGACTGACAATTCTAACAGTTTTTTTTTTTATTGATACTCCAAGCTATCATCATCATATCAGCTCATATACGTCCCCACCGAGTGGCTCTAGCCTACCCTGGATTAGGGCGATCGGGCCTTAGTCCACCACTCGGGCCCGACTTGGTTGGTCGACTTCACACACAACCTGCGAGTTTCTACGCAGGCGTGTGCAGGTTCCCTCACGATGTTTTCCTTTGCCGTAAGAGCATCGGATAAACGTACATATGAAATCTAAATTCGAAATTACATTGGTACGTGGCAGGATTTGAACCACGACCTTCCGTAAAGGAGGCGGCGGCCCTAGCCGTTACGCCACCGACGCTCTACTCCAAGCTATAAATAGACCAATTTTCACAACACAATACCAAAACTATAATCTTCAATTTCAGATTTAACGTGGACCCCGGCGACGATTTCCGGTGGGACATAGAACCCGACCAAAAAACCATAAACGCACTCCTCCCCGACGAATTCCAACGATCGTCCATGCTCTCTGCGTACTTACACCTCGAAACAGTCGAGTGTCTAACGCCGAGTCAGCCCCCTGAAGAGCTCAGGCGTTCCTTAGACGCTTTATCGACTAAAAGCTCGAAACAGATCAATTCTGTTGCAAAACAGTTTGGAAGTATTGGTCGGTCAATGAGTAGCAAGCTGAAGAATTTTGGTTCGATGGCGAAATTAGGCAAAAGCGGCAGTCAAAGCAATCCGGAAGAGACGTTAGCGCGACGGCAGAGCACGTGCGAGGTGTTGTGTTGCAGAGTGTTGGCGGCGCGTGCGCCCGTTCAGGAGGAAATGGTTAAGAATTACTTGAATGAGGCTTGGATCGGGTGAGTTTATTTCAACTTTATTGTAGATTTCATTTTATACAGGGTGTAAGGGACAGATAGGCAAATACTGAAAGGTTGAGTTCAGGCCATGATTCTGAAGGAATTTTCTACCGGAAAATTCCATAGTTTTCCGAAAATTTTCATTTTTTTTTCTTACCCAAAATGACGTATTATAAACTTATCGACCCCACTATGCAAGAAAAACTGTAAAAAATGCGTAATTGATAAAACCAGCAATGATTACGAGATCAAACATTCTGCCGCTATACCATGCTATACGCTATCAGCTGTAGCACTTTTGTAGGCCAAGGACGGTTACTGCACCCGAGGCCATACGTATAAACTGTAAAGCTACCTACCACGTTTGATCATCATCTCGCTCATTTTTTCAAGTTTGAGCGAGTAGGCAAATACCGAGCGCCGAAGACCCGACCGGACTCGGATATAACCGTGCCGATTCGGGTGGCGCCCCGCTTGAGAGGGTAACTTGGGCACAATCGGGTCTGCTCGGCAAGAGTAGAGCGGTGCCTGATTTGGGTAAACTCGACCGTCGATTAGCTGATTTGGAAATTGATTAAATTAAATATTTTTTTACATGAGTTTAATGATAAGTTACTAGCGTTGTGCACTTAAACGAGTCGCCTACTATGAAACAGCATTTTCAGTTGGAGTGCAGTTGAATAGCCGCTCAGTGAAACATTTCTAAAAATTCGAAAAAAAGTTTCGGGTATTTCTTTTTTATTAAAATTTCCATTGTATGAGAAATTTCTTAATTTGTGAAATGAGTAATAAATGTTATGAAACTTAGAAAAAAATCGATCGAATACGATAACATTTTGATTCACAGATGAGTAGGCAAAACAGGGGATTAAACCGTAGCTGTAAGCTCTAACACGGAAAATAGTTAAATTTGACAGTGATAATTAGAAAAAAAATGTTGTAGAAACCCGGTAACCATTTTTACCTAATTTGCGTTAAGTCGTTAATCAAAACATTTTTACAAAAAAAATCGATATCAATCGACAGATTTCACAACTTCCCATCTCTAGAGATGTTATTCGCGTTCGTTCGTTCTTTGGATTCGCAAGCGCATCTCACTCAGTATCTCAGTAGTCAGTCACTTCAGTCAGTTCTACCGTGAGTTTTCTACGAACGGACGTCGTAAAAACCGTCGAAACCGACATTCACGATTGATTTTTGTGTTTTCTTCAATTGTTTGTGATTTGTGTTTGTTTGTGCTTTGTGCGTGTTTTATGTTAGAATGGATCGGCGGCGGGCTAATGAACCCTTTACCGCTCGTGAATACGGACGAATGCTAATGCATTTGATTTTATTCAACGCTTAAGTCCGCTAGGTATGTACCTACCGTTTTGCATGCTTAGATTACTTAGACTTAGTTTTACTAATTTTATTTCTCGCTTTTTTCTTGGTCTCTAAGACCTAAACCTTATTTTTTAATAACACCTAAAACGATTTATGTACAAACTGCAGTTCATTTGTGCAATAACTACAAATGAAAATGTGTCGTAAACATTGCATGCGGGTCGCGAGCGGGGCGGAGGTGAGGTTCGCGGGCGGGGCGGAGGTGAGGTACTCCGGCGGTCGCTCGCTCGAAGCCTCTTGTGCACCCCACCCGCTTGCCCCGTTCGCGCTATTTTTATCGATCGCGCGTTATTATCGTTGTGTGCGCGTTACATTGAGTAGTCAAAAAAAAAAGTTTCCGGAAAAAAATAACACTGAAATCCTATTTAGGACAATGGCCTGAGCACACCCCTTCAGTATTTGCATATATTTCCTCACACGATTTTGAGTCTTAAGGGTTAACTGGAGGGACGAAATCCCATACAAACGTACTTTCGTTTTAATTTCGAAACCATAAAACTCATCGTATTCAAATTTTTTACAAGCATTAAGATGATAAATATCTAGATCTGTAATTAGTTTTGGTTCGAAAATAATAAACAAAAAAAAAGTTACTTATATTACTCAATTTCGTCGATAAAAAGGGCAATTTTTTTAAGTTGCTATAACTTTTTTTTTGTTTATTATTTTCGAACCAAAACTAATTACAGATTAGATATTTATCATCTTAATGCTTGTAAAAAATTTGAATACGGTGAGTTTTATGGTTTCGAAATTAAAACGAAAGTACGTTTGTATGGGATTTCGTCCCTCCAGTTAACCCTTAAGAATGTTAGGTAGTGCGGTTTTCTAAAATTTATTTTTAGTTGGTTTGTTTGGTAAGAGACTCATTGTATTATTACTAATACATATTATCAATTAATATTTTTACCCGCCTGCGCTAGAAGGAGGGTTAAGTTTTTCGAGTGTATTATTTCTTTGGAACGTTCTGCAGGCTAAACGGCTTGATGCATTTTAAAGTGCGAGGTGTCGTAGATTCGTCTTGATCCCGTGACTCACATAGGACGCGACTTGTCAAAAAGGGAGGGGTTGAGTTTTTATGCAGTCGGGTTTTAATTTAATGTATACTTATGGCATCAATCTACATAGGCCCCTTTTACAATGTGCTATGTGCTGTTTTCCAAAATAAATTTTTAGTAAATCAATCGATTCTAGTTCTGATATTAGTCCGAAATGTTCAAAACATCCTTATTTACAGCTACACAGCAGAAAAGAATCGCAAAGAATCAACAGCCGCCACCAACACTCAACCTCGGTACGGTACGGGTCGCTCGCAGTTCTACACCGAAGCGGACGGGCCCTCGCATCAGGTATGTGTCCACTCGTGCTTATTAGTATAGTCGTCTTCAGAAAATAGCCTGTCATCCTTCGATCACACACAAAGGACTCGCAAAGAATCAACCGCCATCAACAACACTCAACCTCGGTACGGCACGGGTCGCTCGCAGTTCTACACCGAAGCGGACGGGCCCTCGCATCAGGTATGTGTCCACTCTTGCTTATTAGTACGGTCATCTTCGGAAAATAACCTGTGATCCTTCGATCACACATAACAGACTCTTCGATCACACATAAAGGATTCGCAAAGAATCAACCGCCGCCACCAACACTCAACCTCGGTACGGCACGGGTCGCTCGCAGTTCTACACCGAAGCGGAGGGGCCCTCGCATCAGGTATGTGTCCACTCGTACTTATTAGTATGGTCGTCTTCGGAAATTAACCTGTCATTCTTCGAACACACATAAAAGACTCGCAAAGAATCAACCGCCGCCACCAACACTCAACCTCGGTACGGTACGGTACGGGTCGCTCGCAGTTCTACACCGAAGCGGACGGGCCCTCGCATCAGGTATGTGTCCACTCTTACTTATTAGTAAGGTCTTCTTCGGAAAATAACCTGTCATCCTTCGATCACACATAAAGGACTCGTAAAGAATCAACCGCCACCAACAACACTCAACCTCGGTACGGTACGGGTCGCTCGCAGTTCTACACCGAAGCGGACGGGCCCTCGCATCAGGTATGTGTCCACTCGTACTTATTAGTATGATGGTCTTCAGAAAATAACCTGTCATCCTTAAATAATTATAAAAGACTCGCAAAGAATCAACCAAGCCGCCAACAACACTCAACCTCCTCGGTACGGCACGGGCCGCTCGCAGTTATACAGTTCAACCAAAGCAGACGGGCCCTCGCATCAGGTATGTGTTCACTCGTACTTATTATATTAGTACGGTCGTTTCGGAATTTTCCGGTTATTTAACCTGTCATCTTTCGATCACACAAAAGAATCAACCGCCGCCGGCAACATTAAACGAGTGACATTTGTAAGCCCGAGCCGTAGGCGAGGGTTTACCACCGTCACGACTTTGTCATTTACCTTTTCATAAATAACTATTATAAGCAGCGGATTGACGTCATTTTTGTGTCGAAATGGGGGGAGAACGATATAGTTCCCCAGGGATCTGTAGTAAACTCCTGTCTACGCTCGCGCACCACTCGCCCTCAAAGACAGTCATAAAAACGATGCCCAGGCGAGCGAAACCGCGGGCAAAAGTCAGTCTTCTTATATATTTTTTTTAAATCGCACTCGTTTGCTTGCGATATTCTCTGTAATCCCGGCATTTTGATTTTTCCAGATTTTTAAGTTTTCAGACCTAGCAACTCTATATTATGTACCAACAATCAACATGCACTCGTTAAATTTGCGAACTTTCCCAGTGAAGTCAGTGTTTTAAACACTGTGCTCATCACAGAAATCTATATATTATTAAATATATATAAATATGTTATTAACTAAATATTATTTAGATTTCTGTGGCGGTAATGAATGTGGGGATAACTCTTTCTATAGTTTTGGAATGAAAAACGCTTGATCAGTATTTACTTGGAGCGACGCGACGAGGAGTTTTCCGCTTATAAATAATAATCACAGACTTCGATATGGTCAGCCGAAAGACGTCCATCAAGGAGGAATACGCTGGTAGGGACAAGTGGAAACAGGCCGTCCTGCACTGTCCGCATCCAGCGGCTTTCCGCGACCTTCACCAGATCGTCGGTCCACCAAGTGGTAGCCCTGTCTACGCTATGTCTTCCGGTTTGCGATTGCCACTCGGGAACTTTACTGCCTCAACGGCCATCTGTTCAACGAGCTATGTGCCCCGCCCTCTACCACTTCGGGAACGTTACTGCGCCAACGGCCATCTGTTCTACGAGCTATGTGCCCCGCCCTCTACCACTTTAAGAATGAGCTATGTCGGTTACATTAGTTCTCCTACGAAACTCGAGCATAGCTCGCTCCATTGCCCTTTGGGTTAAGCTAATAAAAAAGGACCATACATTTAAATCTATTTTTCCTTTACAGGTCGCGCGAACCCTCTCTACAAAGTCCGCCAAGCCGGCGCAAGACAGAACGCTCTATCTCTCCAAGTCTACGTTCTACGACGACCGCCCGCCGTCGCCCAAGCCGTGTCGCGCCCCCCTGTGCATGTACTACGGCAGTCCCGCCAACAACGACTATTGTTCGCGGTGCGCGAGGTTGCAGTGAGCGTACACTTTGTTTTACCATAGACTATAAGTTTATTTTTTTGGCTCAGGATGTGTGAAAAGTGTGAAAGTATTATTCTTTGTGTATCATCATTCAAAAGGGTGTGAATTTAAAACAAATCGATGTTTTTCTATATGATGTGTTTACTAATTTATAACTTTAAGAGCACACTTGTTAGACGTCAAAACGGGTATCATTTGTAGGTTGGCAATGCAACCAAACGTACAGTACTCCCTCCCCTCTCAACCCCCCCTCCCCCCCAGATTGATACTCAGCTTGGTACTCGAACGTAAGGAATTGCGTTTGTGTAAATGTAATTTCTTGCCCGTTGTATGATGGCTGGGGTGAGGCTAAGTTTGTTTTAAGAAATGTCGTTTCTAGAAACGAATTGAGCCACGACACGTCCGCCACAAGGGCATTCTTACAGTGAACGATATGTGCTTTGTTTTGGAACGCAGTCAAACTGTGAAAAGTATCTACTGTTCACTGTAAGACGGCCCATATCGCCGACATTGTCAGCACGACTCGTGCCCTATATTGGCAACCTACAAATACTGCCCGTTTTGAGAACCACGGGCCTTCTTACATTGAACGATCTGTATCTATCGTGTATCAATCCAGAAGATAAATTTTAACATCGTATAGACCGTCCGCGTCGCCCAAACCGCGTCTGCACGAGTCCCGCCAACAACTACTTGTTAGTGGTGGTAAGCGTAGACTTTCTGCTTTACAATAGACTATACGTTTTTTTTTGCTTAGGATGTGTGTTTCGATAGCAATCAAAGTATAAAAGTACTTACCTACTTTTTTTCTTGTATTTATCAATCAAATCTGTAAAATCGAAAGAAATCACAAGATCCTTTACTGTACAGGTCTGTATTCCCGCCAATAATGAGTGCGAGGTTGCAGTGAGTAGGTATAGACTTAAGACTTTTTTGTACAGTTTTGGAACGAACGCAGTCAAACTGTGTTAAAAGTACGAATTTAAGTAAAGCTATCCGTAACGAGAAGTGCTACGTATAAAGAGTCCTTCTTAAATACCTGACCCTTGAAACTGAACAGCTTTCCCCGAGGTACCTTTTATCTCTACGCAAAATAATTTTTGGACTTTCATTAAATTGATCAGCTGATAGCGAACTTTTTATAGCAGGTCCATTTTTTTGCGAATTCAATATAGGCTCCTTGAGGAAAGTTGTTTTCAGGTATTTCAAAAGAGAGATATAGAGATATGAAAGGAAAAAAAAATCCGTGTTTATTGTCTCTATTATCCTTAATCTTGCGTTGGACAGAAATTATTTGTAAGGCCGCATCGGACTTTTATATGCTCTCATCTTTATCTAACCGCTTCTGTGGCGTAGTCCCCTCACTTCATACCAGGAAATCACATCGCGGCAGAGTCTAACTCTGTAAGACTCGATTTGGTTAGTGGTTGGGCATTTTATAAGTCCGCCTGGCTGGCCACCCTATTTTAAGTCATGCCGCCAAACATCAATGTTCACATTATGTTTGCCGCGCCCACGCTTCGAAGAGCTTAATTTTAAACTTTTTTCCTTAGTGTAAGATTCATGTTTTTTTTTTAAATTAAATGGGTCGTATGACTTGTTGAAATCAATGTAAAGAATGTATTTAACACCGAGATAAACTTTCGCCTATGTAGTCTATCTTCATTAACATTCGAACATATCTCCAAAGGCCCTATAGCACTTCTAATAAAATGCAATAGTTTAAATCAGATGCTTATAAAAGTATGTAAAAATATTTATACTGTAACTTAATCAAGTACCTATATGTACCTAATAATGAATCCTTAGGCATAATTCGCACTGGAAGCGAAGTGACGCACAGCACAGCGTCAAATTCTTCTAGATAGATGCATTCCATAGCAATCTCTATCGTAGTACAAAGAAAATTTCAAAACCGCACCAGAAAAGTTGCTATTTGCTTTATACGCGTCTTCGCGCTGACGTAACGCTGCTCTTTGCTTAGCTTCCAATGTGAATTAACCCTTGACCTACCTACCCTCTAAAACATAGTTCCTCAACTCCAAATATTATTGTGAGATATGATATTACATAGAGTCGTTAAATATTTTTTATAGTACTGTATCAATGGAGGCAGCTATTTTCATAGTCTACGTGTACACTAACAACTTGGCTTAGCGTAGGTATAGTTTAGGTTAGAAGTTGTTTGTTGAAATAATATTCATGTACTTCCTTCGTACTAATCGTACGCACGTTGAAGTGTGTAAACACTCGCTGCCCGCGGGGCATTAAAATGTGGGAGCAGGACGCCACGAATAGTGCGCCCTTTCCCACTTACGGGCCTTATGGAAAAGCATAGTGATGCTCCACGCTCTTATCGATATTCCAGAACAGGTAATGAGGCAATCCTTACGGCCATTGTATGCGCGCGCCCTCCTACTTTCTCCCGGAAATCAATAAGCGACGACTTCAAGTGCCTAATCCTAGCCAACCGATGGTTTATGACCCGCGGGCAGCGAATCTTCGGCACCACGTTAATATTATTAACCCATATCCTCAGAAAACAGAATAAACCAAAACCCGCTTACAGTGACAATAGTTTCGCGCAAGCCAAAAATTCCGCGCCTACCCCCTACCCTCCTTCCCCTGGCTGTTACATTGCTACATTGTTACAGTCCTGGATTTTAAAACTTTTTGAGTTGTTTACCCACAATAATAAACCACCTGCATACTGCATTTAGAAGGGCCAATACGTCAAAACTACTCTAAATTAGACTAGTTTCATTTTTATCGCCGTACGCGGGTTCTGGTTTGTTCTGTATTCTGAGCCCATAACGTCTCCGCTGCTGGGGTAACAGGTCTCTTCACATTTCTCGTGAAGGTTAAGCCATACTCCACACTAGGAGGCTAACTCCGGATTAAACTAATGCAAGGAGACACAAATAAATTATTACGTCAAGCGTATTAGTGAAAGAGATCATTATAAACGTATTACTTACTCGAATTGTTCAAAAGTTGTTCAGAAGTGCCAAAAGTGGCTTCGTAGAATAATTATGTAATTCAAATTCAAGTGTGAGCGAGCATCATACAATTAATGAAATAACTTGGAAACAACGATGTGTTCAAAATATTTGTGCCAGTTTTGAAGAGAGAGGTAGATTTTGAATAAAACAAAAAGAACATTATTTAGTTTCATAAAAAATCAAAATGCATAATATCCTACTAATCTTGAATTTATATAGAGTAAGCCCCCAATAATATCAAAATTATTCATAAAAAAATAATTATTTCTTTCAACTTTTCTACATCTACCTCTAACGGCGCTATCGAGAAGATATGGTAATTAATTCATAAAAATAACATAAAACATTGAAAAAATAATAATTTATTGGTCTCAGGGTATTAGATACACTCGACTAAATATACCTCATACTTCACATAAAATCTACTAAAATATTACGACAAAAAGAGCTTGGAGTGACATCTCCGTCCCTTTGTTGCTTAATTTAAGGAGAATTTAACTTAAAAAACATATTTTTGATCCTCTAGTCCTGTACTTTACATTATTTATTAGAATAAGTGTGATATAAATAGAAATTAAGAATGCTAAGATCATACAAAAGAGGAAGATATGCGGCTACGAATGAAAGGGATCAGAATAAAATTGAAATAGGGTACAGTCGCCATCAGATATATCGTAGTAGCGGGCGAGGTACTTAAATATTTCTTAGCAGTGTTGAATTTCAATAAATTATATACACTAGAAGTTTCTATTAATATCTGAACATCTAATTTGTCATAAATATCTATCTGAGCAGCAGATTTTTTAATATGTAGCATTTTAGGAAAAAGTTACTCTCGTCATTGTGTGTTAAGAACTAACTGATTAATAGAAACTTCTAGTGTACATAATTTAAATTCAATACTGCTCAGAAATATTTAAACACCTCGCCCGCTATGATATATATCTGATGGCGACATAAACTTTTTATTTACTTAGTTTCTTACTTTACAATGTATTAATATAACAATCTGGCCGACTGTGCGTTGCGTTGGCATGTAAACTAAAAATATTTTTTTGAAAACGGTTTTTCTCAGGGATTAGTTTGGAATGTAAAACATTACCTAAATACAACATTTTATCCAAATGTTTAAAGCCGTTTCCGAGAAACTAATTTTATGAAATTGACAAGAATTGCTTAGTAATAAAATTAACGGATGTTTGTACCTTTATCTTCCTGTTTTAGTTTGATATAAGCAATAATGTTAATTAATATTTTTTTTCTAAATTAATAAACAGTTGCAAAAAAGTTGTTTGCCCACCTCAAGAGAAATTTTTCTATTAATAATATAACAAAGTTTAATGTTTCGTTATGTTCATTTAATATTAATTTAACATAGAATTGTTTGTTTATCAAGTTATGAATGAAAATTTGTACTTATGTTGCGTTGCTTAGGGTTAGTTAGCTTTGCCGCGCAACTAGCGGGTCGGTAACTGGCAATGAAGCTGGAAAAAATGCAAGTTTTCCTTCTTTCTATGCAATTTGACAAAGAGATAGAGTTATCACTGTTGTCAATCTGAAACTCAATTTTTGGAAGATTTCTAAGAAAAGAAAGAGACTTGCATTTTGTCCCGCTTTCTTTACCAGTTTTACCGACCGCTAGTTGTGCGGCAACGCTTAAGTACAAGTCTATAGTAATTAAGGGGCCCGAGCTGACTAGAGCGCCGCCATCAGTTAAAAATAATTACTCGCTTAACTTGAAAAATAATCACTCGATTAAGAATACATACTACAGTTGATTTAGAAACTGTCAGTCGCTGTAGCCACAGATAGCATAAGTGCTGAAAGTGGTAATAAACTTTACCTCTTCTTCTTTTGCGTTTAAAAATTTCGTTAAAATATGTACCTACTCAGCGAGTAATTATTTTTTATCTGATGGTGACGCTAGTACAGTTATATCTCCTCGGTGCACACCGATAGTAAAAGCGCCTACCGTTTTGCCGCGCGCGCCATTGTAACTTACTATCTTATCTGTGTCCCCTGCCGCGTAATCACCGCACGGTCTCGCTTGTAAGGTATTTTCTAGCGTAATTCGGTTCACTTATACTGGTCGGTAGTGTTGCCATTGACGTGATCTGCGGTTGACTGTACCTATTAATAATATTACAATGAAACTTACTTTTGAGAGCCTATTCACAAAGTCATTTCCCATGCAAACTTAAAATTACTACTTCTTGAAAATGGATGCACCGATTCAAATGAAACTTAATCTGTACACATAAGCAAGCATTACATTTTCCAAAAAGTTACTAAAATAGTGATTTAAAGTCTTCATAGTAATCTTAATTCGCTTATCTTTAAAGTATCATCAAACTGGAATTTCGTGACTTGCTTTTGTGAATAAAGTTTCATTAGAATAGGCCCATCCATTTTCAAGGAGTAGTAATTTTAAGTTTGTATGAATAGCTCAGTTTAGTCTGTGTGATTACAAATCAAGAACATTATATTATTCACAATGCTATCCATCATCTTTGTGAAGATCTGTATTGTATTAATCAGTGTTGCCAAGTGTACGATTTAAATCGTATTCCTACGATTACATGACTGTCCGTACGATTTAAATTTTGGTAGATTTGTATGGAAATACGTTTTTATTAAATTAAAAATATTTTTTTTTTTTTTATGGTCGTACGACTTTTTTGCTCTATGTTTTATGTAGGGCGTACGATTTTTTTGCTTCTTTTGTACGACCACATTCAAAAATAAGTTAGCAACTAGGGATGCATCGATACGCCTTTTTGCCGATACGATACCGATACCGATACTCTTATAAAAATATCGGCGATACCGATACCGATACGCTTATTGAATTCAAAAAGGAAGGTAGAATAAATAAAACACAATTAATTAATAGTTTTAGTAATCAAAATTAACATTTATAAGATTTTTATTTAAAAATCAAAGCATTCTTAAGTTTTGCGGGCAAAGGCGATTTCGCAAGTCTGTTTGAATGAGACCTGCGGTGGAAAATAGTCTCTCAGATGCGACAGATGCCTCGTTTGCAACGAAATAGATGGGACAACACGCGCGTTTACATTACATTTTTAAAGCGCGAAATTTGAAAAATATCGTTGAATCTGCCATAAAAATATCGCCGATACCGATATATCGGCAAACCCGAAGTATCGCCGATATATCGGTATCGGTATCGGATGCATCCCTATTAGCAACACTGGGCAACCTAATTAGGTACATATTACACTATGACAAATGTATGTGTTTTAAATTTTCAGTTTCTGATTATATTTTTCATAATGTTAATATAACTACTCGATCTGTCATAAAAACTTGTTCCGATGGCTGGTACTACAAGCAAATCAGCGAGACATGATTTTTGCGTTAGTGTGAGTGCGTGGCCACTTTTTATCTTATCTGTGGTCCTTGGTTTGCACTCACCAATTTGCACCTCTATGTGCACTCAAATGTCTCAGATTTGACTGTACTCATTGAATACATTAATACAATATAAAACCTTACTTGTAGAAAAGATACTAGAAAAAAAACATATTTTTTCATATGTATTTTAACAGTATAGATCTGCATATAAGTTTTATAGAAATATAAATTGTTACCAATCCAAACTAAAACTTGTATAATTTCTTACAAACCCTACCTGCATTAGATAATTTATTTGCAATAAACGTGGTAAAACATAGCTAACACGTTTAACTTGCAAATACATATAAATACATTAGAAAGAGAGAATCAAAAGAAAGCGCACCAAGAAAAATTGAATGAATCATTGTTTGTTTAAATCAGTAGCGAGCGGTTGTAATTTAGAAAGCGTAGCGAAAAACCTATGTCTTGTAGCAGTGATATTATAAAATAAGGGATTTAACAGAAAAGCCCCGATCGCCCTTATACAGGGTAGGCTCGAGCCCCACGGTGGGGATGTATATGAGCTGATATGATGTAGCGAAAATCCTATTTCTTGTAGTAGTGATATTATAAAATAATAAGTCCTGGGACAGGCGTCCGTCAATTGCTCAAGGCCACGCGTTATATGCCTACCGCTAAGCATATCGGAGACGATACAACAGACAGTAGGTTGACGCACGCCCGCCTGAGTGCTCGCACGTCACATGTACCGCTCTGACTATCGAAATGCCGAAACCACGCAATTATTGTGCAGTGGATGGGTGTCACAGTCAAAAGACAAATGGAAATTTGTCATTTTTTTCATAGCCGAGAGACGAACAAAGGTACCTAAGTTAATAGTATTTTAAATCTTTTGTTTTTTTCGAATTCCCTTTTCTCATTCTTTTACAAATTATCATCATTTATTCCTTAAACTTAGAACAATGGTGGGTAGGTACCTACTATGTTAATCGTCGTAAATTAAGGATTTCAGGTATTACTTATGTGTTTTTTTATATAATTAACAGTTACCTACTTAATGTCAGAATATAGTAGGTACCTAGCGTCGTTGTCGTGATTTAGGTAGGTATGTCATAGAATAGAAGTACTAATGCGCCGGCCACTCGGTAGCTGGGGGGCACTTCTATAGCTGTAAATAAACCGTTTATAACCAAAATCCAAGGTTTAACTTGTCAAGTACCATTACGTCATCGAAATAACTCCATCAAGCCCCGCCCCCCGCGCGCGCCGCCGACTTTTATTACCAGGACCAATGTAAACGAAAAAATCTCAAGAACTTAGCACAGATTACTAAATAGTTACTTCGTAAACTATAACTTGCATTCACAAGCCGTTTTTTAATAAAACTTGTAGATAGTAACAGAAAAACTATTTTCGTTGCGTTTTTACCTAGCTTTCACTTAAAATAACAATAATTCAAGCTCCCAATGAGGCCCTCTTGGGGAATGTTTTTGTATGAATAGTAGGTATGAAGTTATCCGTCAACTCAAGTAAAAAGTCAACTTTGATTGATTTTTCTCCGCCTTGCTCCTGTTTCCCTTTTGATTATTTGTTAAAATTATTTACGAGGTTTCGAATATTTTCGACATTTTTATTAATCGGGAATTCAGGGAAGGGAAAAATGCATCTATAATTTTATTAAACTCAAACATATTTGATCGACAAATATAAAATAATTGACTTTCTACAACATTCGTTTCATTACCAAAATCATCATAGGTACAACCCTAGCACATTCGCTTGATGACGCGCTCGCACGTGGGTCGCGCGGCGGGCAAAACAATCTCAACTCTCTGTATGCGTAGTTATGGCACATTTCTTCTCGCTGCAAACAGCTGGTATTATTATTAAGATTTTGTAGGCTAATATAGCGTAGATATTTAAGCTTTTGTATGGGAGTGATGTATCTGTTACGAAGTAACTATTTAGTAATCTGTGCCTGGGAGATGTTGAAATTAAAACTTAATTTTTAAAATCCTATGTCTTGTAGCAGTGATATTATAAAATAAGAGATTCAACAGAACGAAGCGAAAATCCTGTCTTGAAGCAGTGATATTAAAAAGTAAGGGATTTAACAGAACGCAGCCAGGCCCCCGTCCGTCGGTCGAGCAGGCGAGATAAGTACCTCCACATTGGCGCGGCCTACAGGCCGCGCTCCGCTCGTCAGCGCTGGAACGCCGTACAGTCGCCGCAATTCGTGTGCCGCCTGTGTACGCAGTTATAATCGCTAAGTCAAGCGCCTTAATACCCATGTTTCCGTGTATTGTCTGACGGTGGGAAGAAGTAGTTGAATAAATGCGTAGGTATTTTCATTTTATAAGGAAGTGCATGTATCTCATCTGTGACGCAGCGAAAATCCTATGCCTTGTAACAGTGATGTTATAAAATAAGGTATTTAACAGATCATAACGAAAATAATATGTCTTGTAGCAGTGATATTATAAAATAAGGGATGTCTGTCCTGAGAGACATTCAAATATAAACTAAATTCCGAAAATCCTATTTCTTGTAGCAGTGATATAAAAATAAGGGATGTCTGTCCTTAAAACAAAAAGTCAATTTTGAAAATCCTATGTCTTGTAGCAGTGATATTATAAAATAAGGAATGTCTGTCCTGGGAGACATCAAAATTGAAACTTAATTTTGAAAATCCTATGTCTTGTAGCAGTGAATTATCGTAAAATAAGGGATGTCTGTCCTGGGAGACATAAAAATTAAAACTCAATTTTGAAAATCCTGTCTTGTAGCAGTTATATTATAAAATAAGGGATGTCTGTCCTGGGAGACGTTAAAATTAAAACTAAATTTTGTCAGTTCCCTAAACGTATCTAGTGATTTTATCAAATCCCTCAACTGGCATCAGTGTACATATCTACACTTGGCCAAAGATAACTCATTACTACTGGTGTTAATGCCATATTTTAGTTTTAAACGCCTAAAAAACGGGTGCCAATAAACGCGCCATCTTTTTATTAGAACTTTTGTCTTCTAAAAAACTAACTTGAGAACAAGTTACTAGGTTAGCGACCATTCAAAAGCATCTAAAAGTACTGTTTTGCCGACCATACATTACGAAAAAAGCTTCAGTTAATATGACTTGGCAGCAGTTACTATTACTCAGCAACGCACGCAACCCAGGACAAGGAGCGTAGTTGCTCGCTTCGCACGCTCGGCTCGCGGGTTTCCTTAAAAATCAAACCTAACAGGTCGTCGTCGCTTCGCTCCTCGCTACCTACCAGCCGACCTTGCCCCACCTAGACCCCTGCTTGACCTAATCTACTCATGTATATCACCTAAACCTCAACACTGACATATGGTTACTTCAGATCAGAATCGTTGCCCTGGGTTGCGTTGTTAATTCATATAAACTGAAGCTTGTTTTCACAATTATAGTCGGTAAAACAGAATACTTTTAGATGCCCAGAAATAGTCGCTGACCTAGGTATTTAGAGGACAACTAACTTATTAAGTAGAAAACAAACTGCTATTTAAAAGAAGGCGATTCAAGTTTTATTTTTTCATAAAAAAAACTAACTATTTGCCAAAAAAAAATATTTACTGATCAATGTACCTAACTAATTAAAATACTGCTCAAAGTAAAATATTAATAAAGAAAAAAAAAACCGTCTTCATCAGCAGCATCCCCGAAAAATTCCTCAGTTTTTACAGCAGTGTTGACGTCAGCATCGGCAGGTGGAATTGTGGCTTCTGTTTCTATCTCCAATACAAAATGTAACTCATGACTTTCTTCTTCTGCAATGAATAATGTTATTTTAATATAAATTAAGATATTTTTTATAGATTTCATTATTCCATGGTATATGTCATCATCATCATATCAGCCACAAATCGTCCACTGCTGGACAAAGGCCTCCCCCAAGGATTTCCACGACGACCGGTCCTGCGCTGCCCGCATCCATCGGCTTCCCGCGACCTTCACCAGGTCATCGGTCCACCGCGTGGGAGGCCTGCCTACGCTACGTTTTCCGGTGCGCGGTCGCCACTCGAGAACTTTACTGCCCCATCGGCCATCTGTTCTACGAGCTATGTGCCCTGCCCACTGCCACTTCAGTTTAGCGATTCTGTGAGCTATGTCGGTTACTTTAGTTCTCCTGCGGATCTCCTCGTTTCTGATTCGATCACGCAGAGAAACTCCGAGCATAGCACGCTCCATTGCCCTTTGGGTGACCTTGAGCCTTCTTATGAGGCCCATAGTAAGCGACCATGTCTCAGTTCCGTAAGTCATCACTGGCAACACACACTGGTCAAAGACCTTAGTCTTGAGACACTGCGGTATTTGGGACGTGAAGATATTGCGAAGCTTCCCGAACGCTGCCCAGCCGAGTTGGATTCGTCGATTGATCTCTTTCTTGAAGTTGGACCTACCTAACTGGACTGTTTGTCCCAGGTATACATATTCGTCAACAACTTCCAGTGTAGAGTCTCCAACCTTTAGAGGAGTGGGTGCGACACGGACATTTAACATTATTTTCGTCTTGTCCATGTTCATTTTAAGACCCACTTGTTGAGAGACCTTACTGAGGCCATCGAGCATTGTGCTTAGGTCTTCCATAGTCTCAGCCATGACCACGATATCATCAGCGAATCGGAGGTGGGATATGTACTCGCCGTTGATATTGATGCCGAGTCCACCCCAGTCCAGAAGCTTAAAAACATCTTCCAGGGCGGCGGTGAACAGTTTCGGAGATATAACGTCTCCCTGTCTCACCCCTCGCTGCAACTGGATAGGTTTCGAGTTCTGGTCTTGGAGGCGAACCGACATGGTGGCGTTTTCATACAGACACTTCAACACCTCGATGTATCGATTGTCAATTTGGCACCGCTGGAGAGACTGTAGCACTGCCCAGGATTCATATGTAAACACCCCCAAAAAACCGGGTTTGGCGTTCCGTAAAAAAACGATAGCAAATGTTCCCGAGGGAAACGAAAGAACTCTTTAATTATCTTGAATCGATATCGCGGGAAGTCGATTTATATTGGGATTTATAACTTAACCTCACCTCGCGTGATTTGTGCACAAGCCCTTACCCTCCCCTGGTATTTTAAAACTGACTACCACGAAAGTTTGAAATCGCCAATGTAAATGGAACATAGTAGAAATAAACTTTAATGAAGTCATGCATGACATATTACATTACTGCAGAGACCGGGGAAATAAACAATTACTGTAGGAGTACAGTTCAAAGACCAAACCGCAGGTGAGGCCATTAATAATGCGAATCCAACAATTGCCGTTCCGGCCGAGGCCTGTATAGTGCTTTACTCAAACAAAGCAAGGAAATTAAAACAATAAATAATATAATGTTAAGTAAATACACTCGATATTTAAAAAAGAGTAGAGAATGCCGTTTCAAAAATATTTCATGTACAGACACGGCCCCGTTACAGTTTTATTATATGTATGTAATTTACCCCCCAAAACTAGCCCCCATTAGCTCCCATGTTTAAAATTAATTTATTAACGTAACATGTCCGTCTTTGGGTCACTGACATACATATTATGTGTATTAAGTTTCAACTCAATCGGTCCAGTAGTTCCTAAACAAATCGGCTGTGACAGACGGACGGACAGACAGATACACAAGTTATTCCATAACGGCTTCGTTTTTTCCTTTTGATGTACAGACCCCTAAAAAGGAGCCAGCGAATCTCAGACCAAGCTTTTATTTATTAGACTATGGTGTTGTCACTTGGTTGTAGATTTGTGTTCTGTGCCTCTCAGTGTGTTATTTATGTATGTACGATTACATCAAAGCAGTCTGTATTACGTAGTCAAACCTTTTTTTGGGCTTTCAACGCTTGTCCTACACTTCCCGAAACAACAATAAGATTGTTGCAATTAAAATATACTACTCTCCAGTAATGAAATTACAAAGCCACTCCCCGGCTCAATGATTTTTTTTTTGGCTATCCTGAAATCCTGTCTTTTTTTATTAACAACTTAAAGCAATAAACAAAAAAAAATTAATATAAATTGTGTGGCTACTTTTCGGGGGTAAATTAGAAAATGTAAAAAAAGTTTTGTATACAGTATGTCTGTGTGATGTCTGTACATGAAATATTTTTGGAACAGCTTTCCCTACTTTTTGGTCACGGTTTTAAATAGTACTTAGCGTGTTTGAGTTTAAATATTTTTGGTCATCATATCAGACGACCGGTTATGCGGAGCCCGCATCCAGTAGCTTCCCGCGACCTTCACCAGGTCGTCTGTCCACGCGTGGGAGGCTTGCCTACGCTACGTCTCCCAGTGCGCGGTAGCCACTCAAGAACATTTACTTTTTTGTATCGCATGATAAACAGTTATAGAAAAGTTTATACATAGATAAATAATATAATAAATAACATACCCTCTTCATCATCAGCTTCAACCTTGACCGTTTTTACGTCACCAGTGTTGATGTCGTCAGCGTTGAGGTCATCTGTGTGGATTTCAGTGTTGAAGAAATAAAAGGGAGGCGGAACTGCCGCTTTTGTGTCTGTTTCCGATTTAATATATACTTCATTTTGTTCTTCTCCTGCAACAATTAATTATTACATGTTTACCTCACATATGGTGGATGAAATCCTACTGACACAGGTCAGTGTTCCACGATTCTTACAATTTGGGAGCCTTCAAGGCGAGCGTAAGTAGGTATTATTTGAGTTTGCGTGTTACAACCTCGACTGCATCGTCGTCACTTCCCTGAGTTGTAGTCGAATGCACTCATTTTTTTTAATTTAAGCCTGCCTGGATCATATTTAATTTTTTGTTTCTTTTTGGTCACTTAATAATAACTGTCACTCATTTTCCGATTCATCGTCACCGATTCGAAATTATTCGTGAGCGGTGGCGTAGACGGCAGAGAAGATAGCGTCATATCGTTTGCCGTTACGTTCACGTTTTAGTAACGTACTCGTAGATACAGAGGCCAGCACATCAAGCTAAACACTTTGGACTGTGTACCATTCTTATGCTGTATGCGTATGGGTCAGAATCGCACTACGTATGTCTAGCTTGATGTGCTGGCCTCCGTACATATAGTTAACTGTATTATTTCAGAATTTGAAGACCCTTAGTAAAAAGTTAGAAAGGGAGATACGAAAAGTGACACTTTGGAGCTCAATATTTTGTGAACTCACCAAAAAATATCATACCAGCCGAAAGACGTCCACTCTGGACAAATGCCTCCCTCAAGGAATTCCACGACGACCGGTCACCAGGTCGTCGGTCAACCGAGTGGGAGGTCTGCTTACACTACGTCTTCCGGGCGCGGTCGCCACTCGAGAACTTTAATGACCCAACAGCCATCTGTTCTACGAGCTATGTGTCCCGCCCACTGCCACTTAAGTTTATGTAAATGTGAAGAAATAAAAATAAAAGTTTAAAAAACTTAAAAACCGACCGAAGAGTACAATCAGCCACTATGCTTGGCGTTTGTGGACTATGAGAAGGCCTTTGATTCAGTCGAAACCTGGGCTGTGCTACAGTCTCTCCAGCGGTGCCAAATTGACCATCGATACATCGAGGTGTTGAAGTGTCTGTATGAAAACGCCACCATGTCGGTTCGCCTCCAGGACCAGAACTCGAAACCTATCTAGTTGCAGCGAGGGGTGAGACAGAGAGACGTTATATCTCCGAAACTGTTCACCGCCGCCCTGGAAGATGTTTTTAAGCTTCTGGACTGGGGTGGAATATCAACGGCGAGTACATATCCCACCTCCGATTCGCTGACGATATCGTGGTCATGGCTGAGACTATGGAAGACCTAAGCACAATGCTCGATGGCCTCAGTAAAGTCTCTCAACAAGTGGGTCTTAAAATTAACATGGACAAGACGAAAATAATGTTAAATGTCCGTGTCGTACCTACTCCTCTAAAGGTTGGAGACTCTACACTGGAAGTTGTTGACGAATATATATACCTGGGACAAACAGTCCAGCTAGGTAGTTCCAACTTCAAGAAAGAGATCAATCGACGAATCCAACTCGGCTGGGCAGCGTTCGGGAAGCTTCGCAATATCTTCACGTCCCAAATACCGCAGTGTCTCAAGACTAAGGTCTTTGACTAGTGTGTGTTGCCAGTGATGACTTACGGAACTGAGACATGGTCGCTTACTATGGGCCTCATAAGAAGGCTCAAGGTCACCCAACGGGCAATGGAGCGTGCTATGCTCGGAGTTTCTCTGCGTGATCGAATCAGAAACGAGGAGATCCGCAGGAGAACTAAAGTAACCGACATAGCACACAGAATCACTAAACTGAAGTGGCAGTGGGCAGGGCACATAGCTCGTAGAACAGATGGCCGATGGGGCAGTAAAGTTCTCGAGTGGCGACCGCGCACCGGAAAACGTAGCGTAGACAGGCCTCCCACGCGGTGGACCGATGACTTGGTGTAGATCGCGGGAAGCCGATGGATGCGGGCAGCGCAGGACCGGTCGTCGTGGAAATCCTTGGGGGAGGCCTTTGTCCAGCAGTGGACGATTTGTGGCTGATATGATGATGAAAAACCGACTTCAAAAATGAAATTCACTCAAAAGTATGAAATAATATTGTTATACTTAGATACACGATATTAACCATCAATAACGAAATCAGAGGTGGGTACGAATAAAATTAGGCGCCTAAATTTATTTTTGAGGTCGGTTCCAGCACACAGCAACATACGTAGCTCGTTTTAGATTCGATGGCATTGCTGACACCGACCTCAAAAAAAAATTTTAGGCCCCTAATTTAATTCTTACCTACCTTTGATTTCGTTATTGTTGGTTAATACCGTGTATCTAAGTATAATAATATCATTTCATACTTTTGAGTGAACTTCATTTTTGAAGGCGGTTTTTAAGTTTTTTTAACGTTTATTTTTATTTTATTTATTTTTAGTGATAATGCTATCTATCTAACAACGTTATACCCAATCATCCACCCGCCAATAGGAACCATCAAATCATAATGCACGTGTTTCATTATCAGATAAAAATTCCTGTGGCTTCCATCATCATCTCAACAGCATGAAAGTTAAGGAGTTAAATCTTCTATCATCAGCTCCTCTGAATAACCTGACAGAATACAACCCGTCTTTACGTATCTACGTAAAATATGTGAAGAATTATCCTCCATTTCCTAACCGTTAAGGAGTTGTACCTTCCGTCATCAGCTCATTAACATGAGATGATGACTACCAGACGCCAAAACTTAAATAGTTTGAGGAAATACATGAAACACGTAATACGTGCCTATAAAATTTGAGGGTTGCCCTCGATTTCCCTGGGATCCCAATCCTGACTTGGTGACAATGGGACCCCCTCGGGAGTATACCCTTTCAAATAAAAAAAGAATTTTGAAAATCGGTTCACAATCGGCGGAGATATTGCGTAACAAACATACAAAAAAAAAACATACAGTTGAATTGAGAACCTCCTCCTTTTTGAAGTCGGTTGAAAATATAAATAAAGTCAAATGCCTTAAGATTAAAAAATTTGTTGAAAAATGCTTTATTACGACTCTATTGAGGGGAGCGACATTTTTGTATCTCATGCCACTGAACAACTTTCCCCCAACGAACCCATAATGAAATTCATACACAATTTGTTTAGAATCGAGCATTAGAATGTCATATGCTTAAATAAATAATGCTTAATTAGCAGTCTGTTAATGGGAGCTAAATTTTTGGTACCTCTGTGCTCTTCTCATGCCACTGAACAACTTTCCCCAAGGAACTCATACTGAATTTGCGAAAAAAGTTTTGGACTTCATAAAAGTCGATCAGCCTATTTTAATGGATTTGTTTTTTTTCCCTTCATAATTTTTTTTACAAAAAAATTCAGATGAAAAAGTCTGATGGTAAGTGCATATGCAGCCGAGGATGTAACACGCAAGGTCAATAAGTGCCTATTCACTCTCGTCTTGAAGATTCCTAAGTTAAATGAAACTGGGAATATAGACGCCGGCAGAGAATTCTACTCTGGCCTTTTGTATGATGAATAATCTATGAAGCAAAATGCTACATTGGGTAAATTCAATCAGTTTTGAAAATGCAACCTGTACAGTTGTATTTTTAAAACTGTTACTTTGGCAAATATATATGTACTTACTTATAATGTTGTCATTTTTAATTTCAGACTTAACAATATCTGACGTAACATTGGTTTTCTTATCTGAAAAGCATATCATAGTTATTACTAAAACAGGTATGGGGGAAAAATTGGAGTAGGTGGCGTCTCTTACGCACAGCACATTGTTTCCGTGCATCTCCTTATGTATGACTCAATGGGGAGTGTAGTTTTTATTTATTATCCAACTGGTAAGCCTTGGCATCATCTCAAAATTGGAGTGAGTAGTGTCAGACTCCAGCACATTGTTTCCATGCATTTTCCTAATGCTCAATGGGGAGTGTTGTTTTTTAAGCATTGGCATTATCTCAAACTTGGAGTGGGTGGTGTCAGAGATGCAAGCACATTGTTTCCGTGCATCTTCTTATGTATGGCTCAATGGAGAGTGTTGTTTTTGTTATTTTTTATCCAACTGGTAAGCCTGTCATCATCTCACCTAATGGTGCTGTGATGCCAAAGATGGAAGCGGAATTACCAAGATTCCCCAACGCGATAGGGAACTGGCTATCTTATCTTAAAGCTGGTACACATTAATGCTGTTACCATTGATGTTTGGTGGCACGACTTGGGTGATGGTGGTAGCTAGCCAGGCAGGCATAGAAAATGCCCTTCCACCAACCAAACCAAGTCTTACAAAGTGAGACTCCACCGGGAATCGAATCCGCGACCTCCTGATGTGAATCTAATGAACTTGACCACTACGCCACAAAGGCAGTTAAGAAAGGTGGTTGAGGAATACAGGTAAATTTATTTATTTTAGGTAAACTTCTATCGCCTAGAGAACTCCGGTGCACATCTACACTAATCTTCTGATGGTTCTCATAGTCCCACTGCTACATATGATTGAGGTGACAAGCTTGGACAGTTAGGCCTAACCTTGCTACCCAGGATGAGCAGTTGGCTACTGATACGCTGGAGGTCTCGTCTACCTTTTATTGGGGCTACAGGTGAATTAGCTGTCTCAATTCTGGGCCAAAATACATTTTAGACTGAATTGTCCAATTCTGAACATGAACATGAATTTTCTCTCATAATTTATAACAATAACATTTCTGGCTAAATATTTTGCCATATTTATAATATGAAAAGACAGCGTAGTTGAAATTCAATAGAATTTGTATAAGTTAAGAACAACATCTGAGAAAAAGGTTCAAATACAAAAATTATAGGTAGGTTACGGCAAACTCAGAATCCCTTGTATGTGAGGCCAAGGAAGAGGACACTACAGAGAGTTCATGAGCAAAGAATACTATACTGAGAAGGTATTTCAATTCCACACAGACCGTATAAAAAAATCGGGTGGGGCTGTGTCGGGACACGTCTATGTCTAGTAGAGGTGCTCGCGTAATCGGCTTCGTTTACTAAGAGTGCCCTGTTAGCTTTGAGACGCTCCCGGTAGCGCCTCACTCGCTCGGCGCCGGACAATGGAGTTCTATGTCTAGTAGAAGTGTTCGCGGAATCGGCGTCATTTACTACTAAGCCTGCCTTGGCAGCTTTGAGACGCTCCCGGTACCGCTTTGCTCGCTCGGCGCCGGACATTGCGGTTCCATGTTTAGTAAAGGTGCTCGCGGAATCGGCGTCGATAATTAAGCGTGTCTTGGCAGCTTTGAGGCGCTCCCGAAACCGCCTCGCTCGCTCGGCGCCGGACATAGGACCTGTGCGTGGCCCATAACCCCCTCTTTCCAACGATAGCAGCGATTTATTTTTCTGGCTGGCTCTAGCACAGGCTGAGGCCGACATAGTGATTTTTTATACACTTCCTGGTTATTTTTACCTATAAATATTGTCAAAATTACACTTATTTTTATTTTACATAGGTATACGATTGGTTGAATAAACAATAACACCAAAGTACATAACACCATCATTCACGAAACAGCTATTCCGACGCTGGCCACAGATAACTATTAACCATTACGTTGGCAATCTCAAATGTTTTTTTTTTAATTTATTTTGTGGCTCTGGATACTAAATATGTCAATTTCACCAATTTCGTTGAATTTTTTTGTGAATCGGTAACTTTCCACTCTCTATTTTTTTCCCTGAATGTTGGCTGTTGGGACAAATTTGGACAATCAAGAAACAAACAAAAGTAAACCCTAATGACGTTTGTTGTGACTATTCCGACGCTGGTTGCTATGGGTTACCAGTTGTGGCGTCATCACACACCGGCCAGTTAGCCAGAGTTTATAATTACCTACTCATTTGCTTTGATTTCTTAGAGTACCTACTATGAATGAAGAGATACATTTTGACTCAGCAGAGCCAGCCTTAACCATATTATATATTCTTTAATCCGAGACGAGACGAGTGTAGGTAGTGTAATTGTTTTTTTTTGTGATGTCAGTAACCCTATCAAAGACTTCAAAGCATCTTTAAAGCTAAAGCAACTCATACATTATTTAAAGCAGTTTAGTCAACTTCTTTCCAAGTGGGAACGTCGCGTCTTGAAGGCTAGGTAAATCGAAAGAAAAAAGGTAGTAAGTAGATAGAAATCTTCGCCTTTATGCAGTACGCACCCAATAAAATGAGGAAGAGACTGTGAGTGCCCCAGGAGAATTAGGTAAGTGCTTTTGTAAGGACGTAACGGGAGCCCAATACCAAAGGAGAGACTTGCAAGCAAAGAAATAAACCTATGTTGAAATAAGCTTTATATCTTCGCGATCGATGCGTACTAGCCACAAACAAAGTAATCTGCAATCGAACTGCGCATGACACATGAGTTTGAAATGTTTATAGAATGAGTTGTCCACATCATTCCGGTTGAATAACTTGTAGGTGACGTGTCTCAATGTTTTTTATATTTAATATTAAGTGTTCTCCCAATAACATTCTTATACCAGAGCCCATCTCTTTTACTTGTAGTTTAATATCTCACAACAATATACCTATAATGTTACCATTGTTCTCACTGCTTGCATGGCACTCAAATCAATGAGTATCAATTCCACCTGCAGAAAAACCTCCCAGACACGCTTATCTGTCGTGGACTGGCAAACAGCTTGGAGCGCATTAAATTTACCTAATTAATTGCATTTGCTGCATGCGAGCAAGTGTAAGTAGGTAATTTCTCTTAACTTTGCTGCTTGGAGTAAAGTATGTATGTAAGCAGCAACTTTCTCATTTGTCTGTGTTTAGTTTCAACTAGGTACTCGATGGCGCAGTGATAACTAGAGCCCAAACCATCCTTTGTGACAGCTTGATTTTCCAGTATAGTTTATTTTTGGTTAAGTCCAACAGTTTAGTGATAGAATGATCTGTCATGTAAAATCTTAACTGTTTTCTCTTCCAGTTTAGGTGAATGGTAATCATCACAACTGCAAGAACAAGCAACAATATTGTTCATTGGAGTAAACTGTTATGGTCAGAACAGAATTCCCAACCAAGTGAGGAAGTGGAAGTCACTCTGAGCTACTTCATCTGCCCACAGAATACTAGGACCCAACAGGTTTTGCCGAACCAGTACCTGTAAATACAGAACCATTTCCTGTTACATTTAAAAGCTCGGAAACTGATGGTGCCTTAATTTCAAACTACATGAAGATCTGGAACATGGATTTTAAACCAATGGGGTGCGTTCCTTTTACAATTTAATAGAAACTTAATCAGTCTTGAAAATTTACAAGACAAATATAGAAAAAACAATGGAATGACGAAAATTAACCAAAAATTACTTGTCCGCCTTGTCATCGTTAGCGTGGTCTTTGATCTCCTTGCACACTGGTCCTGTCTGGGCTATGGGCACCTTCCTCTCGCCCTGGAATGCTGGAGGCCCCTTCCGCAAGCCACGATGGACAGCACCCCATCAGAAGATAGTCTAGACTCCACTGCCTCAGGAGTGCAACCTTCCGGCAACGTTTAAGGACGTAGAACCATGTATATATTCTGTGTATTCTTTTACCATTATCAACTTGCTATCTTTGTGAATACATTGCACACCTGGAAACATAGCGTAGGCAGGCCTCCCACTCAGTGGACGAACGACTTGGTGAACGCCATGGGAAGCTGCTGGATGGGTGCAGCGCAGGACCGGTTGTGGAAATCCTTGGGGGAGGCCGTTGTCTAGCAGTGGACGTCTTTCGGCTGATATGATGATGATCTTAGTGAATTCCATTTATATTTGGTGTATTTGTAAAAGTGGTTTTGCAACACTGTTGGGAATAAAAACGAAACAAGGGTGTGTCTGTTGACTACAAATGTTGAAAATGGTCTCCATTGTACACCGAGTAATATGAAGCCAAGGATTCACTTATTGTAGGTTTTAGTTTTGTTAATTGAATGTAGGTATTCATTGGAATAAAAATGCCCATTTATATTTTCGTTAGTTTATTTTACATACTTATTTTGACTTGATGGTAGCTTACTATGGGCCTCATAAGAAGGCTTAAGGTCACCCAAAGGGCAATGGAGCGAGCTATGCTTAAATTTCTCTACGCGATCAAATCAGAAATGAGGAGATCCGCAGGAGAACCAAAGTAGCAGACTTGGCTCACAGAATTGCTAAACTTATGTGTTAGTGGGCAGGGCACATAGGTCATAGAACAAATGGCCGTTGGGGCAGTAAAGTTCTCGAGTGTCGACCGCGCACCGGAAAATGTAGCATAGGCAGGCCTCCCACGCAGTGGACCGATAACCTAGTGAAGATCACTGGATGCGGGCAGCGCAGGACCGGTCGTCTTGGAAACCCTTGGGGGACGCCTTTGTCCAGCAGTGGATGTTTTTCAGCTGATATGAAGATGATGACTTATTTTGACGCCTTATTTCGGCACCTTTTGCAAGGAATATAAAAATATTGAGGGCATTTAACAGAAAGTTGGGTGAGGCGCATAGAGTATAAAATTAGGAATCCCTGATCTTGAAGAAAAAAAAAAGTTGTGTGCTTCCAAGGTGGGTATTTAATATAAAAAGCAGCCAAGTACGAGTCTGACTTGCGCAAAGTAGGGTTTCAGTCTTTTCATTTAAAAATAAATTGTTTAAGTAGTTAGTAATTAGAGCATTATGTACCTATGGAAAATCTATGAACTTTTTATAAATCCAACTGAACATCTTCAGTTGGTTGACTATTACTGCTAAACTAAGGAAACATACTTAGCCGTAATAGTTTTTCTTTTAAATTGATTATATGTCAATGTCATTATCAATGACTTCAATATCACTGGGCTACTATTTACTTTATTTTTTTCAGATGTCCTGAAATAGCAGTTTAGCTGGTAGAGGGGGTGGAGGGTGGACACTTTACCAACAAAAATTTGCACTTTAAAGCTTAATATTTCATAAAACCAATCCTTTACTATAATATTACTAGCTGACTGTGCAAACTTTATTTGCCATAATGAAATATACTTTACGACCTATTCCCATTGCCTACCCAAGTACTACACAAAATATTTCATGGAAATCGGTCAAGCCGTTTCAGAGGAGTATGCACACAAACACCGTGACACATGATTTTTATAAATACATATATAGAAGATATTTTTTTTTTTTTATTCACAATTGGTAAACCCTTGACAACATCTCACCTGGTGGTAAGTGACAATGTTGCCGAAGATGGAAGCGGGCTTACCAAGATTCCCCAACGCAAATGAGTAAATGCGAAAATGAGTTTGTTTGTTACCTTTTCATGATTCAACACCTCAACCAATCTTGAAAAATTCTAAAAGTTATTGTTTTGACTTTTTTTGCTTTAATAAAGACCTTTATAGTAGTTTTTCTTTAATATCTATAATGTAGACATTGGCATGTTATAATTTTATTTTTAGTTGAGAAGATTAAATGTTGCAGTTTTTTTAATTATGGAGGAAATACTATGAGATTTGATTAGTAATACTAAACAGATAGATACAGTAACTACATAGGTACCTACAAGAAGAATTCAGAGCAAAATATTTAGGACAGATAAATATATAATATATTTTTAGGTATGGAAATAGAGAGAACAGAAAATAAATTACACATATCACAAACAAAATTTATTTATAAAATTTTAACACAGTTTAAAATGAACGATTGTAAGTTGGAGAAGATGCCCATGGAAGATAAGTTTGAAGTTCCTGAAAAACAAGAAATAATAATTAATGTACCATATAAAGAAATAATAGGAAGTCTTACTTACCTGACCATCAGTAAACCAGATATAACCTATGCACCTTCATACTTAAGCCGATACATAAATAAACCTACAAAGACTATGTGCGAAACAGCCAAGATGATTTTAGGATACCTGGAGGGTGGGTACTTACCTATAAGAAAGAAAGAAAAGAAAACGTGATAAATGCTTACTGTGACGCAGTTTGGGGACAATGAAAACCTGATATCCCGGTATAGTATCATTGTCTTCAGCGGAGGCAGAATATGTCAGCTGTGACGTGTGAGAGAACTGTTTTAAGAAGGGATTGGCGGTATTGTGCAAAATGTGGTGATGTATTGTGACAATGAAAGCGCGATTAAAATGATGGATAACAGTGAGAAAACAGAACGAGCAAAGCCGTCATCAAATATCACTTTGTTAAAGACATTGTGATTATGAAACGTTTATCAGTCTATGAGTGAAGAGAATTTGATAGACATTATGACGAAACCGTTGTGCAGTGTGAAATTTAATTACTTTTGTAACTATTTGTTTAGTAATTCGTAGGATTAATTGTATAAAATATTATAAACATTAATAAAATACGGTAGTGATGGGACTCGAATCACATTTGGTTCGAATCGAATGACGACGACGGTCACCGAGCATTCACTACGTTTATGACGGTGAAAACTTGATTCGAATGAGATTCAATGTTGATTCGAATCATCTTTACAATTCGAATCAGATTGATGATTCGAATTAATATTTATGATTCGAATCTTATATAGCGCGGTAAGCTTAACTTATAGATGAGACGGTTGAAATTCTAAAAAGTGATGTTAGATAAATTATAATTTTTCGTTCGTAGTTTTTTTGGAAAGTGGTTTTATAGAGGTTTGTTATTTAATATTTCAGAAGTAATTTGAACACGGTGACTTTAAAAAGCGTTTAAAATATTTTTAAAATTACATTTTTGATAGTGAAGTGGGACTGTATTTTTGGTGTAAATAATACAAGTGTGTGTAGCGTAAGCGTGTAAATAAAGTGAAATGTTTGTGTTTCGCAGTGAAGACATAGTAACTACCTAACAATTTGAAAATTATAGAACCGTTAAAAAAAGTGTAGTTTGGGACTTTTTACGTATCTATATAATTTTTTATCAAACGATTTTATTGATTCGATTCAACGTATAAATTCGTATTGATTCGAATGTATCAATCAATTCGAATCAAGGGATTATTCGGATCATGGTTCGAATTTTCGCCGGGTTATTCGAATTGATTCGAATATTCATTTTCGATTCGAGTCCCATCACTAATCGGATTTATATTCGCTTTGCATTGTTTTGACTTGTTTTTTTTTTTAAATATGGTGCATAGAGTAGACCAGTGTTGTCATTTATTTAGGGTTGTCATGTTAAGATTTTAAAAGCCACAAAATTGTAAAATGTTGCTGACATCATCATCATATCAGCAGGAAATTGTCCATTGCTGGACAAAGGCCTCCCCCAAGGATTTCCACGACGACCGGTCCTGCGCTGCCCGCATCCATCGACTTCCCGCGATCTTCACCAGGTCGTCGGTCCACCGCGTGAGAGGCCTGCTTACGCTAAGTTTTCCGGTGTGCGGTCGCTACTCGAAAACTTTACTACCCCATCGGCCATCTGTTCTACGAGCTATGTGCCATGCCCACTGCCACCTCAGTTAAGTGATTCTGTGAGCTATGTCGGTTACTTTAGTTCTCCTGCGGATCTCCGCGTTTCTGATTCGATCACGCAGAGAAACTCCGAGCATAGCACGCTCCATTACACTTTGGGTGACCTTGAGCCGTCTTATGAGGCCCATAGTAAGCGACCATGTCACAGTTCCGTAAGTCATCACTGGCAATACACACTGGTCAAAGACCTTAGTCTTGAGACACTGCGGTATTTGGGACGTGAAGATATTGCGAAGCTTCCCGAACGCTGCCCAGCCGAGTTGGATTCGTCGATTGATCTCTTTCTTGAAGTTGGACCAGCCTAGCTGGACTGTTTGTACCAGGTATACATATTCGTCAACAACATCCAGTGTAGAGTCTTCAACCTTTAGAGGGGTGGGTGAGACACGGACATTTAACATTATTTTCATCTTGTCCATGTTCATTTTAAGACCCACTTGTTGAGAGACTTTACTGAGGATATCGAGCATTGTGCTTAAATCTTCCATAGTCTCAGCCATGACCACGATATCGTCAGCGAATCGGAGGTGGAATATGTACTCGCCGTTGATATTGATGCCGAGTCCACCCCTGTCCAGAAGCTTAAAAACATCTTTTAGGGCGGCGGACAACTTTCAAGGACACGTTAAGTTTTTTGCACTTAAGTCGGACCCGCATGCTTTCCCCGCCCTGACACTCCTACATCGGATCTGGTTTGTTGGTATCAAAATGGATGGGATCGAAGTTGGATAGGTTGGTTAGGTCATCTTTAGTCTCAAATAATACACTACCAAAGATTAGGTACCTATACACTGCATTGTTACCAGATTTCGAAAAATTGTTTTTCAAAAAGTATTGGGTTTCGGGGGGAGGGCGGCGAGGGATTTAGAGGGAGCAGTAAACCCCTCCCTAAGAAGGGGGAGGGCGTTACCCCCCTCCCTGAGATATAATGAACCTCAGAGTAAGTATGTAGGTATAGCGCGCGTCTACCGCATCGGTCGCATAATAATACATCGTAGGCAAGTGAGCTATAGTAAACTATATAGATGTATACGTGACAAATAGGGATGGGCTGCAGTGCACTATCGCCTTAGCGGATTATCGATAACCAAGGATAAACAGCAGCATAATATAGTAGGTAATTTTAAGAATTTATGTTTGTTTTATGGATTATATAATGTTTATTTCCTAATACATGCAAAAATAAAACATTTGTACCTACAAGTATATACTCACAGATAGATGTAGGTATTCTTTGGGGTAGATAAGTCAATTAACAATAAAACCAATTTCAGTGTAATATACAGGGTGTAACATAAAGGTGCAATGATACTTTAAGGTGGGCTTGTACTGATTAATCTGAATAACTTTTTTTTTACAACTGATAAAATCGCGATTTTTTTAAAGTTTTTTCAAACAAAACCGGCCAAGCTGACCAATTTGTATAAAAATAAAACGTGATTTCAGCAAATTTGTTCAGTTTGATGAGTTTAAACCCACCATAAAGTGTCACCTTTATTAACATTCCCTGTATAGAGAAATAAAAAATCACTACATATTCACTTAACGTAAATTTTTATTACGCCACTTCAAAGATTCTTAGACTGTGATTTTACTATAGAATAAAAATTTTATTCTTGTCGGGTATTCCTAAATAGAATTTAAATCGTATTAAAAAAGTTTTTATTCTTGTTAGGTATTACAAAGTAACAATTTAAATCGTATTAAAATCTTTGAGGGAGGCCTTTGTCCAGCAGTGGACGTCTTTCGACTGATATGATGAGGTATTCCAAAGTAATAATTTAAAAACCTTCCTCGTGAACCAGTCCGCCCACTGGTGAAAACCGTATGAAAATCCGTTAGGTAAGTTGAATACCCACCCTACCCTACCTAACAGCACTTTAGTACGACAATCATTTCAATTTATGACTTTCAGTTAAATGAGTACGACAAACTCTATCATGTGTTAAATTAACCAGGGTGCAAGGTATAGATTTTCATAAACTGATACGGTGGTAACCGATGCAAGCCAGTTTTGAGGGTAAGAATAACATTTCGGAAATAATTTTATGTGCCGTTCATCTTAGAATAATATATCAAATAACGGGTTTATTTCTAAGATGAACGGCACATACAATTATTTCCTTTTTAATATTCAGTTTGGAGAAAGCTGTTCTTTTACAGCATATTTGGATATCACGTTTCGGTTTTATAATAAACCTATTGGAAATTATTTAAATAACAATATATAAATTTGAATCAATATCTTCACTAAAAGTTATTTGTTCAAAGAGATTAAACTTTCATAATAAATATCGAAAGTATGTATACTATTACCGAACGAGTCACATCACTAATTAGACATTAAGGCTGAGGCGGCGGTACGGGGTAGTCCGTGCGGAACACCTAGCTCCCTCCCCACACGTCTCCTTCACCCCCGCAATGCGTGATTAATTTTTAGCATAAAAGAATAAAAAATGACTAACCGGTGAAATGTAATACTCGATTTATGTTTCGTGTGTTTTCGAGTATCGTTTTTACATGATTTCACTGCACATTTGACCATTTTGATAGGTAATTTACTCGAAAATACTGCTAGGAATATCCCACGCACGCACTCCACTAGCAGTCGATTATGACCGATAGCGCTTGCGCGTGGAACGTCACTTTGTTCCCACCCGTGCCTACTGTTCTCATTATAAAGGACGTGCTCTGTACCTACATACTTACTCTGAGTAATGAACACTGAATTTTTTTTAAAGGTCATCTTTGATCAGATATCTGATAGGGCTTTAGATAAATGCCCTTTAAATTAAGGGGAGAGGATCCGGGAGAAGGGAGAGCGTGAATCTTCCCCTTTTAGTGAAAGTTAATTTTCAAAATATATAGGGTGACTTTTAATTAGTTTTAGATAGTAAAGGATATGAAAGTACTCGTGATTACAAACAACTTTCCCCAAAAAATTTTATGCCAAACATGAAAAAAATAATTGAGCCTACATTTTTGCCCATTTGATAACTTACTATGTATTGAAGACATATTTTTTTTCTGATTTGACATAGAGTTTCTTTTGGAAAGTTGTTTGTAATCACGAGTACATGCATATCTTATGTTATCAAGAACTAATTAAAAGTCAGCCTGTATACACTACACCAACGCGAATTTCTGGTCAAAGATGACCTGATAGTATACAGAAATTCGCGATTCGGTACCTTTCTCTCTCTGGTCGGACCCTCATTACTGAGGATCGTGGTCCAAATTGGCCTTGAGACGCGTAATTTGTCTCCATCGACTACGGTGCATAGTCGCCCTCACCGCTTGATAAAAGCTTGTCAGATGTGGTGCCTTCCTTTATCTGATCACTCCATCGTGTTGGCAAATGGCCTCTGTAGATTTTTATCTTCAATGTTGCCAACAACAATCAGTTTTTCAAGGTTGTCACCACTCTTTCTCATTACGTGGCCGAAATAGGTAAGTATGCGCTGCAGGCAGATGGTAGACAACCGTGTTTGAACTTTGAGTTGCGAGAGAATAGACGCATTTGTTCGCCTAGCTGTCCAAGGAATCCTTAGCATCTGCCTCCAACACCACATTTCAAATGCATCTATTCTCTGCCTTTCTCTAGCCCGTATAGTCCATGTTTCCACTCCGTATGTAAATGGGAAAGACTAAAGCTCTTACTAGGCGGGCTTTGGTTTTAAAACTAATGCCCCGGTTTCTCCATATGTTCTGGAGTCTTGTCATCGCATATTTGGCCATTCCTATGCGACGTTTAATCTCTGGAGCGCAGTTGCCGTCATTGCTTATCCGAGAACCCAGGTAAGTGAATTCCTGTACTGTTTCCATGCTTTGAATGTTATGGCTCCTTGTCAGTTTCTCAGCACGATCAATCACCATTAATTTTGTTTTCTGTCGGTTGACTGCGAGTCCCAGAATGCCACTTTCAAACTCTAACCTATTCAGAATGCTCTTCATGTCTTCAATGGATGTGGTGAGGAGAACAGTGTCATCAGCGTATCGGAGGTTGGAGATGGTTTTTCCTCCCACAACAACACCTCTTTCCCAGTTTTCGAGGGTTTTACGGATAACATACTCTCCGTATATTTTCCTTCGGTATTTACTTCCACTATATGCTTTCACTTATAAGCGATTTAGGAGTGCGACTGCTCCGGCGCCACGGGAATGGCAGCTCCTTCGCTCTTTCGTAACAAAGCTCAGGCACCCAGGTGAACCGTAATGGCTGATGCTGGTCGCCGAGGCAGGGGCTGCCCTTTTTTCGCGCCTTAGAATAAAAAAAAACTGGGAACGTAGGGAGGTAAACGCGTTCTAACAAGGGAGAGCCCTAAATTTTTACTTTCGTAACTGGTAGATCTGACACAGATGGGGAGGTATATTCAATCAAACCTGACAGAACATAATATCGCTTGTTTCACTTGCTCAAGTTTTTCCGCTGTCAAGTCGGACCCGCATGCTTTCCTAACCCTTATAGTCCCACATCCCCATCGGATTTCGAAGGTTTGTATGTTGGGGATCAAAGTAGTTGGCGTGGGCTACGTCCTACGCTCTACGCTATTATAAATCTTTCAGATCGATGTTAGTGGGATAGGTCATCTTTAGTCTTATATATTAATAAGTCGAGGGGTGAGGGCGGTGAGGGGCAGTGCGTAAACCCCCCCTCTTCAGATAAAATTAGTTACGAAGTATTAACTATAAGGTCATCTTTGTCAAGAAATCTGTTACAGCTATAGATTAATGCCCTTGAAATTATGGGGGGGGGGGAGATAATCTGGGAGAGTGGGAGAAATCGCTTCCTAGAAAGGGGGAACGTGGATCCACATATTTAAAGAAAATTAATTTCGAATTTTTACTATAAGGTCATCTTTGACCAGAAATTTGCTATTTCTATCGAAATCTAATCACACCTTCGGGATCCGAGGGGGATATGGAAGTTTTGACCAGAAATTCGCGATTAGGTACCTACTTAAATCTTAATCATACCTTCGGGATCCGAGGGTGATGTAAGCGTATTAGATAGGGAAAATGTGGGGGTTCCTTCGGTCAGGGTGCATTGCAAAAACGTAGTTTTCGAGACATTGATCATTGTAAATTTATTTGTTATGCTATATTTACTTCCTTTATAGCTTTCACTTTTAAGCAATTAGGAGTGCGACTGCTTCGGTGCTACGGGAATGGCAGCCCCTTCGCTCTTGCGTAACAAAGCTTAGGCACCCGGGCGAACCGCAGCGGCTGATGCTGGTCGCCGAAGGCAGGGGCTGCCCTTTTTTCGCGCCTTCGAATAAAGAAAGACTAAGGGAACGCAGGGAGGTGAACGCGTTCTAACAAGCGAGAGCCCAAAATTTTTTACACTTTCGTAACTGATAGATCTGCCACAGATGAGGAGGTATATTCAATCAAACCTGACCGTACATAATATCGCTTGTTTCACTTGCTCAAGTTTTTCCGCTCTCAAGTCGGACCCGCATGCTTTCCTCGCCCTGATACTCCCACATCCCCATCGGATTCCGAAGGTTTGTATGTTGGGGATGAAAGTAGTTGGCGTGGGCTACGCGCTACGCTGTACGCTATTATAAATCTTTCAGATCGATGTTAGTGGGATAGGTCATCTTTAGTCTCATATATTTATTACTAGGGATGCATCGATACGCCTTTTTGCCGATACGATACCGATACTCTTATAAAAATATCGGCGATACCGATACAGATACGCTTATTGAATTCAAAAAGGAAGGTAGAATAAATAAAACACAATTAATTAATAGTTTTAGTAATCAAAATTAACATTTATAAGATTAATTTAAAAAACAAAGCATTCTTAAGTTTTGCGGGCAAAGGCGATTTCGCAAGTCTGTTTGAATAAGACCTGCGGTGGAAAATAGTCTCTCAGATGCGACAGATGCCTCGTTTGCAACGAAATAGATGGGACAACACGCGCGTTTACATTACATTTTTAAAGCGCGAAATTTGAAAATTATCGTTGAATCTGCCATAAAAATATCGCCGATACCGATATATCGGCAAACCCGAAGTATCGCCGATATATCGGTATCGGTATCGGTATCGGATGCATCCCTATTTATTACACTACCAAAATTGGCCTATAGTCTATATTTTTTCAGATTTAAAAAAATATTTAGTTGAGGGCTTTAAGTATACATTATGATTACTCTGAGGTTGAGGGGGAATTTTTTAACCCCCTCCCCAAATTAAAATTAATTATGAAAATTTTACTATAAGGTCATCTTTGACAAGAAATCTGGTACAGCTATAGATTATTGTATTTGAAATTTGGGGTAGGGGGGTTAAATGGGAGGGAGAGTGGGATAAACCCCTTCCCTAGAAAGGGGGATCGTGGATCCATCCATTTAAAGAAAATGATTTTAAAATTTTTACATTAAGGTCATCTTTGACCAGAAATTCGCTTTACCTATGAAATCTTATCATACCTTCGGGATCCGAGGGGGATATGGAAGTACTAAAGTAGGGAAAATGTGGGAGGGTTCCTTCGCTCAGGGTGGATTGCGGAAACGCAGTTTGATTTGATATTTATGATACTTTTCATCCACTTTTAAGCGATTTAGGAATGCTTCTGTTCCGGCGCTGCGGGAGTGGCAACTCCTTCGCCCTTGCATAACTAAGCGTAGGTACCCGGGCGAACCATAGATGAATGTTCTTAAAGTTCCGGTTTTTTCAGCTCTAGTGACAAGTAACCAACATTCAAATAACTTTTTCTAGGGTGTTTACATTCTTTTTTGTATGTGTTTACATTGATTTTGCTAGGTGTTTACATTATCTTTGCTAGAGCGTCGCCAGCGTCGATTTAGGCCCCGCCCATCATTCATTATCTATCAAAGAGTATAGAAATCACTAGGCTTGGGTAAAAAATATCGATATATCAAAATATCGATATTAATTCAATAAATAATCGATGATTATCATCGGTGGCTCAACCGGTAACGACTCGGTCCATCTAACCAGAGGTACCGGGTTCAAATCTGGACGGCCAATGTACCAATGAGTTTTTCAAAAACTTACGTACATACGACTTACCGATTGCTTTAACGGTGAAGGAAAACATCGTGAGGAAACCAGCACACGCCTGCGAAGAAACTCGAAGGTTGTGTGTGAAGTCCACCAACCCGCACTGGGCCCGCGTGATCGACTAAGGCCTAATCGCCCTGATTCAGGGTAGGCTCGAGCCCCTCGGTGGGGACATATATGAGCTGTAATGATGATTATCGTCGATATTTTAAATCTCGATATATCAATAATCGATATTTTTTTCGGATATCAAATTCGATTTTTTTTTATGAGCTCCCGTTCGACCAGCGTTGCCAACAACAACTATATATAAAACAGAGAGTGTTTCTCATGTCGATATCTGACAATTATTGGTTTGACTAAACTCTTGATGATTGTATTGTAATGTTTTGAATAAATAAAACTACATGACCACCAATTCGTATTTAATTTTCGATACACTAATACTTTGACAATGTACAAATATTTCGATATATATCGATATTTTTACACGATATACAGGGTCTTCGGCAGATGGTTGAAAATACGAAAATGGGGGATAGGTGGAGTCGCCTCCCACCTATTTTGAGAATTAAAAAAAATCTAGGACTTGTAATTTTTTTTACAGGATTTTTTTTCCTTTTTTTAGAAATGTTGCCATTTTTATACCTTTGAACACATGTAACTTTTTGTTTTTTAAAGCTAGCTCCAAAATCTTTTTTTTAATAGACTTTTATAAGATTGTCGGCTCTAAAAAAATTATGTTTGTTTCAAGTTATTGCTAAAAACAAAAATGTGGGCCCCCGAACTTAAAAAAAAAGTTGAACAAAAATTTAAAAGTCAACTTTGCGATGCATTTAAAAAAAAAATAATGGGGCTGGAAGGCTTCTGTTTTTTTTAAAACATCTCTAAAGCTTAGGCTTTTGAATGGTATGTAATTTGTTTCGGTATCTTTTTTGTAACCGGAGTTGTTAATTTTTTTTACTCAATCGGACCATGTTGACGAAATTCCACTAGTTACATGTTTTGTGAAATGTATCAAATGCAAAGTTGAAAATAATGTAAATACTTACTGTTGGGACGGTTACAAAGAGCAGGTACGTTTTTTTACATTCTTGCACACACATAATGGCTATCTTTTGTCATTTATTGGCATATTGGAGTTAGCACTTCCATATGCCAATAAAATGTCCGCATATTCCGCATTGGTAAATTGAGCCATTTTAAACCACAACAAAGTCTTAACAAAACGTCTGATAATAACAAAAAGTGACAAACAACAAAAAAACTTAACAAAATCACAAACACAGCAAAGTGAAATTAACGAAAAAAAAAAAATGTGATTATGTTAAGTTTTTTTGTTGCTTGTCACTTTTTGTTATTATCAGACGTTTTGTTAAGACTTTGTTGTGGTTTAAAATGGCTCAATCTACCAATGCGGAATATGCGGACATTTTATTGGCATATGGAAGTGCTAACTCCAATATGCCAATAAATGACAAAAGATAGCCATTATGTGTGTGCAAGAATGTAAAAAAACGTACCTGCTCTTTGTAACCGTCCCAACAGTAAGTATTTACATTATTTTCAACTTTGCATTTGATACATTTCACAAAACATGTAACTAGTGGAATTTCGTCAACATGGTCCAATTGAGTAAAAAAAATTAACAACTCCGGTTACAAAAAAGATACCGAAACAAATTATATACCATTCAAAAGCCTAAACTTTAGAGATGTTTTAAAAAAAACAGAAGCCTTCCAGTCCCATTTTTTTTTTTAAATGCATTGCAAAGTTGACTTTTAAATTTTTGTTCAACTTTTTTTTTAAGTTCGGGGGCCCACATTTTTGTTTTTAGCAATAACTTGAAACAAACATAATTTTTTTTAGAGCCGAAAATCTTATAAAAGTCTATTAAAAAAAAGATTTTGGAGCTAGCTTTAAAAAACAAAAAGTTACATGTGTTCAAAGGTATAAAAATGGCAACATTTCTAAAAAAAGGAAAAAAAAGCCTGTAAAAAAAATTACAAGTCCTAGATTTTTTTTAATTCTCAAAATAGGTGGGAGGCGACCCCACCTATCCCCCATTTTCGTATTTTCAACCATCTGCCGAAGACCCTGTATAACGATAGCTTTGAATAATATCGATACAATATATATCGATATATTTTTTTCATTTGCCCATCCCTAGAAATCACTTTATCTATCACACCAAAGAATACTGAAGAAATTAAAAACTGTCACACACGGGCGCTATTTTATCAGATACTCGCAGATACTCGCGAGTCATCATCATCATCATATCAGCTCATTATATGTCCCCACCGAGGGGCTCGAGCCTCCCTCAATTAGGGCGATAGGGCCTTAGTCGACCACGCGGGCCCAGTGCGGGTTGGTCGACTTTACACACAACACAACCTGCGAGTTTCTCCGCAGACGTACGATAGTACTAATATATAAACTTTGGCAGGCGTGTGCAGTGGAGGTACTCGCAAGTCTCATAAGATAAAAACTTATAGCATAGCAAGGTATCACACACGGGAGCTGTACTATATGAAAACCCCACATTCTGTTACGAGTCTTTGAATGAGCTACATACACCCAAAACGTTATATGGGTATGGGTCAGGCCGTAAATTTTGGAACATTTTGTGTAACGTAACTGTCCGCCACCATTTTTTCGTAAAGTATAATACTTCATAATCACTGCATCGTATTCCCTAAGAAATGGCGAATCGCGGCCACTAAAGATCTTCGAAATTAATTAATCATTGAAATATATAAAATATATTAATCTACAAAAAATGTTAAAGTTTTCATGAAAATACACAATCCATTTCGATGGGGTGCTATTTGAGCATTGAAGACTTTTTGGTAATCTGTTTTATTTAACTTTATATAAATAACTATAGTTATCTAGCCGGGTTTTAAATACAGTCTCATGTTTCCAAGGAAAGTAAATTAAGTATTACACATCTTTTGAAAAGTACGTGAAGCCGTTCCTTTGCGCTATTTCTTTTGCGCGACTGTTATCTGCTCATTCTTTGGTTATCAGGTAATTAAGAAAATGAGTTCGCGTATGTTGCTATTGGACTTACTAGACCTCAGAGTAAGTATGTAGGTATAGAGCGCGTCTACCGCATCGGTCGCATAATAATACCAAAGAGAATATAATAAACTACGTTTTTAAGAGTCGGGACTCCCTTAAATAGAAAGGAATTATAGCTTTGTATTGAACGCGTACGAATACTAATACCAATAGAATAAAATGAAAAATGGCAGCCCTACTTATATTCAGTTTGGTCTTACGACGCTGCTGCCAACATGAGAAACTGATAAAGACTAGGATAGAGATGGGATGTCGATGACAGAGAAGGGTGTCAAGTTCGATAAAAAGAATAATATGATGCAAAATAATTTTGTAATTAATTTTCATAAATAAAAAACTCGGTAAAATTTAAACGTTTTATTTACTGCAGATAATTACAAATTGTTAACAGCCTCCACGAGCACTAGCGCCACCAACAACCGCACATGAGCGATGAGATAGTTATTTATGTATGAATTAAATAAATCATTTCTAAATTAAAAATAAATAGTTACAAATAATAATCGATAGACATTTGGTTTGTCATAGGTTGATTTGTACTATTAGTGCCATCTAGCAATGTAATCTTGTAACTCCACTTTATTGTTGTAGTTTGTATCTGTAAATTGTCAATCGATTTAGTACGAGGTAGATGGCGCGGCCGTCGCCGGCCGTTGAGTTATAAAAAGAGGAGCGAGTCATTACCAACCTGCATTTTCTTGATGAGCTGTTTTCAAGTTTCGCCCTGCCCGAATAAACATCGAACTACATCTACGAGTTTCATTATTACCTACTTCTGGCGTTTCGATGATTATTTTTATAGAGTGGCTTCCAAGCTGTAAAAAGTAAAAACAAAATAGAACAAAATATTATCTTAGAACATAATAACCGGTGTGATTAGTGATTACTTACCTACTTCGTTATGACATTGTTTTTGAAGTTATTTTCCAACATCGAAATTTTAAAGTTTAATATATTAATGCAGGGATCATTCTGAAATAAAAATTCACTGCAATTAATACACGTAATAATAATCATCATAGCAGTCGAAAGATGTCCAATGCTGGACAATGTCCTCCTCCAAGGATTTCCACGATGACCGGTCCTACGCTGCCCGTATCTAGCGGCTTCCCCCGACCTTAACCAGGTCGTTGCCTACTCTACATCTACGTCGCCACTCGAAAACTTTAATGCCCCAAACTAATTAAAAATAACCTGAATATAAAAATCAAAATATCGATATTTACTTATCGATAAAAGTTCGTCCACACTATACCTATTGCATTTGGTTTGGTAACAAAATTTTTCGTAAAACTTGGATTAAATCTCTTATAAGAAGGTTAAGGACAAGTTATAGAATAAAAATAATGAATTAATAATACCTTTTTATCATCTAACTAAGGGAAATTTCGCCTTAAACGTACGTTTTGTATTGTTAGTCCGGCCGGCTTTCAATCCACAGATTTCACAAGTTTTATAATTCATTATTGCTGTTATTACACCCCAGATAACTATTTAATTACTCTAACGATGTCACACAGCGTGTATCCACTATTTAAGCCTGTATTTATGGAAAAAACCAAAACACACAGAAATCTTCGTAACGACGCAATAAAACGATAGATACTGTTTGGTGCCTGACTAAATGGCATTTGTCAGTGAGCGAATCCGAAATTGTCAGATCAAGAAAGAGACATTTGCACAAGGTAGAAAGAGACAAACATAGTTCGTTGTTATATTCTCTTTGATTCGTAACAGTTTCATATAAACAATTTTCTCTATAGAGTTTCGCTAGGCTGAATAATACATCGTAGGCAAGTGAGCTATAGTAAACTATATAGATGTATACGTGACAAATAGGGATGGGCCTCAGTGCACTATCGCCTGGATGGGCTGCAGTGCACTTTCGCCTTAGCGGATTATCGATAACCAAGGATAAACAGCAGCATAACACATTAGGTAATTTTAAGAATTTATGTTTGTTTTATGGATTATCTAATGTTTATTTCCTAAAACATACAAAAATAAAACATTTGTACCTACAAGTATATACTCACACATAGATGTAGGTACTGTTTGGGGTAGGTAAGTCAATTAAAATAAAACCAATTTCAGTATAATATACAGGGTGTAACATAAAGGTGCAATGATACTTTAAGGTGGGCTTGTACTGATTAATCTGAATAACTTTTTTTTCTGCAACTTTGCTAAAATCACGATTTTTTAAAAGTTTTTTCAAACAAAACCGGCCAAGCTAACCAATTTGTATAACAATAAAAAAAAATCGCGATTTCAGCAAATTTGTTCAGTTTGATGAGTTTAAATCCACCTTAAAGTGTCACCTTTATTAACATTCCCTGTATAGAGAAATGAAAAATCACTACATATTGTGACAAAAATAATGGGAACTGGGATACAAACCCTTACGGAGTTTGCCACATATGATACGTATGATTTAGAGGTTCGGGCCTAAACGGAGTTTTAAGAAAAAAAAATGTTATGGGGTAAATTAGAATATATGTATTTTATGATTATTTTAAAAAGAAGGAACAATAAACAATATGAGTATAAAAAAGGTGTGATTACATTGGTTGACCGTGTTGAAAATTTAAAACAATGACCTACTTTATTTATGGGCAATTCCCGGAAATAAATTTAAAGTTACAATTTTATTAGTATATAAAAAGGTTATTTTATAGAATTCCGGTAGGCAACGATCGTTACCGTCCCTTTGGTACTTAAATAAGTTACTAAGTTCTAAAATAATTAAATTTCACTTTGGTCTGAATTACCCTATTTTTCTAACATAACACGTATCAGATACAAAACACTTTTAAAATTTAAAATAAATAATTAATGGTTAGAAACTGGAAGCAGGAAATCTTCTAGGAAGGCAGAAAAGTCAAAGAGTTAGAGAGACGCTCGGGACAAAAGATAAAATAAATATTCACTTCCCTTGGCAAGCAGCTGGGCGGGCAGTGAAAGGACTGGCTGGTGGTCAGCACAGCTCCATCTCAGGATTAATCCTTATCAGGTATACCGTCGGGACGTCAACCTCGCAGGGGGGTGGATGAAACCCTACGGACATATATAAATTCAGTTCGCAGCAGTACCAAAAATACACGCAAAGCGGTTTCCTTATACAAATTACTTACCACTGAATAAAATAGTGGGCCTCAACAAAACATTATAAAACAATTTATCCAAAAAATTTAAATTCACATGAGTGTAGACGGGATCACGGTCAACCTTTGTTTTTCTCTTGTCAAAAAATAACAACTATTTTCAAATTCAAATTCCATAGAGCAACGACATCAAAAAAGAATTTAATTATGAAACGCAACAAAAGAGATCGGCTCGAAACGATAGTTAGCGTTTCAATATTCACTCAACGTAAATTTTTATTACGCCTCTTTAAAGATTCTTAGACTGTGATTGTACTATAGAATAAAAATTTTATTCTTGTCGGGTATTCCTAAGTAGAATTTAAATCGTATTAAAAAAGTTTTTATTCTTGTTAGGTATTACAAAGTAACAATTTAAATCGTATTAAAAAAGATTTTATTCTTATTAGGTATTCCAAGGGAGCGAGCTATGCTCGAAATTTCACTACGCGATCGTAAGTAATAATTTAAAAACCTTCCTCGTGAACCAGTCCGCCCACTGGTGAAAACCGTATGAAAATCCCTTAGGTAGGTTGAATACCCACCCTACCCTACCCTACCTAACAGCAATTTAGTACGACAATCATTTCAATTTATGACTCATCAGTTAAATGACTACGACTAACTCTATCATGTGTTAAAATAACAAACAGGGTGCAAGGTATAGATTTTCATAAACTGATACGGTGGTAACCGATGCAAGCCAGTTTGTTTGTTCGGAAATAATTTAAAGTGCCGTTCATCTTAGAATAATATATCAAATAACGGGTTTATTTCTAAGATGAACGGCACATACAATTATTTCCTTTTTAATATTCAGTTTGGAGAAAGCTGTTCTTTTACAGCATATTTGGATATCACGTTTCGATTTTATAATAAACCTATTGGAAAATTATTTAAATAACAATATATAAATAAAACACAATATTTGAATCAATATCTTCATTAAAAGTTATTTGTTCAAAGAGATTAAACTTTCATAATGGGTACGTTCCACTAAACGCCCGCAACGATTGTAACACCCTCTGTATCGTTCCACCTAAGGCCCGTGGTCGTCGCGAGCGATCGCTCGACGTCATAGATGACGTCACTGTTCGCGACCACATCGCGCCCACTTCGCCCACAAAATATTGGTGGGTCAGAGTGGGCTTTCACCAAAGAGAATGTGGCCTCCCAATTGAAGAAGAGACTCCGGCAAAAATCAGAAGAGGAGGAAGCGCGTGCGTAAGTTTTCATACGCAGTTAAAAAAATCTATAGTATTCAGATTTAATATCGATTATTTATTGAACTATTTATACGAGAAAACAGAAAACTTTCACCATGCCGCCATATTGCGAGCACACAGCGCTCAAGATGTGCGTTCCACCTAGAACATTCGCCTACAACGCCCGCGGCCTTTTTCCGTTAGTGGAACGGCAGTTTCAGCGGTCGCGGTCGATGGCGTTGCGGGCGTTAAGTGGAACGTACCCAATAAATATCGAAAGTAGTATACTATTACCGAACGCGTCACATCACTAATTAGACATTAAGGCCGAGGCGGCGGTGCGGGGTAGTGCACGCGGAACACCTAGCTCCCGCCCCACACGTCTCCTTCACCCCCGCAATGCGTGATTAATTTTTAGCATAAAAGAATAAAAAAATGACTAACCGGTGAAATGTAATACTCGATTTATGTTTCGTGTGTTTTCGAGTATCGTTTTTACATGATTTCACTGCACATTTGACCATTTTGATAGGTAATTTACTCGAAAATACTGCTAGGAATATCCCACGCACGCACTCCGCTAGCAGTCGATTATTCAATTATGACCGATAGCGCGGAAACGTCGCTTTGTTCCCACCCGTGCCTACTGTTCTCATTATAAAGGACGTGCTCTGTACCTACATACTTACTCTGAGTACTAGACAGTTCATCAGAGGACGAAGCAGACTTTGACGAAGAGGTGACGATGATGCCAAAGATTCCCCATGTTGAGTTGCTTTCTGAAATATCACAGGAATCACCTGTATGGTTTGAGCACAAACGGTAGCATCGAAGCTTGGAGCGGCACTGGGTTTTTGTGTGCCTAATTCGACAACAATTGTGGCAATGAATTACTGGCAATTGATAGAGTTCTACTGGTAGCGAGGTGTAGAAAGCGTAGAAATATTTTGGGAGAACCTGTCCATTAAATGTAAGAACTACTGTTTGGGTAGGTATCCATTCGGCTTTTCCATCATCGATCCTCTTTCTATTTAACCTTCTCACCTTCAAAACTTTACCGTAACCCTCCGGTAATTCCAGAGCTTGGACTAGATCAGTCATGGTCCAATCCGCGGGGACGCCATGTATAATGCCTATACGGGAAACATTGAATGTTGGGATTGTTGCTGTTAGGGAGTTGGCTTCCAAGAAAGGAAGGTTCAAAAAGGAATTAGCTGAATCGCCGATGTAAACTCTATTGATATTTTATTCCTACCAATGTTTTTGATTTCCTCCTTTGCGATATTGGCTACACAAAGAAGACTACTAAAGAAGTAGAAAAGATGTACCTGCAGTCGGATCCGACTCAATTTTACTGATATGAACTATGAAGGGATCATTGTCCTCGTCATCATACAGACGGGAGCCCTCAGCAAGACTCGGGTGATTGATTATAATATAAATGTTCAGAATGGACGCAGAAGTGTCTTCCGGATTATGGATTTTTTTTGGGGGCAGTAGAAAACTCAGTTTCTCCCATGCGTCTTTTCGGAGTCTTACCGCGGGCTTCATCGTGCTATGACTGTAAAGTGGGGTTGATATTCTGGGACTGATGACTGTCGACCTGTGTTTCAGGAGTAAATATCGGGGGGAGACCTCCATAGTGTTATCTGGAGGATCAGGAGGGATATCATCCTGGATCAAATTTGTGGCCATTTGCGTGTTAGTTTCTTGATATCTTATGTGATTCAACTATATATTTCATAAGTTTTACAGAATATTGCTAAAAAAATATCTATATTGCTAAGGTAGTTGCACCCACCACGTCATGGTGCACTCTATTACACGGTGTTTCGACCGAAATTTGTACTGACGCGAATCAAGCTGCTAATTTCAGGTTGGCTAAAGCCTCAACGGTAGCTAAGCAATACTAATTTTGTTACAGCCTGTATAGGTTATTATAAAAAATTATCAAACAATCCTGTCATTTAGTTAATTGCCCTGAGTGGGAATTGAATCTACGATCCTCTCCAGCCGAGAGCTAACCACTGCTCGATTATGTTTAGCTCGTTTTAGGGTTCCGTACCCAAAGGGTAAAAACGGGACCCTATTACTAAGACTTTACTGTCTGTCCGTCTGTCACCAGGATGTATTTCATGAACCGTGATAGCTAGACAGTTGAAATTTTCACAGATGATGTATTTCTGTTGCCGCTATAGCAACAAATACTAAAAACAGAATAAAACAAATATTTATGGGGGCTCCCATACAACCCTTCTTTCGGAACCCTTTGCTTCGTGCGCGAGTCCGACTCGCACTTGACCGATTTTTTCAGAATTATTTACGACCAGGAACACATCTCCCATCGGTCAACATAACGGTTGTTGAAGTACTCAATTTAGTACAACAAAGATAAAAGGTATGCAAAACTAAGCAGAGCTTTTGCGGCGGGTGTCCGTCCATCCTAAGCCCAGACACACAATAGGCCATCTTTGTACCGATAATGAGGACACATAACAGCTCCTTTTGGATTTACTGTAGTCGTATAAATGTGTATTGATTAATTTCTGAACGCAAATGTCAGATATAAAGTGGGACGCCCGGGACGCCGCTTGGTTTACGTTCCTTTTTACCGAATTCAAAAAGGAGGAGGTACTAAGTTCGACTGTATATATATTTTTTGATGTATGTTCACCGATTTTTCCGTCAATTGTGAACCGATTTTCAAAATTCTTTTTTCATTCGAAAGAGTATACTCCCGAGGGGGTCCCAATGTCACCAAGTCAGGATCTGATGATGGGATCCCAGGGAAATCGAGAGAAACCCTCAAATTATTCATTACGTAGGCACTTAGTACGAGATTCATATGTTTTCTAAAGCTATTAAAATACTTGAGTCTGTTAGTCATCATCGCATGTTGATAAGCTGATGAAGGAAGGTACAACTCCTTAACGGTTAGGAGTTGGAGGAAAATTCTTTCAATGTTATACATATGACGTAGGTATGCATAGACCGATAGGTTGTATTCTTTCAGGTTATTCAGATGAGCTGATGATGATGGAAGCCACAGGACTTTGTATCTGTCAATGAAACACATGTTTTATGATTTGATAATTCCTATAGGTGAGTAGGTGTTTAACGTTGTTAGATAGATAACATTATCACTAAAAATAAAGAAAATAAAAATAAAAGTTTTAAAAAACAAAAAACCGACTTCAAAATGAATCTCACTCAAAAGTATGAAATAATATTATTATACTTAAATACACAACATTAACCAACAATAACGAAATCAAAGATGAGTACGAATTAAATTAGGGGCTTAAATTTTTTTGAGGTCAGTGTCAGAAAACCATCTAATATAAAACCTTTGATACGTAAGTAACTATGTGCTGATACCAACCTCAAAAAAATTTTAAGCCCCTAATTTCATTCGTACCCACCTTTGATTTCGTTATTGTTGGTTAATGTTGTGTATTAAAGTATAATAAATAATATTATTTCATACTTTTGAGTGAGTTTCATTTTGAAGTCTGTTTTTTGTTTTTTAAAACTTTTTACAGAAAAGCAAAAAGCGTGACGTTGGAGTAATCCTTTTCATTCTTATTAGTAATTCAGTAGTTAAGCTAATTATGTAATCAATCTGGTAACTATGTAAATCCTGTTCTGTTTGAGGACTTTTAGGCGGAAAGTAGCGTCCAGTTTGTCATTTTTCTTTTATTACCTGATAAATAACATACAGTGGTTTTTAATGTTTAATTATTATTATTATTATTTTAAGGTGTTTTTTTTTAAATAATAATAATAATAATTAAACATTAAATATTATTATTATTATTTGGATTTTACAGAGCGTATTTAGCCGCAAACAAAAAACGAGGAAACATAATTGTTTTTATTTAAGTACAAAAAGAAAAGCAAAAATACGGAATTTGGAAAAAATATCAAGGATACTTATAGGTAATAAGAAAAATGTATGTAACGAAAGAAATCTATAATATAATAAAACTGTAACGGGGCCGTGTCTGTACATGAAATATTTTTGGAAAATAATAACTGTGGTGGACATCACTAACGATACAGAGGCCAAAACAACAACTTTTAGAATTTTTGTCTGTCTGTCTGTCTGTCTGTCTGTCTGTATGTTCGCGCATCACGCAAAAACTACCAGGCCGATTTTGATGAAATTTTGTATGGTGGTTCCTTATAGCCCAGGTTAACATATAGGATACTTTTTATCCCGGAAAATTCAAGAGTTCCCGTGGGAAAATCAAAAGTATTCATTTATAGAATGGCTCACCACGCAAATGTTGCTTGACATATTACAATTAAATTTTATACGTTGATAGTTGATACCCTATATCGCGAACTAAAACTGGGACATTGTGAATCCCAAAAAAAATTAAGAGTTCCTGCAGGAATGCAAAAAAATTGTATCTTTAGAATGGCTCAACGTAACAATATGAAACCTTTACATTGGGATGAGGTGTTTTAACCATCATTGCATAGTTGGATATTCTTTATCCCGGAAAACTAAAGAGGTCCCGTGGGAAATTAGATCTATCGATACTTACAATAATAACAATAGAGTACTTTTCCCCATATTAGCTACACATATCACACATTATAATCATAGCAGCTGAATGTCAATAGATGGCGCAGCAGGGATAATAAAACGCGCTTAAGTTGTATAAAAATATTATTTCATACTTTAGAGTGAATTTCTTTTATGTATTTTTCAGCATAGGTACGCACGCTACTTTACACAAATCTAACTCTGGAACTATGTCACGTAGCGATGTGTTTCAAACATAAACGAACTGATAGGTATTTTTAAATAGATTCCAGTCGTGTAAAATAATTAAAAACACATAAGTCGAGATAAGTATCTTTTAACTGGAGGCACAGATATGGGAACTCTTCTGACGACGACTATTTGCGTGTGGCAGTTGCTCTCCGCCTGAGCTGCAATATCTGTGAACCTTATCCTGTGACCTCCTGATCAATGTATTTGCGGGTCCACGGTGGAGGCAATTGGCCATATCAAGCACTAAGTTGCGGTCGTTGTTTGGTGAAGATTCCCACTCGGAGGGCACTGGTCTCGGCCAGATGGAATATTCCATTTTTTATGCAGCCGCCAAGCTTTAGTCGATCTGATGGCAAAAGGCCGAAGGGTTTAAACAGGTGCTATGGCAGAGAGGAACGTGCCTGCTTTGGTACGTCAGTTTTTCTGCCTCACTCCTCACCCGTACGGTACTGCTGCTCAATTTGCGGCGAGAAAGAAGCATAATAAGTACTTGGTTTGGAGGAAAATTACTGCTTTGTGCCGCTGGTCTGTGAGACAACCGGCTGCTGAACCCTCAGAGGCCTTTGCCTTCATTAAGGAGATTGGCCGTCGCCTTCGAGAGAGCAGATGTGACGCCCGCTCCGGGTCCTACTTGCTGCTGAGGTTGTCTATTGCCATCCAGCGCGGCAAGAAGAAGTGCGTCATGGGCTCCTTTGGGGCTGATACGACTCGAGGATTTGACCCATATTAATATTTTTAGGATATTTTATTACTAGAATGATATAATTATGTGAATTCGTTTTTTGATAATGTATGTGTTATTTCATCATATCAGTTCATATACGTCCCTACCGAGGCGCTCGACCTCCTTGAGTTAGGGCCATCAGGCCTTCGACGATCACGCGGGCCAATTGCGGGTTGATTGACTTCACACATAAGCTTCGAGTTTCTTGGCAGGCGTGTGCAGGTTTCCTAACGATGTTTTCCCTCACCTTAAGAGCGTCGATTAAACGTACATATGAATTCGATATTTGAATAGGTATTGGTAAGTGGCAGGATTCGAACCACGGCCTCCCGGACAGGAGGTAGTGGCCCTAACCGTTACGCCACCGCACTCTATATGTTATTTAAAATTTAGAAATCCTTACTTAATATTATAAATTTGAAAATGTGTTTGTTTGTTTGTTACCGATTCACACTCCAATACATCTACCAATCTTGATGAAATTTGGCATGCAGGTAGCCTGTGGAAGGAAATAGCCTACTTTTTATCTCTTGAAATTATTAGCCCGATGCAGTTCCTGAGGAAACTAAAACAATACTCTTTGTTCGTAAATTTATTTAAAATCGCAACGAAAAAATGGGTTGGTGTGATTTTTAGCACAGAGATAAGGTAGAAAATGATATAATTTGCTAATAAGTATATCCTGACATAGTTCCCGAGAGATCTGGCGACAACTGTTTTCTACGCTCGCGCACGTCGGCGGCGTCGCAACGAAGCAACGGATTCAAGTGACTTTTTGTATAGAATTTGTTGAGGGGGTGGGAAGGGACAAAGACTGCTAATCAGAATACCCCGTTTTAGTTCCTGAGGTACCTGGAGAAAACTCATGTCCACGCTTGGGAGCCGATTGCGACTCGCGCACCACTCACTCTCAAAAAAAATCATAAAAGCTATGTCCACGCGGGCGAAGCTGCGGGCAAAAGCTAGTACGTAAATAAAAGTGTTGAAAGTATTTCTTTATAATTTGAGATTATTACAATAAATAAAAGATGATAAACGTTAAAAATAGGTTTAGTAATTTCGAAGAGAAGACAGGATATTTGGGTTGGGAACGGAATGTCGAGGAATGCAAGTTGAGAAAGGAAAGAATCTCGTTGAAAAAGAGTACAGGAAAAGAAAATGTGACTGAGGTCAGCCTCATGCTCACCACATTCACATTGCGGACTGTTCACTATACCCAGCCTAGACAGGTGGGAAGGCGTACAAACATGACCGAGTCTCATTCTTATTAAAATACTTACTAGTAACCACTTTGTTCAGTCAAATGTTTGTAAACCATGGTTTCGTTAAAATTAAAGGTTATAGAGATTTATAGTATTTGCCTTTGCTTTGACCGGAACTCTCCCAAAGATTCCTCCAAGAATCTTGAAGGAAGGTCTTAGGAAGAGCAGCCAAATCGTGACAGAAATTTTTGGATGGAAATATATCACCACACACAACAGCATCATTTGCAATTATATCTGCCTTTTCCTTACCAGTGATATCCGAATGTCCGGGCAGCCAAGCGAAAGAGACAAGATAACCTTTGTCGTAACATTTTTTAAGAACATCTCTGATAGCATACACTACAGGGTACTAATATATATACTTTGACAGGGTAGTGATTTTTTTAGGTAAATGGGAAATGATTATGGGTTTGTAAAGAGCTTAGCGAATCTGTAAAAAATATTGTTTTTTTTAAGTTTCATGACTAAAACATATTCAACTGCTTTGAAAATACCATAACATTAATCGGTGAAAACATAAGATTCCGGGGGAAGTTTGATTTTTTGAACTATTTGATATTGAGAGTTGATAGTTTACCATGTGAGTATACAGGTTGAATTTTTTAAGGTTCGGTATGGGGGAATTCCTAACTATAAGAGACAGAAAAACGCCCCTTAAAAAACTCACTGTATGTTTATTGTGTAGGAATTAGGATATGAAATAAAAATGTGTAAGTACTTAGGTATGTTGTGGTTCGAGTTCCCACAAGAAGTCCGCGAAAGCTTCAGCAAAAGTGGTATCATTTTGTTGGAGTGTGTAGAATTGTAGGTTAGTTTGTAAGTAGTGCTAGTGACAATGTTGACAGTTTGGTTGGTTTGACCCTCGTTTGACCACTGAGCATGTAATCACTACGGGTTTGGTTTGACAAAGATCGGGCGGAACGGAACGTAAATTACAAAATGTAATGGTTGTTTGCAGAAAGATGCTTTCTATAAAATTTACATAAATATTGTGAAAAAGTGTTTATCTAAATGTTAAACTATGTCCGGCGGTCTCATAGATAAAGTGTATATCGGTTTAGACAATGCGCCGGCCGCATTCGATATAAAAGGACGTATTCTTGGACCAGTAAGTTATTGCTACTATAAATCATCGAATTTACTCGGTTTGAAGGTCATATCGACTAAATTGTACAATATATTTCAGAATGGAACAAATTTGGAGTACATCCGATCAGAGACAGGTGTCGTAGCCGTGTTGAAAAGTGAGAAATTCGAGCCGTTGCATTTGGCTTTACATCACACGAGATCTGAAGCTCTAGCGGCTGCGAGGTCGTTGGCACAGAATTTGATAGAGACTATAAGAGCTGAGCTGGCGCAATGGAGCGCTGCCCAAGCGGGGGGACCACCACCAGCGCTGAATGTCCCACCGCCGACACTGACCACAACTGCCCCTCCGCCTGTCCCTTCCCCTGCCACTTCCATTGCAATGTCAACTCCTTCGTGTATAACTTCAGCAGCACCTCCCACGGTTGTACCCCCTGTAGTCAGTGTTGCCCCAGCTAGTACACCCCTGATGACTGTCCGACAACCAACGGTCTTGCAATTCCTTCAACCCCAGCAACAGTATGTTCTGAATCAGGAAAATGGACAGCTAATTCCTATAGTTCAACCTGGAGTTCAAGTCTCCAATACAAACTTTACATCACTCCCAATTGCTCAACATCTAGGCATACAACAGCCAAATTTCGGTGGCACGCAGATGATTGACATATCCAACATGCAACCAGTTAATGTCACTCAGTTTCGATTGAGCGGTGTTCCATCCTCCATGTCAATGATACTTCCTAACGGCCTAACAATACCACAGGCAAGCTTAAATGCTGGTGATACAACAACTGTTAGCTCAGCTACTAACACTCCAGTGGTTTGTGCAGCTCAGAGCACAAATGCCTCACAAAAGATCTTGTACAGCACTGACAAAGGAGACAAGGAGATAAAATACCATATACAGGGTGCTGATACAGTTCAGTGGACGATGCCGGGGTCACAGACGATGATAATACCATACCAGCAACTCCAGGAGTTAACTGGTAGTCAGCCTGGATTGACGAATTTGCAGCCACAGCAATTTGTTTCTGTAAGTAAAAAAAAGAAATATATATGTTTATTGGTTGCAGTAACATCCATCACACAAAATATGTATATTAATAGCAGCTAGGGTAGGGGGACATTTGTTGGCGCAGTAATATCACACCTAATATGTATATTTGTAGGAGTTAAGGTAGGGTTAATAAATATAAAAAAAAAAAAAGTTTTATGGCAACCACAGCCCGCTCAGCTTAGCTAGGCTCGGAATTAAAGTGCTGATGCTGGGTTGATTGTTACCAATGGCTATCAGTTAGGCATGGACGTGGCAGTTTCCATATTTAAGTAGCTATCATGTGTAGTATCATGTCACCAAAAAATATCGAATTTACTAAGTTTAGATACAAAAAAAATTTGGGTACATACTATTCATAAGTTGCAAACAAATGAAGCAGGGCAATTCCATATGTGACTGACTCTACATTTGACACAATTTGCGTTTTATTTTGCCTTATACAGGGTTATTGGTAATTAGACCGGATCCTCTTAAGAGGGTATAGGGGCGGTTATTTGGAATAATTTTGACCCCATATTGCATTATCCGAAACTCAACCGTTTTTGAGATATTTGCTTTTTAAGAGTTTTTTTGGAAAAATCAGATTTTCTCCTTCAAAAATTTATAAAAAAATAACTATTTATCCAGATTTCATTTTGTTTACATTTTTAGATAGAGTACATTTTAATTCTTAATATTCAATCATAAAATCATAATATTCTGTATTAATACAGAAAGTACAGGCCACTTCGTAAAAAACAAATCAGATTTTTTGTTAAACTGTCTACTTAAATGTGATTTTTCTCGAAAAAAACCCCTATTAATTGAATCTGCATGTTATTTGAAAAACATCTACACATTTCTAGCTATCCAACGAGGTAAAAAACATTGCATTTAGTTACAAAATTTCAAAGAAAATGTGAAAACAATAGGCCCAGGTAGTGAATTCCGAGAATGTGGTTTTTGATCCGAGGTCAATAAGCGATACTACTTCAATGCTCCGTATGCTCTGTCTCGCTCTCGCTCACGTTGCTAGCAGATTTGTGTTGTTGTTAAGTCCAGTTTGCTCGTGCGATTCGTACTGTGTAGACGCTTTCCACTATCTTTGGACTTCGGTATCTTTACTTTGTGACTTGGCTTGTAAACGTTTTGTGACTGATTGCATTCCCGACGACTTGGCGTGTATTAAAGGACTTGATTGACGATCAAATTATGGCTGCAGATCCCCGCGTCCAACCTCGTCCTCGAGAGTTTTCAAATGAGGAATATGCGGACATAATGTTTTGCTATGGATATGCCAACGGTATCTCTACTCGTGCTCGTACGGAGTATCAGTCTCGATTTCCTAACCGCCGTTTACCCGATGAGAGTGTGTTTGACGGAGTGTATCGGCGACTACGAGAAACCGGTAGCGTTCAGAGAAGACAAATCGATGCTGGCAGACCTCGTGTTTATCGTGTGGAGGAAGAAGAAGACATTCTTCGTTACTTTGAAGACGATCCAACCACCTCGACCAACATGGTAGCACGACGTCTTGGTATAACCCAATGGAAAGTTTGGCATACAGTGCATGGGGCAGGACTCTACCCATACCATTATACTCCTGTACAAGTGATAGAAGAAGGAGATCCGGCAAGGAGGATTGATTTTTGCCGTTTATGCTCAACGCGGATACAGAGGACCCTAGTTACTTAAAAAAAATTCTGTGGACAGATGAGGCGAGATTTGACCAGGATGGCATCATATCATAATATCCACTATTGGGCACCAAAAGCTGACCGTAACTCAAATAAGAAAAGGCTACAAGGATCGCAAAGACGTTTTTCACTTAATGTGTGGATGGGAATTATTGACGACAATTTAATTGGTCCCTATTTCCTGCCCCACCACTTAAATGGCGAAGCCTATGAAAACTTCCTAAGAAATGAAGTTTTTGACCTTCTTAGTGAGGTACCACTAGCAACACGACAAAATATGATGTACCAACATGATGGCTGCCCCGCACACTTCAGAATGAGTGTTCGTGAATGGCTTAACGAACATTTTCCGAACAGATGGATTGGCAGAGGAGGACCTATTCCGTGGCCAGCGAGGAGTCCAGACCTCACCCCTGTCGATTACTACATATGGGGTCACATGAAAACCCTCGTTTATGACGTTTCTCCTTCACCTGTGCCATCGATTGACGAATTAAGACGTCGCATAATAAGTGCAGTCGAAGAAATGAAAACAAACTTGACAACTAGAGTAGTCAAAAGTGAGTTACGCAAACGGATGCGTCTTTGCATAAGGAATAGGGGCACGCACTTTGAGAATGAATTGTAAGTCACTAGAAAAAAAATTGAAAGAAATACCTTGATTCTAAAAACTTCCTTAAATTATTATTTCAACCTCACACCTTTAGTTTCTACTACCCAGTTTTGGTTTTGTCACATTTTCTCTGAAACCATGCCACGAAATGCAATGTTTTTTACCTCGTTGGATAGCTAGAAATGTGTAGATGTTTTTCAAATAACATGCAGACTCAATTAATAGGGGTTTTCTTAGAGAAAAATCACATTTAAGTAGACAGTTTAACAAAAAATCTGATTTGTTTTTTACGAAGTGGCCTGTACTTTCTGTATTAATACAGAATATTATGATTTTATGATTGAATATTAAGAATTAAAATGTACTCTATCTAAAAATGTAAACAAAATGAAATCTGGATGAATAGTTATTTTTTTATAAATTTTTGAAGGAGAAAATCTGATTTTTCCAAAAAACACTTAAAAAGCAAATATCTCAAAAACGGTTGAGTTTCGGATAATGCAATATGGGGTCAAAATTATTCCAAATAACCGCCCCTATACCCTCTTAAGAGGATCCGGTTTAATTACCAATAACCCTGTATAACGATTAATACTATATTTTTAGGTTCAATTTAAACATGGCTTTGTAGCCAGTTTCAACAATTATCCTATAGAGAAAAAATGGCAACCAATGATATTGTGAAATATCATTTATTTAGTAAAATGTAAACGTGACTGACACTACATGCAAAAGGAAGTCGTTTTCGAGTGTGTTTTTAAACTTCACTTCCTCTGTACTGACGTTATAACTTTAATTTGTGTTTTTATCGAAAGTGCATGAAACAAACTATTATAAAATGGTGAAATAAAATCTTTAAGTTATTTAAAAAAATACACTACAGCCCAAAACGTGACCGACACTACACTCACTTTGTATAGTGTAAAAGTCAGTATTTTTACATGAAACCTTAGAATTTAAATCACAGCACATTAAATAGGAACTCTTAAATTATTTTTAAGAAACAAAAGTGTAATTAATGAACTCGTTAAAATTCTATTTTTGACAAAAACACCACCTAAACGAAATCACTAATAATATTTTAGAAATGAACATTGAAACTAAAATAATTCAAAACAAAACCTTTTTAGAAGCAAGAAATATTTTTTTTTTAAATACAAACAACTTATTTAACAAAGTATAAATTCTTTTAAGCCTTTTCAAAGACATCTAGACTATTTGGAAACTTTATAATCTATTGCCCTTAAGAATCAGATAATGATTAGGTAATATAGTGAGTTGGAAATATGTCATCAAAAAAAAACATTTGATATATCTTCCTCATCAGCTATAAATAAAGGGGCATCGTTTTTTATTACTTTTAGGCTCATAAGTTTGACTTCCTGTTCTCAGATTCCTTTTTTCTTAAATTCTTCAAATAATCCTTTAGCTTTTAGCTTCTCTCTCTGCTTGCGCTTCCTTTCTGCTGCTGTTTTCGCCATCTATGAGAAAAAAACAAACAAAATGCTACATTTAATTATGATACAGGCTGTTACTGACTCTACCTACTATGTGACCGACTCTACAATGTGACTGACACTACAAAAATGTTTCTTAGAGTTTAGGCATTATAAAAAAAAGATAATAAATTTTTACCATCGGCATCATTTGAGTTATACCGTCAAGTAGGAAAAATACTTATTTTCATGGTAATTAAGTAATTTTACTGTAGTTAGAGACATTCTGTGACCGACACTACACCTTGATACTGTGATCTTATAAACCTAATATATCTTAAAAAAATAAAATTTCCATGAATTACGAACTCTTTATCGATATGTCATCGTTTCAACAGTTAGTTTGTAACAAAATATAACAATAATTCAAAATACTTACTGTGAAAATTTAATCAAAACTTCACCACAAAAACCACTTTTAGCTGAGCTCACGACGCCATCAAGTGATGATGAAATTTATTTATTTAGAGAATGATAGTTTTGCCAGAAAAATAATATCAAAAAATTGTTGCCATTATAAAAACTTAAAAGTAATATAATTTTGCCACCATACTTAAGTATTTTTACTACCAAAATCAGATATTTATTTTTTTCATTTATGGTAGACTTATGTGTGGAATTGCCCAGCAATAACGATAAAAACATAATGCTATAGCATTAAAATGGTAGATGTTAAAGAAAAGGATGCATTACTAGAACTACAAAAAGAACATGTAACACAGATACATATGTTGAGCCAATATGATAATGATAAGATAGCCAGTTCTCCATTGTGTTAGGAAATCTTGGTAAGCCCGCTTCCATCTTCGACAACATCGCCACTTACCATCAGGTGATATGATGCCAAGGGCTTACCAATTGTAAATAAAAAAAACCCAAGGTATGATGAGAACTATAGATTTTCTCATACATGTAAATACAAAGGTAATAATTTAATATAAAAAAGTCATTAAAGTTATAAAACTTCCAATAACTAAACATTTTATTGATCAACTTATGGTTTGTATCTATGGCATTGGGATTCATTATTACAGCAGCTTTTATTTTTCTAATAAATTGTGTCCTGCTTAGTGAAGGTAGATTATTCCAACACTTGGTTGCCAAATAATGAAAGCTGCCAATAAAAGCAGTAGTTCTATATTTTTGCAGTATTGAGAGGTACTGGGATGCTTTCTTGTTATATTTGTTAATTAATGTAGACCACCATAGTTTTGAGTAGAGGGTATTCAGGATTCTAATACTGGACCACACTAAAAACCATACTTGCAAGATGTAATTGTTTATGAGAGGTAAGTTCTTATTAAGTTGTTATTAAGATAGGGAATTATATGACTAGTTAAATGAATACCAATTTAATAAAGTAAGTTTTCTTAAATTAAGTATTCATTAGAAGTGATGGATATGAATTGTGTCTTATAAGAACTTAGGTACAGTAGGCGTTTGGTAATCCGGCGTTTGCTAATCCGGTAGGTCTAATAGTATGGCATTTTTTAATGCATCTGTCCTGCTTGATAAGTTTGCTGTTTGCTCATTTATTTCCCTATTATAGAGCGGCGCGTCAATGATGCCAGCCAACCACGCAAAATGGGCGCATCAGATGCCTGTTTGCTGACACCAGGCCGTCCTTACAATTAGAGCGGCACGTGATGTAAATAAATGTCATGTCAAATTATTTGTGGCATTTTTGCCCTTGCTGTGCATTCCGGTCACACCGTTTTGCAGACCTTGACAGGGACACACGCTTGTGGTCTTGTGCATCATAAGTAAAACAATATGGTGGATGAATGAAAATTATATTTTTGCCATAGAAATTTGATTACCTGGAATTTACAGTAATCCAGCACAGGGGAAAAATATGTAACGGATTGCTGTGCGCCTGCTGTATTTTACTCTGTTCTTTTTACAATATTTACCCAAAGGCTTCATTTTTTTCTGATGCGAATGGAGTGATCCAAAGTATGATTAATTATTACTAGCGTAACATTTTGGTTTCCTATGTTCAATGAAGCCATTATAATCTTAATGTTAGAACAAATAGACAAAAGCTTTACCGTAATTTACTGCTGTTTACAGATTGCCCCAGAGAACAAATAGACAAAAGCTTTACCGTAATTTACTGCTGTTTACAGATTGCCCCAGCGGGTGGATTGCCTCAGACCTCGTTACCTTTAACGGCAGCCCAGTTCCAACAACTACAAAGCGGTGGTACAATAATGCAACTGAATCAAAAGGTATATTTTTAAATTCTACTTTATAGAATTAGTTTTGTTTGTTTGACTGATGACTGGTGATTGTTATGGGAAGCCCCTGAATGCGGGCATCGCGGGACCTGTCAATGTGGAACTCATTGGAGGAGCCTTTGTCCAGAAGTGGACGTCTTTCGGCTGATACGATGTAAAAGGCAGACTAATTTAATCCCTAGATGGGATGTCTATCCAATCAACCTCAAGTATACTTCAAAGAAGAGTGGAATTCTCTAAAGGGTTTGTACACTTGATTCTTATAATTTAGGAATCAATTCGAGAGTTAATAAGCAGTAGGTATTTACTCTTGACTTGTATGATCCATACTCTGAAGCATAATCACTTACCATCAGTGGATTTGTTAAAAAAATCACTAAGAATTTTAATCCAAAAAACACACTCCCAGTTTTGAAGTAAAATATGTGTAATAATTTTTCTCCAACAGCCCATAGTGAGCAGTGGTTCACTAATAAATATAATATCGACGGGGCAAGCATCCTCTCCACATATTATATCAGTGAGCATCAATGTTTCGATGTTGTCTGCCTTATCATATTCACATTCTTCTTCACCTTCCCATAACAGCGTTTAGTTGCTTTTCGGTGGTCTGGATACTTAGTTGCCTTTTCAGTTTTCTGATTCTTTTGTTGGAGCAGGGCGCATAATTTAATTATTTTAGCTGTGCGCTAATCGAACAGCAGTGATTTTTAAGTGATTGCAGGACATATTCTTTTAGCGCATGGTTTACGTGAGACCTTATACTGTGAACTTCATATATATAATACTTATTTACATTTTAATACTTACCATTACCACAATATGCAATAATTTACTCGTATTTGTAGTATTACACTACCCTTATTTAACTTCATTTCTTGTAACAGCATCCCCAATTAATAATATCTCTAATGATAGGTCTACACTGAGTTCTAATGCTGTTAATTATTCAAATAAAGATATCGTCCTACCATAAAAAATACCCAATGGTAGTATCACTGCAATACCATATTTTTTTTGTGGGAAAATGTCTTTCGAGTGACAGTATAAGAAAAATCTTTTTACAGTTTTATAAATTTTTCCCTCCGAGTGTTCCTGGCAAAGGACTAGGTTGACAAAGTGTCGAACCTGCGAGTGTTCCTTGTAATATGTAAGACTAGGTTGACAAAGTGTTGACCCTGCGAGTGTTCCTTGTAAGATGTAACAGTGTCGCGGTTACGTTACAGTGTCGCGAGTTCAATGGTTTTTTCCCATCACAGAAAAAGCCCAACGCGGCTAAAGAAGCTTTCACTAAAAAAAAATAGAACAATTTCTAATTTATCACGAAGCTCAACTTTTCATTCGATAACTTTTTTTCTGCTGAGCTTATGTTTGACTTAAATCGAAATAGCGTTACCGAAAAGGTGTAGTTTCGAGGGCTTCGTAGGGCTAAACTATAACAGTTAGAAAAATAATAATTGTACCGCCTATTAGATCAATTCGGCGACAATACAAAAATGTATATTAGGACCCACCCTGTCTTTCACCGAGAATGACATAGATTGCGCAAGTGACCTCTAAAAAAATATCGAATTCACGAAAAAACTAGCGGGACTTCTACTCAAACCGATTTTTTTTACTGCATAAAATAAATATCTCACAAATAACTTGTGTAACCCTTTCCGTTGTGGAGTAATGAATGACTAAATCTTTGGTCGCGCAGACTGAATTCATTTGAGGGCATTTTTCGACCCACCATCCCTCGATGGCGCACTTTTCTAATCAACTATTACCTTAATTAAAAGGTCTATTTTCAGAATACATATGTCGCGGCAATCTGGTCAAATCTGCCATTTGATTGAAAGGCTAGCACGTTGATTGAATGGCGACCAAGGACAACTAGCCAAGTCGTTCAATACAACGTTCAACGACTTTCTGAACGTCATTTAGCCAATTCGTTGAATGGGATATGTTTCGCAGCCGTCATGTAGAATCCGCCGGTTTTCAAAACAGCGCTGCTTAACAAAACGGCGGCGTTCGAAACTACGAAACTCCGAATAAAACCGATGATTTCTTCTTCTGCGAAGCATTCTGCTACCAGGCTATATGACTGTATAATCAATCAAATCTGACCGAACCTAATATCGCTCGCTTAGCTCGCTCACTTACAGTTTTTTAATCAGTAGATTTTACACAAAGCGGCACCTCATTCAATGGGGCGTACTTTATTTCAGCCGAATTGCAATCCGGCTAGCTCACAATCAGCTAACTTGTTAAACGTTGAGTGACCCTTGTTCAATCAACGTTCGGCCTATTCATTCAATTGAATGTTGCCATCCGCCTGTCAATCAAATGGCAGATTTAACCAGATGGCTGTTAAATACAGGCTGTAACAAAATTGGTGTGGGTCCCGTTAACTGGAGCTTCTACTCTTCAAACTGAACAACTTTTGTTCTACAAGTTTTCTGAAATTGTGAAAAAAAATTTGAACTCTTCATACAAAACGATCAGCTGATTGACCAATTTTGTGTATTTTTATCCATAGCGTCGATTTTTTTTTTGCCAATTGACAATGGGTTTCTTGGGGAAAGTTGTTCGTATGATCTGATCAGTAGAAGCTCCAGTTAACGGGTCCTACTCCAATTTTTTTCCATCCTGTATGTCGCAGGTATACAGTGTAATTCGTCATTTTACAAATGCTCAGGCGAATTGTAAAATGCCATACGCAGATTTCTGCTACCCAGGGGGGGGGGGGGCTGTATAATCATTCAAACCTGACCGAACCTACATCGCTCGCTTCGCTCGCTCATTTACAATCTGCATACGGCATTTTCAAATTTGCCTGGCTCGCATTTTACAATCTGGGTACAGTATTTTACAATTTGCCTGACCGTTTATATACGGACCAATTATACAATTTACCTGACCATTTGTAAAATGATTAATCATGCAATATGCCTCGCCCATTTTATAATCTGCGTACAGCATTTTACAATTTGCCTGACCGTTTATATATACACGGACGAATTATACAATTTGCCTGACCATTTAAAAATTAGTGTCTAATCATACAATATGCCTGTCATATATTCACACTTTGCGTTACATCTCTTTAGTTGGAACACATATAATTTTTTTTGCCAACAACAAAAGCGTTTCATAGCTAACTCTGGCGGGACCTTAGTATGAAACCCCTTTGAAAATTGTTATAAAAAACTTCAGTTCATATTATGTGTGCTGATCAGGAGAATATCAGTACAATAATTAACAGCACTAGATGATATTGTGACCCCAGCCTCCATGTGATCCACTCGGATCTATCTCTCGTGCTCTCAGGACATTAAAACAAAATGGCTCGACATAATAGAAGAATATTGCCTTGACGCAAATTATTCCCAAACTAGTTCAGTAGTCAATTGGCCGCCATAAGTGACCACAACATAAAAATAAGCAATTTTCTTCTGCGTTTTCGTCTATCAGTTTTTTTGTACCCTACTTATATTTGGGATTAATTTAGAATCACTGCTTGAACATGTGGTTACGGCTTTCACTATTTAGTTTATCTGCATTTTATCTGTTTATATCTATTCTTTTAAAATAAATTTATATACATCTGCTTACTGTTTATCAGAATGCCTCCATGTCATCAAAGAATGTGGTTCAAGAATCAAGGGGACAGAAAAGGCTGTCAGATGGATCTCCAAGCCAGTTGCAATTAAGGCCAATAGCTCCAGCTGGGTAAGCAAACAGAACATAATTGTCGTTAGAAATAGTAAGATTTGAGCATTTATAATTGTTTCTTGCAGATAGCTGGATGGAAAGGAAAATTATATATTTTTATCTAACCATATTTAAATTGACACTTACATAAATAAGTTAATACTTTTTTAGCATTTTGTTTTTATTATGTAACAGTAAGAAACCAACACAGAAATTGATAATATCCATTATTTCTGGAAGTGTTGATAGATAACAATCCTTTAAAATAGTTATAGCCATCTGGAGTTTGACCTGGAGCTGGTTCGGGCGCACATCTCCAAAAGAAAATCCCCAGATAGACCTGATTCAGAAGATATTATTCCTTCTCTTTCAGTGCTTCTACTAACCCTAGCTTTCCTTCGCGCCCTGGGAGCTGAGGTCCTGCAGCTGTTTTTTAGACATAAATTTATTTATAAGTATTTTTTAATTTTGTTTGTAAATTGTTTTATAGCCCGCAGCGAAAGATTTCTGTCATAACTCAATATTATAAAGTTTTTTGACATCTGTGGCTCAATATTAGCAAGTGTCTAATTTTTACTCAACTACACCGCAGCTAAGGTAAACTTGATGTACAGTTTTATATTATGGGCAATAAAACAAATTCAAACCCACATAGCATATTCGAAATGGAAAATCACCCGAGATTTTGGTCTACTTCGTCTGGAAGACCTAATCCTCAAATTTCCGCTCACTCTGAAGTTAAATTCCACACCCTCAAAGAAGCGCTTAGCTTCGATAATGACTTAAAACGAATGACTTGTTTGCATTGTTGTGTGTGTGTGTATTGAATGAGTATGATGCCGCAGGTCGCATGTAAGCCAGGACAAGAGTGCCACCAGAGACTCCAGGTCTTGGACGGCAGCCCCAGGTACTGGACACCACGTTATCAACACATTGTGGCATATATTTGTATCCGATACCATTTTTGTCCCATAATTTTCTGTAGTAGCGCAACTTTGACGTTTATATACGTAAATAAGGTTAATTAAACAATAAGGGACTAGAGTTTAGCAGCCAAATCTTTTGGTATTTCTCATATCGAATTAAATAAAGAACTACCTACAAAAAATCAACCACTTCTTACTTTCGGGTCGATAGCGTCATTTGTGGCAAATCTAGGCTCATCAGCATTATATGAACTGTACTTACAATCCTTTGAACTCCTGGATTGATAGTTTATTAAATTTAATGGACTCGGATACAAATTCAAATGTGATTCAGTGTGGATACAATTTATTATTATAGTCTAAACGTAGTGTTGCTTAAGTGCGTATAACTTTTGCGTAATGATTTCAAATGCGTACATCGTAAAAAAAACACGTAAAGACTTCTATGCAGTCTCTACAATTACTACCTGCCTTGCGTAAATTTTATACTTTTCGCTTTTAAAACATCAGCGTAAATAGCAAATACAGTAAAATCTTATGTTTGTTTGATTGCATAATTAAATTAGACTATTTTCAGGTTTTTTACCATTCGGGCAGGCTGCAGCATGGCAGATAGGCGGCCTCTATCATGGCAAAGGAGCTCCTTCGTCGGTCTTCTATATTTGTTTCACATTTAGATTTATATCTACCAACATTTATTGATTCCTGTTCAAAAGATACAGATAGATCTTTGATTTCAGGAGCGGCAGGAAGAAATTGAAAATGCAACACAATTAATAATTTTTTTTTCCTCCAGGAAAATTTATCAAAGGCGTACCATTTTTTTCTACCATTTCCAGCTACCATGCAGTGCTCTCGAGAATTTCGGAGAATTCTTTGATACCTTTGTGCAAGAAAGGACCTGTTTCAATGTTCCTTTTCAATCGACTTAAAAAAAGGAGTTTTTTTATGTTACGTGATTTCTTCGGCGATTGCGGACCGATTACTTTTTTGATCGATAAGTAATCAGCGGGTGGTCCTATATAAATTTTATCAAAATCGGTTAAGTACTTTTTTAGAAGCGATCAGGTGTCCGGTGAGAACGCCGGGCAAAACGCAGGTGTCTTTTCCAAGCAATCTGTCGGAGATAGATTGAAAACAGTGAAACCTATATCTCTGTCACATTGCATTTTATTTTAGGATTCCATGGTCATACTAGGAACCCTTATAGTGTCGCCGTGTCCGTCAGTATGTCACAGCCGTTTTGCTCAAAGACTGTTACAGTTATAAAGCTGAAATTTGGTAAATTTGTGAAAAATATGGGTCCCTATGTAAAGCGGAGGTGATTTTTTCAGAACTACTGAGGGTTAGCTAAAACTTTTTTTTTTATAATTGATTCATTTACGAAGTAATTAGTTTTTAAAGCGATGATTTTTGTTAGAGTTACATGTCCCTATCAGCTTAACCACTATTTCAGGAAATCTGAAAAGTATTTGCTTTATTTGTATTTTTCATTTAAAATGAATTATGTGAACTACTATTAGTTCACATAATTCATTTTAAATGAAAAATTGTCACGGCTAAGTAGGCTTTCTTAGTTTAGGAGTAGGTAATAGTCAACCAACTTAAAATAAAAATATCGTACATTTTCAATATCAACCGTCAAAATGACCTTGTTTTTTAAAATATACATGTGATTTTTGAAAAGACTACGGAACCCTACCTTGCGGTTGGTCCGACACGCATACTTAGGCTACCTACACACCTACAATTATATTGCGCAATGTTGATGATTGCACAATATGATTGATGAGCTCCCGGTACATTCCCTCTCGTATATCTACCAGATACGCTAAGCTACCAGGTTTATGATATAGCGTCCTCACTCACCGACAGCTAGGTCATATAGTGAGGGCCGCTATTCCTGCCAACACCATAAGGTGAAGACAAGGACCAGTTACGGTAGGTCTTGCCGCCAAGACGCTTGTCCTGGTACTCTGCAAGGCGAGTGCCCCGTGGAAGAGAACTACTACCTACTGTCCAGGTAGGTCCCGGAGCTGTAGGCACGCTCACCTCCCGCGGCTTTCGCTGCTGGCGGTTCGATCCCCGCTCGGGACGCCAGATAAGCTGGCTCCCACATATCCGGTGTGGTACCGGAGCTGTAGGCACGCTCACTTCCCGGCGCTTATCGCACCTGTCCAGACTTACACCTACGCGGCTGGATCGGCCGGAGCAGTACTAGCTTAGCTCTTCTTGCTCACCAGGCAAGTGCCGGAGATGCTTCCCTGCCAGTAATTAAACCAATAGTTCCGCTTAATGGACAATTCACGTGCCCCGCGTTGTTTTCGCTCAAAGCCCACGTGGTCGGCTACGACAACACTAGTTGCGCGCGGGGAAGGACGCCTGGACGCAACGTGCTTGCCAGGCAACAAACATTGCCCAACCCCTGCAACTAACCTCATACCACTACGAGTCCATGGCCCAGTCGGGGGACCGACAAGCCAAAGTGCCGAAGGCGATAGATCCAACGGCAGGCAAGCGGTGGGCTACCCCCGACCCCGTAGTACCCTGATCCAAACAGCCGGATCCGTAGTTCCGGCCGCGAACTCCACCTAGCCGGTACATCCCCTCTCGTATATCTACCAGATACGCTAGACTTCCAGGTTTATGATATAGCGTCCCCACTTACCTAGCCGGTACAATTAAATCTTCAATACTACACCTATATGTTCAATAATATTGTGCAATCATCAACATTGCGCAATATTATTGTAGGTGTGTGGGTCGCCAGACACTTTTTTTAGCGGGTGCGTAAGAACATCGGTTAAAACGAAAGTCTATTTTATAATAGACTTGCGTTTTGAGCGGTGTGTTTACTGTTTACGGGCACCTGACCGCTCAATACTCAACACGTGATAGCTTGAATTGATCTCTTCTGTTTTCATGGTCATCAATCAGTAAAAATTGACTTTTGACTTTTATGAGGACATAACAATATGGTTCTACAGTCTTAGTTCTGTGTCATTTTATTGTTTATTTCATCATTTTCATCATATTAGCTCATATACGACGAGCCTACCCTGAATTAGGGCGAGCTGGCCCTAGTCGACCACGCGGGCCCAGTGCGAGTTGGTCGACTTCACACACAAACATCGAATTTCTTAACAGGCGTGTGCATATTTCCTCCCAATGTTTTCCTTCACCGTAGGAGCGTCGGATAAACGTACATATAAAATCGAGGTTCGAAAACACATGGGTGCGTGACAGGATTCGAAGGAGGCAGGACAGGAGGTAGCGGCCCTAACCGTTACGCCACCGTTGCAACGCTCTTATAGATTGCTTCTATATATTGCTTGTTTAGATATGGGTAATCTGTGCGTACGCGTAGGTACAGCGTAATATTTGCGTTCATGAACAAGATCATTCTCATTTATCCACTTTAGCTATTATATGCCTATACCTAGTTAAAAACTGTAAAAGCGATACTAATTCAGAAGGCTGTTTTGTTTAGCTGTTCAGCAAAGTTTTTAGATTTTATAGCAAGTATCATAGGAGCCATCGCATCGGGAAAAGGCGGCTTTTGTTCTCCGACATCAATTCAACATCATCTGTTTGTGCCTGTGCTATTCTTATTTGAGTTTGATGCTATTTGTCGTTCATTTGCGTAAATTGACAAATAAATGCCATGCTCACACAAGCGTACAGGTAATGCAGAGGCAAAGCGTAGTTGCGTAATATTTTTTTTGTCTCCAATAATGCGTATTTGCGCCAGCGCGCCAGGCTAGGTTTTCATCAGCGAGCGGCAACATAATTATGTATTAGTGTTCTTAGATAGGAACCTACAACACCGGATCCCCAGCCATGTGAAGCGATGATGAGGCAGCTGGCGGAAGATCATTACCAGTGGCGCGTCTTTAGTACTGAGCAAGGCAGTAAACGAGAGCGAAACTTGTATCTTTTTTACAGGAGATATTTTACAAGTTCTTTTTTTACTGCAGCCATGATCGTGATGATTTATGCAACAACAGACCTGCTTATTGCTCTTCTCAAGGACACGGGCGAAAACTGGAGATAGACATGGCTGCTTATAAAGTTTGAAAAACCTCCAAAAATATCCATCTCTTAGCCATGCAGCTATAATCGTCTACGAAAATGGGCGCTTATACTTCACAAGGCATCGAACGAAAATGCGAAACTTGCATCTTTTTACAGCCAGAAGGAGATAGAAGCTTTTTTTTCTGCAGCCATAATGTTTCAAAAATGCGAAACTTGCATCTTTTTACAGCCAGAAGGAGATATATGCTTGTTTTTTTTTTTTTCTGCAGCCATGATGCTTTTACAATATTTATTTATATATTTTTTTTAATTATTTTTATGACGTGAATATTTATTGATAAGGCAACGAGCGAAAAAGATGTCATTTTTTACAGGTAGAAAGAGATAACTGTACATGTTTGTAAATTGTATCTCACATTTTAAATGCGGCTGTGTATCGAATGCATAATTCGTGATGCTCTACAACATAATGCTTTATTTTTATTTTTTTTAGCATCAAGAAGGTGATATCAGCAACAATAATAATTTAAACACTAATGCTCCTTCTCTAATGCTTGTATCTGCAAAATGCGTAAAAGTAAAAAGCTTAGCGTAAACTAATGAAACGTATATTTATTTAAAATGTGCGTATCTAAGTACATATGCCAATTCGGTTTCAGGTAGAGAAAATACTGTGGTCAGTATGGGAATGAAAATCAACCCTGCGCACGGGACCATCATCCATGTTTCTTCGGGACAACAGACTAAGTAAGATATACTAATAATTTTGTAGGTCATAGTTATTTAACTAACAAAAGTCGCGGGTACTAAGGGCCTGGCCACAGCCACCAGCGATAACAAAGTAAGAAATCGCACTAAATTCTCGCTAAAAATCTCGCTAATTAGGTACCTTTACTGTTTTTACATTACGTCTAATCTAAATTATTTTTTCTATAAGTTCTCATAAATTTTAATATCTCATAATGTAACCTGTAATGTAAGTTCTCTTTTATCTGTTCAAGATAATGGTGTTCTGGCAATTTTGTTATGCGTTTACTGGGGGAAGACACTGTTACCTGTAACACAGTTTCTAACTACCACGGGTAACAGGGATTCCATCCGCTTTTGTAACTACACCTTAAGCCAATAAAGATCTTATTCTATCTTATTCTATTCTATTCTATTCTATAAATTGTATGAAGTATGCCATAGCTACCGGCGACGCAAACTGCGGCGCGGCGAGAACCGAGCGATTCGCGGCAGCGGTGAGCGAATGAATCAAATGTACTAGCCAGTTTACCGAGTCGGTCACAGCTCAGTGCGTCGCCGGCAGCGGCAGGCGGCGGACGTATCGCCGCAGCCGCGTATTGGAGCTGTGGCATACCACCGCGAATCGCGTCGCCCGCCGCGCCGCCAGAAGCTGTGGCCAGGCCCTAAGACTTTGTCTGCGTGGACTTTCCCTAAAGATAGCTGTCGTATGTGTAGGCAACTTCTTTACTCATCAATTTTGGCAGCTACAGAAAACGAAAGACGCATGTCACGACAGCCTTGTAAATAGCGAGCTAAACATTAAGTTTTTTTTTTGTTTCCCTGAATTTCTACTTTTGTTAACTTTATGACTGTGCTGGAGACCTGTAACCTGTTGTAATAATAAGGTGTGTTCAATCCACTTTCGACCACGGAACTATAATTTTTTACCCAATTTTTAGGGTTCCGTGCCTCAATATAAAAAAAACCCATATAGAATCACTTTCTTCTTCGTCTGTTTGTCAAACCCTTTTTCTCAGAAAAAAATAGTGTTTTAAGTCAGGGTTCGAGGTGATAATTATAACGTTATTATCTTGATAATTATAAAAACAAAACAGTAATAGTTATTATAGTTATCTTTGACAAAACGCTAGCCTTACGCTATGTCCTACCATGTTTATCCCAACACGATTTGACGTTTTGTGACGTGTCGAAACTCGAAACGCGTCAAACTCGAACCTGGAAAAAAGTCACATAAAACGAAATTGTTGATTAATGACCGCGATTAAACAATTAAAAGTTATTTAGTTATTTTTTCAACATCATGTTTTTCTATTTTCATTATAAGAAAAAAATAAAGAGCTAAAAATAAGAATCAACGCCGATAATTATCAAAGAAAATAATTATCTCAATAATTTCGAACCCTGTTTTAAGTACCTAACAGTACAGTTCTATTACATACAACTATAAAATAATCAGAACTACTTCATTTGATGCAAGGCAACACCCCTTTTTGGTACGATTTCCATGTTCTATGTCTTTTGTGTTTGCTAAATTATCTTTTCATATCTGTAGACGTAATTAGACGTAAGCATCAGGGCAAACTCCCTTCGTCTAACTCTGTTATTCTATTCTAGCGTTTCAGCATCAGGAATGGTGCAAGAAGGTACGGGCATGTACATACGTCAGATCGACAGAAACTCCATTCAGATCCAAAGCAAAGATGGTCAGAAACAAGACCTGTCTGGGAGTAAGATGCAAAGCACAGCTCAGAACGTGCAAATGATAACTGTGCCTCAAGGAATGACGGTGTTACAGAATCCATTGAACATAGGCCAGATGCCAGTTTTAGGTCAGCCAAATAGCCAGGTCTACATGATATCGGCTAACGCTCAGAATTTGGTCCAAGGCGGATTACCACCAGGACTAATCGGACAGCAAGTCTTACAACACGGTCAAAATGTGACAGTCATGCAACCAAACCAGCTGGGTATGCCTGGTGGAGTCCAATATAATGTTCCTATAATGCCAATGAATATGCAAGCAAATTCACAGTATATGCCAGCGGGTATTAACCTCAATACTCAATTATCAGCGCAACAATTAAACGCAGCCCTTGCTGGGCAATCGATAGCAAACCCCAACTTGGGGACAATACCAATAGTTCAAGCCCCGCAACCTTCGTCACCAATTACCAATCAAGCACAGACGATACCCATCACACAACCACCACCAGTACAGCAAGTTGTTCCACAAAACACGTATGTTACACCCACAAGTCAATACAGCACTATGCCACCGCAATATATGATGCAGACAAACCAAAATGCCATGACTGTTCCACCAGCGAACAACACTAACGTGCAATATAGTATGACTGGCAATCAAACCCCCAACCCTCCTGGAAACAACGGTAATGGACAGGCAAATACAACCAGTGAAAACGAATCTAACAATGGGAGTTCTAACCAAACTAACTACATTACATCGTCTTCACAGGACAACGGGTATCAGCTTTCAAATACTAGTAATGTTCAGAGCAGTCAACAGAATTACCCATCTGAAAGCACGACACCGCAAAACGGTTTCAATCCTAGCAATCCGCCAGTAACACAAGGAAGTTATGGCACGAATGGTGCGACTCAGAATTCTGGATACCCTACCCAAAATACTACACAACCACCAGCTTATAATCCAGCTAACGGATCAAGTCTGTCATCAAATCAGAATTACCAATCTAGCAATACATCGAGCACACAAAACACTCCACAAACCAACTTTTCTCCGTCAACAACGCCTGCGTCAAACCAGTCATACCCAGCCTCGAATATGTCCAATCAAATGCCGCCTAACATGGCTTATCCGCCAAATCAGAATCCGCAAAACCCATATCCAAACGCAACAGGTCAAAACATGGCAGCTTATGCGAGCAACCAGTACCAATATACGAGCAGGCCCTGGTTCAGGCCTCGATACGGATCTCCTCAAGGATCGCCGTACAGTCAAGGGGCGGTGCCTCCGAATGGACCGCCCATGCCGGTCCCTCCCCCTTCAGGAAACTACAATTACTGGCAGGACAGTTGAGACACAACAAACTTATATCAAGTGCAATCGGACACTGACCAAACAAATTTTATTTGAAACCTTGCAATTTTTATGCGTGTAAAGAAAATGCTTCTTGCGTGGGTAAAAATTCCGAGTGCCATAGCTTTAGTTAGATTGTAGTTGTAGAGTATTATGAGAGACTGCTATAAGATGTATTATTTTAGACTTACATTTATGAAATGTAAATAATAATCTTTATTTGTGAATAAATGTAAAGACTATTTACTACTTAGCATGCTGTCTATTTCTTAAATGGGCCCCCTATCCTTACTCAGTCCACCATAATTGTTTATAAAATTTCAAGATATATCTGTCGTGCCGATTTCACATTATTACGATATGGCTAACAGTAGCGCAACGCCTTTGATGTCGCACGATGCGTCACTGGCGTAGGTACTGGCCCATACTATCCAGTAGTCAGCCTGGCAAACTCTCGGAGTTTGGCAAGCTGTGCCCCGCCGCTCACTTCCCCGCAAGTACTTTTCCGTTGCTCTGCGTAAGTACATTCGTTGCGCTGCTGTAAGCCGCTATATTGCATTACTGTGCCGATATCATAGAAATGACCATTTCATGAAATGGTTGACCAGATCATGAAACGGTTGTATTTCATGAAATGGTTGACAAGATCATGAAACGGTTGTATTTCATGAAATGGTTGACCAGATCATGAAACGGTTGTATTTCATGAAATGGTTGACCGAATCATGAACCGGTTGTATTTCATGAAATGGTTGACCAGGTCATGAAACGGATGTATTCCATGAAATGGTTGACCAGATCATGAACCGGTTGTATTTCATGAAATGGTTGACCAGATCATGACAAGGTTGTAATCCATTAAATGGTTGTACAGATCATGAAACGGTTGTATTTCATGAAATGGTTGACTAGATCATGGAACGGTTGTATTTCATGAAATGGTTGACTAGATCATGAAACGGTTGTATTTCATGAAATGGTTGATCAGATCATGAAACGGTTGTATTTCATGAAATAGTCAATATCCGCTGAACACATAATATATTATTATAGTCTGACCAGATCAATGAATGAATCAACGTTCGATGATATTATGCCAAGTCACGTCTGGCGAGATTATTATAATTGATTTTTAGTGGAGCGAGCGAAGCGAGCGATAATAGGTTCGTTAGGTTCGATGATGATACCGTCGAAAAGTCTCGTAAAGTGGCGGAAATCAATGCGAAGTTAGAGGTTAGGTTCGTTTAGCATGATCTTGTTAACCATTTCTGGCCAATCGTGGATTGATATATCATCAAACGTTGACGTTTGCGAAATGGTTGTATTTCATAAAATCGTCAATTTTATGATATTCCTACGACATATCTACATGTTATAAAACAAAATTAACCCGTTGCGTTTGTCTGTCTGTCTGAAGGCGTTTTCCTCAGCTAACTAGTGCCGCCACCAGTGATAAAATAATCGCTTAAAATTTTCGAAAAATTATATACTCGGCGAGTAATTATTCGATGGCGGCGCTAATTAGCTGAGGGAAGCGCGTGAACGCAAAAAAGTTGAAAACTGCAGGTTCCAGGAGATGCTGCAGCTTCAGTTCAAAGTTACTATTCATTAAAGTAAAAGCACATACAATTTTGGAATCGATCAAGACCGGTAGAAATTGCCCACATCCCTTCATCACCTAAAAAAGAGCTGATGATCTTCAAACGGCTGAACAGATCTTTAGAAATTATAGATAAGAACCACCTCGATCACGTCATTGTCGTTTAGGAACTGAACTGAACATCGTGAGGAAACCTGCACATCTGATTCCAGATGTGTATGAAGGTCGAGTTGCACACGTCCGTAGGTGTAAATTTAAATGCCCTACACGTGACCGCGGGTGATGCTAAGTGCAACACCAGGCATCCGCCGTCGTCTATCCCTTGGATAGTACGGTTAATTGTGCCACACGATAAGAGAGAGGAACTGCGATGGCGCAGACAGATACACACTTTAAATTTTTTAACATCCCTCTTTTTGCGTCGAGGGTTAGTAAAAAAAATAGAAGATTGTGATTATCCGAAAAAGTGTGTGTATGTCCGTATCCTCGATGTGCAGAAAAATATTAATAAATACCTATTATTATTATAAATAAATTAGGGGTTATTTTCCTAAATTAACAAAAAAAACCGGCCAAGTGTGAGTCGGACTCGCGCAAAGTAGGGTTCAGTAGTCTTTTCAAAAAATACATGTATATTTTGGAAAACAAAATTATTTTTACAGTTGGTAATGGAACTATTTGTATGCGAAATCTATGAACTTTTTTACAAATCCAATTATGAAATTTTTACACATCTTAAGTTGGTCAACTATTACTCCTAAACTAAGAAAACCTATACTCAGCCGTTATAGTTTGCCTTTTAAATTGATCATATTTCCTATTTTCATTCTTTTTAATGTTCTGAAATTGCGGTTTACCTGGTAGGGTAAGGGGAGGGGAGGTGCATGAACAAAAACTAGCTGTCGCGGCGAACTACGTTCCACCTTACACTACACTATACTACCCTACCCTACCCTACCCTACATAAGAAACTTCTCCTGACAATAACGAACTCGACAAAAAAAGAATAAGCGAAATCGGTCCAGCCGTTCACGCGTGCTGATGCCGTGACCAAGGGAAATAGGGATTCATTTTTATATATATATATAGATTGATTGTGCCACTAATAGATTTTATTGTACCACTTTGTCAGCATAATATGTATACCAACTGGCAAAAAAAAACCCATGCCAATTTACAGCTTTCTATAAGTACGAGTGTCTCTGAACTAAGCCTCGGACAGACAGACAGACGGACAGATATAGCAAAACTGTAAGGATTCCATGTTGAGTACGAAACTAAAAAACGTCTTATTGTGTTAAGTCTACGCAAAATTTGCAGTTCCGAAATAACATTTACTGTCTCAGTTTTTTATACTATCTTGTCTGTGCCTTACATTAATTTACAAAACCCTAAAAATAAGTCTTATTATAAACCAAAATCAATTTTATAAAACATAAATGCATGAAAGCAATGATATATAATGTTACTATCGTAACCATGAAAGTATGATAAACTTACAACTTTTAAAAGTCATGGGATGGCCCAAAACGGCTATCTGCATTTTTGATGTGTAACATCTTTGCTCTCGCTTTCCTGCAATTTGTGGGAGTGATTTCGTGAAATGGGACGGAAATGTGTAACATGGGACGGAAATGTGTAACAAGAAGTCGCGAAAGCGCGGAATTCTACTTTACGAGAGTCCGACTTGCACTTGGTCGGTTTTTTTCGTTACTGTCAGATCCGCCACCCAGGTACAATATCGTCATCAAATCTAACTAACCTAAAGTATTTTGTCACATGTTACACATCATATGCGAGTACTGTAGGTCTCGCTCGAATTTTTTTTTAAATGGCCCTCATACTAATTTCTTTCTCTCATAGGTTGTGATAAAAATGGTGTGTGTCACTCAGGGCCAAAATATTTAATTCTTAGATTCTTTAGGCTCAGAATTAAAGCGAACGCCCCCGAAACAAAATCTTATTTTTTCCCCTTGTTACACAAATAACTATTTCACATTACTGACACAAACATGTTCATTTTCAAAATAAAGTTTTTATTTCTATTAATAAAAAATAGGTTTTTAATCTGTGACATTTGAAAACCACGTCTTTTTTGTCGTCACTGGTCCGATTATGCTGTCAAATTTTCACCATTTCTGAAATAATAAATGCTAGAAGTCTAATTCCAACTTTAATCATCAACATACCATGAACACCGAAAACCGATACCCAGTAACAGCTTCCCTCTTTATGTTACGCGAGATCAAGCGTCGCCAGGAGCAGGTTAACCGAGGGTACCAACTCCTTAAGCGAAAGGCGGAGGCCCTGCGCTTCAAGGGTCGCCAGGCGTCGGTGGAACTCGGAGCAACTCAGGCTATTCTGGGCCATATGCTGCGGGAGGCCTATATATCTCTCGCGGCGGTGAAGTTTACTAATGGAGAGAGCAATGCTTTGATTTTGGAGAATATTGGGGAGGTATTGATCTTTTTGCCTATTTTGATGGTTTTGTCACTCTCAAATAGTAATGAGTGTTAGGTATCCACCTACAATATAAATATACTTTTATCACATCTATTTAAAAAGATCTGGTTGATTCTTCGTAAACACGTACCAAAATAGCTCTTTAATCTAAAAGTGATTTCAATGTGGAAAGTAGATATTGTTGGTAAAAGAAAAAAGATAAACCACCATAAAGATCGATCACAAACATTTTATCCCTACTATATAATATTATAAATGTGAAAGTAACTCTGTCTGTCTGTTACGCTTTCCCGCAAAGACAGATAAGAACCAGGATTCAGACATAGGCTACTGTTTACCACGCTCGCGAGCCGCTTGCGGCTCGCGCACTGCGCACCCTCGAAAAGTCATAGAAACGTTGGTGAAACCGCGGGAAACAGCTAGTTGACAATAAATGTACTATTCTCATTCATATGTTGCATTTAGGTACTTATTTTCTCATAGAGGTGATAATTATTGTATACACTAAACACGTTAAAAAACCGACTTCCATCGCTACAACTTAGTACAATTTTGCATTATTAAGTATGGTTTTTATTAATTTTCTAATAAAATTACTACACCGATTTCGATGAAAAATTTATGGGACCGTACGCGAACCACTAGCTTTTTAAAATCTAATAAAATCGGTTCACCCAGTCAAAAGTTCTGAGGTAACAAACATTTTTTAAAAATACAGTCGAATTGAGAACCTCCGCCTTTTTGGAAGTCGGTTGAAAAGTAGAGTGTTCACATCGTGAGTGACACTATTTTAAACTCCAGTGACTTACTTTTTTTTTTTTTACTTTACAATCCTTTGCTCCGCACTGGATTCAAATAAACACACTCGCCTTTCAAATAGTTGTTCAATTCCTAAATAAACAATCTAGGTACTATTTTATGTGGCATACTTTGTTACCATTTTATCTCAGTTAGATCACTCTTGTCAATGGTCGTAGTCAACAAGTAGTAGTTGTATCGTGGACGGCAAATGTAGCTCGCCTCACGATGTCCCGTTATCTCTCTCTGCTTGCAGACATTCTGGAGCACTAATTTACGGGGCCGCCCACTATGGATGGTCTTTACTTTGTTAACTAGGCAAGTTTACTACTTACAAGCGATAGACAACAATAGGTACGTAACTAGATCGTTTGATCATACCACCTCATAACTCGCGGCCACTCAAGTCAGGTGGACTGTGGAAAGTCACGGATAAGATTGTACCTAAATTACACGGGTGCGCGAAAAAATGGTTGCTACTTCACACTGTATGAAGTCGTATAAATTTAAAAATCAAATGATCAAGGTCCATTAATTATTGTTCGGTAAAAATCAATTTTAATACGACACTCACTCTTAACTGGGCAAATCACTTCTACGGAGCAGAGAGAGAGAGAGATGGCGAAACATTGTGAGGCCAGCTACATCTGCCGTCCACGACACTACATTACTACTTGGTGACCACGACCACTCTGTCAAAATGTAGGCAAGTAATTTAACTAATTTTGGACTTCTGTGCGTGTATCTTATCTATATTAATTACCTTGTTCTCATTAATTTTAATAATGTTAGTTAATGTACCAAAAGGCCCAAGTCCGCGTCAGAAGCATACCGGAGAACGTATCAGGTGTTGCCACCATGTCGCTGCAAGCTGTTGAAGACCCAACTGCAAGTGACTCCCTGCGTTACGCGGGGCTAGGGGCCGGTGGGCACCGCACGGGGGAGGCCAAGAAAGCCTTCCGAGAAGCCGTCAGGGTCCTCATAAAGTTCGCTTCTTTGAGAAACAAGTGTATCCTGTTTGAGGAGGCGATTCGGTCCACGCTAAGGTAACGTTTTTCTTCTAATCTATTAATTATGCCACCATTAATCAACATTTACCGGGAAATAATTGTTTGTTATTTAATAATAATATAAAATATTTTTTTTTTATTTATTTACCAATTTTAAAATAAAATACAAAAAAAAAAAAATCATCTAGCACCATTAAACCTGAATTAATTAATTTTATTTATTAATTTTTTAAGAATTTCGTTGCCATACATTCTAACTCGCCGCGGGCGCGAGCCTTAGAAGGCTGTATCTTTTTAAACCGTAATAGGTAGCCGGCTGACATTTTCACAGAATACGTATGTGTTTCAGTAAACATCCCATAAACGTACGACCTCGAAGCGCCCTCCAAACGCGTCTAAGTACACACAAGTAAATTACATACATAGGTACATAAAATGATAAATAAAATACATACATAAAATAAAATTTAAATCTGTCCAATACGGACGCATACACACACCACTCGTTCCTCAATCACTCTTTTTTATTATTCACAATTAGTAAGTAGTAAAAGAGTAAGTAAAAAGAGCACTTTAGGCAGCAAACATAACGAACAAGCTATGTATAATCTAAACTCAATCGCATATTAACGCACTGCAAGTACTGCATTATAGTTATTTCTTTTATCCGTCTATCAGTATAAGAGGTGTCCATATAACAATTTTAATTACACCTCATTTCTTCCAGGAAGGTAAATGGTATCGAGAAAGTGATAATACCGAAACTGCGTAACACGGAAACTTACATACTCATGGAATTGGATGAGAGAGTAGGTTCTCGACATTGCTATTTTAAATATTTTCTTATGTTTACAGTAATTGGTAAGCTATTGACATAATCTCATTTGAAGCGAGCGCCCTTTACTAAGAATCCCCGATGCAATAGCGACACATCAGTTAACATTTATAGTTATGATGTTGGTAACAGCCAAGCGAGCTTGGAAAATGCCCGAGACGGTGTGGTGAACCAACCAAATCGAGAAATGTATCTGTAACGTTGAACCCTGTCAGGAATCGAACCCGCAACCTGTCAGGATTGAACCCACAACCTCATAATGTACAGTCAGTTTACTATAGCCATTTCGCTACGGAGGCAGCTGTTATCCGGCTCGAAGGACCGTTTTTAATTTTAAACCGTGGAGCTCTTTGCAGGAGAGGGAGGAGTTTCATCGCTTAAAAATGGTGAAGGCTAAGAAGATACGGGGCCAATCGTTGGCGAATTTGCGGAAAGAATGCCTCGCTTATAAGCAGAATAAGGAATTTAGCGGTAGGAAACTTATCATTTCTTAAAATCGGTGCACTGCTTATTATAACAGCTCATATACGTCCCCACCGAGGGGCTCGAGCCTACCCTGAATCAGGGCGATTAGGCCTTAGTCGACCACGCGGGCCCAGTGCGGGTTGGTCGACTTCACACACAACCTTCGAGTTTCTTCGCAGGCGTGTGCAGGTTTCCTCACGATGTTTTTCCTTCACCGTTAAAGCAATCGGTAAGTATATGTGCGTAAGTTTTTGAAAAACTCATTGGTACATTGGCCGTCCAGATTTGAACCCGGTACCTCTGGTTAGATGGACCAAGTCGTTACCGGTTGAGCCACCGACGCTTTTCTGACGCTAATCTGAGACTTATTGTAAGGAGACATATCAATATTACGTGTTATACTATCTCCTTCTTGATCCTATGCTGAGCCGTGTTTTAGGATTAGGGTATGTGCGATGGTACGGGAGGTGGTGACAAGATGAAGACGAAGCACTATTGCGTAGATGATTTGATCCCCTTAAGCAAAGTAGATAAATCCCTAAGCCCTAAGCCCTAAGGCAGGGTCGGGTTGTCAGGACTCGCGGAAGACCTAAGATACAACTTATGGCGGTATGTTTGCGACTGTAATTACGCAATACTAACACAAATTTCGGTTTCAGAAGACATACTAATATCAAAGTACTTGACCAGTTTCTCAAATTGTATAGCCTACAATTTGTAGGTAGGTAATTCGTGTGATACCATTCACAGAAATTCAAGGCGCCATCCTTACCAACCGGATTCGTTCTCTGGAGTGCCTGACCACCTTGCTGCGGCCCTGCAATCCTTACACTACCACCTCTGAATCCTCAGGAGACTTCAAGCCGACCTGCGTGCCCCACAACTGGGATGACGATGATTTGCTATTTTAAAGTTTATGGATGCCAAGCGTGCTGAAGAAACTATTCCAAGTGGACGGCGGGTCTCTTTCAGTTGCAAAGAAAGTTTTAAAATATGATCCAGTGGAAATAGTTGAATACTGGACAGTGTTTTTACCAAAGTCGTTATTTCGCGTTGCTATTCTATTGGTGTACCTACTACTGTAATTAATGTCTTTTTTTAATAAAAATAGAAAAATGTTGCTCCTTTTTATTGTCGAGTGAGCGTTAGCGAGCGACTAAGGGATGAAGGAGGTTTAGTGATGGCAAAAAAGTTGATATTTTGATGGGGATCGATTGTTTTACACTAATATTCGCACGTCCGTACTGTGCTCTAGTTTCTGATCGGATTTGGGTAAAATGTGGATTAGGCCCACAGATAAAAACCGCTGGCTGTGGTTAAGCCAATATGTGTCCTGTTGGTCATACTGGTATGACAAACTAGTATGACCACGAGGAAACAGCGCATTTTCATCTCTTGTAAATATTCAGTCCTATTTTTTGTTAATTCCCTTATTTTAATTATTTAGGGTTACCTCCATACTAAAAAAGTTCCAAAAAAATTAACCCCTTTAGAAAACTTTAGGTAGATAAATAGTTCAAAAGATAAAAAAATCACTGCATGTGGTAAAACCAATATCTTTTGGTTTTGTCCATCTAGTCCTACTGGCAGTTCTACTAGTATTTGAATTAAAAAAAACAGTCTGTTATACTTTGCAAATTGGTAGAACTATTTGGATAACAAGACAATATGGACTTATATATCTCCAGTAAGTCTCCTGCCCTTGTTTTATGCTAATTCCCCTATTTTAATTATTTAGGGTTGCCACCATAGTAAAAAAACTTCCTTAAAAATTAATCCCTTTATTAGACACTAGGTAGATAGGTAGTTCAATTTAATTTTGCTTGTTGTGCTCAGTTAGCTTTTGAAAATTTTGCGTTTTTTGCAATGGTGTGGAAAGTGCAATGGTGGTGGTTACAGGAAAAAAATGAATAAGGTACCTCCCATACAAATCCAAATTATTTGAAACCATTTTATCAAGTCTGGTACACCATTATACTTTGCTACTAAGTGTAGCGTAATGGTTATTCTTGATTTGTGTATGACGACTACGCTAAACGATGAAGGCTTCGCGAGAAAGTATGCACAGCGTGGCCGTACAATTTATTTGATTTTGCAGCACATTGCAGAAATAAGTGTTGAATAAAACGTTATCGCATCAATATATTAGTGAATAAATTATCATTGAACAATAAATTTATACAAAGTAGTACAGCTATATACATTCCGAGCGTTAAAACCCGGCACCCCCTTTTTTCTTTGCAATACTCTAAATTGTAACGATTATTTATTTTCACAATTAACGAATAATGATGAAATTTATGATTTCATTTCTATTCAAAATTAGGCCATGCCGAGTTTCAACAGTCATGAGTGTACAAAAGCGAGATAAAAATAGGTAACTCTACAAAACCCATCCGTCGTCTAATCGTTCCTCCATAGGTTTGGAGAAGTCCTGGCATCTTCTGAACTTCTCCAATATTTCACCCTGAAAACAGATAAGACGTGTAAGTACAAGCTTGTTGTTGGCCGTGGGGCGGGGAGGCCTTTACAACTTCACCAGACAGGGGAGGCAAGTGCGGGCACTAAACCTAGTAGCAAAGCAAAAAGATGCAACAGGTGGGCACGGACCTCGGCTTAGGTCATTGCTTGGAGGGGGAGGATCGGAGAGAAGCGGCCTGGTATATTATGCCGATAGGTAAGCGCCAGAAGCGGGGGACGCCGCCCTCGCCGGCGGGCCAGTATAAGTATGTCGGTGCAGTGTTTTTCTGTGTGTTCCTTAACACTTGGGGGGCGGAGATAAGACATGTGTGAGTGGCGATTTAGTTGAGCATTAGATGATCGCATTGTTTGTTATTATGTCCGTACTTGTTCCCCTCTGCACAACTAGATCAAATACCGTAGAAAAGTTTGCAGCAATGACCCTAGGCCTAAATTTTTTTTTGTATAGGAATGATCGCCGTAACATCGAGGTACTAGAAACACCACAGTCTCAATCTTACATTTCAAACGAAAATCGAGTTTTGACCTAAAGCACAGTATATAAGGACTAACAAAATTAGCTGAAACTATTTTAACTGGTGCTTCTACCCATGAAATTGAACAACTTTCCCCATGAAACCCATAGTCAAATCTCAAAAAAAAATGTGAACTTTCTATACTAAGCTGGCTGATTAGCTGATCGAGTTAATATGGGAGAGCCAAATATTTTTTTTGCGATTTGACTATGGGTTCCATGGGGAAAGTTTTTCAGTTTCATGGATAGAAGAACCAGTTAAAATAGTTTCAGCTAATTTTGTTAGACCTTATATAATATATTAGTACTAACATACAGTATGGACACTCCCTGCCGCTCTAGATTGCGACCTCACCCCCTCGTCACCCAGATTAATACAGATTGGTTACAGTTTAGTTGTCGAACGTATAGAATTTTGCCGTCGTTTTGTTTGTTTCGTCATTCGTTTTTTGAAATGTCATTTCTGGCCTGTTGTATGAAGTGTCCAGGGTGTGCCTAAAGTATGACTAAGGATACTGCTAATCTACTTGATACCAAAAGTTACCGATTGGTACTTACTGGACCAATCCGTTTGATAGTTTCACTGTAGAATGTGATGGCGCTGGATCCAGTGCCATACAGCGGATATTTCAGGTGTTCCTGTAAATAATACGAAAATTTATAAAAAACAGCTAGTTGAACCACACCTCAAGCTCCTTTTAGCTCGTCTTTGGCCATCGAAAATTAAAAGGAAAAATAACAAAAAGGAGGAAGTTACCCAATTCGACTGTATGTTTTTTTTTAATGTTTGTTACGCGATATCTTCACAGATTGATTTTCATGATTCTTCTTAGGGTTCCGTACCCAAAGGGTAAAACCGGGACCCTATTACTAAGACTTCGCTGTCCGTTCGTCTGTCCGTTTGTCACCAGGCTGTATTTCATGAACCGTGATACTCGTAGCTAGACAGTTGTTTTTTTTAATTTATTTTTTTATTCACAATTGGTAAACCTTTGACAACATGGTGGTAAGTGACGATGTTGCCGAAGATGGAAGCGGGCTTACCAAGATTCCCCAACGCAATGGGGAACTGGCTGATATTTGGCGGCAAGACTTAGATAAGATGGTGATAGCTAGCCAGGCGGGCTTAGAAAACGCCCTACCACCAATCAAACCGGGTCTTACAATTGACCCCGCCGGGAATCGAACCCGCGACCTCCAGTGTAAAGCCAGTGAACTTTGCCTCTGAGCTACGGAGGCGGTTAAATTTTTCATAGATGATGTATTTCTGTTGCCGCTATAACAACAAATACTAAAAATTAGAAAAAGTGAAAAATATACCAAAAAAGTGAATAAACTACCGCCATCTAGTATAATGATACGGAACGCTATGTGTGCGGTTCTGACTCGCACTTGATAGATTTTTTATTTGATGGGGTATACTGCCAAGTTGGTCCCTACTTTTTAAGAAAATTACCAAAAACAAAAAGAAAATACAAAATTGTACTAAGTTGTTGCGATTGAAGTCGGAGCGTTTCCTATTGTGTTACATCTTTATAGAACATAGTGCGGCGATAAATGCCCAGCAGATTTTTAAATCCACAATTGGTAAGCCCTTGACATCTCACCAGATGATAAGTGACGGACGATGATGCCGAAGATGGAAGCGGGCTTACCAAGATTCCCTAACGCAATCAGCTATTTTATCTTCAAGCCGGAACACATCGATGCTGTTAACATTGATGCTTGGCAGCAAGACTTAGATACTAGTAGCTAGCCAGACGAGCTTAGACAATGCCCTTCCACCAACTAAACCGACTCATACGAAGTGAGATTCCGCCGGGAATCGATGAAGCTAATGGACTTAACCATTACGCCACGGACGCAATTATCAATTGAGAAAATGGAAGGTTGAATAATATGCCTAGCCTACACCACAGATTACTAATTAGTTATACACTAGATTAAATATGGGTCTGAAATATAAAGTCCTTACAGTCTTATCCCTCGTGATTTGCAAATTGCGTGGCTCGAAGTTCTCCTTCACGTAGTTGGCGTCGTACTCAGTGCAGTATTCCTCGACGGGATCATTTGTCGCCAGCTCCTCCATCATCTCGTCCAACATTTGCTCCCAGAAGAAGTCCTTTAGCATGCGTTTGCGGATGCCTGGGGTACGTTCGTACTAATATTATATATATATATATAAACACCACTTTCGGCACATAGCTGATCCAGCCGTAGCCCCGACCATTTCTTACTCCACCTTTGAACCAGAGCCAAGAAATTTCGGTTTAAAGGTGGAGTAAGAAATGTTCGGGGCTACGGCTGGATCAGCTATGTGCCCAAAGTAGCTGATCCAGCCGTAGCCCCGAACATATCTTACTCCACCTTTAAACCGTAATTTCTTGGCTCTGGTTGAATATTTCTAAGTCGGAGCGGCAACGTCTCAATCTCGTAGGCGAGGTTGCCAAACGTATTCGGTCACAAAACTTAAAACTCAATATTTTGAAGATTTAACTCCCGAGTCTAAGTTGATCCCTAACGGAAATTTTTCGCGTACTCGTAATTACTTTGTGGCTCCGCGACTTTTCAAAATTAGTACAAATGTGGCTCCATTTTATATAATAATATAATATTCAATATATGACGGATATTTTAAGTTACCTTTAAGATTTTAATGACTATGTTGCTCCAATAGATTTTATATTCGCAAAGCTTGTTAATTTTTAGATCCATGTTTCATACGGGGGGATAAAGGGGCAGGAGGGGGAGGAACACCTTCCACAGCTATGTCTTAGCAGATGATGTCTTGACCAAAATCACAAAAACTATTAAAAATACAAATACATCAGGAGCACCTTCCACATCTACACTTCTACAGTGGAACCATCAACGTCTGCTGCTTCAACGCCATTAGAAGTTGTCGAAGTCGAAGACGAAGCAATAGATGACGATATTTTGGATTGTATAGACCTATAGAGCTTTGATAACTTTTAAATAAATGCTAAATTAAAAATATTTGCTTTTTTTACACTATATTTCACCATGGAATATTCTTTTAAATATTTAGCGACTTTTGGCCGACTTTATGGAGAAGGAGAGCCTCTTTATGATAAACTCCTTCTTTAAAAAGTCAAAACAGCGGAAGTGGACATGGTTGCATCCAATGGCGTAACAAAAAACGAGATAGACTTTATCTTGTCGACAAGGAGGCAAATATTCAATGATGTCTCCGTGAACAATTCAGTCAAAACAGGAAGCGATCACCGATGGTCAGAGGCACATTGAATCTAAAGACCAAGCTAGAAAGATGTCGACTGATAAAGTCTACGCTCCGACCAGCGCCCATCCAGCTCCAAAACCCCGAGAGCTTTCAGCTCGAGTTGCCTAATCGTTTCGAATGCCTAGGAGACTGCGAGAATGTGGACGATTATAATGACAGGTTCGTGGAAATTGTTCAAACGGTCGGGTCTAAGATTTTAAAACTCGCCGTTCAAACAGAACCAAAAAAATCTCCGACTTCACCAGCAACCTCATGGAAGAAAGACGCAGATTGGTTTTGCAGTCCTCTGAAGACGCTACTCAGTATCGGCAACTAAACAGGCAGATTTCTAAGTCCCTAACTCGCGATTTACGCCAATATAATAAAAATTGTATTAAAGGGGCGATTGAGCACAACAAAGGCTCAAAAGTGTTCGCGAGAGATCTGTCTGTTGGTCAAAGCCAACTGACCAAGCTGAAGACTGAGGACGGCAGGACCATATCGTCTAAGACTGAGTTGCTGGAAGAAGTTGAGAAGTTCTATGGACAATTGTACAAGACCACACGTTTGCCTGTCAGCGATCTGGCTGAAGACTCAAGAGCCAGACTAACCCGATACTATACCGAAGATATCCCGGACGTCAGCCTGTACGAGATTAGAATGACTCTCAAACAGCTCAAGAACAACAAGGCACCGGGTGATGATTGAATTACGGCTGAACTTTTGAAAGCAGGTGGATCACCGGTACTAAAAGCTCTTCAGAAGTTATTTAATTCCGTTATACTCGAGGGACAAACGCCTAAGGCATGGCACAGAAGTGTGGTCGTGCTTTTCTTCAAAAAGGGTGACAACACCCTGCTGAAGAACTACAGACCCATCTCACTTCTGAGCCATGTCTACAAGCTGTTTTCGAGAGTCATTACGAATCGTCTCGCACGCAGATTTGACGACTTCCAGCCTCCCGAACAAGCTGGTTTCCGAAAAGCCTTTAGTACCATAGACCACATACATACGCTGCGGTAGATTATACAGAAGACCGAAGAGTACAATCAGCCACTATGCTTGGCGTTTGTGGACTATGAGAAGGCCTTTGATTCAGTCGAAACCTGTGCTGTGCTACAGTCTCTCCAGCGGTGCCAAATTGACCATCGATACATCGAGGTGTTGAAGTGTCTGTATGAAAACGCCACCATGTCGGTTCGCCTCCAGGACCAGAACTCAAAACCTATCCAGTTGCAGCGAGGGGTGAGACAGGGAGACGTTATATCTCCGAAACTGTTCACCGCCGCCCTGGAAGATGTTTTTAAGCTTCTGGACTGGGGTGGACTCGGCATCAATATCAACGGCAAGTACATATCCCACCTCCGATTCGCTGACGATATCGTGGTCACAGTATATATATTAGTACTAACGTACAGTATGGACACTCCCTGCCCCTCTCTAAATTCGACCTCACCCCCCCGTCACTCAGATTGGGTGTAGATTGGGTACCAAACGTAAAGGACGAGCTACGCAAGCACTTTTATTCACTATATCCACAAACATTGTAAATGGTAACTGCGACGTGGACGTATGAATTAACACTGAAAACTGCTATTATTTTATACTTTTTCTTTTTCCATAAAATTTGGGGGTTTTAAATGCTGGACCCCATATCATGAATCTTGGTGATCAAATTGACTTCACCTTTTTTTGCAATAAGCTGTAGCGATTTTCGCCATCAGAGAAGTGGAGGACCTTTTTTTAATAAGCGGCAGCGATTTTCGGCGTTCTAGAAGTAGATGACCTTTTTTTAATAAGCGGTAGCGATTTGTCGGTCAAGGAAAAAGTGTTTAAAGATGTACAAAATAATAGCAGGTTTCATTGTGTTTTTTTTTCGAACGGTGTTTGTTTACAACGAAAAGTGTGAAAAAAAAAGAGTTTAGTATTCACACAGCATTCAGTAAATAACTAACAAACATTTTGTGACCAATACCGCCGGTGTGATTCAACCCTACCTGCATTCTTGCCTATAGATACGTCAGTTATAATTATGTATATCATTTCTCGCTCGTTTGTATGGAGTGTCCGGGGTGTGTCGTGGTCATGGCTGAGACTATGGAAGACCTAAGCACAATGCTCGATGGCCTCAGTAAGGTTTCTCAACAAGTGGGTCTTAAAATGAACATGGACAAGACGAAAATAATGTTAAATGTCCGTGTCGCACCTACTCCTCTAAAGGTTGGAGACTCTACACTGGAAGTTGTTGACGAATATGTATACCTGGGACAAACAGTCCAGCTAGGTAGTTCCAACTTCAAGAAAGAGATCAATCGACGAATCCAACTCGGCTGGGCAGCGTTCGGGAAGCTTCGCAATATCTTCACGTCCCAAATACCGCAGTGTCTCAAGACTAAGGTCTTTGACCAGTGTGTGTTGCCAGTGATGACTTACGGAACTGAGACATGGTCGCTAACTATGGGCCTCATAAGAAGGCTCAAGGTCACCCAAAGGGCAATGGAGCGTGCTATGCTCGGAGTTTCTCTGCGTGATCGAATCAGAAACGAGGAGATCCGCAGGAGAACTAAAGTAACCGACATAGCTCACAGAATCGCTAAACTGAAGTGGCAGTGGGCAGGGCACATAGCTCGTAGAACAGATGGCCGATGGGGCAGTAAATTTCTCGAGTGGCAACCGCGCACCGGAAAACGTAGCGTAGGCAGGCCTCCCACGCGGTGGACCGATGACCTGGTGAAGATCGCGGGAAGCCGATGGATGCGGGCAGCGCAGGACCGGTCGTCGTGGAAATCCTTGGGGGAGGCCTTTGTCCAGCAGTGGACGATTTGTGGCTGATATGATGGAGGATTTTAAATATAAATTAATATATTTTCCGAGTTATGGATTTTAACGAAGGATGGAGCCACCGCTCAGAATCTCCACATGTTGATGTTGGTTGATAATAATAATAATAATGACGACCCCATCGCCACTGAGGAAGTAGCTGTAGTGAAAGTGTAGCTACTTCATCAGTGCAGTCAGTCAGTACCCCTTGGACTCAGTGATGACCGTGCTGAGCTCCTAGTTGACCCCGGGTACAAAAATATTGGGGTCCGTAACGGTCATTCGTATATTGATGATGGAAAGTTATAATAATGAAGAACGTATAGGGTCGCTGCCCGGGGGCCGCCGGGGCCCGCCTGGTCCCGCTAATGCCAGGCGCGGCAGAATGCGAGTTAGCGCACCACGACCGGCCCGAACATCTGGCCGGTTACTTCCATCATCACCACCAGTGCGCTTGGCGCCGGCAGAGTCTTCACAGGCTCAGCATTCGGCGCCCGCCGCTGGTGGAGTACGCCGCATGAGATGGACTAGGTCTCAAAATACGAACCTCATGCGTGCGTACTACGGTGCGACGGGGGGAGAAACTCGTCGAACGGGCTACCGAGCGAGGCTGCACCAAGAGTTCTTGCGGTTGGAGCCTGCATTATCTGTCTCGGAGCAAAACCTAGCGGATCGAGTTCAGTACATATTGCGCTCGAACATCTTTAGCGTGTCCGAACTCAAAGGACTACGACGCGAGGTCGTTCCCGCATCAAGATCCTCATTAAATGGCTCACGCCGATTATCGGCACACGTGCCGCAAGTGGCTGAGCCAATTTCAGCCCAACCACCACCACCATTACTTGGCGAGGATCATGAGACGGAAACGGTTTCCCAGGAATTAGAGCGAATCAGGAGTACACTAGAGGAGGCGATTCAGGAATTCCGTATTATGCCTCCCGAGGAGAGGCCGCGGCTTCCACGGTTGCCCCTGTCATTGAGGCCGTAAACCGCATGCTGCCAGAATATCTGGCGAACAGCAGCGACCTCAGTGATACGAACTCAATCCTCTTTGGCGCTGCAATGGCAGTCTGCCGTTTTATCGGTGCCAAATTGCCAGAACCGGCTCGCACATCCCGTCCGCGGGAAAAGCCGGCATGGCAGAAAAGGATTGAACGTCGTATTGCTGAGGCTAGAGTCCTCATTGGCAAACTGATAGCTTTCAGGTCGGGTAACAGTAGGCCCCGAGTGATGCGCTTTGTCAGGCTCGCATTTGCGGGATCGGATTTTGATCCCGCAGGACGTAATGCTTTGCGGTTAGTGATAGAGCGCATCGACGACCTGAAGCAACGGATTGCTGCATGGGCAAACCGTATTCGGCGATACTGGGAGCGGGTAGACCTGTTTCGCCAGAATCGCCACTTTATGAATGATCAGAAGAAGTTCTACAGGTCACTGGACCGACCTGCTGTGTTGGACACAGGGGAGAGACCGGATCATACGAGTATTGTAGCCTTTTGGCGTAACCTGTGGTCCCGGCCTGTGCAACACAACGAGGGGCAATGGACGGCTGAGCTGGAGGAGGCGTGTGCTCGCATCGAACCTATGAACCCCGTAGCCATTAGTGCCGATGATGTGTTGCAAGCGTTCCGTAAAGCTCCGAACTGGAAAACTCCAGGGAGCGACGCACTGCACCACTATTGGCTTAAGGGGTTCCATGCGAGTCACGAGACCTTGGCCAGCCAGTTCCAGCAAGCACTCGAGCAGCGTCAGGTCCCGAACTTTTTGACCACTGGGATCACTCATTTGGCTCCTAAGTCGAGTAATACCGCTGACCCTAGTCAATACCGCCCCATCACTTGTCTTTCCACCACCTACAAGACACTGACATCCATTCTGAAAGCCAAAATTGACACCTTCATCGAGGCGAATGATATCATGGCGGTAACTCAGAATGGCTGTCGGGGCGGTAGTCGCGGTACGAAGGAGCTTCTCCTGATTGATGCGGTCGTGGGTAAATTGGTGAACCGCAATCGACGCAATTTTTCCGCTGCCTGGATTGATTATAAGAAGGCTTTCGACTCGGTCCCCCATTCATGGTTGAAGAGGGTCCTCGAACTGTACAAGATAGATGAAACAGTTCGAGACTTCCTCGGATCATGTATGGGGCAATGGAGTACGATCCTTAGTCTCCATGGTCAGCGGTTGTCGAATGCGGAGGACCGGATTTGGATTAAGAGGGGAATATTCCAGGGTGACTGTCTGAGTCCACTTTGGTTTTGCCTGTCCTTGAATCCACTCAGCTTTCTGCTCGAGAAATCAGGGACGGGATTTCAGTTTCGGAGAGGTGATTCACGCATGACCCACCTTTTCTACATGGACGATCTCAAACCGTTCGCTCCAAATGCAACACGGTTGGAGGAACTGTTGAAAATCACTTGTGATTTCAGCAGTTCCATCAACACGGAGCTAGGAGTGGATAAGTGCGCGATCCTTCATGTAGACAGGGGTAGGGTGGTACATTCAGATGGAGTCGAAATCGACTCCAGGAACATCCGCACCCTCTCTGAAACTGATACATACCGGTATCTGGGTATGTCGCAGAGTATTGGTGTTCACGAGGCAGGGGTGAAACAGGCGGTTTGTGACGTTTTTTGGGAACGCCTGACAAAAGTCCTTGAGAGCTATTTGTCGGGCGTTAACAGGATACGAGCATTCAACGCCTGGGTCATGCCTGTTTTTTTGTACACCTTCGGCATACTCAGATGGTCACAGACCGAACTGGACGCCCTGGATCGAAAAGTCCGCACTACTATGACACTCCATAGGATGCATCACCCGAGGTCGTCAGTGATGAGGCTGTATATCCCACGGAAGAGTGGCGGTCGTAGCGTTTTAAGTGCCAAACAAATGCACAACCGCGAGATATGCAGCCTACGAAATTATTTCCTGACGAAAGTCAATAGTGACTTGCATAGAGTTGTCATAGCCTGTGATAAAGGACTAACCCCTCTATCCATGGCCCAATAGAACTGGCAGGCGCCGGCTGTACTTAGCACTGCTGAGCGAGAGGCCATCTGGAAAGACAAAGAGCTGCACGGTAGGTTCTTCAAGGCCTTTTGTGGATCCTTCGTAGATCAGAAGGCCTCCGTGCACTGGCTGCGCTTCGGAGACCTTTTTGCGGAGACCGAGGGTTTTGTCTGTGCAATACAGGATCAGATGGTCAAGAGGAACAACTATAGGAGGTTCATAATAAAAGACGGCACCTTGGACGTTTGTCGGTTGTGCCGTCAACCAGGGGAGACCCTGCGTCATAACCTCCGGTTGTTCCATGCTTGCCAACACTGAGTATTTGCACAGGCACAACCAAGCAGCCAGGATCCTACACCAAGAGATCGCTCTAAACTTTAGACCGCCGAGATATGAGGCCATATTTTCTAATAGAGTCTAAAGTATGGCCTCATATCTCGGCGGTCGCCGTATTACAAGTACACGCCGGAGCCGGTTCTCGAAAACGACCGCGCGAAGCTCTACTGGGACCGACCCATCATCACGGACAGGACTATTCCTTCGAATAAGCCTGATATCGTGTTGATGGATCGGGCGCAGTCAAGGGTGTTTTTGGTTGATATCTCTATCCCATATGACGAAAACCTCGTGCAGGCTGATGCCGATAAAAGGACCAAGTACCTGGACCTGGCGCAAGAGGTTACTGATATGTGGCGAGTGGAATCCACTGAATTCATCCCTGTAGTCCTGTCCGTGAACGGACTAATTTCAGCCGACCTTGAACGTTACCTAAGGCGGCTGGATCTCCGAGGCAGACCAATAATTGCAGCAATGCAGAAAGCAGTCCTCCTCGACAATGCCCGGATAGTTCGACGCTTTCTCTCCCCGTCGCACTGAACTCCAGCCGACTGTGCTTCTACTGGACATGCTCCTGCCACTTCGCCTCATGCGAAGTAAGCAGAGTAGCTTAAATTTTATAAATTCAAATAATAATATAAATCTTTATTTGTGTGATTGATTTGACGTTTCTTTTAACAAAATTTTAAAAATTTATTCCCAGCTATAATTACATTAAAAAATAAAGTAAAAAAAGTAAAAGTAAAAAAATGTTTATTTGCAGAAAGAACATATTACATTTTTTTTTAAACAATTACCCCACACTAGGCAACTTGCCTGTATCGTGGTAGTTGATTTAGTACGATTTCCAGATTACAAAGAATGCGGCTGATTTATGCGGTTAAACATGGTAAAGTAAATTGTTCGACACGTAACAAAAGGAAACAAGTTAAATTCAGTATAAAAGCTTAAAACACAATAATATTAATAAAATAGATTGGGCAAAATATCATGCATTAAATTTTGTTTTAATGACTAAATAATTAATTGAGTATCTCTGCAGAAATATGTGAGCATGATTGCGTGTGTGTGTGTGTGTGTGTGTATGTATTGTGTGTGTGTATGTGAGTGTGTGTGTTTTAGCAGACTATTCTGAACAAACTCTCCACCTCGTGATATGTTAGTTTTAGTAGGAGCTTTTGAAGTTTACTCTTTATTTCGCGGACTGAATCATCTTTAACATTCAAAATATCAGCAACTCTATTGTATATATAAGGGAACATAAACTGACTAAAGCGTTGTGCAAAAGTTGTCCTTAAAATCGGAGTCTCAAGTTTAAAAACTCTTTGAAGAAATTGTTTTGAAATTTTGATTGCGAATGACCCTAGCATGAGTGAAGATACATAGCCTAAGCACAAATAGTTTTCTAACACTGAGAACTTGAGCCGTGTCATAGAGAGCGATCGTGGAATACCGGCGAGGCTTCCTTAATGCTACTTTAAGAACTGCCCTTTGAGCTCTCTCCACAGAGATAAGAACTGAGGTACATGCTCCACCCCATGCTAGTATGCAGTAGTTAATTATGGATTGGCACATAGCTAAATAAACGATTTTTAACACCCTTTCATCTGCAATATCTCTCAATATTTTCATAACGTGCATTATTTTCCTTACTCTTCCCGCCAAGATGATAACATAGTTTCTGAAAGAAAGTTTCTCATCGAGAAGGATACCTAGATATTTTAAGTTAACAGCTCTCTCAATAAAGTTACAGTCACAAACCCTGTTCACATCAGACCTGATACAGTTTTGATAGTGGATTATAACTTTATTTAGTTGGTCTGAAGGTGCTGAAGCTGCGGTTTTGTGAAAGAATAGGAACTTTGTTTTGGATAGATTTAATGTCAGAAGATTACAATTTAGCCAGTCTGCCAACTTAGACATTCCGCAACCAACGGACTTAACCACGGCCTCTTTTGAGTCTCCGCTGAAAATTAATGCAGTATCGTCAGCGTAGCAGATAATATCAGCATTTAAGGAAGGGATACTAGCAATGTCATTTAAATAAATCAGAAACAGTGTTGGGCCCAATATACTGCCTTGGGGTACTCCAAAGGATATTGGTTTCGGGTCACTGACATAATCACCCATCTTGAGAGACTTACATCTGTTTGTTAAATATGAGGTAAACCAATTTAGAGCCACACCACGGATGCCCAAACCTTCCAACTTTTTTACTAAAATTGGAATCGAAACAGTATCGAACGCCTTCGCTAGGTCTAGAAAGACGCCGATACAGCCCCGACCCTTATCAAGATGTTTTGATACAATATCAGTCAGGAGAATCACCGCATCTTCGGTAGATCTTTCTCGACGAAAACCGTACTGGTGGTCAGATTTTAAGTTATTTGATTCCAGAAAGTTTATCAATCTGTTGTTTATGATCCGTTCCAGCAGTTTGGAGACACAACTAAGTAAGGAAATTGGGCGGTGATTTCCTGGGATGTCTTTGGGGCCTGATTTGTGGATTGGAACGACTGCTGCAATTTTCCACTGTTCAGGGAATATTCCCATAGATATACTCATGTTAAAGATGTGGGCCAGCGGCGGAGCAATAGCAGGACCAATAGCTTTAAGAAGACTGTTATTTATATTGTCCAGACCAGGAGCACTGTCAGTTTTGAGTTGGCTTATAATTGTGATGATTTCGTCAGGGTCCGTCGGTCAAATAAAGAAGGAATTAGTAGGAGCATTTTTCAGGTGGATCTTCGAAGCCAGGGTTTTCTCGGTTTCGTTTAGACTTTAGGATTTAACTGGCTCGATTTTCACCCACAGTCGAAAAATATGAGTTGACGCAATCCAGTGAAATTTTTGTACTTTCCTTTAGACTTAAAAGATCTTGAGGGGAAACAGATTGTGTAAAAGTACCAGTGAACTTCTTTATAGATTTCCACAAGGCTTTAGGAGAATTTCTATTGCTCTCCAGTTCTCTATTTTCGTACTGAAACTTTAGTTTACGGAGGAGATCATTATAGAAGTTTCTATATTTTGTGTATATCAGTTTTTTAGTACGATCATCAGGGTTTTTCCGTACCTCTATATGAAGCTTATCTCTAAGTTTGGAACAACGGATCAGGCCCGGGGTCATCCATGGCTGAATCGTGAATTGTGCACGACTGACCTTAGAATGTGTCGAATGTTTTGAGACAGATTCCAAGACTATATTCATGAATATGGGGACCGCCACCGCAAGGGATTCATTTTCATATACTCCTGACCAGTCCGAGCCTTCTAAGTTATCTTTAATGCCCTGATAATTGATTTTAAGTTTAGATCGCTTGTATTCTTGTGGTTGTGGTATATTTACAGAGATACCTACCATGCCCAAATCATGATCAGTTAGATCAGATGTGCAAATAACTGACTCTCCACAACAAGTTGCTGGAACGAAGATATGATCTAGACATGTGGTGTTATGAGTGGGTTTTGTTGATACTTGCTATTAGACCAAACTCTGTCATCAAATTAAGAAATTCTGCAGCCCTCCCTTCATCCTTTGCAGATTCCAAAATATCAATATCCAAGTCCCCAGCCACGATTACACATGGTGAGTTTGTGGTGAGATTGTGGTGAGTTGGTGAGTTTGTGGTGAGTTGGTGAGTTTGTAGTGAGTTGGTGAGTTTGTAGTGAGTTGGTGAGTTTGTGGTGAGTTGGTGAGTTTGTGGTGAGTTGGTGAGTTTGTGGTGAGTTGGTGAAATTGTGGTGAGTTTATGGTGAGATTTGGGCGAGTTTATGGTGAGATTTGGGCGAGTTTATGGTGAGATTTGGGCGAGTTTGTGGTGAGATTGTGGTGAGTTGGTGAGTTTGTGTTGAGTTGGTGAGTTTGTGTTGAGTTGGTGAGTTTGTAGTGAGTTGGTGAGTTTGTGGTGAGATTGTGAGTTTGTGGTAAGTTGGTGAGTTTGTGGTGAGTTAGTGAGTTTGTAGTGAGTTGGTGAGTTTGTTGTGAGTTTGTGGTGAGTTTTTAGTGAGTATGTAGTGAGTTAGTGAGTTAGTGGTGAGTTTGTAGTGAGATTGTGGTGAGTTGGTGAGTTTGTGGTGAGTTGGTGAGTTTATGGTGATTTGGTGAGTTTGTGGTGAGTTAGTGAGTTTGTAGTGAGTTAGTGAGTTTGTAGTGAGTTGGTGAGTTTGTGGTGAGATTGTGGTGAGTTTGTAGTGAGATTGTGATGAGTTTGTAGTGAGATTGTGATGAGTTTGTAGTGAGATTGTGATGAGTTTGTAGTGAGATTGTGGTGAGTTGGTGAGTTTGTGGTGAGTTGGTGAGTTTGTGGTGAGTTGGTGAGTTTATGGTGAGATTGTGGTGAGATTGTGGTGAGTTTGTGGTGAGTTGGTGAGTTTGTGGTGAGTTGGTGAGTTTGTGGTGAGTTAGTGAGTTTGTGGTGAGTTAGTGAGTTTGTGGTGAGTTAGTGAGTTTGTGGTGGGATTGTGGTGAGATTGTGGTGGTGAGTGTGGTGAGTTGGTGAATTTGTAGTGAGTTGGTGAGTTGGTGGTAAATTTGTGGTAAGTTGGTGAGTTTGAGGTAAGTTGGTGACTTTGTGGTGAGTTTTTGGTGAGGTTTTGGGAGTTGGTGAGTTTGTAGTGAGTTTATCGTAAGTTTATGGTGAGATTGTAGCGAATTTGTGGTGAGTTTGTGATGAATTGATGAGTTTGAGGTGAGTTGGTGAATTGGTGAGTTTGTGGTGAGTTGGTGAGTTTGTGGTGAGTTTATGGTGAGTTTATGGTGAGATTGTGGTGAGTTTGTGGTAAGTTGGTGAGTTTGTGGTGAGTTAGTGAGTTTGTAGTGAGTTGGTGAGTTTGTGGTGAGTTGGTGAGTTTGTGGTGAGTTTGAGGTAAGTTGGTGAGTTTGTGGTGAGTTGGTGAGTTTGAGGTAAGTTGGTGAGTTTGTGGTGAGTTGGTGAGTTTGTGAGTTTGTGGTGAGTTGGTGAGTTTGTGAGTTTGTGGTGAGTTTGTGGTGAGTTTTTAGTGAGTTGGTGAGTTTTGGTGAGTTTGTGGTGAGATTGTGGTGAGTTGGTGAGTTTGTGAGTTTGTAGTGAATTGGTGAAATTATGGTGATTTGGTGAGTTTGTAGCGAGTTGGTGAGTTTGTGGTGAGTTGGTGAGTTTGTGGTGAGTTGATGAGTTTGTGGTGAGTTTATGGTGAGATTGTGGTGAGTGTGTGGTAAGTTGGTGAGTTTGTAGTAAGTTAGTTTATGTTAAGTTTGTGAGTTTGTGGTGAGTTAGTGAGTTTGTAGTGAGTATGTAGTGAGTTAGTGAGTTAGTGGTGAGTTTGTAGTGAGATTGTGGTGAGTTGGTGAGTTTGTGGTGAGTTGGTGAGTTTATGGTGATTTGGTGAGTTTGTGGTGAGTTAGTGAGTTTGTAGTGAGTTGGTGAGTTTGTTGTGAGATTGTGGTGAGTTTGTTGTGAGATTGTGGTGAGTTGGTGAGTTTGTGGTGAGATTGTGGTGAGTTTGTGGTGAGTTGGTGAGTTTGTGGTGAGTTGGTGAGTTTGTGGTGAGTTGGTGAGTTTATGGTGAGATTGTGGTGAGTTTGTGGTGAGTTTGTGGTGAGTTGGTGAGTTTGTGGTTAGTTGGTGAGTTTGTAGTGAGTTAGTTTGTGGTAAGTTGGTGAGTTTGTGGTGAGTTTGTAGTGAGTTTATAGTGAGTTGGTGAGTTTGTGGTGAGATTGTGGTGAGTTTATGGTGAGATTGTGGTGAGTTTGTGGTAAGTTGGTGAGTTTGAGGTGAGTTAGTGAGTTTGTAGTGAGTTGGTGAGTTTGTGGTGAGTTTGTAGTGAGATTGTGGTGAGTTGGTGAGTTTGTGGTGAGTTGGTGAGTTTATGGTGATTTGGTGAGTTTGTGGTGAGTTAGTGAGTTTGTAGTGAGTTAGTGAGTTTGTAGTGAGTTGGTGAGTTTGTTGTGAGATTGTGGTGAGTTTGTTGTGAGATTGTGGTGAGTTGGTGAGTTTGTGGTGAGATTGTGGTGAGTTTGTGCTGAGTTGGTGAGTTTGTGGTGAGTTGGTGAGTTTGTGGTGAGTTGGTGAGTTTATGGTGAGATTGTGGTGAGTTTGTGGTGAGTTGGTGAGTTTGTGGTTAGTTGGTGAGTTTGTAGTGAGTTAGTTTGAGGTAAGTTGGTGAGTTAGTGAGTTAGTGGTGAGTTTGTAGTGAGATTGTGGTGAGTTGGTGAGTTTGTGGTGAGTTGGTGAGTTTATGGTGATTTGGTGAGTTTGTGGTGAGTTAGTGAGTTTGTAGTGAGTTGGTGAGTTTGTTGTGAGATTGTGGTGAGTTTGTTGTGAGATTGTGGTGAGTTGGTGAGTTTGTGGTGAGATTGTGGTGAGTTTGTGGTGAGTTGGTGAGTTTGTGGTGAGTTGGTGAGTTTGTGGTGAGTTGGTGAGTTTATGGTGAGATTGTGGTGAGTTTGTGGTGAGTTTGTGGTGAGTTGGTGAGTTTGTGGTTGTTGGTGAGTTTGTAGTGAGTTAGTTTGAGGTAAGTTGGTGAGTTTGTGTGAGTTGGTGAGATTGTGGTGAGTTTTTGGTGAGTTTGTGAGTTTGTGGTGAGTTTTTAGTGAGTTGGTGAGTTTTGGTGAGTTTGTGGTGAGATTGTGCTGAGTTTGTGGTGAGATTGTGGTGAGTTTGTGGTGAGATTGTGGTGAGTTGGTGAGTTTGTGAGTTTGTAGTGAATTGGTGAAATTATGGTGAGTTGGTGAGTTTGTAGCGAGTTGGTGAGTTTGTGGTGAGTTGGTGAGTTTGTGGTGAGTTTATGGTGAGATTGTGGTGAGTGCGTGGTAAGTTGGTGAGTTTGTAGTGAGTTAGTTTGTGTTAAGTTGGTGAGTTTGTGGTGAGTTTGTGGTGAGTTTGTGGTGAGTTAGTGAGTTTGTAGTGAGTTAGTGGTGAGTTTGTAGTGAGATTGTGGTGAGTTGGTGAGTTTGTGGTGAGTTGGTGAGTTTGTGGTGAGTTGGTGAGTTTATGGTGATTTGGTGAGTTTGTGAGTTTGTAGTGAGTTGGTGAGTTTGTGGTGAGTTTGTGGTGAGTTGGTGAGTTTTAGTGAGTTGGTGAGTTTGTGGTGAGATTGTGGTGAGTTTGTGGTGAGTTGGTGAGTTTATGGTGAGATTGTGGTGAGTTTGTGGTGAGATTGTGGTGAGTTTGTGGTGAGATTGTGGTGAGTTTGTAGTTAGTTGGTGAGTTTGTATTGAGTTAGTTTGTGGTAAGTTGGTGAGTTTGTGGTGAGTTTGTAGTGAGTTTATAGTGAGTTGGTGAGTTTGTGGTGAGTTTGTGGTGAGATTGTGGTGAGTTGGTGAGTTTGTGGTGAGTTGGTGAGTTTGTGGTGAGTTGGTGAGTTTGTGGTGAGTTTGTAGTGAGTTTATCATAAGTTTATGGTAAGATTGTAGCGAATTTGTGGTGAGTTTGTGATGAGTTGGTGAGTTTGTGGTGAGTTGGTGAGTTTTGGTGAGTTTGTGGTGAGATTGTGGTGAGTTGGTGAGTTTGTGGTGAGTTGGTGAGTTTGTAGTGAGTTAATCATAAGTTTATGGTGAGATTGTAGCGAATTTGTGGTGAGTTTGTGATGAGTTGGTGAGTTTTTAGTGAGTTGGTGAGTTTTGGTGAGTTTGTGGTGAGATTGTGGTGAATTGGTGAGTTTGTGAGTTTGTAGTGAATTGGTGAAATTATGGTGATTTGGTGAGTTTGTAGCGAGTTGGTGAGTTTGTGGTGAGTTGGTGAGTTTGTGGTGAGTTGATGAGTTTGTGGTGAGTTTATGGTGAGATTGTGGTGAGTGTGTAGTAAGTTGGTGAGTTTGTAGTGAGTTAGTTTATGTTAAGTTTGTGAGTTTGTGGTGAGTTAGTGAGTTTGTAGTGAGTATGTAGTGAGTTAGTGGTGAGTTTGTAGTGAGATTGTGGTGAGTTGGTGAGTTTGTGGTGAGTTGGTGAGTTTATGGTGATTTGGTGAGTTTGTGGTGAGTTAGTGAGTTTGTAGTGAGTTGGTGAGTTTGTTGTGAGATTGTGGTGAGTTTGTTGTGAGATTGTGGTGAGTTGGTGAGTTTGTGGTGAGATTGTGGTGAGATTGTGGTGAGATTGTGGTGAGTTTGTGGTGAGTTGGTGAGTTTGTGGTGAGTTGGTGAGTTTGTGGTGAGTTGGTGAGTTTATGGTGAGATTGTGGTGAGTTTGTGGTGAGTTGGTGAGTTTGTGGTTAGTTGGTGAGTTTGTAGTGAGTTAGTTTGTGGTAAGTTGGTGAGTTTGTGGTGAGTTTGTAGTGAGTTTATAGTGAGTTGGTGAGTTTGTGGTGAGATTGTGGTGAGTTTATGGTGAGATTGTGGTGAGTTTGTGGTAAGTTGGTGAGTTTGTGGTGAGTTAGTGAGTTTGTAGTGAGTTGGTGAGTTTGTGGTGAGTTTGAGGTAAGTTGGTGAGTTTGTGGTGAGTTGGTGAGATTGTGGTGAGTTTTTGGTGAGTTTGTGAGTTTGTGGTGAGTTTTTAGTGAGTTGGTGAGTTTTGGTGAGTTTGTGGTGAGATTGTGGTGAGTTTGTGGTGAGATTGTGGTGAGTTTGTGGTGAGATTGTGGTGAGTTGGTGAGTTTGTAGTGAATTGGTGAAATTATGGTGAGTTTGTAGCGAGTTGGTGAGTTTGTGGTGAGTTGGTGAGTTTGTGGTGAGTTAGTTTGTGTAAAGTTGGTGAGTTTGTGGTGAGTTAGTGAGTTTGTAGTGAGTTAGTGAGTTAGTGGTGAGTTTGTAGTGAGATTGTGGTGAGTTGGTGAGTTTGTGGTGAGTTGGTGAGTTTGTGGTGAGTTGGTGAGTTTATGGTGATTTAGTGAGTTTGTGAGTTTGTAGTGAGTTAGTGAGTTTGTGGTGAGTTTGTGGTGAGTTGGTGAGTTTTAGTGAGTTGGTGAGTTTTAGTGAGTTGGTGAGTTTGTGGTGAGATTGTGGTGTGTTTGTGGTGAGTTGGTGAGTTTATGGTGAGATTGTGGTGAGATTGTGGTGAGTTTGTGGTGAGATTGTGGTGAGTTTGTGGTGAGATTGTGGTGAGTTTGTGGTTAGTTGGTGAGTTTGTATTGAGTTAGTTTGTGGTAAGTTGGTGAGTTTGTGGTGAGTTTGTAGTGAGTTTATAGTGAGTTGGTGAGTTTGTGGTGAGTTTGTGGTGAGATTGTGGTGAGTTGGTGAGTTTGTGGTGAGTTGGTGAGTTGGTGGTGAGTTGGTGAGTTTGTGGTGAGTTTGTAGTGAGTTTATCATAAGTTTATGGTGAGATTGTAGCGAATTTGTGGTGAGTTTGTGATGAGTTGGTGAGTTTGTGGTGAGTTGGTGAGTTTTGGTGAGTTTGTGGTGAGATTGTGGTGAGTTGGTGAGTTTGTGGTGAGTTGGTGAGTTTGTAGTGAGTTTATCATAAGTTTTGTGGTGAGTTAGTGAGTTTGTAGTGAGTTTGTAGTGAGTTGGTGAGTTTGTGGTGAGTTGGTGAGTTTGTGGTGAGTTTGAGGTAAGTTGGTGAGTTTGTGGTGAGTTGGTGAGTTTGTGAGCTTGTGGTGAGTTTGTGGTGAGTTTTTAGTGAGTTGGTGAGTTTTGGTGAGTTTGTGGTGAGATTGTGGTGAGATTGTGGTGAGTTTGTGGTGAGATTGTGGTGAGTTGGTGAGTTTGTGAGTTTGTAGTGAATTGGTGAAATTATGGTGAGTTGTTGAGTTTGTAGCGAGTTGGTGAGTTTGTGGTGAGTTTATGGTGAGATTGTGGTAAATGCGTGGTAAGTTGGTGAGTTTGTAGTGAGTTAGTTTGTGGTAAGTTGGTGAGTTTGTGGTCAGTTTGTGGTGAGTTTGTAGTGAGTTAGTTTGTGGTAAGTTGGTGAGTTTGTGGTGAGATTGTGGTGAGATTTTGGTGAGATTGTGGTGAGTTTATGGTGAGTTTATGGTGAGATTGTGGTGAGTTTGTGGTAAGTTGGTGAGTTAGTGAGTTTGTAGTGAGTTGGTGAGTTTGTGGAGAGTTGGTGAGTTTGTGGTAAGTTTGAGGTAAGTTGGTGAATTTGTGGTGAGTTTTTGGTGAGTTTGTGGTGAGTTTGTGAGTTTGTGGTGAGTTTTTAGTGAGTTGGTGTGTTTTGGTGAGTTTGTGGTGAGATTGTGGTGAGTTTGTGGTGAGATTGTGGTGAGTTGGTGAGTTTGTGAGATTGTAGTGAATTGGTGAAATTATGGTGAGTTGGTAAGTTTGTAGCGAGTTGGTGAGTTTGAGGTGAGTTGGTGAGTTTGTGGTGAGTTGGTGAGTTTGTGGTGAGTTGGTGAGTGCGTGGTAAGTTGGTGAGTTTGTAGTGAGTTAGTTTGTGTTAAGTTGGTGAGTTTGTGGTGAGTTTGTGGTGAGTTAGTGAGTTTGTAGTGAGTTTGTAGTGAGTTAGTGAGTTAGTGAGTTAGTGGTGAGTTTGTAGTGAGATTGTGGTGAGTTGGTGAGTTTGTGGTGAGTTGGTGAGTTTATGGTGATTTGGTGAGTTTGTGGTGAGTTAGTGAGTTTGTAGTGAGTTGGTGAGTTTGTGGTGAGTTGGTGAGTTTAGTGAGTTGGTGAGTTTGTGGTGAGATTGTGGTGAGTTTGTGGTGAGATTGTGGTGAGTTTGTGGTGAGTTGGTGAGTTTATGGTGATATTGTGGTGAGTTTGTGGTGAGATTGTGGTGAGTTTGTGTTGAGTTTGTGGTGAGTTTGTGGTGAGTTGGTGAGTTTGTGGTTAGTTGGTGAGTTTGTAGTGAGTTAGTTTGTGGTAAGATGGTGAGTTTGTGGTGAGTTTGTAGTGAGTTTATAGTGAGTTGGTGAGTTTCTGGTGAGATTGTGGTGAGTTGGTGAGTTTGTGGTGAGTTGGTGAGTTTGTGGTGAGTTTATCGTAAGTTTATGGTGAGATTGTAGCGAATTTGTGGTGAGTTTGTGATGAGTTGGTGAGTTTGTGGTAAGTTAGTGAGTTTGTGGTGAGTTGGTGAGTTTGTAGTGAGTTGGTGAGTTTGTAGTGATTTGGTGAGTTTGTGGTAAGATTGTGGTGAGTTTGTGGTGAGTTTGTGGTGAGTTGGTGAGTTTTTAGTGTGTTGGTGAGATTGTGGTGAGTTTGTGGTGAGTTGGTGAGTTTGTGGTGAGTTGGTGAGTTTGTGGTGAGTTGGTGAGTTTGTGGTGAGTTGGTGAGTTTGTGGTGAGTTGGTGAGTTTGTGGTGAGTTGGTGAGTTTGTGGTGAGTTGGTGAGTTTGTGGTTAGTTTATGGTGAGTTGGTGAGTTTATGGTGAGATTGTGGTGAGATTGAGGTGAGTTTGTGGTGAGTTGGGGAGTTTGTGGTTAGTTGGTGAGTTTGTGGTGAGTTTCTAGTGAGATTGTGATGAGTTTTTGGTAAGTTGGTCATTTTGTGTTAAGTTAGTGAGTTTGTAGTGAGTTTATAGTGAGTTGGTGAGATTGTGGTGAGTTTGTGGTGAGATTGTGGTGAGTTGGTGAGTTTGTGGTAAGTTGGTGAGTTTGTGGTGAGTTAGTGAGTTTGTAGTGAGTTGGTGAGTTTGTGGTGAGTTTGAGGTAAGTTGGTGAGTTTGTGGTGAGTTGGTGAGATTGTGGTGAGTTTTTGGTGAGTTTGTGAGTTTGTGGTGAGTTTTTAGTGAGTTGGTGAGTTTTGGTGAGTTTGTGGTGAGATTGTGGTGAGTTTGTGGTGAGATTGTGGTGAGTTTGTGGTGAGATTGTGGTGAGTTGGTGAGTTTGTAGTGAATTGGTGAAATTATGGTGAGTTGGTGAGTTTGTAGCGAGTTAGTGAGTTTGTGGTGAGTTGGTGAGTTTGTGGTGAGTTTATGGTGAGATTGTGGTGAGTGCGTGGTAAGTTGGTGAGTTTGTAGTGAGTTAGTTTGTGTAAAGTTGGTGAGTTTGTGGTGAGTTAGTGAGTTTGTAGTGAGTTAGTGAGTTAGTGGTGAGTTTGTAGTGAGATTGTGGTGAGTTGGTGAGTTTGTGGTGAGTTGGTGAGTTTGTGGTGAGTTGGTGAGTTTATGGTGATTTAGTGAGTTTGTGAGTTTGTAGTGAGTTGGTGAGTTTGTGGTGAGTTTGTGGTGAGTTGGTGAGTTTTAGTGAGTTGGTGAGTTTGTGGTGAGATTGTGGTGAGTTTGTGGTGAGTTGGTGAGTTTATGGTGAGATTGTGGTGAGATTGTGGTGAGTTTGTGGTGAGATTGTGGTGAGTTTGTGGTGAGATTGTGGTGAGTTTGTGGTTAGTTGGTGAGTTTGTATTGAGTTAGTTTGTGGTAAGTTGGTGAGTTTGTGGTGAGTTTGTAGTGAGTTTATAGTGAGTTGGTGAGTTTGTGGTGAGTTTGTGGTGAGATTGTGGTGAGTTGGTGAGTTTGTGGTGAGTTGGTGAGTTGGTGGTGAGTTGGTGAGTTTGTGGTGAGTTTGTAGTGAGTTTATCATAAGTTTATGGTGAGATTGTAGCGAATTTGTGGTGAGTTTGTGATGAGTTGGTGAGTTTGTGGTGAGTTGGTGAGTTTTGGTGAGTTTGTGGTGAGATTGTGGTGAGTTGGTGAGTTTGTGGTGAGTTGGTGAGTTTGTAGTGAGTTTATCATAAGTTTATGGTGAGATTGTAGCGAATTTGTGGTGAGTTTGTGATGAGTTGGTGAGTTTTTAGTGAGTTGGTGAGTTTGTGGTGAGATAGTGGTGAATTGGTGAGTTAGTGAGTTTGTAGTGAATTGGTGAAATTATAGTGATTTGGTGAGTTTGTAGCGAGTTGGTGAGTTTGTGGTGAGTTGGTGAGTTTGTGGTGAGTTGATGAGTTTGTGGTGAGTTTATGGTGAGATTGTGGTGAGTGTGTGGTAAGTTGGTGAGTTTGTAGTGAGTTAGTTTGTTAAATTTGTGAGTTTGTGGTGAGTTAGTGAGTTTGTAGTGAGTATGTAGTGAGTTAGTGAGTTAGTGGTGAGTTTGTAGTGAGATTGTGGTGAGTTGGTGAGTTTGTGGTGAGTTGGTGAGTTTATGGTGATTTGGTGAGTTTGTGGTGAGTTAGTGAGTTTGTAGTGAGTTGGTGAGTTTGTTGTGAGATTGTGGTGAGTTTGTTGTGAGATTGTGGTGAGTTGGTGAGTTTGTGGTGAGATTGTGGTGAGATTGTGGTGAGATTGTGGTGAGTTTGTGGTGAGTTGGTGAGTTTGTGGTGAGTTGGTGAGTTTATGGTGAGATTGTGGTGAGTTTGTGGTGAGTTTGTGGTGAGTTGGTGAGTTTGTGGTGAGTTGGTGAGTTTATGGTGAGATTGTGGTGAGTTTGTGGTGAGTTGGTGAGTTTGTGGTTAGTTGGTGAGTTTGTAGTGAGTTAGTTTGTGGTAAGTTGGTGAGTTTGTGGTGAGTTTGTAGTGAGTTTATAGTGAGTTGGTGAGTTTGTGGTGAGATTGTGGTGAGTTTATGGTGAGATTGTGGTGAGTTTGTGGTAAGTTGGTGAGTTTGTGGTGAGTTAGTGAGTTTGTAGTGAGTTGGTGAGTTTGTGGTGAGTTTGAGGTAAGTTGGTGAGTTTGTGGTGAGTTGGTGAGTTTGTGGTGAGTTGGTGAGTTTATCATAAGTTTATGGTGAGATTGTAGCGAATTTGTGGTGAGTTTGTGATGAGTTGGTGAGTTTGTGGTGAGTTGGTGAGTTTGTAGTGATTTGGTGAGTTTGTGGTGAGATTGTGGTGAGTTGGTGAGTTTTTAGTGAGTTGGTGAGTTTGTGGTGAGTTGGTGAGTTTATGGTGAGTTGGTGAGTTTATGGTGAGATTGTGGTGAGATTGAGGTGAGTTGGTGAGTTTGTGGTTAGTTGGTGAGTTTGTGGTGAGTTTCTGGTGAGATTGTGATGAGTTTTTGGTAAGTTGGTGATTTTGTGTTGAGTAAGTGAGTTTGTAGTGAGTTTACAGTGAGTTGGTGAGATTGTGGTGAGTTTGTGGTGAGATTGTGGTGAGTTGGTGAGTTTGTGGTGAGTTGGTGAGTGTGTAGTGAGTTGGTGAGTTTGTGGTGAGATTGTGGTGAGTTTGTGGTGAGTTTGTGGTGAGTCGGTTAGTTTGTGGTGAGTTGGTGAGTTTGTGGTGAGTTTATGGTGAGTTGGTGAGTTTGCGGTGAGTATATGGTGAGTTTATGGTGAGATTGTGAGTTTGTGGTAAGTTGGTGAGTTTGTGGTGAGTTAGTGAGTTTGTAGTTAGTTGGTGAGTTTGTTGTGAGTTTGTGGTGAGTTTGTAGTGAGTTTGTAGTGAGTATGTAGTGAGTTAGTGAGTCAGTGATGAGTTTGTAGTGAGATTGTGGTGAGTTGGTGAGTTTGTGGTGAGTTGGTAAGTTTGTGAGATTGTAGTGAATTGGTGAAATTATGGTGAGTTGGTTAGTTTGTAGCGAGTTGGTGAGTTTGTGGTGAGTTGGTGAGTTTGTGGTGAGTTGGTGAGTTTGTGGTGAGTTGGTGAGTGCGTGGTAAGTTGGTGAGTTTGTAGTGAGTTAGTTTGTGTTAAGTTGGTGAGTTTGTGGTGAGTTTGTGGTGAGTTAGTGAGTTTGTAGTGAGTTTGTAGTGAGTTAGTGAGTTAGTGGTGAGTTTGTAGTGAGATTGTGGTGAGTTGGTGAGTTTGTGGTGAGTTGGTGAGTTTATGGTGATTTGGTGAGTTTGTGGTGAGTTAGTGAGTTTGTAGTGAGTTGGTGAGTTTGTGGTGAGTTGGTGAGTTTTAGTGAGTTGGTGAGTTTGTGGTGAGAATGTGGTGAGTTTGTGGTGAGATTGTGGTGAGTTTGTGGTGAGTTGGTGATTTTTATGGTGATATTGTGGTGAGTTTGTGGTGAGATTGTGGTGAGTTTGTGTTGAGTTTGTGGTGAGTTTGTGGTGAGTTGGTGAGTTTGTGGTTAGTTGGTGAGTTTGTAGTGAGTTAGTTTGTGGTAAGATGGTGAGTTTGTGGTGAGTTTGTAGTGAGTTTATGGTGAGATTGTGGTGAGTGTGTGGTAAGTTGGTGAGTTTGTAGTGAGTTAGTTTATGTTAAATTTGTGAGTTTGTGGTGAGTTAGTGAGTTTGTAGTGAGTATGTAGTGAGTTAGTGAGTTAGAGGTGAGTTTGTAGTGAGATTGTGGTGAGTTGGTGAGTTTGTGGTGAGTTTGTGAGTTTATGGTGATTTGGTGAGTTTGTGGTGAGTTAGTGAGTTTGTAGTGAGTTGGTGAGTTTGTTGTGAGATTGTGGTGAGTTTGTTGTGAGATTGTGGTGAGTTGGTGAGTTTGTGGTGAGATTGTGGTGAGATTGTGGTGAGTTTGTGGTGAGTTGGTGAGTTTGTGGTGAGTTGGTGAGTTGGTGAGTTTATGGTGAGATTGTGGTGAGTTTGTGGTGAGTTGGTGAGTTTGTGGTGAGTTGGTGAGTTCATGGTGAGATTGTGGTGAGTTTGTGGTGAGTTGGTGAGTTTGTGGTTAGTTGGTGAGTTTGTAGTGAGTTAGTTTGTGGTAAGTTGGTGAGTTTGTGGTGAGTTTGTAGTGAGTTTATAGTGAGTTGGTGAGTTTGTGGTGAGATTGTGGTGAGTTTATGGTGAGATTGTGGTGAGTTTGTGGTAAGTTGGTGAGTTTGTGGTGAGTTAGTGAGTTTGTAGTGAGTTGGTGAGTTTGTGGTGAGTTTGAGGTAAGTTGGTGAGTTTGTGGTGAGTTGGTGAGTTTGTGGTGAGTTGGTGAGTTTATCATAAGTTTATGGTGAGATTGTAGCGAATTTGTGGTGAGTTTGTGATGAGTTGGTGAGTTTGTGGTGAGTTGGTGAGTTTGTAGTGATTTGGTGAGTTTGTGGTGAGATTGTGGTGAGTTGGTGAGTTTTTAGTGAGTTGGTGAGTTTGTGGTGAGTTGGTGAGTTTATGGTGAGTTGGTGAGTTTATGGTGAGATTGTGGTGAGATTGAGGTGAGTTGGTGAGTTTGTGGTTAGTTGGTGAGTTTGTGGTGAGTTTCTGGTGAGATTGTGATGAGTTTTTGGTAAGTTGGTGATTTTGTGTTGAGTAAGTGAGTTTGTAGTGAGTTTACAGTGAGTTGGTGAGATTGTGGTGAGTTTGTGGTGAGATTGTGGTGAGTTGGTGGTGAGTTGGTGAGTGTGTAGTGAGTTGGTGAGTTTGTGGTGAGATTGTGGTGAGTTTGTGGTGAGTTTGTGGTGAGTCGGTTAGTTTGTGGTGAGTTGGTGAGTTTGTGGTGAGTTTATGGTGAGTTGGTGAGTTTGCGGTGAGTATATGGTGAGTTTATGGTGAGATTGTGAGTTAGTGGTAAGTTGGTGAGTTTGTGGTGAGTTAGTGAGTTTGTAGTTAGTTGGTGAGTTTGTTGTGAGTTTGTGGTGAGTTTGTAGTGAGTTTGTAGTGAGTATGTAGTGAGTTAGTGAGTCAGTGATGAGTTTGTAGTGAGATTGTGGTGAGTTGGTGAGTTTGTGGTGAGTTGGTAAGTTTATGGTGATTTGGTGAGTTTGTGGTGAGTTAGTGAATTTGTAGTGAGTTGGTGAGTTTGTGGTGAGATTGTGGTGAGTTTGTAGTGATATTGTGGTGAGTTGGTGAGTTTGTGGTGAGATTGTGGTGAGTTTGTGGTAAGTTGGTGAGTTTGTGGTGAGTTGGTGGTGAGTTGGTGAGTTTATGGTGAAATTGTGGTGAGTTTGTGGTGAGATTGTGGTGAGTTTATGGTGAGATTGTGGTGAGTTTGTGGTGAGTTGGTGAGTTTGTGGTGAGTTGGTGAGTTTTTAGTGAGTTGGTGAGTTTGTGGTGAGTTGGTGAGTTTGTGGTGAGTTGGTGAGTTTATGGTGAACTGGTGAGTTTATGGTGAGATTGTGGTGAGATTGAGGTGAGTTTGTGGTGAGTTTGTGGTTAGTTGGTGAGTTTGTGGTGAGTTGGTGAGTTTGTGGTGAGTTGGTGAGTTTGTAGTGATTTGGTGAGTTTGTGGTGAGTTTGTGGTGAGTTGGTGAGTTTATGGTGAGATTGTGGTGAGATAGTGGTGAGTTTGTGGTGAGTTTATGGTGAGATTGTGGTGAGTTAGTGAGTTTGTAGTGAGTTGGTGAGTTTGTGGTGAGATTGTGGTGAGATAGTGGTGAGTTTGTGGTGAGTTGGTGAGTTTGTGGTGAGTTGGTGAGTTTGTGGTGAGTTAGTGAGTTTGTAGTGAGTTGGTGAGTTTATGGTGAGATTGTGGTGAGTTTGTGGTGAGTTGGTGAGTTTGTGGTGAGTTGGTGAGTTTGTGGTTAGTTGGTGAGTTTGTAGTGAGTTAGTTTGTGATAAGTTGGTGAGTTTGTGGTGAGTTTGTAGTGAGTTTATAGTGAGTTGGTGAGTTTGTGGTGAGTTTATGGTGAGATTGTGGTGAGTTTGTGGTAAGTTGGTGAGTTTGTGGTGAGTTAGTGTGTTTGTAGTGAGTTGGTGATTTTGTGGTGAGTTTGAGGTAAGTTGGTGAGTTTGTGGTGAGTTTTTGGTGAGTTTGTGGTGAGTTTGTGAGTTTGTGGTGAGTTTTTAGTGAGTTGGTGAGTTTTGGTGAGTTTGTAGTGAGATTGTGGTGAGTTGGTGAGTTTGTGAGTTTGTAGTGAATTGGTGAAATTATGGTGAGTTGGTGAGTTTGTAGCGAGTTGGTGAGTTTGTGGTGAGTTGGTGAGTGCGTGGTAAAATGGTGAGTTTGTAGTGAGTTAGTTTGTGTTAAGTTGGTGAGTTTGTGGTGAGTTAGTGAGTTTGTAGTGAGTTAGTGGTGAGTTTGTAGTGAGATTGTGGTGAGTTGGTGAGTTTGTGGTGAGTTGGTGAGTTTATGGTGATTTGGTGAGTTTGTGGTGAGTTAGTGAGGTGAGTTGGTGAGTTTGTGGTGAGTTGGTGAGTTTTAGTGAGTTGGTGAGTTTGTGGTGAGATTGTGGTGAGTTTGTGGTGAGTTAGTGAGTTTATGGTGAAATTGTGGTGAGTTTGTGGTGAGATTGTGGTGAGTTTGTAGTGAGTTAGTTTGTGGTAAGATGGTGAGTTTGTGGTGAGTTTGTAGTGAGTTTATAGTGAGTTGGTGAGTTTGTGGTGAGATTGTGGTGAGTTGGTGAGTTTGTGGTGAGTTGGTGAGTTTGTGGTGAGTTTTTAGTGAGTTTATCGTAAGTTTATGGTGAGATTGTAGCGAATTTTTGGTGAGTTTGTGATGAGTTGGTGAGTTTGTGGTGAGTTGGTGAGTTTGTGGTGAGTTGGTGAGTTTGTAGTGATTTGGTGAGTTTGTGGTGAGATTGTGGTGAGTTTGTGGTGAGATTGTGGTGAGTTTGTGGGTAGTTGGTGAGTTTTTAGTGTGTTGGTGAGATTGTGGTGAGTTGGTGAGTTTGTGGTTAGTTTATGGTGAGTTGGTGAGTTTATGGTGAGATTGTGGTGAGATTGAGGTGAGTTTGTGGTGATTTGGTGAGTTTGTGGTTAGTTGGTGAGTTTGTGGTGAGTTTCTGGTGAGATTGTGATGAGTTTTTGGTAAGTTATTGATTTTTTGTTGAGTTAGTGAGTTTGTAGTGAGTTTATAGTGAGTTGGTGAGATTGTGGTGAGTTTGTGGTGAGATTGTGATGAGTTGGTGAGTTTGCGGTGAGTTGGTGAGTTTGTGGTGAGTTGGTGAGTTTGTGGTGAGTTGGTGAGTGTGTAGTGAATTGGTGAGTTTGTGGTGAGATTGTGGTGAGTTTGTGGTGAGTTGGTGAGTTTGTGGTGAGTTGGTGAGTGTGGTGAGTTGGTGAGTTTGAGGTGAGTTGGTGAGTTTATGGTGAGATTGTGGTGAGTTTGTGGTGAGTTTATAATGAGATTGTGGTGAGTTAGTGAGTTCGTAGTGAGTTGGTGAGTTTGTGGTGAGATAGTGGTGAGTTTGTGGTGAGTTGGTGAGTTTGTGGTGAGTTGGTGAGTTTGCGGTGAGTATATGGTGAGTTTATGGTGAGATTGTGAGTTTGTGGTAAGTTGGTGAGTTTGTGGTGAGATTGTGGTGAGTTTGTGGTGAGATTGTGGTGAGATTCTGGTGAGTTTGTGGTGAGTTTGTGGTGAGTTGGTGAGTTTCTAGTGAGTTAGTTTGTGGTTAGTTGGTGAGTTTGTGGTGAGTTTGTAGTGAGTTTATAGTGAGTTGGTGAGTTTGTGGTGAGATTGTGGTGAGTTTGTGGTGAGATTGTGGTGAGTTGGTGAGTTTGTGGTGAGTTTGTGGTGAGTTGGTGAGTTTGTGGTGAGTTGGTGAGTTTGTAGTGAGTTTATCGTAAGTTTATGGTGAGATTGTAGCGAATTTGTGGTGAGTTTGTGATGAGTTGGTGAGTTTGTAGTGAGTTGGTGAGTTTGTAGTGATTTGGTGAGTTTGTGGTGAGATTGTGGTGAGTTTGTGGTGAGATTGTAGCGAATTTGTGGTGAGTTTGTGATGAGTTGGTGAGTTTGTGGTGAGTTGGTGAGTTTGTGGTGAGTTGGTGAGTTTGTAGTGAGTTGGTGAGTTTGTAGTGATTTGGTGAGATTGTGGTGAGTTTGTGGTGAGTTGGTGAGTTTTTAGTTAGTTGGTGAGTTTTTAGTGAGTTGGTGAGTTTGTGGTGAGATTGTGGTGAGTTTGTGGTGAGTTGGTGAGTTTGTGGTTAGTTGGTGAGTTTGTGGTGAGTTTCTGGTGAGATTGTGATTTGTGATGAGTTTTTGGTAAGTTGGTGAGTTTGTAGTGAGTTAGTTTGTGGTAAGTTGGTGAGTGTGTTGAGTTAGTGAGTTTGTAGTAAGTTTATAGTGAGTTGGTGAGATTGTGGTGAGTTTGTGGTGAGTTTGTGGTGAGATTGTGGTGAGTTGGTGAGTTTGTGGTGAGTTGGTGAGTGTGTAGTGAGTTGGTGAGATTGTGGTGAGTTTGTGGTGAGTTGGTGAGTTTGTGGTGAGTTGGTGAGTTTGTGGTGAGTTGGTGAGTGTGGTGAGTTTGAGGTGAGTTGGTGAGTTTATGGTGAGATTGTGGTGAGTTTGTGGTGAGATTGTGGTGAGATTGTGGTGAGTTTGTGGTGAGTTTATGGTGAGTCGGTTAGTTTGTGGTGAGTTGGTGAGTTTGTGGTGAGTTTACGGTGAGATTGTGGTGAGATAGTGGTGAGTTTGTGGTGAGTTTGTGGTGAGTTGGTGAGTTTGTGGTGAGTTGGTGAGTTTGCGGTGAGTATATGGTGAGTTTATGGTGAGATTGTGAGTTTGTGGTAATTTGGTGAGTTTGTGGTGAGTTAGTGAGTTTGTAGTGAGTTGGTGAGTTTGTTGTGAGTTTGTGGTGAGTTTGTGGTGAGTTTGTTTCGAGTTTATGGTGAGATTGTGGTGAGTTGGTGAATTTGTAGTGAGTTGGTGAGTTTGTGGTAAGTTGGTGAGTTCGTGGTAAGTTGGTGAGTTTGTGGTGAGTTTGAGGTAAGTTGGTGACTTTGTGGTGAGTTGGTGAGTTTGTAGTGAGTTTATCGTAAGTTTATGGTAGATTGTAGCGAATTTGTGGTGAGTTTGTGATGATTTGGTGAGTTGGTGAGTTTGTGGTGAGTTTTTTGGTGATTTTATGGTGAGATTGTGGTGAATTTTGTTTTGAGTTGGTGAATTTGTAGTGAGTTGGTGAGTTTGCGGTGAGTTGGTGAGTTTTTAGTGAGTTGGTGAGTTTGTGGTAAGTTGGTGAGTTTGTGCTGAGTTAGTGAGTTTGTGGTGAGTTAGTGAGTTTGTAGAGAGTTGGCGAGTTTGTGGTGATTTGGTGAGTTGGTGAGTTTGTAGTGAGTTGGTGAGTTTGTGGTGAGATTGTGATGCTGATAGAAAACACTGGAAGTTGACCGACGTAAGCCATGGTGCCCATGGTAGGTAGCTTAAGCTCGCGACTGTGCCAATATTGTGTCGGGTTTAGGGAAATAAGAAATAATACCACGCGTTGTGTTGACAGCTCATTGCACACTGGCTTTAATGGCGGACCATCGCTGTAGATATACAATGAGGAACTTTCCAGGCACCGTTCTTTACAAAAATCATAGATGGCGCTGTCTAGTGTACTTAGCAAGGCGAGTTTAACAAACTAAAGTTTCTACTTAGTCAAAGATGACCTCTTATTCCCCATATGATGTATTATGTGCTCAGAGTAAGTACCTACATACTTACTCTGAGATTATGTGGATCTTTTTTAATGAGAACAGTAGGCACAGGTGAGAACAACGCGACGTTCCGCCCTCAAGTGATGCTCAAGTGCTAGTGGTCATAATGGACTGCTAGCGGTGTGCGTCAGTGGTAGTCCGTGGTATTCTTCTCGTTGCCTCCGAAGGGGGCGATGGGGAGACTTCCCCGAGGCGTAGCCTCCTTGACGTGGCTGCTTCCGCCGCCCATTACGATGAGCGGGTCCTTGGGCTGGACACAGGGCTCTTGGCAGCCTTTCCAGCCCCGGCTAAGGTGAGCAACTGCTGGATCACTCCCAGAGCTTGCAGGAGGTCGCTCTGGGAGGACACGGCGGGGGTGTTGGCGGCATTGGGGGCGGCGGAAGCGGGGGCTATGGGCCTCTTCTTCCTCCGTTGGGTTCGTCGATTTTTACGGCTTGGCGCGGGCACGGCGGCCGAGCCGCTCTGCATGGCGGGCGGTGCCGGTGCGGCGTGCTCAGCAGTGACGGCAGGCGCTGCAGGGCGAGAGGTGGTGTTGGTGGTCCGGGCGACTGTCCCGGGCCTCTTGTTCTGGAGCTTCCTTTGGAACACCGGGCACGAGACGTGGTTGGCGCAGGTCGCTGGTTCCTCTCGCGGCCGTAGGCAGTCTTTTGCGGCGTGGGAATTACCGCAGCGGACGCAGGTCAGCGGGAGGTGGCAGCCATGCGAGGAGTGTCTAAATCCTTGGCACCGGTGGCACTGCGCAGGCCCTCGCTTGCCACGCCAGGCCTCGATGACGATGCCCGGCATGTGAAGGAGCTCCGCGATGGTGTAGAGGGCCGTAAAATTGGTGGTCCGCCGGATCTGCACGTAGAAGATGAACCTGGGGCGTCCTGCGCGCGCCCGGGTGGCCTTCACGTGCTCTGCCTCAAAGCCGTGTTCGGCTAGGGCGGCAGTGATCTCGGCGGGCTCGGTAGTGGAGGGGAGGCCACGGATGGCCACCTTGAGGGGCCTCTCAGCTGGCAGCGAGTACGAGAACCATTCGACCTCCGGCAGCGAAGACAGCATATATATTGCATCATGTGTAGGCATAAATCTTTTTTTCACACATCCAAAAAAAATTAGGACGTATTTTATTAGTCTTTTTTTTTATTCACAATTGGTAAACCCTTCGCATCATCTCACCTGGTGGTAAGTGACGATGATGCCGAAGATGGAAGCGGGCTTACCGAGATTCCCCAACGCAATGGAGAACTGGCTTTCTTATCTTTAAGCGGAATGTTGTTAACACTGATGTTTGGAGGCGAGACTTAGATAAGATGGTGGTAGCTAGCCAGGCGGGCTTAGAAAATGCCCTACCACCAACCAAACCGAGTTGCAAGTTGACCCCACCGGGAATCGAACCCTCGATCTCCTAGTGTAAAGCGAATGTACTTACCATAACGCCTAGGAGGCAGTTAGACCCATATAATACATATGGGGAATGAAAGGTCATCTTTGACTAAATAAAAACTTTAGTTTGTTAAACTCTCTTAACTCTTTGCTAAGTACACTAGACAGCGCCATCTATGATTTTTTCAAGGAACGGAGCCTGGAAAGTTCCTCATTATATGTAGGTAGCTAACTGTTATGTATAACAGTTTGTGAGTGTGGTGAGTTTGTGAGTTGTGGTGAGCTGGTGAGTTTGTGGTGAGTTGGTGAGTTTGTGGTGAGTTGGTGAGTTTGTGGTGAGTTGGTGAGTTTGTGGTGAGTTGTTGAGTTTGTAGTGAGTTGGTGAGTTTGTGGTTAATAAGTACCAAGAGAACATAAAGGCGCTAGAAATGATGAGATTTCCCGTCGATGAGTGGAGCTTTCTATTGTTGCACATTTTACTTCGTAAAATACCTTCTGCTACTAGAAAGCGTTTCGAGTTGTCTTTAGACAATCCTAACGATTAGGGCATGCACCCGGGTTTACCCGGTTCTCAAAAACCCGGGATAATATAATATGAAACCCGGTTCTCCCGGTTCCGACCAAAATATTAAAATGTAAAGTATTATTTATATTTTGCTGCGTTATTTTAACAAATTTATTCTATCTGGCAACGTCGGACTCGCGTGCATCGCGAATTTTCGCTATCGCTAATGTCGCTAGGCGCGCGGCGAGTACTCAAAATATAATTCCTGAAATTACAAATCCGCCTAGAAAAAAAAAACTAAATTAACGCAATATTTTGAATCAACAGAAAATCCCTCACTGGAAACCAGATTGTCACGAATTATATCATTAGATGGTATAGCCCGAACTCCAAAGATATAAGAGAAGTGTCAAACTGTTGCAGAAATCTTCCAGAGTAAATGAGCAAATTCAGGAACAAGACAAACAACAAGATAATATTAAGGCGGAAAATAATCCAGTTGCATCTACATCAAAAAAAGAGGAGCTTGATAGTGAAATACAAAAGGCCGTCAGAATTCAAAACCGTAGCAGAGAGAGACACGAACAAGACTTATTCACAACGATCAAAATAGAAATGACCTTGTTCGAAAATGGCGGTAATCGAGGGTAAAACCTTACTTTAGCCTATAAATATTTGACAGCTATTCCACCAACGAGTGTAGAGCCGGAGAGAATTTTCTCATCTGCAGGTGTTATCTGCAATCGCTTACGCACTTCTTTAAGCGACCGCTCCTTAGTTGCTTTAAGTTTCCTACGGTCGTATTACCAAGAAAAAAATGAGGCTACGAAAATGATTTGATTTATGTTTTGATAAGCAGAAATATTTTTATTAGATTTAAGCAATTCACAAATTGTCGTGAATTTGAAAAGCTGTTGATTTTATTTTATGTTTCACTTAATGACCCAGTCATGTTTTTATTTTAGACTTTTTTATTTTGCAGTTATTTAATTAATAGGTTTAAGTTGATCTCAGAGGTTATAAATAATATAGTTAGCTTAGGCAAATACATTTGGTAATAACCTAGAAAAAATGAAGTTTTTGATTATATATTTAATGTTTTATTGAAGTATTCATAGTTCTTTTTTTGTTTTGCAGTTATTGAATAAGGTTTAAGTTTATATGTGATATGACAAGGTAGTTACTGAGCTGAGTTTGTTACAAATAATTTAATAATGTTCCCCATTGCGTTGGGGAATCTTGGTTAGCCCGCTTCCATCTTCGGCAACATCGTCACTTACCACCAGGTGAGATGTTGTCAAGGGTTTACCAATTGTGAATAAAAAAAAAGTTGATTTTATAAGACTGATAAATAAAGAGAAGTATTATGATTAAAATTTTATTAATTTATAACCATTTTCTGCACACAAAACAATACAAAAACACAAGGCACGTAAAATAAAAGACACATCAGGTACTTTTACAGTTACTTTTGTTTTTTTTCGTATTTTTTCCGTGGTATTATAAAAGAACCGGGTAGAACCGGGTTACCCGGTTCTGTACATAAGAACCTTCTCCTGACAATAACGAACTCGACAAAAAAATAATTTTTATAGAGTCAGGAAGGAAAACCCGACTTATTTTTATATAGTAAATGTTGATGTTGGTTGATGTGATTGATTTGAAGTTTCATTTATCAAAATTTTAAAAATGTATTCCTAGAATATTCCTGCTGAAATAAAACCAATCCATCGAGAAAAGTAACGGGCCAATCAGGGCAGTCCTTCGCTGTGATTGGCTCATTTGAATCGTATCAAGAAGTGCCCGAATGCCTAAAAGGTGGATATGTATATGATGGCTTAATTATTATTATTTTTTGAGGCCACTTTTGTGGCTCCGAGCGGTACCACATACGTACGGCTATCTCTCTCTGGATCAAGAAAGGAGGGTCGGATCAACAAGTGCAATCGGAGCCAACAAATACTACCTATATGGCACGTCAGATCAACTAAGTGCCCAGGGGGATATATACAGGGTGATTTGTAATGTCACGTATTCCCGTTAAGGGGTGATAGATAAGGTCAAAAGCAATCAATTTTGTCCTATAATGTGCTATCCGAAAGTTAACCGTTTTCGAGTTATTTCAAATTTACTTTTTTTATTTTAAATTCCGGTTTCAGATGGTTAAAATTTGAATAAAAAAAAACTACGTGCCTGATTTTGAGTTTCTTGCTATCGTCGTATAGCGGACATTCCAATAGTTCATAATAAGTGATAAAATCTTGAAAAGCTTCAAACGTTTTCAAATTACGCTTTTTAAATTTATCAGTTTCCTATTTATTTATTTTTTCGATAAAAAAGGCAATTTTCTGTAAAAAATCTCCTAGTAATTAAATGTGCAAAGTACGTTAATAACATCTTTAACTAACTAGCTTTCATTAGAGGTATTAAACTTAGTAGTATCTCAAGTACATGTAGAGAAAAAACGTTGAGACCCACAGAGGCCGGATTTTTAAAAGGAATTTTTATTACCTGTTTTAAGTAGGTAAGTCGTTACTGTCCTCAAAGGACTCGCATTTCATGGAATTTCTTTTTATTTATGGCAATCGGCTCGAATAGGGAGCGATTTGTACTTGGAGTTATTTGTAACTTTTTACTTCAAATGAAAGCTAGTTAGTTAGAGATGTTATTAACGTACTTTGCACATTTAATTACTAGGAGATTTTTTACAGAAAATTGCCTTTTTTATCGAAAAAAATAGAAAAAAATAGGAAACTGATAAATTTAAAAAGCGTAATTTGAAAACGTTTGAAGCTTTTCAAGATTTTATCACTTATTATGAACTATTGGAATGTCCGCTATACGACGATAGCAAGAAACTCAAAATCAGGCACGTAGTTTTTTTTTATTCAAATTTTAACCATCTGAAACCGGAATTTAAAATAAAAAAAGTAAATTTGAAATAACTCGAAAACGGTTAACTTTCGGATAGCACATTATAGGACAAAATTGATTGCTTTTGACCTTATCTATCACCCCTTAACGGGAATACGTGACATTACAAATCACCCTGTATATACAAAGGTCTAACAAAATTTGCTGAAACTATTTTCACTAGTGCTTCTACCCATGAAACTCAACAACTTTCCCTATTAAACCGATAGTCAAATCTCAAAAAAAAAATTGAACTTCCCATTCTAAGTTGGCTGATCAGCTGATCGAGTTAGTATGGGAGGTCAAATTTTTTTTGCGATTTGACTATGGGTTCCATGGGGAAAGTTGTTCAGTTTCATGGGTAGAAGCATCAGTTAAAATAGTTTCAGGTAATTTTGTTACACCTTATATTATATATATATATATATATATATATATATATATATATATATATATATATATATATATATATATATATATATATATATATACTGTGCCGGGGTGTGCGAAATACAGGGCTGTAGCTAGAGTCGAATTTGAGGTAGAGTATCACAGATATTATAATTAAATACTTAGTCCCATCTCGCTATAAGCTATGGCGCTTCAAATGCCATCTATACAGAGAACAAAGAATTATTACAATATGAAATGATGTCACAAACTGTGGTATGATCATACCTATCGCTACATTTTTTTTATCTTAAACTATGAACAAACAATTTAATTACAATAATTTATCCTACTTTTTGGTATTTTTAAGGAAGGACATTGTGATGTTAAGGTAGGGCATTGCCCCACAATGCCTCCCCCCCCTAGCTACGGCCATGGCGGAGTATTGTCGTAGCTAATGTTTTGGAAGAAAGAAGTGGTCGTATCTAAGGTAGCGTCGTTCACGCAAGTTGACCTTAAGCACAGTTATTACCAGATGGAATTGTCTGATAGTGGCATTTGTCTCATTTGTGCTTCGCAAGGCACATTTAACGGCTGGTGACGGTTGCCATCATTAGATGTCAGTCGTTAAGCCTTGTCAGAGGCCTTAGGCGGCTTGAAAACTTGTGACAGATTTGGTTCGCTATTAAGTATAGTCTTATAGCCTCGACGAATGCGGACTGGACCCCAGTGTGTAGAGTAACAGCAAATAATATAAAACTGGCCAAGTGCGAGTCGTACTCACGATAAGGAGTTTTAACCGAATTAAAAAACTCAAACTCAGACTCAAATAACTCAGAATAGACAAAAACATGTTTTTCGTGTACGATGGTACGGAACCCTTCGTGTGCGAGTCCGACTCACACTTGGCCGCTTTTTTGCATTGAAATAGTTGAGGGGGGGGAGCAGACAGACTGCTATTCAGAATAGCTCAAAATAGTTCGAGGGGGATCTGGGGCAACCTCCTGTCTACGTTCGCGAGCCTCATAAAAACGATGCCCATTCTAGCGAAGCCGATTGTTAGTGTAGGGTATATGCCAGCCAGACAAAGCACCTTAACGATTATTTATAGCAATTGAAATTTTCACCTTCAACACGATTCGATTTCTTGGGAACCCTGTAACGGTCATGCATCTCGCTCCCCTTCAATCCCGGCTCTCTTCCGTCCTGGAGAATCCACGGGCGACTGAAGTTTGCATACTTCCCATACGTAGAAGGCTCCGGAGGGACCTTTGGATACAGTTTGATTCTCTCGAGAGGTCTTAGTTTCAAAGTTTCTACATCATCGTTGGACTCGGGCAGATCAGCTTGCACGCCTTCATCGATTTCAGTTGGTGGATGCAGCGAGGGGTCCATTTTAATAAAATTGATTTCAGCGAAAAGCAGCGAAACCTTCAAATAATTTTAACAAACTTTCGTTGCCATGGTAATCCCCGTAAAAAAGAAAATTATTGTCCAACCAAATTTAATGCCTAGTTTACAAACGTATTAAGTATCGAAGTAACCAAGTTAATTTTATCAAAAGTAAGTAAGTAAGTAGTCTAGGGTTTACACATATTTAGTGAATAAGTATTAGTAAGTGATTTAGTAGTTAACTAAATTAAAAAAAAAAAAACTTAGATGTGTCTAACGTTTACACATAAGAACGTATTCACTAAATCGTTTACCATACGAACTTAAAGTTATTACTACTTAAAAAGGGATCGGCCGATTCTAATGAAACTTTTTAATACACATAAGTCACGAAATCCTAGTTTACATTTTCGAAATAAAAAAGAAGCGAATTCCAAGATTACTGTGAAAACCTTAAATCACTACTTATTATTTAGTGACAACATTATTTCTATTTTTGAAACTCCCCCAAAATCTTTGAAATTCATAAAACTTCTATAGCGCGCATCGCGATGGGGTCGTATCGCGGCTGCTTCCGAAAGTGTCCTATCAGAATCAAAGTTGACGCGACGTTTTAACGTTGATTGTTGGTTGACTTATCATAATCATGAAATTTCGTACTCGCTCCGCTCGTATTAGTGTTATGCCTCCTACACACGCTTGCCACAAACCACAAGCGTCTACAAACGCTCGGCAAATTAAGGCGAGCCAAATGTCGATATCCACACGCTTAGACTTACCAGACGTCAGTATTTGTCCTGACATGTCAGGATTTTCAGGCACCCGTCAGGATTGCGGCCGGACTTTGAGTTTTTGGATCTTTTAGGTGTTTAAGGGTCTTCATCAAGGAATTGTTGCAGTGTGGAGAATAAGAGTAGCCTCAATGGCAGATTGTGAGTCGGCGAGTGACACTCAAAAGAAATGTCATAAGTGGTATTTTATTACCATGACTGTGCGTCGTCAAACCGAGCGCGCGCCAGTTTCAGTAAAATGTCAGGGTTTTTTGAATAAAATCAGGCCTTTTGTCAGGACTTTTCAATTTTACATCTGGTAACCCTACACACGCTTGTGGACGCTTGTCGAGTGCGCTAGTACGTGGCTAGTACTTCCTTTGACTCGTGCACAAAAACCGACACTCGATCCCAGCGTCGGCAAGAGCTCGCAACAATCCTTCGCGAGCCGAGCTAAGCGCCTCGATCTATACATGCTTGTGCTTGTGGGCGCTCGTTGTGTGTGGCTCGGCAAGCATGTGGACACTGCTTACGTACGTATGTATATCGTGAAATTTAATGCTTGCTGCTCTGCTCGCGTTAGTGTTAAACACATTGCTCGGGTATCTGAATCGCAAAATGTCGCTACCGATTTTTCAACTACTTATATTGATTATTTCGCTACTTACTACGTGTAAACGACCTATCAGCAAAGATGACCTATTATTACTAGCTATCAGTCGGCTGTGAGCGAGCTGTCAAGTAAGCAAAGTGACATGCATAACTGACATTGACATTTATACTTCAATAGACGAGAAAAGCAAACATGGCGAACGTTTGTTCTCCTGTTCGAAAACAGGATTTGCCCCCTCCACAGGGCTACAAGCCTATTTTGTACAAAAGAATTCCTGCAAAACAATATTTCAGCGGTGAGTACACATAACATTCAGCGGTTCTCGTTAACTTTGGTATTATGTAATCCTGTGTATATAGGTTATGTTGATTTTACTACAACCAGTCCCCAGGTTTGTTGTTCCTTTTAACAATCATAGACTCGTCAAAATATTTTTAGTCTAGAAGGTTCCAAACATAAAAGATTCTCCTTATGTCTTGATAATAATTGACTTATGTTTCAGGGTATGCTCTTTTTGCTGGCTATCTTGGCATGACAGCGGGTGCTGCTTACCTCTACTACTTGAACTACAAGAAGCTACAAAAACATGAGATCGAGCTGCGCTCGAGCAAGATGGCTATATACCCAATGTTACTGGCTGAGCGAGACAGGGAATTCCTGAAGCAGTGCCGTAGGAACCGTGATGCAGAAGCTGAGCTGATGAAGGATGTCCCTGGATGGGAGGTGAGCCAAACAGGAAAGAGTTTAAAGATTGCCAATGCACTGGATTTCCATAGTGATCTTTGCCCTGTTGATGTTAGGCTGTTATCACTTCCTAACAGTGTACTTCCCAACAAAAGAAAATGACATGTCTGGCACAGTATAATAGATCCATACAGTCATGCAACAGAGGCCAAGGGTTGACACAAAGGAGGTCAAGCCCCAAGTTCCATGGTCACCTTTGTTCAGAAGATAGTAGGTAGTCCACCTGGTAGAGTAACAGGACAAGTGTCTTCTCGCAAGACCTACCTTGGTTGGTCCATGCCTTCGTCTCATGGTGTTAACAGGAATAGTGGCCCTCACTTTAAACTCTAAGGGTCTGTAAGTGGGGACACTATATCATTAACCTGGTAGATAGCATATCTGATAGATGTATGAGAGGGCTTGTTCAGAAGATGGGGACATTCATTAAAATCATTACATTGAGGTGGTGGTGTAGTTGCTAGTGATTATTGTGGTCAGTGTTGAAACTACTAAGGTATTGCACCACTATGAATCGATATGTCCTTGGTATTGGTCATTGGTATAGGATTCCTGTTTCCGTATTAAGACTCGGTCTATTATACATCCAGGAAGTGGTTCAGTGTTGTTGGCTAGTCCAGCCAACTTGGTACCAGAAGCACAGAAGTCTCTTGGGATATTCACAGAGCACCGTTGTAATTGAGGATTTTTACTTGATGTTCAGTCCAGCCCATGCTTAAGACAATCATGATTTTTCTTTATAGTCTTTGCACAATAGACTGTTTGTAATAACTGCTAATATAAGGACAGATTCTTCAGATTTTTTTAATTTTTCACATTATATATTTTATATTTACAGGTTGGAACTTACTATGGTGAGCGTATCTACAAACTGTTGCCTGAAGACACTTTAATTGAGCCAATCTTCCACGAGTACTATGTACACTCAGACCCACATGAATGGTTCAGGAGAGCGCATCTGAAGCTCCGCTCTTAATCTGTTTGAAGGAACTGTTGCTTTCAGATTGCATTGTACCTGTTACAGGTGACTGGTGTTCCGATTTGAAATGTGTTTACAGTGATTTATATGTGTTCCTTTGCATAAGGATATGAGTATTATTCTTAAAACAAACAACATAAACACTGTTTGGAATAGCAACTTTCAAGAAAATTTAAAACAAAATTATGCCATGGAACTCCATAGAATCGCTGTAATAGTCCAAATTACAGAAAACAGTGTAGATTGTGATTAGCTAAAATAGACAAATTGTAAAAATCCTATTCTGCTTTCATTTTGCGTACATTTCTGTTTGTGTAGTTGTAATGTAATATTTTAATTTAAATACATAATTTTATTAATTTTTTTTTCAATTTACTTTAATTAAAAAAATTCAAGTGTAACAGAAATCATTTATTAACGTAAAAAAAGTTTATCATAAATGACTAAATCACCAAACAATACATTGACTAAATCACCAAACAATAACAATGTATTTAGTCAATACTAAATCACCAAACAATACAAAGTAAACCATACCCATACCAAGTATAAAAGAGAAACTAAATAACAAGTCTCCTTAGCTCACTGTGTCATCAAAAATATAATCAGTCCAATACAGGAGTTAACTGAAAAGATGATGGTTTATTTTTTTAAATGAATTTTTACAAACTTTGTAAACACTAATTTTTCTTTTTAACCGACTTCAAAAAAAGGAGGAGGTTGGCATCTCAAAGAAATCGAGGGGAACCTTAGTTTCCTGTTTGAAGTCAGTTTTTTTTAGTCCAAATTATTCCTAGATGTATGTTACTTAAGTTCAAAATTATGACAAACATACTGTCAAAATATTCTTTAGTCTTCTAAATCACATTTGAATAATAATTGAAACAATATGATTCACAAAGTGTACTAATATAAACACTTTGACAAAATATTGTAATATTTTAAAATAGGTGAAGCATCAAGGAAATAAGTCAGTTTCAAGACTATTTCGCCTAGTCTTAAAAACTGAAGTAAACCATAAACCATAGATTGCACCTAAAAATAACGATTTTTATAGTGTTTTCATAATAGTGTGTAAGCCTTTAAATTTTATTTTATTCAAAGGTAGTGCACAGCTTATAATTGAACTGTATGACAATATGTATACAATGTGAGATCAAAGTGTTTGTTCAGCTTGCCAAGCAAATAACACCCCAGATTACAACTTAATGGGATAAAAATGTAGTAAGGGTACTCTGCCCATGAAATTTAACAACCATACATAGGAACCCATACATACTCCTTCTCACTGTCATACAATAGACGGAAACATAGGTATTAAGGCGTTCGATATAGCGGTAGCGGTACAGCGGCGCGCGAATTGGGGCGGCGACTGTACGGCGTTCTAGCGCTAGGGTTGACTCTGGTTTCAAAAAAGTATTCCAAAAATAGTAATAGTATTAGTAATAAGGTCCCGTTTTTACCCTTTGGGTACGGAACCCTAAAAATTATGCGCGGTACTTTATGCTAGGTATACCTAGGCAACTCCTATCTTGATTCGTATAACAGCAATCAAATCCATAGAACTGACAGATGAATTTTCATCAATCGAAATTTTTCAATCACCACAGTGATTACCTAAAATTAGCTAAGATTTTATTTAGGAAGGTACCTACCCATTCTTTTTTGCGCACAATATACAACATAGCATATAAGTACATAGACTTACACTTAATTAGCACGGATGTGACACAATAATAATGATTACCTACCTATCTCAATCTTAGAATACTACGAAAGTATCTATAACTACATCAGACACACGAAAACGAAGTGTTTTATATCTAAAAGGTTCCCTACCTTTCCTCGTTTGCCGGTAATATTTAAAAAAAATATACGTCCTTGCTTGTCTTTTTTGCCATACATCCATAAAATAAACAATATGTTTTTATGCGCGACCCATGTTTAGTCACGCAGAAATAGGTACCTACACCGGTATACCCACAAGAAAACTTATAACTGCGTGCGAATCACTTGAACAGTGGGTTGCAGCTAACTGCCAATACTGCCACCGCATTACTGCAACGTCGTCAATTTTATGCGACGGGTCTATACCCGGTGGCGGCGCATAAAACTGGCAAAGTTGCGCGCGATTAGAGCGGTCGGTGGCGGCCTTCTTGCGAGAGCCTGACCGAGCGGGCTGCTTAGTGTAGGTATAAGCTAGTGACGGAGCACTGTTATCGGGCTGAAATTTGACACACACGTTTGTTTCTCGTGACAGTTTACGATTATTAAATAAAAAAGCTTTCATTTGACTTGTATATCCTGGAATTTTGCAATCAATATTTCACTCACTTCCATAGAATTTGACACACACGTTTGTCTCTCGTGACAATGCACAACTATTAAAAAAAGCTTTTAGCTAAAAGTTTTTAGGTTTTTCGAAAATTAATTATAATTACGAGTATTTAACCATTTTCTGTTTTTTTTTACGTTAGATTAGATCGCATTGTGCAAAGAAATGTCATCGCTATTATCGAGATCTAGCATTGTGATTCGTAATCTAACGTTGTATGATTAACAAGAAGATTGCATTTCCAGCCAGTCCTTACGCCTAGCACACTGCTGCGAATACGAAACGGAAACGAAACGGCGAAACGCTGTCTTACATGATTTTGATTGGTGCGTCTCACATAGCAAGCGGACCGAACGCGAAACGAAACTATTTCGCTTTGTATTCGCGGCAGGTTCGTACATGTCGACAGGCTTTCGGCGGTCCGGCGCGTTGGAAAGGCGTAGTCGTATGGAGGCGTCGCATCGTTGCCTAATCGTTCCACATTTTGCATTCTGTTTTACGGTCATGCGTTCCCTTTTCGTTCCCATCTTTAGTGCGTAACAAGGAACCTTTATAGTTTCGCCATATATGTCTGTCCGTCCGTCTTTCTGCGGCTTAGCTTGGAGACTATAGTAAGATGTAATTTTGCATGGGTATATTTTTTTTGTTGACGCTGTTTTTATCGTGTGGAGTATCGTTGGATAGGTCTTTCAAATCTACCGAGGCTATTAGGCTCGGCATTACACATGATAATTATTTTAAAATTATCTTTCTTGTAACACAAACTACGGTCCAACGAATTGCTCAGCACGATATCAATTGGTATAGATTCGGTTTGCATCCGGTGTACCGTTCAGATAGGATTACTAGGCGAAAGCGATACGAACGTGTACCGAACACTGCGTTCCGTTTTCGCTTCGTTTTCTTCTCTCTGTGTACTACAGCTACAGGCGTAAAGCAAGTTGAGGTTACCTATGAAAACAAGAATCCGATACAATAAATATTTAATGTTGCAATACTTCACATATTTTTACCTAAAAGGGATTTTGATGAAATGATGAGTTCATTATAATGTTTATTAGTTAAAAGTTAAATCCAGGTGTAATTTTGATGCACTAGCTCCTCCGATAGAATCCCCGGTGTCGGAGAGGCTAGTTTTCTTTCCATTCAACAGTAATTAATGTAAATTTTTACTATCTTCTCTGAGTAATCTTGTAAGAATAAGGTAATTAATAACGAGGTATATTAATTACTACCTATTTACTATATGAGCTACTTTTACTACAATGTGTGTGTTTGAGAGGGTGTGTTAAGAGAGCGTTGCGACACGTCATGCTAATTTTAGTATGCTATTTAGTTATGGTCTTTGTTTCCTGGTAATCTAGTCTCAGTATGTATCTGTTTTGATTTTTTTCTTGGGCAACTCTGTTTTCACCAGTGCATCTACCAGGATGCCCTGGAAGATCCGCTTAGCTAGGGGATCCTGGTGGATGAACCCGGATTCGCGAAAAAATTTCTAGTCTTCACACAATTCATTCAGTCCAATTAGCTAAGTAGTAGTCATTTTTTTTGCTAATTTTGTAAGAGTTCTTTGCGGAAAGTTATTCAGTTTCATGGCTAGAGCTTAATACGCTTGCACATTATTAAAAAAACACCTGTCTGTATAGTCATCTTTGCCTCGCTCATACAAACTTATTTAGACTTCTTGATGATAACTTTTGGCTTTAGTTTGACCCTTCTCAGCTTATGCATATGTCCCATAACGAGGAACATTCCGGGGAACGTTAGACATAGTAGATATATCCTCATAAACATTGGCATGTTGAACGCAAAGTTCCATTCATTTGGCAGCGCTATAGTGAACTTTTCCGTCTCCTCAAAGAATGGTATGTTACGGAGTATGATGATGCATTCGCAGAGGATGCCGAGGGGATAGAGCGGGATCCACATAGTGTACCGTAGCCAGGTTAACAGGTAGATCTCTTTTTTGTATAGTTGGGAAATGTAGAACGGATACCTGAAAAATTTAATAAAGTTATGAATAACACTTTTGAATTCCTAATTTATAAGCCGCCGTGGCGTAATGATTAGTTCGTTCGCGTAACTAGTGTAACCCATTCCCGGCGGGGTTGTGAAACTCTGTTGGTTGGCGGTAGGGCATTTTTATTACTAGCGGCTCTGTGGGCAGTAGACCTCGCGAGTCTGTCTATGCTTAGCTAAGCTAATACTGTTCCGGCCGATCCAGCCGCGTAGGAGTAAGTCTGGACAGGTGCGATATGCGCCGGGAAGTGAGCGTGCCTACAGCTCCGGTACCACACCGGATATGTGGGAGCCAGCTTAGAGTTACCTCCACCTAGCCTCCAGCTTCTCTGGCGTCCCGAGCGGGGATCGAACCGCCAGCAGCGAAAGCCGCGGGACTACAGCTCCGGAACCTACCTGGACAGTAGGTAGTGGTTCTCTTCCACGAGGCACTCGCCTTGCAGAGTACCGGGACAAGCGTCTTGGCGGCAAGACCTACCGTAACTGGTCCTTGTCTTCACCTTATGGTGTTGGCAGGAATAGCGGCCCTCACTTTATGACCTAGCTGTCGGTGAGTGGGGACGCTATATCATAAACCTGATAGTTTAGCGTATCTGGTAGATATACGAGAGGGAATGTCTATGCATAGCACATTTTTCGGAATGACTGAAATATGAATACGTTTCTAACACCCATAGCTACGCCATGTTGAAAAAAATTCAAAAAATGAATAAACAAAAAATTTTAAAGACAATTATCGAACCTGCTTACAAAATTTCACGAGAACCTGTTGAGAAAAAAGAATTTTTGTCAAAGCTGAAACGGACGGAGTTGCTTCGCGCTCGCTTGGTCAATTAAGTTTTACCGTTACACTACACGGGTTCAATCAAACACATCAATGATATTCATTTCAATATGAAAAACAGGCCAAGTGCGAGTCGCACTCCAAGGTTTCCGTACCACCACATCTCTTCACACAACTACATAGTATAATGACAATGATACCTACTCACATTACAAACAAAAGATATCAACGCGAGCGACAAAAATATGCTTTTTTATACGGTAGTCTATTGTCCCAAAAAATCGGAATAAGGTACCTCCTATACAAATCCAGGTTGTTTGTTACTTTTTCTCAAAACTGGCTCTAACGATTTTAACGAAACTTTGTGAATAATTAGGTTTAATAAAGCCTACTGCACTGAGTACTTCATTATTCCAGAAAAAATCTGAGTAAGGTACCTACTATTTTCCATACAAACTCAAATTATTTGCAAATTTTTCATCAAGTCTAATATACTTAGCTTTACTTTTTGCTACTAAGTAAGTGTAATGTTTATTGTTGATTTGTGTATGCCCGACTACGACAGACGGTGAAGGCTTCACGAGAAATTATGCACCGCGTGGCTGTGCAATATATTTACTTTACTTGTGCCAGCCCTTCATATAAAGGGGTGCTGTCACTGAAATCAATGAGGGGTAAGAAGTGTCCATACTGGTTACTCTCTTTACACTGTGGTACTGACCTGACGATCTCAATCATGCCCCACACGAGAAACACGTAGAAAACGACCGGCTTCGTCTGCATGCGCGGCTCCGCCTCAATCATCGCGAACAGTACGAACGCGCGTCCGCTCACTTGCAGAAATGGCACTAGAACGCCTCCCTGAAATATTTTGTAACAGTATTTTATTTCTGATGTGATGTTTGCTGGGTTCAGATGGTGTTCAAGTTCAAGGTGAACTTATAATTATGCAATACTAGCTTTTTCCCGCGGCTTCGCCCGCGTGGACATCGTTTTTATGACTGTCTTAAGGGTGATTAATAAATTGTGTCGTTTCCCACCTACTCAACCATCTTTGTGCAAAAAATCACAGCAATCGAGTATTTTTTTAGTTCCCTCAGGAACTGCATCAGATTATGCTATTTTCCCGGGATAAAAAGTAGCCTATGTCCTTCCCGTGACACAGGCTACCTGCATTCCAAATTTCATAAAGATTGATCAAGGCGTTGAAGCGTAAAAAGGTAACAAACAAACTAATACATTTTCATATCTTATATATAAAATTCTCGTGTCACAATGTTCGTTCCCGTACTCCTCCGAAACGGCTTGACCGATTCTCATGAAATTTTGTGAGCATATTGGGTAGGTCTAAGAATCGGCCAACATCTATTTTATTTTAGGGTAGGGTAGGGTAGGGTAGTGTAGTGTAGTGTAGGGTAGGGTAGTGTAGTGTATGTAGGGTAGGGTAGGGTAGTGCAGTGTAGGGTAGGGTAGGGTAGGGTAGTGTAGTGTAGGGTAGGGTAGGGCAGTGTAATGTAATGTAAGGCGGTACGTAGTTCGCCGGGACAGCTAGTTTATAATATTAGTAAGGATTATCAGAATAAAATACATTCATTATTAGGATGTTTGACTGTAATTGTATTCTTTTTTTTGTACACGATAATAAATCAGGTGAGATTGGAGTCAAACGCTCCTAAATCCTTAATTTAAAAACCGGCCAAGTGCGAGTCGGACTCGCGGTATGAGGGTTCCGTAACACCACACCTCTCCACACAACTATGTGATACCTATTTACATGACAAACAAGACACAATCGTGATCAACAGAAAAATACTACTAGCGCTATCTAGTGGTGTTTTAGTGAACGATTTTTCGTAAATGAACGTATTATATTGAGTTTACCACTTTATTTTCAATTGATAGAATTCTTATAGGTTTTCCTGTAATTTACAAGCAATAAACTATATATTGTATTTTTTTCAAAATTTTAGGCTCAGTAGTTTCGGAGATCAGGGGGGGTGGATGGATTTTCGTCTTCTTTCCCGAATTATTAAAAACTATTTATTTTACAATAATAATAAATAATAATATATATATTTGATGCCCTTTCATTTGATATATGACACAGTAAGGTTTGCAACACTTGTTTTATTTCCTAATTTTTTCCCGAAAATGACCCTCATTTAAAAAAAAAAAAATTTACTTTGCATATCTGTATTTGGGTCATAAGATTACACCATCCTACCCAATTTCACCTGGTTTGGTCCAGTAGATTCGGAGAAAATTGGTTGTGACAGACGGACGGACAGACAGGCAGACGCACGAGTGATCTATAACATATGCTGAGCTTGGACCTTATCACTGGGCTGGCAAAATTGTTCTCCCATAAATCGCATTCGGTGCAATGGAAAAGAACTACCTATAATATTGTGTGTGTAAATGGGTTCGATTTTCAAATGTTGTTTGTTAGTGCATATGGTAACAAATCTATGGTAACAAATCTCTGCTAATATAAAAATATGTTGCAATGTAACAAAACACATTTGGATACGAATCTTTACAAACATCAACAAGTACAACAATCGGATTGAAGGACAAACTTAATTCTAAAGTGGAAAAATTGTTCTCCCATAAATCGATACATACACGCGTCACTGTCAATTCGCAACACTCAATATTTGTTTATTTGTTTGCATTCCACAATAGTATTACAAAGTTGTTATTAAAATGTTTACAAATCACTTAGCGTTGCCACTTCAGTAATTTTCTCACTAGATTTGGTGATTTTTCGATGCAGTCTAGCGACAAAAAATTTCGACGAAGCTTCATAAATTTTAGTTACTTTTTAAGCACAGTAACGCAATAAATTGTATTAGGTCTGTGCAATTTTATATTGTTCTGGTGCCTTTTTAGACATTATTTAGCGTTTAAAAAGTCGTCTGGCAACACTGCGTGCGATGGACCCTTTTGGGCACAGCAACATACGAGAAGGAGGAAGACCAGAAAGGAGGTTGTTCTTGCATTATCATCATCGTCATATCAGCTCATTCATATACGTCCCCACCGAGGTGCTCGAGCTTACCTTGAATTAGGGCGATCGGGCATTAGTCGACTACGCGGGCCCAGTGTGGGTTTGTCGACTTTACACACACTATTCGTGTGCAGGTTTCCTCACGATGTTTTTCTTCAACGGAAGAGCGTCAAATATAATATTACAAAACAATACTGAAAAACTTACCCTTGTATACCCAAACATCGGATGCATGACTTCCAAATACTGCATCAGTTGGAGGAACTTCATTGCCGAGCCGACATGTTCGTACGTGTCTCCCACGGAGTCGTAGCCGAGCTTCGTGTAGCGCACCCCCATCACCGCCAGGACGTACGTGAAGCCCACAAATTGGAACAGGTTATAGATTATCAGGTAGACTTTCTTCAGATCTTCTGGAAACAACGTGAAAAATAAACGTGGTGAACAAAAAGTAAGATAGGAACTTCAACCAATAAATAGCTATGCACCGGCCTACGCAAACAGCGGTTTTGATGCGTACAGAATGAGCGCATACGCTCATTTCGTCTCAGTCGATCAGTATTCCCCAAATGGGACGAAGGTTGAAATGAGTGATTTATTCATTCGTGGTACATTCCGAGTACATCTCTCTATTTGTGTAATTGTTTATATTTGAACGAGACTCGGTAGACTATAAGCTATAGTGGTGTGTGTGTTTGCATGTAGTTGTATTTGACTCATTTTTATAAGATTAAAGTATGGATAGAGTCGGTCCATTTTATTTGGTCGAAGGATATAAAACATGCAACAGACTATTTTAACTAGGCGCGGGGGGCGATTCCACCCCTATGTTTCCCCGATACCTACGCACGAAACGTTTTGCTTCATCGTTCATCATGCGGATAGCCAAGGAGTTGAATTCATCTTTGTTCCCCGATTCGTATAATTTAGGAATCTTCAAGACGAGAGTGAATAGATACTATAGACTAGGAGGTCATGACAAAGATAACGGAAATGGATGAATAGGTTGAGAGGATAAATGGCAACCCTCTGATGTTAAATAAATATGTCGGTCTGCCTGCGCAAAGTGGTTGCGAAATGTACAGAGGCCAGCACATCAAGCTATACACTCATAGTGCGTTTCTGATCCATACGCATTCGGCATAAGAACGGTACAAAGTCTTAAGTGTGTAGCTTGACGTGCTGGCCTGTGTACTTAAAGCGCCTGAAAAACTAGTTATTGTGACCAAAAAAAAAACTATAAGGGCATTGACTAAGTAAGATATAAAATGAATGTACTATAGTTGTACTCATGACAATCATGCAAAAACTGACCAAATATTCGGTAGCGTTATGGAGCAACGCCAGTTAGTGTTAGGAATAGCGAGAGTTCTGGACCAGGATCCCACCCCCCTGCCGGAGCCCCAAAGTTGCCTTGAATTCCTATCTCGGAAACGCTTGAAGATAGCGAAATGGGACCACGCGCAAACGATTTAAATGGGGGGCAACACAATTATTTTCAATGCTTTTTTTTAGGAATTAATGTCCGCCATTTCCAACTTTGGTGCTCCGGCAGAGGGATGGGGGGCCTAGTCCAGAATTCCTACTACTAACGGGCGTTGCTCCATAACGCAACCGAATATTTGGTCAGCTTTTGCATAATTATCATGAGTACAACTAGTACTTTCATTTTATATCTTACTCAGCTATTTCAACGTTTTTTTTTGGTCACGATAACTAGTTTTTCAGGCGCTTTATGTATATAACGCAACCACTTTGCGTAGGCAGACCGACATATTTAACATCAGAGGGTTGCCATTCATTCTCTCAACCTAAGTTTATCTATTTCCGTTATCGTTACCAAATTTGTCGTTACCCCCTAGTATACTATTTCAGTTTGCGTGTTACATCCTCGGCTACATCGGCAATTACCATCAGATGAGGTGCAGACTAACACTCTCAAATATTTAATAATAAATAAAAATCCATGGTGTAACGGTTAATAAAATGGTTGTAAATGTGATCGCTACGAAGATGGAGATATGCTTTCCTTGGAAGAGAATACCTAACACGAGCAAGCAGAAAACCTGGGTTACCGAGGAGATAATCGGCCTTAAAACATTTTTATTTAATGTCACAGACATGGCAAATAAATTTCCAGATAATGTAGACATAAAACATTTACTAAACGAAATAACAACTCGTTATGACAAGCTTTTACGTAATGAAAGGACTAGTTTCCTTGTCCAGTCTATTCATGACAGTAGTAATATTGTTAAGTCTATGTGGCGGGTTGTCAATGCAGAATCTGGACATCCTGATGGAAGGGCATTTTCTACTGCTCAGGAGGTGGTCGATTATTTAAATCTGCAATTTACTTCCGCCGCGACCCTCAGCGGCGCGCCGCTCGCCGACGTCCCGCGGGCCACCGCTACGCTTGCAGCCGTGCGCTCCGCCTCCGATCGCTCGCTTCGGTTAAAACCTTTTTCGGCATATGAGGTGCACACAATTATCACCAAAAAAGTTGCCAATAAACCTACAAAAGATATGTACGGGATTTCGATTGAACTACTATTTTCAATAGCTGAGTCAATTGCTATGCCGCTATCCGTGCTTTTTAATAGATGCCTGAGAGATGGTGTGTACCCTCAGCCATTTAAGGAAGTCAAGGTGTGTCCCCTGTATAAAGGTAAAGGTAAAACCAAGGATCCTCGTTGCTATAGGCCCATATCTATCATACCGGCCATCGCAAAAATATTCGAAAATGGGCTTACCTCACGATTGACCTGCTTTTTAGATGACAATGATGCGATATCAGACCGGCAGTACGCATATCGCGCCGGACACTCAACGACTATGCTTACGCGGCGTGTAGTGCGCTGTATTCTGGAGGCAAGAGAACGCAAGCAGCATGTTGCCCTTCTGTGTTGTGACCTCTCCAAAGCTTTCGACGTCGCAGACCACAGCGCGCTGGCTGCGAAGCTTAGACATTATGGAGTAGATGGACCGGCACTCGCCGTATTAAAGGATTTCATGAGCGCGAGGCGTCAGTACGTGGTGGCTCGTGGAGGCACTCTAAAATCCGATTCAAGATCAACAGAGAGAGACCACAGGGTTCTTCACTATCCAACGTGGCTTTTTCCATGCTTCTTAATGATCTGCCAACTTTTGTGACTCAAGCAGATATTTATATGTACGCGGATGACGTTGCTGCATTAGTGATTGCTCCTACGCTTGCTGGACTAGAGGCGAAATTGAACGCGGCTGCCCGTCAGTTGCTCACTTGGTTCCGATTTAATGGACTTATGCTCAATGTCACCAAAACCCAATTTATTCATTTCAACTTAGCGGGTCGCGAGCGTCGTCCATTGATTGTTGATGTCGAGGGTGTGGCAATTGAACAAGTTCCAGCGCTGACTTTTCTTGGGTTCCAGGTGGACCAAAACCTCACGTGGGAGCTACATATTGACAAGCTCTGCGGAAAGCTTGGGGGTACGTGCTTTGCATTGGGCCGGCTTGCCTCAACGCTTCCCAGAGATACAGTGCGAACGTGTTACTTTGCCACCGTGCAGTCGCTCCTGCAGTACGGTCTTGAGCTGTGGGGACGCGCTGCCGATTGGGAGCGCGCCTTCCGCATGCAGAAGCGTGCTGTGCGAGCGATTGCACGTGTATCACGTAACGAACCAGCTAAGGGTCTTTTTATGTCTTTAAAAATAATGACCCTTCCATGCTTATTAATTTTCCAAGTGGCTGTGTATGTGAGGGAAAACCTTGATTCTTACTCACAGGTTGGTGACCGTCACACGTATAGGACGCGACACGGCGGCAGAATCGCTCCTATTCGTCACGGACTAGCTAAGAGCGCTAAGACGATCTATGTACTTGGCCCCTCCGTCTACAACAGGCTCCCGCTTGAAATAACTAGTGCCATCAGTTTGCCTTCCTTTAAAAGGAAATTGCGAAACTGGCTTATCGAGCAGGCATTCTATTGTTATGACGAATTTTTAAAATTGAAATTAATTTAATTAAAATTATAATATTATTAAAATACCATGTAATTTCGTTTAATAATACACTTTTATTATTATTTAAAATGTTATTCTTTTTATATTCTAATAATTTTAGAATTAAATGACATAATGATGTTTTTTTTTTAATACTCTTCAGTAATGTTTTGACTTGTAATGTATAATTATCAATAAAAAATGTCTATGTCTATGTCTAAGTCCATTCCATATCAAAAGGTCGCGGGTTCGATTCCCGGTGGAGTCTAACTTTAGTAACTTGTTTGGTTGGTGGAATGTTTCTAAGCCCGCCTGGCTATATCTACCACCACTTTATCGAATCTTGCCGCTAATCATTTATGTTAACAACATTGATGTGATCCGGCTTGAAGATATAATAGCTAGTTCCCCATCGCCTTGGGGAATCTTGGCGAGCCCGCGAACAACTTCGGCATCATCGTCACTTACCATCAGGTGAGATGCCAAGGCCTTACCAATTGCGAACAATAATGAAAAAGTTATCCGTATTAACTTGTCATGTGATAGCTCAAAAGTTGTTATCTATCCAATTACTTTACAACTAATATAGTAAATCCTCCAACGGCATTATTGTAAGACAGTTTTGTCAATAGGCTGTGACATTCTTCTGTGAATCTAAAACCTTTGAAACTTTGAAAATTGTTAAAATGGCATAATGACAAAAATTATTATTAGCGTTAATGAATACCTCTGTGACAAAAATAAACATGTTGACATTTGAATTTTTAAAATTTACTTGACATAATAATTATAATCTATGTTAAACATTTGCATGCCTTGCACAGGCGAAACATGACTGCACTACAAAAATATATCTTAAAATATATCTTAATAACTTGTTTGATGTAAATAAATTATCATTTCATTTCTTTAAACCTACTACGTAAGTTCCGGTATAATTTGGTTTATCTGTTTGTATATCCGATTGACTGATATATCAACGCACAGCTTAAACCACTGGACTGATCGGGCTGTTTGGCATACAGATAGCAATTATGACGTAGGTAGACATTCGCTAAAAAAGGGTTTTGGAAACTCCCACGGACACGGCAAAAACGGCATCTCCGCTGTTGAAGCCGCAAGCAACAGCTACTTTTTTTTATAAAGCAAACGACCAAGCAACATTTGTGTTTTTCTAAGTAAACAAACATTTGTGAGAGTTAAGTCGGGACCGCAGTGCGATGTTTTGAACAGAACATTGTTCGAAAACATAAAAAAGGAGCGTGGCCTAAATGTTTTGTGCAGCAAATACACTAGTTACGAGTCTGTCACCTCGTACACCATCATCATGGAAGCTTCTGGATCACACAATGACTCAATGGAATGATGATTGCGAAACAAAGTTAATTTAAGGGACGCGCACCGAGACCCGCCGCTTTTCTGTCGCACCATCGCGGTAGCGCTTGGACATAATTTATATAATTAGTATTTATAATTAGCTGTTAATCACATTATCTACTATTAAACTTACTTTCTTATATTAAAGTATTTTTAAAAACCCTCCACATGCGGCCTAAACCATAACTCACTTGAACGTGTTTACCAATGTTTGTGGAAAACATCCCCCGCGTTCGTCTGCGGGCGGGGGGAATCGTTCATTTTATGTTCCATTTTGTCGCAGGAAGACGATTCGCTCGAAATAATTGAAAGTGTTTACTGAATATCGCTAAAGTCGCAGCGGACGGGAAATGTTTTGAACAAACAATGTTCTGTTCAAAACATGGGCAGCGGTCACGCCTTTAATGATAGATCTTATGCTTGCTTCGCGAGTACTTAATCTAACAGACCTTTCATATAGCTAATACTTCCTTGTGCAGCCGGTAGTGCATGCGAGGTTTATTTACCAATAGGTCAGAGGTTTGTAGAGTTATTTACAACCAATTTTCTTGTATCGTATTTCTTCTTCATGCAACCGGTCGTACATGCCGGGACAGTTTTTCATTGCTCAGCGTCAAAAAAATCGCACCACCTAATTTTTCTCAATATATTTTCATACTAAAAGCGGCTCCAAATAAGCACGATTGCATGTTTAAAAAAGAAAACTAAAAAGTGGTATCAATATTTTAGATTCCTGGCTGCGAATTTGTATAAGAGCACAACATTCTGCAGAACCACGGGAACTCTGCTCAGAAGAGAGCCTACGGTAAAAAATCCTACTAATATTATAAACGCGAAAGTTTGTAAGAATGTATGGATGTATGTTTGTTACTCTTTCCCGCCAAAACTACTGAACTGATCTGGCTGAAATTTGGTAGGTAGACAGATTAGGACCTGGATTAACACATAGCCTACTTTTTTCCACGATTGTGAGCCGCTTGCGGCTCGCGCACCGCGCACCATCGAAAAGTCATAGAAACGTTGTCCACGCGGGTGAAGCCGCGGGAATCCGGTAGTAGCAAATGTTGCAGAAAAAAATCATGTTCTTTGTTTGAACAGTTCCCGAGGATCTGCAGAATATTATATGCTTTACGAAAAAATTGTAGCCAGGAATGTAAACCACTTTTTAGTTCTCTTTATTTAAATAAGTATAATCATGATTATTTTGAGAAATTATGGGGTGCGTTTTTTTTCGCCGAGTGTGTTTAAAAAAAGAACATACCTTTCCTGTATCCCATTTCTTCCTTATGCAGCAAGTCGTACATGCCGGGATAGTCCTTCATGATGTCACGCTTTTCCTCGTCGCTGTCCTGCGCATCTTCCGACTTCCAAAGGTCGAAGTTTATCTGTCAATGAAGTTAATATGTTATTAATTTGAACAAAAGCCCTGTCTTATCTGGACGACTAGTGTTAAGAAAATGAAACTAATGCAGTATTTTTTAGTGTGGAGCCAAAACTGATACCTTTAGGCATATCAGCTAAGCTATTGCTTATTTTGAGATAATAATATCATATCATCCATATCAGTTTTGTAATCACTTGGCAACTGAACAATTAATATTACAAGAAAACATAAACACAAATATTTCATTTGGAACTTATTAGTAAACAAAAGAATCCGATCATTGATATATTATTGATGTAAATAAATAATTTGAGTACGCGCGTCACAAGTATGAGCAAACTCAATACTTTTCTCAGAACGTCGTCGTTCAATCGAGAGCATCGGCAGGTGATTTTTATACGAATAAAAATTAAAAATCACCATATTTTGCTAATATAACGTGTTAATCAAAAAGTCAGGTGATGGATGAGTGATGTGCGTTACCGCAAAACGAATGTTGACAAAAGGTAGTGAGAAAAGTATCTTAGGGAGTTTGCTAATACTTGTGACGCGATCGTTCCATAGGTGAAAGCGCTTCTGTCAGATACTTCTATTGCTTCTATTCAGTGGTGCCTATACACACACGCGCACTCATCGCCTCGCTCAACACCTGTGCCGTTTTTTCGCATGGGCCTGTGGGGCCGGAGACCCGGTCCTAAAGGGCTCTAGATGTGGAGCACCAAGCAATCAATGTTTCCACCGATTACATTGTAGCTTTCAATGTTATCATCATCATATCAGCCGTAGAACGTCCACTACTGGACTGCACAGCCTCCCCCAAGGATTTCCATGACGACCGGTTCTGCCCTAACCGCATCCAGCAGCTTCCCGCGACCTTCACCAGGTCATCGGTCCACCGCGTGGGAGGCCTTCCTACGCTACGTTTTCCGGTGCCCGGTCGCCACTCGAGAACTTTACTACCCCAACGGCCATCTGTTCTACGAGCTATGTGCCCCGCCTACTGTCACTTAAGTTTAGAAATTCTGTGAGTTATGTCGGTTACTTTGGTTCTCCTACGGATCTCCTTGTTTCTGATTCGATCACGCAGAGAAACTCCGAGCACAGCACGCTCCATTGCCCTTTGGGTGACCTTGAGCCATCTTATGAGGCCTATAGTAAGCGACCATGTCTCAGTTCCGTATGTCATCACTGGTAACACACACTGGTCGAAGACCTTGGTCTTAAGACACTGCGGTAATTGGGACGTGAAGTTATTGCCAAGCTTTCTGAACGCTGCCTAGGCGTGTTGAATTCAACGATTGATCTTTTTCTTGAAGTTGGACCTACCTAACTGGACTGTTTCTTCCAGGTAAACATATTCGGCAACAACTTCGAGCGTACAGCCTCCAACCTTCAGAGGAGTAGGTGCGACACGGACGCTTGACATAATTTTCGTCTTGTCCATGTTCATTCTAAGACCTAATTCTTGAGAGGCTCTACTGAGACCATCGAGCATTGTGCCTAAGTAGTCCATAGTCTCAGTCATGACCACAATATCGTCAGCGAATCGAAGGTGGATGATTTACTTGCCGTTGATATTAATGCCGAGTACGCTCCATTGCCCTTTGGGTGACCTTGAGCCATCTTATGAGGCCTATAGTAAGCGACCATGTCTCAGTTCCGTATGTCATCACTGGCAACACACACTGGTCGAAGACCTTGGTCTTAAGACACTGCGGTAATTGGGACGTGAAGTTATTGCCAAGCTTTCTGAACGCTGCCTAGGCGTGTTGAATTTAACGATTGATCTTTTTCTTGAAGTTAGACCTACCTAACTGGACTGTTTGTCCCAGGTAAACATACTCGGCAACAACTTCGAGCGTACAGCCTCCAACCTTCAGAGGAGTAGGTGCGACACGGACGCTTGACATAATTTTCGTCTTGTCCATGTTCATTCTAAGACCTAATTCTTGAGAGGATCTACTGAGACCATCGAGCATTGTGCCTAAGTAGTCCATAGTCTCAGTCATGACCACAATATCGTCAGCGAATCGAAGGTGGATGATGTACTTGCCGTTGATATTAATGCCGAGTCCACCTCAGTCCAAAAGCTTAAAAACATATTCCAGGGCGGCGGTGAACGGTTTCGGAGATATGACGTCTCCCTGTCTTACCCCTCGCTGCAACTGGATAGGTTTCCGAGTTTTGATCCTGGAGGCGAACCGAAATGGTAGCGTTTTCATACAAACACTTCACTACCTCGATATATCGATAGTCAATTTGGCACCGCCGCAGGAGACACTGTAACACAGCCCAAGTTTCGACCAAATCAAAGGCTTTCTCATAGTCCACGAACGCTAAGCATAGTGGCTGATTGTACTCTTCGGCCTTTTGTATAATCTGCCGCAGCGTATGTATGTGGTTTGTGGTACAGCCTTTTCGGAAACCGACTTGTTCCGGAGGCTGGAAGTCGTCAAACCTGCGTGCGAGACGATTCGTGATGACTCTCGAAAACAGCTTGTAGACATGGCTCAGAAGTGAGATGGGTGTGTGGTTCTTCAGCTGGGTATTGTCACCCTTTTTGAAGAAAAACACGAGCACACTTCTTTGTCATGCCTTTAAATGTAGATAAATATTGTTAATATCACTGAAATATACATTTAAAGTTAGTGAGACCTTTTTCTAAAAAGTTTATAGAGTCACGGTTATCGTTCATCGAAAACAGTTTTTAAATATTGGTTTACTATCTTTTGCCCGCGGTTTCGCCCGCGTGGACATACACTGAGAAAAATGCCCTAAAGGCTTCATTGTAAAATATTATTACAGTTCCCTAATATACAGTGTTTCGTTCTACAATAATGTTATCTGAAGTAAATATCATGAAATATTAGAGTTTTTATAGTTCGTACGATAATATTACAATGATCATTATAGCAGAAACTGGTCAACAAATATAGAATTATGATTTTGTTATTTTTTTATTTCGTCATGACAAAATTACGTTAAGTAACTTAAAAAACCCAGTTTCTTCATGTAATTCTGTGATACTTAGAATTTAGGTTATAATTAATCTATGAGAGGAAACGTCACCATTTAATAGTACGACGTACTTCTGAGTATATTTAAAGGATGACAACTGGGAATTACATTAAAGTGTCATAATATAGTCGTACTTACCCTAGCAACGGCATAACTGCATAATATAAACTTATGATCACCTTATTATAAAGCTTTTCTCTATATTATAAACTAACTTTATGATAATATTTAATGAAACCATGAATATTGTTGTTCTTTACCATCGATTTTTTGTCGGAAGCACTTGTTTGCTTGAAGATTGATAACATTAATATGTTATGACTTCCTAACAATATTAGATTAGATGCACACAAAAATACGGTGAAACTCATATTATAACTTTCATACAAAAATACCATGATGAGTTTAAGAATTTCGAGAGACAGCAGAATAAAATAGTATGACGCACACAAAGTTATGATGATTATCATCATATTATTGTGGACGAACGGAAGTGAAGTTGCAGTTGGACCGACCGAAGCCCTGGCGGAGTTCAGCCTCTTTCATTGTTTCGCCGCCAGTCCGCCACCGCAGTGTACGCACGCTCGCAAGCCCAGAGATAACCGTAGGGATTATATCAGGATTATATTCAGTGCCCAGAGAAAACTAAATCAAAAACTATACGTGGATCGGGCTACTTGTGATTTATTGAGCAGATGGAACCTGGCGCACTATATCGACAGATCCGCCGGTAAGTTGATTGATACAAAGAGACCAACTTCATTATAAGTCAAGCATCATGTTTCAAGGTTGTTATTTTACAGGTTTATCCATTGAAATACATTGTAAAAGCCCAGAGATAACCGTAGGGATGGTATCAGGATTATATTCAGTGCCAAGAGAAAACTACATTTAAAACTATACGTGGATCGGGCTACTTGTGATTTATTGAGCAGATGGAACCTGGCGCACTATATCGACAGATTCGCCGGTAAGTTGATTGATACAAAGAGACCAACTTCATTATAAGTCAAGCATTATGCTTCAAGGTTGTTATTTTACAGGTTTATCCATTGAAATACATTGTAAAAGCCCAGAGATAACCGTAGGGATGGTATCAGGATTATATTCAGTGCCCAGAGAAAACTACATTTAAAACTATACATGAAACAGGCTACTTGTGATTTATTAAGCAGATGGAACCTGGCGTACTATATCGACAGATTCGCCGGTAAGTTGATTGATACAAAGAGACCAACTTCATTATACGTCAAGCATTATGCTTCAAGGTTGTTAATTTACAGTTTAATCATTGAAATACATTGTATATATTTAAGTAATAAAAGTGAAATTAAAATACATTGTAAATATTTAAATAATACAAGTATGTTTACTATTCATATTTTATCTTTTCTTTAGTAACTGTACCCTTTTTTCGTTTATTTCTTTTTATTTCATATTTTTGTTAGTTATCTGTGATTGTCGCATTTGGTCCAATTGGCGAAAGGTCCAATTCGCGAAATGTACAATTCGCGAAAGGTCCAATTTGCGAAACGTCCAATTCGTGAAACGTCCCATCCGCGGAGCGTCCAATTTACGAAACGTCCAATTTACATTAAGAAGTTAAAAAGCCCTTATAGTTAGTACTTAATAACTTTTCCTAAGAAACCATTTTGCGTTTGCATGAAAAGTGTGTTTGTTTGAATGTAAGAATTTTTAAATACAAAATGTGCATACAGATCTTAAATTTTAAGCCCCTCTCTAACTTCTCATAATATGCACTTGTAGGGTTTTTAAGAAAAAATATTATAACTATCAACAGTAAAAGCTTTTAAATTTCGTAATGTAAATTGGACGTTTCGCGGATAGGACGTTACGCGGATTGAAAGTTTCGTGTACTCGTTCCGTAAATTGGACCTTTCGCGAATTGGAACTTACGCGAATTGGGCCTTTTTGGTCATTAGACCAAATGCGACTAAATGTCTAAAAAAATGCGACAGTATCTGAAGATATGACGAAATCACAGCTATATAGTAGGAAATAGACTGAAATAAGAGGAAAACACAAACCTTTAGTATGAGAACATCGAAAATTTGAGCAAATCATAGCTTTTTAGTAAGAAATAAACTACAATAAGAGGATAGCACACAAATTAGTAGGAAAACATCGAAAATATAAAGAAATCATAGCTTTCTAGTAAGATATAATTTATAATAAGAGGATAGCACACAAATTAATAGGAAATAATCTAAAAATATTATGAAATAGGCTAAAATAGGAGGAAAGCACAAACCTTTAGTAGGAAATCATCGAAAATAAAAGGATATCATAGTTTAATAGTAGGAAATAAACTGAAGTGAAAGGAGAGCACTCAAATTAATAGAAAAACATCTAAAAATATGGTGACTGAAGTATTACTTGTCCTTCTATCATCAAAACTATCAAGGAACATCACACTGCGATATGATTACTGTCATCATAAAACTGTGGTAAGGAACGCATAATGTTGTGCGGTGCGCTTCCTACAAAGCACACGGTGATAAGTCACCATATTATATCGTGAGTAGCAGCAATACTGGTTTCATCGTACTTTATTGTGATATCCGTATGCTCCCTACTTTACGTGAAATCATCGTTTTGTTAGCTGAATTCATCGATTTTTTTTTCTCAGTGTAGTTTCTATTATACTGACTTCGAGGTTGCGTGGTGCGAGAAAACTTGTGTATCGAACTCAATTTATTTATAAGTATTTTATCATTTTACGTGCTCGCGAGCCACTAGAGCATGTAAATGCATTTTCTCCAGATTGCTCAGGAACTATGTCGGGTTATGCTAATCAGTAGCATATGTCATTTCCGTGTAAAATATATCACGTCAATACGTGCTCCGTTGCGTACGATATGCGCGAGCGTGCAAATGAGTTTTCCCGAGATCCCTCCGGAACTATGTCATGCTATGCTAATTCTATGTCACTTTCCACCAACTATCTCTGTGTAAAATATCACGTCGCAATCCTTCGCTTCATTTAGACGTGAAATTAACTAAAAAGAAAGAGTTAATAGCTATCCCACGGGATACACTTAAGAAATCGTGGTAAAAGATAGCCTAAGTCCTTCTCTATGCCACAGGCTATGTGCATGCAAAATTTCGTCAAGTTTGATTGAGACGTTGAAGCGTGAAAAGGAAACAAACAAACAAACACATTTACACATTTATAATATTAGTAAGGAACAGTATAAGGATGCGAGGGTTTGGCGAGTAACACGTGAATCTTTGGCGCTATTAAAACAAAGGCAATTCCCTGAAAAATGCACTTAAGTATAGACATCTTCAACTAAATTTGAAAAGAAACACTCGATTCACTCGTGCTTTCCTAAAATACCAGTGATTGCTTTCCTGGAGGATTATGAAGCCCATTTTAGAATATACAATTTTGACGTTTGCCTGATATGCTGTTTTCCAACTTTAACCGCCTTCGTAGCATATTATATTCGCTTCACACCAGTAGGGCGTGGGTTCCCGGTTCAGTTGGTATGTGGTAGGATATTTTATAAGCCCGCCTGGCTGGCTACCACCCTCTTATCGATGGTCCGGTTTAAGGCGACTTCACTGACTGTGCGTGTGTGATTCTGTATAATTAGTGTTTAATGTCTCGTATTTGTAACTAAGTATTATGGCAGAAACTAACTTAAATTATCAAGTTTTGTATTTACGAAGCCTTCGTAACATATGATTTGTAAGGCTAATAAATATATAAAATAAATCACTTCACCTAATTTTGTCTTATCATAATACGTTTTATAAGAATTCTATATATGTGATTCTAAGGAAACCTATAAAATTGTAGAGCCACGCTGTGCATACTTTCTCGTGAAGCCTTCACTGTCTGTTGTAGTCGGGCATACACAAATTAACAATAAACATTACCCTTACTTAGTAGCAAAGAATAAAGCTAGGTAGATATATCAAACTTGATGAAAAATTTACAAATATTTTGGGTTTGTATGAGAGACTCCTTACTTATTCCTGGAATAATGAAGTACCATGTAAAGTAAGCTTTATCAAGTCTTAATTATCACAAAGTTTCAACAAAATCGTTACAGCCATTTAAAAAATATATATTAACAAACAACCTGGATTTGATGAGAGGTACCTTATTCCGATTTTTCTTAAAACTACGGACTACCGCGCACTGTAGGCCATATTGAATTAAAGTTACACATGGATTTTTATCAAAAACGTTTGAGACATTTTTGAGTAATTTTTTTTTTACTGATTTTTTACTATGGTGGCAACCCTAAAAAATCAAGATAGGGAAAATTTTAAGAAAACGCCTGGGGATATAAAAAAAATTGCCCTTACCCGAATTTTATTTCAAATCCGTCTAGTAGTTTAGGAACTAAAACACTGGACGTACATCAGACACACACACACACACACACACACATTTATTTTTTTTTTGTTTTTTTAAGACTCTATTAGTGTCAGACAATCAATCTCCATCAAAATCTCAACTTAGTTTTTTTTTTGCTATCACAATACCTTCTTCACCCTTCGTCGCTCGAAAGTAAAAACAAAGCAAGAATAAATATAGGAAATACTTGAGCTTATGAAAATTTTTCATAGCTTGCGTGATACTGGTGACATAACATCAGCAGCATTGTACCTTACCATCATAGCCAAGAGCATATTAAAAATAACAAAATGTTTTATTGTCTGAATACTTTAGGGCCTACTAGTTTAAATTAAAACACATACCTTCAACCAAGCTGGCTTCTGAGGCTGCGCAGTGACACGTGGCCACCAGGATGCACTCTCTTTATACAGAACAACTTCCACACGGTTCTCAAAGACCCTAACCGTCGTCTGAGGATCGCCATCTGCACCACTCTGAATAATATGATTTTGATGAAAGGAAGAAGCCTTTGTAAAGTTATGCAACTAAAATAAACATTAAAGATTCAGAACTAAATAAATGATCGGCAACATTTTTTTTACAAGTGTTATAGATCAGTGTTACAGTGTTATATTCTGCCGCCAAACAAATGTTAACAGCATTGATGTGTTTTGGTATGAAGATAGGATAGCCAGTTTCCCATTGCCTTGGTGAATATTGGTAACACCACTTCCATCTTCGGCATCATCTTCATTTACCATCAGTTGAGATGATGCCAAGGGTCAAAAATCACAAAAGTATACCTGATCATCATCATTTTCACTGATCAAACCAATTTTTAACTGACTTAAAAAAAAGGAGGATTTGAATTTGGTTGTTTTTTTTTCTAGTGTTGAAATGATACAGTTATTAAGATACTGATTAGAATTACAAATACTTAGTAATTCATATTACTATTGCGAATAACAATACAAATGCTTCAAGATTTTTCTTTTAATTAACCTTATAGTATATTAATGCAATTTAGTATTTATTAATTATCATTAAAAATCATAATTTTTTTAAGTTTCTGCTTAGATTTATTTTTGGAAAAACCAGCAAAACAAACTCGATCAAATACAACATCAATATCTAGTGTAAGAGTTCAAAGTGAGAATTATTGATAATTATAACATTAATTAACTTGATAATTATAATATTAATTGTAAAAACAAAATATTAATATTATAGTTATCTTTGAATCTATATTTATCTTGACTTATAGTTATCTTGTCTCGCACTATGTCCTGCCATGTTTATCTGAACAAGATTTGACTTTTCGTGACATATCAAAATGTGTCAAACCTCGAACTCAGAAAAAAGTCACAAAAACGAAATTGTTGATTAACAACCGTGATTAAACTTACAATTGAACTATTAAAAAAGGTATTTAGTTATATTTCTATTAATATATTTTAGTAAAAGTTATCTTTGACTCTATATTTATCTTGACTTATAGTTATCTTGTCTCGCGCTATGTTTATCTGAACAAGATTTGACTTTTTGTGACATACCAAAATGTGTCAAACCTCGACTCAGAAAAAAGTCACAAAAACGAAATTGTTCATTAACAACCGTGATTAAACTTACAATGGAACTATTAAAAAAAGGTATTTAGTTATATTTCTATTAATATTTTTTAGTAAAAAATGAATGAGCCAATAATGAGAATCAACACCAATAATTATAGGATAATTGTCAAAGAAAGTAATTATCCTGATAATTTTGAACCCTGACTAGTGTCACTGTCAATTTAATAATAGGCTAAGGCAACTGATACCATACAACCTTGTCTGGTATTCTGCCTTTTGCTTCATGAAAAAAATAAGCTTTGAGCCAAGATTTATCATAAAAGTAAGCATCATAAATTAATGAATTATAATAAATACAAATACTATGATAACTGAAATCATAATGTGTAAGATATTTACAGATAAATGATTATCACATTTGTTTCCCTTTCAAACTGACCAAATTTGAATGGGGCCCCCTCTTTACATGTAGGAGATTGAAACTAAAATATTTTTTTTTTCAAGATTTTATTGTACCTCTTTGTCGGTGTGATTATTATGTATACCCATGTGAAATTACAGCTTTCTAGTACTCATAATCTCTGAGCTAAGCCAGGGACAGAAAGATGGACAGACATGGCTAAACTATAAGGGCTTGTTGACTATCAAACCCTAAAAAAGGAGTTTATTTTGGTTGCAATACAACACACTGGCCATGTCATGTAATGTGAAAAGTTGAATTTCAAATTAGGAATTTTTGTATGACATATTAATTAGTCAGTCGCAATCTACTATAAGCACCACATAAATATCTCGCCCGCTGGGCCCCTTGACAGTTGAAATGTCATATTAGTAGTGTTCTTTTTATGATATGAATAAGTAACCAAATTAAAAATAAATTTTGGCAGTTTATGAAAAAACCAAACGACAGCCTCAGAAATACCCTTAAAATTTTTTTGACAGCCTCAGAAATACCCTTAACAATAGCAGATCAAACTATTTTTTTTTCTTTAATCAAGATCAAGGTCCATTGGTCAGCACTCCTGGTGCTCGGGCCAAAGGTTGTCGACTATAATTTCTATTTAGGACAAAAGTTTGTGTAAACTGGTTTGTTTGCCCTGTTAACTTACAGGATGGCTTTTTATTTGCTGATAAGTAGCAAATGATAGAGTAGCAGACTGACAAAACTTTCCTCTAAGAGCCTCTAGATAGGTTCTTGTTGGATAAACCTCTATAGTCAATACTTTCCTGCTCCAAATTGATTTCTTATACCTACTGTCAAAGATCAATCATTCAATTGATCAGACGTTTAATATTTAATCTTAACAGAGGCTGATGCGATGGTCCGTTACAACCCTTTTAAGTGCACTCTAAGGCTGGCCTTACACAGCCATAAAATTCATAATCTGAATTTAGAAAGCCTGGATTTGGAAAAAGTTACAACATGTGTAAATTATAATGAAATTATATGAAAATCTGGGCTTTCTGAATTCAGAGAGAAATTCCGGCTGTGTAAGGCCAGCTTTAGCGCATCATAAACTTATAAACTCAACACGCTAGCGTTTTTCCGGCTCTTGAATTATGTTTAGTCTGTTTTAAGTTCCTACACTTACAGTTTTTACAGATGAAAATAAATCCAAGCTGAATTCGTACAAGCTCCGTCCATGCGCACCGATGCCCTGAGCGGAGAACTTCACGTTTTTATCTACAACCTTTAAATCAGGAGAGGAAACGTTCTTCAAATCAATTTTAAGGCTCACGACACTTTCGGTTTGCGCCCAGTAAACGAATGGGCTTGGTGTTACAGAACCACCCATTTCAGTTTATAGAAAATACATTGGTTTTGAGTACTTTGGAAGTAAATATTTTCAGTAAACGCAATCGACACGATGAAATTCACACAAGCGAAGCGAAAATATATATAAGCTATGTTCACACCACACAACCAAAAACAAAAACACAAAAACCAAAGAGAATATAATACACTAAAAAACGACGTCGGGTAGATGGACATCTATCATGATTACGTCATGGTGGTACTTTTTTTTACCGGTGTTGACATTTTTAAAAGTTTGCGCCACTTTCAAAACTATAGCTTAGATATTAGTTATAAAACTTATAAATGTGTTTTTAATTAGTAATGAAATGAAATGAATCGTCGGAGGGATGCGTAAAGTACCTACCTAGTCAAGTTTGTTTAATTTCTGTATTTTCTTGATTTATTTGTTTTGGCAATTGGAACACACTATCGAAACGCTGGATTTCCTACAAAATCTAAAATTTGTAATTTCTTTCTAACCTAACGACCTGGAATTTTGATGCGTGGGAATAAAACTCCGAATAGATTAAATGAAGTCCTTGTTACACATACACAAGACAGTTGTATTTAGGTGGTTTTAATACGAGACATATAAAAATATACGAGAAATAAAAATATCCGTTGTCGACCGGAATGCTTCTCTGTCAAATCACTCTCTCAAAACAAAAGTGTTGCTATGTTTGGAGATCCTAATCGCCACAGACCTATAGATCCTGCTGAAGTCAGTATAATATAAACTATGTCCACTCGGGCGAAACCGCGGGCAAAAGCTACTAAACCAATATGTAAAAACTGTTTTCGCTTAACGATAACTTTTTAGAAAAAGGTCTCACTAACTTTAAATGTATATTTCAGTGATATTAACAATATCTACATTTAAAGGCATGACAAAGAAGTGTGTTCGTGCTTTTCTTCAAAAAGGGTGACAACTGACAACACCCTGCTGAAGAACTACACACCCATCTCACTTCTGAGCCATGTCTACAAGCTGTTTTCGAGAGTCGTTACGAATCGTCTCGCACGCAGGTTTGACGACTTCCAGCCTCCGAACAAGCCGGTTTCCGAAAAGGCTTTAGTACCATAGACCACATACATACGCTGCGGCAGATTATACAGAAGACCGAAGAGTACAATCAGCCACTATGCTTGGCATTTGTGGACTATGAGAAGGCCTTTGATTCAGTCGAAACCTGGGCTGTACTACAGTCTCTCCAGCGGTGCCAAATTGACCATCGATACATCGAGGTGTTGAAGTGTCTGTAGGAAAACGCCACCATGTCGGTTCGCCTCCAGGACCAGAACTCGAAACCTATCCAGTTGCAGCGAGGGGTGAGATAGGGAGAAGTTATATCTCCGAAACTGTTCACCGCCGCCCTGGAAGATGTTTTTAAGCTTCTGGACTGGGGTGGACTCGGCATCAATATCAACGGCGAGTACATATCCCACCTCCGATTTGCTGACGATATCGTGGTCATGGCTGAGACTATGGAAGACCTAAGCACAATGCTCGATGGCCTCAGTAAAGTCTCTCAACAAGTGGGTCTTAAAATTAACATGGACAAGACGAAAATAATGTTAAATGTCCGTGTCGCACCTACTCCTCTAAAGGTTGGAGACTCTACACTGAAGTTGTTGACGAATATATATACCTGGGACAAACAGTCCAGCTAGGTAGTTCCAACTTCAAGAAAGAGATCAATTGACGAATTCAACTCGGCTGGGCAGCGTTTGGGAAGCTTCGTAATATCTTCACGTCCCAAATACCGCAGTGTCTCAAGACTAAGGTCTTTGACCAGTGTGTGTTGCCAGTGATGACTTACGGAACTGAGACATGGTCGCTTACTATGGGCCTCATAAGAAGGCTCAAAGTCACCCAAAGGGCAATGGAGCGTGCTATGCTCGGAGTTTCTCTGCGTGATCGAATCAGAAACGAGGAGATCCGCAGGAGAACTAAAGTAACCGACATAGCTCACAAAATCGCTAAACTGAAGTAGCAGTGGGCAGGGCACATAGCTCGTAGAACAGATGGCCTATGGGGTAGTAAAGTTCTCGAGTGGCGACCGCGCACCGGAAAACGTAGCATAGGCAGGCCTCACACGCGGTGGACCGATGACCTGGTGAAGATCGCGGGAAGCCGATGGATGCGGGCAGCGCAGGACCGGTCGTCGTGGAAATCCTTGGGGGAGGCCTTTGTCCAGCAGTGGACGATTTGTGGCTGATATGATGAAACATTGTGATTTATATGCCCTTTGCCTCTTTGGCCAGTAAAGATTTTCTTGCTTTTCTCGGTAAGTTTTTAAGGTATCCCCAGTCCCCAGTTAACAGTTCCCACACCAGTATACAGGATGTAACAAAATTGGTGTAGTTTCCGTTAACTGGGGATTCTACTCGTTATTCTGAACAACTTTCTTTAAAAAATCCATAGTCAATTCTCAAAAAAAATAATTTGGACCCTCCATACTAAAATGTACAAAATCGGTAGATCAGCTGATCGATTTGTATGAAGAGTGAAAATTTTTTTTACGTTTTCAGCAAAGTCGTAGAACAAAAGTTGTTCAGTATTATGATTAGAAGCCCCAGTTAACGGGACCTACACCAGTTTCGTTACAACCTGTATAGGTTCGTTCGTTATTAACCGCAGCACACCCGAACAGAGTTCTGGAAATATATTAAGGATGAAACAATTTTACAAGAAAAATAATAATCAAATAGATATATTTTTATCTAGAATTTATTATTAATTTTAATCACTTTCATTGCTGGACGAAGAATTTTCAGAATCGTCGCCTACATTAATAATTATAGACTTAACAAGATTCGCGCGACCCCGTGCAGGTGTGACACCAGCGGCGGCATCGCGATTGAAGACAGAGCGATCCCCAAATAAGATATGTCACTACATTTAAGGTCCCTTCGTTGGTACCGTTTGACGTGATCCTGCAGCGAGAGAGGCGGTTAATTGAACGAACAAACTTTACTATTAGGCCGTCTGGCTGTCCAATTTGAAAACCTAGTATTTGACAAAAATTCTGAATAGTTTTTGCTGCCCTTTACATTGCCGTCCCATTGCAGTAACAAAAAAAGCAAAAAAAAAATAAAAGTTTGAAAAACTTAAAAACCGACTTCAAAATTAAATTCACTCAAAAAGTTGCCGCGAATAGTCGCTATTATTCGGTATTCGGCATCATTCGAATTTTTTTGCTATTCGTCAAATACCGAATAATAATGTCATTCGGCGAATAGTTGTCTCAAATAAACTTTTAATGAAAAAAAACTATAGGCTTAAATAATCACTTTATTTTTTCTTAAAAAACAAAACACACTTAGTATAGTATTAATTATTATCATTAATATTAAATGTCATATAAAAATCAGTCATGTTAAAGTTAGGCTTTTTAATTAATATTTAAAATCCATAAGGGGCAGATTGTGGTGCAATAAAAAATAGTTTTTCTGCACGATTGGGATCAAGTCGGTTGCGCTTTTTTTCACACATCAAACCTGCTTCAGAAAATAGTAATAATCTATTTTTTATATTCGTTTGTTAATGTCGAACAATAATAGCGAATTATTCGATTATTCGCCATAGGGTATGGCGATTAATCGGTATTCGACTATTCGCTATTACAACTATTCGCAGCAAGTCTAAATATTATTATACTTAGATACGCGACAATAATCAACAATAACGAAATCAAAGGTAGGTACGAATTAAATTATGGGCTTAAATTTATTTTTTAGGTCGACACCAGCACATGAGCACACAGCTACTTACGTATCAAATGTTTAAGATTCGATGGCATTGCTGACACCGACCTCAAAAAAAAATTTTAGGCCCCTAATTTATTTCGTAAATTCGTACCTACCATTGATTTCGTTATGGTTGGTTAATGTCGTGTATCTAAGTATAATAATATTATTTCATACTTTTCAGTTAATTTCATTTTGGAGTCGGTTTTTAAGTTTTTAAAACTTTTATTTTATTTATTTTTAGTGTTAATGCTATCTATCTAACAACGTTATACCCAATCGCTCACTCGCCAATGAAACCATCATATCATAAACATAAAGCACGTGTTTCATTCACAGATACAGATTCCTGTAGCTTCCATCATCATCTTAACAGACTGAAAGTTATGGAGTTAAATCTTCCATGATCAGCTCATCTGAATAACCTGAAAGAAAACAACTCTCGGTCTATACTTACCTATGTATCTACGCAAAATATTTGAAGAATTATCCTCCAACTCCTAACCATTAAGGAGTTGTACCTTCCTTCATCAGCTCATCAACATGAGATGATGACTAATAGACGTCAAAACTTGAATAGTTTTAGGAAATACATGCAACACGTAATATGTGCCTATAAAATTTGAGGGTTGTTCTCGATTTCCCTGGGATCCAATCATCAAATCCTGACTTGGTGACAATGGGACCCCCTTGGGAGTATACTCTTTCAAATGAAAAAAAAATTGAAAATAGGTTTACAATCGGCGGAGATATCGCGTAACAAACATACAAAAAAAAACATACAGTCGAATTGAGAACCTCCTCCTTTTTGAAGTCGGTTGAAAATTAACAGATTATGTGATATGGACCTACCCAAACCTAGTCTCTACACCTTTTCTCCCAATTTAAAATAGAATATCCCAGTATGTACAATTCCTATGTATGTATGAAACCTAGGAAGTGTATCACAGTTACTAGGTTATTAGATTGAAAATGTACATACTATTACAAATTGAAATTCGTCTAAAACTTTGTGATGATTACAAAATCACTTAAGTATTTTGGAGCGAAACTAGGCGCATTATTGTTAGGCCGTCGTCGTATGCTTCGTCGTAATACCGTTACGGGGGGAAGGAAGAGGGAATGGAGCGCGGGAAGCTCGTGTGACCGGATGCGACGACTCAGCTTATTAAATTAAAATTTTGTCATTTTACGCATTTATTTACGTATCTACGAGTATTATTCAATAAATTCAATAAATGAGAACCACTCGATCGCAACGTAAAAAAGAGGATAAACTCAAATTTAAAGATGAAGAACATAAAAGAAAGGCAGATTTAGTTATTAAACATTACAAATTAGACTCTCTAAAAAAATTCAGAAGATGTACGATATTAATCCATGGATCTGCAAAAAGTTATTTTTCTACTACACTTGCCACAAGTTAAAGATGCTTTCTTTCTTAATAAATTAATTAGTTTTAATCGACATTTGTGCATTTGGAAAAGCCGATCTCTCCCAGCTATTGCGTTTTGTGGCACGAGGCTCTAGCGAAACGCACAATACAAACAACATAGTGTATGTTTTAGTTTCTCTCATAGAATCTAAACGAGACTTACTTTATTTCTTGCAATGGGCTGATGGCTGCATGATTAAAAATTGGGTACTCTACACAACTCTGACGACAATCGTGAATTCTAATGAGTATCAGGCAGAAAATATTACCATCAAGTGTTTAACAAGGACATACGCATATGTCGACTGATTCGGTACACGGAAATAACGAAAACAAAATTCGTAGCGAAAAAGCAATGTACGACTATGATGATTTTAAATCAGTAGTAGCGAACAGCCGAAAGAATTTAACGATTGTGGAGGTAAACATAAATCGAGAATGGTCAAAGAATAAACTTATGGATCTAAAACTAACTAGAAGCTTTACCTTATCGCCAGTGTTAGAGGTAAAATTTATTCGTGGTTCGAGGATTTTGTTTCACAAAAATGAATTTGATGATGCGTATGAAGAATTAGACTTGTAGGTAAAAAAAAATGAATACGTTACCTACGGCCATCACCCAGCCACGCGGAGTGAAAAAATTAAAAAAGACTTTATATAATTTCCACACTTTTCCTCTCATGCCAGAAAATCGTAAACATTTTTGGACGAATCTACCCATAATTGAAGCTTCAGCTGACTTAATGTTTGAAGAATCTGTTGATTATGTTTGAAGAAAATAATAATTATATTATAATTTGTTTACTATAGGTAACAGATTTCAAATAATATTAAAGATTCATTTATTTTCCCCAATTTACTCTATAAACATATTTGCACAACTTAAATTAATTATTAAACAAGGACTTTAAACTAGATTGTACTGTAAGTAGTATCTGGCTGTAAGTAACAAGTAAGAGAATTAGTGTAGTACTATCCCCAGCTTACCCACACACATATTATTTACCATAAGAAAACCCAGTAAGATCACTTACTAGGATTGTCGTTTGAATATTTATAATATCTAGTTATACACCAGCAACCAGCTCTGCGTCACGTTAATGTGCACCCTTAGCAAATCTCACTAACGTGAGAGTAACTTTCCGTTAACGCTGCATTTTGCGAATGGTATAACTCCATAGGACCAGGAGTCAGTTCTGACATCGACTCCGAGCAGTGAGCTCGCCTAGCTCTAAGCGTAGAAATAGAATATTAGAATATTATAAACCAGTTTTCATTCTTTTTAAAAAGTGTTTCCCGCCGCCGCCCAACTTATCTGGCGCAGCCGGTAGGATATTCGCGAGTGCATTGGGCATAAGACTGCCCGGGGACTCTACCTATCGATCCTCGAGTGGTTCCGAATATCCTCGAACCAAATAAATTCGATAAAGACTTGGCGGTCCAAAGACGGTGACGTGAAAGTGAAAATTGGTGCTATTGCAAGTTGGAGTCATGGGATTGAGCTGGCCGTGAGTAGACCTTTTCACATCCTGTCTCATCCTTGATATTCCCTAATTAACAATATTACTCTTGCAACCTTAATTTTAGATTGTGTTAGGATCTTGGACAAAAATAGCCGGGAATACCTAACCGAAACGTTATCTTACCTTAGTCTAGACGCTTACGCTGCACTTGCATTGGTAGCGCTCGCGTAACATAGAGTTAGGAATATAACCAGAGTGGACTTATTTAGTTACTAAATTTATTTGTGATATTAAAATTTAGTATTATAGTATAAAGATTAGGTATTCAAAATGGACCAAGTTCATCTGCAAATTATTCCAAAGGAAATAATGGAGATCATCCCTAGGTTTGAAGGCGATGACAAACAGTTAAACCTTTTTATAAGAAAAGCAGAATATGTAATCGAACGATTTAGGGGCCAGGAAAATCCAGCCCAAGATGTCTACGTTTTCCATGCGGTCACGAGCCGACTCACCGGTAGAGCCGCTTCACTTTTAAGCGAGAGAGCTGACTTACACTCTTGGGATGATTTGAAAACTGTATTACGTCAACATTTTGGGGATCCTCGTTCGGAGGAGTGTATTGCGATCGAACTTGAAAACTTAAAAATCAAACAGGGTGAATCATATTTAGATTTTTGCAATAGAATTCAACATACTAGAAGTACTCTTTTCGCTAAATTAAGTGAGCGAGAGGACCCTGACTTCGAAGTCACTAAAAGGATTATTTATAATAATACAGCCTTGAACACATTTTTGTTTAACTTACCAGAACATATGATCCGTGTAGTTCGTATAAAAGGGTGCTCTACTTTAGAAAAAGCACTCAGCATTGTTATGGAAGAAGTTAACTTCAAGTCGCAATATGATGCAAAAAACACCTCAAGGTCAACGACCTCGAACACCAGTAAGCCATTTCAGACCCAATTAACATTGCCGCAAAATGTTAGATTTGGAAACCCTCCAAATGCGGGTTTTAAAAATTTCGGAAACCAACTTTATTCACAAAATCAGAGTCTTAAACCTAACTTTAACCAAGGACAACAAGGGTTTAGGTTCAGCTCACCAAACCATCAGCAAAATTTTAAATTTGGCGTGCCGCCACAACACCAAGGACACCGACCTATTCCTAATGGCGGTTTTGGTCCTCAACATGGTGGCTTTCAGCTACAGAGGCCCCAATTTGGTGGCCCTCAGCCACAGAGATTCCAGTTTGGTATCCCTCAAGGTTATCAACAACAAAGGTTCCAATTTGGCATTCCAAATACACAGGCGCGACCCAATGATAATACCGATGTAACAATGCGCACCACGAGACAACATACATTGAACGTGTCACAGGGGTATGATGCTGATAACAACGTTTACTATAGCAACGATGACTTTTGTGACACCACACAATATGACGATTACTATGATAGTGCCTGCCCGTATAGTGAGGACACGGTAGTACCCCAAATAGCAGCCGAAGCTTACGTAGAGTCGAATGATGCTTCCGATAGGTCTTCTAATATGCAAGAATTTGAAAATTTTCAACAACCCGCCTCGAACCCTATGAAAACGAAGTGATACACCTAAATTGCGACAGTGCACGAAAACTACCCCATATAGAAATACCCGAGATAGGCGCGCGTTTTATGATCGATACGGGAAGTACAAAATCATTCATAAGTACAGTAAAAGCTGATCAATATTTTGCACAATTTAAATACGAAGAACCATTTGAGGTAATTAGCACACACGCCCGTAGTCGACATAACGAAGTCATATACATACCGCTTCCTAAGACCTTTGGAAGTACGATACAACACAAATTCCATGTATATGATGTAGCAACAAATTACGATGGTTTAATAGGTTCAGATTTGCTTAAAAGACTAGACGCTGCAGTAGATATGAAAAATCAAATTCTTCATACGCGTGATACCAAAATTCCTATTATTTACAGTCCCCCGTGGGAACTGCATTTAGATCCGCGAACCGAAACACGAGTCAGAGTTCCGACAGTTTTGGAAAATGGTACGGCTCTCATAGACTTCCATGACTTTGGAAATGGTGTAAGAATGCCAACAGCATTAGTAAAGTGCGAAAATAACTTCGCAACCACAGTCATACAAAACGCATCTGACGATAAAATGGTTATTAAATTCAAAAACCCGATCAATGTAAATAGATTCGATTTCGATGAGGAAACAGTCATAGTTAATTCCACAGATACTACAGACTTTGAGGTAGATGAGCTTCTAAAGCAAAACTTGACTAAATTACGTTTAGACCATACCAACCAGGAGGAACGCGAAGCTATCCAAAAACTTTGTTACGAGTACCGCGATATCTTCTATTGTGAAGAATTGCCCTTGACATTTACTAACAGTGTTAAACACTCTATCCGGACAAAAACTGAGGATCCAATTTACGTTAGACCTTTTAGACAGCCACCTGTTACCAACGAAGAAATACAAAGACAGGTGGACAAGCTCATGAAAAATAATGTTATCCAGGAGTCTTTTTCACCTTGGAGTGCTCCTGTCCACCTAGTTCCCAAGAAGTTGGATGCAACAGGAGAAAGGAAGTATCGCATGGTAGTAGATTATCGCCGGTTAAATGACGTCACAGTTGACGATAAATACCCACTACCCAATATCTCAGACTTACTGGGAAAACTAGGTAATTCAAATTACTTTAGTACCATAGACCTTGCCAGTGGCTACCACCAGATTGAAGTAGAAGAAGCAGATAGACCAAAAACAGCATTTACCACCCAATCCGGTCACTACGAATTTACTCGCATGCCATTCGGTTTGAAAACAGCCCCCGCTACATTTCAGCGGTTGATGGACAATGCTCTCAGGGGTCTTCAAGGCGTCCATTGCTTAGTATACCTTGACGATATCATTATTTATTCAACCAGTCTAAAAGAACACATAGATAAACTACGCCGTGTCTTTGACAGACTCAGGGAAACAAATCTAAAGGCCACTCTAGATAAAAGTGAATTTCTACGTAAGGAAGTACTCTACCTTGGACACCAGATCACCAAAGATGGCCTTAAACCAAACGATGATAAAATTAAGGCTGTCCTTGATTTTCCCTTGCCACAAACACAGACTGAAATTAGAAGCTTCATAGGTTTCGTTGGCTATTATAGGAAATTTATTAAAGATTTCTCTAAAATCACTCAGCCTCTAACTGATTGTCTTAAGAAAGGTAGGAAGGTCATAATTACGAACGAATTTAGAACGGCATTTGAAAAATGCAAAGAACTATTGGTCAACGCCCCATTGCTCCAATACCCTGACTTTTCAAGGCCCTTCGTGCTTACCACGGATGCATCAAACTTCGCGATAGGTGCTGTGTTATCACAGGGCCCAATAGGAAGCGATAAACCCATAGCTTACGCTAGTCGTGCGTTGAACAAGGCTGAAACGAGATACAGCACTATAGAAAAGGAGCTACTCGCAATTGTATGGGCCACCAAATATTTTCGCCCGTATCTCTATGGTCAGAAATTCACCATATATACGGACCATAGACCATTGGTTTGGTTAAGATCAATCAACGAACCAAACAGCAAATTAACAAAGTGGAAATTGCGTTTAGAAGAGTTTGATTACGACATAGTGTATAAAAGTGGTAAACAAAATACGAACGCCGATGCACTGTCACGTATCAAGCTAAACGTTTTAGGAGATTCTGATGACGATGACGCGTCAATGCAAGTGAATATTGACCATGACGAGCAAAGGGTACAAGATTACATGCGAGAACTTGTAGAGAATATTAGCAATTTAGGACGGCCCCCAGACCCAACAGACAGCCCCCCTCATAGATCGAGCCCTATACGTGCTGACACTCCTATCCTGATCTCAGATGACAATAGCCGTACAGAGAGCGTACATTCAGGAATCTCAAGAGTTTCATATCCGATACCCCCCTCTTCATGTTCGGAAACCTTGACAGCCTCAAACTCTGGCACTATGACAGCACACTCTGCAAAGGAAGTTGACGTTGACGGCATACCTATACTTAGAGAAGCAATTGATACTAAACCAAACCAAATCTTGATCTTCTTTTGGAACCGTAACGACATGACAGTTAAAGATCTTAGTAGAGCAAAACAAAAGGTATTAGAGGTTCATCTACCGATAAATAGACCCGATTTGGTGAAGCAATTTTTAAAAGAGTACATAAGACCTAAAATTAAGCATTTTATCTACTTTGAGCATGAGACTCACCGTAAAGAATTCACAGAAGGAGTCATATCGCTATTCCGGAAGGGCACCGTAAGGTTCTTTGAATGCACCGAGCGAGTAATTTTTGTCGAAGATGAGAATGAGCAACGCGCTATTGTCATCAAGTACCATGAGGGTAAAACTTGTCATCGAGGCGTCAAAGAAACTTTGATGCATTTAAAACGAACATTCTTCTGGAATAATATGGACTTGACTGTAGCTAGTATTATCAATGCCTGTGAAATTTGTAAAAGGATGAAGTACGATCGAAAACCAATAAAACCACAACTACAACTTACTCAGACTCAGACAAAACCATTCCAAGAACTTTTCATCGATCTGTTTAGTATTGAAGGAACCTACTTCTTAACAATAGTAGACGCATTTAGCAAGTTAGGACAAGCTATGAAAATCCCTAATCGTTCCACACCAGAAGTAGTCAGAGCTCTTATAAAATATTTTTCAATCTACGGAGTCCCTAAAAAAATCAATGCAGACCCTGGTGCGGAATTTAATAATGCCCTTTTGAAAGAAATGTTGACATTCCACAAAATAGAGATACATATTGGCACACCTCATAACCCCAACTCGATGGGTATAGTAGAGCGTTTTCACTCTACTATCCTAGAAATCTATAGGATTGCTAAATACGAACATAAACTCACTGACGCTGCGTCCGTTATGACTTATGCCATTATGTCATATAATCAAACAATTCACTCCACAACTGGACTAACTCCGTTTGAGGTAGCATTTGGTCACACGGACGCAAATGAAGCCTTCGAAGTTGATTTTGACAGACAGTACACACAAAATCTAGTAAGGGATCACGTTAAAAGAACTCGGTATTTGTATAAGTACCTCACCGATAAAATGACTGAGAAAAAGACGAAGATCAGGGAAAATCGCGGAGGGGAAACTGACTTTAATGTAAAAGAAGGAGACACTGTGTTTGTTAAGGGTGTTAACACTAGACGTAGCAAAGACAGTCCGCGATATCAGAAGGCTAAAGTTACAAAGGATATGGTTAGAAATACAGTGCCAGTAGTTATACGTGGAAGAGACACTAAGATACCCATTAAAGACGTTAAACGCCCTTCACAGATTCATCCTCCCTCTGCTGATGCAAACCCTGAAGATCCAGGCCCTTCAACTTCAGCAAATTGAAGGAGACCACGGCGTCCTACCAATTAAAGAAGGTCCCGCAGTGGTTAGCTACGATAAATGGACTATAGTTAAGATCTTAGATATAAACCTACTATATAATGATTTAGAGTTTAACATGAATAGATATACAAACCTAAATAAACACATCTTAAATTACTACGGTAAAATGGGATTAAACTCGGAGTTAACGAACGTGAAGCTCCAAGTTGACCACGTTAAAAATATAACAGTAGATAAGTTATCGCAATTAGTTCCCTTGCGTAGAGTAAAACGTGGAATTTTAAATCCTTTAGGATCAATAATTAAGTTAATAACTGGCAACCTTGACAACGACGATGCCATTAGATATGATAAGTTAATTACTAGCATAAAATCCCGACAAGACGCGTTCACCAAACGATTCACCTTGGTTACTGAAGTAATCAAGTCCTTTGTTAATATTACAAACTCTACAAGAGAGAATTTTATCCAACTAGACACAGAAATATGGGAAATCAGAAAACAACTCAATAATACCAAAACTTCCCAATTGGTTAATAAAGTCATCAGCACCTATAACTTATTTTTACATAATTTTCTTCTGCTCTACATCAGGTTTGACGAAATTGAAACGGCTGTAGCGTTGGGTCGGTTGAGAACATTACACCAAAGTGTGATAGATAGGGATGAACTGTTAGAAATACTAAGAGCTATAGAAACTAGAGATAAGTTAGTGTATCCAGTTAGTGATAGAAATTTAGTAAAAATAGAGCAGTGCATGGAGTTAAAAGCTTATGTAAAGGATAATAAGATAATGTTTCTGTTGGAAGTCCCAGTCATTAGAAAGGAAGTTTTTACCTATTACAGAGTGTTACCCTTACCCAGTATAAATTCCCGAAATCAAACAACCCTTGTCGTACCTGATCATCCCTTTGTCCTAGTGAAAGGGTTGAAAACCTTACCAGTTGCTCAGCCGTGCAAAGAGATAGATGAGAACTACTTTCTTTGTCAAGAAGATGAAATACTTACCCTGACTGAAGACAGATGTGTAGCAGAGCTGATGAGATTCAGTACGAACACCAGTTCCTGTCATTTGGTTCCTGTAGAAATTCTTCGTCTAAAAATAGAAAGCCTTCACGAAAATCAATGGCTGATATTCACAAGAAAACGTCAGACCCTATCAAAATTTTGTGAAACCGAAATAACCCGTCAAAGCATCCTTGGGACTTATATACTTACCATAGATGATAAGTGTGAAGTGAAGATTGAAGAAAGGGTCTTGAAACAACGTCAGATAAAAGGCAAGGACGTCCAAATACCAAAGTTACCGATCATAAATCTCCCAGAGATCGGAATCGAGATGACAGTTCCTGAAAGAAAACCGCTTAACCTGGATGGAGTGAGCCTGGGGGACCTCAGGCTCCTACAGTTTGCATTGCGCCAAAGTGAAAGTGAAATAGTGGAAAAGGGCAATGAAAGTGTGATTAATATACGAAGCATAAGTGTCGGAACAGTGTTACTCTATATTTTCATAATTTTAAGCTTTTGCATTCTCTTTAGCATTAAATATTATAAGAAATTAAATTGTATTCAAAATCATCAGATTCAGGCTGAAGATCAACCCCCACCTGATGATTTTGAACTTATGAGGGGAGGAGTTATACACCAGCAACCAGCTCTGCGTCACGTTAATGTGCACCCTTAGCAAATCTCACTAACGTGAGAGTAACTTTCCGTTAACGCTGCATTTTGCGAATGGTATAACTCCATAGGACCAGGAGTCAGTTCTGACATCGACTCCGAGCAGTGAGCTCGCCTAGCTCTAAGCGTAGAAATAGAATATTAGAATATTATAAACCAGTTTTCATTCTTTTTAAAAAGTGTTTCCCGCCGCCGCCCAACTTATCTATCTACAAACATATTTACAAATATGAAACCTAGTAAAACACTTACTAGGATTTTTTTTTTATAATTTGTAATTTTTTTGCTTGGAATACAATTTGATCATTAGTATCTGCTCCAAAAGTGTGCTAAAACATATACATACGCCAAGTGGTAAATTTTTTTTTTCAAAATGACGAATCATTTCATGCAGTTCATCCCTAACTTCTACGGTTCTGAAACGGCATCGTAAAATACACGATACTAGGTTTTCAAATTGTACAGCCGCGTCGGATAAAGACAAAAAAAGAGGCTAAATTTGAAAAGCGTGATGTCGTTCTGCATTTTTTTAGTGTGGTATGGTGGGTCTATTAGGGTATTGCTAATTCAAATTTGCAACTTCGAAAAACCTGTGGAAACTGAGAAAATAGAGAAAAACTTCGAAATTTTGGGAATTTTTTCACTCAATCCTCTCCAGGACCAAAACTATGCATTTTTTGAGAACAATGTCTTATACATTTATAAATTGTATTAAATTACCTACAATTTGAACTCAATTGCAGCTCTATTGACTACATAAGAGCAAAGATAATATGGTCCTTCGAAGATGACCAATTTTTCTCGAAAATTGAAATTTTGAGGTTTTTCAGGCAAAACTAATTGCACTACGAAGAAAAGTTACTTGATTCTTCAAGTGAAATTTGTTTGACCCCTCCACGGTTATGAAAGTGCTCCAGGAGAAAATGTTGACGAATGATCGAAACAAAAACGTCTTATTCCACATCTCTGCTCTTCATTATCTCTCGAAGGAATTGAAACGAAGACAGTGACGGAATGGCGTTAGAGAAAACCAAGAGCTACGCCCATGTGATCGTATTGGGAGAGAACGTAGACCTGCTTGTTCTCCTCTGTGGGTTGATGGTGGGTTTAGTTCTAACATCCAGAACTTACACCTTCAGAAACGTCGACTCGTAGGGTCAACTTCAAAAGAGGCAAGACATAGTAGACCTGGCTAACAACTTCCTCCAAACAGATACAACGCATGAAAATATTGCGGAAGCTGACGAAAAGTGTCTGGTGGCTCTTTACGGAGGCGTTGCAGGTACTCAGACACTGCACGATCTGAGGTTCCAGTTGTTTGTAAAGACTGCAAAAAGTGCAAAAGTGAATCTGGTACGCTTGCCCCCTACTCCTCTTTCCATGCGTTTCACACCTACCATCAAGTGCAAAAGTAGCTGGGGGTAGAAAAGGATACTACTGAGTGGGGTTGGGAAATCAGCTACTGTGGCCTAATCCCGAACACAACAAACAAAGAACCAGCTCCTGCACAGCTTCTAAAAATAATAGCCTGCAAATTCAAAAAGGACGTAGGGGGGCATGTAGTTGTTTAAAAGCTGGGCTGTAATGCTCGGCTCTTTGTTTGAATTGCGGAGGAAAATCGTTTAATAACGTCGCGTTCATTCTGTTAACGAAAACAGCGATGATTCAGAGGAAGATGAAAAAGACTTCTTCCTCTGAATGATGAAGAAGGGCACGAAGAGGACAAAGAACTCAAGCGCCTACTTTTTCATCTTCCTCAAAATAAAAACCATCCTGATGAAAGGGAATCCCAACCAAAGAAAAAAACAACGATTGTTCTTAGTCAAACAGCTCATAATCAATCGCCGAAATTCGGTTAGTCAACATTGATTTTACGTTTTGTCTAGAACTTAGATTCCAAATCAAATTTAGAGCAACCACCACTATTTATAATATTCCTGTCTAATTTACAATAACCCAATATATATTTAGTCTTTTGTCTCAAAACTCATTTTACTTTCTTTTCGTTTTTTTGGAGATTGTAAGTGAACTGCTGGTCTCACAGACTTCGTTTTTGGCTCTTATAAAAGGTTATTAAATTACTACAAAGTGTTCTCAGTAACTTTTCTTCGTAGGATAAGTGGTTTTTCATATATTTCGCAAAATAAGTAAAACTTAAAAATTTTAATGTTTCGGAAAATATTAGGTCATCTTAGAAAAGCCAAAGCTTGGCTCCCATCGTGTCAATAAAGCTGCGATTGGGCTCACCTTGTATGTAATTTAATACAGTTTTTAAGTTTTGAAAACATTGTTTGCAAAAAATGTATAGTTTTGGTCCTGGACAGTAAATAGTGAAAAAAGTCCCCATATTTCGAAGTTTTTCTCGATTTTCTCAGTTTCCACAGGTTTTTCGAAATTGCAAATTTGAATTCACACTACCCTAACAGACCTATACAACATACCAAAAATGCAGAATTACATCACGCTTTGCAAATTTAATGTCTTAATCCGACGGCCTATATTGTAATGATGCAAATTACCGCTTCGTCGTTGCGTTATTCCCTTCGTTTTCTAAGTGGTTACAAATACGAAAGATTTTACAAATTATTGAAGACGCGGTAATAACACGATAAATTTACAGTTAATCTAGGACATTTTCTAAATCACAATCTGGCAACACTGCATTCATCTGTCATAAAGCCGTTCGTTTGGTTTGGTGTATAGATGGGTGTCGAGTTTCTGTAAAAAATCCTATTTCATTGGGTTTTTCTAGCGATCGTATTTAAGTATTTATCACCCGTCATCTTAAAATGGTATAACTACGTACGCGAACAACAAATTAAGTGTGGTGATTGTATATTAACTGTTTTGTAGTTGTAAACAAAACCAAAATGTCCGTGCCTGCTGGAGGTCTCAGCAAGTTGAAGAAGAAACACATTCGAGTGAAACATCAAAAAGTGAAATTGTTCCGTGCTAATGAACCGTTACTGTCTGTTTTTATGTGGGGTGTGAATCACACGGTAAATATTACTTCAATTTTGCATTAATTAGCAAACCGTGTCGTGAACCCGCCAGGTTTTAATCCTATTTAAAATATTGTAACTCGTCTTTTGCAACCGTTGTGTCATTGTTGTGGTCTTGTCTGTTTACATTTTTATTTAGCAGCGCTATCGACACAATCGATATTGGAATTAGGTATTTCTGACCAGATTCTTTGATGTATTTCTGGCACCAATTCAAATCATAATACCTAACATACTAACACCTTGACATTGGATATATAAATTAGTCACAATATGAATATCATAGTCTGTAATTGTTGACATACCATAGTATAAGTCTATAATTTATTTAATTTAGGGTACAGTAGTGTGCAAAAGTGCATCAGTACATGACCCAAGTTTTTTGTAATTATGTAAAATTCTGTAATACCATTGTGCTTTGAATGGACCTTAATTGGTCATTATTGTAAGAGGCATAGTATTTGGGAATCAGATCGCAATCTAGGAACAACCTTCCTCATAGGTTTTGGATCTTTTTATTAAGCTTTTGACATACTATTTTATATTTTTCTTGTCTTCTGTTTTTTGATAATGTTCATTATACATTTTGCTAGCTGTGGGCAAAAATTGACTGTGATTCGATTCCAACATAATTTGCTTCTTAAATAACTAGTTACCATCACATTGTTAATATAGCAGATACTGTAATGACCCTGTCCAAATATGAACCTGCTAGTCATCATAATTTCACATTGTTGAAGAGCCTAACATATAAAGATTTTAAGGTAACTATGTTACTAAAGCTTTAGGGGGTTGTTAGTGGGTAGTGTCTTGTGTCTGTGTATATTTTATATACAATACCTTATGTATGTATGCATATAAATATAGGGCTGTGAGGCCCCAATAACTAGTACAGCTGGCTGTACTGGCATGTGTAAAAACAATTCCCCCCTCCCTCCTCCATTCCGAAGGGAAAAAAAACATGCAAGCAAGGCATAAAGTTATTATACTTTGTATTGAGTTGACACTTAATATAACTAAAGATATTGTAAATGATATCAAGTGTGAAAAGCAGGGAACTTAGTACTTAATAAAAGTTTGATATATAACAAGCAGTGCCCTAAACTTGAATTGGAAATTGATTTGAAATGGAGTTTTTTATAAGGCATTTTAATAAAAAACCTTTAGGAGATATAACAACAAAATAACTAAATTCATGCCATAATCGTCAATTAAAATTGCTATAGTAATGGAGTTGAAGTACTGGTACTATATTTTTCATAGTATTTGAAAAAAATAACCAGTAATTATAAATATCCAAATTAGTTTCTTAAAATAGTCTACTTTTTTTTAATACCTTTTTTTAACAATGCTAATTGTAATTTTGTTTCACAAATTGCTATCCACTTTTGCACACTACTGTACCCATGGCTGATGGGGCCATAATCAAGTGTAATTTTTCCTTTCAGATAAATGAGCTAAGTCATGTCTCCATACCAGTCATGCTGCTGCCTGATGACTTCAGGGCTTATTCGAAGCTCAAAGTTGACAACCATTTATTTAACAAGTAAGATAGCTAACAACCATTACTGATAAAAATTTTTAGGCATATAACAAACTGTTCTTTGACTGATAAACATGACTAAACCCCTGAAGATGAAATTTTAAAAGTGGAATTAAGTCCTAGGCTGTTAGTAGAAGAGTGTGAAAAGAAGGATTTCTTGATAAAAAATGGTCTAAAAGTATTCATAATTAGAAAGCAGAGGTGTTTTTTTATGTATCTAAAGTTCATGCATACAAAGTTGAGGACTATCTTACTAATAAGTTTTGATGTTTGATAGGTACTCCTTCAAGTAAAAGCGATCATGATTAGACATACACATAAAAAGAAAAACAGACAGACTACTTTCAACAAAATAAATAATACATCAGGAGTATTGCAGAAACATGTGAGACTGACCTAATGGTGTAGTGGTTAGCACTCCTGCCTGTTAGGCCAAGGATCGTGGCATGGCTTTGATTCCCACATTCGTCTGAAATGTGGGAATCGACAATCAAACATTGGTGTGAAAAACAGTTTGTTTGCTCTCTGTTTAGGCGTCTAATGTATCTAAACATGTATTCACATATATATATTTATTTATCAGTTTCTATGAGATCAAATAGCAATTTTAAAACAATGCCTTCCCACCATCTAATGGTTTTATAGTGCAATTTGTTTGATGATTAATTTCTTGACTTAGATTCATTAGTCTAATAATTCTGATGTTTCTAACTGGAGTTTGAATCTACAGATTATGCTGATTGTTTAACAATGAATTTTCCTTTTCAATGTATGAAATGGAAATATAATTTAATGCATAATTTTGTTTTTTTAGGATTCCATAACTCAAAAACAAAAAGGAACCCTTATGGGATCACTTCATTGTCTGTCTATTTGTCATGCATGACCCTTTTTCTCAGGAACGCGTGGAGGTATCAAGTTGAAATTAATATTGTATACTTAGGTTTATGGTTCCATGGAGCTATGAAAAAATTAAGCTTCTTATTCAACACAATCAAAAAAATATGGCCATTGCCATGACTCAAGTAAATAAAAACCTATAGGGTACTTCCAATTGACCTACATCATGAAATCTGGCAAGAAGCAAGGTCTCCAGTATAAGTAAAGGAAAATTTCCAAAAAGCCATAATTTGTTGTTTTATCACAAAAATATTTTTTTTTACGAAAACACATTTGCAGTTGAAAAATTGACCATGACTTATATAGATGAATGGGAGAACATTAAAGTTAACTTTGTCCTTTAACATGTTTTTTTTTCTAAACACACAACACCAATATACAGGGCGTCCTTGGAAGTGTGGATGAAATTTAACAGGGGCATGGCAGAGGTCATTTCCAAACTTTTTAACCCTATGAATGTGTGTCCTATTTTTGACGGTTCATAAGTTATGTTTTTTTTTGTTTTTTCATAATATTGCATAGTGTAGAAACATAAAAAAAAACCATCAATGCTATCAGTTTTTTTTTCAATAAGTTGTAGAATGATTTACATTTCTTGAAGTAGTACTCTTATGCACTTATCAAAGATCTGTTATATAAGATTTGAAAAAGTAATATTTTACTCAGTTTTCAACAATTCTCACGAAAACAAATGTACTAGTGAAAGTTGACCGTGTATTACAAAAAGTTTGCTATTTTATACAAATTCTTTCGAGATATGAATCACTGGGTTATTGTCATAATTTTAAGTCATGAAATTTTTAAACACAGACGGCATGTTTTCTTCAATCTTCCTATAATTTTTTTATTTACTTGCCCGTGAAACAACTTACTTTGATTTCTATACTATCGGTAAGTTATCTGAGTATGTTTTTTTTGAAATCTTATGTTGTTTGAACCATTAGCTAGGAACTAGGAAAGAGTATTCAAATTGTATGGGAGCTGCCTTTTCTAGTGTTATCCTAGACATACCACTGATGGAATATTATAGCCGCTAGCAAGAATTGTCGATTGCCTTAATTTAATAAAAATAAAATCAGCCCCATTTTGAAGAAAAAGTATTTTGTAACCGTTTTTTTGTATTAAAGGTACCAGTTTTAAACTTTTCCCAGACATACTGCATATGGTCTAAGTTTTATGAGTGTTGTCGATGATAAAAATTTGAAAAACATTCTTAGCATCATTTTTGAGAAAAAAAAATAATGTTACATCTATCCATGCCCAATGCCCATGGTTCAAACTTGAGATAAAAAAAAGATTTCTTGATTTAATACTAATTAATCATACTGGTACTAAGATAACTTAACAATAGTCGAGGATTTAAAATAAATATTTTCTCAAGCAAGTAAATTTAAAAAAATATTGAGAAGATTGAAGAAAACATGCCCTCTTTGTTTAAAAAATTCATTACCCACTCGATTCATATCTCTAAAGAATTTGTATAAAATGAACAAATTGTAATACCTGGTCAATTTTCAGTAGTATGTTTTTTTAGTGAGAATCACTTTAAAACTGAGTAAAAATTTTGTAAGACTGAAGTCTGAAGAATAAAATAATACACAGACTTCAGTCTTACAAAATTTCCCAGGGACATAATGTATTGCCTGGTGCGGTTTTTTTTACTTTTACGTAATACTAGCTTTCGCGTGGGCATCGTTTTTATTGACTGTTTTTGAGGGTAAGTGGTGCGCGAGCTACAGTTCCCTCAGGAAATATATCGGGTTATTTTGCTTAGCAGTCTATGTAAGTGACGATGATGCCGAAGATGGAAGCGGGCTTACCAAGATTCCCCAACGCAATGGAGAAACCCCCTTAACTATTTTTATGCAACAAATCACTTCAATCCGTTGCTCCGTTGCTACGCCGACGTGCGTGAGCCTGGAAATAAGTTTTCTCCAGATCTGTCGAGAACTATCTCAGGCTATGTTGATTAGTAGTCTATGTCATTTCCAACCCCCTTATCCATCTCTGTCTAAAAAAATCACAACAATCCTTTGCGATGTTAAAGAAATCAACCAAAAAAGAGTATCTTTTCAGTTCTCTCAGGAACTGGACTATGCTACTTTCACGGAATAAAAAGTAGCCTATGTCCTTCCCCATGGTACAGGCTACTTGCATGCCAAATTTCGTCAAGATTGAGTGAGGTAGAGGTCTTGAAGCATGGAGAGTTAACAAACAAACATATTTTCATATTTTACAATATTACAAGTAAGGATTTATTCCTGTATATTTTGATCTGCAAAAATGGCTGAATTTCGCGCTATCTATTGAAACTTGAATAATATGTATATCCCAACAAAACATAAATGTGAATGTGGGCCAAGTTTGATAAAAAAAATTAACAGAGATCTAAATGGGTAGGTGTCAAGTTCTATAGTGGTTTCTTAAATCATAGCTAGGGCACTTCAAATTGAAATATTTATTAGATATTATTAGAGAACTAGCTGTCCAGGCGAACTTACTACACTACACTACACTACACTACCGCTACCACTATACTACCACTACCACTACACTACACTACTTTTTATATTGCAGAAACTTTTAGGTAATTTTTTACACCTTGGGTTACCTTATTTGAGTTTTAGTAAGGATCCCTAAATTTTTGAAAATATAATATAGCCTATAGCAACCACGGATAGTGTAGCTTCCCAACGGTGCAAGATTTTTTCAAATCGGTCCAGTAGTTTCGGAGCCTATTCAAGACAAACAAACAATCAAATCTTTCCTCTTTATTATATTAGTGTCGGTGGCTCAGCCGGTAACGACTCGGTTCTTCTAACCAGAGGTACCGGGTTCAAATCTGGACGGCCAATGTACCAATGAGTTTTTCAAAACTTACGTACATACTTACCGATTGCTTTAACGGTGAAGGAAAACATCGTGAGGAAACCTGCACACGCCTGCGAAGAAACTCGAAGGTTGTGTGTGAAGTTGACCAACCCGCACTGGGCCCGCGTGGTCGACTAAGGCCTGATCGCCCTAATTCAGGGTAGGCTCGAGCCCCTCGGTGGGGACGTATATGAGCTGATATGATGATATTAGTGTAGATGTGAAACGGTTTTCAGTTGTTTTAAAGATTTTTTTAGTGTTCTGTGCTACTAATGGTGGGTGGGCAAGTTTTCGCTATCCAGTTATATTCTAAATTGGCGTTTATTTTAAAAAAATAACACCACTAAGTAACACAGAACATAACAAATTTTCTTAAAAAATGGTCTGTATGGTAGAAAATCAGTACTAGGACTGTATTGTGGGTCAATATGACCCGGATTTTAAACAGTGTTTAATTCTTATTATTTCAATAAATTTTTGGGAATGATATATTAAATCAGTTTAAGTGATGTTAATATTACTATATTTTGATGGAAAATAATAAAAATTCATTCGATATAATGGGACTTGTTGTGTATTTACTAAAGGTCTATGAAATCTATAACAAAATATTTAACTTTTCTAATCTTACTAATAAACAAACAAAATTATAACTTTTTAACATTTTTTGTAACTTTTTGTAATACCTAATGTAAATTTATAAGAAACTTAACACTAAATTTGACTGAAATTTTAAAACTAATCACTGTTAACATCTACACTTGCACTTGTTATTGGCACAAAAAGGTTACATCGAATGTATGGTTGGGTCACATTTACCCATTTGACTTTTGATTGCGTCTAACTCCCTGTGCAGGCGCACGCCGACTGCGCTGATAATAGAAACGAAAGGGGCGAGGTATTAAGTATTAACTACGGCTGCTGAGAAGCACGGCAACTTCATAAATAAATAAATTGTTTTATTCACTTCAAGAAGTCTTATCTTATCATATAAGTTTCTTAAACTATTTAGGAACATCTGGGTGTACAGACCCTAGTATCTGTACTAAGCAGAGCCTGTGTTACATAAACTAGTCCTTTCCAAACAAAATAACTTATTTATTATTACACTTGCTGTTGACAATAAGACTTGTGCGTTATCTATCAGCGTAATATAATAATAATACATATAAAATAATATATAATATATTTTTTAAGTATTGTAACAAAAATTCAATAAACAGTTTACAAACAAAAAGAGAAGAGAAATAATCAAATTAACCAAGTATAGATAATGCTAAGTAAATTAATGGTTTGTGTGTGAGTGTGTGTGTGTGTGTGAGAGAGAGAGAGAGAGAGAGAGAGAGTGTGTTACTGTATCTATTTCTGTTTATTAAATAGGTTTTCTGTGTCTTGGTAGTCCAGTCCTAGCAGCCATTCTTTAAAAATACCCGCATTTCAAAATGTCGCAGGTCATTATGACCCAATCTAACAGACGGCGGGTTGATAAAACTTTTGTACGGAACTACAACTTTATACGATCTGTTGCATCGTGTCGTTGATTATTCTAGAAAAAATCGGAATAAGGCACTTTCCATACAAATCTAGGGTCTGTATTTTTTCTATAAAATTGCTCTAACAATTGTTATGAAATGTTGTTAGTTACTAGAACTTAATAAGGCCTACTACACTGAAGTAGTTCCCTTCTATAAAAAATAATCGAAGCTTAATAGATATTATCTTAAGATAAATACAGCATGATTAAAAGAGTTTTAACCGCCTGCGTGGCGTAATGGTTAGTCCATTCGCTTCACACCGGTCGCGGGTTCGATTCCCGGCGAGGTCAACTTTATAAGACTCGGTTTGGTTGGTGGCAGGGCATGTTCATAGCCCGCCTGGCTACCATCTTATCTGTATGTTGCCGCCAAACATTTTTATTTTATTGGAGTTTACTCCTTAAGAATCGATTTTCATATAAGGCGCCCGTTATGAAAAAAAATATGAGGAGTAAAATCTGTTGATCGAAGGACCGTGTCACGTTTTTTGAAATACCTATGTTTTTTTGAAGTATTTTTGGAGTTTACTCCTTAAGAATTGATTTTCATAATATATAATGTGTGTAATTTGTCTGTATTGTGTGTGTAATGTGTGTAATTTGTCTGTAATGTGTGTTATGTGTGTGTGATTTGTGTGTTATGTGTATGTAATGTGTGTGTAAATTGTGTGTAATTGAAGAATTGAAAAATGTGGTCGCAATTTTGAACTTTTTAGTTACTGGACCGCTTGCTTCGAAAATTTGAGGGTCCCAGAGGTCCTTTTTCACGAATCCGTTGCCAGAATTGAAGAAAAGTGGCCGCCATTTTGAACTTTTTAGCTTCCAAAATCTATATCTGAGTGTTCCTGAAGTCCCTTATAACGAATACGTTGTCAGAATTGACGAAAGTGGCCGCCATTTTGATTTTTTTACTTACTGGACAGATTGCTTCCAAAATCTATATCTGAGGGTCCCGGAGGTCCCTAATCACGAATCCGTTTTCAGAATTGAAAAAATTCGCCGCCATCCCCCAACACATTTATAATCGTTAGTAAGGAGTAAACTCCAGTCGTGCGTCGGAGCTGACATACACACTTTTTTTATCGTATAGGTAAATAGCACGGTTAATTGTGCCGCACGATAAGAGAGACCATAGGTTTTAACTCTGTAAATACACGGTTTTTCCCAGGCTGATTTTAGTGAGCGCTCTTACCTGCTAGACGTGGGTTCGGTCCCTTCCCAGGGTGAACATTCGTGTGGGTTGGTTTGCTCTGTGTTAGTAACTATTTAGTAATCTGTGTCTGTGTCTGTTTAACGATACAGTGTGCTTTTTACCCGACTGCGTCAGAAGAAGGGATATTTTTCGAGTGTCTGTATGTATGTATGTATATTTTTTTGGCATGCTTTTTAGCATAAACGGCTTGATGGATTTTGGAGTGCGAGGTGTCGATAGTGACATACGATACATTTTTACCCCTTTGGCCAAAAATGAAGGTGTTATGTTTTTATGCAGTCGGGTTTTTAATTTTTTATTGATTTATTTGCTGAAAAGCGGCAAATGGTAGAGTAGATGTTAATCAGGAAACTGAACAACTTGCCCCAGGGAGCCTATATATATAGCATAGCACAGTCTGGAGAATCTATACAGTCGTCCAACGGAGACGTCTAGGTTTTGGGGGCGGGTGATGGGCAACATTGTGGAGTCCGAGGACGCGGGAAGCCGCTGAATGCAGAACAGGACCGGTCTTGTGAAAATCCTTGGGGGAGGCCTTTGTCTAGCAGTGGACGTCTTTCGGCTGATATGATGCTGTTCACCTACCGAAATCAAGTACGAGGAAATAATGAGCATTCGTGCGTGCGATAGTTAATTAATCCTACATTTTTATATCAACTCCATACAAATTCTCAAAAAAATATATCTACGTGAACCGTTTCCACTTCATTATCTTTTTAGCCAAAAGACGTCCATTGCTGGACAAGGGCCTCCCCGAAGGTTTTACACAACGACTGGTCCTACGCTGCCCGCATTCAGCGTCTTCCCGCGACCTCCATAATGTTCAAAATCCACGTTACGTCTTCCAGAGCGCGGTCGCCAATCTAAAACTTTACTACCCCATTTCTACTTAGCATTCACTAGATCTTCCAAAGCGAACCTAAGCAACAAAACCGGCCAAGTGCGACTCGGGGTCACACAAACAGGGTTCCGTACCAAAACTTTATACCAACAGAACAAGACCTCACAGTAAATACTTTGCTCTAGGTAATAAGGGGTCTACTTATTCTGGACTCATGAAATTGTATTTTTCCTGTGCGAATGGAAAAAAAAATGATTTTCCTGTAACCTATGCATTCAATCTCATATACCTTCTGTGCTTTTTTCAAGATTTTAGGACCAGTAGTTTCGGAATTAAGGAGGGGGGGGGGGGAATGGTCAATTTTCGCCTATTTGTTTAAATAACTTCAAAACTATTTATTTATCCTAAAATTATTAAAAAAAAACGGTCAAATGCGAGTCAGAACCACGCACAAAGGGTTCCATACCATCATACTAGATGGCGCTAGTTGAATGTTTAAAAAAAACACGTTAATAGCTCCCTTATTTTTTAATTTTTTTCAAGTTTTAGTATTTGTTGTTATAGCGGCAACAGAAATACATCTGTGAAAATTTCAACTGTCTAGCTATCACGGGTTATGAAATACAGCCTGGTGACAGACAGACAGAGGGACAAACAGCGAAGTCATAGTAAAAGGGTCCCGTTTTTACCCTTTGGGTACGGAACCCTAAAATATATTTAAGATTCTCAAAAGAAGCCTTTTCATTTGATATGTCACATACCATATTTTGAAAAACTAATTTACCCCCCTAAAGTGCCCCCTTGTTTAAAAACGTCTGTCTTTGGGTCACCGACTTACATATGTGTACCAAATTTCAACTCAGTCGGTCTAGTAGTTTCCGAGAAAATTGCCTGTGACAAACGGACGGACCGACAGACACACGAGTGATCATATAAGGGTTTCGTTTTTACCTTTTGAGGTACGGAACCATAAAAACACTTAAAATCAAATGAAAATGTCTATGAAAGCCGATTTTCAGTCCACTGTGTGGCGGTGGTACACGTTTTCTACCAGAAAATATAAAATTGCTACCACAATCACAGATAAGATACTAGTTTCCACAACCTTCAGCTATATTCAAAATGAAAACACATTGTTATATTGCAGCTAAATACGTAGTCGATCTATGAGAATATCGAAAAATGCTGTAGATCTACGGTTAGTACTAATATATATACTGTGTCTACGGGATGAGGTGAGGTCATTCCACACCTTGAGGATCTTTTGAAGGACTTGACCTTTCTCAAAGAAAATATTAAATAGATAAACTATAAATAATACATCAGTAAAAATGTTTACAAATTATTCTTCGTTATTCTTTTCAGAGAAAATATGCCATCTCATTTCAAGGTGAAGGAATACTGTCCATTAGTATTCAGGAATCTACGAGAGAGGTTCGGAATCGACGATTTGGATTATAAGGAATCACTCACAAGGTCAGCTATTTGATATCTCATATCTTAGCGTTAAGTAATCTTATCAACTTGTGCTGCAACGCTCGGCACGTGTGATCGCTGAGAAAATGTACTTATCTTTTATTATTGTATTTATTTATTTTAAATTTATCTGCAAAAAGTATTTATTCATGTATTTTTTATTGCTCCCTCAAAATTTGTGGTCTGGCATGCCTGCTCGCCGCTCGCCTAGGTTTAGAAAGCCAGATAACTACTTGTGCCCGAGAGCTCCGAAGAGGTTTATCAGTAAGCTGAGGCGGTCTGCGACGGCGCCTACAGAGGTGGGCCGCCCCAAAGACCACCAAGACAGCCTGTTCCACGATGCAAGCGAGTTCGTTAAAAGCGGACTAACAATAAAGCGACTGAGGTCAGAGGAGTTTTACTTAAGGCGGCTGTTTTATTATTCAGTTTTTCATGAAATAACAAATATTTAGTGCGCCTTTGATTTGACACGCGGTCATAAGCATTCTCCACAGATACACCAGGCTGTTATGTGAATTGCTGTACATGTTTTGTCTAACTGCTTGGAAGTGATCCAGGTTCACGATGTAACACCTGATTCTAGCCCCAAAGAGTTTAGAACACAACAAGTTTTCTTTTGGTTTTTATTGTTTGTTTTCGTTTTGGATTCTCTTGTGTGTTCATTTATCCTGTTTGTTTTAGATTACACCTGCTTTTATCTTTCATATACTGGTTTTTCCCCTCCCTGATTTGTCTAGATATCGAGATATACAAGGACTATTTCATCGCCTTGATTAGACGACCGTGACTTTTAATTGAGATCCTTAACCTCTTCATTGCCAATTCTACATTTGAATGTCAACTTGAGTTTGTGTGCCATCTTTTTTTTTACCAACATCAAACACTAAACAAGACACGACATGCTAATGCGCACGCTGAGCTGTTATAAAATCGTGCACTTTCCTCACCGTAAGTAAGTATTAATTGGTAATGCGTTGAAAAGTGAATCACTATGAATCATTCACATCTCACTGAGCAAATTATGATTTACCGTGTAAGTATAATGGATGAAGTGAATATTTTAGGAGGGGTATTAAAGGAGTTCGCTATACAAGTTTCAGAAAATTAGAACTTATAATGATTAAATCCCGAAAAATAGAAGCCACGAATAATTTAACAATCTGAATCTAAATTACTGTGTATACAGAAATCTTTACATCAACCAATTGTGCTGTGTTAGAATCTTTACATCAGTAGCGCGGTGTTAGAAATCTTTACATCAACCAGTAGCGCGGTGTTAGAAATCTTTACATCAACCAGTTGCGCGGTGTTTGAATCTTTACATCAACTAGTTGCGCGGTGTCAGAAATCTTTACATCAACCAGTTGCACGGTCACAGTCTCGGAATCTTTACATCAACCAGTTGAACGGTTTTAGAAATATTTACAACAACCAGTTGCGCGGTGTCGACGACCTAGGAAGGAAGTCGTAGGAAGCCGCTGAATGCGGGCAGCGCAGGACCTGTCGTTGTGGAAATCATTGGGGGAGGCCTTTGTCTAGCAGTAGACGTCCTTCGGCTGATATGACGATTTAACCGCCTCCGTGGCGTAATGTTAAGTCCATTAGCTTCACATCAGAAGGTCACGGGTTCGATCCCGGTGGAGTCTAACTTTGTAAGACTCGGTTTGGTTGGTGGAAGGGCATTTTCTAAGCCCGCTTGGCTAGCCACCACCATCTTATCTAAGTCTTGCCGCCAAACATCAATGTTAACAGCATTGATGGGTTCCGGCTTGAAGATACGATAGCCAGTCTCCCATTGCGTTGGGGGATCTTGGTAAGCCCGGTTTCATCTTCAGCATTATTATTTATTTCATTTGTTGTAATATTGTGGCTGCGATTTATACACAAATGCATTGATGTATTTCTGGCTTGAAGATAAGATAGTCAGGTCCCAACTGCGTTGGGGAATCTTGGTAAACTAGCTTCTATCTGCGGCATATTCATTATCACTTATCATCAGGCTTATCAATTGTGGCTTAAAAAAGTAGGTTCCATTTTTCTGAAAAATGTGCACTGTCATTTAAAGGTGAACGCACATCTGGCCGCACCGCACGCGCCTCAGTCGCCGCATTCGAATTCGTTATATGAAGTTCTACGACTAGCCGCGGCGCAGTCGCCGCAGTACCTGAAGCGGCCGAACTCACCAAGCCGCAGCTGATGCAGTCACCAGCATCGGTCCTAATGAAAAAAATTCAATGCGGTTCAATGCGGTGCAGATATTGACGACTACAGCTACTGCGGCGCGGACAAATGCGATGACTGCGGCGCGTGCGGTGCGGCCAGATGTGCGTTCACTTTAAAAGACAGTTTGTTTGTAAACTCTTTATTGTACAAAATATACACTTAAAATAATGTTTAAAAAAAGCTTAAGTACAAAGGCGGACTTATCCCTTAGAGGCATAGAGTTTCCTTAAAGGGATAGAGTTTATGACAATATTACAAGCCACTTAAAGCAGCTTCTGTCAGTAAGAAGTACATTAAAGCAACTTCTAAATCGGTCGCTGGACACTAAAACTGTAAAATCAAAACGGCCGGTCCCGTACCAAAACACATTTGGGTACGACATCCTACGAACATCATCGAGTACAATAATCAGTTTTTTTTATCTACAATACAGTACGACAGCATCAGAAATAAATTATGAACTCTTGATCACTAAATTGACCCCCTATTTAAAGTTCGGAAAACCTTACTCGTTTTGTTTTCCATCAATTCTTCGATTTTTAATTCACCAAAATCATAAAATGAGCACATAAATGACGCTGCAAAACTATGACGTCACGCCTAGGTATTTCAAACATTTTTAGAACAAAATGTCGTTTTTTACAGACTGATGATAAAAAGTAACTCAGATGACTAGCATTCGTCATCCCTATTGATGAGCATCATCTCGCTTGATGGTAAGTGACGACGATGCCGAAGATGGAAGCGGGCTTACCAAGATTCCTCAACGCAATAGGGAACTGGCTATCTTATCTTCAAGCCGAAACACATCAATGCTGCTAACACTGATGTTTGGCGGCAAGACTTAGATAAGATTAGACAATCGGGTTGAAGGACAAATTTAACTTTGTAGTAGAAAAAAATGTTACGTAGTGACATAAATGGCCAAATTTTTTTGTTATGACATCTTGATTTTTCTGTAGCTTCAAGGGACCGTAACCCTCAGAATTTAAGTAAGACGGACGGACGGCAAATTCAATGCGGTGCAGATAGTGAGGACTACAGCGATTACTGCGGCGCGTGCGGTGCGGCCAGATGTGCGTTCACCATTAAATGACAGTGCACATTTTTCAGAAAAATTGAACCTACTTTTAAGTGCTCTTATAAGGGTTATTTTTTTTCCTTTTTTGCTGAAACCAAAAAAAAAACGCTTGATCTTCTCTGTGGAGTTTTACAAGACTTGTGGCTTACTTCTTGGAATTAATATAGAGAAAAATTTAGCAGGTATACAAATGTTTATTATCCTTCAGCCATTTTAAGACGAACACATAAAAATAATGCTTTGCAACGATATTGAGTAAGACTAAAACACAAACCATTTGTCGGTAGATCTCAACCAATCCCCGATGATTCGTCAGGCAAGTCCGGCGCCAAATTCTACCAGAGCTACGATCGGCTCTTCATCCTGAAGACGCTTACGTCAGAGGAAGTGGAGAGGATGCATTCGTTCCTCAAGCACTACCATCCGGTAAGCAGAGTTGAATCATTTTTATTTCATTACTAGCTGTTTCCCGCGGCTTCACCCGCGTGGACAACGTTTCTATGACTTTCCGAGGGTGTGCAGTGAGCGAGCCGCAAGCGGTTCGCGAGCGTGAAAAAAAGTAGCCTATGTGTTAATCCAGGTCCTAATCTGTCTACCTACCAAATTTCAGCCAGATCCGTTCAGTAGTTTTTGCGTGAAGAAGTAACAAACATACACACTCACAAACTTTCGCCTTTATAATATTAGTGTGATGTGAACATATAATCGATGTAGGAGAGACGTCGCCTTACTTTATTCGCTCTCTCTGCGGATCTAAGATCTAAGAGGAAAATGTTCTGGGACAAATCACACATGGTCATCTGGCCCCAAAGTAGGATTCCCTGTGTTAAGGGAACCAGAGTCTGATATACATACTTATATGCGTTTAAATAAATACTATACAGATATTTAACACCCAGACACAGAGCAAACAAATCTACACATCACACAAATGTTTGCCCTGGGTGGGGATCGAAGCCACTACTCTCGGATCAGTAGTCAAGAGCACTAGTCACTGAGCCACCGAGTCAGTCATATACATTGGTTCTTTGGATCATATAGAAACAAATACTGAGTCAATTGATAGAGAACTAAAATGAGTATCTTAGCAACAATCTTCATTCGATAACAAATTCCAAGAAACGTTGAATCAACTTCCTTTCGTTTCAAATAATCTTATCTCGATTTGCACCTTGCAGGCGGACTTTCGATTTTACTTGCACTCATTCAAATGATGTTATGAAATGAACTTCATACATTCATTTTACTAATATCAGGTAATCTTAGCAACAGGCTTCATTCGATAACAAATCTATTTCTAAGTAATCTTGACTTGAATCGACGTCCTTTTCAAATTGTTTCGTCTTGCAAACATTTAGGCGAGATAAGGATATGCAATAAATAATAATGTGTATGTCTAGGTATTCAGATAAAATACCACATAGGCCCTAATTAGAGATGGTGAGGACCCAGGTAAGCAACGGGGATAAAACCTGGGTTTATTCCCGGATTTATTCCAAAATTCCCACCCAATGGGTCGCGATTTTAAATCGGTTATTTGCCCAGTTGAGTTATTTGGGTGCTTTGCGTTTGCCAACTCTGCCTGGTATGGACCTATCTATTTGGTTTGGTTTAGATCTCCACTAGAGACTTGTGCGTATGGATTGTTAAATTGTTCATTAAAGTTATAAAAACTACTCCAAGTTTAAGCCACGATTTAGCTAAGCTAGAGTTATTGATAGTTTGTGAAAAATAGCCACATTCCATCAGGTGGGCCGTCGCATTTTTGCCACCTGTTTCAATAAAAACAAGTAGCTTGATGCAGCTAAATCCGCAGGGCGGCGGTGGTTAAAAACACAAACATACCACCTGGAAGAACCTCGGTTATACAGGATGTAACAAAATTCGTGTAGGACCCATTAACTAGGGCTTCTACTGATCATACTGAACAACTTTCCCCACCAAACCCATAGTCGATTCGCAAAAAAAAAATTGGACCCTCCGTACTAAAATGCCTAAAATTGGTCGATCAGCTGATCGATTTGTATAAAAAGTAAATTTTTTTTTTCGTTATCAGCAAAGTCGTAGAACAAAAGTTGTTCAGTATGATGAGTAGAAGCCCCAGTCAACGGGACCTACACGAATTTTGTTACACCCTGGGTTATTTACCAGGGCTAAAACCCATGTTTCAATCAGCAATGTTTGTTTTAATGGGCATTTCAGAATGGATCCGTGAATAAACTCGAGTTTAATCGGGTTTTTGGTTAAAAACCTGAGTGCTTCCCCATCTCCAGGGCCCAAGATTGCTGAAAGTAATGCATCAAATTTTAAATTATGACATCTTCATCGTTGTTGCTATTCTTAAAACAACAATGAAATGCGTCAGTTAGTGTTTTGATGAGTACTTTTACAACAAAAGATATGGAAATAAGCGAGCAAAATTTTCCATGCATATCCACTTTTATTAAATGTCTGGTTATTTATTTTATTTATTACAAATACAACAATTAAATAGTAATTGGTTCCATGAGGAAAGTTGATCTCTCTCATCTCTTAAGAAGTTACCCGACTGCCAAAAAAGTAGTGTAATGTTTTTTGGGCTTATTTATGTACAGAGGCCAGCACATCAAGCTAAACAATCATAATGCCATTCTGATCCATATGCATAATGGTATAAGAACGGTACAAAGTCAAAAGTGTCTAGCTTGATGTGCTGGCCTCTGTACACAAAATTAGATTCGTCTTGGTCATCTGATATAATGGGATGCATAAGTAGTCGGGTTATTAATTTTAGTTAAATGATGGTGGACAAAGGTGATCCAAGAGCCGCCATCGAAGTGTGTTCATTGGCTGCAGACTGGTGGTGGTCCTTTCAAGATCTGGCCCGGGAGACTAGCTTGCAAACCTAACTGTTACTTGCTTAATGCATTTGTTTGTAGTACACCACAGATATGTGGCAGCTTTTGCATCAGGCTGCATATCAATTTGCCCACTATCTTTTGTTAGGTTATGTTAAAGGATGTTCCTCCAATCTCAAAAGTTACCATTCTTGACGCAAAATATCCACTGTTAAACAATAATTTCCCTACAGACCTAGACTTAGTGCAACCCTGAGCGACATACATCCAGCAGTTTCCTCCAAACTTTATAAGATCACTGGACCACTTGTGGTAGACACTACATCTTCTGACCCGTGTTAACGTTGAGTGAATGTTAATCATTCATACAGTTCCACTGTGGGAGCTCGGGGTCTCTTCCCAAACTCTGGAAGGGGGCCAAGTCTGGATTGATGGAGGTTGTAGGGCGAACACCGCTGCCAGAGTTTTCAAGCCATCTAAAGGTCTCTTACACGGCCTAACGTCTCCATCTAGTGGTTGCATTGGGCACCAACGGCTTCACGTGGCTCCGAATCACGGAAACGCTCTAGATACATTTATTATGCCACTAACAGTCCAACCTATCCTGGTTATTACCGTGCTCATGGTCAGTTAACCTGAGTAATCGACGCGACCACACAAGGTGCACTGAGCTACGACGAATTTTTTTTAATTAAAAATTTGAGTGCGTTTGGCTGCAACTCACCTGATGGTAAGTGTCGATGCAGCCGAGGATGTAACACGCAAGCTCAAATAGTGTCTATTCACTCTCGTCTTGAAGATTCCTAAATTATACGAATCGGGGAATACAGACGCCGGAAGGGAATTCCACTCCTTGGCCGTTCGCATGATGAACGAAGAAGCAAAACGCTTCGTGCGTAAAGGTGGAACATTGACGACATAGGGGTGAAACCGCCCTCCGCGCCTGGTCGTCAGATGATGAAATTGAGAGGGGGGAATGAGGTTAATGAATTTAAAGGATATTTACTCATAACTTTCATACCATTAGGTGAGGTCACCAGGTGGTCTTAATGTGATTGATAACAATTGTTTCTCAGTACATAGTGGAGCGGCACGGCAAGACGCTACTACCACAATACCTGGGAATGTACCGGCTGACAGTGGATGGCATCGAGCACTACTTGGTCGCTACCAGGAACGTGTTCTCCAACCACCTCAACATACACAAGTGAGTCATTTACCATACACAAAGTGAGTCAGTTGATATACACAAGTGAGTTGTTTGACATACACATGTGAGTCGCTTAACACACACACAAGATAGCCGCGTAACACATACAAGTGATTCGTTAAAATAGATGATACGCTTAACACACACAAGTGAGTCACTAACTTACAAAAATGAGTCGCTAACATGAACAAATGAGTCACTTACTTAACATACACAAGTGAGCCGCTTCATCTTCAGCAGATAATCATAAAATACACAGTTGACAAAATGTGTATCTGCACAAGTCACTGTACTTGTGCCTTGAAGGAATCATCTTCACAATAAAATATTTTTTTATGATATCTTACTATTTTACCCGCAATGGTGTCCTGCAAAAACTTACTGGCAGGACCTGGGGAAATAGTGCTGCCACACTCCGAAAACGGCACTATCGCTGGTTTACTCGACCGCTGAATACAGCGCGCTGGTTTGGCTGAAAAGCGTACATGTTCAACCACTCACTTGCGACTGATCTCAGTTTGCTTGCAACAAACACCTTTTTTCTGGCTGCCGGCACCTAGCCAAATAGCTCCGCCCAACTTGCGCAGTAGCAGATTTCTAGGCCGTGAGGTGACAAAGATACAAGAAAACCCAGCGTTGCCTATTCATCTGGACCTGGATGAGTTTAATACATCTATACTCAAGTCTCGTCACCCTCCCGTGCTGCGTGCTTACAACACCGAGTCGCCACAAAAAATCCTGGATACTTGGAATGCGGACTGGAAGTCAAGATGCCTTGCTACGGACCTCTTTGAGTTCAAAACTGGCAAGCACCCGCCAGGTTTCCAAGAATGTAGACATGTACAGTGGCGGCTGTACCTTAAGTGCGCTCGTGCGCTGAACCACCAATTGAAAAGATTTAAAAATTACAAAATATTCCTTATCTTTATTTTTTAATTACTATATTTAATATTTATTTTATAAACATACAAAAACATAACAAATAAAATTTCCATCCAATTATGACGAAACAATTTAAGCGCTTTGCTAAACTATTATTTTCCCTGTATAGAAAAATTCTCGTGCGCTTCGGCGAGTGCACGAGAACTGCTAATAGAACTTGTATGAGATACTTGTATGCCTAACGTGTGAGACAAAAGATAGTTCTTAGAAAATGTACCGAGCAATGAGACTGTTTTCGTGCGCCGCACGTGCGGACCGAAGATTACCGAGGTCCGAGAGCACACGATGTTTGACGAAATTTGCCGGTCGCGCCGCGGCCATGATGGATGATATCTCGTTATTATTAGTCAATGACTTATATATTACTGGCGTAAGGACCCGGCCAACGCGCGTTACGCGCGCGACTGATGCTCCCAGCGAATTGGTGCGAAAATCAAAAGTTTCGCACACTCGCGACTCAGTCGTTTGCGAGAAATTGCAGAGTGCGGTGGAAAGATATTACATACAAAAATGCCTTTTTGTGTTGTTAGGGGCGTTCAAAATCATGAAACAAAGTCTAAAAAGAAACATGGGATATTGTATCATCGTTAAGTAACCTTACATTGTATTTTTTCTTGTAAACAAATTAAATAATCGCATTTTTAAAGCGAAAATTCTACCAAGGTCCTTTTAGCTTGGCACTAATGTCAACTCTCGTACACGCTAGTTCGTACGAGTTTTGTCAGATGGCGCTACTTATTGCATGTATGAAGAAAATCTGAGTAAAATATGGAGACGGCCGGATTCTTCTGTCCAAATCTGCGTTATTAGTTTAGTTTCAGTGCTCAGTATTGAAAAACAAAATACAAACAATACCTGATTTTAATAAAAAAGTGATTGAACATTTTGCTTCAGAAAACTGTCGTCGCATTGATTTAATGTATAAAAAATAATGAAAAAAATACATATTTTACGTAAATTGTTGTTTAATTGCAATTTCTAATCTTAATACTTAGTGAGCAAGTTAAGTTTTAAAGAGCACTTCCTAGCGCTATAAATTTAATAAATCTGTATAATCTCTTAAGTATTATGTCTTGTTGTTTTCATCATCATCATTAATCTGGTTATGTATGTACTTACTGTACTATATATGTTATGTATATGTATGTATTATGTATATGTATGTTTTATGTATGTGTATTTTAGTTTATATCGTTTATATTTACGTGTATTACATGGTTTAAGAATGGAATTTATTTATATTTTTATTTTTTCTCTATGAATTTGTTTATTGCTCACTAGTACCCTACAATAATGATTTCTCATGTTTCCTTCACCTAAAGGTTGTCTGGAAGAGATCGCTTGTTAGCGATAAGACCGCCTATATGTACAACTTCCTTAATCATTGTACCTTTTTTTTTCTCTTATGTTGTGCAATAAAGTGTATTCAATCAATCAATCAATCAAGTAAAGTGCACCACCAGTTAAATAACGTACCAGCCGCCACTGGACATATATGGTGCTTGCTATACTGTATCCGAATAGACGTGGACAACTGCGCATACCTTGATGTAACCTAGTTCACTGCAAATAAATAATCATTTCATTTCATACCTTTGGAATAAGTGGGGCTGTAAGCGGTCAGCGGCATGTGAGTGCTCTGAACAATTCATACAGCGCATTTCATTTCATTTCATTTATTCATTGCAGTGTCACAACTAATGATGTACAAACATAATAATATGTGTAATAGTAGGTAGGTGTTTTTCAATTAATTATGACGCCCCGTGAGGGCACAGCAATGTGTGAGGGCTTAAGTGCTTCAAATATAAGACCTAAGTAACTGTAAATTAATAGAATACATTATCTATTACATGCTATTACATATTCTAAAAAGCAAAATTTGGACATTTTTAAACAATTTTTATAAGAAGAATATTTAAACAGTTTTCATAAAAACATTAATTATTCACAGTTTTGTGTATACTCTAAATACCATATATACCTAATTTATTTATAATGCAACAGGTGATTTATACCCAAGGAAAGTAATTTTATTGTAAATATGTCGAAGTTGGGGAGTTAAGCAAATACGAAAAGCGGAACTTTTATTAATTGATTTGATTTCTATCGCCGAAAAAATCTTTAAGATTATAATAACAATTTTGGATAAGGAAGTTTTTTAGTTTTTTAATAAATAAAATATTTGATTCTATATTTTTTATGTCATTTGGAATATTATTATATATTTTAATAACCATCGGATGGGGACTTGATGCAAATATGTTTAGTTTTGAGAAAGGTATTTTTAGTTTGTAGAGATTGCGATTTTTGATTGACCTTAACTAAGTATAGCGGGCAAAGGCAGAGATATGCTATAATATAGGACAAAGGGCAGATTTCAAAATTCTTACGACAGACGCTGTTTCCCACTCGAAGCATAGTTGCATACAATTCTGACAGAATAGCCATACGATAAACAAATAAATATTTTACGATAATAGTCTTGTTTTTTTCCAGGAAATACGACCTTAAAGGCTCCACAGTAGACCGGGAAGCCTCGGAAAAAGAGTTAGAGAAAGAACTGCCGACGCTAAAAGACAACGACTTTATCAAGCAAGGCATTCGGATCGATATCGGGGATGCTGCAAAGGAAAAGCTATTGGAGACACTTACTGCAGATGTTGATGTAAGTTTTATTGTTTATAGTTTACTTATAGAAATTTAGAACGACTTAGAAGGGTACAGTAGGTCGGACAAAATAGACGAGATTGACTCGGGAAGCGGGCTCTGGTATAGACCGCGAAAACACTAGGAAGAAGTTTAAAATAACACTACGAATCGAATTAAAGCATCAATACAAAGTACCATAATAAAACTATAATACGACGTATTGTTTGTATTGCATTTAATAAGCTGTGATTCAATCAACATACACAAGTGAGTCTCTTCATCTTCAGCACAGACTCATAAAATACACAGTTGACAAAATTAGTATCAGCATAAGTCACCGCACTCATCATAATTCGTAGCTCAAAAGATGTCAAAAGCGTACTTGCCTCGAAGGAATCATCTTCGATTGTATATAGTAGGCTGTTTGTTACAAACTTCAAGGCAATTAGCTAATCAGTTTAAAGATTGAATTCGAAACAGAAAATCATTGTAGCATTCATTATATCTGCAAGTATCATAGGGGCGTTTCTCGCGTGCGACACTGGATGACAATTTACAGCAAATCCTCGTTCTAACGAGACATTTGCTTTTTAGTCCAGATTCCCACGCGGCAAATATCGTTAGAACGCCAATGCCCCAAGCACGTTGTTATTGTAGCATTCATTATATCTACAAGTATCATAGGGGCGTTTCTCGCGTGCGACACTGGACGACAAATTACAGCAAATCCTCGTTCTAACGAGACATTTGCTTTCTAGTCCAGCGTCCCACGCGGGAAATACCGTCAGAACGCCAATGCCCCAAGCACGTGAAAGAGATAGTAACCTTGGTTTCTGGATGAGGGGCGACTTTAATGTCAGCCTTGCAGAATCAAGGGCCTTATCATACACTGCGAGCCTAGTCCCTACTTTGCGAACGTGTTCCTATCAAGTAATTGTGCGGAATCCGTTGTTTTAAATATCCTCAATCCTCACCGCTTTCAAATCACGTTTGTGATAAAGCTTGGAGATTTCACTGAAAGATGTTTTACAACACAGTTGGAACTAGAAAGTTAATTTACATTCCTACTACACTAGTGCGTTTTACTTTACAACTCGTGACAAATGAATGTCACCTTGTTTAGAAATAACACTTGCACATATCACAAATACTTATTGTTGTTGCTACAGTTCCTAACCAAACTTCACCTAATGGACTACTCGCTGTTGCTGGGCGTGCACGAGTGCGGGCGCGGCGAGGCGGAGGCGGAGGCGGCGCGGCAGCGCGCGGCCGAGCAGCGCAGCGACGACGAGACAGACACCGACTCCGACACCGACAACCGGCATGCGGACAGGTCAGACCAAGTCTGTCTAACATACGGCCCGCGAAGGCACTTCATCTGGCCCTCGAACTAGTTAAATTTTAAGCCATCTAATGTATAGTTTAACTAGCTTTTGCCCGCGGCTTCGCCCGCGTGGACATCGTTTTTGTGACTGACTTAGAGGGTGCGCGGTGCGCGAGCCGCAAGAGGCTCGCGAGCGTGGACATGAATTTTCACTAGATCGCTCGGGAACTATGTCAGGATATGCTTATTAGTAATTCGTGTCATTTACCACCCCCTCAACTATCTCTGTTCAAAAAAAAACACACAATCAATCCATTGTTCCGTTGCGATATTAAAGAAATTAACCAAAAAAGAGTATATTTTCAGTTCCCTCACGAATTGCATCGGACTATGCTATTTTCACGGGATAAAAAGTAGCCTATGTCCTTCCTTGTGACACAGGTTACCTGCATGCCAAATTTCATTAAGATTGGTCAAGGCATTGAAGCGTGAAAAGGTAACAAACAATTAAACACATTTTCACATTTATAATATAAATAAGGATGTATAGCGTCGGTGGCTCAACCGGTAACGACTCGGTCCTTCTTACCAGTGGTACCGGGTTCAAATCTGGACGGCCAATGTACCAATGAGTTTTTCATATGCTTACCGATTGCTTTAACGGTGAAGGAAAACATCGTGAGGAAACCTGCACACGCCTGCGAAGAAACTCGCAGGTTGTGTGTGAAGTCGACCAACCGCCACTGGGCGCGAGTGGTCGACTAAGGCCTGATCGCCCTAATTCAGAGTAGGCTCGAGCCCCTCGGTGGGGACGTATATGAGCTGATATGAATGTATAGTTATTGCGCGAAGCTACCTACCTTTATTACGAGACACATAAGTTGAACAAAGATATAGACAATAGATGCATTGTGCAAACAAAAAAGGTGAAAAGTGACTCTTCCCCCTAACATAAGTAAATAAAAATTACTGTTTTGTTTGAGTAAAAATTAACTTTACTATTGAATATTTTCTTTGGCCCACTGTGGCTATAAAAATCCTAAACCTGGCCCTCCACCAAATTATTGGACACCCCTGGGTCAGACTTTTGAGTGCAATCTATATCTATTGCTCGGTAAAAACTCGGGAAAACTAATTTCCCCAGAGATGAGACCTAGCTAGATCCAGTTTTCGCCCCCGTAAAACCTTATATTGCAAATTTCATCGAAATCGTTAGAGCCGTTTTCGAGAACGTGATTACGGATATTCAGGGTGTAACAAAATTGGTGTAGGTCCTGTTAAATGGGGCTTCTTCTCATAAAACTGAACAACTTTTGTTCTACAAGTATGATAAAAATCGCAAAAAAATTGAACTCTTCATACAAAACGATCACAGCTGAGATCAATTTTGTGCATTTTTGTATGGAGCGTCGAATATTTTTTTTGCGAATTGACTATGGTCTTTTTAGGGAAGTTGTTCAGTATGAGGAGTAAAAGCCCCAGTTAACGTTCTTACACCAATTTTGTTACACCTGTTTAAACAAATATTGATTTTTTAACCCGGCGACAATGACGCTGGGTCATATTGACCCGAGCGATTTTCAATTGGGAAAATTTCGAAAAAAACATTATAATCGTTTACAGTTTTCTCAGTAGCTGGAGATAAGACCTCAATTCATATGATTTGTACCATAGTGTAGTGAGCAAGCGCCAGTGAAGAATGTGTAGTGAAAGACGCGTATGTCGGATGAACACTGATTTATTTTAATGATACCCTCACATACAAATATAAGTTAAACCTACCCACATACATATACTATATCCTTCCCTTTTTACAAAAAAAAATAAATATAAACAATAATAATATACGTAATATCCTGAAAGACTATAACTAAACAAAATTAACTCTGAAAAAATAATAATAATTGTAATGAATAATGACAGACTCTCATGTAATGTTACTTTTTTTTTTTTACAAAATAAAGAATGTATATTTTCTGTAAGTTGGAACTACTCAGTATGACAATTTTCTAGGTTAAGTCACTCATTCTCACTATCATTTGTCCCGAACAAAAAATTATAACCTAGTGACGTCAATGTTCGAGCCTTGGATCCGGTGACTGGACCTTTAACAACCGGGGAAGTATCATCCCGAGGACAGTTACTAGCTGGGGATGACGCAGACGATTCACTTTCAGTACTTTCACTAAGTTGTGAATTACTGGGTTCTACAAACTCTGGTGATATCTCACGTCGTCTATACTTCTTTTCTTTTAAAACATTAGGACTATTAGACTGGTTAGGGCTTGATTGGGCCACCGAAGGCTCTGAACACGAAAATGCACCAGATTCTGCGACCGGAGTTCTACCACTACTGCGAGCTATCAGATGACGTCTATTACGCCTATAACGCTGACCGTTTTCATCTTCCACAACAAAAGATCGAGGTTCCGAAGAAGGTGCAATTATCAAGACTGGTTTTCTTGAACCTTTGTCAAGCAACGTTGCCTTGCAACCTGACGATAGCGATGGCAATGGTTTCGCTGAGCGGTCATAGTAATCTTTATCTTTTCCTCTCTGTACCATTAGCGCACGGTAGTTACGATCTTTATCGACTGACTCACTTAACAACTTTGAGCTCACTGGCAATTTTGTGTTTATACGCCTACCCATTAGAATTTGTGCGGGAGAATCCAAATTAAAACGAAGAGTGGCTCTAAAATTCAACAGGCTTATGTGAAAATCTTGCCCAGATTCTACACATTTTTTTAGCATATTTTTAATAGTTTGCACAGTCCGTTCGCTTTTCCCATTGGATTGTGGGTAATATGGTGACGAAGTCACGTGACGTATCTCCCACTCCCTCATAAACTTTTTAAACTCAACAGAACTATACGCAGGGCCATTATCTGTAACAAGTTCCGCTGGAATCCCATGACGGGCAAACTGTTCTTTCATAAAACGTATTACCTGTCTACTACTCGTGTTCGATAACTCACCGACTTCCACATAATTTGAAAAGTAGTCAACTAATATGACAAATATTTTCTTCCTGTATACAAATATATCGGAAGCCAACTTCCGCCATGGAAGTGACGGCACGTGATGCTGCAAGAGTTGCTCGCGTCGCGGTGCCGGCGCATGCAGAGCGCACGAGGGACAGCGGCGCACCGCGCTCTCCACGTCCTCGGCCATGCCCGGCCAGAACATCACCTCTCGCGCGCGACGCTTACATCTCTCTATGCCTAAGTGCCCCTCATGCACTTTCCCTAGCATTTCTTCACGTAGGCCCCTAGGAATGAACACACAATCGCCTTTAAATATTATCCCATTTGTATAACTAAGTACTTCGCGATAGGGCCAGAACACGTTTACCTTTTCATGAACGTCACGTCTGTGTTTTGGCCAACCGTTAACCAAATATTTTACCAATAAGTTGCTGTCTTTATCTACTTTTGTTTCCTTTACAATTAGATCCATTTTTTGGTCACTGAAAGGTAAATTCTCTATCATAAAACATGTTTGAATTTCCACTTCATTTGAAATGCGATCAAACAGCACGTCTTTCAGTGGTGCACGTGACAGAGTATCGGCGATATACATGTACTTGCCTGGCGTATATACCACCCTCAAATCATACCCCTGTATGCGTAGCATCATACGCTGTAATCGCGCTGGTACCGATACCAAAGGTTTGTTAAACAGTGCCTCCAGCGGCTTGTGATCAGTGTGAACTGTTACATCTGACCTTCCATAGATATACTGCCGAAATCTCTCAACTGCAAACACAATTGCCAGCATCTCTTTCTCAATCTGCGCGTATCGTGACTGCGTATCGGTGAGTGTCATCGAGGCAAACTCGACAGGCCGGCCCTCCTGCAGCAATACGGCACCCACGGCATGGCTGCTCGCGTCCACCGAGAGCACTACCGGCGCCTCTAGTGAATACAATGCCAACACTGGAGCTGTAGCAAGCTTACTTTTAAGCTTATCTACTGCGTCCGTATGTTGTCGTTCCCAAACCCATTCAGAGTCTTTCTTTAAGAGTGACCTCAAAACGTTTACACAATCTGAGTAATTGTGTATAAATTTGGACAAGTAGTTGACCATCCCCAAGAACCTTTCCAAGGATTTCCTATCATCAGGGTATGGCATTTCCATGACCGCTTTGACTTTTGACTCATCAGCTCGCATTCCATTTTTATCAAATTTGTGACCGAGATATGTAATTTCAGTAACGCCAAACCTGCATTTGTCCCGATTAAATTTGATTCCTATATCTTTCGCACGTTTTAGTAAGCGATCTAGCCTCAGGTCATGCTCTTCCCTTGTGCTACCCCAAACAATGACGTCATCAATAAACGACTCGACCCCCTCTAAGTCTTCTAAGTACTGCCTTAATTTTCCATGGAAAACTTCAGGTGCACAATTAATGCCGTATGGGAGTCGCAAAAATTGGTAACGGCCAAACGGCGTACTGAAAGTGCACAAGTCCGCACTTGCGTCATCAATTTCTACCATCCAAAATCCACACCTAGCATCAAGTACACTAAAAAAGCAGGCATTCCTGAGTTTTACAGCTAGTTCTGTCACAGTGGGAAGTGTGTACTGAGCGCGACGTACTGCGCGGTTCAAAGGTCGTGGGTCCAAACAAACTCGAACATTGCCGTCCTTTTTAGCAACTAGAACAATAGCGTTGACCCAGTCTGTAGGATGAGAGACTTTCCTAATAACACCCAGACTTTCCATTCTCTGAAGTTCTAACTGTAATTTTTCTTTCATACCAAGAGGTATTTTCCTTGTAGGACAAATTACAGGTTGGATATTTTTATCTATTACTATGCTATACTTGCCAGGTAATTTTCCAAGGCCTTCAAATAAATCTGAATACTGCTCCATGTTTATTTCATTAACACAGTTAACCAATTTTAACAAGATACTACCTTCTAGGCCAAGCACATTTTGACAGTTCAGATCCGCTACTACAAATGACAAAAAATAACTCTCATTATTATAGATAATACAAATTTTATCAGTGCCAATAATAGGCAACCGGTTTCCGGTGAAGGAATGAACGCGCTTTTTGTATGGTTTTAAGTTATCCATTAATAAACCTAACCTTAAATACTCAGCTTTAGAGATAACGTTAAGCATCGAACCGGTATCTATTTTTAGCACTAATTTTTTTCCCTTGCATTTTACAGTTTCCATCCATTCTTTATGATTATGAGACTTACTCAGTTTTTTGTCCTCATCCAAGGTATTCACGTAGAATAACTCTTCACTTGAATCGTCACTAACTTCCCACCGCGTACTTAAATCATACACTTTTTTATTTTGTTGCACTTTTTGCGGACACACCATAGAAAAATGCCCTTTGTTATCACACACAAAACACATCGCGTTTCGTGCCGAACATCGGTCGTCTCCTGTACACCGGCTGCTGCCGCAGGTGGCGCAGAGGGCGCGAGCACCTCTGCCCGCGCCGGCGCCGGCGCCGCCGACGCCGCCGCCGCGCCGCCGCGCTCCTCGCTTGCCGGCCGGACGCCGCGCGCCGCCGGCTCGCGCGTCTCCGCTCCTGGACTGACCCCACATCGCGTTCACCTGCATACCCTCTGATCCGCCGTCGATACACCGACCTTCTTCTTGCGATATTTCTGCCGCCTGACAAATTTGTATCGCCCGTGCCAAGGTCAACTCATCGGTACGCAGTAGACGATCTCTAACCTTGTTGCTTATTATCCCGCACACGATCTTATCTCGAAGCAGACTGTCATGAAGCTCGCCGAACTCGCAAGAGTTACTCAACACTCGTAGCGACGTCACATACTGGTCGATATTTTCCCCATCTTCCTGGCTGCGTGTAAAGAACTTGTAACGGGACATGGTAATATTCGGTTTTGTACCGAAATGAACGTCAAACTTTTGCAATAGACAGGCGATGTCATCTTCGCTTTCACCTTCACCAAAGGTAAAGGTGGTAAAAATCTCGTAACCTACTGGTCCTATGAGGTTCACCAACAGGGAAGCCTGTAATTCCTTGGGCTCCTTGCTCACTCCAGACGCTTTTAGAAAAACGTTAAATAACTTCTTCCACTTTCGCCACGCTTCCGACCGCGTGGCGGGGCCGCCTTCTAAAACCAATTCGGCTGGAGGACGCGCGTGTTCCATACTTCACAGTTATTGTAAAACACTTGTTACACAATTGCAATTTAACTTTGTTACTATTTAGTAACAATAAATCACAAATAACGATTTTATTCGGAAACCGCTGTCACCATGTAGTGAAAGACGCGTATGTCGGATGAACACTGATTTATTTTAATGATACCCTCACATACAAATATAAGTTAAACCTACCCACATACATATACTATAGAATGGAAAAACCCTTTTTTTGAATAAAACGGCTACAGCTCCATACATTTTTAGTTCTAAAAGAGAAATTATTTTTGTTGCCCTTTTGAGGTTGTTGTATTAAAACCAAATAATAATTTGATATCTAAATTAACTTAGACATCTTGTTACTACAATGACTTCGTGGTCATGCAATAGAAGAACTATTGCATGACCACTAAGTCATTGTAGTCTTTGTATTAAATTTGTTATAATTCAGCAGATAACCAGATAATTAAGAAAAAAATCATTCGGGTCATTGGCGCCGGGTTAATAATATAGGATAATAGTCCGGACTTTAAGCCACATCCACCTTTCACCTTTTGATTCCGCGATGCCGTTTTGAACCAATGTTGTACATACCCATATGTTCCATTTAAGGCGACGCATTGGAAACTTTGGTCGCAGGGATCTTGATTTTTCTCAGCAATTACAAAACATATGGAAGTCAATTAGTTGCAGAAACACGATTCGTTAACTTTTATAACAAAAGAAAATAAATCAAAGAAACCTTTTTAAAATAGAGACTATAAAAATGTGTGTTCGTGTGTGAATTACTACAACTAATGTGTTAACTGCAAATTTGGTATTGTATGCTTGCGATAGTAGGTTCTTGGTAGAATACTGAACTGAACATATTTAGGTTTTTCCTTGCACTATAGTATATACAAATTTGTGTTTTATTTATATTAATTGTGGAATAGTGCAAGGAAAAACCTAAATATGTACAAATTTGGTCTTCGAGCACAACACAACCACGGGAACTCACTAGACTCCTCAGAAGAGCAAAAAGGTAAAGTGGCAAACTTTCCATTCATTTTGCACAAAAAAATAATGGTCTTTGTTTTGAGCAGTCTGCTGATGTTTTGCAGAATGTTGTGCTCTAAGACAAATTTTTAACCTGGGGATCTAACCTACTGTAACGACTTTTTAGTTTTTTTTACCAAGCCATGCAAGTTGCACTGAGCTAAAACCGCTTCAACAGGTACACCGTATATATAAAATAAAGAAAATATTACAAATAAAACCTCGGTGTAGGTTCATACCGTGTAGAACAGATGGCCGTTGGGGCAGTAAAGTCTCCAGTGGTTTCCGCGCGCCGGAAGACGTAGTGTAGGCAGCCTCCCACTCGGTGGACCGACGACCTGGTGAAGGTAGCTGGAAGTCTTTGGATGCGGGCAGCACAAGACTGGTCGTCAAGTCCTTGGAGGAGACCTTTCGGCTGATATGATGATGATGTAGGTTCAAAGAGGAAAGTTGTTCTTCATGAGGCTCCTGTTTAAGTTGTGGAGAACGGTGTTTTACATCATGTATGGTAAAATACCCATGACTGTTTCAGATGGGGCTACAACACGCCGCCGGACAGCCCGCGCGGGTTCGGCCGGCAGTCGTCTCTGCGGTACGAGGGCATCATCCCCGAGCTCGACATTTACGCCATTCCCAGTCAGGAGGGTGAGTTTTTACACTACTGCACAAAAAAAGGAATGTTTAGGAACGGTGCGTTCCTAATCGAAGAGAGCAAAGGGAGATATTTCCGCCAGGCGAGGTGGTATGCCTGGGGTCCGACCGTGGATCATCTGTATACAGGTGTAACAAAATTGGTGTAGGTCCCGCTAACTGGGGGTTCTATAACAATAGAACCTATAGTCAATTCTCAAAAAAACATTGGACCCTCCATACTAAAATGCACAAAATCGGTCGATCAGCCGATCGATTTGTATGAAGAGTAAAATTTTTTTTTTACGTTTTCAGCAAAGTCGTAGAACAAAAGTTGTTCAGTATGATGAGTAGAAGCCCCAGTTAACGGGACCTACACCAATTTTGTTACACCCTGTATATACTCAGCGCTGAAGAAATTCTAATAGCGCGTTTTTAGATGTAGTATTTCTTTTGTTCTCTTTTCGCTTGTGTTAAGGTTCAGTGGCGGATTACTGCAGTTGCCGCCACAAATGTATTGTTTTCAGATGTATGTTTTTCATTTCTCAATATCTTCTAAAGGGCTTGATGGATTTTAGAGTGCGAGGTATCATTAGATTCGTCTTGATCCGTTCAGTGTCACTAGGATACATTTAACTCAAAAAAGCGGTAATGTTTTTATGCAGTCATGTTAATATTTAATTTTTAATTTATAGCAATGCTAGACTTAAAGATCACACAACATGGGGCAAGAAAAAAGCCCTCTTTTACACTACTATACTTCATTTCAATTAATAGACAAAGGTGAAATTAAGGGTAAGGGGTTTGTACAACACTTCCTTTATTATTGTTATTGTACAAAAAATAGAAACAAGAAATATGAAACACAAATATTTACCTATTTATTATGCTGAAAGAGTATTGGAGTGAAAGAAGCTAATTTTTTAAGTTGTTTACTAGAATAATTTAATTTTTAGTTCAACGCATGTTCAACGATATAAGACCTAAAAAAGCAGAAATCTGCAACAGTTGGAACACTTAATTTACTTCTTTCTAATTTTCATATGGATCTTAAATCAGGTACTCTATTCAGTAAACATTAGAAATCAAAAAAACGTTTCATAGCGCTAAACCCCAGCAAATCACCACGCATGCGCTTAAGCGGGCGTTGTCACAGACAGGTAAAAAGAGAAAAGCTCGATTGTTAAAAATTGCAATAAAAACTTTTTTGTAATGCTCTAAAAATGGCGCGCCTCCGCATATGCGTTCCATTAGAAAAAGAAAAATATGGAATCTCCGTGGTGATATTAACTTCTTAGATTTGTCCTGTATCGTAATGGAAATAAATATTTTATAACATTGTTTTGTTGGAGAAAAAGTGTAATATGATTTTTTTTTAATTCGGTATGGTGTTCAATAAATGAAGTTGGTTTGAAGTTCATAATTCGAATTTTACGATATGAGAGTATATAAAGAGTATTTATCTTATCTTATAAAACTGTTTTTACATCGCAGGCACAGCGAGGAAGGAGATATACTTCGTCGCGTTAATTGACGTGCTTACACATTACGGGGTGAAGAAACAGGTCAGAAAAACTGTTATTATACCTTTTGAATGCCTAAATTACTGAACGCATTTGAGCAAAGAGTTTCTATAATTTCTCTAGAGACGAGATCTCTTTTCAAGGCTCGACGGTGGAGTAAATTAACTCGATTTGAAGACGTAGTTCAGAAAAACAAACTATATTTGTTTCTCTCTCACTCGACATACACCTCCTCATAGGTTGCTGTACAGAAACCTATGAGGAGGAGTATGTCTTATGGTATACCTACTTAAACGTGGGGTCATTTTCACACACAGAAATTCCCTCTGGAGATATTATAGAAACTGGAAAGATATTTTATATGTTCCTTTTTATCGGATGTACGAAACCCTAAAAACAACAAAACGAACCGGCCAAGTGCGTGTCAGAACCGCACACAAAGGGTTCCGTACCATCGTTCTAGATGGCGATAGTACAAAGGTTTCCGTACCATCATTATAGATGGCGCTAGTTTCTTCATGTTAAAAAAAACCACGTTTTTTGTATGGAGACCCCCCCTTATTTTTTCACTTTTTCTAATTTTAGTATTTGTTGTTATAGCGGCAACAGAAATACATCATCTGTGAAAATTTCAACTGTCTAGCTATCACGGTTCAAAAAATACTGCCTGGTGACAGACTGACGGATGGTCAGCGAAGTCTTAGTAATAGGGTCCCGTTTTTAACCTTTGGGTAAGGAACCCTAATAGTAAAAAAAAATAAGTGGTGGTAATATATTTTTTTGTTCCTAACGGTATAATATATTCAAGCGCTAACCTAAGTGTGATTATAGTGCAAACTGTTTAAAAGTAAAACAACAAATACAATTTAGAAATTGGCGACCCCGCTAAGAAATCAAATTGGAGGAAAGAAAAAAACATTTTTTACTGGCTGTCTCGTTGGCCAGAAATTTGCAAAAGATTCATTCAAAGATGTTTCACGTTACAGAGAGACTTAACCCGTGGAGCGTAATTTGATTTTTCCGCAAAAGTGCCTTGAGCGTGTTGAGTCATGGATGACGTCATTCAGACTCGGCTAGGACCTATTTTTTTAAGTTTTTTGTAAATATAGAATTAAGTTATATACTATTGTTATATACCGTTGTAAAGATTAATAAATTTCTTAGCTATTAAAAGTAAAAAATAATTAGAAATAACTTATATAATAATAACGCGGAGAGAACTGTAAAAAAAAATTTGGCAAAAAATTCTTTTGAAGGTACCTGTAAAGTGGGGATGATTTATTTTTCTCGTCAAACCCAGTCGTGTAGGATATCGTTGGTTAGAGCTTAAAAAATAGTTGTTAGTCTTCTAAGACCATTTTATAATTTAGGGTTCCGTTTTCGAAAAAATAGGCTTGAAAGTGCTAAATTTTGTTGGAGTCGAGTGTCCTCACCCCTAACAACTAAACCGCTGTATTTGGAAATTTTCGAAAAAATAGGCTTGAAAGTGCTAAATTTTGTTGGAGTCGAGTGTCCTCACCCCTAACAACTAAACCGCTGTATTTGGAAATTTGAAAAAAATAATGAAAGTAGTCTATACAGGGTGTAAAATAATTGGTGTAGGACCAGTTAACTGAGGCTTCTACTCATCATACTGAACAACTTTCCCCAAGGAACCTATAGTCATTCTCAAAAAAAAAATTGGGCCCTCCATACTAAAATGCATAAAATTGGTCGATCAGCTGATCGATTTGTATGAAGAGTATTTTTTTTTTTGCGATTCCAGCAAAGTAGTAGTACAAAAGTTGTTCAGTATGATGGGTAGAAGCCCCAGTTAACGGGACCTACACCAATTTTGTTACACCCTGTATAATGAATTTAAAAGAAAAACTATCACGGCTAAGTAGGCTTTCTTAGTTTAGGAGAAGTAGTCGACCAACTTAAGATGTGCAGTTCGATTTGTAAAAAGTCCATAGATTTTTCATACAATTAGTTTTATTACCAACTGCAAATATAATTTTGTTTTTTAAAATAAACATTTATTTTCGAAAAGACTACGGAACCCTACTGTGCGCGAGTCCGACTCGCCTTTCGCCGGTTTTTTTTGTAAATTTCTAGACCACATTTTAATCTCTGACTGTCAATATTTTCAGTCTTTACAATATGTCTAACTTCACTAACTTGCTTAATTTCAAGTTCAATTGCGCACTCATCTTTGCCTCGTGGTTGTGAATTTCACATAGCAACCACCTAACTAAATTGAATTCGATGTTAAATTGAACAAGTGTAGTAAGACGTATATCCGAGCGAGAGGGACAACGATATAGTGTAGCTATAGTTAGTTATCCTGCTCACACTAGAAAATTACGCATGCATGCTTGGTACGCAAGTAATTCATGGTAATCGTTGGGGCTACCAAATTCGCGCCATTTACAATGTCAGTGACACTTGTTTTTGTGAAAAATGATTTGCAATGAAATTTGATTTTACCTGTTTTCTCAAAATTGTATTGAGACACGGGTGAAAACGTACATAACAAACTCGTCACGATGGTAAACCCTCGCAAGTCACTACTTATTTACCTTTTTCCCACCCATGTATCATAAATAACTAATTCAATACAGTTGCTCAAAAAGTGCTCCTTTATATGCCAGTCAAGTGTGCGCCAAATAGATTTTACCGTACATGTGCTTTTACTTTACCCATTTTTAAATTTCTACCTCGGAGGAACAAGACATTTCTCGCAAATCTAAATATATATAACTCAAAGGTGACTGACTGACTGACTGACATAGTGATCTATCAACGCACAGCCCAAACCACTGGACGGATCGGGCTAAAATTTGGCATGCAGGTAGATGTTATGACGTAGGCATCCGCTAAGAAAGGATTTTGGAAAATTCCCACGGGAACCGCAAAAATCGGGATCTGCGCGGGCGAAGCTGCGGGCATCCACTATAAAAAATATAATAACCAAAGATACAGAATCTTCTTTAAGACTTTTGATATTTGAAAGAGATAGGTTGTTCCTCCGCAGCTCCGTGAGGTTAGTACATAATGATAGCTAAATAGTTTCTCTTTGGGTTATATATTAGTGAATAAAAAAGAATAAATATGAATGAAGCGTATAGGTTGGTTACACCAAGGAATATGTCATCTTTTCCAAGGAGGTTTTATTGCTTATAATAATATTATCCCAAGCCTTATTATAGTCTATTTATGCTAATATTAAAAAAAACTTACGCACGCGTACGTGTGCTAGCTAAAATATGGCGCAATTTTCGTAAAACTGAATTGAGATTTTTTAGTTGTGAAAACGAATAAAATTATGAATAGTTATAAAAAATATACTTATAAAGAAAAGCAAAGTGAGATTACCTCCCCGGAATTTTAAAATGAGCCACAAGTCGCGTAAAATTAGTTTTGGTTGCCGAAACCTTGATAAGTATGTACCCATGTATTTTGTTTTGCTGTCACGGTCGTTTTTTATTTTACCCGTTTTCTCACAACTGTATTGAAAAACTTCGAATAATACATGGGTGTAAAACAAAATCACAAACTCGTGACGATGGTAAACCCTCACCTCCGGCTCCGGCTCAGGCTCACAAATGTTACTTTTTTGGTTATTGACCTTTTTACTTTATATTATCACACACAAAAAAAATTATTAATTTAAATATGTACAAGGCGGCCTTATCGCTTTTAGCGATTAGTTCCAGGCAACCTTAAAGTAACCGATAGGAGTTGGTAGGTGAAAGGCTAAATGTGAGTGGCTGCAGATAAAAAATAAACAAGATAGTTACGATATTATACTGTTATTACTAGGTGCTCCTTTAATGGTGCCACTGAGTGTATCTATCTATCTTGCAGGCGGCGAAAGCAGCCAAGACGGTGAAGTACGGAAGCAACGTGGACGGCATCTCAACTTGCGACCCCGAGCAGTACGGGAAGCGGTTCATTGAGTTCGTCGCCAAGGCCATCGAGGGCAACTAGACTCGGCTGGACGGGCTCTCCTGGAGAGCGCAGGCCTTGGGGAAGGTAGAATGCTAATCGATAGGTGATTGCTCTCCAATATTGCGCGAAATTCAAATTTTTTGAGGTTTCTTGCAAATTATGACTCTGAAATTCTTTCTTTTCGTGACTTATTACGACGAGAGAATACATAATTCCTCGTAAATTACAGTATAAATGTGGAAGCCGTATTGTAGAATCCGCCGTTTTGCTAAACAGCGCGCTGTATTCAGCGCTATTACGCCAGATTGTCAAACGGTGGCGTTTTGTAATGCGGCGGCATGATTGCACACGTTCAGCTGGATTGCAATTCGGCTGAAATAAAGTACGCCGCATTGTATGAGGCTCCGCTTTGTTTAAAAACTACTGAGTAAAACATTAAAAATGAGCGAGTGAAGCGAGCGATATTAGGTTCGGTCAGGTTTGATTGATAATACAGTCATGCTCCCCCGGGTAGCAGAATGCTTCGCAGAAGAAGAAATTATCGGTTTCATTTTCATATTTACACTTTTTCATATTTATAATATTAAAAAAGGATTCTTTATTTAAAATTTGGCCAATGATATCAATATCACCTTCTGTAGCATTATCTTGTCTTCGATATGACCCGATGTAAAACTCAAAGGAATGTATTGTATATGCCCGCTCTAAAACGACACAAACCTTTAGAATATGTATTATTATGACTTATAGTGAAATCAATTCGAACCAAAACGCATTCACAGCGACAAGGTTATATATTTGTGTCGTTATGTCTAATCTTGTAAACTCGACATCTGAATTTTATTGCTACTCATTACTTATTCCCATACCGCATAAAATGATTGCGAATTGACTGATGGCTTATCTAATACATAAATACCACGTACTTATGTTAAATCAAAACAGAAAATTTTGAAAGTCCTTTTGTCAGAGTTGTCTATGTATCTGTTAAAAAAAGGTTGACTCAGTAAATCTGCTTTTTTATGTAACACATAAATTACGAGCAACATTGTATATGTTTATCACACGGGATATTTCTATCTCTTTCTTTGTCCTTACACTAGACGAAGATGAAACTACCGTGTATTCTACGAATAGCCATCGGCCTCGCATTTCCTGCTGTAATCTACAAAGTTTCATCGACTACAAAACTTGATTGATAAATTTTTGATTGAGGAGCAAAAAAATCGTCTCGTAAAAAAATTGAGAAAAATGGACATTGAATTCCTAAAATAACGATGCTACTTCTAGTGCCAATCATCTAATTACTTTTATCTACTCTCATATCGTATAGTTCGCATTATCAACTTCAAAACGAGTTTATATTGGCATATTTTATAAACTCAATACCGTAATTTAAAAAAAACATTTTAACATTATTTTGTTAGAGAAATAATGTTATAAAGTATTTTTTTCCATTATGATATAAGTTAAACCAAAGAGATAATTATCACCAACGAAGTTCCATATCATTTTTTTTTATTGGAACGCACATGCGGTTCGCGCCATTTTTTCAGCAATACAAAAAGTTTTCATTCCAATTTTTACTTGTCTGTGACAGCGCCCGCTTTAACGCATGCGCGGTGATGTGTTGGTTTTTCATTGAATTTTGTTGTAGATACTGAATTTCGTGGATAATTTTCTTTCTTGTTTAAAAATGTCTGAGATCAGTGAAAGCATTGTTTTTACCTGTCTGTGACACCGTCCGCTTCAGTGCAAGCGCGGTGATGCGCTGGGATTCAGCGCTATGGCACGTTTTGTTGTAGGTACTTACTGAATTTCGTGGAATTTTTTTCTTACTCTTAACTTTGATCTTTGTATTTTAGTTGATTCAATCCCAATGTATGAGATTAGATAAAGTAGTGTATGAAACTGCACATAATTTGGTCTTAAAACACTAGTGTAATGCTATAAAAAAACTCGCCCACGGCTCGTTTTTTTAACTTACACTCGTATTTTAGGAACCCTTATTATGCAACAGTTTCATAAACTACTATAAACGAGCAATGCTTGTATACATATACCTACATATTTGTTTTTCGGACACGGCGCTACGATTTGCTTGAAATATGGTATACGGGGGTTTTTGGGGCCGAAAAATTGATCTACATAAGTCTCAACTCCGGGAATACGCAATTTCTTAGTAAAACGCGGTGTGTAAATACGCAAAAATCCCATTAGTTTACATGCCTAGAAGACTCCGAGCATCGCTCGGTCGCCCAGCTACTTATCATTATAACGCGTGGATTGAATCAGTTAATTGTTTTGGTCCAATTAACGCGTGGATTGATTCATTTAGTTATTGTGAGATTCTTGCTTTATAATTGCGTAGAATACAATATGTGAAATTGGATTCTGGTACTCGTATCTTATTTATTTCTGTCACACTTGTTCTTTTTCTTCTTTACGCGTCGACGGTTTCAAACATGTTTTGCCCAATGGACACGTTTAACGTGTACGAGACGGGGTTGCTAGGCTATATTAAGTGTGCCATGGATTGTATGGCGTCGCAATCACACTCCTCCTTGTTAGAAAAGCTCCCATCTCTTCCTGTTTACGCCGGCCACATCTAACCATGCCCGCTCTTCAGTTCACGGGTGACCAACGTGCTTTCGATGTGCGTAAATTTTACGAAAACAATAATTCGTGTGTAATTGATTAACGTTTATTTAGAGTTCAAGTTACGAAGCAAACATAAAATACGATTTCCTGCGGGCCACCCTGTGCAAAATGTTACATCGGAGTCTGCTTAAAGGTAGCATTCAGATCTTGGCGAAGGCGACAGCCGACCGGAGACCTGAATCGGGTCGGGCGACCCACCGCTTTGTATGACTTAGTATGAAGCACTGACGAATGCAAGCGACCCGGTCGCGCGACTGTATTAATACAAAACATGGCTCGCGGTCGCCTTCGCCAAGACAGGAATGATACCTTAAGTTCGACAATAGATTACTTATTCTTCCATTAACAATACAGGCTGATTACAAAGTTGTATATTGGTTGCACTAAAAGTAGCATCGCATTTTTGTATCTCGTCACTTGTCACAGACAAGGTGTATACGGTAAGTGTAATTATAATAACTTCAACAATGCAAATATCGTGTTAAACTTTTTAAGTAGTACGAATTGAATTTGATATTGAATTACTCAGTAATAAATAACGTTTGTGGTTATTGTGATAAGGAGCAGTTTTCTTAGCTCACTTATCGTTCGATTTTTCAACATAGACAGTTTATATTAAGAAGCCGACTGTTCCAAGGTGTTCCTTTATTAATTACTGGTAGAAATAGACTCTAATAATGGAATGAAAAAACTTTACTTAATCTAATGATAGGTGATGAACATTTTTATTTCGGTCAGGAGTTTTTGTTTTGCGAAGCCAAGTTTCTTGATTAACCTGCAGCCACTCATACCGCCGAGGTTTATCAACTGCTAGATTTCACTGTTCCAAACCTCCCCTCGACCTGAGCATCTCGGTACCTTCGAGTTAAATTTCTCGGGCATAGTAGTTGCGTCGGCAGAAGCAATGTTGGCGAGTAGCGGTCTGTTTGACCGCACAGCGGACACTACGTAACCTTAAGGAGATTTTTCATACTATTTTGTAGATTTTTTGTAAAAGTGACAAAGTTGGGGATTTTTTGATTTGGTAATAATTTGTAAATGTAAATTATTTTGTAGTTCGTTTTTGGTGAAATTGATAATTCATTGAGATAAAAACCAAGTGAAATACTCAAAGTTGAAGTCCAAAAAGTTGATAGCAAAAAATATAAATAGGCAACTGTCTTATTTAATGGTATTTTATTTATTTATTTAGACGTGTATAAAAAGTTCAAAAAAGTTGTTAAAATACGATAATTGAAATTTTATGAGAAAAATAATATAGCAGCCTCTGTGACCGCACGGCGGCGACTGTGTGACAAAAAGAACCGTGACGGTGGTTAAAGGTAAACTATGTTATTAGTAGAAAAAAATAATTATTATATGTGATCAATTACCGGTGATTAACAAAGAAGCACCTAACGGCTTAATTTTTCTCACTCGAAATGATATTTCAAATCTATAAAGAGCACATTTTTCAATGCATATTTTTTAAATAATAAAACTTGTTATTAGCTTATAAAATATCCCGCTGTATCGTAGTTAATTAACGAAAAGTAAATAAAGAAAATGTTAAAATATCATTGGGAACAACCTACGTGTTGAAATTAGTTGATGATTTATCTAAAATCTGATGTAAGATGTAAAGTTTGGATTGGATAGCGGCTGTTGTATACTGAATAAAATATTGTTAAAAATAAATAAATGTTCCCACGTTTGAGTATGCCATACAACATACTCCTTTCATAGATTGAGACAGAGGTAGTGAGAGTGAGACAGATATAACATAATTTTAATACAGTTTGATTTTCTCAGCTACGTCTTCACGCCACTGCTCCGTCGAGCCGTAAAAATATATTGCGTCTAGGTATACTTGCGTGGTTCTCCATTTTTGTTCAACATAGCTATTTGTATATTGACATTCTTGTCTTCTGTCTAACAATTACAGGTCTGGACGGCTTTTTTCAAGTGTGTTTTGTATGAAGCCGGCATCTAATTCTTTTAAGTGTGATCTAAGCCAATAAATATATCTATAAATATATTAGTTTCTCTCTAGAGTAGTATTTTGAGAACTTAGGATGGTATAAGATTTTGTTATTTAATATTCTATTTCAATTAAAGACTTGGATGGTTCGATGTGATTTTAGATTTGTTGTGGCAAGATATCTACATGCAAGCTAAGTAAATGTTACGTTAACATAACAGCCCATAACATCCCCACTTCTGGGGCACACAATAATATTACTATGTTTAAAATTAACTGTAAAAAATCTCTGGCTAAATGGTTCTCGTAGCGATTTTATTAATCTCTTATGGTAAGGTAAATACAACTAATCGGAGTCTGTGACACAAAATAAAATCCTGTATAAGAGATTTCAAAGGGAGATAGTTACATTGTGATAGATATTTGTAAAATTTTTAATCTTAGCTTATTTTACTGTATTTTAAATTTTTAAGTACGACTTTTCCTAGTTTCACTCTGAGGGGCAAGTGGTTTCAAGCTTAAGTTGTCAGGAAATCGAAATTTCTGCGGATGTTTGTCAGTTTTGGTTTTCAATAACCATTCATGGTTCGGAGACCACTAATGGTCGTTGAAAACAAAAATTTAGATTACCTATATCAGGGGTTCTCAACATAGTATTCAAAAGCATTAGAATTTGTCTTATTTTTGTAAGATATTTACGGTTAATGTCGATTTCTGGTGAGATTTGGTTGTTTTAGCATTAATCGACCTGTCAAGGGTTTTTAACAGAACTTTGAGAATCCCTGTCCTGTGTCCATGTAGTTTTTAACAAAATGTTTCAATTGGATGTCATCAACGTCTGTGTACAGAATGTTGAGAATCCTTGTTGTGTATAAAAGCGAACCATACACCATACAGTCTGAATAACATAAAATAATAGCCTCATACATGTTTTCACTTGACTTTGGCTAGTCCACTTATTGTTCTTGTCAAAGGCGACAACTTTTGTTATATCTCTTTGTGAATAAGTAAACGTCAAAAACTTTTGAACTCCATACAAATATCGTCAACATAGCATCTGAACAAATTGTATGGTAAGGGATTTTTCTGGCGTTTATTTAAAAAGTGGTTAAACAATAGTTTGAGGTCTAACGAAATAACCTTGTTTTAAGGTGCTACATACTTTATTATACTTACCCGATATTTAGCGGCTTTCGCTCATGTTTCTAAACAACTTTCCTAAAGGTATTTTATCTGGGTTTTGAGCTTAAACAAATCGATCAACTGATCCGCCAACATATGACGGAACTTCCCTGGGAAAAGTGAGAGGCAGCACCAACGGCATCCTGAAAGCCGTTGCCAGCAAGCTGGACTGTCCTATACTTGGCCACCGGACAACGCTACACAAGAGCGACTGGCTGGTGTCCATGTATAGTGACTGTGTCACTGTGTGTTATACTGATCTGCCTGTAATAAATTTGATTTAATTTCACAAGTTGTTCAAAATCAAGACCAGAAACATTGAATACCTAGGTAATAAAGTAGCACCTTATACAGGGTGTAATAAAAATGGTGTAGGTCCCGTTACCTGGAGCTTCCACTCATGATACTGAACAACTTTTGTTCTATGACTTAGCTGAAATCGAAAAAAAAAACTTTTTTGTACAAATTTTGTACATTTTAGTATAGGGGGTCCAAATTGAGATTTGACTATGGGTTCCTTGGGGAAAGTTGTTCCCAGTTAACGGGTCATATACCTATTTTGTTACAACTGTATATATTTTTCCAATTTCGATGACTGACGCAAATATGTCATTGAAATAATAGAGAAAAAACAAGGCTACAAAGTAGACCAAAGCTTTTGTTCAAGGATTTAAAACGCTGGGAATAAAATGATGTGGTTCTATAAAAGGCAACCTTTTCTGCTCCCATTTTAATAACTCAACATAATTTAGCTTACAAAACTCTTCATTATTTCTTTTCATGTTTAATGCTTTCAGAAACTTATACTTGTGTCAACATAGATTCCTGAACAATGTGGTAGTCATGTAACGATTCAAATAACGTCATACGCGTTGCCATTGTTTTAAGTCGCTAAATAATGTATTTTTAATTATTACATAAATTAGTTGAATAGGTTTTATTTTTGTTAACGGTGATGGTTGAAGCCACAGACCCTTGTTATAAGGAATTTAATGATATTTATTGTACGGTCGGCCGCACGTCAGTAGTATAGTTTGAAACAGATAATAATTATTCCATATGTACCTGCTCGTTAGAAATATCGATCCACCAATTAGAAATATCGCGCTGAAATATTGCGCCGGGATTGGTCGATTGAGTTCGCGCGGCATAATCGCAGTTAGCCCCGCGCGCGCCGTCTTGCTCGAATAGTGTGAGCGAGACAGACTAGGATTGCATAGCACGCGATAATAGCAAACAGCACATGCAAATAAAGCTCCATATAAATTGTTCACAACGAAAATTGACAATCGGAATTATAAGCGTCACTCACTACGCTAAAAGTTCTCAAGGATTAGCTCAGGTTTGCATTTATGTAAGTGATGGTCAAAAGTAGTAGGGAGGTGAAGCGTGAGGGACGGGCGGCGCCTCAGGCCGGTTTCAAAAACCAGTGTAAACTGGTTTAAACCATGCACGGGACGCGCTGCACCTTATGCCTGTATCTCACTCTACACTATCTGTGTGCTCTCATACAAAGGCAAACCTGAGCTTACGCCGCGAGGACTGTATAAAGAAAACTTCTCACATAGCGAGACCAGCTCAACAAACGTGCTACCATGACGTGCCGCCGTTTGTACTGTTTGTGATCCGCTGCGATCTATTCGATAACGTGTAAACACAATGTTAATTCTCTAGTCTTCTAATCTTGTAAAGACAAAAATGTGTATGAAAATTTGTAACTTAATTTTTTAAATATTCGGTTCATAAAGTTTCTGCATTAAATCTGATGTCTTTTATTTTCTCTGTGTTGCTATAGGTATCGACCTAAAAGATTTTTCCTTACATTGGATTAAATCAGAGATAGGTTGCAAATCTAACGTATTGAGCTTCCGCTTGGACGATAGCGGGCGCGGGCCTAACTCGACGATATGTGAAGTGGCGAAGGATATAATCTAGTTTATTTCAAGGATTTAATTTTGCAGCGAGGGGTGAGACAGGGAGACGTTATATCTCCGAAACCGCCGCCCTGGAAGATTTTTTTAAACTTCTGGACTGGGGTGGACTCGGCATCAATATCAACGGCGAGTACATAATACATATCCTACCTCCGATTTGCTGACGATATCGTGGTAATGGCTGAGACTATGGAAGACCTAAGCACAATGCTCGATGGCCTCAGTAAAGTCTCTCAACAAGTGGGTCTTATAATGAACATGGACAAGACGAAAATAATGTTCAATGTCCGTGTCGCACCCACCCCTTTAAAGGTTGGAGACTCTACACTGGAAGTTGTTGACGAATATGTATACCTGGGACAAACAGTCTAGCTAGGCAGGTCCAACTTCAAGAAAGAGATCAATCGACGAATCCAACTCGGCTGGGCAGCGTTCGGGAAGCTTCGCAATATCTTCACGTCCCAAATACCGCAGTGTCTCAAGACTAAGGTCTTTGACCAGTGTGTGTTGCCAGTGATGACTTACGGAACTGAGACATGGTCGCTTACAATTTATTTATTTAATAATTAAAAATTTGAGTGCGTTTGGGCCTCATAAGAAGGCTCAAGGTCACCCAAAGGGCAATGGAGCGTGCTATGCTCGGAGTTTCTCTGCGTGATCGAATCAGAACGAGGAGATCCGCAGGAGAACTAAAGTAACCGACGTAGCTCACAGAATCGCTAAACTGAAGTGGCAGTGGGCAGGGCACATAGCTCGCAGAACAGATGGCCGATGGGGTAGTAAAGTTCTCGAGTGGCGACCGCGCACCGGAAAACGTAGCGTAGGCAGGCCTCCCACTCGGTGGACCGACGACCTGGTGAAGATCGCGGGAAGCCGATGGATGCGGGCAGCGCAGGACCGGTCGTCGTGGAAATCCTTGGGGGAGGCCTTTGCCCAGCAGTGGACGATTTCCGTTCCACCGATGCTCCATTCCACCGTCGGTCAACGAGACGCAGGGAGGGGTTGCACCCCTTTGTTGTTGATGTTCCACCTTTTCGCACGAATCGTTACGCTTCTTCATTTATTATGCGTACAGCGCAGGAGTGGAACTCCTTGCCTGCGTCAGTGTTTCCCGATTCCTATAATTTGGGGATCTTCAAGGCAAGAGTGAATAGGCATTATTTGAGTTTGCGTGTACCATCCTCGACTGCATCATCACTTACCATCAGGTGAGTTGCAGTCAAACGCACTCAAATAATAAAAAAAAAAAGATTTCCGGCTGATATGATGATGATGAATTTTGTCATTATTAACTAATGATTGTTTGTTTCTAGATTTTTACAAATAAAATTGTAATTATTATTTCATGAGTGTAATTTGCACCTATTTTGAATAAATACCTTGAATCTTGAAGTTAGTTTCACATTTTGTGATCCTTCTTAAGTACATGCAGATATGTAGTGTGCAAGCCGTCAGAATCACGGAAAGCAGCTGGATGTGGGCAGCACGTCGCAGGACCTTTAGTTGTGGAAATCCTTGCGGGGAGGCCTTTGTTCAGCAGTGAATTAGTTTTAACCGCCTTCGTAAGTCATTAGCTTCACATGAGGAGGTCGCGGGTTCGATTCCCGGCGGAGTCTAACTTTGTAAGACTCTGGTTGGTGGAAGGGATTTTCTACGCCCGCCTGGCTAGCTACCACCATCTTATCTAAGTCTTGCCGCCAAACATCAATGTTAACAGCATTGGTGTGTTTCGGCTTGAAGATAAAATAGCCAGTCTTATTGTCACTTACTATCAGGTGAGATGATAAGGGCTTACCAATTGTGAATTAAAAGAAAAAAGGATGCTGTTGCCCATCCTCTGGTTCGTTACCTCAGTCGCCTCTTACGTACTAAACCCTCGGAAAGAGATGGTGTGGTGCTATTCTTTTCAGATTTTTTAAAAATAAAATATTACCCATCGATACAATACATACTAATCCTTAACATATTAACAATCCCTATACAAATCAGTGTTCTATGTCCATATATGTGAGCCCGTAGAGTAACATATAACACAAGGCTCGTGTGCCTCATAGGGTACATACACGAACTCGGCGGAATCGCTTTCCGTGTACCAATGATAAGTGGTGAACTCAAAGTTTCTAAAGACAAACCAAAGCCTAAAGCTTTCTTATATAGGCCCATTAAAAATATTGACCTAGATTGCTTTAACTCAGATCTGTTTCAGCTAGACTGGGATATGTTAAAGTCTTTGCCTACCGTAGACGAGAAGGTATACTACTTTAATTATTATTTATTATCTTTGTTTGATTTACATGCACCTGTACGGACTATTGTTTTTAAGGAGAAATCAAAACCTTGGCTCACTGAAAACATTCGACTCATGATGAGGCTTCGTGACGAAGCTTACAAAAAATACCGTATTTCCAAATCTGATACCGATAAGAGTCAGTATAAAGACCTAAACATCTGGTAAGCTCTAGTCTTTTTTATGAACAGAAGAGTTACTTTGAGAAAAATGTCAATTTAAATTTAAATAATTCTAAAAAGCTTTGGAAAATTTTAAAGAGTGATATTATACCAAATTACAACAACAAACCTGATATTCCTGAGTGGATAAATGATCCTGACGAGATAAACAGGCATTTTCTAAACATCCCTGGTGATAATCATGTTAATATGACTCTACTGACCTTCTTTGAATTTTATTCTTTCACTGATTCAAATTTTGATCTAATCCCTGTGGACGAAGGTATAATATCTAAAATCATCATGGATATTACATCGAACGCAAAGGGCAATGATGACATAAACTCTGACATGATCCTCTTAACTCTTCCCCATACCATAAGCATTATAACTGATATAGTTAACACTTCTATTCTTACTGCTACTTTTCCGCATGTATGGAAAATGGCAGTAGTACGACCAATTCCTAAAATAAATCAGCCTACTGAATATAAAGATCTCCGTCCAATAAGTATTTTGCCCTACATCTCAAAAATCTTGGAAAAAGTCGTATATAATCAGGTGGTTCACTACTTAGAGTCTAATAAAATCTTACCTAAAATGCAATCTGGGTTCAGAAAAAGTCGTGGCACTAACACCGCCCTCCATGACGTCATTGACGAAATTCTTACTGGTCAAGACGCTGGCATGGGTAGTATACTTGTGCTGCTTGACTACTCACGTGCGTTTGATTGCATAAATACCTCTCTCTTACTCTCAAAACTAAATTATTATGGTTTTTCTAACGCTGCTGTCCGGTGGTTTACTAGCTACCTGTCCAATAGATCTCAGTTAGTTGCTCTAAGCAATCCAGACGGAAGCATTGTTGAATCTAGCACACTTCCTGTTAACAGAGGAGTACCCCAGGGCTCCATTTTGGGCCCCCTTCTTTTTATTCTGTATATATCAGATTTGATTCACAGTATTAAACACTGTAAGTATCATATTTATGCTGATGATCTTCAGCTTTATTCTTCTTTTTCTCCTAAAGTGTTTAATTCCGCTATACAACAAATAAACGAGGATCTGAACAACATCGCAGCCTGGTCTCTCAAAAATTCTTTGCAGCTTAATCCGTTAAAATCGAAATATATGATACTTGGATCTCGTAAACTGGTTGAGAATATATCTGCGCGTAAACCACACATTCATATTAATGGCGTTCCCATTGAGTTAGTACAGGAGTCACGCAATTTAGGCGTTATCATGGACAACTATCTTAAATTTGAAAACCATGTCTCTACGGTAGTCCGTAGTTGCTTTTATGGATTGAAAACGATTTATTCCATACGTAATTTTCTTAGCACAGACCTACGAATTAGATTATGTGAGACGCTTATTCTTTCGAAACTGAACTATTGTTTGACCTCATATGGGTTTTGTGTCTATTCTAAAACAATGAAACTCCTTCAGCGAGTTCAAAATGCCTGTGCTAGGTACTGCTTCAACATTCCCCCTCGCTCCCATGTTACTCCTTTCCTGAATGATTTTAACATTTTGAAGATCCATGCCCGCCAAGAACTCCTATTTGCTGGTCTACTATTTGATGTAATTAAAACTAAACAACCTGACTACTTGTTTGAAAAACTAAAATGGTCTAGTGATGCCAATCCTCATTATAAAATGAGGACATCCAGGTCTGTTGTTCTTGTAACCCCGCACCACAGAACTGCCGCATTTCGCGGAAGTTTTAGATATCTGGCTTCAAAGTGTTGGAATAATATTCCTCCCCCCATCCGTGATTTGCAAACCAAGTATAGGTTCAAAGCAGAATATAGATCGAATCTTCTAAATTTACAAAAGACAATGTCAGGATTTTAAATCACAGATCTTTGCTCTGCTTTCTATGTTTTTTTTCTACCTGTATACTATGTCTTTGCCGGATTTCGAAGCCGGATGTTTAGATATTTTAGATATTTAAATACTTTGATGTTTCGTTGCTAATTTTAATTAAAATTTCAATTGTTTACGTTGCACGTCCGTTTTTTGGGTCACCGACTTACATAATGTGTACCAAATTTCAACTCAATCGGTCCAGTAGTTTTGGAGCGGATTGGCTGTAATAGACGTCCGTCAGACAGACACTCTCTATTCTTTATTTGCTAAGTACCTACGATTTTTATTATTATTTATTTATGTCATATTTTTTTGTTATTAGTTCTACATATTAATCAGTTTTTGGTCACCTACTTTAGCAATTTGTCATTCTAATTTATTTGCCAACTGCTGGTTCATTTGTTTTCTGGTTGCTCTTTTAAACATCTAAGCTTGTACATCATAATTTGTTTTCTGTATAAAAAAACCGTTTATACCTATCCATTTTGTTTTGTTACCTATAATTAAACGTGGTTACTTTGTTCGCCTCACGGAGAAATCCGTCGGACCGGTTTCCGTCTCGGCACCGGCAGAATATCAGCGCTGTAGGTACATTATTACCTGCAGCATATGCTGAGTCGGAGCCATTTCAAAGTTACGACGCAATTTTATATATCTACCCTCTTTATACATTTAAGCTTAGATATAAGAAGTTTTTTTTTTAATATTTTATTTTTGTGTATAAATTGTAATTTATGTAGCTTTGAATAAATGTTTTATCTATCTATCTATCTATCTACCATATACGGTACACTGGACTGTTACCGGTTAAATAATCCATTTAGTCTTGACGTGTTTCTCAGTGATTTTGTCTTTCGTATGTAAAGGCCCAATGGTGGAACCGTGCAACTCAGTGAATTCCTTTCCAAGAAATAAAAAAACAACTTAATCTTTACAGATTTTATTAAAATAAAATATTACCCATCCATACAATACACACTAATTCCTTAACTAATCCATCCTAGTCTTGACGTGTTTTTCGGTGATCTTATCCTTCTCGACAATGTACACGACGGCGCCCCATCCCGAGATCGCGTCGCGGTCAGCTGCGTTCACGAGTGCCTGCCAACAAGATAGTTTATATCATTTTTTTGAATTCACAATTGGTATTTTTTATCGTCTTCAGCGGTAGGGAGTACTATGGGAGGGGTAGAATTTGTCGTAACAGCACTGGCATGCAGGTGCAAGAACTTTGACTACCTCTCAACTGATAAAAAGTGACGATGTAGTCGAAGATGGTACATTCTCGCCTTGAAAGGTCCCCAAATTGTAAGGGTCGGGAAACAGACGTAGGCAAGGAGTTCCACTTCATCGCGGGCCGCAAAATAAATGAAGCGTAACGCTTCGTGAGGATAGGCAGAATATCAACATCAAAGGGGTGGAACCTCTCCCTGCGTCTCGTTGATCTGTAGTTATTATCCAACAATGGTCTTCTGCGTCTAGATAACAGACGATCTAGTCAGTGTCGCGGTAGGAGTGTGCTCTCCACCCACACTAAGCCGTCTGGGATACAAATACCAGCCCAGGATCTGCATTACCCCTCCTCAGCTTAATGGCTGAACCCACAAGACCAACGAGTTAATACAGGTCGGATAACTAAATTTGGCACATCCACAGTACTCGTAACAATTAATAATATATTATACTAATATATTAGTACCACACCAATGTAGTTAAAAATTAAAAACCCAAATTCACAAAAATATTAGGTATTACTCGTCGTTTTTGGGCAATCAGGTAAAAATGTATCCTATTTTTAATTTTTATTTGTCAGAATGACTTTTCATGATGGATATTTAGTGCGACGTCATGACGTGCGCTTATTCACAGAAACTACACAAGTGTAATGTATGAAAGTGTACATGCCAGCTTTAGCTAAAGCGACAAAAATATCAGTTACTAGTCTGCAAGCAATAATATAGCTTACCAATAAGAGCTGCCATTTATTGATATTTTGACTGATGTATCACACTTCCTGGCCTCATTTTTCTTACAGTATATCACCGTGTAGCGGCGCTATAGCCCTCAAACTTTTAGAGCCTACTGCCATTCAAATTGCTGTAATGATGAGATGAGGACAAACATTTCTCAATATAAATTTAAAACCTAGTTCGCAAATAAAATACTTTTTATAATAGTTACTTACCTGAGATTGTGAAGTGCGTAGCTCTAGACAGAACGCAATGGCAGAGCACTGTGAATGCCTTCTGCGCCACCACCCTTGGTGACTGACTTAGAACAATAAGCTAAGTCACTAACCTGAGATATAGTTTCAAAGAGCTCATCGGGCTTGAGGTTGGGCTCCCACAGCGCCTCACACATACCATACAGCTGTTCAGAGCATGTTCCAGATACTACAAAGTCTTCAGGCTCGTTAGGGCAGCCAATCTGGGAATTGAATAATTTTTAAGAATCAATTTCATTATGCTTTTTTTTCATTTTGTTTATTATAATTTAGTTTTGTTTAATTTTGAACTTTGCAGTTACAAGGCGAATTAAATGATTTAAGCCTTATTTGGAGTTTGTGCTAAAACAGAAGAGCCATATAGATTCTCTATGCATTGTTATTCTAATTAACTTAACTTGCTAAACTTAAGTGGCAGTGTGCGGGGCACATAGCTCTTGGAACAGATGGCCATAGGGGTAGTAAAAATCTCGCGTGGCGATCGCGCACTGGAAGACGTAGCGTAGGCAGGCCTCTCACTCGGTGGACCGACGATCTGGTAAAGGTCGCGGGAAGCCGCTGGATGTGAGCGGCGCAGGACCGGTCGTCTTGAAAATCCTTGGGGGAGGCCTTAGTCCAGCAGTGGATGTTTTTTGGTGGATATGATGATGATGATGTTATTCTTATTATGAATGAATACAATGCATACTTATAAAATAATAATAATATAAGTCTTTATTACAGTTTTACAAAGTTTACAAAATTTTTGTATTTACAAGAATTTTTCCCAACTGTATGTTACGTTAAGCTATATTTAATACACATAATATTTTATTTATATATAATAAATGATCGGTTTTCAATTTATTAGTACTTGTAACATCCAACAAATCAGTACCTATACATGCAAAGAAATGACAACATTATCTAAATGATCTCTTTGTTTGTAAACAATCTTCAATATCTATTTCCACATGAATGCAGTTGAGGAACGTCCAAACAAAAAACGATAAATCAAAATGTTCATTTTTGTGAAAAATTAGAAAAACCTATTAACTTAATAAATTGTTATGTAACAAAAAAATCTTTTCATGCCAAAATATGGTAAACTGAATGATAAGTTAGGTAGCGAAATCAAATTGAAAGATAAAAATATGGATAATTTGCTATTAATTTAAGAATTTTAGAGATATCTGGGTTTGTCCAAATCACTTGGATTTATCGGGTTTTGGTAGTTTGAAAACATGATTTGATAGTGACATTGACAGCTAGGACTAAGTCAACACTGGGTGCGTTCACGAAGTTCGATTGATCAAAATATGTGAATATTTTATGGTCGGATACTAGCACTTTTATCTGTAGGATTTTTTTGGTGTTTGTATTGTCCATAAATTGACTCATTGGATTTGTCAGGTTTAGAATTGACCATTATTTTTAATACATTTTTTGAACAGGATTTAACTGTTTTTAAAGAGATTTGCTTGCAGAGAGGTTTGATATTCAATACAAGGTACCGAAAAAAAATAAAAAATATATGCCATAAATGGTGTTTATCGGTTTTGTTCCGATGCTCCTCAGTTAAGAGAAACAATAAACTACTCTCATAGGAGCCGCCAGTAAGTTAAAAGTATGTAATCTCGCGAATAGCATAGTTAACTATGAGAGAGGATGTTATGAAATGAGAGTAATGATATGGATATGTAACATGTGCTCAGATTTTCACTGTGTGATTGAATTGGGAACCAGGAGATCCATAGGAGAACCAAAGTAACCCACATAGCTCTCGGAATTGGTGAACCTAAGTGGCAGTGGGCAGAGCACATAGCTTGTAGAACGGATGGCCGTTGGGGTAGTAAAGTTCTCGAGTGACCACCGCGCACCGGAAAACGTAGCGTGGGCAGGCCTCCCACTCAGTGGACCTGGTGAAGGTCGCGGGAAGCCGCTGGATGTAGCGCAGAACTGGTCGTCGTGGAATCCTTGGGGGAGGCCTATGTCCAGCAGTGGACGTCCTTCGGCTGATATGATTTTGATCCGTGCTTCATAAGTCTGTCATAATAACTGAAAAACTTACCAAGTCCATATTGCACACATATGGGCTGTTATCGTATGGGTCGAGCCCGGCGATCACAGGTTCAATAAAGTATGGGCCGAATCGCTTCTCGTACAACAGGTTAGAGAGCATAGCTGAGAACGTCTTGGGTTTCATCAGTCTGTTTTCTTTTAGTTCATATAGATTCATCCTGAAAAAATATGTAAATTTTAGATTTTTTCGCTTTGACGCTAGGTCATAATGAGAGTGATGTCTAATATAATTATTATCATCGTTATTGGTATTCTCAGTAGCTGGAAATAAGGCCTTAATTTATATGATACATAATACTATAGTATGCATAGGTGGCGTAACGGCCAGGGCCACTGCCTCCTGTCCGGGAGGTTGTGGTTTGAATCCCGCCACCTACCAATGTGATTTTGAATTCAGATTTTTTAATTTAGAGTTTATCCAACACTCTTAAGGTAAAGAAAAAACATCATGAGAAAACCTGCGCACCCCTGCGAAGAAACTCGCAGGTTGTGTGTGAAGATGACCAACCCACACTGGGCTCGCATGGTCGACTAAGGCCCGATTGCCCTAATTCAGGGTAGGCTCGAGCCCCTCAGTGGGGACTTATATATGAGATGATATGATGATAGTATAGTATAGTGAGCAAGCACCAGTTTACCCATGACATTAAACTACTATCCCCAAGGTTGAAGGTTGAATGTTGGAAAAATTTGCCAATTGATTTGATTGATCAGCTAATTGGCCATTGTTGTATGGAGAGTGGAAATGATATTGTACAGATCATGCCAGACTTCTAGTCTTTTTTAAAAATTAATAATTGGTAAGCCCTTGGCATCATCTAACCTGATGGTAAGTGATGATGATTCCGAAGATGGAAGCAGCCTTACCATGATTTCCCAACGCAATGGAGAACTGGCTATCCTATCTTCAAGCCGGAACACATCAATGTTGTTAACACTGATGTTGGGCGGAAAGAATTAGATAAGATGGTGGTAGCTAGCCAGGCGGGCTCTGAAGTTGCCTTCATCCCACTGATAGCTATATTTTGCTACTGCAAAGTAAACTGTGTTGGTGTTCAAAAAGAACTAGAAGTTAGGTGCAATCTGTACAGTAGTTCTCCATTGTATTGTATTCTCCAAAGTATGACATAGGTCCGCTATAGAGCAGAGTGAATTTCAGTACTTTAGTACCTCCCTGTTTTACAATTGTATTTGGAATCTTACCTGAATTTTAACCTTTGAAATACTGTTTGTGTATCAGTGGCCAGTCCAGGGAGCCCCACGAACAGTGACGGACCCATCTGAAAGACCTTGGGGAAGTTTGTTGACACCGTCTGAGCCTGGATACCGTACCGCTTGTCGGTAGCGATCGCCACGCAGTCCTGACCTTTCATCGCGACTACCGCGCCTCCATTGTAGTTTAATATTGACTGCAAAATTGTTTTTGAAAAGTTACTAGGTTATAAAATTATGTATTTGAGAAAACTGAACTGAATTTATTGTAGGTAACAGAGCGAAGAAATTTGATATATATACACGTAAATGGTGTAGAATTAGTTAAAAGTAAAGAAATTAACGATACTTACGCCTTCTTGATTACTCATGTTTCGGAGTACAAATTATTACAAAAATTAAAGGTATTTTGAAAAAAAACAATAAATATAGGAATAAAAATTTAGAAATATCGATTTTCACTCACCATTTTCGAGTTAACCACTAATTTGTTTTAGTTTTGGAATAAAACAAAAGCCGATTGATTGTTAGACTTGTTAGTCAAAAATGACATATCATTCCGTAAGCTATGTGTTACAATGGGATGAAAATGATTACTACAGAAATGAAAAAGAGAGAGAGCACTACTTAGGTGTCCAAGCAGGTTTGGAACGTGCATCTCGCTTGCACGTCGTATTTCTTTCGCAGAGAGATTTTTAACATAGACGCACATGTTTTTTTTTAACTTGCGTTCCATTTACGCAATTTTCAGATTTAACATATTTAGGGTTAGAATCGGAAAAGTACTGGAAATAGGCGCATTTTATAACTACATAATTTGAATACAAAACATTAACACGGCCAAGTAGGCTTTCTTAGTTCAAGAGTAAAAGCTGACCAACTTATGAGCGTATTCACAAAATCGTTTCCCATACAAACTTAAAATTACTGCTTCTTGAATATGTATGGGTGGGCCGATTCTAATAAAATTATGCAAGTTACGAAATTCTAGTTTGTAGTATTACATAAAAAAATAGTGTTGTGTTACAGCAAATTGAAATTGGGAATTGACGGGATTTTATAGAATTGTTTTTACCTCAACGTTTCGACTATGCTTCGAGAGCCGTGGTCGCGAGCAGACTGATACCGCGTTGTCATCGATCGCCGCTGGCGCGTCGCAGGAACACCTCCATCTACCCTCACTTCATTTTGTTAAGGGCTCGGGTAGGTTAGGTTAAAATAAATGATGAATTTAAAAGGAAAATTATTACAGATAAGAAAGTCTAAGCGGACTTTCTTAGTTCACGAGGAATAGTTGACCAACTTATAACCTGCAGGCCCTGCAGGTAAATCAGTGAAACTTTCATATAATCTTAAACTTCATACAAAATAAGCACAAAATATATTAATAACGGCAAACAATAGAGGTTTAAGTTCATATGAAATTCCCGATTCAGTTTTTAAAGTTCAATGCCAATTTTTATTGAAAAAAAGTTATTGTTATTTATTATTGACCTTATGGTGACACTACTTACAATCGTATTAGTAAATAGTGGCATGTCTTTCATGTTCCAATCCCCTGAGCTATGTACTATAGAATGGAACACAGGCGTTTTCTTAGTGGTCAGATGGGGAAATTTTTAGACTAGATAATTTTCTCCAATTTTCCTGAAAGTGACGAAATCTTATGCGGGGTATCCCCAAATATGACAATAGTAACAAATAAACTGCTGGGATAACTTATAAATGTGTACTTTTTCCCTTTAATAATTGTGTTTTATTGAGTTGTTGTTGTTGAGTTGTTGTTGTTATTCGAAACGGGGTGACCGAGATAGACACAATCTCCGGAGTGCAAACTTGCTCACAGCCGTAACGCACAGGTTAGAGAAATCTGCGATGGGCCCACAGGTGTATAACAAACTCTCTGTTGAGATTAGGAACTCCTCTAGTTTTGACACTTTTAAAAGTAAGCTACAGAAATGGCTTGTCGAGCGGTCCTTTTACACATATAACGAATTTTTGACATACAAGGGCTAAATATAAAATGTTATTTTAGAATTGTTTCATAATGTTAAATGTTTCAAAATGTGTCAACTATAATAATAATTTTACTTAAATTTTATAAATGTGTTATTATAATAATGTGACTTGTAATATTAATTACCAATAAATATATGTCTATGTCTATGTCTATGAGTTAAAAATAACCGTCTTCATGGGTTTAAAGCCACCATGCTCTCAAAATATCCAAACAATAGGCACACATTTACCAGCTATTAATTTCTAATAGTCTAATGCTATTTTGAGAATAAATTTTGTTTTAATAACTATTTTGCATAATATCAATATTATTTCTAAACTTTTTTATCCAATCGGCAATTTCATACTTATACACCTAATTTTAACTTTGTTTTTACAAACAAACATATTTATTTTTTGAAGTACAAATACTTATTATTTGCCAAAGCAAATATTAACTGTTTTTTTTTAAATACATTTATTTTATGAAGTGACTACTGAACCCTACTTTTTGAAACGCGCTTGGTCTGTTTTTGTTTCTAGATAACACAAGGCTATAACAAAGATGACCTATTATTTCATGGTAAGTTTTTTTTATTTCCAATCTATTTCAGCATTTCTTAACATTATTTAACTCTTTTTCATACAAATCCAATCGACCGGTCATTTGGAATCCCCATTGGTCTTTCACTTGTCTACACAAATTCAAATCAACTTCTACTATTAGAAGACCGTCTTTCTCTCTTGAAAGACTTGGAGTTCTCACTCCATTTGGTGCTGTTACGTAGCTAGATCCATAATAGCTCCTCTTCACTTCTTTTTTTCCTTCATCTTCATCTACGATGAACACTTCTGTCCCCACTCTGTTGATGCTGCACGTGAAGTAGCTATTTGCCACGGCTGCGGTTCTGGCTTCAATAGCCCAGAAAGACTCGCCAAAAGCTGAAATTGTCGCTGCAGGATTAAAAACGATTTCAGCTCCGTTTAAAGCGAACATCAACCAATTCAGAGCATGATGACGACCGAAGCAGATGTTGACAGCAATTTTAGCGTATTTCGTCTCAAAAACAGCATGCCCAAGATTTCCTGGAGAGTAATAGTCAGTTTCACTAAAGCTTCCTACACTTGGCAGATGATTTTTACGATGCTTCCCCATAACTTTTCCGTTTTCAGTGATTACTACAGCTGTGTTCCACCATGTTCCGTCTTGATCTTTTTCTAGGATCGGAGACACGATGACCATGTCATGTTGCTTCGCGAGAGCACTGAGGAACGTAACGCTTGGCCCATTTTCTGGAGACTCGGCGAATCCTGACCACTTTTCTTTTTCTTTTGTGCATAGGAAAAAGGGCATCGACCACGTCTCTTGCAAACACAAGATATTAACATTTTCCCTTGATGCTGCATTAATTATCTTCTCTATTTTCATGAATATGGCCGTCCTTTGCTCTTCTATAGGTTGTTCAGTAGGCAGAACTATGGAATGCTGAATCAACCCCACTTTTACTAACCTTGGTTTCCTGGTCTCCTCTTTTTGGGCGGAAAAACTGAAGGCTTGTACTCCAAAGTTGTACTTCTGACTTGCTGATATAGTTTGTTCCTTCAATTCCAACTCGCAGTGGTCTTCACGCCCATAATAAATTCTGTTGAACTCCTTTAATTGCCGAGGGTTTAATCCGTTTTTAATTATATTGTCTAGAGATTGCTCTGAATGTGACTCCATATTGTTTTTGATTGCATTTACAATCTTCGCGTGACACTAAAAATAACACAAACTTGGTATCACAGCTGGGTATATCTATACTATAGCAATTATAGGTAGATACCAACACAGTTAAGTACAGTCACAGTATAATGAAGAGTAGTACGTACAGTATAAGAAGGTGATGTAATACATTGTAATACCATTAATACCATTTAGTATTCTTTCTCTGTATTATCAAGTTACATTAGTACTAAAGGGTGTAACAAAATTAGTGTAGGTCCCGTTAACTGGGGGTTTCACTCATCATACTGAACAACTTTTGTTCTACGACTATGCTAAAATCGCAAAAAAAAACTCTTCATACAAATCGAATCGATCATAATTGACCAATTTTGTGCACTTAGAATGGAGGTTCCCAATTGTTTTTGAGAATTTACTATGGGTTCCTCGGGGAAAGTTGTTCAGTATGATGAGTAGAACCCCCAGTTACTCAACGGGTCTTACACCACTTTTTTTACACCTGTATATATCGCAGCCATATGGTTAAATCTGCCATTTGATAAAAGGCTAGCCCGTTGATTGAATGGCGACTAGGCCGAATTCAATTGAATGTCGCTATTCAATCAAAGGGCTAGCCTTTCAATCAAATGGCAGTTTTAACTAGTTGGCTGCTACCTATATACTTTGACCAAGTATTACAGTTTTGTTATTTATTATTTAGCGATGACGCATTCATGGAGCTGAATGAGAAATGGACTTCTTACCTATAAAAAGTTTCTTCCTCTGAGCCGGTCAATTTGTATGAAAAGTATTTTTTTGTATGAAAAGTATTTTTTTGTTCAAGTGTCATCATCATATCGGCCGAAACACGTTCACTGCTGGCAAAAGGGTCCCCCAAGGGTTTTTATAACTACCGGTCTGACTGATATTACACTGAACTAAGTAGGCGCCATGCTTGCACTTCATTAAATTACAGTCAGATCTTAAGCTCAGAAGGTGGTACGATATTTCCTAGATGTGATGCCCAGACCCCGGTCCCCTCTTTCCTGCTCCAAAGTGTCCCACGCTGTTGTTTTTATGGCGAGGTATTGATTGGAACAATTGTCTGTCTTTTCTTTACGTGTAAAGAGTAAAGAAAATAACCTCACTTTTTCACTATTTCAATGGTTTTTAGTTAGAATCAAAAACAATAATAGCTTTTGACTTAAAGGAACATCATCAATAAAAAGGGTATTTTTTTCAAACTTAGGTTTTCTATTGTTTAGGAGTAATTGAATTAAAAAATAACGAAAATCTGTAATATTACCGCCTTAATACTGAGCCTTGATATGACTAAGGCCTTAACTTATAACGGCCAGAATGGCGCAGGGTTGTGAATAGGCAAGTGCGCGTGTTCGAGGATCAGCGTAAAGCTGACCTTGATACCAAACGCGACCAGATAAAGGCCCGATCACCTGCGACCATTTCATACAATTACGAGGGTGGCATACTTAAATGCCCTCAGTGCGCGAGGAGTTTCGCATACATAAACCATCTTCGAGCGCACGCGCGGCAAACCGACTAGGAGTCGAAGTGGTCGCTATGACAAAAATCGGTCACCCCCATACAAGAAACGCGTTTTTTTTAAACGTGAATATACTAGCGACATGTAGTGAGATCTGGTAGCATTATCTATACGGAACCCTCAGTACGCGAGTCCACTCGCACTTGGACAATTTTACAGACTAGTAAATAGTAAACCGTCAAAGAGCTTAGGTCCTGACTGGCCACTGAGCATACCTATAATCAGTAATCAAATCAATCCCTTACGGTTTTGACTAGCATTAGATTATCATGAAGTGAAAGGTTGTAACGCGGTACGCTGTTATGCGTTCTTTTTTCATTCGACCTCTTCTTCATTCCATCTATGTCTTTTTTACGAATTCGCTGTCATCCATCTAACAAAAATTTTCTATTCATCCTCATCACATATAATGTTACTCTGATCCTTCATATTTATAAATAAAATAAATTAAATAACTAATTCTCACTTATAAATTTTCAACGGAGTTTATAAACTCATGCCCTAAATTTAAATTAACAATTTTAATAATTTATTGTTATAAGATGGACGGTATTATTTGACATTTCTCTATTGATTTTTTTTTTGATTTTTTTGCATTGTAAGATAGTAATTTACTTTCACTAATGCCTCAAAGAGGTTATTTGTAATTGACATACCATCTAATTTACACATGTATTGTTAACTTACTTCATCATCAACATATCAGCCACAAATCGTCCACTGCTGGACAAAGGCCTCCCCCAAGGATTTCCACGACGACCGGTCCTGCGCTGCCCCCATCCATCGGCTTCCCGCGATCTTCACCAGGTCATCGGTCCACCGCGTGGGAGGCCTGCCTACGCTACGTTTTCCGGTGCGCAGTCGCCACTCGAGAACTTTACTGCCCCATCGGCCATCTGTTCTACGAGCTATGTGCCCTGCCCACTGCCACTTCAGTTTGGCGATTCTGTGAGCTATGTCGGTTACTTTAGTTCTCCTGCGGATCTCCTCGTTTCTGATTCGATCACGCAGAGAAACTCCGAGCATAGCACGCTCCATTGCCCTTTGAACTTAGGTACTATTGCAAATATTAAGTGAATAAATAATTATGAATTACCTTACCCTACCGTACCTACTCCTTACGTCGTGCCACACTGGCGTTTTTTTTTATGTAAGGTTTGTGCTCGGAAGTCGAAATTTGGTGGTCGTAAGTTGTTAACTAAATAAGTAGACTTACCGTACCGTGTCGATACTGTCCCAATGTCTCAATGATAAACAAGGCGATGTTACATAAGCTAGTTTACGCTGCAAATAACGAGATGTGGCCTGTGGTATGTTTGACTGATTAATGATTACCATACTTGCTCAAAGCGTTGGTTGTTGACACATTATCTAGTAGGTAGGTAATTAAAGGGTGTTCTTTGGCAGAGTCTGGGGTTTTTTTTTAAGGTAAAACCTTATCGTGTTGTTAATAACCCATTTAAATGTCCCCGCAGCTGGGGCATGGGACTCTTTCCAAACCCCAAGTGTCGGCCATATTCCACACTAGCTGTTTCCCGCGGCTTCACACGCGTTGACAAAGTTTCTATAACTTTTCGAGGGTGCGCAGTGCGCGAGCCGCAAGCGCCTCGCGAGCGTGAAAAAAGTAGCCTGTGTGTTAATCCAGGTCCTAATCTGTCTACATACCAAATTTCAGCCAGATCCGTTCAGTAGTTTTTGCGTGAAGAAGTAACAATAACAAACCCACTAACAAACTTTCGCCTTTATAATATTAGTGTGATACACGTTGGTGGAGGTTGTAGGGTTAGTAACGAACTCCACCGTCAGATGTTATTCAAGCCTAAGGCATTCAATAAGGCATCTGACATGGTTTAAGGACTGCCATCTAGTGATAGCAACCGACACCAACGGCTTAACGTGAGAAAAAATGATACTAACAGTCGAACCCATCCGGGTAGTGATTGACCTTCTTGCGCAAAAAAAAACGAATTTTGACATTTTTATACGTTTTTTTTAAAGAGGAAGTTATGTAAATTGTGTTTAGTCTAAAAGTGAGTGAGCTATGTAATTACCATGATGTGCTTAGTGTACTATGTTTATATTGCTCTGATTTAATCATATTTGCATGAAACGACTAAAAGCATTTTAGGTTAGGTTTTAGGAGAACGTGAGCGTACCGCAAAATTTTAACCAGTATATTATTTTCTTAACTACTACTACTCCGCTGGCTCAAAGACCCAAAGTGTGTCCTGGCCTCCGATAAGAGAACTCGCCATTTGTCCCGGCGATTTTCTTAAAATTGTTATTATTAACTCGAGGTATTTCCCTGTATGTTGAATAAATCTTAAGTTATAGTTGAAGAAGTTTAGTTGGAAGTTGAATTTTATTTGACTTTGTTTTAAAAGAAAAATTATTTTTAATTTGCTTAACATAAGGAGAGGTTTTTTTTATGCACAATTGGTAAACCCTTGACAACATCTCACCTTTACCGTTTTTTACTTTTGTTAAATGTTATTTCATTGAAAAGTTTGTCGTATAAAATACTAAGTACCTAACGAAAGACTGACAAGTTTCTCATGATGATAGACTAATGATAAGATTGCTGATTTCAGTTCAAATTAATTTAATACAGAAAAAATATTCTGTTTATTTTATTCTGCAATAAACTCTATCTATGGTTGCCTTACTTGTGTTTTCGTAGAGTTATTTGTCAATTATTTCCGCGATGATAAGACAAAGTAAGGAGTGCTCACTTTGCATATTGCGTGCGCATTTTGCCCTTAAGCACAGTATATACTCGTATATTAGTACTAGCGCCTTAAGCCCAAGCTCATTCGAAAGGGTTTCGTAATTGTATTCTTTTTTTTATATTTTTGAGACATACAAAAAAAATAAGTATCGACTATCAAACTACCATAAATTAAGCATCTAATAGCATAAACAGTTTTTCTCTTCTACGCATTAATATATTTTTTTCTCTTACATAACCTTACGGTGCTCGCTTTGGGCCCCCTTCCCCTACGCGTATACCTACTTGAAGAAATTGAACAACTTTCGTTCGACAACGTTGCTACAATCGCAAAAAATGTTGGACTTCCCATACAAATCGATCAGCTTTCGAGAATTTTGTATTTTTTTTTTGAATTAAGAAAAATTTTAGGTAAAATTAAAATTGTTCAGCTCTGTTTCACGAGTCGTAAAAATGTGTCCCATTTTACCTTGCACCTGTATAGAGACATTCTCCCTCTGCGGACGTAACACAATTCGCTGAAGAGCCCTTATCTGGCGCTTTTATTCATCATACTGAACATTTGAACAACATATCCCAAAAACACTGCCTTCATTTCTCAAGCAAATTTTAGATTCTCTATACAGTTAAAATAATAATAATGGTCAATTTCTAATCGATTTGTGTAAAGAGTTGAAACCTTTTTCGGAGCTGAGCATTGGTCTCTTGGGGAAAGTTGTTCAGTATGATGAGTAGTAGCCTCAGTTACCTACACCAATTTTGTCACACCCTGTATACTATTAAAAATAAAAAAAAAGAAAAAAAAAGAAGCCCAATTCCCCACTATCGTGTTAAAAAAAATGGATCTCTGATCCGGGCGAAGCCCTCTAGAATATTACTTTGTATGAAGGACCTCTGTCCTGGCTCGCGGTCCACCACAGAATCAATCTCAACTGTTTCGGAAAGCTTTCGAACGACTTACTAATTTGATTTTGAACTTAGGTTTTTCATACGATTCGCGCTGGCAAGTGAGTAATAAAGGAGGCGATATACGAACTCTACATTACCTAATACAGGTTTTACAAAAAGCGCTACGGGGTCTCTTTGAAATTGTACAAACCCTAAAAACCCATACTTTTGTCATTGAAAATGACTTTTAGATCGCTGGGTACTAGGTCCCATTTGGGAGTTTAGTGCGACACGGCGATTGTATGGAAGCTATTGGTAGTTCATAGATAATTAGGGTGTCAAAGGACGTTGATTGACGAGATCTATCAGATGGTGAAGTAATAAAAAAAAAATCAAAAAAAGTTATAGTCGAAAGTTATACCGGTTTATTTGGTCAAAATTTTTTGAATTTCTGACTTTGGGCCCGGATGTCTCGAAAACTAAGTCGAAATTTAAAAAAATGAAAAAAAACCGGTCCTAGGGTATTTAGTTGGCTGTCGAATGAGATCAAAATTTTGAAAAAAAAATAGGGGCTGTAGGCGCGCCTTCAAAAAAGTACCTCGGCGAGTGAGTTGTAGCGCATCATGGAAGTTGGGTGTGTATGAGAGTTTATATTGTTGTATGCAGAGATATGCTATATATAAGGGGAGGTAGATAGGTTACATGCGTCTAAAAAGTGAAGCAAAAAAAAAAAGCCAATTGGCATCTCTTTTCTTAGTAACATTCAGTGCAATAGAAGGGAACTACCTATCTATAACATTGTGTATGTAAATGGCTTCGATTTTCAAATGTTGTTTGTTAGTGCATAACCCATCTATGGTAACAAATCTCTGGTTGTATGTGGTAAATGGAGGATTTTTGGAATATTTTAAACTTTTTTCGATTTTTTTTTTAATTTTTGGATTTCGTAAATTATTTAAATTTTTAATTAATGAGTACGGGGTATAGGGAGTTATGTAAAAAAAAACGAATTGTTGGTGGATAGTGTGATAAGTACATAAATTACTTATTGTTTGTCCAAAAAAGTTTGCAAGTTCTACAAATTGAAATTGTGAAAAAATAAATTTGTAAAAATAAAATTTGTGTGTTCATTTCGTTTATTTCTTTATGCCTGAGTTTCGTTTTCAATGTCTTAGTAGTTCGTGCTATGCAGGGAATCTGTGCATTTTTTTTCTTAAGCATCTTTATAAAGCCCAAAAATATTTTGAATAATTGTATGAGTAATTCCTTAAGGAAAATTGTTCAGTTTCATGAGTACAAAGTTCCAATTTTTTTGGGAGCAGGTTTTGCTAGCTAGTCCCTGTACATTATGGGAAGTCTAAATTTTATTTCTAAGGCTACTCTCCATAAACGGAAAGCCCAAAAATATTTTGCAAATGCAGTATGACTATATAGTCCGCTACGTTTTCCGGTTTGCGGTCACCACTCGAGAACTTTACTACCCTAACGGACATCTGTTCTACGAGCTATTTGCCCCGCTTACCGCCACTTAAGTTTAGCTACTATGAGAGCTATTGGTTACAGCTTAATACACAGCCATGTAAATGAACAAAATAATATGTATTACCTACAATGAAATACTATACTTCTACAACGCTGGAAAATTAAACATCTTGTAGATATGTTAGGTTAAGTAATTTATTGTTAATTTAAACATAAGTAGGTACATTGATTATGGGCTAGATAAAACCTGGAATAGGCTTCCAAACAGATCAATGTAAGTAAGTATCTATGCTTTACATTATACAAGCTTTGGAATAATTTTGTTTATATTGGTATGTTAATTGTAAGTAAATACGAGACAGGCGACTTAACTGTGTGCTAACACAGTACTATGAAATGATTTTATAACTTCTTCATTATAATTATAGGGAGTAAGTAATACGTGCAGACAGCTAGGTATACTTATAGGTAAGTATTGTAAACTAAAGTATTAAACCAGGAGGTCGCGGGTTCGATTCCCGGTGGGGTCAACTTGTAAGACTCGGTTTGGTTGGTGGCAGGGCATTTTCTAAGCCCGCCTGGCTAGCTACCACCATCTTATCTAAGTCTTGCCGCCAAACATCAGTGTTAACAACAAGTGTTCCGGCTTGAAGATAAGATAGCCAGTTCTCTATTGCGTTGGGGAATCTTGGTAAGCCCGCTTTCATCTTCGGTATCATCGTCACTTATCATCAGGTGAGATGATGCCAAGGGCTTACCAATAATGAATTTAAAAAAATCTCTTATAAATAGCTAGGAGTAATAAGTTGCTTCTAAAATATTTTAAGTTAGGTTCTTAGCTGACTATTACCTAATACATTGAAATTCTATTTCTGAAGTGGGCATAGAATATAATTTAAAATGTTATTTCCCTGCCCGGAAGAAATAAATGTTCGCTAAGACTTGTTCAAGTCCAGTTCAAGTCATTTATTGTGCAGAAATTTAAGTTTATATAGATCGAACATATAGTGACAGAAAAAGTACAGTTAAATTCTACCTGAATCAGGTGTACACAATAAGTATTAATACATTAAGCTAATACTATGTCATACAGTATCCGAAAATAAATGATTTATTGTCAATATGTATATAAACTAAAAACAAATCAAAATAAGCACAAATAACAAAAAAAATCTTACTATATAAATTGTGATGTATCTTATATAAAAAATTTGATCATCATATTTTTTTATCACTTAAATACTCATCAATCGAATAGTAACATATTTTGTTTAATAGCCACTCTGTAATTTTCAGCTTAAATTTGGATGTAGACATTTTTTTCAACCTACTAGGAAGGTTAATATATATTTAGACAGCCATCATAGCCAGTTGCCTCTGTAACATCTGAAATTCTAGGCTAAATGAAGGTATTAAAAACTATTACATTACGGTCAAACCATGCGACAGACAGAGCACTGTGAAAGTGAGTCGGTCGCGTCAATAAATCCATTTGATTTGATTTTATAAATAGAAACCATAGGTGTAGATATTCCTTTTATTTGTATAAACTGTTGGTCACGTAGGCCTCGCACTGACATGATAAGCCAAATATTTTTCTCTCTGGGGTCCGTTTATCGTGGGTCGAAGGTCGACGGGATCGGTACACACCGATAAATAAACATGCATTCGCTGTGGTGCTTATTTAAGTCGTGGCAGCCCCCAAACCGGCCAGTCGGTGAGCCAAGCCAGACGAACGCGCAACCATGGACAACCAAACGCCCAGCCTCGAAGCCATCATAAACAACAACCTCACTGGCAAAGATCTTGAGGAGTTCAACCGCATCTACTATGGACGTAAAGATCATCTAGAAATCAAGCTGAAAGACTCCTCAGTCGCTGCAGCAAAAGAAGCGGATTTCGAAATAGCAGCGTACTCGTTCCCGGCTAAGCAAGAACACACCAGACCACCCAGGATCGTCAAGGTAGGCATCATCCAGCACTCCATCGCTATTCCCACCGATCGGCCAGTCATCGAGCAGAAAAATGCCATCTTCGCAAAGGTAAAGAAGATCATCGACGTCGCTGGCCAAGAAGGCGTGAACATCCTGTGTTTCCAAGAGTTATGGAACATGCCATTCGCTTTCTGCACAAGGGAAAAGCAGCCCTGGTGCGAGTTTGCAGAATCAGCCGAAGAAGGGCCAACTACACGCTTCCTGAGAGAATTAGCTGTCAAATACGCAATGGTCATCGTTTCCTCTATTCTGGAAAGGGATGAGACTCACTCGGAAATCCTATGGAACACAACAGTGGTCATCAGCGACAGTGGTAACGTTATCGGCAAGCATCGCAAGAACCACATCCCTCGTGTTGGTGACTTCAACGAGTCCAACTACTACATGGAAGGAAACACTGGACACCCAGTCTTTGCCACCCGCTACGGTAAGATCGCCGTCAACATCTGCTTCGGAAGACACCACGTCATGAACTGGCTGATGTTTGGGCTCAACGGTGCAGAGATCGTTTTCAACCCCTCAGCGACAATCGCTGCTGAAGCTGGTAGCGAATACATGTGGAACATAGAAGCTAGGAACGCTGCTATCACCAACTGCTACTTCACTGCTGCTATTAACAGAGTTGGTTACGAAGAGTTCCCGAACGAATTCACATCCGCTGATGGGAAGCCAGCGCACAAAGACTTGGGATTGTTCTACGGTTCGAGCTACTTCACTGGCCCTGATGGTGTGAGGTGCCCTGGTCTGTCTCGCACGAAGGACGGCCTGCTTATCGGAGCCATGGACCTCAACATGAACAGACAGATCCGCGATAGAAGATGCTACTACATGACCCAGCGCCTGGATATGTACGTGGAAAGTCTGAGCAAGGTTACCGAGCTGGACTTCAAACCCCAAGTTGTTCATGAGAATGAGAAGCAGTAATTTATTACTAATTCATAAACGATAAATATACAGGGTGAATGGTAAGACGCCAGTCGCATTTGACGCATAGAAGACAAAACTGAACAACTATTTCCTAGAAACCTATGGTCAATCCTAAAAAAAAATACTTTTCATACAGACGATCGATTAGCTCATTAGCTAACTTTGTATGAGAAGTTAAATTTTTTTTGCGAATTGTATTGTTTCCTTGGGGAAAACTGTTCAGTTACGTCTGCAAATTCACCTCATGAAATGAGTCCGTAGTCTTATCAGGTCACCCCTGTTACAGTTATATTCTATTATATATTATATCAGACGCATAAACAAAACGATGAAGGTTACAATAATTAATAAAGTTTAATAATCTATTTTTTCTCCTTTCAATTCTTAAACGTCAATAAACTCTTATCAATTAAACTCTGAGGTAAAATTGAAATTGTTATTACTTAAGTAACTACGGGCATGGATGATTAAGAATTCCTTAACTTAAACGTTACCATAGAATAAGAAATCAGAGTATAATTAGTAATACTAAAATAAATAATTAAATAATGTTATGTCAGCTCGTAGAACAGATGGCCGATGGGGCAGTAAAGTTCTCGAGTGGCGACCGCGCACCGGAAAACGTAGCGTAGGCATGCCTCCCACGCGGTGGACCGATGACCTGGTGAAGGTCGCGGGAAGCCGATGGATGCGGGCAGCGCAGGACCGGTCGTCGTGGAAATCCTTGGGGGAGGCCTTTGTCCAGCAGTGGACGATTTGTGGCTGATATGATGATGATGTTATGTTGTAACATATTAGGTGTAGGTACATGGGTCCTTTACCAAAGATTAAAAAATATTATACTTTAAAAAGTACCTTTACTAATCGTGGTATAACAATGTTGTGTTATACAGGTGTAACAAAATAGGTGTACATGGGGTCTTTACTAATCATATTGAACCACAGTATATGTATTAGTACTAACGTAATTGAACACTTTCCCCGAGAGACCAAAATTCGCAACAAAATGTTTGTTTGCAAAAAATGCATAAACTAACCAATTCTGTAGGGAGAGTCCATTTTTTTAAGATTTGCCTGTAAAAAGTTATTAAGTATGGTTAGTAGCGAATATCCGTTTAATTGGTTCTACACTTATTTTTTTTAAAGTGAAAACTTCTTTAGGCGCGTTGGTCATTTTTTGAGATGGGAAAAAACCATTGAATTCGCGACACTGTTACCGTTACCGTACCAGGAACACTCGCGGGGTCAAAACTTATAAAACTGTAAAAAGGTTTCACTTCTGTCGGCACTCCCGGAATGGTTAGGTTTTTCCTACTTAACTTCATAGGGCATACCAAACGTGGGTTAAAATAAAAGTTATCAGGGTTCTACTGGTGATACTGAACAGCTTTCCCCAATGAACAGATGGTTCATTTGTAAAACACATTGATGCTTGGCGGTAAACCTTAGATAAGATGGTGGTAGCTAGCCATGTGAGCGTAGAAAACGCCCTTCCACCAAACCTAACCGAGACGTACAAAGTTAGATTCTGCCGGGAATCGAACCCGCGACCTCCTGTTGTGAAGTTAATGGACGGAGGCGGTTTAAACACTTCTACCAAAGTACATACGTTGTTACTTTACTAATGTATTCTACTCACGAAACTGAACAACTTTGGTTTTACAACTTTGCTAAAATTTAAAAAATACGAGATCTGTAAAGCAAGCATTGACACCGTCTAGCATTGAAATTTGTTGTTCAGAAAATACTCGAGCAACAAAATTCTCATTTAGGCTACTAATTAGCAATAAATTAATCTAAAATAAATAAATTTAGTTGCTTGAATAAGCACCGAGCAATAAATTACAATGCTAGACGGTGGCAATGCTGGCTTTACAGACATCAAAGTCTAGCATTGTAATATGTTGTTCAGAAATTACTCGAGTAACCAAATTCTCATTAGGGCAACTATTTAGCATCAAATAAGCACAAAATTTATCACTACAAATAAATTTTGTTGCTTGAATAACAACCGAGCAACAAATTACAATGCTAGACGGTGTCAATGCTAGCTTTACAGACATCAAAGTCTAGCATTGTAATATGTTGTTCAGAAATTACTCGAGTAACCAAATTCTCATTAGGGCAACTATTTAGCATCAAATAAGCACAAAATTTATCACTACAAATAAATTTTGTTACTTGAATAACAACCGAGCAACAAATTACAATGCTAGACGGTGTCAATGCTAGCCTTACAGACATCAAATCAAGCATTAACACCGTCTAGCATTGTAATTTGTTTTTCGGAAATTACTCGAGCAACACAATTTTCATTTGGGCAACTTATTAAATTAGCATCAAATAAACACAAAATTTATCACTACAAATAAATTTTGTTGCTTAAAAAACAACCGAGCAACAAATTACAATGCTAGACGGTGTCAATGCTAACTTTACAGACATCAAAGCAAGCATTGACACCGTCCAGCATTGTAATTTGTTTTTCAGAAATTACTCGAGCAAAAAAAATCTCATTAGGGCAACTAATTAGCATCAAATAAGCACTATATTTATTACTACAAATAAATTTTGTTGCTTGAATAACAACCGAGCATCAAATCACAATGCTAGATGGTGTCAATGCTAGCTTTACAGACATCAAAACAAGCATTGACATCGTCTAGCATTTTTATTTGTTTTTCTGAAATTACTCGAGTAACGAAATTCTCATTAGGGCAATTAATTAGCATCAACTAAGCACTAAATTTATCACTACAAATAAATTTTGTTGCTTGAATAAGAACTGAGCAACTAATACCAATGCTAGACGGTGTCAATGCTAGCTTTACAGACATCAAAGCAAGCATTGACACCGTCTAGCATTGTAATTTGTTTTTCAGAAATTACTCGAGCAATAAAATTCTCCTTTGGGCAACTAATAAAATTAGCATCAAATAAACACTAAATTTATCACTACAAATAAATTTTGTTGCTTGAATAAGAACCGAGCAGCAAATAACAATGCTAGAAGGTGTCAATGCTAGCCTTACAGACATCAAATCAAGCATTGACACCGTCTAGCATTGTAATTTGTTTTTCAGAAATTACTTGAGCAACACAATTCTCATTTGGGCAACTAATTAAATTAGCATCAAATAAAAACTAAATTTATCACTACAAATAAATTTTGTTACTTGAATAACAACCGAGCATCAAATTAAAATGCTAGACGGTTTCAATGCTAGCTTTACAGACGTAACAAATCGGACTGCCCATACAAGTCGATCAGCTGATTTGCCAACTCTGGACATTATAGTATTTTTTGTGATTCTAGCAAAGTTTTAAACGAAAGTTGTTCAGTTTCAGTTCATGTAAATCCTCCTATATTCTATTATAGCTGTTTCCCGCGGCTTTACCCGCGTGAACAATATGTTATAAACATAAAGTAACGTAATAAGTTTCATAAAAATCTTTAGAGTAATTTTTGCGTAACAAAATTAAATGGTTTTTACTATGGTAACCAGATATATGCTATATAGATGGTAACCCTAAAAAACTAAAGATTTTTTAAAATTAAAAAACGGCTGAATATATCAAACAAAATAATACTTAGTTAATGCAGATAAGTAATTGTATAGAACTAATTCCGTCCAGTAGTTTAGATGCTAGAGCACCGGACCAAAGTATATATATTAGTACTAACATACAGCAAAGATTAAAAAACATTACTTTCATTCAGTATCGACACTTCCTGCCGCTCTCTAGATTGCTACCTCACCCCCTCGTCACCCAGATTGATACAGATTGGTTATAGTTTGGTTCGCGAATTTATAGGACTTCTCCGTGATTTGTTTGCTCTGTCATTTGTTTTTATATATTAATGTCATTTCACGAGCGTTGTATGCAGTGTACCGGACACTCATATTATTTTTTATTTTTTCATATTACTGTATTAATTAGTATAGGGTAAGACAATCAATCCCCATCAAAATCTGAAGTTATTTTTTTTACCCGCTTGCCCTAAAAGAAGTGTCATCATGTCATATTTTTGTGTGTATGCATGTGTGCGTGCATACGTGTTTGTGTGTGTGTGTGTTCAGTTCGGTTTCATCACCTCACTCACCTACTGAAATGCGTACGTCGTTCAATCAAGCACATTGTGTAACGTACCTACTATGCAACTAATAAGTGTTGAGCGCCAGATGTTGAGTTTTACGCGAAAAAGTATGCATAGCGTGGCTGTACAATTTGTTATTATTTGTAAGGGAATCCGCCATTTGATATTTGACACTAATTAAATTAATCAATAATTTAAACACTCTGTGAACATTTAAACTTGGTACCTATTACGGTTCAAAAGATACAGCCTTTTGTAGGGCGGACAGATAGATAGACAGACGGACGGAAGGCGTTAGGCTTAGTGATAGGGTCCCGATGGCACCCTTAGGATACGGAACCCTAAAAATGATCCAGATGTGCTCATCGGTTTAATATTTTACGTAAAAAATAAGAAATGCTTGTATCTACAGAGATTTGTTACCATAGATGGGTTATGCACTAACAAACCACATTTGAAAATCGAATCCATTTACACACACATTATAATAGGTACCTACCGAATGCTACTATGAAAAGAGATGCCAATTGGCATCTTTTTTTTGCTTCACTTTTAGGATGCATGTAACCTATCTACTTCCCCTTATATATAGCATATCTCTGTGTATCTACTTAAAAATACATAAGACCTTGTAACGCGGTACGCTTTATTATAACCTTCTTTCAATCGACCTTTTTTCATTCACGCATGCGCTGACATATGTGATTAAAACTCGATTAATTTTGCCATCTTTCAATAAATTATATCATATTGTTTTTAATATGATTATTCAATACCTGGATACTCTCTAAAAGACAAATTACGGGTAAGATTAAATCATATTTTTGTGATTTGTATTTTAAATTTAAGTGTAGGTTATGTTTTCTTATGTTCTTTTACTTATAATTAAATTACATCATCAGTAAGCATGCATCCTCATTTAAACCCACGCCCACTACCATACCTACCTAAGTCTTGCTACAACCTTATACCAAAGTATATAAGGTCTAACAAAATTAGCTGAAACTATTTTAACTAGTGCTTCTGCCCATGAAACTGAACAACTTTCCCCATGGAACCCATAGTCAAATCGCAAAAAAAAATTTGGCTCTCCCATACTAACTCGAACAGCTGATCAGCCAACTTAGTATGGGAAATTCATAAATTTTTTTGAGATTTGACTATGGGTTTCATGGGGAAAGTTGTTCAGTTTCATGGGTAGAAGCACCAGTTAAAATAGTTTCAGCTAATTTTGTTAGACCTTATATAATATATCAGCACTAACATACAGTATGAACACTCCCTGCCGCTCTCTAGATTGCGACCTCACCCCCTCGTCACCCAGATTGATTCAGATTGGTTACAGTTTGGTTGTCGAACGTATAGGATTTCGCCGCCATTTTGTTTTTTCCGTCATGCGTTTTTCAAATGTCATTTCTGGCCTGTCGTATGAAGTGTCCAGGGTGTGCTTCCACTAAACTCTTTCAGGATTCTTGACAATCCTTTGTGCCTTAGATGGGATGGTCTTTCTATCATCAACATCATATCAGCCGAAAGCCATCCACTGCTGGATAAAGGCCTCTCCCAACGACCGGTCCTGAGCTGCCCGCATACAGACGCTTCCGCGACCTTAACAAGGTCGTTGATCCACTGAGTGGGAGGCCTAGAGGAAATGAAACCTTTGATAAGTTACCTCCTTGGCTGCCGTGTTTCGAAGTAAAATATAGTTCCATTTTTAAATTACACGACATATATAAGAAAAAAAATTTGGTCCTCGATACATAACAAGTTAAAATGGTTAAAAAAAAAAAAAAAAAAAAAAATGGCGGCGAAATCCTATACGTTCGACAACCAAACTGTAACCAATCTGAATTAATCTGGGTGACTTGTAAGTAGTGCAAATCCTTTTAAGGGTATATAAATCCTTTCTTAGCTGATGCGTACGTCATAACATCTACCTGCATGCCAAATTTCAGCCCGACCGTCCAGTGGTTTGGGCTGTGGGTTGATTGATCACTATGTCAGTCAGTCAGTCACCTTTGAGTTATATATATATATATATATATATATATATATTTAGATTTGTGTGCAATAAAGGATACAAGTCATATAAAAAAACCTTTAGGTAAACTTCGCCATCTTTTCTCTTTCGTAATCGATCTTTGAAACTCCCGCTCCTGGGACCCCGCAAAAATAAAATAATTAGATTAAAACCACGAATATTTCTGTTGTTTTCGCCGTCGCGGCTAATTAGCCGAATCGCAACGTTTTCTGCAGAAACACGGACGACTTTCCGTTTCCGGAGGGCGGGACGTTTCAATTTTTTTTTAATTTTTAATTCACGGTTGGGTGCTTTCAATTTTTCTTTTTGTAAATTTTTCATTAAAGTTAGGTGCACGTTCGTCCTGAGGGTAGTTGGTTTTAAAGTTCTAAATTAAAGATACTTATTTAAATACAGTCTTAATTAGTAGGTAGGGAACAAACAAAATAAATAGATAATTTAATAAAGACAGAAGTCATTACACTCTTATCTTTTCATTAATATATGTTTTTCTAGAAACTTTAAATGCAGATAAATAGGTAACAAACATGTTCTTATGTACTTACGTTACTTACCTACATGCTCGTTGCTATAGGTAAAATCTTATATTAATAGGGTGACTTTTAATTAGTTCTTGATAGCAAAGGATATGAATGTACTCGTGATTACAAACAACTTTTCCAAAGAAACTATATGTCAAATATAAAAAAAACCTTCTCTATACATTTTTGCCGATTTGTTAACTTGTAAATATATTTTTTGGACCCACCAAGGTTTTTCAGTTTCATGAGTAAATTAAAAATAAAATAAAATATTTAAAATAATTCTTAAATTTAATTAGTTTAAATTATTACTACAATGTTCAATTAATTTAATTTAACACTGGCCCAATGACTGACTCGGTGGCTCAGTGGTTAGTGCTCTTGACTACTGATCCGAGGGTTGTGGGTTCGATCTCCACCCAGGGCAAACATTTGTGTGATGAGCAGATTTGTTTGCTCTGTGTCTGGGTGTTAAATATCTATATGTGTATTTAAACGTATGTAAGTATGTATATCAGTCTCTGGTTCCCATAACACAGGGAATCCTACTTTGGGGTCAGATGACCATGACTGTGTGATTTGTCCCATATATATATATATATATATATAATGATTTCAATTTTACCTTTTAGTATTGGCGTTAAAGGCTGGTGTCCCTGCGGGCCGCCCTAGCACGCTGCATACAAACTTGAGTCTTGTTTGAATTATTGAAATTTTGTAGACACGTTTTACAAAATATTTTCCGTAAAAAATGACATATTTTTTTAGAATTTCGTGAAGATTTGTTACGGAATTCTGACAGTTTTTTTTACGGAAATCTAACAAATCACAGACACAGACATTAGCGTCTAGAACGTGTTGACAAAATCTTAATAAATCCAAAATCAGACCCATACTATATTTGCATGGGGCGTGCCCTAGATACACGTTGTAGGTTTAATCGCCTCCGTGGCGTAATGGTTAGTCCATTCGCTTCACAATTGGAGGTCGCGGGTTCGATTCCCGGCGGGGTCTAACTTTATAAGACTCGGTTTGGTTGGTGGTAGGGCATTTTCATAGCCTGCCTGGCTAGCTACCACCATCTTATCTAAGTCTTGCCGCCAAACATCATTTCATTTCATTTCCATCTTCGGCATCATGGTCACTTACCATCAGGTGAGACGATGTCAAGGGCTTAATATCAATTGTGGAATAAAAAAACATTTACTAAAATACGGTCTAAGGGTATAATGACGGCTATACACTTTCACTATTTTTTAAATAACCTACTTACTTTTTTTTCTTGCAAATAAGTAGGAAGATTAATAGGTACCTAAACCATATTATGTCTTGATATTGGTAAGTAAACGTCTTTTCAATTCGGCATGTAATAATAAAATCCAGAATTCCAGACACGTACACAACAATGGTGCAAATTCGTAAAAGGGTTCCCGAAATATTGTAGGTACGCAAAGGAACTACCTAATATTGAAAGTGTCACTATGAATTCTAGTATTCTATTATTATTATATTATTATTATTATTTGGGTAAGAGTGTAATAAATAACAGACCAAATGGATCACCGCAACCTAAAAAGATCTGTTGTGATCACTGCCCTTGTTATATAACTTCCTGAAGAACAAGAGTTCTGGTGAAATGTATTTACGATCCACTTGAGATTAAGCTCACTGATGACCTCTGATACTACCATTGGTCCACCCAGGGAGCGACTCCTGGCTTGGAAGAGTGCCTCGTACTCACACAGTAAGTGAAGAGGTGTTTCCTTTTCTTCGAGGCAAAATTGGCCCTCGTCTGTGACGGCAAGCTTGATTTGATTAAGTCTTTTATTAAGCTTGCAGTGGCCAATCAGAGTTTTGACGAGAGCTCGAAGTCCAGGTTTTTGCATGAATTCTATAGGTGCGTGAGTTTATAATTTACTGTGTAAGGTTTTGGTACTTTAGTGAATTTTATAAACTACCTGCCTACATATACAGGGTGTAAGGTAAAACAGAACATATAATTTTAGAGGTAGCCCTCTATTTCATGAAACTGAACAACTTTTATGTAAAAGTTATTCAGATTTACGAGTAGAAGCTGCTCTAGAAATATGCTCTATTTTACCTAACACTTGCATATTTGCTAAAAAAACCGAAATGGTTAATTGTATGATAATTGTTGAATTGTTTATAAGATCGCCGTGATAATTGTTGAATGACTTAAAGATCCTCATAATAATTGTTGAATTACTTAAAAGATACATCATAAGTTCCTTTCCTCTTATACGTGACCCTAATATTATAGGTCAATAAATTTTACAGAATATTTCACATTGTTTCGGGTAAGATAGTTGATAAATTATTTATAAGATCCTCATGATAACACTTGCTGAAAACCAAAATGGTTAATTGTATGATAAATTGTTGAATTGTAAGATCGTCGTGATAATTGTTGATATATACTTAAATATCCTCATAATAAATATTGAATTACTAAGAAGATACATCATAAGGATTCCTTTTCTCTTATACGGTACCCTATTAATAAGGGCCAAAAAATGTTACAGAATGTTTCGCATTGTTTCAGGTATAATAATTATTTGAAGATCCTCATGATAAGGTTGAATCACTCGTAATTATACTTCATAACGATTCCTTTCCTCATATACGGGAGTCTATTATACTAATAATAAGGATCAATAAATTATACAGAATATTTCGCATTGTTTCAAAAGGTCGTGTCATAGGTACATGTGATCGCACCCAGGGCCAGATGTAGGGATGTGGAGGCCCTGGGGCAACTAAAAGAGTGGAAGATTCTAATTATTTTTCAAAATAATAATTATTAATTATCCTCGACTACACCGTCACTTACCATCAGGTGAGATATAGTCAAACGCACTCAAATTTTTAATAAAAAAAAGGGTAAAACAATATTTTTCTGCAAGTAGTGTCGCTTCTCTCGCGTGGACATCGTTTTTATGACTTCTTTGAGGATGAGTGGTGCGCGAGTACGAGCGTGAACGTGAGTTTTCTCCAGATCCCTCAGGAACTATATTGGGCTATTCTAATTAGCAGTCTATTTCACGTAAATTCCCACCCCCTCAACCAATTCTATACAAAACTCACTTTTTTTTATTAAAAATTTAAGTGCTTTTTACTGCAACTCACCTGATGGTAAGTGATGATGCAGTCGAGGATGGTACACGCAAACTCAAATAATGCCTATTCACCTATTTGCCTTGAAGATCCCCAAATTATAGGAATTGGGGAACACTGACGCAGGCAAGGAGTTCCACTCCTGCGCTGTACGCATAATAAATGAAGAAGCGTAACGATTCGTGCGAAAAGGTGGAACATCAACAACAAAGGGGTGCAACTCCTCCCTGCGTCTCGTTGACCGACAGTGGAAAGAGCCGGGGGAATGAGGTCGTGAAGTTCTTGCGCGCACTCTCCGAAATGAATTCGATAGAAAGGCGACTGATTCCGTTGCTCCGTTGCGACGCCGACGGGTGCGATAATAGAAATGGGTTTTCCCTAGATCCCTCGGGAACTATATCAGAATATGCTAATTAGTAAATTGTGCCATTTCCCACCCCCTCAAAAACCTCTGTGCTAAAAATCACAACAATCCATTGTTCAATTGCCATGTTAAAAAAATATAAATAAAAGGAGTATTTTGTAGTTCCCTCAGGAACTGCATCGGACTATGCTATTTTCACAGGATAGAACATAACCTATGTCCTTCCCAGTGACACAGGCTACCTGTGTGCCAAATTTTATCAAGATTGGTCGAGGTGCTGAAGCGTGAACCTTTTGTGTGTTTCTTACCTTTAACAAACACATAAACAAACACATTTTGACATTTATAATATTACGATAACTATTCGTTCAAATGGTTATATTTTCATTATGAAATGAGTGCTCAAGCCATGCAAACTTGTTTTTAATCAATATAGTTTATGTGGGGGGCCCATCATGTGCGTGGAGGTCTCGGACAGATGCCCTGGTTGCCCTCCCTTAAATCCGGGCCTGATCGCACCGCCCAACAGGCGCGCACGTACTGTACGGTTATTAATTACTCTCAAGATAGAGCGTTACCCTGTAATCACTGCGATAAAAAGGGGCCAGCTTTTTTATGCTTGTATGTGTGACAACTACTGTCTTACAACCGCGCCTGTCATACGATTTGTTTCGGTGTGCGTGGATAACAGGACAACAGTTCACGGGTATTTTTTGCGACGCATTTGCGCCGCCGCGCTATATCTAGAGAGACAGTAATCAAAGCCTACAGCTTTTGTAGACTAAGCTGTCACACACGTGATATTTTATCTGCGAGTATCTTAAGATAAAAACTTATAGCATAGCAAGGTATCACACTCGGGAGCTATACTATAATATATGAAAACCCAACATTCTGTTACGAGTCTTTGAATGAGCTACCCCTAAAACGTTTTATATACATAGTGATTAAGAAAATGCGTTCGCGTATGTTGCTATTGGAGTTACTAGACAGTTCGTCAGAAGACGAAACCGACTTTGACGAAGTAACTATAATGCCGAAGATGGAAGCGGGCTTACCAAGATTCACCAACGCAATGGGGGATCTGACTATCTTATCTTCAAGCCGGAACACATCAATGCTGTTAACCGCCTCGCTTCGTGGCGAAATGGTTAGTCCATTCGCTTCACACCAGGAGGCCGCGGGTTCGATTCCCGGCGGGGTCAACTTTGTAAGTCTCGGTTTGGTTGGTGCTAGGGCATTTTCATAGCCGGCCTGGCTAGCTACCACCATTTTATCTAAGTCTTGTCGCCAAACATCAGTGTTAACAATATTGATGTGTTCCGGCTTGATGATAAGATAGCCAGTTCTGCATTGCGTTGGGGAATCTTTGTAAGCCCGCCTCCATCTTCGGCATCATCGTCACTTACCATCAGGTGAGATGATGCCAAGGGCTTACCAATTGTGAATAAAAAAATAAATAAAAAAAGGTTGTTTAGTAAGATTGTGGTAGCTAGCCAGGCGGGCTAATGAACATGCCCTGCCACCAACCAAATCGAGTCTTATAAAGTTGACCTCGCCGGGAATCGAACCTGCGACCTCCTGGTGTGAAGCGAATGGACTAACCATTACGCAACGCAGGCGGTTAAAAACTATTTTTAATCATGCTGTATTTATCTTACCATAAATATCTGTGAGCTTTACGATATAGCACGAGCGCGGTATCTGCTGATAGACGACGATGAAATATATATTATCTGCCCATCTCATTGATTTCTATGAAGAGCGATATTGTAAGATATCTGTTGCGTTAAATATATCTTATAGTATAGCTCCCGTATGTGACAACCTAGTCATTTGACTTAACTTACTTTTATCAGCTGTCAAAAAACAAGTTCATAGCAAGTTCATAGGGGCAACTTTTGCTTGTATGAAACTACACTGTTTTGTTGTAGCTTTGACGTTTAGGCCCTTCTTAATCCTGCATGCAGGTGATCTATTTTGTTACAAGCTTTGTATGTTTGTTCGGGTGAAATCTAGCAAGTAAAATTTGACCCAGTTCCCGATTTCCGATTAAATTATTTGTAAATAAACAAGCAGTACCTAACTCATTTTTTTTTAAATTCGACCAAAAATAGCAATATAACAAACAGCCAAGGGAAGGAGGGCAGGCGCAAGGTTTTCGTTTGTTTTTATTTTTTTACAAATTGTCATTATTAAATACAAATCATATTGACGTAATTGCTATTTTATGACCATTAAAAAGAGTGTACTAAGCACTTATTTTGAATAAAAATTTTGAACACGAACCATGTCTTGAACTTGAAAATATCACAAAACGTGGAAATAAGTTTTCTCCAGATCCCTCGGGAACTATATATCGGGCTATTCTTATTAGCAGTCTGTGTTACTTTCCACACTCTCAACTATTTTTATGCAAATATCACGTCAATCCGTTGCTCCTTTGCGAAGCCCGAGGTGCGCGAGGCTGGAAATTAGTTATTTCCAGATCACTCGGGAATTTTGTCGGGCTATGTTAATTAGTATAGTCCATGCCATTTCCCACCAACCCAACCATCTCTGTGTAAAAAATCGCACCGCCAAAAGAGTTTTTTTTTCAGTAATTAGGAACTGTATCGGATGATGCTATTTTCACAGGATAAAAAGTAGCCTATGTCCTTGTAAATGATACAGTCTATGTTCAAGTCAAATTTCGTCAAGATTGGTTGAGGTTTTTTAGCGTGGAGATGTTACAAACAAACAAAAATACATTTTCACATTTAAAATATTATATATTTCGGATCATCAGAAGGGTTTTGGCCGTATCTAAGAAATAAACTCGTCTTTGAGAAGTTTTGGAGTGTACAATCAATATTCACACACGTTTGCAACACGAGGCTTCACGATGATTCGGATGAAAACCGATTATTTTATAGACTGCGATGAGTTCGGCACGGGGCTGGCTTCCCAAGTTGACAGTTCAGCTGCTCGATCAAAAGTGCTCGTAAAATAATTGGCGCCTCTGTCGTAGCCTCTGTAGGTAAGCTGCATTGTCTTTAATGGTTCGATAATCACAACGATTCTGATTGGCTAACAAACAAGTACCAACACTACCAACTTCCGGGTTCCGGTCTCGCACAGACCACGCCTTGGCCAAAGATGACTATTATTACTACTCTAGCTAAGCGCTTGACGTTTCAAGATAAAACACACAGTGCTTCGATGCATGCATAGATGGCGCCACGTCCTTGCGCTCCGACACGGCCATCCTGACGGCGATGCGTGCCTAGCAGCTGCCATAATCAGTAATGAGGAGTGGATGTGTGTTTAAGTTAGGTATTCAGATTACCTAACTTATCATAAATCCACTACAGATAAGTAGGCCTGTGGTGTGGCCCTAGAATAGTACCAACCATCTCTTCCCGAGGGTGTGGTAAGAGGTGACTAATGGATCAAAGACCGGAGGATGGGCAGCAGCGTCTTTTCTGCGTACCGTGTCACACACCGCGATCGCCCACCTGCCTGCCAAGCGATTGCGCCTTTGTACAGCAGTGAACGTTGCCTGGCTGATGTGATAACGATGAGCTGTGTAGGTACTTGAACTCCCCTTCCACAGGGCAAAGCTCACGAAAAAAAAAGGTAGGTACTTGAACTCCCCTTCCACAGGGCAAAGCTCACAAAAAAAGGTAGGTACTTGAACTCCCCTTCCACAGGGCAAAGCTCATAAAAATAAAGGGAATACGTAGAGGTCGATGCTGTGTGACACACAGAGGCTCTAAAATGATAAAGGTCAGGTCGATGCTGTGCTCTAGGCGCATATGTCCATATCTCTGGGCGGTCTTGTACGCCGTGGTACACAGGGGAAAAGGAATGACGGTAAAAATGTGAAATATTTTGCAGTCGTTACTACAAGTATCATCAGGAAACCTGACCAAACAACACTGGCTGTAAACAAATCTACACGGAAACGACCAAATAATACGGTCGGCACCATCTTTTTCTTTGTTACAGCTTATGGTTAGTTAGTTTATGGTCAGTTAGTCTATGATGGTTCCGAACCAAGGTGTCGTGTCGACTTCGTGCGGACATTGAGTTGTCAGACTAAAGAGTCGGACAACCAGCTGTCGTCAGTCTGTAGCATTGTCAATGGTAGTCGTGTACCTACTCAGTGCCTCTTAACTTGCACTGACGCAACAGATAACAACAGACTTCTCTTTAATGAAAACTGCTCACCCGATGGAATTCCAGTATTGTGCATCAACCACGCAAAGGTCGACTCTCTTCTCCATCACTCAGAATTTATTCGGATCCAAAAGTAAGGACTTAACTAAACTCGACGAGATTTTCTGTGAGTGCGCATCAAAAGATTAGAAGAAAACAACTAGAAAATTCTTATAAAAAATTTAACCATTTATTGTGTTGGATGGCGATCGTTCTATGCTGAATCATAATGGTTGATAAATAGTGAATTTTATGGTATCTGAGAGCTTACAAATCTGTGACTAGTTCGCAAATTTTGTAGCTTTTTAGAGAATGAACGAAAATACACATCAAATGTCACAAAGGAAGTCTATACACTCTATAAAAACTTAATGAAGATAATGTCTAATTACACATATAAAGTTTCAGAAACAAAGACATTCTTTTACAACTCGAGATAATAAATAATAACATAAAAACATTGACAGTTTTCACTAGCAAACAAAGAAGGAACCTAAATTACTCTATAATTATATCTATGACCTATTTCTTCTTAAATAAAACATTAATTACGAAACAGTAGCTCTATGCATATCTTTATACACGATCCTGAACTATATAAACTTATCTACGGTATTAAAGTCGCATATTTTAAATTTGCATAACTTGTATGTAGTTTTTTTTACATTTTCATTTCCTAAGACCCTTAAAATTAACCCTTACCTCTAAATTAGAAAGAAAAAGACTATTTTACTTATATTATTTGACCACGAGGTGGTGTCATGCAATTGCCAGATACTAATAGCAGTACCGTACTTCCGTCGGAATTTCCCTACTCTCAAAATAATACTTTGTCCTGTTAGATAACGACTGCACCATACGTATTATTAATAGTGGAATTCCCGAACTAAAAATATGTAAACATAAAACTTTTTAGATAAGGTCAGTCGGGCCAATGGAGAAAGAAAAGATAAGCTAGAGAGAGGACCTACTTGGAATCTGAAGATTGTCTGAAAATTTCATCGAAATCGGTCCAGCCGTTTTGGAGTCTATAAGGAACATTTTTTTAAAAAAATTATGTAGCTATTATCGATCCGACTCTGCAATGATCTGAGAACAACCGGACTATACGCTGTTATCGCCGATTCCGGGTACATCAATGTACAAGAGCTCTTTTCTTGTCCTTGGAGTTGCTTTCTGGAACTTTGTGCCACCTGCTGTTTCAACTGCTGCTTCCCTGGATGAATTCAAGACGATGCTACAACCACTTACTTGCTATTGAGCAAGCTAAGTCGCGAGTACATAGTTTCTGGTGTGTGATGTGCTGGTAGGGCTGTCAAGTGTTATATGATACAATACTTTTTGTAAATCGTTTTGTTTCTGTTTTTTTAAATGCCATGAGTTTTATATTATTTTTGTCTTTATTTTAAAAAAAAAGGTTGAGCTAAAGCTTTTGTATTTTGTAATGATAAAGCCTACTCGAGGGTAAGCAGGCTAAAATCTTAAAATATTAAAAATTTTAAATACAGAACATAATTATAAAAAGCGTCTGATTATGGAATCTATGTAAATGGAGAGGCATCAAGATTTAATTAATAAAAGGAAAGATACAGAAACCATAGATAAGATCTACCATGATTTAATTAAATTAAAATAATCTTTAAAAAGTACCGTTGTTACCCTTTCTTGGTTAATTAGTTGGAAATTTAAATTTGCGTTTGTATTCATGTAATTTCAAAATTTGTAATTGTAAGTGTCTTTTAAACTTTATGATTATATTTATGTAGTTCAAAATTGACAACCCTGGTTATCTGGGTAGGTGATTTGAATGACTGACTGTATAATTTGTAATATTACCAACTGTACATAAGACCAGTGTTAGCACACGGTTTTGGCTGTCAGTTGACCAATAATAAGATTTATGAACGCATTGTTCATGTGACTTTATAATTTCTTAATATTATAGTGTCTTTTAACTAACGTTAAGATAATTAAAGTTAATGAATTAATTAATTAAGTTACATAGTTGGACTCACATGAGTTTATTTATTTTAATATGGTTCCAAATTTAACGGACAAAACAGGTTATAAGTATTCACCGCTATAACCTGTCCTCAGAACATTTTTTTTTGTTTAAAGTTTATTTACTTAAATAAACGATACATATTTTTATTACTTAAGCTAAGTAAACAAATAAGAAAACCTTATAATCTCTTTTTTAGTTATTTTAATCACAGCCCTGATTAAACAAAATCATTAAAAAGGATTAAAAATGATTTGATTTGTAATCATTTTGAATAATTTTTAATCGTTCAAATCATTTCTAATTCTTATGAGCGTTTAACATGTGATTTACATTCAAATCCTTTTATTATATCAGGGAGGCTGTAGTTATTAGCACTTGAATCCAGTCTATCTCTGTTGTGCTATGTGAAGGAAAAAAAAATGTTCCTTATAGACTCCAAAACGGCTGGACCGATTTCGATGAAATTTTCAGACAATCTTCAGATTCCAAGTAGGTCCTCTCTCTCGCTTAACTTTTCTTTCTCCATTGGCCCGACTGACCTAGGGTCCTTTTTACTTTTAAATTGCATATTTTTAAGACCATTTTTCAAACAACTATCAAATGTCCACGTAAGCTATTTATATCTTGTTATTGAAGTGTGGTTTTCCTTAATAAATGCGATGTACCTATGCTGACCACTCTTATCTAAAAAGTTTTATGTTTACATATTTTTAGTTCGGGAATTCACATGACTAATATAATGTGTGTGTTACAGTCGTTATCTGACAGAAAAACATCCTGTTTTGAGAGTAGGGAAAATCCCAAAGTTCTGTCATCCACGGATTGTAAGTACATTCACCATCAACCAACTGATCTATCTCAACCAGTTCACGTATTTTGGGTACCAAGAAGCTAGAAGCTAAGAAGCTAGTGGGTGTTTGATAGACATAAAATTAGCATATGATTTGACTAGGTTAGGGATCATCTATTTTGAATGGAAATTATTTATTTAAAAAAATGGTCAGATTTCAGACAAGTTTCGTCATCAAATAAATCCTATGTCACTGAGGCAGCTTCGCAGGTGCTTCCCTCTTGGCTGCATTACTTCAAGCAGCTAGACATGTAGTGGCCCTGCCCCTTGCCGATATGGGTCGTAAATACACAGATCCGTAGTAGCAATCCATGCACGTGCATTCACATCCGATCTATCGGGGTTGAAATTGGGTAACCTCAATTCACGGGACGATGATGGCGTCCGCGTGGCTAGTATCAGCGTCAGAAAATTCTGATTTCGTTGTTACAGAAGCACTTTCTATTTTGTCTTGCTCACATCACTATCTGGAACACGTGGGGCGTCCGTGTCCTATCCCAATTCTGATTTCGGATCATCAGAAGGGTTTTGGCCGTATCTAAGAAATAAACTCGTCTTTGAGAAGTTTTGGAGTGTACAATCAATATTCACACACGTTTGCAACACGAGGCTTCACGATGATTCGGATGAAAACCGATTATTTTATAGACTGCGATGAGTTCGGCACGGGGCTGGCTTCCCAAGTTGACAGTTCAGCTGCTCGATCAAAAGTGCTCGTAAAATAATTGGCGCCTCTGTCGTAGCCTCTGTAGGTAAGCTGCATTGTCTTTAATGGTTCGATAATCACAACGATTCTGATTGGCTAACAAACAAGTACCAACACTACCAACTTCCGGGTTCCGGTCTCGCACAGACCACGCCTTGGCCAAAGATGACTATTATACCCTAGCTAAGCGCTTGACGTTTCAAGATAAAACACACAGTGCTTCGACGCATGCATAGATGGCGCCACGTCCTTGCGCTCCGACATAATTATATAATAATTCATTTATTGTCAAACTAAAAAATCCATAAGGTACAAAATTCAAAAATCACATTTACAAACATTATAAAAAAAAATTCGAGCGAGACCTACAGTACTCGCATATGATGTTTAACATGTGACAAAATACTTTAGGTTAGTTAGATTTGATGACGATATTGTACCTGGGTGGCGGATCTGACAGTAACGAAAAAACCGACCAAGTGCGAGTCGGACTCTCGTAAAGTAGAATTCCGCGCTTTCGCGACTTCCTGTTACACATTTCCGTCCCATGTTACACATTTCCGTCCCATTTCACGAAATCACTCCCACAAATTGCAGGAAAGCGAGAGCAAAGATGTTACACATCAAAAATATATATAAAAAGATTACATTCATTCTATAATAAATTGGGTAAAACAAAGTAAATCAAGTTGACAACAATAAATGAAATTAAATATAAACCAAATCTGATTAAAAATAAATATTAAATGAAGTTGCCGAAAAGTTGACAAATAATAATATGTCAAAAATTAAACTATACTTTGTATATTTATTTATTTGTGGATATTTTTATTCAAATTTTACCTAACTATGGTGTAGATTTGGTGTTACACGATTTAATATATTTGTTCAGTGGTCTTATTCATGCAGAAAGGAAAAGACAGAATGCGTAAATTTAGTTTCTTTGAGGAAATAACCAAAGAGAATATTATATAATAAATAAATAAATATTCTGGGACAAATCACACATGGTCATCTGGCCCCAAAGTAGGATTCCCTGTGTTATGGGTTACCAGAGACTGATATACATACTTATATACGTTTAAATACATACATATATAGATATAATTTAACACCCAGACACAGAGCAAACAAATCTGCTCATCACACAAATGCTTGCCCTGGGTGGGGATCGAACCCAAGACTCTCGGATCAGTAGTCAAGGCACAGATTACTAAATAGGTCAAGGGCACTAACCACTGAGCCACAGAGTCAGACAAATATAATACACTACATTTTAGAAATAACTTTTAGTTTAGTCCTGTCAAAAAGGTAAATGGTGTTACATCGAATCGACACCAGTGTTTGCCAGTGTCCTATCAGTTGTATAGTGTATATAGTGAACTTTATGCTTGATAGACTAAGATTACGCCAAACAATGAGAATGGGTTACGAAAGAGATGAATAATATTTAGTTCCGTCCTCTTCTATCATACGAGTACAGTGAGTCGTATAAACCCACCACTTGTCCCTGCGGTGAAGTCACGGTACACGATTTCTGCAGTGGGTGGTTTTATGTCAAAATACGGTCCATACGTAACTATAGTATGTCATCTGTGGCCATAAAAAATATTTAAATACGTAATATTTTTTTGAATTCCTTGCCACCACAAGTATATTGAAAGAAGAATAGATGAAGACTAAGAGATGAAATTTTAGTTTCAGATAACCTCGCTTCTCTGGTCTATGCCTCGCTTTAATAACAAACAGCTTTTAATATAGATAAACTTCATAAACAAATGAAGTTACCTTTCTCCTACTACATCTAAGGTTCTTATCAGTTAATAATTCTTTCAATATATATTTGAAAATAAGCTAGCTAAATAGGCTAGGGCCGCCGCCTCCTGTCCAGGAGGTCGTGGTTCCAATGTGATTTCGAATTTAGATTTCATATGTACGTTTATCCGACGCTCTTACGGTGAAGGAAAACATCGTGAGGAAACCTGCTCATGCCTGCGAAGAAACTCGCGGGGGTTGTGTGTGAAGTCGACCAACCCGCACTAGGCCTGTCGCGAACACGATGGATTTAACATCTTGTCGCGAATGAACTTCATAAAGATGACCTAACTTAGTCTATGACGAATCGGTAAACAGCAAAGAGTTTTTATCCTCTTAGTCATTTCACTCGTTTTATATAGGAGCGCCGGGCTCATAATTCATTTCATTTCGATTTCGCGTGTGCTTCGATCAACATCTCTTCGAGCCAACCACGAGGATGGAAGAAGACCTGTAATAGCTGCCGCTGCTGCCGAGCCAAAGGACCCAAGTTGAGTATCATAGTTGATTTCATATCTTGTCGAAATCTCTCTTTGCTTCTAACTTGCTCATGTAACTATATCCGATGTAATCTTGATATTTACACAATGCCTGGTGCCGGTATCAGCCTGAAGGCTCCACAATCACCAAACCCCATCGACCTTGCATTGCACCATATTTCCACGATACATCATACACGCCACCACAGCTCGCACATAACCTATAATCATCGTGTCCTTTGACACATTGTTTTCCTAACACAGCTAGGTGGAGAGATGACAATTGGACGACGTGGTGCTGACGTGGCGAGCGCGCTGCAGATCCTGTTGAGTACACGGAACGGACAGGAACCCAATCACCTTGGATGAACCTGAGACTGTTTATGGATATACGGAAGACGACATACTCGAGTATGATCTGTAAGTTACGGGAAGCCGCAGATCTTTCCGGAGTGCCGACTACCTAGATGTGGATCAATCGACGTGTGAGAATAGCGTGGTACCCGCTGATACTTCGGTGAACGTGGATAGCCAGATGTCGCCTGGCAATGGGGAAATTAAACCTCTCCCCCGACGAGGGACATGGGGATGTGTTTCTCCTCCAACGTGGGACATGGGGAACGCTACCTACTCCCCCAACAGTCCCCAACGACTCGCCAGCCCGGACGCGGGTGGGACGAGGGGACGGATAGCTAGATGTCGCCTGGCAATGGGGAAATTAAACCTCTCCCCCGACGAGGGACATGGGGATGTGTTTCTCCTCCAACGTGGGACATGGGGAACGCTACCTACTCCCCCAACAGTCCCCAACGACTCGCCAGCCCGGACGCGGGTGGGACGAGGGGACGAGGAGAGTGGCTCCTCCAACGTGGGACATGGCAACGGTCCCTGACGACTCGCGGCCCAGGCATGGGGAAGACGAGGGGACGAGGAGAATGGCTCCTCCAACGTGGGACATGGCAACAGTCCCCAATGACTCGCCAGCCCGGACGCGGGTGGGACGAGGGGGTGAGGAAAGTGGCTCCTCCAACGTGGGACGTGGCAACGTGATCCCCTTCCCTTACCTTCCTTACCCCCGACCTATTAATGATTTATTTCTTTCAGCACTGTTGTTTGACGTGTGACTAACCATTGCCTTACTCATGCTACTGTGCTCATGTATTATGTGATATTCATTTGTATACACACCTGACATCAAACACACACTCATAGAAAGGCGCCTCATGCAACACTGATTGCTTATTTCATGTGCATCCTCATCCCGTAATTTAGCCATGGACGGCATGTCCATCCCAAGGTAGAACCCCACTCCTCACGACAGATTATGGGATCCGCTATCATACTCATGCCAGTTTCATTACAGGAGTTGGACGAACACCTGGCAGCACGGGTGGTCGGGTGTACTCTGCGATGGTGAAGGACATGAATTGTGTTGCAGTACAGCGAGTCACATGTGAGTTTAATCATAGGTGCGTACATGACATTTGCGGTGCAGATACTGATATATACACCGCTCCGCGACAAGGCCCGCGTGGTCGACTAAGGCCCGATCACCCCAATTCAGGGTAGGCTGATATGATGATGATGATATTTGAAAATATATTTTTGAATAACTATAAAAATAACCAAGATATAAGTATTAAAGATTTATCTCTATCTCTTTCTAGCAAAACAGAATGTAAGAGTAGCATAGAGTTTATGTGGACCGTGTGTTTTATGTCGTCACATTTACATAACGGATCTCTTTGTCTAATTAGTAGTTGAAAATGCTTATATCTTCCGTATTTTTTGGCCGATTTAAATTTCCATTTCACTTTTTGACATTGTTTTTATGGAATTTTCATATTTTGTTAAGAAATGCGATAAAAACATTTCATGCATATACCCCATGGGGTAATTATTCTAATTTTGAATGTAGAATGCGTCAATGACTTTATTCTTAAGGTTAGACCGCACTACGCGGCAGCGGAGCGATGCGACGCGTCCTATTTTAGTATACCGCACTATAACTGCAGCGGCGCGACAAATTTTGCCTGTCAGTAGTTCAGCAGCGTTCGAGCAAGAAGAAAGAAAGTAGAAAAAACGAATATGGATGTTAAAACAATAGTTGCTTTTCTATGTGAGGAAGAAGAAAAGTTAGAGTAAGAGCAAGCAAAAATGAAGCGAAGAATATGGGTGCATGGCATTCCAAAATCACGAAAGAAGAAGAATATCACACATTTTTAGCACGGCTTAAAATGGATCTGAAAAGATTCCATACTTACTTAACACTCTCACCGCCATCTATGTATTGAATTTTCCAGTACAGCAAGCCATGCGGGCCGCCAGCGACCCTCGCGGTTGCTATTTTAGCAAGCCACTGTGGAAAATCTGTAACGAGTGTCGCAGGCCGTACGGGAGGCCGGCGGGCTCACTGGTTGTCTTTAATCTTTAAATATTTTGACTGATTTAGGCGCGAAAGTTACGGTACGCCGGCGACCCGTATGGCCCGACAAGCCCGTTCTGCGCAACTTAAGGTGGCTTGCAATACTTGAAATCTTACGACCTGCCGGCGGACCGCATGGCGGTGAGTGTTAAGAATGTGTCAACATAAATTTGAAAAGTTGTTACAAACTATGAAGCCACATATAGAAAAACATGAATATCTTGCAGTGTCGCGCCGCTTGCTATACCGCACTACGCGGCAGCGGAACTACGCGACGCGCCACGGCGCGTCACATTTGCTATGTTGGTCAACTTTGTCGCGCAGTGCCGTGGCGCGTAGTTCCGCTGCCGCGTAGTGTGGTCTATCTCATACAATTTCACACAAAGAATATTTGGTAGTTACGCGATGCGACGCGACGCAGCATTCTTAAGTAAATATGGAATCTTTTCAGATCCATTTTAAGCCGTGGTAAAAGTGTGTGTGGCCTCAGTAGAGCCTCTCGACAAGTTGGTCTTAGAATGAACATGGACAAGACGAAAATTATGTCAAACGTCCGTGTCATACCTACTCCTCTGAAGCTTGGAGGCTCTACACTCGAAGTTGTTACCGAATATGTATACCTGGGACAAACAGTCCAGTTAGGTAGGTCCAACTTCAAGAAAGAGATCAATCGTCGAATCCAACTCGGCTGGGCAGCGTTCGGGAAGCTTCGCAATATCTTTACGTCCCAGATACCGCAGTGTCATAAGACCAAGGTCTTCGACCAATGTGTGTTGCCAGTGATGACGTACGGAACTGAGACATGGTCGCTTACTATGGCCCTCATAAGAAGGCTCAAGGTCACCCAAAGGGCAATGGAGCGTGCTATGCTCGGAGTTTCTCTGCGTGATCGAATCAGAAACGAGGAGATCCCAAAGAGAACCAAAGTAACCTACATAGCTCTCAGAATTGCTAAACTTAAGTGGCAGTGGGCGGGGCACATTGCTCGTAGAACAGATGGCCGTTGGGGTAGTAAAGTTCTCGAGTGGCGACCACGCACCGGAAAGCGGCCGGCAGGCCTCCCACTCGGTGGATCTATGACCTGGTGAAGTTCGCGGGAAGCCGCTGGATGCGGGCAGCGCAGAACCGGTCGTCGTGGAGATCCTTGGGGGAGGCCTATGTCCAGCAGTGGACTTCCTTCAGCTGATATGATGAAAAGTGTGTGATATTCTCCTTCTTCACATCGTGATTTTGGAATGCCATGCACCCATATTCTTCGCTTCATTTTGCTTGCTCTTACGTTAGAGTAAGAGTTCTTCTTTATATACCGAAGAAATTATTATAACATCATTCATATCAGTTTCTTCTACTTTCTTCCATCTTGCTCGAACGGTGCTGAACTACTGACAGGGCAAAATTTGTCGCGCCGCTGCAGTTATAGTGCGGTATACTGAAATGGGTCGCGTCGCGTCGCGTGGTGTCGCGTCGCTCCGCTGCCGCGTAGTGCGGTCTAACCTTTATTCGATGAATTATATTACTACTTCACTTCAGCTTTTCGGTGATTGGCCGTAATTCAAATGTGAACCCAAAAAGTTGCAGCCAATTATAAAGATGTCCCCGGCCGTACCTCAGACTTTCCCCTCAACTTCGCCTACGAGGTTCCATATTGAAAACAAAGTAAGCACTCTATTGAGGGGAGCGAAGTTTTTTAAACTCTGTGGGTACATACGGCATTGATTTTCTCAAATATGCTTGGAAATTGGAGCATTATTTTGACAACCTTCTTCGAGATAAATCAAATTGTTGTACGGGAGATACATGAAAGCAAATATATACAAGCAGCGGCGGCCGGCAAAAGTTGTACGAAAATCCATATCTGTCGTGTTTTAGCGGCCAGATAAATGACTATTTAAACTCATATCTGTAGTGTAATTTAAAATTGGACCGATCTTTTACTCCGAAACGGTTTTATTTAAATTTCTAACTGGCTTGCAAATAGAAAGCTGTTTATTGGAAAAAAAAACAAGTGAACACTTCGGCGCGTGAAAAATTGTACATTCGGCAACTGCATTTTCAAGTAAAAACTTCTGCCTAGGTTCTATACTTACTTTTAATTTCCGCGCATTATTTTAGAAAATATATTATACAAGCCTTGGTCACAACTAGGCGTTGATGGACTTACGTATGATTTGATGGATTTACACGTTCGTCCATCAATACCTCTTTTGCTGGCCTCTCCAGTAATGTATTATTAGATAGTGTTCCTTTTTTATCTACGAGTAACTATTCGAATTATGATTTTTCAAATCGCAGCTCTCGCCACGCTTGACAAGCCGTGTAACGTTCGGAAACGCGGCGTTTTTCCAACTTTTCTCTGTAGTTCCGTTCAGTATAGTAGTTCGGGCCGATTCCATCGACACGCCGCGTTCAGTTTCATTTCCGCTGCACTCTGTGCGGTACTGTGCGGTGAGGTTTTTGGTCGAGAGAGCCATTGAAAAAGTTCTCACTATTACCCGAACTTGATTTGACCAAGAACAGGAAAATACGTAGAGCCGCTATGCTGCGCCGCTTGAAAGACTAGTGTAATACCTACCGGGTGATAAAAGTGTTTGGCAAAATGTTAACTGCAGCTTCTACTGATGAAATGAATAAATAACTTTATCCAAGAAACCCATAGTTAATTATTGAAAAGAAAAGTTTGGACCTCATATAAATTTATTAGCTGATTTTTTAACCGCCTCCTTCATTCGCGTCACACCAGGAAGTCGCGGGTTCGATTCCCGGTCGGGTCAACTTGTAAGACTCGGTTTGGTTGGTAGTAGGGCATTTTCTAAGCCCGCTTGGCTAGCTACCACCATATTATCTAAGTCTTGCCGCCAAACATCAGTGTTAACAACATTGATGTGTTCCGGCTTGAAGATAAGATAGCCAGTTTTTTATTGCGTTGGGGAATCTTGATAAGCCCACTTCCATCTTCGGCATCATCGTCACATCGGTGAGATGATGCCAAGGGCTTACCAATAGTGAATTAAAAAAAAGTTGTATGAGAAGTCCAAAAGTTTTTGTTGTGAGTTAACTACCTATGGGTTTCTTGGAAAACCTAATCAATTCGGGAGTGCCGACAGAAGTGAAAACTTTTCACAGTTTTACAGTTTTGACACTCCGAGTGTTCCTGGCGAACGACTAGGTTGACAAAGTTTTGATCCTGCGAGTGTTTCTGATACGGTCTCGCTTACGTTACGTTACAGTGTCGCAAGTTCAATGGTTTTTCCCATCTCAAATATACCCAACGCTCCTAAAGAAGTTTTCACTTCAAAAAAGTTGTTGTTAAGTACTTAAGTAGAAGTAAAATTTCAGATGTTGTGTTGGCAAAGATCTTTTTATCACCTGTATATTGATCGGAAATCTGTTCTATGACCAAAAATGTCCAGGCCACTCTAAACAAGCTCTGAGTTTAATATAAGTATTGACTTTTATTGAGTAGGTATATTATTTATTGTTTCGACAATATCTTTAAATTGGTGCTGGTACTATGCAATCTTAAATGAAATTATCAATTACTAAACGAATTAATAAAAAAATTAAAACCGGACTCTGTATAAACTTAACCCCTGTCTTTTGGCCAATCGGGTAAAAATGTATCCTTTGTCACCCACGAAATCCAGACGAATCTAACAACACCTCGCACTCCAAAATCCATCAAGCCGTTTAAGCTACAGAGCGTGTCAAAGAAACATGCATACTTACATACACACGCTCGAAAAATATAACCCTCTTATGGCGCAGTCGGGTAAAAACTACTCAACACATTTCCCTGTCTCATTTACCAGTCGGCAAATTGAAAAAGCACACTCGAAAACCCCTTCAGTGTCACGCGAAGGCCACACAATAGACCTCCCCCCACCACCACCACCTCACACCTCCCTGCACCCCATCACATGTGTAGAGAGGGTAGTTACATTTTTATCGTTTTAAATTTGACACATCGCGGAGGAATACCGGATGTGCGCGTGACTGTATTTTCTTGGAGACTACATGTGTGACACGGTTTGAAAATGGAATAGAAGTGATTTGATTTCCTTCACTTGCTGTGCTGGTGTGTGTTTCTTTTGAAGGGTTGAGTATGCGTGCCGGTAGTAGATTAGATTCAAAAGAAAACTTGCGAGGCATACAGTATGAAATAAAAATGAAGTTAAAATTTAAATCCTACGAGAAAAAATACATCTAACGTCCGATTCAGCATGAATTTCGTGTAGGTAATCGCCTCCGTGGCGTATCAGGAGGTCATGGGTTCGATGCCTGGAGGATTCTTATTTTGTCAGACTCGGCTTGGTTGGTGGTGGGGTATTTTCTAAGTCCGTCTGGTTAGCTACCGCCATCTTATCTAAGTCTTGCCGCCGACCATCCATGTTAACGGTATTGATGTGTTCTGGCTCAAAGATAAGATATAGCATATTACATCGTCGGCATGATCCTCACTTACCATCAGGCGATATGCCAAAGACTTACCAATTGTATAAAAAATTGGTGAAGGTCCCGTTAACTGAAGGTTCTACTCATCGTACTGAACAACTTTCCCCAAGGAACCCTAATCGATTCTACAAAAAAAATTGGACCCTCTTACTAAAATGCACAAAATTGGTCGATCAGTTGATCGATTTGTATGAAGAGTTTTTTTTTGTAATATCAGCAGTCATAGAACAAAAGTTGTTCAGTATAATGAGTAGAAGTCCCAGTTAACGGGACCGACACCAATTTTGTTACATTCTGTATAAAAGGTAGCAGCTTATAGCCTAAAAAACCATGTCTTTGAGTAAACATTCTGTAACGAATACTCAAAGCATACCTCCTGTCTATTAAGACGAATCCAACGACACCAAATTTTTACTCGACTACGGCGAAACAAAAAGGAGGGTTATTATTTTGACTGGCATTATAAAGTAGGTTTAATGAGAATCATAACTCTTTATTTGGCTTTGTCTTCATCATCATGTCAGCTCATATACGTCCCCACCGAGGGGCTCGAGCATACCCTGAATTAGGGCGATCGGGCCTTAGTCGACCACGCGGGTTGGTCGACTTCACACACAACCTTCGAGTTTCTGCGCAGGTGTGTGCAGGTATCCTCACGATGTTTTCGTTCACCGTTAAAGCAATCGGAGAGTATATGTACGTAAGTTACGAAAAACTCATTGGTACATTGGCCGTCCGGATTTGAACCCGGCACCTCTGGTTAGGACGACCGAGTCGTTACCGGTTGAGCCACCGACGCTTGTCTTCATCATATCAGCTCATATACGTCCCCACCAAGGGGCTCAAGCCTACCCTGCATTAGGCGATCGTGCCTAAGTCGACCACGCGAGCCAGTCGACTTCGCACACAACCTTCGAGTTTCTTCGCAGGCGTGTGCAGGTTTCCTCACGATTTTTTTCTTCACCGTAAGAGCGTCGGATTAACGTACATTATGAATACGAAAACATTGGTACGTGACAGGATCCGAATCACGACCTCCCGGACAGGAGTTAGCGGCCCTAGGTGTTACGCTACCGACGCTCCTGGCTTTGCCTTAGTATAGGGTAAATATACAGCAACTAATTGATTAAATGACCCAGTAAGATTACATACGCTATTGTTATGGTTTATAATCTACTAGTGGATGCCCGCAGCTTCGCCCGCGCAGATCCCGATTTTTGCGGTTCCCGTGGGAATTTCCCAAAATACTTTCTTAGCGGATGCCTACGTCATAACATCTACCTGCATGTTAAATTTCAGCCCGATCCGTCCAGTGGTGTGGGCTGTGCGTTGATAGATCACTATGTCAGTCAGTCACCTTTGAGTTATATATACAGGGTGATTACGGGGTCGTGGAGCAAGAAAGAAGCATTTAACTTACTTTCTCCTAAGGATCACGATAGGTTAGGACTAACAGTACACCAGCGACTGTTACTTTTAGTCAGCAAAAAAAAACTGCGATAATTCGAGATCATGGTCACCCTACTATTAATAAAAATTAATAAAAAGGTGTAATTAAAAGTAGGGTGACCACGCATTTTGAGTCAATAATAATTTTTAAATAAAAAGACGTCAATAACGAATCATCTTTGTTTCAATTAAAATAAATACAGGTAGCATCGCAATCATTTACAGAGTCAGAAAAAAATGGTTGGGATCACGACCCCGAAATCACCCTGTATATTTAGAATAACTATACTAATAATATAAAGAGGAAAGATTTGATTTTTTGTTTGTTTTGAATAGGCTCCGAAACTACTGGACCGATTTGAAAATTACCGACCGATTATATCACTGTTGGGAAGCTACACTATCCGCGGTTGCTATAGGCTATATAATATTTTCAAAAAAATTAGGGATCCTTAATAAAACTCAAATAATGTAACCCAAGTGTAATAAAATGACCTAAAAATTCCTGCAATATCTACAAAAAGTAGTGTAATGTAGTGTAGTATAGTGGTAGTGGCAGTGGTAGTGGTAGTAGTAGTAGTAGTAGTGGTAGTGATAGTGGTAGTGTAGTGGTAGTGTAGCGGTAGCGGTAGCTGTAGTGTAGTGTACTGTAGTGTGAGGCGACTGAGGCGGTACGAAGTTCGCCGGGACGCTAGTGGTTTATAATTAGACTGACTCGTTAGTCTACCGGTAAGCACTCCTGCCTACTGGAACGAAGGTCTGAGTTCGATCCCCATCCAGGGCAAACATTCCTGAATCGAATAGGTTTCTTAAAGGTTTCTTTGCTCTGTGACTGGATGCTAAATATCTATACGTATGTATTTAAACTTACATAAGTAGGTATGTATATCAGTCTCTGGGTCCCTTATTACAGGGAATCCTAGTTTGGGGCCAGCCAGATGACCGTGTGTGATTTGTTCTTAATAGTCATATGTTTTTCCCGAAAATTAATTTTACAGTATATTTTTTTGTATCTGTTACGCGATATCTTCACAGATGGTGAAAAGATTTTCCGTACCCAAAGAGTAAAAACGGGACCCTATTACTAAGACACCGCTGTTCCTCTGTCTGTCTGTCCGTCTGTCACCAGGCTGTATTTCATGAACCGTGATAGCTATTACAGTTGAAATTTTCACAGATGATGTATTTCTGTTGCCGCTATAACACAGATGCTAAAAATTACAAAAAGTGAAAAATTAAGAGGGTCTCCATACAAAAAACGTGTTTTTATGAAACGCGAAGAAACTAGCGCCGTCTAGTATGATGGTAGAGAACACTTTGTGTGTGGTTCAGACTCGCACTTGGCCGGTTTTTTTTTATTCGATAGGTATGTTACATGGTTGGTCCCATATCAAAATCGGTGTAGTACTTTTTTACAAAATGAACAAACTCAAAAATAATTATACAAAATTGTAATAAGTGGTAGCGATGGAAGGTTTTTTTGACATGTTTAGATACAGATATCTATCACTTACGTTAATTTCCAAACTCGCTCTTAATCATAGCTGGGCATAACTCGTTAATCGTTAATTAACGAAGTTAACATTTTGACTGACGGATTAAATTTCAATCCCGTTAAATCGTTATGCATAAATTTGTTTATTAAATATAATACTGCTATATCCTCAAGCACTGTAGTTGAACTTCTTTTTTCCATGGGCAAAGATATTTTAACGCTGAAACGAGCCTCACTATCAGACCAGAACTTCAACATATTAATGTTCATGAAGGGCAATATTTATTATGCCAGATGATTAAATTATACACTTCAATTATATACGTCTATACCCAAAACAGCCAAAAACAGTTTCTATAAGTTGATCAGTAACGCAACGATATGAAAATGAAATTTTATCACGTGTTAACGGATTAACGATTAACTTCCGTGAATCTTCCGAAATGTAATGCTTCAACGTTTAACGAAGTTAACTTTTTTACTAACGGGTTAGCGATTAACGAAATTAATTATTTGATTAACAGTGCCCAGCTATGCTCTTAATAATAAGATTATTATTAAATAATGCCTATCTAGCCGATTTTGGCCACAGCGACTACTGTCGACTCTTATACTAAATTTTGGCGTAGTTGCTCTTAGATTGTATCTACGAAGACTACTTCTCATTATCATAGCAAAGTATATACAACTAACATATACAGTATGGACGCTCCCTGCCGCTCTCTAGATTCCGACCTCACCCCCTCGTCACCCAGATTGATACCGATTGGTTATAGTTTGGTTTTCGAACGTATAGGATTTCGCCGTGATTTGGTTGCTCCGTCATTTGTTTTTGGAAATGTCATTTCACGACCGTCGTATGTAGTGTCCGGGGTATGATCATAGTGTCCTTTTTCAAATTTAACTTATTTATGAGAAAGCAACACTCTGACCCACCCGCCTGCGATCCATCATAACCTCTTATTGAATTAGCAGCCCCTCACTGCACCTCCCATCCTATTATTACACTCGTAATTATAATTATTGCACCAGCCCTAACATGCCCAGGATCGTGTTGATTCAATATATTGTGTAAACAGTTAATGTAACAGTGAAATTATTTGGCGATTTGGGCTTTCTAACAGGATAATTAATTAAGTTGACAGAATAAACATTATTCGTTAGTACCTATCTGGATGTCTGTATACAACGAGGTACTGATAAACGGGATGTAAAAATATTGACGACGTTAACTGGTGGTTCTTCTCATCATACTGAACGATTTTCCCCAAGGGGCATATAGTCAAATCTCAAAAAAAATGTTTGGTCCCTCCATACAAAAAAAGCGCAAAATTGGTCGATCAGCTGATCGATTTGCATGATGAGTTATTTTTTGATGCGTAACATCTTTGCTCTCGCTTTCCTGCAATTTGTGGGAGTGATTTCGTGAAATGGGACGGAAAAGTGTCCCGTGTGACGGAAATGTGTAACAGGGAGTCGCGTTTTTTCAGGCTTTAAAAGCGCGGAAAAGGCAAAGGTATCTATGACCATACAGCCTAGTCTGCCGTATCTTTGCCGTCCTTTTTTCAGGCATTAAAAGCGCGGAAAAGGCAAAGGTATCTATGACCATACAGCCTAGTCTGCCGTATCTTTGCCGTCCTTTTATAAAGTATTTGTCACATGTTACAGAGTACTGTAGTAGGTCTCGCTCGAATTTTTTTTTGTGATTTCAGCAAAGTCATAGAGCAAAAGTTGTTCAGTATGATGAGTAGAAGTCCCAGTTAACGGGACCTGTCCAAAAAAGAGGAGGTAATGTTTTTCGGGTGTATATGTATGTCTGTTTCTTTGGCTGAGCCTAAGCTTGATGGATTTTTGAGTAGAGGTGATGTTAGTTTCATCTTGAACCCGTGAGTGACTAGGACTAGGGTAGTTTTCACCCAACTGTTTAAAAAAGGGGGTGTTTATAAATTCGGGTTTATAACTTTAAATTTAAATAAATAAAATGGTTATTTCGTCTACATGAGGAAGTGTACCTAAGTTTAGAGAACTCTTTTAGTCAACTGTCAATCAACTTTTCTAGGTCGATTCTTCATCATATCACCTCATATACGTTCCCACCGAGGGGCTCCAACCTACCCTGAATTAAAGCGATTGGGCCTTAGTCGACCACGTGGTCCCAGTGCGGGTTGGTCGACACACACAACCTTCGAGCTTTGTCACAGGCGTGTGCAGGTGTACTCACGACGTTTTCCTTCACCGTAAGAGCGTCGGAAAAATGAACATATTTAATCGAAATACAAAAACCCATTGGTACGTGGCAGGATTCGAACCACGACCTGTTCGGACAGGAGGTAGCAGCCCTATCCGTTACGCCATTGACGCTCGAGGTCGATACCTTCCGGTAGATAACTGCAATATCTTCCTTTATGTGTACCAGCAAACATAATGTTACACAATTATTTTATTACACATGATTTGGAAAGTGCAATGCATCCTAAATTTAAACTGTTAGAGTTTCCCCACAGTTGGATGACGAATGGCGCCCCAGAGGGTGATCAACCCTGCCCAACTATACCAACTTACATTTATCGTCGAAAAATGAAACTTCATTAGAATATAACCAGAAATGCTTTGAGATAAGGTTGTTTAAAAGGTGAAGATGATGGAATGTGACAAGTTTGTTTAGTGAAAAATGACGAATTTCTACTGTCAAAGAGGTGTGCAATTATTTATTGGGTGGATGTAGAAGTTATTATTATTGTGTTCCTCATTGAGAGACTTGTAATATTAAGCACCTTCATCCGCTAGATTACGTGCACATTTGTGGCCAGATATATTTTATTCATTATGTACCTACTAACCTGCCTGCTACATAATAATACACGAATTTTTTATAAGCTTTTATTTAAGTGAACTTATTCAAGTCCAGTAAAAAAGCGTAGGTGGCTCAACCGGTAACGACTCGGTTCTCCTAACTAGAGGTCTCGGGTTCTTATCCGGACGGCCTATGTACCAATGAGTTTTTTGGAACTTACGTACATATACTTACCGATTGCTTTAGCGGTGAAGGAAAACATCGTGAGTAAACCTGCACATCTGTTTTCAGATGTGTATGAAGGTCGCGTTGCACATGTCCGTAGGTGTAAATCTAAATGCTCTACACGTGACCGCGGGTGATGCTAAGTGCAACACTAGGCAACCGCCGTCTATCCCGTGGATAGAACGGTTTTTAATTGTGCCACACGTTAAGAAGAAGAAAAGTCAGCACGGTTAATTGTGCCACACGTTTATAACAAGAAAAGTCCATGACACGAGTCATTGCCCGGCCATTGTCAGGCTACAGCCATTCATGGGTCGTGCATTATCGTGTCGGGCATTATTGAGACCCCATAATGCATGTCTCCAAATTGAAAAAAATCTATTGAAAACAATCGGACGATCTGGACCTTGATTCCACCTCCAAAGCTCATCATCAGATCAAATGCAAAAGATACCGGGATTAAGGCTTCATAACAAACAGCCAACAACCAAACAGAACTTGAAGCGATCGTAGCTCAGCGTGACTTGCGTGGTTGGATCGATCACGTAGGTTAACTGACCTGAAGCACGGTCATTACCTAGATGGGTTTGACTGTTAGTGGCATTTTTGTCGACCGTTTCCGTGCTTCGCAAGGCACGTTAAGCCGTTGGTGCTGGTTGCTATCACTAGACGGCAGTCGTTAAGCCGTGTCAGATGCCCTATAGTGGCGGGCTTAAAAACTTCTGACATTGGGGTTTGCCGGTAGCCCTACAACCTCCACCAACCCGGACTTTGTCCCCGTGTGTGGAGTATGGCCTTACCCGGACTTTGCCCCCGTGTGTGGAGTATGGCCTTACCCGGACTTTGTCCCCGTGTGTGGAGTATGGCCTTACCCGGACTTTGCCCCCGTGTGTGGAGTATATGGCCTTACCCGGACTTCGCCCCCGTGTGTGGAGTATGGTCTTACCCGGACTTTGCCCCCGTGTGTGGAGTATGGCCTTACCCGGACTTTGTCCCCGTGTGTGGAGTATGGCCTTACCCGGACTTTGCCCCCGTGTGTGGAGTATGGCCTTACCCGGACTTTGCCCCCGTGTGTGGAGTATGGCCTTACCCGGACTTTGCCCCCGTGTGTGGAGTATGGCCTTACCCGGACTTTGCCCCCGTGTGTGGAGTGTGGCCTTACCCGGACTTTGCCCCCGTGTGTGGAGTGTGGCCTTACCCGGACTTTGCCCCCGTGTGTGGAGTATGGCCTTACCCGGACTTTGCCCCCGTGTGTGGAGTATGGCCTTACCCGGACTTTGCCCCCGTGTGTGGAGTATGGCCTTACCCGGACTTTGCCCCCGTGTGTGGAGTATGGCCTTACCCGGACTTTGCCCCCGTGTGTGGAGTATGGCCTTACCCGGACTTTGCCCCCGTGTGTGGAGTATGGCCTTACCCGGACTTTGCCCCCGTGTGTGGAGTATGGCCTTACCCGGACTTTGCCCCCGTGTGTGGAGTATGGCCTTACCCGGACTTTGCCCCCGTGTGTGGAGTATGGCCTTACCCGGACTTTGCCCCCGTGTGTGGAGTATGGCCTTACCCGGATTTTGCCCCCGTGTGTGGAGTATGGCCTTACCCGGACTTGTTCCCCGTGTTTGGCCTTACCTTCCCCAGTTTGGGAAGAGACCCGTGCCCCAGCAGTGGGGAAGTTTATTGGTTGTTAACGACCACCAAACAGCTCAATCGTAATCCCTGGAAGTCGCTTAAAAATCGATTGCAAGATTTGACTCCGACAAATCCTTACTAATGTCATAAACTAGCTTTTGCTCGGAGTTTCACCCTCGTAAACATATATTTTATGTCTGCCTTTGAGAGTGAGTGGTGCACAAGCGTAGAGATGAGTTTTCTTAGTATTCTTTGGGACCTAAGCTGGGGCTATGCTAATTAGTAGTCTTCATTACTTCCCACCCCCTAAATGATCTCTGTGCAAAATATTACATCTTATCAGCTTTATATGTCCCCAACGATGGGATCGAGCCTATTCTGAATTAGGGCCATCGGACCTTAGTCGACCACGCGGGCCCAGTGCGTGTTGGTCGACTTCACACACATTTTTTTCGAAGGCGTGTGCAGGTTTCCTTACGATGTTTTCCTTTACCGTTAGAGCGACGGATAAATATGAAAGCGTAGAAGCGTATCTACATATTATGAAATCAAAAACACAATAATACGTGGCAGAATTCTGAATACGACCTCCCGGACAGGAGATAGCCCTAGCTGTTAAACGCCACCGACGCGCAAAATATTATTAAGCGTAGAAATTATTTTTCTCGAGATCCATACGGAAATATACGAGTATATCGGGCTATTCTGATTAGCAGTCAGTGTCAATTTTCCCTCAACCATTTCTATGCAAAGAATCACGTCAATATGTTTCAAGGTCAACCTGCTCTACCGTGGAAATGAGTTTTCCCAGATCCTTCGAGAATTATGTCAAGGTATGCTAATTATATAAGTTTATGTCACTTCCCACTGCTGCGTCTGTGCAAAAAAACACGACAATATTTTGTTCAGTTGCAACGTGCGCGAGGGAGGAAATGAGTGTTTTCCAGATCCCTCGAGAATTATGTCGGGCTATGCTAATTAGTAGTCTACGAGTATGTCATTTGCCACCCCCTCAACCATCTCGGTACAAAAAAAATCACAACAATCCGTTGATTCGTTACTGTGTTGAGGAAATCAACAAAAAAAAAAATATTTTCAGATCCCTCAGGAGCTGTATTGAACTGTGCTACTTTTACGGAATAAAAAGTATCTATGTCCTTCTCCATATGACCTAACCTATTTCATGGACATTATAACTCAGCATAGTTTCCGGAAGATTTGGGGAAAACTCATTTCCACGCCCGCATAATAATTAGGTGTATTCCAAATTTTATCAATATTGGTTCAATATATTTCAATTTCGACAATGCCTCGCTCTGTTGTGCTGTGCGCGGGCGTGGAAATGAGTTTTCCCCAGATCTTCCGGAAACTATGTTGAGTTATAATAATTCGTCGTTTCCCACCCCCTCAACCATCTCGGTACAAAAAATCACAACAATCTGTTGATCCTTTGCGATGTTAAAGCAATCTACCAAAAAAAAGAGTCTTTTTTTCAGTTTACTCAGGAATTATATCAGACTATGCTGTTTGCGCGGGATAAAAAGTAGCTTATGTCCGTCTCCATGACATAGGCTACGTTCATTTCACGTCGAGAATGATTGAGATGTTGGTTTTATTATATACCGGGTTGATGCTAGACACTAAAAGATACGCTCGCTCATTGATCAATGGGAAACAAGCAGGAAACAGTCTAACCTCCGTAACATAATCATTATCATCATCATCTCAGCCGGAAGACGTCCACTGTTGGACATAGGCCTCCACCATAGATTTCCACTCAAAACGATTCGATGGTTCGAATGTGGTCATGCAGTCGCGGCATCCAACATAAGCTCATAAATTCTTATGTTTATTCACAATTCCTGAATCCGTGTCCAAGCCGACTGTTCCCAAGAGAGAGCTAGGCTCAAAGGGCGCGACATTTCGGCTAAGGTCGCTACCTTTGCCGCTGATGGGTACTCCAAAGGGCAGCACTATCAAACGTGCGGTTGTTCAAGCGTGTGACATTTTGCTTCTTAAGGATGTTAATGATATTAGAGTGTAACCACAAAAACAGCAAAATATATACAGGATGTGAAAAAATGGTGCAGCACCCGTTAACTGGGGGTTCTACTCCTCATACTGTACAACTTTCCTCAAGGAACCCATATTCAATTCTAAAATAAATTAACCTTCGATACAAAAATGTACAAATTTAGTAGGGAGATAATTTTTTTTTTCGATTTTTCCAAATTCATAGAGCAAAAGTTGTTCAATATGATGATTAGAAGACCCAGTTAACGGATCCTACACCATATTTATTACACGATTATGTTGGAAACGAAAATATCCAGCTGGGTTAGATAAAAATTGGTTCAAGTTTAGTGAAGAGCCGGGGATGGCCAAAAGTGTAATGGCGAATCTAGAAAAAATCTGGAGGAACCGCAGTATTCGCCGGAAAACCAAGATACGACTAGTTAGGACCTTGGTGTTTTCAATTTTCCTATACGGGGCGGAAACCTTGTGCTGAAAAAAGATCGATGCTTTCTAAATGTGGTGTTGGAGGAATCTTCTTAGAATTCCGTGGACCACTATATGAGAACCAATGTATCCTTATTGCAAGAATTTAACATCACAACGAGGCTCTCAGTAATCTGCCACTAAAGGGTCCTTCGCATCTTAGGTCACAATATGCGGTCTGCGAAGCATAGCCTGGAGAAGCATATCCTGGGCTAGGAGGGCAAACGCGCCAGGGGCAGAGCACCTTCCCGATGTCTTGACACTGTAAAGAACTGTGGACGGGCACATCCAGAGGGCAGTCCACAGCACCGTCAACCGCAGCCAATGGAGAGACCTCCACTTGTGGTAGCGATTCTCAACTTCGAGGGACCGAGGAAGAAAAAGTTGGGATAAGCGTTTGTTCAGTAGTATTAAAAAGATGACGTAGTTAAGATTTACTCTTTTTAATTTGGCTTTTTCGTCACGGTTTAATAAGGAGTTAGGAGATGCAATGGACGATTGTAATGAGATCATTACAGTACTTGGGGTGTTAAATTAAAAACCGGCCAAGTGCTAGTCAAACTAGCACTCCGAGATTTCCGTACCTATACACCTCTACCCACAACTACACACTATTAATGACAATGATACTTATTCACATTACAAACAAAATACATCAACGTAAGCTACAACAATATGCTTTTTTTGTCATTCAGTTCGGACTCCTTAGCGCGGGTACGACTTACACTGAGCCGATTTTGATTATTTGTTGTTTTATTTCAATATTAGTACCTATAATCACAACAAGTTTCACACCTGTATGTATTACCGTTTTTAGGATAGAGCTAAATAAAAAATCCTACTGAAGACGTATAAAAAACTCGTTTTTTGTAAGGAGACTTTTTGAAGTGAAAACTTCTTTAGCGGCGTTGTGCACTTTTTATCTAACGGGTAAAAAATGTTAAACTCGCGTCAGGACACGTGACCTGATCGAAAATTCGTAAGACGGATGGTTGAAGTGAAAACTTCTTTAGCGGCGTTGTACACTTTTTTTACTTTTGTTTTTCACTTTAACTAATTTTTAGTATTTTTAGTTATAGTGGCAACAGTAATACACATTCTGTCAAACTTTAAATTGTCTACTTATATTATCTTCTTATAAAGATACGCGGGGTCTGCAGTTGCAGCGACACTTTGACCCAATGGGATCTTTTGTGTCTACCCCTATAACCTTTGCACCCCAACCTACCCCAAGATGTGCTGCATCAATGCAGCAATTCCGCTGATTGGAAGGTGCTTGTAGTCCTCCGGTTTTGGGTAGCCATCACCCAGAAGGTACATACGCTTGTTAGCCAGGATATCGCAGTGACACAGTAAGTGTTCCATTGATTCTGTATCTTCACCACAGGATCTGCAGGTCGGGTCATTGGTCAGGCCGATTTTTTCCAGGTGTGCGGTGGCAAAGTGGCTCGTCAACGCTCCTATTACAGTCTTGACACGCGTCCTGCTGTTATTCCAAATGTACTTGGTTGCCCCTGTGGTTACCTCACCAATGAAGAGCTTAGAGTGTTTGCGTCTACCCTTGGATTGCCATGTCAATCTTTGTCTTACCTCGGCCTGCAACTTTAATTAATGCCCATATAATAGTGCTCCTTGGTAGCCCTATCCCTGGTTCTGGACCACACATTGTTGTCTGTGATCCCATTCTAGCCAGTTTGTCTGCTTCTTCATTGCCTTCCACTCCTACGTGTCCAGCGACCCAGACTAGTTGAAGTTTATTGTGTCGGCCTATCTTGTTGATGACTTTTACGCAGTTTAGCACAAGCCCAGAGTCAACCTTGAAAAAGCTTTAAGCACAGCTTGGCTATCGCTGAGGATATAGATGGTTTTGTCTTTGACTTCTCTGTCTTTAATCTCCTGTGCACATGCAATGATAGCATAGGACTCTTTAGTGTACTGTGGCATTGGTCTCTGCTCCTAGACTGATACTCGTCGAGTAATCCTTAGCATAGACGCCTGCACCAACACCAGACTCCATTTTCTAAAGCTAGTATAAAAACAATAACAAAATGACTCGAAAGTATCGGACAATCAAAATAAAAGTACGAAGTCAACGAGCTCATGTCAAATTAGAAAATAATTAATTAAAGTATATGATAAAAGAAAATACACAAAAAATAGTTCATATTATCATCAAATGACTTCCTGTTCCACAGCGGCATCATCTGGCAGACGAGAGTTCATCTACTTACCCCCAGGTGGAAAGGTTCTGTAATGGAGTTACACTTGGCTCAAAACTGAATGCATCCGTAATCCGTGGAGCCGTAGTGTAATGGAGGCGAAACTCAAGCGGTTTACATTTGGCCGGGGCAAAGAGCTGAGAAAGGAATTAGATATGAAATCTTAATATATATAAATCTCGTGTCACAATGTTTGTCCTCAATGGACTCCTAAACCAATTAACCGATTATAATAAAATTCGCACACCATGTGCAGTTCGATCCAACTTGAGAGATAGGATAGGGTATAGGGTAGGGTAGTGTAGGGTAGGGTAGTGTAGGGTAGGGTAGGGTAGTGTAGTGTAGTGTAGGGTAGTGTAGAGTAGTGTAGGGTAGGGTAGTGTAGTGTAGTGTATGTAGGGTAGGGTAGGGTAGTGTAGGGTAGGGTAGTATAGTGTAGTGTAGGGTAGTGTAGGGTAGGGCAGGGCAGTGTAATGTAATGTAAGGCGGTACGAAGTTCGCCGGGACAGCTAGTGTATTATAAAAATAGACGTGGTTTACGTAATTTTTAAACAAACCTAAAAACTTTTGAAGATTTACAAGCTTTTATTTGAAAAGAGTGTTTATGCTCAAAACGCCATATGCTCAAATGAATATAAATACACGGTTCCAAATTCAAAAAAGGCGAGCACAGTAAAGTCTACTTGTTTGGAAACGGTCAAACATTAACATTTTGTCTTAATCACATTACATTTTGGACATCGAGAATGTTCTTACGAGCATTTTATCCCTTTATTCACCGCGTGACTTAAATAACAACTGATATAAACAATTTTTTTTTAATTTTTTTTTATTATTCACAATTGGTAAGCCCTTGACAACATCTCACCTGGTGGTAATAATAATACTGATAATGGTTTATTTTTAAGAAAACACTTTGTTTACATATTTGGCCATATTAGTCTGTATTTCCAACTATTCTACTTATAAGCAGGTTACCAATTGTGGATAAAAAAACTAAAAATTCAGCCTTCTTATGAGGCTCTTAGTAAGCGACCATGTCTCAGTTTCGTATTTTGGCAATACGAAATACACACTGGTTATTAAGATTATTTTATTTAATTTTTTCCAAAAATGTTACACATTTTAAGGCGATCCCCCTACTTAGCTAGCGCCGACATTGAATATAATTAATTGAAAACGCTAAACACGATAAAAAACCGACTTTTATCGCAACAACTTAGTACATTTTTGCATTGTTATTTTTGGTTGTTATTAATTTTCTAATAAAGTGCTACATCGATTTTGATAAAATTTATATGGGACCACACGGAAAGCTCTAGCTTTCAAATAAAAAAAAGAATCATAAAAATCGGTTCACCCAGCCAAAAGTTCTGAGGTAACACACATAAAAAAACATACAGTCGAATTGAGAACCGGAGGAGGTTCTCAATTCAACTGCATGTTTTTTTGGAAGTCGTTTGAAAAAATAATTACTCGCTAAGTATATACTTTAATGTTAACTTTCAACAATTAATTTGAAGAATAGATACTGTAGTTTATTTAGAAACTATGAAGCGTGCACTTTTAACACTTAATATGCGATCAGTAACTTTAGCGAACTATATTTTACAGGATTGATAGTTATAAATAAACTATAGCACCTATTCTTCAAATTCATTGCTGAAAATTTTCATTAAAGTATAATACTTAGCGAGTAATCATTAGGGCTCCTTACCCAAAGGGTAAAAACGGGACCCTATTACTAAGCCTTCACTGTCCGTCCGTCCGTCTGTCACCAGGCTGTATTTCATGAACCGTGATAGTTACACAGCTGAAATTTTCACGTATGATGTATGTCAGTTGCCGCTATAACAAAAAATACTTAAAATAAAAAAAAGTGAAAAAATAAGGGGGTATCTGTTTTTTCAAACATGAAAAAACTAGTATGATGGTTTCTGAAACATGAAACTAGCGCCATCTAGTATGATGGTATGCGGTTCTGACTTGCACTTAGCCACAGATTACTAAATAGTTACTTCGTAAACTTAGCCGTTTTTTTTTAAATGATGGCGGCGCTAGTAGGAAAGGCCCATAAGGCGACGCATTGGAAGCTTTGGTCGCAGGGATCACGATGTTATGCTATTTTGTTAACTGATTGTTCATTTCAATGAATTCATTTTCTTAGTTGCAGAAACACGATTCATTAACTTTAATAATAGAAGAAAAATCAAAGAAACCTCTTTTGTAAACACAGATTTGCACTCTACAGGCAAACCAGACCCATTTAAACCTCTAAATTTTCTCAGTCGATTAGTCTAAACACACATTTCAATAAGCCAGTTGGATTTTTAAAATTAAATCATTTTTTTAAATTGAAACGAAAAAAAAACATTGAAAAAGTGTGGTTATTTTCTTTACTCTTTATACTTAAAGAAAAACACAGAGACAACTGTTCCAATCAATGCCTCACCTTAAGATTTATAGGTATTTGTACTTAACTGAGGCTTATCCACTAATCTTTCTGCATCCTTTCTCAAACAAATCCGCTACAACTTGTCGCCTGATGTTTTATCTGTTTTAATCCGACTCCGGCCCCAACCCTGCTACGGGTTCGATTCCCGGCTTAATTAATTAAGAAGTTAACAATAGGCGCCGGCTGACGACTGTTTGTTTTAAATGGTAAAGTTTGAATTCGACCTCCCCTTGGTAAGTTACAAATATCGAGGTAGTTAAGAGTTAAATTCAGATTTTTGATTGAATTGAATTAAATGTATACATCATATCAGCCACAAATCGTCCACTGCTGGACAAAGGCCTCCCCCAAGGATTTCCACGACGACCGGTCCTGCGCTGCCCGCATCCATCGGCTTCCCGCGACCTTCACCAGGTCATCGGTCCACCTTGTGGGAGGCCTGCCTTCGCTACGTTTTCCGGGGCGCGGTCGCCACTCAAGAACTTTACTGCCCCATCGGCCATCTGTTCTACGAGCTATGTGCCCTGCCCACTGCCACTTCAGTTTAGCGATTCTGTGAGCTATGTCGGTTACTTTAGTTCTCCTGCGGATCTCCTCGTTTCTGATTCGATCACGCAGAGAAACTCCGAGCATAGCACGCTCCATTGCCCTTACCCCCTTTTTAAGGGGGTAAATGTATACGCTTTGGAATAATTCAATTAAAAATACACAAACAAACTGTGTGAAACTTTTTCCGTAAAACTATACCGGGTGAGATGTGATGACCAATAATAGTGAATAAAAAAAAAAAAAAACTTTTGCCCGCGGCTTCACCCGCGTCCATAATTATCGTTTTTATTTGAACCGTGAGATAATATTCTTGTTCATTCAAAATTATTTTCAGTTTTACCCGAATTTTCAAATTTTCTGGCCAACTTTTCAAAATTTTTCTTTCCTTAAAATCCTCATTCGGTCTATTATGAATATTTAAAAATTTCAAATCGCTCCAGCCGTTCTCAAATGATGCGCTTATTAACGAAAAACATTTAATTTTGTAATTATTCAAAATAAATGCAAACGCGACGTAGGCGTAGTAACGTTTTGTTAAATCTGCGAGTGTTTTTTGTAAATCCACAATTGGTGAGCCCTTAGCATTATTAAAAAACAAAACAATCTTTCAATCAAATTTTTATACAACACTAGCTGTTTCCCTCGGCTTCGCCCGCTCAGATCCCGGTGAATTTTTTTTTATACCTATTCTCAGGCCTACCGAATATACACAGAAAATTTTATGGAAATCCGTCCAGCTGTTTCGGAGGAGTATGTCAGCTAATACTGTGACACGAGAATTTTATATACAATTATACAGGTGACTTTTAATTACTTCTTGATAACAAAAGATATGCATGCACTCGTGACTACAAACCACTTTTCCAAAGAAATTATATGTCAAATAGTCTACTGATAATTTGAACACAAGAAGTTGTTTTATAAAAAGATTCGATTAGATAAGATAAATCTATGTACGTATGTCCCTCTCTTAAAAAAAAAGACGTGTGTCACTCGGGGACTGCCGCGGTAAAGCTATTGCATAGCATTTTTATCAACTTTTAACACTAAGAAAGTTACACCAGTAAAATTGACTGTTCTTTTAGTACCGTAAATCGCTAATAGATGGCACTGTTAGTTTTTTTAGAACTCGGTAACTTTACGTTACGTTCGGCCGAGCCAGTAAAATTGACTGTCCTTTTAGTACCGCAAATCGCTAATAGATGGCACTGTAAGTTTTTTAAGAACGCGGTAACTTTACGTCACGTTCGGCCGAGCCAGTAAAATTGACTGTCCTTTTAGTACCGCAAATCGCTAATAGATGGCACTGTAAGTTTTTTTTAGTACGCGGTAGTGATAGGTTTTTTTCGTTACGGAATTTCTTGATTCGGTCGCCGCGCTCAAAGCCCGCGATAAAAGCTATGCAATATCTTAAAAACTTATATGTGCTGAGATGTAATAAAGATAAACTTGACGTAATTTTAGACGATGGACAAAGACGCGTTCCTAATTTTTAGTTTCACATGGACCACAGATAAATTGACTGACTCGGTGGCTCAGTGGTTAGTGCCCTTGACTACTCATCCGAGGGTTGTGGGTTCGATCCCCACCCAGGGCAAGCATTTGTGTGATGAGCAGATTTTTTTGCTCTGTGTCTGGGTGTTAAATATCTATATATGTGTGTATTTAAACGTATATAAGGTCTAACAAAATTAGCTGAAACTATTTTAAGGGCAAGTTCAGTAAACGAAACTGAACAACTTTTTCTTCAGCGACCATACCGAATTCTAAAAAAAAATCGCTACATTCCATTATTGCCTACTTAAATAAATAATATTCTCGTTGTGCGGCCCTGTTTAGTTTACATCGCTGGATTCGTGCCGTGCCGCAACCACCCGCAACGAAACTGTGCACTGTGCCCGGCCGTTGACCTTTACTTGTTCTCTCAATCAATTCATATTTAAAATACTTAAAACCAACTGTAAGGTTTTAGCTGTAGGTAGTAAAATACAACCTAACAGGTATTTACACTTTACGAAAAAGAAGAAATTGAAATTGAAGGCAGCGGCTCGTTCCTTGAGGCGCTTAAGGTCGTTGAACGAACCACACGAATTATACATATGTACCTACGAGCAAGCGTCTACAAGCAACTGTGAATACTGTTATGCGCGAAAAAAATATCTCAGTTACTCTCGCGCACTCATTGAGTTACGTTGCTCAAAGCCTAATGACAGATTGTGTGTGACCTACCTAAGTGCCTAAGTTAAGTGTTTTATTGTGAAATGCCGTACAACAGTATTTGGACATGGCAGTGTGCTATGAAGTTTGTAACCACAAGTTTGGGATGTAAGAAGGAAGGCTGCGGGTAAAGGATCGGAGCGGAGGCTTGTTCTATTATTATCATCTGTGGCGGAGGCGCGTGGGCTGCGGCTTTTACGGTGCGATGGTCAGTGCCGGATTCATTAAGATTTCTTATTTTTTTATTGTAGATTTTTTTTCTTAGATTTCAGTATGGTCGCTGAAGAAAAAGTGGTTCAGTTTCGTTTGCTGAACTTGCCCTTAAAATAGTTTCAGCTAATTTTGTTAGACCTTATATAAGTATGTATATCAGTCTCTGGTAACCCATAACACAGGGGAATCATACTTTGGGGCCAGATGATGTGTGATTTGTCCCAGAAAAAAAAGAAAAAAAAAGAAGATAATACGGGGAATAATGAATATAAACTCTTCAAATCCAAATTTTAGGTCCCTAAAAAATCCCATACAAATTAGCAAGCGCCAACCGCAATGCAACCCGCCCGACCGCATTACTTCATCCGATTGTACAGCCCGCGCACAAAAGGGTTAGGGGGTTGTGAGCGAATCGGCCACTCGACTGTGAATATCGCGGATTGAGGAAAAACAGCAACACTTCTTAGCTTTGGGGGAGATAGGGACAAAGCGACGTGTTATTTGGGAAGTTTTGAGAACTGTTGAGATCATGATGAATGATGATGTTCTGAAAAAAATAATTTATTTGCGAAGATATCATATTACATTTAATTTATTAATTACATATTATGGGTTGTTCTTGAATTCTAACTTATATTTTTTTAAGGAATATACTAACGTCTCTGGGTACAAAAGTCCTTTTGAGGCAGTCTTCATTTAATTAATCTTCATTTGTTTTTTGATTTGCAATGCTAGTGCCGGTGCATTACAAATCTTCTCTGGAGTTTTTGACAGCATTTGCAGCAGCCTCATTTTCAGGTGGAACACCCGGTAGCAGATAAAACTGCACACAGTGCAAATTGGGTTTTCACGCCCTCCTTCATTCTATTTTCTTTTTCTTTATATTGCTTACGTACACTAGACGAGTTTCTCCAAAATGCACCACTTTTTGAAGTAAATTCTAGCAGAAAACAATAAATTAAAACTACAAATGCGTTTAGCACAAATCCCGCCAAAAATTTCCTACCATATCCAAGGCATGCAAATGTTACTATTATATACAGGCATCTATATATTCCTTTACAGAATAGAAAAAATTTTCATTCAACCACTTAGTCAGAGAAGAAACATTTGTATTGATTTTTATTTAATATTTTTAAATTGTCTGGCAAAGCATTATGCAAAATTACACTCACGTTATATACTTTTTAGTATGAATATAGGTATGACATGTTGATACAATAAGTTTAAGTAATATGACCTTTTTTGCCCTGTATAGGCTTTTGTGTGTTTGTGAAAAACTTGGGATGTATTAAAAATAATCATCAAATAGTTTAAAAAACTAAAAAACACGCTTTTGGTAAACACGTTAAGTAGTTATCTTGGATATCCGCCATGTTGGATTTAAGTCACGTGACTATTTTTTCGTATTCCTGACAGCAAACCCTTTCATTTGATACCCATATCATGGGGGTGGATTTCAAACAGCCAGTCCGCCATCTTGGGGAGGCCGCCATCTTGGATTTGTAATGACGTTTCTTAGCTAGTCATGTATTGTAATCAGAACTCAGAGCGTGTACAAAATTTCATCCTAATCGAAGACCGGCAAGTGGGTCAAATTAAGATTCCAAGATTTTCTTACATAGTTACAACTACAAGTGAAGCTAATAAAAGCGTGTTAAAAAATGCACATATCTCATAAGTAAAGACATGGCAAAGGAAGCACATTTAATTATTTTTTTAAATTCACCCTTGGCATAATCTCACCTGATGGTAAGTGACGATGATGCCGAAGATGGAAGCGGGCTTACCAAGAAGACTTACAGCGATCCAAAAACTAAGCATTGCATATTCTAATATTTTAATTCTAATATTTTTTTTGTAGCAGAAAAGCTCTTTTTATGTCAACTGAATTATCTATCAAATATATTAATGTCAATGTAATTAATATACGTTACCTACCAGCTTTCTTCGATCTTTCATATTCAAATTAAAAAAAAGATTAGTTTTTATCCATGTTTTACCTACCTATTCTATCCATATTTCTTCTTATAGTTGATTATTTGAATGTCCTGAATTTTCAGTTTTCGTGTTTCTGAAAAGGCTCACAGCCAGAGATATGCTATATATAAGGGGAGGTAACAAATCTCTGCTTACAGCAGTTTTTTTACGTTGCTAGAAGCTTAGTAGGTGGTTTGAAAACTTCTCCAGTCTTATTTACTTAACTTCCACCAATTTATATCGAGTTTATTAACCTATCCTTAAACTCAATAAAAAATGTCACCTAAAAACTGTCACAAGTAGACGACTTATCACGAATTAAAGAGTGACGTAATGTCGTGACGAGAGAGTCGCTCGGAGTGACGCGCGAATATAAACGGAACTTCACGAGACGTTGTTAACTCGCGGTGCGGTTTCCCGACGCTCCCCGGTTGAATCATAGAAATGTCACCTGTGTAGTGCGGAGTGTGTGATTTGATACTTGGAGTGGTGAGAGTGTTTTTTTTAATACTCATTGTCAGTCAATTATTGTAATCATGATTCAAGATTCAAGATGTTTATTCAAAATAGGTGCAAATTATACTCTTTCTGATAGTTATTAAATAGTGATTACATAATTTATTTGTAAAAAATCAAGAAATAAACAATCATTAGTTAATAACGTCAAAGTCCAATCCGTGATATATATAAAAAAAAACAAATAATGTCATTAGAATATGAAAACAATATGACACGAGAAGTTATACATTAAATTGAGTTTTCACAAGTGTTAAACATGATAAGAGTACATCATAAATCCAGTTTGAGGTCAACAATACTAGAAGAGAGGAGGAATTCCATGTAACAAAATATTACTATAGTAATAAACAAAATGTTAGTAAAATTGCGATTTTATTGTGCTTGCATCAAATTCATGCGAGTATTTTCGCAATGTTTCTTGCAGTTTTCAATTTCTCATTTTAAGAGCCCGCTGGAGTTCATAAATGATGACGGTCTGTACCGCATTTCTTTTTTGAAAAAGGAAACAGGAATCCATTATTAATCAACTAACTTGTTTTTAAGGTAAAAGACGGAAACCAAGTGTTTTCCTGTTTCGTTTTTCAAAAAGGTAATGCGGTACAGACACAGACATACGTTATTTCAAAATCGGTTCTTTGGTTAACAAATGAATCAAATACTGCGTTTGAATGGGATTTATGAACTCCAGCGGGCTCTTAAGAAATTTACATTATTTTTACAGGTAGGTAACTACAAACTTGAAATTTAATTAAACTCATATTTTTCAGACAATAATCAGAGATACTAAGTCCCCAACTTTTGACAAAACGGAAATGTGAACAGGAAAGTAAAAAAACCCGGCCTAGTGCGAGTCAGGACTGCACACAAAGGGTTCCGTACCATCATACTAGATGGCGCTAGTTTCTTCATGTTTCAAAAAAACACGTTTTTTTGAATGGAGGCCCCATATTTTTTCACTTTTTCTAATTTTTAGTATTTGCTGTTAGACGGCAACAGAAATACATTATCTGTGAAAATTTTAACACAGCCTGGTGACAGACAGACAAACGGACGGACGGACGGACAGTGAAGTCTTAGTAATAGGGCCCCGTTTTTACCCTTTGGGTAGGGAACCCTAAAAAGCATAGTGGCGTAAAATGGAACTTACATGAAATACTCGTACATGTCATTTAGAAAATTATTAATGCAGAGTCTGAAAACATTATGTTCTAAAACTAAGATAAATTTCTTAGATGTTACAGTCACACTATAGTGACGTAACGGTGTTGTCAAGATGACAAATACGGTAGAGCGCCCTCAAATCCTTTATCAGACTAATAGCTAGGACAAATTACACACGGTCTTCTGGCCCCAGACTACGATTTTCTATATTTTGAAAACCAGATACTGATATACATATTTGTATAGGTTTAAATCCGTGCACAACTAAATAGATACTTAACACCCAGACCCAGAGCAAACAAACTTGTTCGTTACACGAATATTTGCCATGGGTGGGGATCGAACTCACGACCCTTCTTAGTTAATTAAAATGATAATAAATTATAATCATCCCTTTCATCTTGTAGATTATAGACCTTGACCTTTAACCAGACACCAGCGCTGCCACTGGACCAACGAGTCAAAGATAAAATAAAATTTTCAGCCTTCTGTAATTTATTTTTCAGACATTTTTCTAGGTACTTATAATTTCTCAAGATGTTATCCAACTTCCAAGTACCAAAACCTCTTACACCTGCTGCACTCCCGCCGAGCAATGCAAATGGCGCTCCAACAATAATCACAACCGCAAGTGATACGCATAAAAATATCGCGAAAAAACCGCGGTCCCCCGTGTCGGTTTAACATACTTAATGCGATTTGCGTGTTGGGGCGTTCGGGCCCAACGTAGGTACCCCAACACCTCGGTAATCGCTTAAGACGTTTAGAATTGAGTGTTGACTGAGAGAAGGGTTCTAAAGAGAATTTGTATCCGAAATTTTAGGATACGTATCCGAGAAACCTTACGTATAGTTCGTTTGCTGAATTTGCTGCAGTTTTGACGGCTGCCGACAAAGTGGCCGCCCTCAGTTCAATCGCGCCGACCGTCGCGACATTTTCGGCGCCGCGATTGAACTAAGGGCGGCCTCTTTGTCGGCCCCTTTGTCGGCAGTCGTCAAAGCTGCCGATAATTCAGCAAAGGAACTTTGACTCCTTAAACTAAGAACTAAAGTCATCGACATAGCTAATCGAATAAGAAAGTTGAAATGACAATGGGCAGGCCATTCAAACCACGACCTCCCGGACAAGAGGTAGCGGCCCTTGCCTTTACGCCACCTATACTCTATTATGATTAAATTCATTTTATGCTTTCGTACACAGAGATCAGTTAAAAAACCTTAACCGCTCAACGGCTCTCTGTCCGCGGTAGATTCTGATCAAGCACAGCCCTAGTGTTGACTTGTCAAGTCGGGTAGCATCTCCTCAGTGAGGGGAGGCGTATCTTTATCCGCATTTTTTATTTGCTTGGTTAATTTGCATGTCGTTTTCTTGAGATTACGGCGATTGTGGAACGAGGTATTAAGCCTGTTAACACTTTCGTTATGGTGCACTACTACGAATTTTCTGCTTCTAATACGCTCTAGTCGCGACGAGACACATTGTGCGGTCGTGGACAAGGATGCGTTAAGCTTAAACACACAGGATGAATGTACTAAAATGGGTGTGGGAGCCGTTAACTAGGGCTTCTACTCATCATACTGAACAACTTTCCCAATGGGAACCATAGTCAATTCGCAAAAAATGGACCCTTCAATCTTCATACAAATCGTTTAGCTGTTTTTTGGAAAATTAAATGCATTTTTGTATGAAGGTTATTTTTTTTAGAATGGACTGTTTTCTTTGGGGAAAAGTTTTTCAGTTTAATGAATAGAAGACGCAGTTAAAGTTCATTCGCTGAATAAGCTGCACTTTTGATAAATGCCACTCGCCGCGTCAAAAGGTAGCGACAAAGGGGCCGCCCTGAGTTCAGTCGCGGCACCGCCGACGTTACAGCCGCACGGGGTCGCGCGTACATATCTTGTTCAGTCTTTAACTATTAATGTAGGCGACGATTCTGAATATACTTCGTCCAACAGTGAAAGTGATCAAAATTAATGATAAATTCTAAATAAGAAACACCTACTTTTTTTTTTGTAAAATTGTTTTATACTTAACCACATTCCCCGAACGTACTATAATAGTTAAAAGTTTTCACCCTGTATAAGCTCAGGTTAAAAAACCTTCTTTCATTAGGAAACTCACGTAAAGACAAATCTCCTGGATCTGCTTGTTAGCTATCTTCTTCAAAACTAAGAGCTTAGCTCTTGTCTGTGGAGCAATGCCCACATATGGTTCTGTGCTAGTTCCTTGAGCTCCTGGTACGACACGACACCAGCCTTCTCCATTATATTCTTTCACGTCCTCTCTTTCTTTCCATTTTTCCTTCCAGTAGTGTGTTTAAGAAGGTATAGTGTCGCATCCAATGTCCCACCATTCCTCCTCTCCGGCTTTCCATGGTTTCAGCAGGTTCAGCTTTTCCCTAACCATATCCATTGTTACCATAACATTGTTAGCTATAAGACCACCTAAATGTATAGCTTCCTAACAATACTCATTGTATGCTACAGATATATGTGTTGCCGTTTTTCTAGTTGCACAATTTTCCAGAGACATAACTAATAAGTCTCATATAACTGTATGTAGAGTCGCATCCAATGTCCCACCATTTCTCCTCTCCGGCATTCCATGGTTTCAGCAGGTTCAGCTTTTCCCTAACCATATCCATTGTTACCATACACATATACATTGTTACAGGGTGAATTTTTGAGACGGGACAGTAAGGGCTGGTACCTAAGGGCAGGTACCTTAACCGTTATAGTTATAGGAAAACGTTCCATAAATTTTAAGATATTCTCAACTGCATTCACAGATTTTGGAAAAAAAATGGTCAGTCAGCAAGAAAATGGTAATTTTACACAAAGACTTTTTTTGATACCAATCGATCCTTTTCATATAGGATCAAAAGTCTCTACTGGACCGACTGAGGTAGTATTTAAAATTTCAGAAATCGCGAAAAACTATTCCCATACTTTTGTACGGAAATACAGTGGGCATAAGATAATTACAGTTTTTGTATGTGTATGTGAACAATGTATGTATATATGTTTGTCTGTTTTTTTTACAGAGCCTGTAGCCTTAACTGATTAATGGATTTGAATTGCGAGGTGTTCATCATGATCCCGTGAGTGATATAGGATCAATTTTGTTACCCGAATGCCCAAAAGATTTTTAAGTAAATTCGTAAGGTACCCATCTGTCCCAGACCCAGAAGTAGGGTAATGTTTTTACAAGTAGGTAAGGTAGTAGTCGTAATTTATAGGTTCTATTAACAACCTTCTTAACCAGACTTATTTGGATGTATCTATATAAACTGGTTTATGTGTAGGCAAATCTCGGTCATCTATGTAGTAAGTCTGCTAAAGATTTAGGGCACATGCATTTAGTCAGACAAGTTATGTTAATGGACTGATTTAAATCTGTGTTTACTGGTACATATTACATGGACGTCAGTGGTAACACTTTGACATTCAGCTGTTTTGTGAAGTTTTTGGCGGGATTTGTGGTGGACGCATTCGTAGTTTTATTTTGTTGTTTTTTCATTGTTTTCTGCTGGGATTTTGTTCAAGAAGTGGTGCATTTTGGAGAAAATCGTGTAGTGCACGTGAGCAATGTGGAGAACAAGAAAATAAAACGAAGGAGGACGTGAGAACCCAACTTGCTCTGGGTGCAGTTTTATAGACGTCCAACAGCAACTGGGTGTTTCACCTCAGAATGCAGCTGCTGCAAATGCTGTCAAGAACTTCAGAGAAGATTTGTAATGCACCGGCACTAGCATTACAAATCCAAAAACAAATGAAGAAAGTGAAAATTATTTACGAATCCGGCTGAAGGACTAGTTTTCATGGCCAAGAAAAATTCACAACAAAACAACAGCTGTTTTGTGGTTTTTGATTTTAAACCCTAGTTCCGGTTCAGGTTATCAATCATCTTGTGCTAGGCGGTACACCTTGAAATTCAGTAAAAAGCTGCAAATAAAATAAAAAGCTTGAAAATTGGAACTACTGATCTTTAAGGCTGGACTCACATATAGCCGGAAAATTCATAATCTGAATTCAGAAAGCCCAGATGTGGAAAAAGTGGCAATATAAGAGAAGCATAATGAATATATACGCAAATCCAGGCTCTCTGAATTTAGATTATGAATTCAGAGAGTAATTACGGCTGTGTGATTCCAGCCTAAGCTATATGAATCAATTTGACCCGTGGCACCAAGAAAGGAGAGGAGTTTATGACATAATCGTTTTTTGTATGAGAAAACATTTTTTTTTGTCCTGAAACCTATCGTGTGTGGTATCAAATGAGGATTTTAAGCCAAATCTTAAAATAGTGATGAATACATTTCAGTCATGAGTTTTAAATTAAAATAAAAATCATTTTCAAAACATACCAAGTTTAAGCTCCTCCAGATACGATACGGTTGAACCATTTTTGGTGAAATATACTTCAGTGATACGTAATATTCTCATATCTAACTTCAAGAAATCAAATTTTAAAAACATTTAAATTTAGTATTTTTTTATTATTTAAATTGCATTTATGTATAAAGGGTTTTTATTTAAAATTAAAACAAGTGACTAAAATGTCATGATGTTATATATTTTTAGAATTGGCTTAAAAATCTTTTATGTGATACCACAAACGATAGGTTTCAGAACATTTTTTCCCATACATAAAAAACGTCATATAACTCCTGTGCTTTGTTTTGGTGCTACGACTAAAATTGATTCATATGGCCATAAGATCATCCTTCTATGCTTTTACCACCATTTTTTCGGCGTACCGCTAGGACTTATCAATCAATCATATCAGCATATATACGTCCCCACCGAGGGGCTCGAGTCTTCCCTTATTTAAGGCAATCGGGCCTTAGTCGACCATGAGAGCTCAGTGCGGGTTTGTCGACTTCATACACAACCTAGTTTTTTCGGATAAACGTACATTTGAAATCTAAATTCGCACATGGTTCGTGGCAGGAATCGTAACACTACCTCCCGGACTGGAAGAGGCGGCCCTATCCGTATTTAATACGTGTGCAAATTTTTGGATTTGATCCGATGTACTGAATGGGGTGAAAATCACGTTCAAATATTATATTAAATAGATAGACACAGGTGAAGCTAATAAAAGCATGTAAAAAAAAATTCGAGTGAGACCTACAGTACTCGCATATGATGTGTAACATGTGACAAAATACTTTATAAAAGGACGGCAAAGATACGGCAGACTAGGCTGTATGGTCATAGATACCTTTGCCTTTTCCGCGCTTTTAAAGCCTGAAAAAACGCGACTTCCTGTTACAATGGGACACATTTCCGTCCCATTTCACGAAATCACTCCCACAAATTGCAGGAAAGCGAGAGCAAAGATGTTACACATCAAAAATAATTTCAATAACAAATTATACGAGTAGACTAGGCCAGTCCCATTGATTTAGTATTACAGTTAGTTTGTGGCACGTCGTCGTCGTAGGTATACAGTAGGTAGGTAGGGCGTTTGTTTAAAAAAACGTGCGTAATTGCAGATGAACACCGAGATTATTTGTTACCATAGATGGGTTATGCACTAACAAACCACATTTGAAAATCGAATCCATTTACACACACATTATAATAGGTACCTACCGAATGCTACTATGAAAAGAGATGCCAATTGGCATCTTTTTTTTGCTTCACTTTTAGGATGTTATGCACTAACAAACCACATTTGAAAATCGAATCCATTTACATACACATTATAATAGGTACCTACCGAATGCTACTATGAAAAGAGATGCCAATTGGCATCTTTTTTTTGCTTCACTTTTAGGATGCATGTAACCTATCTAGATGGGTTATGCACTAACAAACCACATTTGAAAATCGAATCCATTTACACACACATTATAATAGGTACCTACCGAATGCTACTATGAAAAGAGATGCCAATTGGCATCTTTTTTTTGCTTCACTTTTAGGATGCATGTAACCTATCTACCTCCCCTTATATATAGCATATCTCTAGATGAACAGTATTTAATGATGAAGTAAATAAGTATTTCATATGTATGTACGTTTATCCGACGCTCTTACGGTGAAGGAAAAACATCGTGAGGAAACCTGCACACGCCTGCGAAGAAACTCGAAGGTTGTGTGTGAAGCCGACGTGGTCGACTAAGGTCCGATCGCCCTAATTCAGGGTAGGATCTAGCCCCTCGGTGGGGACGTATATGAGTTGACATGATGATGAAGTAAAAGACCTAAAAAGAACGTAAGAATTAGAGAAACATTATACACTTAAATTTTAAACACAAATCACAAAAAAAACATTAATTAATCTTACCCGAAATGGGTCTTTTGGAGATTATTAGGTATTAAATAATTATTTATAAACAATATGTCGGAGCGCAAGGACGTGGCGCCATCTATGCATCCGTCGAAGCACCGTGTGTTTTATCTTGAAACGTCAAACGGTTAGCTATAATAGTCATCTTTGGCCAAGGCGTGGTCTGTGCGAGACCGGAACCCGGAAGTTGGTAGTGTTGGTACTTGTTTGTTAGCCAATCAGAATCGTTGTGATTATCGAACCATCAAAGACAATGCAGCCTACCTACAGAGGCTACGACAGAGGCGCCAATTATTTTACGAGCACTTTTGATCGAGCAGCTGAACTGTCAACTTGGGAAGCCAGCCCCGTGCCGAACTCATCGCAGTCTATAAAATAATCGGTTTTCATCCGAATCATCGTTAAGCCTCGTGCTGCAAACGTGTGTGAATATTGTTGTCAAGGGTTTACCAATTGTGAATAAAAATAAATAATAAATAATACACTCCAAAACTTCTCAAAGACGAGTTTATTTCTTAGATACGGCCAAAACCCTTCTGATGATCCGAAAAATATGTTTGTTGGTGAAAATGTATTGAAAGATAGCAAATAGAATGGATTTTGACTCACATGTGGCACACTTTGTTTTCCAAAGTGTGACACATGGATTGTTTTGTGTCAGCGCATGAGAAATAGATGAAATAGTTGTAGCGTTACAAGTTTACACAAAAAGCACCCCATCACGAGTAAACCTATGTAACGCGAGAGTCATTAATAATAGTTCCACTCAACTTTAATAGAGAGGAAGAAGCGACGTGGCTGCTGAATCACTTTCATCCATACACTCGAAAATTCAAGCGAGCATGCACCACTCAGTTAAGGCGGTAATATTACAGATATTCGTTATTTTTGACGTCAATTACTCATAAACGATAGAAAACCCAAGGTTGAAAAAAATACCCTTATTGTTGATGATGGTTCTTAAAGTCTAAAGCTATTAGAAACACGATTGAGCAGTTTTGGCTCGATAGGAACTTATCCCAAAGATAGGTCTACACCGTTACTTTCAACTCTAGTTATGACTAATATTTTGAAGTATAAATTTAAAAAAGTATACAACATTTGTTATGATAATACAAAGTGAATAATGTTATTATTTTTTATACTTTCATTGTAGTTTTTGATTGAAACGAAAAACCACTGAAAAAGTGAAAAGGTACAATGAATACCTCGCCTTAATAAAGAAGAGGAAAAAAGAGAAAAAAAAAAGATTTGTTTAAGTTTATTTGTTTGAGTAAACGCCTATGATAAAATAAATAGCAATGACATAAAACTTAGCTCTGCTATGAAGCAGATAAAAGGCTCAACTTTGTTGTGAGCGAATGAGAGTGAGATATGAGAAGTGTAAAAGGTGTGAAAAATGTTTTGTATTCAGATTTTTTAAAATGATGCTGGTCAACTTGGTCTAAGGACTCCAAGATCTATGCGAAAACTACCCTACTTATCGATAAATGGACGTTTCACATCATGCTTTTCAGTTGGTTTTTTTCAATTTGATTGTGATCCATATTCATCCAGCGCAAGCCATTGTTAATCACCACAACCAAGCCTTAGTTTTCTGCTCTTTATCACTCCCTGTACAATGTACAAGATGATTCTTAAGCTTTTGAAAAGCAGTAAATAGCATCTCATTTGCGGTTTTTTATTGAATAATGCAGCATTTTTACCTCTGGTTAGACGATGCACAGACAAGCAATGTAGAGGGCGCATAGAATTAAAATATACACTCATTTGTGGACAATAGCAGGTGTAGAGCCTCGCTGCATTCTGGCTCTAAGTAATTGGCCTTCTGCTAGGGTTGACAGGTTGCTACCAAAGGTTGTTCTAAAACATACAATAGGGGATCGGACTGCATCAAAAATAAATTCTGAAATATGATTTCCTAAATTGCTCTCCTCTTGATGTTTCAAAAAATCTTACTTGTTTTGTTTTTCCATCACGTCTTCAATTTTTAATTGATCAAATTTACAAAATAAGTTAAATAAGTCAATGACGCTAAAAATCAATAATGTCACTTGTGGGTATTTCAAACATTTTTAGAACAAAATTTCCTTTTTGACAGATCATAAAAAGTAACTCAAATGACTAGCAATCCGATCCCCTATTATTTCATTGATATGCAATAAAATATGTATAAAATTCATATTTCATATCTTATTATGATTATAGAAGGTTAAATGATGCAGGGTTGGGTGCTAGGTACCATTTATTTTATCGTACTGAACTTATCTTACATTGAATTCAATTAGAAAACCTAGCATGCTTCCTAAAACTCATTTGATATAAAATAATGACCATTTTCAACCGTAAAACCAAAGTATATTATATACTAGTACTAACATACAGTATGGACACTCACTGCCGCTCTCTAGATTCCGACCTCACCCTCTCGTCACTCAGATATTGATACAGATTGGTTATAGTTTGGTTCTCAAACGTATAGGATTTCGACGAGATTTCGTTTGCTCCGTCATTTGTTTTTTGGAAATGTAATTTCTCGCCCGTTGTATGAAGTGTCCGGGGTGTGGTGCAACTGTGGTTCTATGTTAGAAGCTTGTTGTTTGGCTTTCGACTTAAGTTTATCCATTTTAAAGTCTTTAATTGTTTATTTATTGTTTACGCAGCATGTTTTCAACTTACGATTTCATCAACCCTATGCTCCAAGGGTGTGGTTAGGTCGCACTCAATGGGACTCCCATCACAATGAGTGGCGCCTTCATAATTTACAAATGAACGCATAAATCTTGCTCGAACGATCCTGCCGCATAGTCATACTAATTGCTACACCACATATCCCTCTTACTCTTTAAGATACCTCCATAAGTCAAACAGGGAGGATAGATATAGAATTATTGGCGACAGACGAACCTGCAGTTAAGACAATTGGCACCATTCAAAATGTATGAGTGTTGTGTGATTACTGTGTTTTGCTGATAGCTCGGATATCGAGCGTTTTGCATTCATGAGCTGTTGCGATTTATTTTTAAGTGACTTTAGGACTGTCAATGTTTGATTCATTTTATACAGGGTGACGGGTACAACCATCTTAGCTGGTGATGTCACTTATGAAAGTGAACAACTTATTTATATCCACAATTGGTAAGCCCTTGGCATCATTTCAATTGATGGTAAGTGACGACGGCTTACCAACGCAATGGGGGGCTGTGTATCGTATCTTCAACCCGGAACACATCATTGGCAAGACTTAGATAACATGGTGGTAGCTAGCCAGACGAGCTTAGAAAATGTCCATCCACAAACCTAACCGAGTTTTACAAAGTAAGGATCCGCTGGGATTCGAACCCGTGACTCCTGATGTAATGCTAATTGACTTAACCATTACGCCAAGGAGACATTATTTACCTATGGAACTTATGAAACTGAACAACTTGATGAATCCTTACTTATATTACAAATGTGAAAATGTGTTTGTTTGTTTGTTACCTCTTCATGCTTCAACGCCTTAATCAAACTTGACGAACTTTGGCATACACGTAGCCTATGGCATGAAGAAGGACATAGGCTATATTTTGTTACAATTTCTTAAGTGGTGCCCGTGGAATAGCTGTTTGTTAACTCTCTCTTTTTTGTTAATTTCTTTCACGTCACAATGAAGCGAAGGATTGACGTGATATTTTGCACAGAGATAGTTGAGGGGATGGAAGGTGACACACACTACGAATTAGCATAGCCCAGCGTAGTTCCCGAGAGATGTGGGCAAAATGCATTTCCCCGCAAGCGGCTCGCGCACCAAGCACCCTCGAAAACAGTCATACTATATCCACGCGCGCGAAGCCGCGGGCTAAAGTTAGTCTTTACATAATTCTTTTAAAAAAGTTGAACTTTCCAAGATTCAAGATTCAAGGTATTTATTTAAAATAGGTGCAAATTGGAACCGGTCGTCGTGGAAATCCTTGGCGGAGGCCTGTGTCCAGCAGTGGACGTCCTTCGGCTGATATGATGATGATGATGAGGTGCAAATTACACTCTTTCTGATAGTCGTAAAATAATAATAACATAATAATTTCATTTGTGTAAAATCATCAAAAAATAAACAATCATTAGTTAGTAATGTCAAAATTAAATCCTAGAAATAAAACAGATTATGTCATTAGAACATGAAAACAATATATGACACGAAAAGTAATACATAAAAATCATTGAATGTCATTGATACCTTTGACAAGAGTAGGCCAGTTTGCACGGACAGCACCACCAGCAGTTCCATTCTCTTAGCACCTACCTGCTTTGTACGATATTTTTTTGCGGTTTAGTATACACGTACACGTGTAACAAAACTGGCGTAGAAGCCGTTAAATTGGGCTTCTCTCATTATACTGAACAACTTTTCCAAGAGACCTTACTGTTTGACCATTTTGTGTATTTTCAACCGACTTCCAAAAAGGAGGAGGTTCTCAATTCAACTGTATGTTTTGAAGTGAAAGCTTCAGGCGCGTTGGGCACTTTTTGAGATGGGGATAAAACCACTGAACTCGCGACCCTTTCCGTTACCTGTTACCGTAAGCAAATTTTTAAAGAATATTTTAACGTCTCTGGTTACAAGCCCTTTAAATTTTCACTTCTGACGGCACTCCCAGAGTGTTTTTTTGTATGTTTGTTACGCGATATCTTCGCAGATTGTGAACCGATTTACATGATTCTTTTTTTATTCGATAGGGTCTGCTCCCGAGTTGGGCCATATAAATTTTATCAAAATCGGTGTAGTATTTTATTAGAAAATGAACAAAAACCAAAAATAATAATGCAAAATTGTACTAAGTTGTTGCAATGGAAGTCGGTTTTTAACCTGTTTAGCGTTTTGAATTATTGTATGAAGCGTCAAATTTTTTTAAAAATAAATTATGGGGTCCTTGATTAAAATTGTTCAGTATGATGAGTAGAAGCCCCTGTTAACGGATCCTGCGCCAATTTTGTTATACCTACAGGTTCCTTAGGGAAAGTTGTCTAGTTTCCTACAGAGACATAAACGAAACGAATAAAATATAGGTATCATCATCCACCAATCTCCAACCAGGTGCCAATTCCCACACGGTGAACCGACGACCCGTTGAAGGTCGGCTAGATGTGAGCAGCGCAGGACCGGTCGTCGTGGAAATCCTTGGGGAGGCCTTAGTCCAGTAGTGGAAGTCTTTCGGCTAATATGGTGATTATCTGATCATGGTCATCATCAACATCATGTCAGCCGAAAGACGTCCACTGCTAAACAAAGGATTCCCCCAAGGATTTGCACAACGACTGTTCCTTCCCGCGACCTTCACCGGGTTGTCGTCCAATGAGTGGGAAGGCCTGCCTACGCTACATATTCCGGTACGCAGTTGTCACTGCAGAACTTCACTACTCCAACGTGCCCAACCTACGAGCTATTTAAGGTATACCTACAGAACTGTATTTTATGTCCCTGTAGCGTATAGCTATCGCACACAGGTTTAATAATAGTTAGTTACTAAATGGTATCGACAACAAAATCCATTTTAAAATCTCATGTTTTTACACGACTGCTTACAAAAAAGAAGTGTATTGTTTTCAGGTCTTTTAATATGTATGTATGTATGTTTCTGTATTCCACGATATCTTCTAAACGGCTTGATGGATTTTAGAGTGCGAGGTGTCGTTAGATTCGTCTTGATCCCGTGAGTGACATGGGATACATTTTACCCGACTTCCCAAAAATGAGCGGTAGTTTTGAATTACTATAAAAATTCAAACAGTGTATTTTCTATGGAAATGGGATGCACAGACTTTAGACCATTACAGATACGATTATTTTATAATTTATTTATATAGGAATGTATAATATATATGCGTATATATAACTATTTATTTTATAGTCCGATGGTTTTATTTATTAAGTATATGGTATTTTATTTGTTAGTATATAAAAAGCGATAATAGCTTTATATGTTTTAGTTTAAGTTTAAAATTATTAATAATTAGTCATTAAATTTTCTGTTATTGTTGCTCGCGTACTACCTGTCTCCGTGCTTTTTCTCCGAGCACTGGGTTGTCTGGAAGAAATCGCTCTCAGCGATAAGACCGCCTAAATTGTACGTCTCTTAGTTTTAATTTAAATTTTGCATGTTATGTATTTATTTTTGATGTACAATAAAGAGTTATTTGAATTTGAATTTGATACGAATATAAATCAAGAGACGAAACTAATCCAACTGCTGAGTGGCCACGTAATTGTTGCTATGACACAGGCCAGGGGCGGCCAACCGCAGGGAATTTCATTACGGGCCCGCAAAGCTCTGGCCTGCCTGGAATCTGGAGTCTGGATTAGAATGCGACCCATTGTCAGTTGAATTATGGCGGCGCTGCCTGGACGATGGTCGTAGGTGAAGTGTTACATTGGGTAAAATAAGAACGGACCAGGGTTTAGACTTCATTATCATCATATTAACCGTCCGTCACCTACATTGTTGAACTTGGCGTTTTTTGCCTTGGAATTTTTATGTATTTTACAAACATTACATTAATAACTAGGTACTTCATATCTTACTGCGTTTTAGACAAGGAAACTAAATGCTAGAGATAGAAAGAAAAACTGATTCAAGCGGGCTGATCGCACAAAGTGACTTCTGCCAGTTGTGATACCGCATTCGCGGTGTTCTTAAGGGCTGTTTCTGTCTCTCCATGTGGTGTTTCCTATCTACAAATAAAACAACTTTTTCGATTTTTGGTTCTGCATTTTCTTACACCAATTTTCTTACACCCTGTATAGTTCGTTCGCTGAATTAGCTGCACATTTGATAAATACCGCTCGCCAAACGGTAGCGACAAAGGGACCGCCCTGAGTTCAATAGCGGCACAGCCTCGTTACACCCGCACGGATTCGCACGTATCTTGTTCAGTCTTTAATTATTAATCATCATCATCATATCAGCCGAAAAACGTCCACTGCTGGACAATGGCCTCCCCCAAGGTCCTGCGCTGCCCGCATCCATCGGCTTCCCGTGATCTTCACCAGGTCGTCGGACCACCGCGTTTTCCAGTGCGCGATCGCCACTCGAGAACTTTACTACCCCAACGGTCATCTGTAATGTAATAATTAATGTAAACGACCATTCTGAAGATTAAAATTAATGATGAATTCTAAAAAAAATATCTATTTAATTTTATTTTTTGTAAAAATTGTTTTATTCTTTAACACATTTCCAGAACACCATTCGGGTGTACTACAGCTGATTCCTCGAACGTACTTTGGAAATGTGGGCTAAAATTGGCACGAAATTCGCAGTTTGAAATACGAGGATCATTTTTGGACATTTATAGCCCAACCAGACACGTTCCATTAGAGATAGCTAATCTAAAAGACATTTACGATTGGCTTGCCTACATCTTTGTGGTAAGAGGAAATTATTTTTGGGAATACTTAAAAAGGTTTTATTAGCTATCGATAAAGATTTTATTTACAAATTCTCCTGTCCTCAGCCAGCTTGATATAATGCGTGCAATTAAAGATGAGACTTGAAACACCACGCAAAACATTAAAAAGACAAAGCAGGAAGATGGTTTACGACGTGTACACCTATATGTCCAAAAAAGCAAAGGATTATGGATAACAATATAATATGGATAACAAATTCGTACACTTCCTGTTCGTCTTTTTAATGTTTTACGTGGTGTTTCAAGTCTCATCTTTAGTGGCAGGCATTATACGACACTAGAGTACAACAGTTTCCTTTGCTTGTTTTATGTAATAAGAAGTGCTCAAAAAATCAAGGTGCTTTTTTAAAAATGATAATTAGTAACGCTTAAAACTTTAAAAATACCGACTTTCATCGCTACAACTTAGTAAAATTTTGCATTATTATTTTTGGTTTTTGTTAATTAAAAAAAAATGTGTTTCTCCGATGTCGATAAAATTCGTATAGCACCAACCTGGCAGCATACTCTATCGAATAAAAAGAGAACCATTAAAATCTGTTTACAATCTGCGAAGATATCGCGTAACAAACAATTTCTTTCACCTTTTTTATATTTTCAAATGTTAAAAAGCGATGAAGTCACAGGGACAAATACTATGAAAAAAACGCCCCCTGTACTAATTTCAATTGACGATTTTCAGTTATTGAATTTAGTTAAGTAGTTTTATTAAATTACTTTTTACAGCATAAAATCGTATTATCTCCTAATGTTTTTTTTTATTTACATGCCATAAAAAAACCTGAACAATGCCCAATGCCCATTTCGTCTTCCCTTTTTCTCTTTTTACGTTAATAGCCCACAGTGTCTCCACTACTGAGAAACGAGCTTTGTTTTCATATTTCGGGAAGGTTAGGCCTTACCATACTCCACCGTGGGGGCCTAGTCCGGATTGGTGGAGGTTGTAGGGCTTGTGGCGAAACCTATTGTCAGAAGTTTTTAAGCCGGATTTAAGGCCTCTAACACAGCTTAACGTGTGCCATCTAGCGATAGAAACCAGTACCAATTGCTTAGTGTGCCTTGCAAGGCACGGACACGGTGGATATTCATGTGGTGGGGCCTTAGTCCGGATTGGTGGAGGTTGTAGGGCACGGTCACGGTGAAGATTCTACTACTACCCAGATTGTGCAAGTGTTTCAACTAGTTTCAAGTCTACTTTATAAAGTGTGTTTTAACCGCCTGCGTGGCGTTATTGTTAAGTCCAATAGCTTCACATCAGGAGGTTGTGGGTTCGATCCCGGCGGAGTTTAACGTTGTATGACTCGGTTTGGTTGGCGGAAGGGCATTTTCTAAGCCCGCCTGGCTAGCTACTACCATCTTATCTAAGTCCTACCGCTAAGCATCAATGTTTATAACATTGACGTGTTCCGGCTTGAAGATAAGGTAGCCAGTTCCCCACTGCGTTGGGGAATCTTGGTAAGCCCGCTTTTATCTTTGGCATCATCTTCACTTATCATCAGGTGAGATGATGTCAAGGGCTTACCAATTGTGGATAAAAAAAAGGCGCACTAAGCCACGCCACGACGCGACGGCTTCATAATGGTTTTCTGTTGCATTATGATCTGATCTTCTATAGCCGTATTTGTTGTCCAAACGTAATTTTTGGTTTTCCATACCCAAGAGGCAATATTACTAAGCCTTTGCTGTAAGTTTGTCCGTCCGTCCATCCCTCTGTCTGAATTTGGGCTGTATTTCTTGAACCATAATAGGTAGACAGTTGAAATTTTTACAGAGTGTGTATTTCTATTGCCACTAAAATAACAAGTAATAAAAATAAAATAATACAAGAATCGTAAAAAGTATTTAAAAAGTACATAGTGTTAAATATAGTACGGAACCATCGACAAATTCGTCGATGTACGGAACCCTTCGTGTGCGAGACCGACTCGCACTTGGTCGGTTTTTTTCTTTTCCTATTCTCTATGATTTTGAGCACAACAGAGAAATAAGCCACTTTGACGTAAGTATAATTTTTGAAATGTAAAATATTTTGTCCTGTTTCAGTACATTTTATAAAGTTTTTAAAGATAACGCAAGCACGTCTGTTCGAACATCTTGGCATCTAAATTTAGTTCAAAGAACTCTTATCTGGATAATGAAATATGTCTTACTTCGCAGCCATATTCGTTATCAGTGCTTACTAATTTGTTTATCAGCTCTCCGTAAGATGCGAGTGTCTCGAATGATTTATTACCACTTACTCTGCTGTGGTTTTATTGAACCAGTAGGTACTGTTCCTAAATTATGTTAGTTTGTGTAGATACTTTATCTTTATATATAATAATCATCAATTAGTTTAAAAAACTAAAAAACACGCTTTTAGTAAACACGTTAAGTAGTTATCTTGGATGTCCGCCATGTTGGATTTAAGTCACGTAACTATTTTTTCGTATTCCTGAAAGCAAACCCTTTCATTTGATACCCATATCATGGGGGTGCATTTCAAATAACCTGTCCGCCATCTTGGACGTCCGCCATATTTGATTTAAGTCACGTGACTATTTTTTTCGTATTCCTGACAGCAAACCCTTTCATTTGATACCCATATCATGGGGGTGGATTTCAAACAGCCAGTCCGCCATCTTGGGGAGGCCACCTTGTTGGATTTGTAATGACGTTTCTTAGCTATAGCTATTATAGTCATGTATTGTCATCGGAACTCAGAGCGTGTGCAAAGTTTCATCCTAATTGAAGACCGGGAAGTGGGTCAAATTAAGATTCCAAGATTTTCTTACATAGTTACAAGTGAAGCTAATATATAAAATAATAAAAGCGTGTTAAAAATGAATCTCTATTTCCCTTGGTCATCGCATCACGCGTGAACGGCTGGACCGATTTCGCTAATTCTTTTTTGTTGAGTTCGTTATTGTCAGGAGAAGGTTCTTATGTAGGGTAGGGTAGTGTAGTGTAGGGTAGGGTAGGGTAGGGTAGGGTTACGTCAGTACTAATATATATACTTTGGTAGGGTAGTGTAGTGTAGTGTAGGGTAGGTAATGGTAGGATGTGTAGTGTAGTGTAAGGTGGTACGAAGTTAGTCGACTTACACTATTATTATTTATAATGGGTTTGACTTCCGCTCAAGATCCTTCCTGGTGCAAAGGATATCCATAGCAACACAGCGTGACAGTGCTGCGAGCCTCATGGGAACCTTTGCACCAGGAAGGATTATGGGTGGATTATTTTAATTTTGAATTGGGGGTTACTCAATTAGAGTCATGTTATTTCTATTTTACATGACATACTATAATGTCTTGACATATTATATTTTATCGTAGTAAGTATTAAATTATTTTGTGATGTTATGGGCTATTTCCCCGTGGTCTCACTATTTTCATATTTTGCCCCGACCAAAGAGTAAGGAATATTGCCCCACTGTGCGCTATTCATGCTGCTTTTGATTTGATGACGTACCATATACCAATCAACTCTAAAAATCTGCATATAAATTTAAAAAAGAATAAATTATTTTCGAAAATCTTAAAAACTTTTAGGTACTTAGCTTTTATTTAAAAGTAATTAACTCAGTCTCCATTGTCAGGTTAGCTCCATGGTACCTTGTTCCTCCGAGCTAGAAAATTTAAAAAGTGGTAAAGTAAAAGCACGTGTGCGGTAAAATAAATTTTGCGCACACTTGACTGGTATATAAAGGACCACTTTTAGAGCAACTGTATTGAAAACATACTTACATACACCCAAAATACAATACCTTCCTTTTGAGCAGTCGGGTAATAAATAAGTATAAAAAAATTCACGACTCCCGTTTGAACCCAGTTGATTCGGATTGTGGGCTAGACTCGTTTCTGTTCTCAAAAATAAATACTCGCAAGCCACTTGAGGCTCGAGAACTGCACAACTCCAGAGACAGTCATAAAAAATATAAAAGCGCGAACAAAGACGCGGGCAAAAGCTAGCATTTTTATAATTTTGTTGCAAATAAAGCAGAGCCGAGTGCCACCTTAGCCCTCATAAACCTTTTCCACGGGAAAAAAGGGGAAAACTGCTAAATGGGGGAGAATTAATATAGGGTGGTCTATATACGTGACTCATATACAGGGTGATGCAGGTGGGGTGGGGTCAAAGGTGATTTCGACCAATGGCAGCCGCCGGAAAAGGCGACAGAGCGGAACTACTTCCGTATCCGGTGGACTTTGTTATTTTTTTAATTGCCGCCCTGTGATCTGACAGGTGTAGTTTTTTTGTTCAGTTAGGAACTTGATTTGATAATTGGTTGAAATTATGAGGGTGTCCAATAACTACCTAATGTTTTTATCAAAATTATAAACTAAGAGTATGAAAACTGGAATTACAAGACAGAAGACAAGAAGGTTAAATTGATCGGTGGTATGCTCGTTGATGTGTTTTCTTCTAAAATGAATAATTTTCGAAAAACCTAAAAACTTTTAGGTACAAGCTTCTAATATTGCATTGTCACGCGATATACATATGTATGCAAAATTTCAGCTCAATCGGAAACCGGGAAGTTGGTCAAAATTAACTTGCAACCCGAACAAACATATATACATTGCAAGTTAAATAAAATCTTTTAAAATGGTCACTCGTCAATGTCTTTCCTTCTAGAATTATAACGGGTTCTCGTTGATGTTTGTTCTTATATAAAACGATCGCTCCTCAATGTCTTTATATTCTCGCATCAAAAACTATCACTCGTTCTTGTGTAATTATTTAATATCTTAAAGGCGAGAGTGAATAGGCGTTATTTGAGTTTGCGTGTACCATCCTCGATTACATCGTCACTTTCCATCAGGTAACGTGAAGTCAAACGCATTCAAATTTTTAATATAAAAAAATATTTGGTTCATTATTAAATTATGAAAATGGCGCATAAACACAAGACCTAGCCTTTCTCAAAGTAAGGTCAGAATTTTAGCTTTTACGCAATTCATTTCATTATTTTTAAGGGACTACCAAAAAGGAGCAGGTTCTCAATTCGTCTGTATGTTTTTTTTTTTATGTTTGTTACCTCATAACTTTGGACTGGGTGAACCGATTCTTATGATTATTTTTTATTTGAAAGCTAGTGCTTCCCGTGTGGTCGCATATAAATTTATATCAAAATCGGTGTACTACTTTATTAGAAAATTAACAAAAACCAAAAATAATAATGCAAAAATATACTAATTTGTTGCGATGGAAGTCGGTTTTTTAACGTGTTTAACGTATTCAATTATGTTAATGTACTGACATAAAATTTTATCATTACGTCCCCACCGAGGGGCTGAAGCCTACCCTGAATGATCGGGCCTTAGTAGACCACGCAGGCCGAGTACGGGTTGGTCAACTGCACATACAACCTTCGAGTTTCTTCGCAGATGTGTGCAGGTTTCCTGACGATGTTTTCCTTCACCGTGAGAGAACGATAAACGTACGTATGAGATAGAAATTCGAAAACACATTGGTACGTGGCAGGACTCGAACCACGACTTCCCGGATAGGAGGTATAGATCTTGCAATCTACGAGCGCGCGTGGCCTTTATTTGTAGTTGTTATCGTAAATACACATTTTCGTTAGTGTGTGTACCCGACGGAGCGGTGCTTATCGTTTCCAAGTTGCATTGTTCACGAAGTACGATCAGCATGTCAAATCTCAAAAGTGAAAGAAAACGGAAAGTAATTCATAGCGAGGTAAGATTTTTAAACTTGTCCCTAGATATCGATGTAGGGTATTGTAGTGTAGTGTAGGGTAGAGTAGGGTGATAGGGTAGGATATAGTAGGGTAGGGTAGAGTAGAGTAGGGTAGGGTAGTGTAGTGTAGGGTAGGGTAGGGTGTGTAGTTCGCCGGGACAGCTAGTTACTAATAATAAATGGGAGAGCTTTTTATTTTCTGTAGAGTTAAGGTATTGTTTAGGATTACATTTATTTTGTGTTTATTTAAATTTTCTACCTGTAATTATTTATTATTAATGTTAATTAGTAGTTACTTTAAGGATGTTGTTTTTTTTTTAGAAAATACTTAAAATATAAAATGGGTGAAATTTTTGTTTGCTAACCGTACGCACGGTCACTCTCACGCCTACATTGACGCGTATACAGATTGGTCACTCACACAACTAAGGGCGCCGCGCGCTCGTAGATTGCAAGATCTATAGCGGCCCCTGCCGTTGCGCCACCGACGATACATTTATCGTTACGGTATAATTAATTCAAATCAAGTGTGAAATCAACTGACAGTATGAGTTTAATTAAACGAGGAAAAGTAAACACTACAAACATTTCCGTGCAAACATCTTCCCAACGAGGAATGCCTCTATTTGCTGAAAATGTTAACTAACACAATAAGCCGAGACTAGTTACAAATCGTCCAGTATATCTTGACCCTTTAAACTACTTTGAACTTTAAACCAACTCTTGAAGCAGCCTAAAATTAGGATAATGCATTCGTGGCATTTGAGTTACTTTTTAACCGACTTCAAAAAAAAGGAGGTGTTTTATTGTTGACTCTATGTTTTTTGGAAGTACTTTATGCAATTTCGATTCGATTGTGATGCGATTTTAATTACAGTACCTGGGCGACCGAGTGTTGCTCGAGGCATAGTACCCAGAGACGTTAAAAACATTTAAAAATACGCTACCTATGATATACTTTGCCTGGCATATTTCTAGTGCAAAAATCTCGGAAAATAGCGTTTTCACAGAGATGAGACGTATCTAAATAGATTTTTCGCCCCCAAAAATCCCCGTTTACTAATTTTCAAGCAAATCGTTGTAGCCGTTTAATTTTAATGACATTTTTTACAAGATAAAATATGATATGTCTTCAGAGTGGGCCTATAGAATATTATCAAAACCAGTTTAGTAAATAAATAAATAAATAAATATTCTGGGACAAATCACACGTGGTCATCTGGCCCCAAAGTAGGATTCCCTGTGTTATGGGAACCAGAGACTGATATAAATACTTATATACGTTTAAATACGTACATATATAAATAGTTAACACCCAGACACAAAGCAAACAAATCTGCTCATCACACAAACGTTTGCCCTGGGTGGGGATCGAACCCACAACTTTCGGATCAGCAGTCAAGAGCACTTATCACTGAGCCACCGAGTCATTCAGTACTTTTTGAACATTAATAAAAACAAAGAAAATGGAGCAAAATTGTAGTAATTGTATTTTAAGGCGGTTGTTCCTAAAGTGTTTAGCGTTTTCAATTATTGCAAGTAAAAAAAATTTGAAATAAGCAGCTGCCTAATTATTCATTTCATATCACTTTAATGAAATTTCACGACGAAGGTAATAGTTATATGGAATATGGAAATAAAACCCAAACACGAGATGAAATATCAGTTTGATAGATATCATATCCCTTGTGTTGCACGTTTAACTCATTGCACACTAGAAAACAAATGAAGGTAAAGTCATAAGGTAAGAAGGTAAAATAACAATAATAAATAACAAGAACTAACAAATAAATTATAAATCTTAATCGCAGTTAGTTTAGAGATTAATCGTGGTCTTGAGTTTAAACTAAAATGCAATAGAAAAAGTATAAATTTTTCCCGACTTTTCTAGCTTACCGGCAATTTTTACCAATTTGTTTGTCTTAGAAAACTTTACTTGGACTACGAGTATTAAAAACATTTGAACAAAAATATGCCAAAATGGTCTAGTCGATCTTAAGTGATACGCTTACTACAAATAACATTTAATTTCTACTTAATAAAGATTATGCAAATAATTAATTTGTTGTATATTTGTGATGCATGCATGTTCCCAATTTTGGTTCAGGAAGGGAGGTGGGAGGTCAAACTATGGTAGTCGATGACAAAATGCAGTCTAGGGGAGTTGAACAAATTAATCATGGCGTCCAATTTGGCGGAAAACAATGTGGGGTGAGGCTGGTGGAATGGTCGGAGAATAATATAACACTGCGAACTTAGGTAGTGGTGTAATAATTAGGTAGCTGATTAATTTTACCAATAACTAGAGGTATATAAATGTCAAAAGAAACTAGAACTATGGAGTGCCAAACAATATTGATTGATAACATTACTCTTTAACCAAACATGTACAGAGTAGTGGGCAGATAAGATACATCTTATTTTTGATGGTACAAAATAATCAAAACACCATCACATAAAACGTTTTCAGGTAGTGGTGTGATAATTAGGTAGCTGATGGGTAGATAAATATAAAAAGATACTACAATTATTATACTCTTTAACCAAACATGTACAGAGTAGTTGTCAGATAAGATACAATTTATTTGTGATGGTACAAGAAATAATCAAAATCATAGTCACATCAAACGAACTCAGGTAGCAGTGTGTTAATTAGGTAGCTGATGGGTAGATAAATATAAAAAGATACTACAATTATGGAGTGCCAAACAATGTTGATAGATTACTATACTCTTTAACCAAACATGTACAGAGTAGTTATCAGATAAGATACAATTTATTTGTGATGGTACAAGAAATAATTAGTATATACTTAGGGGTCAGAAGTTATAAAACTGTAAAAAGTTTTCACTGTTGTCGGCACTCCCTGAGTTTTTTGTTTGTTAATTGTATAAAAATGGCTCTTACACAGTTTTAATTAAACTTTGTGAGTTTCAAACTAAGTTATTCATTATTTGAATAAATATACAAACTCAGGCTATAACTTTTTTGTCCTCTTTCATTTGCTATTAGATAACTTTTTTAAATGTTGATTTATGTATATGCCAGACGGTGAAGGCTTCGAGAAAAAGTATTAACAGGGTGGCTATACAATTTACGTGATCGTGAATTGTCTTTAAAACATCGTAACAAATCAACTTGCTAGCGTCACAATACACAGAGGAAACGCAGTGATGTCCAGTTAACAAGAGACATCCGCCAAGTCTTACGCATTCTAATACTAGGAACGTATCAAATTATAATTTTGAACTGGTTTGGTTGAGTTTAAGACATCGTAACAATTTGTGAAGTTAGTCACGTTTTTCAAAGGGTGGAAAAAACTGAACAAAATGAATAATTCCCTTTTTTTGAAAATCCACAATAGGGGATCGGACTGCATCAAAAGTAAAATCTGAAATATGATTTATTGCTCTTCTCTTGAAGTTTCAAAAAACCTTACTCGTTTTGTTTTTTCCATCACGTCTTCCACATTTAATTGATGAAATTCACAAAATAAGTCAATGACGCTTAAAATCTATGACGTCACTTGTGGGTATTTCATACATTTTTAGAACAAAATTTCGTTTTTGACAGATCATAAAAAGTTACTCAAATGACAAGCAGTCCGATCCCCTATTGGTAAGTTTTTGGCATCAACTTACCTGATGGTAAGTGACGATGATGCTAAAGATAAAAAAATTCAACTATAGCCTAGCTATCACGGTTCATGAAATACAACCTGGTGACAGACGGACGGACGGACAGCGAAGGTACGAAACCCTAAAAATTATCTATTAAAAATTAAATAAAACTCTATTGAAATCTTCATGCCAATCGATCAGTAGATTGACCAAATGTGTGCATTTTTTACACGACTACGGCGAAGCAAACAGGAGGGTTGTGTTTTTGACCGGTATGTATGTATGTATGTTCATCTGTTTCCTCATAACCTATAAACTACTTATCCTTGTTTGACAAATGAGGTATCGTTGAAAGCGTCTTCACCGTCTTCTGGTTTATAGTCTATATGACGTCATAGCCCTTTAGAGGATATAAAAGGGGTGAACTAAAAAAATATAACGTCAATCGTTGTTAAGTATCAAATTAAAAGGTTTAATTAACACATTTAATATATTAATTTGAAAACTTTTTTTATAAGATGTATTTACTGTAAAGTCAGATAACACTGGCGTGGATATTGCATGTGTGTGAGTGTACACCGATAGGGTAAAATATGGTAAAATGGTAACTGCTTTACCGCGCGCACCATAATAAACTAATTTAATTATCTCGATGCGCCCGGAGACTCATTGGCGACGATGAGCTTGTCAAAAACAAGCTTCAAAGCCTTGAGCATCGCCGCAAAGTTGCCTGTCTTTCGGTATTCTATCGAATTCATTTCGGAGAGTGTGCACAAGAACTGCACGACCTCGTTCCCCCAGCTCCATTCCACCTTCCGTCAACGAGACGCAGGGGAGGTTCCACCCCTTTGTTATTGATATTCAGCCTATACGCAAGAAGCGTTACGCTTCCTCATTTACTAGGCGGACAGCGATGGAGTGGAACTCCTTGCCTGCGTGTGTGCTTCCCAACTCCTACAATTTGGGGATCTTCAAGGCGAGAATGAATAGGCATTATTTGAGTTTGCGTGTACCATCCTCGACTATGTCGTCACTTACCAAACGCACTCAATTTTTTTATTAAAAAAAATCTTATCTTAGGCAGACTTCACACGAGTGCAAAATACTATATCATGAAGATTTAACCGTACCTGTTTAAAAAAACCGATCAAGTGCGAGTTGAACTTTCGTGGAGTAGGTTCCCTACCATTTCCTTTTCCGTAAGAACGTTATACGTATAAAAACTAACGAGCTAACTAACTAAAGAGCGTCGGTGGCGTAATGGCTAGGGCTGCCGCCTCCTGTCCGGGAGGTCGTGGTTCGAACCTGCCACGTACCAATGTGATTTCGAATTTAGATTTCATAATATGTACGTTTATCCGACGCTCTTACGGTGAAGAAAAACATCGTGAGGTAACCTGCACACGCCTGCGGAGAAACTCGAAGCTTGTGTGTGAAGTTGACCAACCCGCACTGGGCCCGAGTGGTCGACTAAGGTCCGATCGCCCTAATTCAGGGTAGGCTAGAGCCCCTCGGTGGGGACGTATATGAGCTGATATGATGATGATAAAAACTACCTGTAAACTATAGAAAGGCTTTGTTTTCCTTATATTTTTCAACACTTTAGCACAGTATAATAAAGAGTACTACGTACAATATGGTCACTCCCTGCCTCTCGTTGAAATTGCCGCCCACCCGCGCTCACCCCCGCTCAGATATCTCCCAGAAATCCTAGCACGTCTTATCTCACTCACACCAGCATGGTACGCGTTCACTACACGAGCTTAGACTGTGTGCGTAGGAACGCGTTTGTTTTATACATTTGATCGCCAGTGACCGAGGTGTGACTTTAGTTTCCGTAGTTTCGGATATATAAAGGAAGAAAATTGTTAATAAGCCCTTTCACTCATTTGGTTCAGTGACCAAAATATATGAGTACAATCATTGATACGTCACATGATGCACTTGAAAAGTTTTTTTTTACTATCTATTTCGTCCTCAAAAGCGAAATTCGTTCATTTACATCATACGTCCGTGATTCATTGATCAAACGAAACATCAATTACAACTTCTTTCTTCTAGTAGATTCGGAGAATATCGGGTGTAACAGACGGATGGACTTACAGACAGACGCATGAGTGTTCTTATAACGGTTCCTGTTTTTCATTGGATCTACGGAACCCTGAAAATGAATCAAAATCTACTGTTATTCTTATTGGATGATTGTTTTAACTAACCTTTCTTCTTCTAATCTTTTAACTTTCTTTCTAATCTTTTATCCGCCTCCGTGGCGTAATGGCTAGTCCATTCGCTTCACACCAGAAGGTCGCGGGTTCGATTCTCGGCGGGGTCAACTTGTAAGACTGGGTTTGGTTGGTGGTAGGGCATTTTGTAAGCCCGCCTGGCTAACTACCACCGTCTTATCTAAGTCATGCCGCCAAACATCAGTGTTAACAACATTGATGTATTCCAGCTTGAAGAGAAGATAGCCGGATCCCCATTGTCTTGGTAAGCCCGCTGCCATCTTCGGCATCATAGTCACTTAACATCAGGTGAGATGATGCCAAGGGCTTACCAATTGACAATAAAAAAAACTATTTGCATTCATTTGGACAATTTATACTTTAAATTTAATAAGCTTTAAAGGTATCTAAAAGCTATGAAACCAACTTTGGCAATCCCCCATCTTCCGAGAATCTCAGCTGCACAATCTCAAGCTTTCCACGCAACCCGAACCTTTATCTCGAACCCCGTTTTTCATGGGACATCTGGTGCGGAAGGACTATCTCGTCTCTTCCCCTGGGACCTTGTTACACTCCTTTAATTACGAACACACCTATCTGGCTCAATTAGAGACTAGAGGTATTTGCTTACCGCGACGTTAAAACCTTCTCGCTCTGAATCCGTCTAAAACGCCTTCGTAAAATTACTTTGAGTGGAGTATTATGGTTACTGAGACAAGGTTGTAGATGTAGCTATCAGATCTTGGGTCTCACAGCAAATAAGGGGAGATTGTGTAAATTATGGCCTCACAAGTCGTCGGGGACACCGCAGGGGTTGTTCGGGTATTGTCGTCAACGGGGTAATTTAAGGAGTTTTTCTTGCCACCCCTTTGTGGTGATAAGTGCAGATAAAGTTAATAAATTCATTACTTTGTGGTTGCGGTTTTTATTTTTCTTTTCTCTGGAGTTGACTTAAAGGTTTGAGGCCAAGGGGGAAATAAAAATAATAAGATTCTTGAAAAACTGATTAAGATGCACTTTTTGTTGGTTTTAACCATCACAAAATGACAATTTAATGTTTGTTTGTAGTTAGAGATCATCATATCAGTCGACGGACGTCCACTGCTGGACATAGGCCTCCCCCAAGGGTAGTTAGAGATACCGGTAATTATTGAAGAATCTTGGTACATTTTCCCTACTAGCTATTAGTATTCATATAAAAAAAATCGGTTTAAATGTTCCTGGGCACATTGGCTTTCCTTATCTCCCTTGGACCGTTTGAGAAACAGACCTTTTCTATTTCATATAGATTAAAAAAACGCAGTTGGTGAGCCCTTGGCATCATCTCACTTGATGGTAAGTGATGATGTCGAAGATGGAAGCAGGCATACCAAGATTCCTCAACGCAATGGAGAACTGACTATCTTATTTTCAAGGTGGAACACATCAATGTTGTTAACATTGATGTTTGGCGGCAAGACCAAGATAAGATGGTGGTAGCTAGCCAGGCATTTCCTACCACCAACCAAACCGAGTGTTAAAGTTGACCCCATCGGGAATCGAACCCGCGACCTCCTGGTGTGAAGTGAATGGTTAGTCACTAACCATTAGGCCACGGAGGCGGTTAGATAGATAGATACATGATATGCTAAGCAAGTTTTACGTGAGTTTTAGGTTGCGTAGTACATTCGTAGCGATATTCGTAGGCACGTAGTACTTGTAGCTAGCCCGGTAAACTGTTTTCTGAGATGAATGACGGTTTTTTGTAAGCCTTGTAAGAATATTTGATCTCAACTGTACAATTGAAGTACGGCGTTAGATTTTTTATAATTTATTGTACTTTTTTATTAGTTGCTAGTAAGTCCGCCAACATCATATAAGCCGAAGGACGTCCACTGCTGGACATAGGCATCCCCCAAGTATTTCCACGACGACCGGTTCTGCGCTACCTGCATCCAGCGGCTTCACGCAACCTTCACCAGGTTATCGGTCCACTGAGTGGGAGGCCTGCCTACGCAGCATTTTCTGGTGTGCGATTGCAACTCGAGAACTATACTGCCCCAACGGCCATCTGTGCTACGAGCTATGTGCCCCGCCCACTGCCACTTAAATTTAGCAATTCTGAGAGCTATGTCGGTTACTTTGGTTCTCCTACGGATCTCCTCGTTTCTGATTCGATCACGCAGAGAAACTCCGAGCATAGCACGTTCCATTGCCCTTTGAGTGACCTTGTGCCTTCTTATTAAGCCCATAGTAAGCGGCCATTTCTCAGTTACGTATATCATCACTGGCAACACACACTGGTCGAAGACCTTGGTCTTAAGACACTGCGGTATCTGGGACGTAAATGGGACGATTGATCTCTTTTTCGAAGTTGGATCTACCTACCTGGACTATTTGTCCCAGGTACACATATTCGGTCACACCTTCGAGTGTAGAGCCTCCAACCTTTAGAAGAGTAAGTATGCACGGACGTTTGACATAATTTTCGTCTTGCCCATGTTCATTTTAAGACCTACTAGTTGAGAGGCTCTTCTGAGGCCATCGAGCATTGTGCCTAACTCGTCTATAGTCTCAGCCACAATATCGTCAGCCAATAGAAGGTAGGTGATGTACTCGCCGTTGATATTGATGCCGAGTCCACCGCAGTCCAAAAGCTTAAAAACATTTTCTAGGGCGGCGGTGAACAGTTTCGGAGATATAACGTCTCCCTGTCTCACCCCTTGCTGCAGCCGGATAAGTTCTACATTTTGATCCTGGAGGCGAACCGACATGGTGGCGTTTTCATACAAACACTTCAGTACCTAGATATATCGATAGTTAATTTGGCACCGCTGGAGAGACTGTAACACAGCCCAAAGCTGATATGATGGATTTGGACCCTCTCGTTGCCCCCCAGTCAAAATTTTCTTGTGTGTGCGTAGACTTGAGTAGAGGGGCGTGTCGAGGCCACAATATGATGAGAAGAATCCCGTTAACGGCTCCTAAACCAATTTTGTTGCAAAAACCTTCTTCAAGATAAATGAAATTGCTGTACTGGCTAAATACATGCGAGCCGCGGCTGGCAAAAGTTGTAGGAAAATCCATATCTGTCGTGTTTTAGCGGCCAAATAAATTACTATGTAAACTTATATCTGTGTAATTTAAAAATGGAACGATTTTTTACTTCGAAACATGGAAACTAAGAAGGTAACTTATCGAAGGTTTTATTTAAAAAACGAACTGGCTTGCAAATAGAAAGCTGTCTGTTTTCCTAGGTTTAATTTCTGGCCTAATGGTTTTTATTTAAAAAAAAAGCGAGCCGATTGTCTAATCCAAAAATATAAATTATGAACACTTTGTCAAAGGGATTTCCTTGGACAGTATGATCCGAGTCTGGCTGGTGGAAATGCCGATAAATCAGGGATGACCTCGCGCCAACTGGACCCCTTGTGGTTTATGTTTATTTAATTTGGTAGGATTATTCTGTTTTAGGGGCTGCGAACATTGGTATTGACTCGAGCAGTGTTTACTGGCCGCAGGATGTAAATTTTTTTTTTACAGTAATGTATACCTAAAATTCGATTAGCAGATTCTTTTACTATTGTTTTAACGCCAATTTGATTTTTATGAACCGTTATTATAGTATTTTATGAAACTGTTGCATGATGAGAGGTATTTCATGTATTAATACTTAGTTAAGTGCAGTTTCATACACTACTTTATCTAATCTCATACTTTGGGATTGAACCAACTAAACGAAAGATCAAAGTTGCAAGAGTAAAAATAATACCACGAAATTCAGCACAACAAAACGTATAAATGGCACCAAAACCCAGCATATCACTGCGCATGCATAATAAAGCAGGCGCTGTCATAGACAGGTTAAAATTGTAATTAAAACATTAAAACTTTTTTGTATTGCTATAAAAATGGCGCGTCCCGCTTAAATGCGTTCCATTACATTTATTCATAATCAATGGAATCTGGATGGATAGATGGATGGATGGAACTATTTACTCTTTGGATTCGCACTGTATCGTATTGGTAAAAAAATTGTTTTATTATTTTGTTGGAGAAAAGGTGTTCATAACATGTTTATATTTTTGAATTTCGGAATGGTGTTTATAAAGTATGTCAATATTAACTCGTTTTGAAGTTTATAAATCGAATTTTATACCATACTAAGTAAGTTTTTTTACTCAAAACGCTTTATATTCTTAAACAGAAGACGGGAAATACATCAATTTTGTTTAAAAAAACAGTGCTGCTCCTTAACAAACAATAAAGTGGCTGTGTAATTTCATTACTGGAGAGTAGGATTTTACAAGCTTTTTTTAACTTGCAATGTATGTATGTTTGTTCGGGTGAAATCTTGCAAAATAAATTTGACCCACTTCCCGGTTTCCGATTGAGCTGAAATTTTGCATACATGTGTAAATCTTACTCATACATGTGATCTGATGATGGAGCTGGAAGATGGCCATAGGAACTTCGCAATGAAACGACACAACCTCATCGAGTTTGGGCTCGTTTGATTCGTATTGACGAGTACTTTGATTGTAAAAAGCTTGCGCCCAAAAGCTTGTAGGTTTTTCGAAAATTATTTTAAATTGCAACAACCTTTAACACACTGAGAGGCACAGAACACAAATCCCATACAGCCAAGTGACAACACCATAGTCGGATAAATAAAAGCTCCTTGGTTTGAGGTTGGCTGGCTGTTTATTTCAAAATATTTTTTTACGTTTTTTAATTTTCTCACGGGAACTCTTAAATTTTCCGGTATAAAAATTATCCTATATGTTAAGCCGGGCTATAAGGAACCGCCACACAAAATTTCATCTTAAACGTTCTGGTAGTTTTTCCGTTATGCGCGAACATACAGACAGACCGACAGACAGACAAAAATTCCAAAAGTTGATGTTTTGGCCTCTATATCGTTAGTAATCTCTACCACACTTATTATTTTTCAAAAATGTTTTATGTACAGACACGGGCCCGTTACAGTTTTATTATATGTATATACGAGGGCTGTTTGATAAGTACCCGTTTATGGCAAAAAAAACATTTTTTTTTGTATATATGCATTTATTTTTCTACGTAGTCACCTTTTAACTCTATACATTTGTTCCACCTATACTCAAGTTTCAATAAACCATCCAAAAAGTATGATTTTGGAAAGTCATTAAAATAGGCCTCTGTGGCGGCAATGACTTCGTCATATTTTGATCCAAATCGCTTACCACCGAGCCATTTTTTTAGGTTGGGAAACAAAAAGAAATTGCATGGGGCCAAATCTGGAGAATACGGGGGGTGAGGCAATAGTTCGTAGCGTAACTGTGCTAATTTAGCCGTCACAACTCTGGACAAATGAGCCGGGGCGTTGTCGTAATGAAACAGTACTTTTTTCTTTTTTAAATGGGGTCGTTTGTCCTTTAAGACGGCGTCAAATTCATCCAATAAATTAGCATAGCACTGCCCTGTTATCGTTTTCCCCTTTTCTAAGTAGTCAATATGTATAATACCCTGCGAATCCCAAAAAACAGTCGCCATGACCTTTCCAGCCGATGGGACGGTTTTTGCTTTCTTTGGAGCAGGTTCACCCGGTAAAATCCACTGCTTCGACTGCTCTTTCATTTCCGGGGTGTAGTGGTGAACCCACGTTTCGTCCAAGGTTACGAAACGACGCAAAAACTCCTTCGGGTTACGTTTGAACACGGCCAAACACTGCTCCGAAGTAGTCAGTCGGTTCCGTTTTTGCTCCTCCGTGAGTAAACGCGGCACCCACCTCGCCGATACTTTCTTCATACCCAATTTTTCTTCTAATATGTGTTGTACCCTCTCGATTGAAACGTTTACACCATCAACGATTTCTCGAAGTTTAATTCGGCGGTCAGCTAAAACGATATTTTCAATTTTCTTAACCATATTGTCTGTAGTCACCTCAATTGGCCGGCCTGGGCGATCCTCATCAAAGACGGTTGTTCTCCCCCGCTTAAACTCGTTATACCAATATCTGACGGTTGTCATAGAAGGAGCACATTCATGGTAAACCGCTTGCATTCTTACTTTTATTTAGTCACATGTTTTTCCTTTCAAAAACAAGAATCTAATTACAGACCGATACTGTTCTTTCTCCATTTTAACAATTTTAAGTTCACGCTTTCACTAAATCGCTGTCAAATGAGAAAAAAAACAAAAGAATGCAATTTTTTTTTCTTTTTCCCGCCTCTGAAAAAAGGCTTAAAAAGGTGGTATACTTATTTTCGGCCAGTGATATTAATATATTTAGTAAACGGGTACTTATCAAACAGCCTAGGTAGATAGATTTGAACGGACCGGCGCGGCGGCAGCGCGGCGAAGGCGGCCGGTGCTGTGATTAAAAAAAAACGAGACCTACAGTACTCGCATATGATGTGTAACATGTGACAAAATACTTATGAAATTAATTAATTATCGGGTCGTACATTCACGGGCCGACCCTTCGAATAGTAGTATGTCATCTTTGCCTTTGCCATTACACTAGGCGGCATGGCTATGACAACCTTAGTTTTCGAGAATTAAAAAACGTTCGCATTTCCTGTTACACATTTCCGTCCCATTTCACGAAATCACTCCCACAAATTGCAGGAAAGCGAGAGCAAAGATGTTACACATCAAAAAAGTGAGCGAGACCTACAGTACTCGCATATGATGTGTAACAAATCACTGTTACACATTTCCGTCCCATTTCACGAAATCACTCCCACAAATTGCAGGAAAGCGAGAGCAAAGCTCATTAGTCAGATCGAATAGCGCGCGCTTTCGCGACTTCCTGTTACAAATTTCCGTCCCATGTTACACATTTCCGTCCCATTTCACGAAATCACTCCCACAAATTGCAGGAAAGCGAGAGTAAAGATGTTACACATCAAAAAGTAATTCGGAGAAAAATCGAAAGTGTGCTTTACGGTATTTTCTAATCTTTGGACACGGTTCTAAATATCGAATGTATTTTACTTAAAAATGAATTAATCATTGTTTTAATTTCCTTTGCATTTTTTGAGTAAAGTACTATACAGGTCTCGGCCGGAACGGCAATTGCTGGATTCGTATTATTAAAGTCCTCACGTGCGGCACACCCTGGACACTTCATACAAGGGGCTAGATGACATTTCAAATAGGAATGAAGGAACAAACAAAATGGTGGCGAAATCCTATACGTTTGACAACCAATCTGTAACCAATCTGTATCAATCTGGGTGACGACGGGGTGAGGTCGCAATATAGAGAGCGGCAGGGAGTGTCCATACTGCATGTTAGTACTAATATATATATGAGTACTTTGCTTAAACTCTACTCATCCAGCAATCGCTTACTTTCGCAGTGATATACTATTAAGGATTTTCTAAATTCAGGCACAAGTGAAGTTTTTTAAAATTAATTAGTTTGTATCTTGATTTGGATTTCGAGCGCCACCCCTAACAAATAAACTCAAGTTCTCAAACTTATCGAGTAGGGTGAGCACGATGCAATAAATAGTGGACAGACAACTAACTGGCTAATGTTGTGGGATTACCGCCGATTGTGCTGGTAATCCCAGCCCTAAAAGTCCCAAAATTACCTTAGTGACCGATCGGCGCGGGATTATCCAGCAGATTGGTGGGGTGGGATCGATTAATTTATGGTCACAGTAGTTAAGGTCATTAATTGAAGAAAGTGAAAGCCACCTTAAACAAGGTGGTAGGTGGTAGTTAAACCAATGGTTAGTCCATTCGCTTCACACCAGGAGGTCGCGGGTTCGATTCACGGTGGGCTGAACATGTAAGACTCGGTTTGGTTGGTGGAAGGGCATTTTCTAAGCCCGCCTGGCTAGCTACCTCCATCTTATCTAAATCCTGCCGCCAAACATCAGTGTCACAACATTGATGTGTTCCGGCTTGAAGATAAGATAGGCAGGTCTTCATTGCGTTGAGGAATCTTGGTAAGCCCACTTCCATCTTCGGCATCATCGTCACTTGCCATCAGGGGCATCAGGTGAGATGTAGCCAAGGGCTTATAATTAATCCTTGAATATAACATATCTTTTTTTCAGGCCGAAAAATTAAGCGGGATTAATTTTTTTGCTAAGCGCTTCTCACTGCTTATTTGCCAATATACCGCCTTAACCAAAACAAACTGATATTAATTAATTGAAATTACTTTGAAAACACTTAACATATTACTTAAAATGTTTTGAAATGGGGATAACAATTTTAAAAGGAAAAAAAAATGTGGTAATTAAAAAAAAGTATTGTCACTAAAAAATAGTGATTTAAGGTTTTCATAGTAATTAATTTTAAAATTCGCTAATCTTTTTTATAATTAAATATTTCGAAAATGTTATCTATCCACAAACTATAATTTCTTAAGTGTATAAAGTTTCATTAGAATCGGTTAATCCATTTTTAAAAAGTATTTAATTTTAAATCTGTATGGGAAACGATTTTGCGAATAGCGTGTTTTAAATACGAGTATGTAGATGTATGTACCATCTTCGAGCGCACGCGCGGCAAACCGACTAGGAGTCGAAGTGGTCGCCATGACCGAAATCGGTCGGATAGATCATCACCATCATCATCATCATCATGTAGAATGATTCCGCGTTTTTCACTATTTTTCCGAGCCCACGATGAATTTTTTTTTCACAACTAGTGGGTGCTTGCGGCTTCGCCCGCGCAGTTCCCGTTTTTTGTGTTCCCGTGGGAATTTCCCAAAATCCTTTCTTAGCGGATGCCTACGTCATAACATCTACCTGCATGCCAAATTTCAGCAAGATCCGTCCAGTGGTTTGGGCTGTGCGTTGATAGATCACTATGTCAGTCAGTCAGTCATCTTTGAGTTACATATATTTAGATTGGTAAGCCCTTGGCATCATCTCACCTGATGGTAAGTGATGATGATGCCGAAGATGGAAGCGGGCTTACTTACTTATGCCAAAGTATATATATTAATAACATACAGTATGGACACTCCCTGCCGCTCTCTAGATTGCGACCTGACCCCCTCGTCACCCAGATTGAAACAGATTGGTTACGGTTTGGTTGTCGAACGTATAGGATTTCGCCGCCATATTATTTGTTCCGTCATTCCTTTTTTGAAATGTCATTTCTGGCCCGTTGTATGAAGTGTCCAGGGTGTGCTTATGCCCGGGCCTTTCTTGATTTGTCCGATTCTTACGATCTGCAGCCGACACACATACCTACCCACCTGAACCACCTAACAATCAAATAACAAGACACACTTACAAACAAACAAACAATCAACTTCATTGGTAAAGTTGGCCTCCACTCCATCTAATGACAGATTATCCACAGCACCTGAGCGGGACCCCGGGAGGCTATAACTCATCAGCCGAACGGACCCCACCAACGCACTCGGGCCAGTCGATAAATTCGTCATTGTAACCAGGGCTAAGAACAAACTGGGATGGAATTATGTGTGGATTTCATGAACAACTGGGCTAGTAGCGAGGCGGACCCACGCACTAAGGATTCTGTACCATGAAAACTTAAAAACTTTTCTGAGATAGAATAAATTAATGTTGTTTACCGGGTTGTCTGGAAGAAATCGCTTTGAGCGATAAGACCGCCCAAATTATACCACTATAGTCACTTTTTTATACTGTGTTTGTATTTTTTTATATTTTTAAGTTTAGTTTTTTTAAGTTTTTATAATTTGTTAATATATTTTTTTTTGTAACTAGTGTGTACAATAAAGAGTATTTATCTTATCTTATTATATTATTTTAAGTTAACAACTGAAAAGTGGCTCCAATGATTTGATGAAACTTGGTAGATACGTTTATCATAACTAAAGTGATAAAACGAATACGAATGCGATAATCGCTTATCGGCGAATATCGTAACACTTTACGATATTCGTTACCGTATTATTTATTACGATTAATACTTTGGTATTAAAACTTACATCTTATTTTTTTCATGAAACAAAACTCAGAATGCTAGCCAAGGATGTATGTTACCATAACCTATTAATTAATAAAAAGTGACACTAGTTGACATTGATGTTTGATGGATGTCATTTTTTTTTGGGTTTGTTTGAGCTTCCTTCTCTAAAACTATTGTCAACAACTGGATTGATCCACACTGATATAAGAAAGCTGAAGGTGAAGTACTTTAAAATTTTATGTTTTTTTTTTACATAAAATCTTCCTATAATAAATTATGAATATCAAATTAAATTGGTTTAAAATATTTAAATGAAAAAAGATAAAACTCTTTTTGTACATTAACTAGCTTTCCCTGCGGAATCGCCCGTGCTGAAATCGTTTTTATGACTGTATTTGAGGGCGAGTGGTGCGCGAGCCACAAGCGGCTCGCGAGCGTGGGCGTGAATTTTGCCGGATGCCTCAGGAACTATATCAGACTATTCTGATTAGCAGTCTATGTCACTTTCCACCCCCTCCACCAATTCTATACAAAAAATCACTTAAATCCGTTGCTCCGTTGCGACGTCGACGTGCGCGAGCGTGGAAATGAGTTTTTCCCAGATCCCTCGGATAACAAACAAACAAATTCATTTTCATTGACTGACTCGGTGGCTCAGTGGTTAGTGCTCTTGACTGCTGATCCGGGAGTTGTGGGTTCGATCCCCACCCAGGGCATACATTTGTGTGATGAGCAGGTTTGTTTGCTCTGTGTGTGGGTGTTAAATATCTATATATGTATGTATTTAAACGTATATAAGTATTTGTATCAGTCTCTGGTTCTCATAACACAGGGAATCTTACTTTGGGGCCAGAAGACCATGTGTGATTTGTCCTAGAATATTTATTTATTTATATTTATTCACATTGATAATATTTGTAAGCATTTGAATCCTTAAGTAAAAGTTTGATTAAAAGGAAAAATCGTAAAGCATTCATATACTTAATTATTCGTAATTGTTGCACAAATTACTATGTATTCATTATTCGTATCGGTATCGTAATAGCCATATCGTTTCATTACTAATCATTACTTCATTTGGCCTACCACAGCTGGTAGTTCGTTATTAGAAGAAAAATTAAAATGAGGTACTTCCCGTACACAGCTAAGTTTTTTGTTCTCGTTCTCAAAAATGGCTGAAACGATTTTAGTAAAACTTTGTTAATAACTAGGACATAAAAGGCCTACTGCACTGGGTTGTTCATTATTCCAGGAAAAATCTTAACAAGGGGCCCAAATTATTTGGAAAGTCCGATATACTTTTATTCTTTGTTAAAACGTAAGTGTTATGTATGATTAATGTAAGTATACCCGACTACGTTAGATGGTGAAGCTTCATAGAAAATAAACATAGCGTGCCTGGTTATGCCTCCTAGTATTTAATTCGTCTTATCTAAGTCTTGCCGCCAAATATCAATGTTGATATCATTGGTGCGTTCCGGCATGAAGATAATATAGCCAGTTCCCCATTGCGTTGGAGAATCTTGGTAAGCCCGCTTCCATTTTCGACAACACCGTCACTTACGACCAGGTGAGTTGTTGTCAAGGGTTTACCAATTGTGAATAAAAAAAAAAGTTGTAGTTAAGGAAGTCGCAATTCTAAATATGTATGTATGTTTTCTAACGTTTTTTATATACATTATTTAACCGCCTCCATGGCATCCGTTCATTAACTTCATAGCAGAAGGTCGTAGGTTCGATTCCCGGCGGATTATATCTTTTTAAGACTCGGTTTGGTTGGTGGAAGGGCATTTTCTAAGCATCAATGTTAACAGCATTGATGTGTTACGGCTTGAAGATAAGATAGCTAGTTCTCCATTTCGTTGGGGAATCTTGGTAATCCTGCTTCCATATTCGGCATCATCGTCACTTACCATCAGGTGAGATGACGCCAAGGCTACATATTGTCGATACAAAGGATAGACTGTCAAACTCATAACCCTTTTTTGTGCCGTGATCGGGTAAAAATAACTATCTAAATTGATATAAAACATGTGATTCGGCGTTTTTGCTAATCCCAATATTTTAAGATAAGATAAGATAAGATAACATTTATTCGACAAAAATACACACAGAAAACATAAAAATAACCAAAAAGGTACAAATAACACAAAGAAAAAGTAGAAAAATATGAGTAGGATACAGTTGTGAACATGCTATGTGCACTTTGCCGAACCGGCCCGGACTCTGCTTAATGCTGCAAGCAAGCTGACCTACCTACTGCGCTGTTATTCTGCCGGTGCCGAGAGGAATCGTCGCTTGCGCCATCGCAGAGCAAATCATAAAACAAAGCGTAAAAAAAAAAACAACATAATAATCAGAAGATAACAACAATTTTATTACAATTCTTAAATATATATAACTCAAAGGTGACTGACTGACTGACATAGTGATCTATCAACGCACAGCCCAAACCACTGGACGGATCGGGCTGAAATTTGGCATGCAGATAGATGTTATGACGTAGGCATCTGCTAAGAAAGGATTTTGGGAAATTGCCACGGGAACCGCAAAAATCGGGATCTGCGCGGGCGAAGCTGCGGGCATCCGCTAGTGTAGAATAAAATTGTAGAATGTAGTAAGTGTAGAATGTTTATTAATACACTAGCTGTGCCTGCGACTTCGTCCGCGTGGAAGTTTTGAATTTTCCCACGAGGACTCTTGAATTTTCCGGGATAAAAAGTATCCTATATGTTAACCCGGGCTATAAGGAACCACTACAAAAAAATTCATCAAAATCGGCCTGGTAGTTTTTGCGTGATGCGCGATCATACAGTCAGTCAGACAGACAGACAAACATTTCAAAAGTTGTTGTTTTGGCCTCTATATCGTTAGTAATGTCAACCACAGTTATTATTTTCCAAAAATATTTCATGTACAGACACGGCCCCCTCACAGTTTCATTATGTGGATGGATATAGATTATACACAATAGAGGTCTAGTTGGTATTTTGACTTACGGAACTGAGACATGGTCGCTTACTATGGGCCTCATAAGAAGGCTCAAGGTCACCCAAAGGGCAACGGAGCGTGCTATGCTCGGAGTTTCTCTGCGTGATCGAATCAGAAACGAGGAGATCTGCAGGAGAACTAAAGTAACCGACATAGCTCTAAAGTGGCAGAGGGCAGGGCGCATAGCTCGTAGAACAGATGGCCGATGGGGCAGTAAAGTTCTCGCACCGGAAAACGTAGCGTATGCGGGTATGTAAACGTAGCGTAGCGTATAGCGATGCGGGCAGCTCAGAACGGTCGTCGTGGAAATCCTTGGGGAGGCCTTTGTCCAGCAGTGGACGATTTCCGGCTGATATGATGATGATGATGGTATTTTCATTTTGCCAATCGCAGAAAAAAAAATATTCATACAAGTCGATCAGCTGATCGGACAATTTTGTGATTTTTTATGGAGGGGTCCAAATTAAAAAAAAACTGTATGGGGTTTTTTGGGGAAAGTTGTTCAGTATGATGCGTAGAAACCATTGTCCATAGTCCTACGCCATTTTCTTACGTCCTGTATAGATGACCATTTGACTGAATTATATTTTAATACACAGAAATAAAGAATGAAATATCCGAATGGATGCACCCTTTTTTTCTAGTGGTAGGTAACCATAGAACTGCTGCAATTTTTATCGAAACATTGTGATAATATATGAACTTCTTAACAAAACAGTATAAAATGATTTTCTTTCCTTACTTTATGGAAATGCTTCATTTTATTCACAATGAATTAAAAACCACAATTTTGTGCACGATTCGTCCGCAGCGGTTAACGTAACAGCCACGTTGCAGAACAAGCTGATAAGAACTTTATTTCCAAGCTATTTCGTTCGATGTTTAAAACACCGTGAATCGAGTTGCTAATTTTAGGGACGAAGGAGCCTTTACAGACACCTAAACTTGACTAATTGTAAGACTCAAGAAAAGCAGCGGGTTTTGTCCGATATACAATGTTAATTATTTAAGTGAATGCTTGTCCCGTCTCTTTACGCTCCTAAAAAATAAGTTGTAATCAAGCATTGTAAATCACCCCAGCGAGGGGCTAGCTCACTTTAGATAGTAATACGAGTCCGTCCGGCCATTGTTTACAACCGATTTGGTTTTTTTAATAATGAAAAGTATTTAATAATGCACAAATTTGTTATCAATCATTAGAAATCACCTGACTTTCTCAACATATTAAACAAAATTATGAAATCTAATATGAGTCCGTCCGGCCGTTCTATCCAACCGATTTGCCTTATTTTCTTAAATGAATGGTATTTATGCATAGATTTGTCATCTAGAAATAAAATCACCCAACTTTCACCATAAATAAAAAAATATGAAAAAATATAATTAAATCCATTTCGAGTCCGTCCGGCAGTTCTATCAAACTGATTTGCCATTTTTTTTTAAATGAAAGGTATTGATGCACAAATGTCACCTAAAAAAATTACCGAAAATTAACGAAAAAAAAACGGGTGGGGCTGTGTCGGGGCACACGGCCGTTGGTTTTAACGTGAATACGTCTCGTAACGGGTAATATGTAGTTTCTATATCATCATCATCATCATATCAGCCGAAGGAAGTCCACTGCTGGACATAGGCCTCCCCCAAGGATCTCCACGACGACCGGTTCTGCGCTGCCCGCATCCAGCGGCTTCCCGCGACCTTCACCAGGTCATCGGTCCACCGAGTGGGAGGCCTGCCTACACTACGCTTTCCGGTGCGTGGTCGCCACTCGAGAACTTTAGTCTTCACTTGGCCAGTTTTATTTTATAGACAAACTTAAGCTATAAAGTATTGGTAGGTTAACCAAACTTTCTCGGAACGGAACCCTACATTGCGCGTGGCCCGACACGCACTTAGCCAGTTTTTTTGTCATTCAGTTCGGACTCCTTAGCGGGAGGACGACTCACACTTGGCCGATTTTATTACTTGTTGTTTTACTTCAGTGTTAGTACTATATAACATCAAGTTTCATGCTTGTACGAGTATGTACGTATGTATGTACGAGCATTACTGTTTTTACGATAGAACTTAATCTATCTTCTATAATATAATAAAACTGTAACGGGGCCGTGTCTGTACATGAAATATTTTTGGAAAATAATAACTGTGGTGGACATTACTAATGATACAGAGGCCAAAACAACAACTTTTGGAATTTTTGTCTGTCTGTCTGTCTGTATGTTCGCGCATCACGGAAGAACTACCGGGTCGATTTTGATGAAATTTTGTATGGTGGTTCCTTATAGCCCGGGTTAACATATAGGATACTTTTTATCCCAGAAAATTCAAGAGTTCCCGTGGGAAAATCAAAAGTATTCATTTATAGAATGGCTCACCACGCAAATGTGGCTTAACCTATTACAATCAAATTTTACACGTTGATACCCTTATCGCGAACTAAAACTGGGACATTGTGAATCCCAAAAAAATTAGGTTTCCTACAGGAATGCAAAAAATTGTATCTTTAGATTGGCTCAACGTAACAATATGAAACCTTTACATTGAGATGGGGTGTTTTGACCATCATTGTATAGTCGGGTATTCTTTATCCCGGAAAACTAAAGAGGTCCCGTGGGAAATTATCTATGATACTAACAATAATAACAATAGAGTACTTTTTTCTATTTATTAGCTACACATACCAAACATTATAATCATGGTAGCAGAATGTCAATAGATGGCGCTGCAGGGATAATAAAACGCGCTTAAGTTGTATTAAAACATTAAAATATTTTTTCATACTTTTGAGTGGATTTCTTTTATGTATTTTTCAGCATACGCTACTTTAAACTCTAGAACTATAGTACGTAGCGATGTGTTTCATAGACGAACAGAGAGGTATTTTTTTACAGATTCCAATCGTGTAAAAAAATAAAAACACATAAATCGAGTTTAGCATCTTTTAACAGGAGGCACAGATATGGGAACTCTTCTGACGGCGACTATTTGCGTGTGGCAGTTGCTCTCCGCCTGCAATATCAATATCTGTGAACCTCATCAATGTATTTGCGGGTCCACGGTGGAGACAATTGTCCATCACTCACTGTGTTGCAGTCGTGTTTGTGAAGATTCCCACGTCACCAATTCCCTAATGACCTCACTCGGAGGGCACTGGTTTCGGCCAGATGGAATATTCCATCTTTGATGCAGCCGCCGGCCGGGCTTTAGTCGATCTGATGGCAAAAGGCCGGAGGTTTTAAACAGGTGCTATGGCAGAGAGGAACGCGTCTGCTTTGGGAAGTCACTTTTCTGCCTCACTCCTCACCCGTACGGTACTACTGCTCAATTTGCGGCGAGAAAGAAGCATAATAAGTACTCGATCTTGGAGGCAAATTACTGCTTTGTGCCGCTGGTCTGTGCGACAACCGGCTGCTGAACCCTCAGAGGCCTTTGCCTTCACAAAGGAGATTGGCCTTCGCCTTCGAGAGAGGAGATGTGACGTGAGGTCCTACCTGCTGCTAAGGTTGTCTATTGCCATCCAGCGCGGCAACGAGAAGTGCGTTATGGGCTCCTTTGGAGCTGATACGACTCGAGGATTTGAACCGTATATTAATATTTTTAGGAATTTTTATTACTAGATTGATATAATGATCTGAATTAGTTTTTGGATAATATAGGTATATGTATTATTTCATCATATCAGTTTATATACGTCCCCACCAAGGGGCTCGACCTGCCCTGAGTTAGGGCGATCAGGCCTTAGACGATCACGCGGGCCCATTGCGGGTTGATCGACTTCACACATAAGCTTCGAGATTCTTCGCAGGCATGTGAAGGTTTCCTCACGATGTTTCTCACCGTAAGAGCTTCGGATAAACGTACATACGAGTATGAAATCGATATTCGTATAGATATAGGTAAGTGACAGGATTCGAACCACGGCCTTCCGGACAGGAGGTAGTGGCCCTAACCGTTACGCCATCGACGCTCTATATGTTATTAAGGATTTAGAAAATACTTACTTACTTACTTTAATATTATAAATGTGAAAATGTGTTTGTTTGTTTGTTACCTATTCACACTTCAACACCTCTACCAATCTTGATGAAATTTGGCATGCAGGTAGCCTGTATCACTGGGAATGAAATAGTCTACTTTTTATCTCTGGAAATTATCATAGCCCGATGCAGTTTCTGAGGAAACTAAAAGAATATTCTTTGTTCGTTAATTTATTTAAAATCGCAACGAAATAATGGATTGGTGTGATTTTTAGCACAGAGATGAGGTGGAAAATAATATAATTTACTAATAAGTATATCCTGACATAGTTCCCGAGGGATCTGGGGACAACTGTTTTCAACGCTCGCGTACGTCGGTGGCGTCGCAACGGAGCAACGGATTAAAATGATTTTTTGTATAGAATTTGTTGAGGGGGTGGGAAGTGACAAAGACTGCTAATCCGAATAGCCCGATATAGTTCCTGAGATACCTGAAGAAAACTCATGTTCACGCTTGCGAGCTGATTGCGGCTCCCGCACCACTCACCCTCAAAAAGAGTCATAAAAGCTATGTCCACGCGGGCGAAGCTGCGGGCAAAAGCTAGTCATAAATACTTCTAAAGACCTACAAAAACACGTTTATTGTATGGAGACACCCCTTAATTTTTCACTTTTTATAATTTTTAGTATATTTTGTTATATCGGCAATAGTTATATAAGGTGTAACAAAATTAGCTGAAACTATTTTAACTGGTGCTTCTACCCATGAAACTGAACAACTTTCCCCATGGAACCCATAGTGAAATCGCAAAAACTCGTTCAGCTGATCAGCCAACTTAGTATGGGAAGTTCAAATTTTTTTTTGAGATTTTACTATGGGTTTCATGGGGAAAGTTGTTCAGTGTCATGGGCACTAGTTAATATAGTTTTAGGTAATTTTGTTAGACCTCATATATTCTGTAAAAAAAAAACTGTCTACCTATTACGGTTCATGAAATACAGCCCGCTGACAGACGGACAGACAGCGGAGGCTTAGTAGTAGGGTCCCTTTGGTCACCCGTAGGGTGTACGAAACCCTAAAAAGATGATTGCTCCATAAAAAAATACCATCACAGATATACGTCATCCGATTATCGACATAATTATTTCTGAAAATATGAAGAAAGACTATACGATTGTATGGGATCTATGAACTCCAGCGGGCTTTTTAGATATACCTCTCTCCCATACATGGGAATAAATGTTTACCTTACCTTCCAACTCATCATCATCATATCAGCCGACGGACGTCCACTGCTGGACATAGGCCTCCCCCAAGGATTTCCATGACGACCGATTCTGCGCTGCCCGCATCTAACTAACCTTCTAACTATTTTTATCAAATGTACCATTTAAGACATATTATGCCCCCACTCGAGCGCCGTGGTTAAAAATCAATTAGCGAAAAACGGTTTATATGAAACAGCTGTGTCGCGAAGCGCTATAGCAAAGAATATAATATATAAGTATTAGTGTACAGTATGGACACTCCCTGCCGCTCTCTAGATTGCGACCTCACCCCATCGTCACCCAGATTGATACACATTGGTTACAGTTTGGTTGTCGAACGTATACGATTTCGCCGCCATTTTGTTTGTTCCGTCTTTCGGTTTTTGAAAAGTCATTTCTGGCAAATGTCCAGGGTGTGGCTATAGTAAGTTAATCTTTTGCTTATCAGTAGATACTTAGCACGTAAAATTTTAACTGTAAGAATATTACAATAAGTAAATGTACTTACCCAAGTGCTTAAAACGCGGGGGCATAAGAAGATTACCTTAAGCCAAGTCATTTGTGGCTGGAACACGGGAGTTTACAAGTAAATGTAAATAAATGAATAGCCGTTATCTGCCGCGTAAAATAATAATGATCATCCCCATTATCTCGAGAGCTTTTTACACGAACACCGTGGCTTTATGAAGATGTAGCACTATCTGAATGAGCTATGAGGGTATCTTGAAAAATCTACATTTTGGTATAAAAATAATTTTCGAAAAACCTAAAAACTAAAAGCTTTAAATATTGCATTGTCACGTGATATACATATGCATGCAAAATTTCAGCTCAATCGGAAACCGGGAAGTGGGTCAAAATTAACTTGTAAGATTTCACCGGAACAAACATACATACATACCTACATTGCAAGTTAAATAAAAGTTTTTAAAAAGGCAAATCATTGAGACAACCTGTAAGAAGTAAGAAGTAAGAAGATGTAAGAAGATGAGAATCTTTGATCTAGACGTTGTTATTTAGAAGCTATGACCAATATTTAAAAATTTATAGAAGAAGAAGAGTTTTTATGGAGTTTTTTTTTAGTTTTTTTGGCCTGAGTTTTTATTTGGGTTTTCGAATAAAGGTATGGTGGCAACTGCAGTAACCCGCCACTGAACATTAACACAAGCGACGAGAGAACAAAAGAAATACAACATCTAGAACGCGCTATTAGAATTTCTTCAGCGCTGAGTATAATATACAAGATACCAATCATCAACGATTGGTCCACGGTCGAACCTCAGGCATACCACCTCGCCTGGCGGAGATATCTCCCTTTGCTCTCTTCGAGTAGGAACGCACCGTTCCTAAAAAGGCCTCATCATATCAGCTCGTATACGTCCCCACCCACTGAGGGGCTCGAGCCTACCCTAAATTAGGACGATATCGGACCTTAGTCGAACACGAGGGCCCAGTTCGGGCTGGTCAACCTTGAGTTTCTTCGCAGGCGTGTGCAGGTTTCCTCACGATGTTTTCCTTTACCGTAAGAGCGTCGGATAAACGTCCATATGAAATCGAAATTCGAAAACACATTAGTACGTGGCAGGATTCGAACCACGACCTCCCGGACAGCAGGTAGCGGCCCCCCTGCCATTACGCCACCGACGCTTGATTATTTTTAGTGGTTTTTAATATTATTCTGCAGGTTCTATGGATCAACCATTTCAGGTGTAACTTTTACTATTTACGGATTTTCATCTGTATATCCCAGGTTTTTTTGCATTTCTTAGAATTTAAAGCCACTATCTGTGAATCCAGACGCAGTGCAAAAAACCTATTTTCTAGCACACCCCGGTCACTGCATACAACGGTCGTGAAATGTCATTTCTAAAAAACAAATGACGGAGCAAATAAAATCACGGTGAAATCCTATACGTTCGAGAACAAAACTATAACCAATCTGTATCAATCTTGGTGACGAGGGGTGAGGGCGGACTAGAGAGCGGCAGGGAGTGTCCATACTGTATGTTAGTACTAATATAATATATATACTTTGCTTCTAGTGTGAAATAAATTTTTAAACTATCATCTCTTATTTTATCGAGTGGCACAATTAACCGTGCTATCCAAGGGATAGACGACGGTGGTTGCCTGGTATTGTACTTATCATCACCCGCGGTCACGTGTAGGGCATTTTTTTTTAAGATTTACACCTACAGACGTGTGTGACGCGACCTTCATACACAAATCTGGAATCAAAATGTGCTGGTTTCCTCACGATGTTTTTTGTCACAGTTAGAGGAATCGGTAACATATGTACGTAAGACTCGAAATTCTCATTGGTACATTTACCATCTCAATTTGAACCTGAGACCTCTGGTTTGGGGACCGAGTCATTACCGATTGAGCCACCGACGCTTTTTACCTATCTTCTGAACCTTATCTATCCCTTCTATCAGCTTTAGATCCGCGTCTCCTATCTATTCTTAGTACTAATCATAAGGCAGGCGATTGGGCGAACGGCGATAAATCTCGCCTTCTGCCTCCATAACTCATGCGCACTCCACTGGACCCTAATTAGGGGACCACAAAAATTAGCTACCGTTGTACTCAAGAAAGAATCAATGATGGTTTCATTCAAGGATTCGACCGCTCAAGCACAAAACAGATGGGTAGGTACTGTTTTGTGGCTCAAGTCTCTTGATGCGAAATCACACTGCGGCAGATAAAAAACATATGTATGTTAGTCAGTGCATCACTTGAGAACAGCTGGACCAATTTTTTTCTATGTAAGTAATAGAAACAGGATTTCCGCTTGCGGCTAGCCCACCACGCACTATCGATATCCATGCGGGTGAAACCGCGGGCAAAAGCTAGTCACCTTTAAAAATACTAATCTATAAATGTCCAAAATGTCAATTAATATTGTAGGCTTAAATTTTTGGCGAATGTGTTGTTTTTAAAAGCTTTTATTTAGTCTGTAATATTTGTATGCATGTGTTTAAGTACGAGAACCTTGCGATCGATTTTAGAGCGACTTCAGGGGTCCGATAGATCTGAAATTTGGAATGAAGCCGTATTCCCGGTGACAATAGATGCCTTTGGTAGTTGAGCTGATGATGAAATTGAAGGTGGAAAGAACCGTCGTTTATTTTTTTATAGAATCGTAGGATATACAGCCTTTTTTGAATTTGGAACCGTGTATTTATATTAATTTAAGCGTTCAGCTTTTGATCATAAAAAGTCTTTTCAAATAAAAGCTTGTATACCTAAAATCTTTTAGGTTTTCCAAAATTATTATATTACTAGCTTTTGCCCGCGACTTCGCCCGCGTGGACATCGTTTTTGTGACTGAATTAGAGGGACAAGCGGCTCGCTAGCGTGGACGTGGATTTTCTCCAGATCCCTCGGGAACTATGTCAGGATATTCTTATTAGTAAATCGTGTCATTTCCCACCCCCTCAACAATCTCGTGCAAAAAATCACACAAGTCATTGTTCCATTGCGATGTTAAATAAATTAACCAAAACAGAGTATATTTTTAGTTCCCTCAGAAACTGCATCGGGCTATGCTATTTTCACGGGATAAAAAGTATCCTATGTCCTTCCTCGTGACACAGGCTACCTGCATGCCAAATTTTATTAAGATTGGTCAAGGCGTTAAAGCGTGAAAAGATAACAAACAAACAAACACATTTTCACATTTTATAATATTAGTAAGGATAATGAACATTGTTGATACGTCTGAAGATACTTACTGATCTTGATAACATACACGTTCATATCTTCAACCCTTCAACAATATCCTATTACACACGTCATTATGACGTCATAAGGAGGGATTGTGGACCATTAGAGATAGTGCTTTGATTGTTAATAGTCCATACGTTAATTCTGTTATAACAGTAGTGTTGCTGTGCGATAATCAGTAACGTAGAATCTTGTGGAGGCAAAAAGTTTTTGGTAACCAAAAATTGCGCTATCAAAATTTCTATGACAGTGAGTTTTCCCCTCCACTTCTAGGGCAATGACTCTTGTACCCATGAAACTGAACAACTTTAGTTTTACAACTCTTTCAAGTAAGTAATACTTTTTTACGCACGCATGACTTGGGGAGTAAGCTGATGAATGCGTTACGCGAACGTTGATTTCTAGCGTTTTAACCGCCTCCGTAGCTCAGAGGCAAAGTTCAGTGGCTTTACACAGGAGGTCGCGGGTTCGATTCCCGGCGGGGTCAATTGTAAGACTCGGTTTGGTTGGTGGTAGGGCATTTTCTAAGCCCGCCTGGCTAGCTACCACCATCGTATCTAAGTCTTGCCGCCAAATATCAATGTTGATATCATTGGTGTGTTCCGGCATGAAGATAAGATAGCCAGTTCCCCATTGCGTTGGGGAATCTTGGTAAGCCCGCTTCCATCTTCGGCAACATCGTCACTTACCACCAGGTGAGATGTTGTCAAGGGTTTACCAATTGTGAATTAAAAAAAAGAAGTTACGAAAAGTGGGATCGGGCGACGCCAACGGCACGCTTGACTTGGGGAGTAAGTTGGTATTACGCGAACGGTGATGAAGTTTTACTTCAGTCGTATGGTCAAAGCACACTCGTTTTTTTTTAATTCACAATTGATAAGCCCTTGGCATCATCTCACCTGATGGTAAGTGACGATGACGCTGAAGATGGAAGTGGGCTTACCAAGATTCCTCAGCGCTAGCTATCTTATTTTCATGCCTCAACAGGCGGGCTTACAAAATGTTTTACCATCAACCAAACCGAGTCACGGAAGCGGTAAAAAAAATTCTGAAAACTAAAAAAATTTGACCTTCTATACAAAGGTACCGATTTGTATGAAAAGTTCAAAAAAAATTTTTTAAGCAAAGTTCGAGGTTTTAAGAATAGAACCTAACGTAACGGAAATCCAAAAGTTTTTAAGCCACCTTCGTTTTTAAGGTCTCCTACATGGCAGTTGCGTATAGTGAAAGTATTGTCAGTGTCATATAAAAATAAAATGCCTAACTAGTCTACCTACACATATTGACTGGTTAGTACTTACCTGCCATCCTCTTAGCTTTACCTGCAAACGTCTTAGATTTACCTAAAAACCTTTAAGCTTTACCGGCAAACCTTTTAACTTTACCTGCAAACCTCTTGGCTTTACCTGCAAACCTCTTAGCGTTACCTGCAAACCTCTTAGCTTTATCTACAAACCTCTCAGCTTTACCAAAAACCTCTTAGCGTTACCTGAAAACCTCTTACCTTTACCTGCAAACCTCTTAACTCTACCCGAAAACCTCTTAGCTTCACCTGCACACCTCTTAGCTGATGATTCATGAAACAAAAAAACTTACTCCAAGGATCCTACTATACACAGTTCACAATTTAAAAAAATATCTATTTGATCAGCTAATTTTGTATGGGAAGTCCAAATGTTTTTATCGCGATTTTAGCAAAGTCTCTTGGTAAGCTCGCTTCCTTTCTCGACACTTACCTTTTTTTTATCTACAAGTTACCTACACATATTATTAAGAAAGTAATATCTTCTTTTTAGCCTGTCACAGAGTAGGCAATTTTTATGGATATGACTTGTCTTCGACACGACAGATAAAGGATAATGTAAATAGTCTGTGCATGAAAGTAAATGTCATTGTAATTTTAGTGTTGCGTGTATTATTTTGTAAGGATTTTTTTTATAGTAAGCTTTACATAAAAATATGGTACAAATAAAATGAACGCCTACACTTTTATTGCTATAGCAGCGATATTTATCAACAGCACTGCACAGCCTGTGGACGTGAAGGTACCCAATGTTGGTACTGTCCTGTTCTCCGACAAAGACCTTCACAGGAAAGTCTGGTCAAAGACAGATGTAGCTTTACTAGAAGCTCGCAGACAACTTCAGCACCTGATTCCGCCACTGGAACTAGTCAACCCGAGCTACAACTTCGTGGACACACTGATAAACTACCTCAAGCAGCCGTACACATCTATAAAGTACGCAGCGTCCAATTCTGAAGAAGACAGTATCCTAACAACAGCTCTATCTGACATCATAGGCGGGTACTTTAAACAGTGGATAATACCTACTACAAATTTCGCATACTACAGCGGAACGATCACCCAAGAACAAGCTTTCAAAGTCTTTAACTTTTATGATGAAATAAGAAAATACTTGCAGACAGACGGATCAGGCTGGAATACTCCAGATAACAAGATATTACAAACTATCGTCCAGAATATCCCACGAACCCAAAAATTGCAACAATCCCACATACGGAGCACAAATAAAGATCCTTGCGAACTTTTTGCCTTTTTCGAAAAGTCACCCAAAGGCTTCACCATACCGTTGCCACATATCTACTGGGAGCAAAACACAATGTTTGTGCCTTTCAAGGATCATTCTATAGTACATCTCGGCTCGTCGAAACATTCCAATATTCTTGTCAATTACTACATTGCAGCGACGTCGTGTTTACAGAGGCGTAGCCCTCATATTACCTATGAGTTTGATGGAAAATTTCAATCCTGGCTTTTGCAGAATGTGCTGCCGCATCTCAATGACAATCGTCTGTATGTGGCCTTAGGGAATGTGTTAATGCTTTTCAACTATATGGAGACTGAGCAAAGTACGTTTTCGTGGGAAGACAACCTAGTGCTGTCAAAACAAAACTCTAAAACGAAAACATGTTCCTTAAAATGCCAAATCAAATGTTACTTTCAGCATGTTTGGAATAATTTAAGTTGTATATTTGCTTATATATGGTGTCACAAAATAATCATATTCGGCTGCCTACTTTGCTCTGGAATCTTGTGGTGTATATTTACAACATATTTTTTAGACTGTGACTGTGTGAAATATAGACTATTTTATCTAAGCAATATAATCAGCAAGCTTTTTGGTTACTCTAAAAAAGATGATTTATGCACAGAAAAACAAACATTATCGTCAACGACTGAATACGTAGACGATTTGAAGTGTAACGAAAACTGTAAACCATGCCACATTATAGGTACAACATTTTCTGATAGTTTTAACACGAAAACTATGACAAATGATCCTTTTTCACAAGAAACAACAGCTGATAAATGTACACAAGATCCTTCATTATCATCACTTGCCAATCTGTGTTCAATTAAGCAGTGTTCACTTAGTAAACTCTGAGTTGAAAAAAATACTAAACTGTCCTGGAAAAATCTAATAAATGGTGCACTAAACAGAATCAAAGACGTAAGTCGAATCAATCTAAGCCAGATAAATCTGCACACAACGAAGTTGAGAAATATACTAGGTACTTCTAGTAATGCAATAAAATTGGTCAGATTAAGAGGCCTGTAACGTTATGTATTCTGAATAAATAAAACTGTCAGAAGTAAATCCAAATCAAGGCAAAAACATGAATGAGAGTGAACACGACTAGGTCAACAAAAAATGCACGTTGTTTAGGTGCCTACTCGACAGTTGTTGAATATTTTAAAAAATAAAAGTGTTTTCACTGAAAACATATTATGTACTTCCCACGATCAAAAGTAACTTGTCACGTTATTCCAAAATCTTTTTACTATTCAAAATGAATCTCCGCAAAGTCTTTGAATAGAAGTGTTTCATTCAGCATGAGAGTGCATCTTCATTGTTAACTTAATACTCCTATGTAAACCAAGCAGAAAAATATCCTTTGGGACATTACACAAACACGGAGAAAAGTTTTATTTTCAAAAAAGTTTCGTCGAAGATGGACGACAAACAAAAAAAAGAAATAATTACAGACCCCTACAACAAGAAACATGTAAGAAATTAAGAAAAACAAAAACCATCTCATAGGCCCCATGAGATGAACATGAGTCGGTTTTGAGAACTTTTTTTAAGTCAGTTAACTTAACTTTTGAAAAGGAGAAACTAATCTTATTATACTAAACATGTTAACAAACAAAATAAAGATCCAACAAAAGAAGTAAATAAAGTTTCAAGAAAAATCAATCAAATCCTTAGACAGATGAAACATTGGTATTTTTTGCATGAATCACGCTAGAGACACAGAACGAATAAAACAACAAATAAAATTGCTGTAGAAACAAAATCATCATTTATTTTAAAAGAGTAAGAGGAGAATAAGGTTTGATCATATTGAAGAACAGATATAAATACTAAGAGAAACTGTAAATAAAGATTCGACGGACGGAAAGATGATATTAAGAATATCAGCTTAAATAAATCTAAAAAGAAATTCTCCATACCTGTTATTAAAGACAGATAGGCCAAATACTGAGAAATACTCTAGGGTTGGAACTATAATAAGAAAAACAAACGAGCCTTGAAAGCACACAACTCAGGATAAGCAGGCCATGTTTTGTCACAGAAGAAAGAAGAGCGGGTTCAACATGTTGCGAGAGTAAGTAAGATTACGACACGAGCAAGTCAAGGATCATACAGCTGAAACCTGGCACCTGAGAGGAGAACCCCATAAAGTTTAGCTTCTAAGCCAAGGAGTTAAATACCTCAGCTTAAGAAGCGAGCAGCATATGACATAGCAATTGATATGAAGACACCCTCCGGCAAGTTGAACGTAACTTTGTAATATAATAGTTGTATATTTAATATTAATTTATTTATAGTTAGATGATACAGTTATTTAAAGTCTGTATAATAATGTATTAATGTGTTTTTATTGTATTGTTTTTTTTTAACTATCCTACCTTCACATTTATCTAAGAGAAGCATCGAAATGAAGAATTGACTTTGGACCCTACTAATTCTCGAAAACTCGATGAAGAGCAGTAACTTAAATTACAGGACTAAACTAAATTTAAGCATTCTATATTTTTGATACAGAAAGAAAAAGACAGAATTCGTAAATTTAGTTTAGTGTTATCAAATAAGTTAAATCTGGTTACATCGAATCGGCACCAATGCTAATCAACCGACTCCAATCACAACATTACAATTATATTTATGAAAACGCCACCATGCCACCGTGTCGGTTCGCCACCTGGTCCAAAACTCCGAAAGATAGAGACGTAATATCTTCGAAACTGTTCACCATCGCCCTGGAAGGTGTTTTTAAGCTTTTAGACTCGAGTGGACTCGGCATAATATCAACAACGGCGAGTTCATCACCCACCTTCGATTCGCTGACGATATCGTGGTCATGCCTGAGGCTATGGTCGACTTAGGCACAATGCTCGATGGTCTCAGTAGAGCCTCTCAACAATTAGGTTTTAGAATGAACATGGATAAGACGAAAATTATGTCAAACGTCCGTGTCTCACCTACTCCTCTGAAGGTTGGAGGCTCTACACTCAAAGTTTTTGCCGAATATGTGTACCTGGGACATACAGTCCAGTTAAGTAGGTCCAACTTCAAGAAAGAGATCAATCGTCGAATCCAACTTAGTTGGGCAGCGTTCGGGAAGCTTCGCATTATCTTCACGTCTCAAAGACCAAGGTCTTCGACCAGTGTGTGCTGCCAGTGATGACATACGGAACTGAGACATGGTCGCTTACTATGGGCCTAATAAGAAGGCTCAAGGTCACTCAAAGGGCTATGGAGCGTGCTATGCTCGGAGTTTCTCTGCGTGATCGAATCATAAACGAGGAGATCAGTAGGAGAACCCAAGTAACCGACATAGCTCTAAGAATTGCTAAACTTAAGTGGCAGTGGGCGGGGCACATAGCTCGTAGAACAGATGGCCGTTGGAGCAGTAAGGTTCTCGAGTGGCGACCACGCACTGGAAAACGTAGCGTAGGCAGGCCTCCCACTTGGTAGACCGATGACCTGGTGAAGGTCGTGAGAAGCCGCTGGGTAGCGCAGAAACGGTCGTCGTGGCCTTGGGGGAGGCCTATGTCCAGCAGTGGACGTCCTTCGGGCTGATATGATGATGTTGATGATGACAATCCTTACTTCCTTACTTAATATTACAAATGTGTTTGTTTGTTTGTTTGTTACTTTTTGCACGCTTCAACGCCTTGACCAGTCTTAATGAAATTTGTAATGCAGGTAACCTGTATCACGAGGAAGGACATGATGAAGGAGGCTACTTGCCCGATGCAGTTCCTGAGGGAACTGAAAATATACTCCTTTTTGGTTAATTTAATGGTTGAGGGGGTGGGAAATGACATGATTTTCTAATAAGCATATCCTGACATAGTTCACGAGGAATCTGGAGAAAATTCACGTCCACGCACACTAAGACAGTCATAAAAACGATGTCCGCGCGGGCGAAGCCGCGGGCAAAGGCTTGTTATATTATAAATGTGAAAATGTGTTTGTTTGTTTGATACCTCTTTACGCTTCAACGACTCAACCAATCTAAATGAAACTTGGCGTGCACGTACATAGCCTGTGGCATGGACAAGGGTATCTTTTATCCCGATTTCTTAAGTGGAGGGATAGCTGAATTCTCTCTTTTTGTTAATTTATTTCACGTCACAATGAACCGAAGGATTGCGACGTTATATTTTGCGAAGAAATAGTTAAGGAGATGTAATCTGATCCAGACTACTAATTAGCATAGCCTAACATAGTTTCCGAGGGATCCGGAGAAAATACCAATTTGAGTGAGTCAGTGAGACATAAAAGAATACAACTTTTTCTCTTTCTTGTAAAGTCACATACGTTAGGTTAGACTGTTCAATATATTTACGCTGGTGACACATTATTAGGTACCTTAATGCATGACCATGTATCTTGTCCAAAGAATACCTAGTACTAAACAGTCAAATCACCCTGACATACCTTTGTATACAGGGTGTCCAGTAAGTATAGGTAAATATTGAAACTGGAGGTAGATCAGATCGTAAACTTTCAGAATTTAAAATTTGATATCATGTGAAACCCTAACGGTTTCCGAGATATGGCGGTTTTTTTTTAATTTCATAAAATTGTCACCTTCAGTCCTTTTTTGAGATACTACAGAGCTACGAGTAGAATAAAAGTATTTCGAAATTTTATTTTCATGTTTTATGTTACAGAAGGATAAGTTTATCAAATACATACCAATTTTTTTTTCGAAAAGGTCACATTTTTTAAACAAGTATACTTTTTAGTTTTAATCTAGGGATCATTCAACAATTACGTGATCACCGGAAGGGGGGGGGGGTCAGATGCTTGTATATACATCTGGATTATTTGGGGGGGGGGGGGAGGGAGAATCCATGATTACGTTATCATTTTATAAACTAAATATTTAAAATATTTACGTCCAATTTTGAAGTCTACTACTGGTAACACTAACTATTAGATAGATGGAACGGGATTTCCCCTGCTATAGACAAACTTCTTCCCAAATTTAGGTCATTTAAGACTCATAGAAACATGACATACGTGTCAGTGTTAATAAACAGCAAACATTTTAAGCACGGACGAAGATTACGTAATCAAGGCGAGGGGGGGGGGGTTAAAAAACAAAAGATTACGCTGTGATCACATAGGGGGGGGGGGGTTAAAAAAACGGCCAAAAATGATCACGTAATTGTTGAACGATCCCCTATTCAAATTTTAATGGCGCAACTTTGGCAGGTTACACTGGGTAATTCATTATTTCGGAAAAAATCTGAATAGGGTACCTCCTATACAGACCCTAGTTTGTATTTTTTTGTCAATTCTTATACACCTGTTTTTATTGGTACTAAGTAAGCGCAACATTTATTGTGTATTCCCGACTACGCCAGAATCGCCAGAAGGTGAAGGCTTTGCGAGAAAGTATGTATAGCGCGGCTGTACAATTTATTTTAGAAATCCTATCACATCATAAAAAAAATTGTATTTAACAATTTTTTTTCCCCCGGTGATGGGGAGGAGGTGAATGCATTTAACGCATACGCAATAGCAGCATAAGGCTGCCACTGGTTATGTGGGACTCACAGCTCTGCGCCAATATGCATACGTACCCGTCATACACAAGGTATATATGAATATGTATACACAGGCCCAAAGACCGCACTACCCACTAAACACCCCCTGAAGAAGGGTGCGAAAATTCACGCTAAGGGGACAGCGGGGAGAGCTCCTGATGGGAGTGGCCGCTTGGTTATTCACATTAGGTGTGCAAGTGGGGGGGGGTTGTCATTCAAACATTGACACTATCGGTTCCTTCCTGGGCTGCCAGGAGGCAGTTCAGGCCGGCTGAGATTTTGTCGGAAGGATCAGACAAAACATGTCTTGTTCTGCGGACCATATAACTAGATAGTTCGAGAGGCGGGGAATAGTCCGCTGCCTCACGAATTAACGGGTTGGGATGCGACTCCGAGGACTTGAAAAAGTTCTCGGAGAGGCCTTTGATGAATTGTTGTGTGATAGGTATGCCTCAATCCCTATGTTAGTCCGGGTCCTGACGCACCATGGGGCGTCCAGCGCCCTACGGCAGAATATGCTCTGGACTGTTTGGATCATTTCCATCTTTCTTGGGGGCACGTGCGCAAATACGGGGGCCGCGTATGTCATTACCGATCGGATGCAAACCTTATAGAGTGTTCGCTTATTAATGGGGGACATTTTGCTGTGCCTACCTAACATGCTGTTTAGCCTTCCCATGTAGAAGAGGGCATTCCCTGGTCACATTTGTGATGTGAGGTCCGAAAGTGAGACAGGAGTCGAGGGTGACTCCTAAATATTTGGCTGGTTTCCAAACAGCGAATAGCAGTCCATTAATATTCCTACCAATGTTTGACATTTCAAGCAATATTTATTATTTTATGGCAATCGTACGAAAGGGATAGAGTTGGAATAAAGTTTTCTCGCTCTGACCGTTTAGGATCGAACTGTAAGACCACAGCTCGATAGTGAATTTTCTAGGTATGTACAATAATAGGTAAAATGTAAAATTTACTTGCTGTAAATAATAAGAAAACCATAAATAAGCGACTTCGCATCAGGGAAACTGCTTGAACAATCATGCGGCAACTTCTGTAAGAAGTTTCGATATCTATGTGAATAAAAGTCAAGGAAGTTGCATGCTTAGTAAAGGCTTTGTCAGTGTATGCATTTCCAAGAATTAAATACTCACCTGTCATTTTTATTTTCGTATCGCATGTATCGTGTGTAAATTATAATTTTATAAGGCTTTATTTTGTAATTAGCTTTACAGGACACTATGGTTCAAATAAAATGAAAGTGTACACCTTTGTTGCTATAGCGGTCATATTTATCTACGTTAGTACTGCGCGGCCCGTCGATATAAAATTGCCAAATGTAGGCACTGTGCTGTTCTCCACCAAAGACCTGCACAAAAAATTCTGGCCGAAGACAGATGTAGCTTTGCTTGAGGCTCGCAGGCAGTTACAGCACCTGATCCCTCCACCAGTGCTGGTCAATCCAAGCTACAACTTCGTGGACATACTGATAGACTATTTCAAACAGTCATATATCTCCATAAAAAACACTGCATCTAACCCCGAAGAAAACACCATCCTAACAACGGCTCTCTCTGACATCATAGGCGGGTACCTCAAACTGTGGATAATACCCACAACAAAGTTCGCGTACTACAGCGGTGCGATAACCCAAGAACAAGCTTTCAGAGTATTCAGCTTCTATGATGAAATTAGAAAATACTTGCAGACGGATGGCTCGGGCTGGAGTAATCCAGATAACAAGATGTTAAAAACCATCGTCTTAAACATCCCACAGACCATCTCCCTAAAAGTGCCACAAACCCACATACGGAGCACAAACGTAGATCCTTGCGAACTTTTTGCCTACTTCGAAAAGACACCCGATGGCTTTACTATACCTCTACCTTCTATCAACTGGGAGCAAAACACGATGTTTGTGCCTCTCAAGAATCAGTCTCTAGTACATCTCAGCTCCTCGGAGTATGCCAATATGCTTGTCGATTACTACACTGCAGCGAAGTCGTGTTTACAGAGACGGAGCCCTAACATCACCAACGAGTTCGATGAGAAACTCCAATCCTGGCTTTTCCAGACCGTGCTTCCACATCTTTCCGATGACCACTTGTATGTGGCCTTAGGGAACGTGATGATGTTGTTCAACGATACGGAAACCCTAAATAGCAAATTTCCATGGGAGAACCCAAACCTGGCACTGTCAGAACCCAAACCTGGAATTATGAAAAGTTACGTTATATGCCAAATCGATAGTTACTCTAGGCATATTTGGAATAAAATAAAATGCATGTTTGCATGCATATGGCGCTACAAAATGATAACAATAAGTTTTCTACTGCTATTTGCAGTCTTATGGTGTATGTTTGCTATGAACCGTTTAGACATAAAAATAAAAGAGAAACCATTTTGTTTCTGTAAGAAAGTAAGCATATTTTTCTCGGAACGCGGCTGTAAAATGCCAAAGAAAGGATCTTACAATACGCCTGATGAAGATAATGAAGACTTGAAATATCTTAAGCCAAAACATAAAAAAGAAAAGCTTAAAAAATCAATTTCTAATGAGACCTCAAAAAAGGGTAAGCAAAAAGATACGAGCAATAAAGTTACCAAATCATCGTCTAGTTCTAACAAAGCAAAAAAAGACAAACAAGATAAGTTAGACAAAACAACACCACCGTCAAAATCCTTATCACATATAAAATGTGAAGAAAAATGTAAACCTTGTCCGGTTTTTGATAAGTCTACTTCAGATGCCATAAACACTAAAGTTACGGCTGATACTACTAGCAATACTACTTCCCAAGAACCCACGGTGCAAAAAAGTACACCATATTCATCATCATCATCATCAGACAAATCTTGTTCAAATCCATGTTTGTTAAGAAAGTCTGAGTTAGATAAAATACTGTACTGTCCCCGTAGTTTAAATACGAGTAGTGCAGCAAACCAAATCACATCATCAGAGTCAGATAAGTCTAACACAGACCAATCACCGTCATGCTCGTGTCAATCTAAGTCAGATGAATCAACACAAAACGAAGATAAGTCAAATAAATTCACAGATATCAGGGATAAAAATAAAGTTGGCCATATGAGAGCTTTAGATGTCAAATATTCCGATCAAAATCCACCGTCTGGAATAAAACTCAATGTTATTCCAAAATCAAGGCGAAGAATGGAAGAAAGTGATACACTACTCAGTAAACAACACACGCACGTTGCATACTCAACAGTCACTTCTGGAAGCAGACCTTGTGTTTCTAGTGTTTATGAAATTATGAAAGAAGTTTCAAGTCGTTCAAAAAAAAATTTAAGTGAAAGTAATACACCACAAAGAATACCATCAAAAAAATCGCACAAAAGTGATATGTCTGAAAACTTGCGTATTTCTCAGGATTCAGAAAACGTTGTCACATTATTTCGTAAACGCTCCATAAGTGGAAGTGTTTTTTCTACTATGCAAAATGAAATTCCTTTGAAAAACTCTTTCAGTAAGTGTGTTTCAATAAAAACACCATTTAACACTTTACATGAAAGTGCATCTTCATTAATATCTGAATATAATGTACGTCAAATTAAAAAAAATCGTTCCGATATGTCTCATACAGAAAGAAAAACATTGGACGATACGATAATAACTAGTTCCACTTTGGTTGACGATCTCAATAAACCGGAAAGAGAAACTCCATTAAAAACCCACAAATCTTCAAAAACTGACACTGAACTAAAAACTAAAGAACATTCTTTAAAAGAGGAAAAATCAAAAAGAATAATTAACTCTAATACTATCACGTATGACGTGACAGCTTTTCGTGTAGATAAACCTGTTAGAGAAAAAAAAATAGAGATAACGAGGTCAAGACCCTTGCGAAAAGATTTTTGGAAAGGAGAGGAAAAAATAATGAAAAGTAAAGACACAGAGGGAGAAACTAAAGAATTACGGAGAGAAGAAAGTAAAAGGTTGAGAAGTGAACATAGAGAGAAGAAGCACGTGCAAGAAACGCATCAGAGGCACAGAATAAAAGATCCACATGTAACAGATTGTTATGTTAAAGAAACTAAGAAATCACCAGCGGTTTCTGATGAAGAAATTGCCAAAAAACAAGATGTATTTAGATCAATAACTAAGAAAGAAGTTGCAAAAGAACACGATGTCGAAGAACAGCAAGAAATACAAGATAGATCCAAATATTTAACTAGAGGGCATACGGAAAGAAAGATGGTGTTAGCAGTAACCTCTCAAAGGGAATCAAGAAAAAGTACCCGTGATTCGTATCTGGAAATTAAGATTGATAGGCCAAAAACTGAAATTAGCGTGGGTGTTACTGGAAGCATGGTAGGTAGGATAGAAAAATCACGTATACTAAAGGAAAGTAAGAGAGTCATGCCTTCTACAGATAAGACGGAGGAACGAGTTCAACGTGTAGTAAGAGAAAGTAGGATCCCAAAACGAGCAACTCCGGGATCACATGACCGGAGCCCGGAACCAGAAAGTAGACTTCCGCAAAACTTGACGGCTAAAACCAAAAGTAAAATACCACAGCCAAAGAAGCGAGCACTAGATGATATTGTCATTAAGACTAAGGAACCTTCCAGCAAGCTGAACGTTACTTTATAATTAATTATTTTAGTTAGATTCCATTTAGATTTAACTTCATTTATTTATTATGAGTATTAATACAATGATTGTTTAGCTTTTGTGTTGTTTTATTTAACTAAAAGACCCCCTCACCTTATGACGCTTTCTACTTCGAAGAAATCAATATCACTCCTTATATCCAGTAAATAGCCAAACATTTTTTTTTGATAAAATATCCTTAATTGAAGTAAAGAAGTGGTTACAAAGTTGGTCGTTGGCGGCGGTATAAGCCTTAAGGTATTTTTTGGCTTGACTAGCTAAATAATTAAAACAATTTTAATTTGATAACAAAGACTGTCCAGTGGAACTCCAGTTCCACGTTCAAGGCCCATCTCATGAAGACATAACACCCGTTTATTTGTATCTTCCTACTTGAGCTAAGTATGTATTTATTTATGTAAAGACATAAAAGACATAAAAATTTTATTTACAAAGTTATCTTATCTAATAAATTCAAATTAATGTATAATTATGTTAATTACTATAGTATGTAAATATTTTTATTTACATATAGGTATATTATATTTTATTAAATAAGTATATAAGTATATTTATTATATAGAGATATCTAATTGTAGTATATTACTTTAGATTATTATTTATAGTTCTTATTGTGTACTACTTTGTTTCTGCTTAAAGTTTAAATCCGTTCAGCGATTAAGGGTTGGCTGGAAGAGATACCTGTTTGGGATAAGTCCGCCTTTGTACATACTTCTATTCTGTATCCATAATTGTATATTTTGTTGTACAATAAAGAGTTCACAAAAAACAAACAGTAGATCAGGTACCTATTGCAGAAAAACCTGGAAAGGTATGCATTTTTAGTAATATTGTATATAGACAACCTTTTTACATTTTATACATGACAAGGAGTTGCAGCTGGATCACGAGGATCTGAACCGGCGCCGGTGTTCACGTGCCGATTCTTCCAGTGGTGCAGGTGAGTTCCTCTTCTTTTTACTGTTCTGTTTTTCTTTCCTGATTCATTCCAGGGCAGAACAGTCCCCTAACGCATATATGATAGACTGGACACACATAGTATTTGATGAATATGATGATATGATATTGATTGATGAATTTGATATTCCACCCGCCTCCGCTAACTACAGTCCACTATTTTCGAAAACTGAACCGGCTTACATACCATTTGTTGGTACCAACGGGACCCTATTATTACTAAGCATCCGCTGTCCGTCTGTCTGTCAGCGGGCTGTATTAAGTCAACCGTAATAGGTAGACAGTTGAAATTTTCACAGTGTGTATTTAAATTGCCAAAAAATAAAAAAATAATAATAAACGAGCTCCCATACAAGAAACATGAGTTTTTTTAAAACGTGAAAAAAACTAGCGACATCTAGTGGGATCTAGTAGTATCTATCTTCTATGTAGTTGATTTATGAAGATGTTTTGGTAGGGAACCCTCAGTGCGTGAGTCTCACTCGCACTTGGCCGGGTTTTTTGATCCCATTCTAGATCAAAGTCCAAAACTCCAAGTTCATATAAAAGGCTCGACCTTTAACTTTGCCTTAAAATATTAATTTCCAACTACAATTTGGCTGTGAATGAAGCTATCCTCATATTTTATTCCATTTTGTCTGACATTTGGGCGGTATCAACTATTCATTAAGTCTGCCCAACGCGTAATGGGGTTTACCTTTAAAAAGACCTGACCACCTGTATGTGATCACGACTCTTTGTTATAGATTGTCTGTAGATTATAATTTAACTACATTTTCTTGTCAAGTAACAAAAATAAGGTACATATGAGTCATATAAAAGCAAAGCCAGCAACATCTACTTTTTTCACATTGGCAACCTTGAATGTAGTTTGGTAGATCTGCGGCGGCTTTCCTTCACTGCATTATTTAATCGTAGCAAAACTAGAAATATCCCATATAAAAACAGCTTTTTTAACCTAAGATTGTGACAGAAACAGCATCATCCATCATAGTACACAACAAAAACAGCAACATCCTTTTCGACCAATCAGGTGACGTTATTCATCCGCCATTTTCTTAGCAGTTCTAGCAAAGACATACATACAATACAACGACATACATCGACTTAGGAACAGTGCAAAAACAGCAATATACGCAAGTGAAACGCAAAAGCAGCATTATCCATAATTAATTTAGCTATTTTTGGGTTATAATATATTACTAATTTATCATTATATTTGGTTTGATACTCGTATATTAAGTTATTAACATGATTTTCAGTTAAAGTCATTGAATATAGAAGTTATTATAAGCAATGTAAAACAAAAAAAACGATTATAGCGTTTTGTTCAGATTGTGATGTTGCTGCCTTCGCTTTTATATTACTCATATATAGATATATATTTCAATTTTTTTGATGTCTTTCGGCAATCATCGCATTTACGAAATCAATCGAATATTAATATCGAAGTCCAATAAGTATTAGATTTATCATGCACTAGTTGTTGTAACGGATCCATATGTATAAATAAATATCTATAGGTATTACAGTAAGTCTTGATAGACTAAAAGGAATCTGTCTATTGGGAAAAACATAACTAAGTTTTATTCAGTCGGGTGAGGATTAACCTCGAGTCGAGTGAATAGACAGTTATTGGAACAAATTAGCTCAGGGACTATTTCCGAGAAGCCAGGCTGCCGCCTGTCGGCCGTCATTCGAACCACGCGGTGCGCACGCTATAACAGTAAGTGTTGCCGCGAAAACTGAGGCCGGAGCGATATTGGCGCCAGTCTGTCTGGCTGCTGGCAGCGACCGACGCTTGCGCGGGCGCCTCGATGTCGGGTGGCTTGGATCACGCCATGTCTATAGGTGTGCGTGCGACTGCCCGCGCGCCGCCGAGGCTGCATCTGTGTGAAAGCTTATAAAACCACGGACGCACGGACGCTGGGGGATTCAGTTGAACAGACCACCACAGGAGAAGCACGCATTCAAAGGACAACTGCAAGGACGCCACGCTGCCCGACGACCCCACACATGGGCCGTGTCCATGACCTGCCAGCTAAGTAAGTCAGATGACACAGAAATAGGAAATCTTCATTCTACGAGGCACGTGAGTGTTTAATAGTGTTCAGTCGCTTTAAATTTATAGGTAATTATTGTTTGTTTTCCAGGTTTCATAGCTTATTTAAATGTGTGTTAATTTCCAGTCTATATTTAATAGGTTTTAATGCATTTATTTCAGGGTTTTATATTTATTTGATTAGGATAGGTAGTATGTAGGCCCGCAGTTGGACAAGGGATATGATAACCGTAGCCACGTTTGTAGGATGTGGGAAGGGACTGTCCACTGCTGGGACATTTGTCCAACAGAGACTGATGATATAACTGCTGTAGCCACGTGCGCAGGAAGTGGGAAGTTCTGAGTCCACTGCTGGGGAGAGATGATATCTATTCTGCAGCGGCTGATATGATGAAATCACTGAGGCCACGTGTGCGGTCAAAGCTTTAGGGTTCCGTGAACACGAGGTCCACTCAGTTCACTAATCTCATTCGGGATAATACGGCGCTATGCTGCCGAAAGGAAGGCTTATTTTATCGAACTGCCTTCACTGCAAGTGCCACGCGGCATCATAAGTTTTAGGGTTCCGTGAACACGTGGTCCGCTCAGTTCACTAATCTCATTCGAGATAGTACGGCGCTATGCTGTCGCAGGGGAAGGCTTATGTCATACTTGAGATGGCTGTTTACCAAGCTCCATGCAATATGGGCTAGATATGTAGTTCAGTGGTTCATAGATATGAACAACTCCTAATTTTACCAAATTTTAGCTAAATCTGTCCACACTTTTATGGGATAAATGTAATGGACTAACAAACAAACTATAGGCGTTCGAGCCTCGCCTATTTTGATACTAAAGTAATTGTAGATAGGTAGGTCCTAACTGTAGCTTGTCACAAGCATGCCTCGGCAGAATTTCACCCAAATCGGACCGAGCGTTTAGGAAACTATTGGGCAAGCAAACGAATAGTTGGGCGTTCGCGCCTTACTACTAGTGATTATAGCAAGACCGATTATGATGTAGGTAGACGACCCATCCTGATGGTAACCGTAGCCAGGGTCAGTTAATATGCGCTAGATTTAGAAACTAAATCTATTCTACGGTTTTCGGATATTATGGGCAGTGTTCACGGTGTCCGGGTCCTGTCGGCTCCTATTGCGTCCTGAACTAGCGCCTCGACCAAACACTTGGCTTACACGCCTTTTCGCTTTGACCTAGTTGTGATGCTGCGACTATGATTCGCGTGGGTCTCACAGTGGGTTGCGACTGTGTTGGTTCGTTGTTCTTCACGTTCAGTCAAACTATTAAACTGACATTACTTTCGCCCTTTATCAAGGGTTTGCTACGTCTAAAGACAGAGCTTTAACACTATGTATTATTTTGGAGCCGGCGGCACGATGGATATCGTGTCCATTTCGCTCTAGTTATATAGACCACAGGTCTTTATATCATTATATACAACTGTATGGCACAGTTCCAGGTCTAAGAACCATATTAGTAGATCAACTACTTATTTCACATTCCGTAGTGCTCTTCTCACAGGATGAGCGACATTCAAGTCGGAATATCTACTTTATTTTAGTACTTAGTGCTAACATGTATTCGCGAACAATCGCTGTTCGAAGGTATTAATCCTACCTGTCGAATAGGGTTGGACAAGCTATGGCTGTAAAGACTCAGCTATAGTTCACACTATACACGTATAATAAGGCGCCTCACAAGCGTTTTATATACACTAGATTTGGGATTCGGGTGGAACACGGCATAGTACACTTTACATTGTCGTGTAGCTTAATTAAAATACACTTGAAGAGGGTGGACTCTGATCATGTACCTTAGTGGCCTGCCAGAGACAGTAGCTAGCGGGGCTCACGTAGTTATAATTATCTGTGTAGAGCTAAAATCGCTCGTTCAATTACTTTGAGTTAGATGTACATTGTTTTAATCACCAAAATAATGCAGTACTGACGTCAGTCAAGTATTACGTTATTCCGAGCACTGGGGGCTAGCTACCCTTCCCAATTTGGGGGGGCCCAAAATAGGGACCAATCACAGTAGGGAAATTAGGGTTCTGCGCGAAATACTTCAAAATTATAGGTTAGACTACATCGTTCGTCCAAACACAACGTGATAGATTAATCTCTTAAAAATAACTTGTCATTCGCCTTCAAAAAGACTCTGAGTTACTGCGATCACAATTTAGGGTTCTCTAGACGATCTGGCCAAACGTTTAATCATATTTTAAAATGCAATAAAAATCAAGTATAGTTTACATACTTCTTATAGGTAGATAGTGGTAGGTTGTATGTTGTATGTACGTATGCGTATTATAGGTAGGTTTAGTTAGTTATATTTATATATATTTATATATTTATATTTATATATTTTAAATAGGAGGGTGGGGTGTTACAATTTGATAAGCCGTGATCAGGATGAGAAGAGGGTCCAAAATATTACATTTGGATAGCCAAAATCAGGATTCGGAGGCGGGAACGGCTACAGTGCTACCAAAGAACTTGGATGTCTGACATCTGATTTTCGCGTTCGTAGACTGAATCTTGTAGGTAGTCGTTTTGTATAATAAAACTTTGTGTTCAGTTATTTGTGATAAACATAGATAAATAACTTTAGTTGGCTTCGGTTTATGCCACAATTTGATGTTCGTGAAATGGAATGAAGTGCGAATGACAATTATAACTGAATGATTAATCTATCAAACAAAGAGAATTATTATTTTTATCCTATGTAGTTTTATAGTTTATAGGTTAATTTAAACCCCAGCTATTGTCTTATATCCGGGGGGTTGAAGCTCGTATTTTGTACTTAGAACTAATATAGGGGTCGACGAGTGAGTGAGCGCTCCCGTTGAATTCTTTTATATGGCAGCGTATTTGAAGTAGGCATTGATAATATAGTTTCTTCTCAATACTCCGTTAGTAAAATTCCGGATGTAAATAATTAAATAAGTATTTGTTCGAAAGAAATATTTGGTAGGTACATTTTCTAGTTGGTGTATAAGATGGGTAGTTAACGACTTAGTTCAGAGAAAAAGGTCTCTCATAATAATTGATAAATAAGGTAGTTGAGCGTTACGAATAGCGTGTACTTATGTAGGCAGACGGGGCTGTGAAGTTGCACTTATTTAATAGGTTAGGTAAGTTAAGTAAATTTTAGGTAGATTATATACTATTTTGTATCAAAATATAGTAATATTTAAGTTATTTACATTTCGTAAAAGAAGCAGTTGTTACATTGAATGCCTACTGTCGTTGGAATCGCAAAAGGTCTGTGAAGGACATGCGATTTGCTTTTGATATTGTCGTAGGAACTTCAAGCTAGTGCGCTATGGCACAATAATATATCCGTAGCCTTGCAATTTACAGTCGCAAGTTCGATCCTGTTAGAGGTAATTTGTTTTAAAGATAAATTTTAATTTTATTTCTGTTAAGATTGTATATTAGGAGTATTAGCCTCGTAACTTGGTGTCGCCAGTTCGAGTCCCGAGGGAGGCAAATTTAGAAAAAAAAAAATTATTTTAGTTCTTAATATATCTAGGTTGTAAACTAGAAATAGTTAGTATCTTCGCATACTAGGATCGCAGGTTCGATTCCTGTTGCGGTGGAAAAAAATATTTTTTAGTTTTAATTTATTTACATTATATATTAGGAATACCTAGTATCTTCGCATACTAGGATCGCAGGTTCGATTCCGTTGCGGTTGAAAAAAATATCTTTTTAATTTTAATTTATTTACGTTACATATTAGGAATACCTAGTATCTTCGCATACTAGGGTCGCAGGTTCGATTCCTGTTGCGGTTGAAAAAAAAAATATTTTTTTTAATTTTAATTTATTTACGTTACATATTAGGAATACCTAGTATCTTCGCATACTAGGATCGCAGGTTCGATTCCTGTTGCGGTGGAAAAAAATATTTTTTAGTTTTAATTTATTTACATTATATATTAGGAATACCTAGTATCTTCGCATACTAGGGTCGCAGGTTCGGTTCCTGTTGCGGTTGAAAAAAATATTTTTTTTAGTTTTAATTTATTTAAGATATATATTAGGAGTAGCTAGTAGCTTCGCATACTAGGGTCGCGGGATCGACTCCTGTTGCGGTTAAATTTTGTTTTGTTTGGTTTGTTTCGTAGTAAATCAAGGTTTCCAAACGTATATTAAGTGCACCTAGGGACATTGGATGCGAGATAGGGTACATAATAAAGATTTAGTTTTAAATATCTACCAGTGACCTTGAGGTATAATGAGGTAAGGCCGCCGTATACGAGCCTTATGTTCGGATGTTGGGAATTTTAGAGTAACAGGGACAGGTACTGCTCTGAATTTTATTGTAGGAACTTTAAGACAGATACAGCTCTTAGGTAATAACTTTCAGTAAGTGAATTGGGTCTTTACGAACGGATTAGTTTATATGGTGGGTTATTCTAAGAAATAATTCGTTTTGAAAAAAGAAATACCTTCAAGGTAAATAGGCAAATTTTCATAAGGTGTGTGGGTACGTTTTGGCTACGATCGGTTGGGACATTCGGATAGAATGTTACAGGTAGCTGTGGGTACATGCGAAGACTCCTGTCTTTGACGTTCCAAATTACAATTTATTAAGGTGGGTAGGCAGAATAAATAGATTTAAGGAGG